>JARCFY010000002.1:62149461-64649461 GCA_029233225.1 Lepidodactylus listeri | reverse complement strand
CTTGCTGATCTAAACTGAATAACAGCACCTAATCTACCCCTTCCAGATTTTACAGATTAACTGATCTCACTGAGACCAGGTTTATTTAATAAACCACCCAACACAGCATTTATCTCATTCCAGCTGGCTTCCCATATCAGTCAGGCTGGAAGAGCAGAATGCAATGGGGTAAGGGATGACTCTTCATTTCCCTACTTTACACCTGAATGACTGGATTTGTGCATATTGGGCCCTCGAAAGCTTTAGTACTTTTCAATATCCTAAATATATCTGAAAGATCTTTGATTCTGATCAGATCCTTTGCAATCACAAATCTCACTTGCACCTCCCAAGTTATGCGTACTGTTCACTATCAGGCTGCAGTCACACTTGCCAGTTGAAGTGGAGGGGAAGAGAGGCTATTTCCTCTGGAGTTCCTCTGCAGTTGCAAGATCAGATGCAACTGTGGGTGAGTTGGGGTTTTTTGCCATTTGTTTCCCTTATGCATAAACGAGGAATCGCACCTCCACACCCTATGGAGTGTGTGATGATGCATATACTGCGAGGGGGGGGAATGGCACAGAGTCAGGATGGCATGATCAGACCATCCTGACGGCATGAGAGCGTGCTTGAGTGATCAGACAGGGGAAAGTCTGTCTGTGTCCTGTCAGCAAGCATTAGGACCAGACTTTCCCCAGTGTCTTTTAACTCCTCTTCTGTAGCGGAGCAGCACGGGTTGCCAACAGCAGTGGGATGATTCCCAGATGTTGCTGTCTGATACTATGGATACTATGCAAGTACAGGGTAGTGGTTAGTTGGAAGCCTTAGACCTTTTTCTTTGTTCTCCACCAGTCTGCAGGACAGGTGGACTGCCTATCACTGGACTGGAGGGACAAAGCCTGTGCCTCTCTGTCTCTTGGTCTCTGCAGCCCTGCCTGCCTGTCACATATGCAATCAAACTGTTCACCTCTGCCCTCTAAATATCTTGTTGACTAGCCATCTGTTGCACAGAGTGCAGAAGTGGTGACCTCAACTCCATTCCTTCCCAATCTGCTCTGTCTGCCAGCATGTGCAAGCAAAGTCACTGCCTAAAAGAAACTACTCAGATTTTACACAAATGCATGTCTTATGTTTATTTATAATCAGAAAGTCCTCCCAAAGAGATTGAGAGGGTGCAAAGATCATAAAAAAGTAGAAATGCTAAGTGTAGAAATGCCAATTGAAAAATCCATGATTGGCAAAAAATAAATAAAATAAATAAAAGCATCAGTTAACCATTCTGATTGGATGATATCTGTCAGGCACATATTTGCTGAGTCATTCCCTCTGTCCTTCCTGATGCTTATAAATATAAACCAGATAGCAATGTTCCATAATAATGTAAAGTTTTTGACTGCTCTAGAATGTTGGAAATAATTAAATTTGGATTTAAATCCTTTACTAGATTTATAAAAATTGCATGGTATGGGTCAGATCCTTGTTAGTAAATTTCTGAGTGCACATTCCTGATGCCCAGCTATATGCTGAGTATCATGCCCTCCTAGGTAGGGCAGGATACAATAGTCAAGATACAAAAGTAAGATAATTCAGGAGCATTTTTTTGTTGTTAACAGGAAAATATCTTAGCCAAAGAGAGGTCTTTCTCCAGTGCCATGAAAGTTTTCTACAGCCAATCTGTCTTTCTTCTATTCACAACATGGGCCTTGTACTTGCCAGTCATTGGGAACAGATTTTTCTATTTTGGACCTTGTGTCTTTTCAGTGAACATTAATGAAATTCGAGATGGCTTTGCAACAATTAAAGCCTTCATTGTAAGTATTGTTCTGTTCCTTCTTATATTACATTACAATCTTACATTGGAAATTCATTAGGGTGAAAAGCCAGTGTGATAATGGTTTGCTTATATGATTCCTTGAACTGAGCACTCACAGGATGAGAAGGACCACACATTGTGACAACAGTAGCAGTGAAAACCAAAACAGGTGGACCTCATGGACATTATCAGCCAATTGATTTGCTGTCTGTAAAACTAGAAAAGTCAAAATTGAATGAATGGGTTTGCCACCAGTGCTGAAGTGCACAAAAACCAAGAGGTCCTTTTGAAGCCTCATTAAAAATATGCAAAATAGGATAAGTACCTTGGGTTCATGACAAAGACAGCAACTAGTTACCATATTTTGCCACTGCGGAAGGACAAGAAACAACACTGGCAGTCTCAAGAGTCACAAATCTATCATTATAAGAGGGAGATATTCAAGAGGCCACAATATGATTTCTTTTCCTAATATTAGTGAAACTGCATAGCTTCTGGAATGCATCTGATGAGTTTCACATGAAGGAAAGCAGATCAAGCCAGCAGAAAAAGATTTAAGAGTGCAATCCTAAGCATACACTTGGGAGTAAGCCCTACTGGAGTTCATGGGACTTCCTTCAGAATAAATAAGCTTACACGTGCGCTGTAAGACATATTTTCTAACTGTCAAACATTCTTTAAAGAAGGTGGAAACTGTTGGGTTTAAAAAAAAAAAGCTTGACTAACAATAGGAGATGATTGCTTCAGACAGAATTAATCACACAGAACACATCTGGGTGGGAATAAACTGTTGCACCAGATGATCTTCAAAGCCGTCTTTATTTTTACAGCGAATCCAGTTGACAGTTTTCTGGTCTCTTGATTTGATTATTTGATAGATAAGGGTGTTTTTTTTAAAAAAAAAACCCCAAAATTATTAATACTGATAATATTTGGTTCAAACAAGAAGCCTTAAGATCTGGACCTGAAACTACTTTTTTTCCACTGTGGCCCCTTCACCATTTTTAACAGCCAGTCAGACGAAGGGTACTAGAAAAATGGAAAAGCTTCAAAGGTGTTTTGAGCTATTTGGCTTCACCATAATAAAAAGTAATACATGGCTTTTCTTTCTGGATTTTCTTTGGACCAAAGTGGTTGCCCACAGCTTTGGTCTATGAGCCACGAGCAACTTTCAGAATGACTTTGACTTTCAAAATCTATTTTGCTAACTTTTTTGAATGGATCCAGTCCAGTGATATCTTAGCGCTATGGAAGTCAGTGTTAGCAACAGGGAAAACGTAACTATGACTGCCCTTGTTACATTTTTTTTTCAAGCTGAAACCTATTATTATGTTAAACTAGTCAGCCCCGCCTACTGTTTATATTAGGCTTTAGCTGTTTAATGATCAGTGCAGTGAAAAGTGCCACATCAGACTGGATTTTCTCTCTTCCTATTTAGCAAGCCAGAGATCCCATCAGGACAACAAGCATTCTTTCCAATCCACCTTCTTTGCATGATTTTCAAGTAAGTATTACTAGGTTGGATCTTTCACTACATCTTTCACTTGTTTGTTTCGCTTGATCTGTTTTATGAGCCTGTGTGGTATAGCAGATAGTGGATAACATTTCTTGGATCAGTTTACATAGGGGAGGTGTAGATTCCAATCCTGGCTCAGTTATGATAATCTTGCTGTTCAGCTGACCTTGGATCAGCCACTATCTCTCTGTGCCTACCCTGCCCAACAGAGTTATTTTGAGAATGAAACCAGACTATTTTCATATGCTGTCACAAGCTCCTGGGAGAAAGGGTGGAACCTAAATGAAAGCAAAGAGTATGAAAATATTTTGCAAATTCCACCGTAGCACACGATTCCACTATTATTGGGAGAAATGCACCAATTTTACTAGGGATGGTCCTGTTTTCTGGTACTTGCCTCTGGTAGATCCTTACTCACATTTTGTCCCTCTATCTTCTTTTTCTTTTGAATGCTTTGCTGAAATATTGCTAGTGCAAGTTGCTAGTGTCATTTTTTTTTAGGATTCAGCTCCCTGCTCGGGGTCAGTATTTCCTAGAGGGGAAACGTATCGATGTTCAGCACTTAATGAGTACAAATTATTCATCAACTATGCAAATAAGTGATCATCAGGAGACACTCATGCTCTCTCAAAAGTTATGTTTAAAAACTGAATTGCTTTCTAGAATTGTAGGCTCCTGTATGTTCAGATAATTGCTGCAGAGGTGGTATATTTGCCCATTAAGTTGCAAACCTAAGTGCACTTATTGGAGAGGAAGCCACTGTGAACTCAGTGGGACTTACTTCTGGGTTAGGTTTGCCAATTCCAGCTTGGAAAATTCCTGGAGATTTGGGGGTGGTGCCTGGTGAGGGTGGAGTTTGGGAAGGGGAGGGAGCTCCGTGGGAATGTGATGCTATATGGCCTCCCTCTCCTCAAAGATGTCATTTGCTCTAAGGGACTTGATTTCTGTAGTCTGGGGAACTGATCTGTGTAGTCTGGAGGATAATTGTAATTTTGGGAGAACTCCAGACTTGCCAGGGAGGATGGCAAGTCTAGTAAATAATGTTTAAAATAATGTTTCATGGCAAAGATCCTTATGCACCTAGAAGATGATCAATCATTTTACTTGCTGCTTGTATCCTACCACTCTGCTCAGCTGAAGACAGTGCACTGTATTTGCTCAAGGCACACTGGACCAGCCCATGAGATTTCTTCAGGCATGGAAAGTGTCTTGAATTGACAGAATGAACTACCCTTAGCTGGGGGTAGTAAGATATAACCCTATGTCCATATTTCCCAATGCCACCCAAACACTCAGAATGACTAAGATAAAATACACAGCTGTGCTTATAAGAAAATGACCACAAAGGTATCGTATAAATTAGGTAACTGAAATGTGCTGCTGCAGGCACTGTCTTTGGAAAGGGCATTAGGATGCATATCTGAGCTGCTTGTTAATATCAGACACTGAGATACTTTTCATAATCAGTGAACCCTCCAACTGTGGCATCTATTTACATTCAAATGAGGCAAAACAAATTCACTCATTGGAATTTAAGTAGATACTACGGTTGGACTATCCAGTGGTTATGATACATATCACAATATCTAATAGAAGCAAGCAGCTCCAATAGTCTCTTTCCAAAAACAATGCCTCCAGCAGCACCAAGCAATAACAACCAAATGTAATCCATTCCAGCGATGATGACAAACATAATAGCTGCTTCCTGCCTCTAATTTGAGAGTTTTATACAAGAGTCTCCAGTTGTTTGGGAAGCACTGCAGTGAAATTGGATAAAAATGAAATCAGTGTCTTATCATGGTCCTACCCTCTAGTCCCTGATAAGATGCTTTGCAGAGACTGATACATATTTTTATAAGTGCTCAACATAATTAGATAGTTTATGTTGCAGCAAAGAGGGCAAAAGGATGAAATCCAACCTGTCTGCTCTCTAGAGCTCTTCCTCTGCATCTTCCCTGTTGGCTTCAAATTCAGAATGGAAAGTATCAGTGCAGATGTTGCCTTAGCCTTGCACCTCCCGAGTTACAGAGCAGGATGTAAGAAGCATCTATGTAGAGAATGGAGGTTTAACAACTCTTCACCAAAGCAGGACGCCTTGAAGCAGGGGTGCAGCCAGCCTTTCTTGCTAAGTGGAGCTACATTTCCAGATGAGACTTCAAAGAAATGAAAGAAAAATCAGTGATTTTCTTACACCTAATTTCTATACCTGTTGCCAAGAAGTGTCTGTTTGTCTAACTGTTGCCAAAGAAGTGTCTATCAAGCCTAAATTAAACATCTTGCTATCTATATATCACATTTTTATCCCACCCTTCCCCTCAGGCACCTCCATGGTTCTTCCCTCTCTATTTTATCCTCACAACAACCCTGTGAGATAGTGTGAACTGAAAGATATTGACAACCACAAACTCATATAGAGAAGCAGAGCAGGGATTTGAACAGACACTGGCTGAGAAGAAATTTCAGTGGCCAAAGAGCGAGCCATGCAAAATGGGCCCTGTGGAACTGGAAGCCAGCAGTACATTGCCCGCAGGTTTCAGACCTGGCTGCAGATCAACCAAATGTAATCAGTTCCAGTTAAGGGCAGTAGCTCAACCAAATGTAATCAGTTTCTGCACTGACTCAAACTGGCAGTGGTGTAGGAGGAGATGGGGAGTGAGTTGACACCAACCACCATTATTTCTGAAGGGGTCTGACCCAGGTAGCTCTTCCATCATTAATAAGCTGTAATAACTTATTTGTAGTAAATTACCTTTTAAACTGGTTGTTCCACAACTGGTTGTCCTTCAGGCTGCATCTGGCTTCTGTTCTAACCTTGGCTGAGGACAGACTGGCAATCTGAAGCGGAGGCAAAGCGGAGGGAACTGGAGCGGGGGAAAAAACCCACGGAGCTGGCCGTTCACACTGGCCAGAGCAATGCGGATCAGCGGCGATACGGAGCATTCAGACTGCCACGGAGAGTTCAGACTGCCGCATAGCCAGCGCGCGCGGCTCGCGCGTGCCGCTGCATTTTTTTGTTTTCCTTTGATGTTTTTCGCATGTGCGCATATGCACATATGCGAACATGTGCATATGCGCAAAACTTTTTGCCGGTGCGTTCACACTTCCTCCGGATGCCTCCCGCTTCTTCCAGTTCACACTGTTTGGAAGTGGGAGGCATGCAGAGGAAGGCCCCTGAACACCGGGAAAAACCGGTGTCCGGGTACAGCGGAAGGAAAGCGACTGGGAGACGGGTAAGTACGCAACAGAGCCGACGGACAGATGCGCATGTCTGAACATGCTCCTTTCCTCCGTTTGCGAAGCGTGCCTGCCCCGCTTTAGATTGCCAGTCTGTCCTCAGCCCTTGTGTGGCCTCAGCCCACTTCACTGTAGATTAGTACTGGCACTCTGGGAGGGGAAGCACTTGAGAACAGCTCTGTCTTTTTTCCTGGCTAGCATGGGCCTTCTTCTCAGCACTCCCACCTATCCGTGCAAGGAAAGGGAGCCCCAAAAGCTTCTGTGATTAAGCTATGTGAGCGGAAGGAAAAAAAGCCTGAGAGAGTGGAATGGCACTGGGAGAGAAGCCTAAACAATGCTGGCCAATGAAGAGGTTGGCCTCTGTATGAGACAGGAAGCTCGACTGCAGGATTCGTCTGTCCTAGCACGGCTGCTTTTGTGTTCTTGCGAGGTACTGCTATTCTCAGGCCTTCCATCAAAGTGATTTGCAGCCCATTCAATGATGAATTAGACCTCTCCCCTCTCCAGCATCTAGTGCTAGGAGGCTACAAGGAGATGCCACAAGTTAAAAGGCCTGTATTTAGGAAAATTCCTAGGTGGGAGGGTATGCCTGCTGCCCCTACCCTATCTCCAGTAACAAAACAAAATACACAATACTCCGTGGAAACAACAAATAACTTATTAAAGTACTATTGCTAAAGCCAAATGTACATATCCAAAAAACCTTCCCAAGCAAGACCAAGAGATGTCAGCCTGGTGTTTAGCTTCCCTGCAGACCTGGAAGTTGGCAACTCAGAAGCAGCCAAGAAGACTACAGTGTATATAAGGACTTGTATTGCCTTTTGGTCTTGCTTGGGAAGGTTTTTTGGATATGTACATTTAGTTTTAGCGATAGTGCTTTAATAAGTTATTTGTTGTTTCCACGAAGTATTGTGTATTTTGTTTTGTTATTGTATTCCGTGTCTCCGTGTTCCCGTTGTGGTCAGTGCCCCTACCCTATCAGCAGCCCTTCCCTGAAGACCGAGGATATACCCAGATTAGGGTTGCCAGCCTCCAGGTGGGGCCTAGGGATCTCCCACTTTTACAACTGATCCCTAGCTGACAGAGATCAGCTCCCCTGGAGAAAATTGCTGCTTTGAAGGGTGGACTCTATGGCACTGTACCATGCTGAGGCCCCTCCCCTCCCCAAATCCTGCCCTCTCCTGGCTCCACCCCCAAAGTCTCCAGGTATTTTCCAACCCAGACTTGGCAACCCTAACCCAGATGTTATGTCCTTTTGTTTCTTATTCCCACTGTCCAATCATCCCAAGGGGATCTTAGCTGGCTGGTGAGTTAATGTAAGGGAAGTTAGGTAAAGAGAAGACATTTCCCAATTTAAATTTTGCCTGTCTGCAAATCTACAGCTACCAATGACTGAAACTTGGTTCTACAGTGCTTTACTAACACAAAATCATCTTCCTGGAGTCTTTAGACAGATGTTGCCTCATCCATCTCATCTTCAAGTTCTACATGGACAAAGTGTTCAGGCAATGTGAGACAGAAAACCTTCATGTTAATCGGAAAATTAGTGGCATAGCCAACTCCTTCCTCAGCACAGAAAAGCAACTCAGACAATGTGTAAGTCATATGTTTGCATAATAGAAGTTACTTTTTTTTTGCATGAAATAAATACATTTTCCTGAATATTTATTAGTGTGGGATGGAAATTAAAGTGCTGACCAATAGTGACATTTGATTATGATGACATTTCCTTTATCAAACAGCAGAAAGTTTCAAGGCAGCTTTACAGAAATCAGTTTCCTTTGAAGATAGTAACAGAGAATGGGCAGCACAGCTGCATCATAAGAACACAATGGTGATAGCTCAGTGGCACAACACTGGCACAGTGCTGGTACAGTTAGGGTTGCCACTTCTCACCTAGCAATCCCTTTGAGAATAGGGATTCTCTGGCTGCAAAACTAGAAGTCACTGCATTTCAGGCTGCTTTAGGATTCATCTGAAGCTCCATGGTAAAAACCATAGAATTTGGAGTGAATCCTATAACATCCTGTGATACAGTGATATTGCTTCCAGTCACTCAGCCAGAAGTGACATCACAGCAATGGCAGGACACTGTCATCATCCCGCATTTCCCCAGCTGCCCATAAAGTTCTGGCTGGGGACAAGAGAGTGCTGATGCATGTCCCCCCCCCCCAAAAAAAACAGGCACATGACAACCCTGTGTGTAGTGCCAGAGTTGTTAGTCAGCATCCTCAGACTTTTGAGCTGGGGCTTTTGTAACAGATATCTGTAACATACATAAGAGAAAAACTAAATCTAGAAGGCTTAAATTATAGGAGGATATTTTTCAGATGAAAGTTAGGGGAAACATGCCAACCATGAGAGCACTTTGACAGTGGAGCCGATGGTCTATAATGCCCCTTCCAATCATGTGATTCTATCATTCAAATATAGATGTTGAAGGAAGTATTCCCAAAGCAGCAGCATTCCTGGAGCTAGTTGTGTTATCCCTGTGTGACACTGATAGTCACTGAAATAAAAATCATGTGTACACTGTAGTACAGCCTTAGCTGATAGAACGAGGCTGGAACAAAAACTAAAGGAATCTAATGAGTTTAATTATATTTTTCTAGGAAGACCGCAATATGTGCAACTGTGGAGCAATTGCAATGAACAAATTTGAGCAGATTCTCTTCAACTATGAGCAGGTAAACTTATCAGTCACTGGATGAGTGACAGCTAGTCCTCTAGGTGCTTATAAATATTTTATCAACATTTTAAATTTTAAACAGAATATAAGTTGACAGATGAACGTTAAAGTGTTTTTTCTTATTCAAAGTATTGTAGTGGTTGTAGGCAATGATAGTAGTAACAACAATGCACATAAACTGAAAGGGCTGGATCTTAACCTTCGAGTGAATTTTCTGCTGGTGCAAGCAGTCTTGCTGTGGCCAAAGAGGTATGTTCTGCCAGCAGAAGGTTCATTGTGTCAGAGGAAGGCTTAGCCACTGGAGGACTAGGTTTATCTGATCCAAACTATAGTGATTTGGTTTGGACATGATAATTAAATATGAGTATATGTCTCGGTTGGTTATTTACTAAATTTTCATTTCCATTTTTAGATGGATGTTGCATCTGCAGCAACAAAATCCCTTGGAGAACTGGATATATTACTTGATTGGCTAGATGCATATTAGAATCATAATGTACTCACAGTGGGCTGAGATACAATGTTAAGATACTGTACGTTGCTCAGGATCAAAGTAGACATTACCGGTGAGACCTTTCTTTCAAAAAAATTCACCTATCACGATAAGGAAAAAAACAGACATACATTACCTCTACTTCTTCCCCCCACCCCGTGGAACTAATTACAGCTTCAGAAGGCATGAGTTAAGTCCCAGAAAAGGGATGGAAGGAAATGGTTAAACATCTGCCTACCTAAAGATCTCATCTTCAGTCTTCAATACAACCACATGGAGATAATTCAGTATTCAGAAATAATCACACATCTCCCATATCACATCAGGCTTGTGTTGTAATGATGATGGTGGCAACTGGTGTTACCCCAGCATTTCAACAAAACCAGCAGGAGATGGAATGACCTCTGTTGCAGTAAATACAATCCATTTGGACTTCTCCTGTGCAAGCATCATTTACATGAGTGGGAGCTAGATTAAGTGAAATTTAGACAATAATGATATCAAGTGAAGACCCATGGTGAAGTTTCAAATGTTTCACTGTATATATATATTTTTGGGGGGGGGGGGGGCTCCAAATAGTATGCAGCACATATGCACATCAATACACCAATTCCCCACCCAAGGGGATTTTTAAGCTGGAACGGCTGTGTGCATTGAGCTTCATATATGCACACTTACAGTTGCCTTTTTGTTCATTATTGAACATACATGGCTTGGAAACAGAGGCTGCAGCAAGTCTCCTTGGGCCTGACTCTATGGAGCTAGTGCCTCAAAATGCATTCTTAGACAAGAGGGGACGCACATCCCAACGTGCAGCCCCATTCTGCTGACCCTGTTAGTAATAATGGGGATCTAGATGACAATGCTCCCACATCTCCTATGATGAGATTGTTTTATACCTGGATGACTAGCAAGACCACAAATATTAATATAGCTTATTT
The DNA here is from genome assembly GCA_029233225.1 of Lepidodactylus listeri. Taxonomy (NCBI): domain Eukaryota; kingdom Metazoa; phylum Chordata; class Lepidosauria; order Squamata; family Gekkonidae; genus Lepidodactylus; species Lepidodactylus listeri. The sequence goes on along the minus strand of JARCFY010000002.1, from coordinate 64,638,796 downwards.
CAGTCATGTGTGTCATTGTTCAACTCCCATTATTTCCAATGAGTTTATGCAAAGTTCCTGGAAGATTATCACTGCATTCATCTGTTGTTGGATTCAGAAGAAGACAAATGCCATATTTACCTAAAAGGAAGATGACTGTGAATGTAAGACAACCTTTCCCCAAAGGTTATACACAAAAAGTTTTTTTTAACTGTTGTACATACTTAGTCTTTCTTTCAGGAAAATAGATCAAGATAGGTAGCTGTGTTAGGGTGTGGTCACACACGCCAGATAAAAAGGGGGGGGGAGTGAAGCTATTTCTTCTGGAGGAATTTGATGTGTAGTTGTGAGATCACACCATCCTTTGAAGCTGTGGGCACAGCCTGTCAGTGTGTGATCAGATGCAACTGCAGGTGAGTTGGGTTTTTTTGTGCTGTTTGTTTCCCATGCACTTAAATGAGGAATTGATGAACCACACCTCCGCACTGAGGGTTTCCTATGGAGTTTGCGATGATGTGCATACTGAGAAGGGGGGTGGAAACAATGGCACGGAGTCAGGATGGCCTGATCAGACCATCCTGAAGGCATAAGAGCATGCTGGAGCAATCAAACGGGGAAGTCCATCCGTGGCCTGTCGCAATGCATTTACTACTGGATTTTCCCCAGTGTCTTTTAACTCCACTTCTGCGGTGGAGTGGAACTGGTTGCCGATGGCTGCGGGACACTTCCCAGATGTTGTTCTCTGATCACTCCCTTTAAACCCATGTGGCATTCTCGCCTATGTCGGGTCTAATTGTGTGCATGATTGCAGCCTCAGTCTGTCTGTGGCAGTAGAAAAGTTTAAGAGTCCAGTAGCACCTTAAAGATTAACAAAATTTGTGGTAGGGTATGAGCTTTTGTGAGTCACTGAGATGAGCAGTTACACTTTTCTATTGTTTCAAGTAAATAGGGTAACATAACATTGAAAAGCAAATATTCCCTGCTGCCTTACCTTCCAATAGGCTCCTGTTAGTAATGCCTAAATTCAGGACTATTTTTGGGCCGGAACGCACAGAAACGGAGTTCCGGCTGGCTTCCGAGTTGGCCATGCCTACAGCCTCCCCTCCTTGGGTTCCCCAGGCGCCCCGCAGCTGTGCTGTCAGGGGTGTGGTCTAATATGCTAATGAGTTTCTGCTGTTGGATGTGGTCTATTATGCTAATAAGTTCCTGCTGGGCTTTTTCTACAACCCCCCCCCCCCCCCGCCTAAATTGATATGCATAGGGAAGAAAATCTATGAGGAGAATGTTATTTTTTTTCTGCTCATAACATTATATTGAAGACTTTGAATAAATGATTACTTCCTATGCAGTGTTTCCCACATGCATGTCTCCATGGACAATATGCCAAAAGCACTTCCCTGGAGGTACAGATGTGTTATGCCAAAAGAGGCACTTCTTATTTTCAGTGTAGCAAAGCAATACATTCCTGATTACACTTGAAGTATTTTTAGAAACTGGATTCAAAACACTGGATCCAGTCAGTGGATGTGTCTAGGGAACATGTATAGACTAGAGCTTATCTATGAAGCCTCTTACACATTGTTTTTGTTTGCTTTATTTTTTGCATTGTTGTTCTTCTTTATATCTAAACTGCTTTTCAGTGTTTGCTGTGCAGACACCCATTCTCCAACTGGCATTAGAGCTGAGAACTTAAAAAAATGAAATCTCTGTAAATGCAGCAGCACACATGTATACCAGTTCCTTTGATCAGCGGTGCAATCCTAAGCAGAGTTACCTATTGAAGTGAATAAGCTTCATGAATCTGCTTAGAATGTCACCATTACTGTACCGAAATGGAAAAGGAGGGACGAGACATTTCAGTAGGCCTCTGACACAGCTGGACATATGGCAAGTGAGAAACATAACTCCTCTTTTACTTACATGTTTGCAAAATCTGTGTAAATTTGTAATAAAGAACAGCCCTAATAAATGGAGGAGAGGCAAGAACCAAGATAAAAGGCATTTTAAAAACATTAAAAGGCCATCATAGAAATGTTAGTTCCAGTTTACTGAGGTACTAACTTTCAAAGGAAAAAAACTTGGAGGTGGTACAGAACACATGATCAGTAATGGATAATGGAGGTTACTCAGATACAATGCACTCCAAAAACAGCTGATCTGGGATATAAGAAGATCCTGAGATATACGGAGAAACTGGTAAACTGACCACAGAGAACCAGATATAAGCTACTTATCATTTGTAATTCACCTAAATGTAGATATAAGCTACTTTCTATTCCTGATTAGCCTTGAAATGTTACTATTTAAAGTAGTTTTCATGACCTTTCCATCATTTCATAGTAAACAAGACAGATGCCATATTTTAATAGATGACTTTATTGTATGATATTTGGGCCCAAGACTATGGTGTGGATCCTATGAACAAGTTCTGGACATACTAGATAGTTTCTGCAGCACAATGTGCTTCCTCATGCACTGGCGCAACTGTTGGCAGAATATCAGTGGTTCAGAAAAAGCCCTGGTGCAAACACTAAATGCTAGCACGAGAGGAAGCATGCTGTACCATAGAAATTCTCTAGCATGCACAGATCTTGTTCATAGGGATCCAAGCCCATATTTTTATTTATATATAAAATGTGGGGTAGAAACAGAAAAGCTTATTCTGCAATTACAGTGCTGTATTGGGAAGCATGTGTGAAAACAGAATAATTTTTTGCCAGTGAGGTTCTCAGTGAGATTATACACATTTACTAGGAAGTAAACCCCATTTAACTCAGCCCCATTTAACTTTAGAGCAAGTGTACATGGCATTGTGCTACAAATGATTATGAATGCTATCAATGAGGAAGAAAGGAAATCTCTCAAACTCTCAACAACAGATGAGAGAAAAATACATAACCCAAGTCTAGGGACCAGTGCTGTAGTATTTTATAAATTGGGTACTGATTCTCATGAACTTCAGTGTAAGATTATTGTGGAAGTTAATGGTGCAGTGCGTATGCACAAGGTACCTACACATAATCATTCCTCCCACTTTTGGAGGTGGGGGGATCAAATCTGGACATATGGGAGAAAAATATCAAGATAAGATTTGGAATGTGCTGCTTACATCACAAATATGGTAGTTTTCTACCATTTGTAGTTTCCTGGGTTTTCTAATTGACCCATCAGCCATTATGTTATATTACCTCACTGCAAACTGTCACCATGTAATTCAACTCAGAATCTCTTATCTTTTATTTTGATTCAGTTAAACTGTATAAAATGTTGTATTTCTCTTTGAATAATACTTTCTGTATTGCTCAATGTATAATTCTGTGTGATAAACAACTTTTTAAGTAAACAAGTATCAGTTTTAGTAAGGACATATTGTCCCAAATCCTCAGATATTCTTCAGCAATAAATGAGACTGGATCTCTTTTGTCCTCATATCCTGCACAGTGAAATTTAAACTTCAGAACTTGACATTTGTATTATTGTTTATTTCCTTCTTTAAAAATTATGTGCCATGAATATTATATTGTTGGTTTAATCTTCCTGAAACATGTAAATGAATAAAAACTGAATACTTTAGATCTGGTGGGAAGTCTTTGGATTAGATGGTTTGCAATTTACATTATAAGAAAATGTTTCTAATTGGTTAGTAATAGTTCTTTGACTCCATCTTTTTTTGTTTAAAAGGGATTTATTGATGCAATTTATAATATATATAGGGTGTACAACATATCTTCTTGGCACACTAGCATAGTCCTAGCTCCTGAAAGAGCTTGTGTGGGAATTTCCAGGCTAGTGGCTTGTCTTCAAAATCTTAGGAATCCAACATTATTAAAGTGGGAGAAAATAATTCACGTTGCAGTGGCTGTGACTCCCACACTGGAAGGTGTCCCAACAGAATAATCAGAACTGTTGATGTTCAGGTCTTATAAAATTTCCTCACTGTTTTCTCCATTACTGATGTTAAGAAGAGTTATGTTGCAATTAGAAACTGTTTTCTGTATTGCCACTTTTGTTGTACTCTGGTAGGCTTTAAGACATATTCATATTTCTGTAATAAATTCTCCATTGCTGGGATAAAACTCATGAAAGTCTCAAGCAGATGATCATGCTCTCAAACATCCATCCTCATTGGCTAAACCCCACAATCACTAACTTATGTGGTGGAACTGTGATGTCTTTTCTCACTCTAACTTTCACCACTGCCCCTTTGACTTCAGGCATCCCTTGAGCTGAGGTGGAGATCTATCTAAATCCATAACATTCACTCTACCCTAGGGTTGCCAGCCTCCAGGTGGGGCCTGAGGATCCCCTGCTTTTACAACTGATCTCCAGCTGACAGAGATCAGCTCCCCTGGAGAAAATGGCTGCTTTGGAGGGTGGACTCCATGGCATTGTACCATGCTGAGGCCCCTCCCCTCCCCAAACCCCACCCTCTCCCGGATCCACCCCCAAAGTCTCCAGGTATTTTCCAACCCAGACTTGGCAACCCTACTCTACCCTTAAGCCAATTCCCAAACTTTCTAATGTTCTAAAAGTCACTACTCTTCTTAGTCTAAGGGAAAAAGCTCAAAATGGCATTTCTTTCCTTGGGCCAAGAACAGACACTGTCCTGAATCTTAATGATCATCCTTTACATCTGAATAAGCACAGACATCCATTTCAAGCCCAAGTTATTAGTTCTTGGTTTTGGATGAAACCAAAAACCCCTTCAGCTCACCAGACAACACAAAAGTATTCTGCATTGTGAAAACCAAGGCCGAAGACAGACTGGCAATCTGAAGCGGAGGCAAAGCGGAGGGAACTGGAGCGGGGGGAAAAACTCACGGAGCTGGCCGTTCACACTGGCCAGAGCAATGCGGATCAGCGGCGATACGGAGCATTCAGACTGCCACGGAGAGTTCAGACTGCCGCATAGCCAGTGCGCGGGGCTCGCGCGTGCCGCTGCACTTTTTTTTGTTTTCCTTTGATGTTTTTCGCATATGCGCATATTTGCATATGCGCATATTTGCATATGCGCATATGCGCAAAACTTTTGCCGTGCGTTCACACTTCCTCCGGATGCCTCCCGCTTCTTCCAGTTCACACTGTTTGGAAGCGGGAGGCATGCGGAGGAAGGCCCCTGAACACCGGTTTTACCCGGTGTCCGGGTAAAGCGGAAGGAAAGCGGCTGGGAGACGGGTAAGTATGCAACGGAGCCGATGGGCAGATGCGCATGTCTGAACGGGCTCCTTTCCTCCGTTTGCGAAGCGTGCCTGCCCCGCTTCAGATTGCCAGTCTGTCCTCGGCTCAAGACTGTGAAGAATGCCAGGAGATCTCCACAAATTGAGTGAGAGGACAACAATGTGGCAAATGAAGTTTAGTGTAGGTTAAGGGTAAAGTGAGTTGTTCAACAGAAAGAGTTTTTCAACAGTGGAATCAGCAACCTAGGGAGATGATGAGCTCCCCCTCACTGGCAGTCTTTAAGCAGCCACTGGACAAACACTTGCCAGGAATGCTCTAGGCTGATCCTCCATTGAGCAGGGGGTTGATGGCCTGTATGGCCCCTTCCAGCTCTGTGATTCTATGATTCTAAGAATGCATAGTGGAACAAACTGCCCTCCCCCACAGCTTTAAGTACATGCAAATGATGTCTGAACTTGCTGAGACTGAGAGGGAAAAAGACCTTGGGTCATAGTGGATAACTCAGTGTAAATGTTGACCCAATGTGCTGCAGCAGTGAAAAAGGCAAACTCTGTGCTGGGTATTATTAGGAAGGGGAATGAAAATAAAACAGTCAGTATCATGATGCCCCTATATAGATCTATGGTCCAGCCTCATTTGGAATACTGTGTGCAGTTCTGATCACCATATCTCAAAAAGGACACTGCAGAGCTGGAAAAAATAGAGAAAAGGGCAACCAAGATGATTATGGAGTCAGAGCACCTTTCCTGTGAGGAAAGGCTGACGTGTCTGGGACTTTTGAATTTAGAAAACGGTTGACTAGTGGGACATGCTAGAGGTTTATCAGCATATGTATGGGGTAGACAAAGTGGACAGAGAGCACTTTCCCCCCTCTCCTGAAACACTAGAACTTGGGGGCATCCAAGGAAGGTGATGGGCAGTCGATTCAGGATAGCCAAAATGAAATACTTATCATCCTGTCCTTTTAATAAAGGCTTAATGGGGAGGCAGGCTTGGAGCAGAATGCCTGGCTTGAGTGCCTTCTGTTCCAACTGTCTTCCAACCACTTTCAGTCTTCTAATGGGGGGTGGAGTTTGGGGTATGCTTTTCTCTCCCTACCCATCAGCAGTCTAATAGCAGTGGCAAGAGAGGGGAAGCAGATCATATCAATCCCGGTCCCCATGCCTGAGTCGGAGTGGACCAAGGGTAGGGATCCCTCTCCCGACCTTCGATGGGGCACCGTCGATGCCAGTACCGGAAGTTAGGAGTTTGGGAGTGTTCCTGGACCCCTTGTTAACGATGGCGGCCCAGGTAGCAGCCACTGCAAGGTCAGCCTTCTATCATCTACAGCTGATCAAGCGCTTGGTTCCCTTCCTTGAACACAATGACCTGGCTATGGTGATCCATGCGTTGGTCACCTCAAGATTGGATTACTGTAATGCTCTCTATGTGGGGCTGCCCTTGTCCCAAATACGGAAGTTGCAGCTGGTGCAGAATGCAGCGGCGAGGCTGTTGGTGTGTCTCCCCATGTGGGAACACATCCAGCCTGCCTTAAAAGCACTGCACTAGCTGCCTATAGCATACCAGATATGGTTCAAGGTGCTGGTGCTTACCTATAAAGTCCTATATGGCCAGGGACCTATCTACCTGAGGTACCGTCTCTCCCCATATGTACCCCAGCGAGCACTTTGATCGGGGTCCCAGAACTGCCTGGTTCTTCCAGGGCCGAGGGAGGCCCGGTTGGTGGCTACGAGGGCCAGGGCCTTTTCGGTGTGGCCCCGCACTGGTGGAATAAACTCCCAGATGACATCAGGGCCCTGCAGGATCTTTCACAGATCCGCAGGGCCTGCAAGACGGAGCTCTTCCACTAGGCCTTCAAGTAGAGGCCACCTTGACTTTTATAGCCCTCGCCCTCTTATTAGAAACTGCCAATCTAGACCATTCTACACCGACCGGAAGTGTATAGCATCTGTGACGCTGCTTGGATGTGGGCGATGAAGGTGAGCCATCTTGCATTGTGGTGCATTGTATGTTGTGTGATTTTAAGTTGTACACTGTATGCTTTATGGATAGTGTTTTATGGAATTTTACTGTATAATGAATCTGTTGGTAGCTGCCCTGAGCCTGCCGCAAGGTGGGGAGGGCGGGATAGAAATCCAATAAATGAATAAATAAATAAATGGGGGGTGGAATTTCCATCCCTCACCAGTCTCATAGGTCCACAGCCTGTAGATATCAATTAGAGAAGAGTGGTCTCAGTTACAGCTGCCAAGGAAAACTGAATCAGAGCAATCTGTGAATACTACCCACTGATTTAGGGCTAGTTATCTCTTACTCTGATGCAGTGTTCCTTAGGTCAGAATTCTTAAGCAGGGATAACAAGGGATAACAAAGTAGCTTTGAACATATGCAGACTATTTTCCCTTAACCACACAAGAAATGTAGTCTCTTCTCCCACAGACACAAAATAAAAATGCAGGATTTAAAATTCTCCCCATCCCTTGTTGCAAACTCTGCTTGCCTCTTCTGCTTCCTTCTGACTTATTTGGTGCCAAGACCTCACCAGGGATTAGTCTGGGAGTTTGTTTTCAGTGGTCGGGCTGAGAAAAGAAAGGAGATTTCTGAGACTATATGGAGTGCCTTTGCCTTATCTTTCCTATTATATAAAGCTGTTTTAAGATTCCAAGGGGGAAGATTCCATGGGGTGCCAAAATCAGTAGGCAGGACGGACTGCCACTCAGAAGGGGGACCCTGGGCACTGGCTGCATTCTCTCCCTGCTTTGCCTCAGTCCCGCCCACAGAGCCACCAGCCAGCGTCCCGGCTTCAGTCTGGAGGGAGCCAGCGAAGGGGAAGGACCGACTGGGTGCTGGGTCCACTCTTCTCCTCTGCCCACTGCCAGGTGGGTCTAACTGTCCCCTCAGTGGCCTGCTTCTATCAGTGAAAAGACAATGGACTACCAGCATAACCCCCTCACCCCCGCCCACGGACTTTTCTGTCAGAATAAACTGTCAGAAAACAGCTCTCTCTCCTTCTAAGCTCCACCATGGCTGGCTGGCTAATGAGGTGGACCAGCAACCATCAAACCATTCCCTTCAACCCCCTGTTGTGCGGCTGAATTTCCCCTTAGGATTGCCAAACTCCAGGTGGTAGGTGTAAAGAAATTGCAGTTTATAAGATGGCTGCTGTCTGTGGTTTGTTTAAAATGTTCCTCCATAAGATTCAAATGAGCTGTAGTTTCAGAGATGGGCCTGCAGTGGTATCACTAACTGGGTTGAATGAAGCTTCTTCATCTGTTGGACTACAGTTCCCAGGGGCCCCAGAGCCAAAAAGTGTGGGAAAAGAGGGACTGTCCCAAGGGGTGGGGCACCATCAATATAGACTCCAGCCCATCCAGGGAGGATTGTATTTAACCCCTGTTGATTTATGCCCTGTCTGTTCATAGTATGTGCTTACTCCTACAGTTGTCCCTTATTCATTTAGTGTGTGTGTGTGTGTATGCACTCCATAATTGTGTAAATAGTAAAAAAAAGCTTTTACTTGGGCTAATAATCTGTGTTGTGCATAGTCTCCCCTGCTCTGCACAATACCAAAGGGAGGGGGTAGCCCAGGGAAGCAAGGAAAGGCCAGACCCTTCAGTTGCCAACTTTCTAGAGATCCCCCAAAGATTGAGGATTCTCTCTCCAAATAGGGAGATTTGGCCACAGGGGCCCTCTAAAAAGGCAGTAACAGTTCAGTGACTGATGGCAGGGAACTTAAGGAGTGAGATATGCCCACAGGACGAGGGAGGGAGGCAAACAGCTGAGTTGCAAACTGGAGCTCGTTTTGCAACAGTAGGCAACCAAGCTTGGTTCAGACAAAGGAAGGAAGCCCTTTGCAGGCCTTTGTAAAGAACTCATTGGGACCTGTTCTGACTAGGGTTGCCAGCTCCAAGTAGGGAGATTCCTGGGGATTTTCTGGTAGAGTCTATGGAAGCCAGGGTTTGGGGAGGGGAGAGGCCTCAGTTGAACAGAATGCCATCAAGTCCACCTTCCAAAGCAGTTATTTTCACTGGACAGGAGAGATCTGTTGTCTGGAGTTCAGTTGTGATACCTGGCGATCTTCAGGCTCTACCTGGAGGTTGGGTACCCTAGGCGTGGCAATCAGTGCTTCAGAAGCTGAGTGGGTGATTTTGAACCAGTCACAGACTTTCAGCCTAACCTACCTCACATTATTGTTGTGCAAGTCAAAAGGGGGAGAGGAGAATGATGTAAGCTGCTTTGGTCTCCATTGCAGAGAAAGACTAGTTTTCCTCCTGGGAAATTTATTTATTTAAATTTCTATCTTGCCTTCCCGGCCGAGGAAACCATTGCTGCCAATCTCCAGGTGAGGGCTGGATATCACTCAGAATTACAACTGCTTTCCAGATGGCATTGATCAGTTCCCATGGAGAAAACGGTGGACTCTGTGCCCTTATACCCTGCTGAGATGCTTCTCATGACAGCCAGTGTGACATGGCAGACAGGGCTTCAGAGCACGGTAGAGGCTGCAGGTAGTGGGGGAGATGGAAAACTGAACAGTGAGGGGGAAATAAAGGTAGGTTGATGCTTGGCTGGGAAGGAGATAGGGTTGCCAACTCCAAGTGGGGAATTCCTGGAGATTTGAGGGATGGAGCCTGAAGAGAGTGAGGTTTGAGGAGGGGTGGGGCCTCAGGTAGAATGCCATGGACTCTGTCCTCCAAACCAGCTATTCCCTGTTGAGGAACCACTTTTGCCAATCTCCAGGTGAGGGCTGGAGATCACTCAGAATTACAATTGCTTTCCAGATGGCATTGATCAGTTTCCATGGAGAAAATGGTGGACTCTGTATCCTTATACCCTGCTGAGGTTGCCACAGCAAATTGATGCTGAGTGCCCAAGGCCTTGGCACTATCCCAGAGCCTTTCTAGAGACTGTTGTATTTATTTCCACAACGGGCCTTATTCCTAGTCACTAAATAAATGCAATATCTTGTGTTTTTGAAAGTGAGAGCAGGTTGCTTCTGAGCATAAGATTAAGCAGGGTTTTCAAGTATAAAAGCTGAGACTAATCCTTGCCAAAATATACCCTCTTCTCTTTCTGCCTCTCTTTCACACACATATGAACATGCACAAACTCTCTTCCTCCTGCTCCCTCTTCATTAGTTTACCTCTTTCCTGTACCAAAGACATATTTTAAATTCAGATCTTATCAACACAGTAGAAGGAAGCATATTTCACATTTGCTTACCTTGATGTGTGTGGGGGGAGCTTCCTCCAGACTAATGCAATCCTGGCTGGATTCTCAGTGGGTTGACAGAAATAACTAATTTACATGAAGAACATAAGAGAAGCCATATTGGATCAGGCCAATGGACCATTCAGTCCAACACTCTGTTTCACACAGTGGCCAAAACCCAGGTGCCATCAGGAGGTCAACCAGCGAGGCCAGAACTCCAGAACTCCCACTGCTGCCCCCCAAGCACCAAGAAAATAGAGCATCACTGCCCCAGACAAGTGTTCCATATATATGTTGTGGCTAATAGCCACTGATGGACATGTAACGCCAAGAGGAAGAAAGTTCAGAAAGGAAAAAAGCAAATTAGTTTGTATGCCAGTTTGTCCATCTCACAGTAAAGTTACAGGATTGAAATTTATTACTTATTTACTTAATTTCTACCCTGCCTTTCTCCCCAAAAAAGCTTACATCATTCTCCTTTCCTCCATTTTATTCTCACAACAACCCTGTGAGGTAGGTTAAGCTGAGAGCATATAAGCAAGCTTCCATGACAGAATAGGAATTCAAACTTGGGTCTCTCAGGTAGCTATAACCATTACACCAGCCAAATATTTTCTGTGCATCTCAAAAATATGGTCCCTGTTCTGGGCTTCAGCTGCCATAAACAAATATGGCACATGTCCAGCTGAGACAGGGGAAATGTAGCTGTTACTATAAGGACAATATGCTTTCAGTCATTTGTAGTAGGAGGCCTCTGCTGAACATGCTGCCCCAAGTAATTGCTTTGGTGGTTAGAAATTGCCCTGAGTGTGAAGCATGACTATATGATAAATTATACAGGGGAAGTTATGGAGGAAATGCTAATAGGCGCTGTTGCAACTCCTGATTCTAGCCTTTCTCTTGTTATTGTATTTTATACTACTTTACCAATAACAAGCCTCTCAGGATGAGAGCTGCATATCACCTCACCAGTTACTACATATACCCGCTTTTTATTTTTTAAAACAAGGTTCGCTGTCATCTTTATGTGTTTCAGGTAAAGTGGATTTCTGTTATTTAGCCTGCCTCTCTTTAACACATACACAGGATTCCTTAGTCCAGTACCAGAGAGCACATTGTCTTGAATCCAGACCCCTTAGTATTGGATCCTACAGAGTATATAGTGGGTTATCAGAGTTGAGGATAACAAGGAGGTCATATATAACAAAAGCAAATAAGTTTATTTAGTTGGTAACATGACCTGTAGATCCTTACCGCTCCGGCCTGCTCTGTGTTACCAGAGGTAGAAGGTGCGTTATACTTAAAAACTACAATGTTTGTCCTTTCAGCAGTTCTGCTTTAAATACAGTAACTAGACAGCTTGAACGTTCACTGTTTTTATTGTGGAACAGAAACCAAATCTTTCTGGTCAAAATCAATCACTACAGTCCCTACAAAACCCAGTGTAGTATAGTAGTTAAGAATGTCAGATTAGCATCTGGAAGACCCAGGTCTGAATCCTCACTCATGCCATGGAGTTTGTTAGGTGACATTGGGCCAGTCAAACACTACCAGCCTAACCTACCTCACAGGGTTGTTGTGAGGATCAAATGAAGGAGCAGAGAATGATGTAAACCACATTCAGTCTCCACTGGGGAAAAAGGCAGGGTATAAATGAATAAAATTCATAAATAAATACTGGGCTCCTTGCCTATTCAAGGAAACTTCCTATCCCTTCTCCCTCTAAGCTTAACTGCTCTATTTATCTGTTGGCTGTTGATTGTTAAACTGCTTCAGGTTTGCATGTTTTTTTCTCACATGAGCATTCCATTCCTCCTTTCAAAATTGATTGTCCTTGCTGAATAAGGAGAAAAGAGGAAGCTTTTTCTATCAAAAATATTGTGCTTTGGAAAATAGTGAAAATGTCTGGTAAAATAAGAAATTGCCTTGTTGGATCAGATAAAAGGTTAGTCTAATGCAAAATTCTGTGCCAATCCATGGCTCACTGGGTATGCAGATAAAGAAAGCCAGATTCTTTAATTTTTGAAAAAAAGTTACTTGTTTCTGATCTCCAGTGGAAACATTGTATACATTCTGACTGGAAAATGCTAAACTCCAGAATCATTATTTCAATTTCTTGTCACTGTGTTATCTCTTACTGCCATAAATATATACAAACAACAATAAAGTACACAGGAAAAGGAAAGTGGTCATGACTTTTTGCACATTATCTCAGTGTACTAATGTTTGAGGCATTTAATCTGCTTGAACTAACCTGGTCGGTAAACATTGGATTTGTGTGTTTGCACAGGGTTTACAGACCTTTGTTGTTTAAAAAACTGGCATTAAGATCCCTGCAGTATGAAAATATTGAGGAAAACCGATTACCATGCTACCATGCACCTTCTCTGCAAGCTGGAATTTTCAAGCTTTCCTCCTCTATGCCTGCCATTGTCAGAATCAGTTAATTCTGTCAATGTAATCTTGCATGCACACTATGTATTCTGTTATGTCTTTATGTATTGGACCTGTATTTTCTCCTTTCTTGGTCGGGAGGGTGACAACCCCTAGGGTGAGAACAACGAGGCCTCTCATCCCTGCCTCCGCATTCCAGCTGCTCCGGCAGTAACTTCAAGGGGAGGAAAGGCTCTCATCTCTTATCTATGCTAAAGAACCTTGGAGCCATGAATTGTTATGTGAACGGAGGGGTCTGGTTTGGGAAGGGAAATTTACTGCTTAACACCTCACTTTTTTCCTGTGTGAACCAAACGGTCAAGACACCTTTTAGCCCGCCAATTTTCCCTCCTGGGGATTGGCTACCTATGGGTAATTCAAACTCCTTGGAATGGTATAATAGACCCGCTTGTATTATTTGTCTCATCTCTGACAATACCCCGAGACGCTGTACTAATGTAGGAATAGGCAATAAAGAACTGTGGTTAACCAACCGAGATCTGATCCTTGACTACTTTGAACAGGACTCTCACAGATTGTCAGAGATCCTTGATTGGGATTCAATCGTTCCTGACCATGTCAGAAGACGATCTCGTCCCCCTCAAACCTACCACTCCAGAGGAGGCCCCGGCTACCCCGACGGATCCGGGGAACGGGGGTGGCGGCGGCGGAGGAGGTCCCGAGGTGCCGGTGACCACGAGCCAGGGGGCTTACTACATCCCGCGCCGCCCGATTACCCATCAGAGCGTGACCCCCCAGTACACTTGGAGCCACTTCGGAGGCCGATCCGTGACTTCGTGGGTGCACGACAGGAAAGGGGTGAGAGTTCCGCTCACCGGCGACCAGCTCGATCGCGGGAGACCGAGCTACCTAGGAGACGACCGCGAGCCAGTTCGCCGTGGAGGACCGCATCGCCAGCCTCCCGAAGAGGAGACACTGGATTTGTATGGGCCCGATCCGTATCGAGAGGAGCAGACGGTCCCGCTGGATCAGATGATGGGAGACCTGAGGCTACAACTCACCTCCGAGCTCCGCGAGTTGGCCCTCGATCTCCAGCACCAATTTCGAGACGCTATGGTGGCGATGCAAGGCGCCCTCCTCGGTCAAGGAGTCGGAGCCCCACAACAGCAGCCAGCACCCGGAGGGGTTCCGGCTCAGCCACAGGCGCCCGTTATACCCGCGCAGCCAGCTCAGCCGGTCGTCCCGGCTCCAGTCCCGGGGCCCGTCCCCGCACCGGCCCCAGTCCCGGCCGCGCCGGCCGCTCGCCCACCCCCTTCCGACCCGCTGACGACTACTTTCGATGGGGACCCCGAGAAGCTACGTTTCTTCACACTCGAGATCGGGAGATTCCTGGACAGTTGGGGCCACCTGTATCCTACCGAGAAGGATCGCATAGGCTACATCGGATCCAAACTGAAAGACACCGCCAGCGATTGGTATGTGAGCCTGCACGACAACCCTGGCCCTGAGCTGCGTTCCTTGAACAACTTCATGTGGGCTCTTCGGCACCAGTTCGAAGACCCGCTGGGTGAGGAAAAAGCCAGAAATCAACTGAGAAAGCTGTTCCAGGGAAGATCGTCAGTGAGAGAATACACTGAAAAGTTCCGGCGCATCGCTGCCAAAATCCACGGATGGCTGGAGGAACTCTTCACGGAGAAGTATTGGGAGGGTCTAAACCCGGAAATCTACGAGACCGTGCTGCTGGGAGGCCGTCCGGGCACGCTGACTACCTGGATGAGGGCGGCCACCGACATGGAAGAACGCTTCGCCCTAATCAAGATGGGAGCATCCGCAACCGCCGCTATCAGAGCGGGCCCACGAGCGAAGCCCCGATCCAATGTACAAGACGTCCGCGACTCGAGGTTCCGGCAAGGGTTGTGTATGAAGTGTGGGGAAAGTGGCCACTTCGCCTCAGCGTGTCCAAGAGGAGGGGGGAAGGGCCCGAAGACCTCAACTCCAGGACCTGCAAGCACCCCGACTCGGGGGAAGACCCCCATGAAACCCCGGGCTTTGCAGCTGGAAGGGGCAACGAGTGAGCAGGGAGAGCTGGAGCTGATGGAAACCCAGATGTCGGGAAACTCCAACGGCCTGCAGTGAGCGGCGCAGAGCTGCAGGTCCCCCACAACGAAGCGCCATCTCCGGTGAGCATCCCCGGCCCCTTGTTATATATGGTAGTAACTGTGGTGACCCCAGGATCAGGTACCCACATGAGGGTCCGCGCCTTAATTGACTCTGGGTGCGCGCGAGACCTAATCAGCCCCCTAGTAGTGGAGGGGCTGGGACCCAAAGTCACCCCGTTAGCGGAACCCCTGAAATTTACCCAGATGGATGGGTCCGAAATGAAGGAGGAGTGCATAGCAGAGACTGAGAACTTAATTTTGGGAACGGGGAACCACTGGGAGAAGAGAGCTTTCGTCATAACCCCTAATGCCCAATTCCCTATGGTGTTGGGTAGCCCTTGGCTCGGGGCGCACGACCCCTACATAAAATGGAGCGAGGGGAAGATTTCGTGGGTAGACGAACGCTGCCAGAGCCACCGCTGGGACCCAGGATGGGGTCCCGGGCCCCCCAGCCCGCCGTCTCCCGCGGCCGCCCTCGCTCTCGTCCCGGCCATGGTGCCTAAGGAATATAGAGACTTGCTAGAAGTGTTCAGTGAGACCGAGGCGGACGAGTTGCCCCCCCACCGGTTGTCGGACTGTGCCATAGAGCTCCTCCCGGGCGAGAAACTCCCAAAGGGCAAATTGTATTCCATGAGCCCGGCGGAACGGGAAGAGCTGCGGAAGTTCTTGGACAAAAATCTGGCCAGGGGGTTTATCCGCCCCGCCAAGTCCCCTTTTGCGGCGCCCGTGCTGTTCCGAAAGAAAAAGGATGGCGGCTTGCGATTGTGCACGGATTATCGGGGGCTAAACGCAGTCTCCACCTCTAATGCTTACCCCCTCCCGTTAATAAAAGACCTTTTGGCGGAGGCGGCCAAGGGGAAGATTTTCACCAAGTTGGATCTGCGAGATGCCTACTTCAGGGTGCGCATAAGGGAGGGGGATGAACCCAAGACTGCTTTTAACACCCCCCTGGGGCAGTTTGAATACCTCGTGATGCCGTTCGGCTTAAGTGGCGCGCCCGGGGTCTTTATGAGTTTAATCAACGAAGTGTTGCACAAGCACCTATTTAAGGGCGTGTTATGTTACATAGATGATATCTTGATCTATTCCACTGATAAGAACGAACATGTGACTTTGGTCCGAGACGTACTGTCAACATTACTAAAAAACCAGCTGTTTGTGAAACTGTCTAAGTGCGAGTTTCACCGCGAGTCTGTGGACTTCCTGGGCTACCGCATTTCTCAGAAGGGGTTGGAAATGGACCCGGGGAAAGTGGAAGCGGTGGTGCAATGGGAGGCTCCGCGAACGAGAAAGCAGCTGCAGAGCCTGTTAGGATTTTGTAACTTCTATCGGACTTTCATCAAGGACTTTGCCAAAGTCACCCTTCCCTTAACGGACTTGTTGAAAACCAAGGGGAGGGGTCCCGAGGCGGGAAAGCCGGGAGAGAAACTGGCGTGGAACGGGGAGTGTCAGAAGGCATTTGAGGCTTTAAAAACTCTTTTTACCTCAGAGCCCATTTTGGCGCACCCGGATGAGACTAAAGACTTTATAATCCATGTTGATGCCTCGGATGTAGCAATGGGGGGGGCCATCCTACAAAGGGACTCGGAAGGGAAACTGCACCCCTTAGCGTACATCTCAAAGAAGTTTAATGAAACAGAGAGGAATTGGTCAGTGTGGGACAAGGAAGCTGCGGCCATTAGATTGGCGCTCACTACCTGGCGCCACTGGTTAGAAGGGGCGCAGACTCCGTTCGAAATATGGACGGATCATAAGAACTTAGAAGCTTTGCGCACACAGCGGTCCCTCAACGCCAAACAACTGCGCTGGGCGGACTTCTTCTCAAAATTTAACTTTGTGTTAAAGCATTTTCCTGGGAAGGCTAATTCCCTGGCAGACGCGTTGTCCAGATTGCCTCAACACGAGAGTCTGAAAGAGGAGGTATTCGATTCCATGTTCTCCCCCCAGCAGCTGGGAGGAGCGGTTGTCACCAGGAGCAAAGCAAAGAAAATTGAGCTCACCACTGGGGACTGTCAATGGGGGGGCGAATATGCCCCTGAGGAAATAGAGGAATTGGAAGCATTGGGAGAGTGCGAAAAAAGAAAGGACAATTGTTGGCTCCGTGGGGACAAATTAGTGGTGCCAAAAACCAAACGCAAAGAAATCCTGCTAAATTGTCACTCTTCCAAGCTCGCCGGGCACTTTGGATTCCTAAAAACTCTTAACCTGATCCAACGTCAATTCTGGTGGCCGCGCATGCGTCGAGACGTCTCGGATTTCGTCTCGGCATGTCAAACCTGCTTAATGTGTAAAAAACGGGGAGGCAAAGTCCCGGGATTGTTACACCCCCTACCCACGGCTTCCAGGCCCTGGGAAGACATAGCCATGGACTTCATTACCAATTTGCCCCCCTCAAAAGGAAAAACAGTGATCTGGGTAGTGGTAGACACGTTTTCCAAACAAGCCCATTTCACTCCCTTCAAACAGCTACCCACCGCCAAAGGGATGGCTAAAGCCTTCTTTAACCAGGTGATAAAATTACATGCTTTTCCGAGAAGGGTGGTATCCGATCGCGGAAGTCAATTCGTTGCCACCTTCTGGCGGGAGCTTTTGAAGCTAATGGACATAGAACCTGCCTTGAGATCGGGTTACCATCCAGAAACCGATGGCCAATCCGAGCGAACTAATCAAATTCTGGAGCAGTTCTTAAGGTGCTACACCAACTACCACCAAGATAACTGGGTGGAATTATTACCCTTTGCAGAATATAGCTACAACAATGCAGTGCATTCTTCCACTGGGGTCTCACCTTTCATGGCAGTGGGAGGCTTTGAAGGTAAACCGCTCCCCACCCTCAAGGAAGACCCCCAGGCTCCCCCTTCAGACTTTAAAAACTGGTGGTCCAGTCTCCAGGACTCCTGGCCGTTGATTGGTAAAGCCTTGGACCATGCCAAGGAGGACTATAAAAAATATGCTGATCGTGGCCGAGCACCGGGATGGGACCTTCAACCCGGGGATTCAGTTTATCTCTCTACCAAAAATATCCACGGGCTGCAGCCTAGCAGAAAATTAGGATGGAAATATGTTGGACCTTTTAAAGTGCTACGAAAAATCTCTGATGTCTCCTTTGAACTCGACCTGCCTAAATCACTAAGTTCTATACATCCTGTGTTTCATTTCAGCTTGCTGAAGAAAGATCCTGGGCCGAATGCATGGCATCCAGTTCCCCCAGTTCCTCCTCCACTGATGAAGGAGGGGAGTCCACACTACGAGATAACTGAAATCCTGGATTCCAAGACAAAGAGGGGCCATTTGTATTATTTAGTTAGATGGTTAGATTTTGGTCCGGAACACAATGAATGGATTCGTTCTGAACATGTTCATGCCCCCAAGTTAACCAAACTGTTCCATAAAATGTTCCCTGAAAAAGCTAGGTGAAGGGAATCATGGGGAGGGCAGGGTGTCAGAATCAGTTAATTCTGTCAATGTAATCTTGCATGCACACTATGTATTCTGTTATGTCTTTATGTATTGGACCTGTATTTTCTCCTTTCTTGGTCGGGAGGGTGACAACCCCTAGGGTGAGAACAACGAGGCCTCTCATCCCTGCCTCCGCATTCCAGCTGCTCCGGCAGTAACTTCAAGGGGAGGAAAGGCTCTCATCTCTTATCTATGCTAAAGAACCTTGGAGCCATGAATTGTTATGTGAACGGAGGGGTCTGGTTTGGGAAGGGAAATTTACTGCTTAACACCTCACTTTTTTCCTGTGTGAACCAAACGGTCAAGACACCTTTTAGCCCGCCAATTTTCCCTCCTGGGGATTGGCTACCTATGGGTAATTCAAACTCCTTGGAATGGTATAATAGACCCGCTTGTATTATTTGTCTCATCTCTGACAATACCCCGAGACGCTGTACTAATGTAGGAATAGGCAATAAAGAACTGTGGTTAACCAACCGAGATCTGATCCTTGACTACTTTGAACAGGACTCTCACAGCCATTTGTCATAGAGGATAACTTGAATAAGGGCTACAGTTCCTGAGAATTCCACCTCAGTTGGATGAGTAAAAAAAGATTTGGAGCCGGCAGCTTTCATTGTCTCAAGAATGGGACGATTCTGAACTATAGAAGTGAGAGCTCTTTTACTGAGGGATAAGATCCTCTAGAATGCCACCCTAAGTGGGTGTTTGTGTATGGATGTGAGGGAAGTCAAGGTGGAAATTAATTTCACATTTTTCACAATTTCACATACATACACTAGAGCTCCAGATCTGGCCTACATCTGTCATGACCAGGGTGGCCAACTCCAGGTGGGATTTGGAGATCTCCTGCTATTACAGTGGATCTCTAGACATCTCTAGATCTCTAGATCGGTTCACCTAGACAAAATGGCTGCTTTCGTGAGGACTGTACCCTGCTGAGGCTCCTTTCCTCTCCAAACCTCGCCCTTCCCAGGTTTCACTCCCCAAATCTCTAGGTATTTCCCAACCCAGAGCTGGCAGCCCTAGTCACTACATGTAACAACCGCTAACTGCTTCCTGTTTTATCTCCATAAGAGTTATGATCTTCAGTTCCTGCTGGCATTCAAGACTTTCTGATATCTGTGGCAGAATTTTTTTAAGCCTCCACAAGTAGGGGTTTGTATTTGGATATTCCTGAGCTGAAAATATATCTGAAATTCATTGTTTTGGGTTAACACAGTGATACCCCAAATGACCCCCAACACTCCTGAAATTCCAGGAGTAATGAAAATTTATCTCTGGAATTTCAAGAGTGTTTCAGGTTTTGGGGAGGCCAGGAGTGGGAAGGGAGAGAGAGGAAACAGGCCCAGGCAAACAACTATTTGGAGGAACCTGGTCCTTTTAACTTTTAAAGGGTCATTATTTTCTGTGGGAAGACCTTGCCAGCTGAGTTCCAGAGGCCAGGTTTACTTCCACAGAAAATAATAAGACACCAGCTAACAGCTGAGCAGCAGACTAACAACTAATAATAGGATAGACCTGGCCTCTGGGAAAAACCCCCCCCCCCCATAGTCCCTTTAAAATTTTAAAAAGGGAACCTCCCCATGCCATGGTCCCTTTAAAATTTAAACAGAAAGGCAGGCCCAAACTGCCCCTAAACTTATTTGATCAGCATGAAACCTGCTGGTGGCTCTAGTCCTGTGTTCTCTCGGCATTTATATACTAATAGCCAAGGCACCCCCTGCATGCGGATATCTAAATCCGTGCAGAGGGGGCACCTGGGGGGACATTTTCCTGCACATTTGGGGCAATCCCCAGATGTGCAGAAAAATATGAAATCTATAAAATATATAGGGGGGATACTTAAATCCCCCCAAAAGTTAAAGAGTGTTCTCTGTGCATGCACAGAGAATGCTCTGAGAACTGGCTCACTGCTGTTGTGGTGGGCATGAGAAGGCTTGGTGGGGTGGTGGCTGTGAGCCATGCAGCCCTTTCCACCGCTGGGAGGGGAGGGAGAAGTCTCAGTGGGCTGGCCAGGCCTCACTGCTGTAGGGGAGGGGGAGAGAGAAGTCTTGGAGGGCCAGCGGCTGTGAGCCACTCAGCCCTCGCCACTGCTGGGGGGGAGGGAGAAGTCTCGGCGAGCCAGCCAGGCCTTGCTGCCACTGCTGCTGCAAGGGGAGGGGAGGCGGGAGGGAGGGAGAAGTCTCGGTGGGCCAGCCAGGCCTCACTGCTGCTGCTGCTGCAAGGGGAGGGGAGGGGGGAGGGGGAGGGAGAAGTCTCGGTGGGCCGGCCAGGCCTCACCGCCACTGCAAGGGGAGGAGAGGGGAGGGGGGAGGGAGAAGTCTTGGTGGGCCAGGCTCAGGCCTCACCACCGGTGCTGGAGCAGGGGAGGAGAGAGAAAGCTTGGCGTTGGTGCCGGGTGGGCAGGGGAGAAGGCTCACCTGCGGGGGCTTCCTCCTCCTCCACGTGGAGCACCTTCTCTCCCCCCTGTGAGTATTGCGGGTGCCACCTGTTGTCTATATATCTAATAGCCAAGTGCCCCTGGGCATGCGGATATCTAAACCCACACATCGGGGGTACTTGGGGGGCAGAGAGATTTTCCTGCACACTTGGGGGACTCCTCTGGTGTGCAGAAAAATCCTAAAAGTTTAAAAAACTATATGGGGGATATTTAAATCCCCCCCAAAGTTAAAGAGCATTCCTTGTGCATGCGCAGAGAACACTCTCGGAACTCTGCAGCTGGCCGGCGGCTGGGAGCCGCTGAGGCCTTGCTGCCAGTGTTGGGAGGGAGGGAAGATTGGTGGCCCGGTGGCTGTGAGCCCCTGAGGCCTCCCCACCAGTGCTGGAGGGTGGAGGGAAGAAGACTTACCTGGAGCTGCAGCCTTTAGGAATCCTCCCCATGAGTATCATAGGTCCCGCCTCTTGTTCTTCCTAGTTACATTCCCTGCCATTGGCATCGGAGGTGGTAGAGAGTGCCCTGAAAGCCAGAAAATGCCCAGACTAACTGAGCCTCATGGGAGCCTGGCCAGCCATATTCCAGCTGTCAAACACTCCCCCAGATTTGGGAGAATAGAGCCAGTGCCCTCCCCAAAATCTGGATCTGAAATGAATACACATTTTTAAATGCACACCCCTATCCAGAACAACAACAACATGCTACATCTCAAGTATAGAAGGGAAATTCCCAACATTTGATCCCCCCTGCCCCCGGTATTCATATTCTCTATTCTAACATCCCACCCTTGTCCTGGGAGTCACTGCAACCTCTTTTGGGGGTGGTAAAATAAGGTTGACTAATGTATGTAATGATGTATGCTTTATATACAACTAATCACATTGGCCTTGATAATGGTCTGGGTGGGAAGAAGCTGTGGCAATTAGATGATTCTGCTCTCTTGGTTTGGTGTTCTTTTGATAGATCATGCTTTTAAAAAAAAAAAATCCAAGATTTTGTGGTGACAATGTCTGTATCAGATCAGAGGCCTTACAATCTGGACCTGAAACTAATTTTTCTGTCCACCCCCCCTTCCTGCTTTTAACAGCCAGCCAGCCAGCCATATGAAGAATACATGCATGTTTATCTTTTTCTATCAATAAAAATTATATTTTTTAAAAAAAGGAATACTGGCAAAACAAAGCACTGTGTACGTTGTTTTGTGTTACTTTGATTGGCTACAATAAAAAGTAGTCAATTACTTTTGTTTTTGATTTTCCTTTGGACCAATGTGACTACCTGCAGTTTCTGTCTATGGAACCTGAACAACTTTCAGAATGACTTTGGCACTCCACTTTTGAATAGATCCAGTGATATTAGCATCAAGACAGTCTTAGTGACAGGGAAATATAACTATGATTACCTTGAAACTATTGCTCTTATTACCTTTTTCAAGCTGAAACATATTATTATGCTAAAGTAATCAGCCCCTCCTACTATTTATATTAGGCTTTTGCTTTTTATTGATCTGTGCAGCCAAAAGTGCACCATCAGATTGACTGGATTTTCTCTTTCCCTGTTTAGCAAGCCAAAGATCCTATCAAGAGAACAAGCATTTTGTCGTATCCAAAATCATTGTATGATTTTCAAGTAAGTACTACTAGTTAAACTCTCTTTTTATAACTTTTACTTGTATTTTCCTTTGTGGCAAGGAAGATAAAGGCATGAATGTATTTGCGACTGCTTATGAACTAGGGATGGATGTTTGATGAAATAAAATTTATTATCTCTGTCTTCATCCTGTGTTGCGGCAAAGCCTTTATGTTTCAACCACACTTGATCTATTTTATGAGCCTGTGTGGTGTACCAGATAGTGGACAGAGTTTATTGGACTGATTTGCATCAGGCAGGTATGGGAAACTCTTACTTTCTAGTTGACATTCAGTTACTGTCTCAGCTTACTCTACCCCACAGTGTTGTTTTGATAATAATGTCAAGAGTATTTTTATATGCAGCCTTGAGCTCCTTAATGGATGGGTGGGACTGAAATGTAATAAACCAAAGAATAACAAATGATTTTGCAAATTCTCCCATAGCACATGATTCTGTTGTTATTGAGGGATCTGCAGTCTGTGTGTCAACTGTCCCATTTACTGGGGACAGTTCCTGTTTTCTGATCTCTGCCCCTGTTAGATCATTTCTTTAGTCCCTATTTTTGCTTCCCCCCCCCACCAGCTTGTGTTCTGTTTTTATTGCTTGATGCTAGCATTGTCATTTTTCAGCACTGAGCTTCCTCACTGGTGTTACACTACTTGAAGGAAAACCTATGCATCTCCAGCATTAAATGGGCACTGACTATTCATGGATTGTGCAAATAAATGATCATCTGGAGTGGCCCAAGAGCTCTTTAAAGACTGATGGCATTGCTTTCTAGAATAGTGGGTTTTATTCTGTTCAGGCTATTTCTGTACATGAGATCCTCTAACTGTATCTCTCTGAGTGGAATGATTGGCAGCAGTATAGCAAATTAAGTTTGATGTAAGTTTAAAGTAATGCATGCTGAGGCAAAAAAATCCAAACTTTAAATATATACTGATGGGGTCTGGCAGCAGACAAGAGATCTTGAGGTTGTGGTGAATGGAAATGTCTACTGAATGTGTGGCAGTGGTGAAAAAAAGAGATTCTGCGCTAGGGACTGTTAGGAAAGTGATTGAAAACAACTCTGGTCACTGTAGCTCAGAAAGGATATTGTGGTGCTGAAAAAGATTCAGAAAAAGGCGAAATGATCAAGGAGCTGGAGCATCTTTCCCATAATGAAAAGCTAAAGAGCCTGGGACATTTCAGTTTAGAGAAAGGCTGTCTAAGGAGTGATCTGATAAAGGTTGCATGCAATCATGCAGGGGTGGAGAATGTGTATAGTGAGAACTTTCTGCATAATATCCAATGAAGCTGATGCACAGAAGATGTAGCACATACAAAAAATCCTTCTTCTTCACATTAAAAGATGTTAAATTGTGATGTTCATTGCTACAAGATCTAGTGATGGTCACTAGGTTTGCTGACTTTAAAATAAATGGATTAAACAAATCTACTGAGAATAGGTTCATTAATGGCTATTAGCCATGATGTCTAAATAAAGTCTCCAAATACAGAGGCAGTAACTGCCTCAATTTAAGTGATGGGATGGGGGCCATAATGGGGAAGTATTTGGCTTCCAGGCCTTCTGGAGGCATCTGGATGGCCATTGTATGAGGCAAGATGCTGGGCTAGATGGCTGCCCATTTGATCTAGCACAGCTACTCCTGTTTTTATGTTCCTCAGGCTGAAGTATTATGTGCATATATTGGGAAGGAAAATCTACTGAACTAGGTGACACTTCTGTGTAAATGTGTTTCAAATGATGTGTCATGACAGATCAGATTTTGAAGGATTAAGAATCCTGTAAATTGTAATACATTGTTCTACTTGTGGGCTGTATTCTACCACTCTTCTCAGCTATGAGCAACACATTATATTGTCATAAGGCATATCCTTCCAATATAAGAAACTCCTCCACTGTTCGGATGTGCCTTGAACCAACATAATGTGCCACAGTTAACTGAAAGGAGTTGTAGAGTACAATTCTATCTTCATACTTCCCAATACCACTCTGAATGCTAAGTAACAAAGTTAAAACAGCAACTTTTAAAAGAAAATAATCACATAAATATTATATAAATAATATAGTTGGAATGTGGTGCTGCAGGCACTGTCTTTGGAAGGAGTATTAAGATACATATCTGAGCAGTTTGTCAATATCAGACATAGAGATGCTTTTCATAATCACTGGAGATTCCAACTGTGGCGTCTACTTAGATTCAAATGAGGAAAAATAAGTACCCTCATTTCAATGTGGGTAGACGCCACTGTTGGAATCTCCAGTGATTAATTTGAATCTGAATAGACATCATAGTTGGAATATCCAGTGGTTACGATAAACATCGCGATGTCTAATAGTGACAAGCACCTCAGATATATATCTTAGGTCTCTTTCCAGAGACAGTGCCTGCAGCAGCACATTGCAACGTTAATCAAATGTAATCAATTCCAGTGATTAAGACAAGCATCACAAATTCTTCCTGCCTGACAGTTCAAGTTGTGCAAGAGTCTCCACTTGCTGTTGGGAAGCACTGTATTGAAATATTAAAATGAAATCAATGTTTTAACATGATGTTGCTTCTTGTGCCTGATAAGGTGTCTTACAGAGATGAATAAATATTTTTCTAAGTGCTTGACCAGGCAGATGACTTACGTTGTAGCAAAGCAGGCAAAAGTTGAGATCCAACCCATTCTCTCTCTCTCTCTGTTCCCTTTGCATCTTCCCCTGTTGCCTTCAAATTCAAAATGGAAGATGTTGGGCAGATGTTGCCTTAACACTGGATCCCTGAACTGCACAGCAGCATGGAGGAAATAATCTGTGCAGACAATGGAGGTTTACAACTCTTCTCTCAAGCACCTGAGTACATCTCCTTCCCCAAGCAGGAGGGCTTGAAATAGCAAGACTTTCATGCTGATTTGGGCTTGTACATTTCTAGATTTGACTTTGAAGAAATTAATACAAAATCAGTGATTTCTCTCAGAACCAGCTTCTATGATGACTGTCAAGCTACAGTGTCTATGAAGCCTAATTCTCATATCTTCCTATCTATATACCACATTTTTATCCTCCCCCCACCATATGACCCTTCATGGTTCTCCCCTCTCCAATTTATCTTTATAACAACCCTGTCAGGTGGTTGAGGCTGAGAGTGCATGGAAAGACCATCAAGGTCATCCAGTGAGGCAGAGCAGGGATTTGAATCAGGTTAACCCAATTTTGATGAACACCTGAACAACTATACCACATTGGTGTTCTCTCGTAATAGCTGGACAGCGATGCTTTTAAACCCAAGTCTTCTCCAGTCATGCATAAAACATAGGGTTGGTATCTAGTCTAAAGAGAAAAAGGATTGTGCAGTTGAGAAGTACAAAACTTCCCCTACTTCCTTCTTACTTCTGATAACTTCATACAAGTGCTTTCCCCCACACAACGTGTGATGAAGACATAAGGAAGCTTTTTATTAAATACTCAAGCAAGAGGTTCTGGGTGGGTGCCCCAGCCTTGGGCACTCAGTATCAATTTGCTGTGGTGACCTCAGCAGGATATAATGTCATAGAGTCCACCATTTTCTTCAGGGGAACTGGTCTCTGTCATCTGAAGAGCAGTTTTAATTCTAAGTGATCTCCAGCCCTCACCTGGAGATTGGCAACATTGCTTCCCCAGGAGGAAATGGCTGGTTAGAGGGTGGAGTTTATGGCCTTGTACCTGTCTGAGGTCCCACCTCTCCTCGAACCCCACCCTCTCCAGGCTCTACCCGTCAAACCTCCAGGAATTTCCCAAACTGGAGGTGGCAACTATATCTCCTTCCCAGTCAACCATCAATGTACCATTATCTGCCCCTCTGACTTCAGGTTTCCATCTCCTCCACCCTCCCTGCAGCCTCTACCTAGGAAAAGTAGTCTTTCTTCATGGTGGGGACAAAAGCAGCTCACATCATTCTCCTCTCCCCCTTTCGATATGCACAACAATCCTGTGAAATACATTAGGCTGAAAGTCTGTGACTGGTCTGAAATCACCCAATCAACTTCCACAGAAAGAACATGGGTCTGGAAGGCCCTACTCTGAAGTGCTAACTGCTATGTCACACTGGCTGTCATAGGGGGGCCACCTCAGCAGGGTATAATGACACAGAGTTCACCGTTTTCTCCAGGGAACTGATCTCTGCCATCTGGAAAGCATTTGTAATTCTGAGTGGTCTCCAGCCCTCACCTGGATGTTTGGCAACAATGGTCCCCCAAGAGGACAAGTACAGTCTTTCTCTGCTGTGGGGACCAAAGCAGCTCACATCATTCTCCTCTCCCCCTTTTGATCTGCACAACAACCCTGTGAGACAGGTTAGGCTGAAAGTCTGTGTCTGGTCTGAAATCACCCACTCAGCTTTCGCAGCAGGAACCTAGGTTTCCCTCTGGAGAAAATAACTGCTTTGGAAGGTGGACTCTACAGTATTCTATTCAGCTGAGGCCTCTCCTCTCCCTAAACTCTGGCTTCCATAGATTCCACCACAAAATCTCCAGGAATTTCCCAATCTGGAGCTGGCCCCAATGAGTTTCTCACAAAGGCCAAAGTAGGTCTGGAAAGAGCCTTCTGCCCCTGCCTTTTTACTGACAGAACCAAGCTTTATTGCCTAGCAACAGCTACTGAGGGGAAAGTGAGCCACACAGCAGTTTTGACAGTTTATTCTGATGGAATGGCCAAGCTGGCAGTGGGCAGGGGAGAGGAGCGGACCCAGCACCCAGTTGATGGCACGCAAGTACTCTTTAGTGGTGGTTGATGGGCCAATGGCTGATGGAGCGCACAGCACAGACAAAGGGAGAGCCAGAAAGTGCCAATATTCTGGGCTTTTATATATACAGGATATTTATCATTGTACTTCCCACCCCTTTCAAAGCAAATTACCATCTAATCGGCAGCCATTTCAAGCTGCCTGTTATCTATAGGATTAGTGTGCCTTTGTAATTAAGTGCTGAAATGTGTGTTAAAGAAATGTAATTGGTAAATGTAGCAAATGATAATGAAAACATAGTCATACATAGTGAATAGGTCACAGGATAACTGGAGATGGAAGATGGTACTATATAATGCATGGTATGTCTGTTAGAACTTTGGAAAACTTATTTTGGGTATCTGGATAGGATCTCTCTCTGTAGTTCGAACCACTTAATAAATTATTTTCTGCTGAAGTCCACTGTCTCTATTTAAAGCCCGCTCTGGAACCCTAAAAAAAATGGTTGTTTAAGAGATGACTGCACAGGCAAAACGGGATAAACTGCTAGCAATTCTATGCTTTACACATCAGTCAGCTTAATGACCTGCATAAGCACAACCTCAGAGGATGCTGCTACTGGTCTGATCAATGAAATGAACTCATTCTTGGACTAGGCATCAACAAGCCACAAGCTGTAATGACCGCAGCTGTTACTGTGTTACTGTGCAGGCATGAAGCTGTGCAAAAGAACATTGAGGTGATCTGATTCAGAGGTGAACTGATCCAGAGCTTATTGAATGCGTTGTCAAGAAAGTTCAAACAAGTTGTGTTCACCATAAAGTTCTCAGCACGTCTAATCAAGATAAGATCATAGGATGTTGCTGAAACCACAACTATAGTACTTTGTGCCTTTGTAGCTGTTAGAATTTTGTAATGCACCCATCAATCATTATATTAATGTCACCCAAGTGCAAATACCCTCCCCACACTACCCAAAATCACAGTCAGATGTATTTTATTTTAGTTCAGTTATATGGCATAATAATCAGAGGAAATCACCCCTTCTCCCTATTCTGCTTGCTGAGCTCCATTTTTTTCCTCAATCGGGTGCCAATTCTAGAGACCTTTCTTTCCCAAGAATGGGTGTAAAAAGGGATCATCCGGGGGGTGGGATGATGATGTGGAAAATCCATATCTATTAGCACCTTGCACAGATGGGTATTTAAATTTGGAAATAGTTTTTTTTATTTGGCTTATTTAAAGCTTGCATCTTTGAGACTCAAGTTGGATACAGAGTAAAGAAAGAGTCATATAACCAAAGCCATTCAATGAACACTTTTTTTTGCCATCAAGTCATAGTGTTATGGCAACCCCATAGGGTTTTCAAGGCAAGAGACATTCAGAGGTGGTTTGCCATTGACTGCCTCTGCATAGCAACCCTAGACTTCCTTCATGATTTCCCATCAAGTACTAACCAGGGCTAATCCTGCTTAACTTCTGAAATATGACAAGATCAGGCTAGCCTGGGATATCCAGGTGAGGGTGCACTAGCACTAGGGATCCAAAAATGCAAAGACAGTTCTATGTCATGAATGTTATACAGTTTAATACTCTAGGGAAAAAAACTTCTGAAGAATTTGAAAAGACTTCATGGACAGTCTTTTAGTTAAATGGCTTATCATTACCATCATGAAATGATGTTTCCAAATAAGTGAATAATGGTCATTTGGCCACCACTGTTCCATGTCTTTCTGGAAAAGGTCAAGGCCCCTTCCTTGGTTACCTCAGTGGGAACTGCAGAAACTTGTTTTGTTGAGTAACCCTGGAAGCCTGAGTCATGTGGGAGGGATCAATAAAATGGCTGCTCTGTATACCAGCAAAGCACCAGCTCCTGAGACGGTTGGTTCTTAACTGTTTTTATGGTCTGCTTCTAGCCTCATGGACAGCATTCTGAATATCATTTCATACTGCTGTGTGTTGCTTTATGTTAATTTTATGCCCTTGGCATATTTTATGCCTTATTATTGATAACATTTGTGTTTGTTATTACTTTTGTTATTATTTTTACTTTGTGTGCTGCTTCAAGTAGATCTCTAGAGAGGTGCCATTTTCTAAAATATGCATTTTCTAAACAACCATAAATGGTATGTTAATTGGCAGGGGGTAGATTCTGCTTCAAAACCTCTGGATTCCAACATTACTGAAGTGGGATGGAAGAAAAAATCCACCCTGCAGTGGTTGTGGTTGCTACAATGAAAAGTGTTCCACAACAGCAAGAAGTGAACAAGCAAGTGATTTCAGGGTTTTTGAAAGCCCCTGTCTGTTTTGTCAGCTAGAAAAAGTGTTCATTTGCAACTAGAAATGGTTTCCTGCATTGCCATTTCTGCTGTACCTTGAAAGGCTTTCAGAGACAAGTTGAAACTTATACTGATGTTTGTTTCATACATTTCCTTATTGCTAGGATCATGCACAACATCCAAGACAATGATCAGATTCCCAAATGTTAGCTATCCCCACGGACCAAACCCAAACGTAATTCAAATAAAACTTATTGCCCCTTTTGTGGTGGATCTGAGATATCTTTCTTAATCCCAAATTTCAATCCCCTTTTCATCATGGACATCACCTTGGATCCCCATTTTAGTCCAAAGTGTCAACTCTCCCCTTGGTCCAAAGCCAGAAAATTCCCAGAGTTCCAAAAAGTCAGTATTCTTCTTTGGTCAAGGACAGATTCCCATGCACACTCCAAATATCATCCCTCACCTTTGGCCCAAACAAGAGACAACTTTGAGCATTAATGGTCATCCTTATATTTGACCAAGCACAGATCTATTTAAACCCCAAACACTTCTTCAGTTCCCTACAGATCACTCCACTTTGGTGGAGATAAGGTGCTATTTTGATACCAAAATATCACATCTTCTGATCAATTAAACCAAGATACTTAACTTGTTCCCAGAAATGTCACCACCATCTACAACTATGCCCTCCAACCGTCTTAAATTCTGCCTATGAAAAGACAGTTTCTCATAATATCATGCTTAAGCAGGAATGATTTTGTTGGTGCGATTAAGTAGATTAAAAAATCTACATGCCATTTAGGTAGAAACACATGAACTGACCAAAGCAAACAATAAAAATATACCACACAGGAAACAAAGATTATTAATAGTGCAATCCTAAATAGAGTTATAACCTTCTAAATCCACAGAAGTCAATGAGCTTACAAGGATTATCACAGTTTAGGATCTCACTGTAAATCTCTTAGAGACTCTCAGCAAAATCTTAAAAACTTGCCCCAGAGACATAGTTAAACATGCCTACAAGATACAACATTAAGGAATGAAGTGTAGGTTTACGGAAATACAGCAAAATACATTCTCATAAAGCCAATCTCTTCTCAATTACATCAATAAAAGCCTGTTACAATAGTACTAAAACACAGAACATTATAATGATACACTAATGAAGCATACCAAAAACCCTTATGGGTGGTTGCAACATATTTAATATTGTATGTTAATATAACAACAACAATATAAATCAACATTACAAAGAGTTGGAATCCTATTATTCTGTTCCTTGTTGGATCCTATGATGTTGTTCCTTCCTTTGGCACAAGAAGCCCTGCTCCAATGCCACATGAAGAATGGAATCATGGATCCACAGTTATAGCTACTACATATTATTACATGCCACATGATGGAAGAAAAAATATCAAATACTATTAAAATTAATTATACAACATTGGATATCCAATAGTAAGTACTTTCAGATGTCAAATGCCAACATCAAATATCTTGCACTGGATATTCAGCAGAAATTCAGCATCAGTAGTCATGCAGAAAGTTCTAGGTGCAAGTTCGATTCAGTTCTGCTGCAATGCCCATTCTTGTGCCTGTGCTTTTCTATTCTGTCTTGTCAATCCAATCTAAAAGGATGTCTAGCTCTCCAAGTGCTTTCAGTGCTGCAGAATGGGATTCCATCTGGAAGAGGATAGAACAATTATGGGCTGAATCCAACCAGCTTTTTTGCTGGTGAAAAAGGGCAGAATGGTCCCCTTTGACTGCTCAAAAAAATTATGCTAAGAATGATGGCACAGGCATGGACAAATTGGGGCTATAGTAACAAGGAGAATTAAGTACCATTGAGTGAAAAAGCTGGCATGGATAATAAATGATACTGTCTATAGTGTCTCCAGCACTGCACCTGTATCTAATTAATTAATTAGTTATCATATGGCATTGTATATGGTACAGCCTAGAGATCCAAACATGTCTGGAAGCCTTAAGTTCTAACTCTTTTAGCGTTCTGCACTACTAGGTGGCAAGCTAGACTTATTTGGGGGGGGCTGGGAGAGCTCTGAAAAAGTTATGACTGACCCAAGGTCACCCAGCTGGCTTCGTGAGGAGGAGTGTGGAATCAAATCTGGTTCTCCAGGATTAGAGTCCACCACTCTTAACCACTACACCACGCTGGCTCTCACCCCTGTATCTGTTGGTGCAACAACATAAAATCCAGTGTCTTATTTTCAGCGTTTTAATTCTTAATGTAGCAAACCAGAGAAGTGTGTGTCTGCATATATACCTGTTTGTTGTAGCTATTAGCCTATGATTCTTATTTTAAAAGGAATAGTGTACAGCTGTGACCTCTGCAGGCATCCAACAAAAAAGCACTTTAAGAAGAAGTCATCCCACAATGTTAAAATCTATTGTTAACCACAAAATCTCATTACATCTGAGCCATGAGTGCCAAGGATTTCAAAACTGCACTTCATTTCACAATTCTAAGGAAAAAGCCTTTGAGCATGCTCCAAAACTTAAGTTCAATATAAGCACATACAAAGTTAGCCTTTTCACACAACAAGTATGGATATAATGAAAGTTAAGGGTGTGCAAGCAGAATTATGACAGCTCAAGCCCTGCCTCACACTTGTTCATTGGATCTTCTGCTCGGAGTTTACACAGGCACAGGTGTGGGGATCAGGAGTGGACCTACTACCTCAGTCCCATTTTTTCCTTCTCAAATAGGATACATTAATGGGGGGTGTTAGGTTTTCAGTTTTCATATTGAATTATTCTTGCCTGGGATTTTATCATACAGTGAACAGTTTAAGTATAGCACATTAAATAACAACACCAGACTATTTATTTAGTGTTTCTCACATCTGTATGTCCTTCCCTTAACAAATTTGTCGAGACTCTGATCAGTAAATGGAGATCAGAAGATTCCTTTATTTATTTACTTCATTTATACCCCACTTTTCTCCCCAGTGGGGACCCAACGGGGTTTACAACATTCTCCCTGTCTCCATTTTATCCTCACAATCCTGTGAAGAAGGGTAGGCTGAGGGGGTGTAACTAGCCCAAGGTCACCCAGTAAGCTTCCATGGCAGAGCAGAATTATAATCTGAGAATCACTCCACACCACAGGATCTGGGGATCTCTAACCCAACTGAGAAGCTGTGCAATTGTCCAGCACAGGCAGCATCTTTCTCTCTCTCTCTCTCTCTTTCTCCAGGATTTTAATACAATTGAGGGAAACAACCTGGGACTTTTATTCCCTATGTCTTTGCCTCTATGGGTGGGCCTGACTTGGCTGTTAATGCGCATGTTCATGCCAATGAAAGATTCTTGGCTGCTAGCTGTAATGAAGGAAAAAGCTGTGCTAGAGGTTTTTGGATGATACATGAAAGCTGTAGAACAAAAGATTTTTAGACATGTTTTCCTGGAGAGGGTTCCAGATCAGCCTGACACCACTTGTCATATAAAACTAGGCTACCAGCACAAGAGATCTCTTGCATTTCCAGTAGCTAAATTACAAAGTGAAAACACATTTACCCTTTCAAACCGACTCAGGATTTGTTCATATCTGTGGATGGCTTCCTTCCCGCAAGGGCATGTTGTAACAGTATCCTGAGGAAAAATAACACAGTAAGTAAATGATATTTAAGCATATTTCTTTGAGTCTCCGCAGAGAAGTAGAACCAATTGCTGAAATGAATGCCCAAAAGAAACCTCAGATTATGAAAGGAGGGGACTTTACTCTCTTCTTGTATAAACATGTAAAATACCTGGCGACACTTATTTTATCAAGTTTTGAATACCAAATGGGTGAGAGTACTTTACTAGTCATTGTCAATTTATTGTTAACAGTTCATCATCATCAGTTACACTCATTTGATTCTCTTAAAGTGTTGTAAGTAACTGATTGGCTATCATGTGCCATACAATAAGAAGGAAGTAGTAATAAGAATGGACAAAGAAAGCAAAACATACGGAATGCTATGAAGAACAACTTTACAAGGGACAGAACTTTGATGCTTATCTAAAGACCAGTTCTAAATGACAGTGTTCACTGGCACATAAGATAAAGATAGGGATTCAGTTTTCATTTCATCCCCAGTTCATTAAAATAAAACATTTGTTTGCCTTAATATTCTGGAATGATATCTTGTTGAAGCAGGCAACAGTTTTTCTAACACTTAAGAGATGATATAACCATTGTTAATGGGCATTGTAAATGAGGTTTATAATAGCATCATTATTTTAACTATTTTCAGAAGCAAAATTCTTTTCATTATCTGACAGATTCAGTTCAATGCTATACTTATATATCTTGGACAATATTGCTTGATAATCCATCTATCCATGCAGAGTAAAAAAATTTCATGCATTGAGCCTCCTGCAGCATTTCACAAACTTTTTGAGCCTGGGTCCTCCTTCAAAAATTACCATTTCCCTTGCTCTCCAACACCATCCAGTAATAAAAATCTAACCATGCGCTCAGTGAATGCATTCATCCTCATATGCAGCTGCATGGGAGTATCTGTGGACTGAGCTAAAGGGATCCTACAGGACTATTTAAAAGAAGGAACATCCTTCCTTCTTTCCTCTCCCATTTCCTAGGCTCTCTGGCCCAGCTCCAGTCTTACCCATTCCACCATTTACCACCACTTTGTCTGTTTTCTCTGAACTAAGTCCCATTGAACTCACTGGTATTTAGGACTGTGTCACCATTAAGAGCACACATACATCTGGTGCTCTGCCAGCTGCACTGGCTCCCAGTTGAATACCAGGTCAGGTTCAAGGTTTTGGTTTTGACCTTCAAAGCCCCACGTAGTCTGGGACCAACATACCTGCTGGACCATCTCTCCTAATATGTCCCCAGAAGAGCATTATGCCCAATGGGCCAAGATTTGCTGGTGGTCCACAGCCTTAAAGATGTCTGCTTAGCCTCAACCAGAGCAAGAGCCTTCTCGGCTCTGGTGCCAGCCTGGTGGAACACTCTCCCTATTTAGATCCAGGCCCTGAAGGATTTAATGTGTTCCTCCGGGCCTGTAAAATGGAGATTTTCCACTAGGCCTATGGTTGAGGCGATGGAGATCTATTCACTCGGCCTCCCCTTCCCTGCACTGCTTGCTGTGCTTGCCTGGTAAAATCCATGTGTTTCACCTGCCCTGAAGGCATCAACTGCCATCCATCTGCACATATTTGGGGATCTGTACGAGATCAGATGGAGATGGAAAAATCAGATGATGCCATCAACTATTATTACTGTATTTTTATGTGATTATGTGATATTATTGTTTTGTCATTACTGTTAATGATTGACTTGTTGTCTTAGAAAGTGATTTGTATTTAATTCTTGTTGTAACCTACCCTGAGCCTGCTTGCGGGGTAGGGCAGGCTAGAAGTCCAATAAATAAATAAATTGTCTGTAGATTGCCACTAGATCCAGACTGGAAGGTAGTAAAGAACTGAGACCAGCTGGGAATGACATTCATGCTGCTCTGCTCCTCATCTGAAGCATCAGGCACTCAGTCCTCTCCCTCACAAGTAAGGCCCAGTTTATAGTTTGAGAACCTAGGTATGCCTGAGAGGTTGCAATAGTGGAGGAGGGGAAAATCCCTGATACTGTGGAGGGCTTACTGACCACTCCTGCTCTCACAGCTCTCTGGCTCAGGACTTTTGTCTACACTTGTTTCACCTTGCTTTGATGCTAATTTGCATCGCACAAAATACATCGTTTTGAGACACAGTGAGAACTTCTGGGAACTTGTGTAGCAGTGATATTGCCAAACAAAGGCTGCGATCATACGTACAATTAGACCCAACACAGGTGCGAATGCCGGGTAGATTTAAAGGGCATGATCAGACAACAACATCTGAGAAGCGCCCTGCAGCCATCAGCAACCCATTCTGCTCCACCGCAGAAGCGGAGTTAAAAGACACTAAGGAAAATACGGTAGTACACAGGTTGCGACGGGCCACGGATGGACTTTCCCCTGTCTGATCATTTTAGCACGCTCTCACGCCGTTGGGATGGTCTGTTCAGGCCATCCCGACTCTATGCCATTATTTCCCCCCTTTGCAGAATGCACATCATCGCAAACTCCATAGTGCAAGTCAAATTCCTCCAGAGGAAATAGCCCCCCCCCCATTTTTTTCTGGTGCGTGTGACCACAACCAAAGACTTTTACCCAGGTAAGGTGTTGTATATTTTAGTTCTGAGCCAATATGGAGGGGATGTTTTATGAATTTTATCTCCCACAAGAAGAGGAAGGAAGAATGTGCTCCCATATTCTCTCAACCTGATTCAGTTGCACGTAATTAACTAATTGGGTCAGGACGTGGACAGGGGTATATATTAGGATGCATACTTGAATGCAGTTTTGTTTTAATCTATGCAATATCTATAACTAGCTGTGTATCCAAATGCAGATATCATCTACTACCATGAATGCTCCATTATCTTCAGTGGAACGTACATCCAGATGCATATCCCCATCTGTGTTCTGCCCCAATGAATCATGCATAGCTCTGTGCAACTACATCTGGAATGTGAAAAAAAACCTGCAGTACTGGCAGGGAATGTAACTGCCAGCACAGCACAGCAAGGCACAGAGGACTGGCTTGGCTGCCTAGACAAAGGTGATAGTGCCTTCCCTTCCCACCCATTCACAGTCAGAATGTTGTCATTATCATGTGGACAAATCAGATTGGCTGTATTATATCATGACATCATCATGTTCATTGCATGATCTCTCACTGGTGTCAGGGAAACAATGGCTTTAAACAAGTCTAAAATCATGTTAAAAGTGGAAATGTAGGGACCCACCACCACCATATAGCCATTATAATTCAGTGCAGCACTATTATATTTCCCAGCTGTGGGCTCCAGCTCATCAAGAATTAGTGTAAACAAACCAGTAATTTGTTATTATCCTTTCTCTCATCCTTTCCTACTTATTTGTTAGCCTCCTTTGGTTCCAAATGTCCCTCTGGTTCCAAAAGTTTGCAATTGTCATTTTTACTCTTTCATAGCTACACTGCTTCACAAGGTTTCTATAACAATTTTTGCAATAGAAAACAATACTGAAAATGCAGAAGATGCTTATTTAAAAGCAAGGAGAAGTGCTGTATATCAGGATGCAGAACAACAATTGTAATAGAATATTTTAGAGGAAAAAGGGAATTGTTTTAAAGAGGCAACAGAAACCATAACTGCACAGATTCGACTCCAGTAGCACCTTAGAGACCAACAACGTAAGGCAGCTTGCTTCAGTGGGGAGGGCGGGGTATAAATTGAATAAATAAATACATTGCTGAACTGTTGGTTAGGAACCTCAGATTACTCTGTGGATTACTTAATGTTTTTACTTCTTAATGATTATTTAATGTTTTAAACTGCTGCTGCATTGTGATATGATGTGAGATGCCCTGAGCCCACTTGTGGGGTAGGGCAGGATATAAGCTGCAATAAATAAATAAATAAGAAAGAGTTTCATGGTTTAATCTTTCAAGAATCTGATAGCCTAAAATCTTGTGGGTCTTAAAGATGCTATTGGGCTCTAACTGTTTCACTGCAGTAAAACTGCAGACCAATATGACTACAGTACTGCAGGCCAATATGACTACCCTCTGAAACAAATCCACACAGTTATCCTAGCATAACTCAGACATCAAACACACCGAAAGAGAACATGCACCAATATTTCATGAATCAGAACCAAAGTTACTATCAATATTCAGATGACTTCAGCAGAGAGTAGCCAACTCAGTTCCAGGCACTCTTGTTAAATAATTTATAGAGTAGGTACAGTACAAGATCTTTCTCTGCCTGAGGCCCTGGAGAGCACCTGCCAGTAAGAAGAGGCAATATATTGAGCTAGTGGACCAGTGTACTACAATTTCTAATTCAGTGCACTACAATTTCATATGTTCCATTTATATTACAGACTATAGGCTTGCAACTGATTTCCCGTTGCTGTAACTCACACAGAGAGTCAGCTCCTTCTTGATGCTGAGGAAGTTG
Organism: Lepidodactylus listeri; assembly: GCA_029233225.1. NCBI lineage: Eukaryota > Metazoa > Chordata > Lepidosauria > Squamata > Gekkonidae > Lepidodactylus > Lepidodactylus listeri. The sequence continues at coordinate 64,601,339 of JARCFY010000002.1, read as the reverse complement.
TTGGCAATCCGGCTGACTCTCCTTTGATGAAAGTTGCTATTTGCTTGGCATTGATTGAAGACATTTGTCAGATAGAATTTCAATAAGTAATGAAAGAAACAACACCTGTCTTCAGTCTAAAGTGAATCAGAAGGCATCTTGTTAGAATGGGAAATACAGCCCATCATTCAGTGAGTAATATTAGTTAGATTGAATTCTACTGTAATTTTTTTTTTAAATGTTTAAATTTCAATTTTTCACATGAATTTGAATGTTAAACAGCCAAGCCTTATGCTTGTTTCTTCAATAGTAAGTCCTATTGAGTTCAATCAGGTTTAATCCCGTAGGACTGCAGCCTTAAATTTACTGGCATCTTTTGATTGCTTTGGATTTTTCGTGATGCACATGAAATATCATACTGATCAACTGCCAGTTATTAAATATAATGACACACCATCTCCTCCAAAATACTAAACAGAATATGCCAGCTACCAAATATTGCCATGTATGATCTATTACTGAAACAAAATATATTTGGATGGCAAATCCCCGTATCAAATAATCAGAGGTATTAGATGAATAGTCAGTACCAACATTCACAGAAGAGAATACTGGAGAGCAGTTTCACTTTGGAGCCTTACCCTGGACAAATTTCTTATTGTCCTAGATTACAGATCAGCTTGATAGCTCTGGTTACAGAATAACAAGTATGAGATGAAGTAGAAAAGTTTAAGTGGAAAGTCTGAGATCTGTCATGTGTTCCACTTCTCAAATGTTATTTTTGTACACTGACTAATTCAGGAGAGATACCTTGGTGTCTTGAAGAGGATATGATCTGTGTAGGAGTCTAATGCTTGTGTACTGGTCTTGAGCCTGCTGGGGAAGAAAAATACGACAAAGCCCCGATGAAAATGAAAATGAAGGCCTCCAAGTTTATAACCCAGATTGAGCATTCCACTCCTCTACAATTCTAACCAGCTTTTATTTATTTGTTTATATTATCTATAGTCTGCCTTTCTCACTTGGACTCAAGGCAGATTACACAGAGCAAATTAATACAATTGACAGATAGGACATACAATAAATAATGCAGTAGGATTAGGGTCACAGAACCAATCAGAAGCCTAAAAATAGAACTGAAGTGAAACATAGTAGGATCCTAGTTTCAACAAGCTATACACAGTGGTATAGACCACAGTCTCTAATAATTTTTCCAAGTAACGTGGTGAATAGTTTAGTATAGTGCAAGTCTATTACCTGCCTAGAAAAGCCCTCTTGAATAATTCAGTTTTATTTAGCTTTAGAGCTGCCCTTCCCAATTTATCAAACAAGACTGCCCCCCTATACTCACAGTCATTTCCTTGATTTCTGCAAAGCCCTTTCGTATTTCATACATATCCATAGAGACCACACAGTGCCCAAAATGGAGCTGTTTGAGGCTGCTGATGGGCATCAAACACAGCAGAAAGATTGTGTGCAGGACAGAGGAGACACAGCTACTCTCCATTTTAGCACCGGGTAGAAAAACTTCATTATCCAGCCAGTAGAGCTATTAGCGAGAAATAAAACATCTGAGTCAGCCCCAGCTTGCACTGGGAAATGCTGGTTTTGTGATTTGAATGCAAGATGCTGTGAACACTGGGGCTCATGTATGTAAAGACTTCCTTTTGCGGGCAATTTCAACCTATGTGTATTGCAAATAGCTTGTTCATTATCCTATGTCCTACTCCAGCAGGTGCAACTCAAGATTTTACAAATTGTATCTTATATTATTTAGACATATTGCCTTGCCATTTCTCTTCCATTATGGAAAAGACTTTTCCTTTTGTTTGATTAAAATAATGCTGAGCATGAGCATTTAAAAGTATTTGCCCACATCTATTAATAGGCATCTCAATTTTTCCCATGTTTTTCTGACACCAAACGCTTCCAACTGCTTCTGAATCACATAACGATAAAATCCCCCTCATCACTTTTTGCTGTACATCAAAGGTATTGTCTTTGTAAGGGCACCCACCAGTGTGTATGTCTAAATCAATGTTTATGTAAATGTTTTTTTTAATTACCTTGCTCAACAAATTATGTACAGTTGTCAAAGAAGGAAAGGTAAATAAGAGAAAACTTACAGAAGAAAGTAATAAAGGAAAAATTAAAAAACAAGACTGTGAAACAGCTGAAAAAGAGAGGCAGTGATGCAGGACTGCAGAATTAAGAGTAGTATTAAGCACCAGAATCCATTTTATACATGCACAATTCCTCCTGAGTTCTAGTAAAGCATATAGATTAAGTGAGTAGTTTTTGTCGGTGTTTGCACTGAATCTTTTGCACACATCAGAAGCTAATGGATGAATATAGATAGAAGTGTAGTGTAATATGCCAGTGCTGATTTACCCAACAAGGATCCCACTGTAATTAATAGGACAGTAGCTGTAAACCAGTGGCTTGAGCCTTACATCAGTCCTCCTTTTCTGATAAATTTTTTTGCTAAAGTCTGTGCTTTACCAGGCAATTGTCTTAGTTGTGAATACATTTTAGTACGGTTTCCTGCAGAAAGCTTATAAAGCATGAATGATGGATAGATAGGTTTGAATACCTTTGCAAGCACCTAAAGGAGATGGGGCCTAATCGGGGCTCCCAACTGCATATATATACTGGTGTACTCATGGTCATGAGTCATGACAGACACATAGTGTGCAGAGCCATTGCCACCAGTAAATCCCAATGAGCTGATAATGGAAGCTAGAAGCTTGAGGACTGTGAGCAAAAGAAATCCCATGGTTAAGATTTTGCAATGCACTTAAAGGATCTATGCATCCAACAATTATAGAGGGGTAACTGTGCTATGCCATTTTGATGATGTTAAACATGAGTATAATTGCAGTTTAAGAGACTAACAAAATTTATTCCATTATAAACGTTAGTGAAGCAAAGTTCACTTTATCAGAATCATGGAGTGTCTATCCATAGCAGCTATATCTATACTGAATATATACATGTGCCATCAAGTCATAACAGACTTATGGTCACTTAGTAAGACCTTAGTAAGAGCTTTCAAAGCAAGTGAGGAAGCAGAGGTGGTTTGCCATTGCCTTCATCTGCAGAATGTTCCTTAGTGGTCTCCCATCCAAGTACCAACCTCATTTAGCTTCTGAGATCTGATGGGACCAGGCTATACCATACCACTTTCCTTTACATAGTTATACTTAAAAATACCTTTAAATATAAATATAGCTGCTATGGATGGACACTCCATGCATCTGAAGAAGTGACTGACAAAAGCTTATACTGGAAGACATTTTATTAGTGGTTTTAAGGTACCATTGGACTTCAGTGTATCCCACAACTTTTCTATACAATTTTATTATCTGACACTCCTTTTGGAAAATATACAAAAGAATAGGCACAAGTTAATTAAGTTTTCATAGAAAATGACTCCTGAACTGAAAAAATTAATTAGGTTTTAATTAGGTTTGATCTAGATATTCTCCTATCCATACATTTAGTAAGACTCATATATCAGTTATAGCTCTGTTGTATTTGGAATATCAAATTGATATATAATTTGTTTAGGATAAAGCACTGAACAACAATGTACTATGAAAAAGATCATAGAAACATCTTACCTTATTTTGAGATGCTTTTCTTTTTCATTTGTAATGGGCTGTGTCCCTAGCCTTCAGACTGCCTCCCATTTATATACTGATCAGTGAAGGTAGAAGCTTACTCAGCTAAAATGAACTCCCTTGGAAAGCTACATACATTTCTCAGTTAATGTCTGGTACATGGGAAAGCTGCCACCCCCTCGCAGGTGTAGAGATACATCAAATCATCCTTCTTTTGCAACATTAAAACAATAAAAAAATATGTTCACTTGTACTTCTTAGGTCAGAAACAGAAGTTCTGCCTCTTAAAGCAAAAGTACCTAGCTTGTTTAGCCACTGGATAAAGCTGTTGCATTTAACTGAGTCAAGATTGCCAAAAATCTGTCTTGTTGGACATTTCAGGGACAGTTTCCTCAACTCAAATGCCTGGTCACAAAAAGTTAACAGAGATTATTTGTAATTGTGGTTTTCAATTGTATACTTTTCTAGTATGAATCCAACCATGAAAAATGTGACATTAAACATAAACTTTTTAAAATTAAGGGTGATCTAACTTTCTCAGAGTCTTCCAGCAGATATGATAAATTTAAGTTGAATTATATCTAGATATTTTCTCTAATTGCGCTGTTAGGAAAGCATAGATACTGCTGAGAATGCAGATCATACTTTCTGCTAGTATTCAGCTATTGTTCGATAACATAGAAATATTTCTTTTGCCTCTTGATTCTGTTTAGGTGGGCAAAGAATCCTGAGTTGCTCTTGTGCTGTGGTGGCTGGCCATGGCACAGCTGTGGCACTGCTAGTCACACTCCAAAGAGATAGGTATGCAATGGCTGAATGGGAAAAAGGTGCCCCAGCAGTGTTGCCAGGTGCTGCCACAGTGGCATCCATGGCGATCCCATTGCAGCGTTCCATTCTGGCATTGTTGTGAGGCAGGGACAGCATAACAGATAGGACAGGCAGGGCCAATGGGAGCCATGAGTCCAGGAGGCTGAGCCAAGTGTCCATCACTGGCAGGGGTCAGAGAGGGCCAGGCCACAGGTATGATGCTCCTCCTCTGCTGCACAGCTCCCCTTAAAGAGACCAAAACCCATCACAAGCCCCCACCATCTGTCAGGGGGGGGCATCACCCGCCAGCCCTACAGGCACCCCATGGTGGCTCTCCACAAACAGAATACACAGGGCCCAAGGGTGATGACAGACAAGAATGTGAATGCAAGGATGTTCTACATACAGAGAGCACAGGGCCCCAGAGGGTGATGATGGGGCAAGAAAATGGACATGAGGGCACCCCTTGATCACCACCAGCCAGGGCAACCAGGCAAGTGCCCAGACCATTGAGGGCATCCTCATGCCAACCTGCATGCCACCCCCCACTGAAGGCATAGCAGGAGGAGAGGTGAGGGGTGCTGCAAGGCCTGGAGAGAATCAGAGAGGTCACCCAGCAGCCTCTTGATGTTGTCCCTGTCCCTCATCCACAATGGTAAGAAGCCCTCCAGGTGCCCAGCAGCTGCCACTACAAATGCTGCCAGACCCTCCATCCATTGGTGCCCCCCTGGAAGAGGGTTACTGCCACTCACAACTGCTCTCCAGCTGCTCCAGCTCAATTGCCCCCACATGGAGGATAGGGTTGGCAGAATGGACAATTGGTCAGCCTGTAATTTCTGCAAACAAGGGGGTGGGTGGGATGAACCACACACCTGCACAGATGACTGTTCTCTCCATGAAAGGTGGGCACTCCTAGTTCTGTGGGCGCTGGACCACAGGATGGTTGTGGGTGCCTGGGACCTGGCTTGGTACATGTCATGATGGCATTTACCCTCATGGTAGCCATCATGCTGGGGAGCCATCAGGATGACTGACACACATATCAACCATGGCCACTGCTGTGTGCCATCTGAGCCCCTCATTTGCATACAGCCAGGGGACAGCATACTTTTGAAGACTGCCTCTCTCCATATGAGCCCCATGGAGCACTAAGGTCCACCAACTAATATCTTTTGGTGGCCCCAGCCCCAGGGTTGTCCAACTTGCCCCGACCAAAGCCAGGGCTTTTTCGGCCCAGGCCCCTGCCTGGTGGAATGAGCTCCTGTGTGAGATCAGGGTCCTGCAGAATTTATTACAATTCATCAGGGCCTGCAAGGCAGAACTCTTCCACTGGGCTTTTGGTTGAGGCAGTGGGCTTCCCCATCTTTGGATCGGCCCCCATCTGTAGCCTGGGTCTGAGATCCTAAATCTTATAGATCTCTAAAAAATGTAATTTCTAGCACCATCAACCACTGAGGTATCTGTTTTTTTTACTAGACTCGTATGGCACATATGAGTTATGTTATTTTATATTGTGTTTTAATGTGGTTTTAGTTGTATTGTATTTTATACTGTTGGAACCCGCTCTGAGCCCATTAAGGAGAGGGTGGGATATAAATCCAAATAAATAATAAATAAATAAATAAATAAATAATTTCGGTGAAGCTGGTATCCAGATGGGCCAAGTGGGCCTCTGAGGGGACTGCCATCTGAAATTGACCATCTCTACTCAGCAGTGCAGAAGGCTACCCAACAAACCTCACTGAGGTGGTGGCCCCTTAAGCCAACAGTGTTGTTTGCACAACAGTTCCTGGATGGACCATCAGCCCATGCTGGCCCCTTGGGCCCAGGGACCATAGCCAGGGCCGATCTATTAGGAAGCACCAATGTCATTTGAGTGTGTGATCACAGCTATGGCAGTACATCTCCCCCCCCCCCCCAATTCTGAAGTGTAATGGGATGGTCCTGCAGTTTTTGGGTGTGCTTTTGGATGGGGAAATGGCAGCCTGTCCCATAGCCTTTCCCTTCCACCCATCTGTGTCCACTGCTGTGGCAGCGTTATTGACAGGATGGGCCCACCACCACTATTGTGTCTGCAAGGATCATCTGGCTTGTGCAGCACCTCCCATGTGCTCCCACCTCCCATAGTCCGCAACAAACACCAACACCTGGAATACACACAATGGATGTGCTTTATTGGAGGGAACCTGCTGGTAAGGCTGGGATTGAGCCATTGATGTGCAGTCCTTTGGCACATGGTCCTTTGGTGCTAGGGGCACATTCCCGGTGGGTGTGGGTAGAGAAAGGATATGTCTGCATGCTCCTGAAGGCCAGCTTCTGCTGCAGAAAGGGCACATTGTGGGGTTTCTCCTCCGTGAATGTGGTGATGGCTGTTGCTGTTGGATTGGCACCTGTGTACAGGCAAAACACACAGTAGAGCAGCTGCCAATACTTGTTGGCAGCTTGTCAGGCATTTGGCCATTGCGGACACCCTTCTGGCACTCTTATGCCACAAGGGGGACCCCCGGGTGGCATAATCCAGACCATCCACACCTGAGTCAGCGTCCTTTCAGAACCTCTGTGTATTGGAGATGCACTTTGTCAGTAGCATCAGGGCATTCTGCACCTGCAAGAGAAGGGTTTGGCCATCAGGTGGAATTACTCAGCCCTCAGGTGAGAGGGGCTTCCCACCTGCCAGCACATTTTGTGCAGAGGGAGCTCTGCCAACTGGTGAGGTATGCAGCCTTGTGCAATGGAACCATCTTTGCTCGCCTCCCCCAGCAGCTGTCTTGGGTAGCTCCCAGCGCACCAAACCGCCTGATGCACAAGGTCTATGTGCATCCTGGGGAGTGTTTCTGACCCCCCATCTGCCAGGTTCAGTGATGGAAGAGGCCATGTCCAGTGTGACTCAGTGCTACTGTTGTTGGCCAAGGAGGGGAAGGGGTTGGGGAAGGGGTGCCTTGCTTACCACTTGTGTGTGGCTGTACTTTGGGATCCCGGTGGATGAGCTGCTGTACCTGTGGGGCCTGATATCTGAGACAGGTCAACCACAGAGTGCGGACTCTGCTCTCCCAGTAGTGTATTCCTCCCAAGTGCTTGCCCTGAGGTTTTAGGTGTCCTGTCTGTGTTTTGGCTGCCACTGTGTGTGCTAGCTCTAAGTCTGCATGGCAGGGAGCTGTCAGGCAGCATAAAGTGCCACATGGCCTACCTCTGGAGTTGCGAAGTGAGCTCCTGGAACCATTTGTAGGGCAGGCTGGGCCATCATTGGGTGCTAGGGAGGGGTAGGCCTGGCATGGGGAGGTGTGCTGATTGAGATGTGCTCTTGGTCAGTATCCTGAGCTGCTTGGGTTCCTGAGGTTATGGCTACAGCTGAGTGGAAGGAAGTGAATTGGGAATTACCATGGCTGACAATAGGCTGCACCAGCATTTTTGGCCAGCACAATTTTGCGTCTATTCTGGAGGGCGTTCCAATGCTGAAACTTCTTTGAGAGCTGACTGGTTGGCACCACATCCCCTAGCAAACCCACATTTTTGCCTGTGCAGATGTTCATGTCGTCACTCCACCAGCATGCAGCTGTGGTGCAGCTGTGCTGGTGGAAGTGCACTAGTGACCCTTACACTGGCATATATCCAAGTTATGCCAGTGTACGGATCAGTCAACTCCCTATTCTGGTTCCCCCCACCCTCAGAATGGCTCTGTAAGTCTATTCCCCCCTAACTGAGCAGGGTATGTCATTGGGCCTGTCCCAGTATTTGAATGTAGCATGAGGCTTCTATTAGGCCACAGCTGGGGACGTTCTGAGTGGAGGAAGCATTTGGAGTGGCTATTTAAGTTATCTCTGTCTCCTTGTTTCAGGCATTTGTAACAAGCTACTCCACCCACATTTCTTTTTGAATAAAGTAGGATTAGGTGGCCACCTGATGGGACTGAACAAGTGCAGAACCAGGGTGAAGTTCCCATTCAGGCTTACAAAGTTGCCTGCAGATTTGGGGGCGAAGCCTGTGGAGAGCAGGGTTTGGGGAAGGGAGGGACATCAGCAGGGTATAATGCCATAGAATCGATCCTTCAAATCTGCCATTTTCTCTGGGGAAACTGATCAGTTGTCTGGAGATCAGCTGTAATTCCAGGACATCTTCAGGCCCCACTGGGGACTGATAAATCCTACCTGCTATTCAGTGTGGGGTAAATATCTCAAAACATTCAATTTTGTGATGGTTTTTCTGGTTCTTGGAAGCAATGGTAGAAGGATTTTAAGAGGATCTGAATATCATTCTCCCACCTCTGGCCTCATTCTTAAGAAATTCCTCTTAAATGTTCTGTCCATGTCTGTGAAATGCCAGATTCCTTACTTTGAAATGTCAGATTTTCCTTCTGAAAATGTCAAGGTATCCACACACCTGTAAAGGCTGAGTACATTAATTTAAGCAAAAAGTTCCTTTAAAGCCAACTCCACTACCAGCCTTAACAGCAAAACATGGCTTCTTCAGTGTATTTGGTTCATTTTGATCTCATTTTTTTCTAGGTAGCTCTGGATAACATGCAACCAATGCTCCCTCTAAGCTGTGGAGTCTTGTGAGCAAAAATCCTACTTTGTGAGCTACTGGCATGAAAGTTGTGAGTGAGCAATTTGGCTGCTGCATCAATTAGTTTGCTCTGGAGCCATTCTTCCTGAGCTAAGACAAAAATGTGTGAGCTGGAGGCTAAAAAACTGTGAGCTGGCTCTCACTAACTCAACTTAGAGGGAACATTGCATGCAACCCCCACCCTTCATTCTATCCTTGTAAGACAAATGAGGAAGATGGTGTGGAAAGGTCTTAGCTCACCCAGGGAGTTTTGTAGCTGAGGGTAGATGTTTTTTAAAAAAATTTCTTTAGTCCTTTAACTATCACCCTTCACTGACTCTCGTTATTGTGCATATGTTTTTTGTGTATCGTGGATACATACCGAAGCTGGAAGCAACTTGACAGCACTTAACACATGCTGCTTCTAGTGTAAATCACTCCACACGTATTATCTCGCTGCAGTTCTTACAACAACCCAGTGAAACAGGCCAATATTATAATCCCTGTATTGTAGATAAGGGGCAGGGCAGAGAGGAAGCAGTTTGCTTAAGATCACGCAGGGAAGCAAAGGCAAGATTTAAACCAGAGATCTCTAGGATTATATCATAAGCAAAAAAGAGGACTTCCCAGCAAAGCAGATAAATAAGGGGGAAACTGGAATGAGATGCTAAACAAGGCAGAAGGCCTATTATGCTATGAAACAATTTAAATAATCAGTAAATGCAAACTACAATGTGCAAAAAATTACAAAGTAGAATAAGTACACAATACAAAATGTAAATAAATGTACAAATGTACAGCAAAGATCCCGAGTATTAGCTTCATTTTGAGTATCTTCTTCTTCACAGACTTTTTATACAAATGCACTTGTTATGTTTTCTGTGTTTCCAATCAATTTTAGAGTTCAATATTATTCTTAATAGAATGTTAATCTTCAGATGTGCAACCAGTCACAGGTTTTAGACAGACCAGTCTTTAGCATGACAGAGCTGGTATTGCCTCTTTTTTCAGCCATCATGCTGTATCAACTCACCTGTATGCCCTTATGCAAGTATGTTCTAGTGTAGGTATATTGTATGATGAAAGCTCTTCCACAGATTTGTATGCTAGTACAATGGGATAAGGGTGCAGAAGAGTGAAAGAGAGAGGAAGTGTTGGGGTTTGAGTCATGGTAGTGGCAGCCCCCCCCCCCCCAAAGCACAGCCAGAGTATACGAGTGAAGCCAGAGAGTTCTCATAGATTGTTTGATGCATTTCCTCGGTAAATCCTTATTGTGGATATAATGGAGAATAGCTATGATAGGGCTACATTTATGCACAACTTTCACATCATCATTGCATCTCTGCCCTACAGTTATGAAGTCCTTATGAAAATATAAAGCAGGGGTGTCAAACATATGGCCCAGGGGATGGAACCGTCCTGTCTTGGTCTGTTATCCAGCCCATGAGCAAAGAAGAGGAGGGTGGTGGGAGCAGCTGAGTGGAGGGAAGTGAATTGGGAATTACCATGGCTGACAGCAAGAGCAGCAAAAAGACCTGCATCAGGCCAGCTGGCTGGAGGGTCCCTGCTTCTTCTCTCAATTGGGCCAGGCTGCAAATGTGTGGCAGCTGCCCCCTCTCCTTCTAGTGCCAGAGGTGGGGGGGGCGGTTTCACTGCCTTCCAGTCAGTGTGCATGTGTGCTGGGCCCTCCCCCTTCACTTCAGCAGCAGAAGCCACTTCCTTCACCACTGTTGCCACCATTTTCTTCTCCTCTGCCCACCTCTTTCACTCTTTCTCCATCCTGATGCTAGAGAAGCAGCCCTTTGGGAGGTGGGAGGAGGGAAGGAAGAAGGGAGGGAGAAAGTCATTAGGTGTGAAGGTGGTGGGGAGCTGCTGATGGAAACAGGCATTGGGGAAGTGTAGGAATGGGAATGTTAGAGGATATCTGTGGGTGGGGTATAAGGGACTGGAGGGAGGGGCCCGGAAGGGAAGGGTTGAAGTGCGAGCAATGGGGAGCATGGTGGGAACTGTGCATGGAAAGCCATGGGAGAGGAGGAGACATATAGCCGTTGGGGTGAGGGAAGCTGCTGAGTGTTTTGTGGTGGCATACAAGAGCAGGGATGTAGTTGGAGGCTAAAACAGAACAGTCTTGAGCTACCTTAAATACTTAATGAGATTTTGTTGCATTGTTTTTGTTTTCTAGGCACCTGTATCTTGCTTTTCTTCCCCAATGGGACCCAAAGCAATTTACAAGGATCATTCTCCCCATCTGTGTTTTTCTCTCACAACAACTGTGCAGGGTACGATAGGCTGAGAGAGTGACTGGCCCAGAGTCACCCAGCAACTTCCATGGCAGAGTGGGGCTTATGAACCTGGCGGATCTCCCAGTTGTTAGTCCCCATGCTTGAACCTCAGCATGTGTATGTGTGTCTTTGTGGAAGGTCAGGTCTCTAAGTGCAAGGAAAGGAGTGGTCAGTGGGAGCAGACCTGGGATTTGAAGGAGAGTTGACTGGTGTGGATGAATCACAAGCAGGTGGTGGGAGAAAAGGGCTGATTTAGGAGTTCTGGTCATTGACAGGTGGCTGGTGAATCTGTGCAGGGTTCATGATTTTTGTGGTGAATTGAGCAAGTGTTGAGGGCGGCGGAGGCAGTTGCTTGGAGAGTTTATATTATATGTGTACATTTTGGGGTGGACCTCTCTAAGTGGGGGGGAAAACCCTGCTTCACACACAAAAATGCTTCCATGGTTGCAGAGAAAAAAGTTGCTGATCTAGTCTAGTGGGGAAGGGTATTTTCAGAGAGGGAAGAGGACTCCTGGGATTACTTGTGCCGGGGAGGGGAGGGAAGGGGAGGGGAGAGGGACAGGAAAAGTTTCCCGAAGGTGGGAGGTCTACTCAAGGCAGATTACATATAGTGAGTCAGTACAGTTGACACTGCTTCTCACCTACCAATAAAAGGATGCCACAAATCACAGGCAGGTCAGGGAGTAGTGTGATGCTGTACTGAATGATAAGCAGCAAAATTTACCAGTTTCTGGGTCCAAATTACCCTCAATTTAAGGCTTTTGCTTCTAAAATTCTGTCTATGTTTGGGACAACACACATCTGTGAGCAGCTCTTTTCTGTGATAAATGTCAATAAACCAAAAGTACATTCTCAACTTAGATACACACCTTAACAGCCTACTCAAGATTGCTACAGCACAGACATTGACTTCAGATTTTGATGCAATAATTCAGAGCAAGAGGTGTCAGTTATCAAAAACTGTTAAATAAAGGAAATACCGTAAGAGTGTTACTATTTTAAGCATGGTTGTATTTTGAGTAAAAATAATATTGTTAATTAGGTTTGCCTGTGTCCTTTATAAAGTTTATATCTCTGGTACCTGGCATTACATTTTGTAGCACACATGGCCCGGCCTGACAAAGTGACATTTATGTTAGATCTGGTCCTCACAACAAATTAGTTTGATAACCTCTGTAAATTTTTATAACATCAGTGATTTTCAGTACCTGCTTGGATTTGAGTTGTGCTTGCCTTGTAAAACACTACCAGTAAAACTCTGTGATTTCCTCTCATCTATATGCTGATGAGTGAAATGAATATTATTTTCTACTTGAGTTAAATCTGCCTGTGCTCAGCCTTCTTGAAGAGTTTCACACCTTTCACTTGGGAGGCTCTTCATTGGCACTGTTCCTGGCGCTATCTATGCCTTTAGCAACTGCATGATAGGCAGAAAATTTAACCTCTGAACAGAGATTAGACTTGTGGGGAAGCCTTTACCCACAGAATACAGAATTTTTGCCTATCTGCAGCTGGTAAGGGAAAGGGGATGTCAATACCTTTGGCAAAAGCTTTGTGGGGTGGTGGGATGGTAATATCCCTGGTATACAGACATGACAATAACATACAGCAAATAGTAATTCTCTGGGAGAATGTTCATGGCTCCATTCTCCAGATTAAAGTATCCACAGATTTGGCCACAGCAAAAATTAGATATACTGATGGTTGATGATTGGCTAAATAATTTAGCTTTGTGTAGGAGTTAAAGGATTCAGGATTCAGAAGGCCCAGGTTCAAATCCCTGGAACCTCTTACCTCTTGGGCAAGTGGAGTACAAGTAACATTATATTTGCAAATTACCAAAACTTCAATATGGGTACTTTTCTTGAAATATTGAAAGAAATTTTATTTTATTTACTTCATTTGTATCCCACTTTTCCTCACTAAGACTCAGGGTGGATTACAAAATATAAAATCAATGCAATCAAGCAGCATAAAACAGTCAATATGAGTAAGATTACAAAATTAGAAGATGATGCAGACAGAAAAACAGTAAGACATGACATTCTGTAAACAATGTAGAAATGGATTATAAAAGTAGAAGACAAGGCCATAATAAAGAAAGTTCCAATATGGGCCACTATTGTTTTTGCAGGATAGCACCTTCAGAAAGCTTTGCTCAGGTGAGCAAAACGGCTGTGGCATATCATAGCAGGAGAACCAGTCCTGCACATATGTGCATCCAAGGTCATGAGGGACATTGTATGTAATAACCAGTAACTTGAAATGGGCTGATTGATAGTCAATGGATTATTATCCAGAATAGTTGTAATGTGTATACTCTGAACCATAGCATTCTGTACCAGCTGGAGTTTCTGTGCTGACTTTAAGAGCAGTCATGTGTAGAGTGCATTATAGTAATCTAATCTTGAGGTTACTTTGAGATGGACCCACATGACCAGACTGGCTGAGTTAAGGTAGGGAGCTATCTATGTACTAGGCTAAATGAAGCTGCAATTTTACAGCTGCAGTAATGCTGGGTCCAGTATAACTCAGAAAGGGTCAGATGAACCTCATCAAATGTGGGAAGCACAATGTCCTTCAAAAACTCAGCCTTCCCATCAAGATATGAACATTTGTTCTATATTAGGTTGCCACTAAATATTAGAATAATTCGTCATCTTCAGTTATTCCTGTCAGGCAGACACCCTGCCAGAAAAACAGGTGCAACTCTAAGCTGAATATTCAAGTATCATGAATAGGAACAATGACTGAACTCGTTCCAGAGATTTTCTTGTCCTAATGTGCTAACTGGGATAACTCCTTGGTTATTAGGAATCACAAGGTGTGGCTAGACTACAGAGAGCCACAATCAAATTGAGCTCAGAAGAAAGCATTTTCCCAGTACTTTAGGCCAATGAAATCCAGGCTTCATCACTAAAAGTGATGTGGAAAACAGTGAGCTGTCAACAAGGCTGATAATTAACTACTGTTAAACTGATGGATTTGTTATGTTTAAATTAATGTTATAAGTTACCTCAAAAACCATTTTTAGCTGAGGCAGGATAGAAATATTTTAATTAATTAAATAAACGATAGAACTGGAGTCAGAATTTTATGAGCCCTCTTACACGTGCCAAGTTTACATAGGTATAATTGTTTTATAATATGCACAGTAAAAGCTCATCATTGTTGTCTAGCAAACAATTTGAGCAAGTGGGGTCTCGGCCACTTTCATTAGTTCTCTTGCAATGAGCACCAGGTTCTCTTGCAATGACCATGTGCCCATATGTGTGGTTGGTGAGCTCACAGTTCATGTTAACATAATTTCAGCACAGGCCTTTTCATTTGTTGAATTTCTGCTCGTCACATTCACTGCTCTTAAAAGGACAGAGCCCTTGCAAGGCAGAAGATGGCAACACTTGTTATCCAATCAACAAAAATGCACACATTTTTCCAGTGTGTTTTATTAATTTTCTCTTGAGCATTTCAGAACCCAAGATGGGTACCTACAAATAATGCAAAAACATTATAAAAATAATAATATTAAAAACCATATTAAAAAGCATATTAAAAACCAATGTAAAATCACTTTATGCCACTATAGCAAGATATTCTAACTTTGTCCAGGCTCCGTTTACTCCAAAATCTCTCTGTGAACTCTGTTTATAGCTACAGTGGAAATCCAGGAAACTGGAAGATCTCTAGCCTCATGTTGGAGGCTGTTCTATAAGCATGGGGCAGCTGCTGAAAATGTGGGAACCTGGATTATCACAGAACATGCCAGTACTGCAGGGCTGGATTAAGACATGCCAAAACCATAAATTACATCAGTAGTTTAGTAATTTCTTTGTATTTAGAGGCCATTCATAATCTGAGGTGTTAAATATAATTGGGGTAAATTAAATTATTGTATGGCATTGTATGTAGTATATCCAGGAGAGCCTAAGATTGTCTGGCAGCCTTAAGTTCTAGCTCTTTTAATGGTGAGCTAGACTTATTTTTGGGCTGAGAGAGCTCTGAAAGAGCTGTGACTGACCCAAGGTCACCCAGCTGGCTTCATGTGGAGGATAGGGTTGCCAGGTCGTATTTCCCCCCTAGCAGGGGAATTTGGGGTGTGTGCCAGGAGGGGCCATCCCAATGCAGTGACATCACACAGACTGCTATCATCGCATCAGACTGCCATGTGCGCATTCCCCCACTTTCCTCCAACCATTTAAAAGGAACCTTCCCTTTAAATGTTTGGGGGAAAGTGGGGACTGCCTGTGCCTGCCCTACAAGCCCTGCTGCCTGCAGGGCAGGCATGAGTGGCCCCCGCTTCAAAAGAGTAGGCATCACTTGTGCCCGCTCTGCAAGCCATGAGATCGCCGCTTGCAGGGCAAGCAGGAGTGGCTCCCGCTTCAAAAGAGTAGGTGCCACTGGCACCTGCCCTGCAAACCATGAGATATCCACTTGCAGGGCAGGTGTGAGTGGCTCCCGCTCTTTTGAAGCTTGTAGGACAGGCACAGGCAGCCCCTGCTTTAAAAGAGCAGGCACCGCTGGCACCTGCCCTGCAAGCCCTACAAGTTTTGGGTACATGGCCCCTACCTCTTCCAAACAGCGTCTCTGCAAGTAGGAGCAGCAGGAAGGAGCCCCCCAAATCGGGAAACCTCTGCAGGACCGGGGGATCTGGCAACCCTGGTAGATGAGTGTGGAATCAGACCTGGTTTGCTCTTAACCACTATCCCACGCTGTCTGGTATAAATCCAGCTGGGTTACTGATAATAGACCTTGTAGGGAAGAATCAAACTGTCACACAGAATAGAGTTGCCAGCAGCTGGAAACCCCTGGGAAGAATTAGGGATGGAGTCAGGGGCACCAGCATCATGCCAGTGTGTGACATTCTCACCAACATACCGTGAGTGATGTTGAGGGGGGTGCTCTAGGCTTTGCTCCAAACTTTATGGTTAATCCACAGAGTTTCCTGACATTATATGCCACTTTTGATTTAGTTCTGGAAGTGACATCATGCATGAGAGAGACACTGATACTCCCCATTTCCTGCCATTTCTCCCCTGCCTGTGAAGTGCCAGCAGTGGCCAGGGGAAATACTCAGTTGGTGGCCCTCCAACACAGAAACATACAGGGAGAGGCATTCCTTCAAGTATGTGGACCCCAGGTCATGAAGGCTAAATCAATCTAATGTCAGCTCTTATCAGAATTTCAGAGCTCAACACTTAGGCTTAGATCAGGGCTAGAACCAAATTTGAAAAATCTAATATTTTTAAAATATCACACCATAAGTCCATCGAAATGGAGTAGGATTGCCAACTTCCAGGTGGAACCTAGAGATCACCCAGAATTACAACTGATCTCCAGACTTTGGAGGTTAGTTCCCCTGGAGAAAATGATTGCTTTTGAGAGTGGACTGTAGGGCATTAAACCCAACTGAGATACTTCCTCTCCTCAAACCCCACTCTCCCAAGGCTCCACCTCCAAATCTACAACAATTTCCCAATCTGGTGTTGGCAACCCTAAAACAGAGTATGTTTAAAAGCATTACTAAAGGGAGAGAGGGATGAGACTCCTCCAGTCCTGGTCCCTGTGTTGACTCTCATCCCTGTCTCTAAGCTTTTCAGTTGCCTGGGCCTGGGAGGGAATTCCATACCCCTAGATGCAATCTCCCATCCTAAAGAAATTGAGGATTGGGGGGGTGGGAAATGGGGAGTATCAGTGTCTCCACAGTGATGCTCTAGGAATTTCCCCTAGTCTTTACCATAGAAATCAGGGGAAATTTCTAATGCATCACCCAGAAGTGATACCATATCCTTCCCACAATCCACCTTTGCAGGCACTGCCCTCCCAGATCTCTCAGCATTTGCATTGGGCCAGTGTTGGGAGTCCTACTGGCCTGGTATTGAAGAGGACTCCATACTTGCAAGCAGGCTAACACTGCCTGGGGTAGTGGTTCCCCCTCCCTGGGCTCCTGTGGCCCTACGCTGCTACTGCTTCCAGTGAGAAGAAATAAAGCTTTAAAAAAAAAAAGCTATCATGACTCCATGATGTTGCTTCTGAGGTAAATCCAGAAGTGATGTCAGTCCTCTATAGGAATCGCTGGAAACTTTGTGGTTTTATCATAGATCTAGATACAGAAAAACTGTGTAACAAGACACTGCATCTTAATATATGCAACAAACCAAACAGTTTCAAAGATGGTACACAATGTTTATAGCAATGTATAAATTCACAATGTGAACAAATATGTTCCCAACGAAGATTCCTGATATAAACTTTGTTTCATTGATCTTTTTCACAGGAAACTAAACATTACAAAAGCAAAAACAAAAGGAAAAGCAAATATAATGTTTACAAATTTTACAACAACCTGTATTGGCCACAAAATTAAATTCTAACCCATAATAAAACATACCTATGTAACTGTTCATTGCTAAGTATCTAATACTTTCATCCCAAATAGTCCAAGGACTTCAATGGGAATAATTATTCCTACAGGGTATTAGTCGCACAAGATGTATAAATCCTAACACAATACAAATTCACATACAAAATCATTATAGCACTCACCAAACTATTGCAAAAACAGGCCATCATGTCAATTACAAACAGGAACAATGTCCTCATACGTTAAGCAGCTGGTATGCCTTAACCCACACCCCACAAACGGGAACTGTATATCGGTTTAATCAATACATATTATCTTAAAGTTACAGACAATCAAAACATTTTATTACAAGAAATATATTTTATTATAAGAAACTAGAGAATTCAAGATCCTGATTCAGATCAGGAGGGTAATGAGAACGTGTTCGGAAAATCCAATAACTTTCTTGTTAGAGCAGCCACTTCTGTGCATTAATTCTGTTGTATCTATCTGCAGTGAATGCTTCCAAAACTATAAATTTAAAGTAATTCAATGTATGCTTTTTAGTAATGAAGTGCTGCACCAATGGAGAGTCCATATGTTTGTGTTTTATATGGGAACGGTGTTCAATGATTCTGGTATTCACCTCCCATGTTGACAAACCAATGTAATTAAATTTACATAAACACCGGACAAGATAAATGACTTTTTTGTTGAACAAGTGTGTAAGCCTCTTAATTTATAGCTAAACTTAATATTTGGAAAGTCTATACAACCAGTTTGCCACATAAGAGAGCATATGCTACATCTCCCGCATGGGAATTGCCCTACCAATCCTGCTATAACTCTAGGTACTGACGGTACACCTGCCCATGTCAGAGTGTTACGGAGGCTTCTGGTTTTCTTAAAACCAATTAAAGATTTCTTATGTTATCATAGATCTTCCAGTGATTTCTAGACAGATGACATCTATTCTGGGGTTTTCCTGGAAGAAATGCATGCCCCCACCCCACTCATCACTCATGTCTGGTAACCCTGCTAATGGCCCAGAAGACAAATAGTTGAAAGAAGCTCCACCCCTGCTTTGGTGATGCTTTAAAAGTAAATGCTCCTTGCCCCCTGAACCGGCAAGAAAGAGACAGACACCAAAGTTTTGGGTTTGAACAAGGGCCACTTTATTACTTAAGTTATGCATTCTTCATTATGGCGAGGGGTTGGGTATTGCGTCCCAGACAGGTGTCCATATTCCTGACCACCTTCTTATCTTATTGGGCGATGCACCTGCCCTGATCTAGAGCCTTTTTACCAAGACTCTTGACCAGCAGCTCGGCAATTGTAGCCGCTACCCCGGTCCACCACCCCGAGGCTCCAGAGCAGGGGTCCTCAAACTTTTTAAACAGGGGACCAGTTTACTGTCCCTCAGACCATTGGAGGGCCGGACTATAGTTTAAAAAAAAAACTATGAACAAATTCCTATGCACACTGCACATTTTGAAGTAAAAAAACAAAATGGGAACAAATACAATATTTAGGGAGCATTGATGAAGGGTTCCCTGAGTCAACATATTAAGTAGCCACTGATGGATCCTCCCCTCCAGGAATATCTGATAGCCTTGGAAAGCCATTTAACCATCACTACCTCCACTAGGGTTGTCAACCTCCAGTTGGGGTCTAGAGTCCATCTGAAGGCTTCTGCAGCATATCGCTCTCCTAAGGTCTCTGACCTCCCCAGACTCCTGCAACTCCTATCAGCCACTCCACTGGACCCCAACTCTTTACTCTTTTCCCCTGAAACTCCTTCCTTCCCCTCTTTCTCCCCATCACTGTTCTTTTCTATTTTTGGAGAGAGGGGCTGTTCCTGCTGCTTCCCAGCCTCCTTCATTAGGGGCAGAGAGAAGGAGATTCTCCTGGCTTAGAAATATGGTGGTGTAGAGAAGCGAGGCAGAGGTGAAGGAAAACATTTTGGCGATATACAGGGCTAGGTTGATGTGTGTTCATGCAGCGGGACTGTTTTGCCTTGCCTGCTTTTTTCTCACTTGGTGTTTCTCTGCCCCCCACCCAAACAAGCTGGCTCCAGCCATCTGCAAGAGCCCTGACAAACTTTTGAGTTGTAGACAAGAGGGAGGGAGGGGGGAGGCAATGTGGGAGCCAGAGAGCAGAGCGAGGCAGCTGAGGCATGGATTATTTCCGAAGAGCAAAACAAAAACACAAAACACACATATACACATTTTAAGAAACAACCCAACCCAAAATTCCCAACTGAACCTTTAACTGTAGAGATGTTCCAACCACACCACAGCAACCGTTAAGCTTAGAACATCTTCCATTCCCCCAGCTGCAGTTTTCACAAGATTTCTGTGCCCCCCCCCCCCCCATCAGTGTTTGGAACAACCCTTCACTCTAATAAGGTCAGTGTCTGCATAAAAACAAGTAGAACTTGCTAGGGGGGAGGGGTATCCCTGACACTTCCAATGGATAGAAAACCTATTAACTATTTATTTGCTGATTGTAACATAGAGATTTTGCATAAGAACTTGGGAAGTTCAAGCCTTTGCAAGTGCCGCCAGCAGAGTCAGGGAAGGGCTTTGTCTACTGCCTCAAAACACACAAAGCCACCTCTGCAAACAGCCACCGCTCTAAGGAAGAAGATGCAAGCCTCTCAAGGCAAGTGGGGCTTACCCTTTTGGCTCCCGGCTGCGGCAGCAGCAAGAAGCAGCAGCACGTGCTACCCCCAGCTCATCCTGGCCCAACTGAGGACAGCTGGGGGCGAGGCTTAGCTGGTAGTGAACTGGCCCTGGCTGCTCTCGGAAAGGAAAAACCCACTGCTTTCAAAGCAGGAGAGGGATGGGGGGGTGGCAAGCTTCGGGAGTCCTAGGAGAGGGCTCCAAGAGCTGCATTCGGTCCTTGCCTCCTCCTCCTGGGAGGTCAGAGGATGCTTCCTACCAGGAAGGATTGAAGCCTCCCTGGGGGAGGCTCAGTACCCTGCAGAAAAGTTTGGGAGGGGGGCCAGCTCCCCAGCCCCCCTGAAGTCTACACCGATGGCTGCTTCCCACCCCCCCTCCCCCAGAAAACATCCCCACCCGGCTCCTGGGCGCCCAGGACTGGCGCAGGTCTCCTAGTTCTGAGCCGGCTAGAGAACTTGGGGCTGGCCGGAGCGCCTGCCACCACCGCCCCCCCCCCGGAAAACATCCCCCCCCCAGCTCCTGGGACTGGCGCAGGTCCCCTAGCCGGCTCAGAGGCCTCTGAGCCGGCTAGGGGACTTGGGGCCAGCCGGAGCACCTGCTGCCGCCACTTCCCATTCCCCCTCTCCCCGGAAAACATCCCCACCCGGCTCCTGGGACTGGTGCAGGTCCCCTAGGCGGCTCAGAGGCCTCTGAGTCGGCTAGGGGACTTGTGGCCAGCCAGAGCGCCTGCCGCCGCTGCTTCCCACCACCACCCCGGAAAACATCCCCACCTGGCTCCTGGGCGCCCGGGACTGGCGCAGGTCTCCTAGCTGGCTCAGAGGCCTCTGAGCTGGCTAGGGGACTTGGGGCCAGCTGGAGCGCCTGCCCTTACACACTTACCCTCTTCCTTCTGCCTCCTCTTGGCTGACTGGGGGGAGGGGGTGGGGCTTGATCATGTGTCCTCTCCCCAGGCTCGTCACTCCCGAAGCGGCACTCCGGTGAGCTCCCCCTCCAACAGACCCCAGGCGGCACACCCGGCGGGCCAGAAAAATGCCCTCGGCCGGCCGCATGTGGCCCGCGGGCTGTAGTTTGAGGACCCCTGCTCCAGAGCCTGCTAGGACAGGGGTGGGTAATTGTTTTGGCTCGGGGGCCACTTTGTGGGAGTGGAGGGCCGCACCTTTTAAAATGATTGCATTCATTAGTTAACTTTGCATTTCAGAAAAGGTATAAATTGTATCATAAAAATCAATAAATATAAATTAAATAAAATAGTGGTAGTTTTATTCAATTTATTTATTGTGCTAATTTCATATCATCTATAGCTGCAAGCACATTTAATTTTAGAATCAGTTTAATGAGACAAATGTACCCTATCACACCACGTGGCCGACTGTCTTGGCGGGCCACAAAAAACTCTGTGGCGGGCCGCATGTGGCTCCCGGGCCGCAATTTGCCCACCCCTGTGCTAGGATAGCTGAACCAGGTTGTTCTCAAGCAGGACCTCCTTTCCCGTTCCCGAGCTGCTAAGCTCAAGAGCCGTTCCTGGATGCCTGCTTAATTATAATAACAATGCTTAGGTACTCATCATTTATATTTTCCAGTCACTCTACCCCGCCACAGCAAGGCCACGCCTCTGCTTAGGCCTTCGCCCCCACTAAGTGATCCGGCGCCAAGAGCACCCCTCACCTCAAGTCAGCCAGGAAAATATCATTGCCCTTGTCTGAAAGGTGCACCCCATCAACCCTATACAGATCCGGTAGGTCTATCCGAATCCCAGGGTGCGGTAGGAAAATGCCCAAGCCACCTTCCATGGCTAAACACAGCTGCCTGTTAGCTTTTCTCTGTGCCCTATCCAGGCTTCTTGGGTCTCCCAGACCCCGCCACACCTGCCTCGGTAGCATTGCCAACCACACAATCAGCATCCCGGGCCAGTGGACAGCAATCACTGCAATGTCAGCCTTCACTTGCAAGACTAGTGCGACTCCTTTTATGAGTTCCAAATCGTTTCCTCCCAGGTGGATCACCAACACATCTGGGGGAGGCCCACGCCACTCCCCAAACAAAAGTGGTAGCAGTGCAGGCCAGTGCATGCCTCTTCAGCCCAGCCACTCAACCTCTGCATGCTCGCTGCAACCCAACTGGGACCCCATTGGCTATTGCCTGTCTCGATGGGCAGCCCAGAAAACCATGCTGTGTCCACACACAAGCACCCGGCTCCTGCCTCGGGAGCCAACAGGATCTGGACCCAGCGCCGACCTCCATTCCCCGCTGTTTGCCCTCACTGGAACAAACAGCCCATTCGCACTTTCACCACCTGAAACACAGTGAATCACAAAGAACATGTTAGAGCTGTGTGGCCATGCGCCCGCCCCCAAAGACGTAGCGCAAAGCCAGCAACACCATGTGAAAGCAGCATGCTGAAAACCACCACCGTACAAGGCCAGGAGGCCAAGCCAGGGCCCGTCCCCACAGACGTCGCGCCAACCCATCAAATTGAGCACGGGCGAACATATGTTTTATAACGTGCAGACCTCCACCGCCCCAACCTCTGAATGTCTAATGGTTGATACCCCAAAGCCACAGCTGTAGATGCTGCGCCAATTCTGAATGAGTGGATACCAAAATGGTAGTCTCCCATACCAAGCGCATTTAACGCCCTCTTGGTCACTGCCCAAAATTGATATTTGGTTAATGGAGACTCATCCTTATGCAGGAAGAGAAAACCGTGCAAACCCCCACGCAGAGCCAAATAAGATCGAACTGCCGCCAGTGGTCATAGGTCCCTATCCGCGCACTTGCCCAGGGACACCCGTGCTCCCCGCCGTCCTTGGTCCATCTTTGACCGTCTCACTGTGATATGCAGCGTCTCCTGTTCTACCTAAATATCCTGGAAGTATAAAGCCCTCTCAGACTCATCGTTACGCGAGCAGGCCACCAACTCACTAATCCTCAGGGCCCCGAAGAAAGCTATCAAGATGGCAGTGTGAAACAAGGCTTCCTCATAGGGGTCTGTGCACAAAGATGCCCACTGAAGCTTCAAACCTTTCAGAATAGTCGGAGTAACTGGTTCCCGGTTGTCAGTCGGTGTGCCATCCTCCCTGGCCCACCCCTCTAGCATCTTCCTAATCCTAAAATCGTTGGAGTTATCCTCGAAACCTCCAGCCTTGCTCGCGAAAGCAAGGGGCGAGAGTTTTCCCCGAATGGAACATACTGACAGCCCCTTACCTTTCAGATACACACAAAACTGCCGGAAGTCAGGCACAGGGATAGGCCAGCGATGCTGGAGACCCACCTGGTTCCTAAATGCCACAAATTCTTGTCCCGCCCTCATATAGGAACGACGAGTGCTAGGGGCCAGGGCTAATCCCATTGCCCTGTCTGCTTCGTCCCTCCAATTTTCCATAGGCACTCGGGCATCTTTACTGGGAGTGGATCCGCATCTGGGGCTAACTGGCGGAATTTCTCCATCTGTTTCTGAGATAGAGCGTCCGTGATTCCATTACTAACCCCCAGTACATGCCTGGCCTTGAACAAAATATTAAATTGGAGGCATTGCAAGGTAAATGCCCGCACAAGGGCCATCACCCGGGGTGATTTAGACGTTAGGGAGTTGATGACTTGCACGGCAGCCATATTATCACACCAAAAATGTACCGTGTGGTTAGCTAGTGCCTCAGTCCATATATGGACTACCACTACAAAGGGGAAGAATTCAAGAAAGGTCATGTCCCACATCCAACCCACCGAGATCCACCTAGCTTGCCAGTCCTCTGCACACCACTGCTTCCTGAAGTAGATGCCGAAACCCAAAGAGCCTGCTGCATCAGAGGTGACCTGTAGCTCTGCTTCCAACCGCAAGTCATCCCTCCAGAAGGAAATCCTGTTGTAAGACGCCAAAAATTTCCTCCAGACCGCCAGGTCCTCCCGCATTCCCTGCGTAATGCACGCATGGTGATTGGGAAGCCTCAAACCCACCGTCGAATCGGACAAGTGGCGCAGAAAAGCACGCCCTGGTGCCACAACCCGGCATGCAAAATTGAGGTGCCCAATCAGCTGTTGCAATTCCCATAGTGTAACCTTGGACTTCCCATCCAGCCCCTTCAGTAAGCCCAGCAAATTCACCACCTTATCCCGAGGTAGCCGAGAAACCTGCCGCACCGTGTCTAACTCAGTGCCCAGGAAATTCAACACTACACTAGGCCCTTCCATCTTTTCCCCCACCAGAGGCACACCCAGCTCCTTGGCCAAACCCTCAAAACTAGTCAGCAGACTCCGACATTCCCCTGACCCTGACGGCCCTGCAAACAAAAAATCATCCAGATAGTGGGTGGTGGAGTAGAGGCCTGTGCGTGCCCGCAGTGCCCATTCCAGGAAGGTGCTAAACCGCTCGAATGCAGCACAGGATACTGAGCAACCCATAGGTAGGGCCCTATCCATATAATATTGCCCTTCAAAAGAAAATCCCAGGAGAACAAAGTCATCCGGATGCACAGGGAGCAGGCAGAATGCCGACTTGATATCACACTTGGCCCATCTCCGCCCCTTGTCCGCATCTCTTGACCATGCCCACTGCCTCATCGAAAGAGGTATACCTAACCGAGCACAGTCCCTCCGGTATCCCATCATTTACCAAGCTACCCTTTGGGTATGACAGATGGTGAATAAGGCGATACTCCCCCAGTGCCTTCTTTGGAACCACACCCAACGGTGATACCCGCAGGTTCGGCACCGGGGGCGAGGGAAAGGGGCCCAGCACTCTGCCCTCCACACATTCCTTACCAATTTTTGTGCTAACTACATGCTCCAGGCCGCGAACCGATGGCAAATTGGGAGCAAAGAATGCCTGTCTGTCACCCACGAATGGAATTCTAAAACCTTCACTAAAGCCTTCCAACAGATATTGCCCATCCCCTCGCTTGGGGTATAGGCGCAGCCATCGCTCTAAAACAGTAACCTTAATTGGACTGGGTCCCTTTGTCAGGTATGGCCTGTCCACCTCCGCCGCCCTGTTTTCTGCCCCCCCCCCCCCCGTCCTCTTGCCTTTGAGCAAGCCGGAAAGGAATGGGAGCCGGCGCAAACCGGACACTCATGCCTGAAGTTGCACGTCTTCCTATTGCATGACCCTTGGCTGAAGAATTCCCAACACAGCGGGCGTTTTTGAACATGCTGCCCGGCCTGTGGCCGGGAAGTAATTGCATTGCTATGTCCAGCTGCGTAGCCATATGCCACCCGCTTTGCCACGTGACCACTGTCCATATGGTCACCCATGACTGGCCTTGCTGAGGAGGGTGGTGCTTGGGGAGGAGCAGTCCCAGAGACACCCGCTTGAGTGCAGTGTGCCTCAGGGGGCTGTTCTGTCCCCAATGCTCTTCAACATCTATATGCGCCCCCTTGCCCAGATTGTCCGGAGGGCGGGGCTGGGCTGTCACCAGTACACTGATGACACCCAGCTCTACCTGATGTTGGGGGGCCGGTCTGGCTCGGGACTGGACGATTTAGACCAGGCATTGCACGCTGTGGCTGGTTGGCTTAGGCAGAGCGGGCTGAAGCTGAACCCGACAAAGACGGAGGTACTGTGCCTGGGTCGGGGTGGTCCTTGGTCGGGGCTCCCACTCCCGACCTTCGACGGGGCGCCGCTGGTGCCTTCGCCAGTGGTTAGGAGTCTGGGAGTGCTCCTGGATCCCTCCTTGTCAATGGAGGCCCAGGTAGCAGCCACTGCCAAATCGGCCTTTTATCATCTGAGGCTGGTGCGGCAGTTGGTTCCCTTCCTGGATCGCGCGGACCTGGCCACAGTGATCCACGCAACGGTCACCTCGAGGCTAGACTATTGTAACGCTCTCTACATGGGGCTGCCCTTGGTGCAAATCCGGAGGCTTCAGCTGGTGCAGAATGCCGCAGCAAGGTTGTTGATGTGCCTCCCGAGGCGGGAGCACATACGACCAGCGCTTGAGGCACTGCACTGGCTACCAGTGGCGTACCAAATTCGCTTCAAGGTGCTGGTATTGGCCTTTAAAGCCCTAAATGGCCTGGGTCCGACCTACCTAAGGGACCGCCTTTCCCCATATGTACCCCAGAGAGCACTCCGGTCTGGGGCACAACATCGCCTGGCCATACCTGGCCCAAGAGAAGCCAGGCTCACTGCCACCAGGGGGAGGGCTTTTTCGGTGGCGGCCCCTGGCTGGTGGAACGAGCTCCCGGAGGAGATCAGGGCCCTGCGGGATCTGATGCAGTTCCACAGGGCCTGCAAGACGGAGCTCTTCTGCCAGGCATTTGGATAGGGGCCACCGCCTTTATGTTGATCTGCCTCCCCCATGTTAACATCCAGTGATTACAAATGCTGCCGACGATCCTGGGGGCTCCCAATATTAGCATGCATAACACCAGCATGCACAATACCGTCAGAGTATGTGATTAACAGCACAGAGCACTTTAAGAACTGTAATTGTACTGTTTAATTAATGACTAATTTTAACTGTTTTAATGGTTTTATTGTGAATGTGTTCACCTATGTAAGCCCCTCTGAGCCTACTGTGTGGGGAGAGCGGCTAAAAAGTCGAAATAAATAAATAAATAAATAAATAAATAAATAAATAATCTGCATTCACAGATGTGGGTGAATCTCATCTCAACGGATGGAGGGATACATCGCCGCCTTCATACGAAAGCACCTGTCATATTCTAACCAAGCAGATCCTGCAAAATCGGAATAAGCCTTATAGACTATATCCATATACTGTAGTAGCGGCAGTGCTCGCTCAGGGCGTGCCCTAATAATAACCCCTGCATAAATCAAAAAACCAGGGTACCAATTCGCGTAAATCCTATCTACTGTCCTTTGTCTTATTGTCTCCTCCCTGTCATCCAGATCCTCTTTGTCCCTCTTATCCAACTCCCGATACAATAGCGAGAAGACATCCACAAATTCTCCCCTAAGAATCTTTTCCCGCGTTGCCGTAGTGAGGTGGTTGCCTAAGGGCATTGCCACGTCCCCCTCCGGCAACTCCTTTGCTAAGACCATTTCATACGTTTTGGCCCCTGCGACCCCTTCACCCTGCTGGGCTGGGGCCCCCTCTGGCCACGGAGTCAGTGCAGCTGCGGGCGGCGGGGGCTTGCCAGCAACCATGCAGGCAGCCCGGCCCTCCCCATTACCCAAGGACGCCTCCATGCCCCAACGCCACTGAATGCCCGTGGCATGTGATGCTGCCTGTGTGGGTGCTTGTGATGATGTCTGTGTGGCTGCCAACGTACCTGCTGGAACCAACAGACCCCCAGCTCCCGTGGCGCTAGTGCAACCTGCTCTTCCGGGATCTGCTCACCCTGGATCCCCATGTTTTCTGCAGCCACCACACCTACTTGGGCAGGAGTAGCTGTACCATTGGCCGCCTGTCCCATCGTCACTGCCATCCCACTGTCTATTGCTGAAAGCCTCTCCATCACCTGGGATTGAGAAACAACATTGGGTATAACAGGAACCATCGTGCTCTCAAGCAGAGGCGCAGGAAGGCCTCCAAGGCGCTGCTCGATAGCCAACAATCTTTCCAAAATAGTCCTAGTAACCCTATCATCGAGGCCATAGTACCCTGGCGCCACATTAGCAACGCCTCCTTGCATGGGGGCTGCCATGGGATTGGGAGCAGCGGAAACACCTAAACCAGGTGGGACCAATTGCCCATCTGGCATAAAAGCCATAAGGGCATGATACATATATGCAGGCACGCTCCCCATGTTGCCTGCCTGCCCTTGGAATGTTGGGGCGGCGGGAGCAGAGAGCAAAATGCCCCCCTCTGTCGCTGGCACAGGTCCTACCATAGGAATAGGCACCGCAGAGTTAACCAGCAGCCTGGTAGGCTCTGGGTGGGACTGTGGCTTTGCTGGCTTCCACGGACCCCCAGGCTTTTTGGGCGGCGGCAAATTCCCCCCCCCCCAGCCGGCCGGCTCAGCTGTTGGGATCCCCCTTTTTCTTCTGGGAGCCCATTGTGCACTGGATCAAAACACTGCGAGCAGGGCCTGGTACCCAGCTCCCCTGGTACTTTGCCCATATATGGCCTGTGTCCCCCCGGACCCCAGGCCGGCCTGCCCTAGCAGCCCACTGAACTGACCTAGAAGAAGAAGAAGAGATTTTTCACTACCAAAGGGAGTCTCAGAGCGGCTTACAAACTCCTCTCCCTTCTCCTCCCTGCAACTGACAACCTGTGAGGTAGGTGGGACTGATAGAGTTCCAACAACAACTGCCCTTTTAAAGAACAGAACTTAGCCAAACTACAGCTTGCCTAAGGTCATCCAGCAGACGCAAGTGGAGGTGTGTGGAATCAAACCCGGATCTTCCACTTAGTGTTCGTGTACTTAATCACTACACCACACTGGCTCCCAGACCCCCTTTGCCCCCCCTCGTCCCCAAGCAGCCCACTGAGCTACACCCCCCACTTGCCTGTTCCCCCCCCAAGCTCAAGTGCCGCCAGTCCCTGGTCGCTGACGCACTGCAACTCCTACCAATCCTCGCCCCCACTCCACAAGCCACATGGCCTGTTCCCCCTTGCCCCCCCAAGGTGAAAATCACTCCCCCCACCTACTGGTCCGTGTGGCAGGATGAACCTGTGGCCTGGCCTTCCCTCTGCTAAAATGCCCTCCGCTTATCACCGGCCGCTGGTGCTGCTGCTGGCCACCCGGCCGCTGCGAGGCTGCAGCTTGCGCAAGTGCCCCCCCGGCAAGGGCCCACCGCCTCCCCCCAGGCCCGTAATACAACGCCAGCCACATGCCACTTTGTCCCATCCCCTCCCTACTTGCGAGCAGCTTCCCAGCTTGGTCTACAGCCACTGCCGCGTTTCCACTTTTCCACCCCCCCACTCCAGATGCAGCCAGCTAGGGGCCCTCCTCACCCCCACCCATCACCCCAGTGGTGTTGGTCTTCCCCCGTCTCCCCCCTGCCCCTGAACAGCTGCTAACACCGCAGCCAAGCTTTCTTGGCCACGAATTCAAACCCACCGGCAGGGGCCCTCCATGCCCCACCCGTCGCCTTATATGGTGTGGGGCTTCCCCCCCCGCCTCCCCTCCCTGCCCCAAACAGCAGCTAACCCCGCAGCCGGGCTTTCTCGGCCACAAATCCAAACACGCCAGCTAGGGATCCTCCTCGCCCCACCTGCTGCACTTTACGCTCCCCCCCCCGCCTCCCCTCCCTGCCCCTGAAAGCAGCAAACCACGCGGCCGAGTGTTCTCAGCCGCAAATCCAAATCGGCCCCCCAGGCCGTCCCACTGCTGCTGCGCTGCCGATGCCACCTCCACTTCTGTCTCTGCGATGCTGCTGCTGACTTCCTCGCTGCTTGCTCTGTCTACAGCCTCCTCTCCACGTGCTGCCAGAGCTCCACCCCCCTCTCCCCTCTTGCCTCCAGGAGGCAAATCAGCTCCCCCTCACCATCGCTGCACTTGGTGAGGGTTTGGGCTTGCCTTCTCCAGCTTATTATTTGTAACTAAAGATTTCACCAGACAAATTTGAGTTAGATAGTATACTCCAGTGTGGGGCAAAGTACTGGGCACAGAACTGGCATACATGATCCAGCCACAGATGTGTTATTTATTTATTTTTATCCTGGCCCATCTGAAAGAACTTAGCCTTCTTGGGAAGTGGTTCTGATGAGCTCCTCAGAACTGAAGCTGCCCTATATGAGGGTTAGAGTTACTGAGGGTGTATGGGCCCATTTCTTGGTCTCTGATGGGGCACTTTGGAGGCTGTGTTTCAGCAGCCAACAGCACTTTTCCCCAAAGCCCAGCATTCCATAGGGAAGCTTTCTCATTATGGGCTTTTGGCACAAACTGTTTATGTGCAGTGTAGTCCCCTACATTGTGCAACTCCCTGAGACACAGGAGGCACAAAGGATTATTGTTCATTTGGGCCATTTTCATGCTGCATTCAAAGCACTTTTTGAATGTCAAGACAGACCAGAGTCAAATTTTGCAGAACATGAAGGAAACAGTACAGTTCTGATAGAACAAAGGAGGAGGAGATCCTAACTCCATGTCAGTAAAGGAAGGAATGAGGGAAGGAGTGCTCCCCTCCCTCAGTAATGCATTTGTTTCAGTGGGAAGAGCTGGCATGAGCTGAGGGGAGAGGGAGCACTCCTCACACTGTAGAACATTACAAGAAAGTTTAAGAAGTTTTATCTCAATGGCTGGCCTGTGCATGCACAGTCCCATGTGTGCCTTCATAGATCCCCACTGAGTTCCCACCCATCCCATCCTGAAACACCACCCTCCCGCAGAAAATTTTTGCCAGTGTCAACTTATCCCAACAACAAAAGGATAAGTATACCTAGTGGACGACAGAGCCCCTCAGGGTCTGGTTTGGACCTGACAGCCTTACCTATTAAATCAGTTATCAGAGGTCAAAATAGGATTTCCATCTTTCTGGACTTCCGGCAAGACTTGCGAGCATGGCGGACGTGCTCCTCCGCATCTGCGGGGAGCGCGATCCGTACCCGGCGGGAAGAAGGGGCTCTGGACTGGTGCCGAGCCCCCAGAGACCCCAGTGAGGGGGCTCTGCCTGGGGTGGCCCGAAGGGGATCTCTCCCTACGGTGGCGACCGAGGGATAGAGATCCCTTTTCATCACCCCCATAGCTTCCCCCGCCGTGGGAGCCGTATGGCTGAAAGCGCAAATCCGAGAAGCAGCAGAGAGTGCGAAGCAATGAGGCTGGAACTGACAGTTACGCATGGAGAAAACGTGAGTCTGAAGTAAGAAAAGCAGAAAACAGCAGGAAGATGGCGGGAGGAGTGAAACCCACCCACCCCCCTCCGGGACTAGCGTACTTACGAGACTTACGAAACAAAGAGCGTAGTCTCAACAATGACGGGGAAACCGAAACCTTCCCCCAAACTAGGAAGTACAGCTCCGAGTTCAAAGGTTGATACCACGGAGATGAGTGCGGTGTTCTCCTCGTTATTGCGACCTCTAGTGGACCAAATGACAGCTCTCAACGTTAAAATGGACAAAATGCAGCTAGAACTAAAAGAGTCGAATAAATTCACAGAGAAGCTGCAGCGAGAACTTCTGGAAGTAAAAACTTCAGTAAAAAACCAAGACGCAAGACTACAAAAGGCAGAGAAGGAAAAGGCCTTCCACCACGATCAGCTTTTGAAATTACAAATGGATAGATTGAATTTTTTCCTAAGACTTCAGAATGTGCCAGAAAACACAGGAGAAGACCTTAAAAATTTGCTAAGTGAAGCACTTGAACCAGTGACAGGCATGAAAGTAGCGGATATAAAAAGCGATATGGATATGGTTTACAGAACCTATCCAGATTACACTAAAAAGAAAAGCCTGCCTGGTGAAATTATGATAAGGTTCTCCAAAAAATCTACAAGAGACGTGGTGCTTAGGACCACAAACAAAGCAGCTCTGAAGATCCTGGGAGAAGAAGTAAAAGTGATGAAGGATATCCCATTTGAAATAAGGAAAAGAAGGAAAGCCTATGGAAAATTGACATCTTGGCTCCAGTCTGAGTCTATCATCTATCGTTGGAATACTCCAGAAGGACTATGCTTCAGCATCAAAGATAAGAAGTATAAGATTGACTCTGTTCAACAAGCAAAAAAATTTCTGGAAAAAAGCAAAGAACAGAAAACTGGGAGAGACTCAGATGGTTCACTGGCCTCGCAAGAAAGCATGTATGGATTTGATAGCTCAAAGAGTGAAGAAGAAGTGTCTGACTCGGAAAAGGGAGCTGCAGCTCCAAAAATAGTTGAGACTGTTAAGACAAGAAGAGGACGAAAGAAGAAATAGTGATTAAACTGTTTTATTAAGCATTGCACTTATGTATTATAAATGGTTTAATTAACCGTATTTCTCTAGGTGGGCGTGCCTGCCAAATAGTTTTGATAACTTTTATAGTAGCAGTAAAAAGTAATTGAAATTTATCCAAGGTTCTAAATGCTTCATAATTATATTATGTAACAAGGTAGTATTAAGCAAATGATAAAGTACTCTCTGTATAAGGTATATGTAGCTTAGATTGTAGCGTTATAGTTGTAGTTATAGAGAAAAATCAATTAAAAAATTATTTTAAAAAAAAAAGGATTTCCATCTTTTTTTTCTTTCTTTCTGGCTCTTGCGGCAGCCTGACAACAAGAAATTTCAGATAGTTTCCCCATCAGTTTTCCTGCTAAATTTCTGTGTGTCGTGTTCCTGTTAAAGGCACAGGGACAAGGCCAATTTTTTTTAAAATGGCAATCATAATTAGACATGAAGATTAATGTATTGGCAAATAACACTTTTCAGCTTAAACAAACAAACAAAAACTCAGTAGCAGTGAAAAGATCATATTTCCATGCAGCTTGGCAGTTTACACAAAGGCACAACCAGGCTAAACATCAGTAGAGCAATACACTCTGCAGGAATTGCTCAAAATAGGGTTTCAGTACAATTTAATTGTGCTGGCTCTCAGGACTGAGGACAGCTGCACCCAAAACAATATGTAGTAGATGCAATCAGTATTCCTTTGTACTAATTACTTGTACTGCCATGGGGTGAAGTGTAGGAGTTTATACCTGCAGGGTTGAAAGAAGACTGGGAAATGTACGTAGTTTAGGATCATGTAGCTTATTTATTGCTGGTTTGCAGAAGTCCTGTGAAAGTCTGCCATCCACATTCTCACGTTTATATTCATAAGCTCTGAACATATTGATAGTATCACATGGCCATATGTTTCCCCTGTTTCTGTTTCCTGGGGATGATCCCCATTTCTGATCCCTATACTTACAATATAAATAACTACCTTTACTTTGTCTCTAGGTTGTCTTTCTAGAATGCTATATTAGGATTTTGTAATGAGCTGCATTAGTTCTTCAGAGCTCAGTTATCTTCACTAGCACACAAACATCCATTTACCCTCCCCTCCTTACAGGCAATTCTCCACTGATTAATCATCAGTTACCATCTGGTTGCTGGTGATACTGCATGTTTAAAAACTGACTGAGACACTACACACCATTGAATTGTACTGAGCATTTTATTAATTTATATTGTAATGTTTTAGTGATGTAGCTTATAATGTTTTAATGTTTTAATTATTTATGGATACAATGAATTTTGGTTCACCAAGTCATGTTAGCCGCTCTGAGCCTGCTGTGTGGGGAGAGCAGCCTAGAAATCGAATTAAATAAATAAATAAATAAATAAATAAATAAATAAATAAATAAATAAATAAATAAATAAATAAATAAAATCCAAGTTGGGCAGGAAGATCCATCTTGGCTTTAGCGTGAACGTACCCAAAAGGGCTGTATAATGCACAGCCTGTCATTTTAAATGCTTCAGCTGGTAAAGTGATCTTGAACTGTCAATAAGGAAAATTATAGGGATGGACATGAACTGAGACACGAAGCAACCCCTTGCTTTCCTGGCCCAGCTGGTGAAAAATGCATTGGTGAAGATGTGCTGGTAAACCAAAAGGGGTGGGTGAAGGTTGTGCTTAGCCGAACATGCTGGGAGCAGGTCAAGCCAGCATCTCAGGGATTCACCTTGCACTTATCTGGTGGCTGTGCCAGTCTGGAAGGTGATGACAGGAATAAGCTATACTAGGTGCCTTCTCTTATGTTGCTGGCCCAGCCATACTGCCAGTGCCTTGGTTGCTAGAGATGGGCATGAACCGGGAAAATGCATTCCAGTTCATAGTTCATGGTGTACCCAGTTTGCAAACCACAAACCATCATGAACTTTTAGCTACCACATGAAGCAATTCAGTTCATGAGGTTTGTGATGTGGTAAAATGCTCCCCCTGGCATTTTAGAGACACCAAAGTCAAAAGTGATTTCCAGCTAACTCTCCTCTACCTACCTTCCAAGTTCAGTGAGGATTGGATTTATGGGGTGTGATTTAAGGCCCCCCATAGAAGGTGCCCCCAGGAAAATGCTTTCTGGGAAAATGACAGGTGGTTATTTTAACAAGTGTAAGTTCAGGAGTGTATAGAACAGGCCCTGTGGAAGCTAGAGACATCAAACTCCCCAGGGGCCTCCCCCTAATGCTCTCTACATGTCATCCAAGTTATGTGGTGGTTGGACTTAGGGGTCAGAGTTATGGTCCCACAAAGAAGATGCCACCAGGAAAGTGCTTTGGGGGGAAATGTCAGGTGCAGGTTCAAAGGTTCAGGCTACACATATCAAACGCACAGGGAACCTATTGGTGTTTCCAAGCCTGGAGAATTACACACACACACACACACACACACACACACCCTGTAGCTTTGAACATGCTTTGTTGCTTTGAAGTCTGATAAACATTTTGTTTGAGTGAAGACTGTCTGGAAACATATCCATTCATGAACCATCACAAACCACCATGAACATGCAGGTTGACCTGCCACGGACTTCAGTTTGTGAACCACACTCTGGCCAACATTCATCACAAACTTTACTTCAAATCATTTCAAGAAAATAATTAATATGTCAAGGCAACCTTAGCTTTCTATCTGCTATCAATCCTAAAAGTTTAAGTAAATAACTGGGTTCAAAACAAGTGGATACAAATATAAGCATGAAACTTTCAATTTAACAAAGCTTCTTTCTTTTTGTTTTTCTATTACAAAGCTTTTTTGCCACTTCTTTTTCTGCATCAGAGCCTTCAGACATGTGACTCACTGAGGAATCAGAACTTTCCAGTCCATAAACGCTTTCTTGCTGTTCCAATTCTTCCTCTGTGGACGTTTTCTCTCTTCCATCCCGATATTGTTCCAAGAATTTCTTTGCCTTTATAGCAGAGTCAATCTTATGCTTCTTATCTTTATAAGTAAAGATCAGGCCTTCAGGTCTAATCCATCTGTACGTGGTGGCACTTGGTTGCAAAACCGTGGTTCAATTTTTATAAGGTTTTCTCTTCTTTCTGATTTCATATGGAATGTCTTTTAACACTTTAATCTCTTCATTTTTGATTTTCAAAGTTGTCCTGTTGGTGGCCTTGAGCACCACATCCCTAGTAGATTTCTTAGAGAATCTTACCAAAATCTCTCCTGGCAGGTTTTTTTTTCTTCAAAAATTCAGGATAGGTTCTATAAACCATGTCCATATCGCTTTGAAGTAATTCTGGTTGTAACCCTGTCATTGGAGCCAATGCTTCACTTAGCAGCTTCTTAAGATTCTCATCTTTCTGTTCAGGGACACCTTGAAATCTTTAAAAAAATGTTGATCTTTCCATCTAGAGCTTCAAAAGATGTTCTTTATCTGAGGACCTCTCTTTTTCTACCATGTCCAGTCTTTGATTAATAGTTTCTGTCTTGGCTTTGACCTTCTCCATCTCCTTTGCTGTCTGTTCTGATCGAATGTTGGCATCAGTAATCTGTTTCTGAAGAGTATCCAGCTTAGAGTTCACAATGGTCAGCTGCTCCATCAGAGGGTGCAATGCAGTAGCTAACACAGAAGATAAGTCAGTGCTTACTTCAGACTTGTCTGCCGGAAGTGCTGATGTGGTCTTAGGAGAAGGCTTTGGTCTCGTCGCCATTTTCTCTTTCCATCCAGTCATTGTTATTGTTTACAGTTCCAGAAAGTTTGAAAGAGAAGTCAAGAAAGTTCAAAAAGTTTGCTTAAACAACGCTTATGAAGATTTTGCAGGCACTTGTCTCAAATACAGGCCTTTAACAAATTTCTACAGATCCGAGAATTGCCATGTTTAAGGGGGGGCATTTAAATCCCTGCTCTTGCTGCTTCACGTTAAAATCGAAGAATCCAAATCGGGCACTTACAAAACTTGCAGAACTTGCCAAGTGTATGAAGGTAGGAATGTTTCATGTTATTTCTGCCCCGTTCTCTGCAGCTATCTGGTGTGTGCCTCTTCATGCCATCAGGCACCGTGGTGGCAGGACCTATGGAGGCAAAGGGAAGCCTCTATCCCTTGGTCACCACCTCAGGAGAGGCTTCCCCTTGCGCTTCAGGCAGGATGCCCCCTACAAGGGCTCCTGGGGGGGAAATCCAGTCGGCGCCCCTCCTGACCACCAGGTTTGGGTTGCGTCTCCCGGAGCTCTCTGGAGACGTGCCCACCATGAGTCTGCCAACACCAGAAGTCCCATTCATCACAAACGTTAGTTTGTGAGCCAGTTCATTCCCATCCATATTGGTTGCTTGCATGAAGATCTGGCCTTGGGTGCCAAGGAAAATGCAAGGAGAATGTTTGACTTTTTCCCTTCAACAGGTGATGCACTTTTTGATAATAGCTAATCAAAATTTGACCCTGTTCATTAATCCCAGAAGAGCAAACTAATATAAATAAAATTTCTCCTGAGTCTAAAACTCAAAAAATGACTTGACCAGTTCAGATCCTTTTTCTGGCAGCACAAGAGTTGCCAACAGCCTGGCAAAAACCAAAAAATCTTGTCCCTTTAACAGAAAATTAATGGGACATTATTTACCGGGTGATGCCATGAAAAGCTTCAGCAGTCCATTTGAATTTAATTTGGTTGATGCCTGATGAACATTCTATTTGATAGTTCTTGCCTTGTGATGAACATCGTGATTTATGAACGATGTTCTCCATCTCTTTTCTGGCACCAAGAAACCTTTCTTATTTTTACTGTTTTTGCTGAGAATTAAGGCTAGAAGTGTCTGGTTGTAATGAGATGCTACCAGAACAGTGAGATAAACTTTTCAAAT
Organism: Lepidodactylus listeri; assembly: GCA_029233225.1. NCBI lineage: Eukaryota > Metazoa > Chordata > Lepidosauria > Squamata > Gekkonidae > Lepidodactylus > Lepidodactylus listeri. The sequence continues at coordinate 64,564,476 of JARCFY010000002.1, read as the reverse complement.
GAAGGTCTTATGTAGGGAAGGATAAATTTTGAATACAGGAAAGGAAGCATTGGGGGGGGGGGGGGAGAGAGAGTTGGAATAATACTCAGAAACCATGCATACGTAGTCTCATTTTATAGATAAATAATTTAAATACTTTTAATGTTAGAAATCTATCTTCCAAATCCAGTAGTTTACTTTCTGCTTGTGAGGGTTAAGCAAGCACAGCACAGATAGCTGAAATTCTTTTTACAGGGCCCTCTGCTGGTTTGTATCTCCTCAGAAGGGCTATGAGCAACATCATTCTGTGCTCCATTCCTTCTGATCTCCATGTAGGGCTGCCAAGTCCAACTTGGGAAATATCTGGGGACTTTGGGGGTGGAGCCAGGAGACTTTGGGGGTGGAGCCAGGAGAAAGGAAGTGACATCATTTTGTGATGTCACATCCTGTGATGTTGCTTCCACATGCTGACACATGAACTCATGAAGTTTCCTAATACTGAATCAGGCCATTGGTCCATCAAGGTCAGTATTGACTACTCAGACTGGTAGTGGCTCTCCAGGGTCTCAGGCTGAGATCTTTAATGTCACCTATTACCGGATCCTTTTTTAGCTGAAGAGGCTGATACCTCCTGCATGTCAAGCAGATGCTCTATCACTGAGCAATGGCCCTACTGAATCCTTCCTCATCTCGGCAGAATATGAAGCACTAAGTGCTACACAAGTGCTAAATATGATTTTCATATCATAAGAACAGGAGAGAAGCCACAGTGGATCAGCCCATCCAGTACAGCCCATCCAGTACAACACTCTGTGTCACAACAGTGGCCAAAAATACCAGGTGCCCTCAGGAGGCCCAGCAGCGGGGCCAGAACTCCAGAAGCCCTCCCACTATTGCCCCCCAAGCACCAAGAATTCAGAGCCTCACTGCCCCAGACAAAGGGTTTCATTTAGACCTTGTGGCTAATAATAGCCACTGATAGACCTCTGCTGGATGGGGACAGAGAGAGACAGACAGACAGACAGACAGACAGACAGAAAAAAGAAAGAAAGAGGGAGAGAGAGAGAAGGAAAAAAAACTGGCAGAGGCACTTACTTCCATTTAGACCTTGTGGCTATAATAGCCACTGATAGACCTCTGCTGGATGGGGACAGAGAGAGAGAGAGACAGACAGACAGACAGAAAAAAGAAAGAGGGAGAGAGAATGAAAAGAGCTGGAAGAGAAACTCACCTTGCAAGCCACATGCAAAAGCAGCTCCTTCAGTCCCTCCTTAATCTCTGGGCGGACCTCTCTTGCTGTGGAAGAAGCTCTCTTGCTGACTTCTTAAAGGGGAAATGTCTGGCGAGGCTTTTTACTGCAGGGCAGGCTCTCTGCAGACATTTCCCTTTTAAGGCAGCCATTTTGTCCCCCCGGTGGCCAACTTTGGAAAAGTGGGAGATAAGCACTAAAAATCAGTGTTTCCCCCGCCCTACCGGGGGACTTGGCAGCCCTATCTCCATGACATCAGCCTGCTTTGACAAGAAGACACTTAAGAGAAGATGAATTTAAAGGGGAAACTGGCATGAGGGGAAAGGGCTATTCTAAGTTCTTCTTGTTGTGCCTTTTGCCCACCCAAAAAACAACCTCCCCTACCCCAAGTTTATTTTTCTTCCTCTGGTTAAAACATTTTTTTATCTGTAACTGTTGGCCATTAGCAATAAAAGCAACTTGGGGGTCTGCCTTTGGCAGGGAAAAGGTGAAAGGAAAAAGTAGTAAATAACCTCCCCCCCCTCATGTTGGTCTTCTGTTTAAATCATAATCTCTATGGAGGCAACCCGGGGGGGGGGGAGTTTGAAAAAAATAATTACAGAACAAGACATACTATGTATTTCCACCCCCAGAGAAAGAACACAGACAAAGAGCCAGCAATCCAACCTCAACAGGCTTGTGAACAGCTTCTAAGAAGCCAGTCTGTCAACAAGCCATTTAGAATTCCATTTGTGAACGAGGGTGTGGCAGCCACAGCAAAGCAATTCCACATAGCTAAGCTCCCAACAAAGAAAATTTTGTAGATGATAACAACTGGATCACAGGAGACCAAGATCCTGACATGATATACATTCCCAACATGACTACAAACAAGTTTTTTACAGACCACAAGAAAATACATTAGTAGTGCTTTAGGTAAAGGTATTTCAAGCTTTCTGGGGCACTTGGTACTAGAGGAGGGTCCTCACAAGACTCTTGATATGCTTGTGATTTGCAAACAAAAGTGGCCTAGACTGTGCACAGCAAGTAGAATGGGACAAAGAAAAGCTGGCTGTCTGCAGGTTTAACAGATGTGGTATTAAGGTAGAGGTCACTGGCACACTGTAGCTGGGAAGCAGCTATACTGTAACGTGAAAGGTTATAGCATTGCAAAATCAGCTGAAAACCACAGGGACAGTGTGGACTGGAGCAAATGTCACAGCCTCTGTTTTCCCACTCCCATCATTTGTATACGATCAGAGTTGGGTATATGTTTTGTTGGCTTATTGTATTACTGCATGCAAGAAATACAGACCAGTATTTATTCAGTGGCTCAAGCCAATGCCCCAGGATGTGTCTTCAGAGGTGATTCATGTGAGTTTTTGCTAAGCATTTGAATAAGATTCCACATGAATGTCTGACTTGCGTGCTGTTGCAACAACATTTCACCTGCTGGAACAGAGCTCCTGTTCACAGCCATTTCCTTTCATGTTTATACAACAGTTACTGATTTCCTAGAATATTTTCAGCCCAATTGCATCTATATGTACTCAGGAGTAAATTCAACTGAGCTGCAGCATTAGCAAGACCATGACATGTTATTACCATTTGTAAGAGTAATGGAAATGAATGGCAATAGCAACAAATTAATGAAGGCCTTTCATTTCTGCATTTTGCATGTAACTGCCATGCATTTTGTTTCTTTTTTTAATTGATTTTTCTCTATAACTACAACTATAACGCTACAATCTAAGCTACATATACCTTATACAGAGAGTACTTTATCATTTGCTTAATACTACCTTGTTACATAAAATAATTATGAAGCATTTAAAACCTTGGATAAATTTCAATTACTTGTTACTGCTACTATAGAAGTTATCAAAACTATTTGGCAGGCACGCCCACCTAGAGAAATACGGTTAATTAAACCATTTATAATACATAAGTGCAATGCTTAATAAAACAGTTTAATCACTATTTCTTCTTTCGTCCTCTTCTTGTCTTAACAGTCTCAACTATTTTTGGAGCTGCAGCTCCCTTTTCCGAGTCAGACACTTCTTCTTCACTCTTTGAGCTATCAAATCCATACATGCTTTCTTGCGAGGCCAGTGAACCATCTGAGTCTCTCCCAGTTTTCTGCTCTTTGCTTTTTTCCAGAAATTTTTTTGCTTGTTGAACAGAGTCAATCTTATACTTCTTATCTTTGATGCTGAAGCATAGTCCTTCTGGAGTATTCCAACGATAGATGATAGACTCAGACTGGAGCCAAGATGTCAATTTTCCATAGGCTTTCCTTCTTTTCCTTATTTCAAATGGGATATCCTTCATCACTTTTACTTCTTCTCCCAGGATCTTCAGAGCTGCTTTGTTTGTGGTCCTAAGCACCACGTCTCTTGTAGATTTTTTGGAGAACCTTATCATAATTTCACCAGGCAGGCTTTTCTTTTTAGTGTAATCTGGATAGGTTCTGTAAACCATATCTATATCGCTTTTTATATCCGCTGCTTTCATGCCTGTCACTGGTTCAAGTGCTTCACTTAGCAAATTTTTAAGGTCTTCTCCTGTGTTTTCTGGCACATTCTGAAGTCTTAGGAAAAAATTCGATCTATCCATTTGTAATTTCAAAAGCTGATCGTGGTGGAAGGCCTTTTCCTTCTCTGCCTTTTGTAGTCTTGCGTCTTGGTTTTTTACTGAAGTTTTTACTTCCAGAAGTTCTCGCTGCAGCTTCTCTGTGGATTTATTCGACTCTTTTAGTTCTAGCTGCATTTTGTCCATTTTAACGTTGAGAGCTGTCATTTGGTCCACTAGAGGTCGCAATAACGAGGAGAACACCGCACTCATCTCCGTGGTATCAACCTTTGAACTCGGAGCTGTACTTCCTAGTTTGGGGGAAGGTTTCGGTTTCCCCGTCATTGTTGAGACTACGCTCTTTGTTTATAGATAGATAAGATGAATGAAAGGAGCAAATTTTCAAACAGCACTTATGTCCTTCTAAAGTTTATATCTCCAAGTGAGCGATGCTGCCATCTAGCAAGGCAGATGGGCTTTTATTCCTGCAGTAACGCCACGTAAAGAGTCTCATAAGTACGCTAGTCCTGGAGAGGGGGGGTTTTTTCACTCCTCCCGCTGTCTTCCCGTTGTGTTCTGCTTTTCTTACTTCAGACTCACGTTTTCTCCATGCGTAACTGACAGTTCCAGCCTCATTGCTTCGCACTCTCTGCTGCTTCTCGGATTTGCACTTTCAGCCATACGGCTCCCACGGCAGGGGAACCTATGGGGGTGATGAAAAGGGATCTCTATCCCTCGGTCGCCACCATAGGGAGAGATCCCCTTCAGGCCACCCCAGGCAGAGCCCCCTCACTGGGGTCTCTGGGGGCTCGGCACCAGTCCAGAGCCCCTTCTTCCTGCCGGGTACAGATCGCGCTCCCCGCAGATGCGGAGGAGCACGTCCGCCATGCTCGCAAGTCTTGCCGGAAGTCCTATTTTGTTTCTAATGGACTATAAAACTGGGACCTGTTCTCCTTTATGTCTGAAATTTGGCAGGGAGAATGCTTTGAATGAGGGTGTCCAACCTCTGATATTCTCATTCATACAAATTAAGCTGAGCAATGGGGATATATGTGAAAGAAAGACTACTCATTCAGGTTGTTTCAGCTAATTCCTTACTGAAACAACCTGAATGAGTAGTCTTTCTTTCACATATTTCCCCATTGCTCAGCAGACTGACTAATAGCTTTGTGCCACAGAAGCACTGATGGTGTGCTTTGCAAATGGATTTTTGGAGCGTTAAAAAAACATACACACTAGCAATACTACCAATAGTCAGCAAATAAAAAGGGATAAAAACACAACAAACAAAACCAATTTGGTTAGGAGCCAAGGCAACCCTGATCTGTACAATTAATGTTGGGAGGGAAATCAATTAGACTTGTTAGAGGCCGCCTAGGCTGCTGTCTCAGCAAGGTCCAGGCAGCTCCCTAAGAGCTTTTTAGGTGCCCTGCAGCTCCACCCTCTTCTGGCGCCTGCGCTGAAGGAAGAATTTTAATTGACTCTAGAATGGCGACATTTTTTCTTATCTCTCTCAAATTTGGCAAGGAGGATTCTTCTGGAGAGGGATTCATTGTAGCTCCTGAGAATTTCATATCAATTGAAATTGAAATCCTGGATTTCCTATTGAGGTAAATGGAAAGAAACTATTACAACTAGCTTTACATCTGATTTTACATAAACTAATGAAAATCTTTTAAGAGATAAAGGAACTGGCTCCCAGTCTGGTTTCCCCTCCCTCTGTACGCCCCCTAGTACAAGATCTCAGCTGAGACAACAGGTCTCTTCTGTGAATTGTCTTGGCTCCTAATGACATCTTATCTAGCAGATTAATGTTGCTGCCTCGACTCATGGCGCCAGACATTTGAGGTTTATGTGTCCCCATGGAATTTGCCCAATTATTTTTATTTTATTTGTTTAGAAAATGTCTCTGCTGTTTCTTTAGAAAACTTGCTATAACATAGCCAGGACACATTCCCTATCTAGGAAGAATTATCTTTAATACTTGATCTGTTCTGTCATTGCCAACAGTGGCAGCAGGAGACTTGGTTTTCCATCTTAGGCAGATCCAGGAGGGTGAGGCTCACTATCCAAGGCATGTCTGCTGAGGGATGGGGGGAACCGTCCAGTCAGGGCAGAGAGCAGATTTGAGGCAACATTGCCAAAGCAGCAGAACAGTGCTCCAGCCAAGGAGCTAGGCCTAGGGTACCTGACAAGAGATGCAAGAAAGCCCATATGGCTACTAAATGTGCTGAAAGCTGGTCCTGCATCTCCACCTCTCCCTGATGCATTAGTGGAGCTGGTCCTTCTCCCACATACTTGTTACGGGCCAGTGAGATGTAATGTTTAGACTGGGGATTGTCAAGAAGCATGGGGACCAATGCTCCATCTAAGCTGTGGAGTCTTGTGAACAAAAATTCTTTTTTGTGAGTTACTGGAATTAAAGTTGTGAGTGAGCAATTTGGCTGCTGCATAAATTAGTTTGCCCTGGAGCCATCCTTCCTGAGCTAAGACAAAAATGTGTGAGCTGGAGGCTAAAAACCTGTGAGCTAGCTCACAGTAATTCAGCTTAGAAGGGAACACTGATGGGCGCTCAAACCCAGACTCAGGTTCTATATGCCGACTGAGCTCCTTGCCTTTAGGAAGCTGGTCCAGTCTGTACTAGAGACAGCATGAATTTCAAAGTGAAGATGTTCATTATCCGAGCATACTTCATTCAACAGCTGCAGTTTCCTATAAGCCAAACGTCTGATGTTTTCACCTGTCCATTGGCAGCTTGAACAGCTTTGTACTTGCACAGTAGCTGTGATGGTGGGAAACTACATCTCCAATAGATAACCCAGACTGAAATGAACACAAAATTGTAAGACTTGTTTAAAAACTGAGGGTTTACTTATAGTCATGGACTGATTGTTAGATTTTCTCATTGTTTATTTATACAATTGACTGCCAAGCAGCATGCAGCAACAACAGGTCTGTGGGGGAGGCGAGAGGAGGAAAGTAGGACTGTCACTGGGCTCTGTGAGAATGTACATGTGTGAAACACTGCCAATTGCTCTGTACTGTACCATTTGAATACAAGCCTGACAAACTGGCTCAAACAGCATGAAGTAAACCGATCGACAGTCAGTTCCCTGTTTGCATCCTGCAAATAGACGATGAGTTGAACTGGAGAGTGTTCAGGCATCAGTAATCCCCTCCACACCAGTGTTGTCCTGAAGATGTCCAGGAGAGGAAGCCTGCAGGCACAGAGTGAAAAATCCAGGGAACAGCCTGGAGATATAAAACTGCTTTGTCCTGTGTTACCCGTTCAGTCTGAGCAACTCATTGATAGTTCAGAGTCTATGTTTGTAGGGCTGGTTTCTGAGACTGGTCTTTGCCTGTATTTGACCCAGTCCTTGGCTGGTGATCCCTGAGAGCATGGGAGGCAGAGCCTACATGTATATGAAGCTATTTTATTCTGAGTCCATCAAGGTTACTATTGTCTACTCAGACTGGCAGTGACTCTCCAGGGTCTCAGGTAGAGGTCTTTCACATCACCTGCTGCCTGGTCCCTTTAACTGGAGAACTCAGGGATTGAGCCTGGGACCTTCTGCATTCCAAGAGGTTGCTCAACCACTGTACTATGGCTGTGGCCAGATCTTGCTATTTCAAAAAGAACTGCAATCAGTTGAAGCTGCTAAAAGGCACTACATGTCATGGAGAAGACTTGAACTCCAGACATAGGCCAAGATCCAGCAGCACTCCCAACATATGAATGCACATATGAATGTACAAACCCCTCCAGAACAGCCTGAGTCCTTGATTAGATTCTCCGCTGATCAACCTTAGTCTTCTCTGGTTTGAGCTTCAGTCTTTTGGCCTTTATCCATCCCATTATAGTCTCCAGGCATCTCTTCAGGACTTCCATAGACCCACTTGTTATAGAGAAATAAAACTGGATGTCATCCTCATATTGATGGCACCTACTCCAAATGATCTCTTGCAGTGGTTTCATGTAGATGTTAAGCAGCACGGGGAACAAGATGAATCCCCGAGGAACCATATAGGAGAAATGCCACAAGGCTAAACAGCAGTCTCCCAGTACCACCTTTTGGTATTGGTCAGTCAATTAAGAGTGGAACCACCATAGTATAGTGCCCTCTATTTCCAACTCAGCCAGCCTCTGCAGAAGGATACTATGGTCAGTGGTATCAAAAGTCACCCAAAGGTTCAGGAGAGTCAGTGTGGATGAAGAAGAGGAAGAGGAGGAGGAGGAAGAGGACAAGATTGGATTTATACCCTGCCCTTCACTACCCAAAGGAGTCTCCGAGCAGTTTACAGTCTCTTTCCTTTCCCCTCCCCACAACAGACACCCTGTGAGGTAGGTGGGGCTGAGAGAGCTCATTCAAGAACTGCCCTTGAGAGAACAGCTCTGACAGAACTTATGACTGACCCAGGGTCACACCAGCAGCTGCATGTGAAGGAGTGGGGACTCAAACCCGGTTCTCCCAGATTAGAGTCCACACTCCTAACCACTACACCAGATTGAATGGACTCCCCCTGTCACTCTCCTGGCAAAGATCATCAGTCAGTGCAACCAAGACCATTTCTGTGCTAAACTCAGGCCTGAATCCAGATTGCAATTGGTCTATATAATCTCCCTCTTCTAAAACAGACTGACACTGCATAGTGATCACATTGTCACTTAAAAACAATGTTGGTGGCCAGGTGCTAGTTTTTTGGTCAGTGGGGTCCAGGGATGCCTTCATCAGGAGAGGGTTTCAAGTCTACCAGAACTACAACCTCCCCCAGAGGAGAATTCATTAACTCCTGGGGGAACTCAGTCAAGAGCCACAAAGGACAAAGGCTGAGCCTAGTCATGGTGGACCACACACTTTTAAGGAGATTGTCTACTTCTACAGGTCTCACCAACTGGAAGGAATTCATACAACTTGGACCTAACTGCATTCCAGTGGCATCCTGAAATTGAACAAAACCAAGTGCGGAATCTAAGAGTGCGGTCAGACGGGCAGGTTGCCAGCCATGGCAGTATACTGGCTCTAAATAAGCTGCTTGAGTTTGAGATGCTTTGCATTGATCACACAGTAGCTGCTAAACTGGCATCATAGTGTCACTGGCCCATAGTTGGTCACTGATATCAATAACACACCGCAACCACGGACCCATGGCTGAATTGATGTTGTTTTTCTAAGTCCTGCTGTACATGTGCAGAAGTGGACAGGTGCAGATGCACTCCTGTCAAGAAATTCAGTCAGCCCCCATATAGTTCTGAGAACTCCTTTGCCCTGACATGTCTGCACGCACCCTCCCCCAAGCTATCACCCCACTGTCTGGGGTGGCCAATTGCAGTCCCCTCCACATTCAGTGGAGCAGTCCATGACCAGAGAATTGGATGATAAGCATTCTGCGGCTCTCATGCTTGGCATTAGAGTTTGCCCGCAGCATCTATAGGTTCCCCTGTCCCTGTGTCCTCATCCAAACACTGGGCTTTGCATATGCGTATGCACTTCCACGCAGGAGCACTACTGGCAGCCAATGAGGGCACTGAAGCACACCTCGGAGTGGGGTTGGAGAAAAAAACAAAGGGATGCGCCGGAAATGAAGAGGAACGATCACACTGCTCATGCATTTCCATGGTGTGGCCAGGTGTTCAGAAGCCCGGAAACCTGCCACCTTGCTGAGGTAGCCACCAGAATTTGCTGGTGGCTATTTAATCCATGTGGGAATCATTTTAGCATGAGGTAGGGACGACTGAGGCATAGGAGCCAGATGTGCACATTTGATTGCACCCATTTGATCCGGAGGAGAGGGGTGGCTATGTCGAGCTAAACTACTTGTGTGATCGCACCCTAAGTCACAGCAGATGTGGGTCATTTTACCCACAGCATGGATCTCAAAAGAATCACAGCAGGCCTGTGTGTTTTCTGAGTGAACAACCTCAGGGGCCCAGGATAAGAGCTCTCTCACAACCCAAAAAGCTCTGCCAGATGGCGTTATGCAGTCACAGTGGTGGTAAAGTGAGCTGGTTTCACCACCATCATTGCTACAGAGTAGGCACAATAATGTGCCCAGTCACTTCATCACCCTAAGCTCATTTCTGTTTTGCCCTGACTTTTTCATACCACAACCTCTAAAAACACTCTTAAAGTAATAAAACTTCCAATAGAATTAAGAAATGTGCCTCACTGTCTTGACTTATTATCAAGCACAAAAAAGTTCCTATAATTACCAATGTGTCCTTGCCTTTGGTTAAAACAGTGATTTGATTGATATTAGGTCCATTCTCAGAGTGGCTTTTACTAGCAGATACCTTACGAAACAATTTGGATTTCTAATTAAATCTATGCAAGACATTGCTGTCCTTGCAATGTCAGAGAACTGGCAAAGTAAGCCAAATTTACATCTATTTGAAATTTAACTGAAATTTGAGTTTTTAGGAAGCCAGCTGGACTCCTGTGGTGAGAATTCTGAGAAAGGGAATATTACAGACTGTGGAAAACATTTTGCAAGTACATTTGGGACTTTGATGTTCCTGGTATGTGTCCAGTTTGAATGTTTATGATGTGGAAATTCTTCACATTTTTTCTTATTTAAGAAGCAGGGCATGTGCTGAAAAATTTGAACCTAAAAAATAATAATTACAAATCTAATATTGTTTTTAGACCAGAAGATTAGTTGTCCCATATTAGAGATTTTCTTAATAAAATATTTGGGGCTGAATACCAGCTGCAACCACTCAGTGTCATTAAGGCCTGGGACTGCTTATTGCCATCTGCACCTATGATAATCAGTATGATCATATCTTCTTCAGAGGCATTTCTTTGAGTGCCCTCTACTGGAAGGCTGATGGGTAGCTAGTGGTAATAGGGCTTCTTCAACAGTGGTGCCGAGATTGTGCAAAGCAAATCCATGATTTTAATTTTCCTACCACTTCCTGTTTTCCTGCACTCAATTTTTCTTATTGCACACTATGCACACATCGCACATAAGTGGCATAAGATTGTGTGTGTGTATATATATATATATATATACACACACACACATATATATATATATATATATATATACACACACACATACACGATACAAATGACATATGGAAACCATACAACATACATACTTATTTTCAGCATAGGAAAAAAGTTAGCTAAAGGGTGACTTGATAGAGGTTTATACATGTTTTCCTTCCTTCCTTGATAGTACCAGAACTTGGGGGAAGGCACCCAGTGGAGCTGATAGCTAATAGATTCAGGACCAAAGGGAGCACTTTATTATTCAATGAGTAACAAAACAGTAACGAGTGACAGCATAGCGATGGCCACTAGCATAGTGTTGGCAAAGTGTAGATATGCAGTAAAACAGAGCACAGGCTGTTTAGATAATAAAGTAGGTTTATTAAGAAAGGGACAAACTTTGTAAGGAAGAGGAGAGAGAAAGTGAAGTCTGTCTAACTAGCTCGGAGAGGGCCAGTAAAGACCAGTTCTCAGCAGGAGTGGGAAAGAGCCCTAATTGACCCAATCAGGAGTCCGGAAGGAAACTATTTGAAAATAGTAGGAAGTCCCTAATCTCACTATGCTAACTAGTTGTCACCTCCTCTGCCCCTTGCTTGAAGTTCTTGTCATTTTCTTTACCTATGCATGATAGACCTTGCATATTCCACATATCCCAACACAAAGATGGGAATTGGCCATTAATGAAAGTATCTCCCATGAGTTTGTCAGTTACCCAGGACGATTGAAAAGAAACTTCACAGCTAGAGGCAGCAGACCTCAGAACACCACAGCTAGGGGAAGCATCAGGAGAACGCCTTGGCCTTTATGCCCTGTCTGTTTTAGGACAACTGACTGGCCACTGTAAGAAACAGGATGTTGTACTAGAAGAAGAAGAAGAAGAGATTGGATTTATATCCCGCCCTTCACTCGCTTAAGAGTCTCAGAGCGGCTTACAAACTCCTTTCCCCTCCCCTCCCCACAACAAACACCCTGTGAGGTAGGTGGGGCTGAGAGAACTCTTTCCCAAGCTGTCCTTGAGGGAACAGCTGGTACAGAGCTATGGCTTGCCCAAGGTCATCCAGCCAGGTGCAAGTGGAGGAGTGGGGAATCAAACCCGGTTCTCCCAGATTAGAGTCCGCACACTTAACCACTATACCAGACTGGCTCTCTAGATGGACCATTGGTCTAATCCAGCAGACTGTTCTCATATTGTTAATGCGAACAAATCTACAAAATCAACAGCAAAAAGGGGAGAATGAAAACTGATGAAAAAATATAATCAAACAAGTGAAAACCTACAAGGACTTGCGGGAGGCATCTCATTTCCCTTTTCCCCAGTATTCCCTCTTTCTCTTTCCTGAAAGCCCCATAGCCTTTCCCTTTTTCCTGCGTCCTTCTCTCCTTCCCATCCCATGGCCACCCAACATTTATCTGCACCTTTATCTTCAGGTTTCCCTCCCCCGCCTCCCCCAGCAGCCTCTACCTAGGAAAACTATGGCCCAGTTGTGTGTTGCTGGCCACTGGGCCAGGCCCACTTGCATGGTAGAGGATCTTCAAGGACTTGTAGGGAGAGCAGCTCACTTTCTTCTGTATCCCTCTGCTCACACTATTTCCTCTTTACCTTCTGTTAACCCCTTCACCTTCCCACCTTCTCCTGCCTCTTTCTCTCCTTCCCTACCATTCACCAACCTTCCTTTTATCTGCCTCCCATCTTCATCTATATTTATTATTAATTTACTTCATTCATACCCCATCATTCTCCACAGTGGGAACCAAAGCAGCTTACCTTATTCTCCTCACAACAACCCTGAGAGGTGGGTTAGTGTTGTGTTTGTGTTTTGGAGTATTGAAGCAGCTATAGTTTGATAGGGCTCTGGTATCCTAAAGCTCCATTTCTTATTGGCTGATGAATAAAGACTCCCATTGGTCCTGAAGCCAATCTAGATACCCCATCACTGAGCCCTGCTTGGGTCCAATAGTATTGCTTGTATATAGTTACATTGTTGAAAGTTATGTGTTGGAACAGTATAAATTAAGGTGCCACTCTCATAGAGCTGTCTTTGGAGCTGAGCAATATCACTGAATAAAAGCCTGTTGTTTGAATTCATCGCCTCCCGCTCAATACATAAAAGTTAGGCTACCCCCAGTGTATTTTGTTTTAGATTTCAGATTTTTCTGCAAACCTGGGGCATTGTTCAGATTTGTAGAAAGATCTGTCACCCATTCACAGCTCTGGTCAACAGATTTAAGTATCCTCGGATTTGACTGATTTTGCTATTAGAATGTAGACAAGTGGGGACCCATGCTGAGAGTGTGCATCCTGTCTCCCCCCCATTTACTTTCCTCTTTCCCCTTCTTGAACAGTCTTTCCCCTCTTTCTCACTCCCCCCCTTCTGTCAGTCTTCCCTACCTCTCTTTCTCCCAGTCTCCGAGGCTCCCCCCCCCCACCTCGAAGGCTGAGTGCTACACAGCTCCCAACCTCCAAGGCTTCCCCCTCCACTGGCCTTGTAGATTGGTCTCTGAGGCTTCTCCCCCCCCACACACACACACACATATTAGCCACAGGAGCCTTCCCTCCTGACACTGGCCTCAGAGACTGAGAGCTACACAGCTCCCAACCTGCAGGCCTTCCCTCCCAACACTGCTGAAAGCTGCATGGCTCCTGATCACTGAGACTGTCTCTCTCTCTCTCTCTCTCTCTCTCTCTGTGTGTGTGTGTGTGTGACATACACACACTGGCCTCCGAGGTTGAGAGCTGCACAGCTCATGACCTCCAAGCCTTCCCTCCTGACACCCAAGTTTGCAGAAAGACCTGTTTGGGGTAAGTGTGGCTCAGATCCGTGGATTTAGATATCAACAGATAGGGGAAACACTTGGGAACTAGATATATAGATGATGATGACGACAACAACAACGATGCAAAAAGAAACAAATCACAAAACATTTTCTCATCCCTACTCTTTGGAAGAACTTTTGGATGTGTGTATAAGGGCCATCAAGTCACAGCCCAAAATTACAGCAAGGGGGCTTCCAAGGCAAGTGAGAGGCAGAGGCGGCCTGCCATTGCCTTCCTCTGCGGAGTTTTCCTTGGTGGCCTGCCCTTCCAACTACTAGTCCTGCTTAGCTTCTAAGGTCTGACGAGCTCAAGCTATACCCTACTGTCCCTCTGAGCTTTTGGTACTCCCAGCTATATTTAGATGGTAATTGCTGGTTTTGTTTTTATAGTGTATTTTGCTTTCTATGACAAAAGCAGATACTCAGCATATCTGCATATCGCACTTTCTGAGCCCCTCAAAATTGTGTCCCTATGGGTTATTGACCCCCCTGCAACAATGGAGAAGCAATGTGGGGGGTCCTACAAGGCAAGAGGAGAACAGGTAAACATTGCCCTCTTCCCTCCACTATGGAAATGTGATCCAGTCAGCAGAACTGCTGTTACACCAATAGAATGTCAGTTTAGAAGCCAAACAATAGTCATTTAACTGATCTAGCCCAAGTTCACATATCAGGGGAAGTGAGGAAGCTGCTATGACCACTTTGCAGATGCTTTTCTTGGCAGAAATCAAGAGGCTTGAGCTATACAACATAAAATTAAGCGATTCAGTATAAGACGACCAATAGTCCGAACTTGAGGAGAGAGAGAAAGGTACATTTAAAAAATTGACCAGTATGAAAAATAATAGAAAGAAATAATGCTCTGAGAAATGACAGGATAGATGCTTAGTGCAGTTACCATATCTAAGTATTATTATTATTTGCTGTGGTTTTCAAGGTGATATTTGTCCATACGATGCATGTGCAGCTTGGCTGTGAGCATCAGTAGAAGCTGGTGGGCATATGTTCACCAGCTACTTACTTGTGGTCTGTTGTTACTGGGGTCTGACAAACTGAAATATGATGTGCAACATGGGTAGAAATTAGAGTCACATGTATAGCCACAGCTTTTCTCCCAGACCTTTGATGTGGTAAGCAGATAAAAACCAATTCTGTTACAGAGAGAGAGAATGTGTGCTCTTAACAAACACTAAACCATGTTTTAAAGAATCCAGACTTTCTGAGTTGAAAGATGCTGTTTCCTTTGATGACAACATGTGAACCAAGGAAATTACAATTTGATGAAAGGCAGTTTGTCCTCAGATGGATGCCAGCATTTAAATTTATTATAGAACTACTAATTTTCTGTTTTCCTTCTATAGTATTTACTTACAGTGTCTTCCTCAAGAGATGACCAACTCCAGGATTTAGTTGCAGGCACCCCATCTCTTCTGACACAAAGATGACTCAGCATCAATGTGAATTTTAAGTTCTTGGCCCTGGGAAGGTGGTTTTTGGAGTCATCTCCCAGCAGGAATAACACAAGGAGAAAAATCTTTTGGTAAGAGGCTACAGATACAGGATTGTGTAAGTCAAGCCCACGGTTAGGAAGCTCCATATGTTCACAGGTGGGGAATTGCTTTATGCCCAAGATTTCATCACTTTCAATATACCCTAAAGGAATCTCACCAGCTCTGGAAAATACATGAGGACTGGAACATCATGAACAGGAAAAAAAACCCGGGGGAGCACTTTTGCATTGTTTTTTGCCTAGAAGCACCAGATCTTAAACACAGAAATCAACTAAGTATAAAATTATCTGCAGGGCAGTATATAGGCCCAGTAGTAGTATGATACAACAACTTTGTCACTGAGAGTCAAGGTAGATTACACAGTATGAGTCAATACAATCAGTAGGACAGGACATCCAAAAACCAATGCAA
The DNA here is from genome assembly GCA_029233225.1 of Lepidodactylus listeri. Classification (NCBI taxonomy): domain Eukaryota; kingdom Metazoa; phylum Chordata; class Lepidosauria; order Squamata; family Gekkonidae; genus Lepidodactylus; species Lepidodactylus listeri. The sequence continues at coordinate 64,548,967 of JARCFY010000002.1, read as the reverse complement.
TAGACATTGGATTTCAGAAATCTGAAAACAAGCAAAAATCTGAAACAGAGCTGAAACAAAGCATAGTTTGACACATGACACATTAATGATGCAGAATATTACACAGTAGGAGCATACACACAGCAATAGAAAATACACAGGAATATAACCCACACACCCTGTCCCTTTACCATAGTATCTTTCTGAATTATTTCATTACAGTACAGCCCTATTATCTGTGTAAAAAGCCCTCCTGCATAATTCAGCTTGCACAGTTTCTGGAAAGGCAGGAGACTGGGAGCCTTTCTAACCTTACCAGGTCTTAAACAAGAAAGAAAGTTTATTAATAAAGATTAAGATAGAGCACAAACATGAAAAATAGTTATCATATCTAGTGGTTACAGATCTAAGGATAATAGTGTAAGACATAAGTCTAGCTAAGTTACATTATAGGACAGTAACCTCTGATGACCCAACTCATTGGGCAAGCCATTCAATAAGGGTGACCCTTCACAAGGTTGCCAGGTCCAATCTTCTCCCTGGAGGGGGGATTTATTGGGAGGCTGTCCCCAATGCAATGACATCATGCAGAGCAACATCATCACATCAGGGAGAGAGTGCCATGTACACACCGCTGTACTTTCCCCCAACCAGCACTGCACAATTAGGCCATAGTTTTCCTGCATAGAGGCTGCTAGGGCGAGAAAAGAAAGGAAAGCTGAAGACAAGGGAGCAGATAAAAGCACCATTTTGGAGAACCATTTTGCCAAGCTGAAAAGAAATGAGGGAGCTGTTTAACCCAATTAGAGGCCTCTATTCTGCTTTGTATAATATTTGAAGGCTTTGGTTCCAGTCTATTTGCAGTTCTGAGGAAGTCTGACTGAAACTGCTTACTTAAAGTCCGGAGGAGCATATTACTGCTTCATTCTGTCAACAGAAGAAAAATTAAAGAGACTTTGCTTGTGAGAATTAACACCAGTTGGTGTGTATATATATATGCTCATTGTGCTGTGGCTATTGATGTACTGAATTTATTCTATAATGTATTGAATACAAAGAGTGTTATTGTTATTATTATATTACTAGGAATAAGGCCCATTGTGGAAATAAATACAGTGGGCTCTAGAAAGAGGCTCTGGGCACTCAACTTGTGGTGACCTCAGCAGGGTATAATGACACAGAGTCCACTATTTTCTCCAGGGGAACTGATCTCTGCCATCTGGAGAGCAGCTGTAATTCTTACTGATCTCCAGCCCTCACCTGGCGATTGGAAACAATAGTTCCCTAGGAGGAAATGGCTGGTTTGGAGGGTGGAGTCTATGGCATTGTCCTGGTCTGAGGTCCCACCCCTCCTCAAACCCCACCCTCTCCAGGCTCCACCCCTCAAATCTCCAAGAATTTCCCAAACTGGAGTTGGCAACCCTATCTCATTCCCAGCCAAACATCAATGTACCATTATCTGCCCCTCTGACTTCAGGTTTCTATCTCCTCTCCCTTCCTGCAGCCTCTACCTAGGAAAAGTACAGTATTTCTCCACAGTGGGGACCAAAGCAGCTCACATCAATCTCCTCTCCTCCTTTTAATTTGCACAACAACCCTGTGAGGTAGGTTAGGCTGAAAGTCTGAGAGTGGTCTGAAATTACCCACTCAGGTTCCACAGCAAGAACCTGGGTCTGGCAGACCCTGCTCTAAAGCAGTGTTTTTCAACCACTGTGCCGCGGCACACTGGTGTGCCGTGAGATATTGTCAGGTGTGCCGCAGGATTTTTTCAATGAAAGAAATGTGCCTTCCGGGCTGACCTTCCGGGACGCGTTTGCGCATGCGAGAAAGAACAGTGGCGCGGTCTCGCTGATTCCGCTCGCACGCTCTGTGGCCGGCCTGAGGTAGGGTGATTTGCACTAAGACATTCCAGTAAACATGAATATGTTTGATGGTAACAGCTAGCTGTTTCTGTCAGGGTGGGGTTCAAATCAGTAACTGTCCCTCAGCGAAGAATGGGTGTACTGTGCTTCTCTTCAAATCACTTATGGTCAGCGGAATGCCGTTCACATAAGAGTAAGAGTTTAAACTCTCTATTTGAAAAACTTTAGCAGAATCGCAGTATTAAAATACATCCACATTATATTTCTTCTGAAACTCAGGTCAATGTTATGGGAAGGAGCCATTACACTTTGGATCTGTAACTTATGATTTCAAGTTGAGTGGCTATTACGTGTATTTGTAATACTATCATAGTTAATACTTGAGCTGAGGCAACTAATGACCCATTTATCTTGTATTTTAGTGTTTTTCAACCACTGTGCCGTGAGATATTGTCAGGTGTGCTGCGGGATTTTTTCAATGAAAGAAATGTGCCTTAGCTCGAAAAAGGTTGAAAAACACTGCTCTAAAGCACTAACTGCTACGTCACACAGGCTGTCATAGGGGGGCCACCTCAGCAGGGTATAATGACACAGAGTCCCCCATCTTCTCCAGGGGAACTGATCCTTGCCACTGGGAGGGCAGTAGTAATTCCGAGTGATCTCCAGCCCTCACCTGGAGATTGGCAACAATGGTCCTCCAGGAGGAAAAGTACAATCTTTTTCTGCAGCAGGGACCAAAGCAGCTTACATCATTTTCCTTGCCCCATTTTGATCTGCACAACAACCCTGTGAGGTAGGTTAGGCTGAAAGTCTGACTGGTTCAAAATACAGCTTCCACAGCAAGAACCTAGGTTTGTCCCTGGAGAAAATAACTGCTTTGGAGGGTGGACTCTATGGTATTCTACTCAGCTGAGGTCTCTCCCCTCCCCAAACTCTGGCTTCCATAGACTCCACCACAAAATCTCCAGGAATTTCCCAACCTGGAGCTGGCTACCCTAGTCAGGACTGGCCCCAATGAGTTCCTTACAAAGACCAAAGTAGGCCTGGAAAGGGCCTCCTGCCTTTGTCTTTTACTGACAGAACCAAGCTTGGTTGCTTAGCAACAGCCACTGAGGGGAAAATGAGCTGCACAGCAGGAGGAGAAGATAATGGTTTGATGGTCGGTGGTTCACCTCAGTAGCCAGCCAGCCATGGAGGAGCCAAGCAAGAGAAACATCTTTTTCAGGAAAGACAGTTTATTCTGACAGGAAAGAGTGGCCAACCTGACAGTGGGCGAAGGAGAGGAGTGGACCCAGCACCCAGCCAATGGCATGCAAGTACTCTTGAGTGGCGGTTGATGGACCAATGGCTGATGGAGCACACAGCACAGCCAATTGGAGAGCCTGAAAGTGCCAATACGCTGGGATATATATATATAGGATTTACGCTGGGAGATATATATATATATATATACATATATATATCCCAGCATAAATCAGTCATATATATATATGATTTATCTGTTATTTGTTGTAATTTTGGACTCCCTGTTCTCCAAGATCCCTTTTGTTATAGGAACGCCGTACAGCAGCTGACTGGCAGCAAGAGAGACTGTATCCACAATACAGAAGAGGGTGGAGAAGGAAGGAAGGGAGAGAGAGACTATCTGCAAGAAAAATGGGTTAGGGAGGGGAAAAACAGACTGTCTGTAGGAGAGAAGGAGCTGGGGGAGGGATGGGAGGGAAAGTGACTGTAGGCCAGAGAGGAGAGGACAGCAGGAGAGGAGAAAAAAAGAGATTGCCATCAAGAGGTAAGGGTTTGGGGGAGAGGGGAGACTGGCTGCGTCTGTAAGACAGAAAGGTGGGAGAAGGAAGGAAGACAGCAGGGAGGGAGACTGACTGACAGTCCTGACAAGAAAGAAGAGGGTGAATGAGAGGGAAGAAAGGAAAAGTGAGGGAATCACTGCAAGTCCCATGGATTCCTTCTTGTCATATGTAATTCTGAATATGGCTCAGGATGTGGGTGGTTAAATCCCCAAATTAGGGCCATGGTTATAATCATTTACTACATTAACATATAAGTTTATTCAATAAGTGAATTGTCAACCACTCAACTCCTTTTTAAAACTTTAACCATCATCATACTGTACACTTAAGATCTCATTGGGTTGGATCTCAAGAGCTATCAATCTTTCCTTTCTCCCCAGCAGTCCCTTCCAATCCCAGGAATAATACCTGTGGAAGTTAATGGGGAGGGTTGTTGTGAGGAGGGGAAAGCAGAGCTGATACATGCAGAAGAGGGACAAAGGGTGTTGTGTTCTAATGGCGACCGCGCATGTGGTTGGAGATCATACACATGGTCAAACTACTGGAGCTTCGCATCAGTAGACAATAGCCCATGCGGATCATAATTTGGACGAATCAGCCATTCAGGATCCGAAAGGGGACCTATGGTCAAAGGTGCCTTGTAAATAACCCTGTCATGGGAATCAGGTGTGACTGGTTTGTACCTGCATATAAACAGACCCCCGAGTCCTGCTCAGCAGTTCGTATTTGCATGCTTTAAATAAACTATGAGCTGATTTCACTCAACGTGTCTGGACCCCAGTATTTTATAAAGGGGCATTTCCAGCTTCTTTTCACTCATCACATCAGTCACCTTCCTCTGCATGTTTGTGAGTCCACAAACCCAGGAACCAGCTTTCTTGCAGTCAGAAGAAGAAATGTGAAAGAGATCCCTATTTTCATAGCTCAGTGGATCTGACTATATATTTAACATCCTGTTTTATATTTGACAGCCTGCATGGTGTAGTGGTTATGGTGTCAAATTAGAATGTGTGAGACCCAGGTCTGAGTCCCCGCTCTGCCATGGAAGCTTGCTAGGTGACATTGGGCCAGTCAAACACTACCAGCCTAACAGACCTCACAAGGTTGTTGTGAGAATAAGATGGAGAAAAGGAGAATTTTGTAAACCACTTTGGAGAGAAAAATGGTATATAAATGAAGTGAATAAATAATGCAAAGTATATGTTCCTTTCAGGTTGCTAATTATTGTCTAAATCTTGTTTTGTATTTGCTTGACTGTTGTTGTGTCTCTCTTTCAAATCTGAGCCATTCATATTTTTGCAGCTGCTGATAAATTAAATATAAATTATACTTGGTGCTGTTAATCAAGTGTTTGTTTGTTTGTTTTTTTACAACAGATCAAATCAGAGTCAGCAACTGAAAAACTCCAGACCATATGGATCTGCCATTGGTTGAATTAATGGATTTTCTGTGATAATCTACTGCAAGGAGCCAGGAAAACTGGATTATCAGGAAAATTCCACCAATGGGTTTTACACATCATGAGAAGTTCACTTGTTATCACCTCTGTTTATTGGAATATATCCTAGTGTCCACCAGTGCACTATTTTTCTTCTGGTACTGTTGAGCAATTTAGGGATACTTTCTACATTCGTGTTTTGTGAAATCCCCAGAACACTTTGGTGTCACAAGGGAGCAATTAATGTATCACTGGCTGGTTCCACACAAGGGATTTTTCCATTGCAGTTGTTGGTGCAATTGTTGCTCAATTTGCACTTGCAATAGAGATTTGACAATGGTACAATGTAGTCCAGTTTCCATCCTTGTGAGCCATGGTTTCCCTTTCACACCAGAGGCAGATTTCACCCCCACCCCACCCCTTGCTCACTACTTATTTTTTGGTGCATCCATAACTTTGTCCAAGAACAGCACAATAGCACTATTTGAAAACCAACCACCATGTATTTGCATAATGCTGCTCCAGAATAATACAATCCTTGTATCCTTTAATGCTAATTGCTGGAAGGTACAGGGTGTCCCATCATGGTCATCTACATTGAAAAGACTAATTTTCCTCCTATGGCTTGAAGGACAGATCACTTCAAGAAATTTTCAAATGCTAATTAAGAGAACTGAGAAAGATACTTACTATTTGTATTGTCAACAGTGACAGCAGCCTGATCTCCCCCAATGAAAAATCTCATTTTGTGTGTGTGTAAAAACGAGACTGCAAAGGGAGTATTCCCTTTCATTCAGACACAAGGTGTACCTTCCTTTCCAGACACATGAAAAATATGGTCACCACAACACTATGATATCATGCTGGGAAAAATCTTTTTTCTCAGGTTTAAAAAATATTGGAGCCTGTAGTGGACTGTAGTTTGTGACAGTGCAGAAATGGAGGATGACATTGCTTGGAAAGGCAGGTTTTGAACCAGAAATCACACCTCATTCTCTTATCCATTATGTCTCAACAGCCCCTGATATTTATATTTATTTATTTATTATTTTTGATTTCACACTTTTACTCCGTGCTCCCCATGAGCAGGTACCGGTAAAGTTTAGTGCTTCTTTGGATAGGAGGAACATCAAGAACATGACTCTGGGAAGGAGAGCAGGGGCTAAGTTGCTACAAGAGACCTATGTACCAGCATGTCTGTCTACATGGAATAGCTAGTGTATTGCAATCTACGCATGTTCAAGGAGGGTGCAGAAGAAGAAGGTCAATGTCCCTAAGCCATTGCCACTGGAAGATCAGCAGCAACCATGGAGGACTGGACTGTGCCGTAAAGGTTTGATCAGTTAAAAAGCAGGTGACTAATCAATTTTTAAAAGAAATCCTTGACAACCTTTATTTTCATGGTTTGATTTTTTAAAAAACAATTTTCACCTGAAATGTTTATGATTTATTGTGTCTTAATGATATATACAGTTACTGTCTAGATTTTTGGCATTCGGCAAAAGATGGGTTGCGTAAAGTCTGAAAAAACTAGACAATTCAGAAGTGTGTATCAAAATATATTATTTAAAACAATGTAATTTCAAGTGTCAGGAACTGTAAAGTACATTTTAAAAGAAAAAGTTGCAGTATTGTTGCTTTTCTAAGAACAAAGTATTACCTTCAACTTATTTTCTTTTTATGTAAGTAATAACGTTTTATTTCAACCATCAGTTGTAACAAATTCTTTCCGTATTAAGTGTTGACCCAATAACACCAGATACATTTTAAAAATAGAGCTTTTAAAATGGTGAATGATTTTCTTTTGATGAAAACGTATTTGATACAGCTTTATTAAAATGTACACGTGAGAACAAGTTTCACTGATTTTTAATCAAAATAATTAGCCACATTCAAAAACTGCCATGAAGCAAGTAGAATATATTTGGAGATATGCTGCCACCTAGTGAGACTCTTTATAATTGCAGCCATTACCTTTTCCGTCTTTCAATAACTCTCCTCTGAATGCAAATCTGCATTACATAAATTACCCTACATGATGGCATTATGGTGACTCAGAAGGAATCTTTCTTTTTCCTTTCTTATTCCTTCTGGATTCTCCTGGCTTTTCTCTATTTCACATTCTGAATTTCCTCCAGACTGAATGTTTTGTGTGATCTTCCTTGCATCTGATGCGTTTTTCCCATATTTTGAAATGTATTGTTATACTTGCATATATTTTGTACATTCTGAATGCACGTATACAAAGTTCCAGATCAGGCTATTTTAAGACCTTGAGTAACATTGTTTTCAATGTTATACACCAAGGAGTGCCCCAGTGCCCTGGCTTCACCATCTTTATCTCTAGCCTGTGCCCACCGCACAATGAGTGAACTGAGCTGGCGTGGATACCGTCGGAACATACGGTCACCTTAAGTTGTATTATAAGTAACTTCTGCTCTCATTTTTATTAGCATTTTATGTTCCAGTGTTCCAGGAATATTTTAAATGAATGCTATTTTATGTTTATGTGCCCATGACAGGTTTTAATTGTATTTATGTGAAATTTTATGTAAGCTGCCCTGAGGGCGGGGTATAAACCAAATTAAACAAATAAATAAAGTAATATTGTTTCATTATTTTAATTGAGAGCCATCTGATAAGTTGAAATATCTAATATTACTTACTTAAATGATATTGCTTTAATGGCCAACTGGCCACAAACAGTATCTCACTGAAACAACCTTATATTATCATCTTTTACATTTAATTACTGCTGAAAAAAATTGCTACTAATAACATGATTTTATTATCTGTATCTAATAGTAACATCTGAATTAGACTGTGAAGAAAGATAAAATTTATTAAATATAAACTGCCCTAAATATTTCTTCCTCAAATCCTCCCCAAAAACACAGAACAACAAAATATGTTCCAAAATCTCAATATGACCATCCTCACATTCACATCTTCTATCTAAATAAGAAATACCTGCATAACAGCCTTCAGTAACTATTGACGGAAAGGTGTTTAGCCTAGCTAGTATAAACTCCCTTCTATACTGGTTTTTAACATAGGTTTTAAAGTAAAGTTAAGTTAAAAAAAACCTTTTAAATAAAAACATATTGTTAAGTAAAAAACGTATGTGGAATAAAATTAAAGGGGATTAGGCCATGAGCAGCCACTGAGCACACTCATCGCGCGCTCTCCTGCATACTTCTAAAATCCAGGGACATCACCGCTAACTTGCTTTCTTTCATCTTGTATGCTTTGTTTGGGCAAAAGCCCAACAACTGAAACTTGTTTTCAGTGACCTTTCCCCAAGAGTTCAGAAGCAGATCTTTTCCAATAAGACTTAGGAGCACCTCGTTAGACATGAGCATCTCTCAATATAACAAAAATTATATAACAACATAATGATATCACAATATAACAAAAATGACCCCACTGGTGGAACTTCTGATGGCATCTGGTATTTTTGGCCACTGTGTGACAGTATTGAACTGGATGGGCCATTGGCCTGATCCAACATTGGCTTCTCTTATGTTCTTATCTTTGCCATGCTAAAGCTTCCAGAGATTTCTGATTTAATTCCACTCTGAAGGCCACCCCAGAGACATAATCTGGCATGCCAGATATGCTACAGAGATATTGTGTTAAAGGTTAGTCAAGTGCTTCATCTATCATATCAATCAAAACTCCAAAACCATATAATATTTGGGGAATTACCTTAGCATTAAATGCATTGATTGATCCAGGTATAAAATTCTCATCCTGGGTATTAAAAAAGGGAGTTAGAGCATTACTAGATACTTTTGCTTTTCATTCAATGTTTTTCAGATGTAATTTCCAGCTTAAATTTGCTTAAAATATAATACCCAGATAATTGAATTGTAGGGATAGGCATGAAACTAAAAATTCCGGCATTGCTCAAATTGTACAATTCCAAGATCTTACCTGCAACCCTGTATGGGGCATCATTATGGCAGCATGTAATTGCTCACTTCTTCTGAACCATCTTGGGAATTCCCAATTGTGTCCCCAACTCAGTAATTAGATTAGAAATTGGACTGTGCTCCTTACAAACAATCACATTTATTTATTTATTTGGATTTTGAGCCCTCCCCTGCACAGCAGGGCTCAGGGTGGGTTACAGCAACAAATATATACAACTAATGTAAAACAATTAAAACAACTACACAGTATTACAAACCTATAGAAACAACTACAATAGTGTAGTTGTTTTAATTGATACAACTCAGGATGGGGGTCAGGTACAAATTACTGTGTAGTTGTTTTAATTGATACAACTCAGGATGGGGGTCAGGTACAAATTAGTAAGTGCTCCCAAAGGGACTACCTGTATGCGTGCCCCAAGATAAAACCAGATACTGGGCTGGTGGGCAAAGAGCACAAAATAAAATTGTGCAAAGCAAGGTGGGGGAAGCTGACATAGTTAGATGTCTGCCATCTCAGCATGGAAATATGCCATTAAGATTTGGTTAAAATATTCTGAGGCAGGACTTATTTTTATCTTTAAGTGCAAATGCTTTCTTTGACAAATTGTGTGAACTGGGATGATAACCTATTTAATTACTATTTAATCATCTATTGTTAGATGATAGCCTATTTAATTACTATTCAGATCACCTATTGAAAACTATAACAGAAGCAATTTTGTCACATGATTGGTCAAGGTTACTTACTGATTCATACAGGAAATGTTCTCCTTTTATTATGGCTATATCCCTACAACTTCCATTACAGTTGCTAATTATTTGGTCACTATTAAAAACCCCAAACACAGGTGTTCCATTCTTTTGGCAAGATGTAATTCACTCCCAACAACCAATACACAGGAAGGCCTAAAGGTATTCCCTGGATTGAAAGAAATTGTTCTTGTGCATCTGGAGTGATAGAGACCATTTCACACATGCTGTTACATTGTCCTTTGTTTATTGAAACTAGGCATTATATATTGGGATCTCTTGTCAACTCTGACGTTCAGTGCTCTAATAATTATATTATTCTGAAACTGTTTATTTCAAATGATGTAAGCTGGCTGGAAGCTGTTGCTAGATCTGTTGCATATGTTTTAAAATGATCTTAGTATTTATTATTTTATTGATTTGTTCTGTTTTCATTTTATCCATAAACCCACCAACCTATGGTTGAAGGGTTGAAAATCAAATAACTAAAATATTTGGACAATAAAATTTTCTGTTCAAGTTTGAGGCGGTTTTAGCCTAACAGCAGGGCTGGTGCACCCATCTACTGTTTTTCTCCATTTTCTCCCCCTATATACAAGTGGGGAAAATTGAAACTCACCTTTGAAATGATCTCCAGCCCTCTCCTGGAGTTTGGCAACAATGATCCCCCAAGAGGAAAAGAATATTCTTTCTCCACAATGGGGACCAAAGCAGCTTACATCATTTTCCTCACCCCCTTTTGATCTACACAACAACTCTGTGAGGTAGGTTAGACTGAAAGTCTGTGACTGGTCTAAAATCACCCACTCAGGTCCCACAGCAAGAATATGGGACTGGCAGACCCTGCTCTGAAGTGCTAACTGCTGTGCCACACTGGCTATGGAATCACCTGGTATCACAACTGAGCTCCAGACAACAGATTTCTCTCTCTCCCTGGAGAAAATAACTGCTTTGGAGGATGGGCTCTATGGCATTCTATTCAGCTGAGGCCTCTCCCTCCCACAAACTCTGGCTTCTGTAGACTCCACCATAAAATCTCCAGGAATTTCCCAAACTGGAGCTGGCAACCCTAGTCAGGCTGGCCCCAATGAGTTCCCCACAAAGGCCAAAGTGGGCTTGGAAAGGGCCTCCTCCCCCTGCCTTTGACATTTCTCCATGACTAATCATCCCAGCCTATGTAAAAATTTTAACAGTTCTTCATTACTATAGAGCATTTATATTTGCATGTTTGAACACTGTCCCTTCAGCTGTCCTATATGGGAGATACTGTAATCTGTGTTATTCGGACAGGCTTTGCCAACGTGGCCTAAAAAGGGTTGACTCTTTACTCCACATGATACTGTAATGTCTTTATTATAATTTCTATCATGAGTTGTGGATTACCCTTATTTTAACAAAATTATCTTCTACCTTATCAAAAGACAACACAGTCCCTTATTTGGTTGATAGAGAGCTAAGGATTATGCTGAATATAAATAATCCTAAATATAATATTCATTTTTAGTATATTTACTTTACCCCATAGAGACAGGTTTAAAGTTCCCCATCTCTCGACTTCCGGTAAATTATGCGCTTAATGGAGGATGCCTCTCTCCACATCTGCGGGAGAGGCGATCCCCTCTCAGCGGGTTAGAATAGGTCCTGGACTGGTCCAGACCCTCAGAGACCCTAGCGAAGGGGCTCTGCCTGGGGTGCCTGAAGGCAGCCTCTCCTAGCAGTGGCGACCGCAGGATCGAGGCTCATTTTTACCCCTGTAGGTTCACCCGCCGCAGAAGCCACATGGCTACAAAAGCGCAACTGAGAAGCAGCAGAGAATGCAAGGCAGAAAAGCAACGTAATTCCCGATACGCAATGGCAAAACTGTGAGTCTCAAATAGTGGAAGCGGCAGGGATGGGTTGGAGGGACGAAATCCCCCCTCCCCCTCAATGTAAATTACGGCGTGAGACTTTCCCATGGCTTTGTTGCGACTACGGAGCGCAATCTGAGTGCTGGAGGGCAGGATCGCGCAGACAAAGAAGAGAGCTTTGCAAAGGCATTAGTGTGACAAAAAGCCATTGTTTTCTTCGGGACTCCTTATCTAATTGTAAACAACTGAGAAAGTAAGCAAGAATGGCGGGGAGAAAACCCTCCCCTAAAGTTGGAAGTTCAGTTCCGAGTTCAAAGGGCGATATCACAGAGCTGAATACAGTGTTGTCAGCGATGCTGCGACCTCTAGTGGATCAGCTGGCTACTCTCAATACTAAAATGGATGCTATACAGAAATAAATGACTGAGTCTGGAAAGAGATCGGAAAAGCTGCAGCAGGAACTCTTGGAAGTCAAAAAAGTAGTTGAAAAAAATGACTCTAGATTGCAAAAAATAGAAAAAGATCTGAGCTCCCGGGTGCCTAGCAAAGCTGTGGCTCCCGGGGGCTGCTTTGCCGCCTAGCCGGATGCGAGGCAGCAACTGACGCGTGCCGCGCATCTCGGAGCAGGCGGGGGCGGGGCTTGCTCTATAAGAGCCTGCGCCCCGCTCCCGCCTTGGCCGTTGCTCCGCGTGCTCGTCGGGAGAGGAGCATGCAATTGGAGCGTTGTTTGGTACTCGGGCCTTCCTTTGGGGAAGCCCAGAGGATTGCGTCGACAGCGGGGATCCAGCGTCGTCAGCGTTTGGGAGGGCTCTCCTTGTCGGCGCGGCAGCACGTAGGCGGTGGCGGGAAGTCTGGCGTGAGGCGGCCGGCTTCCTCTAATTGGTGGCGGCGTTCCCAGCGGCCAGGAGGAGGCGGCTCGGACCTCGCAGTTTGCAGGCTTGGCGCCTTTTTTCCCTGCCCAATCTCCATTGCTGGGCTAGGTGCTCCCGTGGGGCCCGCAGTTGTGGCTAGCATCGGGCTTCCCTTCTGGGAGCCCCGGGGACCGCAGCGGCGACAGAGTAGGGTGGCGGCATAGGCGTCCGGGTGGCAGGGCAGCCGTTGCTCGGAGCCTTCACGGCATTGCGGCTTGCCCTTCTTCCCCCGCAGGTTGTTGGGCCCGGCTCTCTTTCCAGCAGCTGAGGCGTCCCCGGCGGCTTCTCGCACCCCGTTTTTTGGGGCGGCTTTCTTGCGTTCGGCGATTCGCAGGAGTCGCCGGCCGCAGGCAATTTTGCAGCGGGGGCTGGGGCGGCTTCGATAGGCGGTCGGGAAAAGCCTCGCGGCGGCAGCAGCCTCTCCTTGGGTTGGTATTGGGCGAGGGCGAAGTTTGCCCCCCTTTCTGCACGTTGGGTCGGCGGCACCGTCTGATTAGCTTGCGGGGCGGCCTTGCAAGGTGGGATAACTAGCCCCCCCACTTAACGTTACTGGCACGGCACAGCGGGTGTGTGCTTTAAGCAACCCCTCTCCCCCCCATCTTGTGCCGCATAGGTCCGGCTTGAGGCTTTGGTGGGTTTGGTTCTGCTGGTGCTGGCCAGCGGAGGCATCCCTTTCAGGGCCAGGCCGTTCCTGCCAGGGAGTTTTTTCCAGTTACCCCCCCTCTTTGCTGGAGTGAGGGTGGTGTGCCTTTAGGGCGCTTTTTGTCTCTGCTGGTTCAACTGGATAGAAGGGCGGCCATTTTTAGGCAGTTCCCTGGCAGTTGAGTGCGGCCATTTTGGGGCCTTTGAGTAAGTTACTTGGCAATTGGGAGTGGCCATTTTTGGGTTGGGCCCTGGTGCTTCATTGCTGGTGGCCATTTTGTTTTTAAGTAGGCCTTGGATTCTCTGGGCCCCTGTTCGGCGGCCATCTTAGGTGGCCTGCTAACTTAGGGCGGCCATTTTATATAAGATTTCAGCGGCCATTCTCCTTCTTGTATTAAGGGGTGGAATTGTTTTTCAAAATTTAATTATCAGTCTCTTATTTGTGTAACAGGTCAATATGGCTCCTAAGAAGGGACAAGGAAAAGGTAAGGGGAAGCATCCTGCTCCAAAAAGGCCTCCAGCTCAGCCGGATCCGGTTATCCCACCTGACGACGATGACGTTGAGGATATGGTGAATGTGGCTATCTTGCAGCGTCTTGCGACTCTGGAAAGGGAATGTGGCATGCAGCATAGCAACATGGTGGCTGGCGGGGGAGCTAACCTCTCTTTTCAAGCCCAGGTTCTCGCTCGTCTGGCCTTTTTGGAAGACAGGAAGGAGGCGGCCGCATTTGAACACGGAGGGGAGTCGTCATCCTTGAGGCCTGGGCGAAGCTCGGGGAGTCAGCAGATGGCATTGTATTCAGCTCCTTCGGAGCAGGGAGGTAAGGAGGCTGGGGGTGTTGGGCACTGGCCATGGGGCCCTGGTTTTCAGAGCTCTGCTGTGGCTCACACTGTTCCTTCTCCTTGGCCATACCCTTCACCTAATGCTCCATCTTTTTCAGCTTGGGGTTCCCCTGTGCCAAGGGCAGGATACCCTGGCTGGGGTGGTTTGTCTTATGACTCCGTGCCACCTGGAGCTATACCAAGCGGGGATACAGATTTACCGCTTGGAGATCATTTGTCTACCACCACGAGGGAAAAAATCATTAGAGGGGAGTATGTAGATGTCTTTGGTCTTCTCTATCATGAGATGGAGAAGAAGGACAAAGACAATTTGGATGACCATGAAAAGGAACGTTTAAAGCGGCGGGTGGTAGATAGGACTTGGGCCAACTGGCTTCCTGGCTACCTTATTTACGCTGCCATCATAGTGCAACACCAGCCTTGGAGGGCATCAGCGATGATTCAGTATCTGGACATCATTTATAAAGCCTATGTTGATTATCCAAGCCCGGCTTGGTTGCAGTATGATGAAGAGTTCAGGCAAAGGGCTGCCATGAACCCAGCCATGCGTTGGGATAAACTGCATCCCAGTTTATGGCTTCAGATTATGTCCCCTAACCGGTCAGCATGGGGTGAGCGGTCGCACAGCGGCCACTCCATTAAGAAGGCTAATGTGCAGTCAGGTCCCCGCATTCAGGCGGGGCAGGTGGTTCAGCGACACCCGCTTTGCTGGGAGTTTACCTCCCAGGGGACCTGTAGCCAGAAATCTTGTTCCTTCCGACACGAGTGCCCACTCTGTGCCGGGCCCCATGCATTGTCCCATTGCCCTCTTCCCAAGGGTCGGGGGGGTGGTAAGGGGGAAAAGCACCCTGGAGGCAAAGTGAAATTCTTCCCCCCTCCTGATAAAGGGACCCAGCCCGATTAATTTGGATGTTTTGGGGCGTTGGCTGAGCATTTATCCTGGGGCCTTAGATTGGGTCTACCTCTAGCACGGGTTTTACTTTTGGATTTCGAATTCCTTTTCAGGTAACTAGGGCTCCTTGTTTAGGGCCGAATTTGAAATCGGTCCTGGGTAGGGAGCATGTGGTTCGCGAAAAGATGGATAAGGAGTGTAGGGAAGGTCGGGTCCTCGGACCTTAATTCACCCCCAGTTGTTAACCTAAGAGTTTCCCCGTTGGGAATTGTGCCTAAGAAGGCGCCGGGTGAATTGCGCCTCATTCATCACTTCTCCTACCCTCGTGAGGAGTCGGTGAATGATGCCATACCCGGAGAGTTATTTTCAGTTAAATATACTTCCTTCGACCAGGACATGCGGGTAGTTCGCCTCTGTGGCAGGGGGGCTGAATTGCCAAGTGCGACATAAAGTCAGCCTTCTGCCTCCTCCCGGTCCATCCAGAGGATTTTGAGCTGCTCGGATTTGCCTTTGAGGGTAAGTTTTACATGGACTGGGCCCTGCCCATGGGCTGCTCCGTGTCCTGTTCTGCTTTCGAGAGGTTCAGTTCCTTTTTGGAATGGGCCTTGAGATTCAGGACAGGGCTTCGTAGTACCGCCCATTATCTCGATGATTTTCTTCTGGTGGGCAGGCAAGGGTCGGGCCAATGTCATTTTTTGTGGTCCAGTTTTATTGAGCTAGCTCGGGAGCAAGGAGTTCCGCTCACTCAAGAAAAAACTGAGGGCCTGTCAACCACATTAATCTTTCTGGGGTTAGAGACAGGTACTGTGGCACTTCGGGGTGACGCTCCCGGTTATCTGTTTCAGCATAGGGACGGCACCCCTCTTACCAAATTCCAGTTTTGGTCCGTCACACAGAGGGCTTTGGTCCAGCTCGGTCTAGGCCGGGCGCACTTCGGCATGCACTATTTTAGGTTTGGGGCTGCTTCAACGGCCTCTGCTCTGGGTTACCGTGCATCGGGGATCCAGAGGATTGGGCGTTGGAAGTCCCGTTGTTACAAGGGCTATGTTAGGCCCTGCAATTTGTAAGCCAGCCTATCCTCTTGTTGCTTCAGTTATTGATGTAGCTCTTTTTACAGGCACTGCGGGTTGCCAGGAGAGATGGAGGGTCACGATCTGTGGCCACAGTATGGTCTTCTGGGCGGCTCATCAGGCTCAGAGGACGTCCGTCGGCTCCCAGCTTGACCTCAGCGAGGTGGCAACGGTTGAGTGGCTGGGTAGGAGGGGTATGAGATGGCCCACGCTTCTGCCACTGTTGTTTAGAGAGAGGCTAAGGCCTCCCCCTCATGTGCTAGTCATACACCTGGGGGCAATGATTTGGGTCTGGTCAAGGGTGTGGCCCTGGTGTTGCAGGCCAAGGCTGACCTGGCAAAGGTTAGGGCCAGGTGGCCCAAGGTAAAGATAGTGTGGTTGGCCATGCTTCCCCGCCTGAGATGGCGACATACCGAAGACCCCAGGTGTATGGACAGGGCTAGGCGTAATGCCACCAGCCAGATTAGGTTAGCCATGGAGTCGGGGTTGGGGTTGTATTTGGAACACCCCAATATACGGATTCAGTGTTCAGATCTGTATAGACCTGATGGGGTTCACCTTTCTGACAAGGGCAATGAGATATTTTTAGCGGACTTGCAGCACGGGGTCCGATTGGCACTCGGTTGCTGAGTGGGGTGCAAGGGCCAAAGCAGAGGCTTGGCCTTGCCTGTGGCAGGTTGTGCAAGCAAGAAAATGGAACTGGTGAGCACCTCACAGCATATCCCTTTTGGGAACAGGTGATCTTCAGGATCTGCCCTAGGGCCTTGCGGTCTGGGGTGGTGAATGGGGATCGCCTCTGGGAACCTCTCAGGCTAGGCTCCTCCCTGTTGGTCTGTGCAGCCGCAGGGGTAGGCGCTCCTGAGGGGGGAGTGCCAGCATGCTGGGCTGCCGGTTATGAGCCAGAAGTATCGGGCTTCAGACCGGGGCTAGGTGTCCCGCCCTTATCAAGGGCAAGGAGGCCGTGTCAGAGAGTGACGCCTGCCTTGCCTGTTCCAGAGCTTGCTTAGTTTTTGCCCATTGCTGCAATGTCCTGTTTAAATAGTTAATAAAGTGGCCCTTGTTTAATTCCAAACTGTTGTCTGTCTCGTTATTCCGGCTGGGGTGGCAACTGAGCTCCCGGGCGCCTGGCAAAGCCGTGGCTCCCGGGGGCTGCTTTGCCACCTCGCCGGATGCGAGGCAGCAACTGACGCGTGCCGCGTGTCTCGGAGCAGGCGGGGGCAGGGCTTGCTCTATAAGAGCCTGCGCCCCGCTCCCACCTTTGCCGTTGCTCCGCGTGCTCGCCCACCCGCCCGCCCTGTTTGCAGTGTAGGCTTTGGCTGGTCGCCATTTGGGGCCGGGTAGGAATTTTTGCATCCCACCTATTTGGCAAGTTTGGTCGGGGTGTTTTTTGCCTACCTTACACTGTGCTCTGTGGTTTAGGGGCTTAGTTGGTGGTCGGGTTATTAATTAGTCTGGTCACTTGGCAGGTTGTGCAAGCAAGAAAATGGAACTGGTGAGCACCTCACAGCATATCCCTTTTGGGAACAGGTGATCTTCAGGATCTGCCCTAGGGCCTTGCGGTCTGGGGTGGTGAATGGGGATCGCCTCTGGGAACCTCTCAGGCTAGGCTCCTCCCTGTTGGTCTGTGCAGCCGCAGGGGTAGGCGCTCCTGAGGGGGGAGTGCCAGCATGCTGGGCTGCCAGTTACGAGCCAGAAGTATCGGGCTTCAGACCGGGGCTAGGTGTCCCGCCCTTATCAAGGGCAAGGAGGCCGTGTCAGAGAGTGACGCCTGCCTTGCCTGTTCCAGAGCTTGCTTAGTTTTGGCCCGTTGCTGCAATGTCCTGTTTAAATAGTTAATAAAGTGGCCCTTGTTTAATTCCAAACTGTTGTCTGTCTCGTTATTCCGGCTGGGGTGGCAAAAAGCTCTGCAAGGAGACAGCGTCTTAAAACTTCAAATGGACCGCTCAAATGTCTACTTGAGATTTCAGAATGTTCCTGAACAAAAAGGAGAGAACATTAAACAGCTGTTAAGCGATGCATTGGCGCCTGTGACAGGTTGGGAAGCAGAGAAAATACAAAGCGATATGGATTTAGTTTACAGGACTTATCCAGAATTTGTAAAAAAGAAAAACCTGCCAGGTGAAATTGTGATGAGGTTCTCCAGAAGATCAACAAGAGATTTGGTGTTAAAAGCCACGAATAGAACAGTTCTGAAGATTCAAGAAGAAGAGATCAAAGTGTTAAAAGATATTCCATTTGAAATTCGAAAAAGAAGAAAAGCCTACAGGAGCTTGACGGCATGGTTACAATCGGAGTCTATTTCCTATCGTTGGGACATTCCAGAGGGACTGATCTTCAGCTACAAAGCCAAGAAATACAAAATTGACTCTATCAAAAAGGCGAATTTTTTTTTTGGAAAAACGTAAGAAGAAAAAAGCAGAGACTGAGTCAGACGACTCACTGGAATCGCAGGAGAGTATGTATGGATTCAATGGCTCAGAAAGCGGAGAACTTGAAGAACAGTCAGATTCTGAAAAAGGGGCCGCGGCTCCTAAGCTTCAGGAAGAAAGAAAGAAGAAAAGAAGAGGACCGAAGAAAAAATAATGTTGAGTTGTTTTTTAATATCGTGACGCACTATGTCAGATAATGATTTAAACCTAGATTTTAGATATTTCTATGTCTGTATGCAATCCAGTTATCTAGCTTTTAATTTTAATCTAGACAACAAAATAGATGTAACAGATGATACCAAGATTTAACATTGCTTTTCAATATAATAATACTCTTATTTTGTAACATTACAAACTGTATTCTCTGTATAATATAGATTAGCGTAGGTTTTTAGCATGTAGGAGTAGTATAGAAAAAAAAGCAACAAAAAAATTTTACAAAAAAAAAAAAGTTCCCCATCTCTCCAGATTTAAAGATATCAGCAATTAGCTTGTTAAAATTTAGCATACTCATATGCATAATATTGCTAGGAATCAGTGTTCCAAGATAGGTAATGACACCTGGGCATCACCAAAAATGCCCATAGTCAAATACATTCCCAGTCAAATACCCATAGTCAAATATATTATCTCTCAGTGGCATCAATTGTGGGCAAATTGTGGGCAAATTAATTGTGGGCAAATTTCTAATCCCTTTCAGTCTGAGGAGATAAAGTGTGGTATAATATTTTACATACATGTATACACTGAAAACAGCTCTTTCTTCCAAGAAGCTCAGGGCAGCCCCTCTCACCCCTTCCCCATTTCATATGCATGGCAACCGTGTGAAGTAGGTTATGCTGGGATTAAAAGGCCAGCCTGAGGTTACACAGGGAGCTTCATAGCTGGCTGAATATTTGAACCCAAGACGTTACCATACAGCTTCCAGTGATTCAGAGACACATGACATGACTTTCTGGGAAAACCTGGAAGTGACATCATGCCATTGGCCCAACAGCCATTTTTAAAATTTAAAATGGCTCACGGTGCTGGTGGGAAACAAGAGGTGGGGGAGGGGGATCCTACACCAAGGGACTGACAACCCTATAATCCAACACTCTAACTGTGTTGGTGCTGTACAGCTGTGCTATGTGCTAAATTACGCCTGCATTCTCTAATTTTTGAATAAGAGAATTCAAGGGCAGAATAGTCAGGGCTGCTGAGCCCCACATTCCATCTGAGATACCCTTCTTATCATATGTAGCCCCTCTTGCATTCAGAAAAATACACAGAAGGTAACTAGTGCCCCCTGGAACCTGGTACCCCTAGATCCCCATTTTTGTAGACCTTGAGAATAACCTCTCTCTTTTTGTTGTTGTTATAATATATTTTTCTTGTTCTCTTTTTTCCTATTGAAAGTAAGAAAATATGCCCAAATAAACTAGCATGAATATTTCGTAAGAGGTAACGATTCCTTATTTCATCTAGATGATTGAAATAGCTTAACTGCTAAATGAGCTGCCTTCGATGCTGCCTGCTCTGTTTATCAATCAATATGGCAGCCTCTCACATCACACTATCAACTTGGCAGAAGAACCTGTTCTTTAATGAAAAGAAAAACCCTACATGGATCCCCCCTCTCACGGCTGCAATACCACAGAAGATTTCTAAACAGAATGCTTTTATCACTGTGGCCAAGCTAAAGTAATTAACAAACATCATTGCATAAAACAAACTCAGTCATTCCTAAGTGAATGCTATGAAACTGCCTCACTAACAATCCTGAGATCATAATCAAGGAATCTGACAAAGGAGTGGCAATTGTTGTCATGAACAAATTGGATGATATGCAGGAGATTGAGAGACAACTATCCAATATCTCATCTTTCAGACCATTGTTCAGACCTCACTAAGAAATATCAGAAAAAGTTTAATTATTATGAAGATAATTCATAAGTGTTCACATGTATACAGGAACACAGCTATATGAACACACAAAAGTAACCTTGCCCAAGCACATTCTATGTGCTGCCCAAAGTACACAAGCCTGGTAACCTGGGACACCCCATTTTCTCAGGCATTGGCACAACCACTTTAGGGGTGTCTAGCTATTTGGATTCCATCCTCAGGCCCTCTACCATCAGCACCTACAGTTACTTGCATGATACCACAGACTTCCAGACTTCAGCCCATTGATAGTCTCCCAAGAAATACCATTTGAACCACTATGGATGCTGAGTGTCTGTATGCCAATACCCCCCCCCCCCCCCAAAAAATATGGACTTCACATCACTCATGCATCCCAGCAGGCCCCCAGCCTGCAATATGTTGCTGGGTGCTCTGGCTATTTTACCCACTAACAGAAACATGTACATCCATCCCACATAAATTAAGTTGTTTTGTCCTTCTCAAGAATTGTTCATATAGGCTACTCATGCCTGGACAATTCTCAGGTTGCCTCAGTTCCTTAAGGTGTCTTGCCTGGTGCTACTGGAGCTCATGCTTTATCTATAGTAGTTCCCACACTATGGAATGGACTTCTTGAAGAAGGGAGGAGGACAGCATCTTTAGAAGTGTTTCGCAGGTGCTGCTGCAAGTCCATTTTATTTGCCAGGGCCTTTAACGAGGTGTAGGCTGCCAGGGGATTTTTTTTTAATTGGAATTTGTAAGGTGCCTTAAGTGACAAAGGAAAGGCAGGCTATATTTCAACAAAATAAAATATAAATATACAATTCCATGTTATCATCCTGATATGCAGATGATCAGTTCCTAAATGGAAATATTCTACTGGCTGTTATTTGAAATGTAATCCCTTCCAAAAATGACAATATAAACCATACTAGCAGTAAAGCCTGTTGTAGAAGCAATACAATAGGCTCTAGAAGATGCGATGTGTAAGACCCAGGAGGGTGCAGGGAAGCACTTAAATGCCTCCCTGAGGCTTTCCCGGCCCAGCCACTGAAGCGACTGAGCTGGAGAAGCCCAGCAAAGCCCCCCCCCTTACCGAGCCAGGAAAGAGCTGGGAGGGTGCGGGGAAGCATTTAAATGCTTCCCCGAGGCTTCCCTGGCCTGGCCGCTGAAGTGGGCAAGCCAATGAAGCCCAGCAGAGGCCCCCTGCCCTTCCTGGCTCGGCTGCCAAGCACCATGGCTCTCTGCCTTCCACCCACCCACCAGGCGCTTGTCCCCTGGAGCAGCAGCGTGCTGAGGCCAGGCATGGCAGCAGCAGAACAAAGTAGCAAGGAGTCTTTATCTTCTGAGGGGACTGGGTGAAGTGGCAGGGCTGGA
The DNA here is from genome assembly GCA_029233225.1 of Lepidodactylus listeri. Taxonomy (NCBI): domain Eukaryota; kingdom Metazoa; phylum Chordata; class Lepidosauria; order Squamata; family Gekkonidae; genus Lepidodactylus; species Lepidodactylus listeri. The sequence goes on along the minus strand of JARCFY010000002.1, from coordinate 64,527,297 downwards.
GTCTCCATCTTCTGAGGGAGCCGATGCAGTCTGAGGTAAATCCTGGTGGGGGCTGTTTCTGTGGACGGGATGCAGGCAACACAGCCAATGCATAGGGACACCTTTTGATTGGCAGATCAGGCAGCCAACTGATTTGGGAGTGCATGGAATGTTGCCACCCGAAAACACAATTATATATAAGGAAAGATTATGTTGGACAGTTTCTGTCTACACCAACTTCTTTAGCAGTTCGTTGTGATTTCTCTAAAGATGGATTGATTTCATCTCATTTCAGGGGACTGAGAAGGCTTCTCTCTTCCTATGTAGAATTCTGTATTCTGAAACATTTCTTGCTTGACTCATTGCCCTCTTCTTGCACATATGATGTTTTATGACTGTGCTCAGGTAGCAATAAGAGCTCATGGAATCTAGGACATGTCTGCTCCTGCACACAGTTGCTGGAAGTGAAGAGAGTTGGTGGTGCAACAGGAAAAGGTGTGTTCATGGAAAGTGTCCCTGAGGGTCAGGAAGATGGAAAGTCTACACTCCAGAACTTCCTGGAGAAAAGAAAAAGAAAGTCTGTTTCATCAGGTGTTTAAAAAAATCACCTTGTAGCCCCATTTGTGCATTTCAGTCCCTTTCCAATAAATAAATGAAATAAGTCAGAATTAAACTTAAGCAAACCTGATAAAGGCACAATACATTGCAAAAGTATTTTAAAATTTCTTTCCATAGTTGATAGATGTCCTCAATATATATCCAGTGTGGGGTTTCATGAAAGCTGTATTACTTTCTGCTATCTTACTATTCCTGCTTTGCCATGATTCTTTGTCCTTCCAGCAGCTGAAAGATCCAGCATGGTATATGGACAGCCAGCATGGTATAGTAGTTAAGAGTGGCAGACCCTAGACTGGGTACTGGGTTTGATTTCCCAATCCTCCACATGAAGCCTGCTGGGTGACCTTGGACCAGCCACAGTTCTTTCAAAACTCTCTCAGCCCCACCTACCTCAACAGGTTACTGTTGTGAAAAGGAGAAAGGAATGTGATTGCAAGTGACTGAGACTCATTAATGCAGATGAAAGCAGGTTATAAAAATCTTTTACTACTACGACTACTTCAATAATAAAATTAAATTAGTATATCCTTTTGAATGGAAAGGCATGTTTGTGAATACTGCAGTTTCCCGCATATCTACACTATTATGATATTTCTTAACGAACAATGAACATAGGGATTACCAAGAAGGGCTAACCAAAATCTCAAACACATAACCATGCTTTTATAGTTTAATGATGATCAGCTTTTAGTATCGACTCTAGGCACAATCAATCACCTCCTGTGTACACAACTATGGGCGCTGTCACACACACCAGATAAAGGGGGGGGAGGAACGAGGCTATTTCCTCTGGAGGAATTTGACCCACAGTTGCAAGATCACTCCTCCCTTTGAAGCTGCAGGTGCAGCCTGCCAATGTGTGATCAGACACAACTGTGGGTGACTAGTTGTGGGTTTTTTTGCTGTTTGATTCCCATGTACTTAACTGAGGAATCAATAAATTGCACCTCCATATTGAGGGCTCCCTATGGAGTTTGTGATGATCCACATACTGAGAAGGGGGGGGCATGGAGTTGGGATGGCCTGATCAGACCATCCTGATGGCATGAGAGCGCACTGGAGCAATCAGACAGGGGAAAGTCTGTCCATGGCCTGTCGCAACCTGTTTACTACCGGATTTTCCTTTGTGTCTTTTGACTCCACTTCCGCGGCGGAGCAGAACAGGTTGCCGATGGCTGCGGGATGCTTCCCAGATGTTGCTGTCTGAACTCTCCTTTTGAATCTGTTCGGCATCCGTGCCTCTCGGGTCTAATTGTGCATATGATCACAGCCTAAGTGTGCAAGAATGTATCCTCATAGTCTCAATGGACTTCTTCTCCTCAGCCAGTCATTGGCCAGGAACATATAACACTGAGGTCAAGACAATATGTCCACCCTATTAGCTTCAGTGAAAACTGAGCACATAGGTCATAAAGGATTTTGCATATAAGGACAAGCCAGTAAACCCAGCAGGAACCATTTCTGAGTATATCATTTCAGAAAGGGAGAGAGAAATCCTCTCCATTTGCAAACACTAAGTTTATTGTTTTATTCATTTGGTGTATTTATATCCCATTTTTCTTCCTTTATGGAACTCAAGGTGGCTCATTATAGGCCTCCCACTCAGGCACTGACCACATCCAGGAACCTATGGCGAACAACTTTTTCTACAATATATAAATAAAATGCTTAGTTTGAGCAAATTTGCAGACTGGAAAATCAGTAGCTTGACAGTTTGAAATCTGAGTGCCACGTGACAGAGTGAGCTCCCATCTCTGGTCCCAGTTCCTGCCAATCTAGTAGTTCGAAAGCAAGAAACTGCAAGAAGATACATAGGTGTCGCTTTGGTGGGAAGGTAACAGAGTTCCGTGCACCTCGCTGTTTAGTCATGCTGGCCACATGACCATGGAAAGTCTTCACACAGCACTGGCTCTTCAGCTTGGAAACGGAGATGAGCACTGCCCCCTAGAGTCAGATTCAACTGTCTTTCAAGCAAGGGAACCTTTACCTTACCATACCCTAATATGAATCACATCCTAAAATGAAATCAATCTGACCTTAGAGAAGTCATTTACTTCTGAAAGCAGTACAAACAACAGCATTTCAAAATGATTTGCGTGGCCATCTTTCGAAGAGATTGCATTCCATATTACAGGCTTGTCTTCTAAGCAGTGTGCACAGAATTATACTAGAAGAAGGTAACTTCCCCACCTCTCCCACTGCAGACTTCTGTGGTCTGTGAAATTGTGTTTCTTTGGGACAGTGGACTCCCAGAAACAGTGTGAGGAGCAACATGGAGTCTAATATTGAGTCTTCTCTGCAAACTGAAATAATAATTCTGTTGCAGAACTGCATGGAGGAGCCATGGTTCAGTGGTAGTGCATCGGCACGACATGCAGAGCACTCTAGGTTCAATCCCCAACATCTCCATTTAAAACAATCTGATCATAGATGATGTGAAAGACCCTGCCTGAGACCCTAGAGAGCCACTTCTAGTCTAAGTAGACAATACTAACTTTAATGGACCAATGGTATGATTCACTATGACACAGCTTCAGTGTATTGCTGTTTGACTTATCCCTGTTTGTATGTACAACTATGGAAGAGCAAGTTAGGATCCAAGCCAGTCTATAACTTTCCAGCAAGAACTTTATCAGGATGCATCTCAAGAAGATAACACCCCAAATTCTATGTAGAGATCTCTTGTTTTATTTCTTTACTAGGAGGAACAGTTTACATTGTATATAGATGGACATCCTCTTCCTATAGATGACAAAAAGGCCATGTTTTACATAAAGTTTTGCAGCCAAAGAACAACCTCTGAACTTGTTTCTGTATCTAAATATATATGAGATCATGCTGTGGGTCAACTATCACCCCATCAGCAGGTTCTTAGATCAATGCTTAAGTACATAGCTGGGATCCCTTCATGGACCCCCCCAGAAAGACTATACATAATTTTTATTTTATTTCTAAATTTGGCCTCTTAAAAAGTTTGGAATAGTAGGTTGGAACAGTAAATCACACCACCTCAATGAGAGGATGCAATGCAATCTCCTCCATGCTTGAGAAAAGACAAATGCAAGTGAGCTCACCCCCCCACCCCAAAAAAGCAATAACAATGTCTGGGTTGATTAGTTTGGCATTCCACAAACACTAACAGGATTTGTCCATCAGTTAGGAAGGACACACCAACTCATCAGTTTCTAATTTTGATATATTTCCTTTATTATGCCCCCCTCCCAGAATTCAGTCCAGAAAAATGGTGGCCACATAACCTAAACTTGTTATTCCATTTGGGTCATAAACTTCATCAAAAATGGACTTCCGGCAAGACTTGCGAGCATGGCGGACATGCTCCTCCGCATCTGCGGGGAGCGCGATCCGTACCCGGCGGGAAGAAGGGGCTCTGGACTGGTGCCGAGCCCCCAGAGACCCCAGTGAGGGGGCTCTGCCTGGGGTGGCCTGAAGGGGATCTCTCCCTACGGTGGCGACCGAGGGATAGAGATCCCTTTTCATCACCCCCATAGGTTCCCCCACCGTGGGAGCCGTATGGCTGAAAGCGCAAATCCGAGAAGCAGCAGAGAGTGCGAAGCAATGAGGCTGGAACTGACAGTTACGCATGGAGAAAACGTGAGTCTGAAGTAAGAAAAGCAGAACACAGTGGGAAGACGGCGGGAGGAGTGAAACCCACTCCCCCCTCCGGGACTAGCGTACTTATGAGACTCTTTACGTGGCGTTACTGCAGGAATAAAAGCCCATCCGCCTTGCTAGATGGCAGCATCGCTCACTTGGAGATATAAACTTTAGAAGGACATAAGTGCTGTTTGAAAATTTGCTCCTTTCGTTCATCTTATCTATCTATAAACAAAGAGCGTAGCCTCAACAATGACGGGGAAACCGAAACCTTCCCCCAAACTAGGAAGTACAGCTCCGAGTTCAAAGGTTGATACCACGGAGATGAGTGCGGTGTTCTCCTCGTTATTGCGACCTCTAGTGGACCAAATGACAGCTCTCAACGTTAAGATGGACAAAATGCAGCTAGAACTAAAAGAGTCGAATAAATCCACAGAGAAGCTGCAGCGAGAACTTCTGGAAGTAAAAACTTCAGTAAAAAACCAAGACACAAGACTACAAAAGGCAGAGAAGGAAAAGGCCTTCCACCATGATCAGCTTTTGAAATTACAAATGGATAGATCGAATTTTTTCCTAAGACTTCAGAATGTGCCAGAAAACACAGGAGAAGACCTTAAAAATTTGCTAAGTGAAGCACTTGAACCAGTGACATGTATGAAAGCAGCGGATATAAAAAGCAATATGGATACGGTTTACAGAACCTATCCAGATTATACTAAAAAGAAAAGCCTGCCTGGTGAAATTATGATAAGGTTCTCCAAAAAATCTACAAGAGACGTGGTGCTTAGGACCACAAACAAAGCAGCTCTGAAGATCCTGGGAGAAGAAGTAAAAGTGATGAAGGATATCCCATTTGAAATAAGGAAAAGAAAGAAAGCCTATGGAAAATTGACATCTTGGCTCCAGTCTGAGTCTATCATCTATCGTTGGAATACTCCAGAAGGACTATGCTTCAGCATCAAAGATAAGGAGTATAAGATTGACTCTGTTCAACAAGCAAAAAAATTTCTGGAAAAAAGCAAAGAGCAGAAAACTGGGAGAGACTCAGATGGTTCACTGGCCTCGCAAGAAAGCATGTATGGATTTGATAGCTCAAAGAGTGAAGAAGAAGTGTCTGACTCGGAAAAAGGAGCTGCAGCTCCAAAAATAGTTGAGACTGTTAAGACAAGAAGAGGACGAAAGAAGAAATAGTGATTAAACTGTTTTATTAAGCATTGCACTTATGTATTATAAATTGTTTAATTAACGCTACAATCTAAGCTACATATACCTGTGGAATGCATAGTGAGGAATGTGCTCAGGGCCTCTGCATTGGCCCTGCTTTTCGAATGAAGCTGTCTGTAAAGATCGTGCCCAACTCCTCTACCTTGCCCTCTCCCATGCCACTTCCTCCTTCCTCTGACAGACTCTACAGGACTTCACTCAACAAGACAGGCTGGCATTTCTTTCTTCCTCCTTCTCTCTCTCCTTCATTTCTATTTACACTCTCTTTAAATTAGTACTATCAGTTTAGTTTAGGATTTTGTAGAAGTTAGGATTAGTAGAACATTTATATATAGTGTATGTGTGTGCATGTGTTTTGAATTTTTTATTCAGTTTGCTAATCCCCTTTGCTATTATTTTTATTAATAAATCCTTAATTTTAAACCAATGTATTTTTATTCCTAAGAATTTGCACACTCTTATGAGGCATTAGATCAAATCTTGGATCCTGGTAGCCACAAGCAGTGGGGTCCCAATAATATTTGCCCTGAGTACATGTGTGTATGGGCCATTTGGGTAACACAACAACCTTGCATCCAAGTCATTTTAAGAAATGTGGTGGGGATATGCACAGCTGCAGATTGTGGGAATGTCTGTATGGAAGTCACATGGATGATATATAAAGCTATGCAGTTCAGTTAAAGAGTGACTGAAGTTAAGTGGTGCAATGCAGCTAGCTGAGGTGCTTTCTGGCAACACAGTCATTGCACACTTTGTAATCTGTAGGGAAAGTGGTTCGATACATACATTCTTTAGGATATTTTCACACATCACATCTTTATGAAGCATCCTCCAATTGGAATATAGGTATGGCCAGAAATACCTTCTATCAATTACATCTAATTTCAGAGCTCTTGCCTGTCCTCAGCCCAGGTGTTCTTTCCATGTGGATTCATGCTTCAGGAACCTTCAGATTAGAGCTGTAATATGGGGGGGGGGGGGGGGTGACAGTTTTTTTCAGGAAAAAATTGGAATTTTGGAAAAAGTTGAAACATGCACATTACTTACCTTCTTATCAAGCCTGTTTTACTTCTTTAGCAATGTCAAATGTATAAATAATTGAAGTCAATGGGCTTAGGAAGTTGCAGCTGTGCGTAGGAAGCTAAAATTGCACTGTTTTCTACAAGTAAAAATGCAAATACACGCTCCAACTGCAAATATACCCAACTACACCCAGCATGTCAGAATATCAAGTTAAACCTTATAACAATGAAAACATTTAACTATAAAAAAGTGTATTATCATTATATATGTTATAGTTGTAATCAAAGTTAGTTGCATTTGAACAATATATGGTTGAAAATGCTCCTTCTCCCATGCTACCTCTGCTTTCTTTCCTTCCCTCTCACTCACCATCTTTGCGGTATCCCCCCTTTCCCTGCTTCTTTCCCTCCATCACAATCCCCATCCCCCCTTTTGCTTAATTTTTCTTTCCTCCATCCATTCTGGCTTTTCTTCCTCCTCCCATACTATCCACATAAGCACAAAAATTACACTGAGTAATCATGATGCTGCTTGTAGCTGTTCTGTTGCCAGATCCATCATTTATTCAACTCCTGACAATAATAAAGTCTAATAGGGCACAACACTTTTCTTTTGTAACTGTTAATTTCATCTGCGTGGCTTCTGTGCAATCCTATATGAGACTGCACATGTGCAGGCCAGCTGTGGAGATGAATATTCCAACATTTGTTGTAGTGCTTTCCAATGCACTTGGGGCACTCTGCCTCCCCTCCGGCATGCACCCCCATTTCCTGCCCAAACTGGCATGTGACAGAGGTAAGGATCATGCACCTCCCTAAATCCTTTGCTGCTATGAATGTAAAATCATCTTTAGCTTCTTAGTTCTCCTCAGAAAATTATTTCCTTTGGGTATGAAAAAAGTTAATCCTAATGGTGCGGTTTAGGAAATGTTGTGAGTGTGGGACAAAAATGGCCCAGACTGTTGAGTGTGTTCAGACAGGCAGCTAATCTCACCATTGGCCCAGCTGTAATTTGATCTAGATCTTTTTGATCCAGCATTGCACAACCAGACAGCTCCCCCATGAATCACTTTACCATGCGTGACTCCACGGTGGATTGTCTAGACCAGGGGTGGGCAATTGTTTTGGCTCAGGGGCCACTTTGTGGGAGTGGAGGTTAGCAGAGGGCCGCACCTTTTAAAATGATTGCATTCATTAGTTAACTTTGCATTTCAGAAAAGGTATAAATTGTATCATAAAAATCAATAAATATAAATTAAATAAAATAGTGGTAGTTTTATTCAATTTAATTATTGTGCTAATTTCATATCATCTATAGCTGCAAGCACATTTAATTTTAGAATCAGTTTAATGAGACAAATATACCTATCACACTTTTCTACAATTTTTTTGAAATCAGGAGTGAGATTGCTTGTTGAGATTCTCATCACAGCCTGCAAGTTAATGTCTGTCAAAGAGCATCTATATTTACTCTTGTTGATCTTCATGCAAGAAAAGCTTTGCTCACAAATATAGGTAGACCCAAATATAGAGAACATTTCCCCAGCAAATTTCTTCATACATGGAAATTTTTCCAGCAGACAAAGATTTGTAAAAGTCAACTAATGTCACAGCATTAAACATTTCTTTCACAGTGTGATCTGACTGCATGTCAATAAGTTCAAGCTGCAGCTCCTCAGGTGCTGTATCAATATCAGCAGTGATGGGATAAGAGAGCAAATTGAATTTAGGCTGTTTTCTTGAAGTCCTGAAATCTTCTTGGCGGGCCGCAAAAAAACTCTGTGGCGGGCCGCACGTGGCCCCCGGGCCGCCATTTGCCCACCCCTGGTCTAGACGGCACCCATTGTAAGGAGCCATATGGTCGGCTTTTAAAAAAAATCCTATTTGTGCATGCGCATATGTGCCTCATCATCTACTTGTTTTTCCGCACATGCACAGACTAAAATGGTAAAAGCACCACCAGCAGTACCTTCCTCTAGGTACCATTTCAGTTAACAAAGTGCACAAATATCACAGGACCTTCAGAAACATTAAATTGTTCAGATTGTTTGACTGGAGCTCTGCGGACGTCCCATGTTTAAGCAGTTATGTGCGGATCGCTGAGATTTTTTAAAAATGGCAGCCATTAGGGATGGTCTGGTGAAATGACTAGATGGGAGAAAGTCCACCAGTGGCCTGTCGGCCAGCTTAGGACCATATTTTCACCAAGTTTTTTTTAGTATGGATCCCCAGTGGGGATCAATGGGCTGATCACAGAAGCGTTACGATTCCCAAATGTTGTTGTCTGGAAGTGCACTTTAAATCCACCAGGCACAAGTGGTGGCTCAAAACAGCTGTCTGAATGGACAAAAAAGGCCCAGACTATTTAGCAGAAGCTGTGCCTTGTGAGTCACAGTTCACACGAGTTCACACCCAAGGCTCAGCATGAAAGGGCTTCACATTTACAGGGGGAAACATTAGAAATTCCTAAGACTCACCCAAAAAATTGTCTGGTACAGTTGGAAAAAAGGGTCTGTACTCCATCTGTGGTTTCAGTGCCCTTGATACCAGCATCAGATCCAACACACAAACAAACACACCAGTCAGCTTTGATTCTGAAGTCCATGTTGGAACCACCACCAAGGAAATCAAAATCCAAGCAAAATCCAAGAATTCTCCCAGACATCTTGTATCACTGGCAAGGGGCAGTTCTGAGAGAACATAAGGGTTGCCAGCCTCCAGGTGGCACCTGGATATCTCCTGCTATTATACTTGATCACCAAGATCAGTTCACCCTGGAGAAAACAGCTACCTTGGAGGGTGGACTCTATGGCATTATACCCTACTGAGGTCCCTTAGCTCCCCAAACCCCACCCTTCCCAGGCTCCACCCCCCAAAATCTTGAGGTATTTTCCAATGAAGAGCTAGCAACACTAGAGAATGTCTGCCAGATGTGTGCCACTGCTGTCTACACCTTCTCTGTTGGTGAGGCAAATGGATAGCCCTCCCTCATCTGATAAGAACAGAAGTACCACCCCACCCCCCGACTGTGGGTTCCTCCAAGTCTAAGCACAGCAAGACAAAAGAGGCCCAAGGATCTGTACTCAGGGACCCTATTTTGGGGGCCCATCACAGGCTCCATGGTTTCCCTCTACCCCAATGCATCCCTGATGTACCTACCATAATGGGGATCTTGGAATTATCAGGCCAAGCCTTATCCAACCAGGCATTCAGTATAATCACCTCCAGCCTTCAATATTGAGTTTCAACAGGATCCTTTGACATTGATGCCAGATTAGCCTTCAGCACCTCTCAGTGTACAAACTTCAGATTCAGAAGATGGTTTCATGCTACTATCAGAATTTTGTTCCAACACCACATCAATGCTAGCCCCTAATAACATGTTGGGGACACAGCTCCAATCTCCCCAATGAGGGACCTTCGCCTCTATTCTGAGCAGCTTATTAGGATGGTGAAATGATGAAAACTTGATGTACTCTCCATTAAGCCAAAACCACTGAATCTGATCTTTAAAGTATTCCATAACAGTATTACCCTGACCCGGGCTGAGGACAGACTGGCAGTCTCCGCTGCTCTGCCTCCGCTTCAAAAGCAGAGGCAGAGCGGCCGTTCAGACGGCTGCATCTGCCCGGAGGAGGGGGCCCGGACGCATCGCGTCCGGTGCCGCGCTCCTCCCGCAGCAGCTGAGCACCACTTCAAAGTGGTGCTCGGCTGCTGCGGAGCGCGTTCCACCCGCCGGAGTGGGTGTGAACGCGTGCGGGGAGGGGGAGCCGCGCAGTGTCCGCCCGCCGCCATAGGAAGCCACCCGCAAACTGAACGCTGCGGGCGGCTTCCTTCCGGCGGCGTGCAAATGCCGCACCGCGGGGGAAATTCCCCTGCCCTAGTCTGCCGCGCCATGGAGGTGCGGCAGACTTTAAGTCTGTCCACGGCCCTGGATGGCCCAGGCTAGCCTGATCTCATCAGATCTTGAAAGCTAAGCAGAGTTGGCCCAGGTTTGTATTTAGCTGGGAGACTGCCAAGGAACACCAAGGTTGTGACATGGAGGAAGGCAATGGCTAACCACTTCTGAATATCTTGAAAACCCTATGAAGTCAACAAATGATGATGATGATGATGACGATGACGACAACAACAGCAGCAGCAGCAACAACAACAGTAACACTGGGCCAGTAACTTTTCACATGTTACAGGGAGTGTTCAGTACTGCCAACAGCATCTAAACCAGCCTACATGCCTCTGTTGGTGAGAAAACTAGAGGATATGTATAGAGTGCAGGAAGAAGAGGGTAGATTTCTGTTCATCCATCCACCAGCTAACTCACTGGTAGCAGAAGTGCTTCCATCTAACCAGAGATGTGGCTCACATTCAACCCCATTTGACAAGAAGGGTCCAAAATTAGAACCTTTAGGTCACAATATTTACTCTTCTGGTGCTTTGGCTGTTAGGGTAGCCAACTTCAGTGCTGTAATGAATCCATTTGAATCCACAACTGGCCAGTGGTGGATTGGAGCCCCACAAAGCTGGGCCTTGTCTAGACATATACTCATTGCCTTCCACTCTCAAATCCAATTAATATTTTTGCTTCAGTTCCGTAGTCTTCTTTTGATTTTGCATCTTGTATTTCTTACTGTATTGGGATCATGATATTGCTGGAGAGGGGAGCCAATTCAATACAGTTTTTTAAAAAAATCTACAATCACTCTTCCTCAAAGATGATGTAATGTAATGTGCAAGCCTTTGAACTTTGCAAGGAACCTGATGCAATAGATAACATGAAACTAGAAGGGAAGGGCTTGTGCTGACAGGATACTGCCTGCAGGAGGGGAAAGATGTTTTAATTGTATTATCCCTCTGATTTACAATACAGCTATGAAATTTCAGAAGCTAGCTGGCCCATGATCAACTCAGGCTTATAAATCCCTCCTACTCTTAAGCAAAACAGGATACAAAAATCGTAAAAGCTATCTGAATACCTGGAAGTAAGCAGGTTTCAACATACATCAGCTTCTATAGTTTATGTTAAGTGGATACTCTTTGAATCACATTTGCTGTGTTTAAACATCCAAGGCCTAAATCTCTCTTTTAGGTTCTTATTGCTAAACTGGAAATATACGTAATCAGAATGATAATGCAAATTATCTATGAGAGATGATGGATAGAATCTATTTTCCTGTGTTTTACCTCTTGTAACTGGTGATTCATGTTCTCAAAACTGACAGTTGCAGTTATCTTTTTGGAAGGTGGAAGTAGGTTAATTTAATTTTAACTGTTATCAGCATTCCAAGATATAAAGGTGTGCCTTATAAAAAACTGGAATATTGATTTATTTAGCCCACTAGTGACTTTTGGTAGTGTCTTTTTTAAAGTCTTAGGCCAGCACTGCAATGTTCCTTGCTGATGTTACCAGAGACCTGTCATAATCTGATATATATAAAAGCCCTGGCATATTGGCACTTTCCAGCTCTTCCATTGGCTGTGCTGTGCACTCCATCAGCCATAGGCCCATCAACTGCCACTCAAGAGTACAAACATGCCATTGGCTGGGTGCTGGATCTGCTCCTCTCCTTCATCCACTGTCATGTTGGCCAATCTTTCCTGTCAGAATAAACTGCCAAAATGGCTGTCTTTCCTGACGAAGACTCTTCTACTGCTTGGCTCCTCCATGGCTGGCTGGCTGGCTACTGAGGTGGGCCAGCGGTCATCAAACCATTTTCTCCTCCTCCTGCTGTATGGCTCACTTTCCCCGCAGTGGCTGTTGCTAGGCTGCCAAGCTTGTTTCTATCAGTAAAAGGGCAGGGGGCGGGGCCTTTTCAGGCCTACTTTGGCCCTTGTGGGGAACTCATTGGAGCCAGTCCTGACTAGGGTTGCCAGCTCCAGGTTGGGAAATTCCTGGAGATTTTGCAGTGAAGTCTATGGAAGCCAAAGTTTGGGGAGGGGAGAGGCCTCAGCTGAACAGAATGCCATAGAGTCCACCCTCCAAAGCAGTTATTTTCCCCAGAGGGAGATAGATCTGTTGTCTGGAGCTCAGTTGTGATACCAGGTGTTACAACAGCCAGTGTGGTGTAGCAGTTGGCACTTCAGAGCAGGGTCTGCCAGACCCACGTTCTTGCTGTGGAACCTGAGTGGGTGATTTCAGACCAGTCACAGACTTTCAGCCTAACCTACCTCACAGGGTTGTTGTGCAGATCAAAAGGGGGTGAGGTGAATGATGTAAGCTGTTTTGGTCCCCACTATGAAGAAAGACTGTACTTTTCCTCCTGGGGAACCATTATTGCCAATCTCCAGGAGAGGGCTGGAGATCACTGAGAATTATAACTGCTCTCCAGATGGCAGAGATCAGTTCCCCTGGATAAAATGGTAGACTATGTCTCATTATACCCTGCTGAGGTGGCCCCCCCTATGACAGCCAGTGTGACATAGCAGTTAGCGCTTCAGAGCTGGGTCTGCCAGGCCCAGGTTCATTCTGTGGAACCTGAGTGGGTGATTTCAGACCAGTCACAGACTGTCAGCCCAACTTACCTCAGAGGGTTATTGTGCCAATCAAAAGGGGGAGAAGAGAATGATGTAAGCTTCTTTGGTCCCCACTGTGGAGAAAGACAGTACTTTTCCTAGGTAGATGCTGCAGGGAGTGGGGAGGAGATGGAAAGCTGAAGTCAGAAGGGCAGATAAAGATAGGTTGATGATTGGCTGGGAAGGAGATATGGGTACCAACTCCAGGTTGAGAAATTCTTGGAGATTTGAAGGGTGGAGCCTGGAGAGGGTGGGGTTTGAGGAGGGGTGGGACCTCAGACTGGGAAAATGCCATAAACTCCACCCTCCAAACCAGCCATTTCCTCCTGGAGCACCATTGTTACCAGTCTCCTGGTGAGAAACAAAATAAACTCACCAAAGAAAACCACTATTTTGTGACTTTAACATACTTGGTTGTACTCTTTATAATGTTTATAGTGCAGATTTCTTAACCATCATCTTTATGTAAAGTAAATGCCATAAACATAGACAAAGCCAGTAGATAAAGGTGTGAGTACAATACAAAAGCTTGATGCAAAAGTTATTGACTCTGTTTAGGCTATATTCCTGGAATGTTTTATCTTCAAGGTGCCTTGATAGAGCTATGAAGTGGAAAAGTAGACCAGTAGACTAAAAGGTCAAATACCTTTTACCATAGAATATTCTATGCTAGCATAAAATATTCATAATTTTTATGAGTTTAAACCTGGTGTAAAATGTAACATCAACCCCACCTATTATAAAAGTATGGCAAAACCTACAGTATTTTGAACTGGGATAGAATGAATTAGTGGCACCTGTGAGTCTGGTACACTATCATGATGTATTGGATATACATTATTAATATTAGTTTGCAGAATTCTGTATGCTGATTTCTGTACTCTCAAGATAAAACCCCATGTGTTTCTTTAAGAACCAACATATAGCTAGCAAGCAACTGTATCTTTAAAATGAATCAGTGATATCTGTGAGTCTGTTATACTACCATGATATATTGGACATGTATTTGGTATACATTATTAGTATCAGTTTTTAACTTTTCTGTATGCTGTTTTCTGTATCTCAAGATCAAAAAAACCTTGTGTTTCTTTAAGAACTAACATATAGTTAGCAAGCAACTGTACCTTTAAAATTTCATGTCTGTGTTTCTAATTAAGAATCAGTAAGATAGTATGAAGTAGTATGAAGTAGTATGAAGATACTAGAGAGAAGTTGCATTGATCCACATTATTGTCATTCCTGCAGTGGTGAGTGTTTGTTCTTTTCTTCTCAGGGAAATGAAGGTCAATTGTTTCTACACTGACATAAGACGCGTATTGTTTTTTAAAACAGCTCTATCAAGAGATTGGTGATGAACACCAACAGAGAGATAGAGTTGATAATGATACTTGAAACTGCTTGTCAAGCCTAGGAAAGCGTGTTCTCTTTATCTCTTGTGTTCCTTGGATTCACACATCTTTAAAGGAAGGAGTGATTTATGCTATTCAGGAGCTTGAAAAACAAAGACTTTTTAGTCTACTGGTCTACTTTTCCACTTCATAGCTCTATCATGGCACCTTGAAGATAAAACATTCCAGGAATATAGCCTAAAAAGAGTCAAGAACTTTTGGATCAAGCTTTTGTATTGTTTTCACACCTTTATCTACTGGCTTTGTCTATGTTTATGGCATGTACTTTACATAAAGATTATGGTTAAGAAATCTGCACTATAAACATGATAAAGAGTACAACCAAGTGTGTTAAAGTCATAGAATAGTGGTTTTCTTTGGTGAGCTTATTTTGTTTTTCCCATTGTGTTTTGATACAATCTTCAGGTGAGGGCTGGAGATCACTCAGAATTACAACTGCTCTTCAGGTGGCAGAGATCGGTTCCCCTGGAGAAAACAGTGGACTCTGTGTCATTATACTTTGCTGAGGTCACCACAGCAAACTGATGCTGAGTGCCCAAGGCCAGGGCACCTGCCCAGAGGCTTTTTCTAGAGCCCGTTGTATTTATTTCCACAAAACAGGCCTTAGTCCTAGTTATATATACTGGTCTTTGGTATCATTAATCATTAGTGTAAGAAACTATGGGCAAGACAAATGTTCATGGGAGCTGTCTTGAGTGAGTCTGCTTATTTCTACTAGGAGGGCCTTGCATAGGGTTGCCTGGCCTCAAACTATGGTGTGAGGCCTCCTGTCGATTGTCTCATGAGGGAGAAAAATAAATGCCACCACCCTCTGTACCAGTACATCAACCTGGAAATGACAATGGATAGCTCAAGGAATCATCCAAAGCCCTATATGACAATGGGTAGCTTTAGGAATCATCGGAAACTAATAGTTTACCATAGAGTTTCTGATTTTCCTAGAGCTACCCGTTGTCACATCCAGTCCAACCCACTGTGTCCCCATCCTTTGCACCCCCCATGTCCCCTGCCCCAAACCCTCCTTTTGGATGTCAAGCTCAGCCTGGCAAACCTAGCCTTGTATGCTGTGAATGGATTGTTTCTCATAATTTACTGGGAGTATTCATAGAATCATAGAATGATAAGGGTCTATATAGGCCATCTAGTCCAAACCCCTGCTCAGTGCAGGATCAGTCTTAAGCATCCTTGACAAATGTGCATCCAGCTGCTGCTTGAAGACTGTTGGTGAGGTTGAGTTTAACACCTCCCTAGGCAGCTGATTCCACCACTGAACTAGTCGTATGGTAAAACATTTTTTCCTAATATCCAGCCAGTACCTTTCTGGCAATAATTTAAACCCATTATTGTGAGTCCTATCCTTTGCGGCCAACAGGAATGGCTCCCAGCCCTCCTCTAAGTGACAAGAGCAAGAGAACACACAGTACTCAGGAGTGGCCTGACCAATGTGGTGTACAGCTGGACTATGACATCTTGTGATTTGGATGTTATGCCTCTGTTGATATACCTCCAAGATGACATTGGCCTTTTTTGCTGCTACTTTACACTGCTCGTATTTAATTTACAGTCCACCCCAGTTGGGTATGCCCCAACTTCTTATTCACCCACACTGTGCTACCCAGAAGTGCACCCCCCATATGTTTTTCATTTTTGTAACCCATATGTAGAACTCTGTACTTTGCCTACTTGAATTGCATCTTGTTTATATCTACCCACTTTTCTAGTGTGTTCAAATCTCATTGAATCCTATCTCTATCTTCTGAGGTGTTCACTACACCTCCCAAATTGGTGTCATCTGCAGACTGAATGAGTAGTCCCTCCACTCCCTCATCCAGATCATTTTTGGTGTAGTGGTTAAGTGTGTGGACTTTAATCTGGGAGAACCGGGTTAGATTCCCCACTCGTCCACTTGCACCTGCTGCGTGATCTTGGGCAAGCCATAGTTCTGACAGAGCTTCAAAAAGAGCAGTTTCTGTCAGAGCTCTCTCAGCCCCACCTACCTCACAGGGTGTCTGTTGTGGGGAGGGGAAGGGAAAGGAGTTAGTAAGCCACTCTGAGACTCCAAGTGAAGGGCGGGGTATAAATCCAATCTCTTCTTCTGAGCCCTTTAGCACCCCCTGGACACCTCACTCCAGATGAAATGCCATTGACAACTACGTTTTTGGTGAGGTTCTCCGACCAGTTCCCTATCCACCTATCTATTCACAGTCCTCCAGTTTACCCATCAGAACATCATGGGGACCCCTGCCAAAAGCTTTACTGAAATCCAGGTAAACAACGTCAAGAGCTTTCCCATGATCCAGTAAGCTTGTCACTCTCTCAAAGAAGGAAACAAGGTTTGTCTGGCAGAACATGTTGGTGACAAATCCATGCTGAGTTCCCCTGATCACTAAATTGTCCTTCAGATACTTGCAGACTGACTCCTTTCCTCTCTTTTTCACAATCCTCCAATCTTGTGGCACATCTCCTGTCCTCTAAGAGATCTTGGAGATGTTGGACAAAGGTTCTGCAAGCTCTGTAGAAAGTTCTTCAAGCACTCTCAGGTGCATTCCATCTGCCCCAGGGATTTGAACTTATCCAGTACAGCCAGGTGCCTCTCAACAATCCCTCTGTCATGTCAACCAGCAGCCCAGAAACCATGCCTTGCCTACTACCATCTCTAGATGAGCCTGCTCTCTTTTTCAGGGGAAAAACTGAGGCAACATAGGCACTGAGCCCTTCTGCCTTTTCTCTGTCATCTGTCAGAGTTTCTCCATTTTCACCTCTTTACCTTGTGTTTGTGCCTCTCATATCTAAAGAAGCTTTTCTTGTTCTAGCTAGCCTCCCTGGCCAGCCTCAGTTCACTCTGAGCTTTGGTCTATCTGATGGCTGACCTACAGTGCCTAGCAACACTCAGATACTCTTCTTTAGAGGTATACTCTTCCCTCCACTTCTTGAACATTTCTTTTTTCTTCCTTAGCTCTGTTCAACCACACTGGATTTTTGGATCCCCTACCATGTTTCCATCTTGTTGGAATAGTGATGGCTTGAGCTTATAAGAGTCCTTGTTTTAGGGGAGCCCACCCTTCACTTTCTCCTTTCCCTTCCAGCATTCTTGCCCATGGAATAACTCTTATCATTCCTCTGAGTACATTAAAGTTTGCCCTACTAAAATGTAACATACAAATCTGCCTGCAAACTTCCCTGGCCCCCACAGCAAAAGTAGTTTTAGGAGGTCATGGTCACTTCCCCCTAAGGCCCCCACCACCTTCACCCCATCTACCAACTCTCGCCTGTTGGTTAATATTAAGTCAAATATGGCCAGGCCCCTTGTAGCTTCCTCTCCACCATTTGACAAAGGAAGTTGTCAGCCAGACTGGACAGGAAGTTGTGTGACTCTGGACACTTAGCGGAGTTTCTCAACATGCATCAGGGAAACTTAAGTACCCATAAGTACAAGGTCATGTTGCTGCCTTGTATTGCCATTAAATTCTAGTTACACCTACTTTTTAAAAGAGATGACAATAGTCTTATTGCTCACATGTTAATGGAGTCCCAGTCTTCTACGTGGGTTTGTCATATAGAAGAAAACAATAATTCAATTGGGCTTAATATTGGAGATATATCTCTGCATACAGAAAAGTCAGCTTTTAGGCTGATTAGGCAAAGACTGGTTGACATTGAGAGGCAGGTTCTTGAGAGCCTTGCAAAGAGTAGGTAAGTAAAGGTAAAGGTTTCCCTTGCTCAAAAGCCAGTTGAATCCAACTCTAGGGGGCAGTGCTCATCTTCGTTTCAAAGCCGAAGAGCCAGCACTGTTCAAAGACATTTCTGTGGTCATGTGGCTGGCATGAGTAACTACCAAGGTGCATGGAACACTGTTACATTCCCACCGCAGCGGTACCTATTTATCTACTTCCAATTTCTTGCTTTTGAACTGCTAGGTTGGCAGGAGCTGGGGCCAGAGACAGGAGCTCTCTCCGTCATGCAGCACTTGGGTCTCAAACTGCCGAGCTACCAACCTTCCAGTCTGCAGCTCAGCATCTTAACCTCTGAGCCACTGCAGTAGATGCTCACCCCTTAATTTGGGGCTTTTAACTTTGGAGCATAGGGCTGAATATCTAACTTGTTTAACAATCCTGGGGCAATGCAGAGCATATATCTTAGCCAGGTTTAATGTGTTGCCATCAGCAGTATTATATGGGAGATTCCAAAAAAACAAAACAAAAACCATTTGACAGTAGATTGCGTTCCTGCACTAAGTGGGAGAAAGAAACTCTTGAACATGTGTTTCTTTCATGTACTTTTTATTTGGACTTGTGCCTTATATTTATTGAGCCTTGGTTGAGAAAATATTCAGGGAAACCTGATAAATGTAAGATTAATTTTTTGCTGACAACCCAGAATCATGTAATAATTGAAACGGTTGCAAAATTTCTGAATGAAGCTTCAAAAAGGCGTTCAGTATTCTCTGCAAAGTAAGTCATATGTTCTGTATGTTATGCCAATAAAGGATGATGATGATGATGATGATGATTGTTGTTATTATTGTTTTGCTGTACTGTCAAGCTGTTCAAGGAGGGCAGCATCCATCTTCTCACCCTGGTCTGGTGGTCTGTAGCTGACCTCAACCACAATACTCCTTGTTCTTCCTTCTCTTATGCTCACCCAGATATTTTCCATTGGGCTGTCACATATCACTTCCAGTATTTCCTGACAAGCAACCCATTTCCTCACATACGGCACCACTCTGCCTCCTCTTTCATTTTTTCTTGAACAATTCATATCCATTCACTACTACATTCCAGTCATGGGAATCATCCCACCAAGTCTCTGTAATGTCTACTAAATCATATCCCTCTGTCTACATTAGAAGCTCAAGCTCTTCCTTTTTATTGCCAAAACTTTGGGCATTGGTACCTAAGAACTCGAAGCCCCACACCTGAAGCCCCTCAGCTTCAGTTCCATTTGACCTGATCTTCCCAGGTGGGCCTCTGCTGCTTGCTGTCCTTCACTGAAATCCCTATGTTGGTCGTCCCCTTCCCGTTGATGTATCAGCTTAATGTTGGTTGTCTCCTTCCCCTTGTAGTGTCCTGATAAATCTCCCCTGGTTCCTGCCAAACACATTCTTTCCCAACTTTAATAGGTGAAGTCCATTACATGCTAGTAGGCCATCTTCCTGAATACCTGCCCTGTGATCCCAGAATCCAAATTGCTCCTGCTGGGTCTACCAAAGCTGCCAGTAGTTCTCCTTCATTATATTCTGTTCCCATCACATTTCTCTTCCTCTGATGGGAAGGATGGAAGAGAATACCACCTGTGCCCTCATTCCCTTCAGCTACTTCCCTGTAGGTGGGTTTCATCTTGTCCCACAATGTTGTCCAAAGGGTATATGTAGCTACAGGGCAATACTGTATGAAAATTTAATTACCATCAGTATGTTGATACCATGTTACTCGCTGTTGTACCCTCTCAAACTGAGAAGAGATTTTATTTATTGTATTATATTTATGTTATTTATGGTCTGTCTTTCTCACAATGAATCAGCGTAATCAACAAATATGGGGCATTCATTAAACAATGCATTAGAATTATAGCAGTCTGGAACCACCAGAAAGAACTGAGGCAGAGCATAAATTGTCACACGACACATTAAGCAGTGTAATATTACATAATAGGATTCTACTTACAGTAAACTATACATAGCAGTATAGGCCACATTTACTAACCATTTATCCAAGTAAGTTTGTATACCATTTTTTTACAGTGCAACCCTATTACCTGTACAGAAAAGCCCTCTTGAATATTTCAGTTTTGATGGCTTTAGGAAAGCTAAAAGGGTGGGAGCTTTCATGACATCCTTAGGCAAGCAATTCCATAAACTGGGAGCCACAATGAAGAAAGTGCATGCATGGGCAGTAGTTGATTTTGCCCTTTTGCAGGTTGGCACCTTTAGAAGGCCCTGCTGACATGAGCAAGTCATTGTGGTGAAGTGTAGAGGAAGAGGTGCCCACGGGTAAGAGAGACCAAGGCCATGAAGGGCTTTGAATGTGATAATCAATACTTTAAATTAGGCCCTGTAACAGATGAGCTGCCAATGACAGACAGACAACCTTTATTGGCATATCAGAGCTGCCAGTGGAGTGCCTGCATAATGGGAGTAATGTGCATGCTCCATTTGGCTCCTGATAATAGCTAAGCCATTCTGCACCAGCTGGGGTTTCTGAACTGATGAATTTGTGCCCCAAGATCCCCTTGCTGGAGATGTGAGAGGTGCATGAATAAAACACATCAGGTTTGATATTAAAACCAGGTCTTTTAAATGAGGCTGGAATTCTCCTCAGG
Source organism: Lepidodactylus listeri (assembly GCA_029233225.1). NCBI lineage: Eukaryota > Metazoa > Chordata > Lepidosauria > Squamata > Gekkonidae > Lepidodactylus > Lepidodactylus listeri. Next base: position 64,506,602 of record JARCFY010000002.1, on the reverse strand, counting down.
TACTCCCAATAGGAAATACCCTGTCTGCCTGAAAGAACATAGGAACATAAGAGAAGCCAATGCTGGATCAGGCCAATGGCCCATCCAGTCCAACACTCTGTCATACAGTGGTCAAAAATACCAGGTGCCATCAAGTTCTGGGAGCACCACAATCTGGGTCCCTTTGTTTAGTCCCCTAGTGCTTCCTCACATCCATGACTCCTCACAATGACTCCAGTTCATAGGACAACAACCTGAGTTCCCAGAGCTTCCTTCACCATACAAACTTCTCAAGTAATTCACTGACAGCTATCAAGCCACTGCTCAATCTCTAACTGGCTCTAACTGGTCTACCACTCAGGCAATTCACTCCTCCCACCTAGATAATTATCCTGTCCCCATTGCCTCACCTGGCATGCCTATATTTGTCCTCCACTTCCCCCTAGACACACATCATCTTTTGCTCATCCCCAAATTCAAACTCATCCATAAGAAACATGGCCCTGCACTCTTGACCCAATCCTGCTGCAGATCCTAACCTTTGTACGGAATTTGACCAATAAAATAATTCCCCCACTGAAGTCCAGGCAACTCTAAATACATAAAAAGGACAACTCACTGGGCATCCCCCAAATCCTTTGTACTACATTCTGCACTTGGTATTTAGTATTAAGCTGAGCAGTTTAACATCAGTGTGTTGACACCCAATTGAACATTGCCTCTCCTTTGTTTCTGACTAAAGGTCTATATTGGTATTGGTGCTCATTCAGTGTCCACCTATAAATAAACCCTCCTACCTCTGAGCTAGAATCTACCTACTTGTCCAACTTGCTGCTAGGCTTGGTCAATATCCTTTCCTTCAGAAATGGTAATCAATCTAACGCTGGCATTTTCCAGATGGCCTTAACATTCCATTTTCATTTCTGTTTGTTATTGTCCCCCCCCCCCTTGTTTCCACACAGCTTTGTTAGCAATCTCTTGCTGTCTTGGTTTTTCGACATTTTTTTCAACATATCGAAAGAGTGGGAGGGAGCTGAATAACCAGGACAGCAAGAGATTGTTAACAAAGGCCCATTACGCACGCACATTTTACTGCACATTTTCAGAGCAGTAAGCCTTTAATCTTGACTGGATTCTGTGCTCAGCTTATGCACCATTCTTTTTCCTTCCAGTGTATTTATTCTGCAGCTACAATTTAAAACAATCTAAATCAGGGTGGAACATCACTGGTGACATGTGAGGAGTCATGTCCAAAGCTTTTTTTTTTTTTTAATGTATGCAACTGTCCTAGCGCAGCTGCACAGTAGCATCCAGCAAGCACCTTCCATTTAAATGCTCATGTTTCAGGTTTTACGCATGCATTTTAGCATTAGTTCCTTGAATGAAAGAGAACAGAAAGGAACGCAGGCAAAGGGAGAGGGAAATATGTTGGAATTTACAAGACTTTTTTTTGAAACTGACAAGCAGCTGTGAAGCACAGTTTTCCATATTGCCAAGCACTAGAGGATTCTCTGCTGTGTTATCAGCCACTGTGAAAAATGGGAGTCATACAATCTTATTATATGGGGAACATGTTGAATATACAGAATGCACAGTAGAACCCACTGGAATTACAAGTTGTGATTGTTTGCAAGGGTGTGTGTGTGTGTACGCATGTGTGCACCTGTGCAAAGTCAGCTGCAGCTCCACCACACTTTGCACAGGGCTGTAATTTGTATGGGTGTGGAGTCCTCTGGCAGAAACTCTGGAGATTTTTTTTTTTTAGTATTGTGCCACTAAATTTAAAAAGTGGGGGTTATTTTTGCCAGTGCCCTAGTGCAGCTGCATAGTAATGCTAATTACTTGCAAATTTGTTTGGTTTTCTCTTTGTGATTCTCTAATTTGATCCTGCACACTGGTTGTGATTTTGGCAGTTTTTAAAAGCTTGTCCTGTGCTGATTGCACTCTGTCCTCCGAATGGATCAATCCCAAGCAATTCTTATGTTTGGCAGTTTGCAAAAGATCTGTATGGCTCAGCTGCTAAAGCATTAAAGGGAAAAAATGTTTCCAAAACTTTAGGCTTTCCATTCCAGTGTCTGTCTGTCTGTTTCTCTCTCTCTCTCTCTCTCTCTCTCTCTCTCTCTCTGTCTCATGTCAATTTCATTCTGCAGGGACACTTCCCCCTCTAGTTTATTTGCATGCAGCATGGAAATCCAGAACTCTCTCAGCTCCACTTACCTCACAGGGTGTCTGCTGTGGGGAGACTAAGGGAAGGTGATTGTAACCCACTCCAAGACTCCTTCAGGTAGTGAAGAGCAGGGTATAAAACCAACTCTTCTTCTTCACTGGGGATGCTGCCATTTGCCTCCTCTCCAATCCTCCTTTCAAGTCAATACCAGCAGGGAACTAAACCTCACACAGCTCCTTCTAGACTCCCCCCACCTTTTTAATTTTTTTAATTAAGCGATTCAAAACTAGCAATAGTCTAATTTTGCTAGACTCATGCTGCTTGTAAAAAAAACCCCCAAAATTTAAAACGGGGGAAATGGAGCTTGTACACCAATGAAGGGGGTCACCAGAGGGGGTGGCAGGAGGTGCTGGGGCAGGGCCATGTTGTGGAGCATCACACACACTGCTAAAAGCTTTGCCACTGCCAAAGGCTGCATTGCGTGTGATGCAGGTGGCGGAAATGCATCTTCAGCTGCTTGAATGCCCGCTCAATGACCATGTGTGCTTGGTGGTGTGCCTGCTTATAGGCTGTGCAGTCTGGGGGGTGGCATCTTTGGGATATGGCATCAACAGAGAGGGCAGCAGGGGATACCCATGGTCACTTGGAGGGAAAGCTGGGGGAGCCATTAGGGAGCCAGACCCATGCCACATCCCCCCCCCCCCAAGCCATGCCAGGCATACTCACCCAGGAGCTAGCCCATTCCCTCTGGCCAGATGGCCATGAGCCAGTTCAGGCCAGAGGTGGCAAAGATTAGAACATCATGAATGTCACCCGGGAACCTGGCCACGAGGACTCTGAAAATACCCAGGTGGTTTCAGGAGGCTGTAGAAGTGGTGGCAGTGTGTGTGCAGCCCACTGTCCTGACCACATTGGGGAAGCTACCAAATGCAGTGAACCCTGCCTTGATGGGCTCAGCCTCTGCCATGGGGAAGTGAACATGCTCCTGGAGGTGCATGAGCATGGCATCCAGAAAGGTGTGCAGGCAACTGCTCACCAAGAACTGGAAGACCTCCAAGACTCCAGAAATGACCCCCTGGAAGGATCCTGTGGTGAGGAAGCAGAGGGACAGCAGGTCTTTCTGCAAGACAGAGATGGTATGGGGAGCAGGGACTTGCCCCTGAAGGGCTGGACTGAACTCTTCATAGAGGGCCTGGATGGCTACCCTGGCCAAGCAGAATCAATCCAAGCAGGTGCTGTCTGCAAACTGGAGGTGCTGATACACTACCAGTAATGCTGCACACAGTGCCTTTGCCATTGCTGTGCCACCCAGATTTACAGAGCTGGGAGCAAGTGAGGGTGGCGCACTCCAAGTGCTGAGGAAGGGGCAGGAGGGGGCCCCAACCTGGACGCATCAGGCCTGAGCCTGTGGGGAAAGGGAACAGTGATGAAGAGGGAGAAGGGCTCTCCTATATCACCACCTCTTTTCATTCTTGCACTGGAAATGTTTGCTGTCAGGATCAGACAAGACCCAAAAATAGAAGGCTTGAAAGTTGACAGAGAAGAATTAAAAATAGAAAGCTGTTCTGATGATGTGGTTTTAACAATTCAAAGTCCCCACTTATCATTACATCATATAATAAAACAAATTGAAATGTTTGGGTCCTTCTGGAAATACAAAATTAACAGGGAAAAAATCAAATGTGAGGGAAATGTTTAAAAAAAGTTACAGGATGCGAAATAACATAAAATCCAGTTAAATATCTCAGAACAAATCTGACCAGACAGAGTGATACATTGTTTACTGATAATTATTTAAAAGTTTGGATGAAGATACAAAAAGATTTGAAAAGATGGTCTAAATTGAAAATATTCTGGTTGGAAAGGATTTCTGCAATAAAAATGAATGTATTGCCAATTTATTTCAGATGATACCAATTAATATAAAGGAAAAGACATTGAAGGATTGGCAAAAAGAAATAAATATGTTTATTTGGAATGACAAAACCCCAAGAATTCGATTCAAAGTATTACAAGATGAAAAAACGAGAGGAGGCTTAGCAGTACCTAACATCAAATTGTACTGTCAAGCAGCTGGCCTAGTATGGATTGCAGAGTGGATTAAAAATCCAGATGCAGCAGATTTAGATGAGGGCCTGCACAGCTACCTTTGGATCACAAAACCAACCCGAAAGAATACAATGCAAGAAAAAAATCATGCAATTAGAGACAGTTTATTTAAGATCTGGGAAAGTATATAAAAAAGAATTAGTCCTCCGATATCTCTTCTAATGTCACCCATTGACACATATGATAAATAGGTGAGAAAAAAAAATTACTTCATTACATATGGAGATATTATAAACCCTCAAGAAAGAGTGAGGTCCTGGCAACAGATAAAAGGAGAAAGGAAAAAATATACAATAATTACTATATTTTCAACTAATTTCATGATTTAAAAAGGATGTGTATACAGACAGAATAACGGAACTGACTGAATTTGAAAAGACAATTACACAACAAAAAGATCATCTATTAGGATGAATTTATAAACTTCTACTCCAATATGACACTGTGACAGAACAAGTCAAAATGTGGATGCAAAATTTTGAGAACGAGATATCTTTTCAACAATGGGAAACCTTATGGACAAAGAATATAAAATTCATAGCTAGCCAAGTGTTATTTATGGAGCCTGGGGCATTCCAGAGCTAGTTACCAGAGACTGGCTGAGCTTGTTGCTCCAGAACAATAGTTACCTGGACTCTGGGAGGTAGCCAATCAGGAGTTAATGGTTCAGTACTTGTACCTATAGTTGGGTGTGTTGGGAAATGGGTATGGGCTTTGTGTGCTATTTAAACAGGGCCATTTTCCTTGTTCGTTTGTCTTGTTCCTGAAATAACTAAATAAAGCAGAGCTGTTTCACTGCAAGGCATCTTGAACCCAGTATTTTATACTGGCAATGAGGATGGGATCCTGTTGAGCAAGCCCAATGCCCATCTGCACCACACCATGCACAGAGTTCCAGGGCCACACACATTGCACCATAACCAGGACCATGCCGCCTGCTCCAGGACACTTCAAGTTCTTCCTCATCCTCTGAGATCACCAATTGCAAGAAGAAGCACACCACCTTCTTCTGGGTCTGCGGCCACTCGACCTCCGAGGTCACTTGCTGGCTCTGGTGGAGCTACAAGTCACTCCATACAAGATGATTAAGGACTGACTGCAGGAGCACTTCTAGCCGGTGCCCTCCATCATTGCGGTGCACCACGCATTCCACACAGGGAACCAGGCCAGGGGTGAGTTGATCATGGCCTATGTTATGGCCCTCCGATGTGCTGCCCAACATTGCAACTTCCACGACCTGGAGGAAGTGCTCCATGACCAACTGGTGTATAGTCTGCAGGACGAACAGATCCAAAGGCGGCTCATAGCCAAGCAGGACCTCATGTTCAAGGACACACTGGAAGAAGCCCTCAGGCACCATGGAACTGCACACCCCCTCCGCCCAGCCACACTAGGTACTTCACTTGCCCAAAGGACACCCCCGATAAAATTAAAGTGACTGCCTTAATTGAGGGAGCCCCATGCCAGATAGAGCTAGACACAAGGTCCTCCATTTCCATAATCTTAGAGGACACCCTTGTGAGGCTCTGCCCAAAGGGGGGTCCTCACCTCAGACCAGCCAGGTTTACCCTGCGGAACTTCCAACAGAATGAGGTGGCCATTAAAAGGGTGGGAAAGTTTAGGGTGAAGTACTGGAAGAATCTTGGACTTGCTGGTGGTTGGGGGCAATCGCACAAGTTTATTAGGTCTAGCATGGTTTGTGCTAGAGGTCATTTGGGGCTGAAGCGAGGCAGAGTGGCACTCCACCAGCCCAGGAGTGGGCACTAGGGCAGCCACGGGCTGAATCAGATTCTCTGATCTGATTTGGCCCACAGCTGAATTGCTGCTGAAAATCTGTGGTAGCTTAAAAAGCAGCTGGAGGAAAGGAGGTTTGAGGGAGAGGCTCCAAACTTACTGAGTAGCTGCTGGAGCCTCTCCCCCAAATACCCACCAAGTTTCAAGAAGATTGGACCAGGGGGTCCAATTCTACGGGCCCCCAAACAGGTTGCCCCCATTTCCTCCATTGTTCTCTATGGTGGGAAAAAAGTTACTTTTTTGTGGCCCTTTTTTACATGCCAAGGGAAATGCTGATTGCCACTTTGGGGTCAGGACACAATCCTGGAGGGTTTTTGTCAGCAGTCACAGTAGGTGTGGAGGGGGAGGTGTTTGTGAATTTCCTGCATTGTGCAGGGTGTTGGACTAGATGACCTGGGAGGTCACTTCCAACTCTAATTCTATGATTCTATGAAAGCAGGGGTTTAAATGGCCCCTGCATTCTGCTCTTCACGGATCACCACAAACAGCACCAAAATTCATGGAAGTTCATTGTGGCTCTTCAGTCCACAAACATTGCTTCACAAACCACGAACTGGCCAAACTTTGTGATTAACTTTAATTTGTGAGTTGGTTTGTGCCCATCCCTAGGTACAGTCTACTTTGGCTTGGAGTCAAGGGTACAGAAAGGTATGTACCTTGAGACAGCTATCTGAATTTTATTTTGTTGAAATTCTTTGTTTTAGTCCCTACATTCCTGGAATATTTGTGATGGGGTTATACATTTAAATAAATGTATTTCATTCCATCATTCAATCCCAAAATTGCCTATCATCATCACAGTGAATTATATAATGGGAAAAATGTTTCTGTGCTTTTGCATCTTCCTTTCCTGAATATATTCTCCCTCCCAAATACTTCTCATAATTCCCCTAACCCTGAAGCTGTTTTCCTGTAGCCCGGTGTATACGTAATTTCTGTTCAGGGGCACTCTGAGGGAATGTGGTTGAGAATTTACGACACTCGTTTTTGCCTTCTTTTCTCTAAATGGACTATGTATAAGTGGAGAGATGTGGGCACTTCCTGAAAGAGAAGTAGTAGGAGCAGGAAAGCATCAGGCAGCATCCTGGAGCTGTGTAAATGATCACAATGTGACAACATGCTTTTGGAGAAGGAAGCACAGTTCTAATTGTCTTTATTAAGTCACTGATGAAACATATTGGAAATCACCTGCATTGGAAACATAGGAAACCTTGCCCTTATAAGGAGATTCTGTGGAAATTCCTGGAACCCTGTCTGATAGAAACCATGGATGTTTTATAGACAAGGGAAATGGCCAATGGCTTCCCCTTCTGTGTTTCAAACTGTGTTTCTACAGTACCTATATTTTTGGCTGTTCTGTGGTATAAAAAAAGCAATCATAAAAATGCTGTTGATATAAACTGTATGAGAAATAATCTGCAGATATATAGATATCACTATGATTTACCATGCAATCATTTACACACAATTATATTTTAATATTCTAGAAAGGGTTGCCAACTCCAGGTTGGGAAACGCCTAGAGATTTTGAGGGGGGAGCCTGCAGAGGGTGGGATTTGGGAGGGAAGGGTGCTGAGCTGAGTATAGTATCATAGAGTCCACCTTCCAAAACAGCCATTCTCTCCAGGGAACTGATCTCTGTCATCTGAAAATCAGTTGTAATTTTGGGAGATCTCAGGCCCGACCTGGAGGTTGGCAACCCCACTTCCAGAACTTTCTAGAGCTTTGTCACTTCTGGTAAGCACCTCCAGTGCATATATGAAGCTGCCTTTTAAAACAAAAAACTGTGATGCTGCACCATCCCCAAACTCTCCTGCTGTTTATGCATGTGCATTCTCACAAAGTACAATTGAGTTCTACTGCTGCCTGTCCTTGCTGCATAACTGTTCAACTGTGTAGGCAGTGATTTAAATCAACAATTAGGTCAGTCATAAATCATCTAAATAAGTCATAAATGCTAGGGGTGCATACAAATTCCCTGACTTTAATTTCACCACTATACTTTATTTATCGTTCGCCTTTCCTACATAGGAAATATGTAGTTCGCCTTCCCTACATACCCACTCCCCTTTGAAATGTTTAGCTTCAAAATGAACACAGCACTCAAAATCATATTGCATCCTGAACTAGGGAAGGAAATTTGGACTGATGATAGTTACCTGATAGCATTTATTTATGTATTTATGTATTATTTGATTTTATTAATATCCTGCGTACCCTGCCATAGCATGCATCCCATGACCTTAATAACCCCTTTCAGGATAAAATAAACTTCTAAGGTCTCTGTTGGCCCAGTTTCCTCCCTTTTCCCCAAATTCTCAAAACATTTCAAGCCTCCTTGAGGGCAATTGGTTGATTACATTTATATAAAACTTTTCTTGGATAGAGCTCAAAGAGGATCTCCAAGTGGTCTCTCAAGCAGAACCCAGACCATGGCCCTTTCGCAGGAGATTCACTGAAGTCCAAGCTTGAGCATCTTTTGGAAATTATGTGGCATTTTGAAAATATATGCTGATGACCAAGGATTAACTTCTAAATACAGCTGTGTATGGGTTATTTTTAGAAATTTGCATTTTATTTCTATTCTGAATTTATTTAATGTCATATATATATTCAAAATTCAGGCTGCAAATATTTAAGTACTCTTTTCAGGTAAGTGGAGAAAGTTACCAGACAGGGTTTTTTCTTTGGGGTGCTTCCTATTCATATTCCTAATATCTTTTGTTTAATATGGTCCATAAAAAGCAGACCTAAATAAATAAATTATCTAATGATAATTATAAGGCTATATATTAACTAGTTATAATGCCTTTTCAAATATATCTTTTATAAATACTAATAGTCTTAGCCTCACTGAGTTAACACACCAATAAATGTTCTTGTTTATGTTTTTTAAGCAGTGCCTCGGGAAACACAGTTATTTTTTAAAATTAATACTTCTCTCTTCCTTAAACTCATATTCTGAATGCCTTCCAAATCTCTCAACTTGTGATATCATGTTCAAAACATGACTCTGCTTTCTCTCTCTTTTTTTAACTTTTTGCTTATGCATTTGGGAAACTATTTTTGAAATATGCAAATGAAGAAACAGAGAGAAATGGAGAGTGAGGACTCCCCACCCACGTTGCCTGACAGGTACACATTACCTGACAGGTCACAGGAAATTTCCTGTAAAGCCTTTTACATGTATATAAAGGACCAGAACAATGTAGTAGAGTTATACATCATTGGAAGTCACAGCATTCAAGCAGCTAAGGTAAGCACTGAAACTTTATGTTAACATGAAATCGTAAGGCATTTTTACTGATTAGAGAATAAAGAAATTACTTGGCTTTTGTTTACTTTGTTATTTCAGTTCATACAAAAGGAATAAGGACTTGAATTTTTAATTCCAAAAAACAGATTTACCTGCAAGAAGATCCTATTCATATCAACAAAGCAAATATTGAAGTAAATGTATTTAGGTTAAGATTAACAGCTGCTTCTGTGCTGATGATTTAGATGTTAGAGATCAGTTAATATTGTGCTTAATATTTATTATTATAGCTATAACCCAGTGCATCTTCTAAGGTCTAAACATCAATTTTCCAACTAATATGAAACACATCACATGAAAGTAATGGAAGCATTAAATGAGACATTGTCTCTACAGAGTAGTCCAAAAGAAGCACAATGAGATCCCATGGAAGTTGGCAGGATTAAGCATTTAAACATTTTTTCAAATTATTGTATTTCCTCTGTACTGTGTCCAATGTGTCAAGACTGGATTATTTGTCTTCCAGTTAACTAAACTCTCTGAGTATGACTCAGACTCATATTGATATAAAAATAATACTTTCATTCAACTTCTGATTAGAGTTTGTTTTTAACTGTGCTTCAGAATTTTGGGATGAATGAGCATCAGAGCAGTAATGCATTAAATTTTCCATTCACCTCAGTTTCTAATGAACTACTCCTGAATTGAATCCATTTATGATAATGTGGCTTGCCTTTCATATTTTTTTTCAAAAAATTGAAAGTGACCTATGTGGAAATCTGTGGATGACCAAAATATTAAAGAACTGTATATTCCCATTATTAATTTTAAATGTGTTTGTATATCTGTTGGCAGTGCTTTTGTTGTTATTGTTTTTAAAAGGGCCAGTACTCATATATAAGGTTGCAGACAGGATAGTATGATTTTTCAGGGTAACATTGTGTGTGTCTTTATTATCAGTATAAAAATAATGTTTTATTTCTCTACAAGTCTGATTTTTTTAGACAGCTCACTAATATACTCAGCTAAATTATACCTTTAAATCAATAGTCCTTTAAATATGCACCTTCTTACAGGAGCAGTTTGGACCATCAGACAATGATCAGCGTGGGTCCTTTCACCTGTATTGTCCTTCTTTCATTTCTCTTTGGTACGATTGTGACAAAAGAACGCAAAATGCTCCAGTTTGGCCAGTGTGAACTGAGAGGAATATCCTTCCGCGAACTAAAGGACTATTTTGGTGAAATCAAAGAAATTGTTGTAAGTATCTCTTAAAAATCTATGTTTGACTCCCGGTGGTTTATTTGAAACTTGGGCTGCTTAGTCTACTCATAGTGGAAATCTAAACAGAGTAGCTTCCTTCTAAGACCACTGAATTCAATAGGCTTAAAAAGATCTCTCTCTCCCTCTCTCTCTCTCTTTTATTTACAAAAACATGTATTCTGCCTTTCTGCTCCTACAAAGGCCACCAAAGTGACCAACAAATGGAAATATACATAATAAAATCACATTTTGTTTAAGACTATGCTGATAATCATCCAGCATGTTGATTGTCTTTATGAATAAAATTATAAAGGAAACAGCACAGGCATTTGGAAGCCATTATGCTTTGAAATTAGACTACTCAGAATTCTAAATATGACACTGCAGTCCTATGTAGAGTTATTCCAGTCTAAACCCAGTGAAATCTATGAGCTTCAAGTGCACTGTAAATCATAATTCCCAGGCAAAAAAAAATAGATAGGTAGATAAGAAACTACTATTGTGGAGGCAGCATACATAATTCAGTGGGAAAGTACAAACTTTTCATGTAGTTAGAGGAACTCAGGTATCAAGGCTAAGAAAGCCTTAGGCCTCAAATATCAATTTATTAGTCAGAGTTTATGGACCAGTGATCTGACTCAGGATAGTGTGTTCATATGACAGTTAATATGTTCATAATTTTTTTTACGTGACAGTAAACTGGGATTTAAGGCTGTGGTGGCTCAGAGGTTAAGACGCTGAGCTACAGACCGGAAGTTTGGTAGCTCGGCAGTTCAAGAACCAAGTGCCGTGTGACGGAGTGAGCTCCCATCTCTGGCCCCAGGTCCTGCCAACCTAGCTGTTCAAAAGCAAGAAACTGCAAGTAGATAAATAGGTACCACTTCGGTGGGAAGGTAACAGCATTCCATGCACCTTGGCGTTTAGTCATGCTGGCCACATGACCACAGAAAGGTCTTCACACATAGTGGGCTCTTTGGCTTGGAAATAGAGATGAGCACTGCCCCCTAGAGTTGGATTTGACTGACTTTTGAGCAAGGGAAAGCTTTACCTTTACACTGGGATTTGCCTCCCCTGCTCTGACCCTCAATCCCCTGCCCTCGATAATTTGAGGAGTGGGACAAAAATGGGGTGGGTGGGAATAGACACCAATGATACAGGATATAAATCCAAATAAACATAAACCTAAACATGATGCTTTAGTCTCTTGTTATCTCTGTAATCTTTACCATAGAGATTAGGGGAAATTCCAGGAGCATCATCTGGAAGTGACATCATAACTTCCTGAAACTCCACCCTTCCTAGGCACTGCCCCAAAAATCTTCCAGCATTTTCTGGCACAGGGCTAGGAAACCTACATAATAACAATACATTGTGGCATCACAGTGTCCTGAATGTGTAATATAATGGAATGATATAGAGTTACAATTTTGGAATCTACTTACAAGGTTCTAGTTAGACCCCTTCCTTCAAACAGAATGCTTATGTACTAGTCAAACATCTTGATGTTACAGAATATTCTCCCCCTAGAGATTAACTATGGCCTAGACCTTCCAAAGAACCTTGTGTCTGGGCTGTACTACTTCAGAATATAAATGGGTGATCACGTGACTGGACACTTTTTCATACCCTCCATACCTATCTGCATAGAAAAGCAGATAATTCTAGTTTTATCATCTCGTTGACATTTAAATTTCTATATGCATGGATTTTTTTGTGGTTTATGAGGGAATCTTCAGTCATGTGATTTCCCCATCTACAGACTAAAACATTACAGCTTAAATACAGATTGCTCTCAGAATTGGTGCCAGCGCTGAAGGTCCAGAGTTTGGGAGTGCTCCTGGACCCCTCGTTAATGTTGGAGGCCCAGGTAGCAGCCACTGCCAAAGCAGCCTTTTACCACCTGTGGCTGATTAGGCAGTTGGTTCCCTTCCTCGAACGCAATGATCTCACAACAGTGATCCACGCAATGGTCACCTCAAGGTTGGACTACTGTAACGCTCTCTACTTGGGGCTACCCTTGTCTCAGCTCCAGAGTCTGCAGCTAGTGCAGAATGCTGTGGCCAGGCTGCTAATGGGTCTCTCGGTTCGAAACCACATCCAGCCTGTGCTAAGGACACTGAACTGGCTACCTATAGCGTACCAAATCCGGTTCAAAGTGCTGGTTTTAACCTTTAAAGCCCTGTATGGTCAGGGGGCTGCCACCTGAGGGACCGCCTTTCCTCGTATATACCCAAGAGAGCACTGCATTCAGGCATGCAACACCACCTGACCCTTCCTGGCCTTAGAGAGGCTAGGCTGACGACCACCAGGGCCTTCTCAGTGGCGGCTCCCTACTGGTGGAATGAGCTGCCGGATAACATCAGGGCTCTGCGGGACCTTATGCAGTTCTGCAGGGCCTGCAAAGTGGAGCTCTTCCACCAGGCTTTTAATTAGGAGCCACCACTGGGGGGGAAGGGGGCCCTTGGTTAGCGCCAAAATAATCTTTGGGCGCAAGTCCGCTGGTCGTGGGCCTGGAATTTGCTGTGTTTTGTTTTGGAAGTAATGATGGCTGCCATATTTGGAAGAATCCTGTGAATCTTGTTTTATGTTTTAGCTGCAATTTTATATTTATATGTATATTGACAAATGTTGTAAGCCACCTAGAGCTGGTGCATGCTGGCTAGGCGGGATATAAATCCCAATAAACAAACAAACAAACAAACAAATAAATAAATAAGTTACTTATCCAGCATGTAGGAGAAGATATTATCCATTATGTTTCATTATCAAGTTGTATTTATGTACTAATTTTTAATGCCAACCCATGAAAAAACCATTAATGAAGAGCCAAAAAAGACAAGTTAGAATTCTGTTTGGTTACTTATTGTGCAGGAGCTGCAGTGGCTCAGAGGTTAAGACGCTGAGTTGCAGACCAGAACATCAGCAGCTCAGCAGTTCAAGACCTGAGTGCTGTGTGATGGAGTGAGCTCCCATCTCTGGCCCCAGCTCCTGCCAACCTAGCAGTTCGAAAGTGAGAAATTGCAAGTAGATAAATAGGTACTGCTTCAGTGGGAAGGTAACAGCGTTCCATGCACCTAGGCATTTAGTCATGCCAGTTGCATGACCATGGAGGTACTTGGACAACGCTGGCTCTTCAGCTTGGAAATGGAGATGAGCACTGCCCCCTAGAGTCGAATTCGACTAGCTTTCAAGCAAGAGAAACCTTTACCCTTTAGCTTGACTTATTGTGTAGTGTAACTCTAAACACTCTATTTAGAAGTCCCATTGAATTCAATGGTGCCTACTCCTGCTTAAGACTGCAGCCTAAATCATTTGAATTTCTTAATACCTTTCTTCCTTTGTATTTGCCAATAAAAATGTTGTTGCCAATAAAAATGCCATATAGCTCTATGTGCTCAATTGTGTAACCTCAGAATAGGTGTAGGTACTTAGTTTAGTTTGGGGGGGAACACCTCAGATCCCAGAGAGTTAGGCTCATAGTATGCTGTCCTAAACAATCTCTCAAAGGATGTTCTGTTTTTTGAAGTAGACATAGGCTATAGATGGAAATGAGGCAAAGCCTTGAAGAAGTGAATTTATTTTAGTCAGAACTCATTAGACCCTGCAAAGGATATGTGAGTTTCTCCCTCCGGGAAGGCTTGCAGCTACTACCCATTGGATGGATGAGATGTATTTCCCAGATGACATGTCTACAGTGAACCCCATACATCCTTATCATCAATCCTTCTTGAAACCTCCTTTCCCCATGGGTCATGTTGCTAACTGGTAGAGAATAGCATATGTAAACATTTTGGAGTCATTTAGTAAATGAAAATGTAGAAAAAGAGAAGCAGCATGAGTCCAAGACTAGTGGATCAACAGCAAAGCTCCCAGCATTGATAATGGAGAATATGATACATAAAACAGGAGATGAAGAATGTGAACTCACCTAGCTGCCTGTCTTCACTAGACTAGAAGAAGTGATTTTGCTTCAAAAAGACAACCTGATGGCACATTGTTTTCCCTTTTCAGCTATTTCTTTGACTCATGATTTCTCTTATTTTGTGCAATTGCAGCAAACCCAGGATAATGAAACTGATGTGATACTTCTGAAGGAACGTGTCCTGCTAGGAACTCCAGTAAGCAGAGTTTCTTTCAAATACACAAGTATTCATTCCCTAGTTTCTGAGGGTCAACATGAATCCATTTCTGAACGGTGTATATATGATGAAAGAATTGTTAGTAGAAATTGTACCTCCATAGACCTTGATCTACCAGGCCATTTCTGCAGACTGAAGGATTTCCACCCTTGGAATAAGTCACAAGTTTATAAGAGCAACCTCTCTCAGGTCGCGTTCAGATGGGTCTTTAGATCTGACCCAAGCACGAATGCCTGGCAGATTTAAAGGGAATGATCAGGTGGTGACATCTGGGAAAGGTGCCGCTTCCATGATCAAGCCCATTGAGCCCCGCCAGGGAGCCGTACTTTAAAGATACCGATGAAAGTCCAGGCTAATGCTTGCTGACAGGCCAGTGGCGGACTTTCCCCCATCTGATAGTTCCGGTGCAAAATCAGTCCGTTGGGATGGTCTGACTCCAGACCATCCTGAACGTCCACCATTTAAAAAAATACTCTTAGTGATATGCACATAAACGCATGACAGTCACTGAGCTCTGCTCAAGCATTCTGGACAATTTCATGTTTCTGAACAGCCAGTGAAATGTATAAACTTTGTTAACTGACATAGTACCTAGAGGGAGGATAAGATTGGTCTTTCTCCACACCAAGTAGTCCCTCCACTGAGCTTTAACCATTTGATTCTGTGCATGCACAGAAAAACAAGTACGTGGCGAGGCACATATGCACATGTGCAAATGGATTTTTAAAACAAAAACAAAAAAAAACCCAACCACACAGCTCCTTCAGGTGGACACTGTCTAGACAATCCACCATCAAGTTCACGCGCAGTAAGGTGATTCATGGGGGAGCTGTCTGGTCGTGCAACCCCAGATAAAAAAGATTGGAATCAAATTAGAGCTGTCTGTCTGAATGCAGCCTCATACTCATCCATCAGCACCTTTTGAATGGAGCTCATTTAATCTAATGACTTTCATGGGTTCAAATATAATTCCATACTTGACCTGGATATGTATTCTATCTCCCCTCCCTAATTTTTTTCATGCCATCGGCTAAATATGCTACAAAATAGCAGTTAATCCAATAATGGGCAAGTAACTATTCCCTCTACACGCTGCTTATTAATCCTTTCTTGGCCATTTTTATGCAAAGTCCTTTATAATGCTTCTGTTGTTCCATATCACATGCCTTGTGAGGTACAGCACTACAGTAGCCATTGCATAAGACTGTACACTGTTCTGAGCTGAGGTAGGGTATGAACTCTTGTCTCCCATGCTTAAGTACAATGTTCTTGAGATGGAGAACCTAGACATTAACTTAAATCCCTTGTTGGAAGAAATTTGGATGTGTCTGTGTAAATCTCACAGCCTTTGTTCTCACTTTAGGTTTCAGAGAGCTGCTGCTTACTCCGCCACATGCTGAGATTTTACATCGAAAGTGTTTTCAAAGCAACAAGCAACTTGTTAAGAAGGAAAACCAGCCCCTTAGCAAATACCTTCGTCCGCATTAAAACTACTTTGAGACAGTGTGTAAGTTTGATTTCTGACTCTCCATCATCTAAATGAGATCTAATTTCAGTAACCTGCCCTTGCTATGTGCACAGCAAGCTGAATTCTCAAAAGCCATAGTGACGAAAACACATTTTGCAAATTAAGCAGCTTGCAAAACTTAGCAAATAGAGGGCTTCTTATCCAGGCCTGTCCATATAAAACTAAATTTTACTCAGCAAAGAAAAGCCAAAGTAGGATAGAAAATATTCTTTTGTTTAACCTTGGTCCATGTAATGATTCTCAGTCTGTGCTATTTATTCATCAGCATGATCAAAACAAATGTTCCTGTGGAGCAGAGTCCCATAAAAGATACAGAATTATTCTGGAGGAATATGAAAAGGTAGCTTACTTTATTTCATTTGTTCTCCCCTTGGAGATCCTGTATGTGCTAAAATACATAGCAAAACGTGCTAGGGAGATTTGGGTGGGCATATGAGGTATAATGCATGAATTATTTCATAACATGAAGATTACAAATTATTATCAGTAATATTAATGTCTCAATATGAACAAAATTAAGATAGCTGTGACTGTATTAAACATTCTATACATGTAATATAATAATATATATTACTATAATCTGTTATATAATAATAATGAGTCTGATTTTAATTGAGAGTGAACCAATAAACACTTAAACAGATACAGTGCAACTAGAATGTTTCCTGCCTTCCCTCTTTCATTACTGCCCGCAGACCATCTTGAAATTCAGTTCCTGGGGTTCAGGGGAACCTTATGAACAACATAGAGGGGGTAACATCTGAGGTGGGAGGGGAATAGTCAGAAATTGCTGTCCATCTCCACTTATGGAAGCACCTTTATTTCATCAGGAAGGGATAGTAGGATCTAAGCCCATAACTTAAGTGCTCACTTAATTATGTTATGTTGAAGATAACTGTATTGTTAAAATCACTTTCCTAATAGGTTTCATGGTTTCAATTGCACTTGTTCAGTACTGCATCTCTTAAATCTCAGTAATGAACAGTCTCACAATATTATCTAAGATTTTTTTATGTATTTCTAGCATAGATTATTAATTAAATGTCAAGAAATTACAGGTACAAATTATAGTATGTTACACAAATATCTAAATAATGCCAAAAAGAAATCTCATTGGGAAAGTAAAGAGAACACTTGCATTATCAGTAAACAAATAAGTACATAAGATAAAAGGTGAACACCCACTGGCTGTGCATGTTTTCTTCAGTAATGAACACCTTTTAACACTGTGCTCTTTTCCCCTTGTAGCTTGATAGGAATATAGCAGCAATCAAAGCTGTGGGAGAGATGGACATTCTGTTTGCCTGGATGAGAGACATCAACAATTAACTGCGTTCAAGAAAAGCCTTAGAAGAACTTTTTGAAATGTACATGCTGTCTTTCATTTCAAGATAATGGGTTGTACTGAACAAGCTGTGAGTGGAGCTCAGCAGTAAGAGGAAGGGAATCAGCAAAAAATGCTGACAGAAGTCTTATGAGGCTAGTGGAACATCATATAGAATCCCACCCACCAATTTATTATTATTTATTATTTTTTATTTATTTATTTATTTATTTATTTATTCAGTGTCTGTTTTTGCCTTTTGCAATAAGAGTTGGCAAATTCCTTGTATTATGAAGCACTGAAGCTTGTGAGCCAGTGTAAATGCTGCAGATTTAAGGCAACTGAGAATCTGGATGGCTATACTTGTCTGTTTTATCTTTAGTGGCATATGCTACAGACCAACCCCCACTGAAAATGATATATTTACCAGTAGGGTAGTAGAACAGGTATGCACAAAATGACAGCTCTGGGACATTTTCAGACCTAGAATGATGATGTCATCAACTGGAGCTCCACATGGAGAGAAATTATTGCTCTCTGGAGTAACTCCATCCTGGGACTTGCAGCAGCTATGTTTCACTGGTGGTTCTGTCTCAGGCTTTTAAACACAGACACACAATCACACCAGGCCTGCAAATTCATTTGTTTCTTTCCCCTTATCCTACATTTCTTTTGAAACTGCCCTCCCAATAACCCTTCTCTTCCTTGCCTCCTAAGAAATAAAAAACGAAGTTTTTGCTGCAAGGTTTTTTTAAATACAAAAAGAAAATACTCTCCCCGCCTTTTTAGGGCTCCAGATCACCAAGTGTCTTAAAACTGCAAACACTTTAAAAGTGTTTTACTAATTTTTTTTTGCTTTAAATATATTAATTTATAATTTTATAGTGTTAACATTTCAGAAGTTCAAAAACACATTTTTCTAACATAACAGAATGACTATCATCCATTACCTGATCCATGATAAAAATTGTTCGAAAGGAATTCAATGTTATTTATTAGACTTTTTACTTTTTTATTTAAGATGTATTTATAAAACACATATTTAATTAGATTGATATTTAATTTATTTAAGTTGAAATGCATTTAATTATTAACTCATTCTGAGAATGAAAATGTGTACGTGACTGCAAGCCAAAAAGGAGCTGTAATGGAAATGGGTTTTTTTTAATGAAATGTTTAAATTTGATGTTTTCTATTTTTTTAAATTAAAGTTGCAATATTTTTATAATGTTCTAGATGTTCTGTTTTCTTTTATATTTTTTAGTATTTATAAAATATTTTTAGAATATAGAAACTCAGATTCTGGAAGGAAAAAATTCCACAGCAGACCCCTGCTTGAAAATCAGCAGAGGGCAAAATGGAAGAAATGCCCAGTCTTTATGGGGCACTGCTCTTCTCCCCACCTTCCACTTCTGAAAACGAGTATCGAAGCCATTTATTTATTTGGCAAACTTACTTGTCACCTGTCCAGAGACCTGGTCAATCAGTTTACAACTAAAACAATAAAACAAAATAATTTACACTTCACACAGATGATGGAAATCCAAGAACAAAATGCATCTCACATCTGCTTTCCCTCCTTCTGAAAGTCATAAAGTTCAGTCCATGGTGAGATCGTGCGCTCCAGAAGTCATTCATTCAAATGGTAGAAGCTAGGAAGCAGCAAAGGGCCACATTTTTACCTGCTTCCAATCAAAGTCCAGAGAACAAAGGATGGAGGGTTTTTTTTTCTTCACTGTAAAATGAAGTCGAACTTTAATATGTACATATTAGAGCCAGTTATCTCCTCTTATCATACACAGTGAGGCAACAATCCTGTGCAGGAGCACTAACCACTCCATGAGATAGTAATAACATAAGAACATAAGAGTAGCCATGTTGGATCAGGCCAATGGCCCATCCAGTCCAACACTCTGTGTCACACAGTGGTCAAAATTTAGGTGCAATCAGGAGGTCCATCAGTGAGGCCAGACCTCCAGAAGCCCTCCCACTATTGCCCTCCCAAGCACCAAGAATACAGAGCATCACTGCCCCAGAAATAGTCTTCCCCCTATACCTTGTGGCTAATAGCCACAGATGGATCTCTGCTGCATATTTATCTAATCCCCTCTTGAAGCTGTCCAGGTTTGTAGCAGCCACCACTTCCTGTGGCAGGGAATTCCTTGTGTAAATTACTCTTTGGGTGAAGAAGTACTTCCTTATCTGTTCTAAACCTACTGCTCATCAGTTTTATTGAGTGCTCACGAGTTCTTGTATGGCAAGAAAGGGAGAAAAGTACTTATTTATCTACCTTCTCTATCCCATGCATAATTTTGTAAACCTCTATCATGTCACCCCTCAGTCATCATTTCTTGAAGCTAAAGAGCCCTAACCTCTTTAACCCTTCTTCATACGGAAGGTGTTCCATCCCCTTAATCATTTTAGATACCTTTTTCTGTACTTTTTCCAATGCTATAATATCTTTTTTGAGGTACAGTGACCAGAACTGTATACAATATTCCAAATGAGGCTGCACCATAGATTTATACAGGGGCACTATGATATTGGCTGATTTGTTTTCAGTCCTCTTCCTAATAAGTCCCAGCATAGCATTTGTCCTTTTTATTGCAGTCACACATCGAGCTGACTTTTTCAGGGAGTTATTTACCACAACTCCAAGATCTCTCTTCTGGTCAATTATTGCTAGTTCAGACCCCATCAATGTATATTTATAGTTAAGATTTTTGGTTCCAATCTGCATTACTTTGCACTTGCCCACATTGACCCTCATTTGCCATGATGACGCCCACTTGCCCAGCCTCGACAGATCCTTCTGGAGCACCTCACAGTCCTCTCTGGTTCTCACTGCCCTGAACAACTTAGTGTCATCCACAAACTTAGCCACTTCACTGTTTATTCCCAACTCTAAATCACTAATGAACAAGTTTAAAAGCACTGGACCTAGAATTGAGCCCTGTGGTACCCCACTGCTGACCACCTTCCACTGTGAAAACTGCCCATTTATACTCACTCTCTGGCTGAGGACAGACTGGCAGTCTCGGCCGCTCTGCCTCCGCTTCAAAAGCGGAGGCAGAGCAGCCGTTCAGACGGCCACATCTGCCCTAAGGAGGCGGCCTGGACGCATCGCGTCCGGTGCCGCGCTCCTCCCGCAGCAGCCGAGCACCACTTCAAAGTGGTGCTCGGCTGCTGCGGTGGGTGTGAACGCGTGCTGGGAGGGGGAGCCGCACGGCGTCCGCACGCCGCCATAGGAAGCTATCCGCACGCTGCGGGCGGCTTCCTTCTGGCAGCATGTGAACGCCGTGCCGCGGGGGAAATTCCCCCCACCTTAGTCTGCCGCACTGCAGAGGCGCGGCAGACTTTCAGTCTGTCCTCAGCCTCTGTTTCCTGTTAATTAACCAGATTTTAATCCATAAGTGGATGTCTTCTTAGACTGCTGAGTTTACTTAGAAACCTTTGATGAGGAACTTTCAAAAGCTTTCTGGAAGTCTAGGTAAACAACATCTCCTGGATCACCCTTGTCCACATGCTTGTTCACCCCCTCAAAGCATTAAAAGGTTAGTGAGACACATTGCCTTTAAAATCCACTTGCATGACCTAATGTTAGTGTGTTTTTTTCTTGTGATCAATGCACTGGTTTGCAGGCTCCAAGTGTCGGGTGCTAGGGGTTAGACTAGGCAGGACTGTTCAGTCCAAGGTCAGGTTCCAAGAATCAGGCAAGGCAGACTGAGTGGTTTAGTGTCCACATAACGTGTTGTGTCAATGCCTAACAGTCTTTCTTGGTAGGTTTTATAGCCACCCATCTAAGGGTCAGGCTTGCAGCTAGCTACTCAGAAGCAATCCTGCAACTACTCCTCTTTCTAATTAGCAAGCAGCTGGTGTCAGGCCAGGAGACATGCACTTTGCCATCTTGTCTGTAGCTCTGTTCTCAGCCTTCATCTGCAGTGCTCTAAGGGTATAAGTGATACTGGTGGGCTGGGATGGCCCACCAGGGCTAGAGGGTGTCAGTGGCTTTACACCAGCTGTGAATCCTGACAAGCCTGCAGTATGCACATTATGGGGAACCCTGGTCAGGGGAAGGCCACAGTAGAACCATAGCGTTTCCAGTTTTTCCTAGAGCTTGGGGACATCACTTCCCCCAGTGAGATGTCATTCTGTGTAAAACACTAACTTTTAAAATTTGTTTTTACCTGCTACTATTTGGAGCAGGAGTGGGCAACAACAGTTGTCAGCAGGAGGCCTCTCACCATAGCAGAAGGCCTGGCAATACTAATTTAGAGGGTGTAACTCTGATTAGTATTACACCATCTGAATATTAACAGATCTATGAAATTTAACTTTCCAAGGCTAGAGCCTATTTTCATCAGATGTACGAAGTGAATTCTCAGCAGAAAGGCTGCCATTTTTCCACTGGAGATGGAGAATCCCTCATCCTGGCTCCTGTTTTCTACCACTGCTCTTGCACCCAGTGGTAGAAAAATAACAGGTGGGTGGACTGCTGTCAGCACAGTGTGATATCACTTCCAGAGAAAACCCAGAAGAAATATCAGTCTCATCTAGGAATCAGTTCTACCATGGAGTTTCTAGCAATTCCTAGAGAGATGTGATGTTACTTGTGACTTTTCCCCAGAAGTGACTCCACCCCACTGCTGATAGTGTTTTTTCCAGGGTCCCTCCCTCTCACACTGGGCCTAAACTGAATTCATTCAATTAAATTTGATTTAATTAGCTGCACCCTTCAAAATACCTGGCTATGGGGCTGGAACATCCCCAAGTCCTTCAGCCTTTCCTCATAGGGCTTGGTCTCCATCCTCATCAACCTCTTCTGTGCCTGCTCCATTTTGTTTACATCCTTTTTAAAGTGAGGCTTGCAGAACTGCACACAGTGCTCCAGGTTTAGACGGACCAATGTGGTGTACAGCAGGACTATGAAATCTTGTGATTTGAATGTTATGCCTCTGTTGATACCCCCCCCCCCCAAGATGGCATTAGCCTTTTCTGCTGCATCACCTCGACTGCTCATATTTAGCTTACAGTCCACCCATACTCCAAGATCTTATTCGCACACACCGATAACCAGAAGTGTATCCCCCATCCAGTTGGCATGGTTCTCATTTTTGTTACCCAGATATAGAACTCTGCACTTATTCTTGTTGAATTGCATCTTGTTCACATTCCAAAGTACTCAGATCACATTGAATTCTCTCTCTGTCTTCTGGGGTGTTTGCTACTCCTCCCAGTTTGGTGTCACCTGCAGATTTAATGAGCGGTCTCTCCACCACCACCCCATCCAGATCATTTATAAAAATACTGAAAAATACCAGACCCAAAATCAAACCCTGTGGCATCCCACTGGACAACACTCTTCAATCAGATGAAATGCCATAGACAACTAGTTTTTGGGTGTAATTCTCCAACAATTTCCCTATCTACCTAATTATCCTAGAGGACAGTCCACTGTCCTCCAGTTTACCCACCAGAACACCCTGTCAAAATCTTTATTGAAATCCAGGTAAACAATGTTGATGGCATTTCCATAAGGTCATCATCACCTAGTAGAAATGATGACTCAGATTCTCTAAGCAAGGCCAGTGTGTTATCTATTTCCTGTTCTTCCAATAAGCATCACTAGCTGGATCTGTGTCTAGGAAAAATGCATGACAGGGTGAAAGGAAATCAAGGGATAAACTGTGGCATGCTGAAAGCACTTTGTAAGGCAATCTGTGAATGCAGAGGACCCTTTCCTGTAAACTAATATTGGAAATACCTACAGACATACAGCACCTAGTAAGCGTGATCCTGCAGCTTCACTTGTGACTTAGTTCTGACCAAACTGGTTTCACACAAGTCCGGAGATTTGAAACTGCCTGCTATCCAGATCACCCCTGCCATCTGTTAACCTCTGATGATCATGTTTATTTGTTTCTTTATTTAGCATCTTTTGTAGACACAGTTCCAGAGCAATGCTGCTCAGTTTGCCAATAGGCAAATATGAATATTTCTATGGTTTGCATCATGGTTTTGGAAAGGCTTGTCTCCACTAGACACAGTCAGCAGATTGAAACTTGATCATCTGGTATTATTGTGAACTTTTGCCAGAAAAAAATGATGACTCCTTTTTTTTCTAAGCAAGCTCACTGTGTTTTCCAATGGGATGCAATTTCCTGTTCCAGCTTCAAACATCACAAATGCAATGTGCGCATAGGAAAAAATGTATGACAGAGATGAAGGATATCAAGGAATATGCTGTGGCTTGCTGAAACCATTTTGTAAGGCAGGGTCTGATCTTCATCTGAACATAGCAGCTACTTTCCTGTTTACCAGTACATAAAACAAACATAAAGCTCTTAGTAAAGGTGTGTTCCCTCCCCCTGTTTAGTATTAACCAAATTCATTTCAGCCAGTTACAGAGATTTGGAACCTCTTTCTGTCAAGGTCACCCCTACCATATGCTAATCCCTGATGATCATTTTATTTGTTTGTGCATTCAGAATACTTAATAGTCACCTTTTCAGGCTAACATGGCTTGAGACAGTACACTAACAAATAAACACATAAAACCATTTTGAAGCAATGTAAAAATCATACAGTAAAAGAATAAAATAAAAAAGAACAAGAGTAACACTCTTGATCAAGCTTTTGCAGGCAACAGAATTTAAACCCACTCAGACTTCCGGTTACAGTGACCCGAATGGTGGACGTGTCCCTTGGGCACTCCGAGGGACGCGATCCGTTAAACGGCAGATGGGAGGGGGTTCGCATGCCCAGACCTCCCCGGAGCCCTTGTAGGGGGCTCCTAGCCATGGGGTGTGAGAGGTGCTGCTCCCAAGGTGCATTGCCAAGGAATTGAGGCTCCTCTGAGCCCCGAAGGTCCCACTGCCATAGAACCAGCAATGGCTTTAAGGACACTTACCGGGACAAGCGGGCAGTCGGCCGAGTGTTTCTCTTACCTGATCGAGACATCCATGATGAAGAGTGAGTTTTTGTGAGATGAATATCCTGATAAAGTTAAGCACCAAAACATCCCCTTAGAGAAAGGGGGGGCAGAGCCTTCCCCATGAAAAATAAAGCCTTGTAAAGTGCATATTGAAGAGGGGATGGGCTTTGAAGCAACAAGTAACTAAAATAAAGAGCAATCAAGAGAAAGTTAAGCATCTTTTCAAACAACAGAGACTTTTGAAACTTTTCTTAAAAAATAAACAAGTAAGCAGATGGCGAGGAGAAAAATGGTGCCGAAAATAAAACCTTCTTCAGGAAATGCCAGCCCGGCTGTTCCAGTCACAAGACCAGAAGCAGCCACAAACTTTCTCAATATGATAGCAGCTGCTTTGCACCCTCTGCTGGATCAGATGACTACTTTGAATGAGAACTTTGCAACTCTCCAAGCACAGCTAAATAATACCAAAGCAAAGACAGACCAAACAGCTGCAGAGATGAAGGAAGTAGATGCCAAAATGACCAAGCTTAAAAAGCTATTGGAGGTTGCGGAAAAGAAGAGAACCTCTGATGAATATCAACTTTTACAACCATAAATGGAAAAGTCAAATCATGTTTTGAGATTTTAAGGGGTCCCAGAGATGAAAGGAGAAAATCTCAAAAAGATTTTGTGGTGCCTTGAGTCTAGTTGTGGATTTAAAAGCGAAATGGATATGGTCTATAGAACATATTCAGAATATATCAAGAAGAAAAATCTGCCCAGTGAAATTTTTGTGAAATTTGCCAAAAGGCATATCAGTGATTTGATACTTAAGGCAACTAATGGGACTACCCTAAAAATCGAAGATAAGGAAATAAAAGTATTAAAAGACATTCCATTCAAAGTAAGGAAAAAGAAGAAAAAATACAAAAACTTGGTTTTGTTTCTGCAAAAGAATTCCACACCCTACAAATGGATTATACCAAAAGGCCTCTTCTTCAAATACAATGAAAAGAAAGAAAAATTAGACTCTATTACAAAAGCCAACATGTTTTTGGAGCAGTTTCGGAAGACAAATAAGCCAAGAACAGCAGTAGAGGATGCCAAGACGTTGGAAGAAGAGAGCAACCTGGGAAGCAAGGAAGAACTATCATCAACATCAACTGAAGAAGAATCAGACTCTGAACTTGGGGCAGCCACCCCTTAAACCCCTGATACCAGATGAGGATATGATCTTAGAAAAAAGAAAGAAAAACATTAAACATTTTATCTCTAAAGTTTGAACTTTATTAACTTGAGCTATTTACTTGGATGTTCTTTATGTAGTTAAAATGGTTGGATTTTAAATTATAACTGAATTTTATATACCACCTTCAACGTATCTAAATGTTATTGAGTGATGTGTTTTAGTAAGCTATTTTTGCATTGTAATGACCACTGCTACTTGGGGTTTTAGTGGTTTCTTTTCTTTCTCCTGTAGTTTGTAGTTTACCTCTCCCTTTTGATTTCTGTGTAGATTTTAGAATAAAAGCAATAAAAAAAAATTTTTAAAGAAAAGAAAAGAATTTAAACCTGCTCCAGCAAAAGCTGGAGGTATTTGTTACTCACTGTAAAAATGGCTCAGTTTACACTTCAGGGCTTTGTTCCAAGATCTAATAGATACATAAGGTTGCCAGGCAGTGCCTGGCAACTGGCAGAAGAGTTGGAGGGGGGCAGAATCCCAGCAGAAAATTAAAAAGAAAAATAAGGCCTTGGCTTTTTACCCAAAGTTCTGGCCATAGGATTCCTGCCAATTCCTGGGTAGGGTTGACCTTTTGCCGGCCGGGGGCTCCAGGCTCCTCTCCTGGATCTTCTTGCCATAGAGTTTCTGGCCAAACACTAGAGTGTCCCCCCCCCCCCCCCCGCGACATGGGATACCTGGAAACCCTACTTCTACCTGCATTTTCTGGAAGAAAAACTGCTGTAACAGTTAACATTTCTGGACATTTTCAAGGGCAGCCTAATGTACAATGACACAACAGTAGGTTAAACAAAATGTATCTGGGACTGAGTAACAATTTCATAATTAGAGGAAGGGACAGAGCTAGCCCATCAGCCAAAGCTGCTAAAAGGCATCCCTAGCCGCTACTGCAACCTGATGTTCAATTGCATATGGATCAATGAGCCCCAAAGCTGCCCTCCCTCCTTGCCTGTGCATCATGTTACCATTGCTAATGTTACTTCTCATTAATGTTACTGCTGTAATTTTTCAATACTAAAAATTACAGCAGCCTTATCTCTCAGTTGGTTTGAACAAAAAGAGTAGGTATGGGTGTGTCTTTCAACTGGTTCTCAATGGCTTTTTTTTATAAGCACATCTGATTTGTTTGTTGGTGACTCTTTTTGCTGGCTTGTGCAAAAAAAGGTCATATTTTGATTGAGTTATTGACAGGACTCTTTAATTTTGGGACTAAAGTTGTTTGTATTAGGAAATGACTCTAACCCTTAAATATATGTTGATGGAGTCTGAACTGGTGGAGGCTGAGTGAGAAAGAGACCTTGCGGGTGTCACAGATAGCTTGATGAAAACACATTGTCCAGCTGTCATGAAAAAGACAAACTCCATGCTAGCCACTATTAGGAGACTGGAAATAAAAAGGCCAGTATTGTTCCTGTATATGTCTATGGTGTGGTCTCATTTGGAATACTAGGTATAGTTCTAGTCACAGTATCTCAAAAAGATATTGTAGAGCTGGAGTACAGATGAGGGCAATCAAGATGATCAAGGGTTGGAACACCTTCTTATGAGGAAAAACTGTAGAGCCTGGGACAGTTTAGTTTATATAAAACACAGCAATGAAGAGACATGACAGAGGTTTATAAAATTATATGTGAGATGGAGGAAACCCATAAAGAGGACTTTTTCTTCTTTTCTCACAGTACTAGAACACAGGAACACCTAATGAAGTTGATCAGCAATGAGATAACCATAAGCATAGACGGCTTTGATTAATAGAGAATAGGTCCACCAATGGCTAAGTGACTACAGGAAATTCAAATAAAGTGAATCTCTGAATATCAAGTTAACTTGGTGATTGTCTTCAAAGTTTGCATCATACCTAATTAGGGTCTAGAAGACGAAGAAGATTACCTCCAAAAATAATTATTAAGGTGTAATTGACAGAGATCCTTCACAAGGATTGGCAAAAGAGCTGGCTGTGTCAGACTGATCAGATAATACTGCCATTGTCTATCTACTAACAAGTATAAGTCACTAAAATTGCCTTCTGTGCTAAATGACTGGAAAATAGCATATGCCACACTGATTTTTTAAAAAGGGGTTTCATAGGGGGATCCAGGAAATTACAGGTCAGCTTGAGCTCGGTCCCAAGTAACTGAGTAGAAACTGTTACTAAAGACAGAATTATTAAACATATTGAAGAACAAAATCTACTGTAGGAAAATCAGCATAGCTTCTGCAAAGAAAAGTCCTATCTCACCAGCCTCTGGAGTTCTTACAGCAAGTTAACAAGCACATGGATAAAGGCATACTTCTTAAAGGCCTTTAACAACATAACTCACCAAAGAGCCTTGAATAAGTTTGGCATGCATGGAATAAGAGGACAAGTCCTCTTATGGATTAAAAGTCAGTTAAATGGCGGGAAGCAGAGTGTAGGAATAAACTGACATTTCTTGCAAAGGCAGAAAGTGAGCTGCCACATCATCACAGAGATCAGTAGTGGGACTGGTGCTGTTTAATTTGTCAATAAATGATTTGGAATTGAGGGTGAGCAAAGTAGTAGTCAAGTTTGCAGATAATGCCAAGTTATTCAGGATAGTGAAAACCAAAGCAGATTGTGAAGGTGTGGCACTCTCACCTCTCCAGCTGTGCCTGACTGCCCTCCACCATCAGGCCCTTACCATTGGTGACCCCACAGCAGGCTTCAGAAATGGGAGGAGGCAGATCCACCATCCATCCCCTCTCCTCTAAGACTGGCCATTGCCCTCACAGGAAAACAGCCTTCACCTTTCTCCTTGGCCTGCCTCTTGATTCCTTGTTTATATGGGCTAACTGCCCCTCCTCTTTAGCTCTCCACCAGTCCCAGCTATCTCCCTGCTTTTACCCTCTGTCAGCATCCTTGGAGGGGACTGGCTAGTAGCTCTTCCCTTCTTTCACTGCCTTGTAGTCCTATCTAACCCCAACGGGCCCTGGTCCTGCCCCTGGCTGATTCTGGCCCTTCCCACCTCCACCTTCTGCCTCAAGGCTATGGAGGTGAGCTGTGTGGCCACACCCTCCTCAGGGTGTCCTGAGCAAGCAGCCTCCTCCTCCAGTGGACCCCAGCCCTGGAGGGACTCCTCCTGCAGCATCAGCAAGCTCTTCATCTCCCTGCAGACATCTGCTGTCTCCACCAACAGCCATATGGCCACCTAAGGTTGCCAGGTCACCTCACCATTGTGGTAGGGGATTTTGGGGGTGTTCCAAGGGTGGGCAGGACATTGTTGTGCAACATCCTCAATACAATGACATCACTTGGGAATCATTGCATTGGCAATGTTGCGCATGATGCTCTGGTTTTTGGCAAAACTCTAAGATTTTTTGGCTTTTGCTCAAAAAACAGAGCATTGTCATGTGACATCACCAGCACAATGACATCACTTCCAGGTGACATCATCGCACTGGAGACATCGCGCAATGACGTCCCTGTTGGGGGTGGGGTTTCTCCCACCGATCGAAGCCCCCAAAAGCAGGGAAAACCCTACTGGGACCTGAGGGCTGGCAACCTTATGACCCCCAGAGCCACCAACACCATGCACCTGGAAAGATGCTGAGTGGCACAGTTTTTAACTTTGCAGCCACCCATGCTGCCAGGCTCCTCTGTGATCCTAGGTAGGGTGCCATTCCCTTTCATCACCCCGGTCACCTAGGTGCTCTCCAGGTCCCAGAGAGACTGTGCTGTGTTCTGTGGTTGGGGGAGGAAGTCTGGGATGGCTGCCAGTCTCAGACAGAAAAATTATAGAAAGATCTCTCTGAATTGGGTGATTAGGCAACAATGTGGCAAATGTAGCTAAACTCTGGTAAATATAAGGTGATGCACATTGGACCAAAAAAAACCAAAACTAAAAGCTAAACATATGCTGATGGGGTCTGAACTGACCGAGACAGAAAGAGATTTGGGGTTGTAGTGACAAGTTCAAAAATGATGGCCCAGTGTGCTGCAGCAGTGAAAAAGGCAAACACCATGCTAGGAATTATTAGGAAAGGAATTTAAAATAAAATGGCCAATATTGTAGTGTCCTTGTATAAAGCAATAGTGTGGCCTTATTTGGAATACTGTATGCATTTCTAATACCCATATCTCAAAAAGGGTATTGAAGAGCTGAATAAAGTACAAAGGAGGGCAACCAATATGATTCAGGAGTTGGAGCACCATTCCTATGACAAAAGGCTGGAGTTCTCAGTACAGAAAGGCTGGGACTTTTCAGTCTAGGAAACAAATGGCCAAGGAGAGACATGTATGACAGTTTCCCATGGCCTCAGACTGGGTGACCGACCATTGGCTGGTGGTCAGTTCCCCTGCAGATCCTCCTTGACCTCAAGGGTGGAATTTTCCAGCCTTGGAAACTCCAATATGCGCCTTCCAAAGCTTAACAGGCACTGCTGGCTGCTAATAACAAGAGTTCCCATTGTGATTTATGGGCTCAGAAGGCTATATATTGAATGAGCTCTCCTCTCTCCCCCTCCTTTGTTGGCTAGTGAGGCGAAACAGAGGAACAGAGCTAGCAGAGCTGATTCATAGCTTTGCTTTCTGTTTGCTTGATCTGCTGTCTGTTGCTTGGGTACAGGATCAGGGTTCAGTGGTCTCTAGGTTCTGGCTTTCAGCACAGGGACTTAGCTACTGTGCCTTCCCCCCCTCCTGCTAGTGATCTACTCTGCTCGCTGCCGTGCAGGGTTGAAAGTTTTCTGGATCCAGGGATCTAGTTCTGCTCTTCCTGTGCTCACACTGAGCACAAGGACAGCCATTGGGTGCCCATTTTTCCTCCCCCAACTCTCCTGCTAGTGATCTTCTCTGCTGTCTGCTGTCTGCCGTTAGAGTTTTCTGGATCCAGGGATCTAGTTTTGCACTTCCTGTGCTCATGCTGAGCACAGGGACTTCGCTATTGGGTGCCTTTCTATCCCCCCCCCCCCCCCCCAGCATCTCCTGCTACTTTTTTCCTCTGCTGTCTCCTCTGAGAATTTGGGCTTTTCCTGGAACTAGGATTCTAGTTCTGCTCTTCCTGCACTCATGCTGAGCACAGGAACAGCTACTGGGTGCCTTTCTATTCCTCACCCCCCCCCCCATCTGCTAGTGAACTCATCTGCTGTCGGCCATCAGGGTTTGGGAGGTTTCTTGATTCAGTGATCAGATCAGCATCTTGTTCCTGCACTCATGCTGAGCACAGGTGCTCAGTGAACATCATGAGGGTGTAAGAGGGCAATGTAAGAAGGTGTAAGAAGCCCTCACCCCACAGAGAACTTGAGACTTCTGTCTCAGGGAAGGAAACAAGTTCCACACTGCCAATGAACATGCTTCCCAGAGAGAGTGGTGCTGATGACGAGCAAGAATCCTCGTCTCCAGCCACCTCCAGCTCACCTGACGGGAGGAGAAAGAGAGACAAGCAGCCCCGCGCTGCCTGTTCAGTGCTGCACCGATGCTGCGAACATCCCTCCCCTGACCCCAGTCACCCTCACTGCCCTCCCCAGATGCCCCCGGGCCTGGCATGCCAAGCAGGGCTGGCCAGCGGGCCATGGCCTGGGGGACACCCCCCCATGCATCGAAGAAAGGCAGGAGGAGGAGCTGCTCAGCCGACTGTTGACCCCAGCCACATGCCAGTCCCTCTCAGTGACCTCCACCCTCGTGCCTCGTCGGAGCTTCACCAAGGGGCGCTGAGGTAAAAGAGCTATCCAAAGAGCATCCTGCCTGGTGGGGACGGGTGGCCCTGAGTGCAACTGCCCTCACTTTGCCAGGGCACAACTGCCCTCACCCCAGACAGAAGAGAGAAGGGAAAGAAGAAGGAGTAACCAAAGCGGCTTCCCAGGGCCCATTCCGCCCACTGCCACCACCACCTTCTCTCCTCCCCTCCCCTCCTGAGCCATGCTGAGCTGGATTGGGTCTTCCTTAGCAAGCGCTGCCTGGGCATAGCTAAGTGAGCCGTTGTCTCCAACAGTGCAGAGGCAAAGGGAGCTGGTGGGGGCACCGGGTGGGAAAGCAAATGGAGGGGACAGGGAGGGATGGAGGCAAGCCACAACTTTTTGGCTGGGAGAGGGGGAGAGAAGGAGGGAAGGGCAGAAGGGGTCCAGCCTGCACAGCAGCCTCACTCTCCTCAGAAGCCCCCCCCCCAAATTGCCTTCTCGCCCCTCTAACCAGCTGCAGGCTCTCAGCTAAAAAGTTAAGTTTTAACTTTAAAACATGCTTAAAAAAACATTAGCACTCTTGCAATATTTTGTTGATTTAACTGACACTCCTTGCTCTGAATTATTGTATCAAATGTCTGTGCTATTGCAATCTTAAGTATATTGTTCAAGAGTGCATCTGTAAGCTGCAAACCTACTTTTGATTTATTGACATTCACTACAGAAATCTCATGTTCAGAGTTCTGAGAAAACATGAAATGGTTGGGCATTGCCAGCTTTTGTACATAAACTGCTTCATGTGATAGTTAAGAACATGAGAAGCCACCATGACACCGACTGAGGGATATGTGTTTGTCTACAAAACTATAGCCTTCCTCAGTGGTCAGTATCAGCCTACTATCTGGGAAGTCTAAGTTCAAAATCCCCAAAGGGGTGACATGATAGAGGTTTACAAGATTATGCATGGCTGGGATAGAGCAGGTAGAGAAAGAGGTACTTTTCTCCCTTTCTCACAATACAAGAACTCGTGGGCACTCAATGAAATTGCTGAGCAGTCAGGTTAGAATGGATAAAAGGAAGTCCTTCTTCATCCAAAGAGTGATTAACGCATAGAATTCATTGCCACAGGAGTGGCATAGACAGCTTCAAGAGGGGATTGGATAAACATCTGGAGCAGAGATCCATCGGTGGCTCTTAGCCACAAGGTACAGATAGGAACTCACGGTCTGGGGCAAGTGATGCTCTGTATTCTTGGGGGGGGGGGGGAGGCTTCTAATATCCTGGCCCCACTGGTGGACCTCCTGATGGCACCTGGTATTTTTGGCCACTGTGTGACACAGAGTGTTGGACTGGATGGGCCATTGGCCTGATCCAACATTGGCTTCTCTTATGTTCTTAGCATGTGCATACTTCTTCACATACATTGAAACAGATTTCCTCAAATATTACACGCAGGTAGAGGGAGTTAGTTGTCAGGAAGAGATTATTAGAGTCAAGATGAATAAGTAACTGAGCAATAAAAACAGCAAGACTGAAATAACAGTACAGTAGGATATGTAAATTTCAGTTCTCTGCATAGGACAAGCAGGTCATACCCTACACCAAAGGGTAAATGGACACAAATCTGACACCAAGAAAAACTGAGAAAACTGTAGAACTACTGCTGCAAAAGAGACTATTTGGTTTGGCAGTTATATCAGTTGAACACACTGAAGCATCAGCACTTGACCTGAAGGAATCAGTGACAAAATTTGCAAAGAAAAAGGCACACAAAATGAGATTTTGATGTGCCTGAAATGTAAACATTCAAGAGCCTCAATTTTAGACATCACAATTCACAAGATTATTCAAAATGATTGGTGAGTTGTGTGCTAAAACAGTTTTCTGTTTGAGAAAGAAAATCTAAAGGCTGTCATTTTACTTATTCTCACATTTTTTAAAAAAAAATAGCTATTTCAAGTTTTGTGCCTTTAATTTTCCCTAGAATTCATCTGTTTTTAAAAATTGGTTAGCCGGGGGGGCGGGGGAGAGAAGTTAGCCTTGCCTAGGGCACAAAAAAGCCTGGCACCGGCCCTGAGTTTCAGCAGCCTCCCATATCACTCTACTATGGAAGGTTGCTGGGTAACCTTTGGCCCATGATACAGTCTCAGCTGAACGTACCTAACAGGTTTGTTGTGAGGATAAACTGAAGGAGAGAAGAACAATGTAAGCTGCCTTGGCCTCCATTGGGAAAAAAGGGATTAAATGAGATGAATAAATACCACCACATTGACAGAGTTTGCCAAAGTGCCACTTATAAGGAGATGTGACTTCGTGTTTATTTTGTGCTATTTGTACCAATTTATGAATGTTACTAATGTAGGAAAGGACAAGAAGGAGATCAAATGCAGAAGTTTACACTCATGTCACCAAATGTTCAAAGCTACAAATGAGTTCAGTTTCATGAATGAAAATGTCCTCGGTCAATGACCAAGTCAGTCTGTTATTCTGTAGTTCAGGTCTGGCCAGCATTTGTATTCTAGGAGGCTATTCTATTATCCAAATGGGATCTGGAGGACAAAAGTGTATTTTGCATGTGCATGTGCACATACACACACAGTGCAGCCATCCTTTACAGAATTAGTACCATCTAGCATGGAGTTATGGAAGCCATGTGTCATTTCATGGCCAGGCATTACATACAAAATGCAAAAACAAACAAAAAAAGTTGGGGAGAGAAAAAATCATTGAGAATATCCCCACAGATAGTTCAAAAATTGTATGGGTCTGCTCATGGTGACATATCTCATAAATTTTCTCCTCCTCCTCAACTCACGGAAAACATGGACCCTCAAAATCACCAATAATTGAAGCCAGTGTGGAACATCTGGCCTACTGTGTATTACTAAAGGGGAAATAGACATTTAAAACAGAAAAATCTAGGTACTGCCCATAGACAAGTAAATATTCTATGATGGGAAAAGAATTAAAAATAAAGCTGTTTTATTGCTCTGATGGCTTTTCTTCCCGTAAGTAATTCCTTGTAAATCTGCAAATCACCAGTATTGTAAGAGTTAAACTGATTGCACAAAACTAAGGTTTTTTTTCCATTTCAGATGGCCCTAAACAAGTTGCAGGATGTCATAATTGCTTCTTGGCCTAAGGCTAGAGCATTTCATGCCTAATAATCTCTTCTCCTTTCAAAAACATGTATGCGTGACCTTTACCGGAGAAGAACTGGCGGATGTCACCATTCCTTTGCAGAAGGAGGTGGAGGCAGAGGACTTTCCTCTTGTCACAACAGAAAGAAAAACTTTTCTCAGTGTCAGGGGGTGTTGGTGCCCTAAAGCTATCTGTTTAAAGGAAGGAGCATGTTGCATTACTAGTGAGTGGAACATCAGTAAACTGTAGTTATAATGGGGAGGATATCCATTTGTTATTTTTGGCCTTTTCCTTCTCCTTCTCCTTTCACTGGCTTTGATTCAAGTTCAAATCAATCCAAACTACTTCAGTTCATATCTGATTTAAAACAACCACAAAACAACTACAGTTAACATTAGAGCTACACTGGGTATTTTCTGTTCTCATAGTCACTTCGAAAGTAGTACATCTCATACAGTCAAGCAGTTTTGCTTTGTTTCATTTTGCTGAACATTTGCATAGTTTTGCTATTGCCTGGAACCTTTTGGTCTTCTTGGCTACTGCTTCCTCTTGGCACCATTTTTCTTCTTGTTTTCCATCACAGGCCTTGGCCTCATATGCCCATTCTGCCATTTAACCTGATCAGCCGGGGTGACCCACGTGAGTTGTGCCTGAGATATCATCACTGGGCATGTAGGACTATAGCATCATAAATATAATGGTGTGAGTCACTGCCACTGATAGAATTAAACAGAAATGAGAGTCTACAAGGCTGAGAATTGTGAGAGAAAGGAAAAAATT
Organism: Lepidodactylus listeri; assembly: GCA_029233225.1. NCBI lineage: Eukaryota > Metazoa > Chordata > Lepidosauria > Squamata > Gekkonidae > Lepidodactylus > Lepidodactylus listeri. Next base: position 64,471,338 of record JARCFY010000002.1, on the reverse strand, counting down.
AGAATGAAAACTGCACTGATGCAATGCAGTCATGTCTGCGATGAGCATTGAAAGCTGCTGAAAACACAGGGTGCTTTGGAACACTCCAAGAAAGAACATAATAAGAGGTAAAGAAGTTCAGCAAAAATATGGCAAAAATGCTGCTTCTGAGGCCAAAGCCTACAGCTAATATATGCAGTTTGGCAACTGATTTATTGGTTGAACTTTCATCACCCTAGATTTTGCTATACACCAGGCAAAGGTGATCTGAACACTTATCATGCACATGCCCCAGATTCAGGTATACCACCTCTTACCCTATATTAAGTTAGTGTGTAAAGATGTGCAGAAACAGTTTGTGTTCATTATGGGATGCTTAAACAAGTACTTCACCAAGGTCACACAGCAATTTGGATGGGGCATGGGCTGTTGAACCCCCTCCCCCAAGGTTGCTTAGAGAATGGAGTCACAAGGGGAGGATCTACTATGGCAGTGATGGAGAAGGAGGGCATAGTCAAGAGGGCTGAAGCACCACTGTCACCTTCACCATCTAGTTAGTTACTAGACAGACCCAAGTGATTAGACCAGGGAATATTATCTATACTTGTTGTATCTTCCTGAAAAAGCTGGGGGGGGGGGATCCTCAAAAACCTCTGTTTGTTTTAAGGGGGGGGTATCTTAATTATCATTCTTACTGGAAAATGAGTGGTTGCTTTTTAAAAAGACATTGAGAGCTTCTTCCAAGACCTGGTTAGGGTAGATATATTTCTGCCAATGATTGCTCATTGCTTAAATTGAGTCAGAACATAGCCAATGATTTTTTTAAATTGTTTATTCTGGTTTTTCCTTCTTTGTCTCATGATGCAGAATAGTTTTTTGGTTCTGAGCCTCACATTATTTGATACAGTAGCTCCAACAGCAGTACATCAAAGCTGGTTATGCATCCTCTGTAACATTTTTGCATAATTTACAAACACCAGGCGCACTAGCAGCTTGATTCCCCCCCCCCTTTTGCTGCCTCCTTTAACAGAAAAAAGGCAAGTGATGCAATACTGGAAGTGAAGAGAGCGGTGCCCACACCTGTTGGGAAACACCCCAGACATGGGGAAGCACCACTGTCTAGCTGGAAAACGTCAGACCTCTACCAATTCAGGAACATGAGCATGAGGCTAATTACACTCAAGAGATTATTTTTGAATGAAAGGAAAGGGCAGGGATTGGGAAAGGAGGATAGACCTTAAAATACTCCTGATCTATTTATAAATCCTTTCACAGTTTACACCCATGCTACCCTTTTTCTCCATACGGAATGGATTACAGGAAATGACTTCATAGTCTATATTGTAATTTGGAGCTGTTAGTCTTTCTGGCACCTTAAACTTCTGAATCACTGATCTCTTTAAGAACAACTGTACATAATTTGTCTCTGAAATCTGTTTTAAGAGGCTGTGTTTGCTGCAGAACACAATATAACAGGAGCTCACTTCCTAAAGTGCTACAAGGGAGGATGCAAGCCAGAATGAGGAGGGAGCCAGAGAGAACAGCAAGGAGGGGTGAAATAGGGCTCCCTCTCCCCCATGAATCCACACTGCAACCCTCTCTTACATCTTTTTGTCCAAACTGTCGTATTTATTCTGCTCTCTGTATAGAATTTGGCTTGCTGAGCTAAGAAATTTCGACTTTTGACTTGCTGCCAATGAATATCCAAAAACACAACTTGAAAGGTAGCGCTTGGGCATTTCAGAGGTTGAAGTAGAATGCTATAGGGATTTTTGTATCTGAGAAAGTTGCATGCACACCAAATCTCATATCTTGAATAAAACTTTGTTGGTCTTAAAGTTGCTACTGGACTCAAACTAGAGAAAGTTGTCTTTTCTGTGTATACCTCTGGCTTGTTACTACCACTCTCTAAGGGTTCTAGATTCTAAAGATTTGCACATCAAGGTTATCATTTATGTTTCATTTTACTTTTAAGTGCTTTTTGCTTTTTATCACATTATATGTGCATGTTTTCTTTATTTAGGAATTGTACTCCTCACCCAAGGGGTCCATCCTCCATGCCAAATTTCTAATTTATAAGAACATGAGTAGAGCCCTTCCATATCAGATCAATGGGCTATACTTAGTTTAGCATCCAGCTTCCCGCAGTGGCCAGTGGGATACCCTCAGCTAAAGTCCCTGCTTTCTGCTGCTGCCTCCAACATGTAGCATTGCCTCCAAACATGGAGTTCTCATTTAGTCATCATGACTAATAGTTATTGATGGACCTATCCTTCATTACTTTATCTGATCTCCTTTAAAGCCATTTATGCTAGCATCCATCACTGCACAGCATGGCACTAAGTTCTACAATTTAATTTTCACTGTGAGACAAAGTAGTTTTCTTCATCTGACTTGAGTCTACTGCCCAACTTTTTCATTCAGTAAACCCAAGTTCTAATATTTTGGAGAAAAGAGGGGGAACTCCTCTCTTCACTGTCTCCACACCTTAAAGAATTGTTTAATTCTATATCATAAGCCCTTTTAGACATTTTTTCCCTTTTCTGTATCTTCTCCAGCTCTATGACATGGTTTTTGAGAAGGCATGATCAGAAATATATACATTATTCCAAAGGCAGCTACACCATAAAGAATTATGATAGCGACAATTTAATTTTTATTCCCTTCCCTAAAAAATCAATCATTACCAGTTCAGATAGTGTTTCTGTACATGAAAACTTGGGGGGGGGTGTTGTTTCACTTTTTTTTACCCAATATGTATTACTGTATATTTATTTAAAATGAGCTTCATTTGCACTGTGCTGCCCACTTACCCAATCTGGAGAAATCCTTTTAAAACTCTACACAGTACACTTGGCTTTTGTCCATCCTATATAGTTTGGTACCATCTACAAACTTTGCCACTTCATTGCTCATCCTGAATCTATATCATTTCTGAACAAATGGCACCAGTCCTAACACAGATCCCTGGGGAACCCCACTGCTAATTGTTATCCATTACATGAACTGTGAATTTACTGCTCCTTTCTGCTTCCTGTTGTGTAATCAGTTACTAATTCATGAGGAAACCTGTTCTCTTACTCCATGCCTGTTAAGAAACCTTCTAGTTAGGGGACTCTGTCCAAATCCTTTTGAACGTTCGAGTATATTACCTGTCTGTCTACCAGATCATCTTGACCCCATGCTTGTTAACACTGTCAAAGAACTCCAGAGGATTGGTGGGGAAGCCTGACCTAAGCCAACAGCAGTTTTGTAAGGGAATTTGTATTAGTCAAATGGTGCCACTGCTTGGTGTTTTCACATGAAATTACAGATGTTAAGAGATCCTGAATTAGCAGCTCTCTTACACACAGAGACAGAAGATCAGATCCTTCTGTGCTCTCTCACATCATGTCTGGTTTGGTGAGTAAGCATCATCAATTTCCCCTCCCCCACTCAGTTTGTCTGCAAGGCTGGTGTGCTGCCTATGGAAAATGTGGGCAAGTAGAATGACCACCATCACTAGATGCTTTAGGAGAGCTGCAAGATTACAGCTCTTCATATTTCCAAGGATATTCCAGTTTTTCATAAGCCCTTTAAAGTCTGCTGGCCTAACACCGCACAACACAGTAAAATGTGGCTGTAGCAGTGCTTGGCAATATGTTTATTTCTGAAAACTGTAAAGAAAGTGAAGACTGCCACACTATGTTTGTGTACATTAATTATGATTTATTAGCCAAAAAGTCATAATAATCAAACACACTGCAAAAATTAATGTGTAAATGATATAAAGAAGTCTAAACTTTAAAGTAGTCTAGAAAGTCACTGATCCCAAAAGAATATAAACTAGTGTGTCAGGCTTATTTTGGGAAAGTTTTAAAAAAAGTTTTTCACCCCATTGCTAAACACATTTATTTGATAATAAATTCCAAGGCTACATCAGGAGTGGGACTATGGAAATCTGGGTTCAAATCCATAATCAGCCATGACACACCACAAATGACCCTGGCATAGTGATGATCCATCAGACTAACATATACATAGGGTTGTTACGAGGATGGAATAGGAGAACCTATCCTGAGGTACTTGGAAGAAAGATGAAAAACAGATAAGTAAAAGAGTAAAGTAGTTTCCACATGTGTTTAATTAACCATTTTTCTGCTTTGGTGAAAAAAAACATCCATTTATCAAACTCTGTTCTCAAGACTCCTGTATTAAAGCTGTTCATTTATAGACTGATTGTCATAACCCACATTAAACATTTCCACTTATATAGATATCACTGAATTAACTGAATTAATGGAATCAGTTTAAAATATGTCAGCATTTCACAATTACAGTCACTTATATGATTTTCTTACAAATTTTTATTATTTGATTTAGATTTGTTTGAAAATAAGATGTTTAATCTTAAAGCAATATTTTTAATCTCAGAAGTCTTATTATTTAATCAATGATAGAATGGTCATATAAAAATATTAGGCATTCTCAAAGCTCACTGATTTTTTTGTTTTCAATCATTATTGTATCATTCGTTTCCATAGTGTTTGGAAGTGCCCATGACAGGGTTGCTCATCAGTTCCTTAGGTTTAACTGTTACTGGGAGCTCGAGCAGAAATGGACTCTGAATTAAGCAGAAAGGTGCTATATGCCATCTCAGCTTCCTCTTTAGAACCCTAAAAGAATGAACAGAAATTCCAGTTATAAGTGTACATTCATATTAATTTCAGATCCAGATTGTGGGGAGGCTACTGGTTCTGTTATCCTGAACTTTCAGGCGTATCCTTACTGGTCTGAAATTCTGTTTCTTTTCGGGGTTTTTTTTTTCAGATTCCAGCATTTGGGACCATTTCTTTTTATTCTCTGCTAATTTCCCACCAGAGGCAGCAGGAGGAGTGGGTATGGAGGTCATGAAAGCTGACTCTAGGAAACAACTGTTAATTAGCCTCTTTCTTCCCTTTACATTTTAAAGAGCCAGAGGCCAGGTCATCATCCCCACATGGAGAATATAATGGGCCTCTAAATTTTAAAGGGAAGAGAGGTGCCAAGTAACAGCTGATAGGTAGACCTGGTCTCTGGAGGCCAGGACTACTTCTCATGACCTCCCCCATAGCCCTTTAAATTTTAAAAGTGAAAGGACCAAAATGAATCAAGACTCCCCTGGCCACCATAGTCTCCACTGGCAGTCCAAGGCCAGGTCTACCCCTCATAAAAATAATGGTCAGTAAACCTGGCCTTTGGAGGCCAGGTCTACCTGAGTAGCAGCTGTTAGTTGGCATCAGCTGTGGTTGGCTCTTGTTCCTTTAAAATTTAAAGAGCTATTATTTCCTATGAGAGTAGACCTGGTCTTCAGAGGCTGCAGGACAGGTTTTCCCATATAAAATAATGGCCCTTTAAAAAGTAAATGGAAAAGAGAACCCTGCTAACAGTTGTTTGCCAGGGTGCACTTCTTCTCTTTCACCCCACTCCTGTGCCTCTCAGAAACCAAAACTGAATTTCTGAGATATGAATTTTCATTACTCTTGGAATTTCAGGAGTGTTTTGTATCATTTTGGATGTCTCTGAGCTGATCCAAATAGCTAATTTGGCCTTTAATTTTGGTTCATGGATATCCAAAAGCACACCCATAATCTTAGTACAATTTGAACAGAGCCCAGGACCACAGCTGGCAGTAGTATCACATCACAACTACCTTCATGGAGTAAACGTTCCATTTATCATTGGCACGTAGAACTTACAAGTACTTCATACAGAATCTCTCACTATCACATTTAGTTTAGCCCTAGGGAAAGTTGAACCTGCCGAATTCACTATTGTATTTTACTTTTAGAGTAATGGAGGCTCTCTCATCCTTGGCACCCAGTCACACATTTTTTTTAAAAAAACCCTTGCTTTTCAAGCCCTAAATCTTTATGATTGTCTCATAAATACAGCTCCCTCTGCATCATTTGAGTTCTGGTTCCCAGGAAATGAATGTTCTGCTAATATTTTCAGAATCATAGAACTAAGAAAATAGACCAGTTGCTTTCCAGGTAAAAAAAATGTTAAGCTTTCCATTTCAGAACTTGGACACGGCAGACATGAACTACTTAACAAGGAGTTAAGAAGAACAAGGTCATGTACAAGAAGTGCCAGAAGGAATTAGGGGGAACTTTGTTATGCATGTTCTGTAGCTTTGATTACATACTAGACATCTGCTTCCCTTTTTAACTAATCTACTTAAGAACATAAGAGAAGCCAATGTTGGATCAGGCCAATGGCCCATCTAGTCCAACACTCTGTCACACAGTGGCCAAAAATACCAGGTGCCATCAGGAGGTCCACCAGTGGGGCCAGGACACTAGAAGCTCTCCCACTGTTGCCCTCCCAAGCACCAAGAATACAGTGCATCACTTGTCCCAGACTGAGAGTTTCTATCTATACCTTGTGGCTAATAGCCACTGATGGACCTCTGCTCCATATGTTTATCTAATTCCCTCTTGATGGTGTCCATGCTTGTAGCTGCCACCACCTCCTGTGGCAGTAAATTCCATGCGTTATTCATTCTTTGGATGAAGAATTACTTCCTTTTATCTGTTCTAACCCGACTGCTCAGCAATTTCATTGAGTGCCCACAAGTTCTTGTATTGTGAGAAAGGGAGAAAAGTACCTCTTTCTCTACCTGCTCTATCCCATGCATAATCTTATAAACCTCAGTTATGTCATCCCTCAGCCGTCATTTCTCCAAGCTAAAGAGCCCCAAGCGCTTTAACCTTTCTTCTTAGGGAAAGTGTTCCAACCCTTTTATCATTTTAGTTTCCTCTTACTCTTTTTGTTTTCTTTGGCACTTCTTTGGGACTCCCAGTGGTAATTGCATATTCTGTAAAGAATGAGATGTTAAGGGCTTTAGCTTGAAAATAATGAAATATTCCATTTGTTCATCAAGTCTTACACAGGACCACAAAATTTAATTTATTAAACTTTAATTTATCAAATGAACCATTCCAATTCACAGTAACCATCTGCTGCTGCTTCCACACATTTAAAAGGAGCTTAATTTGCAAAGATCAACAGATGATCATGCTTCTCCTCAATTCTATGGAAAACTACACCTGCTGATTTCTACTGTATCAGCAGACCCAGCTGCTCTTAAAGCCTGGGGGTTACCAGGACTGGATTCACATATTGCTGGATATGGCACTATGGTTGCCCTGTAGCAACCATTCATAACTGGATTTTCCTGGTGTGGACAAGACAATCCAGTTGTGAATCACTGCTACTGTGTAGTGCTAGTGCAATATCCAGCGTTGTATGAAGCAGCCCCAGGATTGTTTTCTTCTGAATAGTTGACAGCCCTATTCAGTGGGTAGTCACCCTACTCATAGTGTATTCTTACAAAATCTCAAGTCATACAAAAGGCAATCACTATTTTTTACTTTATCACTATAAAAACTGTTATGCCTCCATTAAACTTTATCCCTCATAGCCTCATAGCAGCATAGGATGCCAGGATTCCTGCTATAACAGGAGGCCTCCTGATATTCCCTATTGCCTACCTGCGCCTCAGGCAACAGCAAGAGAAAACGGGGGACACACAATGAATGCATGTTGGCATAGAGCTTTTGTGAAATGTTAAGAGTGTTTTTTCTGGAGGTGACATACACGCACCAGTGCCATGCTGATGCACCAGGTCCATCCCGTATTCCCCCTAGGGGTTTGGCACTGCAGCTTGGTATCCACAGGCCAGGAACTGAAATGAATTCTATACGTGGTCAGTGTTTAAAAGATATTACCGTTCATCTCCCCTAGTTGAGTCTCATGAGCTTCTTCCATACATGAATTGTCCTTTGCTCCATACTGGTTTGCATTCTCAAAGTCTGTCATGCTGATGTTTGTCCTGTAGCTGCCAACTGAGACCCGATCTATTTGAGGGAAATGTTGTTCAGTAAAGAAAGCTTCCCCTCCCCCTCTTAATTACCATATTCAAATATATTCTGTAACCATGGTAATGTTTCTAAAATTCTAGGATGTAAGCTAAAATATATTATACAAGCCAGACATATAAAAAAGATAACAACTGAAAAGTGATATTTAAAATGAAAGGAACATTTCAGAAAGAAGGGGGAAGTATAATAGAAAGATAGGCACAAACTATACAAACTGTGGGAGTTTTCTGTGGTGTACGTGCTAAAAGAGGGCCATTTCCTGCCAGGAGAGGATGCACTGAGGAAAGAAAGTTCCTTCACCTTCTCCTCCCTTGATTGGAGTTATGCTAGTTGCCACTGAAGAGGGAATCAAATACTTTGGGCATCAGATTAAGGAAGGCCCCTTCTTTCTTCCCTTCCAGAGACAAGCTTTGGAACTACCCTTACCACCTCAGGTTTTTTCAGAGCTTTTTTTGTAGAAAAAGCCCAGCAGGAACTTATTAGCATAATAGGCCACCCCCAACAGCAGAAACACATTAGTATATGAGGCCACACCCCCTACAGCGCAGCTCCCTCCCAGGATTGGCTTCCCCAGGTGCCCCGTGGCTTGCGGGATGTATGGGGAACCCAAGGGAAGAAAGGCAGTTTCTGGATCGGTTTCCCCTGGGGAACCCAAGGAGGTTCCCTCCCTGAATCAGCTTGGCTTTCCCAGGCGCCCCATGGCTTGCGAGGCATCTGGGGAACCCGGGGAGGGGGGGGAGGCTGTAGGCATAGCCAACTCAGAAGCCAGCCGGAACTCCGTTCCTGTGCATTCCTGCCCAAAAATAGCCCTGGGCTTTTCCTCATCCACTTTCAGGCTGCTAAGCCTGAAATAGTCCTATGCACACATGCAGGTGGTTCAGCTGACAAGAATCTGGGTCATCCAGACCTCTCTGCAGGGGCTGGATGCTAAAGAAATTTCCTTTAAACAGCTGAGCCATGCTTTTGTTTGTTTGTTTAAACCCCTGCTTTCTCCTCCTCCAGAAAGTGGCCAAAAGATCAGAAACAGCTGAGCCACAGGCTCAAAACAGCTGAGCCTGCTCCTGTGGTCCAGCTGTTTAAAGGGGTTTCTTGGGCAGCACTGGCAAACTGCTCCACCCGGCTCAGCTGTTTCCAATTTAAACTGTTGAGCCATGGAGCTTCCATGGCTCATTCATTTAGATCAGAAACAGCTGAGCCGTGGGGGCAGCCTGCTCCCATGGCTCAGCTGTTTGGAGTCCAGAACAACTGACCCATGGGAGTAGGCTGCCCCCATGGTTCAGCTGTTTGGAGCATGAACCTCATGAGCCTGGTTTGGTTCTTATGCAAGCCAACTGGGTTCATGGGGTTTGTGGTTAGTTTGTGGTTCAACCACGAACTGAACTGCATTTTTGTAGTTCTTGCCCATCCCTAATCAGAACCATCTATATACTATTTCCCAAAGGTTTTTTTTTCTGTGTGGATACTTATATCTGCCAAAAGAGATCTCACTCTCCCCCAACAGCTTTTCCTACATAGTCAGGGGCCTTCTTCGGGGTACAGAAAAATCCAAAAAGTTTTTTTTTTAAACTTCAGGGACCATTGAATACTCCCCAATACATTTTGAAATGGCCTTTGCAGGGATCTAACTCTAGGCATCAACTGTGAGAGATTAGAATGTTGGGGGGGAGGCTTCTAACTGTTTCTGTCAGTAAAAGGCAGGGTTTTTACTGGCAGCAGTCTAGGGTTGCCAAGTACCCCCCCCTGGCCACCTGCAGTGGATCCAGATCCAGGCTGGGAAACTCCTGGAAATTTGGTGGTGGAGCCTAGGGAGGATAGGGACCTCAGTGACATACAATGCCATAAACTCCACCCTCCAAATCATCCATTTTCTCCATGGGAAGTTATCTCTGTAGTCTGGAGATGAGCAGTAATTCCAGGGGATCCCCAGATCCCACCTGGAGGCTGGCATCCCGAGGCAGCACCTTCTGTGTGACTTGATACCACCTGATTTGCATGACTCAGCTAGGCCCAGCTGCTTGCTATTGTTCATCAGCAGCCACCCTATGAAAGCCATTGTGGTGTAACAGTTGGAGCTTCAGATTGTGATCTGCAAGACCCAGGTTCAGATCCCCATCTTGTGGTGGAAGCTGACTGGGAGATTTTGGACCAGTCACATACTTTCAGCCTAACCAACCTCACAGGGTTGTTGTGCAGATAACAAGGAGGAAATAATAATGTAAGCTGCTTTAGTCCCCACTGTGAAGAAAGACTGTAATTTTCCTAGGTAGATGCTGCAGTGGAGGCGGGTGGAGATGGAAAGCTGAAGACAGATAAACATAGATTGGCTGTTGGGTGGGAAAGAAATAGGGTTCCTAACTCCAGGTTGGGAAATTCCTGGACATTTGAGGGGTGGAGCCTGAGGAGGGTGGGTTTTGAGGCGGGACTACAGACCAGAATAATGCCATAGACTCCACCCTCCAAACCAGCCATTTTCTTCACTTGAACTACCATTGCCAGCCTCCAGACAAGGGCTGGAGAGCACCCAGAATTACAATGGTTATCCAGGTGACAGAGATCAGTTCCCCTGGATAAAATGTCTGCTTTGGAGGGTTGAGTCTATGGCATTATACCCTGCTGAGGCTGCTTGCCTCCCCAAGCCTCACTGTCCCAAGGCTCCACCCCCAAATCTCCAGGAATTTCCCAACCTGGAGCTGGCAGCCCTAAGGTGAATTGATCTCTGCAGCGGGGAGATCCATTGTGATTCCAAGAGCACTGCCACTGCTGCTGTGGGGAGAGAGGAAGCAGGCAGGAGGCTGGGTGAGTGATGGAGTAGGGGCGCAGAAAGAGTGATGGAGTGGGGGCAGAAAGAGAGAATGATGACCGGTCAGAAAGAGAAAGGAAGTAACATACATGGAGGAGAGAGAGAGAGTAAGAAAGGGGGGCAGAAGGGAGAAAGAGTGTGAGAGAGGTAGGGGGAGAAGGAAGGAAGCAAAGATGTAAGGAATGGGATAACCATCCCACAAGTTTCTTGCAGGTCTCCACTTGTTGCTACCTATTCTTCAGAGTGAGCTGTAAGACAAGAGAGAAAGCATGCAAGCCCACAAATGTATCTTGACATTTTCGACATATGCCTTGCCACCTCAATTTTGATCTCCATGATGCAGCTAAAGAGAGTTTTATTTAAGACTACATTTGACTAATTTAGTTTTTAATTCTTGGCAGTCCTAATGGAGATTTTAAACTGTCATCTTGCATTTTTATAACTGTTGTTTTATTTATATTGTAAGCCACCTTGAGTGCCACAAGGTAGAAAGGCAGATAATAAATGTTTAAAATAAATAAATACCATCACATGACAGTTATTTGTAGGGAAGTTGAAAGACAAATTGCAGGTCACCAAGACTTTCTATGAATATGAGTCAATTATTTCCAAAGTTCACTTCTCCAGTTTTGAAAAGGAAACCATTCCTTGAATGTACTGTTTGATAAGTGAAACTTTTAGTGTTCAGAAATATATTAAAGCAATAAGCATAATTGTTCAAAATTACATTTTGTCCATGTGCGAGCTGGAATAGACTCACCTGAATTCTTGAAAAACCTGAACTTAACAAAAGCAAAGATAGTAGCAAGAAGCAGAAACATAACTCCAAGAGGGATCAAAACTGAAAGAAGAACCTTGGAATTATTATCTTCTGCAGGGCTGGAAAAGAAATTGAAATGACACAATAGTGATTTAAAATGGTAGCTCCACCTCCAAATGCCAGTATTTGCCAATATTTTTCAGAAAGAGAATTCAGAATCACAATCCAAATTTAAAATAAAGCAATAGACATTACCCCCCCCCCCTCCTTCCACAGTGATTTTCACCTAAAGGTTCAAGTTCTCAGATTTGGTCATAACTTATCAAAGAAGTAGATGCTCCACTTTATTTACATCCCCTAATGAAGTAAGATCCATTGGACCTAAGGCATCTTTAAGACATCCACAGATCAATTTATTCTAACAAGGAATACAGCCTTGTCATTGAAGTACTGTCTACTCTAATTGGCAGCAGCAGTTCATGACATCCAGTTAAATTCCAGGACCCTTTCTCATTCCTGTTATAACCAGTGGAAGATCTCTTCTTCATAGTCTGCTTCTTCATCAAGCTTATTAAAATGCAAACCTTGGGTGTCAATCATATGACCATTTTGATTCCAGAGATGCATGCAGTACTAGGGGAGTTTCTTGGGGCCATGTTAAGTCACAAACTAAACATACTCCTGAGAGATGCTGTAGCCCTGAAAAGACTAGACCACATGGTATAACAATCAGCCCAGTGCGCTTCAACAAAATCACCAGTACATTAGAAAAATGTGAATGGATCAAATTGGGTTCAGCTGGTTAACTGCTTTTGAAAAGGGGGTCAGTCAACTTTAATAATTATAGGCATGTAGTCAAAATGACCAGGACTTACATTCTGTGACCAAAAATTCCCTGAAAATGAAGAAGTACTGTATGTCTTTTAAGTATCCAGAGTTGGACACTGCATGGCAAATAGTGCTTGCCTAGATGATAAAAGATGACGTGACTGAGCCTTTTCTTGCTCTTCTGAGCATCAAGATATGATGGTCTTGGTTACAGATACACTTACTCATAGAACTGTCCCCATCTTGTAGAAAGAGAGAACAGACGTCCAATATTAAAAGCAAAATACAGATACCTCCTACCCCTACATCCACAGCTTGCCTCCCTGCAGTTCCTCACCTTAAGTACTTTTCTCACAGCCAAGCACACTTGGGTCGCAGCCACACGAGCAAGATAAGCCGGACAGGAATCAACGCAAATTTGCACCGGAGCAATTTGTGCCGCAGTTGCATGATCACACGCAACGGCAGGTGACTGTATTTTTGTGTGTGTGTGTGGTGGGTTTCCGAGGCGCTTAAATGGGGGATCGATGAAGTGCTTCAACAATGGAAGGGGGAATCGATGATTTGCTTCTCCCCCTAAGGGGGCCTTCGATGATGCACACACAGAGAAGGGGGCAAAAAAACCTGTGTGGCGTCGGGATAGTGTGTGATCACGCTATCAGCGACACCACACTTCTGCGCTGGCGCAATCAAACAGGGAAACTCCGGTTGTGAACCTCAGCAAACCATTTGCTACTGGTGTTTCACTAGTAGCTTTTTACAACGCTTCCCCACCGGATCAAACCGGCTTGCAACAGTTTGACGACAATGTGGGACACTTCCCAGATATGCTTGTGTGATTGCGCCCGTTGGATCCATTGGTGAATCGTCTCCCTTCTGTGGCAAATGGGTGTGTATGATCGCACCCCTGGAGTATCAAAGCTTGACTGAGGAGAAAAGTGTCTGTGGTAGAAGCTACAAGGAAACACAGCAAGAGCACAGATGATTCTACACTCTGCACATGTGTGTTCCTTTTGCATTGCCAATGAGACTCCACCTCCCTCTTTCTATGTTCTCTGAGCACTGCTGTATACAGGGGTCATTTCGAAGAAAAAGAGGTGCAGGAGCTCATTAGCATACCTATTAGCATAACTTATTAGCATAACCAGCCGAATGTCAGTTTCAGCCCTATTATATCCTATGGGCCATTGAAGTCAATGGCAAAAATCATAGGGTATATGAGGGGCTGGAGGAGAGGGGGTTTGAGGGAGAGGCTCGAAACTTTCTGGGTTCCTTTTGGGACCTCTCTCCGAAATACCCACCAAGTTTCAAGAAGATTGGACCATGGGGTCCAATTCTACAGGGCCTCTAACAGGTTGCCCCATCCCCTCCATTGTTCTCTATGGTGGGAAAAAAACATTACTTTTTTCCCACCATAGAGAACAATGGAGGGAATGGGGGCAACCTGTTTGGAGGGTTGTAGAATTGGACCCCCTGGACCAATCTTCTTGAAACTTGGTGGGTATTTGGGGGAGAGGTCCCAGAAGCTACCCTGCAAGTTTGGAGTCTCTCCCTCAAACCCCCTCTCCTACAGCTGCTGTTAAAGCCACCACCAAATTTCAGCGGCAATTCAGCGGCGGGCTGAATAAGATCAGAGACTCTGATTCATCCCATGGCTGCCCTACTGCCCACTCATGAGCTGGCAGAGCGGAGCTCCACCTCACTCCGGCCCCAAAGGACCCCTGGCTGTATATAAAAATGTGGGCAAGTCAAGTCAAATTTATTAGTACGGTCAAGCAACCAGCAAAAAAATGTGGACATTTAGTAGTCACATTTCCTTTGGCTCTCAGCAAACATAAACAGTCATTGTAGAATCTGCTAAATGCAATAGCAAAATGGGAACCCCTTCTTCCCTTTAGATTCCTTTGCCTCTGATGCACTCAGATATCATCACTGGAAATTTTTACAGCAAGTAGGTTACCTCTCTGTTGGACTTTCAATTCCAGCTGCTATCTTGGATTTCCTTAAGCGAGCGTCTATTTCAGAAATAGCAGCATCATTGTCAGATTCTGCATTGGGAGCTTCTTTAGACTCCTGAAATGCTGTTTGGGAGTGTTTGTTTAATTGGTATTCAGAAGCACATGAAAAAGCAAAAAGAAGGAAGAAATGAAAGGGTACATTCTACAGAACTAAGATATTACCTACGTCCTGGACACTTTTAAGACCAACAGGTACAAGCTTTCATGTGCAAAACCTTGAGTCACTGGACTCAAACTTTGTTCTGCTGCTTCAGACCAACATGGCTACCCACCTGGACACAGTTGAGGTGCAGAAATTCTACTGAAATCATTTATACAATATAATATCTAAATACTATATGCATAGGTTCTGTTCTTGCTCTCTAAAGGAAATTGATTCAATGGAACATATATTCTTTAATTGCCCTAGGCATAAAGAAATTCGGTCAAAATACATTGAGCCGCTGATCAGAAACTTCCCTGGCAGATCAAATAAAACTAAACTTGACTATCTTTTGTCTGATATAAACCATGAAACAACCCGAACAGTTGCTAAATTTTGTGCGCAGGTGTACAAAGATCGGAAAATGCATACAGTAGCTTGTGTGTAACTTTTAAAAGATGTGAAATATAATGGTTTGATTTTATGTAAACCTTGCGTATTCAGGTTGCTGACTGTAATTGTGGTTGGGGCAAAATTAAAAACTGACTAGGGTGGCTGTCAAACTTGCATAATGAACTAGGAAAGGGAAAATGCAGACTGATGTATCTCTGTCTATCTATTGACTGTTATAAAAAATTTTACCTTGTACAATTTAAAACTCCGACATTTTAAATTTTTAGAATCCTTTTTATAATCTTAGATGCTATTATGTTTTATAATTTTAATTGCTCTTTTATCTGTTACTTACTTGTTTTTATTGTGCCACTTGCTGGTCTAGGACCGTAATAAATAGATTGATTGATTGATTGATATTTAAAAATTGCTAAAATATGTCCCAGTTAACGTTGCAGATACTGAATGAGTATTACAAGGGTTTTTACCCGTGGTTCTATAATTGCATTTATTTTTGCTATAGTAATTTTTATGAAATTTGTGCCCACTTCTAATGTTATCAAAGACCCAATGTCAGAAGTAACAATTTTCACAATGCAATACAGGATACAGCTTTCCAGAAAAATCTAAGAGCCAGCTGGCCTTAAATACTTATAAGGTAGAAATGTGAAAAGCAGTCTGGCTTACGTGCATTTCATATTGTTATTTTCCTTATTTTAATCACTCATATTAACTATATCAAATGATCAATACAAGACTAATAGGCATTTTTTAAAACAAGGGAATTTGACTTAGGGCATGCAATATTTATCCCATGATAATTGCACAAAATCATAGAATACACATTATGCAGACATGCTGAAGGCATGTCTGACCACAGCCCACAAATATTTTTGGATATTCCATGGTCCTGCATTTTGCACACAAGATGTACCATTGTCCTAGGTTCATACTTATTAGTTGGGTATATTGATTATGAACACCTGTCCAGCATGCATTTAAAAATATGCTGGAAACAACATAATATGGCCTAGCTGCATAATTTGGCATGATACAGTGTTGACAGCAATTCTGAATATTGTTGAAACCTATATAAAATATGCTAGGAAGAATTCAACATATTTAAAAACTGCTGATTCTTACATAGTACCAGCTTCTACTGTTCTTGCAATAAATGTAAGATTTTCAGATTAAAAATGTACTCTTACAAACAAATGATGGAGTTGCAAAAGAAAAGAAAAAGAGATAATGTTTCCATAGCTGGGGATTGGAAAGAGATAACAACAAATTAATGAAGAAGGAATACAGGCCACAATCCAGCACAGTACATTTTAGTCCATTGGTACTGGATTGGATTGTTGCCAATCTTTGCTACTTGCAATGCATGATAGAAGATAGTATCTACTGAATTTGATGTAGTTTAAAGAAAAGTAACTACAAGCCAGCAAACTATGTTAATGGCTGGATCCCACTGTCAGCTATAAAAGACAAATAAACAAACATAAGTATCAACCCTTTCCAGAGCTGAAAGTGGAAAACTCTGTTTGAAAGAATGTTCTTTTGGGAAGATTTATCTGCACAGATGTGAACCATTGATGAAGGAGTTGCTCACATTATGTTTCTGTCTGTAGGAACAGTAATTAATTTTGATTTTCTTCTATATAAGATCTACTACAAGGCACAACTATTTTTGTGACAACATGTGGCCTGTTTTCTTTGTTTCTCCCATTTTTGGAAGTTTGAAGTTTAGGTCATACTGAAGAAGGTACCTTTACTAGTATCAAAACAAGTCATACCTGAAAGTTTGGCTTATCTTTCAAAAGTTGTGGCCTTTTGTATAAGGTTGTACAATTGTGGCTATATTATTGCCATCTCTTGAGATGTAGCATTTTGGCTTTTCCCATAGTTTGTATTACAGGATTTCTGCTATATTTAATACACATTTTAACCTTTTTGAAACATAGTGGCAAGTGTTGTGTTTGTACTAATATATATAAGTGTGGCAAAGTATTATCCTATGTTAGATATACTTAATAGATTATCTGTATATTTGTTCATATTCTTCTTGCATATTGCTTATTGAAGGTACTGACTTTGTGTTTATTTTTTCCTTGTCACAAAGATTTATTCCTTTTTTCTTTTCTGTTTTAAAAAAATATTTAATGGCAGTCATAGTAATAGATAGGGACAAGAGGCGGGACCCATGATATTCGCGGGGGGGGGGGGGATTCCTAAAGGCTGCAGCTCCAGGTAAGTCTTCTTCCCTCCCTCCCCCCCCCCCCGGCGGCAAGGCCTCAATGGTTCTCAGCCGCCAGGCCACTGATCTCCCCCCCCCCGGCACTGGTGGTAAGGCCTCAGCAACTCTCAGCCACTGGCCAGCTGTAGAGTTCCCAGAGCATTCTCTGTGCATGCGCAGGGAATGCTCTTTAACTTTTGGGGGGATTTAAATATCCCCTGTATAGTTTTTTAAACTTTTAGGATTTCTCTGCACACCTGGGGAGTTTCCCAAGTGTGCAGGAAAATCTCTCTGCCCCCCAAGTGCCCCCGATGTGCGGATTTAGATATCCGCATGCACGGGGGCACTTGGCTATTAGATATATAGATGGGCACAAGCGGTTTGATTCGTGGTTCATGGTGTGCCCAGTTCCCAAACCACAAACCATCACAAACTTTTATAAACCAAAATGTTTTGGTTTGTGAGGTTAGTGACCTGATAGAATAGATTCTATGCAAGCTAGAGATACCAAACTTGCAGAGGTTTTTTGGCTGTCTCTCCTCTACCTGCCCTTCTTTGAGGGGCCATAACTCAGACCCTGTAAATCCAATCCAATCCTTACCAAACTTGGAGAGCAGGTAGAGGAGAGTCACCCAGAGATCCCTGGTGAGTTTGGTATCTCTAGCTCGCAGAAGATCCCTTTTATACACTCCTGAACTTCCTTGAACCTACACCCTTCAAAGTGAAAGGCAGTCATTTTGACAGGCACAGGTTCAGGAGGTTCAGGAGTGTATAGAACAGATCCTGTGCAAGCCAAAGACATCAAAGTCACAGAGGACTTCTCCTGGATGCTCCTCTACATGCCCTCCAGGTTCTGAACCCCTGTTGCTTTGAAGTTTGGTAAACATTTATATTGAACAGAGACAGTCTGCTTGGAAATGCATCCATTCATGAACCAGCATGAACCTCAATGAACAGCCTGAAAGTCTGTAGAAAGTTCATGCTGGTTGACCTGCCACAAACTACTTCACAAACCATGAGCCAGCCAAAATTCATCATAAACTTTAGTTCAGGGGTCCTCAAACTACGGCCCGGGGGCCACATGCGGCCCACCGAGGGCATTTTTCTGGCCCGCCGGGTGTGCCGCTGCCTGTCCTCCAATTCCCAGCAGCACACAAAGCAGCGGAAAAATTGCAGCCGACTCGTCCCAGGCCACATGACAAAGCCCCGCCCCCCTGCTTCCAGTCAGCCAGGAGGAGGCAAAAGGAAGACTGAACGAGGGTAAGTGTGGGGTGGCAGGCGCTCCGGCTGGTCCCAAGTCTCCTAGCTGGCTGAGAGGCCTCTCAGCTGGCTAGGAGACCTGTGCCAGTCCCAAGAGCCGGGCGGGGGTCTTTTTCGAGGCTTTTTGTGCTGCTGGGAATTGGAGGGGGGGAGAGAGAGAGAGAGAGAGAGGTTTCTCTTTCCCATCATGATGCCTGCAGTAGTGGAGTTTCAGGGAGAAGCAGCTGGGGGCTTGCTGCCTTAAAAAGTTTGTGAGGATGCCGAGTTCTTTGTTTCTTCGGAGAGGGAAAGAAAACAGCCCCGTCAAGGGTGCCTTGCTTGCGCGCGCACCCCCCCCCCCCCGGGTGCGCCTTCTTTACCCGCAAAATAACATCTGAAATCTCCAACCAGATCTAGACTAACTGATGCACACTTGCATCACTTGTTACGACTAGCAGTGACAAATATGGAACCGGACATTGACCATCTCATTAGCCAAAAGCAGGCCCATAGTTCCCATTAAAATACTAGTAAGTTTGTTGATTTAACTTTACTTGTTCTTCATTTTAAATATTGTATTTGTTCCCATTTTGTTTTTTTACTTCAAAATAAGATATGTGCAGTGTGCATAGGAATTTGTTCATAGTTTAAAAAAAAAAAAAACTATAGTCCGGCCCTCCAACGGTCTGAGGGACAGTGAACTGGCCCCCTGTTTAAAAAGTTTGAGGACCCCTGCTTTAGTTTGTGAGCAGGTCCATGCCCATTGCTAGTAATAGAAAAAATATAATTGGTTTTCCTTGTGATCAAAACCAAACCTTACCTCCATGAATTCTCAGATATACTGCCATGGTTTCCCCATAATGACCTTCATGTTTTACTCCACACCAATACCACCCTTGATCTGTTGGTGCCACTTGGTCAAAATTCAGAGACAAAATTCTACTGTCTTGATCACAGTTAACTACCAAGCCAGTCTGGTTTTGTTCAGATGAGATGAGAGGATCACAAGCAGTATTCTTCCACTTGCACCAGTATTTACTGTAGCTATAATATTTGCATGGATAAGAGCATGTCAGGGACAAAGGAGAGCCAGGGACAATGTTGATTTCCTTCACTCCTCTTAAATTGGGTTGCCCTGTTTCAGAAGAGAAAAATAATGAGTAATGTAATCACTTAAAATCAAATAGCCTGATCTTTACATGCATATGTGCCATCAAGTTGCAACTGACTTATGGCAAGCTCAGCAAGGGGCTTTCAAGGCAAGTGAGAAGCAGAGGTGGTTAGCCATTGCCTTCTTCTGCAGAGCCTTCCTTGGTGGTCCCCCATCCAAGTACTGACTCTTCTTCAGGGGTCCATTGGGCCCGTAGCAAGGCGGAGTAAAGCTCCGCCAGCTCAGGAGTGGCCACTAGGGCAGCCAGGAGCCGAATCAGATTCTCTGATCTGATTCGGCCTGCTGCCAAATTGCCGCCAAAATTTAGTGGCAACTTTAAAAGCCACTGGAGGGGAGGGGGTTTGAGGTAAAGAAATATGGGAGCTGGCCCAAAGTCATACAGTATGCTTCATGGCAAAGAGGATATTTGAACCCAGATCTCTCTGGCCAGTGCCCATCATTAATTGCTATCCCACAGTGGCTCAGTAGGATAGGTTCCCCATGGGGATGTGTTGTGTTCTTTCCACATTGCTGGTGTGGCTGCAGATAAAGCACAGCAGTAATGGGGATTGCACATGGCAGGTTTCCCTGTCTTAGCCCCCAGCAGTGGCCATTCCCCCCTCCTCGTGGCTACTGGGGCTTTTGCAATTTTTTTAAAAAATGGCACTAGAATATCATTTTACTGATCTATTGTTCTAAAAATAGGCATAACCAGTTCTGTGAATTCCCAGCTTTCTTTTTTCTTAAGTAAATATCTATCCTCTCCTATTGCAAAGATATGCCTTTTCCCTTACATCTCCATCAGGGCGGAAGCCTAAGGCTGCAATCACACACACTAAATAATCCACTTTCAATCTACTTTCAATGCACTTCCCAACTGGATTTTGCCCATTCACGCAGTAAAATCCACTTGGAAAGTGCACTGAAAATTGATTGGAAGTGGATTGTTTAGTGTGTGTGATCACAGCCTTACTTTTTTTCAATGAAAGCTGAGAATTCAGAGAACCTGCTAGAGCCATTATTACAATGGTATATCAATATATTGATATTCTAAAGCTGATTTTGAAAAAATGTAAAATACCCCCCATGGCAGAGAGAAGAAATTAGGGCTGCCAAGCCCTTACTGGCTGTCTGGCGGGGGAGAGTGCTTCCCAGTCGGGGTTTTGTGCACTCGCCGCGATGACATCACCTGGAAGTGACATCATTGTGTCGGGCACATTGGGGCGGGACCTTTCTAATTCAAGGGAAAACCATAGAGTTTTCCCTCAAATTATAGAGCATCCCCCCTGAAACATGCCTGATGCAATGACGTCACCTCCGGGTGACATCATTGTGTCAGGCATGTCTTTCCAGCCCGGCAATTTGGGGGCAGGGTTCCCCCGGTGGCCCAATCCGGGCCGGTGGGGAGGGGGGCCACTGGAGCGGGGTTTTCCCCGGGGGACTTGGGAAACCTTGAAGAAATTGCTGCTGTGAGAACCAAGTCAGGGGCTACCATACAAATATTCCTACCCTCACAGCAGCCATCCAGGCTTTACTGTAATCTTTCCCAAAACTTCAAAACAAGGCAGGTTTGCAAAAGACCAGATAAAAGCTCAGGAAATCTTGAGAGGTGCATGAATGTACCATGATGCTCTGGGGAAGCAGGGAAAAAAATCCCAGTTGACAACAGCATTGAACCCAGGGCAAATAAATAACCCACTGCAGAAATGACCTGGGCCAGATTAAGTGTAGCATCTTTTACATTACATGATTGAGATAAGAAGTCTGCAATAAATCCAGAAGTTGGAGTATAAGTAGTGATAAGTTATTGTACCCTGTCATGTTTGATTTTTGATAGCAAACTGTGCAAAGAGGAGCTGGTTTGGATGAACAATGATAGTGATGTATAGAGAGCCAGATCCACAAACCAGTTGGGTTAAAATTATCTGCTCTGATCCTAAACACACTGGTCAAAAACAGGACAAGATTCAGCTCCATTAATTTCAATTGCAAAGTTAAAAATAGGTTAACTCTGTTGCTCTTCTTAAGATTAAAATGTTTTTTAAAAATCATAACATTGGCTGAATTGTGTACATTAATTAGAATTAAGCACCTCTGAAATCAAATACATTGGTGGAGGACAGACTAGCAGAATGAAGCGCAAGGGAAGCAGGGCGAAAAGACCTGGGCCAAGTTGTTGTGGGGCTTTCTGGTTGCACTGCATGGACTGATGCAGGACCATACCGGGAAGGAGGTGGAATGGAGCATTCACACTGTGGAGCGGCCCCTGGCGGCACCACCCCAGTTGCACGTGGCTTTGGTCTGTTTTGCCAACCTGTGCATAGGCACATGGGTGCATAGGTGCATAGGTGCAGCAGCAATTGGGGCAGGATCCCATGGCTGGGAGCTTTAACTCCATGAGCCGGAAGCATCCCCACGGGCAGTTATGCGCTCAAGCGCACAGCACACATGGGCAGTTATGCCAGATCTATGGGTTCATATTACCGGTGCTGCTTGATTGCAGCTTATTTGTGTCCACACTTCCAGGAAGCGGGATCAACGCACACCCAAACAGCTTGCCACAGCTTTCACCTGGTACTTTTTAAAAGTAGGATCAAAATGCTTCAGGATGGGGTGAGTACGGCATGGGAACACCAGTTGTGGCTGTGTGAACCGGCCCACTTAATCCGCTTGAGAAACATGCCTATATCAGGCCAAATTGCCAGTCTGAACTCAGCCAATATCTAGGACTGAGGCACTGGTCAGGTTAACTTCATGTAAGATATCTTTGCATAATCTGTTTTTGCTACATTAGGCAAAAGGAATGTAATGCACTGAGATGTAAAACATAATTAACATTGTTTGGTACCTTCTATAATCTTTAGTTCTGTTGATGACTTCTTTTCCTGTTCTCCATCTGTCATACACCAGTAGTATCCTGCATCATTCTCGTGCAGTTGGTTCAATATCACGGTAAAGGTGCCATTTTCTGGGTTATCATGCATCACTATCCGTCCCTCATAGGAATCCAGCACTTCCCCAAAGTTGTCTATTAACTTTGTGCACCCATTTTTTCTCCACTTGCATAAGTATTTCAGTGTGACATTTCCTTTTGGGTCATAGTAACATTCAATAGACACAGAACCATCAGGGACTCCCTTTACTAGAGATTGTTCCACGTTTCCTTTGGACAGCAGAGGCTCTGGACAAAGAAACAGTGCACATTGAGCTGTGCATGTAGACATTTTCTTTGTTTTAAAAACAGTTAAACAGATTCCGGGCATGCAACATGGGATGCTTGGGCCGTAATCCTAAAAACACTTTTCTATGAATAAGGCCCATTGAATAAAATGGGACTTACTTCAGGGTAGACCTGCTTAGGATTGCTCCATTAGGAACAGATGAACTCTCTAACCATTACCCACCTTCATAGACGTGTATATTCAATTCCTGGGTTTCTCCAGATATCCCATACTGCCCAGCTCCACACAGGTACAGTCCTGAATCTTGCCTTTTTAGCTGGGTCATAAAAATATTGAATGATCCAGGAGCTTCATTATAGTTCAACAGAACTCTTCCTTTGTAGGATGGGTTGACATTTCCATGGGTGTCAATAACCGTGGAGCACTGGTTCTCTGTCATCCGACATAGGTACTTCCTTGCAGTGCCATAATCGCTGCCAAAATCACATTTTATAGTCACTGTTCCTTGTTGCTTAATGTAGAAGAGTTGAGCATCTTCAGGTACTACTGAATCTGTATTAATGACATATCAAATGAATAACAATACTAATTTCCCACTTTTCATTGTACCATCCCATAGGGAGAAAAAATACATTGTTTCTGCAGTCCCAGAGGCTTGCAGAAATTCTTGGTTTATCCATTTCCTGGTGGGCCTCCATACATGGTCATGAAGTGCATTTAAATGGTTGACTCATAAGTTGAGCAGGTAGCCTTTACAGTAGTGTCAAACATTTTAAATTGCAACACCACCCCTGTGTTTGTATTTGTAACAACTAATAAAAAGGTTTAAAAAGAAAAAAAACACATTTTTTTTTAACTATCAAATTGCATACCAGCTTTGAAGGACACACTGTTGGATTCAAGCCACTAAGTGGTAGCTGTCTATTCTGTTTAATGAAGAGTTCTGTGTAAGAATATTAATCTAATAATAACTGGGCCCTGACTATTTCTTATCTCACTTTCTTTAGCACCAACCAATCAGCAACCCTCTTTTCTGACCAATAAAACTAAGTGAATAAAATGTCTGCAATTTTCTGATCAAGATTTTTCAACAAAATGTCATTAAACAATCTGGGACTTCAGAGCCTATTTTTATTATTTAAAATAGGGTGTTAAGTGAACTCTTTTTTTTACCTTCAGAAACATCCAGCTTGACTCCAAAGAACAGTTTATCATTTAAACCAATGCCACATTTGTATGATCCCATGTCGCTTTTCCTCAGATCTGAAATCTCAATAGTGAATGAGCCATAATCTGGAAAGTCTGTTATTGTGGCTCTGCCTTCATATTGTCTTGAAATATAGCCATTGGAAGAAAGAATTGTTGAACACTGCCGTGCTGATTCCTTGCACCAGTACTTCCTGTCATATCTGTTTACCTTAGTGGCCGGGTAGAAGCATTTCACAGTGACAGAACCATGCAGCAATCCAGTCATCTGCCTTGGTCCAAACATGGAGCTTGAGGCTAAAACTGATAAAAATAAATAACAATGAACATCACTGACTGTTGCTGTATTATTTATTTACACTTTGCTTTTCTCTCCCCCCCACTCCCGCCATGTTGAACCAAAGCAATTTACAACCTTGTTTTTCCCTCCTACATTCCTTATTCACGACAACTCAATGAAGTACATTTGGTTGACAGTAAGCAACTGGCCCAAGATCCATGGCAGAGTGGGGATTTGAACTTGGGCCTCCCAGATCCAGTCCAAGACTCCAAACACTAGACCACGCTCCCTCTCAAAAAAGACAACTATTAATGCAGAAAAGAATAAAAGTCCAGTAGCACTTTATTTGTCTTGGTTTTGAAATTGTATTTATATTAATTGATGCGATTTTACCTTATTGTATTATTGGAATTTTATTGTTGTAAGCTGCCCTGAGCCAGCCTAGGCCAGGAGGGCAGGATAAAAATCTAACAAACAAACAAACAAACAAATAAATAACAACTTAAAGACTAGCATTTTTTTTGGTAGGGAATGAGCTTTCATGAGTCACTGCTCACTTCTTCAGAATGTGAGTCCATCTGTCCTATATATTGGAAAGTGGAGAGATTTCAGATGCCAAATGACATTAGTGGATGAACTGAGAGCTTCAGAATAAGCTCATGGAGAAAAAGGAAATGAATGGAAGGTGAGACCTCTAAAGAGGAGTATATGAGAGTTACTAGGTACTGCAGATCAGCCATCAGAGAAACCAAAGCTCAGTATGAGTTGGGTCTGGCCAGGGGGGCTTGCTACAATAAGAAAAACTTTTACAGATATATAAGAAGCAAACGCAAAGCAAAAGAGGCAATTGGTCCGCTTTTGGGAGTAGAAGGAGAAACTGGTGGAGGACAGAGAAAAAGCAGACAGGCTTAATGACTCTTTTGCCTCTTTCTCTTTGAAGAACTCAAGCCCAGAGCTTTTTTTTGTAGAAAAAGCACAGCAGGAACTCATTAGCATAATAGGCCACACCCCCAACAGTGCAACTCCCTCCCAGGATCAGCTTCCCCGGGGTGCTCTGCAACTTGCGGGGCGCATGGGGAACCCGAGGGAAGGAAGGCAGTTTCTGGACTGGTTTCCCCAGGTGCCCCGCAGCTGCGGTGGTTAATTCAGTATTAAATGGTTAATCATCTCAATGGAGAATATAATTTAATCAATCTCAATGGTTAATGCTTGAAAAATACTGGACCATTATTTGGCAGGTGAATTGGCCTCTTCGTTACTTTTTTCCCATCAAAAGACCATCCTTAAGCCCTCTTCTCACTTGTAATGTTTTGGAATTAGAAGACTGCTGAATTTTGATTGTGCATGCATTAACATGCACAAATGTTTTGAGCAGATGCACTACTGTTGGTTGATAAAATACTTACCATCTGCAGATCTGGCTTGGACAAAAGCCAACAAAAAGATGAAAACAAGGAGAGTCATTTCAATAGAGGGTCTTGTATTTGAGCTGCCAGGTTCTTCTTACAGACCGAGCTCTGTAAATAAACAAGTACAGCTGTAAATAAATGACTTGTAGGAGCTTAATTAGACATGTCAATGGCTACCTGCCAGTTAAAAAGAGATCTGTGAACAAATTTGCTGTTTGTTTGTATGTTAGTTTTAATGACAAAAGCAGTTGTTGGAAAGACATTTTGGACTGAGGTTACAATACAGAAGTTGAGAGGATAAGTCCTAAGTTGTTTGTTGAGGCCACCAACATGTGGAACAAATAACTTTTCTAGGGGACTGCTTGAGGTTAGGGAGAGCACGCTGCATAAATGGGTCAAAATCTTTCCCTATCCTGTGTGTTCAAATATTGCTGTAAAACAAGCTTGGGAGGCTCATTAACAGATCTCCTAGTGTCTCCACTAATTTGGCCCTCAGTAATTCTTACTATAGTTCTAGGCAGTGGGCCAGGTTTTTTGTTGTTGTTTTTAACTGCGGCTGAGATATAATGGCTTGGTAAGCTTACAGCCAAAGGGAAAGTTTAACTGGGGGCTCCCCAGCTCACACTTGGAAACATGAAGCTGCCTGAACTCTATGAAGGTCAGTGTGGTCTATTTTGACTGGCAGCAGCTCTCCAAGGACTATTGTTCTAGAGGGTCACGGATGGTCAGGAGGAAGCAGAGCCAAGTCCAGCAACCCTGTCAATATCTTAGGGGCCACTTGGCTCAGACCCTTCATCAGCAGTGGTAGCTTGTGTCAGCTCACAAATTGTCTTCTCCCACAGTGTTGCCAGTTTGGAGGATGAAGCAATGGGTGACCTAATGCCCACTGTTGGCTCCGCTGAGCTGAATGGAGCTGAGCTGAATGGAGCCTTGTAGTGCCACAGATACCAGTCAGCTGGGCTTGCTCCAGGGCCATTTTCACCTCCTAGTCTGCTCCTAACTGAATCCCTTTAACAAAATAGGCTCAGGATTGAGCACGAGGCTTCATGCAAAGCAGATGCTCTACCCCTGACCCACAGCCCCACCCTAATTTCTCCACACAATACTATGTATGCTTAATTGAAAGTAAATCACAATGAGCTCAGCTGGGCTTCCAGGTATTTCATAGTACTTCATAGAGTATGGCAGACTTAGCCACTGTTTTTTGGCTAACCAGCTGCTTGGCTAGTAGAGAGAGAAAATTGATCTTTTAAAACAGCCTTCTAAATTGACAAGTCATAAATATTTGATTGTGTTCTGATTTGATCCACCAGAGGGCAGTGGCAATTTGTGAATATAGCAGCATTCACCCAGGGCGAGAAAAAGTAAGCCACACAATATTGCTGTTTTATTGTCAATAATAACTGTTGTAAGCCATATATAATGTCATCAGACTACAAGCCAACCATTTTAACAAGAGTAAGACACTGGAAGTGTAATCCACGTCTATTAAAATCTTTGCCATTGACTGCACCAAGATGGGACTGACACTTTTTGTTTCTAAAATGTATGGCAAAGTTACAAGGCTGAGAAAGGATGCTTCTGGTTGACCTGCTTAGAGGTGAGCCCAGGAAAAGGACACAAGAATGCCAGGTGTCCAGAAGAGTACAATATTAGACCAAGTTCTTTCAGAGATAGGAAGTTAGTGTTTTATCCAATCATGCATAATAATGTTTGATTCTTAACCAGTTTCATCCATAGGAAGCTATTACACATATAAAAGCTTGAAAAGGCATGTATGAAATGAGCTGTAAAGGCTTAAGTTTCCAAAGACAAATACAAAAACTCATGATTTTGAAGTCTGTTCCATGATTTTAAAGGACGGACTGTTCTATTTTTGATTATTCCCATTTATGGTATTTTATTGCTGTAAGCCACCTTGAGCCAGCTGTCTGGAAATGCGGGATAAAAATGTGAAAAATAAATAAATAAATATATAAATTATTCACAGTTAACAACTTTGCCTGCTCTGGCATCTCACAACGACCATAGCCTATTTCATTATTCTTTGTATTTTATATTCAGCTTCATTTGGGCTGGGAGAGAAGCTAGATGTGTGCAGGGCAGGGAAGAAGAAGAAGAGAAGAGATTGGATTTATATCCTGCTCTTCACTCATTTGGAGTCTTAGAGCGGCTTACAAACTCATTTCCCTTCCCCTCCCCACAACAGACACCCTGTGAGGTAGGTGGGGCTGAGAGAGCTCTGAGACAACTGTCCTTGAGAGAACAGCTAGTACAGAGCTATGGCTTGCCCAAGGTCATCCAGCAGGTACAAGTGGAGGAGGGGGGAACCAAACCCAGTTCTCCCAGATTAGAGTCTGCGCACTTAACCACTGCACCAAACTGGCTCCTGGGAAGGCTGTGGCTGAGGACAGACTGGATATGTGACCTGGAACAGCCGCGGGGCCAAAAGCCCCGCGGGAAAAGCAGCCCAGGGCACCCCATTCGCACTGGCTGCTTGGGACGGAGGTGCACGGCTGCTGGCTGCCTCGCCGAGCCACGGCTATGCACAGCCGTGGCAGCCGGAACAGCCCGTTCATACTTCCGGCGTTGTGTGCAATGTGCCATTGGCACATCCACACCCAGAGGAAGCGGCAGCAGTGTGCACGCAGCCGCTGGAGACCGGTTCCCCGGGGTCTCTGCCTGAAGCGCAAGGACTACGCTTCAGGCACGGGTGAGTGTGTGCTGGCGGTGGGCGGCAGCTGCAGCAGCCTGGACGGCCTCTCTGCCTCCGTTTCTAAAGCGGAGGCAAAGCGGGCCACATATCCAGTCTGTCCTCAGCCTGTAACATTCTCAGATGTGCAGAAAGATCTCACTATCTGCATCTTCATTACTATTATCTCCCTATAAAGTTTCTCTAACACAGCCTATCAATATTTTGGTCTGCACTTATTATTAGGAAAACTTGCAGAAGGTAATTCCCTGCTTTCTCTCCATTTCCCTTTGTCCTTCAAATTAATAACAATTTGTAGTTAACATATATTGAAGGATACCTTGAGACAATTCCTTCTTACAATCACTTATCCACAGCAATCTTTCAGATATGACCAAGTCCTACTTTCTCCCTGGATGTTTTCAACACTGCTGGAATCTGAATCAATTCTACACATCTCACACTGGACCTGATTTGAGAACCCTTTTGATTTTTTCACCATCTGCTGTATTGCCCATTGCCTCCACTCACTAGCACACTCAGTTTGAGATGACTCAGCTTTATTAACACACTGGGCAGTATCCTACCACTCTATGCACAGAACACCTCTTTTCCCTGTGTTCCTCTCCATGCTTGCAGCCCCTTCTGACCCCTGGAAAGATCATTCCTAAGGTGGCAGAACTGCAAGCAGGAGCAGCCATGGAGCTTGGGGTGGGGGGCTGGGGTGAGGAGGGCAGGGAGGTAAAATTGCTCCTCCTTCTCCTTCTGCAAATGTAGCTTCACTAAGGAAAGGAGTCCATTTCATTGTCTGGTCCCTCCTCACGCCATCCCAGCAACCCTCATGGTAGTTCCTCTGCATGGATCCTGCAGTGCCAGAAAAGATCATTCTGGGGATCTGAGAGATTTGCTGCAAAGGAACATGGGGAAACTCTATGTGCTTTCCGCACACAGATTGTCGGATCCTGACAACTAGGTTCTCCAAATTCTCTGCCCGGTTCTAGTCTTTGCCAGCTGTGTCTTGCTCCCTCTTTTTGTGGCATCACCCTTGCTGGTTTTCTTACTTACTTACTTACCAGGAAGAACAAAGACTACAGGCTGTGTTTCTCAACAGCTGCCAAAAAAACACTCCTTAAAATCCATATAGACTTTCAGTTTTCAGTCTGCAGCAGGCAAGACCTTTGGCCCTCAATCTTTTTCAGTTAGAAAAAAGCAAAGGTTAAAGGATAATGTTTATCTTGGATTTTCTTCAACAACAACTAGAACCCAAGTCAATGGCTCTATTCAGACATCCCTTGAGAATATAATTTAATCATCTCAATGGTTGAGATGGTGGTTATACTGAATTTAATCATACCAACTTTGGTTAGTGTGAATGTCTGAACGGAGGCCACTCTATGGTTAGTGTCCATCAAACCATCATCTGAAGCCAGGATCTGAAGCTGGGGGGGGGGGGGGGGGGTTGTTTTGTAAAGCAGATTTAGTTTTCTTGACTATGGTTTTGTATAACATCTGAATGCAGACATCCTGTCTTGTTCTGTGGTAAAATCTTCTCAGGCAACAGAAAAAAGGAAATGAAACCAGCAGTAATTGCTGAGGGAAATCAATAGTGACTGCCTGCGAGCGAGATCCTGGTGTCGCAAACTAACCATAGTTAAATCATGATTTTGCATTTCGTCTGAGCCTAAGAGGATAGATATCTTAGTCAGCTTTCCAGGGGATTCATATCTGAACATATCACCAATAGCTGGCATGGTCTACAACTCAGCTGAAAGCCAGCCTTTTATGAGAATTTACTTTGGTTTTCTTTACACAAACGTATGTCATTAATGACAAGGCCAGTTCCCAGTTTTGGGAGGCACTGGGCAAGATGCTGCCACTGGAATCCCTCGGCACCACTGACATTTGCTCATCTACTTTGTTACCCACTAAAGCCTCTTTTTGACCAAACTGCTGGGTACTACCACCAGAGGCAGCAGCACAGCATCAAGTCCAACCACTGCAGCTGCCTCCGTCTCCCCTTGGGCTAGTGAAAAGGGGATTGGCTGCAACATTCTGCCACCTTCCTGAGGGAGATAGCAAGTTGCATGTTCTGACCCTATTGGGAGTCAGAGCAGCATTGGTACATTGGTATTGTGGTTCTGGACCACTTGGTGTTGATGGTCAGGAAGCAGCACAATTTCCCACAGAGGGTCAGTCCTATTTCTGTGGCTACATAGTGGAAAGAGGACTTACAGTGGTGGCAGTGGTGGCTGAGATGTGACATGTCTCACGAACAACTTGGCAATGCCAACCATTGGTGCTGGCCCTTCTTAAAGAAATTACAGGTTAGACCCAGGCAGCTTTTCCACAAGAGGAAGGGGATTTGGCCTCGCAAGAGGCTATGCTGGGGATCATGGGACCCACACTAAAAAAAAGCATACATGTGTTGGGGGGGGGGGATCATAAAGAAAGGAAGTGGACAAAATTCAGCAAAAAAGCTGCTGTATCCAGCCCATTAACTTTCCTGCAATGCCCCCCCATATTGGTCTCAATATATATTCTGGAGTGCCACTCATTCCAGCCATTGTCCCAACTTCCTCCTTTTACTATATTTTTTAAAGTGTTTATTTCATGCATGGCTATACAAAAAATAAAAATATCTGTTTTGCAGGGAGTTTCTGCACATTTATTCAAACAGCAGCTCACCATCCCAACAGGCAATTAGGGTTGCCATCCTCCAGGTGGGGCCTGGAGTTCTCCTGGAATTTTAACTGATCTGGAATTACAGCAAACTACTGGGATCAATTCCCCTAGGGGAAATGGCAACTTCATAGGGGCGTCTTTATAGAATCATGTCCCTCCTGAGTGCTCTCCTCAGACTCTGCCACCAGTGCAGCAGGAACTTTCCAAGCCAGAGTTGGCAACTCGAAGAAGCATGCACACATACCTTGTGAAGAACAGCACAAACATAAGGTGATATGTAAAAAGAAACATGATAAGGGATGCTAATGCAGGCAAATATTCAAAGTTCACATACTACTGTTCACATCCATATGAACTCATATGAACAATATTCAAAGTTCACATCCATATGAACTCATATTTTTATGAAGCCAATGGGAAAGATTGTTCTTCAGTTTATAATGAGGGGCCCTAATGGGCTGATGACACCCCATTTTATTTTTATTTTTCAACTAATCTAGGTGCAACAGTGGCTTCCCTGAACATTTGTTCAGAGTTGGTTTGGGGTTGGATGATGGCAAACAAAAGCTCTTTCAGACATTATATCCAGGTGTACCAAATGCCTGCCAACTGCTTATATTGGTAATGCATGCTACCCGTGATGCTTCTGATACACACAGCCACCATGTTGTCTGAATAGGGGAACGTGTATTTTGCTTCAGTGTGTATAAACTAAACCATTGAAAAATCCAGTGGTCAGTTTACATGTGCATTCCCTTGTTCAGACAACATGGTGACCACATGTACCAAAAAGATCTATGTGAGGTTGGGAAATTTCCACTACATGTGGATGTTGCATCTGACAAGTGCGGCAAGGGGAAGACTAAATCTAAACAAAACAAAGCTGCTGCTGGTTGATAGTCATAGGGGAGGAGGAGACATCTGCTGTTAACAGGAACAAATCTTCCCGAAAATCATTGCATTCTCGCAGGATTCCTGGGTCCAATCCTGCTCCTGGATGCTAGCTAGCTAAGAGTGCCTCTTGACAAAAGACTTATCAATTACATCTGTTGTGTATCCTTTTCAAGAGTAACCTAGCCACTCTTATTTATGTCTTTGTTTCCTCTTGTCTTCACTACTATAAAGTGTGTTTTGAAGGGCTTCCCATGATGACAGATTAGAAACTTCAGGCTAGATATAGGTTTAGATCCTAGCAATCTGTTCTGCTGGTGCCAGTATGTTTCTTCTTACCAGGAGCCTTTCACTAACGCAAGATCCAGCCCCTAGAACCCATGTTACACCTATTTTGGCTAGTTTGCATTGACTGCTTCTGGCCTCAATTTATAGTGTTTGTTAAGATCTTTAAATTCTACTCTAAATTCAGCATACTGAAAACACCTCACTCCGTTTGTGTGCCCAGCCACTGAGATCATCTCCAGAGGCCATGTTGAGAGTCTTGGAAATTTATGGGTGGCAAACACCCAAAACTCAGCCTTTTCAGCAATGGCACCAAAACTATGGAACTCCTTCCCACTGGAGGCAGTTTGTATAGTTTCAGGCAGTTTGCCATAACAGATTTTGTTCTCCCAAGCTTTTCCCACACAGGCTTCCCTGCTGTTTTACATTGTTAAGGTGTTTTGTTGAACTGTACACATCTTTATGCTTCTTTATGGGGGGAAATTGTAAGTTCTTTAAAAAGCTTAAAAGAAGAAGAGGAGGAGGAGGAGGAGATTGGATTTATACCTCACCTTTCACTACCCAAAGGAGTCTCAGAGTGGTTTACAATCTCCTCTCCCTTCCCCTCCCCACAAAAGACACCCTGTGAGGTAGGTGGGGCTGAGAAAGCTCTTTTGAGAACTGTTTATGAGACAGCAACTCTGAAAGAACTTGTGACTGACCTAAGGTCACACCAGCAGCTGCATGTGGAGGAGTGGGGAATCAAACCCGGTTCTCCGAGATTAAAGTCCACACTCCTAACCACTACACCAAACTGGCTCTGAAGAGCTAAGAATCTGGTTGAAATTCACAGCTCTGTGTATACTTCTGAGGGAAGGTTTCTAGTGCAGTCTTACGGATGTTTACTTGGAAATGAGATCCAGTTAGTTCAATTGGACATAAGTACCTGTGCTTAGACTGGTGACACTTAAAACTGGAAGTGGGTCATAAAAGGTAATGCTACAATACATGTGTTATTCAGCATGGTGTGGTGTGTTGCTCTAGGGTCTGGGAAACCCAGGTACAAAGCCCCACTCAGCCATGAAGCTCACTGGTTGCGCCAGTCATTCTCCATTAGCCTCACCTACTTCCCAGTAGCCTTTTAAATGAAGGATGGGATAAAAAGTACTCTAATAAATGAATCTTTAAGATGCCACAGGATGTTTGTTTTAGCATAAAGCTATGATCCTGTGCACACTAACCTGTGAATATGTCCCATGGAACAAAGCCTAACACAGCCATAGTTTCTGGCTATGTTCTAAACTGAGTATGAAATATGGTCTATGGAAAACTGAATTTTAACTTAAAAATAGGCTGCCCATTTATTGAAAGGAATTGCACTGGGAATGGCATGTGTTGTTTCTGACTGCTTTTGCACCAATGTGCAATGTGACGAAATGTGCAATGTGCCAATGTGCAATGTGACGAAGCGTGCATGCACACGAAAGCTCACACCTTGAACAAAACTTTGTTGGTCTTAAAGGTGCCACTGGACTCTAACTTTGTTCTTACAATCCATGTTTGCTTAATCATCACCCTGTCCAGGAAATGGTGTTTTTCATTGTTCACTCTGGCAGAAACTATGGTGAACGGCAGGTAAGTGCTGTGCAAATAGCATGAAGGATTTATTGTCAGGGCATCAGGTGACGGACTTTTATTATAAGGGGTAATTCCCAACAACTAAAATCTTTTATTTCCTCCTTTGCATAAAAGATGCTTTGTTGCTTGTTCTCTCTCTTGCTGTGATCTCTACTTGTTCAATGAATGTTTGTTTGGGGGTATTAATTAACTCCTGAAGAGTGGAAAAAATGCAGTTTCAGATTCTTGGCCTTTAAACATTGTAAACTCATCAAGCAGAGATTGTAGTAAAATAAGTCTGACATTCCACCCTGAACTCTTCCCCATAAGGCCATTGCTGTGCCTTGATCTGTGTAAGGTTTTAACCATAGCCATACTGACCATTTTCTTTTCCCTCTCTGCAACTTCTGTTAACTGTATTCCCAGCACTGTTGGAATGTTGAGTTCCTCAGCATTCTACACCATAACACCAGTTCAGTCTATCAGCATTGAAGGTTTCACCAGTACTCTTCAGAGTTCTCTGAGGTTTACCATGGGCCCTTATGAAAAGTTACAAATTACCAGGAAATGCCAACTCTAAAGTCCAAACTACACATTCAGGTTTTAAAGAGTTCCCCACAGCCACACAGGGGGCTGCAGTGGCTCAAGTGGTTAAGATACTGAACTGCAGACTGTAGTTCAGCAGTTCGAGACTCGAGTGCCACATGATGGAGTGAGCTCCCATCTCTGGTCCCAGCTCCTGCCAGCCTAGCAGCTCGAAAGCAAGAAATTGCAAGTAGATAAATAGGTGGGAAGGTAACAGTGTTCCGTGCGCCTCGCCATCTAGTCATGCCAGCCACATGACCACAGAAACATCTTTGGACAGCGCTGGCTTTTTGGCTTGGAAGCGGAGATGAGCACCGCATCCCTAGAGTCATATTTGACTAGCTTTCGAGCAAGGGAAACCTTTACCTTTACCTTTTACCATAGCCACACAGCAGCTGCAGGGAATGGCTTTGAAAAAATAAAGGAGAGCTCAAATGGGTTCAGAGGGCTGCTGCATGGGAGGTAAGGCTCCTGCCTTCCCCCAAGCCATTTTTCTGCACTGAAATGGCACTGGAGGGAAGTTATTTTCTTGTTTTTGCTGATCCACATGGGGTATTCTGTGCATATAGAGCAGCAAAAACAGAGAACTAACTTCTGCCCAGCGCTGTCAGCATGGGGAAATGGCTGGGTGGTAGGGAGGCAGAATATCTTCTTAGCCCATTTGGGCTCTCATCTATTTTTTTGAAAGCCATTTCATGTAGCTGTCATGTGGCTGTGGGGGCAAGGGCCCAACTCTTTAAAAAAGTGCATGCGTACTTTGGCCTTTAATTTAAATATTTTGTTTCCAGTATCAAACACATTACTGCAAGTATATTTTCCTGCACTGAAAAAAAGAAACATGGACTGGTTACCAGTAATAGTACGTTCATCAGCACATGCATGACTATCTATGCATACTGCAATATGTGAATCTGACTCATGTTTCCAGCCCTCATAACGGCAGAGGAAAGCTTAAGTTTGCAGTGCATCTGTCTCAAAGGTTGAGAATACAAGCATAAAGAAAAGGCAAGAACAAAATCAGAAAGTCTGCCATCCTTTTTCGCAACAGGAAGTAATGAGGTTGCTGCCAGTACAAACAGAAATTTGACTAGCAGATCTAAATCACTGGTGTGTATATAGCAGCAGGAAGTTGTGGCAAAGACCACTTTCAATCTGAAAAGGTGAACCAACATTTCTCCTCTTTCACTGCCTGGCAACACAGTAGTTTCAAGTATTTTTAAAAAAATTTTATGGTCACTGGTAACATTCTATGAGAAAGTTATTTAATGTAGTTTCCCACACAGTTTGTAGTATTAATAAATAGCAGGCACAACACAATCCATAGAGATGCAGCTTCATTTGCTAACATCACCCCCCCCCCCCCCAACAGCTATCTAGAAATCTCCTAGGGATGAATCCAAAGTAGTGTGAGCAGAACATTCCCCTTCTACCCACCCACCCACTGCTGTGGCAGCAGACAAAGGCACAGTGGGGGCAGAAGTTTTCCTGCCAAAGCAAAACCCAGGTAACCCTGCTGTTAACAAAAAGACAACTCAATGGGCATTACAGTAAGCCCCTGTTCATAACCCACTAAGACTTAGGTCAAATCTACATCTGACTTTCCTGCTGGAATCATTCTAGTTTTTTAAAAAACCATCTATACCTGTTTCTAGTTTCAAACCATACTTGTTCTAGTTTAAAAATTACTGTTTACATTCGTTAATTGCCCTCCTGTGGTCAAGCTAGCATTATACTGCTTTAAACAGATCCTGTTGCTTAGTACTCTTCAGAGCCAGGGAGTGAAATTTGAAACCAGCATGAAATGAGTGTAGGAAAAGACAGCAGTCGAACTACTTCAGAGGGGAGGAGTAAATTGGGCCTAAGATACACCATTTACTTTTTCCATTCCATATTACATTTTTGTTGCATTTGGGGCACAATAGTAGTTAAATGACAGTTCCGTGATGGATTTAGATGATGGGAATGCATGCCATTTGAATAACGCCCCACTTTTTGATAATATGTGATGTCACAGAATTTTTTGAAATGCTCACTCATTCATTCTGCTCCCCAAAAGCGCTGAACTATTATTGCATCTTTATTATTGCATCTTTACCAGGAAACCAGAGTGCCATTAGGATGTCCTGCCTCAGACACTCAAATATCTTGGGCAGCTCAGCTGTCTCAAATTAAGGGTGAAAGCCTAAGCCCACTTTCTATTCATGTTATTCAGTAGGACATACTTCTGAAAAAAAAAAACATGCTTAGGAATATTGTGCTGTGCAGGCACCATTCTTTTCAGGCCTCCCATCCAGAGAGGCATCTGTTTTCCACAAACTTTGGAAATGAAGAGTGTTGATTCGACCTCCAAACAATCAGGGGTAAGTAGATTTTCCATGATCCATGCCTTTATTAATGAATGGGTTAAGCCTATCTTTCATTACATTCTTTCTGAACTACAACTGAATTATGATTTTGTAAAATCAATCCCAGAATTGGAGTGTGAATATTTTTCTGCATGCACCTTCAATTCATTGGCATCTTCCCCACTCCTTCTGTGTTACTAGTCATGTATGAGCTACTTCAAAAGGGCAATCTTTTTGTGGTTGAACATAAAATTACATAAAAATTCCTTGTGTATGATACTTTGTTGAGGTGCATATGTGCTGGTTCAGATTGGTAAAACATAATCACATATCTATTTGTGTACCTGGCCCCAATGTGGATTGAGAGACGCAGCGAGTAGGGCCAGGTACACACATTAGTCATTTTTCTACAGACCTGGGAGAACCCCCAGGTTTGCATGCAGTTTATATTAAAATGCCAAGATTTCATGATATTTACACTGCAAAATCTCAGCTGCCATTTTTAGGAAAACTGGAGGAACTGCCTGCCTGTCATCTGAGCCATTTGGACTGAGGCAATGGAATTGTGGAAGGAAGGGGGGAGTTGTTGCCATCTACACACACACACACACACACACACACACACACACACACACACACACTGCTGGTGCTGAAAGTTGGGGGTGGGTTGGCTAGGAGAGGCAAATGGGAGCTGCTCCTTCAGCATGAACCACTCAGGCGGACACAGCAGCATTTCAAGCAGGCAGAGGAGGGCATGGGAACCATCACTGTCACCACCGCCCTCGCCTGAGCTGCTGGCAAAGCAAGCAGGCAGTGGGTAGATGAGGAGCAGGTAGTGGCATCGCATTCCGGGGGGGCCACAGAATCCTTCGCCGCCACCCCACATACACACACACGCACACTCATACACTGTTGGCATTACAGGCAGGTGAACAGGTTGGCAGACACAGCATGGCTGCACTGCAGGCAAGCAGAATGGCCAGCAAGTGGCTGGCCTGGCAGGCAAGGAGGGAAGGATGGGATCTCCTCCAGTGAGTCTTGCAGGTTTCTGCTTGTATAAAACAGGTTTATTTAGAATATTTCTATGAGCAAAGTGTGCTCAGATGTATCCAATCTGAAGATATACTTGAAAAGTACCTTATTGGTATTTTTAGGTATACTCAATTATCTGGAACAGGATTTGGGTTTCTTGGGAATATTAGTATCCAGGTCCAATATATTTCCACAAACATTTGTGGATATCAGGGCCTTTGAGGATCCCCAGGCCTGTTTCCCCCCACTTTAACAGGATTCCCGGGCAACAGGAAGGTGGCTTGCATCCAGTGAGAGTCTCTCCCGGCCTGGGGAAGGTAGCTTGTGACCAGTGAGAGTCTCACCCAGTCTAGGGAGGGTGGTTCACAACTGGCAAGAATATTTCCAGTCCTGGGAAGGATGGAGCATAGCCACTGCCAGTCTTGCCAGCTTGGCACAGCCATGGGGATGGTTAGTTCTTTCTCCTTCCCATCCTCCTTTGTGGGGGAGAGCCCTTTTCCAGGGCCATTTTTTCCCTCCCACTCCACACCCCTGCCAGTAGGAGGGCTGGGGTCACCTTGTTCAGGGGCCTGTAGAATTCGACCCAGATTCCCTTGGAAGTGGGTTGACTGGCAGCACTAGCTCCCCTGTTATTGTGGCATCATTTGGATGACAAACAGCCCTCTTGGCCCCCTCCCCAAAGGTCCCTCATAGGGAATAATGGAAGCTAAATAATGCTAAAATCCCAGAAAAAAACAAACCTGATGTGGTGTGTGTGTGTGTGTGTGTGTGTGTGTGTGTGTGTATTTATGCCCTTCCTTAAATCTGAATTCAAAAAATACTGTTTTTTACCCAAATGCAGATCTTTAATTTCTATGCTGCCTCTTCAGAGTCCTGCTTACAATTGAAAACCACAGTATAAAACACAAGCCATTAGGCATAAGTATATTATAAAGGGCTGTTATTTCATTATAAAGAAGTACACAGGAAAACTGCCCATAAAACAGAGCCAGCCATTAAAAAGCTGACAGGATAAATCCCCTAAATTAAAAGCCTGGGTGACAAGATGCAGGGCCCAAAAGAAAGTAGTCACCAGGCACCGTGCTGAGTATGCCTCTAGGATCTCCAGCAAATCACACTGAAGGTTTAAGCAGCTTATCACATTGCTTGTTGTTCTTTCATCCTAGAAAATCCAAAAATTATCCCACTTTTGCAACTGATCTCCGGCTGAAAGGGATCTGCTCCCCTGGAGAAAATGGCAGCTTTGAAGGGTGGACTCCAGGGGAGCAGATCTCTTTCAGCTGGAGGTCAGTTGTAAAAGTGGGAGATCTCCAGGTCCCACCTGGAGGCTAGCAACCCAACACCAGGCACCAGGGAGAGTTTTTGGATTTTCTAGGAAGAAAGAACAACAAGCAATGTGATAAGCTGCCTAAACCTTCAGTGTGATATGCTGGAGATCCTAGGGGCATATCTCAGCACGATGCGTGCTTCTTTATAATGAAATAACAGTCCCTTATAATATGAAGAGCTGACTCTAAATCTAACACTTTTGTCAATGCCATTTTTATTTTGCAACCTGAAATTCTGATTATTGAAGTATTTAGGGCATGAGGAATGTTTAGGAATGCGGCAGAGGGCTGGACAAGGGGGTTATTTCCTGATTCTAAAGCTTGATTCTATTTAAACAGACCTTGCTCTGATAAAGACAGAGAATGCAACTGATGTGTTTGCTAAGGTGACAATGGCAAGAAAGAGCTAAAAGGCAACATTCTTTACTGGTACCTGTACAGTGTATGGTTGATTTCATGTTTAGCAAATAAAAGTTGATCTTGATAATAGGTATGGTGGTTTACATATGCCATCAAGGATATTGGCTTAATCCTAGCCTCACCTGATGTAAGCAGCTGCCAGTTCACAAATGTGTTTGATTGGTGGGGGACATATTTGCATAAGTTATACACAAAAATTGTATCATGCAGAAGAAAAGTATTAAATGAAGGGGTTAGAGCTAACGTTACATTGATATACAAGGATAAACTGACAATTCAGCGTATGACTGTGAACCATTGCAGGTCTGTAGGAAGTATCACTCATTCAGCAAAAGTGCCTGCACAAGAATTAGTGATAGTCTTTTCCATGCTTTTGGTGTAATGTGCAGAGGAGAATTTGCACATCTCCTCTGAATGGAAATACATAGACTATCTCTACGTTAGGTGTGCCCCACCTCACTGTGTAGAAAATGCTTGTCTTCTCCTCTTCACATGCTACTCAGAAGCACATATTTAGTGTTCTGCTGTTTCTACAGTGTGCAAAGACATTCTGGTTTTCTACTTGGAATGTGCACAAACCATATTTCTGCGGTTTGGTTTATGGCTGAAACTTGAACCGACAGGCTGATTCACAAACCAAACTGGTTTGTATCAGTTAGTGAGCCATTTAAAGTTTAAATCCATGCTTTCTGATCCCAGCGAAAAGCAGCAGAGAGCAGAAAGCAGAGGTTTAAATAGCTTCCAGCCATTTAAACCCATGCTTTCTGCTTACTGTGGCTTTTGGCTGCAAGTAAATGGATGGGAGCCATTTAAACCAAACAGCTGAGTGGTGGGTTAATCCAACATTTTTTAATATTTAATATTTTTCTTCAGATTTATAGAAATATCTGTCTTATGTGTTCATGGCTCCCATATCTGGATTTATTTATTTACTTACTTACTAAAACATTTCTGTCCCAGCTTTTCTTTTGGTTCAGTGTGGCTTGCAATAACAGTTAAAACATCCCCAGCTAAAACCTAAGATACAATAGCAAGTCCCAAATCCTTCCCCCCTTAAAAAACACTTGCCATTTTAACCCCTTTAAAAGCCCTGGCAAATGGGCAGGCCTCCTGAAGATCACCAGGGAGAGCCCCCCACCTCTTCAGAGAGCCCATTCCCCAGGGCTGCAGCCATGATGGAAGAGGCCTGGGCTTTGGTTGATGCCAGGCAGGCCACTCTGGTAGGATAACCAACAGATTTGGCAACAATGAGAATAAGATATATTAATACTTACTATTGTAGACTAGCACAGGTAGGGCTATTTTGGGGCAGGAACGCACAGGAACAGAGTTCTGCCTGGCTTCTGAGTTGGCCACGCCTACAGCCTCCCCCCCCCATGTTCCCCAGGCACCTCACAAGCTGCGGGGCACCTGGGGAAGCCAAGCTGATCCAGGGAGGGAAGGCAGTTTAAACTGTCTCCCCTCCTCAGGTGCCCCAGGTGCCCCGCAAGCCATGGGGCACCTGGGGAAGCCGATCCTGGGAGGGAGCTGCACTGTCAGGGGTGCGGCCTAATATGCTAATGTGTTTCTGCTGTTGGGTGTGGCCCATTATGCTAATGAGTTCATGCTGGGCTTTTTCTACAAAAAAAAAGCCCTGAGCACAGGTATTTGCTTGGGTCCACTGGAGGATTTACACAGACAAAGGATTTCTGGGTTGAGGAGATATGAAAAGACAGCAAATGGTGGAGAAGAGGGTGGCAGCAAGAGGCTCAGTGCATTACGTCTCCCACAGCAGGTAGAGTGCAGTGATTCCCTGCAAGGGGCTGGGCAAGAGGTTGGACAGCAGCGAGACAGCGCCCATGTATGCACATGCTTCTCTCTGGTCTCCTCTGGGTTTTCCATGGCATGAATAACTCCTATCTACTCTCCAAACTCCCCTCTCCCCTATTGTGAAGTTGCTAGTTGCCAGATGGCAGTTTTTCTTTATTATTGTCACAGAGAGGAAGGGGGAGATGAGAATGTGAGAAATTAGTAAGGAGGAAAGTAAGTGAAGGATTTAAAGGGCAGGAGCCACCATTAGGGAGGGCTGGTCTGCCACCCACTTTCAGAAGTTTCATGACTCACTTTTGGGTCCTGCTCCACAAGTTGGGAAACACTCCTGGCAACTATTCAGTTTCCTCGTAACAACAGTCCAGAGAATAAATTCACTGTTCCTGGCATTTTTGTCCAGAGAATACATTCACTGCTTCACTGTTCCAACAAGTCAAATAACATCATATTATCCCTGTTTATGATGTTTTTAACCCTCTCTTCCTCCAAGTAGGTCACAGTAGCATACATGATTTGCCCTTCCTTCATTTGATCCTTATAACAAGTCTGCAAAGAAGGATTAGGGTGAAAAAGACTTGTCCAAGGTCAAACAGTGAACTTCACGGCTGAGAGGGGATTTAAACCTGGGTCTGCCTCACCCACACTCTAACTATTATATCACACTGGGGCCATGGTCAGACATGCCTTTAGATCTGACCCAGCTGTGAATGCCTAACAGATATAAAGGGCATTATCAGACAGCAACATCTGGGAAAGGTCCCGCAGCCATCAGCACCCCGTGGTGCCCTGCCACAGAAGTGGAGTTAAAAGACACCAGGGAAAAACTGGTCCTAATTCTTGCCAATGGTCTACTGATGGACTTTCCCCTGTCTGATCACTCAAGCACGCTCTCATGCTGTCAGGATGGTCTGCTCATTCCATCTTGACTCAGTGCCTTTTTTCCCCCTCGCTTAGCAGTATGCACATAACTGCATACTGCATGAGGAACCCTCAGTGCGGAGGTGCAATTCCTCATTTATGTGCATGGGAAACAAAAGGCAAAAAACTCCACCACTCAGCCAAACATGCCATCTGATTGGGCAGTAACTGGCTGAGCCTCCAGCTACAAAGGATGTGTGATCGCACAACACCATGTCAATTTCAACTGGGGGAAATAGGCTCACTTCCTCTCCACACCAAATGGCACATCTGACCATGGCCTGGTTCTCCTTGCTTGAGCCCCATGAGCATTTCAGCATGTAGACAGGAAATGTCTGTCCATATACACTTTACAATTCACTTCAAGAACAGCTGTTCTTCCTCCAGGGCAAAAGAGGAAGGCCTTGTGGATGATGTGGTATCATGGGCTCACTGAAGCAAATTTCTTAGTCAACTTTTTCAGACAGGGCGTCATGTGTAGGGTTGCCAGGTCAGGAGTGGAAAATACCTGGAGGCTTTGGGGGTGGAGCCAGGAGAGGGCGGGGTTTGGGGAGGGGAGGGGAGGGGCCTTCGCATAGTACGATGCCATAGGCCGAGGACAGACTAGCAATTTGCCGTGCCTCCGCGGTGCGGCAGAACAAGGCGGGGGGAATTGCCCCCGCCACGTGGCATTCACGTGCTGCTGCAAGGAAGCCGCCCGCAGCGTCCAGATTGCAGGCAGCTTCTGCCGGCGGCGGCCGAATGCCACACGGCTCCCCGCCCGGCGCGCATTCACACCCACCAGAAGCGGGTGGAACGTGCGCCGCAGCAGCCGGGACACCACTTTGAAGTGGTGCCCGGCTGCTGCGGGAGGAA
Organism: Lepidodactylus listeri; assembly: GCA_029233225.1. Lineage (NCBI taxonomy): Eukaryota > Metazoa > Chordata > Lepidosauria > Squamata > Gekkonidae > Lepidodactylus > Lepidodactylus listeri. The sequence continues at coordinate 64,428,374 of JARCFY010000002.1, read as the reverse complement.
CGCGGCACTGGACACGATGCATCCGGGCCACCTCCTCCGGGCAGATGCAGCAGTCTGAACGGCCGCTCTGCCAGTCTGTCCTCGGCCATAGAGTCCACCCTCCAAAGCAGCCATTTTCTCCAGGGGAGCTGATCTCTGTTAGCTGGAGATCAGTTGTAAAAGCAGGAGATCCCCAGGCCCCACCTGGAGGCTGGAAACCCTAGTCATGTGTCATACAATACGAGTGACAACATAGCTTTGTTCTTTTTTTTTTAAGGACACCTGATGTGCACAAGAAAAACTGTGCCATTAGTAGACCTATGCTATATAAAGTTTTGGAGCAAATAATAATCCTAATGCATGCAGATTTTCTTACAGTAATAACCCAGTGAAACAAAAGGATTCAGGCAGCACTTTTTAACCATTTCTTCATAACTGATCTTTACTAGGGAATTATTGTCCTTTTCTTCCATTTTCAAGTTCTTTCTCAAGTTTTTCAGATATCTGTGGAATTGCAGAGTAGATGAACTTGCTTCATTATAAGGAACTAGAAAGGGTTTTATTTACTTTTTCTGCCTCCTAAAATGTTAGATGACTTTCAACTAGCACCAGTTTTTAAGAGGTATTTGTACATCCCTGCTCTGCCAAAATATTGTCAAAATTTCAGTGGAAGCAAAAAGGATATCACTAAGACTAGATAATTTCCTTAAGTATGTTTTGAATATCCCTAGACTGTCATTCTGTTCCCTCTATGCCAGAATCTTGTGCGAATTTGGAATGAAATCAAACGTTCCTGTTCAAGTAAAACATCTGTTAAATGCCAAAAGCATAGTGGTGCTAGCCACTTTTTAGGCATGCTACAGCCTGGTGAATCCCTGGCCTCGTCCTCTGCTTCCAGCCACAACTGCAAAGTGACAACTCTCCAGTAATAGCTGGGTTCCCTTTTCCCCTCACCCCACAGACAGAGAGATACAAAAACAAAAATGGGTGTTAGAATTCTATATAAGTCTATTTTTGCCTTTAAAAATATATATATTGATCATAAAACTGGTAAATAATAAAAAGGTCAGACAATGCTTCATTTCCCCTTTTAACAAGGCTTCTATTCTGTAACATTTATTTACATATAAAGTATTCACCTTGGCTGAATTCTTAAGAACACATAGAGCTAGTAAATTACTCCAAAATCAAAGGGATTTACCTTGGGAGCACATGGCTTAAAATGTGTTTAGTATAAAATATGTTGGTATTACAAAGTGCTTCAAGAACACTTTGATAAGCTGCATGGTTTTGAATTATTCCTGCTGGACAATATATAGGAGCAAAGTGTCAAAATCACCATAGCGAATATCTTTATGGAACAGTCATACATTCTTTGGTCTACAAAATCCATCTAGATTGGTTGTTTATAATCAAATAAGTAATGTGAGGTCTAACGAATAGACATGGCAATCCAAATTTCATTTCTTTCTTCTGTTCTTCTTTTGCTTTTTGCCAACTTTCATAAAAGATATAGCAATTTAATTTCATGCATTGAAGGAATTGTGATAAATTTTTACTCACACTCCAAGCTAACTGTCTACAGCAGGATATTGGTGCAACTTCTCCTTTTCTCTTCTGTGTAAACCTCCTCTTAAAATTCTGAACCCTGAGACACTTGTCTCGGTGGCTCTTTGGCTCTTTCTCCTTGGACTTCCTAAGTGCAGCTGGCAGAAGACTGGATTTCATAAGAACTGAAAGTGTTTTAAGTCCTCCTCTTAGCTTGTATATCGATCTACCTGTTGACACATCTTAAAGGAATATCATCATAAAAAAACACAAACAACTATGCATATGCAACTATTGCTCACCTAATCTTCAGAGCATTTAGACAGGAGGTTTACTTTTAGCCTGAAATGTGTAAATATGTTATAGTAGTGCACTAATAATTATAATGAAGAATTTAATATGCAATTAATTTGGAAATAGGATATTTCAGGATAAAAAAATTTTTTAGGAATGTGGACCCTGGGACTCATTGCGAACTCAATTTGAAGGGAGTTTTTAACATACACAAATGCATTTTAAAAGTGAAAATCTTACTGAATTATGTGATAAAGTCCACCATACACTTATATCCTTGGCTTATCCAAAATCAGGATATAGACCTCAAGATGAAGAGGATATGACTAAAGGGGAGAATGTTGTAATACTGGGTGACTTTAATTACCTTCAAATTGAGTGGAATAATATGTGTTCATGTCATACCATAGAAACAAGGTTTCCAGACATCATAAAGAGCTCCGTAGCCAAGATTTTTTTCAGGAGGGGGTGCCAGGGGCCACTAATTAAATTAAATCCAAATTAAGTCAAGTTGAGATGGAGCATCCATCCAGAGAATGGCTCTCTGGGCACTAGATACTTTCAGTTGGAACAGCTTGCTCTCAATGCTTGCCCCGGCCAGCTGCAGCCAACATGAATGAAGGCAGTCAAGGTTTTCCGGTTTTTGGCAGCTTGATGGTGGGCGCACTCCAATGGAGCAGTGTATGGAGTGGCCTGCAAACTCGGTGACTGGGAGGGGTACCAACTGGATTCTTGTCCCCCCCCCAGAGCTCTTGTAGGGGGCTCCTAGCCTGGAATGCAAGAAGTGCCTCTCTCAAGGCATTGGCCGAGAGATTGAGGCACCTCTTTGTCCCGAGAGGTCCCGCCGCCAGGGAGCCTTCAGACATGCACACTGGTCAGCGAGCAAAGAATGAAGTATTAAAATGAAAGACACCTACCTGCGGTGCAGAGCAGAAGTAGTATGAGTTAGCGATCCACTCAACTGGACATTTAAGTGTTTCCCAGTCCAGAAGAAAATGAGGGAGGGGGAGGGAGAAAGTTTGCTCCCCCTTACTTTTAAAAATCTGCAAAGCAGAGGGCGGGGTTCGTTGGCACTGCATCTGTACTTCAAGTGATCTGGAAATTTGCTTAAAGCGTTTTCCTTAAAGAATTTTTTCTGACCGAGACCCCCCCCCCCCCCCCCCCGTGACGGAAAAATGACTGGCAGGGGAGAAAAAATGGCCTCCAGAGGGAAACCCTCTCCAAGAGCTACAGCTCCTTCTCTTTCCCTTCCTAAACAGGAAGCTACTGTAGACTTTCCAAACATGTTGTCAGCAGCATTGCACCCTCTGCTGGACCAGATGAGTACAGTGAATGAAAGCATTGGTGCTCATCATAAAGATATTAAAGAATCCAATGTTCAAATAGAAGAAGTGATCAAATCAACTAAATATACTGAAGCCAAAACAAAAATACTGAATCAAAGACTACAAGTGGTGGAGAAAGAGCGAGCATCTGACAAGGATCAACTTCTGAAGCTGCAAATGGAACGAGCAGCTTATATTCTGCGATTTCAAGGTGCCCCAGAACAAAAAATGGAGAATTTAAAAGAAATCTTAAGTGAAGCTCTGGCTCCAATAACAGGTTTGCAAGCGGATTATCTACAAAGCGATATGGATATTGTCTATAGGACATATTCAGATTTTGTGAAGAAGAATAACCTGCCTGGAGAAATTGTAGTGAAATTCTCTAAGAGAACAACAGGAGACGTGGTGCTCAAGGCCACTAATGGGACAATCCTAAAAATCAAAGTTGTGGAAATCAAGGTACTAAAAGACATTCCATTTGAGATAAGGAAAAGAAGAAAGCAATACAAAAATCTGATAAAATTCTTGCAAAAGAACGCCACCCCTTTTAGGTGAATATTTCCGTAAGGTTTGGCTTTCAATTACAATGAGAAAAAAGAGAAGATCACATCTCTTAAAAGTGCAGAGACTTTCTTGGAATTCCATCAAAAGCTACCAAAAGAGAAGAAGACACAGAGGAAGAGAAAGAAGAAGAGGAAGAAGACATTATACATGATTTGGGAAGTTTGTTCTCATCGAGTAGCTCTTCAGAGGACTCTGATTCGGCAAAGGGGGCAGCAGCCCCTAAACAGCTGGCAGTCCAAAGAAAACTGGTTAAACCAAGAAGAGGGAGGAGGGGAAAATAGTTATTCTCTGTTACTTTAAGCTTAAAGTTTTAGATATATACCACTTGCTTGAATTTACACATGCATAACCAACATTGCTTTAAATCTACTAACACGTTCTGTTTAACTTGGTTTAAGGGGAACTTCATTTATATATGTATTTGAAAAGCGTTTTTACATTCTTTGCTTTAAGTACGGATAGTTTTGTAGTTTTAGGGATAGATTTTTTTATAGTTGTAGAAAATGCAATAAAAATTATTTAAAAAAATGAATGAAGGGAGTTCTAATCGGGAGAGCTGCTGGGCTGCACAGCCGCCGGTCCCAGAGCAATGGAGTGAGACAGCAGCAGGCAGCCTAAGCCCAGCAGCAGCCCCATGACCATGCTCTGGCTACTGGCTTTTTCTTCCCTGTTGGATCCATGGAGCCAGCAGCTTGCAAAGCCATGTTGATGCCATAATGCATGCAGGCATGGCTCCCGTCTGACAGCTGGACCAGCCAGTTAAAGTTGTGCACCTCCTGGGCTGCCTGCAGCTACGAGGCTGTCCCATTCATCAGGAAGCCCAGTGGCACCTGAGCCTCCAGCACCCAGCTCCAGAAGATCCCCCTGTGCTTCAGCTGCCCTCCTTAGATTTCCAAGCCTCAAACCGGCTTGCTCCTGCAGGAAGCCCTGTCTGGTAACTAGGGGTGCTGCTAATTTGATAGGGGTGCCGCCCTCAGCCCCCACCCCCTGCTGGCTATGGGCTTGATAATAAATAACTGTCTAAAACAATTGGTCACAGAGATATAGCAACTCTGGATGTGGTTCTGAGCAGGGATCCAGACTTGGTGCAAAATATAAATGTTGCACTGTTTGGAACAGTGACCACACTGCTTTTAAATTCAGTATGTCAACAGAAATTTGCCCCCAAAGTCCAAAATAATCACTTTTGATTTCAAAAGAAAAAACTTTCCTAAAATGAGAGGACTAGTCAGAAAATAATGTTAAAATGGAGAATTAAGGGATTCAAATCTCTTTCAGATGCCTGGAAACTGTTGAAAAGTATGCTGATTGAGGCCCAGGTCAAATGGATACCTCAAATCAGGAAAGGTATCAACAAGTCTAAAAGGATGCTGGCATTTTTAACAGCTCAAGTCAAGGAAAACATAAAAGGAAAAAAAGGTTTATTTTAAAAAGTGGAAGATTTTCCCAACTGAGGTGTTCAGAAAGGAGCACAAGTTCTGGCTAAACAAATGTGAATTGACAATAAGGTGAGCGAAAGAGAATTTGAGGAGTGGATATCCAAAAATATTAAGATAATCAATAATAATTTCTTCAAATATATCAGGAACAGGAAACAGGCAAGGAGTAGGTTGAGCTTTTGAGTGACAAAAGACTGAAAGGGTTGCTTAAAGAAGGTGGCAGAGAAATCAAATAAATTTTTTGCATCTGTTTTCACTGTGGAAAATGTGGGCCATATACCCATGCTGGAGCCTCCTGGAAGGGTGTCTAATTTCTTGAACTACATTGCAGACCTGAAAAAAGTCCAATGGAGGGCAACCAAGATTATAAGGAGGTTGGAGCACCTTTCCTATGAGGGGCATGGGAGAGTTTGTAAAATTTTGCATGGGGTGGAGGAAGTGGATAGAGGGTGCTATTTAGGGACACCCAATTAAATTGTTGACAGACAGAAAGAAATAAGTAAACTGTGGAATTCACTGTCAGAGAAGGTAGTGATGGCCACAAGCATATATAACTAGTGATGGCCACAAGTATAAAACCTCTGAATACCGATACTGAGAAGCTGCAGAAGGAGGGTCTCATCCTCTATGCCCTGTTTGCCCTCCAGGATAATAGGCTTACCTCTGCTTTAAACAGGGTGCAGAACCTCTGGTCTGATCCACCAGGTTCTTCTTATGTTCCTCTGTTCTTAACCAGACAGTCCATCAAAGAATTCTCTAACCATGTATTTGGTCCTTTCCAGACTATTGGGTGTACAACTGTTAATCATTTGCTGCAGGAATTCTGGATATATTTTATTTGGGTAACTTCTCTGTTGTAGTACAATACATCCCTAGCCACCAAATCACAGTAATTTTACATTTGGGAAATGCACCCCCCCCCCCTTTCAGTTAGAACAACAGTTACAATGGAATATTTATTTGTTCATTCGTTTGTTTGTTTATGCTGGTGACAGAAAATGCCATCATGTCACAGCTGACTTATGGCAACCCTGCAGGATTTTCAAGGCAAGAGACATTCAGAGGTGGTTTGCCATTGCCTGCCTCCATGGCCCAGTCTGCATCTAGCATTTGGTCTATTGTTTTACCAAACCCACACTGGAACAGAAAAATATGCAGCTCAAAACCACATTCAAATACCCTGGGCCAACGCTGTACTGAGTGCAGAGTAACCCCTGAACAGCCATAAAACAGCCATAAATCTATGCAGACAGTTCCATAAAACTGAGAGATCAAACTGGACACTGCCATAAAATCCGACAATCAATCAAAGTGAAAGTGGCATGCAATACAGAAGAGAATTTCTGTTCCATTGTGAGTTTGGTAAAACAGTGGAGAAAATGCTAGATACAAGTTGGGCCCATATTATGACCCTGATATTCCTGATAATGTGATGGCTATTGGCAACACAGCAAAGCCACTTCCAGGAAAACCCTGAAGTGGCATCACACTTCTCTAGTAATCACCAGAAACTCTATGGTGAAATCACCAGAAACCCTATGATTTTTCCCTGAAGAGATGTCATACCATTGGCCCAACAGCCCTTCAAAAAATATTCTCCCACTGCTACTTGAGAACTGGGGGTATGGATTCTCCACTTCCCACCAGGGGCCTGGCAATGATGGGTTACATGTACCATTGCTGGAAAATATGTATGTTGCCCCTTTCAGACAAAATGGAGACTGCATACTGAAAGAACTGTGCATAGTGAAGTCTCCCGAATAAATGCCAGAAATGTAATGCCTGAAAAGGGCCATGATACAGGGAAAGAGCACTGTATAAACTATTGAAATATCAGTATTCAAAAAATGTACAATCACCAGTCTGAGAAAAAGCAGCAACAAAGCTGAAAATATTTCCAAGGAACTCTAATCAAAGTCTTATCTGGAGTGAATAACTCTGCATGGCTATTGTATATGCAAATTTATTGCCCTCTATAGTGGCTCTGGAAACCTGGTCCTTGAACTTCACCCTCTCCAGTTGATTGGATTTGCAAAAAGAAAAAAGGAATGGATTTTCTGAAACAAATACTAATATTGCTCTTCAACTTCTGGTAGGATTGCCAGCCTCCAGGTGGGGCCTGGAGATCTCTCAGTGTTACAATTGATTTCGAGACTGTAGATGATGCCACAGGACTGACATTTTAGGCACAACTTAGTCTAACAATGAAAAATGGAGTCTGGATCAAACTGATATCAAAGTGACAGTGAGTCACGCTGAGGACATGCAAGGAATGTGAAGCAACTCCTCCATTAACCATGTGAAAGCTGTATCTGGTGGGAGTCAACCAAAGAGCCTTTTCCCAAAGGACCTAAGGGGTACCCTCTCTGATAATCTGGCCTTAATAATAACCTAAATAATTGAGACAATGAGCAACAGGCCAGCCCCAGTCATTTCCTCCTTATATTAACTGCTGAAGATTTCTCCCTCTACTCTATCATATATTGTATATATATTTATTTATTTGTTCGATTTCTAGGCCACTCTTCCCGCTGTTGCTATGTTGTCATGTATAGTACTCATGGTACTCAAGAGGAACACAGCTAAAAGATGCAACTAAAGGACAACGCCTGCTTCTTATTGGCAACACAGCAAAGCCACTTCCAGGAAAACCCTGAAGTGGCATCACACCTCTCTAGTAATCACCAGAAACTCTATGGTGAAATCACCAGAAACCCTATGATTTTTCCCTGAAGAGATGTCATACCATTATCACAGAACCTTTTAAAAAAAAAAGATTTTATTGATTTTTTACCCTACACCTAAACTAAAAGCTACAAACTAAACTACCCTAAGGTATACAGAAAATGCGGTCATAGATATTAAAAAGCCAACATTATGATAACTGAAAAGCAATATTACTTCTTGGCATTAACTGTTGGGTCCTTCCTGCTGTTTACAATTAATTTTAAAAGCTAGATAACTGAGTCACATACAGAAGATGAAGCAATTTAAAACATAAACCTGAACTCTATAGGATATAGTGTGTTATAACAACATAAACATTTATAACTTTATTTTTTCTTTGGTTCTCTTCTTTTCTTCTTGCCTTCTTTCTGATACTTAGGGGTGGCCGCCCCTTTCTCTGCGTCCGAGTCCTCTCCTTCAGCTTCTCCACTTTCTGAGCCATCAGATCCATACATACTCTCCTACTGTGCTAGGGAGTCTTCCGGATCAGTCTCTGCCTTCTTCTTATGCTTCTCAGAAATATTTTCACCTTTTCAATAGAGTCAATTTTATATTTCTTGTCTTTATAGCTGAACATCAAGCCCTCCGGGATATCCCAATGATAGGAAATAGTCTCTGACTGCAACCATGAAGTCAAGCTCTTGTAAGCTTTTCTTCTCTTCCTGATTTCAAACGGTATATCCTTTAAAACTTTAATTTCCTCTTCTTGGATCTTCAGAACCTTTCTGTTTGTGGCTTTTAACACCACATCTCTGGTTGATCTCTTGGAGAATCTTAGCATGATCTCACCTGGCAGATTTTTCTTCTTGACAAATTCTGGATATGTCCTATAGGCTATGTCCATATCACTTTGTAGTTTCTCTGCTTCCCAACCTGTCACAGGTGCCAGTTCTTCACATAACACTTTCTTAAGATTCTCTCCCTTTTGTTCAGGAACGTTCTGAAATCTCAAGAAGAAGTTTGAATGATCCATCTGAAGTTTTAAGACATTGTCTTTTTGAAGAGCTTTTTATTTTTCCATTTTCTGCAGTCTTGAGTCATTTTTATCTACTGCAGTTTTCACTTCCAGGAGTTCTTGTTGCAGCTTCTCTGATCTCTTGCCAGACTCCATAATTTCCTTTTGCATAGCATCTAGCTTGATATTGATTGAAGCCAGTTGTTCCACCAGGGTCACAGTGCTGTTGACAAAACTACATTCAGCTCAGTAATTTCACCCTTTGAACTAGGAACAGAACTTCCGACTTTCAGAGAGATTTTTCTCCCCGCCATTTTTCCTTTCTTTTCTCAGTTGTTTACAGTTAGATAAGAGATCCCAAAGAAAATAATATCGATTTATCACACTAATGCCTTTAAGGAGCTTTCTTCTTCTTCTGTGCGATCAGCACTCCAGCACCAATGCAACGCTTCCAGGATAACAGCAAGAGCGTGGGAAAGTCTCAAACCGTGAGTTACAGGGAGGGGGGGAATCTGATCCTCCAACCCACTCCTCCGCTTCAATTTCAAAAGTTCATTTGAGACTCACGATTTAGCCATTGCATATCTGAGAGCCCGTCGTTTCTCCGCTCTGCATTTTCTGCAGCTTCACGGCTACGCTTTGAGTAGCCTGAAGGCTTCTGCAGCAGGTGAACCTATGGGGTAAGAAGGAGCCTCGATCCCGCGGTCGCCACCACCGGGAGATGCTATCTTCAAGCACCCCAGGCAGGGTCCCTTCTCTAGGGTCCCTGGCAGTGTTCCCTCTAAGCTGAGTTAGTGTGAACTAGCTCACAGTTTTTTAGCCTCTGGCTCACACATTTTTGGCTTGGCTCAGGAAGGATGGCTCCAGAGCAAACTAATTTTTGCAGTAGCCAAATTGCTTGCTCACAACTTTAATGCCAGTAGCTCACAAAGTAGAAGTTTTGCTCACAAGACTCCACAGCTTAGAGGGTACTCCCTGGGGGTCCGGGACCAGTCCAGGACCCCTTCTATCCTGCCGAGAGTGGGTCGCCTCTCCCGCAGCAGCAGAGAGAAGCGCCCACCATTAAAGCGCCAGCTACCGGAAGTCCTTACCATTATCACAGAACCTGATTGTAATATGATAATGAGAGAGTGTGGATTGGATGTGTATTCCCTTAGGGGCAACTAATATTCAAAGGCACACTAATATTGTTCCATGCCAGATATAGAACCTCGTCTGCTTTTTGACTAGATATTGGTTCAGAAGAAGATATTTATCTCGAAACAGGACTCATATTCCGGAGAATCCTGTCAACACCACCGGCACCATAATTGTGAATGTGACTAGCACTTTGACTGATCAAACAACACAATAACTGGAAAACAACACAATAATTGGACAGCAATTGTAGTTCTTTATTCCTTATATTTATGTTGTAAAATCATAGTTTTGAATAGGTTTCCTTTGATGATAAAATTATTAGCAGCATATACAAACATGGCTTGGGTGTTGTCCTTTATGTATAGTACTCAGCCATCTACTTGCCTATCTAAACTCTCAGCCTCCCTAAAGCAACACTTCTCCTTGATTCTTTTACCTGTAATGCAAAAGAAGAAAACTCCACTTCACAATGCACACAAAAAACCCCTTTTCAAATTAGCTCATCTCCGGAGAGATGGACTTTTCCTCATTCCCACATTCCATTGCCAATGTCTTATCCCCTCCTCAGTCTTAGGAAAAATGTATAAAAAATCATCCCTCAGTCCATCCCATTTGTATCAGGTTTTAGATTCCAGCCTGTTACCCCAACTGTATGGTTGGCATCTCTACCCCATTCTGCAGCTCTTCTCCAGAGCTGCCCAGCTGTCTTCAGGAAGCAGGGTTGTGTGTTTTTGATTCTCAGCTTTCGTTTTCTCCCCTAGTAGCAGATAGTTTTTTAGGGAAAGGGTTTAGACTGTAATTCCCATGTGCACTTATTTCCTTTCTGTAGCACCTCTATTTTTACTTATAACTTGGTTCTCTTTGTGTTAATTTAATCAATTTATTTTCTTTTTTAAGAAGCTTATTTTTCTTATATGTTTTGACTGGTTACAGTCTCAGCAATTAATATCCCACAACACATGTGATTTCTCTTTGTTAGCAGAAGGACGCTTTTGCTTGCTACAGGGGCTGCATGTGCATTGGTGATTTCAGTAACACAGAGGTCAGCTCCTTTGGAGAAAATGGCTGCTTTGGAAGGTGGACTCTATAGCATTGTACCCTAATGAGGTCACGCTCCTCCCCAAATTCTGCCCTCCCCAGGCTCCACCCCCATAATCTCCAAGTATGTCTCTACCCAGAACTGGCAACCCTAGCTTTTAGTCATACTTCAAGTAAATAAAATAAGGAGGATTTCAGTTTACAGTACACTTGGTCTGGACCTTTACCCAAAAACAGAAAAGGTACCACATCAGCAATATCAACCTTATTTTTTTATTTTAACATATTTATTTAAAAATTATTAAGAGTACAAACAATGGAAGTGGAAAATTGGCAATTTTGGTTGGTTACAATGATATCAAGCTTTTTACAGTAGTAATATCCAGCACTAGAAGTCCACATCAGGAAGCGGTCACTCTGAGTTTTTGAGCGCTGTGCAAATTATATCACTCAAGGGGGGGCACAAGAGATAAAATAGGCAAGAACATACAACTGGCTATGACTATGTATAATCATGTATTGAAGCAAGTCCAATAAGGTTCTCTTTCTGAGGGTAAGAATCTAAGGCCGAAGACAGATTGCCAGTCTGCCGCACCTCTGTGGCGCGGCAGACTGGGGCGGGGGGAATTTCCCCCGTGGCGCGGCATTCGCACGCCGCCGGAAGGAAGCCGCCCGCAGCATTCAGACTGCGGGCGGCTTCCTGCAGCGGCGGGCGGATGCCGCGCGGCTGCCCCTGCCCATGCGCATTCACACCCGCTCCGGTGGGTGGAACGCACGCGCGGGGCGCGCCGCAGCAGCCGAGCACCACTTTGAAGTGGTGCTCGGCTGGTGCAGGAGGAGCGTGGCGCCAGATGCAATGCGTCCGGGCCGCCTCCTCTGGGCAGATGCGGCCGTCTGAACCGCCGCTCTGCCTCCGCTTTTGAAGACTGTCAGTCTGTCCTCAGCCTAAGTATCCAAGAGTGATCCAGCGTAATCCAAAGAAGAAAGGAAGCGAAGATACTTAACCTGCACCCAGAATGAGTGTTGCAGAGCTACACACACAGGTGGTTTGGAGCCACTTGGAAAGTGTTGTGGCATAATATGCTAGCCTTTCAGGGCTAAATTCTGTCCCTCATAATAGAACAAAGAGCCAGGTCCAGAACCAAAAGATTCTTTTTCTTTCTATGCTTGGAAAAATGAAAGAAAGCAAAAAAGGTATCCAAGTATTACGCTTTAAGTGAGAGGGAGGGATATGCCATCAAAATCACAAGGAAACTTCAAAATAATGCAAAGGGCAGATTTGGCCTGATATATAGCTTTGGTAGGCAATTCTAATTAGACCAAAGTGAGAATCTTTAAGAATTAGAAGATAGAATTTTTAAAAAAACATAAAGGCAATTTTCAGGAAACTTTAGGAATTAAACAGGGTTGTCTCCCAAAGACTGGCAACTTCAGCTCTACTGACTCAGCTATATTATCATATCAACTCACCGTGAGGCAAAAGACAGTTTAAAATGATTTACAGAGATCTAAAGTATTCATACTCAGGGTTTTGATGACTACGTACACAGCTCATTACCATCAGAAGACATTTCTCCTTGTGATAATATACAAGAGAGTAATTCAGATTTTATCTTACAGTAGAGAGCAGTCTAGTCCGGTGAATCATGTGATGTCAGATACTGTAGATTCTGCCTTATGTGCAAGACACACAAGCCCAAAGCCACTTTGAACACTGGTAACTAGTTGTGCAGTTTGTTGTATTTTAATTTTTAATGAAAAGAGGCATTCTACCTCACAATGGGTTGCATCCAAAGGTTTCTCTTTTTTTCCACCAGCAAAGGGCAATTTCACTCGTGGTAGAGGGGAAGTGATTTTTGCCAGTGCCACCCTCCTAATATATACACCACCCACATTTCATTCAGTGCTGTTAGTGGGGGTTTTCTGGTCCCTGGGACAGTAAATTGAGGAGGGCAGTGGGCTACAGTGGGAGAGGAGGCAGGAAAGTTCTGTTCCCCAAAGGAAGCTCTACTCATGGTACTTTAGATCCAACACATTTGAATTTTGAGTCAATTGAGATGCTAGAATAACAAATAAATGGGGTACAGAATGACAGACAGCCATACACTATATAACATAATATGATAGCTGTTCATAAAAATTCTCTACTTTAGACATGAGAACACATTTGAAGGCAGTAGTCAGTCTTTTTCACTTGACTCTTCAACATGTGGCTTACCAAGCAACCAATAGACATTTGAATTTGGGATTTCTACAACAAAAAGAGAGAGAGAAATAGCTGACATATCAATTAAACTATTTAGAAGTACTGGACCACTACTGAAAACAGAATACTTGAGCTCTACAAAACACACATATTGTCTGAAGATCAAGGATTTAAATATATATGTTAATTTTATTCAGTAACTTCCATGTGATCAATGGACAAACAGTCCAGTCTCAAATGTTTTGTGCCCATCATAAGATTCAATACTATTTGAGTTTGTAAAATATGATATTATTCCAAAGTAGGAACACTTTGTAAAATCCTGGGCATTCTTATCTGGCACTATATGCATGGAAGAGGCACAAAAACACAGCTGTAAACAATGACAGATGCAGAAGAACACAGCTATACTCAGGGGTCCTTTCGTAGAAAAAGAGCTGCAGGAGCTCATTAGCATAACTCATTAGGATAACTCATTAGCATATGCCACGTCCCTTGACATCACTGGAAGTGTGTCAGAAAGGGAATGTCAGTTTCAGCCCCATTATACCCTATGGGCCATTGAAATCAATGGCAAAAACTCATAGTGTATATGAGGGGCTGGAGGAAAGGGGATTTGAGGGAGAGGCTCGAAACTTGCACGGTAGCTGCTGGGGCCTCTCCTCGAAATACCCACCAAGTTTCAAGAAGATTGGACCACGGGGTCCAATTTTATGGGCCCCAAAACAGGTTGTCCCATCCCCTCCATTGTTCTCTATGGTGGGAAAAAATGTTACCTTTTTTTCTACCATAGAGAGCAATGGAGGGAATGGGGGCAACCTGTTTGGGGGCCCATAGAATTGGACCCCTTGGTCCAATCTTCTTGAAACTTGGTAGGTATTTGGGGGAGAGGTTCCAGCAGCTACCCTGCAAGTTTGGAGCCTCTCCCTCAAACCCCCTCCCCTCCAGTCACTTTTAAAGTTGCCACCAAATTTCGGCAGCAATTCGGCAGCAGGCTGAATTGGATCAGAGAATCTGATTCAGCCCGTGGCTGCCCTAGTGGCCATTCCTGAGCTGGCGGACCCCTGGCTATACTATATTATTAAGTTTTGTGTATGTTGAAGCATTTTCTAATGTGTCCTGTCTGCTATCTACAGCTTTAAAAATCAGTTATCCAGTGACAGTAGCAATCTAGTAATAGTAGCAGAGCATCAATATGAAAAATACCTTGGAAAGGAGAGTAATGAATTGAGGATAGTGGATCTCCAACTAAGCAAGCATTAGAGTTAATGAGAAGAGAAATAAGGAGTATTTGGAAGTGCCTCCGCATACACATTATCTCACTTATGGATTCCAAATGGACAATAATGCACATAACTGCACTAGACCATGGCATACATAGTTGGAATGTGAATCTAATGAAGCACATTTAAATCACAGAGTCTGGGGGGCGGGGAAACTGTACCTTTATGGGGCCCTACAGCAGATTCTTGTTCATCTGATCCTCTGTTTTCTTCTTTGGGATGCTCAACTGGACACATTTGCTCAGTTAATTCTATTGCTACTTCAGGATTTCTTGCATCAACATCACTTGGATCTTTTTTTTAAAAAAAAAAAGCAAAGCAAAACCACAAAATATATCATTAAGGATTTTACCTAGTGACCATTAAAGAATTTCTCTCTGACTTCAACAAATGTGCAAACATGGCATGGTTTCTAAAAAAACTGTTTCTTCAAACAAAGGACAATGTAGTAGGCAACAGGAAAGCCCCAGTGGAGATGGCATTCCAAAGGAAAGGGGCCCCACTGAAAAAGCCCTGTTTCTGATTGCCACCCATCTTATCACTAGAAGTAATGTCACAGAGTGCAAGGCGAGAGAAAAGGATCTTAACACGCAGGCTGAACAGTATAGTCTATATACTAATAGCAAAATCAGCCAAATCTTTGGATACTTTAATCCAGGGACTGGAGCTGTGAACAGGCAAAACAGAGCTTTCTACAAATCTGAAAAGAGCCCCAGGTTTGCAGAAAAATGTGAAATCTTAACAAAAAAAAAAACCTTAGGGGGTTTAAAGATGCTAAAATGATACAAGGAGCGCCCATAGCTTTAAGTAACAGATTCCCTCAGTGGCTGTTGCTAGGCAACCACAGTATTCCAAGCTGTGTTTCTAATCTAATGTGAATAAAAAGGCAGTGGGAGAGGGCAGGGTCCTTTCCAGGCCTATTTTGGCCTTTGAGAGAGGACTCAATTAGGGTTGCCAAGTCCAACTCCGGAAATATCTGAGGACATTGGGGGTGGAGCCAGGAGACTTTGGGGGTGGAGCCAGGAGACTTTTGTGATGTCACTTCCTGTGATGTCACTTTCTGTGGTGTCACTCCCAGGTCAAGTGGCAAGTGATGTCACTTCCCCTTTAGACTATGTCACTTCCAGTACACTCTTCAAAATACACAACAGAAAGGTCTAAGATCCTAATGCTGAACACTGCCAAAAACCAGAACTACACCTTCATGCAGCAGAGTCACAACTGTCTTTTTAAAAAATCATGACTAGAATCCAGAGAGCTAAGTTATATTTGAACACATGTATTGTACATAATCACATCTGCCCAGGGGCTGCTTCTAGATGAGGAAAGGACAATTCCCAGGGCTTTTTTCTTCGACAAATTTCTTTTAAAAATGTTATAAAGTTCATGATTTTTCAGTATATGTATTGAAAACTTCCATTTCCATGTTGAGAGTTGTGGCACCTCCCCCCCACCAAACCCTGAAAATTCCAAATAGCTGTATTGGCTTAGCTGGACAGTGTTCCCTCTAAGCTGAGTTAGTGTGAGCTAGCTCACAGATTTTTAGCCTCCGGCTCACACATTTTTCTTAGCTCAAAAAGGATGGCTCCAAAAAAACCTAATTGATGCAGCAGCCAAATTGCTCGCTCATAACTTTAATGCCAGCAGCTCACAAAGTAGAATTTTTGCTCACAAGACTCCACAGCATAGAGGGAACATTGGCGCTGGAGCTGGAGGGAGGAAAATCAAAACTCATAAGAACATAAGAGAAGCCAATGCTGGATGAGGCCAGTGGCCCATCCAGTCCAACACTTTGTGTCACACAGTGGCCAAAAATACCAGGTGCCCTCAGAAGGTCCAGGACCCTAGAAGCCCTCCCACTGTTGCCCCCCAAGCACCAAGAATACAGAGCATCACTGCCCCAGACAAAGGGTTCCATCTAGACCTTGTGGCTAATAATAGCCACTGATAGACCTCTGCTGGATGGGGATAGAGAGAGAGAGAGAGAGAAAGACAGACAGACAGAAAGGAAGGAAGGAAGGAAGGAAGGAAGGAAGGAAGGGGGTGGGGGAGAGAGAGAAGGAAAAGAGCTGGGGCAGGCAACTTACCAGATCAGGGAGGGCAACGCAGCCTCGCAAGCCAAAGCCAGGCCTCTCAGTACAAAGGGCGGAGCTTTCTCTTGCTGGCTCTGCTGTTAAAGGGGAAGTGTCCTGCAGGCTCTCTGCAGGAACTTCCCCTTTAAATGGTTCAGGCCTGGCTGGGAAGGGGTGGGGCAGGCTCGGAGGCCAGCTGGAACTGCATTGCTGCTGAAAAAGAGCCCTGCTTACCAGCGCACACTAGGAAGATACTGGAGGACTGAGCAGCCATTTTGTCCCCCGCCGGCCAATTTTGAAAAGGCGGGGGTGAGGAGTTAAAATCGGGGTTTCCCCCGCCCTCCCGGGGGGCTTGGTAAGCCTAGACTCAATGGGGCCAGCCTGACTAGGGTTGCCATTTAAAGGTTGAGAAATTCCTGGAGATTTTGTGATGAAGGGCAGGGTTTGTGGAGCAGAAAGGCCTCAGCTGGATATAATGCCATAGAGTGCACCCTCCAAAGCAGCTATTTTCTCCAGGGGGACAGATCTCTGTCATCTGGAGTTCAGTTGTAATTCTATGAAATCTACAGATCCCACCTGGAGGCTAGCAACCCTAGGCATGGCAACAACCTCAGGGTGACTTGATACTAGGGTTGCCAGCCTCCAGGTGTGGCCTGGAGATCTCCCACTTTTACATCTGATCTCCAGCTGCCCTGGAGAAAATGGCCCCTTTGAATGGTGGGCTCTATGGCATTGTACCATGCTGAGGCCCCTCCCCTTCCCAAACCCCGCCCTCTCCCGGATCCACCCCCAAAGTGTCCAGGTATTTCCCAGTCCAGATCTGGCAACCCTACTTGATACCACCATACTTGCATGACTCAGCTAGGCTTGGCTACTTGCTACTTTTCAACAGCAGCTAGGGTTGCCAAGTCCAACTCCGGAAATATCTGAGGACTTTGGGGGTGGAGCCAGGAGACTTTGGGGGTGGAGCCAGGAGACTTTTGTGATGTCACTTCCTGTGATGTCACTTTCTGTGGTGTCACTCCCAGGTCAAGTGGCAAGTGATGTCACTTCCCCTTTAGACTATGTCACTTCCAGTACACTCTTCAAAATACACAACAGAAAGGTCTAAGATCCTAATGCTGAACACTGCCAAAAACCAGAACTACACCTTCATGCAGCAGAGTCACAACTGTCTTTTAAAAAAATCATGACTAGAATCCAGAGAGCTAAGTTACATTTGAATACATGTATTGTGCATAATCACTTCTGCCTAGGGGCTGCTTCTAGATGAGGAAAGGACAATTCCCAGGGCTTTTTTTCTTCAACAAATTTCTTTTAAAAATGTTATAAAGTTCATGATTTTTCAGTATACGTATTGAAAACTTCCATTTCCATGTTGAGAGTTGTGGCGCCTCCCCCCCACCAAACCCTGAAAATTCCAAATAGCTGTATTGGCTTAGCTGGACAGTGTTCCCTCTAAGCTGAGTTAGTGTGAGCTAGCTCACAGATTTTTAGCCTCCGGCTTACACATTTTTCTTAGATCAAAAAGGATGGCTCCAAAAAAACCTAATTGATGCATCTAGCCCTGCTTACCAGCGCACACTAGGAAGATACTGGAGGACTGAGCAGCCATTTTGTCCCCCGCTGGCCTATTTTGAAAAGGCGGGGGTGAGGAGTTAAAATCGGGGTTTCCCCCGCCCTCCCGGGGGGCTTGGTAAGCCTAACAGCAGCCACCCTATGAAAGCCGGCAGGGTGTAGTGGTTAGAGCTTGAGAGTAGGGTCTGGGAGACACAGGTTCAAATTCCCATCTTGCTGTGGAAGGTCACTGGGTAATTTTGGACCTGTCCCATACTTTCAGCCTAACCTACCTCCTACTTGTCTTTCAGGAGTTTCAATCCAATTCAGTTAGAGCCTTTAAGGTAAGAACCAGCATTTTGAACAAGGGTGGTACAATCCCTGTATTCAGCTCCTAACATTACTTTGGCCACTACAGTATGCACCAATTGAAGTTTCCAGAGTTTTCAAAAGCAGCCTTTTGTAATATGAATTCATATTACAGTAACCATATTACAGTAATTAATTCATATTACAGTAACCAAGGTAGGCATCCTGGGGGGGCAGGATACTCCTAGACAGACAGGTGGCTGCTTCTGACAGGTACTCCATTTTTTCAGCTTTGCTTGATTTTCCAGTTGTACCCTCTGCTTGAAAGGATTGCACATATACTTTGGTATCTAGAAACTGTTCAGAAGTTTCAGTTGGGACAACATATGGCTACACAATCACTAATTGATGCTAACCACATAGATCATACTTTGAAAATTGTATTGGTTGCCAATTTATTTCTGGACTATATTCCAAGTGTTGGTATAAAGTACTGGGTCCAGAGATGCATTGCAGTGAAATCAGCTCATTAGTTTATGGATTCCAGGCTGCTGAACGGGGCTTGGGGGTCTGCTTAAATACACGTCTAAATCGCACCCGCAGCCTTGCCCAACTCCCTGATAGGATTGCTCCCTGATAGGATTACCCTCATAAGATTATGCCCAAACTCCCTGATAGGATTACTCCCTGACAGGGTTACAATCTACAATCTAATTTACAATCCGGCTGAACTATAGTCTCCCGAAGCGAAGCTCCGGTAGCCAGCCCAGCCACGTGCATTTGTCTGACTGTGTGCGCGGTTGCCATTAGGACATAACAGTTGGTATTCACTTTTAAAACTTGAGACCAAGGTACATTAGACCAAGATTTCAGCTCCATAAATTTCCTCAGGTACTGAGGTCTTCTGGGGACCCTGATCTATATGGTAAAGTAGAAAAGAGCAAGAGTCCAATAGCATCTTAAAGACTAACAACATCTGTGGCAGGGTATGAGCTTTCTTGAGTCACTTCTCACTTCTTCAGACGGTAAAGGTGAGGCTGACATCATTTTACAAGGATGAGTTTTATGCATGTGCTTATATATTCTATGTAGTGAACATCTGCTTTAACTTCACATTTTAGGTCCTCTGCTCACTAGAACTGCAAGATGTGGCTAGCTTGCATTTCAGTTCTCAAGAAAGAATACAGCTGGTTGTACTTACCATATTTCTTTTGCTTCTTTATTTGAATAAACACTGCAATAACAGTGGCAGCAAGAACCAGAACAACAAACAAAACTGGCATCACAATTGAAAGTAGATTTGGTTTGGTTTGTGAAGAGCTGGAAAAGAACAAAGCATCAGTGTCCAAAAGAGGTCCATATTTACCTGACATCTTCTTGTGATCAATATAGCCTTTGGCTATATGCAGTAAATGCTATTGTATTGTATAAAGTGAAAATGTCAGCAAAATGTCAATACAAGTTTCTTTTAGCAGACAAAAAGCAAATTCAGGGGTTCTTCAAGGTGTTGCTCACAAGTGGGATTTAGTTAGTAAATAATTCAATTAGAATTAATGGTTGCTACTTCTACTGCACTGCCTCATTGGCCGATTCAGGGCACATATACATTATAAAATATGAATGTTTAATAAACTCAGTTAATTAAACGTGGTGTTCTTCCTGCGAATGTTTGAATTGTAGTTCAGGCAGCAGCAGAGAGTATAGAAACTACTAATAAAGAATTCTTAGTATCCTTAGAGCATGGTCCTAAACCAGAAGCCAAAATTTCTTAGGATGGTGACTAAGTCCCACTTTGGTGCATCTAAAACTTATGCTGATTTATCTCTTAGTTATGGTGCAGGTGCCACTCCAGCATAACTGCATACAAACGGGTGATGCTGGGGGCATGCTGCAGATGGAGCTGGGTTTAGTTGGCTCCCTAAACCTAGCTAGCTCTGGACCCACCCACTGGCATAGGTAAAACCCTATCTTCTGGACAGTTTGAAACTAGAGTGTGGTGCCCTTAGCATTGCTCTTGTGGAGATGGAGATTTAATTCCCAGCCATTTGTATTGTCTTAGTGAGCACTGTTTCCAGGTGCTGGTGTCTGGCATGCATCAGTCACTTCCAATGACACAGCAAAAACCAGGAGCACATATAAATGAACAGCCCAAGACATTAGAGCAGACTGTTATTGGCATCTGACAAAGTGAAGCTGATAATGGCCCAAGATGATGTCAGCAAGGTAAAGAGGAATGAAGCAGGAAGGCATCAAGATTGAGCAGAACTCAAGAGTGTCTTTGTGTTCTGTTAACACCTCTTTTGTCCCTTGTTCTCCTTATATTGAAAACAGAATCTCGTAATATTATTTAATTATCAGTATGACAGAAAGTGAGGAAGAACAGTTAGAAGTGCAGAGTGCAGGGCTTTTTTGTAGAAAAAGCCCAGCAGGAACTCATTAGCATAATAGGCCACACCCAACAGCATGAATTCATTAGCATATTAGGCCACACCCTGGACAGCGCAGCTCCCTCCCAGGATCGGCTTCCCCAGGTGCCCCGCAGCTTGTAGGGCACATGGGAACCCGAGGGAAGGAAGGCAGTTTCTGGATCAGCTTCCCCAGGCACCCCACAGCTGTGGGGTGCCTGGGGAACCCAAGGAGGTGAGGCAGTTTAAACTGCCTTCCCTCCCTGGATTGGCTAGGCTTCCCCAGGTGCCCCATGGCTTGCGAGGCACCTGAGGAACTTGGGGGGAGGGGGAGGCTGTAGGTGTGGCCAACTCAGAAGCCAGCCTGAACTCCGTTCTTGTGTGCTCCTGCCCAAAAATCGCCCTGGCAGAGTGTAGCTGATTGACACAATGGTCAGGAAACTAAGTCTCATGTTGGTGGTGGGAATTTTCATTCTGGTTCTGCTGCCAAATTATATAGTACCCTTTATGACTACAATCGGACTAGAACTGATAGAACATAATTTTCAAATCCAGAGCTTGGTTTTTATTTTCCAGCTCACTTTCTGTCCAGTGAGAACAAATAGTGCCATCTGCTGGTTCATCCTGATTTTCTGAAATAGAAAATGGGATTTTTTCTTTGCAATGATTTGGCCAAAATGTCCTTTGGTTAGGCTGGGACTACAAATCTTTGTTATGAAGGAATATTTCAAGAGCCAAACTCAATGCATTTAGCTGTTGTAGAACACAACATTTCAAGAGCATCCCAATATAATTGCCAGGTAACAAGTCTCTAAAATTCTCTTTAATCCAGTTTCTCTTTCTTTCCCAGCATCATTTGTCAATTAACTGCTCAGTTATCCTACCTTCTGCCTCCTGGAAATACTGCCTCTTACTTTGTGGTCTGATTAGATGAAGCTTCCTAAACTTACATTTCAGATGACTGGAGGAATGGTATGGAACTGAAGGAGACAGTTGAGCTAGAGAACATGTGAATGAATTGTACCTGTCCTTATAGAATTCATTTGTAGATGTCATATAACTTTGGGAGGAAGCAGAACTTGTTTGAGGCTCACAAGTTGTTTGGGCAGAACTTAAGATGTTGGAGAAAACAGCTTCTGTAAGGAAAAAAACATTAAAGGTTGATTTAGCTGAGACTCATTGACAATCAATAAGCTTTTTAATGTTTCTGTGTGAAGATTTATATTTTTAACCATTTTAACAATGTCATCCTTGCGGCTCATGTTGATTAACTAGCATTGCCAGAGTGCAGTCACTTTGAATTAACTGGCAATATGCTTGATGCTGTTGAGGTCAGTAGGTACTTGAACTGGCCATCAGCATAACACTAAATGTTCTAAAGCAACAGGTGAACACCAGTTTAACATGCATATTTCCAAGACCAAATAAATAATGGTGTAATGTTCACTAGGGCAGTAAACCTGTGTTTGTGTATATTGTATACTGGGGTGGAGGGTAATGTGAATGAAAGCTCAGTCATGCAAGCAAAATCTGTGCACATAGAAAGCTAGATATTGAGGTTTTAGACAAACCCTGACATCTAATTTTCTATGTGCAGGGTGAGATTGAAAACTGGATCATGAAAGACCTCACCAGGAGCCTGTTGCACTACAGCCAAAGTACAGGTTTACCCCCTCAGTGATAAAGCAGGCCTTTAGTAGAATCATTTTCCTGAACACTCTGACCTTCTTTTGGACTATGGTGTTTAGATACGGAACAAGAAAATAAAGAGCTGCACCAGCCAGTCACAGAAGATAAAAATAGGGCCAAGGCCGATGGTGCAAAATCAGGTTAAAAATATACTTTATTAATCAATTAAATTTCCAAAAATTCCCTATGCATTTTGCCAACAGGCTTCATTATGGGAATCTGTAATATATAATAACAACACTGAGTTGCACAGTTAAAATTATATAAATAAGATATTATATTAAAAATTACAATTCAGGTCCTAAAATATCAGTCATGTACAAAACCACTAGAGTTCATTCTGTCCTTGAGACTGTATGAGGAACAGAAACTCCTTGTAAAGAACAGAGATAAAATGAGGCTGTCCAGCACCCAACAGGTTTTGGCTCAAAATTAAAGAAATCTTTTTACTGTGCCTAAATTAATGTTACCAACCTGTTCATCTTGCAGTAGTTCTTCAAAAAGAGTAAAAGATCGGTAGGTTATTGTCACTGGGAGAACTTTACTGTATTCTGGCATTCAGCGGGCATAATCTCAACTGGACTATGTAATCTCAACTGATCACTCTTTTTGGAAATTTAATTGAGTAATAAAGTATATATTTTATCTGATTTTGCACCATTGCCCTTGGCCCTATTTCTATCTCCTGTTCAGATATGGAAACCATACATCAAATATGCTCAGAGATTGAATGGAATTGCGAGGGTAACAAATTTCACCTACCACAGTAACATCCCCTAAATCTCTGGCTGGAATTGGCAACCCTAGGCTAAACTAATTTAAGATGTTAGTTCAGCCACAGCCAAATGTTTATAAGGCAACAATTACCTGAACTTGTGGTAATTTATAAAATTTAAAAGTCTAGACACACAGAGTTTATGACTTTAGAGATATAGATGAGCCATTAAGATAGGAGTAAATGCTTTGGCAAGGAATGGTTTTTTTTGCATTTGACAGTCCCCTCAGGCAAGCAATTTCCAGAACAAATGGAATTTAGTGGTTTCTTTAAAATACTGATTTCTTTATAATCCCATGTTTGCAAAACCATATGTATGATTGCATTAGTTTACTATCATGGAGGCAGGCTGATTTTAGGTTCCTAAGTAAACTCAGCAGTCATGGGATAAAAGGACAAATCCTCTTGTGGATTAAAAACTGGTTAATTAACAGGAAACAGAGTGACTATAAATGGGCAGTTTTCACAGTGGAGGGCAGTAATGTAAACCAGAGCGATGATTAAAGAGCAGTCAGGCTAACAGTAAGCAGTGGGGTACTGCAGGGCTCAGTTCTAGGTCCAGTGTTTTTTAACTTGTTCATTAACATTTTGGAGTTGGGAGTAAGCCATGAAGTGATTATGTTTCCAGATGACACTAAATTGTTCAGGGTGGTGAGAACCAGGGAGGATTGTGATGTGCTCCAGAGAGAGATGTCATCATGGCAAATGACAGTCAACACGGGCAAGTGCAAAGTAATGCACTTTGGAGCCAAAAATCGTAACTATAAATACACATTGATGGGGTCCAAACTGGTAGAGAGTGACCAGGAGAGAGATCTCGGAGTTGTGGTAGATAACTCACTGAAAATGTCAACAGTGTGCAACAGCAATAAAAAAGGCAAATGCTATGCTGGAGATAAATGCTGAAAAAAAATCAGCCAGTATCATAACACCAGTAGGTTTAGAATAAATAAAAGGAAGTACTTCTTCACCCAAAGAGTAATTAACATATGGAATTCCCTGCCACATGAAGTAGTCATGGCTACAAACATAGACAGCTTTAAGAGGGGATTAGATAAACATGTGGAACAGAGGTCCATACAGTAGATGGACGACAGATGGAACACTATGTCTGGGGCAACTGATGCTCTGAATTCTTTGTGTTTGGGGGGGCAACAGTGGGAAGACTTCTGGAGTTCTGGCCCCACTGTCAGACCTCCTGATGGCATGTGGTTTTTGGCCACTGTGTGACACATAGTGTTTGACTGGATAGACCACTGGTCTGATCCAACATGGCTTCTCTTATGTTCATTTATACTGAAATGTTGGTATCAAACATAGATCAGAAAAGAACTTTTCTGACACAACAGAAAACAGGAAGCCATCCACCAGCAGGGGATGGTACAGAGCTAACTGGCATTTCTCTTCGGCCTGGGCCCATGGGGAAAGCATTGTACATCCATCAAGGACAGTTTCTCCCCTTCCCAGAATCCTTAAAGCTGTGTGGGGAGGATTTTGCCTTGTGACTTTGAATTTTTGTCTTGATTATTTGTAGTTAGGGAGGTTGGAGCTCCTGCTAGGATGAAAGAGTAGACTGAAAACATTTAAGTTAATAAAATGGGACAGGACATGTGCCTGATGTACTGCTGCTTCAGCGGCCAGTTTCTCCACCCTCTCCTTTAGGGTCCTTTAAGCTATGAGGAGACAAGAAGGAGGAAGGGGGTTGAGTAAGAGAGGAGGAAGAGAAGCAAGAAGATAAACTTGGGGATATGGGTAAGAGGAGCTACAAACCAAGGATTCATATACAGATAGGAAGTAGATTTTTTGTTGAGCATTTAGGGAGCAGGTAATGTAGTATTAAATATTTCTGGAATACGATGTTTTAACATTGTAAGTCACTGTGATTCTACATTTGAATGGAGAAAAACAGGCTAAAACTTCGATAGATGAGAATCCTTGAATTGGAGTCCAACCTCCTTGCAATTTAAAGAACCACAAGGATCAGTATGGAAGGCTGGCCTCCCGAGGCTTGGCTTCAGCACTGAAGGGGCAGAAAGCTTGGACACACCTTCAGTTCCTCTTCTGGTGGGTGTGTGGATGCTGCTAAAGCCATTTAGCTCAACTGAGGCATCTGATGTACCCGAATCTGGCTCTGTGAAACCAGAAGGGGGGAATCGGAGATGAAGAAATATTGGAGAAGATACTACCTCTATCCTACCACTCCACTGAACAAATATTAAAATATTTATACCCCACCCTTAATTTTGGCTCATGTTTGAAGCCTTCCTCCAATCTAAGGAAGCTTCCTCCAACTTAAGTGGCTCTTCCACTGGAGGAGGAGCCACTTAAACTTGAGGAAGGCTACTTGTCAGGTAATCAAATCCCCAGTTCCTGCCTTTCTTTTTATCTTGTAGATTTCTGCACATACACACACAGGTCCACTCATGATTTTATCATTATGAAAGTCAGTGTGACCATTCTGTCACTGGGTGACCTTGGGTCAGTCACTCTGTTTCAACCTAACCTTTCGTTGTGGAGTGAATGGGATAGGCTGCTTGTATGGGGTGAATGGGATAGGCTTGCTTGTATGGTCAAAGCTTGTGGGTGGTAACACTATTTTAATAGCATTGTCATAGTGGTGTTAGATATTACATATATTGATGTATACTTTTTTGCAAGCTGCCTTGGGCCCTTGTTTTGGAGCAGGCCCATAGCTTTGGAGGGGCATTTTGGGGCCTGGCCCCCTGACTCCCTGCCAAGACCCCCTGGTTTCCATACAGCCCCCAGGCTTTCTGACTCTCTGCCTCTTCCCTTCTGCTACAAGTATTTCCCGGTGTGTGCCATCTTCAGCTCTGCCAAGGTGTGTCGCATGATGCCATCCCGGTGATGGGCATGTGCCTTAAGTCACCCAGCAGCAATATGAGAAGGGGCAGGAGAGGTTACCCTCCCTACTGCTCCATGCACCCTGGTGGTGGGCACAGCTGTTTCTTTTCCTGCTGTGCCCCACCTGTCCTCTAGGGCGATGCAAGCCAAAGAGACTGAGGTAAAAGCTCTCCGATTGCAAACAGATGTGGGAGCCACTAAGCCCAAGGAAAGAACTGGGACTCAGAGATACACAGCTGCAGCAGCCCCATATCTCCCTCCCCCCCAACTGCTCTGCTCATGGACCAAGGGCAGGGCTTGGGATCTGAAGGCTGGGGGGGAGGGGGAGTGCAGATTTCCTTAGTGACTCATGGGGGGACCTCGTTGCAGCTGGAAATCCCTGGAGGGTGGGCACAGGGTATTCTGCAGCTGGGTGATGACAGGTTGCTTTATCCCCCAGAGGGCTGAGTGAGCCGGCAGTGGATATCAGTTTTTTTAAATGATGTTTTTTAAAATATTTTTTTATTTTTGTGATGTCAGTGTCCCCCAGCATATTTAACAGCCCCTCAAATTACAAAATCCTGGCTACGGACCTGTTTTGGAGGTGGAGAAATGCAGGACATACGTGTTTTAAATTAAATAAATAAATAACCTGCCTCAGTGGGGTTATATGAGGGGGTTAATGGAGCACAACAGAAAAATCTATGCTATCCCTTTCACCTTGTAGAAGGGATTTATTTATTATTTTCGCATTTATATCCCACCCTTCCCGCAAGTGGGCTCAGGGTGGGTTACATCATTTCAAAATAAAATTTAAAACACAATATAAACATTTAAAATCAGTAGTTACAGCATACCATTGAGAGATTCCAGCCCATTGACGCAGATAGATATGGCCAGTTATTGGTGGGTGGGTGACAGCAACCTTGGGGAGGCCACGTATGGACACCCACTGCCTCAGCCAAAGGCCTGGTGGAACAGCTCCATCTTGCAGTCCCTGCAGAATTGAATATGATCCCACAGGGCCCTGATCTCATTGGGGAGCATGTTCCACCAGATAGGGGCCAGGGGAGAGAAAGGCCTGGCCCTGGTCGTGGCTGGGCAGATGTCCTTTGGGCCAGGGACCATGATGAGATGTTGATTACTAGAGTGTAAAGCTCTTCAAGGCATATATAGGAAGAGGTGGTCCCTTAGGTATGTTGGTCCCAGGCTGTGTAAGGCTTTAAAGGTTATTACCAACACCTTGAAGCAGATCCGATACTTAACTAGTGACCAATGCAGCTGGTGAAGCACATGCTGAATGTGAGCCCGCACAGGCGTCGATGTCAGCAGGTGCGCTGCCACATTTTGCACCAGCTGTAATTTCCAGGTCAGCTTTAGGGGGTATCAGATAAAAATGCAGTAAGTAGGTTCTCTTTTTTTGCTCACCCTCTGTAACCTGCAGTTGCATGATTCTTGCACTTGCATGGTTATTAGGTGTTCCTGTCCCACACTTATACATTCCTGAGTCTTCTTTTCTCAGTCGCTTTATGGAGGCTTCAAAATTTCCTGAGCTATCTTCAGCAGTGAAAACAAATCTGTTTGGATCTACAATGAGAGAACAGCCAGTTCTCCTCAGTTTGCACAGAAACTTCCTCTCACTCAGCTTGCGACCATCAGATGAACACTTGATTGCCACTGATCCACTGACTTTCCCCCAAACAATTTCTGGTGGTTTAGACAGATTAGGATCTGTTTAGAGAGAACAGACAACAATATATTGGCACTGGTTTCATTTTAAAAAAAAACCCTTTTTTTTTTTTAGCAATCTGAGGCATTTAAAAAAAACATTCCTGTTCACATTCTAGACAGCAAAAAGTTGTTTAACTTGGGTTGTTTAACTTGGGTTGGATCCTCTGACACTTGAGTACAAGGTGCTCACAGAGACAAGTATTTTTCTACTTTTCCCTTCCCCAGCTGTTAAAGCCCTAGAAAAGCCAATGCTGGGGGTCAGGGAAACCTCATGAATAAAATACTGTGAAGCACAAGGGGGTGCATTCTGATGAACAAGTTCGACTGGAATTGCAAATTCATCAGTAGGCAATTCTAGCTACCTAGATTCAGACACACACACCCTCTTCTTTAAGCTTCCCAAAATAAATGAAGTTGTAGAGCCACCATCACTATTTTCTATGGCTTAGATGGTAGAAGTTTCGGGTGGAGAAACCTATTTCTTGGCTTACCCATCCCCCAACAGCAGCTGACAGGGCGGCATTAGGACTTCCATGTGCCCTAGGCACTTTTGCCTTCATGGGCCCCTCCCACCATAATAATATCAATATTATTTTGCATAAAAATTATTTTAATATAACTTTAAATACATCAACTTTTTTCTGTTTTAGGCAAAATTTAATAAATTTTCATGGGCCCTAAAATTTCATTCTTTTCTGATATGAGAAAAAAAATGAAAACATTTTCTTCAACCCTAAAAGTTCATTTTTTTTCTTTCAGATTTTAAAATAAATCAAAACATTTCATGGGCCCCCTAAAAGTATCGTGGGCCCTAGGCACTGTCCCTACTGAGCCTAATGGATAAGTCGGCCCTGCCAGCTGAGTGCCAAAATGGTAGTGCCAGGCTGAGCCTGTGGGAGCAAACCCATGGTCTATAATGGTGCGATCCTGTGCAAGAGTTACTCAGGTAATGAGCGTAGATTGATGCAGCTCTGCATAGAAAGTAAGGCTGTGCATTCAGCCTATACTAAACCAAAAAAAATCAGAAAAATATGTTATCAGTATTTTCTGAATATATTTTTTTAGCTGGATATAGAGCCCACTATTTATTTGGCTATCCAAAAAGGGCCACCCCCCAAAAAAGTCCCAAAAATATTTGGGATTTTTTGGGACCACCAGATAGCTGAAGGTAAAGGGTGTTTAAAAGGATATTTGCAGTCCCTTTAAACATCTTCCAGGTGAATTCATCACTTCACTGAAGGATGGGAGTGGCTCTGTTAGGCATGTCCGATTTAAACTGAGCTTCCCAGCAGAGCCCCAGCAGAGCCTGCGGAGTGAACCTTCAGCTAGGGCTGGTTCCTCTTTGCAGCTTGGTTTAAACTGAGCTGCAAAGAGGAGCCAGCCTAGGATCGGAGGAGTGGTGGTAGCTGACAGCTCCGCACCACCTTGGCTGGGGCTGGTTCCTCTTTGCAGCTCAGTTTAAACCAAGCTGCAAAGAGCAGCCAGTCCAGGACTGGACTGCCCCAGCTGATGCTATCTTTTTTTTCCTTCTCAGGGCCATTGGACAGGAAAGAGACAAAGAGAGAATATCCCAAACTGCCAGATTTGCTTAGTCCTATTTGTGTTTAGCTTGATTTCAGGATGTATTAAAAGAGTCTCTCTTTTGACTTTTTTCATACTTTGAAGAAAGTTATCCAAATTTCCTCACCTTGACTACTTTCCCAAATGTTTAGATTCATTCCAAAATATAAGCCAGTGTTGCTGCCCTTGCCAATGCCACATCTGTAACTACCAGAGTCATTCTTCTTCAGCTGTCTCATTGTCACTAGCAAAATCCCCTTCTGAGGGATATCCGTCATTGATACTCTTGTTTTGTAATCTTCATGGATGAAATCAGTAGAAGAAATAATAGTACGGCAATTTCTGTAGGGTTCTGATTCCTTGCACCAATATTTCCTGTCATGTTTATTGGCTGATGTGGTTAAATAGAAGCATTTGATTGTGACTGATTCTCCAACTTGGCTTGCCAGCAGCCTTGGACCATATATATTGCCAGAAACTATTTTGAATGGGGGAAAAAAACAATCAGGATATTGTCCAAGCAGTACACCAATGGAAATAGTATCACTTAATCTTGTAGAGTAAAACTTCAGCGGATTAATCGGTTATTCTGTATATTAAGGATGTCCTTATATTTTTCCATGTTATTTTGGTTCTGGAGAATTACAAGTAGTGATGGCACCACAGTCTGGAATTGAGTTGAGAAATCATCTTCCTCAGTTCAAAATTTCAGTCACAAACCCCATCCAAAGTCTGGGCCAAGTTTGTAATGGATTCAGTGTGGTGCCAGCATTCCACAACACAGCTACCATCCAAATCCTTTTCAGGTGACCGAAGGTACAGCAAGAAAGTGTCATTGCTCCAGACCTTTTATTCAGCCACAGCAGTGTCTTGGATTTAAGGATCTATGGGAGATGCAAGTTGTCATGGATCCTGGGCCCCGTCCACACTGTCACTTTTGCTGCTCATTTCTCCCTATTGCTTTGGGTTCCTCCCCCTTTTCCACATGTGTTTTGCTCCCTCTGGGACTACTAGAGAGAACAAAACATATGGGGGGTGGGGGAACCTGAAGCAATAGGGAGAAATGAGCGACAAAAGTGACAGTGTGGATGGGGCCCTGATGTCCAGCTAGTCACTTCAGATCTTACTTGCCTGTTTGTCAGCTCAGGACACACTTGCACAGGGCATGCCCTGGCCAGCCATCCAGCTTGGGACTCACTTGCCTACCAGTGCAGTGGGAAGAAGGGGAGGGGGACTGCATTGGAACCCAGAAGTGACAGGTGATACCCTAGGAGCCCCAAAATCTCTATGGTCTTTTCTGTAGCTGCCCTGAGCCTGCTTTGGCAGGGAAGGCAGGGTAAAAATTGAATGAATGAATGAATGAATGAATAGTGATTTCAGGGATTTGTAGAGCCTTGGTTGGAAGTGGTGTCACTTCTGGGTTTCCGCACATTTCTTCCCCTCATTTTCTTTTGCCGCATTTACTGCCCAGGCTGGGGGGGGGGGGGCAGACACTCAGGCCAGCCTGCCTAGGATGCAGAAAGCCCTTGAGCTAGCCCTGGCTGCATGAATCCATGTCCCATGAGCAAGGATCCATAAGAAATGTATTCCCATTGATACTCCTGACAAAGGATCCATCAGAATGACCTCTCCCATGGATTCTTGCAATCAGAACAAACTCAGTTAAAATTGAGGCCTCATGGTGAAATGCCCTTTGCAAGGCATTGCTAATACTGCCAGATAAATTGTGTGGAAAGAGAAAGGGTAATGGAAGTGAGATGAGGGCTTCCAGTGAGTGATATATTTGTTTATTAAACTGTATTATCTCGCTCTTCCTTCTTTATCTCCATAAGGCACCAGTATCTCAACTAGGATTTGGTAATAACACAGAAGTATTTCAATTGAGCCATTCAATTAAAATCAAAATATTAATCTTTAATAAATTGAAAATAGAAATATTGTTACAGATGCTAAATATACACTTAGTCATGTCTGGCTTAAAGGAAAACATCTGAATTTTCCATCATTTTGGCATAAGCCTAAATATGTGTTTGTTTCAGTAGCAAAAAATTATTTTAAATGCCTAAGCCTAACGTCAAGATGAATGGTGGCAGAAACTGGGCCAGAAATGGACATGAGCCAATTTTGAACCATGCAGATGTTTGGTTTGCATGATTGATAAACACGGGGTCAAGGTGGCAGAAAAGGCAGTGATGTCAATGGTGGAATAAAGCAGACTTGAAATTCAATCTCTGTTATGGATGGTCTTCACAGGGTTGCCAAGTGTTCTTTACTTACTGGCGGGGGGGAGTCCTCCGTCGTCCGGGAGTATCCTGGGTGCACACGCCAAGCGCGCGCGCCCGGCGACGTTGCCCGGAAGTGACGTCAGCACGTTGTGGTGTTGCCAGGGCGACGCTCTGGCAATCGCCCCAAAACTCTATGGTATCATAGAGTTTTGGGGCGATTCCCAGAGCGTCGCCCTGGCAATGCCCCCAACATGATGATGTCACTTCCCGGTGACATCATTACGTTTGGGAAGAAGGGTGGGGTTCCCCCCACCGGCCGAATGCTGGCCGGCGGATCGGGAACCCCTGTAGCGGGGAATCCCCCGCCCCCCGGGCTGACTTGGCAGCCCTAGGTCTTCAGACTACTGTATATCCTCAGGATTATGTCTTCTTTCACAAAGCTGGGCACCTCTTCAGCCTGCGCCTTTCAATGTGAGCTGCATGCCTGCAGGTCTGCTTGCCCCACTTATTCTGGGGTGGGCTGAGCTCTGGGGTGGGCCACAGGAAGCTGCTTGAGAGCAGACTGGATGACAGCCAGTGCTGGGCCCATTTGCCCCAAATAATCTTTGCTCCCCCTCCCCTTCCAGCCAGGCAAGAATCTCTCCCCACCCCGGCCGCCTAGTGCTAGGACCCTGTCTTTTTTCACACAGCTAGGGGGCATGCAGCTCAGGGATTTGTCATTAATCAATTTCCATGTTCCTGCTGATTTTTCCTGTTTCTTCCAGTTCTTTGAAACTTCCTGTCCCTCCCATTTGTATCCTCTGAGCTGTGCACCAGTAGTTTTTCACTACTATTAAGTATTAATGCTATTTCACCTTTAGGGCATCATTTCTGCTCTCTCTCTGCTCATACTTGGAAAGAAAAAAGGGGGGTTCTGGAGTTATATCTCTGCTGAGGGTGGGGTACAGAATGATGGAGTGGAGCCATGGTCAACTGAACCACCCTGGTGTAGACAGGAAATTCAAGAGGTGAGTGGTTATATTAGCTCTATACCCAAAGATAAGTGGAATCCCTGTTGTAATTCACCCCACATGAAGCTAAGGCTGGGGGCACAATGACTGGCTTGTGGGGAATAGCTGCAGAGTGGAACTAACTTCAGGCAAGGCACAAAACAACACTGTGAAGCAAGCCCATCACATTGCTTTACAGACAAGTCTTACATTAACATGTGTGTATTAACTCCAGTTCATAGTTGCAGTTAATACTCACTTTTGTTGTAGATTGGTCTTAAGCAGACCCAGTTGTTAACTTTACTCTGCTTAGGTTTTCAGCACTAATTTGTTTGAAACTGATTCATATCAGACATGTGTAATTTTGGTTACTCACCATGTAGCAAAATGAGCAAAAGAAGAAAAGTGGCTATCATCATGCTTGAAAATGGCAAAGGTGTCTGAAGCAGGTGCTTGGAATGAGACTCAGAATAATCTTGCAAAACCTATCTCTATTTGAAATAAAAAGAATACAATTGATATCCAAAATATGTAGCTAACTTTGCTGTGAAATATATATCTGGCATTTTATAGCAGCAACAGAGAACATAATGAAGTATTTTCTGCAGATTGAAGCGACCTTCCTTTTTGTAAGAAATTTCCTCCCCTCCTCAAAATAACATCATTTGTGGGAAACAACTCTTTCTCTATTTTGTTTCTTGTTACAAGTTCTGGGAAATGTTGCTAGCAGCTTTGACTGTGAATCATGTTCAGGATTATATCTGTGAACTCTGGGACTGTTTGATCATAAAACCACTTCTCCACCATCTAAACTAAACAAATAACCCTTTTGATTTTGATTGTGTTTTGTATCTTAAGAGGCTGCTGCTTCAAGTGTCTGTTCCAAAGCTGCTGAACCATTAATGGAATTTCAAAAATGCAATTTTAAGTATGTCCATGGTACAGAAGATATTTGTGCTGCCAGTTTACTTGAATCTGCAGTGGGATTAGGGCAGAAAGTAAGAACAGAAGTAAACCCAAGTTCTAGAAATTATTAACAGCTGCATCTAACAAGGTGTCCTGTCTCTGCATCTAACAAGGAGACCAGCAATCAGTGCTGTGCTGCACAGAATTTTGCAGCTAAGCATGTAGGTAACTCCTCTTCCATTGAACCCCAACCCAAATCACTTCCACAGCTTCCTCTCTGGGGCCAAACTGGATATCATGGGGAAACAATGATAGCCCCTTTCTTCCAGCTCATGCAGAAAAGCCAGTGGTTGCAGTGGCAGTGCCTGAAGAGAAAAAACAGGATGGGTGAAGGTTGGGCCTGGATTTCTTATGTACACATGCACATTTTATATGAGAGTGAGACAGACACATGAATAAATGTGGGCTTCCATCTGTATACTGGTCATGAAAGAAAGTCCTTTTTGGCCATGCCTACATGTAGTGGTGGAAAGTGCCATCAAGTCACAGCCAGGGTTTCCAATACCTGCAGGGTTTCCATTGCCTGCATCTGTGTAGCAACTCTGGACTTCCTGGTGGTCTCCCATGCAAGTACCAATCAAGGCCAACCCTGATTATCTTTTGAGATCTGACAAGATCAGGCTAGCCTGGTCCATCCAGATCAGGGAAGATAAGAGGAATAGAAAGTACAAGAGGCGGGGACCCGTGATACTCACAGGGGGGGAGGATTCCTAAAGGCTGCAGCCCCAGGTAAGTTCTCTTTCCCCCCACCCCACTCCAATATAGAATACCAGGTCTACCAATATAGTGGAAAGGGCTGGGTAGACCTGTTCTCCGGAGGCCACGTCTACCAAAAGAATGGAAAGGGGCGGGTAGACCTGTTCTCTGGAGGCCAGGTCTACCCAGCCATTTCCACATTATTGGTAAACCTGGCCTCCGGAGAACAGGTCTACCCAGCCCTTTCCACTGTATTGGTAGACCTGGCCAGAGAACAGGTCTTCCCAGCCCTTTCCACTATATTGGTAGACCTGGCCTCTGGAGGCCAGGTCTACCAACAGAGTGGAAAGGGCTGGGTAGACCTGGCCTCCGGCAGTCTACCCACTGATTTCTCTCCCCCCCCTGCCCCCAGTTGTCCCGGCGAAGCCTGCATGCCTCAGAGACACAGGGCCCGCTGATCTCTCTCCCCCGCCAGCTCTTCCCCCCACCACCCCCGCCAGTGATGGGACCCGTGGGGGGAGAGAAGGAGCCAACCTTTCTCCCCCCTGCCCTGGCTTGCCCCAGCGAGGCCTGTGCGGAGCAGAGCCGTGAGCCTTGCCATCCCTTCTCCCCCCAGCCGCCGCCCCCTCTTGCCCCAGCAAGGCCCATGCGGCACAGAGCCACGGGCCTCACCATCCTTTCTCCCCCCAGCCGCCGCCACCACTACCCCCGCCACTTGCCCTGGTGAGGCCCATGCAGTGCAGAGCCACAGGCCTTGCCATCCCTTCTCCCCCCCCTCCGCCTCCACTGCCACCACCTGCCCCGGCAAGGCCCGTGCGGCGCAGAGCCATGGGCCTCGCCAATCTCTCTTTTCCCCCACCCCCGCTTGCCCTGGCAGTTCCTAGAGCATTTCCTGCACATGCACAGGGAACACTCTTTAACTTTGGGGGGTATTTAAATATCCCCCAAAAAGTTTTTTTAACTTTTAGGATTTTTCTGCACATGGGGGGAGTCCCCCCCTGTGTCTAGGAAAATCTCCCTGCCCCCCAAGTGCCCCCTCTGTGCAGATTTAGATATCCGCACGGAGGGGGCCACTTGGGAATTAGATATATAGATTATGGCCACATTAGGATTTTATATTATTCCCTTTATCTAGTGGAGCCAATGGGACTGTGAAGAGCAGTTTGCAGTTCCTGATGCAATGGAATCTACTGATTTCTTTTTCCCTTTCTTTTCATAGATGACAAAATGGTCCAAGGTAAGATATACTTTCAAATGCATCCAAAGTGTCAGTGGGCATAATCCAAGAATAAATACTTGTAATTCCCACAGATTGCAATGGGAACTTTAAATCTCTTCCATAGAAATCAGTGGAGCTTTCTTTCTGTAACTGCAGCTGCACATTCTGAAGCCTACAGGTTTTTCAAAACCAACCCAAAAGTAATTCTTCAGTGTCTGCTGAATCACAGAAGCAAGAAAAAAGATGGCTATTTAAAGTTTCAGTATTCCTGATTGTTGGTAAGCACTAGACAATTAATAATGCAGTCTCAAGAAGTGCAATGAAATCAAACGTTTAGGATGACTGCTGCAGAAACACACCTTCATGGAAATGCTGCTATACAGTGGCTGGGATCCTGCTGTAAATGACTGAGCAACCAGCAACAAGATGGTGACAGATGAGTACCGTAATTTTTCCTCCATAAGACACATTTTTTCTCCCCAAAAAAGTGGGGGGGGGGGAGTGTGTGCGTCTTATGGAGCGAATCCCGGGGAGAAACCCCCCCTCCCCCACTCACACTTCCCGGGCCGGCACGCTGGCACCTCCCTCCCTCACCCGCTCATCTCCCTTCCTCCCCTGCTCACCTTTCCTGGGCCGGCACACCGCACACCGCCGGCCCAGAGAGAAAACCCTCCTCCCTTCCCCGCTCAGAACTTGCGTGAAGAACTTGCAGAGAAGGGAGAATGGAGGGGGTGGAAGAAGCAGCTGCACGCGGCCTCGTTTCTCCCCCTCCCCGAAGATTTCCCTCTAAGGTAGAAGGCGGCTGTTGGATGGCCGCATGCACTTGTGTCTCATTTGTTCTGCTGTGCACGAGCTAGGCTGACCAATTGGGGCTGGGCGAGGAGGAGACAGAATGGGCTCCTTTTCTCCCCCCCCCCCCCAATCCTGGAAGGAGGATGAGCGAGCAAGGCAGCTGGGAAAGTTAACCGTGCACCTTCCCATCCTCTTCCATCCAGCAACCAGAGAGAAGCTCCCCTCTACCTCCCCCCCCCCCCAGGATCTTCCACTCACCCATGGCAATGGAAGAGGCATCCAGAGAGTTCAATTCCCCCAAAGTTTGCTTCCCATTCTGATGGTGCAGGGAAAAGTGAAATCCCGGAGGGCTGCTGGGAACCTGGGAAGGAGGCACGTTTTGTATTCCAATGCCAGGTTCTCAGATCACAGCCCTGGGGAGAGAGGCTGATCTGCTCAGCTTCCAGAGCCAGAATCCCGAGCTAGCATCCTGGATTCCTTTGTAGCCCCTGGAGAGGCAGTTGCTGCCACCAATATTACCTCCTTGCAACTCGGGGGAAACGCAAGCCCCGGAGGGTAAGGTCAAAGAGGCTGGAGGTGGGCACTTTTGAATCCGTGTTTACAAACATACCCTACATATGCTGCAGCCCTCGGAAAATGTGGCAGCCGAGAAAAACTTTGACTATTTACAAAGAATAAACCGACCCAAGAGGTCCTTTTGCCTTGATCAGCTGCACAAAAATTATTGGGGAAATGATTTGATGCCTGCAGGTAAACACAATCAGGTGCTAATTACCACCAGTTCAATGAC
Source organism: Lepidodactylus listeri (assembly GCA_029233225.1). NCBI lineage: Eukaryota > Metazoa > Chordata > Lepidosauria > Squamata > Gekkonidae > Lepidodactylus > Lepidodactylus listeri. The sequence goes on along the minus strand of JARCFY010000002.1, from coordinate 64,391,260 downwards.
TATTAAAGGTACAGCTGCAAAGGTTGACTTGGCATCCCTAATATACATATATCTGGAAAATGTGGGGGGAACCCTATGGTCCAGGGAGAGTTGCCAGACCACCCTGGCTATCAAAGGGGGATGATGAAGTAGAGGTTGGATTTATACTCCACCCTTCACTACCCGAAGAAGTCTCAGAGTGGTTTACGGACTCTCCCCCCCCACACACACAACAGACATCCTGTGAGGTAGGTAGGGTTGAGAGTTCTTTCAAGAACTGATTTTTTAGGGACAGCTCTTGTCAGAACTACAGCTTGCCCAAGGTCATCCAGCAGCTGCAAGTGGAGGAGTGGGGAATCAAACCCAGTTCTTCCAGATTAGAGTCTGTGCACTTCACCACTATACCAGATCCACATTGGGAAGTTCTGAGAGATTTGGGGATGGAGCTTGGGGAGGACAGGAACCTCAGTGGAGTACAGTGCCACAGAGTCCACTCTCCAAAGCATCCATTTTCTTCAGGGGAACTGATCTCTGCGGTCTGGAGATGACCTGTAATTACAGGTCCCACCTGGATGCTGATGTCCCTAAATCCAGCACAAACGGTTTGTGTAGTATCATAATCCCAGCAAACAGTTTGAAATAGATCATATCTGGTGGGTGCTTGCTGCATTGATCCTAACTGTCATCAGTTATTCAGAGAGTTTCTTTGAGGGCCACTTTGCATGTTGTTGGTGGTGGAAAGTGCTGTCAAGTTGCAGTGGATTTATGGCAACCCTTTATGAGGTTTTCAAGGCAAGGGATTTCAGAGGTGGTTTGCCATTGCCTGTGTAGCCTGGACTTCTTGGTGGTCTCCCAGCCAAGTACTAATCAAGGCCAACCCTGCTTAGCTGTGGAGAGCTGATGAGATCGGGTTAGTCTGGGCCATCCAGGTCGGGGTGCTTTACATGTTGACAGAACTATACAGAACGAACTTCTACGCAGAAATTAACATGGCACTCTCATGATCGTTACGTAGCATGGGGCAGATGCATGTGCAAGATTTTTGCTCAATACGTGGGGAGTTTAAATTAGCCATGCCTTTCCTACATGTACCACAAAACACTGAACCTTCTGTGTGAGCATCATCATATGGATTAGCATGGGTTTGATTGCACATCCCACCCTGTGCAGAAAGCATGGGACCAGTCACACAAATTCAAAAATTAGAAGCAGGTATAGGGAGAGGTGCTCGAAGTCTGAGTTCAATGGCAGCTTTATTTATTCCAGGTATAAACTTATTTGTCATTTATGGTCCATTTGTCTCACTGAACTATATATTATTTGTAGAGGTACTGTATTATTTGTATAGACGCCCTAAAATATCTGGGCAGCTTACCATGTGCTTTATTGGGGATGGGGGAGGAAGCCTAAGTAAAAGAACTTGCTGTTCAGAGATTAAAACAGTTGGGGTGTGCACCACCTCATCCCCACCCCAGATATTACTGGCTGTTATGTTTTGGGATACTTTTTACAATATTCAAAGATTCTTCCGGGCTCTGTATTTTGTTGTAGCAATTTCTATCTTTGTGGTTAAGTTACCATAATTAAAACTCAAACAGAATATTGGGACTACTGTGGAAAAGCTGACCAGCTGTACTTCAGTTGATACAAAACTTACAGCCCAATGACTAGTGGGTGCAAGGCAGGAAATACATGTCACATCTGCAGAGGGGCTGTGGCTCACTGGGAAAACTTCTGCTTGTCATGCAGAAGGTTCCACGTTCAATCCCAGATATCCCCAGTTAAAAGGACCAGGCAGTAGGTGATGTGAAAGACTTCAGCCTGAGACTCCAGAGAGCTGTTGCTAGTCTGAGTTCATAGTACTGACCTTGAGGGACCAAGGGTCTGATTCAGTATAAGGCAGCTACATTTGTGTTCATTCTAGAATAACCTATCCTGCAGTCACTCCATCAGTTGCTGGTCCATTCAAGGTACTGGTTGCCATGTACAAGGCCCTTCATGAGAGGCTGCATCTTCTACTATGTCACAGCAGCTTTGGTCTTCTGAAGAGCTTGCCAGCTCTGAGTTGGGAAATAAATGGAGCCTGGGCAGTGGGTGTTGCATTCTGACAAACTTCCGGTGATGTCAGGGAGTGTGGCATATGCAAATTAGTTATGCTAATGAGTTATGCTAATGAGCTCCTGCACCTCTTTTTCTACGAAAGGACCCCTGCTTCCTTCCTTCTCTCTCTCCCCCCCTACCTACCTACCTACCTTCCTTCCTTCCTTCCTTCCTTCCTTCCTTCCTTCCTTCCTTTCTTCTTCCCCCCCCCACCTACTATTTTGTTCAGAATATTTTTTTTCCTGTTTTCCTCCTCTAAAACTAGGTGCATCTTACGGTCAGGTGCGTCTTATGGAGCGAAAAATACAGTAGCTTTACCTAGCTGCTCCATGGTTTTTAGCTTTTTAATTATATTTTAAACTGTTTAGGCTACCTTACCAGCCTTGCATTTCTGGATTGGATTAATTGGACTATCTGCATCTTTGTACTTTGAATACCAGCACTGGGTAGTAGTTAAGAACAGTGGACTGTAATCCGGAGAACCAGGTTAGATCCCTTACTTGTAAGCCACTTTGAAACTCCTTAAGGTAAAGAAAAGCAGGGTATGAAAACCTAATATTCTTCGTATCAGCTGAACTGCCTAGCTAGAAAGCTGATCAGCACAGCAAACTTTCTTACTTCCCCATTCTTGTTCAAGTCCAAACTGACCTCTGAAACCCTGGTCTGAGGGGACCCACCCAGGAACAGAATTAGTTGAAGGTATGATGGGGAAATCGGTGAAAATCACCCACCCTTCCACATACAGAACATATGATGGGATGCAACCAAATACTGCAGACACGTTACATCACAACAGCAAAAATATTTTCTAAAGAAAATGTCCTGATCCAGGAATACTCAGGATTCAACTATTCACATATGCAACAACAGACACATAGAGTTGCTCTATATCATAAATTAAACTCATGTGCATCACAGGGGGGATGTGTTGCACATCCAGTCTTGTTCCCCATGTGTTGGACACTTGTAAACTTGGTTCCTAATCCAGCACTGAGAACTTCCTGCAGGCATCCAGTCACAGACTTCTGTGCATGCAGCAGGATGTTCTGTGCACATATCCTAATGCAGCAAAGGGATGTGTTCAGAGAAGGCCCTTTCTGCCTGAGAATTTCTCTTGCTCGATTAGGGCCAAGGAAATTTACCTACCTTTCCTTCAAGTGACTCCAGAACAATATATGAAGGGCTTCTAGACATCGGACTGGGTTGTCGGTTTTGAGAGAAGAAGCTGATGAAGGTTTCTTCACACTGCTTTAAATATATTTATAACCCTAAAGTCCTAGAGTTGGAAGGAGATTTACAGGCCATCTAGTTTGGCCCCTTCTCAGTACAAGATAGCTACAACAGCTTTCTACTTGAATACCTCCAGTGAGAAAGAGCCCACCAACCCTGGTAATTGTTCCATATCAAACTGTTTGCACCAATAGGAAAGCTTCTCCTAAGTCCTATGAAAAAGAGGAGGCACTGTGGTTCAGTGGTTAAGCATCTGCTTGACGTGCAGATGGTCCCAGGTTCAACCTCCTGGCATCCCCAGTTAAAAGGATCAGATAGTAGCTGATGTGAAAGACCTCTGCCTGAGACCCCAGATAGCCACTGCCAGCCACTGAATAGACATTATTGACCCGATGGACCAATTGTCTTTATCAGTATAAGGCAGCATCATGGGTTCATGTGTTTCTGATGTTTAACTAAAATCTATCCTCCTGTAAGTTAAACCCATTAGATCTATTTTTACCTTACAGTGTAGCAGAGAACAAGTCTTTGCCTACCTCCAAGGGACAACCCTCTAAGTTACTTGAAGATTATTATCATATCTCATCTCAGACTTCTCCAGGCTAAATACCCTTCAACCTTTTCTCATAGGACTTGTTTTTCAGACTCCCAACCATCTTTGTTTCCCTCCTCTGAACTAATTCAAGTTTCTCTAGACCATCCTTAGTGTGCAGTGCTCAGAAATGGACACTGTACTTCAGGGGAGGTCTGGACCAGCATGGAGTAGCATAGGAAAATATTACTTCTTGTGACTTGGATATTATGCTTCTAATAATGCAGCCTAAAATCTTGTTTGCATTTTTACAGGCTCATCACACTACTGACTTATGTTCAGTATGTAGACTATAACCCCAATATTCTTTTCACATGTACTATCCTGTGTCCTGTACTTGTGCATTTGATTCTTTTTACCTAAATTGATAACATTTGTCCATGTAGGGTTTCTTTTTGTTAGTTTCAACCTGTCAATATCCTGTTGAATTTTACTTCTGTCTTCTAAAGTGTAAACTGTTCCTCCCAGTTTTGTGCCATCTGCAGATCTGATAAGGATTCCCCCTACCCCTTCATCCAAGTCACTGATAAAAACATTGAAAAGTATCAGCCCCACAAAAGCTCTGCAGAATCTCACTCAAAACCTCTCTCCATATTGATGAAGAGTCACTGATAAGTACTCTATGAGTACAGTTCTACAACCAGCTGTGAGTTCACACAATAATATTATCATCTAGTTTACATGTAACCAGTTCGTTAGCCAAAAATCCCAGAGGGTTTTATAAAATTCTTTGCTGAACAAAAGGTATATTATGCCCACAGCATCCACAAAACCAGTTAGCCTAATAACATGATAAAAACCATGATTCCTTTTCCAAGGATTTATTGAAGGATTTATTTCAAGGATTACTAATCATGGCATCGTTTTCCATTTACTTATCAACTGGCCACCTTATAATAAGTTCTAGTATCGTCTATTAAATCAAAGTCAATCTGAACAGTTTGTAGTTTCCTGGATTTTCCCTTTTCCCCTCTTAGAACATTTTAATTAGAATAATGAAATATAACTATATAGGATTTGATTGTCAGTTATTTCTGCTCCTTGATTGTAGGATTCTGATATCTGGATATTCAATTGGCTTAGTCCTGTTGTGATCACCATAGTTTGCTTTCATGTAAGGATCATTCAATCTGCATCTTTAGTCACAGGCAGAAGCAGGTTCCTCTGTGATTAATGGGACTTATTTCCTAGTAACCATGCATATGATTGCAGTCTTAGAAAAAGTCAATATTTGTTTTGAAATGAGGTTTTTATTATGCTGTATATAGTACTAGTTCAAAATCAAATTATATTTGTTCTCAAAAAAGCTCTTTCATAGAGATGTCCAAAGTGAATTTTTGTTTCCCAGAAATTATTAAAACAACCTGTAATCTTTGGTGAAAACAAATCTCTATGTTTTGGCAATCATAATTTCTCACTATTTATTATATATAGCTGGCAAAGCATGACACCTTTTTTTCTCAACAGAGTTGATATTTATCAGTGAAAAACAAACTGGATTTAATGTCATGTAAGCAATGTATATTATGACTGGACTGAAAAATCTTTTCACATGGCTAATATTGTCCTTATATCTCCTATAAGAAATCAGCTGCTACTTACCTTATGGTGAATATTCAATGCTTTGACAGATGGCTCATCTCCATTGAAGTCCAATTGATGTTTACTGAACTGTTTTAAGTAAATATCCAAATACTACATATGTAGCTACTGTGTTTCTTTCAGTGCAGGCTTTTAAAAACCTCTAGCTCATACTGTATCATCTTGAGTTACTAGACCACACCATGAATGAATGAATGAAACCAACTTCATACAATCAGGAAGTTCATAGTCTAGCCACAGTTATATTTTAGTCCCTATGTCAGTAATATAATGAAGTATTTGACTGAGAAAAAGAGGTAGTATTTGTGATGATAATCTGAAAAGGAAACCACCTGGTCACTGGACAGTCAACATAAGATTTCACAACAATGAGTCTGTCCATACCTGAACCTGAAATCACAATACAGAGAGATGTTTTTCAGTGAACCAAAACTGAGCCCAAATCAAATATCTCTCTCAGTTGCCTTGAACTTGAACTGAACTCCTTCTCCTTCCTTCAGTCCTGGAAAATACTGTATTTTCAAGGAAAAGAAGGGTCCTTCACTGATCAGGACCCCTTAGTACAAACTGATTTTCTCAGATGAGAACAAAACTAATCTTACTAAACTTTGGCTTAATTTGCGGTTTCTGAAAATTTAATATTCCAAAGAGTGGACTGAGTGTTGTTGGGTTTTTTTAATCAGAAATGTCTAGATAGATCTGCTTCTCCTCCAGGAAGCAAGATGGGTAGTTGTGTGAGTTTGTCTGTAGCAGAAGAAAAGAGCAAGAATAAGAAGTGAGCAGTGACTCACAAAAGCTCATACTCTTGTCACAAATTTTGTTAGTCTTTAAGATATTACTGGACTCTTGCTCTCTCTAAGAAGCAAGAAGAAATTCTTGATATAAGCTAGGGTTGCCAACCTTCCTAGTTTGGTAAAAGGTTTAGTGGAGTTGGAACCAATCTTCTGGTGATTCCTGAAAGTAATCCATCAGATCACTGACTGACCCTTGAGAGTTAGGAGTTGAACCTTGACAGCCTCTCAATGCCACACACCCACCCAGATGTAAAAACAAGGTGTGTTCAGATGTGATGGGTGGCCAGCAGTACCACCTGAGTGCAATGACAGCATTCACTTGAGTCATCAAAAGAGTCCAGATGCCAGGAAGAAAAAAACAGATAGTAATAAACATTGCTACCCATTAAAGTAGGGGAAGACTTGGACAGAAAAGGCAGGATGGGAAACTGTCTCCACCAGACAAAGCCTTTGTGAACTGTGGAAGCCAATCTGTTACCAGCAGGAACGGCTGAAAAGAGTGGTAGAACCAGAAGAGTCCACCACCCCTCACCCCGTGACAAGCAGAATTGAATGCTCAACAGCCCTTAGATAAAACTGCTGATTATTGTACTACTAGAAACAATAATAATAATAATAACAGACAACTGGAAGGAAAAGCACTTGCATGGGCCATATTTGAAAGACATAGGCCTATTACGCATGAGTGTTTCCCCTTGCTTTCACTGTGCATGTCGGTCGGGTTTTCTTTTTCATTCTGCATTGATTTTCCTCCCTTCAGCACTCAGTTTGCCTTCCGATTGCTATTTCTCCAGGTTTTCTGAGATTGCTTTTGTACCAGTTTTCCCTTGTTTTGCTTCCAAGCCAAAGGAAATTCAAAAGCACACGGATTCCCTCAGATTCACCCCTGCCCTTTTGCCACCCCTCAAATGTCACTCCCCTGCCCACATCGGTCATTCCACCCACTCTGCACCTTCTGCCATCTCCCGCTTTCATTGGTGTACAAGCTCCATTGGTTACTTTTCCCCCCCATTGTTTTAAATTTGGGGGGGTACAAGTGAAATGAGTCTGCTGATATGAGACTATCACTAGTCTTGGATCACTTAAATGATGTGGAAAATCTAAAAGTTGTGCCAGTGGATGTGGTCTGTCTTGGGCTTCTGTTCACAGTACCGGAACAACTAGTCTCAGATCACTGGATTTAAAACATTAAAACAATGGGGGGAATTTAAAAGGAGCTGTGTGAGGTTTAGATCCCTGCTGATATGGACTTGAAAGGGGGACTGGAGGGAAGGCAAATAGCAGTGTCCCCTGTGCAAAAAAAGGGAGATTTTAATGCTGCATGCAAACAAACTATGAGATGTAAAGAGGAACACTGGGATGGGAGGCCTAAAGCTTTGGAAACATTTCTCCCCTTTAATGCTTTAGTAAACAAAGTGGGGGGAGGACTATTTTGGCAGTCTCTGGAAGCCTAACATTAAAATGGCAGCTGAACCACATGGATAGTCTGCAAATTACCAAACTTAAGAATTGCTTGGGAATTATCCATTTGGAGGAAAGAGTGCAATCACTACAGGAGAAGCTTTAAAAAAACTGCCAAGATTATGACCAGCATGCAGGATCAAATTAGAGAACCACAAAGAAAAAACAATGCAAATTTGCAAGAGAGGGCATGGAATTAGCATTACTGTGCAGCTGCACTAGGGCTTTAGTGAAAATACCAAAAAAAAGGTTCAATTTAGTGGCTCAAGGCTAAAAAATCTCTCCAGAGCTCCTGCCAGAGGACTCCTCCCCCATACAAATTGCAGCCCAGTGCAATGTGTGGTGGAGTTGCAGCCAACTTTGCACAGGCGCACGCAGGCACACACACACATTTTGCCAGTGATCAAAACTTGCAATGCCAGGGTCATTGGGTTCTATTGTACATTCTGCACACTCAATGTGTTTCCTCATATTATGAGATCATGTGACTTTTCCCTATTTTTCACAGTGTCCAATAGCACTGCAGAGAATCCCCTAGTACTTGGCAGTTTGGAAAACCAGGCTTCAAAGCTGCTTGTCAGTTTCAAAAATGTTCTTGTCAGTTTCAGCATCGGTTTTCCCCCTTTGCTGGCATTCCTATGTGTTTCATTCAATGAACTAACATTAAAATGCATTTGAAAAACTGTAACATGAGGATTTAAATGAAAAACATCTGCTGGATGCTACTGCACAGCTGCAATAGGGCAATTGCATAACTTTTAAAAAAAAAACTTTGGATACCACTCCCCACATATCACAAGTGACATTCCCACCCCGATTTAGAAAAGTGCATTTTTAAATTGTAACTGCAGAATAAATATACTGGAAGAAAAAGAATGGTGTCCAAGTCGGGCACAGCATCTGAAGTCAAGCTTAAAGGCTTTCTGCTCTGAAAATCTGCAGTAAGCTGTGTGGGCATACTAGGCCATAGAGAACAAACCTGAAAGTTGCTCCAAAATGGGCTCTTGAAGTAAGAAATGGAAGGACTCATTCTAGCTGCACAAGAGCAGGCACTTGAAACAAAAAGTATTAAAGCCAAGATTCAAAAGACCAGTGATCACAGCAAATTTTAATTTTTCAAGACAAAGAATGAAACAGTCAACTACATTGTCAGTGCCTGCCCTAAATTGTTCAAACTGATTATAAAGAATATCACGATAGACTTGCAATTATGTTGCACTAGAATCTTTGCAAGAAGTATGGCTTACCATCAGCCAGAAATTCATAGGGGCATAAACCGGACAAGCTCATGGAGAATGATGAAACAAAGATTCTTTGGGACTTCTGATTACAAACATTGACCAGCCACACAAAGTACACAAAACACAAGGAATCAGACTAACAATAGAAAAGAATATCACACCACAAATCACTCAATTTTTACCAGAAGATTCTCACCCAAGAAAATTTTGCCTTATTAATGAGGAAATTTTACCTGGAATAGCGAGAAAAATGCCTTACGGATAGATGAAAACATTCAGCATAATAGAGCATGTTCTGGCACCAAAATTGCAATAAATTTTGCTTAAGAACTGGGTGTGATGCACCGGGGGGGGGGGGAGTTTCCATTGAACTTAACAACCCCAACCAGTGAAATAAATTTTTCCTCATAACTGTGCATTACTTTGTTTCATCATAGGAAATCATGCATTTTTTGTTTGATTTTGACAACAGTAACACAAGACAAGTGAAGCAACTGCAACACGGAACTCCAATGTGCTACAGGACAATGGTCAGTTTTAACAAGCCTCTGTCTATTTGGGAGTGAGAACACAAGTGTGTGTACTAAATAGACAACTTAATGACCACTTGATATAAGCAGGATACTTTCTGTATGAATAGGATGGAGGATGGGAGTGTTTCGTGATGCTGGGGGGATGGGATAGAATGTAACAATGTCAGCTGTACAGTACTACACAGTATCCTGTAAGTACTATGTTCAAAACTAAAGAGAAAGACAAATGCTTCAGAGGATCAGCCCAGGTCACTTGGGTAAAGTCTCTCCATTTAACAGCAGAAAATACAGAGAGGAAACAGGTAAGACATTAACACTGAATATAAGGTGCAATAGTACATTTTGAAATATTGGTTTTCAAACAAGTGGCAGTGACCTCACTCAAAAATGATGTGAGATAGTTCAGTTTTGAGACTACATCATTCCCCATCATGACATTGATAAGCAGTATGATGACAAATGTACGCATAATGAAATTTCTGAAGATATACAAAGAAATGGCAGTTCAGATTGTCACAGTGATTTCCCAGAATGGGAATACAAATGCAAGATTCTTAGGTATTACACACACACCCCTAAAAAAAACCAACTTCCCCCAAGTTCAGGTGCTTACCAGGAAGGAAGGGCATGAACCGAACCACAAAACAAAATCCATCATGAATTTTGCCCTGTTCATGGTTTGTGAAGTCAAGTTCATAGTAGGGTGCTTGGCACGAACTTTCCATGAACTTTTATGTTGTTTGTGGAGGTTTAAGCCAGTTCATGAGAAGATACATTTCCAGACAGACTGTCTTCAGTCAATCAAAATGTTTACAAAACTTCAAAGCAACAAGTTCAAGGGCATGTAGAGGAGCATCCAGGGGAGGCCTCCTGAGACTTTGATGTCTCTAGCTTGCACAGGATCCATTCTATAGACCCTTGAACCATGGTTCAGGAGTGTATAGAACACATCCTGTGCACACTAGAGACACTAAACTCACAGGGGATCTCAGGTGGTCATTTCCCCAGAAAGCACTTTCTTGGGGGCACCTACTTTGGGGGGTGTAACTCAGACCCCATAAATCCAATCCTCATCAAACTTGAAGGGTAGGTAGAGGAAGAAGAAGAAGAGATAGGATTTATACCCCACCCTTCACTACCTGAAGGAGTCTCAGAGCGGCTCACAAACTCCTTTTCCTTCCCCTCCCCACAACAGACACCCTGTAAGGTAGGTGAGACTGAGAGAGCTCTGACAGAAACTGCAGCTGTGCCAAAATATGGCTTGCCCAAGGTCATCCAGCAGGTGCAAGTGGAGGAGTGGGGAATCAAACCCGGTTCTCCCATATTAGAGTCCGTGCACTTAACTACTACACCAGAGTCAGCCAGAGATCCCTTGCAAGTTTGGTATCTCTAGCACACTGGGGGGGGGGGTGTTCAACCAGACCACAAACTTCACAATTTGAATGGGTTCATAAGTTAAATAAAAAATCATGATGGGCAGAGGACAGACTGGCAGAATGAAGCGCATGGCTGGGAGCTTTAACTCTGTGAGCCAGAAGTGTCCCCGTGGGCGGTTGTGCACTCAAGCGCACAGCACTCATGGGTGGTTATGCCAGATCAGTGGGTTCTCATTACTGGTGCCACTTGATTGCAGCTTATTTGTGTCCACACTTCTAGGAAGCAGGATCAATGCAGACCCAAACACAGCTTTCACCTGGTACTTTTTAAAAGTGGGATCAAAATGCTTCAGGACGGGGTGAGTACAGCACGGGAACGCCAGACAGCTGTGGTTGTGTGAACCAGCCCACTTAATCAGCTTGAGAAACGTGCCTATATCAGGCCAAACTGCCAGTCTGAACTCAGGCATGGTCTGTGGTTCGCGAACAGGGCATGTCACAAACCATGAACCAAGCTGCATTTTTCTGGCTCATTCCCATCTCTACTCATCAGCAATGCAGCTCATATTCATGTTTTTCTTTGATTCTTCTGGTTTCTGGGCAATGGTACTTCTCCCTTTCAATCAGATCCTTGCAAGGGAGAAGAGCAGAGAGCTCCCAGCCAATTACCTTTTGAGACAAGCAGCAGAGAGCTGTTTTTCTCATTTGATCCTTCCTTTGTGGCAGTGGAGTCCTTTTTTCTCTTCAAGTAGAATAGCTGAGCCCTGAGGGAAGCTTGTTCAGGGGCCTATAGAACTGGACCCCTTGGCCAATCACTTAAAACTTGGGGGTTTCTTTGGTGGATAGGTGGCAGAAGTTCCACTGCAAATTTGGTGTCCTTTGGTTGAAAAACGACTTCAGCCTCCTTGAAAAAAATCCACCCTCCTTCATTTTGCGAAAGGAATGAACAGACCACAAGGAAGGATAGCAAACACAGACTTTTCAACAGAAATGTAAAAAATATATACATTGTCAGTCATTTACCATAAGACTAGGAAAATGAATGAATGCAGAGAGGTTATCTTTTTAAATGCTGGTGGCTGGCACCGTTTTCCTGCAGTGGGATTCAATGGAGAGAACTGAGATTGCACTGAGATGCATCTGCTTCAGGGTTTGTGGATCAAACCCTTTGGTTCAGTTCACTTTAAACTTTTGGGGAGAGGACTTTAGAGTAGAAAGAGGACTATGTTCTGTGCAGATTTGGTGCCATTATATTTATAAACAGCTTCCCCAGACTCTAAAAGGCCCCATAACCCCAAAAAACACAGAGATTTGATCCCTGAACAAGCAATGTCCTACACAAACATAGTAATTTGGAGGGAGGGGGGGAATCCCTCCAAACAAAAGGATAATTAATTTTTAGTGCACATCCCCAGTGATGACTACTATATTTTGCAAGAAACAAGACATAAGGTTTTCTCAAAGAAGCAGAATAGGAGTAGAAGTTTTCAGACAAATGCCAGAGTGGTGGCAGCCAGATGCTGAAAATTCTTATTCCCTTTTCCATCCAATGCCTCCTGAAATTCGGTTTTCAGTTTAACAGCAGTACTGTGAAACAATAACAGAAACAGATTGAATGACACACTGAGGAGGATGAAAGGCCCCCAGATTTGCAATATTTCTTATTCAAAATTCGTAACAGTAACATTTTAAAGGTGTGGGTGGGTAAAATCAATTTTAAAATTACAGACTTTCAACAAACATTAAAAGCTATGATATTTCCTTCAATAGCCTGTTCAGAAAAATACCCTCCTGAAAAAAGTTTTATCTTGGGTATTTCATGGAATGACAATACTCTGGGAGCCTCCCTGACCTCATCAGGCAAGTGGTTCCCATAGGCAAAGACCACAGCAAAGAATGCTCAGGTGTAGTCATTTCCTAATATTACTCATTTGTAGGGCAGCACCTTTGAAAGGTCTTGCTCAGATGAGCAAAGCTGTCACAACACAACATATGGGGAGAGCCAATCTTGTAGATATATGGGTCCAAGGCCATTAAGCATTTTATAGATAATAACCAGCACTTTGAATTGATTGGACCTGGAAACTAATTAGTAAGCAATGGAGTGATTGCAGAATAAGTGTAAGATGCTCACTGTACCTAACTTTTTATAGTATTTAGCTAGTTAATCAGCTTAAGGAATGTATGCTGCCTCTCCAGAGTACATAATAATTACATAAGAACATAAGAGAAGCCAATGTTGGATCAGGCCAATGGGCCATCCAGTCCAACACTCTGTCACACAGTGGCCAAAAACACCAGGTGGTCAGCAGTGGTCCAGGTCCAGCAGTGGGGCCAGGACACTAGAAGCCCTCTCACGGTTGCCACCCCATCAAGCACCAAGAATACAGAGCATCACTTGCCCCCAGACTGAGAGTTCCTATCTATACTTTGTGGCTCCATATGTTTATCTGATTCCTTCTTGAAGCTGTCCATGCTTGTAGCTGCCACCACCTCCTGTGGAAGTGAGTTCCACGTGTTAATCACTCTTTGGGTGAAGAAGTACTTCCTTTTATCTGTTCTAACCCGACTGCTCAGCAATTTCATGGAGTGCCCACTGTTGCCTAGCAAGGCACATCAAGTGCTCTTATGGACTTTTAATGTTCATAAGTTTGAACTTTGGGCTGTTATGCTTTGAAGGACTACATGCCCTCTTCACTGCTGTAAGAGGTTCCAGTCTACTCCAAGAAGCACACACCCACCATGGCTCACACAAAGACGGAGACAAAGATCCCATTGCACAAGGGCTCTCCTGTCAACTCGCGCTAGGCAACCCCATCCCCCCCCCCCAACATACCTGCAGGATTCCACACATTCCAGAGAGATGCTGAACTTTGGACTGTGAATGAGGTTGCTTGGCAACTAATCCTCAACCCATCAACTGGCCGAGCTAGGGCCATCAAGAGACAATAGGATGGCTCGGTGACTCATCACAAGCTTGCCCAGGTGTCAGTTCCTGTCTAGCTCCTAGTGTCGCAATATTGACCACTCCCCAGCATCCCCTCCTCTTTCTCCTTCAACCAATGGTAGGGTTTGTAGGGACGGACTACCTGGTAGATGTGTTAGGGGGATGTGGCCAGCACTGCCCGCCCCCAAATAACCTAATAAAAGAGGTCGCTTACCATGCGGCCGGTCTCTTGAGCTTCCACGATCTCTATCTGCTTTTACCCCTCTCAAGTTCAGCTTGCTATCCCAATACCCTCCCTCCATCTTTGATCTCTGGTCTGCGCAGTCAGAGAGAAGCGTGTTTCTGCCAGTTCAGAACACGTTCCCTATTTTCCTTTCAGTCCCTCAATTCTTCCTTTGGAATGGACAACCTATCTCCAGGACAGGTAAAGTATTTCCCAACCAGCGAATCTCCTGCTCATGCGAAAGTGCTATTTCTCTATCTAAGTTTCTTAGGAATTGTGTGTTAGTGTGTGTGTATCTGTTTTTGTGTGCCTGAGAATATTATTCAGTAAAAACCATTTAAACTGATCTCTGCCTCAGTGCCTATTTACTGGGAACTCCTGGAAGGGGTGAGACCTTGGTATAGTTGGCTGTAACCCAGTTATTTGCCAATTGCTAATCTTAAAACCAGAGCAATTCAGCTAACACCATGAGTTCTTGTATTGTGAGAAAGGGAGAAAAGTACTTCTTTCTCTACCTGCTCTATCCCATGCATAATCTTATAAACCTCAATCATGTCACCCCTCAGCCGTTGTTTCTCCAAACTAAAGAGCCCCAAGCGCTTCAACCTTTCTTCAACTGAGCTATGCCATTCTGTTCCAGTAGATGTTTCTGAGCTGCCTTCAAGGGCAGTACAATGTAGTGTATGCCCTAGCATCAGGGTTACTGTGACATGGATCTGTGTGGGCAGTTCAGTAGTTCAAGTTAGGGAGGCAACCTCTGTGCTAAAGAAAGATAGAAGAAAGCATTTTTAAAGGAAGATAAAAGAAAACTTACTTTACCAGCAGTAATATAACCCCAGACTCTTAGTCAAGTCAGTCATAGTCAGATAAACTCCATCAAATATGGAAGAAACAATACCCTCCAAGGCCTCATCCTAACCGACCAGCATCAAGTCTGTTTTGTCAGGATTTATTGTCAACTTGTTCACCCTTAAGCACTTGACCACAGCTGTAGGGTTGCCAGCCTTCAGGTAGGGCCTGGAGATCTTCCACTTTTACAACTGATCCCCAGGTGGCAGAAATCAGCTCCCCTGGAGAAAATGGCTGCTTTGAAGGATGTACTCTATGGAATTGTACCATGCTGAGATTCCTTCCCTCACCAAATCCCACCCTCTCCTGAATCCACCCCAAAGTCTCCAGATATTTTCCAACCCAGAGCTGGCAACCCTACTCAGCTGCCAGGCACTGGCATAGGACTGCGACAGGAGTTCCAGGTGTTCTAGAAAAAGAAATATGGAGCTGAGTGTCTTCAGCATATTGATGATACACAATTCAGAGATATAGATGATGTAAAGCCCTCACAAGGGCTTTACATAAGATTAAATAGCACATGAGATAAAACTCAACCCTGTGGTTTGGTGTAGTGGTTAAGAGCAGAGCACTCTAATCTGGAGAACTGGATTTGAATCCCCACTCCTCCACATGCAGCCAGCTGGATGACCTTGGGTCAGTCACAGTTCTCTCAAGAGCAGTTCTCTCAGAGCTCTCTCAGCCCCACCTACCTCACAGGGTGTCTGTTGTAGGGAGAGGAAGGGAAGGAGATTGTAAGCTGCTCTGAGACTCGAAGTGAAAAGCAGGGTTTCAGTCCAACTCTCCTCCTCCTCCTCATCATCATTGCTGGTTCAACCCTCTGAGTCCAATCTGTAAGAAATGTAAACCAATCCAAAGTGTATCCACTGACACTTACTTCTGCCTCCAAATGCCTCAGCAGGGTGGTATCGTTGACCATATCAATGGCTGTTGATAAAGCCAGCAATAATAAGTACAACCCTTGTTTACATTGAAACAGAGATCACCAACTAAAGCCACCTACACTGTCTGACTCCTACCAAGAGTGAAGCTAGATTGAAAAGACTCAAGGACAAATGAGTCATCCAGGAAGACCTGGAGCTTCTGTGCCACCACTCTCTTAATTGTACAGAAAGGGAAAGTTAGAGACTGGATAATATTTGAGCACATCATTCTTTGCTAATTATAGGGGTTTTTTTAAGGAACAATAATAACCACTTCCTCTAGTGGCTGAAAAAAGATTCCCTGTATCAACAATTGATTTATAATGCATATCAGGTGATCATTAATCTGCTGCACAATAATCAAACTGGACAAGAAAGGAATCATTGACTCTTTAGAATGTATACCCCAAAAACCTTTTGGTCTCTAAGATGCTACTGGACTCGAATCAAGCTGGACAAGGTTCTCCCAAAATACTAGAACTTGAGGGCATCCAATGAAACTGATGGGCAGTAGGTTTAGGATGCACAAAAGGAAATACTACTTTACATAGGGAGTGATTAAAATGTGGAATTCGCTGCCAGAGCATGTAGCGATGGCCACAGGAATAAACAGTTTTAAAGGGGGATTAGATAGATTGCAAAGTCGGTTGCAAAACTGACAAGGCGGGATATAAGTTAAACAAACAAACAAACAAACAAACAAATAAATAGATTCATGGAGAATAAGTCAATCAATGGCTACTAGCCATGGTGACTAAGGGGAACCTCCACATTCAGAGGCATTAAGCCTCTGAATCCCAGAGCCAGGAGGCGACATCAGTGGAGGGCCTTGGCCTCTATGACCTGTTGTTAGCTGCCCAGAGGAACTAGTTGACTACTGTGTGAGACAGGATGCTGAACTAGGTGGACCATTGGTCTGATCCAGCAGGGGTCTTCTTATGTTCTTAAGTGATGGCCTTCACAACCCCTGAGATCCTGCTAACATCCATTGGGAGAACAAGTCAAAATGATCCATAAATAGACCAGATGCTGTACTGGACCCATAAGTCTCTACAGGCAGACCATTTTAACTCACTCTCCTCTCCTGCAGAGGATTGGTGGTGCCATTCACCCAAACCTTAAGCAGTCCCCAAAACCAAGTCACACAGGTTTTTCCATAGTCTCAAAGACAATGAGAACTGTTTGCTTGTGGAATTTTTTTTTTTTTTTTTTAAACCCATAAAATACCATTTGATTGAATTCTGGCATTCGTCTTTTTCAAAAACTGCAAATTAGGGGAAAGGAGCAAAGAAAACGAGAAGTAAAAAAGGATATGTGGTTCCTTTTTCATCTTGTACATGGGTTTGTTTTTTTAGTTCAGTTCCCTGATTCAGCTGTACAACAGCCAACATTTTAGAGTAACAAATACCCAAATCATGTCTGCTATGCATGACTCAAAAAAGAATTTAGTGTCTGAAATAAGAGAGGTGGCCTTAGGACCTGGGATCAGTTACCAGAATAGAAAGGGACAAAGAAAAAGGAAAGTTATCCCTCCCAACTTAAAAAAAAAAGTTGTATACCATACATCAGTAATTTTCAAACATTTTGAAGAGGAGCCCATTTAATTAATTAATTAATTAATTTCTACCCTGCCTTTCTCCCCAATGGGGACCCAAAGCAGCTTACAGCATTCTTCTCTCTTCCATTTTATCTGCACAACAACCATGTGAGGTAGGTTAGGCTGAGAGAGTATAGCTGGCCCAAGGTCACCCAGGAGCTTCTGTGACACAAATGGGGATTTGAACCGGGGTCTCCCAGATTCGAGTCCAACACTCAACTATTATACCACACTTGGTACTTTTTGGACCGCTTGATCCTTTTCCTCTACCCAGTATAAAACACAAGAATCTAATTTCAGTTAACACTGTCTATGTTTATATTTAATTTTAATTCCTCTGCTGATTTTCCCACCAGAGTTTGACAGCAATATCCTTCAAACTGCCTGGTCAAATTCAAGCTTCTTATTTTGGACCAATCACATTCCTGGGAAGGTGGGTTCCCTTAACTAGCTATGGAACTCTTCCCCATAACAAAGACCATCCTAGGTCAGTGAAAAGTGTGCCACTACCTGAACACTCCTGCAACTGCTTCACAACACTTTGTTTTGGGGTTTTGTTGCTCTGCTCCTTGGACTTCAGCTGTGTTTGCCCCTGCACTTCTCCAGACTTGAAGCCCAGGATTTGTGAGGCTTCTGCTCAAAGTAGTCAAGGATCAGATCTTTGTTGATGAAACACAGTTCTTTATTTCCAATCTCTACATTGGTACAGGTCCTCGGATTATTGTCAGAGATAACGCATACAATAGAAGCAGGTCTAATATAGTCTCCAGTACAATTTGAATTGCCCATAGGTAACCAATCAACAAGGGGGAAAAACCGCGGGCAAAAGGTTCTCTGGCCGTTTGCTTCCCACAGGAAAGAAAGCTAGGTGTGAAGCCGTAAATTTCCCTTCCCAAACCAGACCCCTCAGATGTAACCATATTCACATAACAAATGCTTTCCCCAAGGCTTTCGCACGTTGATAAGAAACGGTCCCTGTCCTCCCCTGTCTCCCAGCCGGGATGAATGGAATGCGGAGGCAGGAGTGTGAGAGGCCCATTGTTCCCATGCTTTGAAGTTGTCATTCTCCCGGGCAAACAGATACATACACCAGGCCTGGTCAAAGCCATAAACCTGGAGTCACATAGCATACATTCACAATGGTCAAGCAAATGGCAAATGGCAATAGGAACAACTAATAGCAACAGGCATGATTACAAAATGGGTACAGAAACAGGTTATAATGTATAGCATGAGGTCCCAAAAATCCTTGTCATAATCTGCAGATTCTGACAGGATTCCAGGTTGTATGTTCCTTCCTTAAAACTTCACAATTCCCTTCCTCTCACCTTTTATAAGTATGCCCTGTTGTTGAGGTGTATGTGCAGGTACTTAGGGAATTAGTTTTCAGGTTCCTAGTGTAGGTTCTTTACAGTTTTATTCTTTTTATTTTATTTTGTATACAATAAAGTTGTTTGCTTGTGTTTACAATCACTCTCACTCTCTTTCTTTGTAATTTTATTTTGGAGTATACCTATCGAGATCCACCCTGGAATACATGGGACTTACAAGGTCCTGCATTATTCCTTTCTGGGACAATTTTAAAGCGAATTTCCCTTTCTTTGGGTCTAGTTTGAGTAACACAGGCATCCCATGACAATTGTTTCCACTTTTCTTAACTGGACTGAGATCAGTGATTGTGGAAAGGGCCTCAAAGAGTGGAGACAGCTAAACAGGTCACCGGGAGGGGGGAATCTCCATAAACTGTGTAAGAACCTCTCAATATGACTGTACTGAGGAAACAGGATATACTGAAACAAAATATTGCAGTTATTGACTCATGTGAACATCATGCAGCACAGAATCCTACTGGGCTACACAGTCTCTTGATTTATGCTACCAAAAAATCTAATCTATAGGTTGGGCTCCACAGATCTTTTTCCTTTAGTGGAGTGGAGCACTTTTCACTGGTGGGAGGAGACTTCCCCTGACTCAAGGCAATGTCTTGCATTAGGGGCCAGCTCCTTCAGCCAGAGGAAATGCCTCCATTAGCCAAACAGGATCCCTAGGATTCAACCTTATTTATTTATTTGTTTATTTGTGGCATTTGTAAGCTGTTTTTCTCTCTGAAGGGATCTGAAGCAGCTCACTGAAAAATGCCTAAACACAATTTTCCAAATAATAAAACTGAAAAACAAACATCTCCTTTCAAGCATACTCTTGTCTTCTGTCAAAATGCGCTTATTCTAATAGCAGTTCGGCGCATAGTTTTAAAAGATTCCATACAATTTCCTTGCATCCCTTTCAGACCTCTGCAAGTATAGAACAATACTGCTACCATGTGGCTGCTGGTAAACACTACACTGGCTCCTATTTTCCACTTGGGCCTCTTGCTTTAGCATGCATCTGAACAGTTGCAAAACATCAGTGCTGCTGAGTCTATTTGCTTAAGGAAAAGACTTAGTAATTTATGTGTTAATTTATTTATATTCCTCAGTGTGGATTATATGGTGTAAAGCAATGCAAGACATCTAACAAGACATCTAATAAGCAAGCCAATAGAACTAGAATTACAGATAACAGAGACTGCAAAAATAATCAGATATGTCACGTAAAAAGGGGGGGGATTTTGTAAGGTAAAACATACAATAAACAAAACATATCATGAACAGAGGTATAGTCTTCTTCTCTTTATAAAGGCACCTTCCTGAACAATTTTGTTATACTATAGCTGCATGTTCTTTATAAAAATGCCCTCCTGAACAATTCTGCTTTGCATAGTTTGCAGAATGACATAAGTGTGGGAGCATTCCTGACATCTTCAGGCATGTCATTACACAAAGTGGGAGTGACCTAGGGTTGCCACTTCCAGTTTGGGAAATTTCTGGAGAGCTGAGGAAGGAGCCTGGGGTGGGCAGGTTTGGGGAGAAGAGGGATCTCAGCAGAGTATAATGCCATCGATTCTACCCTCCAAGGCAGCCATTATACCCTGCTGAGGTCACCACAGCAAACTGATGCTGAGTGCCCAAGGCTGGGGGCACCTGCCCAGATCCTCTTTCTAGAGCCCATTGTATTTCTTTCCACAACGGGCCTTAGTCCTAGTCAGGGCTATTTTGGGGCAGGAACGCACAGGAGCAGAGTTCTGGCTGGCTTCTGAGTTGGCCACGCCTATAGCCTCCCCCCCCCCCCAGGTTCCCCAGGCACCTCGCAAGGCACAGGGCACCTGGGGAAGCCAATCCAATCCAGGAAGGGAAGGAAGTTTAAACTGCCTCCCCTCCTCTGGTTCCCCAGATGCCCTGCAGCCATGGGACACCTGGGGAAGCCCATCCTGGAAGGGAGCTGCACTGTCAGGGGGTGTGGCCTAATATGCTAATGAGTTTCTGCAGTTGGGTGTGGCCTATTATGCTAATTAGTTCCTGCTGGGCTTTTTCTACAAAAAAAGCCCTGGTCCTAGTTAGATATAAGATGCTAAAGCTGCTGCTATTTTTGTTGCTACTGTTTCGTTTTATGCTGCTAAATGTTCATTTTATTGGAATATTTATGTCTTTACAAATATTTTCTCTGGCTGTTTTTTGCACAATGAACAAACAAAACCTCCATTCGGATGGTTGTTGATCGTGGTGTTTGTCAGACCTTCTCACAGCCATATGGGAGCTGATTACCCAGGAGAGGCTCTTGCATAACTAGGAGAATACTGAAACCATCCAACCTTAAGGGCAGGGCCCCACTTTATGGAACTTTCCCAAGGAATTGTCACAGCACCAAGAGGAGTAAGTGTGACAATTTAATGGCAAAGACCCATGTGACCAACTCCAGTTATGTGACTGGGCATTTTAACATGATCATAGTTGCCAGCTAAGCAGTTCTGCATGGCTAGGGAAAGTGTTTTAAAAGCACAATAAGTATTTCTCTGGAATTCAGTGCTGTAGAATATTCCATGTTGTGGTAAGAATAGACTAGCGGTTTCATCTACCCTATTTGAAGGTCAGAATAATAACTAGTCTCATGAACTGGAATATAACACCTTTGTGGTTATATTATACTCTCCGACTCCTTCTACATCTGAGTTGGACACACAATTAATTTGAATGGGATATTTTATCCTTTTGAAAGAAAAAATGCACATGATCTGGATATGTGTGAATTTTATATGCATTATCAGACAGGGGCGTAGACTTTTAGAAATCCCGGGGGGGGCTCCTTAGCGCGCGCGCTTTGCGCACGCCCGCTGGGACAATATTCTCCCCCCCCCCGGAAACCGCCCCGCCTCCCCGGGCCCCTCCGAGGCCCAGCCCACAACTTCCCCCCCAACCTGCCACTGATGCCCAAGATGGGGGAGCTGAGTGGCTTCTCTAGAGTTGCCCCCAGTTTGGTAGAACTTGGTCTAGTTGTCGGATGGGGCAGCCAAGAGTGTGGCGTCCCCCAATCCTCTGTTTAATAGGCGCTCATCAGAGGGTCCTCCCCCCTCCCGGCTGGTAAGACCAGTTCCCCAGACCTTTTAGTCGGGCTGGTCTCCTTGGCAGAAGGAGCGGTTCTGTCCTGTGCCTGGCCTCGCGTTAGAGAGCAGGGGCCAACCCTCATGGGCACGTGTTTCCGAAGCAGGGCCCGAGCGCAGAGTTAACGGACTGCCGGGCACCGAAGCAGCCCGGAAGGCGCCGGTGCGGTCGCCTAACTGCCGCAGGGAAGTCTCCCGCCCCAAGATGACCCAGTCCCCCCTTCCCTTTCGGCCCTGCTGGAGATGGACAACAATGCCAGTCCCACGCAGGCTCCCTGGAAGAGGGAAGCCCCAGAGACGCGGCTCCCTCCCGTCGGGTTTCCTCGGAAGAGGAGCACGGCACGCGAATGCCGCGGAAGCCAGAGGCGCCCTCGCTCGTCTGGGAGTGCCTGGCCGCTTCCCGGGGAGCCAAACCGCAGGGCCCGTCCTGTCCTGTCCCCCGCAGCGAGGACGAAGACAAGAGACAGATCCCGCCCGAATTCCTCGGCAGGCAGGACTGGCGGCGCAGAGGGCCCCGGGGTGGGTTCCTTCCCCCGTAGGGCCGCATTTCTCCCTTCAGAAAGGGCGTCTTCCACAGTAGCCGTCAGCTCTGAACAAAGCGGCTTTTGCCACTGGAGATGAATAGAAAGAAATGGCTTGAGGAGAACAACCCCCCAGCACGACCCAGGAGGAACGCGTGCGGGGCCTTGTCAGCCGAAAGAGCACAAGGGAGGAAACTGCGAGATGCCAGAGAGCCGGGCGGTGCCAAGCCGCCAGGCTGCCCGCAGCAGACGCACTGCCTAGAGCCCTGGTCCAAAGCTCTGCCAGGAGACCCAGCTGGACCCAAGCAACAAGCCCCTCCCCCCCCCGCTCAGCGCTTCTTTCCAGCGGCGCAGGTCAGAGGTCGGGGGAGGACAGAAAGCCACATTCTGAGGTGGGGTGGTGCCCAGGATCGGGTCTGCCTTTGAGGGGCCGTCCAGGAAGGGAACCTCCCCCCCCCCAAGAAACGCAAAAGGCGCGGCTGCTCGGAGCAATCTTGACAGCTGAGTGAACCACGTCCCCCCCCCCAATTCGTTCCCAACCCAGAGCCAAAGGCTGACAACAAGCCATCTATTGTCTAGAAACGCCACCGTCTCGGGGGTGGGGGGTGGGGGTGGACATGTCCCAAGGGGCAGCCGCTGCTGCCGGTGCCTCTCTCCCCCCCTTCCCTCTCCCTCTCCCGCAGCAGCGGCCGGGCCTCGGAAGGACCCGGGGAGGCGAAGCGGCAGGTGCTCCGTTTTCCCGGGGGGGGGCTGAAATTTCAGGGGTGGCTCAAGCCCTTGAGCCCCCCCGTACTCTACGCCTATGTTATCAGATATTGTATTTGGGGCCTTATATCATTTGTAATGTACATAGAACTCTGGGCACTGTCATATTATTGGCAACAGTATTATCTTCATTTTAAACACTGCTGGAATATACTAATTGTTTATTATTTGTGGCTCTGGGTGATTTGTGTGATATTTATAAGCCTATATTTTGCAACCTTCTGTACCTCATACTTTGCTTTCTTGGGGGGGGGGGAGCAGATTATAAACAGTCAAGTAGCATCCCTTCAGTGGATAGCCAGGTAGGCCACAAATTAGAAATTCAAGCAACAGCATGGGCGTCAACTACGGGGGGGCTCGAGGGCTCGAGCCCCCCCTTGAAATTTCCCGGGGGGGGCTCAGCCTCCCCCGGCAAAATGGAGCGCCCGGTGGCCAGTCGCCGCCTCTCCTTTCCCCCCGGTGTCGCCTCTCCTTTCCCCTCCTTTCCCCCTGGGTCGCCCGGTGGCCGTCGCTGCCTCTCCTTTCCCCCCACCCCCGGCCTGCCCTCCTGCCTCCCTGGGGCAGGGGGGGGAGAGAGGCAGGGAGAGAGCGCGAGGCGGATCGGGAGCCGGGGGCCCGCAAGGGTGACGCGCTGGCTCCCGGCTGCAGGCAGCGGCAGCAGCACCAGTAATCCGCCGGCGCCCGAGGTGAGCGGGGAGAGGGAGGGAGGGAAGCAGCGGTGGCGGCTCCCTGAGGCGGGGGGGAGAACGGCGGGGACATGGTCCCGAGCGCGCGCGCACAAGAGAGCCCCCCCCCCCCGGGATTTAAAAAGTCTACGCCGCTGAGCAACAGGATATCCTTCCCTTTGAACAAGAGAGGATCACAGAAGCTGACAGGTGACCATTCAAATTACCATCAAACTGGTTTGACTAGTAGAGTCATCCTACCCTAAAAATGAAAAAAATGATTTGCAGTGAAGTGGCAAACACCATTAGGGTGGGACCAATTTGTGAGAAGCCATTTAGAAATTCAATGACATCAGCTATGCTGGCATGAAGGAACCCATCAGTGTGGTATGGTTACTTGGAGTGAGCCCAAATAAAGTGGAGCATAAATCGCAGAACTGTAAAACTGGTCAAGCAGGCACCTTAATATTTACCAAGGAGTATGACACCTCTGCTTTAAGACATTTTATTTTCAGTTGCTACTACCATCATCCTTATGTGCTTCATGGTAGTTTCCTATTATGTTACTGAATGTCCCGACTGCATCAGTCCAGAGGAGAAAGAGGCATGCTTCACAATTGCCATGAAGTGAAAGAGCATGGAGGGATCTTCCAGTTTGCACGCACTCCCTCCCCTTACTCCTTTCAGGCCAGTAATTATTTTACTTTCAGGGCAAACCATAGTCTGTAGTTACATCCAAACCAAAAAATTTGGTTAGCTCTTTACCCTACAATCCAGGATTCTAATTCTAGCTTAGTCCTGGTTTGTAAGGGGAGGGGGAGCCAATCATATTTTGAGGGTTTGTAGCAATGACAAATGACAGTTTGTTACAAAAGTCACAAACAAGATGTGGGTGGGGCATGGAAACCTGGAGATCCCTCAGGTTTGTTTCTGTAATAAGAAACTATGGTTTGTTATGTGTGAAACATACCACAGTTTGTATAATTGCCCTATGTCTGTAGCTGTCTTCTGGTCTGTCTAACACCTACAGACCAAGCAGTAAAAAGTAATCCCTAGTATCTGCAAAACATTATTGACCAGATCTTATCATGGAGTGAGCCAGTATCGGTGTATCTTTTCAACACACATATTCAGGGATATGGCATGTACATATTTGGGGTTAAAAAGAAACTACATTTTTCAGCTCACAGGTCTACAACCCACCTTCCTCTCGAAATTAAATTTGCACACTAAGAGTCAAACTACACAAAATTAGGGAAATCTGTGACAGGAACCCACAATGTGTAATTTTGCTGCAAAAAGTAGGTATGAGAAGGACTGATATCAATCATGGTAGTGAGGCTGGGGGACAGGGATTTAACTCTACATGACCTTCTTGATGCCGTTTCTCCTGTTGAAAGTGCTTCTACCACATTACTTTAAGCTGTAATGAAGGGACAAAAACATGTACACTATAGAGACCTGCCTTTTTCCTTACAAAAAACAGGGGAGGTATTGCAGTAATGGAAACATGCATGGCATCAGACTACATCAGCCCTCTTCCCAGGTTTTTTTCCCCAATTAAATTTTGTATCAGGTGATCCAACCTCAGACTGCAATATCACATGTAATTTGCCCTTAAGCTAGAAGCCTGGTATATATTTATCCTTCTCGGGTCAAATTTAGTGTCCTGCACTGATAGGATTTCCGAGACCCACCACATGCTGGGATAACTAAGTATGCTGTGAACTTTGCATCAAATTAATAATCCAATTTTCATTGTTCAACTGTGTTGATTAGATATGAGCTGATCACCGAGTAGCTCAAATGCCCACAAAACAGGTTTGCACTGGGTTTCTGCAAAGCTGTGCAAGTGTGAAAATGCTGTCATCATTTTCCAGGCAGAGGTCACCTTGGCCAGAAATGTTAGCAGGCACCCATAGCAAAACACACCTACACACCAGCAGCTATTGATATCACTATCTAGATGAACTCTGAACAGTGGGATTTTTTAAATGTAATGTTTATTTCTAATTGATTTATATGACTTGTGACTGATTGCAGCAGTTCTGCAAGGGAAGGAGTAGAACCCCAACAGCTGTATGAAAATACACGTGCACAAAAAAGCCGATTGTGCTGTACTGTACTGTTAGGGATGTGACAAGCATGGAGTTGAGCAGGCTCTGGAGAGCGGCAGAGGACAGGAGGGCTTGATGCAGTCCATGGGGTCGTGAAGAGTCAGACTCAACTGTGCAACTGAACAACAACAAAAGTACTGGTAGGAAGACAGAGTTGAAGCAACCTGCTGAACAGCCAGGTCACTGACTGAACTGACAGACAATCTATCAGAAAATTGTTTGCAACTGGAAAAGAGGATGTGTGAGCCAAATTGTCATGTCTTTGATAACCATCGGTTTCGTGTATGTGCGTACATGCACACACACTGTAGAGAATTCGTAAGTCCTTCTTCAGATATTAAAAGTACCAACGGATACTTTCTGACTCTAAAATTTAATACAGGGTCCATGTTTGGAATTATGCCCCACTCCATTTTTTCCCCAACAAAGATGTTTTTTATTGTTTTCCACAGAAGACAGTAAATACAACAACAATCTCCCTGTAACACTACCACCCACCCTCTTCCCCAACATAGCCCATCAACAAGAGAATAAAGTAAGACTGGCACACACCCAGGCAGGTAATAGTAGGAAATAAGGGAGAAAATAAAAAGGGAGATTGAGAATGGGGTTGGGGTTGGGGGAGGCAGCAGTACAGATCCAGCTGAATGAGGATTAGGGAAGGTGAGGTATCACTGCTCAAAGAGATAGAGGAAATCTTGCCAGATGGAAGTGATGGTCTCAGGAGAGAGATCTAATATATCATTGGCTCAGTCATTCACAGGGGGAAGAATGCAAGATTTCCAGTACTGCAAGATAATTAACTTGGTGACTCATATCCCCTTACTTGCATGACTTTAAAGCATAGGTATAACGGCTAGAAGGCTTGTACAGAAATTGACTGCCACTGGGGAACTGCACCCTTTCATGTTAAAGATTCTGTATATGGACCAGATAATGGATTAGCTAGATGGCAGCAACTTTTTGGAGTAGACAAAGCTTAAGGTTCTATCTTTATTATTCTCATATTAATTATAGCTCAGCAAACCAACTGTCTATGGAAATATCTTCTGGCAGGTTTTATTCAAAATTGACACTGGAATGACTCAGCTGTAGTGTCAAAAATATTTTCCATAAGGGCTGCTACCTCTTGAAATTTCTGCATCATTATAATCAGTGCCAACTATACCAGTAGCATCCTGCAAGTGCAAAAGGTACCTTGGGGGATATAATTATTTGTTTCCATGGATATAGTTATTTCCTAATAGTTGCTCTGCGTAACTATGCTTACTACAGAGTCTTTAAGTAGCAGAGCCTGGAAATCAGTAAATATGTCCCTGAGATATGCGATATTGTGCCCCCAGAGTGGCTTAATCTTCAATTTGGGATGTGTGATGTTATGTTCTCTTATGATGTTTTACATTGCATCATTAGGGCTCTGGTATTCTAGCTCCCTCAATCTTATTGGCTGCTGAATAAAGACTTCCTATTGGTCCTTAAGCCAATCCTGGGAACCAATCAAAGAGCACTGCTTAGGGCCAATCAGATTTCATATCCTTAGTTACAATGTATATGTGTTGGAACAGTATAAGTTAAGTGCTGCTCTTGTCAGAGCTGTCTTTGAGCTGAACAATGTTTAGAATAAAAGCCTGCATTGGATTCATCGCCTCCTGACTCAATACTTAACATGTGACAACTGAGGCTCCTAGCCAGAGCAGCCAACAAGGTCTCAGGAGATCTGGCTTCACCCTAGCAACTTTCAAAGGGACATGTCCATCTTCTATGGCTTTGGTGATGGCTGGATTTTAGCCTTCTTTTAAACTCAGAGGCATTCTGTACCATTACAGAAAAGGGGGTGGCAAACTGAAATGGTTAGAGATTGTATCACTTTCAACTGCAGATGGAGAGTAGCAGTTTTCAAATGTTCCTCCCAAATGGTCCCAATAAAAAGTTCCAACATCAGGAAGAGGACTTCTCTCAAGGGTTTTTTCACTGATGTGCTACTTTTCTACATGCAGGGAGTTTTTTTAACATGAAGTGATTTGAAAATGGTGTCCTGCAGCTGCATTCTTCAAAGGGCTCCAGCTCAGTGGTAGAACATCTGCTCTACATATATAAGGTCCAAGGATCAGTCCCCAACATCTCTGGTTACAGGAATCAAGTGATGAGAAAGATCTCTACCTGAGTCCATAGACACTGCTGCCAATTAGAGTAGATAATACTGACTTTGATAGACCAATGTACTGATTCAGTATAAGGCAGCTTCATGTGTTCATGTTATTCTGCCAGCTCATTCTACCATCTCATCACGTACAATTTGTGGAACAGCTCTAACTTTTGAGAATGCTATAGAAGCAAAAAGATTCCATGAGTAGTCACATATTGCTCTCTGCAATGCAGTCTTTGGTGCAGAACTTTGTAGTGGCTTTGACTATAGTATGAAAGTCATGATGACAAGTTGCTGGACATGATCCAGTTGATCACACTGAAGTCTCATTTACTGCAGTAGAAGAGCTGAGTTAATACAGACAGGGAATAAACACTGGGATTTTGAAAAGCTTGGCAACATTGTGCCCACAGGTTTACCATACCAGTCTTTTTAAAATTTATTTTATTTTTTTGGTTTATTTTATTTATTGTGACAACAAATAGAGATACAACATTACCATTAAAACTACTTAGAATACAAAACCATTACAAGAATAAAATCATTTATAATGCCTCTAACAAAACCACAACAAACTTGAAGTAATAATCCCTACAATCAGCAATAAAATATCAGCAACTGTCTATAAAACAATATCAAAGAAATAATATGTTAGGAGGAGATAAATGAAAAAAAATCATTATTTGCGATAAATTCAACTAATGAGTACCACATATCAACGAAAGAGGAAACATACTGATTTGAATCAACCTGGGATTGCTAGTCTAATATTTTTTCCACAACAAATATGTCCCATATTTTTTAAAAACCAATCTGCTATCAGAGGTTTGTGACTTTTCCATGACCCTGCAATGATCAGACAAGCTGCAGTCTGACAGTTTCCGTTTCAAGAGCCTACCTGTCTCCCGTCACACTTGCAAATAATTCATTGACAGAAGATCCAATTACTGGAGGCAGTGCGCTGTCTTATGTTTTCTGTCAACAAAAGCTAGTGCCAAAATTTTGACCATTTTTGTCACTGATTTGTACTTATTGCTTTGGGTTCCCCCTCCCTTTTACACATGTGTTTTGCTCCCTCTGGGACTACTAGAGAAAGCAAAACACATTTGGGGGGGGGGGGGGGACCCTGAAGCAATAGGGACAAACGAGTGACAACAATGACAGTGCAGAAGTGGCCACTGAAAATAGCCAGAATTCCCTGAAGCACCACTGGGTGGAGAGATAAAGGTACTTTTAGAACATTTGAAGGGGAAAATCTTCCTTCAGTCCGGAATTGGGGAATAAATGCAAAGGCACATGACAGCATCTGAAGAACTGTGTTTTATATGTCATGACTTTGAGCTTAAAATTAGCACATGTTGGTCTTTTAACTTTCTGATTATATCACTTCCTTATACTCATGGTAGTGATTATAAGGGATTCATTTTGTGATAACACACCCAACTCCATTTGGGAGTACAGTGCGCATGGCCTGAAGAATTTATGGCTGGGTGTGGAGGCTTTTATGCAGCTGCTCACTCCTCAGACTAGTTTTAACTTGCCAGGTTGATGAACCAATCAAATCCCCACAACAGTGTTTGCTGAAGGAAATCTGAAATGACATCAGCGGTGCAAGTGTTCCATAATCTGTTTTGCTCTGTTAAGAGAGGCAGGCTGCACAGAGCTTTCAGGATTCAAAGATGTTTCTTATATAATTTACTATAATTGGCCATAAAACAATGGCATTTATGTCAGCAATGTCCTTTGAGGACTGGGCTGTTCCAGTCCAGAGGGTGCTTACGTGTGCATGTCTTTACTGGTTTTTAAAATAAAACAAAACACACAAAGAATGTCATGTATTGATCAGGATAGGAGCAAAGGAACCATTGTTAGTAACAAAGATTGTTAGAAACATGTTAATTAGATTGGTTATTAGCACAGAGATTACTACATTTCACAGTTTATGGGAGACTACTGCTAGATTCACAAATCTGGCTTCTGGCTTCTCATGATCATAAGAACATAAGATCAGTGGTCCATCTAGTGGTCCATCTAGTCCAGTGGTCCATCTAGTCCAGCATCTCGTCTCAGTGGCTAAGTAGTTCCTGTGGAGGGCCAACAACAGGGCACAGAGAACAAGACCTTTCCTTGATGTTGCCTCCTGGCTTTGGGATTCAGAGGTTTAGTGCCTCTGGATGTGGAGGTTCCCCTCAGTCACCATGGCTAGTAGACACTGATAGACCTATCCTCCATGAATCTATCTCATCCCCTTTCAAAGTGATTTATTCCTGTCACCAGCACAACATCCTCTGGCAGCAAATCCCACATTTTAATCACTCTGTGTAAATGTTCAATTGAACCTTTTACTTACTGAGTGCTGATTCTCATGTGTCCCACATGATGGCATTCAGTCAGGCATGCATTGCTCAGAACTTACTCCCCAGGCACAGGTGAGTCCAATCAGGATCAGGACTATAGCATGGGGAGAGAACACAAGCCATTCTCCCACACCACTTTCCTAACCTGACTCTACTTCCTCCATTGGGGAACTGGGCATTAAGGTCCAAAAATATGTCTGATCATAAGCCCTCAAGATAACTATGTGGGAGACACAAGTACTTTGGATCATGTGCATTGGCCCTTAGATATTCAAGTAGTAACTAAGAGATTGAAATTAACCTCCAGCTTTTGTTACTGTAAGGATGACCATATTTTTCTTTGGCTGTGTGACAAGGCACCAACATTTCCATAAACTGCTGACTCTTATGTTCTCAGAGTTAGCAGTAGCAATTTTTGTTTCTCAGTTCCAGTGGTGCATCTTGCAACTAACACCAACTAATCCAAGATGTCCTTTGAAAAATGTTCAAACTGCTGCCTTCTCTGTCATGCCCTGAAATATCTTTTCTCTATAATTTTTTTTAATCCACCCTCATGAAGAGTTCTGAGGAATTCCAATCACTGCTTACTGTTTTGGTTGGTCCTAATAAAAAGGTATTACACGACTGTTGCTTTTGAAGTTTTCCATGGACCAGCAAAGCGACCTAGAGCCCTTACAACCAGGGTCTATTGTGTAACCAACAGAGTCAAGGGAAGGAGGAGTTCAAGGTGCATATAGTTCTGACCATAGAGAAGGGCACTACTCTAACTAACAAAAGGACTGTTTTCTCATGTTGGGGTGGGTTTTGTTTTTTTTTAAAGTTACGAATGACCCAAGACTGTCGACAAGCTGGTGTGGCTGAACCAATGTGGAATTTCTTATGCATAGAAATGATGTTTGTCATCTCAGGACAACAGTACAAGGATAATGACCTACAGGGAAGCCCACGGGTAACCGCTTCTGACTCCTGCTTTTGCAAATAAGGGCTGCTGCTACACAGAGGTGATTCTCCATGTACTTCTCATTGCTGCTGAGAATGCAGAACCACTCACAGTGGCAACACAGCATCCACATGAAATTTCCCCCATATTTTCTTTGCCTCACTACTCCCCATCCCCAGGGCCACCATTTCCCCCTGGCCATTGGATGGCTTCTCTAAGGGTTTTTCAAAAAACAGTAACAGCTATATCATGATATAAAGTAATGATAACTTGTGGAGATAATCTACTAGTGCCCAGCTTTTGGTTTCAGGAGAAACGTGCAGTTGGTACTTTCACCTATATGTCTGAAACCCCAAAGGCTACAGACTTATGTTTTTAAAAGAAAGGAAGTAGAATCTAGTGTATCATTACAATAGATAATTAGAATACTACAGCGGTATGATCATTCCTGATTTAAAAGGTGCTCAAAGCCTTCCAGTTAGGGGCACCACAAGGACAGAGGTAAAGGAAACAGTGCCATCATGAGCAGAACTTGGGGAAATGTGCACCTTTCCATCCACACAATGTCCAAAGGTGCTGTGTGATTTTTCCAAGAGCATATTCATTCAGGTTTGGTAAAGATTACAGCCAGGGCCGGCCCGTTATTGTTAAATTTTAGACCATCGCCTAGGGCAACAGCTCAACAAGGGTGCCATTCTGGCTGCCCATTCTCCAGCGTCCACCCCGTCCCATCCCGCCCCGCATGAGGGGGCACCAGAATGTGTCCTCGCCTAGTGGACAGAAAAACTTAGGGCCATCACTGATTACAGCAAAGCGCAGGGATACATGGAAACAGGACAAAGGGGGTGACATCACATGGATACTCCCCAAAACAACTCTGCAGTAAGGAAGCCAAGGTGGAGCAAAATATCCATGTGGAAGCAGCCAAACACTTACGGGGACAGGTAATGAAGGATGTGGTGCAGGAAACAGTGGCCTATATCCAGTCTTATGCTGGAGGAAGTTCCTCCAGTCTAACACACCTTCCTCCCGCCTGAGGGGCTCTTCCATTGGATGAAGCTGAAAGAAGTCTTCTTAGGCTCAAGGACGGCTTCAAGCTTTATTAAGCAGCAGATAATTGTACAAATTAGGCAGTTGCACTTTCCCTTTCTCTTTGAGATGGGCTTGTGTTGTTCCCAATTTACATCCGCTCTTGAGGAAAGGAGAGGCTGTATCCTGTCCCGCTTATGTTTGGCCTGAGATTATCTCTACAGGCTTCTGGATTATGGGAGGCATCAGGCAGGGCATCCTTACTGAAAGTTCCTTTGACCTTCTTGGGCACTCTGTGAAAAGTGAGAATGGGAGCAGCGTTGGCATAAGGGGTCTTTAGTTGGTCTGGGAGAAGGGCTGGTGCTACCATTAGGCCAATCTAGGTGGCTGCCTGGGGCGCAGACCTCAGAGGGGCACAGAACTGACAGTCTGCATTACTGTGTAGGAGAACCGTCGCCAGGCCCAGCACCAGCAATTTCAAATTTTGTGGTTTTCAGTCTTTTTAAAATGCATTTATGTTTGAAAATTGGTGGGCACATGGGGGGGGGGGGCGCCAGAAGGTAGCCTCGCCTAGTGTGCAAAAAAACCTAACACTGGCCCTGTCTGGGAGGTACAGCAAATGCCTGCCACTCCCTAGAATTGGCCCTGAAGATTGGTCCTGGATAGACAGGAAGAAAGACTGTGTCCTGCCAGCCTCAGAAGACATGACCTGTTTCCTCATAGTCCAGTTCACAGCACCACTCAAGGCTGAGTACAAGCAGGCAGATTGCATCCTGCCCAGTTATTGTTCATTCTATTAAGTACTAGCCAAGTTGTATTTGCTTGTGAGGTCTGAGCCTGAAAAGGAAAGAAGGCTGTATTTTTCCAGACAAACCTTTCATCGCAGCTGTTACCTACCACACCTGGCAGTTAAAACCAGCTCCGAACCAGTTACGTGCAATACCTTCATGCCTCACAGCATATCATTTTTCTTTTCTGACTCACTCAGCTTTGAATTTCTCATCACAGACTTTTATTCATTTACTTCTCCCTTTTTATTTTAGTTTTACTATCGACTTCTTGAGACTGCTTAGCAGACAGTTCAGCTTTGTTTTGTTTTTGCCATCAAGTCACAGCTAACATGGTGACCCTCTGGGGTTTTCAAGGCAAGAGACATTCAGATGTGGTTTGCCATTGCCTGCCTCCATGTCACACCCCTGGTATTCCTCAGAGGTCTCCCATCCAAATACTAGCCAGAGCCAAACCTGCTTAACTTCTAAGATCTAATAAGACCAGGCTAGCCTGGCTTATCACCCTTTTCCAATTAGTTGCCCCCTGGCAACTGACAGTAACATGGAAAGGAGCATAATGTAAAGTGTGATCAGACTTTCCAATTTCCCAGGGGGGGCTGGGGCTGGGCCAGAGGCATTGCTGTGCTAGGTCCTTAAAAGAACCGAGACCCAGTGACATGACAGAGAGGAGCCAGTGATATCACAGGCCATTGTCACTATTTATGGAGGTGGAGCCATGTAGGATTTAGGAAGTAGCTCTCCAGAAATTTAGGGGGGGGGGGCTGGGAACCCTTGGGAACCCCCCTAGCCAGGCCCGATGGCTCAAAAACAAAGTATGGCATGGGCAAAATCCTCTACATAAAACCCTGGAGAACCACTGCCAATGACGACACTGATTTATTTATTTATTTATTTATTTACTTTATGCCCTGCCCTCCCCACGAACAGGCTCAGGGCGGCTTACAAGAATCGGTAAACCGATAAAACCAGTACCGTAAAAACCATTACAAAGTTAAAACATCACATTAAAACATCACAGAAATTCTTAAAGTGCTAGTATAGTGGTCTTCATCCAGTTCTGAAGATGGCATGCTGTATGATCTCCAACAAGTTCATTGATCTTCAGGCTTGCATGATGGTGTAGCTCAGTCTCCAGGCCAGGGCTGACCCATACCACAGATGTCAATAGTGGTGATGTTGGCAGTGTGGCGGCTCCTAATTGAAAGCCTGGTGGAAGAGCTCCATCTTGCAGGCCCTGCGGAACTGTAAAAAGGAGCTCATTCCACCAGTAAGGAGCCATCACAAGAAGGCCATGGCCCTAGTGGCTGCAAGCCTGGCGTCCCTAGGTCCTGGAATGGTCAGGCGATGTTGTGCCCCTGACCATAGCGCTCTCTGGGGTATATTTGGGGAAAGATGGTCCCTCAGGTATGTCGGACCCTGGCCATATAGGGCTTTAAAGGTAAGCACCAGCACCTTGAAGTGGATTCGATCTGCTATTGGCAGCCAGTGCAGTGCCATCAGCGCAGGCCGGATGTGCTCCCATTTAGGGAGGCCCATCAAAAGCCTGGCCACGGCATTTTGCACTAGCTGTAGCTTCCAGATCTGCAACAGGGGCAGCCCCATGAAGACAGCATTACAGTAGCCTAATCTCAAGGTGACCATCGAGGTAGTCTAATCTCGAGGTGACTGATGGACTGATGGTACAGATACCATGCTTTGTGTCCCAAAGGATAAAGGTTTAAACCTAGGAGGTCTAAGAGAACAGGTGCTGGAAAGGATCTTTCTCTGCTTGAGTCTCTGAGTTCACCTGCATCAGAGCAGACCATGCTGAAGTAGATGGACCAACGGCATGAAGACCAGTGTAGACTGAGGAAACCCATGTTCAGATCTACATTTTGTATTACGCTTACTCGGTGATACTGGGACAGTTAGATTTGAGTCCAGTAGCAGATTAGAGACCAACAAGAGTTTCAGGGAATAAGCTTCCAAGAATCAAAGCTCCCTTCGTCAGGCTGGCTGATATTGCCATTGTTGTGAGGTCAGTAGAAGGAAAGGGAGACTGGAGGAAGGGTGGGATAAAGAAGGGATTGACAGATAACATGTGACCAGAGTCCATTGTGATGGAAGAGGAGTTTACAGGAAAAAAATAGCACCAACTGATGTGACCAAGAAAACAGATCTTCCCAAACTAAAACATCATAAATTATAGCCTGAACATGAACCTATATTGTAATCCATTAAGTGATGTAACAGTGGTGACAAAACCTCTAGTGTTATTTAGTTGAACTCCCTGGACAGGCAGATGTATTTTGGGTTGCCACTGGCCAAACAGGTCTGACTTTAGAGAGTTGGGACAAAAAGCAAGGGGATGTAGATCCATGGCTATAGAAAAAAAGGAAACTAGGACCTGAGAAAGCAAAGCAGTTCAAATGAAGCATGACATAGAAAGCTATACATAGTTGAGAGAAATTAGAAAAGAATTGTGATGCACAGTTGGTGTGAAGTACATTTTAGAAATGATAGAAACAGCATAGAAGTTTCTTAGGTGGGGTTAGCTACAATGCTATGTGTGATATAATAGGGGAGGCAGTCCATAGAAACCTGCATAACAGAGACATCCTACTGAGGTCTATCCAAGGGGCTTACTCCCAGGGAAGTGTCCTCAGGATTGGACTATAAAGACTATTCAAATCCTTAACCACTGAGCTTGCTAATACTTTCACTTCTTTCAGTTCCTTAAATCAATTTGCCCAATCCCCCATCAAACTCAAATATTATTGGCTCTTGCAACTATGAGCACATTATTATTACAGTTCTATCACATGGCTCTTTCCTAATGGTTGTGGCTTTCAAGAATAGGTTGAAGATGATTGCCTGGGAAGCACCCACACAGCACCATGCAATGGACCTAGATGGCTCAGGTTAGCCTGATCTCATGAGATTTTGGAAGCCAAGCAGGGTCAGCTCTGACTAGTATTTGGATGGGAGACCTCCAAGGAATACCAGGGACATGATGCAGAGTCGGGCAATGGCAAATCATCCTTGCCTTCAAAACCCTACAGGGTTACCATGAGTTGGCTATGACTTGCTAGCACTTTCCATCACCACAGGGCAAGTGCACTTTAATGCCCAGAACCATTTGGGCAAGGCCTAATGTGTAACTACTGTCAGTTCAATTGGCTCTCATATCACTGCCATAACATACAAAATAGTAAAAAGCTCAGTAGCACCTTTAAGACTAACAAAGTGTATTGTATCATAATTATTACTGTAGCACAAGGATTTTCAGAAAGCTACACACTCTTTTCCAATCTCACTTCAGTGCAAGTTCCTGTCCTCAAATTCACAGAGAAACCCAAACACTCTCATTTTTGGTAGAATAACACCCCTCCCCTCCTCAACCTGGCTGTTGTGCATCCTATATGAAGCAGGGTGATTTGGTAAATGCAAGCTGATGCCAGTGGTTTGCATGCTCCAACTCACATAGCAGAACCAGTGCTTCCAATTTCAGCACTGGAGCTAGGAATGCCAGCCTCCAGGTGGGACCCGGGGATTCCCTGGAATTACACCTCATTTCCAGGCTACAAAGATCAGTTTCCCTGGGGAAAAAAACTGATGTTCTGGAGGGTGGACTCTATCGCATTGTGCCCCACTGAGGTCCCTGTCCTCCACAGACTCCATTCCCAAATCTCCAAAAGCTTCCTTACCTGGATTGGGCCACCCCTCCCCTCATTCTGCAGAGGTGGCCAGGGGAAACCTGGCAACCCTAACAAGGGCTATTTTAGCAAGGCAGGGAGGAAGGCGATGGAAAGAAAGTAAATAGATGTGGAGAAAAGAAAGAGAGAGAGAGAAAGGCCGTGGTCACATGGCCTCCTAACCCCGGATAAAATCTCACTGGGATTTTATCTGGGATTCTTTCTTACAGGTTGGGATTCTCACACATCCCAACCCCGGTGGCGGTGGCGGCGGCTGGTGGAGGCAGCTTGCAGAGGCAGTGGCTGGCAGAGGAGGAGGCTTGCGGAGGCGGCTTGTGGAGGAGGAAGAGGCTGGCAGCCGCAGCAGCCGGGGAGGCTCCCTTCCCCGAGCCCCGCCGGCCACCGCCTGGTAAGTTTGGGTACAACCTTGGGGGGGTGCCAGGCAGCAGTAGCCAGCAGGGCTCAGAGCAGACCAGAGTTCCCCCCCCCCTTTTTGCACTTGGGCACTTGAGTGCCCAAGCGCCCAAGTGCAAAAAAGGAAAAAACGGGAGGGACGATCAGACAGCCCTCTCTTGCATTGCAAGAGAGCGCTGTCCAGACTGGATCAATTGCAGGTTCCTCGCGCAACCACTGGGAAAATACTTGATTTTCCTGGGGTCAGAAAATGCGGGAGGAATCCGCGATTGAGCCCATTTTGGCGCAGGAGTTGTCCCAGCCAGTCTGATCGGTCCCTTTAAATGCGGGAGGAAACAGCAGTTCCTCCCGCTTTAAAGGGCCATGTAACTGTGGCCAGAGAGAGAGAGAGAGGGAAGGGAGGGAGGGAGGGAAGGAAGGAAGGAAGGAAGGAAGGAAGGAAGGAAGGAAGGAAGGAAGGAAGAAAGAAAGAAAGAAAGAAAGAAAGAAAGAAAGAAAGAAAGAAAGAAAGAAAGAAAGAAAGAAAGAAAGAAAGAAAGAAAGAAAGAAAGAGAATAGATGGGGAGACAGGAAAGAAGACAGAAAGAAGAGAGAGGGAGGAAGAGATGGAAAGGGAGGGCTGCAAGAGCGCATTCTGGTGCCAAGGAATGCACACAAGCGCATGTGCACACACATCCAACCCCCACCAAGCTCCTACCCTGCCACACATTTTTTTAGTCTTGAAGAACAGAGAACGGCCAGAGGAACCCCTGGAGATACAAGAAAGAAAGAAAGAAAGAAAGAAAGAAAACCCTCTTCCAAACAACATGAAACCTGTGTGGAAATGCCCTTGCAGCTCCCCTTTCCTCCCATCTCTCTTTCACTTAATGCTTCACCACAAATTCTGCCAGATCCCACCACTGGCTTTTGGGTGCATTCAAGCCTGGCTAGCGAAGGAATGGGGGGGAGCTGGACCTGGAAAAGGGTCTCACGCTTCCTCTTGAGACTCCAATTTATCTGAACAGCCAAAGTCGGGGGTGCTCCTGAGGAATAACCCCCATGTGGAAGGGAACTGAAGGGGCGGGGGCTGCACACCTATTCAGACCTTGCCCAGAGAGCAGAGTTGCCAGATGTCCTGGAGAAAGACGCCCCATCTCTTGCATGGAGGCGCAGTGCATGTAAATGGGCAGGCGAGGCTTTCTCATAGCCTGGAGGGAGATCACATTCCCCCAGCCAACTGGGTGGTTAAGGAGCCTGCTGGAGAGATGGGGGGTGAAAGCTGGTGACCCTCAGTGAGAGGCAGGGCAACTACAGAAGATGAGGGGCTCCCTGGCCAGCTGTTGGGCTTATATAATGGGGGGGACTCTGCTCAGGATATTACATCTGCCACCTTCAGGAGCCCCATAAAGGGTGTGGGGGAATCCAAAAAGCTGAACCCCCACACCAAACAGACTTCCTTGACTTTGCCCCTCTTTCCTGGGCAAGCATGCTTCCTACCTTTCTCTGTGTGTGTGTGCGTGAACACGGGAAAGCAGCGAAGCCAGTCTCCATGTGCAGCCCTCCAGCTCCTCTCCAGGCCAAACTGAGGGCTGCTGGAGGTGGGGCTTAGCTTCCAGGAGGAAGCAAGCCGCCGCCCTGACTTCCCCCCCTTCCTCCCAGTCCCAACCCAGCCGCCAAAGTTAAGTCTCAGAAAGCGGAGGGGGAAAACCCTCCGCTTTCAAAATGGGGTGGAGGATGGGGGGTATCAAGGCTCTGACTGGAACCAGTTGCCCCCGGGGGAGGCTCAGCACCTTCTGGAAATTTTCGGGGGGGAGGCTCGTGCTCCCCAGCCCCCCTGAAGATGACGCCTAGAGCCTCTTTGGTATGTTGTGTTTATAGCTAGTGAAAGTGATTGGTGAAAGTTTTGAAGAAAAGGAATGAAATCTGACAAGAGTTGGTTTGTTCTATGCACTGTACAGGGAGTAGGCTGCAGCACCGGCAGGATTACACTGGTTCAGACTAGTCTTTTCTATATCTATGTCACTTTGCCAAGATTTATCACCTGCCAAATGAACACACAAACATTTATTACCCATGAAAGAACTAGTTAAAGGAGGAAAAGTAAAAGTAAAAAATAAAGGCTGTCTGCTGATTAATCTATATATCTAATTCCCAAGTGCCCTCCCGCGTGCGGATACTTAAATCCGTGCGGGGGGGCACTTGGAGGGCAGGGGGGGTTCTGCAGGTGGGGGTAACCCCCCCCCCGCTTGCAGAAA
This sequence comes from Lepidodactylus listeri, assembly GCA_029233225.1. Classification (NCBI taxonomy): domain Eukaryota; kingdom Metazoa; phylum Chordata; class Lepidosauria; order Squamata; family Gekkonidae; genus Lepidodactylus; species Lepidodactylus listeri. The sequence continues at coordinate 64,351,686 of JARCFY010000002.1, read as the reverse complement.
AATCCGAAATCTACCAAAAACTTTTCGGGGGATCTTTAAATCTCCCGAAAAGTAAAAGAGCGTCCCCTGCACATGCGCGGGGAACGCTTTTGGAACAGCAGCAACCCAGCGAGAGTCGCCGAGACCAGCCGACAGCCCGCGGAGGAGGGGGAAGGGGGCGAGCGGCGGGCCCGGCGAGAGGCACCAAGGCCCGCCGGGAGTCTCTGGGGGGGGAAGGGGGCGAGCGGCGGGCCCGGCGAGAGGCGCCGAGGCCCGCCGGGAGTCTCGGGGGGGGGGCAGAGGAAGGGGGGAAGGGGGCGGAGGAAGGAGGAGCAGCTGTCAGCTTCTCCCCCCCCCGCGAATATCACGGGGGCCCCCCTTGTATAGATTCTAAATTGTATTTGACTCATAGTCCATCTCCAGTGAAGGAAGACTATTTTGACCCAGTCCTGAAATGACATTTAAAGACCACATACACCTAACTGCAAGGAGCAGTCATTTCCAGAGAAGTAAAAATGCTTTTCAAAAATATAAACAGAAAAACACAGGACTGATCGGAAGCCCATGCGTGATTTTTTTTTAAATTATAAATAAAGCATCTAACCTTCCAAAAATATATTTTCCAGGTAACAAAGGAATGAATGGTAAAAACTTGTGTGAGTTGAAAATTCAGTTTCTCAATACCCAAGGCAAAAGAGTGCTTTTAAGCAAAACAGTGCCTAAGCAAAAGAATGTTCTTAAGCTTATTCAAAGGAAATATAAAAGCAATAATATTTCATATTCAAGAAAACTTATTTGGTATCTGAGAATACACAATAGGGGGAACCCCTTCTTTTGTAGCATTTTTAAAATATTTTCAGTTTTAAAATGTCAGGGGCCAAGTGATTGAGCAAATAAATTATCTTTTGTGCTTCAGAGTTGCTGTTTGAGAGCCTCCTGTGCTTTACACAAGAGTAAACATACTGAAGCCAACAGGGCTACTCTCATGTAAGTCATTCATGCTCTGCTCTGCCAGTGTATTCCAAGGAAGAGAGCTGGAGTGAAAAAACCTGCTGAAATGTTCAAATGCTTCAGTGCAAGTGCAAAAGGGGGGCGGGGCCCCCGGAACAGACAAACCTGTGAAGGGAAGTCTGAACTGATCCCACTGATAGCATGATCACCAGAAGAGGCACATGTGTAAAAATGTGAAAGGCAGCTGCAGTCTGAAAAATGCCTCTGTTGCTATTCTTATTTGTCCTGTCATACCTTTCTTGACTGCTTGCTAAAAAGGGAAACCCTCCCAGTAAAAAACATGTTTAGCAAGATTTCCTGCAACAGCTGTTTAGTTACAGGTAGTAAATGTTTGGAATGTTTAAAACAGATGTATATAAATAAATAAATACTCCCATTACTTGTTATATTTGCATACCAACAGAAAATTCAGATCATTACCTGCCATTCAGAAAAAAGGCTCTTTTTATGCTTTTATCTGTTTGTTTGATGGTGAGCTAGTAAACAAAAGATGGGAAAACAAATCAGAGTTCCTCACAATGAATGCATTTTGTGTGATATGATCTGAAGCACTAATGTTTGCAACATATGACACATCAAGCATATATGGTTTCTATTCAAAATGTTCCATCTGAATGCTGGCCTGGCTCAGTTTCTATGGGTTTTCCCCATGCATCATCACAATGGAATAATAACATTATATAATGACTTATTCAGGCATGCATGTGGTTGTGCAATCAGGGCTAGACTAAAAATTTGAGATGGCTCAGAAGTAAATCAAGCCAAGTGGCCCCTGTGGGCTCAAACCTGGTCAGTATCCGCAATGACTATGGGACAATGACTCATTTCTCCCATGCTCTCACGCTGCCACAAACCGGGTCCAAACTGAGGAAGTGCTATCAACACCACTGGGGCTTGACTTGGTTTTCCGTGTGACCAGTGGGATCTTCTTTGGTAGATTAAAGAGCTAATCCATCCTTGTGTACTACTGGGCATAATCCAGCCCAAGTTAAACAATTATAAGACATTTTGAGATTTAAATAGTAGATGATTAATATGAGTTAATTCTTCCATTGTCCTTAAACATGTCTGGACCCAGATTTTTTTCCAGGGGAACTGATCCCTGGAGTTTGGAGACCAGTTGTAATTCTGGGAGATCTCAAGGCCCCACCTGGAGGCTGGCAACCCTAACATGGGGTGGCAGGGTGAAACTCTCATATGTTGATTTTCTTGAAGGGCTGCACAGCTCTTGTGCGCATGCAGCACTGCCCACACAATTAGGGGCCCTGGAAAAGTACAGTTTGGAACACGGCCTGCTGCCACATCATCTTCATTCATTCTACAGGCTATGCTATGTGGCTTCTATATGGTAAACCTTAGCAGTGGACTCTTGGTTTACTAGATGCTGACAAAACAGCAGTGGACCCCTGTAATTCAAACCCAAATACACCCCTACTGATATAATGAAGTCTGGTTTCAGCAGAATTTGGCAGGATCTCTATTGGAACTACTGTTTCCTGTATGAATAAAGAAGAGTCCAGCAAAGCACACCAACAGATGAGGACAACAATAGAATAATGACACTTGTGTACAAAGAGTGAGACAAAACCGGTATCTGATCCTCATGGCAGCAATCCTGCCATCTCTTTTATCAGCATTGGGAGTGACAATTTTTTCCTGGTAAGGCTCTCACGCCTTTAACAGTTACTTGTATAGTAAAAATTCAACAAGTTCAGCTTCCCCCAGCATGAAAATGCAAAGCAGAAAAGGGCTTCAGCAGCTGAGTATCTGTCATTCAGTTGTGAAATGCCACAGGAGCCTTCTCCAGAGAAGGCAACAATTCTGCTTTGTGCCTGTAGTGCCATTCTCTTCAGAGACCATGTGATACAAAGCATTCTTGCCAGACCAACTTGACTGTGTTTAGCAGCACAGAGTTTGCCATATCTGGGCCAAGGAAATCTTTTGTTTTCACAGCTGGCTACCACTGCATGTCCCTTGCTAAGTACGCAGTCCTCTGCAGCTCCCTTTAATACACAGGAAGTATGGGAGATATAAATAGGCTTAATGGCTTACTCAGATGCCAAGGAGGAATATTACACTATGGGCATGCTTAGGTCAAGCTGCCTGTACTGAATCCCCTTATAATGAATCCCTACTCCAACTTCTTCAGGTTCCACCCCCAAATATCTCAGAATCTATCAGCCCAGAGTTGGCAACCCTTGCTCCCACACAGGGTGCAGGGGAACAGCTGGCTGAATTCAAGGGAAGGATCAGAAAACCTGTTAATGAACTAGCCAAAAAAAATCAGTTTGGTTAGGAATTTCTGTTGCTTTCTTTGCCTGGGTCCTGTAAGATATTTGCAACGGTAGCAAAAGCTTCCATAAAGACTTTCATAGGGGTGTGCAAAAAAAATTGATATTTTTTGGGTATATTGAACCCGAAAAACATTGGTATTTCCTAATATTAGTATTTTCTAACATACTTATGGGACCGCCTCTCCCACATGTGCCCCATTTAGCCTTGCACTCATTAGATCAATGTTTACTGATGATCCCTGACTTGAAAGACATCTGTCTGGTCTCAACCAGGGTCAGAGCCTTTTCTAACACCAGGGCACCATAGTAATAGTTGTGATGCAGTCTGATTGCCATCATTTAAGGATTAAGTTTATAGTTTTAATTTTGATTTTATTGTTATATATCAAATGTTGTAACCCGTCCTGAGCCCACTTGTGGGAAGGGTAGGATAGAAAATGAATCAAATAAATAATAAATAATTCCCAGTTCCCAATATCAGTATGGCATTGGGATTTGGGAAATAATTGGGAAACCCGAATTTATTCAGTTCCGTTATAGCCTATGGAAACCATTCCCCATAGCCTATAATGGAGAATCAAACTGGGGCACTGGGGAAGCTGTTTTTGAGGTAGAAGCACCAAATTTGCAGCATAGCTGCTGGGGCCTCTCCTCAACACCCCTCCCAAGTTTTTAAAAGATTGGATCAGGGGGTCCAATTCTATGGGCCCCCACTGAAGGTGCCCCCATCTTTTATTGTTTCTAGTGGAGGGGGGAAAGGCATGTGAAGGGATGTGGTCCCTTTAAATGCCTGAGTTCACTTGCCGAGTTGCACTGTGTTGGGTGTAGCAAGTTAAAACACTTCAGTGTATCTACTGGGTTGCTGTTGCTCTGTATTGGTCATAGTAAGTCACATGTTTGTTTGTAACCAATCTGTGTACACAACAGTTTGCCCAGGAAACTTTGTTGGGACCCTAACTCCCTGATTGGAAACCATGTATTAAGTATTTTCATTTTATAGTTTCTTTCCTCTGTCTTTGTTCTTGTTCAGAGGGAAGACGCCATCTCTCTTGCTGTTTGGATCTCTAGCTGTAAAGATGTAGAATCTAGCTCTGTTGTTATTTTGTATCCCGTTTACCTTTTCCCATGATAGGTGTATAGTAAACTTTTACCTTTTAAATACACATGGACTCAGACTCTTAATCTCTACTAAGCTGATGCTTAGGTATTTTTCTCTGCTGGAACATATTCCTTGACAGGAATAACCAGCACACTGTCATTGTCACAGCGTGGGCCAACTTGGAGAAGGGATTTAAAGAGGTGTCTCTAAATCCCTTCTCCAAGCCGGCCCGTGCCACCATCACACAATTCAGCTTCTCCAAGCTGTGCCTGAATGAAAGCCGAATAATATTGGCTTTTATTTGGGGTCAGTTAGAACAGTAGCCAAATCAGATTCTCTAATCTAATTCGGCTGAATAAATACTCCAAAAAAATACCAATAAGGCTGTGCCTTAGTAAAAATAGTTAGTTCCCAGTTTGACCTTGTGTGAGAATCTAGGGGTGTGCATTTGGTATATCCTGAGCTGAATAAATACTCCCCCAAAAACGATAAGGTATTTTGGGGGTATTTATTCAGCTCAGGATATACTAAATGCATACCCCTAGATTCTCATACAAGGTCAAACTGGGAACTAACTGTTTTTACTAAGGCGCGGCATTCTCAAGGTAAAGCTAATGCAAAACACTGAACAACACATTTAACATAACAAGCAATTGAGTGAAACATGACTTAGTCACACTGAAGTATGTAACTGTCATCCTCTCCCCCCAGAAGAATTATGTGAAGAACAGTGGGAGGTATAGATTATAAATCAAGTCTTTCGGGTGGTTTGTGCTTCCATTCAAGGTATCGTTGAACTCTCTGCTGCTCAGTTCCATGTGGTGGGTCTATATTTGTGCAGCTGTCTTGCTCAGGCAATTCCATTGTGGATGGTTCCTGCAGCTGCTTCTCAACAGCACCTTCTAGTACAGGAGTGTTAGAACTATCCCCCACCTGGTCTTGCAGGAGATGGTGTCAAGAATTGTTCTGAGCACGTTGGTCTGATTATCCAAGCTGTAGCTACTCCTGAGCCCTGAAGCTGATTGATGTGATGGCGCCACAGTGTGCCAGGTGAAGGACTTTTCTGTTCATGGATAATAGCAGGGTACCACTTGTTGGGTCCCCTGTAATCACATGCCAACACTGGCTGACCCATTTGTAGCTGTCAGTGCACCACATCCTATGGCAGATGCTTGACCAAATTGTTGCTTCTTAACTTGCATATGTCAGTCAGGTTTCAACAAATCCAGACATGAGTGTAGATGCCTCTCTATAAACAACATTACTGGTGACTGACCAGTGGTGGCATGAGCAGCATTGCAATATGCCAATAAGAACTGTGCTAGCTTTTGCTGCAAAGAGCCATGGTCGGCTGCCATGGATTTCAAGGCTTGTTTCAAGGTTTGTACAAATCTTTCCACCAGTCTATTTGTGGTCAGGTGATATGGTACAGAAATTATATGATGAATGCTATTGTGGTTCATAAAAGATTTAAATTCCTTCAAGGTGAATTGTGGGCCATTATCACTCACCACTTGCTCTGGCAGATTTGCCCGGGCAAATAAGCCCCGCAGAACTTCAATAGTCTGCATAGTTGTGGATTCAATAGTTGTGGATTTCATGCAAAATACTTCAAGACCATTTTGAATGGGCACCTACAACTATCAGAAACATCTTTCCAAGCAGTAGCCCTGCAAAATCTAAATGCATACGTTGCCATGGGCTAGACAGCCACTCCCATGGGTGGAGTGGGATTCGGCTGTTGGATTTGCTGACACCCAGGATAATGCATAGCTAGCTGCTCTATTTGATAATCATGTCTGGACCACCAAACAAAACTTCTTGCTAGGGCTTTCATCTTGATGATGCCAAGGTGGCCTGTGTGAAACTCTTCTAGAACTCTAGGGAGCAGTTTAGGTGGTATGATCACTTGGATGCCCCACACAAAGTGAACTGATTCCATCTCTCTCTCTGGATCTGTGTCAGACACTGCTGGTAAGCATGAGTGCCCATCTGCATTTGCATATGTTGCTATACCCTTATATGCTATATCATAAACATAGCCTGCTACAACGAGAGCCCAGCATTGCATTCGAGCAGCAGATTCCTGTCTGTGGGTTCAGGGATAGAAACTAGAGACTGGTGGTTTGTTAGGAAAGTGAATTGCTTTCCATAAAGATACTGATTAAATTTCTTTACACCCCAATTTAGGCTTAAGGCCTCCGTGTCAACCTGAACATAGTTATATTCTGCTGTTGACAGTGATCTAGAGACAAAAGCTACTGGTCTTTCTTGACCATCAGGCATTATGTGGGAAATCACTGCCCCAATTCCATGTGGTGATACATCACATGCCAATTTTAGGGGCAAGGATGGATCAAAATGAGTGAGCATCTTGTCTGATGTAACAGGTAACACTGTTCTCAGGATACCGTGTAAAACTTGATCCATTGCCCTTTGCTGGATAGCTGGTGCGGATGCAATACCAAACCCTAGTTTATTATATGGGTACAGAAACCCTTGGGCATGGTGATGGTTAGGTGTGCCTTGGAATCTTTTCCATTTCCATCTGCATTTTATTGCAGATTTATTGCAATTCTGCAGGGCCTGCAAGACAGAGCTCTTCCACCAGGCATTCGACTAAGGAGCTGCACCTAATAATTCAACAGAGATTAAGACCCTATACCTTGGAAAGCACTATTGGTGGCCTGTGCTGCACCGCTGCAACTGAAATATATTATGGGACAACAGTCCTATAGTTACTGCTGATGGTTGCCCACTATGGCTAATAACAAAACTGTGTTTTGCCATCCTATATGTATAATTAGCAACTTATAAATGTCTTATAAATGTTTTATGTTTTTTAACTGTTTTAACCTTTTATGTAAGCCACCCTGAGCCTGCTTCAGCAGGGAGGGAGGGGTATAAATCAAATAAATAAATGGGCCTGTGACAAATCAGTGTTGCTGAATCATTTGCCTCCTGAGAGATTGGCAAATATGTCCTCAATTCATGGCAAAGGATAAGTTTCAATCTTTATCAGTACTCGGTCCAATGCTTTTTAACTTATTTATTAATGATTTGGAGTTGGAAGTAAGCAGTGAAGTGGTTAAATTTGCAGATGACATGAAGTTGTTCAGGGTGGTGAGAACCAGGGAGGATTGTGAGGCAGTCCAAAGGGATATGTCGAGGATAGGCAAGTGGACATCAACGTGGCAAATGGGGTTCAGTGTGGCCAAGTGCAAAGTGATGCACATTGGAGCCAAAAATCCTAACTATAAATACACATTGATGGGGTCTGAACTGGCGGAGACTGACCAAGAGAGAGATCTTGGAGTCGTAGTAGAGAAGTCAATGAAAATGTCGAGACAGTGTGCAATTGCAATGAAAAAGGCCAACGCTATGCTGGGGGTTATTAGGAAAGGAATTGAAAACAAATCAGCCAGTATCGTAATGCCCCTGTATAAATCGATGGTGTGACCTCATATGGAGCGCTGTGTACAGTTCTGGTTGCCACACCTCAAAAAAGATATTATAGCATTGGAAAAAGTGCAGAAAAGGGCAACTAGAATGACAAAAGGGTTGGATCACTTTCCCTATAAAGAAAGATTGAAGAGCTTGGGGTTCTTTAGCTTGGAGAAACGACAGCTGAGGGGTGACATGATCGAGGTTTATAAGATTATGCACAGGATAGAGCAGGTAGAGAAAGAAGTACTTTTCTCCCGTTCTCACAATACAAGAACTCGTGGGCACTCCATGAAATTGCTGGGCAGTTGGGTTAGAACAGATAAAAGGAAGTACTTCTTCACCCAAAGAGTGATTAACACATGGAATTCACTGCCACAAGAGATGGTGGCGGCTTCAAGAGGGAATTCGATAAACATCTGGAGCAGAGGTCCATCAGTGGCTATTAGCCACAAAGTATAGATAGGAACTCTCAGTCTGGGGCAAGTGATGCTCTGTATTCTTGGTGCTTGATGGGGGGGGGGGGAACAGTGGGAGGACTTCTAGTGTCCTGCCCCCACTGCTGGACCTTCTGAGAGCACCTGGTGTTTTTGGCCACTGTGGGACAGAGTGTTGGACTGGATGGGCCACTGGCCTGATCCAACATTGGCTTCTCTTACATTCTTGGGAGATGGTAACCTTAAAATCCCCACAGATCTGTACTGCCCGATTTATTTTTGAACTGGAACTATGGGAGTAGCTCATTCAACCCTCCCTTGGTTGCGGGGAGGGCGGGATAAAAATGTGAAGACATAAATAAATAAATAAATTCACTCCTGGCTACTTTGGAAAGTAACTCCTTCCTTTTCCAAGTAAATCATTTCACTATCCACCTTGGGGCAAATGCTGTAAGGGACAGGCCTAACTCCTTGGCTGTGCATTGTCAACTGACATCAGCCTTGCTTTTATACCTTTCAGAGTGCCTCTACCACCTTTAAATACTTCTGATACTTCATTTAAAATATCTTCCAACTTGTCCTGGACTTGGGTAGCTTTATGTGAGTCAGAATTCAGGATCTTTATGGACTTCCAGTCCAGTGGTAATCTCTGTAAACATTCACATCCCCACAATGCTGGACCAGCCTTCTGGACAACATATAAATCCAATAAACTTTGGTTGTTATTGTATTCCACAACAATATGTATCATGCCATGGGGCACTATTTTTTCTGTGGTGTATGTCTTCAACACCAGAGGTGTTTCCTACATTTTAACATCTGCAAGGTTTGTTTGCATTCGGCATGTGAAATAACAGAAACTGTAGCCCCTGTATCCAATTCCATTTTCAGCACTTTTCCAGCTACCATTGGTGCTAACCAAATAGCTAATTTGTCTAATTTGCTCATATTGTATTCTTCTAAATTTGCTAAACCACCTGCATTATGCTTAACTGTATGACCCAATCCTTGGGAAATTGTAAGACCATGTGAATAAATTAACAAACTCCCACTGAATTAACTATAGCTGCTTTGGAGCAAACACAATACTGCTAGCTTTTATCACACTTTGATTTTGTGTACCCATACAGCTCTCCAAACAAGCTTTTGTATGGGCTTTTATATCTGCTTGCTATGTCATACTGTAGTTCTAGCCTAACAATCTGACTGCCCCAATGTTGACACATTTCAAGGCTAAGGCTGGTTCAAATGGAGAATCAGTAAGGTAGAAGGCTGTTCCTTGTAGTTTAATCTACACCCACAAGAGCAGGTCCTGTAGGCTAGGGCTGTGGTGTAACATAGTGTACATGCTTCAGGATAAGGCTGTGGGCAACCTAGCTCTTCTTATAAAGTACGTTGGTGGATGCATTCTTTTTGACAAGGGAGGGTTACTTCAAATTGTAAAACATGCCAACTCATTTCAGAAATATTTCAACAGATGGGAGGAACTTCCCCACGAGCCAATCTACACACCTCATTCCTACATAGCCAGGCTCTGGCCAGATTTGAATATATAGTAACTGGTAGTGTTCCCACACTTTATTCCAACTCACTTTATTCCAACTGGGGGGGGGGGGGGGCTTACAAGAAAATATGTCTAGTCATAGGTAACCTGTGTCCATATTCAAGAGAGATTATTTTGTTTAACTATATAGCCAAGTGTGTGTGTGTGTGTGTGTGTTTTCAAAGAAGGAGAATGCTCCAGACTGCAAATCCTTTGCAAATTGCAAGTGTGCATTGGCCAGCCACAGAAAAGTTTTCCAGAGCTTAACAGTGGATTAGAATTACCCGTCCTCCCTCTGGCACTTTGTTCAATTTATACCCCACCCTATCCCATACGTAGGCTCAGGGTGGCTTACAACATGTAGCAAAGCAATTAAACAATCAATGGTACAATCAACAATAGCATCAAACCAAGAGGAGGGGTGCTACTTCCTCAGATATCTCCATGCCACCGTCAAGAGACCCCAAGAAAGTAAGGTTCCAAGTTCACAGCAAGGTAGGCGGGAAAGATGTGTGCCTGCACAGAAGAGCACTTGATCAACAGCAGTTACAGGGAATTGCAATCCGGTTTTCATCATCCTGGTTTCTGTGCAGTCCCCCACTAGGAGATTATCAATTGTTACAGTGCACTTTCCATGGTGCTCATCTGCTCCCTGACATAATCTTATGTAATTGTACTTCTCCAAAATATACTTCCCTTACTGTCTACAAAATTACAATGAGAAATGCAGAGTATTTCCTTATAGGAAAGAAAGTCTAACAATCCTAGGTTTTGTTAGCTCCCTTGAGCATCCAATAGAATGGACATTTAATAAATACCCAACAGACACAGTAAAGTTGAGAGAAATAGTACAATAAACAAAAGGCCCTGTCCAGGAACAATATCTGAGGCGATCAGATAAATGTGTTGACTTAAATCTTTTTTGTGAAAACAAAGACTGCATTCAGCTGTCACTGGCAAATGCTTCCAGATGAGACCAAGCTGCGTTTAGTCTGGGGCTCTTCCGTTCACTGTCCTTCCCTCCTCTTCCTCTATATGGAGCCAAGAAATCCTAGTGTGAACACAGCTTGTTGGGATGTTCAAATCTGAGTGCTTAACAAATTGCAATGAATGTCTTGCCTACAAAACTAATTCTAAACCAGGATCAAATTATAGTTTAAAATCCTAGTTTGTAAGCAGCAGAAAAAATAAAGTACCTGAATTTGGACATCATAATCAACTGCAGGGGGGGGGGGGGGTTTCAGACCAAGGAATCTTCCATTTCGGACGACTGTATAAGGAGAGGGAAAAGGTGGGAGTGTACAAGCCTGTACATGATGCCTGAATGCAGCTGCTGTTTGTTTCCAGAGAAGCAATTATTGGAATTAGTTGTGGGCTTCCTGGCCTAAATCCACACTAGCAAAAGATAATTAAACATGAGTTATCCTGACTAACTGGGATAGATTCTCCTGCTCGTCCTCGCTCTCTCTCTCTCTCGCTCGCTCACAGAAACAAACAAACAAGCGTGATGAAAAGAAAAGTGGGTGTGCCTACTTGGTCTTAATACTGCAGGTGGACATTCAGATTCCATAGAACTCCATGACCCAGTCCTATAACACTCATTATTTTCAAATGTTCATTTAAATAACTTTCAGCACAGCATCAGATTTATAACCTGCAAAGAATTAAATCAACTGAAAAACTTTTTAAAAGGTTCATAACTTGATAAGGTTATAACCATGCAAGGATAGCCATCCTTATGTTCACTACTTCAATGGAAAAAATATGGCTAATTGAGAATTTCAAGCAGGAGTTGTGGGACTGGGAGAAGCATCTAGCCTCCTAAAATATTTTTAAGACTCACATTTTAAAAATAATTTCACAAAATGGTGCTGCCAGGGGAATGATGGGTCATATTACACTAATTACATTGTAAAGAATATCCAGTTGGAGCTCACACCTATGCAAACATACCAACAATACAGTACACTTCCCGGAACATAGAGATCTTCTAGACGCAGAAATGAAGGCTTTTATTTTCTATAGATGAGAGTGCAAGGGAGATTTATAGTGTCTCTGTAATATTTGCTTTATTTACAAGTACATGAAAATAGTACAGTTAATTTAAATAAGCTCCAATGAGCAAACAGTACAGCCTGCATCAGATTCCCAGAGATTTATTTCTGCATCCCTTCCCTAAGGCTGAAAACTATAGCTAAATGCTCTCTCATCTATTGAAGTTCAGAATTCAAATTCATGTTGTTTCTCATGTAATCACCTGCACATTTCTCCCCACCTTTGCTGGAGAATGGCCCATTCAGGAAACCATTCACAGCCATTCATAAACACTGACTGTCTTTTGCCAAGACCCTAACCACTCATTCACAACAATCAAATCCACAACACTATCAGTAAATGTGATGGAATAACAGCATTTTCCCAGATACCAGTGTTTTGGAAAGGCCTGATATCCGTCTAGCAGGAATGCAATCAACAGAGATGATTGTATAAATGAGCACAACGTCTTAGAAAGGAAATGCACATTGCTGGGCACTTCCAAACAATCTGTTTATTTGTTTGAACAATCATCCTCCATGTTGTCACTGTTGTTACTTAACTTCAAACACATCCATTCCACAACATGAATAATGATGACAGTGTTTGTTTTGTCTACATTTCACCTCCACTGTGTTTAAAGTAAGAAAAACATGCCAATTTGCATGTAGTACTAAATGTTCCAATTCTAGTTGTTGCACCTGATTGTGTGGCCTGTAGCTGCATTTTTTTTCCATAGGAGAGCTAGGAGACTCACTCAAGCACCAAGTTAAATTTGTTTCTAATATCCCAGAAAATCCAGTATCCTAGAATTTGGATTTGGTTTGGAAAATTAAAATCTATAGGCAATTCAAGAATCTATAACTACAAATTTAACCTTTGAGCACCACCATGGCCCTGTATAAGTTATGAAGTAGGCATATGTTGTATAATATCCCAGCTGTGCCAACAACAAAGCCTTAAACCAATTTCCTGTACTAGAAGGCCATACGTTTGGGCCTGTCAGACTCCATACACCATGACAAGACCAACAGGTCTTACAAAGCTGATCCAGCAACTGCTTTTATGTTAACTGCTCAAAGGCAAACAATATAGTATTCATGCAGTAGAAAGGAATCAGATACAGACCATTTCACTTTGAGATCAGCTGTACAAAGCGCACTTGGTACAGTTGTTCATCTTGGTCACTAAAAGGGTAATGGCTGAAATTAAACATATTTCCACAGTTTGTGTAATTTGCTTATATCATTTCTTGTTACATCATACCCAAGAAGGAGGTAAATCTTCCTGCTGCTAACCTCCCTTTCCAGTCATACTTTCAACACCAGAAACAAGTGAAGAAATTCACACATGGCAAACAAGCTTCCATGCGCTTATCATTTGTTAGACAAGAACCTTCAGGCCTAAATCCAATTAACATCTGAATGTTTATTTATTTATTTATTTATTCACATTTTTACCCCGCCCTCCCTGCAAGCAGGCTCAGGGCGGCTTACAAAGTGGCACAATGCCAGGTTAAAATAGACAGTTAAAACAATTTAAAACATCATTATGACAGTTCAATAAATTTCAATAAAGTGCTCGCAGTGACGGTAATCAGCTTATATCCAGATGGCATCCTGCAATTTCTCTAGTGTGGATTCCTTCGGGCCAGCCCTCATCTCCGATGGTAATGGAGATGGTGGATGGTAGGTGGTGGATGGTAGTGGTGGATGGTGGCGGCTCCTAATCGAAGGCCTGGTGGAAGAGCTCCATCTTGCAGGCCCTGCGGAACTGCATAAGGTCCCACAGGGCCCTGATCTCCTCTGGGAGCTTGTTCCACCAGAGCGGAGCCACCACCAGAAAGGCCCTAGCCCTAGTACCAGCGAGCCTGACTTCCCTCAACCCCAGGACTGAAAATCGGTGTTGTGATCCTGACCAAAGTGCTCTCTGGAGTAAATGCAGGGCAAGGCGGTCCTTCAGGTATGTTGGACCCTGGCCATATAGGACTTTAAAGGTAAGCACCAGCACCTTGAAGTGAATTCAGTACGCTATAGGCAGCCAGTGCAGTGCTGCCAGGACAGGTCAGATGTGATCCCGTTTAGGGAGATCCATCAATAGCCTGGCCACGGCATTCTGCACCAGATGCAGCTTCCGGATTTGCAACAAGGGCAGCCCCATGTAGAGAGCGTTATAGTCTAATCTTGAGGTGACCGTTGCATGGATCACCATGGCCAGGTTGTCATGATCGAGGAAGGGAACCAACTGCCGAGCCAGCCGCAGATGGTAGAATGCTGACTTAGCAGTGGCTGCTACCTGGGCCTCCATAGTTAAGGAGGGATCCAGGAGCACTCCCAGACTCCTAACCACCGACATGGGCACCAACAGGACCCCTCCCCCCGGAAGGTTGGGAGCTGAACCTCCCCCCAAGACCACTCCAACCCAGGCACAGGACCTCCGTCTTAGCCGGGTTCAATTTCAGCCTGCTCAGTCTAAGCCAACTTGCCACTTCATGCAATGCCCAGTCTAGGTCTTCTGGGTGAGAGCCCAACCAGCCACCCAACATCAGATAGAGCTGAGTGTCATCAGCATACTGATGGCATCCCAGCCCATACCTCTGGGCAAGCTGGGCAAGGGGGCGCATATAGATGTTAAACAACATAGGGGAGAGCACCGCCCCTTGAGGCACTCCACATTCAAGTGGGTGTTGATACTGTCTAGAGAAGGATTGTATGCTTGAGTTGTATAGATCCAAATATGCATTGCACTGAAAACGATGCAGTGAAGAGAGAACACATGTACAGTTGGCTATGCTTCCAAATGCATATCTAGTTCACCTCACTGTTTACTTCTATTCAGCTTAAAGACATACCAAAAGCTCATGCCTGCATGCTGCTGTCTGCAGTCAGTGTTCACTGCAAGCATGGAATAGGATGTAGGCGCAGCCCTCAGTCCCTGCTTCCCAATATAAAAACCTATCAGTTGCTAATGGGAGTATATTTGGGGAAAATGTGCTCAAATTCCTGCTGCAATTCGTCATGCTCTTCACTTAACAAAAGCTAAGCTAGCCTTTCAATAAGAAATATGGTTGCCATAGCTATCCACCCATGAACAAGCCATAGCGGTAGCCAGACCTGAAGCCACAGGAGAGCACCACTGATATAATTCTGTGATAGGGCAATTGGGGCAGTTTGGAGATAGTTTACGGGATGCAGCTTATCTCAATTCTGAATAGCTGAAAGGGATAAATGTTACATAATGCCTTGATAATCAAGAAGGGCCCCAGCCACATGCATGAGATAAGGGGGGAAGCGAAGGTATTTGCACCAGAGCAATTCGACCCACAGTTGCGCAATCACACAGTTCTGCAAAGCTGTGGGCACAACTTGCCACTGCATGATCAGACACAACCACAGGCAAATTGGGTTTTGGGGGGTTTTGTCATTCATTACAGATTCGCTTAAACGGGATCGATGAATCACATCTCCACCCTGAGGGCTTCCAACGGCAGTATACGATGATGCGCATACTGAGAAGGGAAAAAAACAACGGCATGGTGTCGGGATAGCCTGATCAGACTGTCCCCAACACCACAAGTCCATGCTGGAGTGATCACATGTGGAAACTCCATCAGTGACCTGTAGCAACCCATTTGATACTGGTGTTTCCCCAGTGTTTTTTTGCTCCGCTTCTCCGGCGGAGCAAAGCAGCTTGCCAACAGGTGTGGGACACTTCACAGATGTGCTCTTGTGATTGTGCCCTTAAAATCTGGCTGGGAGTCATGCCTATCATGCGGCTAATTCTGCATGTGATCGAGGCCTATGTATTGCAGATGCTGAATGGACCATAGCTCTCTATTCTATTATCCTTCAGTTGGCAAGATGAATCTTAGTTGACATGCAGGTGGGTGAAGGTACAATACCCCTCAGTAAAAGAATGGCATGGATGTATAAAGGCACATAGGACTGAAAGCATAGCATATGCTGGTGACAAGTTTCCTCCATTGTGATGGCATGGTGAGATCTATGCCTATGGAAGATGGAATGACTGAACACACTAACTGAAAAATGTAATCCTAGGCAAATAAACTTCTGAAGTTATACATATGCAAGATCTAAGCAAATAAGTTCTCTTATGAACAAGATGGAATCTACATGATGGAGGGATGGTATCTATGTGATGCCAGCTTAAAATGTTATGTAATTAGAGAATTAGTTGCATGCAATGAAAATCAATGAGACACTGCTTAATATAAGAGTCACACCCAGAATTCCATTCTGAGTTGCATTTTTACTTCCTTTAGTGTCAGAAATAAATTGGAATTGAAAAATCATTTTCACTTTATCAAAGTATAAATACAAAAAAGTAGGGTTGCCATCCCCCCAGTGGGTGCAGGGTTCCCTCCGCTTTTGAGGCCCTCAATCCTCTGCCAACCAGCTGGCCAGCGAGGGAGTCCTGCCCCTGAAGAGCCCTGACATGCCTGACATGCCCGGTGTGATGATGTCATCCGGGGTGTTCCTGGCACAATGACATCGCTTTTGGGTGATGTCATCACGGCACATGTGCAGGAAGATCCCGGGGAGCAGCCTGGAGCCCCCCCCCCCCAGCAGTTGGTAAGCACCTGGCAACCCTAAAAAAAGCAATTTCTGGGCTGGCATGATAAATGACTGTTTCATGCTAATAGGTTTGAAACTAATCGAGCCATCTTTACCTTTTCTCCATCCTCCTGCCCACAGTAATATACAAAGAAGCTGCCTATAATCCCATCTCCATGACACAGTTTTAAAATCATTTTGTAAACATGTTTCAATGTCACTGAAACATGTAAAATTTAATATGTAGGAAATTAAATTACTAGCTCACCACATGACAGTGCATGTCACTATGTTCTCATCCAAAACTGAAGCAAGCTATTGCAGTCATGCAATTCAGAGGTGAGTCATGCAATTCAGAGGTGAGGGGGAAAATGTGGTTCAGTATCACAAAGTGGAACAAAATGGCATGTGAGCTCCCCTTTAGTCTATAACTAGCACTCAGTTTTGTACCAAATATCTGTCAAATATTCTAACATGTTTCTACAGTTAAGAATCGTTGAAGAGCCAGCAAAATTCTAAACATCCAGTAAGGGAGTGCAGACTGCTAGAAATGGGTACCTAATACAAAGAAGCCAAACAAGGGAATTGAGTTTGGCAGGAGATCCATATTTCTGTCATTTTGCACCCGTTCAGATGGGCTACATGTAATGGAAGTCTTCTAACAACCAAATCCTAAATCTGTTAGTCATATGAAAACATTAAAGTATGCCTTCATTCTTTACATCCATGCTTTAGGCAACTTCCTTGTTAAACAGAATGCAGAAACTGGGTGTTTTGAATGCATTTACTATGCCATGTGATTTCAGCATTTTAACCTCATTGTTAATGATAAAAAATATTGCAATAGAATCATAATTTTCTAACAGTGTTGAACTAGGATTTAGGAGCAAGGAATGAAGACAGCAAAGATGCTAATTTTCTCCATTATTTGTAAGGAATGCAACCCTTGTATCATGCAAGTCTTCATATAGCTTTTACAACTGAATCATTTTGAATACAAATTTTGCAAATTAGGTCCCCAGATCCTTTGGGCTATCTATCCCATAATGCAGCTGTCCAGCTAGTTGTGCCTGAAGTGCAGACCAACCTAATGGGGGGAGAGAAGGATGACACAGACTATTGTGCTGGGAAGAATCAGCCACAACTTCATTGGTTACAGCAGGTTCCTCAGATCTCAGGGCAGAATAGGCTAGGTATTATGGGAGTGACTGACAGTGCAACTGCTGTCAGCACCTTCCCCAACCTGCCTGTTGGGGTAACTGAGGGAAGATGACTTGTATTAGGGTGGAAATTGCTATTCCTAGCCATCACCATTCTCCTGTCAACCCCGAGATTGGCTGTTGTGCACCCCCCCAAACCTCTTAAGAGGGCTCCCCTTTTGTTCATACAGGGAGCCCACCCTGTACTACCTGCATTATGTTCCCCAACCAATGCCTAAACATCACAAGAGGCAGGCAGTTTAGCTTGCCGGGCTTTTCCCAAACCAAAGGAACCTATAATATATGTACCAGTCCAGCTCTGAGATCCCCAAGCCATATATCGCTGTCCACTGTGGAGTGGTATACTCCATCCAGTCTGTAAAGACTACCTTGCTTGTGGGAAAGTCCTGGGTGCTCAGTCACCCCACACCATGAGTTGCGGAATGCCCAGGGCCTCTTCAGCCTGCCTGTTTTTATCCAAGCCTTGGACCAGAGAGAAGCCTGCAGAGCTGTTTTTATCTACTCTGCTCCCCTTCCCACTCGTGGATTCATCTGATGGTTGCCAATCTTATTCATCAGTAACTTGGGTTTACATATTTGTGGAACATTTTTTGTTGGTGGTGGGTTAGTTTTGTTAGCATTATAAATGGCTTGGAGTCTACATTGAGTGGGGAAAAGTGGGCCAAAGGTGTCTAAATAAATAAAAACTGGGACCATCTGCAAATAGCTAAAGAGAAAGATTAGTTCCCTGAAATAAGAGATGCTGAAAATGATTGTGATATCTGTTAATAGGGTGATGAAGTGGGCTGAATCCAAAAGATTGCTTTCTGCCATCATAACTTATTTCTGCCACCAGAATGGGGAGATGATTTTTGCCAACTGCCCTCATGCGCTGCAGTCAGAGCTCCTCAAAATCATGCTTCTTGGGAATAGGACCTGCAGGAACATGGTGGGGTCAAAGTGGGGATCTGGAGTAGAAATCAACAAACATCTTCCCATTCCACCAGCATAACAAATACCAGCAGAAAGTCAATCTTCTAAACAAGTACATTACATCATTACTACATCAAATGTTATGGTTAATATTAGCACTTCCCATGAGCCACTCTCCCCCCACTTAAATTCTTTCTTACAAGAACAACAAAATAAAAGCCATAACATGTTAACATATTACAAAATTTATTACTCTCTTTTTTAAAAAAAACATATACTTTTCATTTTAAAAAGTTGTATGAATTTAGCATACAACAATAATTTGTTCACACAAGCTGGTACAACAAGTGGACTAAATCAACCCCAGTTTCACTGTTCATTTATCTTTTGGAAGCTACATTCTAGGTGAATTACCAAGCACTTCAGTCTTTCAGAAAAATGCATATTTCAATCCATGGTTCACCTAGTCAGGTGCTGCTGGTGGTTTCAGCGCACTCTCCAAAATGAATTAGCAGGCTCAAATGTTTAAATGCAGAATCCAAATCCACATGTTGATCTAATAAAAGTACTAGCCATACAGCTACTGTCATGATGAAATGCCCCTGTATATACCCAGAGCTCATGGCTTGCTCTAGTAATATTAACCTATATCTCTGACATTTTCCCCTTCAAGTTTAACATCTACTTCTTACGTATGAACAGTCATAAGTCTATATACTATATACAACCCATACACACAGAGAGATTTTATATGTGATCAATTGTCTATGTAGGATAAAGGTTAATCTAAATAGCAGAGTTACTCACTTCCAACAAAATAAAGAGAAAAGGTATGAATGAGATGTTTGTTCTCATGCTGCCAGCTGAAACTAGCACAGGTTAATCCACTTATTTACTTGCTAGACCAAATCTTGCTACAGGTTGTCCAATTTTAACTAACTTCTGGAAAGCAACAAGCATACTGTTTGAAAACACCATTTTTGTATTAAATTAGTCATTTGTCTTTATCTTTATCTTTCAACAGGCCAAGTTTTTTCAGGGCCTCCTTTCGGTCCTCATCTGTGGCCCCCTTGGGTGTGATTTTTACACTGACACAAGGGAACCTTGGAAGATTGGCAGGGTTTTGAAGTGGGTAAGATCTTCGCTTATCATTTTTTTCTTTCTCATAATTCTGCATTCTGTTCTCCTTCAGATCAGTGATGCCACTCCCCATGCCAAGGGAAGCTGTACGTGGCCGGATATTGCTGACAAAACTTGGAGCTATTTTGTCCAAAAAAGTTGTTTTGCCAAGTGAGCTACTGTTCTTAGTATTCTTATCCTCACTGCCAGAAAAGACGTAGCTGCTCAAGCCCACTCCTGATCGCTCCAGTGTGTTGGATTTAAAGTTTTCCTCTTTAATACCTGGAACATTGATCTCCATTGGGCAGAAGCCTTTCAACCCTCCAACCTGGCTATCCTGCTGCTCAGGTTTCTTATTCACAACAATGTTATCAACATTTACATTCTCACTGCTGCTAGTCCTTGGAGTCTCTCTGGATTTTGACAGAGCAGAGTTTCTGGCCCCATGATCATCTGGATCTTTTTCTTTATCCTGTGGGAGACCTAGTTTCTCAAGAGCCTCTCGCCTGGCTCTTTCCTGTTCTTTCTGAAGAGAATGTATCTTTTCTGTGGAAAAGTCACCTGTTGCTGCTCTGGGTCTGCTATATGATGGAGAAAGCACTTTGAATTTGTGATTGGACTCCAGGGGTATTGACACAACATTGCTTTTGCTGGTTTTGAGGATAATATTTGGGGGCAGTTTCCTGGGCTTTGGGGCAGTGGGAGGACCTTGCTTGAGGCTGGAATCCAGGGGAGATTCCTCCACTGTAGTTTTTTTATCATTGTCTTGGGCACTTCCAGTTATCTTCTTGTTAGGCTGAGGAGACAGAGGTTTTAGAACAGCTTGATTTCCAAATGCTAGCCCCACCTTCTCTGATGAAAGCTGCTGTTGGGCAGCTCTAGCCTCATAACCCACTATTATGTCAATATTTCTCCTAGAGTGACGAGGTGTCCTCTTTTCAAGATCCTTGCAGGAATCCTTATTAAGAAGTGGTGGCTCCTGCCCTGTTGGGGAATGGCTTCTGTACTGATCCTGAAATGGCTCAGGGGGTGGAATGACTACAGACTCCAAATTGGGGGTCTTCATATGGGTACTCATACTGGATTCGTCATTTGGTATGTCTGCAGTCCCAAGCTTAGGTGACCTCCATGAATTCAGGTGCAACTGAGGATGTGTTTTTGGATCATCAGCATTAGAGCCTTCTATCTCTGTGAGGTAATGCTTGTTTGTTTGGGGGTCCTTTCTTACACCAACATTCCTTGGAAGGCTGTGGTAGCCTGGACTTGTGGTAACAGGAACAAAATCAGAAACACTTTTTTTGCTCTTCTGTTCATTTTTTGGATGTTTTCCAAGATTTTCATGGTCCAGTTCTATAACATTGAGAAGGAAAGGGAAAATAATAATGAGTAACGTTCCTTTTTGGGTTGCCTTTTTAAAATCCTGAACACCTCAACTAGGGGAAAGAGGGTGGTTCTACCCAGGGATCATTTCAAGCAGGAGCTCGGGAGAGCTCAGCTCCAGGAGTTGGTGCCAGCCCCCCCCCCCCGGCGGGGGAATGCCTGCTTGTGTCATGGCTGCAGCAAAATGACCCCATCCCCTGGAAAGGTCCTTGTTCCTCCGACCAGCCTTCTGAAGGCTTCAGCCACCACTGAAGCTATCCTCCCAGAATAGTGGTATTTCTGAGGCTTGGATTAGTAGCTGTCCCCTCTCTGCCAGCTCTTCCTTCCTTTCTCTCTCTCTTTCTTTCTTGCCTTCTGACATACTTCCGGTGATGTCAGGTGGTTTAGCATATGCAAATAAGTTATGCTAATGAGTTATGCTAATGAGCTCCTGCACCTCTTTTTCTACAAAATGACCCCTGGTTCTACCTAAGAGGGGAAAAATCAGCACAGGAAATGGAGCTGTGGCATTTTGCTGCGGTAAAAATTCCACAAGTAAACAACACCATGTGGAAAAATTTGGAAGGAGACCACAAAGTGGAAGAAGAGATGAGTAATGACAATATTCTTTCATCCTGGCATTCCACTTCAGACATGAAATGACAATATTCTTTTATCCTGACATTCCATTTCAGATGACAGTTGAAAACAAGAAGGGCAGCTATACCTGAAGCAATTTTATTTAATGGCAACTATTTTACCTGGAAGCATCCCCGTGTGGCAAAATCAAGTGATTAAGTTGCTTGCCTTGATGTGATAAAGTAGCAACTTTTCCCATGTTCAAACAAAATACTCAGTGCACCAAAGTGATATTACAATATTCCTGGTTGGTAAATTAACATGAAAAAACATTAAGATAAATCAAACCTATGGAAGTAATGTGGAAACCTCTCCACTCCAGTTTTATGATAAGGATATATTCTTGTAAGGAAGGATATCAATTTTTTAAATTGGCTTTTGAAACTCAAGTATGTTAAACAAAGTAAGCAACATTATATTTGCTATAATAAAAAAAACAAACTTTGAGCTATTTGAAAAGTGGCCTGCAAGCAATGTTCCCTAAGCTGTTAGTGTTTTAGCCTTAGGCTCACACATTTTTGTTTTAACTCAGGAAAGATGGCTCCAGAGCAAACTAATTTATGTAGTAGCCAAAGTCTCCACAGCTTAGAGGGAGCATTGCCTACAAGCAGGAGTCATTTTGTAGAAAAAGAGGTGCAGGAACTCATTAGCATAACTCATTAGCATAACTTATTTGCATATGCTAAACCACCTGACATCACCGGAAGTATGTCAGAAGGAAAGAAAGAAACGAAGGAAGGAAGGAAGGAAGGAAGAGCTGGCAGAGAGGGGACAGCTACTAATCCAAGCCTCAGAAATACCACTATTCTGGGAGGATAGCTTCAGTGGTGGCTGAAGCCTTCAGAAGGCTGGTCGGAGGAACAAGGACCTTTCCAGGGAACGGGGTCATTTTGCTGCAGCCATGACACAAGCAGGCATTCCCCCGCGGGGGGGGGGGGGAGCTGGCACCAACTCCCGGAGCTGAGCTCCCCTGAGCTCCTGCTTGAAATGACCCCTGCCTACAAGTATGATCAATAAATACAAAACACAGTTAGGAAACAGATTAGATTCTGCTGCTACCTCAGTTTACTTTTCAGCTGAAACATTCTGTTACAGAGAAGATTACCTTTGGGATTGTCTCTCTGAGGCCATGTCCATAGATGCCTGGAAGGCTCAGCAATCTCAGCCTCATCAGTAGAAAGCCCACTGTCTGCTTCAGCATCTAGTGAATCTAGTGTTTCTTGAAGGAACATAAGACATTCTTTCTCTTCCACAGATAGATAGTCATAGCCACTCTCACTCTAAATGAAAAATAAAAACCTGTTCAGTATTGCTCAGAGACACAAAAGATTAAGATTAAGAACTATGGATTCAGTCTGTACCACCACCACCCCAAGTTTATGCATGGAAACAAAATAGCTAGAAAGTGCAGTACAGCAGTAAATTAATGGTAAGTGTTTCCCTGTGGCATTAACATAGAAATGAGAGCTAATCTTTATGACCAAGATCAAGAAAATTTCTATTGACTTCCTCTTGTCAAACAGACCATGAATTTGCCAGTGTAGCTACTGTTGTTAGAGGCATGCATTTTAAACAGTACAACAAGATTTTTGGTTTAAAACATTTGTTAATTCATTTGCAATGTGCCTTTGTAAATTCATTTACCAGCTTGCAAAATTCACAAGGTTGTATGAAAATACTAAAAAAGGAAACTGTGATATTCCAAGTAACTGAAATATCACAATTCAAAACACACTTAAGAACATATTTTATATTTACAGCTGTAAATTTTAGTTATTCAAACACACTGATAGAATACAGTGATGCATCAAAATGACAAGACAGAAATGTAATGTACAAGTTTAATAGAAAAGCTGTGGTGTTGGCCAGATGTGACATACATAGGGTTGCCAACCTCCAGTTGGTGACTGGAGATCTCCTGAGATTACCACTGATCACCAGGCAATAGAGATCAGTTCACCTAGAGAAAATGGCCACTTTGGAAGGTTGACTCTATGGCACTGAGGTCCCTCCCATCCCCAATTCCTGCCCTACTCAGGCTCCACCCCTAAAATACCTGGGTATTTCCCAACCTAGAACTGGCAATCCTATACAAGTTGAAGATTTATTACAGGGAGCAGAATGCAAGGTTAAGATCATGTCATATAGGGACTACTCAGCATTTCCGTATTAATTATATGAACAGGTTTCCTTTCATGTAGAACAGAATGAAATCAGAACTGTAATTTGTAGAAAGTACGTATGTAGTATTTTCAACTAAAACAGGAAGTTCACCTTTCTTGTACAACAATGTATCTATATTTGTATCAAAAAGCCACTGTGGGCAAATGACAAAGATATCCTTCCACATACCTAAGGGACAGAAATTCATCCCATTCTGAAAGTTACAACTGAGAAAATGAAACCTTGCAGGAATGCAGTGTGTGTGTGTGTGTTTGTACACATATACACACACAGCATTCTTGAGGGGGGAAAGTCATTAGATCTTCTCAAATACATAGTCTGAAGATCCATGTTATATACATTTTGAAAAATCAAATGTCTAGTTCCACTGGTGGTGGTCAAGAAATGGGAATGTACAGGCTTTGTCTGTGAAAAGCTCAAATATCAAGCAAATTCTTTGAAAGTATCAATGTTGGTGGCATAAAGGCTGAAAAGCATACATATCATTCTGGACACAGGGTCTTGAGAGACAGCTGCTGTATGGTACATAGCTTTCTCTGCAATGACCCTTGACCTTGTGGAACTAACCGCTTATCAGCCCTCACTCCTCAAACAAGTACATTCCGAAATACTGCTCCCAAAAGTTATTCCCTTGCTTTTGACCAATTTTTTAATGAAGTTTAAATTGTTATTTCATAGGGGTTTGGTAGTTTGTCTTGCTGGTATATGGTGCAAACTATCTTGACTCTTCACAGTAAGTAGAACAGAAGTAAGTTTACCATTCCAGACCGGCTGGATTCATTGCTGATCATACTGTCACAGCTGTCTGCACTGCCAACAACTGCTGCAGGATCCGGGTCAGTTGTCCCTACCCACAAGTCCTCCTTAGGCATATCACAAGTCAAACAAGATATCTGCAAATGTGACCCAAGAGTTCTGGAGAGGAAAGAAAAACAAGACACAACAACTTTTATTTATATGCCTGCCTTTCTTCTATCTGCTCAAGACTTAAAAACATGACCAGAAAAAAAGCAAGTTATCCTATAAAAATACAGCAAGTTGCTATATTTAAGTACCATTCAGGAATTTTTAGCAAATATTTATTTAAACAAATATTTTGTATGTCATATGTAATAGTACAGCATTTGATATATATTCTACAATACCATATTAAGCAGTCCTCAAAATCACAAGCTTATTGTGTCTACCAGAATATTCTAGCAATTTTGTATAGAGTTTAATAGTTTCTTTCAGTGTGTGAAATTTGTTTTATCAGTTAGTACTTGCCAAACACCTATTCCTTCAGTATGTAAAGAATACCCTTCATCAATATACTGGCTTTAGTTATATCACAACAAACTGAAAGTATTTCATAGAATCAGAGTTGGAAGGACCCATACAGGCCATCTAGTCCAACCCCCTGCTCAATGCAGGATCAGCCTGGAGCAAAAATGGCCTGGAGAAAAATTGCTTCCTCACCCCAAAGTGGCAATCAGCAGTTCCTTGGGCGTGTAAGAAGGGCCACAAGAACTAAGCGCTGATGCAACCCTTCCTGCCCTCCCTCTCATGATCTGCCTAAGTTCACAGAATCAGCATTACTGTCAGATGGCCATCTAGCCTCTGTTTGAAAACCTCCAAAGAACAAGAGCCCACCACCTCCCGAGAAAGCCTGTTCCACTGAAGAACCGCTCTAATTGTCAGGGAGTTCTTCCTAATGTTTAGCCAAAAACTCTTTTGATTTAATTTCAACCCATTGGTTCTGGTCTGACCTTCTGGGGCACTAGAAAACAACTCCACTCCATCCTCTACATGACAGCCCTTCAAGTACTTGTCTATCATATCACCTCTCAGTCATCTTCTCTCCAGGCTAAACATACCCAGCTCCTTCAACCTTTCCTCATAGGACTTGGTCTCCAGACCTCTCACCATCTTCGTTGCCCTCCTCTGGACATGTTCCAGCTTGTCTATATCCTTCTTAAATTGTGGTGCCCAAAACTGAACACAATACTCTAGGTGAGGTCTAACCAGAGCAGTGTAAAATGATGCTGTCACTTTGTGTGATCTGGACACTATACTTCTGTTGATACATCCCAAAATCGCATTTTCCTTTTTAGCTACCGCATCCCACTGCAAACTCATGTTCAGTGTATGGTCTGCTTAAGACCCCTAGATCCTTCTCACACATACTCCTGCCAAAACAAATCTCCACCATCCTATAATTATGCATTTGATTTTTTCCTACCTAAATCCAGAACTTTTCCTCTATCCCCACTGAAATTCATTTTATTTGTTTTAGCCCAGTTTTCTAACCTGTCAAGATCATCCTGTATCCTGACTCTGTCTTCTATTGTATTTGCTTCCCTGCTGTCCCTACTCTTGAGCTCTGCATAATCATGTCAGAACTACACTTTACAATTGTCCCACCTTGGCTGTGTGAGGTGGACAGTATTTACAACATATGTGTGAAACAAGGACGGTGAAAGACTACTTACAAACTTCCTGTTTGCTCACCAGCATCAGAGACCTTCCAACATTTTCAAGTGCTATTGTGACAAAATTAGCTTTTTATTTATTATTATTTATTTATTTATTTATTATTTTACATTTATACCCCGCCCTCCCCACGAACGGGCTCAGGGTGGCTTACAAGGGCACATAGTGCCAGATTCAATACACCATAAAATTACAATTTTAAAACCACACAACACAACACTAATAAGACAATTCAGTTTATAGTGATTCCAATGATGTTCAATATTTAGATGGCTTCCCACCAGGGTTGGAGTCCAGCTTCCAGACCACCTGGCCTGGGCTGTTTCCAGGACCGGCCCTCATCATGATGATACTAGCAATGGTAGATGGTACTAATGGTGGCAGCTCCTAGTCGAAGGCCTGGCAAAAGAGCTCCATCTTACAGGCCCTGCAGAACTGCATAAGGTCCCGCAGGGCCCTGATCTCCCCCAGGAGCTCATTCCACCAGACAGGAACTACCACTGAAAAGGCCCTGGCCGTGGTGAGCCTGACCTCCCTGGGGCCTGGAACAGTAAGTCGATCTTGTGACCCCGACCGAAGTGCTCGTTGGGGTATATATGGGGAAAGGCGGTCCCTCAGATATGTTGGACCCTGGCCATATAGGGCTTTAAAGGTAAGTACCAGCACCTTGAAGCGAATTCGGTATGCTATAGGCAGCCAGTGCAGCGCTGCCAGCACAGGCTGGATGTGGTCCCACTTTGTGAGACTTTTTGGTTTTTTGGTATTCTGACACTTATAATTTCTTCTTGCTATTTTTGTTCCTAACTAGAACAGCTGTAGGGAACCATACTTTGGTGTGTTGAAAGAGGCTCAATGAGGCCATATCAGCAGTCTCTGAAGCAATCTAAATTCTCCTTAACACCATTTCCTGTTGCATTCAATATCTAGCGCTTGTATCAGCAACAAATACAAATGGGGGGAAAGGTGGTTTTGAGTGATCACAGATAAACCTATCAGTTTAGTATATAAAGGAACAATAGACCCATCAATGCCAATTGCAACAGTCACCAGGCAAGACCAATGCTCCACAACAATGTAGACCATGAACCAAGGCTTAACATCGACATAAAAACATAAAAACAAACCATCTTAAATCAAACCCACTCATCTCTGCCAATATCTAATTTCCTAAACTGACCAGAAAGGATATGTTGTCGACCAGAAAAGACCAGACAGGAATTTCTGTGAACCCACAAGCTGAGCCTGAAGGCAAGAGTCCTTTCCCACTGTTGGACCCCCTGCCCCCATCACCCAAAACTGGTATTCAGTGGCATATTGCCTGTGAACATAGGGGAAGGGGTTTTGTGGAGGACGGTTCTGTATAGAATCATAGGATCACAGAGTTGGAAGGGGCCATACAAGCCATCTAGTCCAACCCCCTGCTCAATGCAGGATCAGCATAGAGCATCCCTGACAAGTGTTTGTCCAGCTGCTGCTTAAAAACTGCCAGCGAGGGGGAGCACACCACTTCCCTAGGGACTTGATTCCACTGTTCCACAACTCTTACAGTAAAAAAGTTTTCCCTAATATCCAGCTGGTACCTTCCCACACTTAATTTAAAACCATGATTGCAAGTCTTGTCCTCTGCTGCCAACAGGAACAGCTCCCTGCCCTCCTCTAAGTGACAGCCCTTCAAATACTTAAAGAGAGCAATCATGACCCCCCTCAACCTCCTCTTCTCCAGACTGAACATTCCCAAGTTCCTTAGTCTTTCTTCATAGGGCTTGGTCCTGGACTCTCTGTAAGTGGCAGCAAGCAGATTGAGACCAGGATCGCCCTGATGCCCAAAGCCGGACAAGAGCAACTGTGGCTCCTCCATAGTTTTGAAGCCGTGAATAGTGAGACAGAAGGAAGCAACGTTCCTGACCCCATCTGCAGCCTCAGCAAACTCTCTACACTGTGAGTACCTTCCAAATCACCGTAACTGGGAAGCACTGTGACTTTATAGCCCTCTCAAGGAGTTTTTTTTTAAAGATTGGATGGGTGGAAAGGATTTCTCCCCCCTCCTTCTTTGAAGCGGCTGGCTAAAGACTTGAAACTGCGTTTTGAACATTTTTAAAAGGGCTAAGACATGAAAATGGTGAAGGACTGGGATTATCCTTTTGACCTAAGATTTATCTGATCTACCCTGGTTTAGTGGATTACAATATTAAAAACTTGGTGATGCTCTGATTTTAACATATTTTGGGATTACAAATTGGACTCTTGTGAAGAAATACAACTGGACTACAGTTTTATTTTCCCCTTCTATATTGTTTATTATAACAGAAGAAAGAACAACCTACTTTGGAGCTGTGGATTGTAATACTAAAAAGTTTGGAGAAGCTTTGATTTTATAATTATTTATTACTTATTTATTTTTATTTATTTATTAATTTCATTTTTATCCCGCCTTGCCGGCAAACTGGCTCAAGGCGGCTGACAACCTTAAAATACCACTAAAGTGGTTTACAATTTAAATAAATTAAAACTAACATAAAACAACATTAACAATACAACCAATGTAAGGCAAGAGCCTTACTGTTGACAGAACTATCCCCCATGAATCTGTCTAATCCCTTTTTAAAAAACCGCTGAAACCAGTAGTGATCACCACATCTGGTGGCACTTGGCTCCAGAAAAATTACAGTGGTGGAGGTCACACACACAAGATAAAGCGGGGGGGGGGGGGGGGAAGCAAGACATAAATTGACCCGCAGCTGCACAATCACATGGACTTTTGTAGATGTGGGCACAGCCTGCCACTGCATGATCAGATGCAACTGCAGGTGAGTTGGAGGTTTTTTACCATTTGTTCCTGATGCTCTTACTTAGGAATTGATGAAGCGCACCTCCGCCCCGAGGTCTCCCTATGGAATGTGCGGCAGTGTGCACTGATGCGCATACTGCAACAGGGTAAAAAAAAAATGGCACAGAGTCATGATAGCCTGATCAGACCATTGTGACTGCCATGGGAGTGTGCTGGGGTGATCAGACTCAGGAAAGTCTGTCTGTGGCCCGTTGCAACCCGTCTGCTGCAGGACTTCCCAGGTGTTTTTTAAATCCACTTGTGCGGCAGGGCAAAACGGGTTGACAACAGCTGAGAGGTGCTTCCCAGATGCTGGCGTCTGATCACGCTCCTTTAATCCACCTGGCATTCATACCTATGTCAGGGCAAATTGTACGTGCGATTGCAACCAGTGTTGATTGAAAATACTTCCTTTTTTTTTTTGGTCCTGAATTATTGCCTATCACTTTCATTGACTGATAATGCAGGGATTGCCTGTATTTCTCCAAGTTTATGATAGGTCAGCTTACCAAAGGTATACATAATTGTCAAAGATCACTAAAAACAACACATTTCTCAAGACCATCTTGCAATCATTATCTCTTATGAACCACTAACACTGGAAAAACACAGATCATTAAATAATTCAAGGCTGTCAACTATAGGAAACATGTGCCTATTTACTTAGGGAAGAGGCCAGGGTGTGGGTGTGTGTGTATACCTGACACATGCCTCACATTCTTTAAAGAAACTGAGAACAGACATCAACAATATTGGTAGGAATAGATGGCTTCTTTTTACAGATGGCCCATCCAGACAGCTTCTTTGTTTCTTTAAAAAAATATATCTTATGTGTTGGGTTCATGTTGCAGTATAGGCAAGTGATGTGAGACATGTCCTGGCAAGGAGTGGACAAGTAGTGGCCTTCTTTCCCTCCCCACCCCCCTTTGCTTCCCACCTTTCTTCCACATTGGGGACTCAAGGTGATTTATATATTATTCCCAGGAGACCCATACCTGCTCAGCTTCATCAGGGCTCCTGCTTTATGTACCTTCCAGTCATACTGCAGGATAAGCAGAGGTCAAGCACCCTAGTCTTGGCTGCGGGCAATAAGTACTGAAATACACTGAGTGACTGTGAGCTGCTATTTTTCAGCTGGGAAAAACAGATTGGTTGCCCTTAAAGAGCAAACAGCAGTGGAGGTGGGGAATGGGAGCAGAAACAGTGCAAGAGAAGAGAGCTGATGGCTCACATACACAAGATTTGTCCACAGATCTACCACAGGGGCTCATCCAGACTTTTTAATTTTATACATGTGCAGAGAATCCTAGACAGAATACAGAAGGCTGAGATTTAGCCTAAGGTCTACCCAGCTTTGGAAAAAATAGAAATAGGTGTGGGTAGGGAAGAAAGGCATTTACAGGGGAGAATCGGCAGGTGCAGGAAGGTTTAACTATCCTTCCAACTCCCAGTCCTCTGCAGTAAGTGACCTTATTTACTCTCATTATCTCTGCAAACAAAAGTTTGGGAACACATTTGCCAAAACAACCTCAGCTCCATTCTGACTTGAGCTAGTGAAAACCTGCCTAGCAAGGCTACAGCCAACCACAGAGAAACAACAGGCACCTTCAAATAGTCTAGTGCCATCATTCTGTATGACACATTCTCCGTGATTTGAGAATCAGGAAAGTGCTATAAGCTTGTGCATTTCTGTGCAGATCTCATTGTTAAATTTGGGAGGGAAAATCCACTGGCATGTGGGAGGAAGAGGAGGAGGAGGAGGGTGGAACCCAAAGCAAAGAAGAAGGGGAAAGAACCAACTCTGAAGGCTCAGTAGAGACCTCTTGGGAAACAGAGCTAAATTATATAATGTGCTATAAAATAAATCATTGACATATTAAAAGTCAGGCACCTGTCCTCTCTGTTTGCATATGCAATTCCCCCCCCCCCCTTCACCATTTTGTTGTATCACTTTAGTATTATTTCTGCATTAGAGCCAACTATGGTTAGAAGAACTAACTATGGCTGCGTTCAGACCAGCAGTTTGACCCAATATAGGCACTGTTCACAAGTGGATCAAATGGGCTGGTCACACAGCCACAGCTGTCAGTCATTCCTCAGTCATACTCCCCCCATCGTATGATGAGTTGGAACCAGAGTAAATAGCCACCACATAATATGTGGTGCTTTTGGTTCTCCGTGCATTCATCGTGCATGGCCAGATGTCTGGACACGGGGGAGTGCAAACAAAACGTATTGGCAGTCTGAACCTGCAGATCCATTCCCACCATTAGGGTTTTTTTTTAGTTTTTGCCTATCTGTGCATAAGCACATAAGTGCATAAGCACACATGTGCATACATGAGCATGTGTGTGTGCATGAGCACACACGTGCATTTTAAAAATAACCAGGAAGTTTGCCCCATGGCTGAGATGCTGCAGTAATGTGAATGCTTGACCACAGGATGTCTGCATGGTTACCCCACAGCAGGGTGTGCTGTCCGGATGATATGCCCCGCATCACTTTAAACTGGTACAATTAGAGGTGGCACCATATCATGCCAAGTCGCCAGTCTGACCACAGCCTATGACTTCCAAATCTATGTTAAACTGCAGTTTAAAGGCCCCTAACTAAAATTAGCCCTGGATGACAAAAGGCTGAAACATGGTTGGAGAAAATTATGGAATGCACATAGTCCCACAACCCATTTCCATGGCACAGTCCCAGACCTGAAATCTTGTGTACATTATAAGCACTCTGCACCTAGCTGGGCCACCTCAAACAGTGCTGGCTACCGCCATAGCTTGCCTTCTCAGTGGAAAATTTAGAGTTGTAGAGCACAGATTGAGATCTCTAGTTCCATATGCCCTCACCTGCTGCTCAAGTCTCTCCTTCCTCAACCCCTTCTAGAGCATAGGCATAAGCTTCAGTCCTGAGGCATTTTTTTAAAAAGTCTCTCCCTTGAGATTTGCAAATTCCTTGACAATCTTTCCAGGGTCAGCCATTTTCAGATCTAATTCTTCACATGGTTTTGGGGGCATAATACAGCTTCTAGTGAAGTAACTAATGGGCTAGCCCAAGATTATGCTGCAAAACCAACAGCAAAGGCAAGGAGAACATGTTCTTTGGTCTCTTCCTACCACTCCCTCCCCAAACTGTGCTAACTGCATTAGGCCATGATTCCTTGCAAGGATGCAGCCACAAGCTCTGTAACCAGTAAGACATGTTTCCAGTTCCACTCCTTTGCTCTGCCCCTGTACAGTCATGCGGCCCATAAAATGGGAGCCTACTCCCTCTTTATAAGCTCAGCAGTCCTGAATAGCTGCTTTGCAAATGAAGTCATTTTATTTGTAACTCAGTGCTACAGCAAGTATTTTTTTAAAAAGATGTACAAGTATGTCATCACTCCAGTGAACAATACTGCTCAATGAGGAAACAACTTTTATTACAAAGTGTAATCCATTTCACAAGCCCACCTACTGGCTATCTCAGCCCCTCACCAGGGCCTCAAAAGGTCCTAAAAGGATTGGTCCTACTTGGGGATTTAAAGTAAGAGGCTAACCTGCACTGTGTAAGAAATTGGCTGATTCAATTGTTAAGATCCACTAGAATTGTGCAGCACAAGCTATTAGTGAAAGCAAATAATCTTCGGGTGAAAGTCAAGAAGGTGACCAGGCTGAGGTGCATGGCTTGCATTCCAGAACTCAACACTTATGGTAGAGAATTTGGATAAGATGGTAGCTAGTAAGGTAGCCAGCATGGACAAAACAAAGGCAAGTTGAGAAGACTCAGATGCTTTAGAGCAGGGGTCCTCAAACTACAGCCCGGGGGCCACATGCAGCCCGCCGAGGGCATTTTTCTGGCCCGCCGGGTGTGCCGCTGCCTGTCCTCCAATTCCCAGCAGCACACAAAGCAGCGGAAAAATTGCAGCCGACTCGTCCCGAGCCACATGACAAAGCCCCACCCCCCTGCTTCCACTCAGCCAGGAGGAGGCAAAAGGAAGACTGAACGAGGGTAAGTGTGGGGTGGCAGGCGCTCCGGCTGGCCCCAAGTCTCCTAGCCGGTTGAGAGGCCTCTCAGCCGGCTAGGAGACCTGTGCCAGTCCCAAGAGCCGGGCGGGGGTCTTTTTCGAGGCTTTTTGTGCTGCTGGGAATTGGAGGGGGAGAGAGAGAGAGGTTTCTCTTTCCCATCATGATGCCTGCAGTAGTGGAGTTTCAGGGAGAAGCAGCTGGGGGTTTGCTGCCTTAAAAAGTTTGTGAGGATGCCGAGTTCTTTGTTTCTTCGGAGAGGGAAAGAAAACAGCCCCGTCAAGGGTGCCTTGCTTGCGCGCGCACCCCCTGCCCCCCGGTGCGCCTTCCCTACCCGCAAAATAGCATCTGAAATCTCCAACCAGATCTAGACTAACTGATGCGCACTTGCATCACTTATTACGACTAGCAGTGACAAATATGGAACTGGACATTGACCATCTCATTAGCCAAAAGCAGGCCCATACTTCCCATTGAAATACTGGTAAGTTTGTTGATTTAACTTTACTTGTTCTTCGTTTTAAAT
The DNA here is from genome assembly GCA_029233225.1 of Lepidodactylus listeri. Taxonomy (NCBI): domain Eukaryota; kingdom Metazoa; phylum Chordata; class Lepidosauria; order Squamata; family Gekkonidae; genus Lepidodactylus; species Lepidodactylus listeri. Next base: position 64,318,006 of record JARCFY010000002.1, on the reverse strand, counting down.
ATTGTATTTGTTCCCATTTTGGTTTTTTACTTCAAAATAAGATATGTGCAGTGTGCATAGGAATTTGTTCATAGGGTTTTTTTTAAACTATAGTCCGGCTCTCCAACGGTCTGAGGGACAGTGAACTGGCCCCCTGTTTAAAAAGTTTGAGGACCCCTGCTTTAGAGCCATGTGCTAGGTGGCTAAAGTAACCTGGAGAGTATTATTATGTGACATGAAGAGTTGGTTCAATAATCAGTAAACTTCAGTATAGGAAGACCTCATGTGTCATGGCACCAAAGCCATTTAGCAGGTCAAACAAAGAATATCTTCCCCCCAAGACTCTGAGGCAGCCTATTTTCATGTGAGCAGAAGATCCAGTGCGTATAGAAGGCACAAACTCAGGATTGCCCATTATTCTAAGCAACCATGCACTAAAGTTAAACAATTGTAGGCTGCGGTCACACACACTAAATAACCCACTTTCAATCCACTTTTCAACTGGATTTTGCCAATTCACACAGTAAAATCCAACTGGAAAATGCACTGAAAGTGGATTATTTAATGTGTGTGACTGCAGCCATAGTCTACTTCAGGGCTCATTTTGTAGCAGGAGCTCCTTTGCATATTAGGCCACACACCCTTGATGTAGCCAATCCTCCAAGAGCTTACAGTAGCACCTGTAAGAAGACCTCTGTAAGCTCTTGGAGGATTTGCTACATTAGGGGTGTGTGGCCTAATATGCAAAGGAGCTCCTGCTATAAAATGAGCCCTGGTCTACTTTAATGTTTCTTGCCTGCATCCCTTTCCTTGCATTACATTTCTTCTACCTGTGTAATCCACTTTCTGGCATTGTTAATGGAAGGTCATGCCTTAAACCAGGGGTGGGCAATTGTTCTGGCTCGGGGGCCACTTTGTGGGAGCGGAGGTTAGCGGAGGGCCGCACCTTTTAAAGTGATTGCATTCATTAGTTAACTTTGCATTTCAGAAAAGGTATAAATTGTATAATAAAAATCAATAAATATAAATTAAATAGAGTAGTGGTCGTTTTATTCAATTTATTTATTGTGCTAATTTCATATCATCTATAGCTGCAAGCACATTTAATTTTAGAATCAGTTTATGTCACAGTATTAAACATTTCTTTCACAGTGTGATCTGACTGCATGTCAATAAGTTCAAGCTGCAGCTCCTCAGGTGCGGTATCAATATCAGCAGTGATGGGATAAGAGAACAAATTGAATTTAGGCTCAATTTTCTTGAAGTCCTGAAATCTTCTTGTGACCTTGTCCTCCAAACTCTGCAGATGTGGCTCCGGGAAGAGGAGGATGGGGGAGGGAAGGTAACTTACCTTCTTTCTTCTGCCTCCTCATCACCCAACAGGGCTGCTGGGAGCAGGGGGTGGGGCTTGGTAATGTGCCCGCCCCCTGGACACTTCACTCCCAGAGCGCCGCTTCTCTGCGCTCTGGGCCCAACGGAGGCCTGACTGGAACCACGTGGCCGACTGTCTTGGCGGGCCGCAAAAAACTCTGTGGCGGGCCGCATGTGGCCCGCGGGCCACAATTTGCCCACCCCTGCCTTAAACAGTTTTCTGTTTGCATTGTTTTCTAATTCTGTAAACCAAGTCCTATTGCATATTTATGGGATGTCTTATGCTGTCTGATCAGATTTTTTAAGTAGTTTCTAATGTGCCTTGAGTTGTAATCTCAACAAGAATGGCGGGCTACAAATGAAGTCTATAAATAGATATTAACATGGCCCAGAATAATTGCATGTTTAAGGCTGCTGGTTTCTAGGGAGGTACCCAATTCTATATGTGATATCCTTAAAGATACAAACTCCTCTGCCCATAATTTCCATGGATCATTCCTAATCTTTTCTTTCCAGTGACAGACCTCACTAGAGGCTTAAGGGGCTAGAAGCCATAAAGATTTGCATGGGGTGGCCATGAACTTAGTCTTCATAAAACTAGACTTCTAGATTCAGTTTCAGGCTGCGGTCACACGGCCCTTTAAAGCGGGAGAAACTGCTGTTTCCTCCCGCATTTAAAGGGACCGTTCAGACCAGCCGCAGCTACTCCCGCACTGAAGCGGGCTCAATCGCGGGTTCCTCACACATTTTCCGACCCTGGGAAAATCAAGTATTTTCCCGGAAGTCGCGCTTGGAACCTGGGATTTAGCCGATCTGGACAGTCCTCTCTCGCAATGATTGCGAGAGAGGGATGTCTGATCATCCCTCCTGGGTTTTTTCCCCCCTTTCTCGCACTTGGGCGCTTGGGCATTCAAGCAACCAAGTGCAAGAAAGGGGGAAAAAACGCTCCGCTCCGGACCCCGAGCCTCGCCGGCCACTGCTGCCTGGCACCCCCCCCCCCCCCCCGCATGCTTCTCCCAACTTACCAGGCGGCAGCCGGCAAGGCTCAGGGCCCAGAGCAGAGTGGAGTGCAGGGTGAGCTAGCCAGCCAGCTGGTTCCTCCTGCTGCTACTGGCATTAAAGTGGTGAGCGAGCAATTCGACTGCTGAGCTCTGGAGCCCTCCTTCCTGAGTTGCTTTCTGAGACTCCTGCAACTTTCAGGGGAGGCAGCCATGCACGTGGCTCCCCCAGCCACCGCCAGTGGGGTTGGGATGTGTGAACATCCCAACACAAAAAAAAGTGTGAACATCCCAACCCAAAATGTGGGTTGAACATTTCAACCCCAAAAAAAGAATCCCAGATTAAAGTCCAGCAAGACTATATCCCGGATTGGGGTGCTGTGTGACAACGGCCTCAGTCAGTTTACATGCATCCCATCCCCATCTACAAGTAGATTATAAATAAAACTGGTGATTTCAGGATTTGGAACAATTAATACCAGCAACCTGCTAATAATTATGCAGTTGCTCGTTGCACATGCTTCAAGTACCTTCCCTCAAATAGCCATTCTATTGCAGAGATATTTTCCCCCCAAGCATTCATTAGTTTGTTATTGGGAAATATTTTCCCCGCCAAACATCATGTTTGTTGCAAAAGTGAGTTATGTACAGAATACATTTGTGAGATTCATTGGCTCTCACCTCACTTGCTGAATGATGCGTAATGTTACTTCCAGCACATCACACCATGTTGTGATGCCCTGTTTTAAATGTTCCCTGAAGGTTTTTGTAAGTAGTAGCAGCCGGTAGCTTGAAGAAAGGAAACTCAATCACTCCCGCTTCTATGCTACTTATTCCTTGTTGGCTGGATCCAAACTAGATTAGCTGAATCCGTAATTAGTAATTTAGCAATTTCCACAAACACCCACTTTAGACTCCATGTCATTCCTCGGGATCCCCCTATCTTCCTGGAACAGCATTTCAGGGAAATTAGCAAGCTGCAACAAAAGAGGGTACAGAAATAGAAAATGTAGGCTATATGTAACCCATTCCATCCTGTGCTGGAGCATAAATCTGTTATTTGTATATCCTTTATTTAATAGGTGCTGGTCTGTAGCTGGCAAACTAAATTTTATGTTAGCTTTTAAAGTGAATGTTTGCTTGTACCAAAGAATCAATTAAATATAAGCAATGGGAGGGAACCCCCACACACTATTTTTACAGCTTTACTGAAATTATTTAACAATATGCATTCATCTTATCTTTGTCTTCACCTGAAATTTTTTGTGATGGTATTCACCAGTTCTGAGTACTGACATTTTTTGGTTGGGGGCTCTCCCAAGTCCTGATGGAGAAATTTTTGGACACAACCTTATATATAAATACCAGAACCTTTTTATTTTTACAAACAAAAACCCGAGCAAACAATGGAATTAACTCCTGGATTAGCCTATACTTCCTGGGTAAATACTTTCCTACCCAACTGTATTTTGCAAGTGTGTAGAAGAAATAGCCACAACTAGAAAGACAATGAAAGAAAAAAGGAAGAAATGGGGAACAGTTTTTTCTTGTAACTAGCAGTTACTATGCAGTAAAACTGTCCTCCCTTCTAGCATGCAGATATCTGAATCCATTTTTAATACATTGCGTGATACAAATTTGTACAAACAGAAGGAACCTGCCCTTCCCACGTTGTACCCATGTACTATATTGCACACTGTTCTGAAGTGGCCTTTGATCTTCCAGAGGAGATTTTGGGGGGTACATGGGACTTGAGTGAAAAGGAGGCGGGAAGGTCCTGTTGTACAGAGCCCTATGTGTGCTTATCTGGATAGAAATAATAATTTTCTTATTGGGATTATGTACAAAGGTATTAGAAAGATGCCTCAGAGATTTAACAAAATTCATTGCTAATCCTAAATGCAGGGGTCATTTTGAGCAGGAGCTCAGGAGAGCACAGCTCTGGGAGTTGGTGTTAGCCCCCCCCCCCCAATGGGGGAATGCCTGCTTGTGTCATGGCTGCAGCAAAATGACCCTGTCCCCTGGAAAGGTCCTTGTTCCTCCAACCAGCCTTCTGAAGGCTTCAGCCACCACTGAAGCTATCCTCCCAGAATAGTGATATTTCTGAGGCTTGGATTAGTAGCTGTCCCCTCTCTGCCAGCTTGCTTCCTTCCTTCCTCTTTCTCTCTCTCTTTCTCCCTCCCTCTCTCCCTTTCTCCTTTCTTTCTTGCCTTCTGACATACTTCCGGTGATGTCAGGTGGTGTAGCTTATGCAAATAAGTTATGCTAATGAGTTATGCTAATGAGCTCCTGCACCTCTTTTTCTATGAAATGACCCCTGCCTAAGTGTAAACCATAAGTCTCTGTTCTAGAATTTATATGAACAAACATGCATCCAAAAAGATGTGAAGGTTTGGGACACCATACCTGGACTGAATAGCGCATATAAGGTCACAACACTACTTGCTAGAGACTGTCCATTATTAATCAAACACACATTACAATCAAAAACACCGACACCTGCAGGACATCACAGAACTCAGAGCCCAAATGTAAAGGATCGAGCTTAAGAGCTAACAAAGGTGGAGTTGTTCATAACAGAAAAAAATCTGAAGCATTAAATATTAACTAATATTTTGAAACCAACAATTCAGTGATACTGGATGTGTACATATGACATAGCAGTAAAATATGTTCCTGATACATTGCTGCTTATTCTTAAGGAAGTATAACTAGGGGCGTACCCAACACTCGCAATGCAATCCTATGCAGAGTTACTCTAGTCTAAACCATCTATTTCAATGGGTTTAGACTGGAATAACTCTACACACGATTGCACCGTTAAGTGGTCAGCCATGCATACATGAGCCAGTGCAAGGAGATGGTATTGCCAATCCTTACTCTGTGACCTTCAATTATGTGGGAGTCTTTTAATCCTCTATAAAATGTCAAATCTGTCTAAGCCAATTTCTTTTAAAATCCTGATGGGGAGGGAAGGGTCATTAGACAGAGGACGATAAGAAGTATATAAGTGAACCAGTGCCAGAGCAGAGCCAGGAATTAAAGATTAACAGAGAGAGAGAGAGAGAGAGAGAGTGCCTACAGAGCACAGGTTGTACTGCTGGCTTTGGGGGGGGGGGGGTTGGGTTTTTTTGCAGAGACAAGAGATGAGATTGCTTGCTTTACAACTGTCTTTGTGATGGTGCTGCATTCTGTAGGATACTGGCTCATCACTATCTCAGTCTTTATTAAAAATGGTCATAGACCAACACAAGTCACAAGTTGCATGATTTACAGTAAATATAAGTATAATAAAGTAGGTAAACAATAATTAAATGAGTGAATAATTCTTCAGTATCTAAAACTTTCTGATGAATTTTACAAGCAGCTGAGCAATATTTCGCACTGAGAGCTGTAATTTGTGGATTTTCGCCTATAAGTAGCATTCTGGCATACATCATATCTGAACAACCAGGATATCTACTAAGCAAAGGAAGAATAAACTTTGAGTTACTCACTTGGTAAAAAGGGCAGTGAAGGGAAACATGTTCTATTGTTTCAGTTTCCCCTCTGCCACAGGGGCAAAACCTATCTACCATAGGGGCCTTGTTGTATCATCCCTCTAGTACCACAGAGGGGAGTGCTTGCCATCTGGCAAGAGAGAATGCTCTCCATTGACTAGGAATCTCCAGTTGAAAGAAATAAGTGGCTGGGGCGACTACATATCTAGAACTCTTTGAGGCCAGAAAGGTTGGTGATCTCTCTACATCGCACTGCCACTCAATGTCCAACAGCCTTTGCTTTAAAATTAGTTTGGCCTGACTGAACCCCATTTCTAAAACAGAATGAGGGGAGAAGCCCAGACTCCTTAGCTTGTTATTTATTGCCTTTAACCATGAGGACTGGTAACTGTCACTGAGAATCAAGAGAGTTAAGCTCTGAGGATTGTAATTTAGCTTTAGCTAAAGGTTAATGGAGGCAAGACGCACCCTGGCCGAAACTTTAACCAAACCAGTTTCCAGGCGCAAATTTGCATTAGAGACGTAGCAAGGCATTTGAAGGACTGCTCTTAAGAATTTCGATTGCACTCACTCCAAAGGTGCAAAGCAGGAAGATGGATGCCCAAGCATTGTCCTGTATAAAAGTTGAGCCAGTGCTTTGGCCTGGAATAATTTAAGAGCAGCTGGTATGTATTGCCCTCCCTTGGTGCATAGGTTTTGGAATGAGTAGATTTTTGGCCAGCATCAGCTATGTACTCACAGTTTGCTTTTCTTATCCCAGAGGCTTGCAATACTACCTCCAGGTACTTAAAACTAGCCCTTTGGTCTCTTGCCAAAAGCCATGATTTTAGTTTTTTATTCTTTATTACTAAAAGATCATCAGCTTGTCACTAGAAGGGCATTTATAAGGGGCTTGTTCACTATAGTGACATAAATGGAATTCAGTGCCCATTTCCAAGAGGGGAGACATATAAATGTTGCTTTATTGACTAATTCAAAGGTGCATTTGCCACTCCACAAGGAATAGAGCCTTCCTTTCTACAATCATTAGTCACACCCATAAACAATTCCTAAAAAATCAGACTTAAAGTGCCAATATTGAGCAGAAAGTCTCTCCCCATTTTCATTTATGCACTATCTATACCTCTGAAACTAAACATGCATGTTTACCAGCTAGAGTTACAAGTACCAGTACTTTCCCTCAGTGAGAAATAAAACTTAAAATGAGGAATAAAGCCTTGCCTCTCTTAGAGTCTAACACTTTCCCAATATTTCTAACAGACTGGTATGAATTCTGACCCATTAAGCTGAACACAGTAAACCAACACTTTGATAACCTTTCCTGGATAGAAGGACTGCCACACATCCAGCAGGTTGCAATACACAGATGGTGAACTATATTCAGCTTAGTGGATCATAAACCATTCAGGCCTTTTCTCATAACATCCCTGCTCACAGGCACGGGGTCAATAAGGCACTGTGGCTACCAAGCTTGGATCATATATCACCAGTTACAGTCCTTGCCCAGAAGAGATTTCAGCATCACATTTGCTTTTGAGCCACAATGCTACAGAGATTTTTCAGGTGTACATCAGTTTAGGTAGCTATCCTATGCTCATATCCTTGCTAGTATGCTTACCAGTTTGGATTATTATTACTACAAATAAAGTTTTCAGACCTTTGGGAACACTGGTTAACACTCAAGTTTCTTGTACTGGAAACCAAATGAGTGAATCACATTGACACAAGTATCTGTCATCTCTACTGGAAGAAAAGCTGGACACATATACACACGCATTACACATGAATCTGCTTTATACTGAATCAGTTCTTTGGTCCATCAACTTCAGTGACATCCATTCAAGCTGGCAGTGGCTCCCCAGGGTCTCAGGCAGAGATCTTTCATATCATGTAGGCATCTAGACCTGAGTCTTAACTGGAGGTGCCAGGGATTGAACCTGGGACCTTCTGCACGCCAAGCAGATGCTCTACCACTGAGCCACAGCCCTTTATGTACAACTGAAGTAGTGCATGTGATACTACTGGAATTTAGCCTGTCATAATTAGAAGATAACTACCAGAAGCATGCTACTTGTCCCTGCAAAATCAGTTACTTATAGTGATCAATTCACATCGTTTTATTGTCAGGAAATGACTAGTAGTTTATTTTGTAGGGATTCTCTTCCCCTCCCCCATGCAAATGTATCCTAATGTAGCTCAGTGGACCAATATCTGATCAAGGCACTCCATGCAATTTAAATCAGTGCATATTTTAAATATAATAATAAATCTCCATGCCATGCCTGCCTATATTTTTATAATAAGCAACACTCTCATGAATGGAAAGAGCGCTGGCAATTGCATAATAAGAACACAACCCTTTTAATTCACCTGCGTAAGGAAAATCATCACTTCAGCCCATTTGCCAACTCCTTCCATATTGTTTTGCTCAAAACACAGAAGGTGCAGAATGTACACAGTATGCCTCCTAACCTCTAGCCAGTTTTACATGAACAGCTAGTAACAGCTAGGGATCTCCACAATCTAAACTCCACAGGATCAGATTACAGCACATACACATTTAGCTCGTTTGGCTGCACTTAATTTACACCATAGCCCCCCCCCCTTCTCCATGCTGACACGGTGTTAAAATATTTCCTTTCAAATATAATTTTCTTTTTTAGGTCAAAAAAGACAGAAAGAAAATGGATTAGAATGCCATGTGCCACTGCATCCTTCGACTGCCTTTTGTCCCCATCACTGAAAAACAAAAGGATACTGTCACCTTTTTCACCTTTTCAGGCTATCCAGCTACCTTCCTACTGAAGAGAACATATAGGTTGCTCAATATTTTCTGAAATGGTGAGTATGAAAAGAGGAAACATTTCCACTTACCACTAAAGAATCGATTTAAGAGGCTTTGGTAAAGTAACAACTACAGCCCGTATGCCTTATTTTCACCAGGAAGCACAAACATTTCTGTAATCCGCTAACAGCCCAAATATTTCAACAGGAATAGCTACAAAGCAACATATTGACAGCCCACAAAAGTATACAAGCTCCTTTTTCCAGAACCAACTACCAATCACATATTTGCACCACTGTGCAAGAACACTCCTTATCATAAGCAAACATAGTTTGGTTAGAATTTAACTTACCTTACAGAGGAAATAAAAACCAATTCCAAGTACTCTGCTATATACTAGCACCACCAGACAAGTTGCAGCTCTTACTCTGCTCTCTTCATGACCTCCTACTGACTTACCTAGACAGGTAAATTCCACCTCTACCTGTCATCACTCCACCCTGCTGCTAAACTCCCAACCAATCACACATCCTTCTCCAAACTCCCCATTCCAGCTGTTCCGAAAAGAAGGGGGAGGAGAGATTAAAGAGCTCTTGGCCAACTACATTTTTCAGTTCTAAACCTTGGCAGCCAGAAATGAAGCAAAAGAAGTGATATTTTTTTAAATCTCTATTTTGTTAAGATAAACCCTTTTCACACTAGAACAAGACTGTTGTATACTATTTGAATTATGCAGGGAATAAAGAAGGGGCTTCTATCTTCCAATTGTCCTTAGAAATAAACATAAAAGCCATTCAATAGCAAGGAATCACATTAATCAGTTGGAGGCCGGGGGCTCCTGCAAGAACATGGCCCTCCAGGAAGCAGAGTGAAGGCATCACATTTTGAAGAACTGATCATTGGACCTTTGCAGTTCCTGTCTTGGTTACAGCTGCTCCCTTTCTGCCATCCCAGCTGCTTGGATAAAGATTCCTCTCCAGTCAGCCTGCTTAGCTCTCTGTTACTAAGATGATTTGATTCATTTCCTGCTATTGTACATGCAGCTTTCTGTCTTTCATCTGAGACCTACTGTTGTATAATACTGAAGAGACTGTGATTTAGGAGGTTATTGTTTCAAATCTCATATCAGCCATGAATGCTATAGGGAGCCCTCAGGCAAGTTACTCTCTTGGCCTTGATCCCTCATCTGAATATGGGGATATTACTTTGCAGGGCTATTATAAGACTTACTGTTACATTATGAATACTTCACACAATGAAAGCTAAAATGCAAAGTTTTATCTCTTATATATTTATACCCCACCTTTCTCCCCTATGGGGACTCAAGGGAGCTAGCAACTTTCATTCTTTCCTCCTCCATTTTATCTGCATCCCAGCACCCTTGTGAGCTAGGTTAGGCTGATGGACAGTGGCTGCGCCAAGGTGACCCGGGAAGCTTCCATGGCAGAGTGGGGATTCGAACCTGGGTCTCCCAGATCCTCCTCCAGCATTCAAACCACTAGCCATGCCAGCTGTCTTAGACACAGTCCTTAACATACTCATTAATGGTCATTATTATTCCCCTTTACAATCAGGGAAAAAATTAAGCGATGGAATAGTGGCTGTCCTTTGTGAGCAGGCTGCAGAACTGGAAGCATAGCTGAAGTGTGGCTGCCAGCTATGAAGTTCAGGGGGAGCAGAGAAACGATGGTACAGAATTTTTTCTAAAGACCTTTGAACTGTTGGGTAATGTGAAGACTGACTAAATTCAACGGCATGTCCACACAAGCAAGCATAAAACTAATGCCTGATTTTCATTTCTCTAGAGTATCTTGTGAGATGGCGGAACATGTACATGTGAATGCGTTGCTGTCATCTGGGACACTATTGAGATACCATAGCATCTGATAGCCTGACATTATACCCATGCCAAATAATAGTAGTAATTGGTAAATTATATGCTTACCAATTATCTACATCTGTGGAGTTCAAATCTCTTACCTTCAGGGGACAAACCATCTGCAGCAGAATCCCTGTGCAGGACAGAGGACTTTATGACATGCACTAACACACATTCTTACAGACTTGTGTGTATTACATGCTATCAAGTCACTTCCAGTTTATGGTGACCTTACTCATATGAATATTTTAAGAGCCATCAGCAAGTCTTGATCCCAGGTAAATGTACAATGGATTCCACATTGTAAGGCTTACCTGTCACCACACACAAACCAACAATACACCTTTAAATGCATTCACTGGTGCACTGCAAGGGAAGATCAGGAGTATTCAGCCAGGGGTCTCCTTGTGTTAGTACAGACGACTGGACAGATTCTTGTGATTCAATGTAATTCAGTGTCAGCAGTATCAGTGTCATGGTGTCATTAACATAAGGACATAAGAGGAGCCCTGATGGATCAAACTAGTGGCCCATCCATCTGTCTCTCTCTCACTTCCAGTGGATCCCAGGGAGACTGGAAGCCATGAGGGCTAAAAAGCTGAAGGTTAATCCTGAAACAAAAACTGTGGTGCTTCTGGTTGGTGGAAGGATTGACACAGGAACAGAGGTGTCTCCTGTTCTTGATGGGGTTGCACTCCTTCTAAAGGAGCAAGTCTGTAGCTTAGAGGTCCTTCTGGACCCAGACTTCTTGCTGGATAAGTGATGGTGGAGGTAGTCAGGGGCACCTTTCACCAGCTTTGTCTGGTCAGCCAGCTGCATCATTTGCTGGGCAAAAAGTTCTTGTCACTATGGTGCATGCCCTGGAAACATCTAGATTAGACTACTGTGATATAATTTATGTGGGAATACCCTTGAAGTATATTTAGAAACTACAATTGGTACAGAATACTGTAACCAGAATATTGACTGCGGTGGGTCATAGGGTTGCCACCCCAGCTCTGGCACCCAGTGGGAGATTGTGGGGGCTAGGGATTTACCTAATAAATGTTACACTGATGCTGCAACATAATTACCAGCATAAACTGGAAGCGGTGTCACTACATTGGCATCTTTAAGGCTAACAAACTTTATTGTAGCATAAGCTTTCGAGAAACACAGCTCTCTTCATCAGATGAGCTGTGTTTCTTGAAAGCTTAAGCTACAATAAAGTTTGTTAGTCTTACAGGTGCTACTGGGCTTTTTACTATTTTGCAGCAACAGACTAACATGGCTAACTCCTCTGGATCTATGACTATATTAGCATGACTCTCTAGGCTTCACAAAAAACTCTATGGTTGCACTGATGTGATGACATCACCTCCAGTTTGCACCAGAAACGATGTTGTTGTGGCATTCGCACAATGCTAAATATTGCCCCCATTTTCTCCCATCACCCTTGTCTAGTGGCATCAGAGAACAGGTGTCCAGGGCAGGAGTTTTCTGCTATAGCAAGAGAGAGTGTTGCCAACTTTGTGTTGAGAAGTTCCTAGAGATTTGCAGTGGAGCTTGGGGAGGACAGAGCTGGGGAAGGAGAGAGATCTCAGCAGAAATAACATGCCATACAGCCCACCCTCTAGAGCTGCCATTTTCTCTAAGGGAACTAATTTCTGTAGTCTAGAAATCAGTCATAATTCTGGGAAAACTCCAGCCTCCATTTGGAGGTTGGCAAACCTACCAGGAGACTTGGCTGCCTTATATCCTCCCTACACTGGCTCCCTATTTGCTCCTGGGTGTGACCTTAAAAGCTGGTATTGACCATAAAAGTCCTATAAAGCTTGTGGCTAGTATACCTTAAGCTCTACCTACTCCTATAGGAACCTACCTGACTATTACAATCATCTGTCTTCTCCCAGCAGATGAAGACTTTTCTGTTTTATTTGGAATTCCCTCAGTGACCCTCACTGACCTTCCTTCCTGTTTAAAATTTGTTTTAATGTTATGATTGTTGGTCACCTTGGGAACCCTGAACTGGCTAGAAAGGCAGCATAAAAATATTTAAAATAAACAAGTAAATAAATCTAGGTCAGCAACATGTTTCATACAGTGGCCAACCAGTTGCCTTGGAAAGACCAACAAGCAGGGCTTCAAGGCTTAGTATTGTCTCCTAGTACTTTAAGTTAATACAAGATAGTTTGTGGGGAATAACATATAATAGGTCAACAATCCAGCACTGAGATATAGTTCAAACCCATAGATTTTAAGCAAGACTTCCAAATGATTGTGCCCATGGCCCATACACCCTTTTGAGCTCAAAACTGAAGGCTGTCCCAGGGGCAAAAGGGCAACATAAATCTATATGTCTTATAAGAAGAAATTACTAGATCATTTGCTCCTTGATCTAGGAACAGAATCTACAAATTTGGAACTCTCTCAAACATTTTCCTGACATGTAGTATTAAGTACCCCAACCCATCATGAAATGGGGCTTCAGAACCGTCAGTTAGGCCCAGGTGCTTTGTGGGGAATAAACCTCTCCTAGGCAATCTATCTAATGTGAAAATTAATGTATTGCCCAAGCAGGGACTATGAAATACTAAGTTCTAGTCATAGTGATTCAGCTCAGATCTGTATTAGTTGACATTAGGAACGAAGATACAATTCAGGCTGCATGGGGCCAACTATATACAACTCCTAACTCCACCTCCCGGTCCCATTGGCAGGTTTAAACTTCCTGCCAAAGTTCCTATTGGTTCCCTGTCTTAAGTTTAGGATCCTAGGCCCCTATTGTTCTCAGGATCCAGGGTCAGGTTGACTCTTACTGATGCCTGGGGTGGTCAGCAGACATAACATTGCTATGCAATGGTTATATGCCCAGTGGGAAAAGTGGTACTTTGTCTGTTATTAATTTTTGTCTAAACCCTAAATTGGTTCACAGCAATAAGAAATCAGCTTATAAGTGTGCTTGTGTGTATCAGCTCTCAAACTACTAACACATTTTCAGTATCTACAACTCTACAGAATTTTGTCCCAGCTGATTTCTCAAAGTATACCTCAGATGTCTAACCTGAAAAAGGAATAACATAAAAGTTATCATGACCTCACAAGCAGTGTTCCCGCTAAGGGGCACCAGCCTGCATGGGTGCACAGTTTTTCACCCCTCAGTGCATAGCTTTTTAGCTCAGCACAGACGTGTTTCCTTTCCTTGGGCACCCCCACCCTCCTGTTCATCCAGCACCTGTGAAGTGGACTCTGTAAAGGGGGGGCACTTGCACCCACCTATGGCACAACTCTATGGGTTTTGAAGAGCCCTTCTTCCTGTGCTGGATGGGTGGTGCAAGCTAGGTCTTGGGAGCCACCCCTACCACTGCCACCCAAGACCTGATGCCCTGTCCCATCACATCAGCTGAGTTGCCCCTGCCTTGACCCTCTCTGGCAGGGATGGAGGTCTGGGATGCCCAGACCACACATCTGCCTCCCCCCTTGACAGCCTTCTGACAGGAACGCAGCCAGGGATTCCTCCATGGGTCTCCCACTGCCAGTTCTGGGGGGTGCAGGGCCCCTCTCTGGCAGAGAAGGAGGTCCAGGGGGCCAGGCCACACATCTGCCTTCTCCTGATGGCCTGTGGCCGGGAACGTGGCCTGGGGCTTTTCCATGGGCCTCCCACCACCAGTGTTGTGGGAGAGCTGCAGGAGCAAATCTCTTTCACTCTACTCTCCCCATCTATTTGCTTTCTTCCCACCTGTCCCCTTCCTTCCTTCCTTCCTTCCTTCCTTCCTTCCTTCCTTCCTTCCTTCCTTCCTTCCTTCCTTTTTTTTGTCTCTCTCCATCTACTTGCTTTCTTTTGCTGTGATGTTTTATGTATTTTGTAATGGCCAATGGCTTAATACAATAAATTTACTTGTACTTGCTTTCTTTTTACCTGTCCCCTCCCTCCCTCCCTTCCTTCCTTCCCACTTTTCTTTCTTTCTTTCTTTCTTTCTTCTCTCCCCATCTATTTGCTTTCTTTTCCTTCCTTCTTTCCTTAAGTTAGAACAAAATAGAGAAAAGGATAGAAGATTAAAATTATAGAATAAGAGTGAGAATGCAAAACCCAGGTTTTTCCGGTTAAGATTAACAGGAAAAAAGTCCATCTGTATGAGGATGAAGAGATAACAGTATGATCATAGCAAATATAGTCTGTCAAAACATATTTGCTTTTTTCTTAGGTATAGAATGTACTCAGAATTATTTCATAGATTTTTTTAATGGTCTTTTAAATATTTTTTCCCCTTTGCTGTGGTCCTATTACTATTCCTAGAAAGCAAAGATGTTTGCTAGGTTTCTCCTTAAAATGCATTTTTGTTGGAGGTCTTGGAGCTTGTGTTTCAAGGGTTCTACAGGAAGGTCTGAGCTACATATGCCCACGTGTCCAAATGCGGGGATGGCACATATAGTTTACACAGTGTGAATAATTCTGGAGTAACTTTCAGCTTGTAATTAAATTGGGCAAAGCCTGGTCAAATTTTTCTTCAATTGTTAATGCAAATTAAATATATATTGTCAGCATACTTAGAGGGGTAGTGTTCCCATTCTGAAGACTCAGAACAAACTGGATAATGGAATGATGACTTTTAAATGAAATAGTGGTAGGAACATGCATGTTTTAACAGGGTCGTGTCAGCTAAGGACATCAGTGATAAGTTCCATATATGATTTGTAATACAAATAGTAGTTTATATTTCATGTTTGTATGTTTTGTATGTTTGTGAACTGAAATTTTTAAAAAAATAAAAATGTAAGTCCACTTACAACTTAAAGACTAGTAGATCTTTTGGCTCATGAGGTAGAATTTCTGCTTATAACACTCTGCAGCTTAGAGGGAACATTGCTCACAAGAGGATATAATAGCTTGGATTCAGATTAACATTTCCACCTACATAAGGATTTCTGCCTGCAAAGTATGATTTCCTCTCCTCCATCCTATGGCAGCTTGAAATGCCCCCTGAATTCCTATTCCTGGGCAGGACATTTCAGGCTGGCATGGGAAGAGGTGGCAAGAAATTACACTCGGGCAGACATCTGTGCACCCGCAGACATACAAGTCTGGATCCAAGCTATTGTATTGTGATGGTGGTCAACCCATGTAAACATACCCACCTTTGTTTACAGAAGCAAATAGACAGCAGCAAACCAATTTAACTGTAGCAACAATGCCAGAATCCTTGTGGCTTAAAGAGAAAGTGGTGGCACCAACCAACAGATCTTAGAAATGTCAGTAAATTAACTAAATCAAGGAGTTTCCTTTCAGTGAAAGCTAATATTTCAATCCAAAATACAAGCCAAATTCATGTGCTTTGATCAAGCTCAATATAACATTCTATGGTCAAACAGCAATTAGCCGCGGTTTTTTATGGAAACTCCATTCTCCGAGTTAGGGTTGCCAAGCCTAGGTTGGGAAATACCTGGAGACTTTGGAGGTGGAGCCAGGAGAGGGTGGGGTTTGGGGAGGGGAGGGGAGTGATCTCAGCATAGTACAATGCCACAGAGTCTATCCTTCAAAGCAGCCATTTTCTCCAGGGGAGCTGATCTCTGTCAGCTGGAGATCAGTTGTAAAAGCGGGAGATCCCCAGGCCCCACCTGGAGGCTGGCAACCCTACTCCGAGTCAACATACACCCAAAGTCCCAGATGCCAGGCAATAACCAACAAGCAACTGCTATTGCTTCCATGCCCTGCCTTGAGCTTCTAGAGTCATGCAGTTGGTTGCTGGTGGAGACAGAATGCTGGACTGCATAGGCTGTTGGCCTCATATTCCAAGGCAATTTTTATAGATTGAGTTTGAGACCACCAAGATACTCCATGTAGGACAATATGCTGCCAGTATTTTCAGATGAAAGAGTTCCTTTCTTCTGCCTTCACAGATACTTCCTGAGCATTAGTAAGCACCACCTTAATTTGGCATGTTGTTCGTCTGCATAGTTTGTTGGTGACATGCTCAAAAGAGAAACTTAAGGCTTTGACACAAATATTTTCCTAGCTATGAATTAGCTTCTTGTAAGATGTGGCTTGAAATATATTTGTCCATCATGGATTTACTGTCATAGGCAAAGAATAAAATCTGTTTCACTTCTCAGTGCGTCAGAGATCTCAAGCGGCTGATTTTTCCCCCCTTTCAATAAACACATGCTGTTCATGAAACAAGCTTGCCCCTGTGCTTTACAAACATGATCCCAAAACTGAACACACACAGAACCTCTACTCAAACAGATCTTTTAGTAAATTCTAGAGTTAAGAACCAAACCCCCTCCCATTTGTGATTTAGTTTTTTAATGAAACTTACTATGAGCCATTTTGGATGAATTTGACAAATGTGGCAAATGAAACCTGCAAGCACCCATGAAAGAACTTTAAAACACAGCAGACTGCACCTCTAACAACAGTTGCCCAGATCTTGTTGCTCATCAGCATCTTTGGGAGTGGCTGTTGTCAGTAAAAAAAGAAAAAAAGAAAGAAAAGCCTCTGCTTTGCATGCAGAAGATCCCAGGTTCAAACCCCAGCATCTCCAGTTAAAAGGACCAGGCAGTAGATGATGTGAAAGACCTATGCCTGAGACCCTGGAGAGACACTGCCAGTCTCAGTAGACAATACTGACAATTTGTTGTTGAAGGTTTTCATGGCCAAAGTTCATTAGTTGTTGCAGATTTTCCAGGCTGTATGGCCATGGTCTTGGTATTGTACTACCTGACATTTTGCCAGCAGCTGTTACTGGCATCCTCAAAGGTATAACACAGAAAGATACATCTTTCTGTGTTATTCCTCTGAGGATGCCAATCACAGCTGCTGGCAAAACATCAAGTACTACAGTGCCAAGACCACAGCCATACAGACCGGAAATTCACAACAACTGATTCAGTATAAGACAGTTTCAAGAGTGCTCATTGTTGCACACCTTTGATCCTTGAAGGCTGAATCTCAACCCCGGATGTCAAAACTTCTAAATTTCATTTCATAGAAGTATATTTCTTAAACAAGGAAAGGTTTACAAACTTTTGAAAAAACCTGGAATCCATTTTTGAAATGCTTTCATTACATTCTTGACTGCTTATACACCTATTTGTTCACCAAAATTCTCTTGCTCTTCCTGGTTCCCTTCCCATGTGTGTACAGCCCCCTATTTCTCGTGTGAACACACACATGCATGCACACACACACACATATATGCACCAGTGATCCAATTTGTATGATTATAAGAATAAGAATTGACAACAATAAAGTATTTGGACATATGGGCAACAAAGAGGATCTTATATACTCCAGAACTGCTGTAAGTACTGTTCATGAAATTGAACTTTCCTACCTTTCCCTGCTGGCTGCAGCTCACTGAAATTTTACTGGGGGGAGGCCAGTGGATTCCCAGGGGCAGTATGTGGTAAAAAATGGAGGTCTGTAGTGGGAGGGCAGAATCAGCAAAAAAAAAAACCCACACCAAACTCATGTAAGTGGAAACACAAGACCACTACCACCACCATAGAGGATCCACTCCATGTCAGTGCGTTTGCTTTCTATAACTGTGATATTTATTTTTGTAATAGGATGGGTGGATATGTTATTGAAAGTTTGTTAACTCTTGTTTATTTTGATACCTGTGATCCTCTAAAAATGAAAAATCAATAAAGTAGTAGAAAAGTGAGGGTTTTGTTTTTTTCAGACTTCATCTTTAAGAACAGAATTTGATAATCAAGAAGAAATGGCTAAATAAGAAGATATAGCTATTTTTGCTTTAACTAGGTGTGATGGACAGTAAATGCATAATGATGGAACTCGGTATGAGAATCTTGAGTGACAAGGGACTCAAATGAAATTCTTCAGCTGAGAGTGTCAGTTAGGAATAACATTTAAGAACTGACAGTTGACTCAGAAGAAAGGCTAAGGGAGTAAGAAGGTCAAGAAAGTGATGTAACTGTGGCCAAGTTCAGACTGGCAGTTTGGCCCAATATAGGCACATTTCGCAAGCGGATTAAGAGGGCCAGTTCACACAGCCACAGCTGTCTGGTGTTCCCGTGCTGTACTCACCCTGTCCTGAAGCGTATTTGATCCCACTTTTAAAAGGTACCTGGTAAAACCTGTGGCAAACAGTTTGGGTGTGTGTTGATCCCGCTTCCTGGAAGTGTGGACACAAATAAGCTGCAAATAAGCTGCAATCAAGTGGCACCAGTAATGTGAACCTGCTGATCTGGCAGGGATGTGCATAACTGCCCATGCGGACTGCACTTGAGCATACACTACCCATGGGGATGCTTCCAGCTCACAGAGTTAAAGCTCCCAGCCATGGAATCCTGCCCCAATTGCTGCTGCACCTCTGCACCTCTGCGCCCATGTGCCTATGTGCAATTTGGCAAAATGGACCAAAGCTGCACACAACCACAGTGCCAGGGGCTGCCCCACAGTGCAAATGCTCCATTCCATCTCCTCCCTGGTATGGTCCCACATCAGTCCACGCAGTGTGACCGGAAATCCCTGCGACAACTTGGCCCGGGTCTTTTTGCCCCATTTCCCTTGCGCTTCATTCTGTCAGTCTGTTCTCCACTAGTGTTTGTGAAATGATAAGAAAATACACTATATCCCTCATCTCATCTATTCCTACTTAGAATGTTTATTATTTAATATGAATGATTCCCCACAGAAGGATTTAAGATAACATCTCTCCCTATTATAACAGATATATACTTTAGTCTGGTTATTTTAAAAAATAAAATGTAATAGTTGTAAATTCCTATATTTGCATTAAAAAAGTATATCTGCCAACTTGCATAGAAAAAAGTATATGGAAATAGTATATGGAAAGTTGGTATAATATTTTTAGTAAGAGCAAAAGAAGAGCAAAAAGAATAATGGCAACTGGAATGGCAACTTTTGTCAAAAAGACAAAAAGAAAGTAGAAGAAACAAATAAAGGCCAAAGAATCAAAGAACTGGTGGAAAAGCTATCATGAACACTAATGCATCAAATGGAACAATTCGAGGAAAGAACCCAGAAGAACATTCAGAGTACCCAGAGAAATATTCAAGAAACTGAGGAAAGAATCCAGAAGAATATCCAGTAAATGTGTCCAGAATTATCGGCTGGACTGTCAGAAATCAATGTAAAATTACAAGAGCAAACAGAAGAAACTGTAAGAATTACAGAGAAGCAAAAGACAATGACATATACCTAAAAAGACAAAACAGCCAGATTCAGAAAGCAGAACAAAGAATTGAAGTTTTTGAAAAACAATGCAGATTTAATAAGCTGTGTTTTAGAGGCATTTCAGAGGACTTTGGGAGGCCAAATTTGGAAGACAGCTTTTGCGAGCTGCTTCAAGATTATTTAAAGATTCAAGGAGATTTTCCTGACTTCATATAGAGTGAATTCACTATTTAGAGTGAATTCAAGATTTACGTTCAAGAATAAGTTTCCCCAAGATACACTGGTTCGTTTCACTTGTAAGTAAACACAAGATGCAATATTAAAGAAGCAAGAGAGAATCTCCACTTAACGTAGCCAAGAAAGAAGTGCAGATCTTTCAGGATTTACCAATAAGTGTATTAAAGAAGATGAAAGATTTTGATTTTCTGAGACAGATCTTGCAAAAGAAAGAACTAAAAAACCACTGGAAAGTACCATTTGCAATAGTATATTGACCAAAAGGAAAGAAAGTAATTGAAATAAAAGAACAAGCCAAGCTATTGGCTGAAGAACTGCAAGTGGAGCATCTAAACAGAGAAACTGAAGGAAAATCTTCAAGCAACTCAAAGTAAATTTTACCGAAGAGCTCAGAAGTAGAAACAGTGGTGGCATCAACACTGGGACAAAATGGATAAATTAAAAATAATATCAGTAAATATTAGGCTGCGATCACATGCTCCAGAAGATCCAACATAGGCGCAAATGCCCAATGGATCAAAAGGGCACGATCAGACAGCAACATCTGGGAAGCATCCCACAGACATCAGCAACCCGTGCTGCTCTGCTGCAGAAGTGGAGTTAAAGAGCACCTGGGAAAATCCAGTAGTAAACAGATTACGACAGGCCATGAATGGACTTTCCCTATCTGATTGCGCAAGCATGCTTCCAAACAATTGGGATGGTCTGATCAGGCCATCCAGGCTCAGTGCCATTCCCCCCCCCCCTTCGCAGTATGCGCATCATTGCATACCCATAGCGGGCCCTTGGTGCAGAGGTGCTATTCCTCATTTATGCGCATGGGAAACAGATGGCAAAAAAGACTGACTCACCCACAATCATGTCTGATCACACAGTGACGGGCTGGGCCCACAGCAACAAAGGGCTCTGTGATCTCACAACTGCGGGTCTAATTCCTCCGGAGGGAATAGCCTCACTTCCCCTTTGTTTCAACAGGCACCTGTGACCACAACCTTAATGGACTAAACTCTCCCATGAAATGTACAAAAACTTTTAACCAACTTAAAAAGCAAAACGCAGATATATTATGCCTATAAGAAACTCATATAAAGAAGAAACACAAACATATTTTATTAATAAAAAAATTAATTGAAGTATGTCTTGCTTCAGCTCAAAACAAAAATTATGGAGTAGCCATTTATATAAACAATCCACAATTAGAAGTATTAGAAGAATTAAAAGACCCAGAAGGAAGATATCTAATCCTAAAAATGAGACTACCAGAAGGTAAAGTGTGTATGTTAGCAATAATTTATGTGCCA
Organism: Lepidodactylus listeri; assembly: GCA_029233225.1. Taxonomy (NCBI): domain Eukaryota; kingdom Metazoa; phylum Chordata; class Lepidosauria; order Squamata; family Gekkonidae; genus Lepidodactylus; species Lepidodactylus listeri. The sequence goes on along the minus strand of JARCFY010000002.1, from coordinate 64,296,814 downwards.
AACAATGCTTTTTCCAAACTATGCTAGAATTTCAAGATGAAGATATAATAGTTTTTGGAGACAGGTCCAGGAATTCCAGTATTTGGAAATAGAAGATACCTGGAGGATAAAGCACCCAAAAGGCAGAGACTTTACTTTCTTCTCTGATAAATATCAAACATACTCAAGAATAGATATTTGCTGGATATCAAAATACCTAACAATAAATCTAGACAAAGCAGAGATTCAGCCAAAGATATCACAGAAGTGCTTTGGCAATGGAACAGAAAACTAAGAGGAAGACGAAGACTAAATGATGCTCATCTACTACAAGATGATGTAGCAAGCAAGTGTAAAAAAGATCTGGAAGATTCTTTTAAAATAAACAATACAGAAGGAATGTCCTCAGCTACAATTTGGGAAGCAAACAAAGATTTTATCAGGGATTTTATACCCATTTTATACAGATTTTATACAGAAGAAATGTAACCTCATTTTTTTAGATTATAATGTATACTCAATAAAAATATGATTTAAAAAAGCAGAGATCAGACAACTAAAAAATCAATTAGACATGTTAAGAGGTACAGGAAAAAAATTCTAAAACAAAGGCACCTTGAACATGTGAACAAACCTGGCAGATATTTGATGCATTGTCTTAGGAAGAAGAAGGAAAAGAGTAATAGGTGCAAAGAAAGAGAATCAAATTAAATATTCAGAAGAAGAAATACAAGAACAATTTATCAATGCTCAGGATTATACAAGAAGAAGACTATCTCAGAACAAGGAATAAAAGAATATTTCAAAGACAACCCGACTACAAAGTTCATGTTAGAATACTGGAAAATTTTAAATCCATGAATAACAATTCAAGAAATTTCCCAGGCAATAAAAAATATGCAAAACGACAAAGCTCCAGGCCTGGATGGGCTAACAGCAAATACATTATAAACATTTTAAAGGAGTCCTAATGATACCATTACAAAAAGTTATGAATGAGATCAAAGAAGAAAAGACAATACCTCCAACGTGGCAAGAGGCCTATATAATGTTATTATCTAATAAGGCAGTGATTCAATGCTATCACAGTCATATAGACCTATTTCTCTGCTAAATAATAATTATCATATGGCATTGTGGGTACTGTAGCCAGGAGATCCTAAGATTGTCTGGCAGTATGAAGTTCTAGCTCTTTTTGCATTATGCACCACTAGGTAGCAAGCTAGACTTATTTTGTGGACTAAGAGAGCTCTGAAAGAGCTGTTACTGACCCAAGGTCACCCAGCTGGCTTCATGTGGAGGAATGGGTTATCAAACCTGGTTCTCCAGATTAGAGTCCATCATTCTTAACCAGTACACCACACATTGCTCTGCTGAAAGTAGATAACAAAATCTTTGCTACAGTACTGGCAGAAAGATTAAGAAAATGTATACCATATCTAATTCACATCGATAAAACAGGCTTTGTACCAAAGAGGTATATAAAAGATGATATATAATTTATAATAGATGCAATTGAATTTGTGATCAAGAAGAGAAAGAAAGCAGTGTTTTTATTTTTGTATGCAGAGAAAGCATTTGACAATTTAATATGGCTTTTTTATTGAATGTACTTCAAAATTTGAACCGTGGCCCTGAATTCTGGAACTGGATGCAAGGTATATATTCAAACCAACAAGCAAAGATTTTAATAAATGGGAAATTAACAGAAACAATCTCTATAGAAAAAGGAACATGTCAGGGATGTCCTTTGTCACCGCTGCCATTTATTCTAGCATTAGAGACTTTAACTACAAGGATCAGACAATAAACAAGGAAAAAAGGAATAAAAATGGATGATATAGAATTAAATATGAAAAGCTATGCAGACAATGTAGTTTTAGCAGTCATGGGGCGCGATCATACACACCCATTTGCCATGGAAGAGGGACGATTCACCAGCGGATCAAAGCGGCGTGTTCACACCAGCACATCTGGGTAGCATCCCGCAACCATTGTCAAACCGTTGCAAACTATTTTGATCCGGTGGGGAATCGTGGTAAAAAGCTACTAGTGGGTCCCTTCCACATGAGCGAGATAATCCGGAGGGGAAATGAGGCTTTTTTGCTCTGGAGCAATTTGCCCTGCAGTTGCGTGATCACGCAGGTCTGTGGACCTGCCGGGGCAACTTGCCACTGCATGATCAGATGCAACCGCGGGCAAGGTTTTTTTTTTGTGGTTGGTTTCCAAGGCGCTTAAACGGGGGATTGATGAATCGCCTCCCCACCCTAAGGGCTTTTGATGATGCGCACATGGAGAAGGGGGGGAAACAACAGTGTGGCATCAGGATAGCATCTGATCATATTATCCGCAATGCCACACTTTGGCGCTGGAGTGATCACACAGGGAAACTCTGGTTGTGAACTGCAGCAAACCATTTGATACTGGAGTTTCACTAGTAGCTTGTTACCACGATTCCCCACTGGATCAAAATGGTTTGCGATGGTTTGACAATGGTTGTGGGATGCTTCCCCGATGTGCTGGTGTGATCATGCCCTTTTGATCCGGTGGTGAATTGTCCCTCTTCCGTGGCAAATGGGTGCGTATGATCACGCCCGTGTATTCCCAAAAATTACTATGGTATGTAATGGAACATATTAAAGGATTTGGATCATTTTCAGGATACAAAATCAATAGAACAAAGACAAAAATGATAATGAAATTTTCAACACAAGAAGAAGAAATTATAAAGAGTACAAAATGCACAGTAACCAACGACCCCATTAAATATTTGGGAATAAATGTGACTGGGCAAAATTGTAATCTTTTCAAAAATAATTACCAGAAGATTTGGAAAATGATACAAGCAGACTTATTTAGATGGAAAAAATTAAAAATTCCATGGTTCAAAAGAATTTCTGCAATCAAAATGAATGTACTGCCAAAACTATTTTTTTAAATTTCAAACGTTACCTATACATACAGAAGAATACTGAAAGAGTGGCAGAGACAGATAAACAAATTTATTTGGAATGGTAAGAAACCAAGAGTAAGCTTTAAAATATTGTGAGATGAAAAAAAGAGAGGAGGATTAGCAGCTCCAAATGTAACATTATATTATCAAGTGGCAGGCCTGATTTGGATTACAGATTGGATTAAAAACCCAAGACAAAGAACAGTAAAACTTGGATCAGTGGATCTGGAAGAAGGCTTACACAATTATTTATGGATTAAGCAATCAATCAAAGTGATCATAACACAAGAAAGAAGCCATATATATCAGAGACAGATGTTTGAGAATATGGTTTACACACCAGAAGTTACCGAGCCCTTCAAACTCTCCGCTTATGTCCCCATGACTTTTAACATAGGGTAACATGGTAAAAGCGCAGTGGAAAATCAAGTCTTAGCAAGATATTAAAGATGAAGGAATATTCAATGGCCGCTATATTATCAATCAGGTTCAAGACTAAGGAAGATCATTAACCCAGAAGTTAGAGCTCTAAGAGATGCTTCTGAGTTCAAACAGTTCATTATAAAACAAAAAGCTCATTTCCTACGATGGATATACAAAATGTTACTCCAGCTAGAAACAGAAGAAGAAGTGAAAAAATGTATGAGCAGATATCTATGGATCAGTGGGTTCACTTATGGGGAAAAGAAATCAAGTGTATAGCCAGCCAGGAGAAAAGGAGAAAAAGCCAGCCAGGAGAAAATTGGTACAAAATGATTTTTAGAAGATATTTAACCCCAAAGGACATTGAGAAAGCAGACAAAAAGTACAAAGGAAAATGCTAGAAATGCCAAGAAACAGATGGAACTTTTTTCATAAGTGGTGGACTTGTAAAAAAAACAAAAAAATATTGGAAGGAAATACATGGGGAAATGCAAAACATATTAAAATTTAAATTCCCTGTGGAAGCTAAGAATATGTTATTAGGCATACTGCCTAACAAATTACCAAAAATTATGGAAGAAATATTCAAATACATGGTGACAGTGGCTAGAATTATCTATGCAGCAAAATGGAAACTAGATGTCTGCCCCCACCTAGAAGAATGGGAAAATAAACTCACCGAATATGCAGTAATGGCAAAATTAACAACTTATCTGAGAAATAGATCAATCACAAAATTTGAGTAGAGATGGAGTGTGTATTATGCAAGTTGGAGACAAATTTAGAATGAGAAGTAGTTCAAAAAATGTACACAAATGTATTGAAATATATAAGTAGAACAAGTTTTAAATGTAACATCTTGAATATAAATGCATAAAGAAGTGGCTCCTGAGTAGAAATATCCTCTACCTTCTTATAATGAAATATATAACAGATTTTCTTTCTGTGCTCTGATATATTACTCATTGTTAAAAGTTAAACTGAAACAGTTTGTTATTTTTGAATTACCATCAGCCTCTTGTGTACTATTATCAAACCGGGACATAAGAAGGAAATTTAGTCTCTCCCCTCAATTTAGTTTTTACCAATATACATTTAAATGACTGGGTGGGACAGCCCAAGGAAAGAAGAAAAGGAAAAAGGGCTACACAGACAAAAAGAAGATAAAGGGAACCCCTGTGAGGGAGGGTGAAATTGTCATACCAAGCAACCTGGGCCACCTTCAAGCGGACTCAGTTAGGTCCAGGTCTGTAGCTATGGTGGGGCTTTTGGGGGGCTCTGCCATCTTTCTTAAAGGCACAGCCCCACAAGAATTTCTCCTGTAAATACTTTTTTCAGTCATTTTTAAACATTTTTAAAAGGTGTGCACTCCTTTAATCAGAGTGGAGTGCTGTAGTTGACTAATTCCCACACTGAGGAAGGGGGTTGGAGTAGGTGACCTCTAGGATTCCTTGTACATATGTGTCAAGAAACAGGTCTCCTTTAAGAGAGTTTTTCTGCCTGTTAGCTTTTTTGAAGTCATCTTGAAGTCACTCTAGCTTTCTAGAAGTCATCACCCCACCTGCCGGCTTGTTATCAGAATTTTTGCTTAGGCTGGCAGGAGTGATTAACTTGCAGCAGCTGAGAATTCTCATCTAAAGTGGCTGACAGGTTGAGTTTAGAGATCTAGCCTGGTAATAGCTTTCTATTGCCTAAATGGCTTTTCGTTCTGCACTAAGAATTTCAGCTCCACCAGAAAAAAATTTGGCCCACAAGCCACAAAATCTTGACTATGGGCCTAGTTAGGTCTATTTAAATAATAAAACCAGGGAAATGATAACCTAAAAAGACACACACACACACACACTTACATGCAATCTGGGATGAAACAAAATGTCCATCCACCATTGTTTGCCAAATTGTCCATGCAATGGGCTAATCTTTGGAAACATAAAACCATAGAATCATAGAATCAAAGATCTGGAAGGGACCTCCAGGAATCCAACCCCCTGCACAATGCAGGAAATTCACAAATACCTCCCCCCTACACCCGCAGTAACCTCTGTTTCATGCCCAGAAGATGACAAAAAACCTCCAGGATCTCCAGCCAAATTGGCCTGGAGAAAACTTGCTTACTGACCCCAAAGTGGTGATCAGCATTTCCCTGAGCGTGTAAGAAGGGCCACAAGAACTAAACACTGATGCAACCCTTCCTGCTGTCAGTTAGCTGCCATAAATTCCTGTATGACTGCTACTGAGTGTATTTACATGACCCCTGAAAAGGTTATTGGCTTTCATGTGTTTTTTCCTCCTGATTGGTGACAGGTCCTGCCCGAGAGTTCTCAATGGAGCCATGACTCCCTCCTCTGGAATGTGTGCTCTGCTTCACTTGCTTGCTTAGCTGCTTCGTTTGTGCATGCCCACCTCAGTACTTTGCTTCTTCCCTGTCATCTCTGTGCCCTGTCCTTGAACGGGAGTGCTAGCAGTTATGTGTGAGCCAAACACATCGGTATTTTGTATTCTTCTTATCCATGTCGTGAGAACTGAACTTTAGAGATGTTCAACATCATTATTCTCTGGGAACCCATTTCCCCGCGTTTTCTATGGGAACTCCTAGCCAGTATAATTGCGGGGAGGGCGGGATATAAATCTCAAAATAAATAAAAATAAAATAAAATAATTGAGCACCTAAAATCCTGCATAGTGATTGGTAGAATATCCTTAAGCCATATTTCATATCCAGTATATCAATACCTGTAATCCCTAACCCCAGTATTACTAACAGTGAAAGTGTTTGACTCCAATGATCTTCTCTACAAATAAAAGACTTACTGCTTAAGGAGACCTGTTGTGAACTATATCTTTTGGGACATTCTCACACCTACCCTCCCTCTCATGATCTGCCTAAATTCACAGAATCAGCATTGCTGTCAGATGGCCATTTAACCTCTGTTTGAAAACCTCCAAAAAAGGAGAGCCCACCACCTTCCTCCACTGAGGAACTAATGTTCAGCCAAAAACTCTTTCGATTTAGTTTCAACCTGTTGGTTCTGGTACGATCTTCTTTGGCATCAGAAAACAACTCTGCACCATCCTCTATATGACAAGCCTTCAAGTACTTGAAGATGGTTATCATATCACCTCTCAGTCACCTCCTCTCCAGGCTAAACATAACCATCTGCTTCAACCTTTCCTCATAGGACTTGGTCTCCAGACCTCTCACCATCCTCACTGCCCTCCTCTGGACATGTTCCAGCTTGTCTATATCCTTCTTAAATTGTGGTGCCCAAAACTGAATGCAGTACTCTAAGTGAGGTCTAACCAGAGCAGAGTAAAGTGGTACCATCACTTCATGTGATCTGGACACTATACTTCTGTTGATACAGCCCAAAATCACATTTGCTTTTTTAGCTACTGCATCCCACTGCTGACTCATGTTCAGTGTATAATCTGCTTAAGACCCCTAGATCCCTTTCACACATATCACTGCCAAGACAAGTCTCCCTATCCTATAATCATGCATTACCTAAATGCAGAACTTTATATTTATCCCCATTGACATTCATTTTATTTTTTAGCCAGTTGTCCAGGCTGTCAAGATCATCCTGTATCCTGACTCTGTCTTCTACCATATTTGCTACCCCTCCCCATTTAGTATCATCTGCAAATTTAATAAGCATTCCCTCTATCCCTTCATCCAAATCATTGATAAAGATGTTGAACAAAACAGGTCCCAGGACAGATTCCTGAGGCCCTCGTCACTCCTCTCCAAGAGGATGAGCAACCATTAACAAGCACTCTTTGTGTGCAATCTTTCAACCAGTTACAGATCCACCAAACAGTCATAGGATCCAAACCCCATTTTACTAATTTGTCAACAAGAATATTATGTTGAACCTTATCAAAAGCCTTACTTAAATCAAGATAAACTATGTCTACAACATTCCCCTGATCCAGCAAGGTAGTAACTTTCTCAAAAAAAGAGAGAGAGAAGGTTAGTCTGACATGACTTGATATTGAGAAACCCACGCTGGCTCTTAGTAATCACAGCCATACTTTCTAAATGCTCAAGGACTGTCTGATTATTTGTTCTAAAACTTTCCCAGATATAGACATCAAGCTGATGGGTCGGTAGTTACCTGGATCCTCCTTTTTTCTCTTCTTCAAGTTGAGGACATTTGCCCGCCTCTAATCTTTTGGCACCTCACCTGTTCTCCAAGAATTCTCAAAATGATATTACATATTTTGGGGGGTTTGGTTTTGGAAACTTGCTGGCAGGCACACTCCATTGGGCTCCAATGAGAGCGATCTGTGATCGTGGAGGATGGGAGGGGTACTAGATGATTCCAGTCCCTCCTTGAGCCCTCGGAGGGGGCTTGCAGCCTGGGGCACAAGAGGTGTCTCTCCCAAGGCAACATCTGAGGGATTGAGACTCTTCTTTGCCCCAACAGGTCCCATCACCGCGAGACCAGTAATGGTGATAGAGACGCACACCGGGACAAGCAAGCAGAAGGTCTAGTGTTTCCTTACCTGACTGAAGTAAGCGTCCGATGAAGCATGAGTGCATAAATCTCTAATGCAGACAAACGCTCAAACGTATAAACTTCCCCAAACCTTGAACCTAAAGCAGCAGGGGGGTGGGCTGATCCGTACCCGGAAAGAAAGAACTTTTAAATACTAGCTGCATGAGATAGAGGGAAGAAAATTAAGCATTGTCCAGCTAAAATTGAGTACAGACAAGTCAATAGTGTTTGATTAAACAGAATTCAGAGACTTTAAAGAATTTTCTCCTTAATGTAAACAATTATACATCGGTCTGATAAAATGGCACCTAAAGTGAGACCTTCTCCAGGAACTGCTATTTCTGTTGCACCAGCTTTGAGACCGGAAGCAACCACAGACTTCCCTAATATGCTAGCCACTGCACTGCGCCCTCTGTTGGACCAGATGATTAACCTTAACAATAACTTTGAGACGCTCCAAAAGCAACTGAAAGAAACCTACCTAAAGACAGAAGAAACAGCAAGGTCGCTGAATAAAGTTGATGCCAAAGCAAATGAATTAAACAGAGACTGCAGACAGTGGGAAAAAAGAAAATTACCGATGAACAACTGTTGTTACAACTACAAATGGAAAGATCAGCATACATCCTGAGATTTCAGGATGTCCCTAAGCAAAAAGGGGAAGATCTTTAAAAGGTCTTAAGCGAGGTTCTGGAACTGGTAGCAGATTTTAAAGCCAAACTTATACAAAAGGAGATGGACAGGATTTATCGAACCTATTCAGACTACACTAAGAAAAACAATCTGCCCGGTGAAATATTTGAGAAATTCTCCAAAAGATCCATCAGAGACAAAATACTTAAGGCGACTAATGGAATTACCCTAAAAACTGAAGGCAGAGAAATAAAAGTTTTAAAAGTTATTCCATTTGAGATAAGAAAGAAGATGAAACAATATAAGAATTTGACATCTTTTTTGCAGAAAAAATCCATTCCTTAAAGATAGATTATACCAGAGGGGCTCATCTTTAAGTATAAGGAGAAAAAAAGAAAAAACAGACTCTGTTGTAAAAGCAAAAATGTTCTTGGAGCAGTACCAAAAAATGGAGAAAAAATGAAAAGAACAGCAGAGGCAACAGGAGACAATGGCAATGGATCAGGAAGCTATAGGCATTCATCATGCAGTTCCGTGGGAGAAAGCTCTAAATCTGATTTAGGGGCAGTAGCTCCTAAATTTCTTAAAGTCAGATGGGATTATGATAAAAATAAATGTGGAGGAAGGGGGGGGGGGGAATAAGAGATAAATCTAACCCTGAAATCTGATTTATTACTTGCTAGATACTGAGGCGTACCTATTTTAACCCAAGTTGTCTGTATTAACATATGATTATAATGGTAATCTCTAATCTTTGTCTTGTTAAACTTAAATGTCAGTGAAATTTTAAAACAAGCTGTCTTGTTGCAAGAAGACCACTGTCTAGCTTGGTATTTTAGTTAGTTATATTTTTTTCTCCTATAGTTTGTAGTGTCCCCCTTCCCCTTTTTTGTTTGTAGTTTGTGGTAAAAGCAATTTTTAAAAATTAAAAAATGATATTACATGTTTATTTATGTTATTTTACATATATTTAATAGCAAAAAATACTCAGTTCTACATATTGAGCTTCAATACTCTCTCCTATTGCTTTTGATAAATCAAACCCTTTGGTTTACTATTTCCAACTCATTCCTAAAACTAAATTTATGAATTTTAAATCTCCAAACAGGAACAGGTCTGCAGTTAATATTTTCTTTTGTTTTTATGGATAACAGAAGGAAGGTTTTTGGTTTGTCTTGTTTGTGTATCACTTTGTAATTCTCTCTACTGTGTTAGACACATTGTATATATCTAAAAATAGTCTTGCACTCTTCTTTTCCCTGGACTTTGCATTTGGTGCTTAACAGAGTAATGATGTTATAATTCCTCCAGTGTTACAACAAACTGGTTTGGGGTTGTCATGATCTGTGCCTGCTCGGGGAGATGGGCCTAGTGCGGCCTAGGCAGGGGCACTGAGTTTTAAAATTCCCAGGGGGGGCTCTTGAGTGCAGGCATGCGAAGCGCACATGCATGCTGGGACCTTGTCCCTGCCACCACTGCCTCTCCCCCCCCTTGCCTGGCCACTCCTGCTTCCATCCCTCCCTCAATCCGTTCAGGGGCCAGCTGGGCATTTGCTTAGCTGGCCCCTGGACGAACAGAGGGAGGGAGGGACGGAGGCAGCCAGGCCAGGGGAGGAGAGAGAGAGAGGTGGCAGTGGCGGCGGCGGCTCTTGTGTGCACGGGGGCTCTTGCATGTCCCCGCCGCCTCTCTCCGCCGCTGCCCCCTGTCATGTCCCCACCGCCGCTGCCTCTCCCTCTCCCCCCCACCTGGTCACTCCTGCTTCCATCCCTCCCTCCATCCGTCCAGGGGCCAGCTGGGCATTTGCTTAGCTGGCCCCTGGACAGACGGAGGGAGGGAGGGATGGAGGCAGCCAGGCGGGGGGGAGAGAGAGAGGTAGCGGCAGGCGGGTGCTCCGTTTTCCCAGGGGGGCTCAGTGCCCCCCCAGGAAATTTCAGCGGAGGCTCGAGCCCCCCCCCCCCATAGTTGACAACTATGTGGGGGGGTAGAGGGCTGATAGCCTACAATTTCCATGATGCTTGGCGGTGGTGGTAGCCAATGGGAGTTCAGGGAATGTGTGAGGAGACTGAACTTTAGCTGTGTGAAATGTAAAAGGGTGTTCTTTTCTCTTCTGCGGCCTTTCCTCACACAGAGTCAAGCTGAGGGGAGAGTCTAGGCTGGGAGAAAGTTCCCTCACTTGGGACAGAGTGAGTACAGGCAGGAGGCCTGGTATAAGAGGCTGTAGGCCTTAAGTAGTAACAGTGAAGTGGTAAACAGTTAGTCGCGTTAGATTCGCTTATTTTGCCTTTAAGCACTGTTATTGATTTTAATGCACCTTGTCTCATTTTCCCTGTCCCAGTATTGTACTTATAAACCCTTTTAGTTAATTGTTCTCTGCTTGGTCATCATGCCTTTGTTTTCTCGATTTAAAAAGGGGCATTTGGTTGGGCTCAGGAGGGTACCCTGGGCCTTCTCAAGAGACCCTAAGTCCAGGGTGGCGGCGACAGAAGGTGGCAACCCACAAGGGTCATGACAGGTACTATGTATTGCTTTAATAAAACCCATATCCCCTCTCAGACCTTCATCTGTATCAACGAAGGCACAGTGAGACAACTGTGGATAGTAAGGGGATGGTCATGCGGTTGGATAGTAGGATCCATCTCACCCATTTCTCCTCCTTACTATAACCCCATCCCCACATAGGCTTTTTGGTAAGCCAAATGGACCCCTGCTTCCCTTTTTACTAGCAGAAAATTTGGTTTGATCCAACCCAGTGTTTTACTTTTTGCATTTCCCTACACGTCTTCCCCTTTCCACTTCACTGAGATAAGGCTATAATTTGGCAGACAAATGTCACATGCTTAGCATTCCATTCTTTTTTAATAATTAACTAAAAAGTACCTTGTTGGGGGGGGGCAAACATTAAATCTAACCCAACCACTACATTTGTGTTCGAAGTAGGTTACTTCCAATTAAAGCACATTAAATAAAATTGAACACTTGAAGCAATTTATCTTGGGCAAGATACTATTTGAACAGATGCAAGGGCAGGCTACTAAAAATGGGTAGTTTCTAGAGGGGCAGCCATGTTAAACTGCTGCAGCAAATATAAATAGGAGTCTAGGGACAAGAGTCTAGGTATTCTTGGGTTTACTTCCATATTTATCCACTGCAATAGCAAACAACATTTAGAAGAGGCTTACCTGGGTAATAATTCTTCTACTTTAACTTGGCTTTTAAGTATTGGCAGTTATGACCATTTTTCTTCAGGCAAAATGCCAATGCTCATTAGAGAGAGGTATTGTGTACAACTGCACTTTCCATCTTAAATCCTTTACAAAGCTGTGTGATGTTTAAAAGGCAGAGGATATACTAGAAGCTGAAAGTCTGTTTCCAAGTATAGCTTAGTCAGGAGTTTGCCAAGCAGCCTCAGCCATGATGTTGTCTTATCCCTCATGGTGATTACATTGTCCTGCCTTTCATGGTGGTTTTTAAGGATTATTAATATAATGTATGCAATATGCACATACTAGGGCAGAGCAATCCTGAAGGGGCTGGAAGTGCTCTGGTAGCCAACTTACTCCTACGCCAGTGTAAATCCCATTTATGCCAATGTAAATGACATGATGGTGCAGGCCCCCAGAGGTGCTCTGCCACATGAGGGCACCATCAGTGGGCCACGGAGAGCTCCCATTGGCAGAATTGAGGTGTAGACCCTTGCACTGGCATGGTTGTGGGCAATTCTGGGAGTGTAGCCAGGGTTAGTCAGCTCCCTAAGCTCTTTCAGCCTGGGAATGCCCCCTGCCAGAGGCAGAAAGTTACGTCCACAAAAAACATGGCGTAGCCCATAGGCACCCATTGAACATGAAAATCAAGTCATCCCCTGCTGCTGCAGCCCTACCCATTAGGCTCAGATGAGTGTGGGATGATGACCAGAGGCTTGGCTGATCACCTCCCTCCCCACAGCAACCAAGCCACTCCCCAGCACCTAATCATGGCCCCCCATTCTACAAAAACTTCCACCAGGACACCTTGCAACTCACTAGTTAGGGCACGTGGCATGGTACTCTGTCTCAGAGCTCCCTGCAATGCGGACTTAGAGCGATAGGTGTGGCACTTTGGTGGTGGGAGGAGCACAGACAGGGCACTTGGCACTACAGGGCAAGCACTTGGTTGACCTCTCCCATTTCAAAACCCTAACAAGTATCCACCGTGGGGGGTTTGATGACCCAAAGGGGCAATGACTCACTTACAGGTAAGCAGGGGCAAGAATCATGAGCAGGCTCCCCCCTCTCCTTGCTTGAGGCTGGGTGCCACGACAGCATCTCACAGCACCATGGCCCCTGACATGCCATGGGAAAAGTTCCCTGGCAAGCTTTCTGGAGTTCAGGGTGGGAATGCTCCATCATTTCCCTGGTTCCGACCATTGGCAGAGGACAGGGCGTGTTGGGGGGGAGAGTCCGGCAGCTGCTCCACTGCATGTGGTGAAACAGCTTGGCAAGTATCCCTTTATAAGAACATAAGAGAAGCCAATGTTGGATCAGGCCAGTGGCCCATCCAGTCAAACACTCTGTCACACAGAGGCGTCGACTTTTAAAATCCCCGGGGGAGGCGGGGGCTCTTGTGTGCACACGCGCACACCGGGACCATGTCCCCGCCGCCTCTCCCCCCCCCCCCGGGCCTGGCCTGGCCTGGCCACTCCTGCCTCCATGGGGCCAGCTGGGCAAATGCCCAGCGTGCTGGCGTCACTTCCGGGTGACTTTGCCATAGAGTTTCGGGGTGATTGCTAGAGCGTCGCCCCGGCAACGTGCCCAGCGTGCTGGCGTCACTTCCGGGTGACGCCAGCACGCTGGGCATTTGCCCAGCTGGCCCCACAGAGGCAGGAGTGGCCAGGCCAGGCCAGGGCGGGGAAAGGCGGTGGCAGCCGGCGGGCGGGCAAGCGAGTGGGCGGGCCTGGTGGACGCTCCGCTTTGCCGGGGGAGGCTGAGCCCCCACCGGGAAATTTCGGGGGGGGGGGACTCGAGCCCCCCCCCATAGTTGATGCCTATGCTGTCACACAGTTGCCAAAAACACCAGGTGCCCTCAGAAGGTTCAGCAGTGGGGGCAGGACACTAGAAGCCCTCCCACTATTGCCCCCCCCCCGTCAAGCACCAAGAATACAGAGCATCACTTGCCCCAGACTGAGAGTTCCTGTCTATACTTTGTGGCTGATAGCCACTGATGGACCTCTGCTCCATATGTTTATCTAATTCTCTCTTGAAGCCGTCCATGCTTATAGCTGCCACCACCTCCTGTGGCAGTGAATTCCACATGTTAATCACTCTTTGGGTAAAGAAGTACTTCCTTTTATCTGTTCTAACCCGACTGCTCAGCAATTTCATCAAGTGCCCACGAGTTCTTGTATTGTGAGAAAGGGAGAAAAGTACTTCTTTCTCTACCTGCTGTATCCCATGCATAATCTTATAAACCTTGATCATGTCATCCCTCAGCTGTTGTGACGTTTAACTCATTCTTTTGCAGAATCAGGGGCTTGACCTGCAGTTGCTGCAGCAGATGGACTGCAAGCAATCCGGGAGTGCTTCAACACAGGACAAGTGAGTGTGAGTTGGCTGGTTCCATCATACACCTCAAGGGGGGTCATGATGACCCCCCCATAAGGCTGCATTTGCAGACCCTGTCAGGACAAGACATCTATGGTTAAGGCTGGCATGGCACTTGTGCTCGGTTGCCATGGCTCTGTTGTTTTTTTTTGTGGGTGGAGATTCAACAGAGAGACTTGTGGGTATGGCAAGTCCCACCCATCCCCACGCACTCTGTGCAGTCCACTGTTCCAGCCCTCCTCTTAAAACGGAGCATCACACCCGGCAAGACCTTCCAAGTTCTACCTGCAGTGCCATCCACCTAGGCGTGTGCCATGCTGGGGATCCTCCATCTGAGGGTGGAAGTGGACACAGTAATGCTCCCTCTAAGCTATGGCATCTTGTGAGCAAAAATTCTACTTTGTGAGCTACTGGCATTAAAGTTGTGAGCAAGCAATTTGGCTACTGCATCAATTAATTTGCTCTGGAGCCATCCTTCCTGAGCTAAGACAAAAATGTGTGAGTCAGAAGCTAAAAAAGTGTGAGCTAGCTCACACTAACTCAGCTTAGAGGGAACACTGGCTTGCCATGGTTTCTAGTGCAATAGTCTATGATGCGTCACAACTGTTTGGTTTTTGCTACATGACAGAAGCTTCACACTCCTTCCTGCCCCATTCCCTCCCCACCCCATCTGCCACTCCTCTTGCAGGTTTCCTGAGGACATGTCTCAGAGGGAGGGCTCTTGGGTGCGGTGGGTGGCTGTGGAGGGTTATGCAGGTCCCACTGGTTGTAGTGATCTATATAGACAGGTTCCCTCGCTCACCTTGCAGGCTTCTGTGTGAACGGGGAGAGGCCAGAGACAGTTAGAGCATGAGGCTGGACCTGGGAGACCTAGATTCCTTTCCCAGGATGTATTTAAAAGGATGACAGGATTGCCCATTGGAAACAATGGGAAGGGATTGAAGGCCCCTTGGAGATCATGGGAGCCAGGAATGCCAATCGATTTGCATGAGCTCCACTGAAATACATTATGGCACAAAAAAGTTGCTAAGAAAATGCGGAATGGATTTCCCATTAAGGTCTCTGGGCCCAGACAGACTACTCTAGAATGGAATGATGGTTCCTAGCAATACAATTATTGATTTCCCCCCCCCCCCAAAAAAAATACCATAGCATCCCAGTGGCACTGGCAATGTGATGATGCTCCCAGCAATGCACGTGTAGGCCTAGTTTTACTGTTGACTGGAGTGGGTCATCGGGACCATATTACTCCAGTCCTGGCCCATCTACACTGGCTCCCAATTTGTTAGCAGGCCCAATTCAAGGTGCTTTAAAGCCCTATACAACTTTGGACCTGAGGAACTGTCTTCTCCTATATGAATCTACCCCAGCGATCAGGTCATTTTCCATGGCCGTTCTTCAGGTGCCCCATCATCTGAGACTAGGTGGGTTGCAATCAATGTTGCAACCAAGATCTCAAGAGAATGCTGAGAAGAGGGGGAGTAGGAAAAAGCAGAGAGTGCCATTACACTTCATTGGATTCAAACCAGTACCAACAAAACCATAAGGCGAAGATTTTTTTTGTTTTGCATGGAGTTCCCTATTGTTTTATGTGTTTTTACATAGGTATTTTTAGTTTTGTTTTTAAGATGTGTTCTTATTATGTTCTGTTTTAGCTGTTAGCCACTTGGTGGTCCTGACTGGGCAGAAAGGCAGCATACAAAACTTGCAAATAAATAATCTAAACAAATAAGTTTCTTGAATGAAGTGTGTGATAAAAAATGTAATGGTGACAAATCTGAAACAGAACTGAAACCCATATGCCTTTACCTAACCGCCTGGGAAAATGGTAAAATGGTAAAATGGAAGTTCTCTCAGATTCTGTTTTTATTCCAACAATCATTTGCAATTAGTGGCAGAATTTTTAACTGTAATTCTCAGTGGCTTTGTTGGTACATTGAATCCAATGAAGTGTAATGGCACTCTCTGTTTTTTCCTACTCCCCCTCTTCTCAGCATTCTCTTGAGATCTCTAAAATGCTGATGCTGGAGGTTGAAGGACCAGCATGGACAAATGGGGTCATGTCTCAAGGGGCTGCAGGTAGAAGATGGAATGCAGAAAAATTGCCCCCGTCTTCCCTTTCTACCAGCAGTGCTTTTAGTGGCACTAAAACAAGGTGGAGCCAACTGTGCCTCCTCCCTGCAGCTGCAACACCTCCCCCCCAGGTGGGCCTCAAAACTATTTGTCCATGACGCAATATAGATTTGGATGTGTGGTCTAGGATATAGTTGACAACTATTAAATTGACTAGAGCAGTCTCATTTAAGGAAAACATTTATAAAATGTTTTATCGTTGGCATCTACCTCCTGCCAGATTGTCTAAATTTTCGCCTACGATTTCTAAGATACGTTGGAAATGTAAAAAGAACGTAGATACTTACTTCCATTTATGGTGGCTCTGTGAATGTGCATGTAGGTTTTGGTTGATGGTTAAGAAGCTGTTGCAAGAAGTTACATTGACTAAGATTTGTGTTAAACCTGAAATGTTTCTGCTAACTATTATTCCGGATGTATATTCAAAAGAATATCGATACTTCCTTACCCATGCGACAACAGCTGCCCGAATTGTATATGCTAGCAACTGGAAACTGGAACAAACCCCTAGTAGACAACAATTCATTGATAAACTGTTTAGCGTAGCAGAAATGGACTTGCTGACAATAAGGCTTAAAGGTAGAGAGGACGAGAGTTATTTTAATATTTGGCACAAATGATACGAATGGTTGAATCTTTATGTTCAAAAGTGAATTTTTGTTTGTCACTGCTATGTTTCTTTTTGTGTGTTCTGTTTTGGCGAAGACAACGTTTCGGGTATAAGCTAAAAGTATAGCTTAGTTATATTAATGTTGGAATTCTATTTGTCCATGTAAGTTGGACAATTTTCATAAATACCTTTAGGGAGGACTCAGTGGTTACTGGAAGAAGCTAGGAAGATACTCATCAACAAGGGACTTTTATGAGCATTTGATATGTTTACTAATTTTAATTAAATTTTTTGTTTTACACTATATTTTTATTTTTAATGTTAAAGGTCCCCAAGGGCTCTGTTGAGCCATGCAATCCCATAGTATTTTAGAAATAAGAATACTTGAGGAAGATAGGAATTTGATTCAGGGGTGTCAAACATATGGCCTGCAGGTCTCCAATCTGGCCACCGAGCAACTGGCTCTCTGCTGTTCCCTGTTTTGCAGCTCCTTTTGCCTAGTCTCCTATTTCCTGCTTTGCAGAGATAAAGAAAGCTAAGCCTCCCTTCCCTTGATTGGCTGATGGTTCCTCCCTCTAGCGAGGAAGGGGGGGAGGGAGAGAGAGAGACGGAGTCCCTTGGCATTTTTAAGAAAACCAACAATGTTTTATTCCAGATATAAACTTTTGTGTGTAAGCACACTTCTTCAGAGAGAGAGAAGGGGGAGGAATGAGAGCAGGGGGGAGAAAGAGCCACAAAGAGAGAGATGGAGTCCCATGGCACTTGGCACTATGATTCTGTTCCAGGTATAAGCTTTTGTGTGTGTGCATACTTCCTCAGAGAGAGAGAAAGGGAAGAGGGGAGGGAGGGAAAGAGCCACAGAAAGAGAGATGGAGTCCCATGGCACTTGGAGAAATCCCCTTTTCCTGTTCTAACAGATGGAGGGGAAGGAAACCTAACAGCATAGCTTGCATTCTTTATTAGTCAAAGGGAGCAAGAGTCCAGTAGTACCTTAATGACTAACAAAATTAGCAGTAGTGTACGAGCTTTTGTGAGTCACTGCTCACTTCTCCAGATAACAGCTAGAATATGTTCATCTTTCCTTATGTCTTGGAGAGTGAAGTGATTTCAGACACCAAATGACAGTAGCAGGGACTGGTAATGATGCACAAATCAGTGCCTGCGTGTTCCCATGGCTGAATTGAAAACACACAGTCGGAGTCCAACGAGTTAGATGAATATCTGTTTAATGCATTCAGAACAGGGAATACAGGGCTAAGTACCTTAGCACTTCAGCAATTCCAAGCTGTATTTTGCCATAACCAGGAAGGGCAGAAGGTCTTATACCACAAATGACCTCACATATAGTTTACACATTAAAGAATCTCTAATTGGTACCAAGCAGTTAACACCATACAAGCATCATTTGAGTTTAAACCTTACCATTGGTCATGTATGTCAGTGATTGCATTTGCTTATCTGCTCTCCAGAACAATGGGAACATTAGAGAACACTGGGTTCCTTTTTGACCTGCATATGGAGGGCCTGCTAATAAGGGTTATGAATTACATTAAACTTGCTCTCAGCATCATTGCAGCTTGCGCATTTCATTTCTACTGCATCCTAATTCCACCTAAAGAAGCTTCTTATACGAAAAAATGCAATTATAAAAAATATATATTCTGCTATAAGTGTCTCTTTAATCAGAAGCTTCTAGGTTACATACCAAAATCTGGATCTATTATGACTAAACTTTTAAAGGCACAGTGACAACTGTCAATATATATATCAAGGAGAGAGCGTCAGAAATCACATTCAGAAATCACATTCTTTTCCCCTTGTCCTACAGTAATGAAAAAAGAAACCTAGGGCTCAGTTTAGTCCAGGAGGATGCATTGTCTTGAGTTTTGTGATCAGTTGCAATTCAGCAGTCTCTCTTTCTAATCTCCCTTTGAAATTCCTTTGTAAGAGAACTGCTACTCATAAGACGGCAGCTGAATGTCCTGGAAGGTTAAAATGTTCCACCACTGGTTTTTGAATGTTGTGGTTTCTAAAAGCAGTAAAAAGACTAAGAGTCCAGTAGCACCTTAAAAATTAAAAAAAATATATTGTGGTAGGGTATGTGCTTTCATGAGTCACTGCTCATTTCTTCAGACTTATTTCTATTTATTCTTTGCATCTTCCTGGACTGAATCCTCCTGTACCATATTGACTCCTAGGTTTCCTGTCTCATTACCAATGCTGATATCTCCATGCCTACTACCCCTCTGCATAACACCTAATCCAATCACACCTGCTATAGCCATTCGGCATCTGAAATCATCTTTTTACATTTTATATCTCCAGTACCTCGTTACATTTTATGGCACACATGGCCTAGCCTGACAAAGTGACATTTGTGTCAGATCCGGCCCTTGTAACAAATGAGTTCAACACCTCTGATTTAACTGCCTCTTTCCCCTTTCTCAAAACTTGCAAGTCTCAATACAGTGTGAATGCTGAGACGCCCTCTGGTGTTAGCTAGAAAAAATATCCTGCATACTAAGGAGGATTGTTAACAGAAAAGAATGCAAAAGTTAATAACTTAATTTTGACTGAGCAGAGAAGTACAATTGATTTATTGGCATGGTGTTATGTTGTAAATTTGAATATGATTTAGGTAAAGTAAGCATCAAATCTTCTAACAACATAAAAGGAAAGAGGTTAAAAATGTTCTGATGTTACAAACATATCAGTACTCAGTTTGGCTCCAAATTCTGGGCTTGTTTTCAAACTTCAGGTGTTAATCACTTGAAGTTTGAAAGCTAGCATAGAGTGCCTACTATAGACAACACTGAACATGAAGTACCTTACTTCAGGTGCCCTTGTCATCTGAGGTAAGATGGGAGGCAACCCAAAAATGGCCTTCTCAGTTGTGGCACCAAGACCATGGAACTCCCTCCCCAGGCACATGTCTGTGCCCTCCTATCACTGTCTTCTGCCAGTGAGTAAAGAATTTGTTTTGAGTGATGTTCCCTCAGTGACCTCTCCTTCCTGCCTTATGTCTTCATTCCTGAGTCTCTGTTTTTATATACGTATTTTACTTTTGCTTTTAAATCAGTTTGATTATTCTTTTATGATGTTCACCATTTAATAGTTAGCTGCCTCTATGACCTTAATCAGGCAGCAAGGCAGAATATAAAATCTGCAATTAAATTAATAAACACAGTATTTACCTTCAAATATAGTATAGGATGTATATTGTCACCTCACTTATTTAGTTTATATGCAGAGTACATCATGCAAAATGCTGGCCTGGATGAATCACAAACCAGAATTAAGATTGACGGGAAAAACATCAACAACCTCAGATATGCAGACAATACCCCTCTAATGGCAGAAAGTGAAGAGGACCTCAAGAGCCTTTGCTAAGTGTGAAAGAGGAGAGCACAAAAGTTGGCTTGAAACTCAACATCAGAAAAACTAAAATCATGGCATCTGGCCCTATGACGGGCGATCTTATAATCTGCTGTATTGTGACATTCTGTGAGGTGACCGATCAGCCTTGCCTTTACTGTACTGACCCGCTCCCTCTATCTCCTAATAATCTCTTCAGGGTTTGTTTTAAATTTCTTTATAGGTATGTTGAGGACCACTGCTAGATATATTTGTTGTTGGTTTTAAGAGTCAGGCACTAATGCGTTTTCACTTCAAAACAAAACAGTACTTTATTTTCTTAACACAATGGGGGATGTATACACAGTTGATACTTAATTTCTTTATAGGCTGGCACATTTGGCTTGGATTACACTTAGGCAGTAGGCTAAATTGTTTCCAGTTTCTTTAGATGCCCATAAGTTCACTCAACACCTTCATATGTGCAGTCTCCTGTCCTGCTTGGTGGTTAGCCTTTTGCCTTTGGCTTCCTGGCCCTTTTTCCCCCTTGAGTCCCAACTGGCCACCAACCAGCTGTCCAGACTCTGCCAGACCTTTCCTCGGCCCTCACTTAACCACCTAGCCCAGGTTCTTCAGGAGTGATGTATTTTGTGTTGGTGACCGCTTATGTGCTCTGCTTTCACTAGTCTGTCCACTGTCCCCTGAACCAGACTATCCAGCCCCCAGTTATGTGCTTCAACTGGTATTTTAGGCTGCTCACACAGAGCTACAGAGAGACTGTTCCCTCCACAGACTCTCACCCTCCACTGTCAGTTGTGCCCCTTAAAAGAGTCAGTCACTGAGTGTTCTGAGCCAAATGGCCCCCTCCTCACTCAGTCATGTGACTCAGCAGTGTTCCTTGTTTACATTCTGCTGGTCCCAGATCTTTAATTCCATCACAGGCCCCATCACCCCCTGGCAAACAGAAGGGAAGTTGTGGAAACAGTGACAGACTTCATGTTCCTGGGATCCAAGATCACTACAGACGGTGACTGCAGCCATGAAATTAAAAGATGCCTGCTCCTTGGAGGAAAGCTATGGCAAACCTAGACAGCATAATAAAAAATAGAGACATCACCCTGCCAACAAAAGTCCATATGGTCAAAGCAATGGTATTCCCAGTAGTAATGTATGGCTGCGAGAGTTGGACTATAAGGAAGGCCAAGCTCCGAAGAATAGAGTCTTTTGAATTATGGTGCTGGAAAAGACTCTTGAGAGTCCTTGGTCCCTTGGACTGCAAGGAGATCAAATCAGTCAGTCATAAAAGAAATCAACCCTGACTGTTCCCTGGAAGGCCAGATACTGAAACTGAAACTCAAATACTTTGGCCACCAAATGAGAAGGGAGCACTCACTGGAGAAGACCCTGTTACTGGGAAAGATTGAAGGTCAAAGAAGGGGACAGCAAAGGATGAAATGGTTAGACAGTGTTATCGATGCAACTAACATGAAATTAGGCAAACTCCAGAGCATGACGGAATACAGAAGGGCCTGGCGTGATATGGTCCATGGGGTTGCAAAGAGTCAGACTCGACTGTGCAACTGAACAACAACAACATAGTTTTGCAGGAGTGGAGAGTTATTAATTAGAATAAGTGGGAATCTGCAAAGACTTATAGGGGCATCTCAGTTACCCTCCTCCACTATTCCCTCTTTCCCTTCCCTGTAAGCCTCCATAGCCTCTCCTCTTTTCCTGCTTCCTTCTCTCTTTCCCATTGTGACGTACAGTAAATGGTTAATGCTGTAACCTGGTCTGAGAACGTTGAGTGACGGGATTCAAATGGAATTCTTGAGAGTGTCAGTTGGGAGTTGAGAGTGTTAGTTAGAAGTTGGGGGTTGAGAAACAAGGAGAGAGTGAAGCAGACTGTGGGAGGATCAAGAAGGATCCTGAGTTAGGGAAGTGGGACAAGTAGCCCATCCCTATAAAGACTGAGGAAAAGAGCTCCTAGAAACCGGGGGGGGGGGGGGGGGGTTGATCCCTAGCCAGTGTATAAGGACGGAAACTGGAAAACAGTGTTGCACTTACTTGAAACTGTTGTTCATTGATGTCTTCTGTGCAGACACATTGGGACTGCACTAGCTCAGGCATGCCTTGGAGAAGATTATTGTAGCCTAGCTCCAACAGGGAGTGCCTTCCCTGGGTCCCTGTGCAGGCTCAGGTCTTCCTGCCCAGGGGCGTAGACTTTTTAAATCCGGGGGGGGGGCTCTCTCGTGCGCACGCACACGGGACCATGTCCCCGCCGCTCCTCCCCCCCCCCCCGCCCCAGGGAGGCAGGCGCAGTCTTGGCGGCGGCGGCGGCAGCCAGCTGGCCGGCTGACTGTCGCGCGCGCGAGTGGGACCATGTCCCCGCCGCCTCTCTCCCCCCCCCCCCGCCCCAGGGAGGCAGGCGCAGTTTTGGCGGCGGCGGCAGCCAGCTGGCCGGCTGACTGCCGCGCGCGCGAGTGGGACCATGTCCCCACCACCTCTCTCTCCCCCCCCCCGCCCCAGGGAGGCAGGAGGGCAGGCCGGGGGTGGGGGGGAAGGAGAGGCAGCGACGGCCAGCTGGCCGGCGAGCGCTCCCAGCGGGCGCTCCATTTTGCGGGGGGTGGCTGAGCCCCTCCCCCGGAAATTTCGGAGGAGGCTCGAGCCCCCCCCGTAGTTGACGCCCATGTTCCTGCCACGTGCAGCATGAGATCTGGGGCGGTGCTCTACCTCTCCCTAAGTTCCCCACACTGCTGCGGGGGAAAAAGGACCAACCAGAGAGAGAACTCATGGCGGGGAAGGAGGGAGGGAAAGTGTGTCTGCACAGAAGACATTGATGAACAACAGTTACACGTAAGTGCAACCCTGTTTTCATCATCCATCTTCTAGTGCAGACCCACATTGGGATATTGAGTAGCTTACCGTAGAAGGCGGGGTAGTTATCTCACTGTAACAATGAATGAAGTACTGCCTTGCACATGTCTGCATCCCTTCTGGCTTGACAATCCAGGGCATAGTGTTTAACAAATGTCTCTTCTGTCTTCCAGGTGGCAGCCTTGCAGATCTCCATCAAAGGAACCCAGTGAGGGAAAGCTGCCAATGTCGCCAATGCATGTGTGGAGTATGCCCTTACCTCTAGTGGAGACCATTTCCCCAGCACTTTGGCAACCCATCTGGCAATTGTCTGCAAGGAAGCTGCTTTACCCAAGCTCGTAGCTACAGTGGGGCATCTCAGGACCAGGCCTCCCAACTTCCCATCCAGCCAGTTTATTTTATTTTTTGTGCACACCATGGCCGAGGCACACCACAGGGCATGTCTGCTCTCTACTCCAGCTCTGCCCATAAGCTTCCTGGGGGCCTCTGGCCAGCGACAAACTGCTGGATTCTACAGTCTAATCTAGCAAAAGCAATTCTTAATGTTCCCATTCATTCATATGTTCGGTGTGATCTTGGGCATGCAGTATGCATGACCACCTGTGTGTGTGCATGCACGAGTGTACATTGCTTTCATCCACTCAGTGCCGAGTGAGGTAGCTGTGGTGAAAGGGAAATCACCTTTGCAATCACTTTGGGTGTTGTATTATTCCCTCTCCCAGGTTTCTCCTTTCTAATCGCCTCTCTCTAATCACCCCTGGCTTTTAAATTTCCCTCCAGCCTTTAAATAATGATAACAATACACTGCCTCATCTCTCTCTCTCTCATATTGCTTTTTTTAAAAAATCTGCACACACAATGGCTGAGCCAAGCCATCACCCTGTCCATTGATGCATTCGCCTCTCTCTCATCACTTTTAAAAAACCTTTACTCTCTTGTCACTCCTGACACAGCCTGGGTGTGTGTGTCAAGTTGCCCCCTGACTTATTTAAATGACCTTCAAAATCAAAAATCCTGGCTATGGCCCTGACTTTACCCTTCTTTGGGCCCCAATAGCAGATAAACAAAGCCTTATCTTTCCAAAAACCCTTGGCCCTGTTTAAATAATAAAGGAGTGACCTCCTAACGTCTGAAGTATGCAGAGATGATTCAGCCTCCAAGGAAGGAGAGGAGAAGAAAACAGGGAGCACTATTTCTTGAGCTAAATAAAACTTTGACACTATTTTAGGGAGAAACTCTAGGCTAGGGTGTAAAAGAACACACTATGGGAAAAACTTCAAACACGGTGGGTTGCAACACAGTGCTGCCAGTTCGCTGCCCCACCTGGTGGAGGTAACCGCCACGAGAAAAGTGACCTCTCTAGACAGGTGAGACAAAGAGCATGAGATAGGGGCTCAAATGGGGCTCCCAAGAGTCCAGACAAAAAGTGTAGGGAAGAACCACTTCAGTACAATTGTGGGAGTGGGGAAAAACTTTTGCCAGCCCCTTAAGGAACCTCTGTGCTAGCTTATGAGAGAATAGCAAAGATCCTGTGACTTCCTCATAATAGGCTGATAAGACCACTAGGTGCGTTTGCACTGATGAAATAGGCCTGACTTAGCTAGGCTAAGTAGGTAGTCTGATACTACAGAGAGTTGGCATGTAAATGGGCACTGGCCTCACTCCCTACACTAAGTATGGAACTGAGCCTACTTCAAGCCATAGGCATATCTGGTTGGATGGTTTGAGTGCCTTAAACAAAACCTTCATCATGCCAGTGGAAAAAAACATGTTTACTGCCTGATCTTCCAGGCTGTGAGGTGTAGCCTCCAGATATTCGGGTGTAGAAGTCCATCCCATACTAACAGGTCCCTCTCCTCTGGGAGCTACACAAACTTCCCTTTCATTAAGTAAAAGAGCTTTGTGAACCAAGATTGTCTTGGCCAAAGGAGCACTATGAGAGCGCCATCTGAGCCCTCCACAAAGATCTTTCCTGGTGATGATGGGTGTAGGGCAGAATGTGTAAAACAAGGCCCCCCTCCAAGTGAACTGGAACATGCCCCCAATGGAGGGGGGGCGCTCCTCACTAGTGAGCAGAACACCACTGCTTTGGTGTTTTCTGTCATGGCAAACAGGTCCACCACGGGTTGTCCCCGGGCCCAACAAATTGGACGGAGGTACACCTCCTGAAGGAACCACTCATGACTGGTTCTGAAAACCCTGCTGAGAGCATCTGGTTGGACATTGGAGGCCCCTGCAATGTGAATCACTCTGAGGGATACCACCAGTTCTATGAGCATCTCCCACAGCAGTTGCCTCCATGCATAGTCTGCTAGAACCAGTGCCCCCCTGTCTGTTCAACTGGTGAATGGTGGTTGAGTTATCTGATTGTAACAGGACTTTCTTGTTCAGAAGAATGTCTGCAAACATGGTAAGGGCTAAATGTACAGTGCATATTTTGAGTACATTAATATGGAGGGGGGACTGAGAGGGTGACAAGAGTCCTTGTGCTGAACGATTTAAGCAGTGAGCCCCCCAGCCCTTCAGAGAGGCATCTGTGGTGAGTGTAACCTCAGGAACCCAAGCTCCAAATGGTACCACTTGGAACAGATTGGACTCATCCAGCCACCATGCCAATGTTCTTATGACCTGCCTGGGAATCGAGAAATGGAATCATGGGGTGTGTTTAGTAGGGTCAAATCTCCATATGAACAAGAGTGGCAATGGCCTCATATGGAGCCTGGTAGTGGGGATAACTCAGGTAGTGGAAGCCATGAGCCCTATTAAACACTGGATTGTGAAGACCGACTGCCAGCATTTCTTTGTAAGGATACAAACCATGGCCTTAATGGCCTTAGCCTACTCTATTGGTAGGAAAGCTTTGCCCCAATGGAATCAAGGACTGCTCTTATGAACATCACTTCATGTGTGGGAATGAGCTAAGATTTATTGGTGTTAATCACTAAACCCAATAGAGAGCAAGTGGAACAGGCACACAAGATGGTCTCCAATAAATGCTCCTGGGTAGGGGCCATGATAACCAGTCATCTAGACAGAGGGAAAGTGGCCCTGGGATCTCAGAAAAACCATTACCACTGCCACACACTTTGTGAATACCCATGGGGCAGTGGTGAGCCCCAAAGGGAGTGCTGTGAACTGAAAGGCCTTGAAACCTGACCTGAAACTCTATGGATTTTAGCCACCGAGATAGGGAAGTACACATCCTTGAGACTGAGGACTGTGAACCAACAGTTTGGTGACATTAACTCCAAGAGGGATAAAATGGAAATCATTTTAAACCTAGGAACTTTAATGAACTTGTTTAACTTTCTCAAATCAATAATCGGTCATCTTCCCCCATCTTTTTTGTCTACCATGAAAACTTTGGAATGGAACCCAAAACAAGTGAAGTCCCTCCAGTACTTCCTCCACAGCCCCTTTGGTGATAAACTCCTATATCCCCAGCGAGCACTTCAATCAGGTTATCAAAGCCACCTGGTTTTACCAGGGCCCAGGGAGGCCTGATTGGTGGCAACAAGGGCCAGGGCTTTTTCGGTGGCAGCCCCATTCTGGTGGAGCTCCCGAAGAACATCAGGGCCCTGCAGGACCTTTTACAATTCCACAGGGCCTGCAAGACGGAGCTCTTCCGCCAGGCGTATAAGTAGGGGCCACCACCATGTTTTTATAGCCTTGGCCCAAACAACAAACATCACCGCTCAGACCATCAGCACCTGTTGACGCTGTTGTGATGGGTGGTGAAGTGGCACCATTTAGTTGGAAGGATATTGCACACTGTTCTGGATATTATATGCTTTTAAACTGCATTTTATGTTTTTACTGTTTATGGTACAGGTTGTTAGCTGCCCTGAGCCTGCCGAGAGGCAGGGAAGATGGGATATAAATCTAATAAATAAATAAATATACCTGGGTGTCGAGCTCAGGGGCTTGGTTGTCCACCACCGAAGAGGCGGGAATGCGGGGGGGTGGATTCATAGTGAACTCTAGTTTATAACCCTCTTGAACGACTGAAAAAACCCATATGTCATCTGTAACCAACTGCCACCCAGGCACAAACTGGTGCAATTTATCTCTGAACATGGGGCCCATAGATGTTCCCAGAACCGGGAGTCAGAATTTTGGCTGTGCTTGTTGCTGCAGGCCCTGCTCTTTCTGTGGCACTTGGGAGGACTGACTGTACCATGGGGTATGCCTCCACTTTTGAAACCCCATATGTTGAAGGGGCTGTTGAGGATACTGGGGTTGGAATCCTTGTCTCTGAGCTCTATAGAACGGA
The DNA here is from genome assembly GCA_029233225.1 of Lepidodactylus listeri. Taxonomy (NCBI): domain Eukaryota; kingdom Metazoa; phylum Chordata; class Lepidosauria; order Squamata; family Gekkonidae; genus Lepidodactylus; species Lepidodactylus listeri. The sequence goes on along the minus strand of JARCFY010000002.1, from coordinate 64,269,504 downwards.
GTCGTGAATCATTTTTGGCAGGACTGGAACCAATGTATCTGCATTGGTTGTGAGAAGATGCTTAGAGATTTTGCTATCTGGCAATTCTTTTTCTTAATAGACAGGAAGTCATCCATGGCCGGTGAAAATAAAGTGTCCCCTCTAAAGAGTAAATCCTCTACCCTGTAGCAGGTGTCTAGCAGAAGGGCTATGATATGCAGCTATGCATGGCACCGAAGGATAATGCTGGAGGCCATGGACTGGGAGGCTACATCAGCTGCATGGTTTCCTGCATTTATCTCTGTTTGGTGACCTTGATGGCTTTGGACTAAATTAGCTTTACTAGTGAACTTGACTCTTTCGGCAGCTTGTCAAGGTGTTGAGAGAGGCTCTCCCACAAAAACAGCTGACAACCAGCCATAATCATTTGATAATTAGCCACCGAGAGCCAGTTTGGTGTAGTGGTTAAGTGCACGGACTCTAATCTGGGAGAACCGGGTTTGATTCCCCGCTCCTCCACTTGCACCTGGCTGGATGACCTTGGGCAAGCCATAGCTCTGGACCAGCTGTTCTCTCAAGGACAGCTTGGAAATAGAGCTCTCTCAGCCCCACCTACCTCACAGGGTGTCTGTTGTGGGGAGGGGAAGGGAAAGGAGTTTGTAAGCCGCTCTGAGACTCTTAAGTGAGTGAAGGGCGGGATATAAATCCAATCTCTTCTCTTCTTCTTCACCTTATAGCTAAAAGCCGCAGAGGCATAAGCTTTCTGCCCACTGTACTGAGTCGCTTGCTCTCTCTGTCCTCAGGGGCATTGTGTTGGCCCAGCTTTAGCCTTGTATGCATGTCTTCCATTACAAGCAATGATGGGGGTGGGTGGACAAAGGGGAAAGGACACGAGTCCTGTTTGATTCAGTTAAAATTCTGGATCCTCCTTGGGGTTGCTTGTAAGGAGGCAGGTTTACACCAGACTTGCATGGTGTTTTCCGCTAATCCCTCAAGGATGAGGAAGTCTACAAGACCGAGGACTCAGGGTGGAAAAGGCTCAGGATCTTGTCTTTTGGACAGTTTTCCATGGCCGAAACCTCAATCTCCAATGCTTTAGTTATTTGGAGCATCTGTTCCCCATACAATTTTAAATCTTTATTGAGTGAGACGGGGTTGGGTCCCCCAGAGCATCATCAGGCGATTAAGGTACTTTCTGACTCATAGTGAGAGGTTGCCTCTGCAGCCTTTAAAAATGGAGTTGGAATGGAACCAGGGGAACCCCCTTCATTGTCTTCAGCCTCTATCAGAAAATGTGACTGAGCAGACTCCTAGCGCTTCAGGTATGCAGGGGACATAAAGTATGCCAGCTGAGTCCAAGAACTGGGATGCCAGGTCTCGGCCAGTTTGATTTGTTGAGCAGGCGGTATGCTCTGAATCTTGCTCTCCTCCATATCTGAGAGGGAACATATAGACATGGACTGTCTCAGTGGAGGGGTGCACGGTGTGGGTGGGAGAGGGTGTTTATCCTGATGTTTTTCTTCTTTCCTGAAGATTCACCTTAGGCCTGAGATCGCTCACCGTGCTTGACCTTCTTATATTTCTTTAGTGGAGGCCCAGAGAGCGACCATTCTTGGGTCAAGGCTGCAGAAGATGAGGATCCGGTTTGATCGAGCTTGGATCCCACAGTAGTGGGTGATGACTTCTCTGATGGAGCTGGCTTAGACTTAGATGCTGTGTTGGTCGGAACAGATTGGACCAAAGGAGTCCTGGAACCCAGTGGGTTAGAAGCAGCTGAAGTCATGGCTTTCTGGGCTGGAGGTCACATGGCTGGAACCAACGTGGCCAGGGCCGAAGCTAAGAGCATATTTCCCCAGAGTGGGTGGCTCTGGCCAACTGAGACTTCACTGTTAGTTTTGACATATCTGGCATGCCACCACATTATAAACCTCACCCAGGCAGATGTCATGATTGTCTCTCTGGAGGATTGTGGTGCTGCATTGTGCACACTTCTTTAAAATAGCCATAGTGGGTGGTCCTGCAAGGCAGGGCACAAGTCCAAGCTGGCAGGCACAAAGGATATGCCCTCCGAAAAGGGCTACAGCAACAACTGAAAATAAAAATATAGGTCCAAGTCCGGCGTGGTCCAGGCCTAGGCTCTGAAGCATGCAGAAGAAAGAACACGGAGCTTCACTGATTGAGGTCTCGTCTCCATAGCAGTGGAAATGAAACTGAGGGAGAAGTAGGGTGCTGCCTCAGATCTCGTGCTGTATATGGTGGGAAGACCCATGCATGCACTGAGACCCAGGAAAGTTGCCCCCTGTCTGAGCTAGGCTACAAAAGTCTTGTCCATGGCAGGCTTGCACAAGCACAGTCCCAATGTGGGGCTGCACTAGAAGACAGATGAGGAACTTGTGTTAATGTTCCTGCCTTCACCAACTTTAGTGTCTGAGACCAAGAAACATAGGCTTGTTTATGTAAGCAGAGACTGCCAAGAAATCTCTCTCCTCAAGTTTTAAAGAGCTGTCTGAATAACAAAGCTTGAGTTCAGTGGCACCTTTTAAGACCAGCAAAATTTTATTCAAGGCATGAGCTTTCGTGCGCATGCACACTTCCTCAGATACATACATCCACGCACAAGAAAGCTCATATCTTGAATAAAACTTAGTTGGTTTTAAAAGTGCCACTGAACTCAAACTTTGTTCTACTGCTTCAGACCAACATGGCTGCCCACCTGGATCTGTCTGAATAACAGAAAGAGCTACTTGTTGGTGACAAATTATCTGGTGTTTATTTTTATACAAAGTTACCTCATTTCAGTTGCTGGTTCACCTAATAAGTCCCAAACCTGATTCCTACCTGACCATTTCCCTTCAAAGTGAAATAAAATAGTTTTGATTTACCATCAGCCTCTTGTGTGCCATTATAAAACAAGGACAGAAGAAGGATTTTAGTCTCTCCCTTCAGTTCCCTAGACTGGGTCAGCATTTATCAATATACATTCAAACGACTGGGTGGGACACCGGGGGGGGGGGGGAGCTGCTCAACCAAGAACAATATAAAGGGAAATCCTGTGAGGGAGGACAAATCGTCATACCCACCAACATCCAACCTACCTTTATCTGCTCCTCTGTCTTCAGGTTTTTCTCCCCCCTCCAGCAGCCTCTACCTAGAGAAACTATGGCCAGGTCCACTTACATGGTAGGAAACTTTCAAGGGTTTTTGGGGGGCCCATCATCTATCTCCTGTAACCCTCTTTTCCCTTTATCTCCTTCCATTCACTATTTCCTTTTTCTGTCCTCCTGGCAATCCCTCAAAACTCCCCTTTCCCTGCCTCAGTATCTCTTTCTTGGCTATCCACCAGCCTTCCTTTTATATGGCTCCCATTTTCAGCGATATTTATTATTTATTTACTTCATTTATTCCCCATGGGGATCAAAGCACCTTATGTTATTCTTCTCTCCTCCTTTTCATGTATACAATAACCCTGTGAGAAAGATTAGACTGCAAGTATGTGACTGGGCTAAAATCATCTAGTGAGCTTCCACCGCAAGATTCAAACCTGGGTCTCCTAGACCCTACTCTGAAGCTATAACCACTATACCACACTGGCTTTTATAGAGTGGCTGCTGTTGAACAGTAGTCAGCAGTCAGGTAATTAATTATCATAAATACATCTCCCAATCTTCCCTTAAACAGTCACTGGAGTTGCCAATCTCCCTGTGGGGCCTGGTGATCTCACAGAAATCACTGTGTTCCCCAGCCACAGCACATCATTTCCCCTACAGAAAATTTTTCAGCTATTACAACTGATCTCCAGATGACCAAGATCATTTCTCCTGAAGACAATGGCTGCTTTGGGCAGTGGACTCTATGGAATTATACCCTGCTGAAGTCCCTCTGCACCCCAAACCCTGCCCTTCCCAGGCTCCACTCCTCAAATCTACAGGTATTTCCCAACCCAGAGTGGGCAACCCTGTAACTGGCTATGGAACCACTTTCCAGACCCTTGGAACCCAGAAGACATGGCATAGGAGGTGGTTTTCTACCTTAGCTGCCACTGCATAACCCCAAATCAACATTGTACTTGCTACGATCTGTATTGATTGCTTAGCTTTTAATGTGATTTAATGGAATTTTATGTGTTTTAACTTTGTATATTTATATTATGTTGTTAGCCGCCTAGAGCCAGTCCCTGGTAAGGCGGGATATAAATAGAAACTAATAAATAAATAATAAATAAATAAAGCACTGTGTGTAGAATAGCCAGGAGATCCTAAGATTGTTTGGCATCCAAAAGTTCTCACTCTTTTAGCATTATGCACAACTAGGTAACAAGTTAAACTTTTTTTTAAGGCAAGAGATGTTTCAGAGGTGGTATGCCATTGCCTGCTTCTGTGTCGCAGCCATGGGATTCCTTGGAGATCACCCTTCCAAATATTCTCCAAGGCTGATGCTGCATAGCTTCTGAGATCTAATGGGATTGGGCTAGCCTGGGTTATCTAGTTGAGTCATACAAGTCAGGTGATAGCAAGTCACCCAGCGGTTGCTTCCAGGCCTATGGCTGCCAATCTCAATGTGGGATCTAGACCAGTGTTTTTCAACCACTGTGCCGGGGCACACTGGTGTGCCGCGAGATACTGTCAGGTGTGCCACAGGATTTTTTCAATGAAAGAAATGTGCCTTCCGGGCTGACCTTCCGGGACGCGTTAAAATACATCCACATTATATTTCTTCTGAAACTCAGGTCAATGTTATGGGAAGGAGCCATCACACTTTGGATCTGTAACTTACGATTTCAAGTTGAGTGGCTATTACGTGTATTTGTAATACTGTCATAGTTAATACTTGAGCTGAGGCAACTAATGACCCATTTATCTTGTATTTCAGTGTTTTTCAACCACTGTGCCGTGAGATATTGTCAGGTGTGCCGTGGGATTTTTTCAATGAAAGAAATGTGCCTTAGCTCGAAAAAGGTTGAAAAACACTGATCTAGACATCTCCCAGAATTACAACTGAACTCTAGGTGACAGGCATCTATCTCCCAGGAGAAAATGCTGTTTTGGAGGGTGGACAGTATAGCATTATAACTGGCTAAGGCCTCTCCCTTCCCCAAATCCTGCCTTTCTCAGACTCCACCAAAAAAATCTCCAGAAATTTCCCATCCGGGAGCTGGTAACCCTAGCCAGCCCTGGCCCCAATGAGTCCTCCCTCAAAGGCCAAAACAACCCTGGGAAGAACCCTGCCCCTCCCCCTGCCTTTTACCAACAGAACCAAAGCTGGAATTCTGTGGTTGTCTATCAACAGCCACTGAAGGAATCCACTGCTTAAAGCTACAGGTGCTCCATTTATTATTTGAAGAAGAGAGAGAGAAGAAGAGATTGGATTTATATCCCGCCCTTCACTCACTTAAGAGTCTCAGAGCGGCTTACAAACTCCTTTCCCCTCCCCTCCCCACAACAGACACCCTGTGAGGTAGGTGGGGCTGAGAGAGCTCTTTCCCAAGCTGTCCTTGAGGGAACAGCTGGTACAGAGCTATGGCTTGCCCAAGGTCATCCAGCCAGGTGCAAGTGGAGGAGTGGGGAATCAAACCCGGTTCTCCCAGATTAGAGTCCGCGCACTTAACCACTACACCAGACTGGCTTTGGATTTTTAACACACACACCCATGTTTGTTCATTTTTTAGATTTTACATTTTCCTGCAAACTTGGGACATTTTTCAGGTTTGTAGAAAGATGTCCTGCCCATTCACTGGATTTAAGTATCCAAAGATTTGCTGACTTTGCTACTAGAATATACAAGTAGGAACCTGAAAGGACTTGTGGGAGGCATCTCATTTCCCCCTCCCCCATTTTGAAAATTCTCACAGCCTTTCCTTTTCCTGCTTCTTTCTCCCCTTCCCACCTAACAGCCAGCCTACATTTATCCGCCCCTTTGTCTTCAGGTTTCTCTCCCCCTGCCTCCAGCATCCCTACCTTGGAAAACTATGGCCCAGTTGTGTGTTGTTGGCCACTGGGCCAGGCCTATTTGCATGGTAGGGAACCCTCAAAGATTTGTGGGGGGGGGGGACACTTTCCCCTGTATCCCTCTTCCCACACTATTTCCTCTTTCCTTCCTCCTGGCAACCCCCATATCCTCTCTTTTCCCTGCCTCATTCACACCTTCTCAGCCATTCACCAACCTACTGGTTGTCTGCCTCCCATCTTCAGACATATCTTTCTGCTTGAGGAAACAGTCTCAAACTAGAAATCTCCAATATCAGCATCATCTCAGGATACTTAAATCCAGTGACTGGAGCCATGCTTGGGCAAGACAGATCCTTCTACAAACCTGTACAACAGCTCAGGTTTGCAGAAAAATCTGAATCTAAAAAACAACAAAACCCACCACACTTTCAGGGGTTAACATAATTACCAAATGATAAAAGGAGTGCCTGTAGCTTTAACAAACATTCCTTCAGTGGCTGTTACTAGGCAACCACAGCATTCTGAGGCTTGGTTTCTGTGAGTAAAAGTCAGGGGGAAGGGCCAAGGTTCTTTCCAGGGTTGTTTTGGCCTTTGAGAAAGAACATGTCAGGGCCAGGCCTGGTTGGCAGCAATCACTGGTTGACTTGATAGTGCCCAGCTTACATAACTCAGCTAAGCTTAGGTGCTTGCTACTGTTCATCAACAGCCATACTATGAAAGCCAGCATGGTGTAGTGGTCACAGGTTTACTGTAGGTTTGAGTCCCCATCGGGCTGTATAAGTTCACTGGATGTATTTAGGGCCAGTCACATACTTTCAAGCTCAAGCTACTTTATAGAGTTGTTGTGAAGAGAATAAGCTGCTCTGGTCTCCACTGTGGAGATGTGGAGCAGAAATAAATAAAAAATCAGATACATGAGCATCAGCAACAAGCCAAACCTAAGGAACACTTGGATAAAGAATCCTACATCTATCAGTCACCTTCCAAATCCACAGGTGTCTACAATAACAAATGGAAGGCTTGAGCAGGGTGTAAGAGTACCTTTACCAAAAGTCACAGAGGGTAGATGTCAAAGCAACCCCACCCTACTCCAACTGAATCCCTCTAATGGCAGTAGACTAAGGGCTCCATACTTGTGCTTCTCTCATGCTACTGTGATAGGAGCTTCTGTATTTGATTCACAACGAGTAACGGAATTATTGACATTCAAATCAGTTTGTATTTTGCACTTTACATTCAGATGCAGAATAAAGGTGAACTTGCATATATTATTCTCAAATGTCCAGTTTTAGCACAAGGCACCTTAGCTGCTGACTCAAGGCCTCGATTCCAGCCTGTCCAGCCTTCATTTAAGATCCGCTTCACAAAGCCTGCTCTCTGTGCAAACTAGAAACAAGGCCTTTTCAGTGGTGCACCTAAGCTTTGAAATGTCCTCCTCCTTGAGACTCACCTGGCACTTAGCTTGTTGTTGTTCAGTCACAGTCAAGCCTGACTCTTAACTTACCATCTTTTAAACACCAGTCCAAGCAAATGACTTCTACCCAGACTTTAAACTTTGAGGGTCCACCTTTTAAAGCTGCTTTTATAGTTTGCATCTCCCCTGAACACTGTTTTGTGAACATGATTTTAAACTGATTATTTTATGTCCCAGTTCATTTTAATACAAAAAAGCACAATCATTATGATTTTATTGTATTGATTTTACTTTGGGCCAACTTCAGCAGGTCTCTGGAGAGGCAGCAAAAATTGTCTAGAAAATGTATGATTTGTTCAGGGTCAAAACCAGCAAAGCAAATGAAACCATCAGGGTTCTGTTAGGTCTCCGTAAATCAGTATGCAGTGTCCTGTAGCTTCAGCTGCACTGCTTCGGATCAGTGGCAGGAAACACCTACAGCTGGTGCAACATGCAGGAAATGGATACATATTAATAGATGGGTTTGGGCAGGCTTTGCAAGAGTGCAACAGAAAAATAATTATAAATGCACTGAAATGAAACAAGTGGCATATTTTCTCCAGTTAACACACGTAGATGAGCGTGGACTGGATGCTGATACATATTTTCTTCCTGTGCCACTTAAATGAAATTTATCTCCTCACAATACTAACAGCATACTCAGGAGTTATTTGTTCAACTTATACCCCATCCTCTCCACCCAAGTAATAAGTTGCAAGTTACAATAAGTTGCCTGAAGCAAACTAGAAATTCCACTTCCAAGTGTTTTCTAAGAAACACCATGGGAGATCCTCATCAGTAGCACTCAAGAGAGGAAGCCCCAACAGACTGTGATATTGCAGCAGCCCGTTTCCCTGCTAATTCTGCATGATAGCTGCCATGCGGTCATCAGCAGTTCATGACATGCTGTGAGGTATCACTTCCTAAGGCCTCAGGTAAATCATTGCATAGCAGGCAAGGGGGGATTGGTGGGAATGCCAAGGATTTTATTGGGGGAGAGAATAAAAATTGGCCTCCAGCCTGAAGAAACTGGCCATCCCAAGCTCAAAGTTACTCCTTACCTCCCTCTTCAATACCATGCTACACTCAATTATAAGAGCTTAAGGCCCAGGGGAGATTTGTTTCAGGATCCCTTAAACATGATACAGATAACCATGGTCCTGAAAAATCCTTATGTCAAGAAGAATTGTAGAAGGCATTTCTTGTAGGGTGTACAATCCCTTTTCAGGGAATCAACATACAAGTTACTACCTTTACTGCTGCTATAATGATTTTGAATTAGAGTACCTTTTTAATTTAATTTCAATTGTAAATTCAAGAGTACAAAGTAGCAAGATGTGTTGCCATTGGAAAATATTAAATTACCAGTTTTATAAAATTTTGATGAAGCAGTTGATCAAAGTCTCAATGCACTTTCTTGCATTATTATAGCTCCTTAGCAAAACATCAAGATTGGAAAATTTTTGATTCACAAGCTCTTAAAGCGCTGTTATTTGAGATCTTCATTTCATACAGGAGTTTGTGAAAGGCAACATACTTAAAATTGTTCATTCCTTTGAAGACCATGCCGGTGACAGCTGCCAGATCCACAAGTCTTTAAGAGTTTCTACTTTTAATCTTAGTCCATTAACATTACAGATTTGCATTGTGTTATCATTCATTCTTCATTCCAGTATTCAAATGTTCAGCGAACACTGGATTTTTTATATACATAGATGGAAGTGACATTACTCAAACCTGGATCTGTAAAAACTGGAGTGAAAAAGTTTTCATTTATTCCTACACTGATGGGGCGGGGGGGGCACACACCAACTTTCCTCCTATTAAAAAAAATACCACTGGATGTACACCAGAACCACTTACATTGTAGCAGTGTTTGAACAGCAATTATTTCAGGAGTAAGAAAGAAGCCTACAAAAGGGCCAATTTAAAAACCCTTGTGTAAACGTATTATACATAAACATACATGTATTTATTAGAAAGACAAAAACATATAAGGGCCCATTGAAAGCCTCCATACAAAGTGCAAGTGACCTGAACACAAGGACCAAAACAAGTGACCTGATGCGTTTCTGCCCCTTAGGGGCCTTCTTCAGAGGTCAGTTTGAGGTACAGATAGACACGTTACAATGAAACAACCAATAAGCTAATACTGGACCAAAAAAGGAAAGTTAAGCAGCAAGATTAATAGACACACGGCAAGGATGTTTATGGTAGGTAGGTGTTGTTTTATTGTTATGTGGCCATAGGCCTTAACAATATCAAAACACTCTCAGAAAGTTTGTGCATTAACATACAATAGAAAAATTCAGCTTCTACTAAAATATATAAAACAGCTGTTAAAACTATCTCAACCTCTAGTATTTAAAACCTGTAAGACCTTTTAAAATCATTCACTTGGTTGAGTTTATGAGGCCCCTTAAGATGAGAGTCATGCGCCTGATGCCAAATGCACAACTGATGAATTAGAACATCTTCCAAGTCTGCTCCAGAAAATACCTATGTGACTATCTAGTCAGAGCTGGAGTGTCAACAAATAGCAGGAAATGCATCAGCTCGTTTGCATTGGCCCGTGTGTTCAGCCCACTTGCACTTTGTAATGAAGCTTTTACTGGGCCCTTGTTTTTAACTGGCTTTTTTAATAAATGCATGTATTTTTGTATATAATAAGTTTACACTAGGTTTTTAATATTGGCCCTTTAACAGGCTTCTTTCTTACCCTTGTGTTTTTTTATTCCAGTTTTTGGGTTGTTTTTCCCCTCCCTGTGTCTTAGAGCAATTATTTCAGTCATGATTTTTCCACCAAAAATTGAACCAACCACCAAAAATTCCACCAACCCACCTTTTCAGAAGATAATGAACTGCAAGGATGTTAACCTTCAGAGAAAAGTTATTTTATGTAATATATGAAAACCACAGGCATTGGCATATCTGTGCCTATTTTTTTCTTAAGTCACTTTCAAACAGGATTTTTGCTGATGTTTGGTTGCCAAAGTATAGCAGGGTTTTGTAACTTTCAAATCTGTTTACCTTCTCTGTTTTTCCCTTATGGATTTCAAAACTACTTTTGGAGCAGTTTTTCTTTTAATATCTGTTGGCTGACTGCCCAAATTGTCCCCTTGTATGGCATTACTTTTGCAAACACAAGCTCTTTGCAGACCTTCCAGCAACAAATTAATGTCAAGGTGATGCTTTGTCTTTGCAGGCTAAACTGGGACCTCTGCAGTGAATTCCTTCAGGGCTCATTCCCTCTTTCCTTCCTTCAGTTAAGCACTGTCTGAATCTCTGACCCTACTTCACTTTAAAGAAATCAGAAGCAGCAACAGAAAAAAGAATATATAGCAGCAGAGTTGGTGTGAGGTATAGAGCATATGGAGCTAGCTACCTTTTAATGAAATTGAAGACAAAGGATTTTACCATGAGAAAAAGATACAAAGGACAAACTGGTCTCCTCAATGATTTTTAAAAAATTTTTCCTGATCTAGTTGAGACTGTGACATAGGTCCAGCTATACAAGATACTTGAGTTTTCTGAATCGTGTGCAAACTGTTTGATGGAATATTTAGTCACAACCAATGCTCCCTCTAAGCTGTGGAGTCTTGTGAGCAAAAATTCTACTTTTTAAGCTCCTGGCATTAAAGTTGTGAGCCAGCGATTTGGCTGCTGCATAATTAGTTTGCTCTGGAGCCACCATTCCTGAACTAAGACAAGAATCTGTGAGATCGAGGCTAAAAAACTGAGCTAGCTCACACCAACTCAGCATAGAGGAAACACTGGTCACAACAGTTAAATATACACCTGTGATTCCAATATAAATGGAGATGGAGGGAAGGCATGAATGTTCCCCACAAGCAGCTTAAACAATTAGATGTAATCTGAAGAGAATGATCCAAATTCTGAGCAGTATGAAATCAATGTAGCTGTGGTATGTTTGAGACAGACCAAACGAACTTTGTACAGTACATAACTAAGTAAAGGAAATCAAGTATCCTAAGATATTATAATGGTCATTAGATCAGATGACTTAAAGAATTTTTATTCCTTCAATTTCTTCAAGAACTGGACTATCAGTCGCTATTAGCCAAGATAGCTGAAATAAAATTTCCATGTTCAGATGACTCTGATAACTAGGTGCTGGGCATCACTTTCATGCCCCAAATGCAAACTTCCAGATACTTATAGGCTGTTGGAAACAGAAGACTTAAATACATAGTTTTTAACATGATGCAACACAACAGTTCTTACACTATTTTCTCCTTAAGTGTACAGAGCTGTTTCTGATAGTCACGGTTGGGGGAGTGGGGTAATGCATCGCCACAGTCAATGGCACTGCTTTCAGCTATATCAACCTGATGTACCAGACAGGTAAAAGCATTTTGTCTGAAAACCTACCCCACTTCTATCTAATAGCAAAGAAGTACCAGAACACACACTTTTGAAATATATTTCAAAAATTAAAACATTTTACAGAACACATGTTCACAAAATAAATATGTCAACCTATAGCACCTTTGCTGAAATGGCAGTTAGTTAGCACAGCATTTTTAAGAGTGGTTGTTTTACCTGCTTCTCAAGCAGGCAAATTACGATGAAGTAGTCCAAGTCAACCAGTGAAAAACAAAGGAAGAAAGAAATCCAAAGAAAAATAGGTCTTTCTACATCATATTACTTATCAATATTGAACAGACAAAAGAATTCATGAAGTTACTTTACATTAAATTAGACCCCTGGTCCACTAAGGTCAATATTATCTACCCAGACCAAGCAGCTTGCCAGGGCCCCAGCCAGAGGTCTTTCATATCCCCTCCTACTTGAAGTGTTCAATGGGAGAGGCCAGGGTTTCTGCATGCTAGGCTGCAGGCTCTGCTACTAAGCCATGGCCACTCCAGATAGTATCACAGGCTTAAAATTCATCTTCAGCATATTCATTTTCAGGTTTTATGAAGATTAATGGAACCTATTTTCAAGTATGTGGTCTTAGATCAACTGTTCCAATATATTCACCGTTAGCAGACAGTGTAAGCACATGTGTACACTTATGAACTGCACCACAGCTGTCTTTGAGCAATAATCTAGCCCAGTGATACTCACTTGGTAGCCACCTGTGGCTATTCTGAGTATTGTTTCCCACTGGATACCCCTGCTCCATGTTCCAGAAAAATGGGCAAGGTCATTGCCCAGTAGGGCTTGGGGTTGCCAAGCAGTTTGTGCTTTGGAACCACCACCACTGGAAGGACTGGATGACAGATAGACTGCAACCCTGCCTGAGCTTGGGACTCAATGGAAGGGCCTATCCTGTCCAACAATCCTCACCCTTCTCCACAACCTCCATACTCTCATCCAAGCAACCAGGAAATTGCTGGGAGGAGAACAATCTGGCTATAGAGAAGGGTGCATAAGATCACCACCATCATCATGATGACAAACACCCAACCCAGAAAAAGAGCAAACTGGCCACAGTGAGGTGATAAGAGGTTTCCCCACACCTAGTTTCCTCTCCTCTGCATACCTTGGCAATCTTGCTTTTCACCTGAACTGCTGTGATTCATGCTGAGGAGAGAGCAGGAAGGCAGAGAGGAAAGCTTAACTACAGATACACAAGGAATGGGCTTGTTAATGTTCATCAGTGGCAGAGAGAGACAACCCTACATGAACTCTGGTAATTAAAAAGGCTACTGTTATATTAATGCCTGTGTGTTTAGTGAGGCATATAGTAGTTGTAGCTCTTTTGATTGATGGTAATTGTGAATATAGCTCCCTGCAAGCTGTGGAGTGAGTACCATTGTAATATGCCTATTAAAAGCTAACAGAAAACCACAAATAAAGCAATTTGAAAAATCAGGTTAAATGCTTGAGTTGGCTTGAATTTAAAGAGAACAGTAGTTGGCAATATTACTTGGTCTGTTTTATTTGCTTTAGTCTCCACTGCTGCTTACTTAAGACACAATCAAGCAAAATAAAGATACCTGGCATTCTTTTTCCTACTAGCCAGGAAAATACGCACCAAGGCAGCATCAGAAATGCCTTCCTGAAACATAGCCCAGTTGGTGTACTGGATTAAGGCTGTGGGCAAAGTACCTTAGGTCTAGTCTAAAAGGAGCTTCAGCTAAGAACCTAAATCCTACTAAGAAAAATCATGTATGCTTTGTACTACTGAAACATATCTTGCATCATTTAAAATGCACATTATGGCAACTCAGCTACCGTACTTCTCCCATGGTGTCACCACCACTGCCATTACAGGTAATATGAAAGAAAACAGTCTCTTCTTCCATAACCCGGACACTCCCCTGCAATGAGGCACTGATAAAATAATAGAATATCCCTCTCTTGTCTGCCATGTTCCTTTCTTGCAGCATCTCAAACAAAATATTCTAGATGATGTCAGCTAATTTCCCAGCCCTTTAATTTTTAAGTGATATGGGTAAGGATACATCACTGGTGCACCCTTGTGAAACCTTTCTGAAAGCAAGGAAATAATTTAGTAGCACATTTTCCCTCCCCATTAAGGAGTCAATTCCTGATCTATGCAATCCCACCATTTGCTCTACCTTTAAATGACCTATCATTAGCACTATTTGACAGCTGCCTACCCAGAAAACTGAAACACAAGCAAGCACCGACAGCTTTACGCTTTGTCACACAAGGTATATTTGTAAACATGTACAAGTCTGTGGGGAAAATGCACTTCAAATATATGTATCTGTACACAGACAACTCCCAAAATCACAGCGTGGTTAAAATGCAGCTGTGAAGTCACCTCCTTACACAGCTATCAACAGATTTATAAATGTGATATAAGCTTATTAAAACCGTCATTTACACATGCACAGCAACAGGAGGCTCAAAAGCACTCTAAGTCACATATGAGCTTAGTCCAGCTGTCATAAAGTACCATGAAATGCTATGGAACTTCTTAGTTATGACAAGCTTGCACCATTGCTTGCAGTGGGATATCAAACTAACTATAACCAAAACAAAGACAACATACCACATGTAGGGAGGGGCACAACAGCTGTAGTTCTCATCAATGGGGAAGAGTACATTCATTCATAGCTTAGAATCATTCCAAGGAATGACTTAAAATGTGGTTTTGTACAGCAGCATGCACCAACGTAAGCTATATCAACAATGAAAGTGCAGTACACCCCTAAATCTATACTGCGCATCAGCTCTGATCTCATTCCAACACTGTATTACCACATATTAAATACTCCGGATTTGCAGGCATCATAAATTAAATTACCACCCAGTTGGTATAATGAACCACTGTCTAATGCTTGAACAGACTATTATGGTTTCTGCTATTCTAGGAACAACACTCCTGTGCGGTTTTGTCAGCTCAAAATGTTGGGTCTCACCAGCAACATCATAGATTAAAGACAGAGCAGTTGTACACCCTATCCTTTTACAAAAATGAATGGCTTTGGGAGTTCTCAAGTTATTAACTTCACATGAGAAAAGTGTGACTTAATCTGATTTACTGTACTTTGGAACACTTAGCTATTAAAAGCCAGATACTTTCCAGAAAATTGCTTTACTTAAAAGGTCTTCCAGTGTCTTTCTTCCATTTTGACAAAGCAAAGCAAATATTTTCAAAATATCTGGAAACAGTACCCAGATACAGGGGGAATTTTTTTTTTAGCTCAGCTGCTGTGCCTACTATAAGTTTGGGGACTGTGGTTACAGAGATCATGATGACAAGAAATGTTCTTATATTAGTGCCATTTTCACCTTTTTAAGATGTTGGTTCTTTTTGGTGTAATGTTTAAGAGTGGTGGACTCTAACCTAGAGAACCAAGTTTGATTCCCCACTCCTCCACATGAAACCAGTTGGGTGACCTTGGGTCAGTCACAGTTCTCTCTGAGTTCTCTCAGCCCCACCTACCTCACAGAGTGTCTGTTGTGGGGAGAGGAAGGAAAAGCGATTGTAAGCTGCTCTGAGACTCCTTCAGGTATAAACCCAACTCTTATTATGATGATGTCATGAGCATGAAGGCATTTTAAAACTCAATGTGGCAATACTACTATTTTGTAAACTTTTCCGGGGTTCTCTCTTCTCAACTCATCTTGCATTTTCTGAGGACAGTTTAAGTTAACTTGTCTCCAAGATACAATGCAACTTTGCTGAATAGAAACTCTTAGCTGTATTACTTAATACTGAGATTTTGTTAAAGAAGCAAACTATTTAACTCTTCAGTACAATGGAACTTGCTAATACAGACAGTACTCAAGTGATTAAAGGCTACAGCCTGGCACAATGCAGACACTTAAAACTTTAAAAATTAGAGTATCTTATAGAAGACAGTGATAAATTAACCAGTTAAAAGTCTCAGCAGCTAAAAGACTATGCCAGTCAACTTTGCAATGAAAGAACTGTGTAGCACTACCAGCTAACAGGTTACAAATAGTGTTTTGAAATATAAAGCAGGCAAAAGTCATGCTAGTCTGTAACTTCCAGATAGCTGAACCAACCCTATTTGGCAGCAAAGTATAAAAAAATCAGACCAAACTCTCTCTGCCACCCAGCCTCCCAAAAGCAGGTGCGCATCTGAGAACCATCTTTTTGGAACTGCACTCATTTCATGCACAATTAGCTAGAAGCAGTTAGGGTCTGGTACGTCCATGCTTACTCAGAAGAGTGGATGAACGTTAACTGGAATTCTTCCCTCCATTCAGCACATCTGGCACGCCAAATGATCTCCAACACTTTAGACAATGAATTTCATCTACAGGCCATCTAAAAATATTTGACTTTTATGTTGCTGGACTATGTTACAATTCCAGTAACTTTTTAAAACATGCCATTAATGCCCAAAAGCTTCTCTGCAGCCACTGCCAATGTATTAAATATCCATGAAATTGTATTCACATTTCACTCCCTAATAATGCTGAAAACAAGGCCTTCCAGGTAAGGCCTTTTATCACCTGACCATTATTTTCTATGGTGCACTCTTATTCAGTGACTTAAAGCAGACACATTTTGGGATGACATTAAGAGGCAGTAACTGTGGCGCTAATCTGTTTTTAGATATACAACCACACACAACTCTTCGCATAAATACAGCAGAGGCAAATAATCTTGTCAGATAGGAACAGAGACCATCATAACTATGTAGTAGATCAAGACATCAGTAGATGAGCTGAGAACTTTATTCCATCAGTGATTCTAAAATTCTATACACAAGTCCAGCCACAGTAGTGTGTGTGTGTTAACCAAGATATGTCATAAAAGAATTCTTGCACCTGCCAATTACCAAGAACTGATGCAGAAGTTGATAAACAGCAGTCTAGTTCTTAGTAATAAAAAAGAACACTCTGATCAGTTGGAAGGATGTGACACCACTCTATACGCACTTGTAAACTCACTAATCACAGCAAACTTGTGAGCATCATTCATAATTACGTTAATACTGCCTTCAAGCTTTAAATGAATTCTTGATTAAATACAGCTTATGTAAAACCTGGATGCTTGTTCACATTCAGTGAGGTAGTAGTGTAAAACCACCTTCACAAAAAAATTCACACCTCTCCAAAGTTGGTATGTCCCGTCTCCTTGGCATGTTCTCTGGCTTCCACTTGCCCTGTTAATCCTTTCTGACATACCATACATCTCAATGTAAACCGGTTTACATCGGTGAACTGCCTCTTTCTTCTGGCTTCATCTGCCAACTCCAAAGCCTGAGCAAGGACAATATCATCCAATGCAGAAAAAATTGTCTGGGGAGGAATGTCTGAGTTGGGGATTCTGCGCTCAAGTGGATCATAGTGAATACCATCATAAATTAGAAGAACCCGTTTAGCATAGCCAGCATCTTCCCCAAAGCGATCAATTCTGACTGTCTGAGTGTCCACTACACAAATTTCACATTGATAGAACTTAGACAAAATCGAAACCTCAATTGCACCTCCCCATGTATCGTCTCTTCTGATCCAATCACAGTATTCTTGGTTAGTCTTTCCTAGTATTGCCTCACTATAGGATTCTGGATCACTTGCTACGATCTGGGCTATAAGATTTCTCATCTCTGGGGCACATGCTGGGTCATAAACACCACCTTCTACCACATAGTATATGCTGGTGAAGAGGCATGAATTATCTGCAGGAACAACTCTCCGGGCAAGCACGGGAAGAGTATCCCTGACTGAATTATGAGCAGTCCGTTTTGTAACTATGGAAGATTCAGTCCTGAGGTTGCTTGCGTCTTCTTCAACTATTAGAGTATCACCTGTAAAGAAAAAAAACCACAAAAGTTGAGAAATGATTTGGTGAATTGATTAAACACATCTCTAGTTGAAATCTCAGCCAAGGTTATTTCCCTCCCCCAATAATACAACAATACCACATTGCATGATTTGTACAGATTACAAAATAATTACGAAACACTCTGAGCATGCAGGTAAACTATGATTAAAATGTTAATATATACATAGATGAGATTTAGAGTTGACTGATCTGTATGCGATACGGGAAGGTAAAAACAAGAGATAATATGTGCAGAGTTCTAGAAATAACCACATTATAATTGACATATCTGATTTTCTCTTCTGAAGCCATAAGCAAATATATCTGTGAACTTTAAAACCTATCATGGGTATTAATTCAATCCATTCTGACCTAGCAGTCATCCTGACTTGGACAAAAAACAGACAGAACTCAGAGTCTCTTTCCATTTTAAGAACATCACAGGCACTAATATTATAGAACAGTCTTACAAACCACTAAAAAATGTGCTGACAATGTCTCTCCCCCACACACACATACTGTACCATTTAATTAAAAGGTGGTAACAAAAACCTTGCCAAGCCTCAATTTTAGCCAATTACAGAGTGTCAAAATATTTGAGTCATTGCTTTAAGGCTTCCTCTCCTAACCCATAATAGATGTTAATATTTGTATGCTACCCTCTTAAGAACGGCTTGAAAAAACTTTCCAGCTACTGTAAATGAGCATACATCACTTTCATGGGCTGAGTGGGCTACTTCTCCAGCCGCTTTTGGGAAGTGAGGACTATTACCTTCTCCACTTGTGCTTGCTACATATTTTTATTTTATTTACAGCCCACATTTCTTGATGAAATTCAAGGCATCAACACACTTATACAACGTAAGACATCCAGTGAATTGTGCAACAGGGCTAGGAACAGAAGATAACGCAGACAACAAAGTGCTTAAAGCAAAATCAAACTGCCATCAGACAAGTTCTTTTGTACTGGTCTGCTTGGCCATAAATACCCCCCTCTATTACAAGAAATTTTAATGGCTACTTAAAACAGTTATGATTCATGGATAGCTCTTAAAAGGAACGTGGGACATAAAATTTAAAAACAAATACTGATTTCCTACTGCTCTCCACAGCAGTCAAGTCACAGTGCTATCCCAAGCGGGTTACCCTTCCAAGCCCAGTAACTTCAATGCATTCAGACGGACAGAAGAATGTGTTTCAGTCGCGCGGCCCCCCCCCCTCCATTTAGAGCGATCACCTACTTTAGTCTTAAGGGTTAACTCAAGCTTTAAGCACTGTTCAACCCAAGAGCACCAAGTAACTGCGAGCGAGAGAAAGGCCGCTCAAAACGTTGTGTTCAGGTTATTCCCAAAGCCGCCTCTATCTCAAATGATCGCACGCGAAAGATACGTATATCATGAGGGGATAATCCTCAATTATAGATGCACAGCAACAGAGCCACACGGTACCACACGCCTAGACTCAGTCGTCCTCTCCTCGGGGGGACGCTGGGGAGATTACCCCAACCCGAGGCCTAAAATGTACAGGCCAGACCCGCTTCGTACCCGAATGAATGCCAAGCTCTCCGAGGCGCCGCTCCCCGTCGCTGAGGTCGAGGCCACACGGGGGGAATCCGAGCAGCAGCCGCTGGGCCTGGACGGGCACCCCGGTGAGAGCGGCGAGCGCTGCCTGGAGCTCGCGCAAGCAGGAATGTGCCGTGAGTCCGAGCAGCGGGTACGAACCGCTCCTGGCCTTGCAGCGCAGCCGTAACATCCTGCCGTCCTCCCGCCGACCTACGGAGTTCTCCCGGCGGCGGCTGCCGGGTTTCAGACCCCCACAGCAAAATGGCTGCGATTACATGCAACCCAGCAACCCTCGCGTCCCTGTCTTTCGGGCTTCCTATTGGTCGCTTCGTCCGGGGCAGCAAAGCGTGCTCCTCCAGACCATCCAATCAGTTTAGTGGGCGGTCCCAAACATCCGCCGCGACAGCCATAGGCTGAGAATTCTATTGTAACTTCTTAGTTATTTTTGACGCCATTTTTCTTTTCCCCTCTGTAGAGGGGGTGACACAGAGAAATTCAGGACTTTAGCGTCGCTGAGATTGCACAGCAGCGTCTCCTTATTCTCAAAAAGAAAAAGACAGACGTTTATAACATCTCCTTCGAAAAGCTGAAACTCTAACATTAACAAACTTTCCTTCCAATACAATTACAGACGGTAGTGGCTCAGAAACCTTACTGTAGTCCTGCTTACGGGTCACGCCATTATTCCACACTGCCGGAAAGAAAAGGTCACAGCCAATCTATTTCACGATTTTTTCACATCTAATATGGGGGAGGAGGGGTCAGATTGAAGCATAAAGTCTCTCTACTAAAGGCGGTAAGAACTATCGCCTTCTCGGCCGTTTTGAATTACAACACTCCGTGTATTCCTTTACATTGTGACATCCTTGTAAACCCACTGACTTCAGGGGGTTTACAGAAGCGTAAATATTTTAGAATATCTCCACAAGCATACCCCGCTCTTTCTCTTTAAAGGGGACTCAAGGCAGCACACAAACCACAGCGTCACAAAAACCCTCCCAAAGCAATAGATCGGGCAGTAACTACCCATTCGAGAACATTAATCTTTTCAAGTGCGGATTCGATTTGAGCATTTCTAAAGTATAGTTCCTGGCACCGCGACCACAATTTTCCGCATTATTTTTATGTTTTGCATCCTTTAATTATGAATTTGTACCATGGACTCTGTGGGAATTTGGTGACAATGCACTTGCGAAGGGGGTATTACGAATTTCCAGCAGAAGAGAGACCACTACACACACACACACACACACAAAGAGCCAGCGAGAGAGAACTCCAAGGCATGCAGGTGGAGGGCGTCGACGTTCTAGGGGACCCATTAATCACAGACTGAAATTAAAATATAATTATACATAAGCATATACACAATATGATTCACACTGTGTATATTTTGTAATACGAAATAATCACTGCCCTGAAGAGGAAGCACGGGCAACACAGACAACTGACACCATCTAAGAATACAAATAGTCAACTGATTAAACACGTAAAATTATACCACTTTTTACTTTATAAATGCCGCTCTTCGTTTTGAGGGAGACAAAAACTCTCACTGATGGGGCCATAGGGATGGATATAGGTGCCAGCATAGCCCCCTGTTTAAAAGACATCGGGTTACAGCATAGATAAAATCTAGGTTAAATCGCCTATTCGAACCCCTTCTTCAAAAAAGCAAAAGAGAAAGCCCACTGGCAAACGTACGCATGGCGTCGTTCCACTTACATTCAAACCGCGTTGCGTTGTTACCTCCAAGCTCCTCCCTTGCCTCACAACGGAAACCCCAACCAAAGTGGAAGCCGCACAAGGAAAGCTTCTGTTATCTTCGCGCGCGCACCCCTGACGCTTGCGCGGGAAATGAACAGTTGAGTTGGCGCGCCGTGACGTCTCTCTGTACCCTCCCACTTTTCTATCTCGTCACTATTTTGTAATTGGAGCTGCTGATGGGTGGGTCATATTATAGCAGATGTGTATGTTAGACCGGTAATCAGTTAGATTTGGAGGTAATTGCGACAGAAATGCATTGTAGTTTTCTTCATTACACCGGCCCTGTACGTGTGTTTTGGCCGTGCGTTTGTATTTCTACTGTTTCTCCAATCCCAGCTATATTTTCCGGACTCCCAGTATTCTCACGCATCGGATGCTACTGCCTACCCAGGAAGAGGCTTGCACGAACACCGCATGTGAAGAGCGTGCGTGCGTGCCTGCCTGCGTGACAGCCCTCCAGGTGGACGCGGGGTCCTGTCTCCCGCCGTTCGCGTCCTTGGGAAAGTCACTAGCAAAAGGGCTTATGATGTTCCTGCTTTTCAACTCCGCCTCCGATACCTGCAATTCCTCCTTTCTGCGTCTCTGCGCGTCGCTTAGGTTCACGTTGCCTGTGTGTAGTCGCTGCCCCATTTGCCCTTTGCGCCGCCTCTACATATCGACATCTTGTGAGAACAGCCCTTCTCTTCCCGTTCAGCACCGGGAAGTGTTACCTGGATACCTGCTATAGGGGTCTGGCTGCACTGCAGTGCCGTCGCTCCTCCGGCCTGGAGGGGCTCCTGCGCGGGTGGTATTTCTGTCTGGGAGCTGATGAATCGACTGGTACCGGTCCAAAGCAAGTTGTTTGCTGCCCCCGTTGCGGAGGTGAGTGTGTTGAAAAAGGAAAGAGAGAGGTCGTTTTGTGAGTTGGGGAAAAGATTTGGGGCCCTCAGATGTTGGACCGACAGATGGGCTCCTAAGGAAAATGTCTTCTCCCTCCTCTCAGATCACTGGTATGCGAGCCATTCGGGGCTGGCCAGCGGAATCCTTTACAGCCTAGAAGCACCTTCGCAATTAAGATGGTGTGTAAATAGTAGAAGAGAATAGCGTTGATTAATGAAGGGTCTCTCTACTAGCCGTTTCCGGGTTAGGAGGAGAGAGGGACGTCACCCCTTTCTCTTCCTTCTGCTTTTTGTTCATCTTTTGCAAATAATATTACCAGTTTCTCTCATGACCTTGACTGGCAACTTCTGTGTCGCTTCAATTTCTCACCCCCGCACACGCCCCCCCCCCCCCCCCAGTCCCTGCTGGAGGGAACCTCATACAGATTGCTGCGTGTACTGTTTCTGTCTTAGCATTTCATAATGCTCCTTATTGTTCCACATTTTTCTAGAAGGAGACTGGCGATATAAAACGGGAGGAGGCGTGTGTGTGCCTTGCAGCAATGTCAGGGGATGCAGGTCCAGTCTCAGAGCAGGTAAACGGTAACAGTTGCTGTCAGGAAAACAAGTCGTCAAGTCTTCGAGTCTCAGAGAAAAAGTGCTGTGAGTACTGGGATTTGGGAATGAATATTTGAAAATGGCTTGGTTCCTTTTTTGTTCTCTGGGGAGGAATCTTTGTGTTTGACAATTTTCACTTAACTTTGAAAGGTGCCCTGTTTAACTGGCAAATAATTTTAACTCTGAGTGAAGTACTCAGTTTGAGGTGCTTACCCATCATAGGCTATTTTTTGGCTTGGGTAGCCTATTCCATTAACCAACACCTCCTACAGGCCATTAATGGATTATGGGAAATATACGCCATGTCCTTGGGAAGAGCAAATAGCTGACAAAGAAGGTAGTGGAAGACAGAGAGTATTTAAGCCCACTTTTTTTTTTCTTTTTCTGCCCAGTTACAGAAATTACTGATTTTGTCTTTGCTTTTTCTACACAGCATGGGCTTCTTATATGACCAACTCTCCCACTCTAATCGTAATGATTGGCCTTCCTGCAAGAGGCAAAACCTACGTTTCTAAGAAATTAACTCGCTACCTCAACTGGATTGGAGTGCCTACAAAAGGTTTTGGCATGGCTTTTTTAAACCTATTGGTTGGGACAATAACAGTGATTGTGTATGTGGTTGGGGGATGGGAGAGGGTGCGTATTTGTGCGTGATGAAGGAACTTTCCATACAGAAGCTCAGGTTAATCCACTGCTGATTGATTGGTTGTGACTAGAGGCTATTATTCTTTGACCTTTCTCCCAGAGTGTAATTTGGAATCATGAAGCATAGTGCCACAGCATTCCTTACTCTTATCAGTATCAGCCAAGGAAAACGTTTTTCGGTGGTATTTAGGAAACAAAATTTCATCCTTTTGCTTTGTGTCAAATTGAAGCAAGTTTCAGACAATGTGAATTCCAAAGTATTTCTGTTGTTAGAGTCAGTGGGCTGCTACATTCTTCAAGAATGCATAGTTCAACCTATCATTCTGCCTCATTTCCCTTTGGGAACTGATAGTAACAGCTCATAATGCACCTCATTTTTAAGCTTACAAAAGTCAGAGTATTTAGAGTCATTTTGTATGATGATATTATTTGTACTGAAATCTTTTATGAATGAGCTGAACGCATCATTTTATTTGCTTTAGTATCCTTTCCTTAAAGAAGTTTCAGAGAGAGGGTGATGGGTGAACTGAATGTATATTTTCCTCTTTCACTGTACTGAACTGTTCTGTTTTGTTTGTTTTATGTACTACAGTATCTTTTGAACTAGTGTGAGCCCTACTGATTGTAATAGAGCTGTATTGATTGTAACTGCAGCCTTGAGTTATAGAGCTTGCCACAGTGTGTGGATGCCATCCTGGCAAAGTGGGTTTAAGTAGTGCTGAATTCAAAAGACAGCTAAGTATGTTCTTACTTTCTCCCACTGACCCAAACAAGACCTCAAATTTGTATCTGTTTCCGGGTCATTCCCTTTGTACACACATTTTTATGTAGGCCATGAATACATCTGAAGCTAAGAGAGGTGGTATATCCAAGGACACAGAATGAATCTTTGTCAGTAGTGAGGTTTGAACCCAAGATTTCAGTTCTAAATTCAAGTGAACAAAACTGGCATGTCTAGTAATTTAATAAGCAACAGGGCTCATTTTGTAGCAGGAGCTCCTCTTCATATTAGGCTACACACCCCTGATGTAGCCAATCCTCCAAGAGTTTACAGTAGTCCCTGTAAGAAGAGCTCTGTAAGCTCTTGGAAGATTGGCTACATTAGGGGTGTGTGGCCTAATATGCAAAGGAGCTCTTGCTATGAAATGAGCCCTGATAAGCAAGGATTAGCTTGAGATTTGCTGACAAATATAGATAAGTCAGTAGCTATACTGTAAAATTTATAAAGAATATACTGGCAAAACTTATGTCACAGCCCCAAGGGTTGCTGTACATTCTAGTGAAATGAGATTTCAGGGTAGGAGAAGAGCCAAAATTTAAGTTAATTCATGACATTATTAATGTGTAAATTGATTTTCATCATCCAAATGAAACAAGGCAGGTGTGAAAAATCTCCTCTTTGTTCTTTTTTTGGCAAAAGTTTGCCTATGGTATGTTGCCAGACTAATTTTCTTGTTTGCCTTTTGAAGTGTTTAATTTAGGAGTTTATCGTCGTGAAGCTGTTAAATCATACCAGTCCTATGACTTCTTTAGACATGATAATGAAGAAGCCATGAGGATTCGAAAGTAAGTTGATGTCAGTATTCCCACAAAACACTGGCATTGCTAAGTAGTATGGTACCTGTGTTGCTAGTTTTCAGGATGCACTAGAATCAACACGAAACAAGATGCAACTTAATTTCTGTGCCTTTGAAAATAGACAAAGGGCATCTTAGATTTGTATTATGGGAAAAAAATGTCAGACTAAGGGAGAAACAATGAAATGAAAAGTAGGCAGCATCAGAAATGACCAGAAAGCGCAAACAGAGCTTGTAGTAAACTTCATATAAGGAATGCCAAGAAATAGGCTGAGGCAAACTGCTGAGAGATTCTGGGAGAGTGACGGAAAAAGGCTTCTTGGGTAGTTGGTGGAGTCAGAAAGATGCTGCAGGTGAAAGGGAGCCTCTTGAAGAAGCGGTGGATGGACTAAACATATCAGACACAGCACTACAGCTTGAATAGTGGACTGAGCAGGTGGAAGCTACCAGTTTGGGAGCTGAGAGACTAATAATGAGTGCAAGGCCAGAGGGAAGCGATTTGGAGAAGGCTGACCAGGAGCATAAGCAGCTAATTAACTAAAATCAAACTGAAGAATTTAGCACTGCCAGGACCACCAGTGTGAAGTAAGGACACATTAAGAGTAATTTCAGGGGTCATTTTGTAGAAAAAGAGGTGCAGGAGCTCATTAGCATAACTGATTAGCATAACTTATTTGCATATGCTGCACCACCTGACATCACCGGAAGTATGTCAGAAGGCAAGAAAGGAGAGAGAGAGAGGGGAGAGAGAGAGAGAGAGAGATAAAGAAAGAAAGAAAGAGAGGGGACAGCTACAAATCCAAGCCTCAGAAATACCACTATTCCGGGAGGATAGCTTGAGTGGTGGCTGAAGCCTTCAGAAGGCTGGTCGGAGGAACAAGGACCTTTCCAGGGGTCGGGGTCATTTTGCTGCAGCCATGACACAAGCAGGCATTCCCCCGGGGGGGGGGGAGGCTGGCACCAACTCCTGGAACTGCGCTCCCCAAGCTCCTGCTCAAAATGACCCCTGAGTAATTTATTCCATTTTCTGTATTGGTATATGAGCAAGGACTTAGATTTTAAATTATTTCAGCAGTATATCGTTTTATTAGTGAATACATTGTTACAAATACTGAATTGTTAGATTAATTAGAATTTGTGTATTCAATCATCTTTATTTAGGGATACTAAATTTGATTTTTGTTTAAAAGACACTGTATGTCCACCAGGCTTCTAAAACCCCACAGCCCAAACTGACAGGACTTGAATATCCATATACAAAGACTTCTAAAAATAAGACAAATTTTAAACTACTGCTGCACGGACAACCATTTTATTATTTTATTAATAAAATTATAAATAATCTGATAAATAATAATCTGACAAATATTGTCTTCAAGGGCAACGTTTACATATTGTCCTAATTTAAAAAACTGTTTCTTCACAGTTAAAGTTCATGCTTGAGGTCCAATACATGTTGCTTTAAAAGTATTGTTCCCTTAGGTCAACTGATTGGTCAAAGAGTGTCAGCTGATCTCTTATTATTTGAGTATGGTCAAATATTCCACAGAGCCAAAAATGTCACTACATATGTGGCAGGTTACTTTTTAAATTTCTTGATGACATATCTTGTTACCTGTAAAAAATATTTTCTTAATAGTTTTTTTTTAATTTGCATAATTTTTTCTTAATTTGTGTAACTACAGGATAACCCTGATGTTCCAGGATAAAAACTAAAGATTTGCCCTGTGGAATCATTGCAACATATAGAAACCTTACCCCAAAAATAAGAATTCTTTTAATAAAATAGTATTTTCTTGTTTCACAGTAGCTGTTAACTCATTTGTTTTTGTAACTGGCACAAGCAACAAATCTACTGATCATTACTTTTGTTGTTATAGTAAAGAGATAGATTTGGATAGACAAGAAGATGGTTTCAAAACATCCCACTGACTGACTGGTTTAGATGGTTTGGCTTATCATTATTTTTACAACTCCTGTAATTCTACAAATTTTTCTTCTTGCAGACAGTGTGCCTTGGTAGCCCTTGAAGACGTGAAAGTTTATCTTACAGAGGACTGTGGCCAGATAGCTGTAAGTGCACTTTTTAATTCAACCTTAAGGCAACAGTCCAGGATGCATTAATGTGGATATGAGTGAAGCCTGTAGATTTTTTCTCCTCCATAAGTGTCTTTTCTCATAATTTGTGTAGGGAAGACAGGAAACTTAATGGGGAAAAATCACCTCATGAACTATTTTCTCATAACAATATATAAAATTTGTTGTATCACGCTTATTGCTTTCAACATACCAACTGCTTTCTAGTATTAACTAGTACAAATCTCTAATGGTGCAATCCTATATGGAGTTAACTACGGACTGTTTCCCAAGTGTTTTCCCCCATCTGCGGATATCTAAATCTGTGGATCGGGGCTACACAGAAAGAAAACAGCTATTTCTGCAAACTTGGGGGACTCTCCATGTTTGTAAAAAAAAATCTGAAGTTCTTAAAAAATCATTTTTGGGAGGTGTTAAATCCCCCCCCCCTCAAAAAAACCCCAAATGTTGTCTGCATATTTGCTGAAAATGTAAAAGCTTACCTCTTTGCCAGCCTGAGAGTAGTGGTGGTGGCGATAGTGTGGGAGCCAGCTACAGAGCCTTGCCAGGTCTGGCGGCAGCAGTGGCAATGGGGGTGTCAAGAACTTTGGTTCACTCAAAATGGAGTTTGAAATTATCCTTTCTGTGATTGGCCTTTTTATATCTGGAAGACATTGCTTGAACACTGATAGATGCCCAGGCCTAGCAACTCTTTTGGGTTCAGACAATAAATAAGTTACCTCAACTCCTATTCAAGGGGCATGATAGTGTTGCATGTGAAGCTGACATGTAACTCTGCCTTGCTCATCTTTCGGCCATCTTGGAAGCTCTGATTGCTGAAGCCAACCAGCCTGGCTTTTGGGACTCTGGAGACAGAGAACACTTGGACCTAGAACTGAATGGGGAACATCTTGTCTTTGAGAATCAAGGTTCTATAAGTGTTTAGCTAGTTTGTTAATCTTTAGATTTCTTGTTTTTCCCCACAATACTATTTTAAATAGTTTTGCACTCTTTTTAATAAATATACGCTGCACTTAAATAAACAATTTATTTACCAATTTCTGGTTTCTGTCTCCACTGCTGCAATAAGTTATCTGGTGCCTGAGACTGTCAGTTACTACCTCTAGAACCACCTGTGTGTCTCCTTCTGTGAGTCAACCTTGCAGGGAGGATTTCCTAGTTGAGCCCAGCAAAGTTAAGAGTCTGTCCTTTGGCTCTTGACTGGAGGAACATTAAAGGACTGGTGGTAGTGCTATCTGGTTAAAGGTATACAGGTGCCTTTAACGCCTCCCCCCACTTTGTAATTGTAGCTAGCCAGCCTCTTGGCAAAGAGAACCCCTAACTGGCCCACAGTTTTGCTTGGTAGAGGTTGTCCGGGAGGGAAAGAAAAAACTAGGTGGGGAGGTGCTAGAGTTGCCAACTCCCAAGTTAGGAAATCCCTAGAGTTGCCAACTCCCAAGTTAGGAAATCCCTGAAGATTTGGTGAGTGGAGCCTGGTAAGGGTGGGGTTTGACGAGGGGAGGAACTCAGAGGGGTATAATACCATAGACTCCACCATCCAAAGCAGGCTTTTCCTCTGGGAACTAGGCTTGCCAACCTCCTGGGGGGGGGTGTAGAGCTCACCCAGAATTATGACTGCTCTTTGGATGACAGGGATCAGTTCACCTGGAGAAAATGGCTGCTTTGGGCTGGTGAGGGCGCTTCCCTCCCCAAACCTCACCCTCCCAAGGCTCCAGCCTCAAAGCTCCTGGAATTCCCCCACGTGGAGCTGGCAGCCCTAATGGGGGAATTGATTACAGCAGCTGGGAGATCTGTTATGATTCTAGGCAACCTAGAAGGAGAGAACAAAGCAGGAAAAGGAGAGAGGCTGGGGGGCTTTCAGAAAAGGGAAAAAGAAAATAGTGGAGGAGGAGGAAAATGAGATACTTAGCGCAAGTCCTTGCAGTTTCCTGCGGTACCATTCTAATCCCACTGAAGTCAGTGGATTGTAAGTGTTGTGACTCTGTTTACATTTGCATTGTTAATGCAGTTTTGAAAAAACAACTATTTGTAAGGGCCAATTCTCTCTTACCAAGAGCTCTGTGGCAACTGATTCTCTTTTACTTATGGGGAAATACTTTGTTTTTCTCAGGTAATAAACTGAAATTTTGGGGGAGAAACAAATATATGGAATAATTAATTTGCTTTACTACTTTAACAAGCATAAAAAGCATCATTTATATTTTAGCATATAAAATTGTTCTATTTTGTATATTTATGAAAGTATAAATATTGTACAGAAACATCCTAAGCAGATAGATTCAGATGGGTAGCCATGTTGGTCTGAAGCAGTAGAACAAATTTAAGAGTCCAGTGGCACCTTTAAGACCAACAGAGTTTTATTCAAGGTATAAGCTTTCATGTGCACGCACACTTCTTCAGATACTTGAGTAAAACTCTTGAATAAAAATAGAATCAAAGTATTTCAATGAACTTTAAAGTACATATAAATTGTATCTTACTCCTCATAAGTTAGCTGTCACATAGACAAACTCCCAGAGCCTTTGCTGGAGATGTGATTTATCATAAGCTGGCGTTCTGCATACCTTTTAGGTCTGAATTCAGGTACTTTGACAGTGTGATTCTGGTTATAAATGAAACATGGGGTTGAAATATACATTCTGAATCAAAGGTCCTTTTATTTTCTAATTTCTCTTTACTTTTCCGTCTCTTAGACAGCAATAATTGACACATGTGATAAAGTAGCATCAGGGTAGCACTTTGCACCTGACTTTAAATGGCTTGCAAAACAATGCTAACACAGTGCTGAGTTACAGCTTTCTAAACCCACTGCCTTAGAAGCGTGTAACTCTGTTTAGGATTGCACTAATATTTTAGTATGTCTGTTCACCAGCAATTGACCTCTGAATTTCTGTTCTGCATATCATATTTTTTCTGAATAAGGAGATGAATGAAAGATTCCTTTTCTGCATATTTATTTTAAAACATATGTTGAAATAAAATCCAACCAGGTCTATCTGAGTTCTTTCAAATCTGGCTTGCAGATAAATATGTCCTAAATTGTATTTAAATCATTCCTGGTAAATCAGTGACATATATTATGAAAGTATCTGGATCTTTGGGATATAGTTTGAGAGCCAGTTTGGTGTAGTGATTAGGAGCATGGACTCTAATCGGGGAGAACCGGGTTTGAGTCCCTACTTCTCCACATGCAGCAGCTGGTGTGACCTTAGGTCAGTTACAAGTTCTCTCAGAGCTGTTTTCTCGGGAGCAGTTCTCAAGAGAGCTTTCTCAGTCCCACCTACCTCACAGGGTGTCTGTTGTGGTGAGGGGAAGGGAAAGGGATTGCAAGCCACTCTGAGACTCCTTTGGGTAGTGAAGGGCAGGGTATAAATCCAATCTCTTCTCTTTTTAACATAAGAACATAAGAGAAGCCAATGTTGGATCAGGCTAATGGCCCATCCAGTCCAACACTCGGTCACACAGTGGCCAAAAATACCAGGTGCCATCAGAAGGTCCACCAGTGGGGCTAGGACACTAGAAGCCCTCCCACTGTTGCCACACACCCCCCCCCCCCCCGCACCAAGAATACAGGGCATCACTTCTTGTTCTTCTTTTTCTTTCACTGATTCTTATACTCATGGGGAGGATGTCTTAAATCTTGCAGGCAGCTCTGGAAATTATAGCTGTTGCCACTTAGCACTGAACATTTCTTTTATTTTGTTTAATTATTTACTCAACCATACACACAAAACTGTGATACAAAGTACATAGTGTAAGACATGCAAGAAAAGTATCAATGTCATAGTGTAATAGTTCTATTATTAATTAAAAACAATTATCTATGATATATTTTTGGTTCTATAATTAACACTCCCCAGTATAAATGAAAGTATAGTATTTATTTTCATTTATCATCCACCTTTCTCCCTAAAATTCAAGGCCTAGACAATGGAAAACAGTGCCATTGAAACAGGACAATACATACAGCAATGCATTAAGAACTGGATTACAAAGGTAGAGAATACTCTAAAAACTCGATATTATATACAATACAGCAGGATTGAAGAACAATGCAGCAAAACAGCATTTTATAGATATAAATATATGTACACACACACACAAAATGAAGACTGACTGAGATTTCACAGGCATTAACAGCTGCCCTATTCCTTTATAAAATACCCTTAATACTATTCTACCGAACTTTGGTGACTTAGAAGAAAATATTGGATTTATACCCCGCCCTTCACTCACTTGGAGTCTCAGAGCGGTTTACAAACTCCTTTCCCTTCCCCTCCCCACAACAGACACCCTGTGAGGTAGGTGGGCTGAGACAGCTCTTTCCCAAGCTGTCCTTGAGGGAACAGCTGGCCCAAGGTCATCCAGCCAGGTGCAAGTGGAGGAGTGGGGAATCAAACCCGGTTCTCCCAGATTAGAGTCCGTACACTTAACCACTACACCAAACTGGCTCTCAGGATACCAGATTAGGACATCAATTCCATTCCAGTATTGTTATAAAACCTATAGGCCCAGGGGTAGGGTTGCCAACTCCTCATTAGGAAATTCCTGGAGATTTAGGGTTGAAGCCAGTAAGGGTGGCATTTGGGGATGGGAGGGCCATCAGTTGTTAATAATGCCATAGAACCCACCTTCCAGAGCAGCCATTTTTTCCCCAGGGGAACTGATCTCTCTAGTCTGGGGATCAGTTATAATTCCAAGAGATCTCCAGGCCCCACCTGGAAATTAGACATTCTAGCCAGAGGCCACTCCCCCACTGGTCTCTACCATCTTCCCGCATTTCCAAGGATAAGGACATGCTTCACTTTAATTGCTTAGATAACTTATAACAGCCAGTTTCTCTTTCTGGGGCCTTTCATCTGTTTTTCCTGGCCACTCTTGGCTTCTGCTTCCTGGAGTTTACTCCTGAGAAGGGCTTTTCTTTCCAAGAAGACTGCTCCACCAAAGGAGGCCTTTGCCCCATAGGAAGCTAGTATTGGCTATGTTTCTTCCTGATTACTTCCATGTGGACCTGCCTTGCCTTTCCCACCTCTTTGCAACTGTGCTGCTCCCTGCTTCCAACCTTATTTTTCCCCCAATTTTATTTCTCTTCATCATGATTAGGGTGTCCCAGAGTGCGACAGTTACCCCAAAAATCAATGTTGTTATTTTAAAACTGATCTTTTTACAAGAGGTTAAATTATTTTTCCAGTTCCGTAATTTTGTAACATATAACAGATCATAATCTGTAAATCTCTCTTCAGATTATGATGTATATGTTTTGTTTTGTTAATTTTACACAGCTAAATAATTAACAAAAGATAAAAATAACATATAAACCATAATCTAAAGAGTGATTTGAAGTGTCTTTCTTTTAAAACCTGAAAATGAGTTCTTTGGCTAACATAGAGATTATATTGAGCAGAGAGGAACATCAAAAACCTAGTGTCAGCTCTGGAAATTGCAGTGTATACTGTTTAGTACTATACAGTTCTGTTTTCTTCTTTTTATTTAGGTCTTTGATGCAACCAACACAACTCGAGAGAGGCGAGATATGATATTTGCTTTTGCAAAAGAAAATTCCTTTAAGGTGACTACTTCCTTTCAAATGTGGATTCAGGGTTGTGGCAGTTACCTAAATAGGCCAATTTTTATCCACCTAAAAAGGGGGGAGAATTTAAAAGCAAGTTAACTCTTGAACAGAAAATAAAATCTGACTCAGAGTACTGCATCCTTTATCTAAGTTTAATTTAAAAGGATAGCAGGCAAGGAACAAGTATGATTAAAGCAGTTTCTCTGGCATCATTTCAGGTGCTCTGCCTGTCTTATTCAAGTCCATCCTTATTCTAAGTAAAAGTCAGTGAATGTTCTCATAGCATCCCATCAATGTTTAGACTTCAAGTCCATCAGTATTTGCATAAGCAGTTCCAACAGAGCAAGGTTGAATCTTGAGTAGGCATTCTGACCTCAAGATACCTGCTCTTCAAAAATGTGTGCAGAGTTCACCAAGCTCAGTTAAACAATAAAGCACTGAATGGCCTGCATAGTTGGCTTCCAAGGAACTAGTACCTGAGGTCTGTTGTGCTGGTTTATATTTAATTAAGGTTTTATTATTGTTCAGTAAGAAAGATTTTAAAGGTCTGATTGTAGCTGTAAATACATAGCCCAACTGATTTATTTGAGATCCAGAGATGATTAATGTAAGCATAGTTTATGCTGCTGCAAAGAATCTGCATTTTACTAGGCATTTTCTTTTGCAGGTATTTTTTGTGGAATCTGTTTGTGATGATCCAGAAGTCATTGCTGCAAATATATTGGTAGGTATTGTACATCTTTCCAAGAGGCCGGGCCCGCCAAGCTCTTCCCCCCAGCGAAGGCAAGGCCCACGCGGCTCCCAGATACCAGGCCCGCCAAGCTCCCCCCCCAGTGACGGTGAGGCCCGCGTGGCTCCCAGCTGCCGGGCCCACCAAGCCCTCTCCCTCCCCCTGCAGTGGAGGCAAGGCATCATTCTGTGTTCTCTGTGCATGCTCTTTTAGTTTTGGGGGGATTTAAATATCCTCCGAATAATTTTTTTTAACTTTTAGGGGGTTTTGCACACCTGGGGAGTCCCAAATCTCTCTGCCGCCCAAGTGCCCCCAGTGTGCAGATTTAGATATCCTCACGCACAGGGGCACTTTGTTATTAGAGATATAGATGCCTCTGTTTAGAAACTCACATTTTCCTATTCCATCTTCATTGTACTCTACTTTTTTTCCCTTATTCCTCATGGTTCAGCTTGCAAAATGTGTCTTTCCCGAAGCATCAGCTCAGGTCTCTGACTCCCTCAGAAGCAAGCCATTCCTCTTTTTTCTGTCTTCTCCCTGAATCCACCACATAAAAACCTTCACTGCTATATAATACAGCTATTAATGGCTGGATCTTCCTTAAGAAATACACACAAAAGAACTTCTGCAGCCTTTTTAATATTCAGATTTCTCTGCTGCTGAATTCTTTCTCATTCTTTCTCAGTTACAGAACCTGCCTCTGCAATTTGTACAGCCTCTTGCATAATCACTTTTACAAGACCCTGAACAGAAAAACTGTGTACTTCTTTCTTCACATCTATTCTTATGAAATCTTTCCACACCCTTCATTATTTTTTTAAAAAAGAGCAAATCATAGTGGAACAGATGGATTCACATTCTAGCTGCATATTTGTCATCTCCATCTCCTTCCTTCATTTCCTCATTTGTCATTTCTACAACTCCCTTCAGTTTGGGGTAGTGGTTAAGTGCACGGACTCTAATCTGGGAGAACCAGGTTTGATTCCCCACTAGGACAATCAAGTACTGGTTCATCCCTTCCTACTCTCCACCTCAAGATCTGCCAAAGTTCACAAAATCAGCATTGCTGTCAGATGGTCATCTAGCCTCTGCTTTAAAACCTCCAAAGAAGGAGAGCCCACCACCTCCCAAGGAAGCCTGGTCCATTGAGGAACTGCTTCAGAAAGTTCTTCCTGATTTTTAGCCCCAAACTCTTTTGCTTTAATTTCAATCCGTTGGTTCTGGTCTGACGTTCTGGAGCAACACAAAACAACTTTGCTCCATCCTCTATCTGACAGCCCTTCATATGACAGCCCTCTCAGTCATCTCCTCTCCAGGCTAAACATACCCAGCTCCTTCAGCCTTTCCTCATAGGACCTGGTCTCCAGCCCCCTCACCATCTCCATTGCCCTTCAGTGAGGGAAGCAGTTACCGTTTCTCTTGACATTTATGTAGATGATGTAAGAGTTCAGATATGAAAATTGAAACAAGAATATATTGACTCTGAAACATATCTTCATGGGACAATTGTACTGTAAACAGCATGTACAAAACTAGGAGAAAGGACAGCTTGGTCTATCTGTCCCCAGGGCAAATGCTTAGAATTGTTCTTTGTTTCCATGCCAAGGAAAGATAAACAATGTATATTTGCTTGGAAGCTTAAGGACAGTACTAGTGATGTTTTTTTTCTTATTTGGTTGCTCAGGAAGTGAAGGTCTCCAGCCCTGACTACCCAGAGAGAAACCGAGAGAATGTGATGGATGATTTCCTGAAGCGCATTGAGTGCTATAAGGTCACCTATCAGCCCCTTGATCCAGTTAATTATGACAAGTAAGATGCACAGCAAAGGAGTGACAGGCATTCCAAGTCAACAGTGTACATTAGGAATAGAAATGGAGTGGAGCAGTTGCGGGGTCACAGCACTTCAGCTGTAAGGATGGTCCTCCAGGGTCATGCCAAAAGGATCAGAGCATGTTTCTGTCTGGAAGCCCACAGGGCATAACCTGTTTTTTGTCCCTGCATATGATAAAGGGAATTCACCTCTGGGAAGGTGGGGCTTGAGAGTCTGAACTGACATTATGATATCAATATATCTAATTGTGAGGCTCCACCTGCTCACCCTGGGGTGGCCTGTGATTTGCCATCTAGTCCTCAGCCTGGTGGGAGGTTCCCACAGGCCTCAGAATGGAAGGGGAGGTGGGTCGCATCACCTGGTTCTTCTTTCTCCCAGCTGGACAACCCCTTCACAATTTGGGGTTGCCAGCTGTTTCTCCCCTCCCCCCCCCCCGCCTGTTCTAGGGAACCTCCTTTTATTCTCCTTTGGACTCCTCCCCCTCCTAGCTCCGCCTATCCCCAGCCTTTCCTTTCCCTATTGAGAGGCATCTGTTAGGCAGCCAGTGCCTGTCATGTGTTGCCTGAGAGGCAGACACTCGCCCGGGAAGCTGGGGCTCCAGGGGCCTTTGGAGGTCAACTCCCCCCAGTTGCTCCTAGCCATCTCTAGGTCAGCACTGCCTGCCCCGCAGCCACATATGTCATCACCATCTCACCTTTGACATCTAGCAGCAAGTCAGGAATGGCCTTGGGGCTTCTTGAGGGGGAATGCATCCTGTTCCCCCCGAGCAGTCTGGGCTTGACACAGGGGTTCCTGCTGGGCATGGGCAAGCTACCGACCCCAGACTCTAATTTTCAGCATAACTCCATTTTTGGATACTTAAATATGGAGATTAGAACTGTTAACAAAGAAGACAAATATTTCTGCAAACCCAAGAAAGCCCATGTTTGAACAAAAATCTGAAATCTTTTTTTTAAAACCACATGGGGGGCTAACCCAACTCCCAAATAAAAGCAGCACCTTTACCTTTAAGAAATGAATGCCCTCTGCACTGGTCATTATGGGGGTGGTAGGCAATCACAACAATACTGTCAGCCTTCAAACTTTGATTTATGTCAGTAAATGGAGGGGGAAGGGGAAAGGGCCCTTTCCAGAACTGTTTTGGCATTCTCCTGATGAGAACACTCATCAGGACTAGGCTTGACAGCAGCCACTGCCAGGCCTGACTGCTTGCTACTATTCAAAGGCAGCCACTGCTCAAAAGCCAGTGTTCTCTAGCAGTTTCAGACTAGGATCTCAGAGACCCAGGTTCAAATCCCTATTCTGCTGTGGAAGTTCATCAGATTAACCTTGGGCCAATCACACACTCCCAGCCTAACCTACCTTACTGGTTTGTTGTGGGGATAAAATCAAGGACAGGAGAATTATGTACATTCTTTGGGATCCCCATTGGGGTGAAAGATGTAGTATAAATGAAGTTAATAAATATAGCTGAAGATGGAAGAGAGATGAAAGGTAGGTTTGGCTGGTGGAAGGAAAGCAGGAAGGAAGCAGGAAAAGGAGAAGGGATATGAGAGCTGCCAGGAGGAGAGAAAAAGGAAATGGTTTTGAGAAGGGGAGGTAGGGGGAAATGAAGTTATGCCCCCCCCCCGGTCGCCAGCAAGTCCTTGTGAGTTCCCAGCTTGTAAAGTGTCTATTTGTAGTGAGTAATCCCTGATGGCTTATTCCCCCATAAACCTATCACTTGATGCTACAATCAGTACATGATGAAAAAAAATGTGTGCATCACCCTTTAAGTGTCCACCTCCATTTATACTCTTTTAATATTTAAAGGCAGAAGAATGGGCTTCAACGAGTATTTTAAACTGCAACTCCAGCTACCAATGGTGCCTCATAATTTCCCACATTTTCAGTATAGATCCTACAAGTCAGTGCTGGTGAAATCAAATCTAGGGCCACATCAACGCTTAATAAAGTATACAAAGCCAACACTGAATAAAGTATACAAAGCCAACACTTAATAAAGTATACAAAGCCCATTTCATGTATATGCAAAAGAAAATCTGGATTGAAATACTACGACCTACTCTGATACCTGATGCTTCTTAATTGCAGGGACCGCTCTTTCATTAAAGTGATAAATGTGGGGCAACGCTTCCTTGTCAACCGTGTCCAGGATTACATTCAAAGTAAAATTGTCTATTACCTCATGAATATTCATGTTCAGCCACGCACCATATACCTTTGTAGACATGGTGAGAGCGAATGCAACCTTGTTGGCAAGATTGGTGGGGATTCAGGCCTGTCAACACGAGGGAAACAGGTATGACACATAGAGGGTAAGCTGTGCTGTGCTCTTCAAAATCGTGCTTCTGGGTGTTGGTGAACTTTCAGGTACAGTGCAGAGGAGTTGTAGGGGGCCTGCAGTGGGAGAGGAGAATCAGTGAAAATCTCATGCAAGCAGAACAAAGCATAGGATCCAACCCCATTGAATCAAAACGGCGGTTCAAATTTTCTGCTGATGATCAGTAAAAACATGCAGTAATCACGCCAAAAAGAATAGTCATCATATTTTCATTCCTATGATTGGATTCCCACCGGTGGAACTGTGTTCAGGCTGTTGGGGAATTCTGAGGATGTCTGCAGGCCTGTGGAAAAACAAACCACTGCTCCCATGAAGGCATCCATTTTGCTCAAAGAGTCAAAATCCTCACTCACTATTTCCATTCATAATGCTGGGTGCTTAATTTTAAGCCAAGAAAGTAATATTTGCCATCTTTGCGAATACATTCCTTCTATATTTTTTATATATTTTATGCTGCCTTTCCACCTGATCAGATCCCCGAGGTGGCACACATAAAAACACTGGAACAGTTAAAAACAACATTTTAAAATTATAAAATAATTCAATAAAAATGCAACAAATGCCCTGACCTGGATAGCCCAGGTAAGCCTGATCTCATCATATCTTGGAAGCTAAGCAGGGTCGACTCCGGCAAGTTCTTGGATGGGAGGCCTCCTTGAAATACCAGAGATGAGAGGTGGAGGCAGGCTTTATTCAGGCACCTCTCTGAATATCCTCCAGGCCCCCAATATGGGTCAGTCACCAGAGGTCGCCAGGATTTCCAGGTGCACATGCACACACATGCTCATATAAAAAATACAAACTCTCCCCATACAACAAACAATACCAGAATCAAGGAAAAGGGACAGTAAAGGTAACTGGGGGGATGCCAAACGAAACAAAAAAGTAAGATCCAGGGGGGTAGTCATGTTAATCTGAAGCAACAGAACAAGGTTTTGTGTGCATGCATGCTTCTTCATATATCTTGTATCTGATGAAATGTACTTGCACATGAAAACTTATACCCAGAATTAAACTTTGTTGGTCTTAAAGGTGCCACTGGACTCCAACTTTGTTCTGTAAACAAAAAAGTCCTCACCTGCTGGCAGAAAACACTGATTGAAGGAGACTGACAAATCTTCCTAGGGAGGGAATTCCAAAGTTTTGGTGCCATGATCAAGAATGCCCTTTCTTCGGTCGCCACCTGTCTAGCCTCAGGTGGTGGGGGCAACCAAAGCAGAGCCTCCAAGAATGACTGGAGTGAATGGGTAGGTTCGTATGGGAGAAGGCAGTCCTTAAGGTATGTTGGTCCCAGGCTGTGCCGGACTTCTGGACAGTCTTCAAGGGCAGCCCAACACAGAGCACCCAAGCTGTGAACTACTGGTTTGGAGGGAAAGAACAAACCATAGTTTTTGTGGTATGGTTGTGACAATAAACAGTGTTTTGCTATAAATGTGGGCATGTTTAATTAGTTGTATGTAAGGAGAGAAAAAGGAAGGAGGGAATGCATGCACCTGAGGATCCCCCCAGGTATTTCAACATTTGTCATTGCATAAGAACTGTGCCAATGTCAGAAGCCTCAGGTCTCATCTTCCTAGTTAAGGGCAACCTCTTCCCAATACAAAAATGCCACAAACGTCTCAATATACTTTATTGCTTCCTAGTTTGCTCAAGCATTGAAGAAATTCATCAAAGAGCAGGAAATTGTGGATCTGAAGGTGTGGACTAGCCAGCTGAAGAGAACCATCCAGACAGCAGAGACCTTAGGTGTACCATATGAGCAGTGGAAAATTCTTAATGAGATTGATGCTGTGAGTAGCATGTTGGAAAGGCCAAACATGGATTTTTCCGGGGGGGGGGAGTATTACAAATAATTCATTTTGCTATACTATAAATAAAGGATCCTTTCCTTCAAGAAATACAACCACTACGCTAAACAAGGGAGCTCTGAGCATTTCACAGTGGAATACATGAACAGGCTTGAACTCAAAATCTCAGAAGTTTCCACCCAATCATGTACATGTTTACTTAGAATAAATCCCATGAAGTTCAATGGGGCTTACTCCAAAGCTCATGCAGATCTGTGGGCTCCAACTCAGTGATAAAATTGAGGATATCTGAATTGGATATAATTTCTCTTTTTCCAGGGAGTATGTGAAGAAATGACTTATAAAGAAATTCAGAGGAAGTACCCGGAGGAGTTTGCACTTCGGGATCAAGAGAAATACCTTTATCGCTACCCTGGAGGAGAAGTAAGGGTTAATAAAATATCACCACTTTGACCTTATAAGTTTTGGGGTTGCAGGTGAAGATATGAGGCAGCAATTGCAAAACACAGTACAACAGAAAATAATACGGTAGATAACACTCATTGTGAAATCTGAGTTATATGAAGTGATAATCTAAATTTGTTTTAAGTTCTCCAGGTAGTCTCATATCTACATAATCAAAGGCGTGACTTATGTACATTTATGGCCAGCTAGAATTGATGATGATTTGATCCATGAATTGATCCCCCAGCTGTTCGTAGAACTTTATATTGCAGCTGTTTGCAGGGCCCCAAATTAGAAAGGGATCTTTTCTTCCATTATACCACACAGGTGCTGTGTGGATACTTGTATGTTTTCCCCTTCATGGCAGATGGCCTCAGGGGATGATTCAGATCATGGAAGTGGTAGAGGAGCAAAGAGTTAAAAGTATCTCACTGCTTCCCAATCCAAATCAAGGGTCTGTGCATTTGCAGTTTAAAGTTTTGAAAAATAAGGAGAGGAGGGACTCCATACACAAGACTTCCAGTTATGATATCTAGTTTGACCCTTAGATTTGTTTAAACATCAAAATGCTGGTATAACATCAACCTTTGAATCAATGGACAGATTTTCAGGAAACTACTATAATGTGGAAGGAAATTTCTGATCTTTAAAAGTACAACATGTCCCTTACAACTTTGTAACAATAGTTCTCTTGGTACCTGCCTCTCTCAAGCATTTCATTTAGTGGTGTGGTGGAAGCATCTGATGTAACATTGGCAAGCTGAGCAAGCATAACCCTCTCTAAGCATTCTAAAAGAAGAGCAGGAGAGAAGTATCTAACAAAGTTTGAGTCCAGTGGCACCTTTAAGACCAACAGAGTTTTATTTAAGGTATAAGCTTCCATGTGCATGCACACTTCTTCAGATACCAGAAGAAGTGTGCATGCACACAAGCTCATACCTTGAATGAAACGTTGTTGGTCTTAAAGGTGCCACTGGACTCTAAATCTGTTCTGCTGTTTCAAACCAACATGGCTACCCACCTGAATAATATCTAACAATCCACATAATTTATTATTATTGGGGGGGGGGGGGGGGTTAAGAGGAAAAGTTTTGCACTTTGCTCAGTCTTCTGCCATTTCCCATACCCTGGGCTGTTTTGCCCTGTAGACAAAACAGAGGCATAACCACATGACACCTGTGTGTTCTCCCTTTGGGGGTAATAATAATAATAAACACTTTGAACTCTCATGACTAGGTAAAATCAGATGACTATTATCTTATTTGGGTTAACATATTTCTTACCTTATAGTCTTACCAAGATTTAGTCCAGCGCTTGGAACCTGTGATTATGGAACTGGAACGTCAGGGCAACATCCTGGTTGTTTCTCACCAGGCAGTTATGAGATGCTTACTGGCCTACTTCCTTGATAAGAGTGCAGGTAAGAAACCAAATAGTTCTCTGTTACTTCTCTTGTAAAGCAAAAAAGGTCATTAAGTGGAATGTATTTTTTCATCAGAAACTGCTATTCAAGTTTGTTTACAGTAGTGTAAATGCAGGCGTTCTCTTGCACGCAGAATCCTTTTCTAATCCTGGAGACTGTGATATTTACATGTGGCAGGAGGAAGGTTGTGGGTATCCTTGGCAGTGAGACTGAGTGTACAATGAGACAGCACTAAAGAGAATTAAATTAAGCACTTACTGTGTTTGCCTGGTCTTCTCATGCTAGCTGCCTAGTTTTTATTACAGCTCAGCATAATGTCAGTGAAGATGCTGCACTTTAAAAGATCCATATGTTACATAACATCGAAGAATCTGTACTACACAGAAAGTGCAAGACTGCTGCATTCCAGATAGAGCTGCATTAACTAGATTCTCTGATAGGTTCTCTGGGTGGGATCCAGGCAGTTTTTCCACTTAATCTCACCTAGTTCCTCTCCTCAATTCAACCTTGATCCCACATGCCTTTTGTTCATGCAAGTCCTGTTATCCCCAGCATAGCCTTTTTGATGCTCAAAGGAGACATTTCTTCAGAAAAGCTGGTTGGATCCAACCCTCTGTGTTACTACTTGCTCTTTGTAACTTATTTGATCATGTCCTATGGTCTGTCTATGAGCTGGGAAATGTATTTCACGTTAGCTAAAAGTTGTGTTGTGTCAACAGAGCAGTTGCAAAAAGTACCTTTTGCACTTCAGATCCTGCCTACAATGTTTATTCTTTAATTTTTCTTTGTGATCTTATAGATGAGCTGCCATATCTGAGGTGCCCTCTTCATACCATTTTTGCTCTCACTCCAGTTGCTTATGGTAAATATTTGCTTACTCATATGTATGGGCATGTGTCAGGTGACAGAGAAGGGGGTCAGACAGAACTAATGATGTGTAGTGGTTAGACCACCAGCTTAAGATTTAGTTTCAGATGTCTGTTCTTTCTCTGAGTTCAAAAAAATATTATTTACAGGAAAATCCTTAGCAGACTTACATCCTTTTAAACCCACTAGAATCAATGGTCTTAGAAAGTTACAATTTCCCTTAAAATGACACTGTTAGCCTCCCTGAAACTTGGTTTCCTATTTTAAATCTGAGTGCATACATCCACTCTGTGTTGTTGAAGAGGTTGTCATGGTAAGAAACCAGCTCAGTCAAATGTTTTGTAGAAAGTATTGATTTCAGTAGGACCCTGTCTCTTCATCTTCCTCTTCATGTTCATATCTCTACACTTCTAATGCTGGCATTCCTCCCCTTTCAGTTCTGGAACCAGCTGAAGCCAGTATTTCTTTTTCTTTGTGTATTGCTTTTTTGAATACAATCCATTGACGTCATAAGGACTAACAACATTTATTCTAGCACAAAATTTCATGACTCAGAGCTCACTTCATCAAACGCAGTCTATAGCATGCCCCAGATTCCTGTTTTATATTGCTGCAAGAGGCTAACAGTGCAATCCTATGCAAATTTCCACCGTTCTTTTTATTTCAGTGGGCTTTGACTGAAGTACCTCTGCATAGGATTGCGCTGCAGTTTTTGCAATAATTTTATAGTACCATTTGTTTTAAAAACAATGTGTGGTATTAAAGTTAATGTTGCACTTTGAAATTTATGAAGGCTGTAAACTGGAAATGATCTCCCTGAATGTGGAAGCTGTGGACACACACCGAGACAAGCCATCCAGTGCAACAGTAAGTACAGTGTACAAATTCTGACCCATGTCCCCATTAGCCAGAATTGCTTGGATTTAGGATGTCTAGTCCAGTTAATATCAACAGTTTAAGCATTAGAATTTTGGCTTCTTTGAGTTGTGTAGGGGTTGTTGTAAAGCCTTAGAAATGAGTGGGATTTTCTTGGTTTAATTCAGATGATGACTTCATTGTGTAATTGATTAACATTCTTCTGGTACATTTAGGCCCCCTCCAAACTATGTGTGTGAAAAATTAATCCAGTTGCGGTTGCTTACTTTTCAAGACTGTTATCAGATTAGAATTAACAAACAATTCAGTGATGGGGAAATTCTGTTAAAATATATATATAGATATAGATATAACATTCTTTAAACACTGTTTAGCAATGACAGGCAGTTTTCTTTGACCTTATCAGGGTAATATTTTTTTAAAAAAATTGACATGAAGGTTCTAAATCAGTTCTTTGCATTTTTGCGGCTTTGAAGTAAATTATGAATGACATTAAACAAAAGGGGGCATTATTTCAGATACAGTGTGTTTTGTTGGGTTTGGCATTGAGCTCTGGAATGTGAAGGTCACAGCTATAGTAACCTTCAAACTTTGAGCTTCAGCACCTCACAGTGCAAACCTAAACAGAGTTACAACCTTATAAGCCCATTGGCTTTAACAGTTTAGGATTGCACTGTCAGTCACCTACTTGTCGATGCCCTTGCCAATATGTTCAAATATACAGTGAATATAGGCAGCTGTTTACAAAGTACTGATGCATTACCTATGCTTATATCTACTGGGGAAACTTGTAATTTTCCTGGCTGTAAAACAGTGTCAGAGGATGAGGAGAATTTTACCACACAGCCAGACCCAGTCAGAAATCTGGGGTAGCAGGAATGCACTAAAATCTCA
The DNA here is from genome assembly GCA_029233225.1 of Lepidodactylus listeri. Classification (NCBI taxonomy): domain Eukaryota; kingdom Metazoa; phylum Chordata; class Lepidosauria; order Squamata; family Gekkonidae; genus Lepidodactylus; species Lepidodactylus listeri. The sequence goes on along the minus strand of JARCFY010000002.1, from coordinate 64,225,972 downwards.
TTCCATTCACAACTGCAATCACTGTATTACAGGTGAACTATTTGTAGGCTGCTAAAGCAAGGGCAACAACAAGTACAAGTTTTTGTACTCTTATTAAAAATCAGGAAAGGGACCTTTGTGCTCACATGGTAGATACCAAAGTCTGTACTGCAAATCCATGTTGGAGAAAAGAGGAACAAGGTGAAAGGTTTAAGAGTTTTATTAGAACTTCTAGATCCCTACACATTTTGCTATATGCTTCGTTGGGGGATCTAACACAAAGTAAAATATACAATCATATATTCTATTAAAATGTGTATACAGAATAATAATTTAAACATTCTCTTAGAATTAAAATAACTTGTAAACTGAATTAAAACACAATCTGAGCATGATTTAGGGTTGATTTACATATTCTCTAGTGTGAAACAAAAATTACAGTTTGTAACCAAAAATCCTTTAATCCTGAGAAACATAAAAGAACTCAAAAACATTAGTGCAAGGTCCATACCAGAAAGTGGTAGACAATGTGGCATCCTTTCACAGAAACTTCAGTGGCTCCCACTTTGAATAAGTGGATCAGTTGGGTAGAGCTCACTGTGTGTTGTAGCCAGGTATGATGCAATACATCCTGGGCCTTTTTTACCCTTAAGGGACTGGAGATTTCAAAAATGCTTAGTCACCATGACTAGATAAGTATAGAAGGTCCAGGTTCAAGGTGGGAGCCACTGAAGTTTCTGTGAAAGGTGTGCCATATTGTTTATTTGTCTACCTTTCTGATATGGACCTTGTGCTAATCTTTTAGAGTTCTTTCATTTTTCTCAGTACTAAAGCATTTTTTGTTATAAACTATGTAATTTTTGTTCCACACTAGAGAATATGCAAAATAACCCTATATTATGCTCAGGTTGAGTTTTGATTCAGTTTACATTGTCATTTTTAAAGAACTTTAAATATAAAGAACTTTAAATATAATTGAACTTATGTTTGTATATTTTACATTGCATTAGATCCCCTAACGAAGCCTATAGCAAAACGCATAGGGATCTGGAAGATCTAATAAAACTCCTCAACCTTGCACCTTGTTCCTCTTTACTCCTACCTACGGCTGTGGCCTTATCTTCTTCCTGTCTGCAAACCAGTGTGTCAAGAGGGGGAAACAGTTTGCATGTTATTTCATTAAAGTGCCAAAGTTGTCAAAATAGCAATCATTGTGTAATATACAGCTCTGGTATTTGAGGAAGTTGAATAATTTTTATACCGATCTGGGGCCAGGGGTCAATTTACTACCATTTTGGGTTGCTTGCTGTGCAGGCAGGATGAAGTTCCTGTGGGCCTCAATGTCACTGCGCAGCCAAGCATACTTAGTTAATCTTAATCCAAAAAAGAGTTCACTTACAATTCAAGACATTGACTTAAAATTTAGGCACTTGGTCCTCTTGGCCTCAGTTCTGTAGTAGCTGAACTGCCGCTGACAGTGCTTAACAGTCTCACAGCAATGTTTCTTTACCAAGATCCAGGATTTTCCAAAGCACTCAGTGCTTTGAATATGCTGCCTCACCTGTAGGCATATGGATTTGCTAATTTGGCAGTTGTAATTTCAGTAAACAAACGTCAGAGCACTGATAACAACAGATGTATTTTATGGAGTCATATTAATGGGGCCTGATCTTGATTGCCCAGGCTAGCCCAGCCTTATCAGATCTTAGAAGCTATGCAGGATCAGCCCTGGTTAGTAGTTGGATGGGAAACCACCAAGGAAGTTCAGGGCTGCTACGGAGAGGCAAGCAATAGCAAATCGACTCTGTCCATCTCTTGCCTTAAAAACCCTATGAGGGTTTTTGGCTGCGACTTGACAACACTTCCCACCACTAATGGGACCTATTCCAGTCTTTGGGCATTTTAACACATGAGTTCTTTCAGTTAGTTTGTGATGTGAATGCAAATCTTAGCTTGACCAGAATGTTCATTTGCATTACGAAAGTTTTTTTCTCCCTCTATTCAATGAAGCAAGACTTTCTCCTCTGCAGTAATACCTCTCCTCACCTCCCCTGTCTCATTAACTGCCAGAGTGGTGCACTGGTTAGACTAGGTTCTGGGAGACCCAGGTTCAACTCTCCATGCTGCCATGGAAGCTTATTTGGTAACCTTGATCCAGTCACTCTCTCCTGCCCTCATCTACCTCCCAGGGTTGCTGTGAGGATAAAGTGGGGACAAGAGAACCCTGTACACCATCTTGAGCTCCATGGCGGGCAGGTGGGATACACTGGGGACAGATGGATACATTGGGACTGAATATAACACTATTTGTGCTAGGACTTGCGTAAAGAAAAAAATGAAAACACTGTAATGAAAGTGCTACAAGGGGAAATAACTATATAGTCTGCATAAGCACTACAGGGGAAAGCATGCATGGACCAAGTTATAACTGCCATTTTTAGGACTTTGGAAAAACTAAAGTGTATTTAAAATCAATTAGGCTGCTTCCACATGGAACTATTTTCCATTGTGGACTTATTAACAATGTGAATGCAAAGGCATTTGCAATAGCAACAGCGAATTATTCTCTGGTTTTCCTCTCCATCCCTTTGTTACTGTCATTCCCCCCCATACACACATACACACAGACCTTGCTGGAAGGACTTTTGCCAACTTTTTGAACAATTGTTTGTAGGTGTATCACTAAAGTGTATCACAATGCATAAGCCTACTATGATTTTTTAAAAAGAAACAGCAAAAAGCCTTTTAGGGCCCCCGGAGGGTTAGCATGAAATGATGGGGAGGGGAAATGGTGCTGGTTGTGATGGGGAGATTTAGAAATCCACGCCTTCCTGTCCACATGTGGGCAAACCTGCTTTGACTCCAGTGATTTCAGAAACATCAGATCAAAGCAGCTTCTAGAAAAATTGGAGCAAAGGAGGAGAACAAGAAAAGGAAGATGTGTGGGTGATCCAACAAACCCTGCTGCAATTCAAGAGCCAGGGTGGAGCAATCTCATGCTCCAGAAATCATGAGACTGGAATACAGTGTCATGCTCTTGGCACCATCCTATGCCGTTATGTCATTAATTATATTGAACATACACCATTGTATTAATTTGAGTTTTCACTAGATTTCAAGTCCAATCCAGAAGGCTAAAAACTAGCTTCTTAAAAAATCAGAACTTCCAAAACAATATTCTCACTATGCTCCCTGAGCAGCCAGATGAAGTAATGCTGCATCATCACTTCCTACCAGCTCTTCTAAGACATGACAGCAACACTGTGCCACAAGTTTGCTTGGATACTGAAGGGGTGTTAGCATCCCATCATGAGGGCTGCTGGGAAGAACTGGGTTGGCACCACCCTACGCCCACGTATTTGAATCCCAAGAAGCTCCATTCCACTTCCCCTACCAAAGGATACTGCTTTACTTGCAACAAACTAGCTGAAATCCTCTGATCTGTAAGAGCACACTATGTTTCTGCATGCCAAGAACCTGAGTGCGTAACTGCCTTAGTGGGCCTGACCTGACCTGGATAGGCCAGTCTAGTCTGATCTCATCAGAGCTTGGAAGCTAAGCAGGGTTGGCCCTGGTCAATATTTGGATGGGTGACCACCAAGAAATATCAGGGTTGTGACGTGGTGGCAGGCGATGGCAAAACCACCTCTGAATGTCTCTTGCCTTGAAAACCCTACTGGGTCACCATAAGTCAACTGCAGCTTGATGGCACTTCCCACCACCAGTGGGATTGAGGAATTTTCCCCCTGAAGTAACCTGCAGTCGTTTCTCAGAAATATCATCCCCTTAGCCTACCCCCCATAAGAAAAAGCCTCACTGTTGACATTAATTTAGAGATTTTGATAGATTATAACACATGGAAATTTTTAACAGCTTTGAAAATCTAAATTCTGATCAAGACTTGGAAAAAAGAAGTATCTCTCTGATACTCTCTTTGTACTTGACAGTTGCAAAAGCTTTTTAGTTAAATGAGAAGAAAGGAAAGTGAGTACTCTCAGTCCATGACAGTTTCCAAAACAGTAAAAGGGAAGACTTTTTTAGGGTGAAATCCTTTTGGGGAGAAGGATTTAGGCATGGTTTATAAGCCACAAGGCCACCAAGTCCCTTCCTGTGGTGGAAGAGCCTGCACATACCCCCATCATCCTCCATACATCTCCCACAAAGTGTGACACAAGGCTTCAAGCACATAGCTGAACACAAAGTGGCCTGGTGTATGTGATTTACCCCTATATTTTCTGAAGGCAAAGTATTACATAATCTGCGGCTGTCATGCATACAGCTGTGCACAGAATAAATGCTACATCTTAGGGAAGGGAGTTCATGCCTACTACTCCATCGCAGGAAGGGACTTGGTAGCCCAGGAATGTGTAAATATCCCTGGATTTCTCCTGGAATAACTATGCACCAATTCCATTACAGGAAAGAACACAGTGGCCCAGTAATGTACTACCTTGATCTTAGATCAGGGTACATATATTGCTGGTTGGATGCCTGAGACAACAAATCAGTTGCTCTGTCAGAGGGCTCCATTTCAGACCTGAAAATCAATGTCATATATACAGTGTCTGGCATGAGAAATATTCAGTGGTATTAACTTTGATTTAAGATTTTGTAGTTTGACTTTTCATTCTTTATGGTATCCTCCATTTTCAATCAGAACAACCTTCCAAAGAGCCAAACCCCTGTAAGGATGAGAAGGAACAGCTTTACACCACTAGCCAGCTCGGACACAGTAAGGCGTCCTCGCAATTACAGTGTTGGGAGCAAGCCTCTCAACCCAGCGGGGTCTCTGCTGTTCTCAGAGGCTCGGGATGCGGCCGATGAACAGAAGCTGCAAGACGGTGTTCAGGTGGTAACTCCTCTCTCCTAAACTGCTATCAGAAAGCTCCACGTGCAATTGAGTTGAAGCAGTGCAAAAATTGGGCAACATTATGGCATTGTCAGTGTTGTTCTTCATAATGTAGAGCAATTTACCTCTGCCATCCCACTGAAAGTAATTAAAGGTGGGGAAAGTATGCAATTCTATCCTCTCTGCCCACCAGTTATCATTTTAATTAAGTTTAGAGTGTCAACACTGCCATTTTGAATGCTAGTGGTGTTTTTTATGCTCTTGCTCCACTGGCAATTCCAAATGATATTTGCCATGTGTAATGTAATGCCATCTTTGAATATATGAATGTTAATTGAAGGCTACCAACAAACTTTTCAGAAATCCTACATCTAACATATATGGATCATTGGACAGAACTACTATAAAAAGTCAGGATCCCAAGAACCCTTTTGTGGGGGGCTAAATGCTTCTCTTTGTGCATATCAGTTCCCACTTTTGGAAGGAACCTCTTGCACTACATCTAATACACTGCTGGAAGCTTCACAGATCTCTTGGTGTGTGTGACACTGAGAGCGAGAGAGTGGACACAGAATACTGGGCAAGTGCCCTTTAATCTTAGCCAAAGACGGCTTTGCCCCACCCCAAAAATCAAGTGGACTTTAATTACTTCATCTTTAGGAATTCCAGTGTAAACAATTGACTGAAAAGGAATAACGTCAACTGCTGCAAAGTTTTCTTTTTCTTTTGCAAAAAAGCTTCATTACAGAAACCAAGGAAAAGTTGAACCTGTTAAGGAATATGTACATTTTAAAACAAATTGGGCAGATAAGTAAAGCTTTTCACTGGATCCTGTGGACCCTTTCCTGTAGATACAGAGCACTCATAACTTCCTTAGGTGGATAGTCATTGTTACTACTCAAAAACTGGTTGTTACCAAGGGCACTATACTTATCCCTTAGACAGGATAGATAAAGCACTTTGCCCAACAAAAATTGAGTGTGCTGTAAAATAAGCTCTTTTGCAAAATGTGCAGCTTTTCTTGCTTTTTTTTCTTTTTAATCAGCTGCTTCTATCTCCGGCTACACTGTGCATTCAGATGCTTTGTAACTGAACCAGGGGATAGATCTGGGCCCCATGTTTACTGGGTACTTCAGTCAGAGATGTTCCACTAGACAGTCCCTGGAGTGGTGCTGCAAGTGAACAAATTACATAGAGACCCCTGTTCATTGGTTATGATCTTGTAAGATGTGGTGTCAAGCTTTGCATAGTAATTTAAGAATCAGAGCAGTGTTAGGGCCAGATTTGTCAAGGAGGGGGGGAAATGTGGCGCAAATGAAGCAGGTGCTGAAATCTTGCTTTACTTTTCAGAGCTCTTCTGAGTAGCATCAGTACCAGCCTAGTAATTAACGGTGGGCTAGCTGGCTTGATCTCCAGCAAAGGCCGCATTCTAAAATTGGAGTATGTTGACTGGGGGGTGGTAATCTTGAGAAAATAGAGGTACAAACTTATTTTTGCACCTTCTGCTATTTTGTACTGGCTTGAAAACAGCTATATATGTAATCATGATAGCCCTTACTTCACTAATTAACGTGCATGGGCTTGGTTTTGTGCTATGGTTTTGGATATGTCCACTCTAGTCTCCTTGTTTGTGGGGATTGCGTCCAATCTCTTTCTGTAAACTGCTCTGCTTTTTTGCTTTTTATATCTGCATTGAATTACAGCTTGAGCTTTCCTATGCTATTTTTTTCTTTGCAGCTTCAACTGGGAAGTGCTTGCCTGTGAGTACCACTGAGAACAGTTTGTACATGTTGTAAGATATATATATACATAAATGAATAGACACTTACTGAGAGATGATCAGAAGTCCATTTAGAAGGAAGGAATGTATGGAGAGGAGGTATCAAATAATTCTCCTGCAAACTAGAAAGCAAAGATTCAGGTAGGGTAAAATATATTATGGGTTATAGAACAATAGCCATTTATATAAATTTAAAGTAAAACAAGAAAGGTTTAAATCACCAACCTATCTTTAAGTAATGTTGCTGAAGTTATAACTCACTTGTTAGGGCTACTTTGCACCTTTCATGTATAGGAATATGCCTGTTTTAACTTTAGATCCTTATGGCTGCATTCACATACCATGATAAACTGTGGTTGTGCAACAGATTATGATTTGTCTGCAGGAAATAAGTAACCAGTCCTTGTTTGCACATAAACCCCAGTTTGTTTGCCTCTTACCTCTTTCCCATCTTGGAGCAAGGAGGAAATCCTCATTTGTTGCAGTTGCAGCAAACTATGATTTGTGAATGCAGATATCACAACAACTCATGATCAGAACCAATTGTGGCAACAAACCAGCTACAAACCGTAGCTTTAAATCATAGATTGGTACAAACTAATAAACCCTGGGGGGTTTTGGACTTTGCATTCAGACATCATGATTAACTGGGGTTTGATCAAAACACAGGTTTTTGTGATGTTTGAATGCAGCCAAAATGTAAAATATGAATAATATGTGCAAGCACATGTATCATGTGGACAAATGAATCCACCTTATATGGAGTCTGGCTGTTGGCCTGTCTACCCCATATTGTCTACTCTGACTGTCAGCAGCTTGCTGTGGTCTTTCTCAGCCCTGCTGGTTTTCATATTGGAGGTGTCACAGATTGGATTTGCAGCCTTTTGAATGCAAACACTGGCTACATCTCATCCAAGTCCCACAGGGCTACACTCATCAGGAAGCCACAATGGAATCTTGCTCCCTGTTGAGTGTAACAAACATGGACTGTCCTATGTACATTGGTCCTAAGCTGCCACGTGTTCATTAATTCATTTCCCATTTGTAGGCTTCTGTATTTGGATGAATGGTGAATTATGTCAAAAACTGATAGATCACAGTTGTTTTTTCTTGGTCAGTCTTACTTTACCATAGCAAAGCAAGAATTCAGTACTTAGACATGAACATCTTCAGAATGCTAGTGCAAGCTTTGATATGTGTTCTCCAGGCACACGTTATCTGTTTATTTACTTGACCTTTCTTAGTGAGACTCAAGGTGGATTACAAAATATAAAAACAATTCAGTCAGCATAAACCATGCAATAGGATTAGTATTACAGAATTAGAAAACAATGCAAATGCAAAGCATTACCTTCCATGAACAATGCAGAAAGTGGATTGCAAAGACAGGAAACAGTGCAGTAAAAGCAAGATGATAAATATCGCAATAGACTACAATTCCATTCTCTTATAAAAGACCAGCTCTGGACTGTTCCATTATACTGCAATTCTAATGACCTTATAAAAATGCCCTCCTGAACATTTCTGATTCAAGCATGTAAGGAGGATTGTGATCATAAATATCTTGCTGACACATACCTGTATAATGATACCTCACAGAAAGATAGTAGAACTACTTCAGAGAGGCCTGTTCCAGTTCCAGGTTGTTGAGCAACAGTGGAAGGAGGCTAGTTCTTTGCTGAAATTGTTCTGTGTGCCTTGATATCTAGGATTTCTTTGTGCCTGTACACTTATTTTGCAAATAATGTGTTAAGTCCATTCATACAAAGTGTAATCCCATCAGGATGCATGAGGATGAGCCTGCTTTGGCAAGAACAGGGTATAAATTAAATAAATAAATAGTATAATGTTTTGTGACCTTCTAAGAGATTGTGAGTTTGTATGTTGCTGCTTTTAACATGTATCTTTGCCACTTTGCTGAAGGAAGAAGAGATCCTTCAGCAAATGGGCTAAGGTACGAGTGATGCTGCTTTCTTTAGGAAATGTAACTACGCTACACAGCACAGGCTTGTGCTAAAGCTAAAGAATGCTACTAAGGTTGGGAAATATTTGTATGCCCTCTTTTTCACATTATGATGAGAGAGGGTATGTAAATGGCTTGCTATCCCCCTCTCTACAGGTAGAGATCAGATGAAATCATCATCTGTGAGCCCTTCATATCAGTCTTTGCTACCAAGTCTGATAGTCAGAGGAAAGAGGGCCTTTGCTTGCAGACCTGTACAGAATGGCGAGTCTGTCACTTTTCTTCCCCTTGCATAATTTGGTTATGATGGCGCTACGCTCGCCTGCACTCCCCTCGGCTTCACTGACTGGCAAATCTCTCTTAATATATCCCCTTTTTCCATTTTACATGTGAACCTCATATTGTCAGCTTGTAATATTATATTTATGAGTGTGTATGTGTGTGTATTTCAGTTCTTTGACACTGTTGGTATTGTGTGAAGTTGTGTGTGATTTTTTTTTGGTTGCATTTTGTTCCTTTGTAGGGTGGAATTTCAGCTATGCATGTACTAAGTGGTGACTGTGAATGTTTCTTTGTAACACTTATAACGTTACTGTTATTGACCATTTATGGAAGGCAGTTTTCCTAGAAATTGTAGCCATTGTGTGGTTACTTGCTGCTTTTCAGCTGTGATTGTGCCTGAACACATTGACAAAAAGTATTTATCTATTCCAAGGTTAATGTGTTCAGGCATAATCGAGTTACTGACTTATGATGCACCTTAGATATTTGCACTGTTTCTGTGATCTGCCTTAATGAGAACATTCTCAAAAGAAATGGAAGATTATTTGCCTATACACTGTGCTTTATTATATGCCCTTATTTGCCTAAATTGTTTTGGCTTTGTCTATTACTGTCCTGGGAAAATGTTCATATGTTTTCCTTACATAAATATTTAACTTCTTCCATTATTGCAAGCTTGGGTTTAAACAAAAATCTTGAGAAACTCTAGATTTGTGAACTTGAGCTTAGCCAAATTCTATAAATTTGATCCTGTGCTGGCAGAAACTGAAGTGGGGAGGGGCGAAATTATTCAGGCAGGATCATCTGGGATTTTGGGTTGTATACAGCATTGATACCATGATGCCAATTCATAGCTTAGAAACTTATTTAAAAGTTATGGATAATGAAGGAGCAGGAAGGTGAGATAGTGGCCAGGAAGAAGAACAGCATGAGACTTGACCAGTCATATAAAGCTTGGGCCTCTTCAATGGGGGCAAAATATTTTGCATGTAAAAGCAAGACATGAAGTACCATGACAGATCCTGGGCTTATACTTTCTTGTTTGCACCCCTAGTAGGAGATGGTGCAAATAGCTACTAACCCGGACATACCCTCATGGATATAACTGCAGAGTATGTATGAGGAAGGGAAATTGAGAGCAGAACATTTTAAATTCACAGTTCCATTAGTGGCATGCTGAGAGGGAAATTATTTTATGGACTACCAAGTGGGGGACAGAGGCTTCAGTTATTTGAAAAGACATTCACAATATAATGTTCCATTTGACTAGCCTGAAATATACAGACACCACCATTAATGTATTTTGACCACCCATCAACCACATATGATTGTGTGGCTACAAGATGATTCAAGGTAACCAGGTAGGTAGTCATTGTTAAGTGGTCTTGTGATAATATATATGCATTTAATTTGTTTTACATCATTTCTATTTAATTATTTTACATCATCAAAAGGAGATATCATGTTTTTATCCCATCAGATGGGGAGGAGTGTTATACAAGCACAATCTATCTAGCATTGGTATATTTTACGCTTCATTTGATATTGCCCCAGAATGTATTTATGTCAGGAAAAATATCTAGGGTCCTACCATGCCATTACTTACATTGTGGTGCTTTTGTAACTGTGACATATATGTTCACATGTAGAAGCTGTTATATTGAGAATGTAAGCTTGCAGACAACAAATCAGTTCTTTCCAGCTGATACTATTGGGTGTCGAAGTATTCTGCTGCATATCAGTTCTGTATAAAATGGTGTGCTCAAGCCACTAATATATCCCTCATTTACTAGAAAAAGTATTAGATTTTATATATAGATCATGTCTGTTGACTGTCTGGTGTTTGATTAACTCATGTTTGTATTTTAAAGTAAACGAAATATTAATTACGGCCATTGGTGGTGCAGTGGACCTAATACAATTTTTGCCACACAGTAATGCCAAAAGTAAAATTGATTAAGGACTTTAAATGTTTAAAAAAATGATTTAAAATATTGATTTTAAAAGATGCATAGAAGGTAGAGGAAGAGGAGAGAGGTTAGATGCAACCCATTTTCTTAACGTTACTTCAGAAGATTGCCAGTTGGATACTAACTTTCTAATTTGAACCATTTCTTTTGATGGTATGCTTACAGACCCTTACAATTAAATGTTGCTCTCAGTAGAGCAGTTAACAAAGAGGAGCATAAAGGATTTAGGACATTGAACGCTCAGAATTTCTAGAACAATGAAGGATCCAGGCTTTACAAAGGCTGGACTAGCAAGGTTTGTTTAGCAAACCTTTTATAAATGTACACAAGCAACATCTGAATTATAAATTGATCCCAAGTCCCTTACCCTCCATGGTCTTTTCCACACGTTATTTCATTGTGTGTGTGCCAGTATTGTATCAGCTTTTTCTTTTCTACATGTGTTTTGCTGCCTCTAGGGGTCGCTTTTATATTTTATCATTGTATCACTGGCTTGTTCTCAAGCACTTTAAAAGTGCAGGGAAATAAGCTGGAGATACAGTGATGAAATATCAAAGTAGCCAATGGAGGGAGCAAAACGTGCGGAAAAGGGAAACAAACACTGCACAGTACAGACACACAATTGACAAAAGTGAAACATGTAAAAAAAAGCCTCTGATTTCAGAACTAATTTCCAAGACAGTTAGCATTGCCAGGTCTTACCTGTGTCCCAGTGGGGGGGCTCCAGCCTGGCTCCTGGGGTCTTCTGGCATGTGCACCACGATGACATCACCCAAAAGTGATGTCATCACTCCAGGCAAGTCATTCAGGAGACACTCTAGCATTTGGGTTAAAAACGCTGTGGTCACCGTAGTGTTTTTACCCAAATGCTGGAGTGTCCCCCACACTATGTACCCGGTCTGATGATGTCACCTCTGGGTAACATCATTGTGCCAGGCGTGACGGCTCTTCAGGGGCAGGGCTCCCCTGCTGGTTGGCAGCAAATTGGGGGCCTCATAAGCGGGGAAAACCCTGTCCCCGTCAGGGGGCTGGCAACCCTAAAGACAGTATAAAAAGCTGCTCTTGAAAAAGGAAGCAACATTCTGCTCTGTGTGCTTAGGTGGACAATGTATATGTTGAATCATGCAGTCCAAATGTGTGCACCTACGATGTATTAGACTGCCATTTGTTACCTTTATGTGTCAAAGGAAGTACACATCATAAAGGTATATGGTTTTTCAATACAGTTGGTGTTTTCAAATACGATAGCCACATATGAATACTGTGGTGATATCAACATGTCTTAAGTAATTGTATTGGAACTGTGGACTTTCTTTTGGGTCACAGAAATAAAATAGTTCATTCACTGTGAGTCTCAAAACTATGTTGCTTTTCTTTTTCCGTCACTTATGGCTAGTATCCATTTCTAATATCTGAGAGGTAAAATGACACTTGATTTCTGTACAAAGTGTACAGGTGTAAAAAAAGGTAGCTTTGCCAATCATAGCTAAAAGTCAGTCCCATACCCCACCCCTTGTGCTTTCCAGGAGCTATTGCTCGCTCTTCATGGGTTGCCCACTTCGAAGGGCTTCCTGTTCCATGGAGAGGGGTTGGGCATCGCAAATAAAAAGCTGCTGTGGGAAGGGGTCCGTAAAATCCCCCGTGCACAAATGGTAATGTTTTGGATCCCACCTTATATTTGAGAGTGTGCCAGCTTTATTAAATTCAGACATTATATCTTTTTCAATGTGGACCCTGCTCAGAATTAGCGAATATGAAGAGAAAGATGAATAAATATGATGCAGATGGTAAAGATTCCTAAGGTAGTCTCTCGGATTATGCTGTGGACACAAATTTCTGTTGAGCTGATCTTCTTTAGAGTCAAGTGGTATTTTTCAAGCTGGAAGGATAACTACAAACAATCTCGTGGTGTAATGGTTAAGTGTATGGACTCTAATCTGGGAGAACCAGGTTTGATTCCGCACTCCTTCACTTGCAGCTGCTGGATGACCTTGGGCAAGCTATATTTCTGACAAGAGCTGTCCTTGAAATGGCCATTCTTGAAAGAGCTCTCTCAGCCCCACCTACCTCACAGGGTGTCTGTTGTGAGGAGGGGAAGGGAAAGGAGGTTGTAAGCCGCTCTGAGACTCCGAGTGAAGGGTGGGGTATAAATCCAATCTCCTCCTCCTCCTATAATCTCTGTGCCTTATCAATGGCAGGCTTATAAGCAGCCAAGATTTAGGGCTATGTGACTTATAACTTCATTAAGGGAGGGGGGAAGGCATGCATTACAAGTCCTAAGCATTTAATGACCAAATTTCCTTAGGGTAGAGATGGTGGTATGAGGGGGAGTGTATGTGTATATGAGGTGAGGGGAAATGGTATGGAGGGTTTGGGATCTGGGTGGGTAAATTGAAAAGATCTCTAGGTTGGAGATTCAGGGAGCCAGCAACTTGGCTCTAAAAACACTCTGTTTTGGCTTTAAAAACACTCTGTTTTGTCAAATGATGCAGTGTGCTATCAGGATTTTAGTAGAAAATCAGAGTGTCAATTGGATAGTCTTAAGATCTAATTTATCTTTGTTTTTAATTTTTGTGTTTGGTTTCTCCTTTTTAGAGAACAGCTGGCTTAGTAGTATAGAAGTATTCCATTTCTGTATTTGAAAATCGACAGGAAGGCCTCAGAAAATACATCAACTTGGACTGGAACACCTTACATTTGATGGAAGCCTGTATGTTCAATGAAGCTACTGTCTTGGCCTTTAAAACATGGTGGGCGTGTTAGTTTTTTGAATCAATGAAATGTGATCTCCAGTATCTCTAAAAAAAAAAAAAAAAACTCCAGTGGTAGTAGTGAGAAATCTCTGTGTGATATATGCTCCTGCAAGCTCTCTTTGCACCTGTCAAGCCCTTGTGATGCACTTACAGTATGATAAAGTTACAGTGCAAATTTATACCAGGTTGAAACTTGTTTAAGTGTCATGGCCACAGCCAAGAGATCCTAGGTGAGGTATTTCAATGAAAGGCAAGGTAACACTATCAGAAAACAATCAGCACTCCTGCAATGCTATAGTTTTGGGAAGAAATGTCATAACAGTTAAACTGGCTACAACCCAGCTTAAATTTGTGTCATGGGGTGCCTTGACTCTGCTGTGCTGCCTAGAAAAGTTCTTTTTCTGACTCTGGGAATTATTATATAGGGACTGCATGCATATGTGATTGCTAGTAGGTAATCTTCTGGTGTGTCTCCCTTCACTTAAATATGTACTTTACAATTTCAGTGCCATTCACATTGGGCACATGCTTATACCCTGGAAGTTCATAGAATGAGTGCCAGCTGTGATTGTCACCCTTATTTTGCTTTAACCTGTAGTATTATTTACTTGGCCTACTAGCAACACTGCAGAAAGTCACAACAAAATCTACTGTCCAGTCTTCACATGTTTACTCAAAATCCCTATGGTGTTCAATAGGTTTTACTCCTAGTTAAATGTGCATAGGATTGCAACCTCAGTCTCTCTCATGTGCTTATATGGCAACTGTAAAATGTTTCTGCAGCTTTTTTTCAAGGGTATTCAGTCATGAACACTATGTTTTCAGCATCATTCTAGCTAGCAGACAGTTCCTCAGGTATTGATCTTCAGGATGGAATGTGGTGTCATTTAGTTTTTAGTGACCAATCAAAGCATTTACATAACTTAGCTAAAATGGTGAGGTTTCCAGTATCACTAGCAGAGGTGCTCTAAGACAACAGGAATTGTTACATTCTTTTCCTGTCTTCAGGAAATAGAAGAGAGATCAGACTCCAGAAGTGAGCAACATTCTTATTTGCTAACCTTCTCAAGACATCTTGTCTGGATATTGTTGGAATATTAAAATGTGATATGGGTCATTAGTCTGAGGCTGTGAGACAGTTCTTAAGAATCTGATTTCTTCTAATGTGCTTTAGTGGGAATTAGAAGCAATTTGTCTAATATACCTATGGGAAATTACAGTTTTATTTCTACATGTGTCACTCATGTTGCTAGAGCTGGATTGTGCAGTTTAAAACTATTGGGATTGGGATGTTTTAGCTAAGCAGGTGCTTTGGAAACATTATGTGAAAATAGGACCAAGGTTGCAGACTCCAGGATAGTTGCTAAGTGCCACTGCTATGTTTGTTTTGTCGTTTGCAAAGTTGGCAGCAACAGTAGAATATTCTGTGTATATACAGAGAAAAAGAAGAGCAAATGTACAACTTCAGTACTTAATCATAATAGTCTTCAAGGGTTTTCTTCTCATTTATTTACCCGAGTGGTCTTAGCATTATAATCATTATTAAATACACTATTTTCCTCATGATTTCAGTTTTTTGTGGATTTAAATTGTTACTTCTAGGGTTTTTTCATTATTTTGGCTTTGATTACACAGAACATTTCCGCTTTCTGTCAGTGGAGTAGATCTTCCTTGCCTCCCCCACTGCTGCAGCCCTAAGTATCCCCCATGCTGCTCCTGGGGCTAGGGACCCACTACAAACAGCATGGGGCGGGGAGCTGCTGATCTGCACCAAGAGGAGGGAATCAGCCGAAATTGTCCTCCCTTTCGTTCACAGAAAGGCTCTGCAGAACATAACCTCTTGATTTCTGCCAACTGAAGCCACTGAAGGAATTTTCTGATGTTATTGCTTAAATGTTAAATGAAAATTTAGAGGAAGCATGTTCCTCTGTGAGAAAACACTTTTGGAGTGCCTTTAGCACCGACGCCTCTTAGCATTCCATGGCAACATTCCACTATGATGGTACTGTAAGCAAAGAATCCTGCATACAAATGAAAAATTATTCCCATAGAATTAAAATAGTACCTTAAAGTCAAAAGTAATTAGCAATATAATCTATTGCATCTACGCACAATATGCTGCTATATCATTGCACAGTTTTTGAATTAATGTTTCTCCTGATGAGCCCTTGCTTCCATCAAGAGATAAATAATATTGTTTGTATGTCAAGACATGTGAATGTGACTGTCCACTTGTGAACAATTTTATCATCTTCATTGACAGTAATTGCTTCTTAATTGACAGTAAACATTTTCTAAATGCTGGGGATAGATTCTGATATACTTATTTAGCCTCATGTGTCACCAAGAGCTGTTGAGATGATGCTTTTTGTTCAGGGATGTATGAATGCACCAAATGTGCATCTAAACCTAGTATTATTGTTAGTAATGTGTTGTTGCCTTAAATTCATAATGCAAAGTATATGTTTTTATAAGCACAGCCATTAGCAGTTAATGTTAAGTGCAATACTCTGCTGATCTTGGTTCTTTGCAATGGTACTCATGCTCAGCGCCTGGATAATAAAATAAATTATGACATCTGTGTCTGATCATTATTTGTTAGAATACACATTATAACTGCCTCATCCCTTGATTAATGGCTTACCAAGCTCCTTGAAGCCACTGCAGCCAGACTCTAGTACATACATAAATAGTGGTCTCATTTGGTCTGAGCAGAATTGTAGGTCTCTGCATGTGTGACAATGTGTGTGTGACAATGAGCCTGACTCATTCAGAGCATGACACCATCCTGAAGTTTCTGATTCATTGCTCTTGATAAAGCAAGTATCAAGGCCTGGATATAAAAAGGTGAGTGGATGAGAAGTGACTGGTGGATTTGAATGGGTTGAACCCTTAACTCCTCTGCATTGATGCTTCTTTCAGGCAAGGACCTAGGTGGATCACCAGATAGCTGATTTGATTCCTGTCCATGCACCTTGTTTGGAAGTTTGTTCCGTTTCTGCCTTACTATACTACTGTACTGCTACTACTCTGCTACTTCTTTCTAGGTCTCAGATTGGCTTGAAGAGAGGTATGAAAGCTTTTATGACCTATTGCAGTAACACACTTCTAGAGATCAGTTATGACAAATCTAAAATTATTTTTGCAAAATTTTAAAAGTCACCAACTGAAAGGTGGACAGTTGGCACACACTCAGTACAAGTGGTCAGTGAATTTAGATATTTGTGGATTGTCTTCAGGTCAGATTTATCCTGGTCTAAACATAATATGTAATTGAACTGTCACTGTTAGCCCTTAAATTATTTTTCTCTCCGTAGTGCTTAGTTTATAACAGTTATGAGTTATGAGCATATAAGGCACCAATTCTACTCTACATGCTATATGGGGCTCAAATCTGGTTCTCAGGTCCAGTTGAATTACTTGACAAGCTTCAGATTTCTTTTTATGTGTGCCCTTGCCTTAACTCCATGTATAGCATCTTCAGTTATGCGGTTGGAACTGGGTCTTCCAAAAAATTCTTTGATTTGGCAAGCCATAATCAGTGTTAAATATCGACTTAATGCTGAGAACCTTCCAGTGCTTACTCAGTTGGTAGCTCAAGAGTGCTGTTGGTTCTGGGGGAATAAAATCGTGGACTTCAAAATTGCACAACTGGCTCCTTTGAGGTCTTCAGCCTCTTTGGTAGGGAAAGAAAGAGTGCTAATTATTAAGAAGCTTTTAAAACAAGACTGGACCCTATTAATCCAGGACATCAGATGGAAATATTCCCTGCTCCATTTGGGAATCAAATACTTAGCCAAATTTGAATTCCCATCCTATCTTTACATGCTGACAACACCTAAATTAATATGGTCCAGTAGCACCTTACAGACTGGCAAAATTTGTGGCAGGGTATAAGCTTCAAGTTCAAGTTGTGGCAGGGTATAAGCTATCAAGTTCTTCAGAACCTGTACAACCTGTAATGTGCTACCTACAGCACAGATGAATCTTGCTGGGATTTCTCCAGATCACTGTTTTTGTGATTGCTTCTTGTCTATGTTGGATCAGACCAGTGATGCTCTATATTTTTGGAGTTTGAGGGGAGGCAACAGTGGGAGGGCTTCCTGCCCCCACTGCTGGACCTTCTGAGGGCACCTGGGGGTTTGGGCCACTGTGTGACAGAATGTTGGATTGGATGGGCCACTGGCCTGATCCAACATTGGCTTCTCTTATGTTCTTATGATTGACTCATCATTGCATGTTTTCCTTTATTGTTCCAAACCCACTGGTGCCAGGGAGAAATTTCTTGTGGAATGTCTCACAGTATTTATCACTAGCATTGTACACATGAATAGAGTACAGCTTGAGCTATTATTAATGGATCAGCACTTTAGTTTATTAAGACAAAATATAAATGGAGAGCCAGTTTGGTGTAGTGGTTAAGTGCGCGAACTCTAATCTGGGAGAACTGGGTTTGATTCCTCACTTGCACCTGCTGGATGACCTTGGGCAAGCCATAGCTCTGTACCAGCTGTTCTCTCAAGAACAGTTGTCTCAGAGCTCTCTCAGCCCCACCTACCTCGCAGGGTGTCTGTTGTGGGGAGGGGAAGGGAAAGGAGTTTGTAAGCCGCTCTGAGACTCCCAAGTGAGTGAAGGGCAGGATACAAATCCAATCTCGTCTTCTTCAAAATGACATTGAAACAAAATTAAGTTTGTTTATTATATCGTATCTCTTGCCAGATTGTTTTCTGAATTTGCATATGCCATTCCATATTCCACTTCTGTCCTAGTTCCGCAATTCCAGCTTCATGATCAGGCACTTTGTCCACAACACTGCCCCTACTCCCACCCTAACATTATGGAGAGTATTAAGAAACTGCTGATGGAAAGTATGGTGAGGAAAACTACTAATGCAAGCATTTGACTGCCTTAAAGAGAAGAGGAGAAGGAGGAGTTGGATTTATACCCTGTGAGTTAGGTGGGGTTGAGAACTCTGAGAGTACTGCTTTTGAGAGAACTGATTGACCCAAGGTCATCCAGCTGGCGGCATGTGGAGGAGTGGGGAATCAAATCCAGTTATCCAGATTAGAGTGCACTGCTCTTAACCACTACACCTTGCTGGCTCTCCTGAGTCCTGGCATTTATTGAGTTAAAACCTGTATGTTGTCATCTGATGATGTTTTTTAATTGGTGAAAGATGTTGAGAAATAATTTGCAAATTCTATGTTCCCTTTGAAAGAAAGACTGCATTTCTAATTGCTGGAATTTCCTGTTGGTTTTCAGGTAGAAAATCAGTTGGTGGAAGGAACATTAACGATTTGAGATATGCAGATAACAGCACATTACTGGCAGAAAATAGTGAAGATTTGAAACAACTATTGATTTATGAGGTTGTTATAAGTTGGAAGGAAGTTGATGGCACATAACACACACACTGATGGTTTGCCTAACTGAACCTTATGTACACAGTACTTTAGTGTACCACAAGCACTTATGGAAGGGGCTAGCATTGTCCTGTAGGTCTCATTGGACATCCGGTGCAGTACCCTGGAGAGCTCCAGATTTGACTTCTTGCTCCAATAAACATCAAAGCTAGGCTGAAGTCATATACAAAACCAGGTCCTGAAGATCCAGTCATCCCATCCCTCGCCCTGGTTAAGAATCTTCAGAGTGCTCTGGCTAACATCTGTCTCACTAAGCAGAACTGTGGAAATAGGCCACTCCCAAGTGGATCCCACTGTCCTCTGTGATCCTTGTGGTGGCACTAATTGCTCATTCACATACATGCTATATATGAGACCTAATCTTTATCTATTTATTACATTTTACCCCAAAAAAAGTTGGCTTCCAAATAGTTCACTGCAATTGAAATGCAGTACAAATAACTGAAATACAACAAAAACAAGGGTGCTGGCAGCACAACCCTGCAATCCCCCCCCCCCCCCCCCAAGCTTCTTTCTTTCACAGAGTTAATCTTCATTGCTGACATTTCCAAGTGGGATCACCCTGCAACACAGGCAGCCACCCTTGGGAATCTTTCAGTAACTGCTGCAGTTCATTCACCACCTGGTACTAAAGGTCCCTTGCATAAAAATTGTACCTTGCTCTCTTAAAGCCAACCATTTCTCCTTGCCTAGTTATGACTGGTAACACTGGGGAAAGAGCAGAGCCTGTTAGGGAAGGATAGTAAATCATAGAGCTGTACTCCAAGAGTAGGCCATTGTAGTTGTTTTCATATATACCAACGGATGACATTTACCCTGCTCCCCATTTGTTTGCTTGCTTTTGGGACTTTAGATTACTGGAAATTTTACAGCCATTGTCAGGAAAGAGCTGGCACAAAACATAGAAAGCAAACATTTTCAACATCAGCCTGCACTGAAATTATTTACCTTGCTTTCTTCACATATAAGCTGGATAGACAATTGGTTGTTTACTTTTAAATGGATGAGTTAATCATTTATTCAAAATCACTCTCTTTCTCCAGGGCTCCTAACCCTAAACCCATGTCTTTTTTTCTTTCTTTTCTTTTTTGCTCTTATCACAGCTGTTTTGTATACATAGCTCTGTCACTAGTGCTGGGAATCCTTATAATATTTGAGGTACTGGCTCGCATACAGCCAGACAGAAAAACTGAGTTCTCCTCTTGCCGTTGGAAATAGAATAAAATAGGACTCTCAGCACATAAGTAACAGGTAAGTTTCCTACAGTCAAGTACTTAGGGTGTCATATTCCTGGAAGGAAATGATAGGATAGCTAATTAGGAAGATAGTAATTTAGTAGAGAGCCTATTCAAACCAATATTCCAGTGTGCAGACCAAATCTAAGAAGAGAGGAGAAATCCTGAGCACCGGTAAAACAAAAAGACCTTGAATCTGGAATGCGATTGTTATCTTTGGCCTATCATCACTGGCTATGACAAGATTTGCTTCTACTCAGTAGGAAAATGTATGTTGACTTGTATATGAATATTCAAACTTCAGAAAAAAGTACAAAATGTTTTCCAAAAGTGCTTTTGCAAAAAAAATCCCAGATATATTCAGGATTTTCTGGGAAGATTGGGAACCAGTATTGCAGGCTCCCAGGGACTGTTTTTTTTTTTCTTGTCTTGTTTCTGTGTCTCAGGGTTTCTATGGGCTTCCCTGCTGCTCTTGTCAGTTTCAAACTAATCTTGTCAGTTCAAGAGTCCCCCCTTCCTTTGCCAGCATTCCTTTGTGTTCCCTTCCCATTTTCCTGCACAGAGCTTGCAAAATCCTTCCCTTGCTTGGATTTGTTGTGACTTTGTGCCTTGAGATCAGTCCTTTTAAGCTTGCAGTGCCACAGTGGCACTGGGTTCTACTTCCATTCTGTACACTGAACTGGTAGTGCTGGGCCTGGGGGGGGGACCCCTTCATGGATTGTGATTATGTTCCTCACATCAGTCCTGCTTAGCTGGCATTGCCACAATGGCATCAGGTTTTCCTGGGCACTGTACATGGCACTGGTTCTGCTAGGCTTTCCCCCTTGCTTGGATTTGTTGTGGAGCTGGCATTGCCACAATGGCACTGGGTTCTGCTGGGCACTCTGTGGTTGCACTGGTACTGTTGGGCTTACAAAAATGCCCCCACCTTCAGTTTCTAGTGCAGAGATTCTCTGGGGCTTGATTCTTTTCTGCTGGGATTCTATTGCCCTTGCTTTCTTTGCTATTTTTTTCTTCCATTGGAAACAATGGAAGGTGGGGGCATCTTCTTTGGAGGCCTATAGAATTGGTACCCCCAGTCCAATCTTTTTGAAATTTGGGAGTTCTTCTGAGGAGATGCACCATCAGCTATGCTGCAAATTTGGTGCCTCTAATTTAAAATACAGCCCCTGCAGACTTTCAAATACCCCCAGATAGATTCTCCATTTTAATGGTCCCCATAGGGTATAATGGGGTCGAAAAAATCCAGGATTCCTTAAAAAATCACCAATCAGATCCATAAATATCAGGAAATACCAATATTTTTCAGGTCCAGCCACCCACCCCCCCACCCCCCAAAAAATTACAGCCTTAGAAACAATAGCATCTTTTAGAGACCACTGAAGAAGACTGCTTAGATGAAATGTCTTTGGTCTACATAATGTTTTATCTATATATTTTATTACTTTGGTCTGCATGATATTCTGTTTTTAACTTATAAATCTCTTGTGTATTAATTAAAGCAGAATTATTTTACATAGATAGACCTTTTTCCTCAACCTTCTGTGGTTTATCATGACAATCACATGGTTCAACAGGTAGAACCAGTCACCATTCCATTATGCAGGGCTCTAAAACACACCTCATAGTGTTGGGCTGGCATTGCAAAGCCAGTGTGGTGTGGTGGTTAATGTCTGACTAGGATCTGGGAGACTAAGGTTCAGATCCCCACACTGCCGTGGAAGCTTGCTTGGTGACTTAGGGCCAGTCATACATTCTTAGTCTAACCTACATCACAGGATTGTGAGGATAAAACAGGGAAGAAAGTGGTGAGCTGGGCTCAAGAGGGCATAGCCCAAAAGAGAGAAAGTTCTACAGCATTTTATGAGGGGGCAGGATTGGTTTGGAATGAATTCCTACTGAATTGTGTGTGCATGCATGTGCATGTAGGTATTATGTATGCAGATGTTTATATTTCTACTTTGTTGGTTTTAGTTTCTTTCTGTATTCTACAATAGTTAAGAACACTGTACTTTGGACCTAACTTACTACCACTCTGAGTAAAGTACACTTTACTGTTTGAGACCAAAGTGTTCCTAAGTCAACAATAATAGGATGTAGGGCTGCTTTCGTGTAATACTGAATTTCAGTATTCTTTGATGGGCTGTTTTTAATGTGTTTTGTCTGATTCTGAAATTTCTGGTGGTCAATAAATAACTGTAACATATTTTTTTTAAAATTTCAGATTGTTTTATTTTTCCAGTATAATTCAAATAAATCAATAAATAAAGCTAAAGGACTATTAAAGTAACCCTCAATGTGGCACCCATTGGCACCATGGCACCCACCAATGTGTTCCCTGGTGTCCACTTTTCCTTCCGTAGTCAGCTATGAAAAAGGACTTCTCAGTGCTTACCTGTTGGGAGGTACTGCAGGTCCACCACTGAGCTGTTAGGTTAAATGGCTGTAATCCATTTAACCCTTTGGTTTTGCTCTCCACCAGCTGGTCTGCCACTAAGCTGTCAGGTTTAAATGCCTGTGTGCAGTTCTGGTCACCATACCTCAGAAAGGATATTATAGCACTGGAAAAAGTTCAGAAATGGGCAACAAGTATGATAAAAGGGTTGGAACGCTTTCCCTGTGAGGAAAGGTTAAAGCACTTGGGGCTTTTTATCTTGGAGAAATTACGACTGAGGGGTGACATGACAGAGGTTTACAGGATTATGCCTGGAATAGAGCAGGTAGAGAAAGAAGTACTTTTCTCCCTTTCTCACAATACAAGAACTCATGGGCACTCCATGAAATTGCTGAGCAGTCGGGTTAGAACAGATAAAAGGAAGTACTTCTTCACCCAAAGAGTGATTAACACATGGAATTCATTGCCACAGAAGGTGGTGGCAGCTACAAGCATGGATGGCTTCAAGAGGAAACTGGATAAACATATGGAGCAGAGGTCCATCAGTGGCTATTAGCCACAAGGTATAGATAGGAACTCTCGGTCTGGGGCAAGTGATGCTCTGTATTCTTGGTGCTTGGGGGGGCAACAGTGGGGGGCTTCTAGTGTCCTGGCCCCACTGGTGAACCTCCTGATGGCACCTGGTATTTTTGGCCACTGTGTGACAGTATTGGACTGGATGGGCCATTGGCCTGATCCAACATTCGTTTCTCTTATGTTCTTAACCCTTTGGTTTTGCTTCCCTCCCTTTTCCCCCTCCAATGGGGGGGGGGAGCAAAACCAAAGGGTTAAATGGATCACAGTGAGATGTTTGATCAACTGGTGCTTGTCATACTTTAAACTGAATGGCTTCATTTTTTGCTTTTTATTCCCAACATACCATGGTGCAAACTGGTACCACCTGGTCACACTGTATGCCCACTGAAATCAGCAAAACATCCTATACAAGATACAGTCAAGAGTGCTAGAGACATACAGCATCTTTTTGATACTTGTTCTCTTCAGGGGCTAAAGCGGGCATTTTTTTTGAAGGAACACTTAAGTTTGGAAGAGGTGATAGAGAAAAAAGAATCTGGGGTAGGCACAGCTGGGTGGGTCAACAAGATGACTTTGGAGTACTACTACTTTGGTGAGAGGGGCATGGATCAACTGCCACAGAAATATTCTTATTCTAAAAAGTTCTTTAAGAAGGTGTATCACAAGCCTGTTTAGTTTAAATTCTTAAGCAAGGCATCTTACCCACTGGGCCCACTTTGGCTATACCTGCTGCAGATACAAGATCTGATCCAGAGGGTGGGGGAAGGAGACTGTCCCCCAAGACACTTTCTCTTCAATCCACTCACAGCTCTGCCTATCTGCATCTCTCTCTATCTTCTCCAAAACTGCCAACGGCTGATTCTCTGCACTTGCCACCTTACGCTCAAGGGTGACACTGTCTTCAAACTCTGACAGGTATCAGGAGACCATTTCCCAGGCAGTTAGCTCCCACAGGGGAAACCGCTTCAATAGGAAATTGGATAAAAATATGGATCAGAGGTCCATCAGTGGCTTTTAGCCACAAGGTAGAGATGGAACACTATGTCTGGGGCAGTGATGCTCTGTATTTTTGGGACTTGGGGGGCAACAGTGGGAGGGCTTCTGGAGTTCTGGCCCTGCTGGTGTACCGCCTGATGGCACCTGGGTTTTGGCCACTGTGTGACACAGAGTGTTGGACTAGATGGGTTATTGACCTGATCCAACATGGCTTCTCTTATGTTCTTATGACCCTTGTTTTTAAGTATGTAAATAACCATTTAACCCCCCTTGTTACAGGTCCTGGAGCAGAGATGTAAAATCTGTTCAGATCTGTTCAGATGCAAAATCTGTTTAATTGATAATATGTTGTTCTTGCACACTGTGATGCAGGAGTCTCACCACATGTATACTCTTCAGTTATGCCTTGTTGCTGCCCTTGCTGCTGTTGTTTACAGTGAGTAAACTGGAATTAAACCAAAATTTTATATGTATTTGGATGTTCCAGAAGTTTAAAATGTTCCTATCTATCCTCATTGCTAGGTGATTGTATTGGTCCAAAACACTTACCTTTTGCTGTGCTAAGGAGCAAAGAGGTAAGAGAAAGGTATCCTGTTGGGACCAGTGTGGTTTACCGTTGCTTGCCAGGTTATGAACCTATTCCTGAAACACGTCCTGTTATTACATGCCTTGAAACTTCAGAATGGTCAGAAATCTCTCAGTTTTGTCAAGGTGAGTAGCAGTTCTAGTACTGTCAACAGTGGTTCTCATGAAGCATGCATTGAAATGCCTGTTGCAGAGATCCAAAGCTACTGGAAGCCTTCAGAAATTTACGTCCTCATCTATATGTTGTACACACCAACTCCAAACCCATTAATGTGCTTCAAAATCAGTAACTTTACTTCATTAATTGAATGTGCAAAGCTGTAGAACAAACATATGCCAGATCAAATATTTGTCTGAGTCTTTCATCTGGTTTAATCAGATCTAGATATTTTAGAAAGTTACAAAAGACTTAGGGAAAGAAATAGTTAAGAGAGCAATCATAAGTAAATCTCTTCTGAAACCTACTCAAGTCTATTGAATCCTTCCAGGAAAGTGCTCTTCGGATTGCACAGTAAGTTATGAGTCATGACTCTGTATGTTCTATAAAGCTAAATAGCCCTCATCTCTGTTTGTAATTGAAGGTATAAGGAAAATTAGGAGTGGTCCTACAAAGAATATGAGTATGGTTGTTTGAAATGATTGATCTGGTAACCCAAGTACGAAAAGTAAAGAGCATTTGGCTGTGCATCACTCAAGTACTAATATTTACAAGGATTTCACAGAGATGAGATTATACTTAAAGTAGTCGAAAGATGAAAAATAGGAAATTTACCAACAATATTGATTGATTGACATTTATTACAGTCAAAGACAAGCAAAACAGACGTGTTAACAAAGTAATTCCGATAAGATATATATAAAAGGTATAATAAAAAAAACTGAAAATTTTTACAATAAAATTCACAGTGTTAGCACTGTGGCCCAGTAGGCTCTGGCAGCAGCACAGAATCTTGCAAACGTAATCCAAGATTCCAAGCCCAAGGTCGGCTAGCAGAAAGCAGGTATACCATTCCTCCAGTCTTCATGGAATCCTTTGAAGGATAGTTTGGATAAGTTCTCATCTGAGGTCATCATACAGAAGTCAATGCAGCAAATCAAGCTTGAACTCTAAACTGAAGCTATTGTACTTTGGTTGTAAGAAGACAAGAGTCACTGGAAAAGACAGTAATGCTAGGAGAAGTTGAAGGTAGTAGGAAAAGAGGAAGACCCAGCATAAAATGGATTGGCTCAGTCAAGGAAGCCACAGCCCTCAGTTTGCATTACCTGAGCAAGACTGTTAACAGTAAGATGTTTTGGAGGTCATTAATTCATAGGTCATCATAAGTGATTTGATGGCACTTCACACACACACACAAAGATTCCTTATATACTACATGGATTGTCCTACCATTAGGCACTAAAATAAATAGTTCTTTTTATGTCTTCAACTCTTGAACATAAAGTTGCCTGTGTGCAAAGCAAAGGCTTTGCAAATCAAGGTCAACTATTTTTAGTAGAATAAGTATAGTTTTTGTAAAGTGTGTTTTCTTTTACAGTTTTAATATTGTTTCAGAATGTTCTATTCAGTTAGTGTTTCTGTCACTACTAATGGTTTGTTAGCTGGGGTCAATTGTCAAGCATTTATTTATTAACAGCAGCAAGGATTTTTTGGATACTTTAGTTTTTGCCTGACAGGATGGTCCTCCACAAAAACACACACTGGTTCATGCATTACCTGAAGGTGATTTGAAGGCCTTGATGACTGCTCTCCTTTAAGCCTTCTGAATGGCATTAGAGACGCAGGTTGCTGATCTTGTTGCATAATGGTGTGGCCATTACAGATATTGTTAATTTAGTCAGGTACTGGTTATTTTGAAAAATATTTCCTTAGGAGAATGTAAGAAAGATGCTGTGTTGCAGTCAAGTTGGGCCCACAGTCGCTGATGTGAGCATGATGAAATCTCCCAGAAAAAGCCCTGACCTGGATAGCCCAGGCAAGCCCAATCCTGTCAGATCTCAGAAATTAAGCAGGGCCAACCATGGCAAGTAGTTGGATGGGAGACTTCCAGAGAATCCTGATAAAGGGCCAATATTAAAAACCTAGTGCAAACTTATTACATCCAAAAATACATGTATTTATTAGAAAGACGGTTAAAAACAAATAAGGGCCCAATGAAAGCCTTGTTACAAAGTGCAAGTGACCTGAACACAAGGGCCAATACAAGTGACCTGATGCGTTTCCACCCCTTGGGGGCCTTCTTTTTTATTTGAAAATAATTTTTATTGAAGAAAACAGTTTCCAAAAAAAAAGAAAAAAGATTACTTAATTATCAGCATTGTCAATGTAAGGATGTAATACCAACAAATAAATAACATATCATAACAAGTAAGCTTGACTAACAGATTGATAATAAAAGTCTTGTATCTGGTAAATCTACACAGTCCTAAATAAATAAAGAAGAAGAAAGAAAAAACTCCCATGATACCTTTGCTTTTCTTCAGAGGTCAAACAGTTTGGGGTACAGATAGACACATGTTACAGTGTTACATATTACAATGAAAAAAACAATAAGTTAATATCGGACAAAAAAAAGAAAGATTAAGCAGCAAGATTAATAGACACAAAATAAAAGATGAAAGCCATGTGTCTGGTGCTAAATGCACAGCTGTTGAATTAGAACATCTTCCAATTCTGGTCCAGAAAATACCTATGTGACTATCTTAGAGCTGGAGTGTCCGCAACAAATAGCAGACATGACTCTCATCTTGATTACTACCTTTGATGGAAGAAACACACAATTTGGAGAGTATATGCGATTACCGTGAGAGATTATCCATGGCCTACTGTGTAAACTTTTAGCAATTGCACATCACATGAGAAAGCAACACCTGGCTTCAAAGAAAACATTTGTTCATAGATTTATTTCTGGTTGGGTGTTATTTTATAATAGTAATATTGACCACTGTGGAAGGCCCTAAGGGGCCAAAACGCATATAGTCTACTGGGCATAAGATATACCCATAAATTGTATATGCAAAACTAACAGCTCTGTTGTTAAAAGTTTTAAGAGTCTGATATTTTAAGTTGACTCCATCCAAGACAGAGGTAATGTGGCTGGGAAAGACTGATGCTAGCTGGAGGGTCACTCCCAAGACTTGATGGTGTCCAGCTGACAGCCATGGACTCTGTAAAGAGCCTTGGGGTATGGTTTGAGTCTGTGCCATCATTGGATAAACAAGTGTCTGTGGTGGCATGGGCAGCATTTTTTCACCTATACCAGGCCCACCAGCTGGCTTCTTATTTGTCTGGGTCGGACCTTGCCACATTGATCCATGTAAGGGTCGCCTCCAGATTAGACTACTGCAGTTCCCTCTATGTAGTGCTACCCTTGAAAATGCTTCAGAGACTGTAGGTGGTGCAGAATACAGCTGCCAGGTTGCTTAATAGAACATCATGGTCAGCTCATATTATTCCAATTCTGTGGCAGCTGCACTGGCTACCAGTTAGTCTCCAGATCCAATTCAAGGTGTTGGTGTTAACTTTTAAAGCCCTTAACAGTCTAGGACCATCATACTGTAGAGGAAGCTCAGAGGTTCAAAGGATAATCTATTGATTATTGCTGGCATTTCAGAGATCTTTGGGAAAGGACTGAGATTTCCAGGAACAGATTGATAACCCAATAATAACTAAGTAGAATTATAGAAACAGGTGTTTTATATCTAAATTAATGGTCAGAGAAAGGAATTTCCTAATCAACAGGTGTTCCAGCTCCAGAAAACATCAGTAAACTTTTAATGAGGATGATACTGTTCGCCACAATAATGAGCTGTCATAGTGAAGATCTATGTTCAAACTCTCTACTTTAAAGAACTGAGTTCAGAAGTTCATAATGGTTTAATTTTAAATAAGAAAAAATCAAACTAAACTTCTTCTTTAAGCTTAAAATGCTTTAATATATAAATATTGAGTTATTGGAATTATTTATAAATATACCTGCCTTTTGGCAGCTTATTATTTTAAGGCAAAAGTATTGTTTACTTACATAGAGAAATAGCCATATATTTAATGAACTGAGCTGGCAAGAAATGCCCAGTGAGAATTATTTGGGGTGAATGAAAGGGTAATTGTACTGCAAAAGAGGAAAACCCCTCTTCTAACTTGCTGTGTGCTTTTAAAAGTTAAAATTCAACTTTTATATTTTGTTTATAGCTGAAAATGAAAGCTTATGGTATAGAATGTTTGCAAAAGAAAAAGGTTGCTAAAATTTTATTTCTTAAATAAGAAGCTTTGCTGATGCACAAACTAAAGTAAAATGCTAAGCATTATTTTAACAAGCAAAAGAAATGAAACATGGCCAGTCAGGTATGTAGTCATCTCATAGCGCAGCCAAAAACCAAAGATATTAATCATGGGTCCTATAATTAATGAAAAGGCTAATTAAGAATGCAGAACTTATGTTATACAAGAAGGACCCCTACTGGCCAAAGTAAAACAGCATATTTTATAAAACCAGAAGCTTTAATTTAGATTTAATATCTTTATAAAATTAACAAAAATGCTCTGATGGATTAAAATGAAGAATAATAGGTGGATTCAAGAGATCTACAGAAGCTTTATGCTATAAGCCACTTTGAAACATTAGAAGGTGCATATAAAGGGTTAAATTTTTAAAACATTACTATAATTTTGTATTTTTATATATGCTTCATATACTTTTAGTAGAAATAGCTCACAAAATGTTATTAAGAGTGCTTTTATATACATATATGCATGTATCAATATAAAGGAACCATTTTTGTAAAAAGAACATTTAAATTTTATACTGAGAATGAACTCAGCCTGGAAGTTCATTCAAAGTACCAGTCTGGAGAAACAGCCAATAGGATGCATAAATCAATTTTAACAAGACAAGCACCTGCATTGTAGAACTGAAACGCGGCCAAGTAACATCTTGTTTGTCAAATGTTTAATGATTGTTGAAACAAAGAAAACCATACTGAGCATGTATAAATGATGTCAGCAGTGATGTAAAGTTGGGAGAAGCAAGAAAAGTATATGTCAGAACCCTGCTATTACTCACTGGACATCTGAGCTGAATATTTATTTATTTATTTATATTTCATTTTTATACCCCGCTCTTCCCGCAAGCTGTATGTTGTCCCTTATTTGAATAAAACTTGCTGCTTGGATTATTGTTTCACTGTGGGGTTTATTGGCTGGCCACAAGTAAAAGAACCTTAGCACCCTCAGGGTGTTGCCTTCAATACCTACAGAACCACTGCTCCTGTTACAACCCCCTGCACTCCTTTCAGTCATCCTGTAGGAGCCTCTTGCAGGTGCCTGGCCCCAGGATGGCTCAGTTAGCTATCATCAGGGGAAGGGCCTTCTCAGTTGTGGCCCCTACCCTAGGGAATGCACTCTCAGATGACACCTTTGCCCTTCAGGACTGGTTTAGTTTCCACAGGGCATGAAAGGCCAAATAATTTAGACTGGCCTTTGGAGGGTAATCCACATGTTTGGGTTGTTTTTGTCATTGGTATGGTATTAGCCACATATTTTAATAGTATAACATTTTAAGGTTAATATTTTATGTTTTTATGTTGTTATATTTGTTATGTTGTTTTTACCTTATTTATATGGTTTTAATGTTGTTTCTCCTAGGAGTACGCTGTCCTTTTCCAGATATAGAAAATGGTGAAATAGCAAATATGACTGACCTCCGGTTGGGTGATCAAATAACCTTTGCCTGCAATAAGGGGTGAGTTACTTCTATAACAATGGGTCTTACTATGAAAATGCTCAGAATGATTTCAGATGTATGCAGCCCTAAAATATTAATTTCAAAGACATATGTGACAGATTGCACTTTTTAAGAGTCTTAAAAATGCTGTACATAAAACTACAGGACTGTGAAGGGTTAATTCTTCACAGAGCCAGAGAGCCTTGAGTGACAGGCTGCTCCAAGCAATCTGATTGGTTGGTATCAGCTGAGGAAAATAAAGTCTTGTGAGAGTTGGATGCTGAGGAGAAGAGATTCAGATTCCTGCCTTAACTGTGACAAGATGTGTATGGAGATTGTTTTAGACTAGCCCTGACAGGGTGCGTTCAGACAGGCAGCTATTGGCCCAGCTCAGATTTGATCTAGATCTTTTTTATCCAGCGTTGCATGACCAGACAGCTTCCCCCAAAGTGCTTTACCATGTGTGACTCCACAATGAATTGTCTAGACGGCATCCACCTTAAAAAGCTGTGTGGCCTCTTTTTTAAAAAAAAAATCCTGTTTGCGTATGTACATATGTGCCTCACTCTGTATTTGTTTTTCCATGCCTGCACAGACTTAAATGGTAAGAGCACCGCCAGCAGTACCTTCCTCTAGGTACCATTTCAGTTACTAAAGTTGATAAAGTTCATGGGACCATCAGAAACATAAAATTGTCCAGATCATTTCAGCAGAGCTCTGTGGACGTCACATGTTTAAGCAGTTATGCATGCATTGATAAGACTTTTTTTAAATGGTGGCTGTTCAGGATGGTCTGGAGACCATCTCTATGGGCTGATTGCGTGCTGGTGGAACCAGATGGGGGAAAGTCCGCCATTGGCCTGTCGGCAAGCTTTGGACTGGGCTTTCACCACTATCTTTTAAGTACGGCTCCCCAACGGGAATCGATGGGCTGATCACGGAAGCAGCACGTTCCCCAGATGTTGCTGTCTGGACGTGCCCTTTAAATCCACCAGACACTCATGCTTGGAGCGGCTCAAAAGAGCCATCTGAACGCGACCAGAAAAAAGGTTTAGTGCTGACAGTCAGAACTCACCCATGACTTAATATAGTCTTAATTCAGCATTAACTGTGGACAGTTTTGAATACAAATGGTGAACTGGAGGAAAGTTTGGCAAGGAGTTTTGGGTAGAATAAGAAGTCTCCCATTCAGGCCAAAAGGAACAGGGATATATGTTCTAGGGAGAGAAGAAGAATCCCAGTTAAACAGGGAAAGTTATCTCTGAGGAGTAGAGATTCCCTGGTCTAGTGTGACTAGAAACTGCTTGTGGAGACTTTGAAAGTTAATTAACAACTTAAAAAGATTTCTGATGTTCCAAGAAAAGGGGTTTGGGCAGTGGGAAGAGGGTACCAGCCTTCTGGGCACCAAAAGAGTCTGCTGATATACAAATAAAGTGAATTGTGGTTTGGGGAAACCCAGGAACAAAAGCCTCTCAAAATAAAGAACTATAGTAACTGAATAATTTCAGAAAATCTCACTGGCCTGATCGATATTTTACCTCAGTATTTTCAACCCCTGACTTCACCTGATTTTCCCCTTGATGTAAAATAAAACCTTCTGTTATTTTTGAATTTTAAAAGTGTCTGAAGTACCATTTTCTGTCATTTAAGTTAAATGACCCTTCCCTCAGGTCCTGGGCTGAGAAAATAGCTGTAACATATTACTGACACAGGGTGGGACTGCTAAAGCTACTTTACAGAGAGAAATACATGCTACCAGGGCTGCTCAGTCAGTGAAGTGACACAAAAAGAAAATTGGAGGGAAAATATTGCTTCTAAGGGAGGAAAGTGGAAGGGGCCTGTCATAACATATTAAGACCTTATTTTTAAAAAAAAATCTCTTTGTGATGTTGGGTTTAGAGGGTAGCTAGTTTTCTTTGCCTGAACCTTCAATGTGCATCTTGATTGAGGTAGAAGGTATTCCCCTTGATGTGCATCCAGAGGCAGCTTCATACATTCAATTGATTTTTTCCATGACATTTTGTCTTACGAGTGACTCAGTCCTAGACAACACTTAATGAAGACTCTTGTGGAGGAACTTCCTTCCCTTTTTGTTGTTGTTTTGTTGTTGTTTAATAGCACCCTTGTATGAGGCACTGAGTTGGAAGGCAGCTTGTCATAAGAACATAAGAGAAGCCAATGTTGGATCAGGCCAATGGCCCATCCAGTCCAACACTCTGTCACACAGTGGCCAAAAACACCAGGTGCCCTCAGAAGGTCCAGCAGTGGGGGCAGGAGGGCGGGGTCTTCATCTACTGAGAAAAATAATCCTGTATTTGGGCACTCTTTGTCACATGTACTAATTCATAACACTTCTCTTGCATTTTAGATACAGATTAATAGGGGAAAATGGTGCTCGTTGTATACTGTTGGAAGACAAAGTTATTTGGAGTAGGGAGCCTCCACACTGCGAACGTAAGATTATCTATTTGTTAGAGCCATTAAAGTTTGTCTTGAGACGTTTCTGTTTAACTCTTGAATTGCAAATGTTCTAGCATACTCAGGCTTTAGTAATAACCTAGGCTTGCCATTCCCCCACTGGGGGCAGGGGTTTGCCCACTTTCAGGGCCTCCGATCTGCTGGCCCGGATCTGGCTGGCAGGGGAAACCCCACCCCCAAAGTGCCACGTTCGCACCAACCACTATGGTTTTTCCTTGAACGATAGAGGCCCTGCCCACAATGTGCCCTGTGTGATTATGTCACTTCTGGGTGATGTCATCATGGTGTGCCCTTTTTTGTGTGTACACTGAAGATATCCTGGACCAGGAGAAGGACACCCTCCCCACCAGCAGCCAGGTAAGACCTGGCAACCCTATAATAACCCCCAATGGTTAAAATCCTGGGTACTGCCTAAAACTTTAATGGGACATAACTCTATTGATCTCGGTATAACAGGTTGGATCCAGTGATCCTTCAGCAGAAGTCATTCATGGTCACAGATCTTTCCTATGTTCCCCTACCCACAGCAGCCATTTCCAGACCCAGAACATTTATTTCTTCCACCTCAGCTCCCCAAAATGCCCACAAAAGAAAGCCACAAAGAGATCAGCTTTCAAATCCCCTGATTACATTCTTTTAGGAAATGAGTTGTTATTTAATGGTTACAAAATACAGCCACATTATAGGGTAATCTCTTACCAGTATTTTAAACTTTTGCCTATATTATTTTCCACACTTCCTGTCTTTAATTTCCTGTTTGTTTCCTTAGCATAAAGTTTTTATTGTACTTCTTACTCTCTCAGGTTATTTAGGTTTGGTCCAAAAAGGAGTCAGGACATGTTGAAAACCTGAGTTCTTTGTACTTCTACCTTTGTTTTGCTTTTGATTATTTTCTGTCTTCTTCCATGTGGGGAGTCATTAATTTTTCAGAGAGAAACTTTGGCTGAGGACAGACTGGTAATCTACTGCGGAACGGCAGCGGGGCCAAAATCCCCAGGGGCAAACTGGCCCGGGGCTGGCCGTTCACACTGGCCAGACTCCTATGGGACCATGCTGGGGAGGATGTGGAACAGAGCGTTCAGATTGCTGTGGCGCAGCCCCTGGCGGGCCAGCCTCCGCAGCTTGTGGCGGGGCCATTTCAGCAACCGGCGCATGGGCACCTAGGTGCATAGGTACATGAGCACTGCAGCAATTTGGTCAGCTTTTAGCTCCAGGAGCTGGAGAAATGCCTGGGGCCGCTCATGCGCTCATACACATAGAGTGCATATGCGCTCATGCGCACCTCCCCACAGCAACATATTCACACCGCCACCTCCATTTGAATCCTGCTTCTTCCTGTCCACACAGCCAGGGAGTGGGATTCAAGTGGAGGAAGCCTCTCAGACACCACTTTCTGCCAGTGTCCATCTGAGGCGACATGGAAGCGCTTCGAAAATGGGTGAGTATGGGAGGGAGACGGAGGACAGCTGTGGCTGTCTGAACTGCCTCCCTTCTCCCGCTTCTGAAGCAGAGCTATCCCAAGCCACATTGCCAGTCTGTCCTCAGCGCTTCTTCTTTGGCTGCCATGTAATTATAAGAGTATTGAGACTCATAAGTGCTCACCTCGTTTCTGTCTTGGATAACCCTTTTGATCTCTTGCAGCATATCCCCATAGTAGACTTTCCATGCCGCAGTTGCAAAATTGACAGGCCTTCAGCCATGGCTACATTACTAACTAATGACTAATCAGGAAAAATTTGTTAGAGTTGTGATGGAAATGAAAGCATCAACACAAAGAGCAGCAGCAGTGAATCCCTGCTAGGGAGTTTTAGGAAAGCAGCTACATTTGGAATACAATGTACAATTCTGGTTGCTTCATCTCAAAAAGGATAGTGTAGACTTGAAGAAAGATGCATTAGGGGGCAACTAGCAGTGCAATCCTAAACAGAATAACACCCTTCTGAATCAGTTGAAGTCAGTGTGCTTAGAAGGGTGTAACTCTGCTTAGGATTGTACTATAAAATGTTCAAGAGTTTGGAGCTCTTTCCCAGCGAATAAAGTCTAAAGTGTTTGTAGCTTTTTTTGTTTAGATGCTATATTACCTTGGTGTGTAGAAAATGGGTTAACAGATTTTTCTTTCTTTCTCTCCCATAATACTAGAATGTGGAATAACTCAGTGAAATCTATTGGAAATATAGATAGAAGATAGCCAGAAGAAAAGTCTTTTTCACAACTTACAAAATTTATTTAAGGAACTGACTTTCTCAATATGCAGTGACAAAGGCTTGGTCTACACATGCAATAGGATGAGGTGATCGTCAGATGGCAATGTGCGGAGGAGGTAGTATAAATTATGCCCCTCCAGACTCCAAGCGTGGGATTATATTTTCAAAATTCCCTAATACTAATATTTTTCCTGAACTGGAAAATTAACACAACACATTAAAGATTACATGCTAATCTTTCTCCTTGATACATTACTTTTTATTTGTAAGGACTTTTTTAATATGGTGGAGCAAGAGAAATGTTATATCCCCACCGGCCCCACCAGCTACATGGCTAGATCAGACCTCAGGGGGATAGACAAATTCCTGCAAGATGGGCGCATCATGGTACCACGGCTCCACACTCAGATACCATGGGTCTCTAAATATCCATTGCTTGAAGGAGGGAAATGGCAAAGGACATCTGTTGCTACCATGGGAGACAGGATACTAAACTAGATTGGCCTTTATACTGATTCAGTAAAGCACTTCTTATATCTTTTCTTGATAGAAATATGTCTGTTGCCTCTAGGACAAAAATTGTTAAACTGAAGTATTATCTGCACCATCTTAAGCAGAATCCCATCCTTCTAAATCCATTGATGTCAGTGGGCTTAGAAGGGTGTTACTCTCTTTAGGATTGCACTTGGGTAAATGATCCTTTAAACTGGGATACAATACTATATGGCTGCCAACCTCCAAATGGGTCCTGGAGGTCTCCTGGAATTACAAGTTATCTCCAGACTTGAGATTACTTCCTCTGGAGAGTGTACTGTTTGTTTTGGAGAGGGTACTGTATGGCATTATGCCCTGCTGAGGTCCCTCCCCTCCCCAGGTTCTACCCCCAAATCTCCTGTAATTTCCCAACTTGGTGTTGTCAACCTTAATGGACTCCATTATTGGCAGCTTGTTTTCTCCCTCATGCAGAGATTTGTTAGCCTACAAAGTGCTCCAGGAGTTGGTGTCAGAGTAGAAGAATATTTTAGTTCTTATGCTTAGAAGGGATTTTTAAAGTGTGTGATATCAAGTCTCTGGAAGGTATCCACTTAGGGGGAAAGAACTAATTTGTTTTATCAACCACTGCAGAGGTACATATAGTTTTATGAAAACAGCACCTATAAACAGACACTTGGATGTTTAATTTGGGAGTTATTATTTACAAAAAAGTTACCTGGAAGATCCAGGAGAGAACTTACATTGTATAATGAAATAATAAAACACTAATTTATTTCCTCTGGACCTGAGTTCTTGAGGTGCTTTTAAAACAACACCTGAAGACTGACAGCCATGTATGTGTTGCTCACAGTATTGCAAAATGATTGTTAGTACTGTTGGAACTCTGACATGTCCTACCATAAAGAACAATTGCTGCTAAACCCCACCCAGTAAAACACACTTATATGAACACCTTGAGACCTTTTTGAGGAAGAAAGGTAGATGATAAATATTTTAAATAAAACAATTAAATAACATGAATAATCTAGCTGGCATTAGAAAGGGTAACATTCTTTCTTCTTCTAGTTGTCAGAAGATGTCCCAAGAGGGATTTTTGTTAATTGATTCAACAGGTGACTAGTATAGTCTGCTGAAATATTTTTTTTACATTAAAATAATATGAGTGTAATTCTACTAGCTATGCATTTGCAATTAAACTTTTAACTGCAGTGTC
The DNA here is from genome assembly GCA_029233225.1 of Lepidodactylus listeri. Lineage (NCBI taxonomy): Eukaryota > Metazoa > Chordata > Lepidosauria > Squamata > Gekkonidae > Lepidodactylus > Lepidodactylus listeri. Next base: position 64,189,076 of record JARCFY010000002.1, on the reverse strand, counting down.
ACTGTTGATGATCTCCCCAGGCATTTTTTGTTTACCCCCGCCTACAATTGCCAATGGTAAGCACAGCGGTACTGACAGAGACGACTATGACTATGGCTCAGCAGTGGCATACAACTGTGAGAGTGGCTTCTCTCTTATTGGGGACAAGACTATTGTATGTACAACTGATGAAAGTGGCACAGAGGGAATATGGAGTAGATCTGCACCTAGATGTGAAGGTGAATGAAACAAGTTTCCTTGTAATATGCTGAATGTGTTTTATTGTATATAAATGCATACCTAATTACCATGCACTGTGCTGCAAAATACAACCTAAAACTACTTTATGCTGGCTCAATCCCATGTGCTTAAAAAGATCCTGAATGGGGAAAATGTGTGCATATGTGCAAAGATCAGCAATCCTCCATTCGTTTTAAGAATGGGCTTATATAGGTGAAAATTTAAAAAGGTGTCCTGGGGCAAATGGCTTCAACATCTTATGGTCTTCTGCTTGGAAGGCAGTCCTTTTAATTCCAGTGTAATTTATACCTACACAAATAAGATCATAGACTAGACTCCAATCCTCCCAGTCATACAGAGCTTCATTAATTTTTGTGGGCAGAACTACCCATTGTGTTTTGTAAAATAACTCAAGTAAGTGATTAATATAACTAACATAATATTGTTGATATTCTTTATTGGATGTATGCATTATCTGAGGCTACATAAGGTGAAATTGGCTCTTGCGCACCACTTTAATCTTCGTCTGTGCAACATATAAATATAATATAAATAAATATTAATAAATGTAATATAGATTAAAGGCAGGAGTGATTGGAATTTAAATTTCCTTTTGTCTAAGGCTGGCTTGCATCTTACAGTACCGCTCCCCAGTTTGTTTGGAACATAACTTTTTCTTACTTAGTGCTGGTCTTCTCTTTCCAGTGGTAGAATGTAGGAGACCAGAAATTTCAAATGGAAAAATAGTATCTTCTTATCAGAATTCATACACATATGGCGATACTGTGATGTTTGTATGCTATCGTGGAAATATTTTACAAGGGAAAAATGTTATTAAATGTGAGGCTAATAATACATGGCATCCTGCTCCTCCAATATGTGTCCCAAGTAAGTATTTATTATCCCTTAATGTCTTTCAAACCCTTTTGTCCAATTTTAATGCTGAACATTATGGTTTTATTGAGATGTTGTAGAGCAATAGCCAGTCAAAATATACAATAGATGGACCAATGGTTTGACTAGATATGATTCTTGGCTGGCATTCTGGTGATAATGCTTCAGTGCTGCAATATACAGTGTTACAATCAACTTTCCTTTCCCCCAAAAAAGTTTCAAATATTCATATGTATCTTTTTCTCCAGGAGAATGTGACCCCCCAAAACACATATCCCTTGCTGTTCTAAAAAGTGAGGAACAAAGAGAGAGCTATCCTGTTGGGACTACTTTGACTTACCATTGTATCCCAGGTTATGAATACATTCCTGGGCGGAATCCTAATATTCAATGTCTTACAACTTCAGAATGGTCAGTAAGTCTTCAGTTTTGTCAAAGTGAGTATCTTTGTCACATTTCTGGTTTTTTCACCATTGGCTCCTGTGAAAAATGGATCGAAACAACTTACTATAGAGCTCTAAAGATATCAGTGACTTCAATTTATTTTTAATTATACAGTCACAGAAACTTGCTAAGGCATGTTAATTTTTCATTTGAACAAAGTCTGAGTCAAATGGCATCTCTGAGACCAACAAAAGTTTTATTCAAAGTGTAAACTTCCGTGTGCAAAACACACTTCTTCAGACAAAACTGGAATAAAATCTCAAAAGCTAGTTACAGGAAAAAAGAGGGTGGGGTAAGCCATTAGGAGAGGCCACTCAGAGCCCAGATGCATATGCAAAGCTGAAATGGAATGGGTGGCCGATAGGATCAATGGATGGCAGCAAATTAATGCTTCGGACCAGCACAGCTACCCACCTGAATTTTTCAGTTGTTTTGCCATTATAATGCCTGAAAATTATACTAGCCATAGAAAGTGTCGCATCCAAAACAAAGGAAATCTACTTGCAGAGCAGTGTCATCTGATGACATTTCAGAAAAATCAGGTGCAAAATGGGGCTAAGATACCATTTTTATTTTAAAAAGGCACTGATCTTGAAGTTTCACAAGTTTGTGAGGAATTATTTATGTACCCATAACATACCTTTAATCTCTCTTTATCTAATTTACTTTCTATCAAAAATTCACAAATATTTCAGGGGCTAGATCTCATTGATTTGATGAAACCCCATTAAAGTAATAAAATTATGAAGTTTCAAAGTTCCCATGTAAAACATTAATTTATAGACAGTCCAGTTATGAGCACAAGCATGGACAGTGATAAGCCTTCTCTGTGAAACATCTTCCCCAAAGGAAATTGGTTCCTGCTTGCCTAGCTGAATATGGAGGAGGCAGCATGAGCCTCACAAGAAGAAGAAAAGAGTAGGTTTTTATACTCTGCTTTTCTCTATGTTTAGGAGTCTCAAAGTGGCTTGCAATTACAATTACAAAATGTTTTTTAAAAAATGTTTATGACAAAAGATAAAATAATTGGATGTATTAATTTTAATCCTCACACCATTTTAGAATGGGTTGATTTATCAATAGCAACCCAAATAGCCCCCCTTAGCCCATCACAATTTAGATGCTAAGCAGGGTCAGCCGCAGTCAGTATTTGGATGGGAGACCACCAAGGAGGCCAGGGGTTGCTATGCAGAGGAAGGCAAAGGGAAAAAAACTTCTGCTAATCTCTTGCCTGAAACGCCCTGTGGATGGGGTCACCATGAGTCTGTTGTGACTGGATGGCACATTCTTCTTATTTATCAACAAAAGTATTCTGGGAAGATGACTTGCATATATAACAGGTTGATCCTAAACACTCCTACGTAGAGGAATTCCCATGAAATCTCATGGAACATGTCAGAGTAAATGAATGTAGGATCACAGACTAGATTAATACCTCATAGTCATGTATCATAACCTCCATGTGAAAAGCTGTCAAGGTGCCTCTTATCCTTTAATGCAAAATCTGAGGCATACACTTGAAGATAATCAATCTTGTATTGGATCGATGAGTTATTGATGGAATCAACTCTTTTGTTTCAGTTTGAACTGTGCAAGTAAAAGGAATTAATAACCACTAATTAGCAAAATAAAACTTAAGTCCAATGGTGTCTTAGAGACTAACAAAATTTATTCCAGCATGAAGTTTTTGCAGGGCTGAGCTAACTTGATCAGATGCATGATGTCTATATATCTGATAAACTGAGGTCCCAGTCACCTGAGCGAGATAATCTGGGGGGGAAGTGAGGCTATTTGCTCCGGAGTAATTTGATCCGCAGTTGCACGATCACACAGTTCTGTGAAGCTGTGGGCACAGTCCTCCCCTGCGTGATCAGACGCAATCGTGGATGAGTTGGGGGGGGTTGCTGTTTCCCCCCAGTGTGCTTAAACTGGGGGTCGATGAATCACATCTCCACCCTGAGGGCTTCCTATGGCAGTATGCGATGATGTGCATACTGAGAAGGGGGGGAAAAACAATGGCATGGCATTGGGATAGCCTTATCAGACCATCCCTGACGCCATGAGTGCTAGCTGGAGCGATCACACGTGGAAAGTCTGTGGCCCGTAGCAAATCTGTTTGATACTGGACTTCCCTAGTATCTTTTAACTCTGCTTCTTCAGCGGAGAGAAACAGGTTGCCAATGGGTGCAGTACGCTTGCCAGATGTTCTGGTATAATCACACCCTTAAAACCTGCATGGCATTTGTGCCTACTGTGCGGCTAATTCTGCGTTGATCGGGGACTGAGCTCTGCCTCACAAAAACTCATATTGGAATGTTTGTTAGTCTTTCATGTGCCACTGGAATTTTGCTGCAACAGACTTACACAACTAAATAAAACTCTCTGGGTTTATTATCGTGGAAAGCACTACTAATTAGATGTCCTTCCAGCCAAAGCTGGGTACTTCTTATTGGTTTTCAACTTACAGAATTTGTCTTCAGTTTCAGTTACTTAATGCTGCTCCTCTATTTCCAGAGGTCAACTGCATTAGACCAGAAGTCTCAAATGGACAAATATTATTTCCACGTCAGTCTTCCTACACATATGGTGATACTGTGATGTTTCAATGCAACCGTGCATATATTTTACATGGAAGCAAAACTAGTAAATGTGAGGCTGATCGTTCATGGCATCCTGCTCCCCCAACATGTATCCCATGTAAGTATTTTATTACATCTAAATATTCACTAGAATCTACACATACTTTTGGCCAGATGTTCCTCTGTTTCCTTTGGAAAGAAATGAGGGAAGTTTCACTTCAGTAGCTGAGTTCAAGTATTATTAATAAGGCTTAATAATGTACACGCATCACCTCCTTCCCCATGCTTTCCCCCACTTGAGAGCCAGTGTGGCATAGTGTTTATTGTTAGACTAGGATCTGGGAGACCCAGGTTTGAATCCCCAAATTGCCATGGAAGCTTGTTAGGTGACCTTGGGCCAGTCACATGCTTTCAGCCTAACCCACCTCATGGGGTTGCTGTGAGGATACAATGCAGGCCCGGATTAAGGCCAACTGATGCCCTAAACACAGCCCAATAATGGTGCTTCTTATCCCCTCCATTGCTTGACAACACATTAAGACTTCGGATACATGGTTTTACGTCTTGTTCCCTAAAGCTTATCTCATTTATATGAAAAATCAGTGAAATAAATAATAAAATAAAGAGCTTAATAAAGGGTCTGTTGCACAAATCAGATGATGAGTTAAATGCTAGCCAAACCCAGCCAGCTGTGTGAAATGCTCACACTATGTAACAGAAACAAATATGATATCTGATGACATTTCACACCACACTTTTCAACTTTAGTCACTAACCATGCCAAAGAAAACATTTTCTAACAATGCAGATTTAAGTTGAACACAGCACATAGGGACAATTACAAAGAATTCAACTAAAGTTGAGTGTGGCAATGAAAGAGTTAAGGGTGTGATAGTTAGAGGAAAAAACTCTGTGGTGCCCCCCTTCCCTTGGTGCCCTAAACACATGCTTATTTTGCTTAATGGTTAATCCAGGGCTGATACAATGGAAGAGAGGAGAGTGATGGAAGCAACTTTGGATCCCCACTGGAGAGAAAGACAGGGTATAAATGGAGCAGGCCCATAGCTATGGTGGGGCTTTTAGGGGCTTCGCCCCTTTCTTAAAAGCACAGTCGTACAAGAATTTCTCCTGTAAATGCTTTTTTCAATCATTTTAAAACATTTTTAAAGTCATGAGCTCCTTTAAGCACAGTGGGATGCTGTAGTTGACTAATTCCCACACTGAGAAAGGGGATTGGAGTAGGTGACCTCTAGGTTCCTTTCTAACTCTGTGTCAAGAAACTGGTCTTCTTTAACAGAGTTTTTCTGCCTGAGTGTTAGCTTTCTTGACTATAGAAGTCATAACCACCACCTGCCGGCTTGTTATCCAAGTTATTGCTTCAACTGGGAGAAGTGATTAACTTGCAGCAGCTGAGATCTGTATTCTAAAGTGGTTGACAGCTTGCAATTTAGAAATCTATCCTGGTGGTGTCAGAATCTAAGGATTCTAACAGAGATTTCATTATAGTTTCACTAATATGCTTGTGCTGCTTGTGCTTGTATGCTTTGTATACTCTTTCTATGCCTGTATGCTCCAGCCTGTGTAACCTGCCTTAGCATCCTCTATGAGCTTCAATCACCATGTATTGGGCCCCTTTTTACTGCCCTGGATTTATGACTCTAGCTGGGTCTGGTCAATGTAACCATTTGGTCTGGGAGGGTGGCGACCTCGGCCCTGAGAACAATCGGCCTCTCACCCCCGCGCCTCCGCATTCCTTTCCTTCCTGCCGGGGGAGACACCAACCGGTTCTTATCGGCGTGTGAAGACCTTGGTAAAAGTTGTTTGTTATGCAAGATGGATACATCTGAAGAGTCTGGTTTAAGAAGGGAAATTTACTGCCTCACACCTCACCTTTTTCCTGTGGGAAGCAAACGGTCAAAGGACCTTTAGCCCGCGGTTTTTCCCTCCTTGTGATTGGTTACCTATGGGCAATTCAAATTGTGCTGGAGGGTATATTAATCCTGCTTCTATTATATGTCTTATCTCTAACAATGATCCGAGGACCTGTAGTAATGTAGTAATTGGAAATAAAGAACTCTGTTTCATCAACAAAGCTCTGATCCTTGACTACTTGGCTCAGAAGCCTCACAGGTAACAGCTTTCTATTGGCTAAATCATTTTTCTTTTTGCGCTGAGAACTTCAGTTCCACCAGAAAAAAAAATGCCCTACAAGCCATAAAATTCTGGCTACGGGCCTGAAATGATATTTTAAAAATTGCTCGGCCCCACTTCCCCTCCAGCCTTTCTCTCTGTACAGTCCCCATGTTCTTTTGCCCAGCAGCCCCCACTTTCCTCTCCTGGTTCTTCTTCTCCCTCTTTTTTACATGATATATTCTGCATCTCCACAATCATCATCTTAAGGTCAAAAACAGCAAAATGTTAATTAACAATCAGAGTGAATGTTTATTTATTAAAACATTTATATACTAGTCCTTGTGGTGCAAGGCGGCTTACTATAACAGTTAAAAACATTTTCTTCAGAGGTCAAATCGTAAGATGAAAGTCATGTGTCTGGTGCCAAATGCACAGCTGCTGAATTAGAAAATTTTCCAATTCTGGTCCAGAAAATGTGACTCTATCTAATCAGAGCTGGAGTGTACTCAACAAGTAGCAGCTGTGCATTTGGCACCAGACACATGATTCTCATCTTAAGAGGCCTCATAAACATCCTTGTCTTGTATCCATTAACCCTGCTGCTTAACATTCCTTTTTTTGGTCCAGTATGAACTTATTTCACTGTAACATGTGTCTGTCTGTACCTCAGATTGTTTGGCCTCTGAAAAAGGCCCCCAAGGGGCAGAAATGTGTCAGGTCACTTGTACTTTGTAATGAGGCTTTCATTGACCCTTATATGTTTTTCACTGTTTTTCTAATAAATACATGTGTTTTTGTATATAATAATTATACACTGGGTTTTTAATATTATCCTTTTATCAGGCTTCTTTCTTACCCTTGTGGCTCTTGATTCCAGGTATTGGGTCAAGTTTGTTTTCCCCTCCCTGTGTCTTACTCTTATTCACATTTAGGCAACCTTGTCTACCATGCCCTCCATATGTAAACAAAGTCAGGTCTTAGCAGAACCCTCAAGATTGTTCATTGCATTTCCTGCCAATCTGCCCAGTCAGAGTCTGAAAATTCCAGAATGGGGGGGGGGGGTCCATGTTACTAATGAAGGATGTTGGGATTAGCCCAAAGGCTAATACACAATACCCATTGACCTATTTTTCTCCTCTCTTTCTTTAATGTTAGATAGCTGTGATCCTCCAACTGGACTAGACTTTGCTGAGCTACTTGATGCGTATAAAGATAAGACTTCCTATCCTGTTGGGTCAATTGTGAAATACAAGTGCCAGCGAGGCTATATTAAACAACCTGAAATGCCATTCTTTATCACGTGTCTTGCAACCATGAAATGGTCAAGTGTTCGTGTGCTCTGTAAAAGTGAGTCTCTCAACATTCTTGTACTAGTTATTAGCAGAGCTTTTTTTGTAGAAAAAGCCCAGCAGGAACTCATCAGCATAATAGGCCACACCCAACAACAGAAACTCATTAGCATATTAGGCCACACCCCTGACTGCACAACTCCCTCCCAGGATCAGCTTCCCCAGGTGCCCTGTGGGAAGCTGCAGAAACCCGAGGGAAGGAAGGCAGTTTCTGGATCGGCTTCCCCAGGTGCCCCACAGTGGGGAGGCAGTTTAAACTGCCTTTCTTCCCTGGATCGGCTTGGCTGTCCCAGGCACCCCATGGCTTGCAAGGTGCCTGGGGAACCCGAGGGGGGGAGGCTATAGGTGTGGCCAACTTGGAAGCCAGCCGGAACTCTGTTCCTGTGCGTTCCTGCCCAAAAATAGCCCTGGTTATTAGAGAGGTAGGCAAAATTGATCAGTCCTTTACCCAAGGATACTGCCTCATGCCAAAAATCTCTTAGAATAGGCAGCAAATCAAGTTGTACAGCTCTGCAATTTTACGTGTATTTATTTTAAATGAAAGGAACAAAGAAAAGTTACCTTTGCACTTTAGGGCATCTTAATATAAGAAAGGAAGGATAACATTTGCACAAAATAACATTTGTCTTAATTTCTGCTAGAGCAATCATGTGGAGATCCAGGAACACCAAAGAATGGCAGGTTGATTGCACCAAAAGATTTTCTTTTTGGCTCCAGTGTAAATTTCACCTGTGATGAAGAGTAAGTGTCAGGGAGACCAGCAAGGTTCTGACCATGCTCCTCTACCTTTAACTGCTGGATAATAAACAGAACTAATCTGGGGAAGCCTTTTCCTATCACTCTAGACAAGAAAAGCTTAATCAATTGATAGCTGCTTATTATGCAGGGTTTTTTTTTCAGAATCTTGTTGAAAAAAGCTCTGTGTGTGTGTGTGTGAGAGAGAGAAAGAGATCGAAATAACTTCCAACTTATGGTGACCTTATGAATTAATGATCTCTAAAACATCTTACTGTTAACAGCCTTGCTCAGGTCTTGCAAATGGAGGTCTGTGGCTTCCTTGATTGAGTCAGTCCATCTCATGCTGGGTCTTCCTCTTTTCCTGCTGCCTTCAACTTTTCCTAGCATTATTGTCTTTTCCAGTGAGTCTTATCTTCTCATAATGCCTCAGTTTAGTCATTTAACTTCTAGGAAGAGTTCAGGCATGATCTGATCTCGAAGCTACTTATTTGTCTTTTTGGTGGTCCACATTATCTTAAAACTCTGCTCCAAAACATTTCAAATGAATCAATTTCCTGTCAGAAAAAGCTAGTGAACCGAATACGGATCTGCAATCTAATGCTGTGTGTGTGTGTGTGTGTGTGTGTGTGTGTTTAGAAAGAAAACCACAAAAAGTACAGTGTATTTACTCCCTAGTTAATATGGACTGTAGTATGAAACTGCATAGAGAGCTACTTCTTGCTTTCCTTTGGCGGCCATCATATGAAATTTATTCTTCTTTAAAATATTAGAAGAATAAAATTAGAAGCGGGTGTTTTTGCTCCATTCCATGTGGCTTGTAAAGCCACGTCTACAAGCCCCAAAAGAGGCCTAAGCATCATTCAGTTAGGGTGGATGTAATTAGGCATCAGCGACTTTGGACTCCTGGCTGTCAAGGAACACAATTCCTTTTATACTCCTTCACAATGCAGCCCCACTATATGCTGTGGGTCAGAGTATCAAAATACCTATATTCTGACAGTTTCTCAAGGACAAGGTAATTCTCTCTAACTGCTTCTGTCTCAATACAGGCACAGGCTAATTGGTCAGTCTTCCATACAGTGCATGGTATCTGATGAAAGAATAGCATGGAGTGGTGAAATTCCTATTTGTCAGCGTAAGTAGGACATATCTTTAAATCTCACTTTGGAGATATTACTCCTGTATGGCTCTTTGCTAAGGTCACTGCTCCAATGAATTAAAAGGTAGAAAAAGAAAAATAGATGATCAAGAAGAGAAGTGTGTTTCAAAGGAAAATAATTTTAAAATTTTGTTTTTCAGTTCAATGTTTTTTTTCCTTCTCACACCACTAGGACACGATGTACTGTTGCTACTTCTTTTATTGGGATTACACCAGCCACACAGATAACACCATACATTCTTTTTTGTGTGCAAGAATATAAGGAGACTAGAGCACTAGAGGAGAAAATTCAATTATTTTGTCCCAGTGCATTATCTACTGACTTTCAACATAACCCCATGTTTAGGTTGAATGCTATTGACTGCTCCAAGCTCACCCATTTTAAAATAACTGAGCAATGAGGGAGGCAAGAGGCAGAAAGCAAAGAGCTACTGAGAGAGCTGGGGAAAAAGCAAGCTAGGATGTGGCTGCAGGAGCAGTCCTGGGAAAGGAAGCAGAAGAAGGAGTTGCTTGGGGGCTGGTTTTGAGCTCTGTGCCGCCCGGATGACACCCCGATCTAGACTGTCCCTAGATTTCTCTTGGTGACTGGCTTCAAGCTGACTCAACCCATCCTGGATGAGGAATCCCTACATCTGCAGCAGCCGTTCCCCAGCTCTGCTCCCTAGAACTGAATCGCCTTCCACTTTGGGCAAGGCCTTTTAACTCTTCTTCCCAGGCACCACCCTCTACTCCTCTACTGGTGTACATTTTCACTCCAGATGACCTGTTAACCAATCACAGGGTCTAAAGGAGACCTGGGAAATGTAGGTCCTGATAGCACAGGCCTCCCTAGCCTGTAGGCCACATTACTATAGGCCTAGGATCATGGCAGGCCCTTTTCAAGGAATCATTTTATCACCATTATTCTCCCCTTTCTTCATGGAAACTTTCACAACACAGAAATGGATGGCTTGTTATCATAGAAAGTTCTATGCCATCTCCAGTTTGCTGTAGTGGTTAAGAGCGGTGGACTCTAATCTGGAGAATCAGGTTTGATTCCCACTCCTCCAAATGCAGCCAGCTGGGTGGCCTTGGGTCAGTTACAGTTCTATCAGAGCTGGTCTCTCAAGAGCTGTTCTCTCAGAGCTCTCGCAGCCCCACCTACCTCACAGGGTGACTGTTGAGGGAAGAGGAAGGGAAGGAGATTGTAAGCCACTCTGAGACTTTGAGTGAAGGGCGGGGTATAAATCCAACTCTTCTTCTTCCTGTTCTTCTCAATATGATTGTATCTGAAATTGTTCCAGAGAGGTATATATGTCAGTCTATTGCAGCAAAACAAAACACCTTAAACATTAGCACCTTAAACATTAGCAAGTATGAACTTCTGTGAGTCATGCAAGCTCATATTGAAATAATTGTTGTTAGTCTATAAGAATCCAGTGGAATTCTGTTCTGAATGGTTGCCACATAAGTTTGCCAGGTGAGGCTGACAAGCTGGTGGGGGGCCTTTCCAGGGAAGAAGCACAATTGAACTCCAAAGGGAGTTCTGGCCATCACATTTAAAGAGACCACATTACTTTTAAATGCCTTCCCTCCACTAGAAATAATGGAGGATGGGGGCACCTTCTTTTGGGGCTCAAAATATGGTCTAATATTTTTGAAACTTGGGCGGGGTAGCAGAAGCACCAGATGCTATGCTGAAAATTTGGTGCCTCTACCTCAAAAAACAGTCCCTCCCCGTGCCCCAGATATCCCCCCAAAAAGTTTTTTTTTTACTTTTAAGATTTTTCTGCACACGTGGGGAGTCCCCCAAGTGTGCAGAAAAATCTCCCTGCCCCCCAAATGCCCCCTCCGCGTGGATGTAGATATCCACACGGAGGGGGCAACTTGGCTATTAGTATATAGATTTGTAGACAACTGTACTTTACGATCTAAATACTAGTAAAAGGCATGGAGATAGATCAAGATGGGTAGCTGTGTTAATCTGTCTGTAGCAGCAGAAAAGAGTCCAGTAGCACCTTAAAAACTAACAAAATACTTCTACAGAAGTGAGCAGTGGTTCACGAAAGCTCATATCCTGCCACATATTTTGTTAGTCTTTAAGTGTTCTTTTACCACTATTAATGGAGGAGATCCATAGACAACAAATCAGTGTTTAGTATGCATAAACTGAAGTTTATTTCTAGGCTGCTTCAGCTGACATTGCATTGTTTTGCATGACCCAGTATTCTGAATGAAAGATTCAGTTTTCTCGGAGGATGGGATGGATTAAACCAGAAAATTCGTATTATTACCCTGGCCTTTCAAATTTGTGTTGGATCAGTTTGGTTTAATCTTGCTCCATCCCTTCCACCTGTCCTTTGCCTGCTTCAAAGCACAGCATTAAAGATGGGTTAAGGCAGGTTGTTTGGAAGAATGAATTGGGTGGGAATTATGTCCTTTGGTTACTGGAGGCCTCTTGAGAAGGCACTGGTCTTATGGTGTAGCACTTATGACCAGAAATCAGAACAAACACTATCCAAGGATGAAAGTACCGGACAACAGGGACAGGAGAAGCTTATTTATTGATGTCAGACTCAGCTTTGCAAATAAGTTTTGCAGAAAAATATGCCGAGCCCCGTTTTCATGCAGGCTCTCCCTTAAATACCAGTGGGGCGGGAGTTTACAGAAGAGGTGTCATTCGTATACATTCAGCGTCATTTTTGTAAGCAAAGTATTCTATTACAATCCTGCCCAGGAATGTTCATTTCTAGTTATGTTACTAAACATCAGAATTTCACACGGCTTCCAAGCTAGCTGACTTGAGATAAAGTTGTTAGCAGAACAATAGGCGTTTGTATAGTTTGCGCAAGTGCCTCATATAACACGAGATAATCTTTTTGCTTGGCCTTGCAGTTTCTCAGCTTTCTAATTAAACATTGCCAGTGCAGACATTTGGCTTTTTGAAATTCTATTCCTTCAATGGCAGAAAATGGTACCTACTTAGATCTCTTTATTAAATTTTAAAGTGTTTCTTCTCACGTACTTGTGAGGTCAAAAATACATATTGAAAGTAAAATTACCAGGATTTTGCCAGAGCCACTGTATTCTGGACTAGGAAACAGTGCTGTCTAGTATACAAATTTCTGTCATATCAGCATCTGCTTAAAAATAACTGTCTGTCTGTAGAAGCTGGTGCTGGGAGAATTATCAGCTTACCAGACCATTTCAGCTCTTGTGTTTTGAAGGCATTGGAAGGACACCAGCTCCTTGAGCTAGCATAATGTAATCGTTAGAATATCATACATGGATTTGGGAAACGTGGATTCAAATCCCACGTCTGCCATGAAGCCTGCTGGGTGACCTTACGCCCCTCGCGTGCTCGCAGCCAAACCTATTTAGCAGGATTGTTGAGGATAAAATGAAGAAGGAAAAACTATATATATCAGCACAGTTTTGGGACAGTTGAATAAATTGGTTTATCTAGAAGAAAGTTTACTTCTCATCCAGTGTGGCGTCAGAAGGTATACCTGCTTGACTACTTCAACTAACTGACCATTTGTAAATGAAAACTATAGCCCAAATACAGTATTGTACTTTGCAACTAAACTCCTTAAACAAAATGTCATTGATCTTCCCAGGAATTTCTTGTCTTCCCCCTCCTGAAATTGCCAATGGTAACCATAATGGGCAGGGCAACTATGTATATGGCTCAGCAGTAACATACAGATGTGATCGTCCATTCTCTCTGATTGGAAGCCAGTCTATTCGGTGTGAATCTGACCAGGCCCAGAATGGAAGGTGGAGTGCACCTGCACCTGAATGTAAAGGTGATGGAAATGCATATTTATACTTTCTTTGCCTATGTGCTAAATTGTTTTTCCTGTAAATAACTGTGGGGTGAAGATGGAAATAACTGTTAACAGTGCAATCCCCCAAGCACTGTATTATTCATTCATTCATTTTATACCCTGCCCTCCCACCAAGGCAGGCTCAGGGCGTCTTACATAAAATTCATATAAATACACTTAAAACCAATCACAACAGCATAATCATAAAATAACCTAACATTTCATTTAAAAATCCTAAAATGCTGGAACATGGTCTAATAAAGTGTGAAGTAGAGGTGTCAGGTAAGCAGTACTGCTTAGGTATTGATATGATCTTGATGGTATTCTCACCAGCTCAGTTTTTTCAACTTATTTGTTTGGTGGGCACCGGCTATAGGTGATAAGGCCATGGTGCAGGGCACTCCTCAGTGTTTAATGTGGCTCCTTAGTCAAAGGCCTTGGTGGAAGAGCTCCGTCTTGCAGGTCCTGTGGAACTATAAAAGGTCCCGCAGGGCCCTGATCTCTTCCAGGAGCTCATTCCACCAGTACGGAGCTGCCACTGAGAAGGCCCTGGCCCTGGTCATAGTCAGCCTGGCATCCTTGGGGCCTAGGAGGGCTGATCAATTTTGGGACCCTGAGCGCAGTGCTCTCTGGGGAATGTGGGGAAAGGCGGCCTCATAGGTATGCTGGACCCTGACCATAAAGGACTTTAAAGGTTAAAACCAGCATCTTGAAACTAATCTGGTATGCTATTGGTAGCCATTCTTTTAGTACAGGCTGGATGTACTCCTGCATAGGGAGACCCATCAACAGCCTGGCCACAGCATTTTGCACTAGCTGCAGCTTCCAGATTAGAGACAAGGGCAGCCCCATGTAGAGAGAGCAATCTCGAGGTGACGATCGCATGGATCACTGTTGCCAAGTCATTGTGTTCAAGGGAGGGAACCAACTGCCTGATCAGTGGAAGATGATAAAAGGCTGACTTGGCAGTGGCTGCTACCTGGGCCTCCATTGTTAAAGAGGCATCCAAGAGCACTCCCAGGCTCCTAATCTTTGGCACTGGCACCAGCTGTGCCCCATAGAAAATTGCAAGTGGGATCCCTACGCCAGGGCAACCCTGGCTCAGGCACAGCACCTCCGTCATCATCAGATTCAATTTCAATCAACTCAGTTTAAGCCAACCAACCACAGCTTGTAATGCCCGGTCCAGGTCTTCCAGTGTAGAGTCAGACCGGCCACCCAGCAACAGATAGAGCTGGGTGTCATCTGCTTACTGATGACACCCTAGCCCATGCCTCCGGACAATCTGGGCAAGAGGGAGCATATAGATGTTAAAGTATCACCCCTTGAGGCACTCCACAGGTCAGTGGGTACCTTCAGGACAGCTGTTCCCCTACTGCCACCCTTTGTCCCTGACCCTGAAGGAAGGATGCAAGCCATTGCAAGGCAAGCCCCTGAACTCCAGTGTCAGTGAGGTGGTGCATCAGTAGCTGATAGCTGACCATGTTGAATGCAGCCAACAGGTCCAACAATGACAGCACTGCCAATCCGCCTCGATCCAGAAGCCTCTGGAAGTAATCCGTGAGGGTGAGGGTCTATGCCCCATGTCCCGGGCGAAAGCTGGATTGGAACAGATCTAAGGTGGAAGTGTCATCTAAAAATCTCTGTAACTGGACTGCCATGGCCCTCTCGATTAACTTGCTCAAATAGGGCACGTTGGAAACTGGCCGATAATTAGCCAGTTTGGCCAGATCCAGGGATGGTTTTTTCAAGAGGGGATGAACCACGGCCTCCTTAAGTGCTCCAGGGAACAAGCCCTCCAAGAGGGACCTGTTGATAATTTCCCTTAGGGTACCTCAAAACCCATCATGATCCACTTTAATGAGTCATGGCAGGAACGGGCCAAGGATGCATGCAGTAGGGCATACAGTTGAGGCAGTTTGTCAACTTCCTCTAGACTGAGTGGACCGAAATAATCCATAACCTGACAAGAAGACATGCATGGAGCCTCGAATTCACTCACTGTCTCAACTGTGGCAGGGAGGTCATGGTGGAGCAATAAGATTTTATCTGTGAAATAGCTCGCAAGAGCCTCAGTCAATGTCCAATTCCCTAACATTTGACCTGCCTTGTGGCAGAGTCATTATGGACCAAATTGTTCTAAATAATTGGGCTGGATGTGAGCTCGCAGACGCAGTTGAAGCTTTCAATACTTTTTCTTGGCAGCTTTGACTGCCATTTTCATAGGATCTCATAAACATTCTATAGGATGTTCTTGTAGCTTTTTCATGGGTGTGCTGCCATTGTGTCTCTAGCTATCTTAGCCCTCGCTTCATCAGCTGCAACCCCTGGGTGTACCAGAGTGCCAGCTTAGCGCAGGGGCGCAGTGGGCATCTGGGAGCAATCTCATTGATGGCTGCGGAGAGTCGGCTGCGCCAATCCTCCACAAGCTCATCTAATGAGCCGCCAGGGGGCGTCGGATCCCGCAGGACCATCTGAAGCCATCTTGGGTCCATTTGGCTCTGCGGGCAAGCTAAAATACGTTTGCCACCTAAACAGGGTCAGGGTGAAACATTCAAATGGGCCCTCAGTGTCACGTGGTCCGACCATGGCACTGCCAAGGTAATGATCCAGTCCACTGTAACTCCTGCTGCGAAGATCAAATCGAGCGTGTGTCCGGCCCGGTGAGTGGGGGTCATTATATTGGGAGACCATCAGGACCGCCAGGCTATTGGCCAGTGTGTTAGGTGGTTGGTACACCAGCCAAATAGCCAAACTCTCCCCAGCTTCCCACACTAGGCTGGCACACTCTATGCCTGTGATCCTCGGTGATGGGAGAGTCCTGAAGAAGTAAGCCTCGCAAATGAATAGAGCTACTCCTCCCCCTCCGGTCCCTAGTCCACGATTGGTGAAGGACCGAGAACCCGAGAGGAGCCAACTGGGAAAGAGCTACTGTCTCCCCTTCTTGCATCCAGGTCTCGATCAAGCACGCCAGGTCTACTTTCTCAAGCTCAAGCAGAAAATCCCAAAGGACCATGGTCTTATTATTTATAGACCTGGCGTTGCACACAACCAATGTCAGAGGGGGGCTATTCATCCTATCCCCACTGCCAGCAGCCCTTGGGATGGGATGTAGACATGAAGGGGGCCAAGCTACTCTGCTTCTCTGTCCCCTTCCTTTATTTCCCTCACTAGTCCTGCCGCTGTACTTTCCCCTCCCCAGGAGCACTGGAATCCCTTGCCCCGTCATCACCACTCCTAGCAGTCTTTGCAGACCTCAGACCACTAGCAGAGCTGGTTTTACTGACCAACTTCCTATCATTTCAGTGGTGCTTGCGTGAGAGATCCAATGGAAGTTGTGCAGGAATAGTGCTAAGGAAAGATGGTCATTGTCCTTCTATACATCTTGCTAAAATGATTTTGTGAGGGAGTGCTTCAGTGTAGCCATGATGTGGCTTAACTTTATGATGATGGCAGTGAAATGTATCTTTTGCAAATTTGATCTGTTTATTTCTGTGGGACTTAACTTTTATTTAGCTGAACTACCACATGGTGAAAGCAAACCACAATGGTAGGAATGATCAGATTAATTTTACTGGAGTTTGTTTCCAAATAAACAAACTTCAGATCATGGGCTAGGCCTTGATTCTTAGTACAGTATCTTGGAGTCACAATTTTTTAGCAGCATCAAGGTCAGGGATATAAATACTGTTGAGCATGCTTTGAAATAAGCTTAAGCATGGGGAGTGGGTGCTGCTTATCTTTTTCAACAATATTATGTCTTAGCTGTCTATCTTTTAACTGAAAGTACAGCTCTTATATTCATTTTTGATCTTGATTCTTTTTTTTTGCAAACAAAAAGGCAAGCATAGCTGCTAACTAAGCACTGAAGCCAGTTTGGTGTAGTGGTTAAGCAGCAGGCTCTAATCTGGAGAACTGGGTTTGATTCCCCACTGTTCCTTATGAAGGCAGCTGGGTGACCTTGGGTCAGTCACAGTTCTCTCAGAATTCTCTCAGCCCCAGTTAGAATCACAGAATCAGAGAGAGACATTGATTGCAGTGAAACTGAGTACTAAAATGGATCTTTCACATCCCTGTAGTATGTTTTGTGTGAATTATGAGTTTCAGCTGTTACGTATAAGGAAGCATTTTTCTTGATATAGTACATGCAATATGAGCCTTTTGATCTTTGGTATGTGTGACACCATTCTGCATGAGATCCTTGTATGTTTTCCTCATTAGCAAACTCATCCTTGTTATGCTTGAAAATGCTTCTTTTAAAGCAAATATATAAAGGCTTGAAGACAGGAAAATGTACAGGCAATGACTAGTAAAATCTCAGAAGCAAGAGGCAGAGTTAAGAGGAATTTTCAAGAGGGTGGGTCCTTCCTACCAAACATAAAATCATAGGATCACAGAGTTTGAAGGGGCCATACAGGGCATCTAATCCAATCCCCTGCTCAATGCAGGATCAGCCTAGAGCATCCCTGAGAAGTGTTTGTCTGGATGCCACTTAAAAGACTCCCAGTGAGGGGGAGTTCACCACCTCCCTAGGCAGCTGATTCCACTGTTGCACAACTCTCCCTGTAAAAAAGTTTTTCCCAATATCCAGCCAGTACCTTCCCACCCTTAATTTAAACCCATTATTGCAAGTCTTATTCTCTGCTGCCAACAGGAACAGCTCCCTGCCCTACTCTAAGTGACAGCCCTTCAGATACTTAAAGAGAGCAATCATGTCCAACCTCTTCTTCTTCAGACTGAACATTTCCAAGTCCCTCAGCCTTTCCTCATAGCGCTTGGTCTTCACCACTTATCACTTTCAGAAGCAGAATAAAATATACAAAATAAGCAAAAATATTAACAGAGTCATTTTGCTTAAAAGATGCATACTTTTGTTTGTCTTAGGCTGAAATTGGCATCTGCGTGTAATTTTTGATGGCTTTATAAACTTTCTCATCTCTTTAGTACTCTGTAGATATCATTTCTTCATTTGGTGTCAATCTTGATTGAAAATTGATCAGGTTAGAAAGTACCCATTGGTAAACCATAGGTTATATCATATATATAGTGCAGCTGCTTAACTGTATAGACTAAGTAAGCTTGTATAGTAAATCTGGTGATTCAGAAGTACTCAAGTACTTTGGGTAGGACTTTGAAGAGGTAGCTGAATTGGAACTACCACAGAATGATAAGAATGATCGGATTATACTGGGGATTGTTTCCAAATAAACCAAGTTCCAGATCACAGATCAGGCCTTGATCCTTAGCATAGTATCTTGCAGTCCCTTTTTTTTTAGCGGCATCAGATACATAAATACAGTTAAGTGTACTTTGAAATAAGCTTAAGCATGTGAGGGCTGCT
The DNA here is from genome assembly GCA_029233225.1 of Lepidodactylus listeri. NCBI lineage: Eukaryota > Metazoa > Chordata > Lepidosauria > Squamata > Gekkonidae > Lepidodactylus > Lepidodactylus listeri. Next base: position 64,170,411 of record JARCFY010000002.1, on the reverse strand, counting down.
TATCTTTTCAACAATGTTGTCTTAGCTGTAGCAGAGTTTATACCCCAAAATTCCAGTATATTCTAAAAATAACAACCAGATGCCCTTTTCCATGTCCTAACTTGTGCAAGCGTACAAGGTGTGATATCTTTAGCACTAGAGGAGAAAATTCAATTGTTTTGTTCCAAAGCTTTAGCCATTTAACTTTCAACATAACCCCATGTTATAGTTTAAGTTGAATACTATTGACTGCCCCAAGATCACCCCTTTTAAAATAACTGAGCAGTGATTAAAAATTTGAACATGGATGCTCCAGCCAAAGTCCAACATTCAATTCCACCGGCCCATTATAGTTTTGCACTATTCTATGCAGCAACTGAAGTCTTTTGCGAGGAAATGCTACATGGGCATCAGGGGGAAGGGCAGAGAAATCTGCAGTAGGCACCTGATTGCACATCTGGTCCTACAGTGAGTGCTTAGAGGCAATTTGATGTCAGGTTCATTTAAACCTCAGAGAAGATGACAGTTACTGATCGCTTCATGAAGAAGCTGAAGCTGAATAGAAGACCCTATGTGAAACTCATAGTTGGCTCTGTTGTACAGGGAACACTTTGTCATGTGTGCACATGTTGTCACTTGTTTTGTTTTTTGCATTGCAGATGGAACTTTACTTCCTTCCTCTGGTCCCAACGTCACCTCTGTTTTTGGTAGTCAGGCTCCACCAGTAACAGTCCCCATTCACACCGGTGCTTTACCCACACTCCAAACAGAGTTAAATTGGGAGAAGCTGTTCATAATACTACAAGAGATCAAGGACACAGTAAACATTAAAAGTAAGTTCTTTGCCTTTATGTATGAACATGAGCCAGAGATGCCCACCAGCTTGCCTCTCTCTTTACTTATCAAATGTCATTTTCTTTTATAAACAGCAAAGTCATTGGAAGAACGCCTGGATGGGTTAGAAAAGAAAGTTGACAAAACCATATATGAACTCAAGTCCTGCTGCCAACAGGCCAACGAAGGGCTGGAGGAGGAAGATGCACAGTGATGCTAACTATAGATGTGCTAACAGTGGAACACGTTCCTGGGAGTAAGCCTCATACAATGAACCTGAGTAGAATTGCTTAGGATTGCCCTGTAAATGCATTTGGGTGATAATAAACTATTGCTGGGACACAGGGTGAAGCAGTCACTTGTTGCAGGTTCAGCACTAAGAACATGGCCCTGGGCCTATTTAAGTAGCTATCCATTCTGCAAGGCATGGAGGGAAATAACTTCTATAGTGCTGGATTGCCAATAATAATTGCCACTTGAATAAAGTATAATATTTTTAACAAAAAGATCCATTCAGAGCCATATGGTGTTAAATGTTACAGTTTCATCCCCTTTTATGTTACACAAAGTCTTAAAGTCTATAAATACATCAGTTTAAAAGAATGGACATTTTGCAGTTTGTGGGGCAAAGCAGAAGTACTGATATACAAATAGATATAAAAATAAAGTGTTGGAAAATAAGAAGGGAAAGAGATTATAAATCTTTTACTGTTATTTTGACTATAATAGCTTTATTAAATGATTGTTTTAAGAACATAAACTTTAATAAATGTCAGCTTTATAAATGTCAATGCTTGAGTGATTTCTTCAGTCTCAACATGGTAACAAAAGCATATGATGCTGTGGGGGAGTTAGTGATCAGTGTTAGCCAAATTGCCTTGATTAGTTATTAATATTGGGGAATTATGATCTTTAAATAAACTGGCAATAGGCAAAAACAGATCATCACCTGTGTATACAGAGGCTACACTCTTTCCAGACAAACCAAAGAGTAGACACAGGGACTGAATTAAATGATAAAACAGTGTTTCTTTACTAAGAAATTATATCTCATTCAAACAATACAGAATCACACACCCACTTATACAGATTCCAGGAAATTAGAGAGATTAAGAGACATTTACATGAGCAGGAGACTGTTGGTTTCCTGTAGAAGGCAATATTTACCTCTCCAGTAGCTGGTGTGATTTTTCTGGAAAAATAAATGATAGGCTGGGAGAAAGATGGGGTGGGGGGGAAGCACATGTGCTGAACCAGCAGCAGCACGTGTAGGCCCTTGGCTGCGCAGACCAAGAGTCTTGAAGGTAAGGGAGGGCAGGAGATCATCGAAGCAAGAGAGAGAGCTGGCTGCTGGAAGCTTTTTTTATTGGGGGGGTGGTCTCTGGGGGCAGGCTTGGCCAGATGCCTGTCCTGAGACCACCCCTTGCTGGTCCACTCACTAGCTCTTGTCCAGTAGGAGAAGGGGGGTTGGGTATTGTTAGATTCTACCTAGCATGGTCAGAGGAATACCTGAGGCCGGAAGCTGACATCATCGGCTAGGAGCATTGTCTTGTAGATGGGATTAACCTCTCTGGGCAGCCAAACCGGTTTTTAGCTGGTCAAGTCCATTGTTTCACTGGTCAAGGAATGTTTGGGGGGGGGGGGGGGTTTGCAGCCTGCGATGTATAGAGAACATGTACGGTAATGGAGTTTTGTGAGCACATGTCTTTAGCCAGAGACAAGATGGCTATTTTCTGTGTGAGTCTCTTTGTAGAAGGAAACAATTCCTGGAGTTGGCAACCTCGGAAAATGCTGTCTTAAGCCTCTGTTGGAGCTGTTTGCAGCTGTTTTTTCCTTGGTTATTCCTCCAAAGTTCCTCTCACTCAATTAGCAACAGTCCATTTATCACTTATGAATTTCTCATAAGAGTGCAAAAGCACCTTGCTGGCTTACATCAGTTCCAGAACACCCTGACCTAACAATACATCTTGCTGCCTTGTCCATTCCTTAAACCTCCCATCCTTCCATTCCCCCAAGAAGCACAGAAACAAAGGCAACACATAAAAACCTTATTTCCCTAACACTACCATCCCTGAGTGAAGTAAACACACTACAAACTGTCCCGCCTCAATGTTTAACTTTAGTGGAGTTAGATAGCGTAACACATCAAAATATAATACAGACACACACTTTTTAGAAAAAGAAGTTTTGCCAACTTACTGAAAGAAATATGACAATTTTTGGCTCTTGGTCCATGGACTATAAGGAACATTAACACAATTATGACACCAGAGCGGTGCACTTATGGGATAGAAATGCCGATTACCTCTGAGGGTAAAATGTCTTCAGTATGCTTTGCATGGAAGGTTCCTGAAGGAACTGATATTTATTATATGGAAATTATAGGAATGAATACATGCAAGATCCTAGCATTGAAAGATACTAGAGGTCACTCTGATAAAGCCACAGCTTTAGTCATGGGGCTAGTGCGGGCATTTACCTTGCGCTGCCTCCGGCTAAACCTGCTGTTTCTTGCCTGACATGTGCTGGGTTTGGATAATGGAGTGGCTGACACTCTCTCTCGCCAACAGATGGCACGGTTTTGTCAGCTCACACCGGAAGCAGACCTTCACCCAGCACGAATGCCCCTGGAGCGATGGCAGGTTGGAGGGCCGAGGTGTGCAGGGCCATAGGCCTCGCGATCGTGTCTAGCACCAAGAAAGGGTATGAGCGGGCAGTTCACCAGTTCGAGGCGTTCCAGGCTGCGGAGCAGTATCCCAGAGCCTGGCGTATTCCTTTGGAGCAGCTGATGCACTATTGTGTCTCACAGAAGGAGGCTGGTTTAGCTGTGCATTCAAGCTTTTGGCACTGGCCTTCACGAGCAAGGCCTTCGGCTTTGCTGAGATCACGGGCGATTTCAGGCTGAGAAAGATGCTTGAGGGTTGGGCTCGGGAAGGCGCTGCAGTGAAAGACGCCAGGCAGCCCATATCTCCTGTGGTGCTGAAGGACCTGCGGGCCACCTGGGGAGTGGTCTGCGCATCCAACTTTTGAGGCCTGCTTCATGCAGCCTCCCTGCTTGCTTTCTTTGGTGCCCTCAGGGTGAGTGAATTGGTAGCTCACTCCAAAGCCAACCAGTCAGGTACGGCTTTGCAGGTGCATGACATTCAAATGCAGGGCGACAGCATGCAAGTCAGGATTAGGAGCTCTAAAACGGATCAGATGTGCAAAGGTGCCATAATCACCCTAGGGGTCAGTCAGGACAAGGACCTCTGCCCAGTCTCGGCCCTGTCGTGGTATTTGGTATTGCGGGGCTTGGAGGCCAGCTTCCTTTGTAGGCATGAAAACGGTAGCCCACTGACTAGACATTAGTTTTGGGCTGTGACCTTGCAGGCCTTGTACAAACTGGGTCTCTCGGGAGTAAAGTTTGGGACCCACTCCTTTCGTATTGGAGCTACCTCCACGGCAGCGGCTATGGGATACCTGGCTAAGGATGTGCAGCGGGTCGGTCGCTGGAAGTCCACCGCCTATAAGGGCTATGTGCGTTCCATGGCCATGTGACCCCCTCCCAGGGACCAAGTGTCTGACTGTCCTCTTTTTTCAGGTGCTGTGTCCGGTGGCAGGTGGAGACATATTCTCATCTGCGGGCACAATTTTATTTTCTGGGCAGCTCACCAGGCTAACAGATCAGTTATCGGATCTCAGCTGGGCCTGAGTGAATGGGCTACGGTGGAGTGGAGGGGGCACCGCGGCCTGCACTGGGCGGGCCTTATTCACCTGCTGTTCCACCCCTCCAGCCACTGCTCCACCTGACATAGTTTTAATTCACTTGGGTGGGAATGACCTGGGCATTCTAAAAGGGAAGGCTCTGATTTTGCAGGCTGAGGATTTTACCTATATCCACCGCCGCTGGCCAGATACAGTCATCGCTTGGTCGGCCATGGTACCTCGCAGGGAGTGGCGGGGTGCTTTTAAACCCGGTCATATTGAGAGGGCCTGGTGCCGGGCCAATAGGGAAATTAGGAACAGCTTAGTGATTGGGGGTGGCCACTTTATACCTCATCCAATTATTCAGTCTGATTCCGTGGATCTGTACAGGTGTGATGGCGTGTACCTGTCAGAGCGCAGAAATGACCTCTTCCTTAGGGACCTAAGGCAAGGGCTAATGGCTATTCTAGGTGTTGGTGGGCGCAGGGGCCTAAGCTGAGGCTTGACCCTTGTGATGGCGGAGTTTGGTTAATAATGGTTATGGCTCAGTAAGCATCTTCAGCAACCCAGTAGGGTGAGGGAGTCTGTTTGGATCATAACTGCTACCTTGCGGCCAGGGATGAGATGAGTAGGCTGCCCTTTGGGAGTGCTGGTGATGGATACTCAATGCAGACCTGGTGGATGTGTGTGAGGGATCATCACGGCATACCCCAAGGCTGGGCTGCCCGGGTGCCAGCCGCTAACAGCGGGCTATGCCCTGGGGGTCAGGTGCATTGCCCGTAATATGGTAAGGGTGGGGTTGTCAACCCCAGGCCTTGACCATGCCGCAGGTTAGCCCTTGCCTTTGCTTTGTAAATAAATAAATAAAGTGGCCATAAAATCCCAAATTATGTTGTTTGACTATTTCTTCCATCTATGGGGGCAAAGATTTCTCCCTTCAAATGTTCTAAAGGTACCTTTATCTCTCCCCACAGTGGTGCTTCAGGGAACTCTGGCTATTTTCAATGGCTACTTCTGCACTGTCATTGTAGTCACTCGTTTGTCCCTATTGCTTCAGGGTCCCCCCCAAAATGTGTTTTGCTTTCTCTAGTAGTCCCAGAGGGAGCAAAACATGTGTAAAAGGGAGGGGGAACCCAAAGCAATAGGTACAGATGAGTAACAAAAATGACAGTGCGACCATCAGTGGCAATTAAGGTTGAAATTTTAGCACCAGCTTTTGTTGACAAAAAACATAAGACCGTGCACTGCCTCCAGTTACTGGATCTTGTTAGCCGAATTGCTTTAATTTACGCTTAGCAATTGGCGAAATACCGGGTTCTTGCCAACTATACCAGGGTCCCACCCCTCCCGGGAGTTCTACAGGAAACAGGCACGTGAGGCAGATGGCAATTAAATGCTGTTTACTAAATGATGTTGTTCAAGCACACCAAAATCGTAATCACACACACACTCACACAGGCCTAAGAAACAAAGACAGAAAATAGCACGTTTGCATGAGCAGGATTTCGATGGGAGGAGATACTTTACCTTCCTGAAGAGGAGTTGTACGACCGAAGGAAGAATTGGATGGGGAAGGAAAATATAGAAAAATATGGGACACGCGGCTCGAACCTGCAAGACCACGTGGTCCTCTCTGTTCCAGGATACAGAGATTTAAAGATGGAGGCAAGGGTATTGGTATAGCAAGCTGGGCATAAGGGGTAGTAAAGCAGATAGGGGACGATGGCTCAAGAGACCGATTGCCTCTGTGCAAGGTCTTTTATTAGGTGGTCTTGGGGGTGGGCAGCGCTAACCACATCCCACTAACACACCTACTAGGCGGTCTGTCCCTTTTCTGACCCTACCATAGGTTAAAGGTAAACAAAAAGGAGGAGGGCCTGGGAGTGGACAATATTGCAGAAACTATGATCTCACCAGGAACACACCTTGGGCGAGGCCCGATGACTCACCGGGGCCACTTCTATTGTTCATTAATGGTCCTGGCCGACTGGGTGATGGCCCGACCATCAGTTACCAGGCAATCACATTAGCATAATCCGTTCAGGTATGCTGGAGGGGGGCAGGGGTTGACCAGCGTAGTGTGACAGAAAGAAACCTCATGGCCAAAGGAGTCTTTGTCTCTGTCTTTGTGAACTATCGAGGGTGCCAGCCTCCTGGCATGGACTGGAGCTTTCCCCAGCAATGGAGAATGCACATGGCCCTTCCAATACTAGCAGCCCAAGTTCAGACTTATGGATATCAAAATCCATAAGAGCACTAAAAGTGCCTTGCTGGCCAACAATCTTACTGGATCTTCTGTCAATGAATGATTTGCAAGTGTGATGGGAAACAGGTAGGCTCTTGAAACAGAAACTGTCAGACTGCAGCTTGGAAAAGTCACAAACCTCCTTCGATAACAGATTGGTTTTAAAAAAATATGGGACATATTTGTTGTGGAAAAAATATTAGACTAGCAATCCCAGGTTGATTCAAATCAGTATGTTTCCTCTTTCATTGAAATGGGGTACTCATTAGTTGAATTTATCACAAACAATGATTTTTTTCATTTCTCTCATCCTAAAGACATATTATTTCTTTGATTTTTTTATAGACAGTTGTTGATATTTTATTGCTGATTGTAGGGATTATTGCCTCAAGTTTGCTGTGGTTTTGTTAGAGGCATTATGAATGATTTTATTCTTGTAATGGTTTTGTATTCTAAGTAGTTTTAATGGTAATGTTGTATCTCTATTTGTTGTCACAATAAATAAAATAAACCAGAAAAATAAAATAAAATTCAAAAAGACTGGTATGGTAAACCTGTGGGCACAGTGTAGCCAAGCTTTTCAAAATCCCATTGTTTATTCCCTGTGTTAACTCAGCTCTTCTACTGCAATAAATGAGATTTCAGTATGATCAACTGGATCATGTCCAGTATCTTGTCATTATGCCTTTTACACTATAGTCAAAGCCACTACAAAGTTCTGCATCAAAGACTGCATTGCAGAGAGCAATATGTGACTACTCATGGAATCTTTTTGCTTCTATAGCATTCTCAAAAGTTAGAGCTGTTCCACAAATTGTATGTGATGAGATGGTAGAATGAGTTGGCAGAATAACATGAACACATGAAGCTGCCTTATACTTAATCAGTACATTGGTCTATCCAAGTCAGTATTGTCTACTCTGATTGGCAGCAGCTTTCTATGGACTCAGGTAGAGATCTTTCTCATCACTTGATTCCTGTAACCAGAGATGTTGGGGATTGATCCTTGGACCTTATGCATGTAAAGCAGATGTTCTACCACTGAGCTGGAGCCCTTTGAAGAATGCAGCTGCAGGACACCATTTTCAAATCACTTCATGTTAAAAAAAACTCCCTGCGTGTAGAAAAGTAGCACATCAGTGAAAAAACCCTTGAGAGAAGTCCTCTTCCTGATGATGAACACATGTGGAACTTTTTATTGGGACCATTTGGGAGGAACATTTGAAAACTGCTACTCTCCATCTGCAGTTGAAAGTGATACAATCTCTAACCATTTCAGCCTGCCACCCCCTTTTCTGTAATGGTACAGAATGCCTCTGAATTTTAAAAAAGGCTAAAATTCAGCCATCACCAAAGGCAAAGAAAATGGACATGTCCCTTTGAAAGTTGCTAGGGTGAGGCCAGATCTCCTGAGACCTTGTTGGTTGCTCTGGCTAGGAGCCTCAGTTGCCACACATCCCAAATTGAAGATTAAACCACTCTGGGGGCACAATATTGCATATCTCAGGGACATATTTACTGGATTCCAGGCTCTGCTACTTAAAGATTCTGTAGTCAGCATAGTTATGCAATGTAACTATTAGGAAATAACGATCTCCACAGAAACAAATAATTATCCCTTTTGCACTTGCAGGATGCTACTCGTACAGTTGGCACTGACTATAATGATGCAGAAATTTCAAGAGTAGCACCCCTTATGGAAAATATTTTTGATCCTATAGCTGAGTCATTCTGCTGTCAATTTTGAATAAAACCCGCCAGAAGATATTTCCATAGGCAGTTGGTTTGCTGAGCCATAATTAATATGAGAATAATAAAGATAGAACCTTAAGCTTTGTGTACTCCAAAAAGCAGCTGCCATCTAGCTAATCCATTATCTGGTCCCTATACAGGTGCAGTTCCCCAATGGCAGTCAATTTCTGTAAAAGCCTTCTAGCAGTTATACCCAGGGCTCTTTTTGGGCTGGAATGTGCCAGAACAGTGTTCTGGCTGGCATCCAGGCTCGCCCCACCCCTCCCCACCGGCCTCAGGCACCTTCCAGCTCCGTGCACTTAAAGGGGATGCTCTCCCTTTAAGTGCACAGAGCCGGAAGGCACCAGACGCCCGGACTCCGCATGGGAGCCGGCGGGAAAGGGCCTCCTTGGGGTTCGTGGCACCTCCGACTCCGCTCTGCTCTCCCTGTTCCTGGTAAGTGCTGGTGTGGGGAGGCAGCGGTGGGGGCTTGGATGGGTGGCAGAGCCTTGATGGGGGGAGAGCCTCTTCCCCCCCATTTCTTTGCCCTCTTTCTTTCTTTCCCTCCTTCTTTCCTTCTCTGTCTTTTCCTCCTTCAGTGGGGGCTAGATGGGGGGACTTGGGGGTGGCGGCAGAGCCTTGATGGGTGGAGAGCCTCCCTCCCCCCATATCTTTGCCTTCTTTCTTTCTTTCTTTCTTTCTTTCTTTCTTTCCCTCCTTTCCTTCTCTCTTTCTTTCCTTCTTTCCTTCTCTCCCTTTTTTCCTTCTCTCTCTCTTTCTTTGCTTTTTTCTTTCCCTCCTTTCTTCTTTCCTTCTCTCCTTCTTTCCCTTGTTCCCTCTTTCCTTCTCTCTTTCTTGCCCTCCTTCTTTCCTTCTCTTTATTTCCCCCTTTCCCTCCTTTCCTTCTGTCTCTCCCTCATTCCCTCTTTCCCTCCTTTCCTTCTCTCTGTCTTTCCCTCTCTTTCTTTTTTCCTTCCCTCCTTTCTTTCTTTCCCTCTCTTTCTGTGCTGTCAGGGGTGTGGCCTAATATGCTAATGAGTTCCTGCTGGTGGGCGTGACCTATTATGGTAATGAGTTCCTGCTGAGCTTTTTCTACAAAAAGAGCCCTGCACAAAGTATAGATAGGAACTTTCAGCCTGGGGCAAGTGATGCTCTGTATTCTTGGTGCTTGGGGGGGGGGGCAACAGTGGGAGGGCTTCTAGTGTCCTGGCCTCACTTCTGGACCTCCTGAGGGCACGTGGTGTTTTTGGCCACTGTGTGACACAGAGTGTTGGACTGGATGGGCCACTGGCCAGATCCAACATTGACTTCTCTTATGTTCTTATTTTCTTATCCCACTGTCCCTCATGTATGGCCTAGTCAGGGGACATAGTAGTGATTCTGGGTCCCTGGGCAAAGATAAAAAATGGGACCTAGAAAATTGTGTATGTTGGTGACCCTGAGCTGCGGTGACAAGAGGGGCTTGTGGCTGCATGAACCCTGAGCCTCCAAGAACAGATCCACACAGGTTATCGCAAGACAAAGGGTGGCTGCTGGTTGCTATCCTGATGCGGGTATCGTGATGATGGGTGAAGATGCTGGAAAGGGGGCTTCTCCTTTTCTCTTTCTAGCTAAGGATCAGCTGATAATGAGGGAAGGTCCCTGCATCCCTCCCTTTTTGGCTACTTTTTCTCTTTTCTTACCGTGCAGAAATCTGAGTCTAAATTTCTAGGCCTGCACTGGACATTAGCTTTTGACAATGGTTGGAATGCTACTGCCAATTTTACACCAGTTTTTTTTAAAAGGAGTCCACGGGGGATCCAGAAAGCTTCAGGCCAGTTCTCCTAACAGCTGTGCCAGGTAAGTTAGTAGAAACTGTTACTAAAGCTAGAATCAAGCACATATTAAGCACACAGAGTAACAAAGCCTGTTAAGGGGGAAATCAGCATGGCTTCTGCAAAAGGAAGTCCTGCCTCACTAAACTTCTGGTGTCTTTGAAAAAGTGATCAGACATGTAGGTAATGGTGACCTAATAGGTATTATATCAGGGGTCCGCAACACGTAGCCCATGAGCTACCGGTAGCTCACTGCCTGTTGCAGAATAATTCAAAGGTCACGTACAAGACCTAAGGAAAAAAATCATTAAAAGAGCTCTTCTAGGCTTTTTTAAAGTACTGCTTAGTTAATAGTTTCATTTCTGAGGCTCTTCCTTATGCATGTTATTTCTAGGACAGAACAAAACTTGATAATGTGCTGGGGGGTGAAGTTCTCGATATTTATCATTACTCAGAAGTAGCTCTCATTAAAGAAAAGGTAGGCGGCTTCTGCCAAAAGGCTTTTGAGAAGGTACCTCCCCCAAGAGTCCCCTTGGCCCCCCCTTGTTCATTCCATATTCCCAAAATGGCACATCTAAGATAATGGTTATTAAAGTCTGCATTAACCTTAATTTTATCATACCACAAGTATCCATGCCAACCGAATCTCAAATCATGCTCTTCTAACCCCAGTAATGACTTTCAATAACATTCATGGCATTATGATGGCTGAGAAATATTGGTGCAGATACGGTCCCTTTGTGTAGTCTGTAATGTTCCAAATCTCTTCTCCCCAGAGTTTCCTCATGTTATAAAAGACAAGAATATCTGCAATACAAAGGCTGTAGATAAAACTAAAAGCTACTTTCGCACCACAGAATCACAGAAATGGAAATGCCAGGGACTGAACCTAGAATATTTTGCATGCAGACTAGGTGCATTAGATGAGGAATTTCCCAATAAGGAAGTAGCAATTTGTCACGACTACCAAGAATTTATTGTAGATCAAGGACTGACTTTCACTTCAGTTATATTCCTACAAATGCAGTATAGGAAAATCTGCAGTTAATTATCCATCAGAAAGCAAAACAATTAATTAAGAAAGTGCTTTTATAGCAACGTAATTGATATTCTGAATCAGACAAAAAATTAAGTTAGAAAAAAAATTCAGTCAGGAAATTCAAAAGTTAATATAGGAGAGTACTTTTATTAGGACCAATACAGACATCAAAGTAGCGAGCAAACGTCTGGGTTTACTAAAAGTCTTTTTAAGGCTGGTATTAAACAGAATAAGTAAAAGGCAAGACAGAAGGGGAGCAAAAATGTTGTTTGCCCTCTTTAGAATCTCAGAATTGAAATAGACCATCTAGTCCAATACCTGTGGAGTGCAGGAAATCTAAAACTAGAACATGCTGCACAAATGGAGCCTCAGCTGGAAAATCGCAGAAATGGAAATGCCAGGGACTGAACCTAGAATCTTTTGCATGCAGATTAGGTGCTGTACCCCTGAGCTACTTCTTCCTCTATGTTTGCCTGTGACTTTCTGCAAATTTGGACATTCCAACATGTCCAACAACCCCCCCCCCCCCATTTTATCTTATTTAACATTCAAACATTCAGCCTGTTTTGTGTTATTTTGGGTGATCTTAATAAAACGTATTTCATGGGGTTTGATCCTATCGACCAATGAGGCTATCTCCTTTTATTTTTTCTGTCTTTGTACTTTTAGTTGAACTTGATTAAAGTATTACCCTACTGTTACTTGTGATAAATAAAAACATTTCATTATTAGAATAAATTCTGAGATCAAAATAAAGAATTTGCTTAAATCAGAGCTTCGAACATTCATAAACCTTGGGGGAGAGAGGTTCTATATCAGCCCTCAGCCCACCTACTCTGCACAGGCAGAAACTGTGGTGATCCCCATTCATTTTAAAATCAGGGACAGAGCTGCAAGCACATTCCATTGCGCGGCGAAGTGACAGGGGCTGCCTGGGCCCATGGTGAGGTCATGCTGCAGACTCAGGCTCCACGGACTTTTGGACTGGCAGGTGAAGGTTATCCTGAGACTAAGAAACACACAGTATAATAGTTCTGAATCAATACCTTCATTCCTACATCAGAATAGGCTTGATTAAAACTCTTCCTATGTTTTGTCCCCGGTATAGGAAATCAGGGTGCAAACATCAGCCACAGAGCCAGAGCTTCTCCCAAAGTCCTATAATCTAAAACAATAATTTCATGTCCTAAATATCTGACTGTGCTGCACTCAAGCTCAATATCACACAACTTTGGAAACTGCTCACCACAGAGTAAATGTTTCATACAAATATGGAGAAGCAACAAGGGGAGAAAGTGTATTAATGTGTGACTTTAAACACCCTCTCACTAACCGGGTGAATTCATGTTCAGGATAAAGGGGTGGGGGTGGTAATTTGGATACCATAAATGACTATGCCTTGGACCCTGGACTTAGTTCAGAGTAGTGAAAGATAGGGCCATCAATAGTTATTAGCTAAAATTGAAAAATGGAACCTCCAAGTTCAGAGGCAGTGTACCTCTGGGATGTTTTGCCCATCATGCCCTGCTTAAAGCCCTTTCAAGGCATCTGCTTAGCCACAATGAGAAATAAGATGCTGAACTAGATGGACTAATGGTCTCAGCTAAGCAAATACTTCTCGTTATGTTTATTATTTATTATTTATTTATTTGTTTCACTTATATCCCGCCTTGTCAGTTATACAACCGACTCAAGGCGGCTAACAACATATAAAATCATAAAAACAAATTTACAATTTAAAAACATCAACATTTAAAAATTCTAAATAAATACACAAGATGGCGGCTTCTTAGCGCTCCGGTGAGTAGCTGCAATGGGGTGCGATCATCAGGGCCAGGGAGATGGTATAATCAGCTTTCTCCCTGGCGGCGGCCCCTATTTGAAAGCCTGGCGGAAGAGCTCCGTCTTGCAGGCCCTGCGGAACTGCAACAAATCCCGCAGGGCCCTGATGTTATCCGGGAGCTCATTCCACCAGTAAGGGGCCGCCACCGAGAAAGCCCTGGCCCTAGTACACGACTAGTACACGACAACCGGGCATCCTTTGGACCGGGGCAAGTCAGGCGGTTTTGGGTGCCCGACCTCAGTAGCCTCTGGGGCCTATATGGGGAAAGATTTTTGAAAGATTGAATCCGATTCATACAACTCCCACTTAATGTCTCAGTGTAATTATATATGTGAAATAGTAAAAAGCCCAGTAGCACCTTTAAGACTAACAAACTTTATTGTAGCATTTATTATATATTGTAGCATTTATTATATATGTGGTTTCACCCAGGGGTCATTTCTTAGAAAAAGAGGTGCAGGAGCTCATTAGCATAACTCATTAGCATAACTTATTTGCATATGCTACACCACCTGACATCACCGGAAGTGACATCAGAAGGCAAGAAAGGAGAGAGAGAGAGAGAGAGAGAGAAAGAAAGAGAGAGAGAGAGAAAGAAAGAGAGAGAGAAAGAAAGCAAGAAAGAAAGCAAGAAAGAAAGTGTAATATATGTAATGGCGGCAGCCACCTGGCCCCCGCAGAGCACATGGCCAGGAAAACTTATCTGGCGGGAAACTTATTCAATTACCTTGTTTGGGCGAGGTCAGGAGTGCGGCTTTCCTGTGCATATAAGCAGGCCCCCTGACCTCCATCTCCATGCCTGATCTGAACCAGCTGAATAAAATCCTTGCTGAAATCACTTCAACTGGCCTCCGCTTCCAGTACTTTTCAGAAAGAAAGAGCTGGCAGAGAAGGGACCACTACTAATTCAAGCCTCAGAAATACCACTATTCTGGAAGGATAGCTTCAGTGGTGGCTGAAGCCTTCAGAAGGCTGGTCGAAGGAACAAGGACCTTTCCAGGGGATGGGGTCATTTTGCTGCAGCCATGACACAAGCAAGACACAACCATGGTGGGGGGGCTGGCACCAACTCCCAGAGCTGAGCTCCCCCGAGCGCCTGCTCAAAATGACCCCTGGTTACACCACTGGTAAGCAGTAAAGAGAAGCTGTCAGCATGGAGCCCATAACTGCAGCAGCCCAGAAGATAGAAGGAATTGTTAGCCGAATTGCTTTAATTTATGCTTAGCAATTGGCAGAATAACGGGTTCTTGCCAACTATACCAAGGTCCCGCCCCTTCCAGAAGTTCTCAGAAAATAGGCACGGAGGCTGAGTGGTTTCTTTGAATGGTGTTTACTATGTACATGTTATTCAAGCATACAAGGAATAATAATAAAACCGCATACACACAAGATCTAAGGAAAACAGGCAGAAAATAGCACTGTTGCATTAGCAGGAGTTTCGTTGAGGGGGAATATGTTACCTATCTTGAAGATGGGTGGTCTACTTCCACGAGAAGAATGAGGGGAGATGAAAAGCAAAAATATGGGAGACGTGATCTGAATCTGCAGATACACGCCTGGTCCTGGCTGCGCAAACCAGGGATTAAAGATGGAGGCAAGGTGTTGGGTACAGGAAGCTGGACATGAGAGGTTGGTAAGAAGATAGGGGTAGAAGAAGGCTAGCAATGTGTTTCTGTTGTGCAAGATCTTTTATCAGGTAGCTTTGGGGCGGGCTGTGCTGGCCACATCCCATTGTCACACCTACTAGTTTGTCCATCCCTACTAGTCTTACTATTGGTCGGTGTCATAGGGAGGAGGAGGCAGGAAGGAGTGGGCAATATTGCAAATCTAGGTGCTAATCAGGATCTAACAACTGGGCCATCTGGTCAGTCTTCTTGGCACCAATCCTTGGTCTCGTGATGGCTTCGGCCAGGTCACTCGATGGTCGACGATTAGTTGCTGGGCAACCTAATCTCTTACAGGAACTTTGGGGGAAGGTGTGAGGAGGCCAGCATAAAGGAGAAAATGACCCTTTGAAATGGAGTCTTGGTCTCCCTGTTGGTGGGAACACGTGAAGTAGAGAGAAAAACCCTTTGAAATGGAATTCTGATCTCCAAGTAAGTGTGAACTCTGGAGGAAGTCTCCTGCTGTGGGCTGGAGCCTCTCATAGCAATAGAGAGTGCATTTCACCCTAGGCAGAAAGCCAACTCAAAGATCAAACTTATGATTTTAAAAGTTCATAAGAGCATATAAAATGCCTTGCTGGCTTACAGAATGGCTACCAGCAGTCTCTGGACACATTCTCTATTCGTGTGCAAGTGTCACTATGTGCAAGAACTCACTGAGACAATAAAGGCTTGCATGCATAAACCAAGTTAATAGTCCTTTCCAGGACTTAACAGGGATATTGGTTTCTTATCCCATTACATATGCTAACTTATTCAATCCTCACATATGTTTTCTCACCAAGTAAGGCTATACATCCCCTATATTTTGATGTTTTTCTTTTCTTTTCTTATTTGAAATAGTATAATAGTGATTGTAATGCAATGCAATATCTTGTTGATCTTTGATCTGTACTCCAGGAAAAGGATTCTGTAAGTTAACTCCATGTTTAAGTTAAACAAAATGTTATTACTACTCTTTAAAATTAAGAATATAATGAAATATGTTATGTAATTTGGAATGGTAGATTTAAATGTAGTTCTCTGTTTTGGGGACAAGGAAAATACTCTGCACAGCCAAGATGCTGTAAAGTTTGCCTCCATGCTAGAAAGGAGATGGATGGGGATCTAAGGAGGGATTCTCACAAATTAGGACACATCAATCTCCAGTTCTAACATATTTATTAACTATGTTGTTCCCCCCCCCCAGTTGAACCAAAACAGATGATAACCAGAAAACGAGCTTATCATTCTTTTGATCTGTTTTTTAAAAATATTTTCACTAATTTGCATGCTAATTTAACAAGCCACCTGCATATACAACTATGATATGTAATTCCATTTCATTATCTGACAAAGTGTGCATGCACACAAAAGGTCGCATCTTGAATAAAACTTTGTTGGTCTTAAAGGTGCCATTGGACTCTCATTTTGTTCTGTTGCTTCAGACCAACATGGCTGCTCACCTTGATCAATCCTTTACGGTATAACTCCATATCACTGTGGCAATTTAAAAGCTGCTTTTCTTATACAAAGGAAGAAGTGAAATTCAAAAGATCTATGTTGGTTGTTTTCTGAACTAACACTCTGTTGGCACCTTTTAGTGTTGACAGCAGTGTACTTCCTTGTCCGCAATTACGCAACAGAAATAAGCAAACACAAAGGAACATATCATCTTACATTTGGACTGGCTGCTTGACTCTCACTGTGATGGCACTGTGACCATTTCCTGCTCAATATATCAAGAGACTTAGCAAATAAAAAAGATTTAATGTAAGGAAGAAAGGTTAAAAGGACAACAAGGGTGAACCAATCATGACTGAAGCTTATAAATGCTATAAATACAGCTGAGAGAATGTGCCAACTTGCAGACATCCAATTAAATTAACAATGGATTCAAAACAAGCAAAAGGAAGTACTTACATGACACACTTTTTGAAATCTTTGCCATGGCCGCCTATAATTTAAAAAGAAGGATTACACAGGCTCATAGTGGATAGGTCTGCCATTGGTTATTAGCCAGGCTAATAAAAAAATTGAGTATCCAGAGACGCAGCATACCTCCAACATGGAGTTGTATCTTAAAGTGTTAAAAAAGTGAGAGGGTAGAAAACGAATATAACTACATTTACGGACATGTTCGTTCTTTAAACGGCACACTCAGCTTTACGTTGAAATATATGTACTTGCTCCCCCACCCATAGCACTATCCCAACCCCAGTTCTGTGGAAATCAACCACCCCTCCAGTTCGATGAAATTCGTCATCGAGGCCTGCAAATCCTGTCCATTCATTGTTCTTAACAAATCGCGTTGGGTTCAGTGGGACCGAGTTAGCATGCCAACTGCCTGAGGAGGATGCAACTAAACTCGTATCCGACGTTACACACATGCTTTCCTCATCCGTCCCATTCACAGTGTGCAAATTTCCCCTGCTAGCAACACCAAGAGGGCGCACCTCGGGCAATCTCTAGACGCAGGCGCGCGCAACTTTAAACCGTCTCTACCAACACGCGTCTGCGTTGGTTAGAAGAGGGCGCGGTGGCTTGTTTGCATTGTTTTGGAAAAAAGTCCGAGTCCAGTGGCACCTATAAGACGAACAAAGTTTTATAAGTTTTTGTGTGCACGCACATTTCTTCGGATACATATACTATCAGAGGTGCACACGAAAGCTTTTTGAATATAGCTTTGTTGGTCTTAGTGCCACTGGACTCGAACTTTGCTCTGCTGCTTCAGACCAACAGGGCTGGCCACCTGAATCTATCTGCATTGTTTTGCTCTTAGAGACAGCGACAGCTGAAACTACCGTTGCTGCCGCGCCCAGCGAATGGAAAAGGTCTGACTTTCCGTCCGGGTCTCCTCCCTCTTCTGAGCTGCTCTTAAAACGCCGAGGCTTATTGCCCCGTCCATTGCCACGATGGTGTTTCTGCCTTCCTGCCGTGATGCGTTTCTGGCGTCTGTGTTGCTGCTGGTGTGGTTATCGGAGGCTCGCGGTGAGTGAGGAGGGCTTGGTTGTCTTCTCAGTGTGGCCTTTCCAGTGGAAGATTCCCCTGTTGCTTTCACTCTACATCGTTTAAGGGAGTGAAATGTAGTTGACTGTTCTTATTATACTTTCTCAAATTTTTCTCAACCACTACCAAGGTACAGGGGAAGTCTGGGAAGTTAAATGCTGATAAAGCAAGTCATGGCCAAGGAACAAAATTCCTTTAGAAGCAGAACGCAAGTCAGGGTTGGTAGAGACTGAGCTTCCAACTGTTATAGAAGATGAAGGAACATGCTGCTTTTCCAGGAGCAGAGGTTGTTGCTATTTTGCTTCAGTGATGTGCTTAGGTGCAGCGCAGAACAGAGAGGTGAAATGGTCCCAGAGCTAGTTCTGGTGATAACTGGGTTTTGTTTCTGGCCATGTTCTCTGTAAGTGAACATACATGCTTCATAGCTGCAAAAGCAGATTAAAAATTTATGTATGTATTGCAAGCTGGTTTTGTTCACTAAATAGTGGGATTGTGACATGAGAGAGAGATTTGGAAATCTGAGATGCCAGTGCAAAACGTTGCAACAAATCTCTTTTTTTAGACCGGGGGAAGGGGGGGTTCTTTTCAGGTATGCCTCTCTGTCAGAAGCCAAACAGTGCATTCTTATGCTGAGTGATTGAGGTCTGTCTGATTATAAAAATGAAGTACATTAAATAGAAAGCTAGGGCTTTCTGAGTGAGAAAAAGAAAATAAAGATCTGTCACTACGAGATTAAAAAAATAAGGCTAAAGCTAATGATGCAAGTAAATATATATTTTATTACTCAGTCAAAACTCCTTAGGCGTTTTGCCAGCAGGCTTCATCAGGGGAATCAGTTAGTCTTGCAGTGTTTCTTCAATAAGAACACAAGATTAGTAGCCTCTTTACTTACACCATCAGGCTTTCTAGGTGAGCAAAAGGTAAACTCATGTTATCAGAAACATCACTATTCAGTGAATGTGTAACAAAAATATGTAATAGCAAATGCTAAATCCCAGAATATTTCATGGTGGGGCAATCTTCACTGAGGGGTATTAAGAACAGTGATAGAAGAAAACGGTCAGGTCTCTCCCAAAGCTTGTTTCATAACTATGTTGAAATAAAACTATTGTTTCTGCAGTACTGTACAATTATAATACTTCCTCCTGGTCTTGTCAAAGTCTCTAATAGACAGTGTGTAGAAGAGCTGAGTGGTCACTAGCAAATTTGGAAATAACCTACCACAATCAAATAAATGGTTTCCAAGGTTGTGTGTATACGATTTTTGTGTTACATAAACAATGAGAATAGCAGAATAGAATTAGAGTTTGTCTTCCATTCCTTAGTTGTCTAAATAAATATAGCATCTAGTTCTAGAAAACTAGAAAGGTGGCCAGAAGTCTTCTAACAATACAATTTTAAGGGAAATTATGGCCATTTCATTCAGTGGATTTAGAAGGGTGTAACTGTTTAGGAATGCACTGTGGAATATAGGAATATGAACTCTCCAGATTACAGTGCTGGTCTGACCAGTGGTGGTCTGAACATGGGACTGCCGAAGCAGTAAACCAGTCCACTGTTACTCCCACCACAAAAATCAAATCGAGTGTATGCTCAGTTCAGTGAAAACTCCTGACACGCTAATTTTAGCATACCTAAACAACAATACATGATATGCTATTGAGTTGGGGGGGGGGGGGATTAAATGACATGGAGAAAGCAGTAGCTGTATTGTTTTTAAGTAGGTGAAAGGATTATTCCAATGAAAAATAAGTTTCACATAGAGCTTGAATTGGTTTGAATATAACATTTAAACTTCATTTGACTTGTACTTTTCCCCCAATCAAATATTTTAGTTCACGTATTTTCCATTAGAACATAAAATTAGTGAATAACCTCAAAATTTGTTTAGTAAATGTAAGTCAAAATTAACACTGATCAGGTTATGCTCTGTTTAGGATACACTTTTTTTCTGGGAAATTTTCCAAAAAACCTGTATCATTGATAGATATCTAAGGAAACAAGTCTTATTGCAGTCAATCTTGATCCAGTTGCATTCAGCAGATTGACTCCAAGAGTCTCCACAACCATTCTTGTGAAGCTCTCAGACCATGGCTGATTTTGCATTGGCTTTTCCCTCCATTGTTTTATCAAACCTACGTAGGAACAGAAATTCCCCTCTGCATTGCATGCTGCTTTCACTTCCTTTGATCATCGTGTTTAATTGTAGCCTCCACACTCTATGCTGCTTTCACTTTCTTTGATCATCGGATTTTATTGTACCTTCTGCATAGATTATGGCCGTTCAGGAGTGGCTTTGCAGTCAGTAGGGCGCTGCCCCGAGGTATTTAAATGTGGTTTTGAGCAGCACTTTTTCCTCCCAGTTGAGAAAGTGTGGAGCGAATACTAGATGCAGAATCGTCCCATGTTTCTCTGACGAGGCTTTATGAACTCTCTAGAGTTCAGCGCTGCAGTCAGCCTTCCTTCTTGCAGCAGAATCAAATCTTCATGTGTATCTTTATTTCCAGGCGACTGTGGCCCTCCACAAGCCATCCCCAATACTGAGGTAAAGGACAGCTTAAAGCAAAGCTATCCTGTAGGGGCCAGGGTGGTTTACACTTGCATCTCAGGATATGAACCAAGTTCTTCAAGGCCACGGGTTACTGAATGCCTTCCTAATTCAGAATGGTCAGAGGTTTCTGTGTCTTGTCGAGGTGAGTATCTTTTGAAATGTGCATAGAAATGCTTATGCAAAGCCTTCTGTAATTTTACTTTCTAATCTTACTTGTACCTAGCAGTTCAAGAAGTATCAAATGGGCTGCAAAAGTAGTAACTGTGCTAGTTGAATATGCAGAATTGAATGCCCATACATACTAGGTTAGACTGAGAGTCTCTCAGGGTCAAACTGAATGTGCACATTTCCACAGCTCCCAGTGTTTTTTTTTTCTCAAATGTAAGTATCAGACACATGGGAACTGAATTCTGACCAGAAGCTTGATGCAAGTGGGATTAAAGTCATTCCCCCCCCCCCCAATTTTCCCAACATGAGTTCCCCAGAGAGTTGCCTTTTATCCTGTTGGGGAGACTTGTACGTACTTATAGGGTTACAGGTAAGTTTTGGGTTTGGGGAAACCTGTAAGGGGTGGCTTACCCCACTCCTTCTCCTTGTGCTGTGGCCCCTGATCCAAATCGAGCCACCCATGCTCCTACAGCTTTCTTAAAACACTGGAAACTGCAGAAATACACACATCTCCCTTAACCCTTAATATCTTGCATCAGGGTTCAGGCAGATCCTGATGCTGAAGAAAGTAATAAAACCCTTGGTGATTTTTACAGTACTTAAGGCACGTACCCTCTTAGCTGTGTTCTCTAAAAACAAATAGCAGTAGGAATCTCTTGATCCTTGATTTAAATCAGTCCTGATCTACCTAACAATCCACCTGACTCTGCCATGTCTGATCTCTTGTCTTTTTAATGTATGTTATTAGCCATCTGAGCAGGAACTCTGTTACTGATAAATACAGAAGGGCAAACTTCTAGGGCTGAATAGATATTCAGCATTAGGCTACAGGTAATGTGACAGCTGCGACTGTCCCTGGCTGGTGCTCTGCCCTCCCACCCTCCTCACTTTACTCTCCAGCCATCACCTGCCTGAAGTGCCTCCCCCCTCCCTCTGCTCTAATGGAAAAGTGTTGTCTATACATGCGCAGATAATGCTCCTCTGTTTTAAGGGAATTTATATCCCCAATGTTTTTTTTTTAAGTTTTCAGATTTTTTTGCAAACCTAGGGGGTCTCCCAGGTTTGCAGAAAAACTTGTTTGGGGGTAAGTATGCCCTCTCTCTGTGGAAATAAGTACCCGCACATAGAGGACTGTTGGGAATTAGATATATAGATGAGTTGAATCAAGACTAGATTTTCCATCAGTGGAATGGAACTTTCCTTCATCCCCCCTTCCAACTGCAGCCCACTGAGCTCCACAAAAGGCTGCTTCTGGGTGTCGGGGATCCTCGGGAATAACACGAGGGATCTGCAGTGGGAAGGGGGAATCAGTGGGAAATGCCAGTTTAGCCTGGATCCAACCTATGTAGATGCCCCAAGTAGTGGGATTCTTATTCTCAAGTGTTTGTGCCTATTTGAATTTCTTGCTTGTCAAATATGTTAAAGACAATAGAAGTCACTCATCAAAGACCTTGGCTTTTATTCTATGAGCTTTGCAAGCTGAGCACGAGCTTCCCTACCACCACCTCCTGCTGCAGCTTACTGGGCCCCCTAGACTTCTGTTCCAGGGTGGTTGGGGTCAGGAGACCTTAACCAGTGCCACAGAGGGTAGGTTGGGGGTCTGCTGTGGAAGAAGGGAATTGTTAGATACTGCTGAAAGTTGCCCTTGTGTCTTGAGAAACGGCACGCAAGGTACAAGCCGTATTTTCTGTGTTCTCATACTGCTGCTTTTATGAAACCATAAGGTAATGTCCTGATCTTTGTCCTAGGAAGGCAATGTCCTGTTCCCAATATAGAGAATGGCAGAATAATAGAAGAAAGTGATCTCCGGCTTGGTGCTGAAATAACCTTTGCCTGCGATGAAGGGTGAGCTGTAGGCTACCTGCCATATCGGTTTATATGAGTGTAAGACTTTAGGGCTGTTCTACTCAGGTTAGGATGATCGTGTACTAGCATCTCACTTTGAAGTGTCAGTGCAGTTTTAGAGTAAGGAGTAGAATTACCACTTAAGTAGTTAAATGGTTGAATTGTCAACAATTAACTAGGTTCTTTGCTCAGCCTCCATATAGAGCTTGGAAGCTTATAAAATCTGACCACTGTTAGCGTACAATCAGTAATCATAAATCTTCATGTTGCATTTCACAGGGTTTGAACTGAACTTATTTACTGTTATCTCATTATATTATCATCTGACAGGTGGTCAGTCTGGTGTTGCTTTCTTTAGAAGCTGAGTGAATTTTGTTACATTGTAATTTTATTCTCAGCTATGATTTATGGCCCCGTGGTCATATTTGTAAGCTTCTTGAGCTAAATATAAGATGTGAGAATAAATATTAAATAAGTAATATTCCTGTGGGGACTGAGCTGAGGGTAAGTAGCTTGCCTAAGGACATCTGGACAATCACTGTCAGAGAATTGAGGATTTCCCTTGTTCACAGCCCAGTCTCTCGACCAGTAGACTGACAAACTTTCAACAGTACAGTATGGGTTGTGCTTGCTCATGAGGGCACCGTTACTGGCTACTGCCTGTGACCTCACCAGTAAATATACACTCTGTCCCCTCCCCCCCTCCACCGGATTTGTTTACTGTTCGTATCCCTTTACCTGGTTCAGCCAGCATAAAGGAGAGTGGTCAGTACAGAGTGTGAAATTTCTCCCCCACACATAAGGCTTTAAATTTCCAAAGTTTTTTGTTTTCTCTTAAATTTCTTCATATATTGTTCATTGAAATGTGATTGTTATTGGGGTTTGTAAAGCAGTTTATAATGATAAAAAAATGTTTTTTTAAAAAAATGTATGCATTCTTTTTATTTGTCATCTTGTATGGAATCGACAGCCAGTTTCCACCTTAAAAAGTATTCGGTGTTTTCCTATTATGCCATGTGCTGTAATATATAAAATTCTCTTCCTTTTAGACACAGAGTAGTAGGGCGAAATGGAGCTCGGTGTATCGTGCAGAGTAACAAAATGGTTTGGAATAATGCACCTCCACTTTGCGAAAGTAAGATGATCTGTTCATTAAGGTCTTTCTTGAAGTATTTCAGTGTAACTGTCAAGCAGCCGAGGCCTTAAGTAAAAAACCCCAGTGTTTAAAACCTTTGGACAGTGCCCAAGCCTCAGGGAGACATAACTTCAAATCGCCACGTACTGTCTCTGCCATCCCTCCTCCTCCTTCCCCCAAAGTGGCATTCATTACTGATTTGCTGTGATGAACCTACCTCAATAGTTGTCACTCAGCTGATGCCTTGCTGTCTCTCCAAAGGCAGGAAGACACTGTGAAATGACAGCTACTTTGTCATCTTTGCTTGGAAAATCACACAGGATGGGAAGGCTGCTTCAGAGTTGGGGGGGGGGGGGGAAGCAGTTGGGATTTGTGAGAGAGGAGAGGGAAATTTGAGCTGATAACTGAAGTCCTGCCAAAGGGGTACTCTTCATCACTATCCCATTTTTTCAGCATCCTTAAGTTTTTTTGTGTGACCGGTCTAGGATTAGGAAGTATTTGTAGACAACTGTACTTTACAATCTAAATACTAGTAGAAGGCATGGAGATAGATCAAGATGGGTGGCTGTGTTAGTCTGTCTGTAGTGGCAGAGAAGAACAGGAGTCCAGTAGCACCTTAAAGACTAACAAAATACTTCTGCAGAAGTGAGCAGTGACTCACGAAAGCTCATACCCTGCCACATATTTTGTTAGTCTTTAAGGTGCTACTGGACTCTTGCTCTTTTCTACTAGTAAAAGGTATGATAACTGTGCTCTTCTACCATTATTAATGGAGGAGATCCATAGACAATAAACCAATGTTTAGTATGCGTAAGCCGAAGTTTATTTCTAGGCTGCTTCAGCTGACATTGCATTGTTTTGCATGACCCAGTATTCTGAATGATAGACTCAGTTTTCTCAGAGAACAGGATGGATTAAACCAGAAACAGCTTCCATATTATTACAGTGGCCTTTCAAGTTCGTGATGGATCAGGCTGGTTTAATCTTGCTCGATCCCTTCCACCTGTCCTTTGCCTGCTTCAGAGCAGAGCACTGAAGATGGGTTAGGGCAGGTTGTTTGGGAGAATGAATTGGGTGGAAATTATGTCCTTTGGTTACTGGAAGCCTCCCGAGAAGACACTGGTCTTATGGTAGAAAATGGTACCTGCTTAGATCTCTTTATTAAACTTTAAACTGTTTCTTCTCACGTACTTGTGAGGTCAAAAATACATATTGAAAGTAAAATTACCAGGATTTTGCTAGAGCCATTGTATTCTGGACTAGGAAACGATGCTGTCTAGTATACAAATTTCTGTCATATCAGCATCTGCTTAAAAATAACTGTCTGTCTGTAGAAGCTGGTGCTGGGAGAATAATCAGCTTACCAGACCATTTCAGCTCTTGTGTTTTGAAGGCATTGGAAGGACACCAGCTCCTTGAGCTAGCATAGTGTAATCGTTAGAATATCATACATGAATTCAAATCCCACGTCTGCCATGAAGCCTGCTGGGTGACCTTACGCCCCTCGCATGCTCGCAGCCAAACCTGTTTAGCAGGATTGTTGAGGATAAAATGAAGAAGGGAAAAGCATATATATTGGCACAAACAGTTTTGGGACAGTTGAATGGATTGGTTTATCTAGAAGAAAGTTTACTTCTCATCCAGTATGGCGTCAGAAGGTATACCTGCTTGACTACTTCAACTAACTGGCCATTTGTAAATGAAAACTATAGCCCAAATACAGTATTGTACTTTGCAACTAAACTCCTTAAACAAAATGTCATTGATTTTCCCAGGAATTCCTTGTCTTCCCCCTCCTGAAATTGCCAATGGTAACCATAATGGGCAGGGCAACTATGTATATGGCTCAGCAGTAACATACAGATGTGACCGTCCATTCTCTCTGATTGGAAGCCAGTCTATTCTGTGTGAATCTGACCAGGCCCTGAATGGAAAGTGGAGTGCACGTGCACCTGAATGTAAAGGTGATGGAAATGCATGTTTAGACTTTCTTTGCCTATGTGCTAATTTGTTTTTCCTGTAAATAACTGTGGGGTGGGAATGGAAATAACTGGTAACAGTGCAATTCCCCAAGCACTGTATTCATTCATTCATTCGTTTGTTCGTTTGTTCATCCATTTTATACCCTGCCCGCCCCACCAAGGCAGGCTCAGGGCATCTTACATAAAATTCATATAAATACACTTATAAATACACTTAAAACCAATCACAGCAGCATAACCATAAAATAACATAACATTTCATTTAAAAATCCTAAATTGCTGGAACATGGTCTAATAAAGTGTGAGAGCAGAAATGTCAAGTAAGCAGTACTACTTAGGTGTTGATACGATCTTGATGGAATTCTCACCAGCTCAGTTTTTTCAACTTATTTCTTTGGTGGGCACTGGCTATAGGTGATAAGGCCATGGTGCAGGACACTCCTCGGTGTTTAATGGGTCTCCTTATCAAAGGCCTGGTGGAAGAGCTCCGTCTTGCAGGCCCCGTGGAACTTTAAAACGTCCCGAAGGGCCCTGATCTCTTCCAGGAGCTTGTTCCACCAGTACGGAGCTGCCACTGAGAAGGCCCTGGCCCTGGTTATAGTCATCCTGGCATCCTTGGGGCCTGGGAGGGCCGGTCGATTTTGGGACCCTGAGCACAGTGCTCTCTGGGGAATGTGGGGAAAGGCGGTTCTATAGGTATGCCAGACCCTGACCATAAAGGACTTTAAAGGTTAAAACTAGCATCTATGCTATTGGTAGCCAGTGTAATTCTTTTAGTACACGCTGGATGTACTCCTGCATAGGGAGACCCATCAACAGCCTGGCCACAGCATTTTGCACTAGCTGCAGCTTCCAGATTTGAGATTAAGGGCAGCCCCATGTAGAGAGCGTTACAGTAGTCCAATCTCGAGGTGACCATCGCATTGTTGCCAAGTCATTGCGTTCAAGGAAGGGAACCAACTGTCTGATCAGTGGAAGATGATAAAAGGCTGACTTGGCAGTGGCTGCTACCTGGGCCTCCATTGTTAAAGAGGCATCCAAGAGCACTCCCAGGCTCCTAATCTTCGGCACTAGCACCAGCTGTGCCCCATTGAAGGTTGGGAGTGGGCTCCCTACGCCAGAGCAGCCCTGGCTCAGGCACAGGACCTCCGTCTTTGTCAGATTCAATTTCAATGGACTCAGTCTAAGCCAACCAGCCATAGCTTGTAATGCCTGGTCCAGATCTTCCAGTGTAGAGTCAGACCGGCCACCCAGCAACAGATAGAGCTGGGTTTCGTCCGCTTACTGGTGACACCCAAGCCCATGCCTCCGGGCAATCTGGGCAAGGGGGTGCATATAAATGTTAAACAGCATCGGGGAGGCACTCCACAGGTCAGTGGGTACCTTCAGGACAGCTGTTCCCCTACTGCCACCCTTTGTCCCTGACCCTGAAAGAAGGATGCAAGCCATTGCAAGGCAAGCCCCTGAACACCAGTGTCAGCGAGGCGGTGCATCAGTAGCTGATAGTTGACCATGTTGAATGCAGCCATCAGGTCCAACAATGACAGCACCGCCAATCCACCTCGATCCAGATGCCTCTGGAAGTAATCCGTGAGGGTGACCAGTGCTGTCTGTGCCCCATGTCCTGGGCGAAAGCTGGACTGGAAAGGATCTAAGGTGGAAGTGTCATCTAAAAATCTCTGTAACTGGACTGCCACGACCCTCTCGATTAACTTGCTCAAATAGGGCAAGTTGGAAACTGGCTGATAATTAGCCAGTTTGGCCAGATCCAGGGATGTTTTTTTCAAGAGGGGATGAACCACGGCCTCCTTAAGTGCCCCAGGGAACAAGCCCTCCGAGACGGACCTGTTGATAATTTCCCTTAGGGTACCTCAAAACCCATCACGACCCACTTTAATGAGCCATGGCGGGAACAGGCCAAGGATGCATGCAGTATGGCGTACAGTTGAGGCAGTTTGTCAACTTCCTCTAGACTGAGTGGACCGAAATAATCCATAACCTGACAAGAAGACATGCATGGAGCCTTGAATTCACTCACTGTCTCAACTGTGGCAGGGAGGTCATGGTGGTGCAATAAGACTTTATCTGTGAAATAGCTTGCAAGAGCCTCACAGCCAATGTCCAATTCCCTAACATTTGACTTGCCTTGTGGCAGAGTCATTATGGACCAAATTGTTCTAAATAATTGGGCTGGACGTGAGCTCGCAGACGCAATTGAAGCTTTCGATACTTTTTCTTGGCAGCTTTGACTGCCATTTCATAGGATCACATAAACATTCTGTAGGATGTTCTTGTCGCTTTGTCGTGGGCGGGCTGCCACTGTGTCTCTAGCTGTCTTAGCCCTCGCTTCATCAGCTGCAACCCCTGGGTGTACCAGGGTGCCAGCTTAGTGCAGGGGCGCAGTGGGCATCTGGGAGCAATCTCATTGATGGCTGCGGAAAGTCAGCTGCGCCAGTCCTCCACAAGCTCATCTAATGAGCCACCGCAGGACCATCTGAAGCCATCTTGGATCCATTTGGCTCTGTGGGTGAGCTAAAATATGTTTGCCACCTAAACAGGGTCAGGGTGAAACATTCAAACAAGCCTTTAGGGCCAGGTGATCTGACCATGGCACTGCCAAGGCAATGATCCAGTCCATTGTAACTCCTGCTGTGAAGATCAAATCGAGCGTGTGTTCGGCCCGGTGAGTGGGGGTCATTATATTGGGAGAGTTCCAGCGCCACCATGGACGACATTAGATCCATCACCTGAGTGGAGACTGCCATTGTCGGCATGGACATTGAAATCACCCAGGACTATCAGTCTAGGTGTTCCAATGCCCAGCCCAACACGGTCTCCATCAGGACCGCCAGGCTATTGGCCAGTGCATTGGGCAGTTGGTACACCAGCCGAATAGCCAAACTCTCCCCAGCTTCCCACACTAGGCTGGCACACTCTATTCCTGTGATCCTTGGTAATGGGAGAGCCGTGAAGGAGTAAGCCTCCTGAATGAATAGAGCTACTCCTCCCCCTCCTCCCCCTCCAGCCCCTAGTCCACGATTGGTGAAGGACCGAGAACCCGAGAGGAGCCAACTGGGAGAGAGCTACTGTCTCCCCTTCTTGCATCCAGGTCTCGATCAAGCAAAAAATCCCAAAGGACCATGGTCTTATTATTTATAGACCTGGAGCTGCACAAAACCAATGTCAGAGGGAGGCTATTCGTCCTATCCCCACTGCCAGCAGCCCTTGGGATGGGACGTAGACTGGAAGGGGGCCGAGCTACTCTGCTTCCCTGTCACCTTCCTTTATTTCTCTGCCTAGTCCCACCGCTGTACTTTCCCCTCCCCAGGAGCACTGGAATTCCTTGCCCCGTCATCACCACTCCTAGCAGTCTTCGCAAGCCTCACACCACTAGCAGAGCTGGTTTTACTGACCAACTTCCTGTCATTTCAGTGGTGCTTGTGTAAGAGATCCAATGGAAGTTGTGCAGGAACAGTGCTAAGGGGGAAGGTCATTGTCCTTCTATACATCTTGCTAAAATGATTTTGGGAGGGAGTGCTTCAGTGTAGCCATGATGCGGCTTAACTTTATGATGATGGCGTTGTCATATCTTTGGCAAATTTGATCTGTTTATTTCTGTGGGACTTGACTTTTATTTAGCTGAACTACCACATGGTGAAAGCAAGCCACAACGGTAGGAATGATTAGATTAATTTTACTGGAGTAACTGAACAACCTTCAGATCATGGGCTAGGCCTTGATTCTTAGTACAGTACCTTGGAGTCACAATTTTTTAGCAGCATCAGGGTCAGGGATATAAATACTGTTGAGCATGCTCTGAAATAAGCTTAAGCATGTGGAGTGGGTGCTGCTTATCTTTTTTCAACAATCTTATGTCTTAGCTGTCTATCTTTTAACTGAAAGTACAGCTCTTATATTCATTTTTGATCTTGATTCTTTTTTTTGCAAACAAAAAGGCAAGCATAGCTGCTAACTAAGCACTGAAGCCAGTTTGGTGTAGTGGTTAAGCAGCAGGCTCTAATCTGGAGAACTGGGTTTGATTCCCCACTCTTCCTCATGAAAGCAGCTGGGTGACCTTGGGTCAGTCACAGTTCTCTCAGAATTCTCTCAGCCCCACTGACCTCACAGAATGTCTGTTGTGGGGAGGGGAAGGTGATTGTAAGCTGCTCCATGACTCCTCCGGGTAGTGAAGGGCAGGGTATAAACCCAGCTCTTCCTCCCCCCCACCCTTTCATCTTTGGTGCAAATATTTCCTATTTAACGCTACTTTTCTCTTTCCAGTGGTGAGCTGTAGGACCCCTGAAGTCCCAAATGGAATAATGAGAACTTCATATCGGCCTTCATACACGTATCAGGACAGAATACGATTTGCATGTAAACCAGGATTTAAACTGAAAGATAACAGAGGTGATAGTTCATGTGGAGCTGATAGTACATGGCAACCTCCTCTTCCAGAATGTGTCCTGGGTAAATATTGCATATATTTTGACCAGTGTTTAATTCTGACTGTTGGAAGTGTAGCACTAAATCAGTACTCTCCCCTTCCCCTTCTGCCAGATACTCTGTGAGATAAAACATTTGAGGCTCCGCAGAGAGAAAAGGGAGGTGACGGGGCGAGATATCCAGACTGTTTATATGACGTGCTGGAAAGCGGCAAGCCACCCTCCCGGGAAAAAGACACATTAAGCAGGACATGCAATAAAGCTCAAGGCAACTCGTAAATTACTGATAGGCAACCAGATACCAACAATTAATGGCAGAAGCTGAAACAACCAGACTCTGACATCCTGCCCCCCCCCAAGACTAGCCTCCCCCCGGCTTATCAGGAAACTTGTTATGAAAGGCATGAAGCAATTTAGGAGCATGAACATGTTCAACAGCAACCCACTCATTTTGTTCAGGCCCAAAATCCACCCACCGGACCAGATAATACAAACGACCCTGCTTAGTTTTAGAGTCCAAAATGTCAGAAATCTCGAAATGCTGCTCCCCCTCCTTCATCAGAGGAGGAGGACTCGGAAAATCCGGTCGCCATACGTTCGGCCCAGGATTTTTCTTCAGCAAGCTGAAATGGAAAACAGGATCCACAGAACTCAATGATTTGGGCAATTCAAATTCAAAAGACACATCAGAGATTTTCTGGAGCACTTTGTAAGAGCCAACATACTTCCAACCCAATTTCCTGCTGGGTTGAAGACCACGAATATTCTTTGTAGACAAATACACCGAATCCCCGGGTTGTAACTCCCACCCTGCAGCTCGACCCCGGTCGGCATATTTTTTATAGTCCACTTTTGCCTTATCTAGAGTTTTAGCAATCAAAGGCCAGGAATTCTGCAAGTCAGTCCACCATTGAGAAAACTCAGAGAGTGAGGTTGCTCCAGGCTGAGGCAAGGATGGGAGAGGGTTCCCTTCAAACCCCCCTGCTGCCATGAAAGGGGAAACCCCGTAGACGAATGCACTGCCTTATTGTAGCTATATTCTGCGAAGGGGAGGAGCTCTACCCAATTGTCCTGGTGGTAGTTAGTGTAGCATCTAAGAAATTGTTCCAATATTTGATTCACACGTTCGGACTGTCCATCAGTCTCGGGATGATAACCCAAGCTAAGGGCGGGTTTAATGTCCATCACCTGGAGAAGTTCCTGCCAGAAGTTGTGCCAGAAGGGGGGTTATGCAAACTCACATACCAGTCACTAGCGGTGTCTCGTAGTTTTGAGCCGATGTAGCCCACCCTCTCGAGTTCAGTGGGGTAGAGGTGGCCCTATGCCGCCAAGAACCGCTCAATCTCGATTATGAAGAATCAGAGCTTCTCGGGGTCCCCATCGAACGTTGCCGTCAGGGGGTCGTTAGGGGCTTGCCAGAGCATTCAGTCTCCCGGCTGGGGGGCCATGAGAACTGGCTGGGGGGGGGACCACGGGAGGCACCAATGGGGGAGGGGGAACTATCGGAGCAGCACCCGCTCCCCCCAGCACCTGCCCAGGAGGTTGCATTCCCCCCCGCTGCTCCTTGCGCCAGCCCCGCTCCTGCTCCAACTCCAGCCGCAACTGCTCCCATCAGCTGCTGTTGCATCTCGAGCACGGCTTCCCTCAGCTCCACAGCTGTACGGTCGTGCATTTCACCGAACCTCCGGTTCAGCATCTGGTTGAGGTCCTCCGCGCCTGGGTCCGGTCCTCTCGGCAACGGACGCTCCTCTCGGGGAAAACTTAGCCGCCAGTCATCCGGTCGACGTGGAGGGCCCCTCTCCTCGTCTAGGAAGCTCAGTCGACCGAAATCCAGCTGGTCACCGCCAAAGTGTACTCGGGCCCCCTTCCGATCATGGATCCATGACTCGGAGGGATTAGTCCCAAATGTGGCCCATGAGTACCGCGGGGAGGGTAGCCAAGCCCCCCCTGCTCCCGGCCACGGGAGCATGAGTATATTCAGGCCAGTTGTCCTCGGTATCACCGGCTCAACACGGTTCGCTGGGAGCGGTGGTGACCGGGGTTTCTTCAGTGGTAACGGGGATGGTTCCATCGTCGGACATGGTCAGGTATGAGAGGTCCCGTTAATGGGATCTCTAACAATCTGTGAGACTTCTGAATCTAATCAATAAGCCAGACCTTTGATGAAGCAAAGGATTCCTTTATTCTTAATGATGGTTCAGGTACTTCATGTTTGTTAGAGATACTTGGGTACAGACAGCATGGATTAATATACCCCCCACCTTCAGGTACAATTAGGCAGAGGGCCAATCAGAATGAATACAAAAAGAAAAGCTAAAATATCTAGGTCGTTAGTTCTCACCAAAAAGGCGCAAAGTACTAAAAATTCCCCCCAAGCCCCATGGTGACCTTTAGTTGCAATTCACAGGCCAGACACCTGGCTAGAACAACAATTCAACAGTTCCCCAAGGATCTTCTTCGTGGTCTCTGTGCATCACACCTCTGGGATTAAGTGCGCCTGCGCCGATCCCGATCGGTACACTTCAAAGCCTAACGGATTTTCGCGCCAGCTCCCCGGTCACATGCACGTCCCACTGCGCATGACCCGGGGAGGCGCACGAGGATCCCGCCAGTTCTCTTCTGACCGCCGCGTCGTGAGGATCCCCTCTCCACTTCGGTCAGTAGCTAACTTTCGTTTTTCCAATTGGAAAAAGCCTTTCAGACTGTTTTTTCTCCTACTTTGACTAGGACTTCCCTTGTCTACTCCCCGCTCGGCCTATGGCCCAGTGGTGGGGCTTCTTCAAACGCTGTCTTAACTGCGGTAGTAAGATAGCGCCCCCAGACAAGCACTCGCTTTGCCTCCTGTGCTTGGGCGAGTCACACCGAGTAGACTCGTGTTCGAGCTGCGCTGCCTTTTCCAAGCAAACCCGCAAAAATCGAGCGGCAAGGCTGAGAGTGGCACTTCTGGAAGCAGCTCTATCGCCAAAGATGTCCGCTACTGAGGCCTCAGCAGCGTCGCCATCGGCCCCGACAGGCCCGGCATCGTCGCCGACGAAGAGCACCGTCGGTACTGAGAAATCGGCACCGAAACGACCCCTCCCGCTGCCGCACACTCCTGCGAAGAAACGCAGAGAGGGCAAGGAGGAAAAGGGCAAGCAAAAGCACAAGAAGCTGTCTAGTGCTCAGTCGACGCACCTCGTGTCTGACGTGACCCAGCGCGGGTCTCCACAGCTTGACCCTTCAGGGCGCGAGCGATCCCGGGGCAGCTCCATCTCCCCGATGCCGCGACCCATCCAGCTGACGGACTCGGATCCTGACATCGAGCTGACGCAAGTCCCTAGAAGTAGCCCCGAAACCGGGCCCGATCTGTCACCGCCGCCGAGAGATGAGCGAGACTGGCGTCTATCTCCTCCTTCGGTACCGTGGGACGTCCGACAGTGGCGGTACCTATACGGCTCCTCCTATCCTCCGCCACCGCAGTGGTACCCGGCGGAATGGGACCGTCAGTCGACGTCGTCCAGAGTCTCACAATGCCGAGATCCACCGGCTCCGAGACCCCCTCCGTCACTGATGCTGAAACCGTTACCGATGCCGATACCACCGCAGACCCCACCCGATGTCGACCTCCCTCCGTATCAACCAGACCCGTCGAACCCCATGTCGCCTTCCGAACACTCCCACTTGTCGATACCGAACTCTCCCGCTTCATCCGATTCCGAAGAGGATTCCCCTACCCATCCATCACCATCCCCAGATGTCTCTGACAACCTGCCGATTTCCCCTTCCAAAGATGTGAAATCTTACGGGGAGCTCATTAAAAGAATGGCTCACTCCTTGGCCCTGGCTACGTTTCAACCAACCCCTGCCGCTACCGATGCCATCTTCGACATCATACAGATGGATACATCCACGGCAGTAGCCTTGCCACTAATTTCGGTGCTTCTGAACACTGCTAAAGAATCCTGGGGACACCCTTCATTGACCCCAATCTCTAGCAAGAGATTGGATCACATGTACAGGCTCCAAGAACCTGGAGCTGAATTCCTGTTCATCCATCCCAAGCCCAACTCAGTTGTAGTGACACCTTCAGCTAAGCGTCGTAGTGGACATTCCTCCCCCCTTGATAAAGAGGGACGGAAACTGGATTCATTCGGAAGACGTTTTTATTCAGTAGGGGCATTAGGCATCAAAACGGCAAACTATACAGCATGTATGAGTAGATATCAATACTCCCTATGGGAACAGATGACACCGCTCCTGGCACACCTTCCTGAAGACAAACAGCGTCTTGCCAGGAAAATCCAGAAGGAGGGCATGGTCTTGGCCAAACATCAGCTAAACGCTTCCAAACACGTTGCAGATGTAACCTCCAAGACACTCACTTCGGCAATTGCCCTCAGGAGACATGCCTGGTTGAGATCGACGGCGCTCCCACAGGATACTAAGTCGCTGGTCGAAGATCTTCCTTTCGAAGGAGAAGGACTGTTCAGCACAACGACGGATACAGTTCTCCACGACCTGGACAAAAGCATGAAAACATCACGTAACTTAGGTGTCTCTCAACCGAGACAACAGAAGCAGAAGACTTGGCAGAGATCCTGGTCGAAGAAGCAACCACAGAGGTCTCCCAATGAACCACAATGGCAAAGACCTGCACCATCTGCATACCAGCAGAAACCTTACGGCCACAAGCCACGTTTCCCAACAGCTTCTGCCTCCAAAACCAAACCCCCCAGACCCAATAAACAGGGTCTTTGACTTCCGCATCCGCTCCGGTCCTCCCACCCGTCTGTCCCCATTCCTACCCACATGGCAACTCATAACTATGGACAAGTGGGCCCTCTCTGTAGTAGCAGAGGGCTACCGCATAGAATTCTTCCAGATACCACAGGAATCCTATTTTGTAGTCACCCCTCCCTCCGACACCCTGTCGTCAGAAGTCGAAGCCCTCCTGTCCAAGGATGCCATAGAGCCGGTACCCACACATCACCTCCAGCAGGGGTTTTACTCCCGCTACTTTACGGTACCAAAGAAGGATGGCGGACTCCGTCCCATCTTAGATCTGCGGAACCTCAACGCATTTATCACCTACAAAAAGTTCCGCATGACCACTTTCCAGACCATCCTACCACTGCTAGAAGCCATCGTGTGGATGGTGACGCTGGACTTGAAAGACGCGTGCTTCCATGTGACGATCCATCCGTCGCACAGACCATTTCTGCGCTTCGCGGTCGGTCAGCGTCACTTCCAATACAAGGCCCTTCCCTTTGGCCTTTCTACGGCTCCTCATGTTTTCACGAAGCTCATGGCAGTGGTGGCGGCTCATCTCCAGCTTCAAGGTGTCCAACTCTATCCCTATCTGGACGACTGGTTGTTGGTCGCGCCCTCCGCGACAATTCTACAAAACCAAATTTCGATAACCCTCAGTACCCTAGACACCCTAGGACTAACAATAAATCTCAAGAAGTCCATGCTCACACCCACCAGACGAGTGCAGTTCATCGGAGCAATTTTGGACTCCCTGCAGTGCAGGGCCTTTCTGCCCCCCAACAGGGCAGCGGACATAGTCTCCCTCCTTCAATCTATCCGGAAGGAAAAGGAGACCACGGCCAGACAAATCCTCCGCCTGTTAGGCCTGATGGCCGCAGCCACGGCGGTGATTCCGTTCGCCAAGCTACGGATGAGGCCATTACAACTTTGGTTCCTGAGACATTTCCGTCCCAGCATCCACCCCCTCTCCAAAATTTTCCGGCTCTCGGACCAAATCTTGGAAACCCTGACGTGGTGGCTGTCACCCCAGAATCTACACTCGGGTGCTCCTTTCCGACTCCCGCCACCTGTGGCAACCATCACCACGGATGCCTCCCTATGGGGCTGGGGAGCTCACCTGGATGGTGTTGGTGTGGGCGGCAAGTGGGATCCTGCTGTAGCCCACAACCATATCAACTTCCTGGAGCTCCTGGCTCTATGCAGTGAGATCCTTCCGCCAATCCCTGTCGGGAAAGACGGTGGCTGTTCTTACAGACAACACGACCACCATGTATTACATCAACCGGCAGGGTGGAACGGTCTCCCGTGGACTCTGCCGCCTAGCCATCGAGCTTTGGGACAAATGCCAATCCATCGGCATTCATCTTGTGGCAAATCACCTCCCAGGACTGCTCAACACCCAAGCAGATTTTCTGAGCAGGGGTGGAGCATCTCTACACGAGTGGGAATTGAACCCTCTCTACCTGACTCCGATCTTCGATCGATGGGGTCACCCCTCAGTGGATGTGTTCGCCTCTCGGGAGAACAAGAAGTGCCATCTCTTCTGCTCCAGAGCAGGAGCGGACCCAGCATCCCTCGGAGACGGCCTCCTTCTCCAGTGGACGGGGAGACAGCTGTACCTCTTCCCCCCGATCCCCTTGATACCGAGGGTAGTTCACAAACTGATGTCGGAGCGACCATGGGCTATTCTAATCACGCCGTGGTGGCCGAGACAACCGTGGTTTCCCACACTTCTTCATCTCTCCCTCGGAGTCTATCTCCACCTCCCGACGCTCCCAGACCTTCTCTGGATGCACGGAGGTCTGGTGCTCCATCACGATGTTCCCACGTTGAAGCTAACAGCGTGGATGCTTCAACCTCAGATATAGAATCACGTATTGCACAGGTTCTTTTGAACTCACGCAAGTTGTCCACACGCCGCTCTTATGCAGCGAAATGGAATAAATTTTTAACCTTTCTAGCCTCTACGGGGCGGCCTACCGTTCCTGCCACCCTTAATGACATTTTTGGTTTTCTGCTGTCCTGTTCGGATAGAGGACTGTGCCACTCTTCTATAAGAGTCTACCTGTCGGCTATCTCAGTTAACCATCCTGAGATCGGAGGATATTCAGTATTCTCTCACCCAACTACAAAACAATTCCTCAAAGGAATGTGTCACCTCTATCCACCAGTACGGACACCGGTTCCGGCATGGGACCTACCCCTGGTTCTTACCAGATTAATGGGCAAACCGTTTGAACCCATGGCCTCCTGCAGCCTCCAACTCCTTTCGTGGAAAGTTGCGTTTTTGGTGGCCATCACGTCTGCTCGGCGTGTGAGTGAGCTTTCAGCACTTCGCTGCGACCCGCCGTATCTCATTTTTCACCACGGAGCAGTTACCCTGGCTCCTGATATCGCCTCCCTACCCAAGATAGTATCGGACTTCCATGTAGGGGCAGACATCACGCTACCTGTGTTTTTCCCTGAACCCCAGGACCCAGCACAACGTAGTTTACACTCTCTGGATGTCAAGAGAGCTCTTTCCTTTTACTTGCACCGGACAAAACCTTTTCGCAAGTCTCCGGCTCTCTTTGTCACCTATGCCTTGCCCAAGCAGGGACAGAAACTATCGTCTCAAAGACTCTCGAAGTGGATAGTAGAGACGATAAAACTTGCCTACCTCCTGGCCAAGAGGCCATTGCCAGCATCCCTCCGGGCACACTCCACGAGAGCCGTGGCTGCTTCCACGGCATTCCTCAAGGGCATCCCCCTGGGAGACATCTGCAATGCTGCAACGTGGGCGTCTCCTCACACGTTTGTGAAGCACTACGCCCTAGATGTCCGCGTCCATCAGCGTACTGTGGTGGGCCGTGCAGTTCTGCAAGCAGCTCAGATGTGAGACCTCCAGCACCCACCTCCAGGTATGTGGTGTATTTATTGCTCGCTATTCTCCCAGAGGTGTGATGCACAGAGACCACGAAGAAGATATACAGGTTGCTTACCTGTAATTGTAGATCTTCGAGTGGTCATCTGTGCATTCACACCACCCGCCCTCCTTCCCCTCTGCTTTCGGTCTCCCTCAATTTCTTTCTTGGGGGCTGTTAGCAGCGGTCAGAAGGAACTGGCGGGATCCTCATGCCCCTCCCCGGGTCATGCGCAGTGGGACGTGCACGTGACCGGGGAGCTGGCGCGAAAATCCGTTAGGCTTTGAAGTGTACCGATCGGGATCGGCGCAGGCGCACTTAATCCCAGAGGTGTGAATGCACAGATGACCACTCGAAGATCTACAATTACAAGTAAGCAACCTGTATTTACACAAGCAGACAAAACATTCGAGGCTCCGGAGAGAGAAAAGGGAGGTGACGGGGCGAGATAGCCAGACTGTTTATATGACATGCTGGAATGCGGCAAGCCACCCTCCCGGGAAAAAGACACATTAAGCAGGACATGCAATAAAGCTCAAGGCAACTCGTAAATTACTGATAGGCAACCAGATACCAACAATTAATGGCAGAGGCTGAAACAACCAGACTCTGACATATTCATCCAACTACTTCTTCAGGAGACAGTTGAGCAGGTGAGCTATATCACGATTAGATTAAGGCACAGAGTTTCAACATGCATATTTTTGCTTGGAGTCAGCAGCAGTGTATTTCATAAACTCATTGGTATTCTATAATTCTGCGGTCTGTCCTTGCTTCTATTCTAGCTAACACAAAATTAGGGATCCAAAGTGCTACTTTATGTGTAGCTGATGGCTTGGTTGCCTAGTGAGATCTTTCTTTTGAATGGCAGATCAGCATGACATGCTGAACTGTATATGAGATGCTGCTTGGTTTTTAAGGACATTTGCCATCTGACCAGACAGTCTGCTTAAGAAATTTGTCTGGTGCATGAAACTTCTTGCGGTTTCCTTGTCCAGATCTGAGCCACTAAAGGTTATTCAAGGCAGATTAATGATTCTTCAGTTAGAATCACAGAATCAGAGAGAGACATTGATTGCAGTGAAACTGAGTACTAAAATGGATCTTTCACATCCCTGTAGTATGTTTTGTGTGAATTATGAGTTTCAGCTGTTATGTGAAAGGAAGCATTTTTCTTGATATACTAACATGCAATATGAGCCTTTGATCTTTAGTACGTGTGGCACCATTTTGCATGAGATCCTTGTATGTTTTCCTCGTTAGCA
The DNA here is from genome assembly GCA_029233225.1 of Lepidodactylus listeri. Classification (NCBI taxonomy): domain Eukaryota; kingdom Metazoa; phylum Chordata; class Lepidosauria; order Squamata; family Gekkonidae; genus Lepidodactylus; species Lepidodactylus listeri. The sequence continues at coordinate 64,131,550 of JARCFY010000002.1, read as the reverse complement.
AACTCATCCTTGTTATGCTTGGAGATGCTTCTTTTAAAGCAAATATATAAAGGCTTGAAGACAGGAAAATGTACAGGCAGTGACTAGTAAAATCTCAGAAGCAAGAGACAGAGTTAAGAGGAATTTTCAAGAGGGTGGGTCCTTCCTACCAAACATAAAATTATAGGATCACAGAGTTTGAAGGGGCCATACAGGGCATCTAATCCAACCCCCTGCTCAATGCAGGATCAGCCTAGAGCATCCCTGAGAAGTGTTTGTCTGGATGCCACTTAAAAGACTCCCAGTGAGGGGGAGTTCACCACCTCCCTAGGCAGCTGATTCCACTGTTGCACAACTCTCCCTGTAAAAAAGTTTTTCCCAGTACCTTCCCACCCTTAATTTAAACCCATTATTGCAAGTCTTATTCTCTGCTGCCAACAGGAACAGCTCCCTGCCCTACTGTAAGTGACAGCCCTTCAGATACTTAAAGAGAGCAATCATGTCCAACCTCTTCTTCTTCAGACTGAACATTTCCAAGTCCCTCAGCCTTTCCTCATAGCGCTTGGTCTTCACCACTTATCACTTTCAGAAGCAGAATAAAATATACAAAATAAGCAAAAATATTAACTTAGGGTCATTTTGCTTAAAAGATGTATACTTTTGTTTGTCTTAGGCTGAAATTGGCATCTGCGTGTAATTTTTGATGGCTTTATAAACTTTCTCATCTCTTTAGTACTCTATAGATATCATTTCTTCATTTGGTGGCAATCTTGATTGAAAGTTGATCAGGTTAGAAAGTACCCATTGGTAAACCATAGGTTATATCATATATATAGTGCAGCTGCTTAACCGTATAGACTAAGTAAGCTTGTATAGTAAATCTGGTGATTCAGTAGTACTCAAGTACTTTGGGTAGGACTTTGAAGAGGTAGCTGAATTGGAACTACCACAGAATGATAAGAAAGATCGGATTAATTTTACTGGGGATTGTTTCCAAATAAACAAAGTTCAGATCACAGATCAGGCCTTGATCCTTAGCATAGTATCTTGCAGTCCCTTTTTTTTTAGCGGCATCAGATACATAAATACAGTTAACTGTACTTTGAAATAAGCTTAAGCATGTGAGGGCTGCTTATCTTTTCAACAATGTTGTCTTAGCTGTAGCAGAGTTTATACCCCAAAATTCCAGTATATTCTAAAAATAACAACCAGATGCCCTTTTCCATGTCCTAACTTGTGCAAGTGTACAAGGTGTGATATCTTTAGCACTAGAGGAGAAAATTCAATTGTTTTGTCCCAAAGCTTTAGCCATTTAACTTTCAACATAACCCCATGTTATAGTTTAAGTTGAATGCTATTGACTGCCCCAAGGTCACCCCTTTTAAAATAACTGAGCAGTGATTAAAAAACTGAACATGGATCCTCCAGCCAAAGTCCAACATTCAATTCCTCCGGCCCATTATAGTTTTGCTCTATTCTATGCAGCAACTGAAGTCTTTTGCGAGGAAATGCTACATGGGCATCAGGGGGAAGGGCAGAGAAAACTGCAGTAGGCACCTGATTGCACATCTGGTCCTACAGTGAGTGCTTAGAGGCAATTTGATGTCAGGTTCATTTAAACCTCAGAGAAGATGACAGTTACTGATCGCTTCATGAAGAAGCTGAAGCTGAATAGAAGACCCTATGTGAAACTCAGTTGGCTCTGTTGTACAGGGAACACTTTGTCATGTGTGCACATGTTGTCACTTGTTTTGTTTTTTGCATTGCAGATGGAACTTTACTTCCTTCCTCTGGTCCCAACGTCACCTCTGTTTTTGGTAGTCAGGCTCCACCAGTAACAGTTCCCATTTACACCGGTGCTTTACCCACACTCCAAACAGAGTTAAATTGGGAGAAGCTGTTCATAATACTACAAGAGATCAAGGACATAGTAAACATTAAAAGTAAGTTCTTTGCCTTTATGTATGAACATGAGCCAGAGATGCCCACCAGCTTGCCTCTCTCTTTACTTATCAAATGTCATTTTCTTTTATAAACAGCAAAGTCATTGGAAGAACGCCTGGATGGGTTAGAAAAGAAAGTTGACAAAACCATATATGAACTCAAGTCCCGCTGCCAACAGGCCAACGAAGGGCTGGAGGAGGAAGATGAACAGTGATGCTAAGTACAGATGTGCTAACGGTGGAACACGTTCCTGGGAGTAAGCCTCATACAATGAACCTGAGTAGAATTGCTTAGGATTGCCCTGTAAATGCATTTGGGTGATAATAAACTATTGCTGGGACACAGGGTGAAGCAGTCACTTGTTGCAGGTTCAGCACTAAGAACATGGCCCTGGGCCTATTTAAGTAGCTATCCATTCTGCAAGGCATGGAGGGAAATAACTTCTATAGTGCTGAATTGCCATGAATAATTGCCGCTTGAATAACGTCTAATATTTTTAACAAAAAAGAACGAACCATTCAGAGCTGTGTGGTGCTAAATTTTACAATTTCATCCCCTTTTATGTTTGTTTATTTATTTATTTCTTCGTATTTTTATCCCACCCTCCCTGCAAGCGGGCTCAGGGCGACTCAGAAGGGCACACAGTGCCAGACCCAATAACATTTCAAAACAATTTAAAAACAACACAGCAATAATTATGCTACACAAAGTCTTAAAAGTCTAGCAATACATCAAATCTTAAAACTGTTTAAAAGAATGGGCATTTTGTTTGCGGTGCAAGGCTGAGTCCTGTATACATATAGATATATGTGACTGGTAAATAAGCAGATAAAGGTATAGTCACTCATCTCACTGTCCCTCATGTATGTCCTAGTCAGGGGCCATTGTAGTGATTCTGGGTCTCTGAGCAAAGATAAAAAACGGGGCCTCAAAGATTGTATGTGCTGGTTACCCTGAGCCTTGGTGACAAGAGGGGCTCATGACTGCATGCACCCAGAGCCTCCAAGAACAGATCCACGCAAGTTATCACAAGACAAAGGCTGGCTGCTGGCTGCTGTCGTGATGATAGGTGAGGATGCTGGAAAGGGGGCTTCTCCTCTTGCTCTTTCTAGCTGAGGATCAGCTGATAATGGAAGATTCCTGTATCCCTCCCTTTTTGGTGACCTTTTCTCACTGTGCAGAAATCCGACTCTAGATTTCTAGGCCTGCATTGGACATTAGCTTTTGACACTGGTTGGAAGGCTACTGCCAATTTTATACCAATTTTTTAAAAAAGGAGTCTACAGGGGATCCAGGAAGCTACAAGCCAGTTCTCCTAACAGCTGTGCCAGGTTAATTCATAGAAACTGTTACTAAAGATAGAATTAAGTACATATTAAGCACATAGAGTAACAAAGCCTGTTAAGGGGGAAATCAGCATGGCTTCTGCAAAAGAAAGTCTGCCTCACTAAACTTCTAGAGTTGCCATCCTCCAGGTGGGTCAGGTAGCACAAAATACACACTGCAAGGAATTTTGTAAGTTAACGTGTTCTATTTGTAATTTATTCTGTAAAGTGCATTATGTGGTGTTTATAACATCCTTGTCAGGTACATATATTTAGTAAATTCAGTATATCAGTAACATTCAATTCATTCAGTCTGACAACTACCAGTCAATTTTGCATCAGTGTTTTAAAAGTCAAGCCCCAATGGGAGTTTCCAGAATTATAAGCCTGCTTCTACTTCCACGAAGTCTTCCAAAAAGGGGGAGAAGTTTTCATTTATAGTTGTGTTGATGCTTATTGCCGGTCCTACAGAAGACTATTTAAAAGACATAATTCATAAGTATAAAAATTATACAATTTTTCTAGTATAGCTTGGCTTCATAAGTTTTCTTACCACATTGTGCAGCTAAGATCCATGGATAGAGCGCTCCTGTCATTCTCAAGGCTGCATAGTACTGACCTTGCTCTGTGGTCATTAAATCTTTCAACACCTGTTAACAGTTAGTGTGTGTTTTTGCTAGTTAAAGAGACAGTATCATAAATCCACATTCCACTTCTTAAAGTATACATTATGTATTTCAGTCCAGAAAAGATGCAGATGCTTTAGCCCAGCAGTTCTCAACCTTGTATTGTGAGAAAGGGAAAAAATACTTCTTTTTCTACCTGCTATATCCCATGCATAATCTTATAAACCTCGATCATGTCACCCCTCAGCCGTCATTTCTCCAAGCTAAAGAGCCCCAAGTGCTTCAGCCTTTCTTCATAGGGAAAGTATTCCAACCCTTTTATCATTCTAGTTGCCCTTTTCAAACATGGAATCTTCCTAGAAGCTAAAATGACTAAACTGAGGCTATAGTACTTTGGTATATTATGACGAGTAACTGGGAAAGACAATAATGCTAGGAAAAGTTAAAGGCTGCAGGAAAAGAGGCAGATCTAACATTAAATGGATTGATTCAATCAAGGAAGCCGCAGCCTTCAGTTTGCAAGATCTGAACGAGGCTGTTACCGATAGAAGAGGAGATTGGATTTATACCCCACCCTTCACTACCCAAGGGAGTCTCAGAGCGGCTTACAAACTCCTTTCCCTTCCCCTCCCCACAACAGACACCCTGTGATGTAGGTGGGGCTGAGAGAGCTCTCTCGAGAACTGTCCTTGAGAGAACAGCTCTGAGAGGACTTGTGACTGACCCAAGGTCACACCAGCAGGTGCAAGTGGAGGAGTGGGGAATCAAACCTGGTTCTTCCAGATTATGCATGGGATAGAGCAGGTAGAGACAGAAGTACTTCTTTCCCTTTCTCACAATACAAGAACTCATGGGCACTCCATGAAATTGCTGAGCAATCAGGTTAGAACAGATAAAAGGAAGTACTTCTTCACCCAAAGAGTGATTAACATGTGGAATTCACAGGTAGTGGCGGCTACAAGCATGGATGGCTTCAAGAGGGAATTAGATAAACATATGAAGCAGAGGTCATTGGTGGCTATTAGCCACAAGGTATAGATAGGAACTCTCAGTCTGGGGCAAGTGATGCTCTATTCTTGGTGCTTGGGGGAGTGGGAGTGCTTCTAGTGTCCTGTCCCCACTGCTGGACCTCCTGAGGGCACCTGGTGGTTTTTGCCACTGTGTGACAAGAATGTTGGACTGGATGGGCCATTGGCCTGATCCAACATTGGTCACTCTTATGTTCTTATGTCTTGATCTAGAACCCGCTTATTTATATTTTTTGGAGTTCCACGGTATCTGTAAAACTCTCCTCCAATACCACATTTCAAATGAATGAAACTTCTTCCTGCCAGCTTTCTTCATTGTCCAACTTTCACATCCATACTGTGAGAGTCCTACAGAGTCAGTCACCAACAAGTGTCCTTAATCAGGAAAGCTTTATTGAGAAAGGTCTGCTATGGTTATCTGCACTTCTTGTGTTAGTAATGGCTGGCACAGCCTCGAGTAGAAACGATTATACAGAATTCAAATGGGGTCAAGTAAGCACTGTAACCAATCACCATGTCAATTAAAAGGCTCCTAAAATACTGGTTTCTAGTTCCCAAAGAAAGTGCGGGGAGCTAGTCAGGGATGGCAGGGAAAAAGATACATGGGCTGGTACTAGCAGTCTTCCAAGGTCAGAGCAGCACAAACAGTGATAAGCGTGTCATGAGAAGTATAACCCAACATTCCACAGTTCCCATGTCACAGGTTCACTCATCTCTCCTCCCGGGCAGGAGATGGCAGCATTAGCTGACACATACATAGCAATGGGAAGTACTGTGGTATGAATTTTCTTGATCTTGGTTGCCAGCAGCACATCCTTACACTTAAGAATATTTTCCAGCTCCTTCATGGCTGCCTTTCCCAGTCTCAATCTCCTTCTGATTTCTTGGTTTCAGTCTCCTTTTGGTTGATGGCAGAGCCAAGAAATAGAAAATGTTGAACCATTTCAATTTCTTCATTGTCAACCTTAAGGTTGACTTACTACCGGATCCTTTTACCTGGAAATGACAGAGACTGAACCTGGGACCTTCTGCATGCCAAATAGATGCTCTACCACTGTGCTACTGCCCTTCCTCAAAATGGTAGCAGCTAGAACACAGCTTAGGAAACACCATCCAGTGGGCACCATGCTGCCTTATACTGAATTAGACCACTGGTCTATCAAGGTCAGTATTGCCTTCTCAAACTGGCAGAGTCTGAGGTCTTTTGTATCACCTGATGTTTTAAAAACAAATCCTCTGGAGATGCCAAGGATTGAACCTGGGACCTTCTACATGCAAAGCAGATGCTCTTTCAGAGCCACATCCTTCAAAGGATTCCACACGTATCAGTTTGAAGCCAGTCCTACTTAATTTCTTCATAAAAGATTTTGAATTGGGGGAGAGCTATGCAATGACCAAGTTTGCAGATGATACCCAATTATTCAGGGCAGCAAAAACCAAACTGAATTGCAGAGCTACAGGAAGATCTATTGATTAACAAATTACAAATGAAGTTCAGTGTTGCCAAGGGTCAGGTGATGCACACTGGAATGAAAAATCCTAACTTTTAAATATATGCTGATGGGGTTTGAACTGGCCAAGACTGAAAAAGAAAGAAATCTTAGGATGCAGTGGGATGGCTGAATGGAAATATGTACTAAGTGTGTGGCAGCAGTGAGAAAGACAAACTCCATGCTGTGCATTCTTAGGAAAGGGATTGAAAATAAAACTGCCAATATACTAATGTCCTTTTTGTCTATGTGTGTGTACACACACAAGGATGGGCCTCATTTGGAATACTATATACAGTTCTGGTCAACATAATGTTAAAAAAAGATATTGTGGAGTTGGAAAAACAACAACCAAGTTTATTAAGGGGTTGCAGCACCTTTCCTGTAAGGAAAGGCTAAAGCAGTGGTTCTCAACCTTTCTAATGCCGCAACCCTTTAATACAGTTCCTCATGTTGTGGTGACCCCCAACCTTAAAATTCTGCCAACACACACAACAATGAAGCTACTTTTTCAGATGTTTTCTCTTGCATGGCAGTTAGCACCAAACAACTTTAATACAGACTTTAGACACACATATATTTGCAAGCTATTCCCAATAAGACAAAACAAACACTCAGGCATCAGATTTACTTTTCTTCAACAAAAGATGCCATGAGAAAACAAAGGTAGGTGGGGGGGAGAGGCTGTTGCAGGTATGGGGGAGAGAGAGAGAGAGAAAGGGGGAAGAGCGGGGGAAGAGAGAGAAAGATAGAGAAAGGGAAGAGAGAGAGAGAAAGGGGGAAGAGGGGGAGAGAGAGAGAGAGGGGGGAGAGAAAGGGGAAAGAGAGAAAGCTGGGGGAGGGGGGGGGAAGGAAGGTAGGTGGGGGGTGGCTTTTGCTGCTTTTCCTGGGCACTGCGCCTCGGCACAGAGCCCAGGGAAGGTGGTGGCAAGGGGGCTTTTGCCACCTTTCCTGGGCTCGGAGCTTCGCCACGGAGCTTAGGGAAGGCGGCCGGGGGGGCGGGTTTTGCCACCTTTCCTGGCCGAGGCGCAGTGCCCAGGAAAAGTAGCAAAAGCCGCCCCCCCACCTACCTTCCTCTCTCTCTCCCCCCTACCTGCAACAGCCTCTCTCCCCAAGGTAGGTGGGGGAGAGAGGCTGTTGCAGGTAGGGGGGAGAGAGAGAGAGAGAGAGAGGTAGGGGGAGAGAGAGAGAAAGGGGGAAGAGAGAGAGTAAGGGGGGAGAGGGGAGGAAGAGAGAGAGAGAAAGGGGGAGAGAGGGGGGGAAGGTAGGTGGGGGGAGGCTTTTGCCGCTTTTCCTGGGCTCTGCACTTTGGCGTGGAGCCTAGGGAAGGCGACGGCGGAGCTCCCTAAAGGTGGTGGCGGGGAGGGGGAAGTGGCCATTGACTTACCTGCTGGCTTCTTCCTCCTCGTGGCCCCTGCTAGAAGGGCTGCTGGAAGCAGGGGGCGGGGCTCCGGCCCCAACCAGCTCCCGCTCTTTGCCCTTAAAGGGAAAGCTCCCTTTGAGGGCAAAGAGCTGGGAGGCCAGACCTCGCACTCGATCGAGCACGGGGCCCTTTCCTGCCGGAGGGGCGGGGCGGGCTTGGATGCCAGCCGGCGACCCCTGTGAAATGGTCGTTCGACCCCAAAAGGGGTCCCGACCCACAGGTTGAGAACCGCTGGACTAAAGCATCTGCATCTTTTCAATTTAGAAAAAGATGGCCATGGAGGGACAGGACAGAGGTTTTTAAAACTGTAATTTTTCACCTTCCCATGATACTAGAACTTGGATGCACTCCGCAAACAGGATGGGCAATAGATTCAGGATCAGTAAAAGGAACTACTTCTTTATTCAGTAAGTGATTAAACTGTGGAATGTACTGCCAGTAGATGTAGTGATAGTCACAATCATAGACTGCTTTTAAAGGAATCAGGTAGATCCACGGAGGATAGGTGTATCAATGGTTATTAGCTATAGTTAACTAAAGAGAATCTCCATATTCCAAGGCAGCAAGCCTCTGCATATCAGTACTAGGAGACAACATCAGGACCTCGGCCTCTATGCCCTGTTTTTAGCCATCCAGAGTAATTGGTTGGCAGCTGTATGAAAAAGGGTTCTCTGTAAGTTTCTGATCTAGCAGGAATGCTCTGACATTCTTAAACAGTGTTATCTTTGAGTAAAAGATAAACATTTCTGAAACAGGCAGTGGTATTTAGCATTCTTCCTGGAGTGTGGTTTCCTCAGTCCTGCAAAACATACATCAAGGGGCTTTTAAATGGGGGTGTGGCGATGTTGAAGAAAATGGCGGTCACTTAATCCCGAGGCTCCGCTCCCCTTACCCCCCTCAAAACATAAAACAAGCCAAAAACAACAAGATTGTGCCTGATGATGGGAAGAAACAACAATCACAATACCCAGAAACATAGACCAGCGATTAGAAAACCAAAAGACTTCTTTTCCCCACAAGGAAATCAGAGACCGATCGCTGCTTGGTGCCAAAAATAAGGAAATGGTGGAGGAGAGGAACGTTGTGCAACTTCTAGAAGTAGCCCTTTCAAAACAAGACCTACCCGGCTTACTGGAAAAGATGGGAAGACATCTCGGAGACCAGATTCAACAATCCTTGCAGCTGATTAGAGAGTATCTTGTTGATACAAAACTCCTTAAATAAGACAACTAAGATGGCTGAAAAAGCACTCACTATAAGTAGGGCTTTGAAAAGTGACGTGAGGGAGCTACAGGAACAAGAAATGAACTCTCGTGAGAGACTCATTATTATAGAATCTCAAATTAAACTGCTTAACTTAAAGCTTAGGGGGTCCTGGAGGGGACGGAGGAGTAAAAGGACCTGATTTGTTTTATTTCTGGCTGGCTAGCTGCTGTACTTAAACTAGAAACCAGAATGGAGCCGCTTATTGTGAGGGCTCTACGTATTGGCTCCCTCACTAACAAAAGACAAGGCCCAAGAGACATACTTATACAGATGGCAGACTGGAGATCTAAAAAAAAAAAAACATAAGTGTTTTCCTACCCTGGGAAAATCAAGTATTTTCCCGGAGGTCGCAGAAGGAACCCGTGATTGAGCCGATCTGGACTGCCCTATCGCAATGATTGTGAGAGAGGGCTGTCTGATCGTCCCTCCCGGTCCCCCTCCCCTTTTTTTGCACTTGGGCACTCAAGCGCCCAAGTGCAAAAAGAGAAAAAAAAAAAACCTGCCCATGCTCCGCTCTGGGCCCTGAGCCTCACCGGCCATTGCCGCTTGGTCCCCCACCCCCCGCATGCTTCTCCCCAACTTACCAGGCAGCGGCTGGTGGGGTCGGGGCCCAGAGCGGAGAGCGAGCCAGCCAGGACGGGTATGGATTCGCTGTCCCAGTGACAGCAGCAGCAGTGGCGGAGGGTGTGTGTGTAGAGCACTCTCCTGCCGAGCTGGAAGGGTGTTTCCCCCAGCTGCCACCACCGCCAGGGTTGGGATGTGTAAACAGACTAGGCTCTGAAGAAGAAAAGGAATCTCTTTCACTGCTGAAGTGTAATTTACAAAGTGTTAACAGCTGCATGGATAAACTAGAGCACTTGGGAAATCCCACTCTGCACTGTTGTCTCTTTTCTTTCCTCTTTTTTTTTTTTGGGGGGGGGGGGTAGATATGCAAAGGATTCATAAGACCGCATGCATTTATTACAAGAGGCAAACTAATCATATTGCAATGAGGTGGAATTTTTCCAAGTGCTCCACTGTCCAACATGCCCTTATGGGGGATTTGCTTACAAGTTAATGTGGTTGGGACAGTAATCTCAATTTTGGATTGATTTGGCAGGACCCATTTAAAAAACAAACTGTGGCTAACCTGTATGGATTCCTATGCTTGGCCAGCTGTGGGTTGAGTGAGACTTGGCAGCAGCTAAGCAGTCATAGGCTGATTCTGTCACTTCCTCAGCTTATCTGTCAGTCTGCAGTCCCTGTGTACTTCAAGACAGGCTAAGCGATAGGCAGCATTATCAGATCAACGTTTTACCACAATGCCATGGTTGATAAAGATTCACTCCAATCTAGTTGTGCTTCCACGAATTTGTTCTTTAGCTTTCTGGTGAACCTCAGAATCACCTAATCACGTATCCTACTGTTGTTCAGTTCTTGTGTATGGGTCATTAAATAATGGTAATAAGAAATTTGCTTGCAAGTATTACAAATGTGAGCAGGCTTTAAGATCTCCCTAAAGTTTTTACATTTATATTCCATTGCAAAGTCACTAATGCCTTCATGATAGGACTAATGCCATTCCAATTAGCTAACTATAGTACTGTGGTCAAGGTCTCCATTAGGGAGCCCTAGTTCCTTACTCCCTGTTCCACTATAGTGACTTGTGGACAGGACCTCATTAAGGCATTAATGGGTCCAAGGAAAAGTACACTGCCATCCAGAGGTCATTTCGAGCAGGAGCTCAGGGGAACTCAGTTCCGGGAGTTGGTGCCAGCTGCCCCCCCCTTCCCGCGCGGGGGAATGCCTGCTTGTGTCATGGCTGCAGCAAAATGACCCCATCCCATGGAAAGGTTCTTGTTTCTCCAACCACTGAAGCTATCCTCTTAGAATAGTGGTATTTCTGAGGCTTGGATTAGTAGCTGTCCCCTCTCTGCCAGCTCTCTCTCTCTCTCTCTCCTTTCTTTCTTGCCTTCTGACATACTTCCGGTGATGTCAGGGGGTGTGGCACATAAGTTATGCTAATGAGTTATGTTAATGAGCTCCTGCACCTCTTTTTCTACAAAATGACCCCTGCTGCCATCATATAAAACAACGTTTACATTCCAATAATTTTTAACATTTTTTGGTATCTAAGAAAGACTGCGTTGACTCTCAAAAGCTTTCTACCCTGGAAAGCTTGTTGGTCTTTACAGTGCTACTGGACTTGTATCTTACCCTCCTACTGCAGACCAACATAGTTACCCACCTAAAACATGCTTTAGGTTATTGTATTGGGCTTGCTTTCCAAACTTAGTGTCCTTAATTAAGTGAATATGAATCACACTTCAGTTCCATAGCAACCAGTGAGAATTAAACCAGTTATGGCTACTTTGTCTACTGATTTCAATTTACATGTGACCAGGGGTCAGTTGGAGCTGTAGCTCACCAAAGCTGAGCTCCGGGAGTGAGGAGCCCAGGGTGTGGGCACATGACCAAGCCCCACCCCCTGCTCCCAGAAGCCCTCAGTTGGGCCACGAGGAGGCAGAAGGCGGAAAATAAGTTGCTGCCTGCAAAAAGGCCTGCCAAGGCCGGGCAAACCCCCCCCCCCCACACTCCTCGCCGCCGCCGCCGCTCTGCAGCCAGTCTCAGGCACCTGGGAGCGTGGTGGGGATATTTTCGGGAGGGGGGAGAGGTGGCGGGGGCGGGTGCTCCGGCTGGCTGCAGGCTGGCTATGGGACCTGCAGCCAGTCTCAGGTTCCTGGAAGCATGGTGGGGATGTTTTCCGGGGGGGGGGGGAGGCGGCAGCGGGTGCTCTGGCTGGCTACAGGCTGACTATGGGACCTGTGGCCAGTCTCGGGCTCCTGGGAGCGTAGCGGAGACGTTTTCTGGGGGGGAGGCAGCGGTGGGCACTCCGACCGGCCGCAGGTTGGCTATAAGGGACATGTGGCCAGTCTCGGGCTGCTTTCCCGCCACGCAGACTGCGTAGAAAGTTAAGGACTGAGCTGGCTGAGGCAGCATGGGTGGAGGGATGTTCTCGGGTGGGGGTGGGCAGCCATGCAGGGGGGGGTTGGGGGGGAGATGAAGGACCAGTTGGATTTCTGCCTTCCTGAAGGCGCGGGAGCTCTCCCCCAGCCCATTTTGGGACTGCAATGAGAAGCTGGCCCCCAGCAACTGCCCCTGGATGGCCGAGGGGATGATTGGGCCCTGGTTTTTTATGGATCTCTCCCCCACCCCATTGGAGCATGGCCTTCGGGGTCCCAATGTAGCCCTTCCTCTCTGCATCCTGCCAGCTGGGAGCCCAGGTGCTCTGTCCGTCCCTTCAGTCAGGCCTCCCTTTTTCCGCTGGCAATTTGCAGCCAGCTTCCCTTTCCCAGCCAGTCCTTGCCAGCTGCTGCAGTCACACTTTTGAAGGGGAACTTTGCCAGTCGACTTTCCTTTGCACTGGAGGAGGGTGGGTGTGGATGTGCATGCATGCCTAGTGAAACTTCACCGGTCAACTTTCCTTTGCATTGGAGGAGGGGTGTGTGCTTGTGGGCAGGAGGATTCGTTGGCACCAGAATGAGCTTTCGCAGCCCTCCCTTTCCATCTCTCCCCCTCCCTCCCTCCCTCCCTCCCTCTCCTTCCTGTCTCCCCGTCTCTTTCCTGTCTCCCCATCTTTCTCTTTCTCTCTTTTTCTTTCTTTCCCATGTACTTGCTTTCTTTTCATTTCCTTCCTTCCTTCCTCTCTCCCCATCTATTTGCTTTCTTTCCACCTCTCCTCTCCCTCCCTCCCTCCCTTGTTAAAACATCCCTACTTAGGGTTGCCAGGTTCCCCCTGTCCACCTCTGGGGGATGGGGGGAGGGGTGGCCTAATACAGGTTGGGAAACTCCTGGAGATTTGGGGATGGAGCCTGGGATCTCAGTGGAGTATAATGCCATAGAGTCCACCCTCCAGAACATCCATTTTCTTCAGGGAAACTACCATATTTTTCGGACCATAAGACGCACTTTTTCTCCCCAAAAAAGTGGGGAGAAAAGTGTGTGCGCCTTATGGTGCGAATACTGGGCACAAGGCTCACCTTGCTGCCGCGAGGTCGCCGCTGCCGGGTTGTGCAAGGCCACCGCCGCCGCTGGTGGCTCGTGCGAGGCCGCCGCTGCCGTTGCTGCTGTTGCCGCGAGGCTGCGAGGCCGCCGTTGCCGGCTTTCGCGAGGCCGCTCCTGGGCTGGTGCTGTTGTTGCCGCCGCGAGGCCGCCGCTGGCGGCTCCCGCAAGGCTGCTGCGAGGTCGTTGCCGGCGCGAGGTCGCCGCCGCTGCTGGCGGCTCGCGCGAGGCCGCCGTTGCCGGCGTGAGGCCGCCACAGGCGGCTCGCGCAAGGCCGCTGCTGGGCCGCCGCTGCTGCTGGCGGCTCGCGCGAGGCCGCCGTTGCCGGTGCGAGGTCGCTGCTGGGCCACCGCTGCTGCTGGCGGCTCGCGCGAGGCCTCCTGACCAGCGCGGAGGGTGCGATCCTCCCCCTGCGTCTTATGGTCAGGTGCGTGCTATAGTGCGAAAAATACGGTAATCTTTGTAGTCTGAAAATGAGCTGTAATTCAAGGGGATCCCCAGGTCCCACCTGGAGGCTGGCACCTCTAGCTCCACTGCTGAAACTGCAAGCTCTGGTTCTTCTGTGTGAGTTGGTGGATGCAGACCACTGGCATTGGCTGGCATCTGCTGAATCACCCTGCTTCATGTAGGATGCACAACAGCCAGGCGAAGGAGGGGAGGGGTGTCATTCTACCAAAAATGAGAGTGTTCAGGTTTGTCATTCCAGTCCCAGAATGCCTCTGCTACTCCCAGGAGCCATCATTCCACTCTGGGGTCTCAGTTCTTTTAATGAATTACCAATGCCTCTGGCCCAGCCCACCCCCCCACCCCCCAGGAAATTGGAAAGTCTACGCCCTTGCTTTGCCCCATGGCCTCTTTTCTGAATCTCACTGTACGCTTTTATTTAGCTTGCACAGTTTTACAGGATTTGGATTTTCCATGTATCTAGAATTTGGAAAAAAAAAAAAAACCAAGTATTTATCTTGACCTTTGGGATGCCAAAAGAAAATGGGCTTCCCATAAGAAGAAGAGAAGAGATTGGATTTATATCCTGCCCTTCACTCACTTGGAATCTCAGAGTGGCTTACAAACTTCTTTCCCTTCCCTTCCCCTCCCCTCCCCTCCCCACAACAGACACCCCACAACAGAGGTAGGTGGGACTGAGAGAGCTCTGAGACAACTGTCCTTGAGAGAACAGCTGGTACAGAGCTATGGCTTGCCCAAGGTCATCCAGCAGGTGCAAGTGGAGGAGTGGGGAATCAATCCCGGTTCTCCCAGATTAGAGTCTGCACATTTAACCACTACACCAAACTGGCTGTTTAAATGAACCAACGGTTGGCACCCTGGAGGATTCCTCTTCACTGCTGAGTGACTTCACCCTGCCATCCTGCTCTTCTTCATGTGCATCCAAAGAGAAGTAAGAGCCATGGCACCCTTGATGTGTCTATACATGTGTGGGGACTTCCAAATGGCTTGGGGGGGGGCAAGTGGCTCCGTCTGCCAACCCCTAGGTTGAAGACCACAACTCTAGATCATTGGATTTTGTTTAGGCAAAAATTAGTGGATGTGGTTTTGTTGTTGTTCTGGATCCAGACTTGTCAACATTATTTATTTAAAAATGGATAGCCAGCTTTTCCTCTCTGAAAGTGACCTTATTGTGGCTGACAAAAACAACACTAAATGGCAGTGATATAAAACCCACAGTCAATTGTAACAGAGAGGAAGGCTGCTAGTCAAACAGAAAAGGAACACTAAAGGCACCTCAGCCATCAATGCCAAGGAGAATAAAAATATATTGACCTGGTATCCTAGTATCCCACCTCTTTACCTGACATGGTTGGTTTGATTGTTTTCCCCCACATGCGCCATCAGATACGCTCCCCAGCTCTGAGTTGGGAAATACCTTGGAGATTTTTGGGGTGGAGCCTGAGTGGTGGGTGTTGCCTTCTGACACACTTCTTGTGATGTCAGGGGTGTGTGGCATATGCAAATGAGTTATGTTAGTGACTTATGCTAATGAGCTCCTGCACCTCTTTTTCTATGAAATGACCCCTGCATGTGACTCATCTTCATGTCTGAACCTATGCACGCTTACCCTGAAGCAGAGCTTGCCCCCAGGGAACTATGCACTGGACTATATATAGCCTCAGGTTGCCACTTCTGCACATGACAGGCTGCTTAAACTTAAATCGAGGAAATGCGATTTAGACAGCCTAACTTTGCGTGGCATCACACACACAGCACTGCACATTTGAGTTACACTAGGACCCTAAAAAGGCACACTTGGGACAGGTATCAGATTAGAATGCTAGTTCATTTTCTCTGAACTTTCTTGAACCACTGCACACCTCTTCTGAGACATGGAAGCTCAAGCTGAATTTTGCTCTGACTTCTTGTGACAATATAAACAAAATGCAGTGTAGTTTAAAGATAAACATACAGAAGCAATGGTTAATAATTCTCCCTGTCACATACAGCACACTGTATTAAAGCAAAAATGGTATAAAAGTGTAGTGCAATATATAGGCATGCTTCAAGCGGTTACCACGTGCCATCCCTGAAATGCTTCACAATCTGTGGGTGGGTCACTTATACAATCTGCCACCAGCTAAACTGTTGCTCAAAAGTATTCTTGCCTAAAATATGTAATGCAAGCTTGCTGAGTCAGAACACCACCACATCTGTGATGTGACCTTATTCTTCCGGCTGCTTCCCCTCGCTCTTTATTTTGTTACCCTGGTAATGAAACCTCAGGACTCAAGAGTGCGGGTGGAGGAGAAAACAGCATTAGTGTCCGCGACAAAGAAGCCGGGAGGAAACCTGGGAAAAGGAACGGTCAATATTTCAAGCCAAGGAGACCTGCGTGTGCTTCTCTTTTGCTTGGGGACTCCAACCCGCCTGCTTTCAGGGTAGCCTCTTCCCCCTCCTCCCCTTCTTGCTCTGCGGTGCGCAGTTCTATGAAGCGAGCAAACGAGCTCCGATTCCCGCCAGCACCAGCCTCAACATAAAGCTGCCTCCGTCCCGCCCTCTTTGTTGGAGACTGCGTCCCCTGCCTTCACTTTTACGGCGTTGCGGGACCTCCCGGTTGCTTGAAGAGAGGAATCCGGCGGACGTCGACGGCGCACGGTGCACAATGTTGGGCTCTTTGGTGTCTCGCACTGAGGCCAAGCTCTTCGTGCTCTTTTCACTGATTTCTGTTATTCGGGGTAAGTACAGTAGTGACGGGGTTGGACGCTGCGTTTCGAAAGTGAGGGTTACTCGTGAAGCCAATATGAGCCAACGCCCAGCTCCCTGGACTTCTTCTATAACGCCTTCCTTACCAGAATGAGTTCCTCCTCCATCTGACGGGAAGAGTACCTCACGTTGAGGTAACGCTCAATTTCTCTGTGCCCTATGTAAGCCAAGTTTAGGCTGGTTCTTTCTACAGCTTACTGAGGCGGCAAAAGTCATGCAGAGACCGAATGTGCTGTATTATTAAAAGTAGTAGGTAGGGGAGGGAGAGTCCTATATTTCAATCCCCCCCCCGCAAAAAATTCCTTGCAAATAAAGTATTAAGTCAGCAGAGCATGAGTTCAAATTTTTAAGCCCGTTAGGAGTGTGCTGTGGGAGTTTATCACGTACAGGGCATTATTAATGTAAAGGACGTTGAAAAATATACCACTCCCAATCAGTGTTCCCTCTAAGCTGAGTTAGCATGAGCCAGCTCAACAGTTTTTTAGCCTCCGGCTCACACATTTTTGTCTCAGCTCAGGAAGTATGGCTCCAGAGCAAACTAATTTATGCAGTAGCCAAACCACTTGCTCACAACTTCAGTGCCAGTAGCTCACAAAGTGCAGTTTTTGCTCACAAGGCTCCACAGCTTAGAGGGAGCATTGCCCCCAATCTGAAGCGATACTGTTGGTTGTACCACTCTAGCACTCTGCCACCTTTTTGCTTCCTCAATCTGTTGTACTGCTAGACCAGTATGCTAATGGAGACTTTCAGAGGATATTAGTATTCAGGTTAACTAATCTGGAATAGTAAATTTGATTTAGACTTGTCAATGCTAATTAATATAGTGAGTCATGACAGCTATTCTGGATGGGGGAAATCAGCCTTTTATTTTATACAAGAGCTAGGAATAAGGCCCGTTGTGGAAATAAATACAACGGGCTCTAGAAAGAGGCTCTGGGAGAGTGCCCCGGCCTTGGGCACTCAGTGTCAATTTGCTGTAGCGACCTCAGCTGGGTATAATGACACAGAGTCCACCAATACACACACACACAAACACAAACACACAAAAAATACACAAACACACAAAGAACACACGCGCACACACTAATGCAAACGCACAAAGAACATACGCGCACACACACACACTAACGCAAACACACAAACACACACATAAACGCACAAAGAACACACACACAAACACATACACACTAACGCAAACACACAAACACACACACAAAGAACACATACATACAAACACACACACAAACACACACACTTGTCATCAGAGGAAGCGCTTTGGGCACTTCAGACAGCACCCTATAGCGCTTCAGGACTGGTACAAAGAACAGAAGAATGCTTGGAAGGAGGTTTCAAGGTAAAGCGGCTCAGGAATGCTTCCCCAATGGGAGAGGCACGTTTCTGTGTGAAAGGGCCAGAATGTTCCGTTAGGGAACTGGTACTAATACGGTTCTGTGTAAAATGCCTGACAGAAACTGTTACTGAAGAGTTCCTGAAATGGAACATAATGGCTGTGTGAAATTCCCACTGTGATGTAGCTCATAGTTTTTAGGCTCTGGCTCACACAGTTTTGTCTTAGCTTGGAAAGGATGGCTCCAGAGCAAACTACTTGATGCAGTAGCCAAATCATTTGCTCCCAACTGAAATGCCAGTGGCTCACAAAGCAGAATTTTTGCTCACATGACTCCACGGCTTAGAGGGAGCATCGGTTGAGAGTGTAATGTGAGTAGGCAAAGTTAGGAGTGCAAGGATAGGGCTGTGAGGAAGTATAATAGAGTGCCCCCTTTCCCATTTTGCCTTTTGCCCTGATCCACTTATACACTAACATTAATGGCTTGAGCATGCTGCATCATGCAGGAGGCTTGAGGACTTTATGTTTCTTTGCAGTTGGTCTTCCTTGGCAGTAGGCTCACATTGTGGGGAGGCAGGCTCTCACCTTTTCCTCTCTTGCTGCTTCCCCCTCCCCCAGCCAGGCCCAGCCTTTCACTCCCCTCCCCTTCTCTTTGCCCCATTTGGAGGTGATGAGAAGGGAGAGAGGGAAGAAAATGGGTCCCTGGCAGTTCTGTCTGTCAGAGGGAAGGTGCTCTGTTCTCTCTGACAGGCAGAAGCGCCTGGATCCCCCCCCCCCCCTTTGCTCTGTTTGGAGGCGATGGGAAGGGAAGGGAAATGGCATCCTCTCTCCTGAGGTGAAGCCACATTGTGAGGTGAATTTTGGTGGGCAGAGCTTTGGTGGGCGGGCTGCAGGGAACCCAGCCTGGGGCATCCTTTCCCTTCCCCTCCCTTCTCTTTGACTGTTTCACAGTGTATTCTGAGAGGGAATTTGGCAATTTGGCAGTGTGCAGGGGAGGGGTTACGCTGATAGTCCATTGTGTTTTCACTGACAGAAGCAGGGTTAGTAACTGGTTAAACAAGAGGAAGCAGCAGGTGGGGAACCAAGTTCCATGAAAGGAAGGGAGCAGTGAGATTTTGTATTGGAACTGGTGATATTTTATTTGTCTGTAAATGATCAGGAATTGGGAGAGAGCAGTGAGATCCGAGTTTCCGCATGAGACCAGTTTTTTCAAGACGATGGAAAGCAAAACAGACTGTGAAGAGCTCCAAAAGTATTTCTCCAACATGGCAAATTGATGGTGCATGTTGGAGCAAAAAAAAAAAAAGAGAGAGACCCTAAGTCTGAATTGATGATGGCAGAATTGGCAAGATAGCTTGAAGTCATGGTAGATGGTTTTATATAGATCGCTTTTAACAGCAGTAGCAAGGAAAAGGGTTAATTCTGTGTTAGGGCTTAGAGGAAAGGTATTGAAAATGAAATGGACAGCATTATAGGTGGACAAGTGAGGGACTGTGATAGCCCTTTTCTACCAACTGAGGGGACTCACACAGCCTCCTATGATTTTGGGGGAACCAGACTGCTTTTAAACTGTAAACCTTCCCTTCAGTTACCAGATGTTCTAAAGGCAGCAAGAGTAAAGGCTGTGGGTTTGCTGCTGTGAGGTAAATTTTGTGGTGAGTAAGTAGAATATGGAGATCACTGTGGAAGAAGTTGTAGAAATAATGAAAATTTATTAAAGGTTGATTTCAAAGAATAGATCAGCAGCAGAGGTCTCCAGACAGAGGAGAAACCTGGTTGAGACAGAGATAGGGTTATCATCCCCCTGATGGGGGCAGGGGTGCCCCCACTTTCGGCCCCCCCCAATCTTCCACTGGCCAGCCCCACTCCCAAGAGCTCCGGCGCACCCAATGTAATGATGTCACCCAGAGAGGATGTCATTGCTCTGGACATGTTGCGTGGGGGACACTCTAGTATCTGGATAAAAACTATGGTGACCCCCCACTGGCAGCCTGGTTAGATCTGGCAATCATAGACAGAGAAGTTTATGTTGGTTATGGCTTCAGAGTGTGATTTGAATTTTTCCTTAATCCTATCATAGATAAACAGGCTTTTACTGACTACCAATTAGGTTGGATCCTCTCATACCCACAGGACTCCACCCACACCAGCCTGCCCTTTCCCAAGAGTCAGACTACATGGTACAAGGTCTGGTCATTACCAGAGACCAGGTCACAAACTAATAAGTGGGAGGCAGCAGGGCTCAAGCCCCTACCAGGATTTTCCAGATGCGAGCAATGCCCCCTCTGGGCTATTGGGCCCCCAGGATTTCTCAACAGGGGCAATTTGCCCCCTGGGCCTGGGCTGCTAGGTAGCATCATGAAGCGGCTCAGGTGATCAGGTAATCAAGTTCAGCCCGTCCTGTTTGTCTTTATAGCAACTTAACAAGTTCCTAGAAGGCACAGGGCTGGTCTTATTTGATTGTTTTTGTAAAGGTAAGAGGGGAAAGGGGGCCTTCAGTTGATAATACTGTCTGTGAAGAAACAATAGGGAGAGAGAAAGAGCATGGAAAGAGAAAGATCAATCCATCTAGTAATCAGGAGGTCTCAGTGGTTGGACTGAAAAATGTATCCTGTAGCCTGCAACACAAATTCTGATGTAAGTACAGCTAGATTCGAGACCAGGATTTTGGAGATATAAGCTTTCAAGAGTCAAAGCTCTCTTCATTGTTACCTGACAAAGGGAGCACTGACTCTCAAAATCCCCCCAAATATTATTGGTCTCTAAGGTGCTACTGGACTGAAATCTGGCTATTCTACTGCAGGCCAGCACAGCTACCCTCTGAAATTATCTGATGTAATTTGCAGGGCTATTTTTGGGCAGGAACGGAGTTCCGGCTGGCTCCTGAGTTGGCCACACCCTGCAGGAACTCATTAGCTTAATAGGCCACACCCAACAGCAGAAGCTCATTAGGATTGGCTACATTAGGGGTATGTGGCTTAACATGCAAATTAATTCCTGCTACAAAAAAAGCCCTGGGTTTTGACAACAAACAAGGTAAACAGAATAAGAAGCAAAAGGTGGGTGTGGCTGGATGACCACTCTTCTGGTAACATGGGGGTGTGGCCTAATATGCTAATAAGCTGTGCTGTCAGTGGTGTGGCCTAATATGCTAATAAGTTTCTGCTGTTGGGTGTGGCCTATTATGCTAATATGTTCCTGCTGGGCTTTTTCTACAAAAAAAGCCCTGGATGTAAGTAGTAGATCAAGGGAATTATGATTTGCCTTCACAGATGGGATACTAATAATTGTGCTATTACTGTGTCCTGGTGATCCTGCCTTAGAGAAAGAAATGGTTCCCATCTCCATTTTATCTTTAGTGATGGGTGTGTGTTGTCTGCCCTAATTCCATCCTGGCTAAATTTGCCTTGGTAGCCAGGGTAGGGGCTAGCTATGCCTTGCTTTGGAGAAGGTGAGGTCAAGGATCTCCTAAGGCTATGCTAAGGAGTTGCCAAAACTTTGAGAGGGAGACTGATTCACTGAGGGAACATCTGCATGTCTACCCATTGCCACAGGTGCTTGCAAAGCCTGGCACCCACCTTGGTCTCTCAAGGTAATTTCTTCAGCAAATGCAAGTCTCCTTGAGTGCAAAATCTGATTACTATCAAGAAGTCAGGTTAGCTGATTATTTTTTGCTGACCTTCCTTGAAAGTCTTTTAGCCTACCAGCCTGCTCCTAGGCATGGGGGAAGCCTCCACTCTGCCAGCCCTTTTGTCTGCCCTGCCAGGGTGAAATCTGCATTTGTCACTTTTCTGGGAATGCCCCTCCCCCAACTTAGTCAGACTCAGGAAATCCATACATTCTCATGCTGGACTCAACCCTGAATTCCTGGACCTTATTTCTTTGAAATTGTTTTGTGCTGGCTTCTACAACTGTCACTGTTCTTCCAGCCGAAACTGCAGTCTCATACTTTCCACTTGCACAGAAAGTGCTAAATCTGCTTTTCTTTCTGTGGGACATTTACTCTCTCTTCCCCCCCCCCCCCGTGATCATTTGGAAGTTCTGCCTAGAAGCCATAACCTGTGGATCAATGAAACAGACAACATACTGGAAGTTAAGGTGATTTTGGTATCCTGGGACTTACAGCTTTAGATAAAAAGAAATGGAAGAAATATATGGCTTTGATTCCCCACTCTTCCACATGCAGCTAGCTGGGTGATCTTGGGTCAGTCAGGTCTCTCAGAGCAGTTATCTCAAGAGCTGTTCTCAGAGCTCTCTCTGCCCCACCTACCTCACAGTCACAGGGTGTCTGTTGTGGGGAGAGGAAGGGAAGGAGATTGTAAGCTGCTCTGAGTGAAGGGCGGGGTATAAGTCCAACTCTCCTTCTTCCTCTTACACTTTTCTCTTTCTTTGACTGAGATTCTGACAATAACAAGTGAAAAAAAACTTTTAAAACCACATGATTAATTGTTGATGGCATATGATCTTTGGAAATATAAATAATTTCATATTGAAATAATTTAATATAGATTACTAAGTATAAGGCTGGATCAGATTTAGCCCCATTTTGTCGCGGTAAGCGGTACTGACGTGTACACAGAGGTTCTAGGGAGTGCAAGTATTCAATGAAGACCGGAGTCCAAAAGCTGTTCAAATCTATATACAATTTATTTACACAAAGCCTCCACCAATTTCCAGTACAGAGTGTCAAAGTGCTCTGCAGATACCATTCAACAAGAGAGAGCTAGACATACATTACATTCATTACATATATACAACCACTGACCAATCATATTGCAGTGCTGAGTCATAATGATGTCAGTTACTCAGTGCTGGACTGGACTGCCCAGAACTGGTTGGAGCCAGCCATCCTAACAGCTCCTGGCTGTCAGCTCCACATACTTAGATCAAACTCATCTAGCCAGACTTATACAAGACATGTGAATCACAACACATTTGCCCCCCTCCCTGAAAATTGAGAAGTCTACACCCCTGCCAGAGACAGGCCTAGCAACTGAGTACTCTATTCTCTCCCAGAGGTAAAGTTAAACCACTCCGCCATACTACCAGGCAGAGCTACCCTTTGAAATGTTTGCTTTTTTACTCAGACCCCGACAGTCACTGCACTTTCTCTGAGGAAGATCAGAACTACTTGGTGTAGTGGTTAAGAGTGTACTCTAATCTGGAGAACTGGGCTTGATTCCCCATTGTTCCACATGCAGCCAGCTGGGTGACCTTGGGTCAGTCACAGTTCTCTCAGAGCTGTTCTCTAAAGGACAGTTCTCTCAGAGCTCTCTCAGCCCCACCTACCTCACAGGGTGTCTGTTATGGGGAGAGGAAGGGAAGGAGATTGTAAGCTGCTCTGAGACTCTGAGTGAAGGGTGGGGTATAAATCCAACTGTTCTTTTGTTGCTGCTGACCTTTCCTTCAACATTCCATTCCCCCTTCTGAAAGGTAATTGTATGCTGAGTGGTTGGTTTTCCCTGCAGGGGCTGGGGAGCCTTCTGTCTGTATCATGGACCCACAAGGAGTTGGAGGAGCATCTCCTTTCCCCCTCCTCCACTGTTTTATCTTCCTCAAAAGCCTCCATAGTCTCCCCATTTCCTCCATAGCCTCCCCATATCCTGCCTCCTTGTCTACTTCTCACTCAGCCAAATAGCTTTTATCTTCCTCCACACACATTTCCTGTTTTCCCTCTTTCCATACCCATGGCAGCCTCTCCCTGAGAAAAGTCTGGTTGAGTTCTGCAGTGCTGGCCATCAGGCTGGGCCAGGTTGCATGATGGGAAACCTACAAGGACTGCCTCCATTCCTGAGGACTGGAAGGTAGCTAATGTCTCCCCCATCTTTAAAAAGGGTTCCAGAGGAGATCCGAGAAATTACAGGCCAGTCAGTCTGATTTCAGTACCAGGTAAGTTGGTCGAAACTGTTAATAAGGGAGAATTAGTAGGCACCTTGATGAACTAAAACTATTGAGGCAGACTCAGAAGATCTTGTCTCACTAACCTGTTAGTGATCTTGGAGGGAGTGTACAAACATATGGACAAGGGTAAATATCTTCTTCTCTTCTTATGAACCATACTGAAACCCTTATGCTGTTATACTTCATCTAAATAATACACTCGATTTCTATTTAAGAGAAAACAACTGTTTATTTAGAGAAGAAGAGATTGGATTTATACCCTGCCCTTCACTAGGAGTCTTAGAGTGGCTTACAAACTCCTTTCCCTTCCCCTCCCCACAAGAGACACCCTGTGAGGTAGGTGGTGCTGAGAGAGCTCGGATAGAAACTGCTCTTTTCAAGAACAGCTCTGACAGAACTATGGCTTGCCCAAGGTCATCCAGCAGCTGCAAGTGGAGATGTGGGGAATCAAACCCGGTTCTCCCAGATTACAGTCCATGCACTTAACCACTACACCAAACTGGAGTAAAGGATCCCCTTTTACTTCAGAACTACCCCCTCATGCTAACTGTTTTGTCATTCTGCAAAACATATCTAAGCCATCCTGTTCTTTGGGTTCAGATAACAAGTCTTAGGTGAGAGCCTTTGGTGGCAGCAAAAATAAGTAGAAGGCAGCATAACCTCTGTCATTTCAGGGCACTACGGCGAGGCGCCATTACAGGTGTCTCAGAAAAGAAATTAAATGTTATGGGCCAGAATCTCTTCTTCGGAATTCCCTTCTTCCCCGCACTCATCTGTGTTGTGTTGCTTGTATTTTCTCTTCTCCTCTTCCCTTGTATGTTTTTAACAAGTCCCCTGTTTCCCCCACACTTGGGTTTCCTCTGTGTGTGTGTGATCCCCCCGTTTTGTTGCTTTTATTTTCTCTCACCCACCCTTTCCTTGTGTTTTCTTTTTAATTTCCCTTCTCTGTGCTGGGTTTCCTCTCGTTGTGTTTGTGTGTGAGAGAGATTCCCCCCACATTCAGTTTCCCCTATCTATTTTTATTCCCCTTCTCACCCCCACGATGAGTTTCCTCTATATAAATGTGTGTTTTACTCCCCCCCCCCTTGCCAGTTTCTTCTCTGTTTTAAAGAAAGGAGCAAAGGCAGGTTTCCTTCAGAGTGTTCAGCCCCAGGCAGCATTGCACACTACCCTCTTTGCCAACTCTTTATCTTTGCCCACTCTTCCCACTACATGTCCATTCAGACTTGCTTGGTCCCAAGCTGCAGCAGCAGCGCTGGGGATAACAGGAAGGCAGCAAGCTTACATGGGCTGCAGCAGGAGTCTTCAGGAGGTGAGGAAACTTGCATGCTTTCTTTTCCCAAGCTTGCTAGTTGGCTTGCTCTTACCTTGAGCTGCAGCAGCAGTGGCTAGGATGAGAGGAAGCCCGCAGGTTTGGAGAGGAAAAGAAGGGCCTTTCTTTCCTTGCACATGCCAGGTGGCTGGTTCCCCTCCTGGGCTGCAGTGATGGAGCTCAAGAGGAAGAGAAACCAACAGACTTCAACAGAAGCAAAGAGCTTTTCTCTCCCTTACTTGGGTCCTTGGCTGTAGCAGCACTTGGCAGGAGAGCAACTCTGTTGGCTTATGCAGGGAGGAACTTTACTTTTGTCTTTTGACCCACCCCAAGCCTGGAGGGGTTCGAAGGGAGTAATGATCAAGGTGGCGGCAACTTACTTTGTAATACAGCAGCAATGCTTATATCATTGTGGCAGCTGCCTCGAAAGCAAGTTTTTCTTTTTTTCCTGAGCACACCATCTGACCTCCAGTGGCCAATCAGAAGTCCTGCTGGGGAAAAGTCTCCTGGCCCTGCCCAGTTTCTAAAATCACTTGGTAAGCATTAGGAAAAATGCCCATGAACACCATTGTGTCTGCAGGAACTGTGCTGGGAACATACCATTCTGTGGGTATATTCAGGGGTCCGTTGGAGCGGGAGCACACAGGAGCGCAGTTCTGGAGTGAGAAGCCCAGGGGGCAGGCACATGACCAAGCCCCGCCCCCTCCTCGGCTTCCCCGAGCAGTGCAGAGGCGCAGCGCCCCGGGGAAAGCCCTGCTAGGGTCTTTATTGATTTTAATGTTTTGTTTTAATATTGATAATTTTATCATTGTTCCTTTTATGACTGTGTGCTGCTTTTCCAGAGACTTGCTCAAGGTGGCATATAAATTTTTTAAGTATACCATTTTTTATCTGGGCACATGGCACATAAGTACTGGAGAAATTTCCCCAACCCTTCAGCAGCTTCCACCCCATCAGTTTGGTGTAGTGGTCAGGAGTTGGACTCTAATCTGGGAGAACTGGGTTTGATTCCCCACTCCTCCACATGCAGCTGCTGGTGTGACCTTGGGCCAGTCACAAGTTCTCTCAGAGCTGTTCTCTTATGAGCAGTTCTCCAAAGACCTCTCTCAGCCCCACCTACCTCACAGGGTGTCTTATTTTGGGGAGGGGAAGGGGAAGGGATGGGTGGTGCACATGTCCTGGGTATCTCAAGTCTACTTGAAACCTGGTGGTTTCAAGGGAGCAGGAAGAGAATGAGGGTGTGTTCTTTACGTTTATTTTTATTGCACAAAGTATTGGATGGGGAAGGGAATGGAGGAAGAGCGGGTCAGTTTCACTCACCTGTGGAATGGAGCCTGAGGGGTGGGTGTTGCCTTCTGACACACTTCCGGTATGTTAGGGGTGTGGCATATGCAAATGAGTTATGCAAATGAGTTATGGTAATGAGCTCCTGCACCTCTTTTTCTACGAAATGACCCCTGGGTATATTGAGTCTATAAGATCCCTGTATATGATTTTTACAAATTTTTGATGTAGAAGAAGAAGAAGAAGAAGAGATTGGATTTATATCCCGCCCTTCACTCACTTAAGAGTCTCAGAGCGGCTTACAAACTCCTTTCCCTTCCCCTCCCCACAACAGACACCCTGTGAGGTAGGTGGGGCTGAGAGAGCTCTTTCCCAAGCTGTCCTTGAGGGAACAGCTGGTACAGAGCTATGGCTTGCCCAAGGTCATCCAGCCAGGTGCAAGTGGAGGAGTGGGGAATCAAACCCGGTTCTCCCAGATTAGAGTCTGCGCACTTAACCACTACACCAAACTGGCTCTTGTAGATTGCGTTGGTGCTTAAAAAAAATTGTACCCCTGATAAGGACAGTAAGTCAAAATGTGGTTAGTTTCTCTGTTTATTTCTATGTTATGCCTATATAGTGAGATAACATATTTTGGACTCCCAACTACAGAAAGAAGCAGAGGCATTTTAACACGTCATAGAACACATAGATCACATTATTCTAAAACATTATGAACAATAATGAATGTTCAATAAATTTATCTGAACATGGAAAATTGAGCCCTTTGATAAAATGTTAATTTAGTTTGATGGCAGCAAACCACACACTGTAGAACCATTAACCCTCCAAGTGAGGTTCTTGCTTTTCCATTTTGTTCCTTTGCCAATTTAGCAGTGGTAAGTAGTATCAAGAACAATGTGATATCTGAAGGGGTGATGTCTCCTTTTATATAACCCAACAAAATAACTTGTGGATCAAAGGGTATATTACAGCCCAATATTTCTTTAACAAATTGAATAACCAATTTCAAAAAGTATTGAGTTTTTGAATATGACCAAAAGTATGTTTTAAAAAATTCTCCATAGATGAGCCACACCACCAACAGTGATGCCACACATTTCTGCATTTAGTGGATAACCTGTGAGATACTGTTAAAAAAACTTTTAAAGAAATTCTTTCTCTTAAACTCATAAATTTATGTATTTAATTATATTTAAAATGGAAATCTGTAAAATGCTTTTTTTTAAAAGCTTAGTTTGGGGATTAAAATCAATATTGTCTGCTTCTTGTAGGTCGCTGTGGAACTCCTCCAAAATTAAAGAATGCAATCCGTGAGCCAAATGTTGATGCAGTGAGCTTCCCTACTGATACACTAATAGTCTACAAGTGTCTGGATGGTTTCTATAATGTCCATGGGAAATTAGATGTTACTACGTGCCTTTCAAATTCACAGTGGACACACGTAGAAGACTTTTGTGAAAGTAAGTCTTTATTTTTTGCTGTACTCATTCATGTCACATCATCTTCTGTTTATGAAAAATGGGACATGTTTTCTACTGGTTGCATATAACACTGTATACATTATTGTGTCCAATTAGCTTCTTTTTATATGTACGGTATAATGTTATTTTCTTGTTTCAAATCCGTGGCTTGGATTCTATGAACAAATTCTGTGTGCACTAGATAGTGTCTGCTGTGGAATGCATCTAGCATGCATGCAACTCATTCATAGGATCTAAGCCTGTGTTTTCTGCCTGAAATGTGCCCATGAATTGGTATGACGTCAAAATATTGAAAGCTTTTTGAATTAGTGGACAATAACATAGAAACCATAGAAATGGAAAAACTAGAAGGGCTTTATGAATAAGTGCCAGCAAAAGGAAGTAGGATCTGATGAACGCAAAACTGCACCTTGTACAGTTGCATAGACAGTCACTTTTCAGAGCCCCAGAGATGGTAGTGTAAAGCGGTACTGTATTTCACTATACGGATGTTACCTTCCAAAAATGTGGTAAGTTTTGCTGCAACAGACAATTCAACATTTTGAAGTGATCATCACAGCACCTTTTATAGGGTGTCCATAATGAATAGCACACTTAGAGATCTTCTGGAATTACAACTGGTCTCCAGACTACAGGGATCAGTTCCCCTGAAGAAAATAGCTGCTTTGGAGGGTGAACTGCATGGCATTATACCCTGCTGAGGTCCCTTTCCTCCTTAAGCTTGGCTCCTGAATCTCCAGGAGTTTCCAAACCTGAAGCTAGCAGCCCTAATTAGGGCTGCCATTCCCCTGATGGGGCTGGGGGTTTGCCCACTTTCAGGCCCCCATATCCACTGATCCTGATCTAACTGGTGGGGGGGAACTCTGACACAGCTTGGTAGGTGCAGCCACAGAATGGCTGCCACAGTTGGCACAGCCAGTCACAAAATAGCTGCTGCAGATCCTTGTGCAGTGGTGGCAGGTATCATCAAATCAATATTTTCAAAAAATTGCACAGTTAATCAAATGGCCGAGCAGAAACTTTTCTGGGCAAAAGCCCTACTTGGCTATACCTACCTTCTAAAAACACTTGGCAGGTGCCAGGAAAGGTGTTGGCGGGCATTATGGCACCCACAGGCACTGCATTGGAGACTGCGGTTCTATCCTAACAGAGGGCGGGGAGGTGCTTCCATTTCCCTTGTCATTTTAACTTCTCCCCCAGTAACACAGGACTTGAGCATTGATTTATGCCTTCTGTTCATCCACAACTATATCTCACATATTGTTTGCTGTGATTTTCTGAATCCATTCTGTTGTTTGTTTAGTTCTGACAGTTTTGCAGTACTTGGGGAAGGGGCTGCTCATTTTGGTGTTTCTCATATTTTTTAGTTTTCTCATGAATTCTGAGAACCCAGGGCAAGAAAGGAAGAGAACATGGGCTTTGAAGCCACACGCTGAACTAAAATGCTCTCCCCTTTGAGGCTCACCTAGCATCTATGCTACTTTCTTTTAGGCAGCAGGCCAGAACATTTCTTTTTTAACTAAGGTTTTAAGTAGTGTTTACAGTCTGCTTCTAGCCAAATGGCTGTTACAAAAACCTTTTAGATTGCTAGATGTTTTCCAGCAGCTTGAATAACCCTGACTAGTCTGATTTTTTCAGAGCTTGGACACTAAGCAGGGTCAGCCTTACTTAGTAGTTGGGTGGGAGATCACCAAGGCAGACTGGGGTTGCGATGCAGAGGAAGGCAATGGCAAACCACCACTGCTCATCTTTTGCCTTGAAAATCCCATGGTCCTGGGGTTACCAAGAGTTGGTTATGACTCGATGACACACAGTTATGTTTTATGCTCTGGGGTTTTTTGGTGTGCTTTTATTTTTATGTTCTGGGTTGTATTGGCTAGGTTTTGAATGGTTTGATCTTTTCATGATTTTAGCTTGTGAGCTGTCTTAAGCAGATCTCTGAAGAGGTGGCATATAAATGTTTTAAATACATAAAACAAGAAACTGCATAGAGGGGGTTCAGGACGGACAGAGGGGTGTGTTGGACATTAAAAGTTTCACGTGTTTGCGCCATGTGATCATACTCTGCTTGGAAGTGCTGCCCTGCCCTCAGACTGAGTGAAGAAGTGGAGTTTCTGCCAGGTGCAAGACTACACCTAAAAGACTGCAGCATTCTTTTAGAAACATTCCATGGGACCAGTGTAATTTCATTATCCAAGGGTGGGACACAATATAAGTCATGCCAGAGAACAAAAAAAATGCATTCAATTTTAAGAGGCCTTGACAGCTTTTGGTGTCCAAAACTGGCTCTAAGATTAACAAACGTCACTAACAGCCTTCCTGAAGTATGGGTTGTTTAACATGCTCTGTCACAAAGAAATGGGTTGAAAAGCAAAAAGGAGTTTTCCTGTGTAGTCCTTCCTAGCACAGTCTTTCGGTTTTTCTGTTTGCTTTTGTTGCCAGGCAGTTGCCCTACACCAGCTGTTTCAAAATATGCTCAACCACACCCAGATGAGGGGCTCAGGACTTACTTTACTCCAGGGACCACTGTGACCTATATCTGTCGCCGAGGCTATGACAGCATCCCTGGAATAAGTCCACTTGTAACTTGTCTTCAGAATAACACTTGGTCAGAAGTTCCTGTTTTTTGTAAAGGTTAGTATAATGCTCCTGCAGTTAGCAGCAATGCAAGAGCTACTTTCACCTACACTATTTTCTAGCCATAAGTCTTATGACATTAAGAATTTCAGAAGATAACAGTATTTTGTTTTACATGCAAGTTTAGAGACTGGTGCAGTAGTCATTAAATGACTATAGTTTTTAAGAAATTGAGTGATAGCACAGACACATGGTATGCAAAACTAGTATTCTGGAAAAAAAATGATCCAGAAGTATTAATAGTGAAGAAAACATTGGGTGCCAGATACAAAAGTTTTAAGACTGTCTACAAAAATAAAAACATAGAGCTAAACATGCTTATGGCCATTTCAGTTGATTTAAATGCACTAAAATCTGTGTTGGATTGCAGCCCAGGGCTTCTGTGGGTGCAACAGGGTTATTTTGTTCTATCACCGCCAGTACCAGCCTCAGCTACTCACAGTGTTGGCATCTGCTTCTAAAATTTCCTCAAGTTTCAGGTGTGATTTGTCTAACAGTGTAGGTTACGACGCCTTGAAACTGGAGGTGGATCATATGCATTCTTCATGCCCCTCTGATCCCAGGCTAGTGTTAAATTGTTCCTCAGTTAATGCTGTACTCTGGTCTTGCATGCTAATTCCCAACCTTGCTCTCCTCTAGGAAAATCATGTGGTGATCCAGGAAAACCACAAAATGGCAGAGCTGTTATTCTAACTGATCTCCTGTATCGAGCAAAAGTAAATTTCATCTGTGATGAAGGGTGTGTATTGAGTTAGTTGTACTAGATGAGCTACAGACTTTGTTATGATATTAAAGTATGGGTCAACTCTGGAGAACAGAACAAATCCATGGACTTTCTGATTTCACCAAAAGAATTTGGTAT
The DNA here is from genome assembly GCA_029233225.1 of Lepidodactylus listeri. Classification (NCBI taxonomy): domain Eukaryota; kingdom Metazoa; phylum Chordata; class Lepidosauria; order Squamata; family Gekkonidae; genus Lepidodactylus; species Lepidodactylus listeri. The sequence continues at coordinate 64,100,387 of JARCFY010000002.1, read as the reverse complement.
AAACTGTAGAACCTTTGGGAGAGCTTGGTGCAAGTCATTCCGTGCAGATGATCAAGAAGGTTCAGGTAGAATACTACTGTTTACTGCTTTAAATTGCTACATTTTGTATTGGAAAAAAGTTGTAAAATGTTTGCAGTTGGGGTCTGTTGCAAGAAAAACGTCAGTTTATTTCAATAATTAAAAGGATTGTGGTATTTTACGTCTCAGTAAAATAGTGTCATTAAACATGAAGAAAGAGGATAACAAAATCTTTATATCTAATAGCCACTCTGTGTTTTCTGTGAAGATTCTTATTTATGTCAACAGAGGGCTCACTCTCCCCCAACAGCTTTTCCTACATAGCCAGGGGCCTTTCTGGGTCTGCAGAAAAATCCAAAAAGTAAAAAAAAAAACCTTCAGGGACGGTTGAATTCTCCCCAATACCTTTTGAAATGTTCTGTAGAATGTTCGGGGGGGGGGGGTGCTTCTGACTGGCTCTGTCAGTAAAAGGGAGGGGGAAGGGCCCTTTCTAGGCCTATTTTGGCCTTTGAGGGAGGGAGCCTTGCACCAGGCCTGACATGAGTTGCCAGTAGAGATTTTGTGGTGGACTATAAAGAGGGCTGGGTTTAGGGAAGGGAGAGGCCTCAGCTGAGTATAGTGCCTCGGAGACCACCCTCCAAAGCAGCCATTTTCTACAGGGAGACAGACCTCTGCTTTCCAGTTGTAATTCTGGGGGGTCTCCAGGTCCCCCTTGGAGGTTGGCAACCCTAGGCCTGGCAGCAATCTAGGGTTGCCAGGTCCCTCCTGATTTGCATGACTCAACTAGGCCCGGCTGCTTGCTACTGTTCATCAGCAGACACCCTATGAAAGCCGGTGAGGTGCAGTAGTTAGAGCTTCGAAGTAGGGTCTGCAAGACCCATGTTCAGGTCCCCATCTTGCGGTGGAAGCTGACTGGGTGATTTTGGACTAGTGACATACTTTTAGCGTAACCAACCTCACAGGGTTGTTGTGCAAATAAAAAGATGAGAGAATAATGTAAGCTGCTTGGGTCCCCACTGTGGAGAAAGACTATAATTTTCCCAGGTAGAGGCTGTGGGGAGAGGAGTGGAGATGGGAATCTGAAGATAGAGAGGCATGTAAAGGTAGGTTGGCTGTTGGGTGGAGCTTGGAGAGGGTGGGATTTGAGGAGGGGAGGAACTTCAGACCAGTGTAATGTTATAGACTTCACCCTCCAAACCAGCCATTTCCTCCATGAGAACTACCATTGCCAGCCTCCAGGTGAGGGCTGGAGATCACCCAGAATTACAACTGCTGTCCTGGTGACAGAGATCAGTTCCCCTGGATAAAGGGGCTGCTTTGGAGGGTTGTGTCTATGGCATATTATACCCTTCTGAGGCTGCTTGCCTCCCCAAGCCTCACTGTTCCAAGGCTCCACCTCCAAATCTCCAGGAATTTCCCAACCTGGAGCTGGTAGTCCTAAGGTGAATTGATCTCTGTAGCTGGGAGATCCATTGTTATTCCCAGAGCGCTGCCACTGCTGCTGTGGGAGGAGAGGAAGCAGGTGGCTGGCTGGGAGTACCACCACTGCTTCTGCTGTGTGGGGTGGGGGAGGAATCAGGCAGGAGGCTGGGAGAGTGATGGGGCAGAAAGAGAGAGTGATGGGGTGGGGGTCAGAAAAAAAAGCGTGATGAGGTGGGGAGGCAGAAGAACAAAGAATGATGACGGGTCAGAAAGAGAGAGGAAGTCACATGCATGGAGAAAAGATAGTAAGAAAAGGGGGACAGAGGGAAGAAATAGTGTGAGGGAGGTAAGGGGAGAGGGGAGGAAGCAAAGGTGTGAAGAATGGGATAAGCATCCCACAAGTTTCTTACAGGTCTCCACTTGTAAACCTCTAACCAGTGATATTATGGGGAGGGGAACTGCTTTTTCCAAAGTTCACTTTTTCAGATATAGTCATTGGTTCCTCTAATTATCTCTCTTTTTTCCTCTCTTTTAAAAGAGGCCTGTGGGGCTTTTTGCAATTTCAGCCCGTGGTTGTTTTATGTTACATAACACAAGGTGGTGCTCTAACAGGAGGAGAGAAAGGTTAGGGAATACATTGCCTGCCTCTGTGCATCTGCAGAGGGAAATTCTGAACTTTTACAGATCCACCCTTCCTGCCCCTCTTATCTTCAAATTTCTGTTTGATCAGCCTCAGATTCAGTAGAAACTGGTGCCAAATTCCTTAAAAGAGTACAGACAAACTGATTGTTGGATTTGAAGGAGAAACTGTGTAAAGAGGAATTAAGAAAATATCTTTTAACAACTCTACCTCTAATCTAGTTTTCTGAATTTCCTTGTCAGATCTTTCACATAGAAGCTGCAGGGAAAACTGTAGCAAATCCATGTTCCTTTACTGGTATCGAATATATTGTATATACTCTGTAAAAAGTAAAGGTCTCTACTGCCCAATTATTTTCCTTACCTAATTATTAATTTGAATATTCACAAGTACCTGGGGAGTATAAACCAAAGAGGACCCAAAACAGAGTTCAGTGTGAGTTCACACACTGAAATTTGCGGCCTCAAGCCCATTTAATTCTGTGTTGGACTCTGAGTAGGATTATTTTGCTTTGCTTATAAAATACAACATTTAGTATGCAGTGATTTTTACATTTGACAAGCTAATGCCAGCTTTTGGGAAGCCTTTGGGCTATTTTACCTAAGATGTTCTCAGACTGTCCAGAAATGGTGAGGAAATGGCTGCTCTTGGGGGGAGGACAGTAGCGGAAATACGGGATGTGAACTGAGAGGACATCCCAGAGGCCTTTGCTCTGTCAACTGTGATGGTGGGATGCACCACACATGAAATTTGGCAAAGTCAGTGTGTAGTGACCAGCCCCCCACATTGCTCTTAATAGTGGTTGCACTCTTTATCTGGCCTGAGTCTACTGGTCTCTGTGCCAAAAAATACAGCTAAAACATCAAGTTTGGGACAAAATATGTTACAACTAGCCAGCCAGCTCTGAAAAGTTAGAGCCACCTTTTAAAATGTAATAAGAGGAAGAGAGGGAGGGAGCGTGGCATTGTGTTTGTAATGGTGGATGCTTGAACCCAAGGTTCTGGTTCCTTCCCCACCTTTTTCTCCCATATGTAAGTAAAAACTTTATACAAGCTCTCCAAAATATGGGAAAGTTGGGGGAAGGTAAACAGAAAAGGTTCAGATGGAGTAACCTCAGATGGAGTCATTTCTCCCCTGGAGATCAGTGAGATCCATCGGAGATGGATAGAGCTAACAGCCTCAAGATGGCGTTGGGACAACATTTGTTAAATCAACCTGAGACATCCCAAACAAACAACAATCTTTTAACACATTTGAAAATGGTGGAGAAAGGTACTCTTGAAAAGATGTCTACTTTGTCAGAACAACTTAATGATATCAAATTGTTTTTGGCTCAAGTGATGCAGAAAGCTGAGACTGGGGTTAACAGTACAGAAGGAGACTCGTGTACTTCAGCAAGTGACTTGTACTATGAAGGGGAGACTTTTATTATTGGAAGCCTCTGCGAGACAAGGCAACCTAAAATTTAGAAGCATGGCTGAAGGAGCTGAGAAAAATACAGACTTGAATAGTTTTATGGGAAGCTGGATTGCAATGGAATTAGAGCTAGAAGAGGGTCTCCCCCAGTACTAACTAATGCATGTAGAATCATAGCTGTTAACAACCCCAAGAGAAAACTCCCAAGGGATATAATTATTACAATCGCGGACAATAGAGTAAGGGAAAAAATCTTGGATACAGTTAGAGAAAAGGGCTCTCTTCAATACCAAGGTACTGCCTTGGTATTCCCTGACATCCCGGCAGAAGTATCTTTCTTATATATAAAGCTGTTTTCAAAGCGGCAAGATTCCATGGGGCGCCAAAATCAGTTCGCTGCAAGAACTGCCACTCAAAACGGTGTCCTTGCCCATTGGCTGCATTCCCTCCCTGCTAGCTGGAGAACTAAATAAAGACTTAGAAAAGAACTGATAAGGGTAACACTGATTGATGTATAAGCATTTGGAATGGGAGGAGGAGGGAGGGGGGTTCCTCAGAGTTTTGTGGCCTCTCTGTATAACCTTGTCCCAGGAAAATGGAGGAGTTTACTCTATTTTTTACTAGAAGTTACTAGTCAGAACCTGTGTGACGAGGCATAGATACTTTAGTAAGCACTTTCTAAACTAGTTAGATCAATTACAGCTAGTAAATTGGTTTGGTTGTTTTGGAATGGTTTGCTGATTGAGGAGAGGGTGAGGGAAGAGGAAGTTCTGACTACTTAAACATAAATCGGTCTGTTTAACATTGAACTGAAATTCTGTCTATTTCCAATACAGATCAGTAATACAAAATTAATCAGTTAAGGTACTGCATGTGATCATGTTTACAGGATTTAAAAATTCTTTCTATTGAATTTAGATATATTGTATTATGGTTGTTGAAGACTGGTTGGAATTGTATTAGGGGGGAAATGGTGAAAATAAAGAAACAATAAGAGAAGGAAGAGGAAAGAAACTTGAGCAAAGTACCTGGGGAAAAAAACAAATGATACCTGATTCTGTTTCTCCTTTCCATCTGCATCAGGTGAGAAAGGAGAAGATAATCATTTATGTAGCCTGGTTTCAGCGCATTCGAGGATTACCTTGAATTGGTTTCATAAGCAAATAGGCAGGGAACAGTTTCTGTAAATTGTTGCAAATCTACTGTAGGTGCACAGAAGCAATTGCACTGGAGTTAATGATGCAAAGATGATGGGTTGGATCCAAAAGAGTGTTTCTGCAGAATGATTTCTGTCCATGGAGTGTGACTTTCTCTCCTCCTACTGTGATCCCTTTTGGTTATGTGCACAAACCTTGAGAGATCAGCTTGTTCATCTTACCATACCAAAAAAAACAAGGCTCAATATGGATAGCACCTCATACATGCCTGTAGTTTTAGTGGGAGAAATCCTCAAAGACACTGAGGTCTTATATGAGCTAAGGTTTCCTTTTGTTTATAATAGAAAAATGTGTGTTTTATAGTGAGGAACCATTAAAGGGACTCCAGAGCAGTAAGATAAAAAGAAATCTTTTTTTTTTTTAGGTACGGATTAAAAGGGTCACCTTTTACCCAGTGTTCAGCGAAGAGTAATATTGTCAAGTGGAATAAGGAGCCTCCAGATTGCCAACGTACGTTTCTCCCTGTAGTTTTAGATTGCATAAACCTGGAATGTTTAATATTCTAGAGCAATGCTCCCTCTAAGCTGCAGAGTCTTGCGAGCAGAAATTCTGTTTTGTGAGCTACTGGCATTAAAGTTGTGAGCAAGCAATTTGGCTGCTGTATAAATTAGTTTGCTTTGGAACCATCCTTCCTGAGCTAAGACAAAAATGTGTGAGGCTAAAAAACTGGAAGCTAGCTCACACTAACTCAGTGTAGAGGGAACACAGCTCTAGAGGCATGTGAGCCCAGTGATGTGTGGTTTCCAGAGACTACTTAATTGGTAAATTTTCTAATGCCCTAAATTCAGCATGATCTGATTCAGCATATTTGTTTTAACTTGTATTTTTTAAACAAAACTGTCAAAGACTGAGGGTTGTGACCCACCACATTGTTGCAAGGATCCCAGCATGTGGGACCCTGGAACAAATCCCTTCTGATAGTTTGGCCGAGACTGAGTTTGGACTTTCACACACACAGTAGAACACACCAATAAAAGCAACAGGCTTTATTGAAAAAGATTAGAAAAGTGATTCAGGCTTAACATAAGCAAGAATAGGCAGGTGCATCAAAATAACAAAATCTGTTTTCCTATGTACACATACATAAGGGATGGCAGGCAGGTTACAATATCTTCAAATCAGCCTAAGTAACAAAACAACAGGTTGAATACCTGGCCATGCAAGTAAAAACTTGTCCCAGATGTTGTAAGCTGACTTTATAGGAAAACTGGACCACTGACCCCCTGACCAGCAAAAACATGATCCAGAAGTAGAAAACAGCAAGAGTCCAGTAGCACCTTAAAGACTAACAAAATATGTGGCAGGGTATGAGATTTCGTGAGTATCCGCTCACTTCTTCAGATGTACCTGAATTTAGCACTTTGTATGGAAGTTATTTTTATTGGCAGTACTTCTAAAAATTTAAAGATAATATAGTCTGTATATCCCTTAGATTGCTTACATTTAAAGGCGGGGGGGGAATAGGCACTGAAAAGTGTTGGTAACAAATTGTAACACAACCAAAGCACTGAGAATGATTGTTAGTTCTGTATCACATAGAGGCAAATCTGAGTCAGAACTACTTCAATACATTCTCTTCCACTAAAGCAGGGATGCAAACATCTTTCTTGGCACCCACCAAGTGTTTTTAGAAAGTGGGTGGGGGCAGTTGGGGCTCTCCCCACATAAACCTTGACAAACTGAATTAAAGGAAGTGTCATCGCATGGGCTCATCCTACATGGCCCCATATACCTCACATCACGTGATGGGTTACTGCAGCTCCTGTGACCCCATGTAATGAAGCAACCCATCTTTGTGATTGCAGAAATGGCTGGCTGCCATTTAAACCTAACAGCTGAGCTGTGGACCCCAGAGAAGGGGGATCACCCGGGAAGGGGCTTCCCTTCCCCCTTTCTCTCGGCTGTGGCTTGCAGCAGCCAGGAGAAAAGGGGGGATCACCGGAGAAAGGAGTTCATTTAACCCTCTGGTTTTGCTTCACCCTCTTCAAAGAAGTGCAGAGTAAAACTGAAGGGTTAAATGGCTGCCAGCCATTTAAACTTAACAGCTGAGTTGCAGACCCTGAAACACAGGTTTAAATGGCTGCCAGCCATTTAACCCTTTGGTTTTGCTCTCCACTACTTTGAGGGGGGGGGTTCAAAACCAGAGGGTTAAATATGGGGGAGCAAAACCAGAGGGCATTTCACCTCCCCCCTTTCTGATGGCCCAGCTGTCTCAGGCTCCCTTGTGCAGCCTGTTTAAAGGGGCTGTGCAAGGGAGCCTGAGATAGCTGAGCTGGCAGAGAGAGTCCAAACATCCCTGGACATCTAAACCAAACTGGCCAAAGTTTGGTAAATGTCTGGAGAGTGCATATTCCCCAAACATCAGTTCCTGAGCCTCGAACCAGCCCTAGTTCGGCTTGAATTTTGGCTCATGAGGCAGTTCTTGCCCTCCCTGTTTCTAAATATGCAGAAATAGAAAAGAATTTAAACAAAAGAAAATTCTACTCTGTATGAAAATGTGTATTCAAGGCTTTGGTGCATACAACTGGCTTTGGGAGTTGTGAAACATGCTGACTTCAGCCACCAAAACCAGATTGGAATGGTGTTGTACTCCATGATATATTGGAATTTGTCTTGGGATAGTTGAATACACCCCAAATACAAGCTATTTTCATACCACTATCATTGAAGGAACATCATAGCCAAATAGTTGTACTTTGTTTGCCAATCAGCAGAAATTGTGGTAATTTTGATGTAGTGCTTTTCTGTCTTCCAGCAATCACTTGCTCTTCTCCTCCCAGTATCACTGGGGGCACTCATGATGGAGGAGGAAGTGTTGAGAATTTCGCCTATAACTCAACAGTAACTTACAGATGTGATAATGACTCTTTACTAGTTGGAGAGGCCTCTATTCATTGCACAACTGAAGATAATGCAAATGGGATCTGGAGTGGTCCTGCTCCTGAATGTAAAGGTAACTATTTGTGTGTGTGTGTGTATGTACTGTGCCTTTGTCCCTACTGGGAACCCAAATCGGTTTACATCATTCTTCTCTCCTTCATTTTATCCTCACATCAACCTTCAGTTAGGTATGCTGAAAGTGTGTGATGGGCCCAATGTCATCCAGCAAACTTTCATGGCAGAGTGAGGATTCAAACCTATGCTTCCCAGATCCTAATCCAAGACTTTAACTACTACAGCACACTAGCTCTCTTCTTCGTCTGTTGTTCAAAAAACAATATGTTCAGGCTGAAGCATGCATTGTCATGTCTTAAAGTGCAAGGCTTGGATCCTATGAACCAGTTAAGTTCCGTGTACAATTGATAGCCTCTAGCATGGAGTGCACTTCCTCTTCTGCTAAAACTTCCACAAGATCAATTATTTTCAGTGGGCCTTTGTGCAAACAGAAGTGATAGCAGAAGAATGTAGTTGGTGGCAAAGACTATCTAGCACACACAGAACTTGTTCATCAGGTCTAAGCTCAAATGCTTTAATGCCTGGCTTCTATCAAGTGCTGCTGGGAAAAGGTTTGGGAAGTTATAGGTGTTAACTAGGGATGCTTGAATGCCTGATAGTTTGGCTCGTGAACAGAAATGTTCCGTTCCCCCCCCCCCCCCCCAATAGTTCACTGATCTCTTCATTGGTATTTGGCAGGTTGTTTCACTGTACTTTTTCACCATATTCTTTCACATGTGTATTGATTCTCACACAAGTTTTACTGCCTCCCATCCTTGTGAAACTGCTCTGCTCTGCAGGCAGTTCTTTAAGTGACAACAAAAATATTTGTATATATAAATCAGTAATAAAGAAATGGTGTGTTTCAATAAATTATTAAAGTGTTCCTTGTTTTCAATGTTATACAGGGAAGGCATTGCATGTAGAAGACATTAAACAGTATTTTTAACTTCCATAAATATGCTGATTAGTATGGTGTAATATAAGTTATGAGGGCTATGTTGGCTCAGTGGTTAAGACATAGAACCACAGGCCAGAAGGTCGGTAGTTCGGAAGTTCGAGACCTGAGTGCCGCATGAAGGAGTGAGCTCCCGTCTCTGGTCCCAGCTCCTGCCAACCTAGCAGTTCGAAAGCAAGAAATTGCAAGTAGATATATAGGTACCGCTTGGGTGGGAAGGTAACAGCGTTCTGTGTGCCTCAGCGTCTAGTCATGCCAGCTACATGACCACAGAGATGTCTTCGGACAGCAATGGCTCTTTGGCTTGGAAACGGAGATGAGCACCGCAACTTTAGAGTCCTATCCAACTGGCTTTCGAGCAAGGGAAACCTGTACCTTTACCTAATATAAGTTATAAATGATGAATTAATTTTGCTACAGCACGAAAAAAAATGTTTAGGTTTGATGGGAAAGTATTGAATATATTTCAGTATTTCCCAGTGTCAGTGTTTTTCTTCTGGGGAAGTGTAACCAATAGATATCCTTTTTAGACAAGACAGGTGATTCTAAATGCATAAAAAATATGGTAGCTGTAGTTTGCCCTGATGGTCAGGAAGGTTCTGCTCATGATTATACAATTTTGAAATTTCTTTTCTCCTGTGATTTGTGTTGTAGCCATGACTCTGCTTACCAAACCGGTGTCTTCTAGTCGAGAGGCAGAGAAACATATTTCTTCAGGTGTGTTTAGAGGGGAAAGCTGCTTTGAGATTCTATGTAATTAGTTATAAGCTGCATCCACACATTACTGACTATTGTGCTAGAGTGATCATTCACAACCTGATTTTCCTGTTGTGCACAAAACAATTCAGTGGCAAATGATTGTGGCAGCACAATGGTAACACGATAGCAAACCATGTATAGATGTAGCTGTAAATGTTAGAAATACTATAAATAAATAGGTGACCTTAGTGCAAGGTTTGATGATCCAGTATATTCTTGAATGAAATTGGGTTGAGATTATTTAAACATAGTTCTAATAATGGTCTAGAAGAGGGTGTGGCAAGAACCATGTCTATGGGTGACACTTTTCCTAACAGCTAGTTTATTTTAGAAACCCCGGGTTACTTTGGGGCGGGAGGTGATCCTGAAATTCTGAGAGGAAAAGGGGAATGAAATAGCCAAACTCTCTGTGTTTGTGTGTGTGTGTAGCATGGTATAGCTATTGCTTGAATGCTTGCCTAAATGTCAAAGCTCCTTGCATATAGAAACGAGACATGTCAGGGAGAAATCAAGGCCAGAGCCCTTCTGCTTGGCGTACACTCTTGCTACTGTCTGTCTTGTGTCTTAGAATGTGCTTGTTATAATATACTCAACAGAATCTTCTATATGCTTCCAAGTTCTAAATATTAGAAACTAGATAGAAAATGTTACAAGATATTCTGATAATTCACCAACCTGAGCGGTGCTTGTTACCCATTGATCCATTATGTAAGGAAGTAAAAGGTAAAGAAGGTATTCATCTGAATCACTATTTCATGTATAGTAACTCACTGAAATTAGCATCCTTCAGTAATACCTGTTTAATGAGCAGCATGGTTTTTTAAATGGTGAGGTTTTACTAGAGACCACAGGAACTGTACCCTGCTGCCATGCTGGCCAGCTCAGTGCCTCCGGAAACTTACAAACAGTTGCCACCAGCCCTGGAAACCGAGCGTCTTTAACCATGAAGGCCAAATATAAACATTTAAAATACCCCCTTTAAAAAAAAACATAAGTCCTAAATCGGGGGTCCACGGCATGGTGCCCACCAAATGTTTTAAGAAAGTGGATGGGGCTTTTGCCTAGGAAGGCTTTCAGTTGACCAATACAGATTTGATTGGCTATGCAGATTTTTTTAGATGTTGCTTTTAAAATGTTGCAGCTGCCACCACAGCACAAGGATCTTCAGTTTGTGATTGAAAGTAAGCTGCAGCAGCCATTTTGTGATTGGCTCTGCCTCCTGCAGAAGTCAGTTTGTGGCAGCCATTTTCTGACTGCCCATCATGCTGTGTTAGAATTCCAACGATGCCTGTGGGCTCAGAAAAGCTGGGAGAGAAAAGCCTCTCGTCAGCGTTTTCTTTTAGAAGTCCCAACACTTTTATTGTTTCTTTGCCCTTTTTGATATATTTTTTAGTGCTAATTATCTTTTTTGAGATTAACTGTATACATTAGACGTGGGGTGTCAAACATGAGGCCCAGGGGCCGGATCAGGCCCCCAGAGGGCTTCTATCAGGCCCGCACTGAAACTGGCCATCTCCTGCTTCCAGTTCTTCTGCTGCTGCATCATAGCTTGCTTCGCCAAACTCTCTCAGTTCCTCAACCATTTCCACCTGGGTCCTAGACTCAGAACTCTGAGCATGAGATTTCTGTGGTAAATGTCAGTAAATCAAAAATAGGTTTTCCGCTTACACACCTGAACAGCATACTCAACAGCACAGACATTTTGATGCAATAATTCAGAGGAAGAGGTGTCAGTTATCAGATACTGTTAAATAAACAAAATATTGCAAGATTGCTAATGTTTTAAGCATGTTTTTAAGTAAAAAAAATTGTGTTTGTGTCCTTAATAAGTTTATATCTCTGGTACCTGGCATTACATTTTATGACACACGTGGTCCAGCCCAACAAGATCTCATTTATGTCAGATCCAGCCCTCATAACAAATGAGTTCGACACCCCTGCATTAGACAGTTTTCAGGCCAAGATAATAACCTGAAACTAGTCCCCCCCTTGTTTTTGTTTTTTAACATCCAGCCTGATGAACAGTTGTGGAAAACTTTCATACTGTTTTATGTATTTAATTCTAGTTGGCCTAGTGTGACAATGACACACATCCAAAAATACATGCATTCAGCAACACTTGGTCTCATTTATATATGTACTAAGAATAAGGCCTGTTGTGGAAATAAATACAATGGGCTCTAGTGTCCCGGGGCTCCCGGGAAGCCGCAGGGGCGGCGACTGGCAGGGAAGCGAGGGAACCCCCCTCCCCATCCCGAGGAGAGCCGGGCACACCTGGCGCCAACGTCGGGTCAGCAACCACTGGGAAACAGGAGCGGAGAACAGCCAGCACAACAGCGATGACAGCTGGAGGGCCTGGGGCTAGACAAGCCCGCGGACGGCCGCGGGAGTCGCGGAGGGGCATGGGAGAGACCACAGGGGCCAGCAGCAGCGTTAGCGCAATGGCATTGCTGAGGGCGACCGGGGCCGGAGGAGGCAGCGTCTACAGAGGAGCTGGGAACAGGAGGGAGGGGCCGGAAAGCAGTGAGTGCGAGCGTCCTCGTATTTACTGGGGGGCGGGGCTTGGGCAGAGGTGAAGCTGGGAGAACTCAGCAGAGAATAAAAAGGAGGAAATAGGAGCTGATGAGGAGGGAAACAGGACAGCCGGAGAAGGCGAGAGAGCGAAAGCCAGGAAAGGCACGAAAGAGAGAGAGAAGCGTGCCTGAAGTAGGCTTGTTCCTGGGCAAAGGAAGGGAGGGTGACACAACCCCCCCCCCCCCCCGTTGCCACATCTGAGGCTCTTCCTAAAAGCCTAGGTTCCCTCCTGAGGACCCGGTTCTGTCTCTGCCTGGCCGGCCCCCGTGAAGTTTATTCCAGGGCAAACCCCCCCCCCCACAGGTCAGCAACAGAGAGGTAGAGACATGATCCTAAGAGGCTGCTGCCATACCCTACCAGCCGGGGGCGCACCCCTGCACGCCCACATGGAGCACGACACTAGAAAGAGGCTCTGGGAGAGTGCCCTGGCCTTGAGCACTCAGTGTCAATTTGCTGTGGTGACCTCAGCAGGGTATAATGACACAGAGTCCACCATTTTCTCCAGGGGAAGGTCTCTGCCATCTGAAGAGATCTCCAGGTCCCACCTGGAGATTGGAAACCCTAGGGGGAAAGTCAGCCACACAGCAGGGGGTTGAAGGGAATGGTTTGATGGTTGCTGGCCCACCTCATTAGCCAGCCAGCCATGGTGGAGCTAAGCAGGAGAAAGAGCCTGAGGAATTTCACACAGCCAATATGTTCCGTTTCAGGAACTCTTCAGTAACAATTTCTGTCAGGCATTTTACACAGAACCGTATTAGTACCAGTTCCCTAACGGAACATATTGGCCCTTTCACACAGAAACATGCCTCTCCCATTGGGGAAGCATTCCTGAGCCGCTTTTCCTTGAAACCTCCTCCCAAGCGTTCTTCAGTTCTTTGTACCAGTCCTGAAGCACTACGGGGTGCTGTGTGAAATGCCCCCTCTTTCTGACAGTTTATTCTGGGCACACTAGCAGTGTGTGGGGGAGGGGGTTATGCTGATAGTCCATTGTCGTTTCACTGACAGAAGCAGGCCACTGAGGGGACAGTTAGACCCACCTGGCAGTGGGTGGAGGAGAAGAGTGGACCCAGCACCCAGTCGGTCCTTCCCCTTCGCTGGCTCCCTCCAGACTGAGGCTGAAACACTGGCCAGTGGCTCTGTGGGCGGAACTGAGGCAAAGCAGGGAGAGAATGCAGCCAGTGGCCAGGGACCCCCTTTTGAGTGGCAGTCCGTCCAGCCAACTGATTTTGGCACCCCATGGAATCTTGAATACGGCTTTATATAATAGGAAAGATATACAAAATTCTGAATGCATGTATTTTTGGATGTGTGTCATTGTATAATAAGGAATACTGACCACTGTGGAAGGCCCATAGGGGCCAAAACATGTATGATCCTTAGGTCAAAGGTTTTATCCATCAGTTTGATGTGTTCTGCAATTAGTTCTTAATGAACCTAGTTTTAAATATCTGATACTTGGGCTGTCTCTTTTAATTTAATTTTGTTTTATTTACGTGTACACCCTTATAAATGTCTATATTTTTCATAATTCATTTGTTAGGTTGACCCTCTCGGTTCGCATCTAGTTGAGGACAGCCAGATGCTTTTTGGGCTGAGGATCACCAGTAGGTGGTTATCCCTTGAGTGTAAAGCTCGTAGGTGGTTAGCCCTTGAGTGTAAAGCTCTTTGGGGGATATATCAGGAGAGGCAGCCCTGAAGGTATGCTGTTCCCAGAATGTTTAGGGCTTTAAAGGTTAGTATCCAAACCCTGAACCTGATCCAGTGTTCAACCTGGAGCCAGTACAGTTGGCGGAACACCAGTTGAATGTGGGCTCTGAACAAAGTTCCCATGAGAACACATGCCGCTGCATTCTAGACCAGTTGTAATTTCCAGGCCAGTCTCAAGGGTAGCCCTGCGTAGAGCGAGTTACAGTAGTCTAGTCTGGAGATGACCATTGCATGGATCACTGTAGTTTGGGGTAGTGGTTAAGTGTGCGGACTCTAATCTGGGAGAACCGGGTTTGATTACCCACTCCTCCACTTGCAGCTGCTGGATGACCTTGGTCAAGCCATAGTTCTATCACAGCTGTTCTCTCAAGGACAGTTCTGAAAATAGCTCTCTCAGCCCCACCTACCTCACAGGGTGTCTGTTGTGGGAAGGGGAAGGGAAGGGTTTGTAAGCCACTCTGAGACACTGAGTGAAGGGTGGGGTATAAATTCAAACTTCTCTTCTTCTCTAAATCAGGACAAGACAGGAAGAGGGCCAATTGCCTGACTTGGCACAGATGGAAAAACGCCAGTCTGGCCACATTCGTCTCTGGGCCTTCGTTGAGAGGGAAGCCTCCAGAGTCACACTCAAGCTTCTGACAGTTGGCACTGGTGTTAAAGGCACACTGTCAAGAGCTGGAAGTTGGCACCCTAATTCTGGATTTCCTTGGCCCAGCCACAGTACCTCCATTTTAGATGGATTTAGTTTCAGCAGGCTCTGTTTCAACCAACCAACCAACCACAGCCTCCAAAACTCTGGTCAAATATCTGGGGTGGTATTTGGTTGGCCATCCATCAACAGATACAGCTGGGTATCATCTGCATACCTGGTGACAACCCAGCCCAAAACTCCATACCAGCTGGACAAAGGGGTGCATATAGATGCTAAATAACATTGGGGAGAGGATTGCCCCTTGGAAACACCATACACCAAAGGATATCATGGCAAGACCGTCTCCCCTAGCGCCATCCTCTGTCCCTAACCTTGGAGAAAGGAGACAAACCACAATAAGGGTGTGTCAGACACTGCTGTCAAATCAAGTAATAGCATCGTTGACCCACTTCGACCCAGCTGTCTACGGAGATCGTCTGTGTGGGCATTTGGAGCTGTCTCTGTCCCGTGGCCAGGACGGAAGCCAGATTGGAATGGATCCAGAGCCAAAATGTCTTCCAGGAAGACCTGGAGCTGTTCTGCTGCTGCGCTCTCAACTTACCTTACCCAGGAATGACAAATTTGAGACTGGGTGGTAGTAGGATCTAAAGATGGTTTCCCTGAGAGCAGCCTCACCACTGCCTCTTTTAGCCTCCTTGGAAAGACCCCTGATCTCAGGGACAGATTTACAATGTCTACTAAGGGGGTCCATATTCTATCGCTACTTGCTTTTACCAGCCATGATGGACAAGGGTCTAAGAGGCAAGTGGTAGGCTTCACACGCCCAGGATTCTGTCCACATTGGCCCAAGAGACTCTGCTGAATTGGTCCAATACTGGATCCGAAGACAGTTAAGGGGCCTCCAGTTCACATACTGTATCAATACTGGTAGGCAGGTCCTAGCAGAGCAACAAGACTTTATGTGTAGACGTGATAGCACTGCTAAATTGTGTGTGTATAACTGCTATCTTAAAACCAAATTCAAATAGTATTTGCTATGCGAAGACATTTCGTTTATATTTTGCCTCACTGTCTTCTTTCACCCCTCCTTCTCTCTTCCAACCACAAGCACTTCTGCTTATGAATGTTCTTGTTGTTGTTCCTGTTGCTTCAGGAATCAGAGTTAGCCAAAGGAAAAAAGGGATAACCCATCATATGCTTTAGTTTCGGAAATCTTCAACCGATTTTTCATTTCTTCTGTGCAGCATCACTGTGAATATATCAATCTGATATTTCTTTCACTTTTTTAGACTTCTTAGGGTTTTTCTTGCATGCATGTAGAAACTAGGAAAAATGCAAATTGTATTTGAATTTTTGAAGCTCCACTTCAACAGAATATGTGAAATTAAAACTAGAATTGAATAGATGCTAATTCTTGTAAGCCTAGAACATTGCCTGATCTTTAGATGAGAATAGGACAGCCCTTTCATACATGAAGCTCCTTGAATGCATGGGCACTACTGAATGCACCCTGCAGAGCAACGCCTGTGAAAACTGGAAAATATATTCAGTGTTTCTTGACTCATTCTGTGGGTCTGTATTTCTTTCCTGCTCTTCAGCTTTTATAATTTGAATCAAGATAAATCCAAAGCATGCAATTTTATGAGACATGGTTTGCAGAAATAAGGGAAATGACCTAATTTGGCCCCTGAAAAGGTATATGTTTTATTTTTTAAAAGTCATTTTAATATTTAAAGATAAATCAAGCAGCTCAGTAGTCAGTGGCAGCTGGTTCATTGAAATGTATGCTTTCCATATAATATTTGGGAGATGGCAAGCTCTGCAGTCAGCACAGTTGTCTCTGCTTTGATTTCTAAACCCCTGTACGTTTCTGTACATTTCTTTGTATGGCCATGGAGAGGGTAGAGGACAGTGCATACTTCTTGCTGGTGCATCTTTTACTGCACTGTTAGCAATTGGGCTAATTTCTATGAAGCTATTAGTTGTGATAGAATATATAATTTTAACACATTTTCTTATATTAGTCTAGTGTGTTAGTTTGAAGACTTTCCCTAAGATCACATGTTCAAATAGGCAGTTCAGTTAGTTGAGAGTGCTTGCATAAACCTTAGATATAAAACTGTTAGAACTATTCCTTGCTCTTCTTGTCTACATTTTGGAACCCACAAACATTACACTATTCACGTATGTGTACAGGCTACTCTGGATTGTCATGCTTTTTGTAACATTTAAAGCAACTCAAACAAGGGGAATTCGTGGAGTCCTATTGTTCGCAGGAAGTGTCTTAAACAAGATTAACTGCTAAGAGGACTAAACTTGTAATTAGGCCCTCATTCTTAGCTTAGTTGTGACAGCAGGAAAAAAATATATGAGGAATAAATAGTTTTGGGAGTGGACAAAGGATTAGAAGAGGGGGAAAAAATCCTCCTTGCAACTTGCTGATTGGCACTCATTGTAGTCTGAAGCTTCCTACACTGAATTAAAATCCCATTTTATCACTTGCACATTTTCCCTATTAGACAAATAGCATCTTTGCCAGTAGGGGGTAATTTACATACAGGAAAACATTACAGGAGAAAGAATGGAAGTGTTTCCCCAGGAGAAGTAGTCCTGCTAGGTCTATTCCAGCAGAAAGGAAACTGACCTATGAAAACTTGTGCCAGTATTAAGTAGCCTCAACTGCCAGAGTCTACTTCATCAGGTATATGACAAAGTTCAGTGGATGGAGAATACATCTCTAAATGAACCTTAGCGATAGAATGTTTTAGAGCAAGTGTTAAATGCAACAAATTCTTCCTGGAAGCATTTATATGTTGAGATTCTAATTCTTGTTCCAAGGAATGTTTAGCGTTTCAGACTTCACTTTTTGAGTCCACTGCTAAATGCAGTAGAAAAGAGCAAGAGTCCAGTAGCACCTTAAAAAGTAACAGAATTTGTGGCAGAGTATGAGCTTTCGTGAGTCACTGCTCACTTCTTCAGTAATGCAGTAAGTGCAGGGATAATTTGGGGCCAGCCCAGGAGTGGGCACTAGGGCAGCCACGGGCCAAATCAGATTTGGCAGTGGCTTAAAAAGTGGCTAGAGGGGAGGGGGTTTGAGGGAGAGGCTCCAAATTTACGGGGTAGCTGCTGGAGCCTCTCCCTCAAATAATCACCAAGTTTCAAGAAGATTGGACCAGGGTGTCCAATTCTACAGTTCCCCAAACAGGTTGTCCCCATTTCCTCCATTGTTCTCTATGGTGGGAAAAGAGTAATGTTTTTTCCCACCATAGAGAACAATGGAGGGGATAGGGCAACCTGTTTTGGGGCCCATAGAATTGGACCCCCTGGTCCAAACTTCTTGAAACTTGGTGGGTATTTCGGGGAGGGGCCCCAGCAGCTACACTGCAAGTTTGTAGCCTCTCCCTCAAATACCTTCTCCTCCAGCCCCTCATATACCCTATGAGTTTTTGCCATTGACTTCAATGGCCCATAGGGTATAATGGAGCAGAAACTGACATTTGGGCAGCGGAATGATTCCTGAATTGCTGAAACTGACATGCGGGGGGTCATTCAGGATCCAGAACAGATGCAGCCTGATTTGTCCCGATCTGAATCGGGCCAAAAAAATTTCATTTGCACACACCTAGTGGGCACAAATGGCAGTGGTGGCAAGCCCGTCCCCCAGCGGTCCTGTGGAGGAAGTGAAGTGAGAAGGGGTTTAAAGTTTAAACCCCTTCTGTTTAGAATTGTGCGGCTGTGGCGGCGGCACAATCTGTATATTCTATGGGGCCCTTTTCACTTCGCTCCCCCTCCACCGCCTGCCTTGGCAGGCCAGCTGGGGAAGGGGAGGGGAGGCTTTTGAAGATGCCCCCCTGCTTCCCTTTCTGACACACTTCAGTGATGTCAGGGGGCGTGGCATATGCTAATGAGTTATGCTAATATGTATGCTAATGAGCTCCTGCACCTCTTTTTCTACGAAATGACCCCTGGTAAAGTATATAGTTTAAAAGCATTAAACAAACTATAACTTATGCACTTACTAAAATACAAACTATACCTACTATCTGTGTGCATATGCTAATGCTGAACGCTCTGCAGTATACTCACTAGAAGAAAAGCCAGCCTCCCAATTAAAAAACCAGACAAATATATTATGAGAAGAGTTTAAAAGTGGATTTAGGAGAGGGGAATATATTGTGCATGTAGTACTAGTGGCTTTCTTTTGAATTGCTCTCCTGCTGGTTCATAGGATGGCCTGACAGCCGTGCTCCAAGGGGAACTGCCATGTCGTCACTGTTACACCCTTTTAAAAATCTGGCTGATAAATGTGGGCTTCAGCATGGCAGTGAGAAAGCACACTGTCTCCAAAGGACTAAAGTAAACAAACTCAACTAATATTTTTGCAAAACGGTATGGTATTCAGGGGTCCTTTGGGGCCGGAGTGAGGCGGAGCAAAGCTCCGCCAGCTCAGGGGTGGCCACTAGGGCAGCCACGGGCAGAATCAGATTCTCTGATCTGATTCGGCCCACTGCCGAATTGCCGCCAAAATTTGGCGGCAACTTTAAAAGCGACTGGAGGGGAGGGGGTTTGAGGGAGAGGCTCCAAACTTGCAGGGTAGCTGCTGGGGCCTCTCCTCGAAATACCCACCAAGTTTCAAGAAGATGTTTGGGGGCCCGTAGAATTGGACCCCGTGGTCCAATCTTCTTGAAGCTTGGTGGGTATTTCGAGGAGAGGCCCCAGCATCTACCCTGCAAGTTTGTAGCCTCTCCCTCAAACCCCCTTTCCTCTAGCCCCTCATATACCCTATGAGTTTTTGCCATTGATTTCAATGGCCCATAGGGTATAATGGGGCTGAAACTGACATTCCCTTTCTGACACACTTCCGGTGATGTCAGGGGACGTGGCATATGCTAATGAGTTATGCTAATGAACTCCTGCACCACTTTTTCTACGAAAGGACCCCTGATGGTATTACTGGCTTGCCCTGAACTGGAAGGCTTAAGGGTACGTGACTTTGTCAGATCTCAGTCAGAAGCTAAGCAGGGTCATCTTATTTTATTCTTGCAAGTGAAATACCTGACTTTGCTTGGCAGCTATGCATTACAGGCAGACTTGAAACTGGAAGGAAAAAACTTAGACCAACTATATTTAGAAATTACTGATATTTGCCCATAATTTCTGTAGTGAAAATTGCCCTACTTAGGCTACAGGCATTGTAAAATATATTCTGTCTCTTGTGAGATAGTACTGTGGTACAGCTTTATTGGACTTGAGCAGAAATGAGGTAAAGCAGCAGCCTACTCCTCCATCAGCTGGTTTATGATTCAAATGTAGAATACCCCTACACAGCAACACTTTGATTACCTGAAATTAGAACTCATTTTGATGGCCTCATTCTAGTGTTAAACAGTACTGAATAGATTGAATCAGAAACTATTTATATACCTGAATTTAGAACTATTTGTTGATAAGGCCTCTAGAGATTGCTGTTAGGCAGAATCTAACAAACGTCTTTACTTGACAAAGGGATCCAAGGGTTGATTTTGTCATAAAGCTCTTACTTCGCCTCTTGTATTATTCTTGAGTTAGAGATGTTTGCAGCAGGTGCAAAAACATTAAGATGACATTTGTATGAAATACTTGGAAGAGAAGCAAGATAAAAAGCCCAGAATATCCAATGGTTGTTTTCTTTTGTTTTTACTTTTGCCACCATTCAGCCCCTTAATTGCCAAATTACTGAAGGTTGATATATATTAAAGGACTTGTATTGCAGGCAAAGTGGTTGTATAGACTCAGATTTATACCTCTATATTTGACAAAAGAACATTAATTCACTTTAAATGTAGGTTTATAAATTACAAGTGCCCTTGTTAGCACTTGAATAGGAGACTGCCAAGGAAGTCTAGGGTTGCTGTGCACAGGCAGGCAATGGCAAACCACCGCTGTTCTTCTCAAGCCTTGAAAACCCTGTCGGGTTGCCATGGGCCAGCCATGACTTGATGGTACTTTCTATCAATGTTTGTGTAATATGCACAACAGCATGGAGCTCTAATGAAGGAAAGTTAATCTTCCATAAGTGCACCGTGCTCCCTGTAGAACCAGCAGCTGCTCCTCACAGTGGTGCACTTTTAAATGCACCCCATGCTTGACCAAGAGGCTGCAGTTGCTACACTTCCAGCTGCTCCTTCACTAGTACTCTTAGCCAATTAGGTTTTAGAACAAAATTAAAATCCTCCTAGCTACAGCCCCCCAGGCCTCTTTGAAAAGGAAAGGGAAAGGTGGGATAGAACTATTGTAATTAAACAGGCAAGGGAGAGGAACAAAACAAAAGCACAGAGGCTATAGCTTTGCTTGGTGCCTTGGGACAGTTAGAACTCTAGGTCAGCTATCTCTAATCAAGCACTTGAAATCACCTGTACAGTTTTGTATACAGTAGTGTTGCTATGTATTTGAGCAGGCTCCAGCCAAGTCAAGATAGCAAGGTTCCAGGAGACTTCCAAGATAAGTGGCAGCATAAACAAGTTCTCAGATTTCGGGGCGGGGGGGGGGTATTTAAAGGGCCACATTAATACTTTTGTTGCCATTACAAAGTGAGTTAAGATGGGGCTGGAAAAAAGAGCAGAATCATGTTGCTTACCTAGGGTGTGCACAAAAAAATTGTTATTTATCAGGTTCGGATATACCAGACCCCAGAATATCAGTGTATACCGACATTCCTGAATCCCAATATTGATATTATATTAGTATTTTGGAAAATAATTGATATTGCCAAATGTATTCGGCTGGGAGGGCTGAAATGACTTTTTCCCATTCAAACTGGTCAGAATGGCAATCCACCTGTCAGCTGATTGGTTAGAGAAGTCATGTTTTAATGCCTTGCCTGCCATCCCTGAGCCACCTGGCACAGTGGGGCGGCTCAGGGAGGGAAGGCAATGGTCACTGCTCTCCCTTTCCCAGCCGGCCTGCCTCTGTGGGTTGGGTGGGGAAGACAGAAGGGAGAGGGGGGCATTTAAATATGCCTCCTTGATCTGTCATCCCTTCCCCAGCTGCCCTGCTGTGGTGGGTTGGCTGGAGAATGGAAGACAGATGGGGGAGGCATAGTTAAATGCCTCCCTGTCCTTTCCCCAGCTGACCCATTGCAGCAGGCTGGCTGCAGAAGGGAAGACAGGTCGGGGAAGCATGGCTGGAAGGCATTTCAGCGCTCTCTTTTACTCCCTCAGCTTTAAAGTGGGGGAAGTGACAGGGAGCACTGAAATGGCTGCCAGCCATTTAAACCTAACAGCTGTCAGGTGTTGGGTTTAAATGGCCAGCAGCTCGAGTGAATGCACCCAAATAAATTTATTGATTGATTAATTGGCTTTTATTTGGGATCAATTTATCAATAGCCAAATCAGATTAGAAAATCTGATTTGGCTGAGTAAATGCCTGAAAAATACCAATAAGGTATTTTTTGAGTATTTATTCAGTTCGGCTTATGCTGAATGCATCCCCTATGCCCATCTTGGAATTTTTAAGAGGAGTCCAAGGTAACATATGACCTGTTGTGATATATGGCTCTTCAAGGGGCTTCTTCAGTTGCCTAACTGATTCCCTCCTTTAGCCAGTATTTGGCATGAAGAAAAGAGAAGAAGAGGAGAGATTGGATTTATATCCCGTCCTTCACTCACTTGGAGTCTCAGAGCAGCTTACAAACTGCTTTCCCTTCCCCTCCCCACAACAGACACCCTGTGAGGTAGGTGGGGCTGAGAGAGCTCTTTCCCAAGCTGTCCTTGAGAGAACAGCTGGTACAGAGCTATCGCTTGCCCAAGGTCATCCAGCAGGTGCAAGTGGAGGAATGGGGAATCAAACCTGGTTCTCCCAGATTAGAGTCTGCGCACTTAACCATTACACCAAACTGGCTCTCAATGACAGATTGGCTCCATTCTTGCCTCACATCCCTGAAGATCCAGGCTCAAAATCTGCTGTATACTAAAATCTTGACATGCCTTTATTTCCAGACAGTGAAATCAGACATACCTGATCCAAGCTTTTATCTTCTCACTGCCAGGCACTTATGAAACAAAAAAGTTTTGGCTTAGTGCTTTAAATAGTGGAATCATCTGTTGCAGTTATTATGATATTCTGGACACCACAAATCAATCTCCTAAGAATCAGTAGTAGTAAATAAAAGGAGGTAATTTTTAACTTTGAGGGTAATATTGCCACCCTTCTTTGCCCTGGATGAAAATGACCTTAGGACAAACATCTCTTGCTCAACACATTCTTTTCTCCTTTAAAGCAAAGAGGTTTTTATAGCAAGCGATAAGGGAGATAATTACACTTTTTTATCGAAGCTATTTATGCACCTGTATGGTAAAAGTGATCTACAGAAGGGATCTCAAGAAAGTTTTTGTTATGGAGCTCATTGTTTCTGAGGAAACTTTTTAAATCAGGGAGGAATTGAGCATTTTACGCTTCTCAGGAATAAATCTTGTTTGGTAAGTTCACCCCTCTTTTTGTGCTTTCCACTGTATGCACTGAAATACTGGGACTTGCACTGAATGAAATTCATGGCATTTCTCAGTACCCCAGACTCAGGCATATATTCTCAACTGCCATCTAGATACTTACCAGGTTTTTGTGAAACAGTCCTGGCTTTGCCTGGCAAAATCCCATGCAGTTCCTTTCAGGGAAAAGGTCCCATTGAAGCTGACACGAGTTACTTCTTATTCCTTAATATCTCAGGCTCTTCATCTGCCATCACCACAGCAAACATGAATCCAGCTGTAAATAGCTCACTGTTGGGCTGTCCTGGTCATTAGGAAGAAGGAGGTGTGAGCAGTAGTTTCTAGCTCTCATAACAATAACAGGGAGTTATTTATGTATCACCTAGCTGTACTTCATATGCTGAGGGCATGTGCAGTGATGCTTGGCTCTAAATGACTGTGTGTGGCAGGATCTCCATAATATCTCTATGGTATTTTTCCCTTGTGTGAAAAAACAGTTAAGGCTCTAGAGAATGAAGAGTCAAGGAGCAGGAGTTTAGTGAATGTGTACGACTATCTAAAACTTTGTACATCCTGTTAGTTGCCTCCATCCAGCAAAATGTACTTATGGCACTTATACTGAATTTTGTATCTGTGTATGGGTCTCCCAGAGCATTAGCAGAAAATTGCATGAAACAAATTAGGAACTCCTCGGTTTTGGTTGCAGTTGAAGTAGCAAAATGTTAAGCATTTGATGGAACAAAAATACCTCTTTTCCTTTCTTCTCCACCTAGAAGAAGGATGAATCATGTGCTTTCCTTTGATTAAAGATGTTTAAATTGGCATCATATGAAAAGATTTTAGCACCATTGGAAAGCTGCCTAAAGGGAGGTTCCACATAGATGTTCAATCATTGTCCCTAAGACTCAGCCTTTTCCCATGAAATACATCTGATATACTGTTCTGCTACAAAGGAAAAGAATCTGAACAGATATGCTAGGCGAGGAAATTATCAAAACAAGAAACTACATAAAACTAAAGAGAAACAGCTATGTGACTCAAGCAAAGACACTGGTTGCATTTATTTAAATCTTGATTTCAGCTTTATGCCTGGGTATCCACATTCTTAGACATCACATCTTGAGTTCCTTCTGGAGGTAATAAAATCCCATGTTTAAATTTCATTTTAGTAATAATTGTTGCGCTTTACCATTGTTCTTCCAGTTTTTACTGATTGTTGTTATGTAAGATAAGTTGCATTTTGTAAAAAGAAAAAAAATGCAGGATATAAATTTTATGCAAATAAATGGGGCCAATCTTTGATTTAAAAATACATTTTCTCTTGAAAGTATATGTTTTTCTTGGTGGTAAAGAATAATAGTTCCTTGAGTGTGATTGATTTTACATGTATAGGTTCCAAACTCTTTCCTAACTCTATATTCACAAGCAAGAAAAAAATGATATTTGTAATTGTATGTGGAATTGCTTATAGTAAGAAATAGGTAAGTAACACAAAATAGGTAAACAAGGTTTGCGTGCTGCTGGATATGAAAACCAGAGTGATGTAGTGGTTAGAGTATCAGATTAGGATCTAGGAGACCTTAAGTCTACTAGACATAGTGACTGAGGGGAACCTCCACATTCAGAGGCACTAATCCTCTAAATCCCAGAGCCAGGAGGCAACATCAGGGGAAGGCCTTGGCCTCTATGACCTGATGTTGGCTGTCCAGAGAAACTGGTTGGCTCTGTGTGAGACAGGATGCTGGACTAGATGGACTATCGGTTTGATCCAGCAGGGCTGTTCTTATGTTCCTATCAAAAGGAAATACTACTTTACACAGACCTGTGTTCAAATCCCAGTTCAGTTATGAAGCTTGCAGGGTGACTTTGAGCTAGTTACACAAATGTAACCTAACCTATCTTACAGTGTTATTGAGAGGATCAAATGAGGAAGGGAGAGGAATATATGCTGCTCTGAGCTTCTTGGCAGAAAGTTAGCATAAAAGATAGGGTAAGCACTGGTCTAGCAGTCACTGTTAACTTACTATTAGGATGTTTTCAGATTTTTAAAATAGTGCATTAACGATTTCTGCACTCTCACACAGAAATAGTTGTCTCTTTCAAATTCAGCTTCTTTTTCATAGGCCCTTTCTCAAAATAAGACCAAATGGGGAAGCCACTACTAGTATCAGTAAGGGGAAATTTTCCTTTAATGATGAGCACATAATTTAATATCCACTGAAAAGCAGGATATAAGTGAAGTATTTTACTCCTAAAGTTAATACAGGTGATCTCTTACTATTTGAAAAGGCAGGTGTGAATACAGTATTTGCACTCTTAAATCACTAGCGGCAGGGTTTGTAAAACTTAGCATTCAGCAGTCACAAGCAGTGTTTTTCTTATTTTGCAGCTGTGACGGTGATCTGTGCTTGTCTTCTGATTTGTCATAACTTCTTCCAGATTACTGTAGTCACCACCCATTATAGCAACAGGAGGAACTGCCATAAAGACAAGGGTGTAGCGATAAGGCATCAGCAAACTATGACCCCATTAAGGCAGAATCATCTTTTAAGTGTTCTATTCACTAAACAGAATCACAAGTGTTTAGTGTTCAGTATTTAAAAGGAAAGCACATCCTTTGTACATAATACTATGAACAGCTTCCTGAAGTCTGAGCGTCAGTGCTTGGTCATACCTTTGTTTATTTTTACAAGGCTCGGAGGCTTGACATGGATTACAGTCACTGAGAGGGCTCAGTTGTTCTGTGCACAGTGGACAACTAATATGGGTCACTTCCTGTAAACTCTTAGCACATTCTTTCCCCACATCCCCATCTCTGAGAACATGTGATTTGCATACACAACATTTTCCCCCTGTGAGACATCAAATGGAAATCAGTCTTCTTTAATTCTAATTCCAGCCTTTCAGGTTTGTGCAGACTCAGAGAAAAGCAGAACTTGGAGGGCAGGGGGGGATCTACTGGGCATTCCCACTCAAAGGTCCAGAGATACCCAGGCCACTTCGAGCTTTTGTGGTCCCCACCCATAATACTAAAAAAGAAGTACCAAAATACAAATGGCAACAAAGGTGGAGAAATATTAAATTAAATCAACTGATACCCACACAACGAATAGAAAATGAGATTCTGACTGAAAAGAAATCTCATCTTGTCATCAGTTTCATTTAATATCTCTTCACATTTATTTTGTTAACCTTCGTACTTCTTTTTTGGTACTTTAGAAGTGGCACCTTTTTTCTCCCCCCCACCCCCGCCATTGTAAACATACAAAAGGATATACATATAACAGGTTGCAAAAATTAACTTTGAGGGGGCCCTTTGTGTGTGAGGCCCAGCCAAATGGCTCTCCTGCTCCCAGTTCTGATTGGGCCTACTGCCAAGCAATATCAGCTTTTTAAACATAGTGTAACAAGCATGGACTCTGAGGGTCTGTCTTGTAGATTTGGCTAAAGCAGCATGTCTTGGGTATATCAGAGCCTATGACAAAAGGAATAGCAGTTCTTCTCAGTGACTGTAGATACCTCTTCAGTGGGTCTTAACTTTTCAGAATGGTTGTGGCCAAGAATCCAGCAGGTTTTGGAACAGTGGAGGAGCAGGTATCTGAGAAAAGAAAGCAGAGTTTAAATTCGGAAGAGGACAGGGAGAGAATTAGACTCTACTGTGAGTCAGCTGGAGCACCTTGGAGATACAGGATCTCTCTCTCTCTGATCGGATGTGGGGTTGTAGATTTGCTGCCCTACAGGAACATGTTGTTGCTTCCACCTCTGTATATTATTAAATAAAGCAAATACTACAAAAACACCATAATGTTTCAGTGCTTTCTCAGAAGATATCCAACCTAGATAAGTTCTACCACAGAACAGAGTGAGTAAAACTGGGCAGTTTTCACAGTGAAAGGTGGTAAGCAATGAGGTATCGCAGGGCTTGGTTCTGAGTCCAGAGCTTTTTAACTTGTTCATTAATGATTTGGAGTTGAGAATAAGTGGTGAAATGGCTAAGTTTGCTGATGACACTAACCTGTTGTTCATGGTGGTGAGAATCAGAGAGGATTGTGAGGCTCCCCGGAGGGATCTGTCATGGCTGGGTGAGTGGGTGTCAATGTAGCAAACAAGGGTCATCATGGGCAAGAGCAAAGTAATGCACATTGGAGCCAAAGTACTAACTATAAATATACATTGATGGGGTCTGAACTGGTGGTAACTGACCAGGGGAGAGATCTTGGAGTAGTGGCAGGTAACTCACTGAAGATGTTGACTCACTGTGTGACTGTAATAAAAAAAGCAAATGCTGTGCTGGGGATTATTAGGAAGGGGATTGAAAACAAATCAACCAGCATCACAGTGCCCCTGTATAAATCTATGGTGTGGCCTCATTTTAAATATTGTGTACAGTCCTGGTCACCACACCTCAAAAAAGGTATTATAGCATTGGGAAAAGTGCAGAAAAGGGCAGCTAAAACGATTAAAGGGATGGCCAATGGGTTAATACAATAAATTTACTTGTATTTGTACCTTCCCTATGAAGAAAGGTTAAAGAGGTTAGGGCTCTTTAGCCTAGGGAAATGATGATTAAGGGGTGATATGATAGTGTTTATAAATTTATGCACGGGATAGATGAGATTGGATTTATACCCCACCCTTCAGTACCCGAAGGAGTCTCAGAGTGGTTTAGAATCCCTTTCCTTCCTCTCCCCACAACAGACACCCTATGAAGTAGGTGAGGTTGAGAGAGCTCTCTCAAGAACTGCCCTTGAGAGAATAGCTCTGAAAGAACTTATGATTGACCCAAGGTCACACCAGCAGCTGCATGTGGAGGAGTGGGGGATCAAACCCAGTTCTCCTAGATTAGAGTCTGCACTTCTAACCACTGTACCAGACTGGCTGGAAGGCAGAGGAAGTACTTTTCTTCATTTCGTACAATACAAGAACTTTTGGCACTCAGTTAAATTAATGAGCAGTAGGCTTAGAACAGATAAAAGGAAGTCCTTTTTCATCCAAAGAGTAATTAATACGTTCAATTCACTGTCACAAGAAGCAGCAGTGGCTTCAGGCATAGACAGCTTCCAGAGAGGATTGGACAAACAAAAGGAGCATAGGTCCATCAGTGGCTATTAACCACAAGGTATAGATGGAATACACTGACCTTTTTCAAACTGCCTTTGTACTCTGTTTAAGAAACTGGTTGCAAATAGATTTTTCTGCCATTTCAGACAGATCTGTTTTAGTAATCAGCTGCTAGCAGAGTTTATTTACCCGTTCATACAAACCTGCTTGTGTTGGGTGAGGAAAGCATGGTTCAGCTGTTTTTGAGGGAAACTGCTTTTTTTCCATTTTCAACCCCTTCATTGCGCTTCTGATCTGCTGTGGTGTGCTGTTTAAAATGTCCCTAGCACTTCCTATAATGCACCCCCCCCCCCGGTCCCTTTTCACTGTGCAATCTTCCTTGGACTTTAAAAAAACCATTCTAAGGTGAGTGCTATAGCATTAAAGCACCATTGAGATGCATTGACTTCATTGAGTCAGTGCATCTCAGTGGTGCCGCTATTGCAGTTTAGCACTATAGCACTCACCTTAGAACATTAAAAGAAAAGTCTGAGGAAGATCACATGATGAACAAGGGCAGAAAAAAAGCAGCACTACTTGAAATGACCATAGTGCTTTAGAAACAGCTCATTAATAGAAGGAAATTTGCTGTGTGAAACCCCCGTACCTGTATTGCTTTATTCGAAATTGGGCCAACAACAAATAACATCCAGTTTAGAAGGGTAATGTGAAAAGGGCTTATGCTGGGGCAGTGATGCTCTGCATTCTTGGTGCTTGGAGGACAGCAGTCGGAGGGCTTCTGGAGTTCTGGCCCCACTGGTGGACCTCCTGATGGCACCTGGGGTTTGGCCTCTGTGTGACACAGTGTGTTGGACTGGATGGTCCATTGGCTGGATCCAACATGGCTTCTCTTATGCTCTAACCAATCTGCGCAGTGGAGCTAAAAAAACACCAAGCATTGTGAGGCGGTTTTGGAGAGGGAATGAAGAACTTGAAGGTTGCTTGGTCTGCAACTGAACCATTTGTGCATGTGTGTTTAAACATGCTGTCGACAGTTATGAAACCAGTGTTGCATTTAGAGAAATTTTTCTGCAGTTTCTGAGCCATTTCCTAGGTTTCCTAAGCTTCTGTAAGTTGCACAGTGTATCAGCCTCAAAAAAACGTATGCATAGAATCATTTTCAGTAACATCCATGGCATTATGATGGCTGAGAAATGTCTGTGCAGATATGGTTTCTTTTAGTAGTCTCTGAATGTTCCAAATTTCTCCTCCCTACAGTTTCCTCATATTATGAAACACAAGAATATCTGCAATGCAGAGTGGGTGAGGCTGTAGATAAACTAAAAGCCATAACCTGACTTGCATTAGATGACGAATTTCCCAGTAAGTAGCAATTAGTCATGACTACCAAGAATTTACTGTAGATCAAGGACTGGCTTTCACTTAAGTTATACGGTAATCCAGTGTAGGAAAACCTGCAATTAATTATCCACTAGAAAGCAAAATAATTAATTAAGAAAGTGCTTTTATAGCAACATAATTGATATTCTGAATTAGACAGAAAATTCGGGTAGCAAAAAAATTCAGTCAGAAAATCCAAAAATTATCGTAGAATACTTTTATTTGGACCGATACAAATACCAAAGTAGTGAGCAAACTTTTGAGTTCACTAAAAATCTTTTTCAGGGTGGTATTAAACAGAATAAGTAAAAGGGAAGACAGAAGGGGACAACAAAAATGTTGTCAGCCCTCTTTAGAATCTCAGAATTGGAATAGACCATCTAGTCCAGTGCAGGACATTCAAAGCTAAAGCATGCTGCACAAATGGAGCCTCTGCCTAAAATCCACAGAATCACAGAAATGGAAATGCCAGGGACTGAACCTAGAATCTTTTGCATGCAAATCAGGTGAGGTGCCCCTGAGCTACTTTGTCCTCTACAGTTGACTGTCACGTTAGGCAAACTTGGATGTTCTACGTCCAACAGCACCTCCCCCGTCCCATTGTATCTTATTTAAAAAACAAACATTCAGCCTGTTTTGTGTTATTTTGGGTGATTTTAATAAAAATGTATTACATGGCTTTTGATTCTATAGACCAATGAGGTGACCTCCTTTTATTTGTCTTTGTGCTTTTTAGTTGATCCTGATTGAAGTTGATCCTGGTTACTGTTACTTGTGATAAATAAAAACATTTCATTATTAGAATAAATTTGAGATCAAAATAAAGAATTTGCTTAAATCAGAGCTACAAACATTCATAAACCTTGGGGGAGAGAGGTTCTATATCAGCCCTCAGCCCACCTACTCTGCACAGGCAGAAACTGTGGTGATCCCCATTCATTTTAAAATCAGGGACAGAGCTGCAAGCACATTCCGTTGCGCGGCGAAGTGACAGGGGCTGCCTGGGCCCATGGTGAGGTCATGCTGCAGACTCAGGCTCCACGGACTTTTGGACTGGCAGGTGAAGGTTATCCTGAGACTAAGAAACACACAGTATAATAGTTCTGAATCAATACCTTCATTCCTACATCAGAATAGGCTTGATTAAAACTCTTCCAATATTTTGTCCCTGGTACATTAAATTAGGGTGCAAACATCAGCCACAGAGCCAGAGCTTCTCCCAAAGTCCTGTAATCTAAAACAATTTCATGTCCTAAATATCTGGTCGTGTTGCACTCAAGCTGTATACCGCATAACGTTGGAAACTGCTCACCACAGAGGAAATGTTTCATGATGGGGGGGTGGATACCGTAAATGACTGTGCCTTGGACACTGGACTTAGTTCAGAGTAGATTCAGGTGGGAAGCTGTGCTGGTCTGAAGCAGCAGAACAAAGTTTGAGTCCAGTGGCACCTTTAATACCACCAAGGTTTTATTCAAGGTATAATCTTTCATCTACATGCTCACTTCTTCCGATACTCACTTCTTCCGATTCAGATACTCTGTTATCTGAAGATGTGTGCATGCACACAAAAGATTATACCTTGAATAAATCTGTTCTGTTCTTAAAGGTACCGCTGGACTCTTTTAGTCCAGAGTAGTTCAATAGCTTTAGCTAAAATTGCTAAATGGAACCTCCAAGTTCAGAGGCAGTGTTTTACCCATCATGCCCTGATTGTAGCCCTTTCAAGGCATCTGTTTGGCCACTCTGAGAAATAAAGACATTGAACTAGATGGACCAGTGGTCTCAGCTAAGCAAATTCTTGTGTTATGCTCATGAAAGACTGAATCATGCAACTCCCACTAAATGTTTCTGTGTAATTATATATGCAGTTACACAACTGGTAAGCAGTGAACAGAAACTGTCAGCATGGATCCCATAACTGCAGCAGCCCAGAAGATACCAGGAATGGCTACCAGCAGTCTCTGGACACATTCTGTATTCATGTGCAAGTTTCACTATGTGCAGGAACTCACTGAGATTATAAAGGCTTGCATGCATAAACCAAGGTAATAGTCCTTTCCTACATAACTCCACATCACTGTGGCAATTTAAGTGAAATTCAAAAGATCTATGTTGGTTGTTTTCTGAACTAACACTCTGTTGGCACCTTTTAGTGTGGACAGCAGTGTACTTCCTTGTCCGCAATTAGGCAACAGAAATAAGCAAACACAAAGGAACATATCATTTTACATTTGGGCTGGCTGCTAGACTCTCACTATGATGGCAAATACTATTTTCTGCTGCAAAATATCAAAAGGTGTAGCAAATAAAAAGATTTCCTGTAAGGAAGAAAAGTTACAAGGAAATGGAAGTACTTACATGACATGCTTTTTGAAATCTTTGCTATGCCCCCCTATAATTTTTAAAAATGAGACTAATTCATAGAGGATAGGCCTGTCACTGGTTACCAGCCAGGCCAATACAAATTTGAGTATGCATATTCCGAGGCAGCATATCTCCTAATATCCAAACAATGGAAACAAACAGGTAAAGGCTATCTTCCCCATGCCCCTGCTCAGAGCATCTACATACAGAAACAATCCCTATGCTCTTACTGAAGCTAAAGAATCATTCCAACACAAACTGGTACGAAAAGAGGTACAGCGCAATCCTAAACCTGTTTGCTCAGAAGCAAATTAGTGCACTTTCTCTGAAACTAAATACAAAGAGTTGTATCTTGACATGTTTAAAAAAAAGCAAGAGAAGGTAGAAAACTAATATAACTACGTTTACGGACATGTTCGTTCTTTAAACGATGCACTCAGCTTTACGTTGAAGTACATGCACTTGTCCCCCCATAGACCTATCCCAACCCCAGTTCTGTGGAAATCAACCACTCCTCCAATTCGACGAAATTCGCCGTCAAGGCCTGCAAATCCTGTTCATTCACTGTTGTTAACAAATCGCGTTGTATTCAGTGGGACCGAGTAAGCATGCCAACTGCCTGAGCAGGATGCAAATAGACGCGTCCATCGTTTCACACGTGCTTCCTTCATCAAACCTATTTGCGCCGTGCAAACTCACCCTGCTAGCAAGACCAAGAGGGCGCTCCTCGGACACGGCTTACACGCAGGCGCGCGCAACTTTAAAGCGTCTCTAGCAAGACGCGCATGCGTTTGCCGCAAGAGGTGGGGCCTGGTTATGTTTCCGCTCGCGGTAGCGGGCGTATGTTTGTGCCATTTCGCTCTTAGATACAGCGGCAACTGAAAATACCGTCGCTGCCGCGCCCACCGAATGAGAAAAGTCTGACTTCCCGTCCGGGTCTCCTCCCTCGTCTGCTGAGCTATTCTCAGTCGGGGCACCTGCCTGCTTCCGCCTCTAAACGCCAAGGCTTATTGCCCGTCCATTGCCACGATGGTGCTTTTGCCTTCTTGCCGTGGTGCGTTTCTGGCGTCTACGTTCCTGCTGGTGTGGTTGTCGGAGGCTCGCGGTGAGTGAGGAGGGCTTGGTTGTCTTCTCAGTGTGGCCTTTCTAGTGTAAGAGGGATTCCCCTGTTGCTTTCACTCTACATCGTTTAAGGGAGTGAAATGTAGTTGGCTGTTCTTCTTGTTATACTTTCTCAGATTTTTCTCAGCCACCACGAAGGCACCGGGGAAGTCTGGGAAGTTAAACGTTGATAAAGCAAGTCATGGTCAAAGAACACCGTTCCTTTAGAAGCAGAACTGAGCAAGTCAAGGGGTGGTAGAAACTGAGTTTTCGGGGGGGGGGGAGGGACACCATGCTGCTTTTCCTTTCCAGGAGATGCGGTTGTTGCTATTTCGCTTTAGTTATGGGCTTAGGTGCAGCACAGAACAGAGGGGTGAAATGGTCCCAGAGCTAGTTCTGGTGACTATAACTATACTGAGTTTACTGAGTTTTGTTTCTGACTATGTTCTCCATATGTGAGCATACATGTTTCATAGCTGCAAAAGCAGATTAAAAATTTAGGTATGATATATTGAAAAGTATTGGGATATGAAAAACTATATCTATACATGGTTATAACAGCATAAAGGAATAGAAATATATTATATGAATGTTTTAGTTAAAATTAGAAAATGAAACTGTTTTTATTTAGAAATACGTAAGAGTATAGAAAATAAGAATTGGTGTATAAGTATAAGTATTTTAAAGCTATATAACCGTTACCAGAAACGAAACATAGATATAAGTATTACTATTTTGAATAAAATGGAAAATGTGTTATGCTTCAGATGTGGGAAACCACCAAAACAAGATAAAAATAGAATGTACAAATAGAACAAAATGCTATTTAATATGGAAAAAGGGATTTGTATAAGGTTAAATGTATTATTTTCGATGTTTTTTTTTGAAAAATAAAAATTTCTTTACAAAAAAAAAAAAAAAATTTAGGTATGTTTTGGAAGCTGGTTTTGTTCGCTAAATAGTGGGATTGTGACATGAAAGAGAGATTTGGAATTCTGGGATGCCAGTGCAAAACGTTGCTTCAGATCTCTTTTTTTACCGGGGGTGGGGGGGGGGTGTTGGGTTCTTTTCAGGTATTCCTCACTGTCAGAAGCCGAACAGTGCATTCTTATGCTGAGTGACTGAGGTCTGTCGGATTATAAAAATAAAGTACATTAAATGGAAAGCTAGCGCTTTCTGAGTGAGAAGAAAAAAATAAACACTTGTCACTACAAGATTAAAAAAAATTAAGGCCAATGGTGCAAGTAAAGTAAAATATATATTATTCAGTCAAAACTACTTTTTGCCAGCAGGCTTCATCAGGGGAATTAGTTAGTCTTGCAATGTTTCTTCAATAAGAGCACAAGATTAATAGCCTCTTTACTTACTTTACTTTACTCTGAGTGCACTAAGGAGTCTCTAAGGGTTCTGGTTCTTCTAAAACCTATGAATGGTGCATTCTCACATCCCAAGATCTCCTTAACCACATGCCAGTGTCTCAGTATGATGTCTCTAATCTGAGAAGACAGAGGCGAAAAATCAAAAGCACGTCTGAAGGACCTTTTTTTTTTATTGAGACATTGGCATGTGGTTAAGGAGATCTCGATTTTAGTGTAGTGCAGTGTCTTCAGCACAGGCCAGATGTGCTCCCATCTGAGAAGGCCCATCAGGAGCCTGGCCGTGGCATTCTGCACTAGCTGCAGCTTCCGAATTTGCAACAAGGGCAGCCTCATGTAGAGAGCGTTACGGTTGTCTAGTCTTGAGGTGACCATTGTGTGGATCACTGTAGCTAGGTCATCGTGGCTGAGGAAGGGAACCAACGGCTGAATCAGCTGAAGATGGTAAAAGGCCGACTTAGCAGTGGCTGCTACCTGGGCCTCCATTGTTAAGGAGGTATACAGGAGCACTCCCAAACTCCTAGCCTCTGGCACTAGCACCAGTGGCGCCCCACCAATTATCAGGAGTGGGGTCCCTACCCCTGAACCGCCCCAACTCAAGCACAGGACCTCCACTTTCGTCGAATTTAGCTTCAGCCGGTTCAGTCTAAGCCACCCAGCCACAGCTTGCAGTGCCCGGTCCAGATCTTCCGGTCTACAGTCCGACTGGCTGCCCAACATCAGATAGAGCTGGGTGTCATCACCATACTGGTGACACTCCAGCCTGTACTTCTGGGCAATATGGGCAAGGGGGCACATGTAGATGTTGAATAACATCTGGGAAAGCACTGTCCCTTCGGGCACTCCGCACTCAAGCAGGTGTCTCCTGGACTGCTGTTCCCCTAGTGCCGCCCTTTGTCCCTGGCCTTGGAGAAAAGAAGCAAGCCATTGCAGGGCAAGCCTCCGAATTCCCATGTCAGTGAGGCAGTGGGTCAGCAACTGATGGTCGACTGTATCAAACGCAGCCGACAGGTCCAACAACAACAGTACTGCTGAATTGCCCTGATCCAGATGCCTCCAGAGGTCGTTAGTAAGAGCGACCAATGCCGTCTCTGTTCCATGTCCCAGGCGGAAGCCGGACTAGGAGGGATGTAGAACGGAATTGTGTGAAGCAAAAGTCTCCACGAAGGGCTAACTTATATAACAACTTGTTAGCCTTTCCCCCTGAGCAGTTGGCTCATTGTTGCCGCTTGTATGTTGATCTCAAGATCAGGCAGAGATATCAATTAACTTTACTGAAGAACTCCCTCTGATTATAAAGTGTTACAGCTGGTGTTTTAGGGGGATGATGTATCTTGGCATTCCAGCTGGGGGAGGGGTAACCTAGGGGATTCGGGGAGTTCCTGCCTGGTCATTGCGCTTGCAGACTTCAAGGTGACACCACTCTCCTTGTCTTGATTTATTTGTGTGCCTCCTGAGAACTGCCCTGAAAGGTCAGGTAGTTCAAGTTAGTGTTATTTGTTTTCTTTCGTGCGCCTTGAAGTGTTTGTTGCTGGATTTTGTGCTATTATTCCTAAGTTTTTTTTATAAAATAAAAATTTGGTTTTCAACCCTAACTGTTGGTTTTTATGTGCTCAAAGACCCTGCTGACTCACGAGAGTGCCTTCGCTATCTTGACAAAGTGTCATCCATAAAGCCTTGCAACTGTATCGCTACCGCCCTCTCAATCAATTTGCCCAAATAGGACAAATTGGAAACCAGCCTGCAGTTAGCCAATTTGGCCGAATCCAGAGATGGTTTTTTCAGGAGAGAGTGGACCATCACTTCTTTGAGTGCCCCCAGGAACAGCCCCTCTGAGAGGGACTTGTTGATCATTTCCCTTAGGGCACCTCGAAACCCTTCATGAGCAGCTTTAATAAGCCAGGAAGGGCACAGATCAAGGCTGCATGTGATTGGACGTACCATTGTGAGCAGTTTGTCAACTTCCTCCAAGCTGAGTGGGCTGAAATGATCAGAAACCGAAATCGAAGACACACAAGGGGCCTCAAACTCGCTCACTGTTTCAACTGCGGCAGGGAGGTCGTGGCAGAATGACAAGACTTTATCTGCAAAATAGCTCGCAAATGCCTCAAATCCAATATCGAGTTCCCTAGCATTTGGTCTGCCCTGTGGCAGATCAGTTATGGACTGAATTGTTCTAAATCATTGGGCTGGGCGTGAGCTTGCAGATGCAATCATAGCTGCGTAGTACTCTCTCTCTGCGGTTTTGACTGCCATCTTTTAGGATCTCATAAATGTCCTATAGGATGCTCTTGCAGCTTCGTCACGAGTACAACGCCGCCATCTCTAGCCATCTCAGCTCTCATTTCATAAGCTGCAACTCCTTGGTGAACCAGGGAGCAAGCCTAGAGCAGGAGTGCAGAGGGCTCCAGGCTGCTGAGAGTTGGCTGTGCCAGTCTTCTACAAGCTCATCTAACAAGCCACCAGGGGGCATCAGATCCTGCAGAGCCACCCAGAGCTGCACTGAGTCTATCTGGCTCCCTGAGTGAGCTAAAATGTGCTCACTGCCTAAACAGGGTTGGGGTGGAACATTCAGGGAGGCCCTCAGGGCATGGTGGCCTGAGCATGGGACTGCCGAAGTAGTAACCTGGTCCACTGTTACTCCTGCTGCAAAAATCAAATTGAGTGTGTGCCCAGCTTGGTGAAAACTCCTGACACACTAATTTTAACATACTGAAACAACAAAACGTGATATGCTATTGAGTTTTTGAGGGGGGGATTAAATGGCATGGAGAAAGCAGTAGCTGTATTGTTTTTAAGTAGGTAAAAGGATTATTCCAATGAAGAATATTTTTCACATAGAGCTTTGAATTGGTTTGAATATAACATTTAAACTTCATTTGACTTGTACTTTTCCCCCTAATCAAATATTTTAGTTCAAGTTCTAATTTATTTTCCATTAGAACATAAAATTAGTATGAATAACCTCAAAATTTGTTTAGTAAATGTAAGTCAAAATTAACACAGATCAGGTTACGCTCTGTTTAGGACACACTTTTTTCTGGGAAATTTTCCAAAAAACCTGTATCATTGATAGATATCTAAGAAAACAAGTCTTATTGCAGTCAATCTTGATCCAGTTGCATTCAGTAGATTAACTCCAAGAGTCTCCACAACCATTCTTGTGAAGCTCTCAGTCCATGGCTAATTTAACATTGGCTTTTCCCTCCGTTGTTTTATCAGACCTATGTTGGAACAGAAATTCCCCTCTGCATTGCATGCTGTTTTCACTTTCTTTGATCGTTGGGTTTAATTGTAGCTTCCACACTCTATGCCGCTTTCACTTTCTTTGATCATCAGATTTTATTGTACCTTCTGCATAGATTACGGCCATTCAGGGGTGACTTTGCAGTCAGTAGGGCGTTGCCCCGAGGTATTTAAATGTGGTTTTGAGTTGCACTTTTTCCTCCCAGTTGAGAAAGTGTGGAGCAAATGCTAGATGCAGAATTGCCCCATGTTTCTCTTATGAGGCTTTATGAACTCTCTGGAGTTCCTTCTTGCAACAGAATCAAATCTTCATGTGTTTATTTACAGGCGACTGTGGCCCTCCACAAGCCATCCCCAATACTGAGGTAAAGGACGGCTTAAAGCAAAGCTATCCTGTAGGGGCCAGGGTGACTTACATTTGCATCTCAGGATATGAACCAAGTTCTTCAGGGCCACGAGGTACTGAATGCCTTCCAAATTCAGAATGGTCAGCGGTTTCTGTGTCTTGTCGAGGTGAGTATCTTCTGAAATGTGCATAGAAACGCTTATGCAAAGCCTTCTGCAATTTTACTTTCTAATCTTACTTGTACCTAGCAGTTCAAGAAGTAGCAAATGGGCTGCAAAAGCAGTAACTGTGCTAGTTAGACTGAGAGTCTCCCAAGGTCAAACTGAATCTGTACATTTCCACAGCTCCCAGTGTTTTGTTTTGTTTTCAGATGTAAGTATTAGACACATGGGAACTGTATTCTGACCAGAAGCTTGATGCAAGTGGGATTAAAGTTGTTGTCCCCCCCCCCACCCAGTTTTCCCAACATGAGTTCCCCAGAGAGTTGCCTTTTATTCTGTTGGGGAGACTTGTATGTACTGATAGGGTTACAGGTAAGTTTCAGGTTTGGGGAAACCTGTAAGGGGTGGTTTACCCCACTCCTTCTCCTTGTGCTGTGGCCCCTGATCCAAATCGAGCCACCCATGCTCCTACAGCTTTCTTAAAACACTGGAAACTGCAGAAATACACACATCTCCCTTAACCCTTAATATCTTGCATCAGGGTTCAGGCAGATCCTGATGCTGAAGAAAGTAATAAAACCCTTGGTGATTTTTATAGTACTTAAGGCACGTACCCTCTTAGCTGTGTTCTCTAAAAACAAATAGCAGTAGGGATCTCTTGATCCTTGATTTAAATCAGTCCTCATCTACCTAACAATCCACCTGACTCTGCCATGTCTGATCTCTTGTCTTTTTAATGTATGTTATTAGCCATCTGAGCAGGAACTCTGTTACTAATAAATACAGAAGGGCAAACTTCTAGGGCTGAATAGATATTCAGCATTAGGTTACAGAATCCTTGGTCTTTTCTTCCATCTTACATAAACGGAGCGGAAAGGTAGCTGCTGAACTAACTGTTGATGATATTGTAAAGATGAGAGGGATCAGTGGTGACTTTTCCCTTCCCTGCCCCCCCCCCCCCCCTCCAAATTGTCTGCAGGATTGAATTTAGCATTTTGGAGGACTTCCACTTTGTGTAATGCCTGGATTCTGTCCTTGTTACGTGTACCACCTTCCCCAGTGTTTGCCAAAAGATTTGTTATTGATCTTCTTCAGTACACTGGTGGTAGTGAAAAGGGGATAAGGGGAGACCTGTATTCAGATTTCCACTGTGGCATGAAATTCATTGGGTGGGTCTCTGGCTATTTATCAGAGTGGGGGGATAAATGTACCCTGCCAAAGTCCTTGGGAGGGATAGGGGCTGAATAAAAATAATTCAACCAAAATTTTCAAGAGATGGGATATCTCTTTCTGTTGGTTCCAGGACATGAATGAAGCATAATACAGCTGTACTTGCCTAGGGACTGGCTTGCATATCATGATAATACAAGTGGGAACCTGTGGGAGACTCACGGGAATATTCCCTCACTAATTTTATGTTTGAGGCTATGTTACAGAAAAGGACTTGAAGCACAGTGAATGCTTGTCATGTATCATATAGCTGCCACTTCTGTTTCCCTTCTTAGCTTATAAGTGCATCTGTTGTACACTCACCTTTGTCTCTCTCCGTAGTCACTAGCTCTTTGCCTCCCTGTCTATTGCTGAATTGTAAGTGCCTTGCAGTCTGAGACCTGCCTGTTTTCATTTTTACATGTAAATGTGAGGTACATACCGATATCACTGTGAACGTAATTCAGAATAATAATATGCATGTAATACATCTTTCCCCTCATGTATCTGGTTCCCTTGACTTTATGTGCTCTGAACTTTGGAATTCTGAAGTTGCTGGTACTTGGAAAGTGATCTGCTCTGCCTACACACCTCCCCCCATCCTCAGTGCCTCCCTTCCATCCTCAGTCTGCTCTTCACCCAGCTTGCTCTTCCCATTGTCAGTGCAGTGCTTGCTTGGCTCTCCCCCCCCCCCTTGTTGGAGCTCTGCCCTCTTGCCCCCCCCCCCATCAATTTGCTGCTTCCTTCCATCAGTGCAGTGCTCACTTGGTTCTGGTCCCCCCCATCATCAGTGGTCCACTCTCACCCTTCGTCAGCTTGCTGCTTACCTGCCCACTCTCTCCCTTCCTCTCCCTTACCCCATTCTCACCACCAAGCAGCTGAGGAAAGCAGAATAGGCCTCGAAGGCAGGGAAGGCTGAGCAGGAGTTAAGCTCCACGGCGGGTACAGCTCCTCTTCTGATGGCATGGTAGGCAGTCATTCCTCTTTCCCACCACACCACCATTTATCCTGCCCTCATCATTGCTGCGCCTGTGTTGCCAGTGTTTTCAAGGTGGAGAGCTGTGGCGGATGCTGCTGACCATGGCAGTGCTGGTAGGAAGGGGCAGAATTTGAGGGCTCCAATCCTAGCCAGGTGACAGCTGTGGATCTCCCTGGCTGGTGCTCTGCCCTCCCACCCTCCTCACTTTACTCGCCAGCCATCCCCTGCCTGACGTGCCTCCCTCCTCCCTCTGCTCCAATGGAGAAGTGTTGTCTACATATGCGCAGATAACACTCCTCTGTTTTAAGGGAATTTAAACCCCCATGTGTGTTTTTTTTAGTTTTCAGGTTTTTCTGCAAACCTAGGGGGTCTCCCAAGTTTGCAGAAAACTTGTTTGGGGGTAAGTATGCCCCCTCTCTGCGGAAATAAGTATCCGCACATAGAGGACTGTTGAGAATTAGATATATAGATGAGTTGAATCAGTGGAATGGAACTTTCCTTCATCCCCCCTTCCAACTGCAGCCCACTGAGCTCCACAAAAGGCTGCTTCTGGGTGTCGGGGATCCTCAGGAATAACACGAGGGATCTGCAGTGGGAAGGGGGGAATCAGTGGGAAATGCCAGTTTAGCCTGGATCCAACCTATGTAGATGCCCCAAGTAGTGGGATTCTTATTCTCGAGTGTTTGTGCCTATTTGAATTTCTTGCTTGTCAAATATGTTAAAGACAATAGAAGTCACTCATCAAAGACCTTGGCTTTTATTCTATGAGCTTTGCAAGCTGAGCACGAGCTTCCCTACCACCACCACCACCTGCTGCAGCTTGCTGGGCACCCTAGACTTCTGTTCCAGGGTGGTTGGGGTCAGGAGACCTTAACCAGTGCCACAGAGGGTAGGTTGGGGGTCTGCTGTGGAAGAAGGGAATTGTTAGATACTGCTGAAAGTTGCCCTTGTGTCTTGAGAAACGGCACGCAAGGTACAAGCCGTATTTTCTGTGTTCTCATACTGCTGCTTTTATGAAACCATAAGGTAATGTCCTGATCTTTGTCCTAGGAAGGCGATGTCCTGTTCCCAATATAGAGAATGGCAGAATAATAGAAGAAAGTGATCTCCGGCTTGGTGCTGAAATAACCTTTGCCTGCGATGAAGGGTGAGCTGTAGGCTACCTGCCATATCGGTTTATATGAGTGTAAGACTTTAGGGCTGTTCTACTCAGGTTAGGATGATCGTGTACTAGCATCTCACTTTGAAGTGTCAGTGCAGTTTTAGAGTAAGGAGTAGAATTACCACTTAAGTAGTTAAATGGTTGAATTGTCAACAATTAACTAGGTTCTTTGCTCAGCCTCCATATAGAGCTTGGAAGCTTATAAAATCTGACCACTGTTAGCGTACAATCAGTAATCATAAATCTTCATGTTGCATTTCACAGGGTTTGAACCGAACTTATTTACTGTTATCTCATTATATTATCATCTGACAGGTGGTCAGTCTGGTGTTGCTTTCTTTAGAAGCTGAGTGAATTTTGTTACATTGTAATTTGATTCTCAGCTATGATTTATGGCCCCGTGGTCATATTTGTAAGCTTCTTGAGCTAAATATAAGATGTGAGAATAAATATTAAATAAGTAATATTCCTGTGGGGACTGAGCTGAGGGTAAGTAGCTTGCCTAAGGACATCTGGACAATCACTGTCAGAGAATTGAGGATTTCCCTTGTTCACAGCCCAGTCTCTCGACCAGTAGACTGACAAACTTTCAACAGTACAGTATGGGTTGTGCTTGCTCATGAGGGCACCGTTACTGGCTACTGCCTGTGACCTCACCAGTAAATATACACTCTGTCCCCTCCCCCCCTCCACCGGATTTGTTTACTGTTCGTACCCCTTTACCTGGTTCAGCCAGCATAAAGGAGAGTGGTCAGTACAGAGTGTGAAATTTCTCCCCCACACATAAGGCTTTAAATTTCCAAAGTTTTTTGTTTTCTCTTAAATTTCTTCATATATTGTTCATTGAAATGTGATTGTTATTGGGGTTTGTAAAGCAGTTTATAATGATAAAAAAATGTTTTTTTAAAAAAATGTATGCATTCTTTTTATTTGTCATCTTGTATGGAATCGACAGCCAGTTTCCACCTTAAAAAGTATTCGGTGTTTTCCTATTATGCCATGTGCTGTAATATATAAAATTCTCTTCCTTTTAGACACAGAGTAGTAGGGCGAAATGGAGCTCGGTGTATCGTGCAGAGTAACAAAATGGTTTGGAATAATGTACCTCCACTTTGCGAAAGTAAGATGATCTGTTCATTAAGGTATTTCTTGAAGTATTTCAGTGTAACTCTCAAGCAGCCGAGGCCTTAAGTAAAGAACCCCAGTGTTTAAAACCTTTGGACAGTGCCCAAGCCTCAGGGAGACATAACTTCAAATCGCCACGTACTGTCTCTGCCATCCCTCCTCCTCCTTCCCCCAAAGTGGCATTCATTACTGATTTGCTGTGATGAACCTACCTCAATAGTTGTCACTCAGCTGATGCCTTGCTGTCTCTCCAAAGGCAGGAAGACACTGTGAAATGACAGCTACTTTGTCATCTTTGCTTGGAAAATCACACAGGATG
Organism: Lepidodactylus listeri; assembly: GCA_029233225.1. Taxonomy (NCBI): domain Eukaryota; kingdom Metazoa; phylum Chordata; class Lepidosauria; order Squamata; family Gekkonidae; genus Lepidodactylus; species Lepidodactylus listeri. Next base: position 64,057,793 of record JARCFY010000002.1, on the reverse strand, counting down.
GGAAGGCTGCTTCAGAGTTGGGGGGGGGGGGAAGCAGTTGGGATTTGTGAGAGAGGAGAGGGAAATTTGAGCTGATAACTGAAGTCCTGCCAAAGGGGTACTCTTCATCACTATCCCATTTTTTCAGCATCCTTAAGTGTTTTTGTGTGACCGGTCTAGGATTAGGAAGTATTTGTAGACAACTGTACTTTACAATCTAAATACTAGTAGAAGGCATGGAGATAGATCAAGATGGGTGGCTGTGTTAGTCTGTCTGTAGCGGCAGAGAAGAACAGGAGTCCAGTAGCACCTTAAAGACTAACAAAATACTTCTGCAGAAGTGAGCAGTGACTCACGAAAGCTCATACCCTGCCACATATTTTGTTAGTCTTTAAGGTGCTACTGGACTCTTGCTCTTTTCTACTAGTAAAAAGTATGATAACTGTGCTCTTCTACCATTATTAATGGAGGAGATCCATAGACAATAAACCAATGTTTAGTATGCGTAAGCCGAAGTTTATTTCTAGGCTGCTTCAGCTGACATTGCATTGTTTTGCATGACCCAGTATTCTGAATGATAGACTCAGTTTTCTCGGAGAACAGGATGGATTAAACCAGAAACAGGTATCTGTATTATTACAGTGGCCTTTCAAGTTCGTGATGGATCAGGCTGGTTTAATCTTGCTCTATCCCTTCCACCTGTCCTTTGCCTGCTTCAGAGCAGAGCACTGAAGATGGGTTAGGGCAGGTTGTTTGGGAGAATGAATTGGGTGGAAATTATGTCCTTTGGTTACTGGAAGCCTCCCGAGAAGACACTGGTCTTATGGTAGAAAATGGTACCTGCTTAGATCTCTTTATTAAACTTTAAACTGTTTCTTCTCACATACTTGTGAGGTCAAAAATACATATTGAAAGTAAAATTACCAGGGTTTTGCTAGAGCCATTGTATTCTGGACTAGGAAACGATGCTGTCTGGTATACAAATTTCTGTCATATCAGCATCTGCTTAAAAATAACTGTCTGTAGAAGCTGGTGCTGGGAGAATAATCAGCTTACCAGACCATTTCAGCTCTTGTGTTTTGAAGGCATTGGAAGGACACCAGCTCCTTGAGCTAGCATAGTGTAATCGTTAGAATATCATACATGAATTCAAATCCCACGTCTGCCATGAAGCCTGCTGGGTGACCTTACGCCCCTCGCATGCTCGCAGCCAAACCTGTTTAGCAGGATTGTTGAGGATAAAATGAAGAAGGGAAAACCATATATATTGGCACAAACAGTTTTGGGACAGTTGAATGGATTGGTTTATCTAGAAGAAAGTTTACTTCTCATCCAGTATGGCGTCAGAAGGTATACCTGCTTGACTACTTCAACTAACTGGCCATTTGTAAATGAAAACTATAGCCCAAATACAGTATTGTACTTTGCAACTAAACTCCTTAAACAAAATGTCATTGATTTTCCCAGGAATTCCTTGTCTTCCCCCTCCTGAAATTGTCAATGGTAACCATAATGGGCAGGGCAACTATGAATATGGCTCAGCAGTAACATACAGATGTGACCGTTCATTCTCTCTCATTGGAAACCAGTCTATTCTGTGTGAATCGGACCAGGCCCAGAATGGAAGGTGGAGTGCACCTGCACCTGAATGTAAAGGTGATGGAAATGCATGTTTATACTTTCTTTGCCTATGTGCTGATTTGTTTTTCCTGTAAATAACTGTGGGGTGGGGATGGAAATAACTGGTAACAGTGCAATCCCCCAAGCACTTCATTCATTCATTTTATACCCTGCCCTCCCATCAAGGCAGGCTCAGGGCGTCTTACATAAAATTCATATAAATACACTTAAAACCAATCACAACAGCATAATCATAAAATAACCTAAGATTTCATTTAAAAATCCTAAAATGCTGGAACATGGTCTAATAAAGTGTGAAGCAGAGATGTCAAGTAAGCAGAACCACTTAGGTGGTGATATGATCTTGATGGTATTCTCACCAGCTCAGTTTTTTCAACTTATTTGTTTGGTGGGCACCGGCTATAGGTGGTAAGGCCATGGTGCAGGGCACTCCTCGGTGTTTAATGTGGCTCCTTAGTCAAAGGCCTGGTGGAAGAGCTCCATCTTGCAGGTCCTGTGGAACTGTAAAAGGTCCCGCAGGGCCCTGATCTCTTCCAGGAGCTCATTCCACCAGTACAGCGCTGCCACTGAGAAGGCCCTGACCATAATCAGCCTGGCGTCCTTGAGGCCTGGGAGGGCCAATCAATTTTGGGACCCTGAGCGCAGTGCTTTCTGGGGAATGTGGGGAAAGGCGGCCCCAAAGGTATGCCGGACCCTGACCATAAAAGACTTTAAAGGTTAAAACCAGCATCTTGAAACGAATCTGGTATGCTATTGGTAGCCATTCCTTTAGTACAGACTGGATGTATTCTGGCATAGGGAGACCCAGCAACAGCCTGGCCACAGGATTTTGCACTAGCTGCAGCTTCCGGATCTGAAATAAGGGTAGCCCTATGTAGAGAGCGTTACAGTAGTCCAATCTTGAGGTGACCATTGCATGGATCTCTGCTGCCAAGTCGTTGCGTTCAAGAGAGGGAACCAACTGCCTGATCAGTGGAAGATGATAAAAGGTTGACATGGCAGTGGCAGCTACCGGGGCCTCCATTGTTAAAGAGACATCCAAGAGCACTCCCAGGCTCCTAATCTTTGGCACTGGCACCAGCTGTGCCCCATCAAAGGTTGGGAGTGGGATCCCTACGCCAGGGCCGCCCTCGCTCAGGCACAGGACCTCCATCTTCGTCAGATTCAATTTCATTCGACTCCGTCTAAGCCAACCAGCCACAGCTTGTAATTCCTGGTCCAGATCTTCCAGTGTAGAATCAGACCAGCCACCCAGCAACAGATAGAGCTGGGTGTCATCTGCTTACTGGTGATGCCCTAGCCCACGCCTCTGAGCAAAAGGGCGCATATAGATGTTAAATAGGATCGGGGAGAGTACCGCCCCTTGAAGCACTCCACAGGTTAGTGGGTACCTTCAGGACAGCTGTTCCCCTACTGCCACCCTTTGTCCCTGACCCTGAAGGAAGGATGCAAGCCATTGCAAGGCAAGCCCCTGAACTCCAGTGTCAGCGAGGTGGTGCATCAGTAGTTGATGGTTAACCATGTTGAATACAGCCAACAGGTCCAACAATGACAGCACCACCAATCCGCCTCGACCCAGATGCTTCTGGAAGTCATCAGTGAGGGTGACCAGTGCTATCTCTGTCCTATGTCCCGGACGAAAGCTGGACTGGAAAGGATCTAAGGTGGAAGTGTCATCTAAAAATCTGTAACTGGACTGCCACGACCCTCTCGATTAACTTGCTCAAATAGGGCAAGTTGGAAACTGGCCAATAATTAGCTAATTTGGCTGGATCCAGGGATTTTTTTTCAAGAGGGGACAAACCATGGCCTCCTTAAGTGCCTCAGGGAACAAGCTCTCCGAGAGGGACCTGTTGATATTCTCCCTTAGGGCACCCCAAAACCCATCACAACCAACTTTAATGAGCCATGGCAGGAACAGGCCAAGGATGCATGCGGTAGGGCGTACAGTTGAGGCAGTTTGTCACCTTCCTCTAGACTGAGTGGACCGAAATAATCCATAACCTGACAAGAAGACATGCATGGAGCCTCGAATTCACTCACTGTCTCAACTGTGGCAGGGAGGTCATGGTGGAGCAATAAGAATTTATCTGTGAAATAGCTCGCAAGAGCCTCACAGCCAGTGTCCAATTCCCTAACATTTGACCTGCCTTGTGGCAGAGTCATTATGGACCAAATTGTTCTAAATAATTGGGCTGGACGTGAGCTCGCAGCGCAATTGAAGCTTTCGATACTCTTTCTTGGTAGCTTTGATTGCCATTTCATAGGATCTCATAAACATTCTATAGGATGTTCTTGTAGCTTTGTCGTGGGCGTGCTGCCACTGTGACTCTAGCTGTCTTAGCCCTCGCTTCATCAGCCGCAACTCCTGGGTGTACCAGGGTGCCAGCTTAGTGCAGCAGTGCAGTGGGCATCTGGGAGCAATCGCATTGATGGCTGCGGAGAGTCGGCTGCGCCAATCCTCCACAAGCTCATCTAACAAGCCGCCAAAGGCCATCAGATCCCGCAGGACCGTCTGAAGCCATCTTTGGTCCATTTGGCTCTGTGGGTAAGCTAAAATATGTTTGCCACCTAAACAGGGTCAGGGTGAAACATTCAAACGGGCCTTTAGGGTCAGTTGGTCTGACCATGGCACTGCCGAGGCAGTGATCCAGTCCACTGTAACTCCTGCTGCGAAGATCAAATCGAGCGTGTGTACGGCCCGATGAGTGGGGGTCATTATATTGGGAGAGTTTCACCGCCACCATGGACAACATTAGATCCATCACCTGAGTGGAGACTGCCATCGTCGGCATGGTCACTGAAATCACCCAGGACTATCAGTCTAGGGTGTTCCAATGCCCAGCCCGACATGGCCTCCATCAGGACCGCCAGGCTATTGGCCAGTGTGTTAGGTGGTTGGTACACCAGCCAAACAGCCAAACTCTCCCCAGCTTCCCACACTAGGCTGGCACACTCTATGCCTGTGATCCTCGGTGATGGGAGAGCCCTGAAGGAGTAAGCCTCCCGAATGAATAGAGCTACCCCTCTCCCTCCAGTCCCTGTTTCACGATTGGTGAAGGACCGAGAACCCGAGAGGAGCCAACTGGGAGAGAGCTACTGTCTCCCCTTCTTGCATCCAGGTCTCGATCAAGCACGCCAGGTCTACTTTCTCAAGCTCAAGCAGAAAATCCCAAAGGACCATGGTCTTATTATTTATAGACCTGGCACTGCACAAAACCAATGTCAGAGGGAGGCTATTCATTCTGTCCCCACTGCCAGCAGCCCTTGGGATGGGATGTAGACCGGAAGAGGGCCGAGCTACTCTGCTTCTCTGTTGCCTTCCTTTATTTCCCTGCCTAGTCCTACCGCTGTACTTTCCCCTCCCCAGGAGCACTGGAATCCCTTGCCCCATCATCACCACTCCTAGCAGTCTTCGCAAGCCTCAGATCACTAGCAGAGCTGGTTATTACTGACCAACTTCCTGTCATAAGAACATAAGAGAAGCCAATGTTGGATCAGGCCAGTGGCCCATCCAGTCCAACACTCTGTCACACAGCGGCCAAAAACACTAGGTGCCTCCAGGAGGTCCAGCAGTGGGGGCAGGAAGCCCTCCAACTGTTGCCCCCCCCAAGCACCAAGAATACAGAGCATCACTTGCCCCAGACTGAGAGTTCCTATCTATACTTTGTGGCTAATAGCCACTGATGGACCTCTGCTCCAGATGTTTATCGAATTCCCTCTTGAAGCTGTCCATGCTTGTAGCCGCCACCACCTCCTGTGGCAGTGAATTCCACGTGTTAATCACTCTTTGGGTGAAGAAGTATTTCCTTTTATCTGTTCTAACCCGACTGCTCAGCAATTTCATGGAGTGCCCACCTTGTATTGTGAGAAAGGGAGAAAAGGACTTCTTTCTCTACCTGCTCTATCCCATGCATAATATTATAAACCTCTATCATGTCACCGCTCAGCCGTCGTTTCTCCAAGCTAAAGAGCCCCAAGCGCTTCAACCTTTCTTCATAGGGAAAGTGTTCCAACCCTTTTATCATACTAGTTGCCCTTTTCTGCACTTTTTCCAGTGCTATAATATTTTTTTGAGGTGCGGCGACCAGAACTGTACATAGTACTCCAAATGAGGTTGCACCATCGATTTATACGGGGGCATTATGATACTGGCTGATTTGTTTTCAGTTCCCTTCCTAATAACCCCCAGCATAGCGTTGGCCTTTTTCATTGCAGTCACACACTGTCTCGACATTATCATTGAGTTATCTATGAGTTATCTACTATGACTCCAAGATCTCTCTCTTAGTCAGTCTCTGCCAGTTCGGACCCCATCAACGTGTATTTATAGTTAGGATTTTTGGCTCCAGTGTGCATCACTTTGCATTTGGCCACATTAAACCCCATTTGCCCACTCGCCCATCCTCGACAGATCCCTTTGGAGCGCCTCACAATCCTCCCTGGTTCTCACCACCCTGAACAACTTCGTGTCATCTGCAAATTTAGCCACATGACTGCTTACTCCCAACTCCAAATAATTAATAAACAAGTTAAAAAGCATTGGACCGAGTATTGATCCCTGCGGTACCCCACTGCTTACCACCCTCCACTGAGAAAATTGCCCATTAATACTCTCTGTTTCCTTTTAATTAGCCAGTTTTTGATCCAAAAAAAGGACTTGTCCTTTTATCCAATGACTATTGAGCTTACTTAGGAGCCTTTGATGAGGAACTTTATCAAAAGCTTTCTGGAAGTCAAGGTAAACAACATCTATTGGGTCCCCCTTGTCCGCATGTTTGTTTACTCCCTCAAAGAACACTAACAGGTTAGTGAGACAAGATCTTCCCTTACAGAACCCATGCTGAGTCTTCCTCAATAGATTTTGTTCATCAGTGTGCCTACTACTAATTTCTTCCTTAATAACAGTTTCCACCAACTTACCCGGTATCGACGTCAGACTGACTGGCCTGTAATTTCCCAGATCTCCTCTGGAACCCTTTTTAAAGATAGGAGTGACATTCGCTACCTTCCAGTCCTCAGGAATGGAGGCAGGTTTTAATGAAAGATTACATATTTTTGTCAGGAGATCCACAAGTTCACATTTGAGTCCTTTCAGAACTCTCGAATGTATGCCATCTGGGCCCGGTGATTTATTTGTTTTTAAGTTTTCTATCAGTCGTAGGACCTCCTCTCTTGTCACCTCAATCTGACTCAGGTCTTTCAACACCCCTCCCGAAATCAGTGGTTCTGGAGTGGGCAGGCACTTCTCATCTTCCACAGTGAAGACAGAGGCAAAAAATGCATTTAGCTTCTCAGCCATTTCCCTATTATCCTTCACTACACCTTTTACCCCATTGTCATCCAAGGGCCCCACTGCTTCCCTGGCTGGTTTCCTACTTCTAATGTATTTGAAGGAAGTTTTATTGTTGGTCTTTATGTTTTTTGCGATATGCTCCTCATATTCCTGTTTTGCCTGCCTGATCACAGACTTTCATTTTATTTGCCACAGCCTGTTTTCCCTTTTATCATCCTCACTGAGACTAGCTTTCCACCACTTAAAGGAATCCTTCTTACCTTTTACAGCTTCCATTACTTTGTTTGTTAACCTTGCAGGTTTTTTTCTATACCTATTTGTGCCTTCCCTAACCCATGGTGTATTTTCTCTGAGCCTCTAGGATTGCAATTTTAAATAGTCTCCAGGCTTCCCCAATGGTTTTGACCCTTTCTACTTTTCCTTTCAGTTTTCTCCTCACATATCCCCTCATAGTAGAGGGATGTCATTTCAGTGGTGCTTGCGTGAGTGATCCAATGGAAGTTGTGCAAGAACAGTGCTAAGGGGGAAGGTCATTGTCCTTCTATACATCTTGCTAGAATGATTTTGGGGGGGAGTGTTTCAGCGTAGCCATGATGCGGCTTAACTTTATGATGATGGCATTTTCATATTGCTTTCAGTGAAATCATGTATCGTTTACAAAATTGTTCTGTTTACTTCTGTGGGACTTAACTTTTATTTAGCTGAACTACCACATGGTGAAAGCAAGCCACAGCGGCAGGAATGATCAGATTAATTTTACTGGAGTTTGTTTCCAAATAAGCAAACTTCAGATCATGGGCTGGGCCTTGATTCTTAGTACAGTATCTTGCAGTCACAATTTTTTAGCAGCATCAGGGATATAAATACTGTTGAGCATGCTTTGAAATAAGCTTAAGCATGTGGAGTGGGTGCTGCTTATCTTTTTCAACAATCTTATGTCTTAGCTGTCTTATCTTTTAACTGAAAGAACAGGAGCTCTTATATTCAATTTTCATCTTGATTCTTTTTTTTTTGCAAACAAAAAGGCAAGCATAGCTGCTAACTAAGCACTGAAGCCAGTTTGGTATAGTGGTTAAGCAGCAGGCTCTAATCTGGAGAACTGGATTTGATTCCCCACTCTTCCTCATGAAGGCAGCAGGGTGACCTTGGGTCAGTCACAGTTCTCTCAGAGTCTCTCAGCCCCACTGACCTCACAGAATATCTGTTGTGAGGAGGGGTAGGGAAGGTGATTGTAAGCTGCTCCAAGACTCCTTCGGGTAGTGAAGGGCAGGGTATAAAACCAGCTCTTTCTCCCCCCACCCTTTCATCTTTGGTGCAAATATTTCCTATTTAACGCTACTTTTCTCTTTCCAGTGGTGAGCTGTAGGACCCCTGAAGTCCCAAATGGAATAATGAAAACTTCATATCGGCCTTCATACACGTATCAGGACAGAATACTATTTGAATGTAAACCAGGATTTAAGCTGAAAGATAATAGAGGTGATAGTTCATGTGGAGCTGATAGTACATGGCAACCTCCTCTTCCAGAATGTGTCCTGGGTAAATATTGCATATATTTTGACCAGTGTTTAATTCTGACTGTCAGAAATGTAGCACTAAATCAATTCTCTCCCCTCCCCTTCATCCAGATATTCATCCAACTACTTCTTCAGGAGGAGACAGTTCAGCAGGTGAGCTATATCACGATTAGATTAAGTCATGGAGTTTCAACATATATATTTTTGCCTTGGAGTAAGCAGCAGGGTATTTCATAAACTCATTGACGTTCTATAATTCTGCAGTCTGTCCTTGCTTCTGTTCTAGCTAACACAAAGTTAGGGATCCAAAGGGCTACTTGACGTGTAGCCAATGGCTTGGGTTGCCTAGTGAGATCTTTCCTTTGAATGGCAGATCAGCATGACATATGCTGAACTGCATATGAGATGCTGCTTGGTTTTTAAGGACATTTGCCATCTGACCAGACAGTCTACTTAAGAAATTTGTCTGGTGCATGGAACTTTTGCTGTCTCATTGTCCAGATCTGAGTCACTAAAGGTTATTCTAGGCAGATTAATGATTCTTCAGTTAGAATCACAGAATCAGAGAGAGACATTGATTGCAGTGAAACTGAGTACTAAAATGGATCTTTCACATCCCTGTAGTATGTTTTGTGTGAAGTATGAGTTTCAGCTGTTATGTGTAAGGAAGCATTTTTCTTGATTCAGTAACATGCAATATGAGCCTTTTGATCTTTGGTACGTGTGGCACCATTTTGCATGAGATCCTTGTATGTTTTCCTTGTTAGCAAACTCATCCTTGTTATGCTTGGAGATGCTTCTTTTAAAGTGAATGTATAAAGCCTTGAAGACAGGAAAATGTATAGGCAATGACTAGTAAAATCTCAGAAGCAAGAGGCAGAGTTGAGAGGAATTTTCAAGAGGGTGGGTCCTTCCTAGCAAACATAAAATCATAGAATCACAGGGTTTGAAGGGGCCATGCAGGGCATCTAATCTAACCCCCTGCTCAATGCAGGATCAGCCAAGAGTATCCCTGAGAAGTATTTGTCTGGATGCCACTTAAAAGACTCCCAGTGAGGGGGAGTTCACCACCTTCATAGGCAGCTGATTCCACTGTTGCACAGCTCTTCCTGTAAAAAAGTTTTCCCCCCCAATATCCAGCCAGTACCTTCCCGCCTTTAATTTAAACCCATTATTGCAAGTCTTATTCTCTGGTGCCAACAGGAACAGCTCCCTGTCCTCCTCTAAGTGACAGCCCTTCAAATAAAGAGAGCAATCATGTCAAACCTCTTCTTCTTCAGGCTGAACATTCTCAAGTACCTCAGCCTTTCCTCATAGGGTTTGGTCTTCGCCACTTATCACTTTCAGAAGCAGAATAAAATATACAAAATAAGGAAAAATATTAACTTTTGCCTAAAAGATGCATACTTTTGTTTGTCTTGGACTGAAATTGGCATCTGTGTGTAATTTTTGATGGCTTTATAAACTTTCTCATCTCTTTAGCACTCTATAGATATCATTTCTTCATTTGGTGTCAGTCTTGATTGAAAGTTGATCAGGTTAGAAAGTACCCATTGGTAAACCATAGGGTTATATTAAATACATAGTGCAGCTGCTTGAAAGTATAGATTAAGTAAGCTTGCGTAGTAAATGTGGTGATTCAGAAGTACTCAAGTTCCCAAACTTGGTTTCAAGGATGGTCTTGAGAGAGAGCTTTTGTGTGAATTTGCTTTAATGGCACTCTATTTGGACTTTTCAGACATGTTTTGAAAGAATACAATACATTACAGCCATCATGTGAAAGTTAGTACATGTCTCTTGTTAATACAGGGTCAACTGTACAGTCACCTGTTGGGTCAACAGTAAAACCAATGGAAGAAACTACTAAAACTGAAATTGGTAAAACAATGCCTGTGATGTCCTGTTATGTGGTTGCGTGTTCCTGCTACTTAAAGTTCAGCTTGTCTCCCCTCGCACACTTCCATCTTTCCATATAATGTGTTAAACATAAATACTCAAGGGCATTGTTTTAAAGGGAATAGGATTATTGTTTGTTTATTTAGGATATTTCTGTGCCACCTCTTCAAAGTCCTGTTCAAGGCTTATAATTAAAATAACAACAACAAGCCATAAAACAGAAGCAGTCCATTTTAAAAGCTGGTAAAATAATCGTCTAATTAAAAGCCTGTCTAAAAAGACGTGTTTTGACTCGGTGCCAAGAAAGTATAGTAGGTGCTAGGGGTTAGCCTCAATGGAGGAGAGTGTTCCAGAGGCAAGGTGCCACTACAGAAAATGTCCTGTCTTTAGCTACCACCTACCTCATCTCTGAAGGCAAGGGCACAGAGTAGGGCTTGAGAGGCAGATCTTAACTGCCTGGCTGGATAGTATAGGAGGAGCCAGTCCTTCAGATAACTTTTATGGCTCTTGACTGCTTAGGTTAGGGTAAGAACCAGCAGTTTGAATTGTGCCTAGAAACAGATGGGTAACCAAGTGCAGGCTACCCATCTGTTTTCAGGATTGTAGTCTACTGCACTGTTGTGTGCATTATCTTGCTCTTACTGCATTGTCTTGTACTTCTGTAATCCATTTTCTGCAGTGTGATGAATTATTTATTTATTGTTGCACTTATATCCCACCCTCCCTGCAAAGCAGGCTCAGGGTGGCTCACATTCATAAAACATATTGCAGAGCACATTAATACACTTAAATAATGATTTAAAACCCAATTAAAGCATCCTAAAATTCAATACATACAAATAATAATAGTGCTGTTGATGTTTCACAAATTTCAGAAATGGCATGCGGTTTGTTATAAATTTCTCGGCCTCACGACAGTCTGCGCTTGGGCCGACTATCTAAGCCAAGGTTCGATGGTGGTAATATTGGGGCAGCTCCTAGTTGAAGTCCTGGTGGAAGAGCTCCGTCTTGCAGGCCCTGCGGAACTGTTATAGATCCCACAGGGCCCTGATCTCCTCCGGGAGCTCATTCCACCAGTATGGAGCTGCCACTGAAAAGGCCCTAGCTCTGGTGACAGTGAGCCTGGCAGCCTTAGGGCCTGGGCGGGTCAACCGATGTTGAGACCCTGACCGTAGTGCTCTCTGGGATATATACGGGGAAGGGCAGTCCCTCAGGTATGCTGAACTCTGGCCATATAGGGCTTTAAAGGTAAGTACCAGCACCTTGAAGCGAATTCGGTGTGCTATTGGCAGCCAGTGCAGTGTCCTCAACACAGGCTGGATATGCTCTCATCTAGGTAGACCCATCAGCAGCCTGGCCGCCACATTCTGCACTAGCTGCAGCTTCCGAATTTGTGACAAGGGCAGCCCCATGTAGAGAGCGTTACAGTAGTCTAGTCTCAAGGTGACCGTCGCATGGATCACTGTGGCCAAGTAGTTACAGTCCAGGAAGGGAGCCAACTGCCTGACCAGATGCAGGTGGTAAAAGGCCAACCTGGCAGTTTTTGCATCCTGTCTAGAGATCTACACTGAATTCAGTTCTTGAAAAATTAAGGCCTTATTAGCTGTGGAAGTCCCAGTTAGGGTCTATTAAGCAATCTCTGAGAGTCTTTAACTCTTGCAGCCCAATGAAATAGTATAGGTCAGGTGTCAGGTCTTTTGTCAGCAGAACAATTAGAACTTCTTTGCAGTAATGATTTTATTTAAAATAAAGCATAATGTTAGGCAAAAATTTGACAAATACAAATGAGTGCAGACTAATCCTACAAATCCAGGAAAATTCATATGATAAAAATCAGATCTCTTAACACTTCTTAAACTTAGCTAAAGGCATAATTATTACACTTCTATGAGATTAAGGCAAATCAGGTTTTAAGCTGGTGGCACAAAGCTATCCAAAAATGGGAAGCACAGCACACAAATCATGCATGTCCAATAGTGAAGTCTTCTCTGACTTGAAGCCATCGACAAAGTTTGATTAGACCCTTACATGATACTTTTTATAGAAAGGTGACAGGAACAGAAATTTCTCTAATACAATAATGTCCTCTAAATAAAACAGTTCTGAGTGAGAAAACCAGAGTATAAATAAAGTAAATAATAAGTATTGCTGTGCTGGGGGAAAATGACCTAGTTAGCAAATTTAAAAAACAGCCCATTTAAACAAAAGGAGAGTTTATTTCAGCTTTGTGAAATAAAATATACGTTGATGAACATGTTAGGGACAAAGGAAGGACAATAAAAGACTGGGACCACCTTCTCCACCACCCCAGCACAACGCTGCTTGTTTCAAGGCCTGTGTGAGAAGCTTCCTGCTTACATAGCTTTAAACCTCAGCATTACAGTGATATAACATAGTTGTCCTTATGGTTTCAAGTGGTACACGGAAGGATTTGAGTGTGTAACTTTGCATGTTTTTATATGGGAACATTTGGGGAAAATCAGGACAGCAGTAAATTGCTCATGGCCTTTATTGTTGGGACTGAAGGCAGATCAGGGTTATAAGGACAGTGTAAAAAAGACCAGTATAATATGAACAATAAACCGGGGTTATACACTTAATGATACACACAATCGCCTGAATTGCATAACTGAATAAAAATTAAAGGCTAAAGAAAATTAGATAATGTACCTAATGGAACAAATACAGTATGAAGATGGATTAGGAAGAACCGAGTGAAACTTGCACAGGAAATTAATTCCAACCCTGTAACCTTTATAAAAAGTGATCTCCTGACCAGGTCTTTTACCAGGTCCCTGTTCTTTTTCTAAAAATGTGTTCCTGAACAGTTGCATTGTACACATTTTATGAAGCAGTAGAAATGTGGGAGCTTTCCTGATATTCTTTGGCCTAGAGGGCTCCTCGTCACATACTCTGTCCTTCCCCTCTAAACCATAAGCTATTGGGGGCTAGAGCTACCAGAAAAGACACATGGTAAGAAGCAGGGATGAAGAGCCAGGTTTCTGAAAGCAGTAAGAGAAATCGTCTGTCAAGACTAATGGAGATGACTGGGAAAGAAAAAGCTTGTTGTGTTGCATGATAATGAAGACACTTTGGCTAGAAAGAAGCTATGAGAGTAGTAGCAGTTCTGTGGAAGAAGAACTGCAGAGTAGGAGGCGTAGGAATTGAATGGCTCTAGAATGAACAATATGAAGAATGTGTCATAGAGACAGTTATTAGAAGAAGTGGGAACTTTGGATGTATCACTGGGCCTAAATATAAAAAAATACTTGGCCCTTTCAGCTTCTGGTGTTTTGGGGTAGCTCAAACAATTGGTGACTGCTTGATCTAATGTAGCATCTAAAAAGTAACCCCAGAAACACGGCTGTATGTAGATGGCTTTCAGGTCCAATGCTTTTTCAGTGTTTTTTTTCCCCTTGCACAGCAGTTTCAACAGCAAAAAAATTCTCAGGAAATAATTTGGGTAAATGTTTAGTGTTTCTTCCATCTTATCTGTAGCCTGTATTTTAATTTTGCCTGGCCTTCTGTGTTAGGCTCTGTGATATACCTATCTATGTGCTGCATGTATCTGTTTATTTTTTATATCTTTATCCTGCTTTATATATTTTATATTTTATCCTGCTTTCTGATCAAAACTGGCTTCCAAAGCATCTTCAAGGATTTTTTAAAAAACCAGTTTCATTAAACAAAATGTTCTGTGTACAGAGAATGCTCAACTGAGCTGAATCCAGGCATGAAAAAGAGGTCCCTGGTTTCTTCTCTCCCACCGCACCACAATTGATACCAGTTGAAAACTGGAAACAGGCAGCCCTCAACTACAGCTAAATCCACCATGGAGAGGTGCCTGTCTGTTTCCCACCCTGAGTAGGATGGCCCCTGTTTATGACAGTTGGAAGCTGGAGATGGTTTTTCCTCTCAAACTAAGAAACCTCTTTCTTCTTTCATGTAGTACATACAGAGGCACCAGAGTCGCCTGCGGGTGGATCAGGTAAAGGATGTTGGTGGTGAAGTGCATTTTAGTTGGTTGGTGTAGCTGCAATAAGTAAGACACCTTTTTTATGCCAACCAGCTTTGTGTTGATACAGAACATGAGACTGAGGAGGAAATGAGAGGCAGGCAGGGTCTCCAGGAATCACTTCTTTTCCATACTTCCTGATTAACTTGTTAGGATGTGACAGAATGAGGCAGAAAAGATTCTGCATTTTACTGTTCTGGGCCTCAGCCCTGTGGAAATCTATGGTTTTCCTTCCTTTCCTAGTAATTCAGAAAGAGACGAATGTTCACAGTTGCTGATGACCTGGGACAACAGCGTGGCAAATGAAACGTTCCTTTGGCTTTTCTCCTGCTGCTTTAAGAGATTAAGTTGTTAAAAATTTTCTGAGGCTCAGTATTTCTCCTGTGATTCCGTCATGCCATAAAATTAAGCTTGCACGTAATAATCAAGTAGATATACAGTCATAGTTGATTTGCAAGTCACTAGTTCCCATGACTAGTACAAGGTTACCTGAATGGGTATAGAACTGCATTGAAAAACTGATCCTGGGAGAATGTTTCATTATTATTTTTGGCCTGAATTGATTACATTTTTAATCCCTTTAACCATGAAAAATCCTTTCCTTAGTTCCAAATAGAGAAACATTAACAAAAATAAATCTGTCCCTGTTGATAACCTTTCAGCAGCTGATGCAAAACTGCATAGTTTACCTCTTTGATTATGGATTGTTCTGGAGCAGATTATTTGCAGTGGTTAATTCAAATATTTGTCACATCTATATATCTAATAGCCATGTGTGTTCCTCCCTCACCCACCGTACAGATCAGCGTATCTGCACAATAGGGCCACTTAAAGCTATGACCAGAAATTTCTGCAAACATGGAAGACCCCCCCCCCCTTGAAAAATATACAGATGGTGTTTTGCTGCAGGAACCGAAAAGAGGTGGCTGGAGTATTACCCAAATAGGCAGTCTCCTAGCTTTAAGGAGACAGAGCAAGAGGGGGCAACTGGGATTCTCCACCAATGTATACAGGGATCTTACCCTTAGAGAACTCTTAAAATAAGCCTGTCAGATGTTAACTGGAAAGGGCTTTATTGAAATAGGAATAATAGGGCAAAACACACACATAGAAACACACAGAAAGCACACAAACTAGCTAAGAAGAAATCAGAGTGGAGAGGGGAGAAAGCAATTTTGGGGAAGGCTATAGTTGCCAGTCTCAAAGATAGAGGTCCACAGAGACAGCAGCAAAACGACCAGCATTTCGTGGAGAAGAGGAAAAGGCCCATGTGCTATACTTTATATTGGGGTGACCAAACTGTGGCTCAGGAGCCACATGTGGCTCTTTCACACACATTGTGCGGGTCACGGCAGGGCAGCTGGGGAAACGGAAGAGAAGGCATGCCTCCTCAATTGGTCTTCCCTTCCCCAGCCAGTGTTCCCCTCCCTGGGTAGGCTTAAGGTGGGTGGGGAGCAGAGAAAGAAAGAAAGCAACTTTAGATGCGTTCTCAAAGCCACCCCCTGCCACTGGCTGGCTTGGAGAAGGCCTTTGTCTCTTTAAATCCCTTCACCAAGCCAGTCAATATGGGTATGGGGGGGGCCCTTGGAGGATGCATTTAAAGGTAAAGTTGCTTTCTTTCCACTTTTCTTTCTCTCTACCTTCCTTCCTCCCCCCTCATCTATTTGCTTTCTTTGTTTCTCTCTCTCTCTCCATTCTCCCCTTTTCTCCCTCCCCCATCTATTTGCTTTATTTATTTATTTATTTAGATTTATATCCCGCCTAGCTAGCACAAAGCGGCTCTAGGCAGCTCACAACGTTAAAACCACATAAGAATTCAATTCACCATTAAAATTACAATAAAATCACAGAACCCACTAAAATGGCGGCAATTACAGAAACCAACACATCTGCTACTGCATCCCCCCGGCCAGAGAAGTAACCACCTGAAGATGTATCGAGCCAGTACTTCATTGGCCACTTACCCGTGGCCATTTTCCCCAGCGGCGGCCCCAAAGCCTGGCGGAAGAGCTCCGTCTTGCAGGCCCTGCGGAACTGCAAAAGGTCCCACAGGGCCCTGATGTCTTCCAGGAGCTCATTCCACCAGTAGGGGGCCGCCACTGAGAAGGCTCTATTCCTGGTGGTCACCAGTCTGGCTTTTCTCGGGCCAGGAAGGGTCAGGCGATGTTGGGTGCCTGACCGCAGTGCTCTCTGGGGTATATATGGGGAAAGGCGGTCCCTTAGGTAGGCAGGCCCCTGACCATATTTCTTTGTTTATCTTTCTCTCTCTTTGTTCATTTATCTTTCTTTCTTTGTTTATCTTTCTCTCTCTTCCTTTTTTCTTTCCACCTGTTTCATTCTTTCCACCTTTCTCGTTCTTCCTTCTGTCCTCCCTCCCCATCTATTTGTTTCTATGTTTTTCACTCTCTTTCCCCCTTCCTTCTTCCATCCCCCATCTATTTGCTTTATTTCCACCTTTCTTTTTCCTTTCCTTCCTCCCTCCCTCCCTCCCCCTATTTGCTTTCTTTGTTTCTCTCTCTTCTGTCTCTCTCCACCTCTTTAATTCTTTCTTTCCACCTTTCTCTCTTTTTCTCTCTCTCTTAGACAAATAAATATCATTAGCAAACAAAAATATCATTGGACAAATAAATATCATCATAAATATCTGTTTTTACCCCCTGTTTTTGGCAGTCTCATTTA
This sequence comes from Lepidodactylus listeri, assembly GCA_029233225.1. Lineage (NCBI taxonomy): Eukaryota > Metazoa > Chordata > Lepidosauria > Squamata > Gekkonidae > Lepidodactylus > Lepidodactylus listeri. Next base: position 64,040,770 of record JARCFY010000002.1, on the reverse strand, counting down.
ATGTTAATAAAAAGCAGATTTTCATGTGTTTCAATAAAAACATGTGTAATATCTGTTCATGTCTTATGGGTCTCAAATATCTGACAAATATCTGACATTTATTCTATGTGCCTCTTACGATAAGCAAGTTTGGCCACCCCTGTAAGATTGCCATACTTTTTATAGAACAAAATGTTCCATGAGGCAAACTGACATACTGGCCCTCAAAACAATAACTTGATGGTTTGTTCAGAGATGAACAGTGATTTGGGAGACACTTGATGGGTTTTTCAAAGGTGAACTATAGGTGTAAATGATGCTTGATGACCCTGTAAGTACCGGATGGGAAAAGCTACCAGGTTTTGTGAGTAGTGTTAAGTGTTGCTTAATTAGGATAAATGGGTGAAGGGAAGTGAGGTTGGGTTGTGGATGAGGTTAATCCAAGGTGAGGAGAGAGTTTTCTTGGGAGACCCATTGTCTTAAATTATGTGTGTCTCTAGGATGGGGAGGAGGTTGTTAGCTAGTCAGCTGCTCTTTCCCACACTTCTAAACCGTATGTCCAGACTTGTTCCTGGCTGGCATCCATTTTGTGTCATTTTAGCTCAGGCAGTGTATCACATTTATGATATTTGAGATGATATTTGAGGAGGGGTGTTTATGGTTTTCTAGCTATAAACTGTCCCTCAGCGAGAGGAGGAGTGTGACTGCTGGGGGGGGGGGTATTTCCTTTCCTTTGTTTATACTGCCTTTCAATCAAGGAGATTTGTAAGATAGCTTGCAGTTTACAACAAGTGTTTGTACAATAAAACTATTGTCTAATGACTTGTTTCTTAAAATGTGTGGTATGATCTGCCACTATCTTTGTGCATTTCTGGCACTTGTTCAGCTTCAAATGTTTGCTCTCTTCTTTCTACATCCCCAGGATCTAGCACAGCTGTTCCGGTCGCTATTGGTAAGTATTTATTTATTGCACTTATATCCTGTCCTCTCCTATGATGGGCTCAGGGAGGCTCACAACAGAGATAAAATACATATGATTAAAAACCAATTAAATAAAGCAGGATGGCAGCTAAGAAACAAAACGTTACTCCAGAGCAGCCTAATACACTTCCTGTTAGATGTTAGCAGGATAGTAGGCATCTGTAGGCCTGCTATGAGCAGGGGAGGCCAAGATGGTAGAAACATTCGCCATCTCAACCAGAGGCCTGGCAGAACAGCTCCATTTTGCAGGCTCTGCAGAATTGTAGCAAGCCCCGCAGGGCTGTGATCTCAGTTGGGAGCGTGTTCCACCAGGTGGGGGCCAGGGCAGAGAAGTCCTGGCCCTTGTTGAGGCTAAGCGGATGTCTTTCGGGACAGGGACTACCAGTAGATGATGATCTGAGGAGCGTAATGCCCTCCAGGGCGTATATGGGGAGAGACAGTCCTGAAAGTATACTGGTCCCAGGCCAAGCAGGGCTTTAAAGATCAACATTATAACCTTGAAGTGGATCTGATACTCAGCTGGTAGCCAGCGCAGTTGGCGTAGCACTGGCTGAATGCATGCCAGTACAGATGACACTGTCAGCAAGCGCACTGCTACATTCTGCACCAGCTGGAGTCTCTAGGTCAGGTTCAAGGGCAGTCCGACTTAGAGTGAGCCTGGAAGTGACTGTTGCATGGATCACTTGTAGCTAAGTCCTGGGAGGAGAGATATGGAACAAGTTGCCTGACCTGCTGCAGATGATAAAAGGCAGACCTGGCAATAGTGGCAACCTGGGCCTCCGTTGAAAGTGAGGCATCCGGGATCGACCCAAGGCTCCTCACCCTTGGCATTGGCATCAGAGGTACCCCACCAAGCATTGGGAGCTGGATTCCCAATCCCAAACCCCCACGACTCAAATACAGGATCTCCATTTTCGTTGGATTTAGTCTCAACTGGCTCTGCTGTAACCATCAAGCTACAGCTTCTAATGCCCTGTCCAAATTATCTGAGGTAAAGTCTGACTGGCCATCCATCAACAGATAGAACTGGGTGTCATCAGCATACTGGTGACAGTCCAGCCCAACCCCCCAGACCAAGTGGGCAAGGGGGCACATATAGATGTTAAACAACACTGAAAAGAGAATCACCCCTTGCAGCACTCTGCATTCCAGCAGGTATCGCGGAGACACTCTTCCCGAGCGCCACCCCGTGTCCCTGACCACGGAGAAAGGAGGAAAGTCATTGTAAAGCAGTCCCCCATATCCCTACTTTGGCAAGGTAGTGGGTCAAGTGATTGTAATTGACCATGTCGAATGCTGCTGTCAAATCCAAGAGCAACAGCAGCACGGACTTGCCTCAATCCAGGTGTCTGCTGAGGTCAGCCATGAGGGTGACCACCGCAGTCTCCGTCCCATGGCCAGGGCAGAAACTGGACTGGAAGGGATCCAGGATGGAAACATTATCCAAGAAGGCCTGTAGCTGTTCAGCCATGGCTCTCTCGACCACCAGCCAGTTTGGTGTAATGGTTAGGAGCACAGACTTTAATCTGGGTAGCTTACAAATGCCTCACAACCAATAGTCAATTCCCTATCATTTGACTTGCTTTGTGGCAAGGTAGCCTAACGACTGAATTGTTCTGAATAATTGGGCTGGGTAAGAGTTTGCAGACACAATGGAGGCTGCAAAGAAATCCTTCTTAGCTGCCTTCACTGCCATCTCATAGACTTCCATAAACATCCTATAGGATGTGTTCATGGCTTCATCACAAGCCCGCCACCACCCTTGCTCTAGCCATCTCAGCTCTTGTTTCATCCTCTGCAACTCCGGATTATACCACAGGGCTAGTTTGGCACAAGAGTGGGGGGGGGGCAATTTCAGCTTTGAAGGGTCAGCTGTGCCAATCCTCCACCAGCTCATCCAACAAACCACCAGGGGGCATCAGATTTCACAGAGCATTCAGGAATCCACTAAGATTGATTAGTCTCCACAGGTGAGCATAAATCTGCTTGCCACCTACAAGGGGGGGGGGGGCGGGGGCGGTGTTGTTGGGATACTCAGCCGGGCCTTCAGGGCGGAGTGGTCTGACCATGGACCTGTACTTGCTGTTACCAGATCCACATTTATCCCCATGCCAAAAATATGATCCAGTGTATGACCCGCTTTGTGTGTAGAGCTGATACAAATTGGGAGAGTCCCAGAGCCACCAGGGATGAGACTGGGTCCCTGGCCTGAGAGGAAGCCCCATAATCCACATGGACATTGAAATTTCCCAAGACTAGTAGTCTGGGGTTTTCCAATGCCTAGCCTGAAACGGCCTCGAATGAGCCTGGCAGGGTATCTGTTGATGTGTTTGGTGGTCAGTACACCAGCCAGATAGCCATGCTCCTTGGCTTCCCACACAATGCCAACACATTCAGTGCTGGAAATGTTTGGAGCGGGGAGCACCCTGAAGGAGAGAGACTCCTGGATAAGCACTGCCACTCCTCACCCATTAGTCTGCAACTGATGAAGGACCGAGAAATCCAGGGAGGCAAGCTGGTTCAGGGCGACAGTCTCGACCTCCTTCACCCAAGTCTCAGTCATGTATGCCAAGTCTACATGCTGCTTTGCCAGATAATCTCGCAGAACAGAGGTCTTATTGTTAATAGACCTGGCATTACACAAGACCAGTGTCGGAGAAGGGTATGCCTTCCTAGCCCCACAACCAGCATTTCTTGGGGTGGGATGCAGGTAGGAAGGAGGCTGAGCATTGCCATATCTCTGTCTCCTTCCCATATTCCACCTTGTCCCACTGGCATACCTCCCCCACCCCTGTATTACTGGAATCCCCTAAGTAATTGGTGTAAAATACTTCAATATTTTACTGTGATAAAATTATGATATGGAAAATATAAGTCTTCATGCCTTTTGCTTCTCACCCAAAGATTCCACGCTCAATAAAACTTGATTCTCTAACAATATTTTTGGCATCTAGTAGTGCAGTTCACTCATGTGGAATAGACTATGTGTACTTTGATTGCTTGACATATATGTAGGTTTCATATGGCTCACACAGCTTAGTGCACACAGAATAGGTAATATGCTGCTTTCATATGCAGCATAGTTCCCTTATGGGACAGCAACCTGGAAATATCTGTTACCTCCTGTGAGGCAGCATGTCTGATAATAGGAAACCAGTGAGCTGTGGTCAAGCATCCCCAAGCACGGTCCTCATTCCTAGCTCTGTTTTTAGTCCTAGGCAATAGCTTGAGAGCAAGTGGAACCCTGTTTTTCCCTTCAGTTTTCACCAGTTACATTTCTTGTTTAGGACTGGTTTACATTCAAGCCTTGTTTAGGGTCTTGTCTCAAAAGCTACTGCTGGAAATACATTTCATTCTGTGTTGATGTACTGACTTCAGGATCTGTTCCTAAACAGAAAAGCTGTTAGTTGCTTCGCCTTGTAAACTGGTAATTTTTATCACTGGGGTTTTTTTCTTCCCTTTAAGGAACTGCTGTTGCTGTTATAGCTGTTTTATCTGCTATAATTGTTGCTCTGAAATGCAGAGCTCGCCATAAAAGACAGGGGTGAGTCAGCCAAAGATATGCTTTCTTGGATTTCTTGTAGCCTTGCTGTGGCTCTTTGAGCAAGTGCATGCTTATGGGCTTCTCTGAACCTACTTTCCCATATAAATGTGCTTGCTGTCCAGAAAGTCTGGTGTGTTGCATCCTTTTTTTTATAACTTTTTTATTAATTCTCTACAAACTATAAAAACTATCCCTACAGCTACAAAACTATCCCTAATTAAAGCAAAGAATATAAATCATTTTTTAAATATATATGAATGAAACTCCCCATATATCAAAATACAAATTACTGAAACGTGATAATAAGTTTCAAATGAAACTGGCTATGCATATGTAGACTCAAGCATGTGGCAAAGTAAATTTCTTATACTTTCAAGTTGTATACAAAGCTATTTCCCCCTCCTCCCTCTTCTTTTTGGTTTATCAGGTTCCCTTTGGACTGTCAGTTGTTTAGGGGCAGCTGCCCCCTTTGCTGAATCAGAATCCTCTGCAGAGCTACTCAATGAGCTTTCAGAGCTTTCCAAAACATATATGATGTTGTCTTTCTCTTCTTCTTCCTCTGCTGTCTTCTTTTCTTTTGTTAGTCTTTGTTGCAGGTCCAGAAAAGTCTCTGCACTTTTAGGAGAGGAGATCTTTTCTTTTTTTTCTCCTTATAGTTGAATACCAAAACCTCCGGAAACATCCATTTATTAGGGATGGAGTTCTTTTGCAGGGATTTTTTCAGGATTTTATATTGCTTCCTTCTTTGAGCCAGTTTGGTGTAGTGGTTAAGTGCACGGACTCTAATCTGGGAGAACCGGGTTTGATTCCCCACTCCTCCACTTGCATCTGCTGGATGACCTTGGGCAAGCCATAGCTCTGTAGCAGCTGTTCTCTCAAGGACAGTTGTCTCAGAGCTCTCTCAGCCCCACCTACCTCACAGGGTGTCTGTTGTGGGGAGGGGAAGGGAAAGGAGTTTGTAAGCCACTCTGAGACTCCAAGTGAGTGAAGGGCAGGATATAAATCCAATCTCTTCTCTTCTCTTCTTTTTTTAATCTCAAATGGAAAGTCTTTCAAGACTCTAATTTCCACATCTTTGATTTTTAGGGTTGTCCTGTTAGTGGCCTTGTGCACCATGACTCTTCTTGTTCTCTTAGAGAATTTCACCACAGTTTCTCCAAGCAGGTTTTTCTTCTTCACAAAATCAGGATATGTCCTGTAGATGAACATCCATTTCGCTTTGTAGATAATCTGCTTGTAAACCTGTTTTTAAGCTTCACTTAAGATTTCTTTCAAATTCTCCAGCTTTTTGTTCTGGGACACCTTGAACTCGTGGTATATAAGACACTTTTTCCATTTGCAGCCTCAAAAGTTGGTCTCTGTCAGTTGCTCGTTCTTTCTCCACCACTTGTAGATTTTTGTTTTGGTTTCGACTGATTTTGCTGATTTAACCATCTCTTCTATTTTAGCATTAGATTCTTTTATCTCTTTCTGAAGTGCATCAATACTTTGATTCATTGTAGTCATCTGGTCCAGTAGAGGGTGCAAAGCTACCAACAAAATGTTTGGAAAGTCTATGGCAACTTCCTGTTTAGGAGCAGGAAGAGAAGAAGCTGTAGCTTTTGGAGAGGGTTTCCCTCTAGATGCCATTTTTCTCATCTACCAGTCATTCTCAGAGGAGTTAAAGTCCACAGAAAGTTTTTCTAAAAATGCTGTTTTAAGAAGGATTCCACACTACTTGAACCCCCTATGCAGCAGCGCCAGTGGTCCCAGCCCTCCGCTTTTCATTCTTTTTAAAAAGGAAGGATGAGGGGGACAGAAACTTTCCCTCCCCCTTCACCACTGTGTTTCGGGGCTACAGGATGCCTGTTAATCCTATTGAGTGGACCCACTGACTCACATTTCGTTCAAGGCTGTACCGCAAGTAGGAGTATTTTCATTTCTTTGCTACATTCTTTGCTCGCCAAGCCGGTGTGCCGCTTTAGATGCCAGAGGCTCTGCGGCAACGGGACCTTACGGGGCAAAGAGGTGCCTCAATCCTTTGGCCGTCACCTCGGGAGAGGCACCTCTCGTGCCCCAGGCTGGGAGCCCCCTACAAGGGCTCTGGGGGGGGGGGGGACCAGAATCCAGCCAGTACCCCTCCCATTTGCCAAGATTACATGCCACTCCATGCAGAGCTCCGCTGGAGTGCACCTGCCATTAAGCCACCAAAACCAGAAATCCGGCTGATGTGTTGCATCCTGAACAACTGTGCTGACCTGCTGTGCAATAGACAGAATGTAACTAAAACATCGTTATTTTCTAGAATGCCTAATCATCTGCTTTTTATCAGGTGCTTTGCACTGCCATTTTGTAGTGATGGAAATGATACGCATCATTTACGCTTTGCTGTTCATTCTAATACTGCCTTGGAAATGTGTGTAGTAAAAAATCTGGTACTGAAGTCCCTAAAATCTCTAATATTGTCAAAGTAGGGTGCAAACATGTGTCCCAATCCACAGATGTCAGTGACTTTTTACTGCCTTTCAGATCCAACCATGTAATCAATTCCTTGAGTGTAGTCTTCACTGAACTCAGTAAAGTTCTTCAGGACTAAATGGTTTTCAGGCTGTTGTGTTGGGGGCCAAGATACAGGTCTACTCATAATTTTCCACTACAGCCTTCTTCCAGACAGAGTAAAACAGAGTTCTTCAAAGCACTTTTGTCTTGCACATCGCTTTGCTTTCTTCATTGCTTTCCTCAGTGTGAGTTTTTGTGTGCAGGGCTGCTGCCTAGAGACCGTTTTCAATGTAGTGTTTGTTGTGCATGTTGCTTTCCTCTTATTTTTAATATATGTTCACAGCATTGGGTGAGCACTAATTAAGAAGGGGTGTCCTTAGTTTAATACAGCACATGATTTCCTGGCAGTGGATACTGGATTGGATCCAGACAGCTGTCTTCCCCAGTTCTCCTTCTTACTACAGCCTCTGACCCACATGGCTTTTGTCAGTGCAGATCCTGCGGTCCCCAGCGTAGACATTTGGGGTGGTCAAAAGGGTTCCCCCTCTGCTTTTCACCAGCAGAAAACCTGTTTGGATCCAAGTCATCCAGTGCAGGGAACTCATAACAAGATGATTACAAGTGATCTCTGCACTATTCCAGGGTTTTAATTATCTGATTAATCATTGATACCCAGGTATGCTGATGTAATCCAGGTGGTTGTGGATATGGGACAGTTTAATGCAAACTGTTTGCCAGGACTCATTAACAAATTGAATGTGATGCTCTTTTCAGCATAAGTATTTCCCTTGGGGTTGACATGGCACAGGATCATCAGAACTATCCCTAAGGTTAATCTTCTAGGCATGTTACTGTGTAGGACTGTCTTTATTTTGAGAGTTTTAGCTACTTTGATCTTCTTGAAACTGGATGTTTGGTGTTTCCTAGTGCTTGGTGAGCATCTAGCATTAAATTGCTTTCCAGTTCTTTCCCAGGGCCTCATGACAAGCAGTAATATATTCATGGAGCTAAATCTTCTGAATAACCTAGTATTATGTTAACCAAAAGCCTGGGAGACAACCAGAAAACTGGGTCTCCCAGATCCAAGTCTGTCATTAAGCACTGCATACACTGGCTCACTGTAATCACATTTAAAGGCTGAGTTTTATATCTTTATAATGGGGCAGGGTTGAGGGGTGAGCTTCAGAATATTTATTTATGAGATTTTACCCTGCAAGCGGGCTCAGGGCGGGGTACTCTGCACCAGTAAACCCAAGTACTTGAGTTAATGACTATTGCTCACCTTTATTGTAAAATATGGTTAATTATAAATATCAGTCAACAGCCCTGGTAGCCCATACTAGTCTGATCTTATCGGAGCTTGGAAGCTAAGCAAAGTCGAGCTGGGAGACCACTGAGAAATAGTTCAGAATTGAATTCCAGAGTTATTTGGAAGCAAAATGTCATTCTTGAAGTTGGAATTAACAGTTCAGCTTCGCTGAGTATGGCAAATATTTGATCAGATCACCCAGCCCTAACAGCTACTTGCATAATTCTCCGTATATAACTTGGGTTTTCCTACTGTAAGTTGTGGCCTTCCCTGTGTATTTGGAATGAAACAAGTGCTTATTTCCCACATTTAAGTAAGCATTTCATCTTTGAGGCAGTCTTGTTTCAGCAAGGCAGAGGGTGTTGTCCATTGGATCCTGAGCATTACAATACATTCTATCAAAATCTAACTTAATGTTCCCTCTTCCTGCTGATCAGTTGTTTGTTTCAAATCAGCACATCATCAAAACAATTGTCTTGTAAATAGTTCACAGATGAAATGGTCTTAGTTGAGTCCTGAAATGTTCTTGACTCTTGAAAGGTATCTGGGTATCTAAACTGCTCCTCTGTCAGCACCCAGTCATCTGCATTGACTAATCCAGGGGGTTTCTCATTCTTTGCTGGTGTGAATGTTTGTAACGAACATTGTATGTAACTGGTATCTTCAAATGCAGGGTTTTTCTCCAAAAAGTACATTGACATTAGATTTCTCTTGATCTATAAAATATTTGTCTTTGCATGTGTGCCAAAGTTCTTTTTAATCCTAATACACAAGGTAAATCTGTACCTTGTGAGGGCAAATAATATGTTCTCCCCATGCCTCCCAGATCTGTGGGTGTGATGTGTTTGTATGAATTTCCTATACACTACCCTTGCTTCAAGAAGGAATTTTTAACTCTGCAACATTCACATGCTCAGGGCATCCCAGTTATTACTATTTTTGTGTCGCCATTTGAATCTATACTTCCCATGTCCTAACCTTCTGTCTGTGGTATTGTGCTGGTTTTCCTGATTTAACAACCAAGTGTATTTTGAAGAACAAATTAATAATTGCCTGCTTAGAACACTGGCTAATTCTGATGCTTTAAAATTTCAGAGTTCCATGTTATTGCTATAAAAATTTACTTTGGGAACTTATTTAAAGGGATGATACAATTACTATCTCTGCCTGGAACCTCTCTGCCCTTGTCCTTTAGTGATTAAAACACCTAAGGTGGCATTTTGCCAGGAAGTGAGAAACCCTAACCTTGTCCCTTTCAGTAAACACCATGTTCAGCAACTCCTTCAGCATGTGGGAGCTTCAGCACAGGCATTTGTACATGGGAAAGCTCCTGTGTGCAAACCTGTGGGTATGTGAAGAAGCCCTCGTGTGTACACAATACCTGTGGCATTCTGATTTGGGGGCAAAGATGGGAATACATTGAACATGCCAATGATCTTCTTCGTGGTCTCTGTGCATCACACCTCTGGGATAATGTGCACCTGCGCCGATCCCGATCGGTAACTTCAAAGCCAAAACAGATTTTCGCGCCAACTCCCCGATCGCGCGCCGGCTCCACTGCGCGTGACCAGGGAGGGGCATGAGGATCCTGCCAGTTCTCTTCTGACCGCCGCATCGTGAGGATCCTTTCTCTCTTGCTCCGGTCGGTAGTTTACTTCTCAACTCTAAAAAGAGCCTTCGGACTGATTTTTTTCCAACTATTGAACTCGGACTGTTAACTGGACTTGCCTTTGGATTTCCCTTCATTCTCACCGCCTGGCCTATGGCCCAGCGGTGGGGGTTCTTCAAGAGGTGCCTGCAGTGTGGCAGCAAGATAGCCCCACCGGACAAGCACTCCCTGTGTCTTTGCCTGGGTGAGTCTCACCGAGTCGACTCTTGCACTAGCTGTGCGGCCTTCTCCAAGCAAATGCGTAAAAACCGAGCGGCGAGGCTCCGGGTTGCTCTCCTCGAGTCTGCCTTGTCGCCAAAAATGTCTTCCTCCGAAGTTCCGGCTTCTTCACCGACGGGACCGACACCGTCTCCATCCCGAAGCATCGGTACCGACAGACCGGCACCGAAGAGATCGCTCCCCTTGCCCGACACTCCTGCTAAAAAGCGCAGGGAGGGCAAGGAGGAGAAGGGCAAGCTGAAGCACAAGAAATCTTCGAGTGCTTTATCGACGCGCGGTGCGCTCGACTCAGCCCAGCCCGGGCTCGGCCAGCTTGACCCGACAGATCGCGAGCGACCCAGGGGTAGATCATCCTCCCCGATGCCGCGACCGATCACCTTGACTGACTCCGACCTCGACATAGACCTTACACAGGTCCCTCGGGAGACCCCCGACGCCGAGGCGAAGCCACCATCGGTACCGAGGGGGGATAAGGACTACTGCCCTCCGGCTCCACCGGTACCGTGGGATATCCAGCAGTGGCGATACCTTTACGGCTCCTACCCACCACCGCCCCAATGGTATCCCACCGAATGGGATCGGCAATCCACCTCTTCCAGAGTGTCTCAGTACCGAGAACCCTCATCAGTACCGACACCAGCACCGAAACGGACACCCGACACCGATCCTTGTCCGCTACCGGTAACGCAGGACCTGTCCAGCCCGACCCCTCTTTCACCATCCGACCATTCGGCACCGGGGTCCCCAGCATCTTCAGTGTCAGAAGATGAGTCGCTTCCACAAAACCCGTCTCCCGACACGCAGGTTACCGAAAACCTCCCAATATCTCCCTCCGAGGATGTGAAACCCTATGGAGAATTAATCAAAAGGATGGCACACACTCTGTCCTTGGCCACGGCCCAACCGACGCCGACAGCCACAGACTCCATCTTAGATATCGTGCAGATGGATACATCCACACCGGTGGCCCTCCCACTCATATCGGTCCTGATGACTACGGCCAAAGAATCCTGGCCTCATCCCTCATCCACCCCCATCTCCAGCAAATGCCTAGATCACATGTATAGGATCCAGGAGCCGGGGGCAGAATTCTTGTTTGTCCACCCCAAACCCAACTCAGTGGTTGTGACACCCTCCACTAAGGGTTGTAGTGGGCACTCTTCCCCATTAGACAAAGAAGGACGCAGAATAGATTCCTTTGGAAGACGCATTTATTCAGCGGGTGCATTGGGCCTCAAGATAGGAAATTACACTGCCTGCATGAGCAGGTACCAATACTCGCTCTGGGAACAGATGACTGCGCTCATTGCCCATCTCCCAGAGGACAAGCTACGCAACGCCAGAAAGATTCAAAAGGAAGGTATGTCTCTGGCCAAGCTCCAACTTTCGGCCTCCAAGCATTGGGCGGAAGTAACCTCCAAGATGCTCACTTCAGCAGTGTCCATCAGACGCCATGCCTGGTTGAGATCTACCTCTCTTCCTCAAGACACCAAGACCTTGGTGAAAGATCTGCCGTTTGAAGGAGACGGTCTCTTCAGTTCAATGACAGACACAGTGCTTCACGAGCTTGATAAAAGCATGAAGACATCCCGTAACTTGGGAGTTTCTCAACCTAAACAGCAGAAACAGAAAACATGGCAAAGATCATGGCCCAAGAAACAGTCACAAAGACCTCCCGTTGAACCACAATGGCAGAGGTCACCACCATCTACCTATCAACAAAAGCCCTATAACAACAGGCCCCACTTCCCAACTGCTCCGGCGTCTAAGGCGAAACCTCCCAAACCAAGCAAACCAAGTTTTTGACTCCCACCCCTGCTCCGACAACCCCACCCGTCTATCACCCTTTCTGACAGCATGGCAACGCATTACCTCGGACAAGTGGGCACTTTCAGTCATCTCCGAGGGATACAGAATAGAATTCTTCGAGATCCCTACGGAACCTTACTTCGTGGTCACTCCCCCATCCGACACGCTGACAACCGAGGTCGAGACCCTGCTGAGCAAGGATGCGATAGAACCGGTAGTAGTCCAGCAGTTTCAACAGGGGTTTTACTCCCGCTACTTCACGGTGCCAAAGAGGGACGGAGGCCTCCGACCCCTCCTAGATCTTCGGAACCTAAACGCGTTCATAACATACAAGAAGTTCCGAATGACCACCCTCCAAATCATCCTACCTCTGCTGGAGGCGGGCTCTTGGATGGTGACGCTGGACCTGAAGGATGCTTACTTCCATGTGACCATTCATCCTTCCCACAGACCCTTTCTACGCTTTGCGATTGGTCCACGTCATTTCCAGTACAAGGCACTACCATTTGGCCTTTCAACGGCACCTCGTGTCTTCACGAAATTAATGGCAACAGTAGCGGCCCACCTCCGCCTGCAGGGCATCCATCTATACCCTTATCTGGACGACTGGCTCCTGATCGCTCCTTCCGCATCAGACCTGCAAGACCACGTCTCCCGGACACTCCACACCCTGGAGATTCTGGGACTGACAATAAATACAAAGAAGTCCATGCTTACCCCTTCCAGATGGGTACAGTTCATCGGAGCTCTCCTAGATTCCCTACAGTGCAGGGCATTCCTACCCCCCAACAGGGTCTTGGACATTGTTTCCTTCATCAGAGTCCTGAGAAGAAACCGGGAGGCGACAGCTCGTCAAATACTGCAACTCTTGGGACTCATGGCGGCTACCACCATGGTCATTCCTTTCGCAAGGCTACACATGAGGCCCTTGCAGCTGTGGTTTCTTCGCCGGTTCCGGCCAAGCCTACACCCTTTATCCAAAAGATTCCACCTATCGGACCAGATGATTCGAGCCCTGGAATGGTGGCAGGTGCCACAGAACCTGCAAACAGGCGCCCCCTTTCGCCGCCCTCCCCCGTCAGCTACTATTACCACGGACACTTCCCTATGGGGCTGGGGAGCCCACTTGGGAGATCTGTGCGTGGGCGACAAGTGGGACCCATCAGTAGCCTCCAATCACATCAACTTCCTGGAACTACTAGCGGTCCTTTACGCAATCCGGTCCTTCCAACACCTCTTGTCGGGAAAGACAGTGGCCGTCCTCACGGACAATACAACCACGATGTAGTATATCAACCGACAGGGCGGTACAGTGTCCCGCAGTCTCTGCCGCTTAGCGATAGACCTCTGGATGGAATGTCAAGCGCTAGATATTTACCTGGTAGCGAACCATCTTCCCGGTCAGCTCAACACGCAGGCAGACTTCTTGAGCAGAGGGGGTGCATCCCTACACGAATGGGAACTCAATCCTCTCTACCTGACACCGATCTTCAACCTCTGGGGTCAGCTTTCTGTGGATGTGTTTGCCTCCAGAGACAACAAGAAGTGTTCCCTCTTCTGTTCCAGGGCGGGCACGGATCCGATGTCCCTGGGAGACGGTCTTCTTCTCTCATGGTCGGGGCTACACGTCTACATGTTTCCACCGATCCCATTGATACTGAAGGTAGTACAGAAGCTACTGCCGGAACAACCACTAGCAATCCTGATCACACCCTGGTGGCCGAGGCAACCGTGGTTTCCCACCCTCCTTCGCCTCTCCAAGGGGTCCTACACTCACCTTCCGATGAACTCAGACCTTCTCTGGATGTACAACGGTCTGGTGCTGCATCACGACGTACCCAGACTGAAACTAACAGCTTGGCTAATTTGTCCTCCAAAGTAGACGCTCGTATAGCTGATGTCCTCCTCAATGCTCGTAAGCCGTCTACACGCCGTTCCTACGCGGCAAAATGGAACAAGTTCCTGTCCTTCCTAGCCTCGGTAGGACGACCTTCCATTCCATCTTCTCTCAACGACATCTTTGGTTTTCTCTTGTCTTGCAAGGACAGAGGATTGTGTCATGCATCGCTTCGTGTCTTCCTCTCAGCTGTCTCGGTTAACCACCCAACAATAGATGGTTACTCCGTGTTTTCTCATCCCACTACGAAGCAATTCCTAAAGGGAATGTGCCGTCTCTTTCCAACAGTCAAAAACCCTGTTCCAGTGTGGGACCTGCCCCTAGTGTTGAACAAGCTAATGGGCAAACCATTTGAGCCTATGGCTTCCTGTAACCTACAGCTTCTTTCGTGGAAAGTAGCTTTTCTGGTGGCCCTTACTTCAGTGCGTAGGGTGAGTGAGCTGTCGGCTCTCCGATGCGACCCACCCTATCTTACCTTTCATCAGGAAGCAGTGACCCTGACTCCTGATATTACCTTCTTACCGAAGATAGTTTCGGACTTCCACATTAAAGCAGACATCACCCTGCCGGTGTTCTTTCCTGAACCCAAGGACTAGGCACAGCGCTGCCTACACTCTCTCGATGTTAAGAGGGCCCTGTCTTTTTACTTGCATCGGACTAAACCCTTCCGCAAGTCCCCAGCTCTCTTCATCACGTATGCCTTGCCCAGACAGGGACAGAAACTATCGTCTCAGAGACTGTCTAAATGGATTGTTGGGACGATAAAACTCGCCTACCTCTTGGCCAAGCGGCCATTACCGGCGTCCCTGCGGGCTCACTCTACTCGGGCAGTGGCTGCCTCGACAGCATTTCTCAAGGGCGTTCCCCTGGGAGACATCTGCAATGCTGCTACATGGACGTCTCCTCACACGTTTGTGAGACACTATGCTTTGGACGTCCGTACCCATCAGAGGTCAGCGGTGGGTCGTGCAGTTCTGCAGACAGCTCAGATGTGAGACCTTCAGCACCCACCTCCAGGTATGTGGTGTATTTATTGCTCGCTATTCTCCCAGAGGTGTGATGCACAGAGACCACGAAGAAGATATACAGGTTGCTTACCTGTAATTGGAGATCTTCGAGTGGTCATCTGTGCATTCACACCACCCCCTTCCCCTCTGCTTTCGGTCTCCGTGTAAATTTCCTGGGGGCTGCTTGCAGCGGTCAGAAGGAACTGGCGGGATCCTCGTGCCCCTCCCCGGTCATGCGTGGTGGAGCCGGTGCGCGATCGGGGAGTTGGCGCGAAAATCCGTTTTGGCTTTGAAGTTACCGATCGGGATCGGCGCAGGCGCACATTATCCCAGAGGTGTGAATGCACAGATGACCACTCGAAGATCTCCAATTACAGGTAAGCAACCTGTATTTATTCTGGGTGGTCATTTTCATGGATTTAGTTCTGGTGTTACACCTGGTCTGTTTCTGTTATGTCTATTTGTATAACAACTTCACTTATTTCCTGTAACTGCTGATGTTCAATAGAGTTCTGCTGCAATAGCTTCAGCAACTGATACTGCTTGAGAGTGACTAACATTTTGGGGGTGGGGGGGGGGAGTTGAATATTTTGGAATGCGATATGTTTGTTTTTCTTCTTCCTGACATGGAAAAGCAAACAAAAGGAAGAAATTGCTATATTTTCTTGAAGTAAGAAGTGTCTATACTAATTCTCTTCCTCCCCCTTTTTTTTTTAGGAAAACTAGCACTGGTTCTACCCCTGAGTCTTACACTGCAGTCCCACATAATACAAATATTTCATTAGAAGAAAAGGCATAGTCCGTGAGACACTGATTTGATTGCACTGAGCGTCTGAAGTAAGACTGTGCTCCATTTAGCTTGCAGCTTATGATTCCCAGCAGTTCTGTTTTTCATTTAAGTATTGAAAATTGAGTGAGAAATCTGAGGAGGAAGACTTAGCATGTTACAAGAATAGGAGGCCATATAGATAATGTAAGCCTTCTGAATTAGTATTTGCCCTCCAAAAAAATCCTGCACACTTGCACATGTTGCTTCTACATAGAACTGAGCTGCCAGTACATTTCTGATTGTTGGAGGAAGGGGGGATTGGTCATCTCCCTCTTCTGGACACATTGCATTATCCTGTGTTAAGACTGTGAAGATACTCTAATACAGGTGTCACAGGTTTTGCTAGAAGGCTGCATTTTGAAAGAAGGTGTCCCACATTTACCTTTCTGAAAGGTTGCAAGTGTGGCTGTTCCAACTCCTATCTTCTTATGGAATTCCCCAGGGCTATTTCTTGTAGAACCATCCTGAATGATCTCATGATTCCCTTTGTGGCTTAAAATAAGTAATGTGCCTAAAATAGTGTTCTTTGGTTTGCATATAGTAGACAAGCAAGAGGTTTAACCAAAAATTTGAGAGTTACTTTTAGGTTCACATGAATTTCACTGGGAATGAGTTGTAACACATTTCTCTTCCAGAGAAGTAATTGTGCCCAAAAGTGTTGTTTCTGGCTGATTTGAGCCAAAGTTTGTTATATTCAGGAAATTGTTATGTGTTTATATAATTATTACACTGGATTGTACATATCTTTGGTAAAATGAAGGAAAACTGAGGTGTATGTAAAGATTATAATTGTCTTAATATTTTTGCAAATATGTATTAAAACCTTGAGTAAAAGATTTCAAGCACCATGAGTCTTTTTTCCCCCTACTCTGAGAGATAAGAGGAGGTGGTGAGTGATGCCCTTTGGCTGTTTCCAGAGGATTCCTGTATATGTATATGATTATATATGTGGACAGCCCTGGGGGGTAGGTGTATGCTCTCAAATCCCATTCTGATCTTCAGACCATTCACTGTATCACCCGCTTTTAGGCGGTGACCCCATGCAGCCATAGTATTCCTGGTACTTTAACTCTAGTTAACAACTTGGAAGGAAGCCATAAACTTGTGCTCTTCTCTCTAGTACGCATCTTCCTTCCTTCCCAGTATTAACAGCTGTTCAGACATTAATTATGGCTTGCTTTTAAAAGCAGAGTTTCAAGCTAACTTGCAATCCCTGGTCACACCATGGTGTGTATGTGTACAGACTTAACATTGTATTGTGAGTTGCTGGGAAGAGAAGCAGTCTGTTTTCTTACTACCTCCCATGTTTTTCTGTGGCCTGCCCCACTTTTCATTTTTCAACCATTGTTAATAGATTATTCTTCCAGCTGCATCAGATCTAGCTTAACATGGATGATTTCTTTCTGCTCCATATTTAAATTATGCCATGGTACAAGCACAGGGTATAGGTACCAATTGTGCTTTCCTGTAATTCATACAAAAACCTACTGCATTGAGAGGGTGTTTTTTTAAGCACTCAAGTTATTCGCATTCTGTTTTGATAAACCCCAATCCAGTTCCCATTTAATGTATCTGCACAAACAGTAGCATAAGGGCATTCTCACTGTTCAATAGTGTAGAATAAAATGTGTCATATAGAAGGGAATGGCCATACTTCTGCAAATCTGTTGCTAAGCATTTGGTTAGTGCTTTCAGTCTAGCTGCCTGTCTCTTTGAAGTTGTATAGGGCCTCAAAGTATTTAGAAGAAGAGATTGGATTCAGAGCGGCTTACAGACTCCTTTCCTTTCCCCTTCCCACAACAGATACCCTGTGAAGTAGGTGGGGCTGAGAGCTCTGACAGAAACTGCTCTTTTTCAAGAACAGCTGTGCCAGAGCTATGGCTTGCCCAAGGTCATCCAGCAGGCACAAGTGGAGGAGTGGGGAATCAAACCCGGTTCTCCCAGATTAGAGTGTGCACACTTAGCCACTACATTCATAATTAAATAACTGCTATTCTCAGCTGCTTACCACCTTGGCCTGCTAAGCACCAGCTGCTCTCATTTCATCTGCAGAACTCCAATTGTCCCACTTCTGGGGGAAAATACTCCCACCCCCAGAAGATTTGTTACCACATCTAGAGCTTTTGACCTTCAGCAGCAATATAAAGTAATGGCCAGAACTAGCTTCCTGGAGTAAGGTTTCCATCAACTGCCTCTTCCATTTCTTTGTATTGCAACTGTCTCCCATAGCTGCAACTTGGCTGGGCTTAGGAGCACCTACACAGTGTTTCATTGGGCTTTGATTTAGTTGGTGCTCAGGGAAGGGTATTTGTCAAGACTGACTACTGAACCTACAGTGTATTTGTAATTGCTCAGGTGAGCATTTGAGACCTGAGTCATGGTCATGCTTTGTTGCTTTGAGTCCCATAATAAGGGGAAAGACATCTAAATACTTACCATATTTTTCGCACGATAAGACACACTTTCTCTCCCCCAAAAAGTGGGGAGAAAAGTGTGTGCGTCTTATGGAGCGAAGCCCCCTTCCCCCCCCCAGTCAGGCTCTCAGGGCCGCGGCGCTTGCCGCGGTCCCAGAAGCAAGCCCCCTTCCCTCCCTCCACTGTGAAGCTCCCGGGGCCGCAGCAAGCGCCGCGGCCCCGGAAGGAAGCCCTTCCCCCCCCAGTAAGGCTCCTGGGCAGCGGCGCTTGCTGCGGCCCCAGGAGCAAGCCCCCTTCCCTCACTCCCTTCCTCCACTGTGAAGCTCCCGGCAAGCGCCGCGTTCCCGGGAGGAAGCCCCCCTCCCTCCCACCCACTCCAGAAGCTCCCAGGAAAAAGCCCCCCTCCCTCCCACCCCCAGCAGACGCCCCTCCCTCCCACCCCCAGCAGATGCCCCTCAGCAGATGCCCCTCCCTCCCACCCGTAACAGACGCCCACCTCCCACCCCCCTCCTTCCCACTGCCAGCAGACGCCCAAGAGGAAGCCCCCCTCCCTCCCTCCCACCCACTCCAGAAGCTCCCGGGGCCACGGCAAGCGCCGCGGCCCCGGGAAAAAGCCCCCCTCTCTCCCACTTCCCAGCAGACGCTCCTGGGGACGCGGCAAGCGCAGGGGTCCCAGGAGGAAGTTCCCCTCCCTTCCACCCACTCCAGAAGCTCCCGGGGAAAAGCCCCCCTCTCTCCCACCCCCAGCAGATGCCCCTCCCTCCCACCCACAGCAGACGCCCCTCCCACCCCTAGCAAGTGCCACGGCCCCTGAAGGAAGCCCTCCCCCCCCCAGTCAGGCTCCCGGGCCGTGGCGCTTGCCGCGGCCCCAGGAGCAAGCCCCCTTCCCTCCCTCCCTCCCTCCACTGTGAAGCTCCTGGGGCCGCAGCAAGCGCCACGGCCCAGGAGGAAGCCCCCCTCCCTCCCACCCCCTCCAGAAGCCCCCGGGGCCGCGGCAAGCACCACAGCCCGGGAGGAAGCCCCCTTCCCTCCCTCCCTTCCTCCATTGTGAAGCTCCTGGGGCCGCGGCAAGCACTGCGGCCCTGGGAGGAAGCCCTTCCCCCCCCCAGTCAGGCTCCCGGGGCCGCGGCGCTTGCCGTGGCCCCAGGAGCAAGCCCCCTTCCCTCCCTCCCTCCCTCCACTGTGAAGCTCCCGGGGCCGCAGCAAGCGCCACGGCCCAGGAGGAAGCCCCCCTCCCTCCCACCCCCTCCAGAAGCCCCCGGGGCCGCGGCAAGCACCACAGCCCGGGAGGAAGCCCCCTTCCCTCCCTCCCTTCCTCCATTGTGAAGCTCCTGGGGCCGCGGCAAGCACTGCGGCCCTGGGAGGAAGCCCTTCCCCCCCCAGTCAGGCTCCCGGGGCCGCGGCGCTTGCCGTGGCCCCAGGAGCAAGCCCCCTTCCCTTCCTCCCTCCCTCCACTGTGAAACACCTGGGGTCGCGGCAAGCGCCACGGCCCGGGAGGAAACCCCCCTCCCTCCCACCCCCTCCAGAAGCTCCCGGGGCCGCAGCAAGCACTGCGGCCGCGGAAGGAAACCCTCCCCCCCCAATCAGGCTCTCTGGCCGCGGCGCTTGCTGCAGCCCCAGGAGCAAGCCCCCTTCCCTCCTTCCCTTCCTCCACTGTGAAACACCCAGGGTCACGGCAAGCGCCACGGCCCGGGAGGAAGCCCCCCTCCCTCCCACCCCCAGCAGACGCTCCCAGGGCCACGGCAAGCGCCGCAGTCCCGGGAGGAAGCCCCCCTCTCTCCCACCCACTCCAGAAGCTCCCGGGAAAAAGTCCCCCTCCCTCCCACCCCCAGCAGACGCCCCTCCCTCCCACCCCCAGCAAACGCCCCTCAGCAGACGCCCCTCCCTCCCAGCCCCAGCAGATGCCCACCTCCCACCCCCAGCAGTCGCCCAAAAGGAAGCCCCCCTCCCTCCCACCCCCTTCAGAAGCTCCCGGGGCCGCGGCAAGCGCTGCAGTCCTGGGAGGAAGCCCCCCTCTATCCCACCCACTACGGAAGCTCCCGGGAAAAAGCCCCCCTCCCTCCCACCCTCAGCAGACACCCCTCCCACCTACCCCCCTCCCACCCCCAGCAGACGCCCAAGAGGAAGCCCCCCTCCCTCCCACCCCCTCCAGAAGCTCCCGGGGCTGCAGCAAGCACAGCGGTCCCGGGAAGAAGCCGAACTCCCTCCCACCCTCTCCAGAAGCTCCCAGGGCCACGGCAAGCGCCGCGGTCCCGGATGAAAGCCCCCCTCCCTCCCACCCACCCACTCACCCACTCCAGAAGCTCCCGGGGAAAAGCCCCCTCCTTCCCACCCCCAGCAGATGCCCCTCCCTCTCACCCCCAGCAGACGCCCCTCAGCAGATGCCCCTCCCTCCCACCCCCAGCAGACGCCCACCTCCCACCCCCCTCCCTCCCACCCCCAGCAGACGCCCAAGAGGAAGCTCCCCTCCCTCCCACTGCCTCCAGAAGCTCCCGGGAAAAAGTCCCCCTCCCTCCCACCCCCAGCAGACGCCCCTCAGCAGATGCCCCTCCCACCCCCAGCAGATGCCCAAGAGGAAGCCCCCCTCCCGAAGCTCCTGGGGCCGTGGCAAGCGCCGCAGTCCTGGGAGGAAGCCCCCCTCCCTCCCACCCCCAGCAGATGCTCCCAGGGCCGTGGCAAGCACCGCAGTCCCGGGAGGAAGCCCCCCAACCTCCTACGCATTACAGAAGCTCCCGGGAAAAAGCCTCCCTCCCTCCCACCCCCATCAGACTCCCCTCCCTCCCACCCCCAGCAGATGCCCCTCAGCAGATGCGCCTCCCTCCCACCCCCAGCAGATGCCCACCTTCCACCCCCCTCCCTCCCACCACCAGCAGATGCTCCCGGGGCCGCAGCAAGCCCCGCGGTCCTGGGAGGAAGCCCCCCTCCCTCCCACCCCCAGCAGATGCCTACCTCCCACCCCCCTCCTCCAGGAGCTCCCGGGGCCGTCCCAGGAGGAAATCCTCCTCCCTTCCACCCCCAGCACAAGCTCCCGGGGCCCGGGAGGAAGCCCCCCTCCCCCACACACAAGCTCCCCCCGTTCACCCCTCCCCCCTCCCGGGGCTGCAGCAAGCGCCGCCAGCCCTGGGAAGTAGCCCCCTCCTTTCCCCCGCTCACCTTTCCCGCCCCCTCCCGCCCCTTCTCACCATTCCTGGGCTGAGGGGGGAGGTAGGGAGGGAAGAGCTGGGCCTGAGTGGCGTTAAGCCACTCGGGCCCAAGCGGGGGGGGGGGAGGGAAACACCTTGTCTTTCTGTCTTTCTGTCTTTCTTGCTCTTTCTGTCTGTCTTCCTTCCTTCCTTCTCTCTCTCCTCCCTACCTTCCTGTTTCTTCCTTTCTGTCTGTCTGTCTTTCTGTCTTCCTTCCTTCTCTCCCCCCCACCTACCTACCTTCCTTCCTTCCTACTCTCTCCCCCCACCTACCTACCTACCTTCCTTTCTTCCTCCTCTCTCTCTCCCCCACCTACCTACCTTCCTTCTCTCTCTCTCCCCCCTACCTACCGCAAGGGAAGACGGCACAATTGTTGTCTTTTTATAATACACACACGTTCACATTTATTGGGGGGGGGGGGATGGATTTGCCGTTTCTTGGTAGCATGAGCCGGGCGCCATTGGCCCGAGAGCTCCCTGCTTGCAGATGACCGCTGCCCTGTGTTTGGGCTGCTCTGGCAACAGCCCCTGCAGAGCTGGCGGTGGGTGCTTTCCTCCAGAAACCTGCAGAGAAGCCGCGGCAAGCAAGCGGGCGTGCCGGGGACGCTTGCCTTCCTTTCCGCTCCCTGTGTGCGGTCCCACGATCCTGAAGCAACATTTCCCCCCCTCCTTTTTAAAAAAAAAGAAAGAAAGAAAATCTTTATAACATCATATCGACATAACGACATATTGATGCAGCAAGGGAAGATTGTTGTCTTTATGTAATACACGTTCACATCTATTATGGGGGGGGGGGGGTTAATTTGCCATTTATTGGTAGCGTTCCATTGGCCATTTGGGAGCCGGGTGCCATTGGGCCCCAGCAGCAGCCCTTGCAGAGCAGGCTGGGCGCGCTTCTTTGCAGAAAAGTCACAGAAATGGGTTGAACTGTTTTCTAGGGGCTATAACTATTCCTGCGGAGTGGGGAGACTGGTCTGCGTGTCATGCTGCTCCTCCTCAGCTGCCGCCACCACCACCATTTATGTAATTTTTTTTTTTACTTTACAGGGGCCAGCTGACGCCATGTTGCCCATCCTCCATTTTGTTGCCTTGATCGTGATCCTGGCGGTTAAGCACACGACATTTAAATTCACATCGGAGAATCCACCCATGGGGGGGGGGTGTCCTCCAGTGACATTGGAAGTCCGTGTAGCCCGCCAATCGTTTTGCTTCAACCCAGACCGGCGGGAAAATTTGAATACTGAGGAGGGACTTGATGAATTCTGGGAAGAGGAAGGTGGGTGATGCACTGTCATCATTCCACTATGTCGTTATAACGTTACCACGCATGCATTTTTTTTTTTAAAAAAAGGAAAAGCAGGGAACGAGGGAGGAGCAGGGAGGAGGGAAGGGGAGGGGAAATGGACGGGGCAGCAGCAGAAAGCCTTGCAGCAATCACTACTGTGAACAGAAAACTGTGGGGGGGGGGGGAGAGGAGCTGATTGCTGTAGTGGAAAATTGGATACGGTTGCTCAGGAGGAGTCTCACAGGGGGAAATGAGGAGGAAATGAGAGGCTAATGGCATGTGCAAAAAGGCCCAAGGTTTTCTGGTTCTGTGAAGAATTAACCCTTCACAGTCCTTTTGTACAGTCCTTTAAAAGTACAGTCTGTCACACCCAGCAACAGCTCACAATGACTTAAAAAATCATGTGCTCTTTAAGCAAAACTAAAGTTTGCTCATCATCCATAGCTTGCAGTTCTAATTCATAGTTCATAAAATAGAGACACAGAAGACTGGGAAAAGGCTATGTGCAAGATGTTTATAGCTTGGGAGTGCCACTTTATAGCTTGGGAGTGCCACTTTACAATGTTGTCCTTGTTAGAGTATCTTTTACAAGAAGTGCCTAATTTAGGTACTTCAAAAGGTGAAGCTACTCTGCAGCTGTCTACCCACAAGTGTTCTGGTGTAACTGCTGTGTGCTTCCATGCAGAGAGCATTGTTTCTGAGAAATTAAGCAGAAGGCTGTTTCTTTTTTATCACCACCTTCAAATCTGCTGAGGGACTCAAGTATTGTTGTTACATAATCTCATGCTCTGGCACCCATAAACTGTCCAATGAGCCTGTGGGCCAAACTAGATATTAGCCTGTTTGCAGGTCAGGCCACCACCATTTTAGAGCTGAACTCATACTGTTTAAAAAAGCCACAAGGGCCTTACTGGGCCCACAGCATGCTAGGACCAGCAATCTTGTTTCACATAAGAACATAAGAGAAGCCAATGTTGGATTAGGCCAGTGGCCCATCCAGTCCAACACTCTGTCATACAGTGGCCAAAAACACCAGGTGCCCTCAGGAGGTCCACCAGTGGGGCCAGGACACTAGAAGCCCTCCCACTGTTGCCCCCCCAAGCACCAAAAATACAAAGCATCACTTGCCCCAGACTGAGAGTTCCTATCTATACCTTGTGGCTAATAGCCACTGATGGACCTCTGCTCCGTATGTTTATTTAATTCCCTCTTGAAGCCATCCATGCTTGTAGCTGCCGCCAACTCCTGTGGCAGTGAATTCCATGTGTTAATCACTCTTTGGGTGAAGAAGTACTTCCTTTTATCTGTTCTAACCCGACTGCTCAGCAATTTCATTGAGTGCCCACGAGTTCTTGTATTGTGAGAAAAGGAGAAAAGTACTTCTTTCTCTACCTCCTCTATCCCATGCATAATCTTGTAAACCTCAATCACCCCTTAGTCGTCGTTTCTCCAAGCTAAAGAGCCTCAAGTTCTTTAACCTTTCTTCATAGGGAAAGTGTTTCAACCCTTTTATCATTCTAGTTGCCCTTTTCTGCACTTTTTCCAATGCTAGAATATCCTTTCTGGGATGTGGTGACCAGAACTGTACACAATATTCCAAATGAGGTCACACCATTGATTTATACAGGGGCATTATGATGGTGGCTGATTTGTTTTCAGTTCCCTTCCTAATAATCCCCAGCATAGTATTGGCCGTTTTCATTGCAGTCGCACACTGTCTCAGCATTTTCACTGAGTTATCTACGACGACTCCAAGATCTCTCTCTTGGTCAGTCTCCACCAGTTCAGACCCCATCAACGTGTATTTATACTTAGGACTTTTGGTCCCAATGTGCATCACTTTGCACTTGGCCACAATGAACCCCATTTGCCATGTTGACACCCACTCGCCCATCCGCAACAGATTCCATTGGAGTGCCTCACCATCCTCCCTGATTTTCACCACCCTGAATAATTTTGTGTCACCCGCAAATTTAGCTCCTTCACTGCTTACTTACAACTCCAAATCATTAATGAACAAGTTAAAAAACATCGGACCCAGTACTAATCCCTGCGGTACCCCACTGCTTACCATCCTCCACTGAGAAAATTGCCCATTTATACTCACTCTCTGTTTCCTATTAACTAGCCAGTTTTTGATCTGCAAAAGGACTTTTATCCTGTGACTACTGAGCTTACTTAGGAGCCAAGTAACTTTAGCAAAAGCTTTCTGGAAGTCAAGGTAAACAACATCTATTGGGTCCCCCTTGTGAGCATGTTGTTTACGCCCTCAAAGAACACTAACAGGTTAGTGAGACAAGATCTTCCCTTATAGAACCCATGCTGAGTCTGCCTCAATAGTTTTTGTTCATCAATGTGCCTACTAATTCTTTCCTTAATAACAGTTTCCACCAACTTACCTGATATTGACGTCAGACTGACTGGCCTGTAGTTTCCCGGATCTCTCATGGAACCCTTTTTAAAGATGGGAGTGACATTCACTACCTTCCAGTCCTCAGGAATGGAGGCAGATTTTAATGAAAGATTACATATTTTTGTCAGGAGATCCACAAGTTCACATTTGAGCTCCGGTCCGGTGATTTATTAGTTTTTAAGTTGTCTATCAGTTGTAGGACTTCCTCTCTCGTCATCTCAATCTGACTCAGATTTTCCAAACCCTTCCGAAATCAGCGGTTCTGGAGTGGGCAAGCACTTCTCATCTTCCACGGTGAAGACAGAGGCAAAAAATGCATTTAGCTTCTCGGCCATGTCCCTATCATCCTTCAGCACACCTTTTACCCCTTGGTCTTCTAAGGGCCCCACCCTCTGTGCCTTTTCACGTGCCTGCCCCAAGGCATTTTTAAATGGTCCCAAGTTCAGGTCTAAAATGACAGGCATTTCCACAGATCTGACCCATAAACATCTTAAGTCTAGTTTGGCTGTGAGGCAATCATTCATCTCTTTAGATATGAGCAGCAGCAACAGAGGGAATGTAATCAATATATGTATAGTTATGCATTGTAACAATTCATGTATAGGAATATTCAAAGAAGAAGAAGAGAACAGATTGGATTTATACCCTGCCCTTCACTAGGAGTCTCAGAGGCCCCGTCCACACTGTCACTTTTGTCGCTCATTTCTCCCTATTGCTTCAGGTTCCCCCACCCCCCATATGTTTTGTTCTCTCTAGTACTCCCAGAGGGAGCAAAACACATGTGGAAAAGGGGGAGGAACCCAAAGCAATAGGGAGAAATGAGTGCCAAAAATGACAGTGTGGACGGGGCCAGAGTGACTTACAAACTCCTTTCCCTTCCCCTCCCCTCCCCACAACAGACACCCTGTGAGGTGGGTGGGGCTGAGAGAGCTCTCTCGAAAACTGTGGGGCTCTGACAGAACTATGGCTTGCCCAAGGTCATCCAGCAAGTGGAGGAGTGGGGAATCAACCCAGTTCTCCCAGATTAGAGAACCCAGTTCTCCCAGATTAGAATCCGCCCACTTAACCACTACACCAAACTGCACCAAACACGGGGTGGCTAATCTTTATTGGTGTACAAAACAAAAAACTGTCCACCACTCCCAAGTCTAAATTTGATGTTTGTGTCCATAAACAGAGAAGCAATTTGGGGGTGGGCACCCAAAGGCTATGTTACTACACGTGAACATACATTCAGATTAACATGGGGAATTAGCTTGCGTGTTTGTGTTGGGAGCAGAAATCGGTATCTTTTACCTAAAGAGGTCACATCTTGGATATTTGTAATTAGCATGTTTTAGCAGGAAAAATATGACAGAGACCTGATATAAATACTTAAAAAGAAATGTGGAGTTTATTGAGGGACTGGTACAATAGTGGGTTGGGGACTTATCCTATGTAAATGCAAGTAATACTAGATCAAATCACAGACAAATAACATATTCTTATCCTAACTAACAATAAGAACCAAACATCCAGCAGAGTGACTCCAATTTGGAACAGGAATTACTTTTTAAGCTACAGGTTTAAATGTGAGAAAATGGGAATAGAACAGTCAGACGAAGGAGGTCCCAGCTCACAGTTAATTGCAGATGACCTGCTGTAGAAAGCTACTATGACCTTCCTGACAGTAGCTGCCTAGCTGTTCAGGCCCATGGCTCAGAACCAGAGAGCATCCCACCCTCCACCTCACCTACCTCATCTCCAGAGCCGTTAGAAAATAGATGGAGGAGGGCCCATCTTAAGGTGCAGGAAAGCAGGTAGCATGCGTGATTAGCAACTCAGAAACATCTGGGTTTAGATAGTAAGGAAGAGAGTAAACACACCTACATGATGGGACCCAGCTGTGTGACGGAAGTCTCTGCTATAAAGGGTGAAGCGAGGGCGAGACTGGCTGTGGAAGCAACACATCAACTTACTCCTGACTTCACCACCACTGACTCTGTCTTACAATTTTGACTCCTCGGACTGTATCTGGACTTCAACTGTTGAATTTGCCCTGAACCTGCTCCTGTAGCTGACTCCGTGTATGATTTAAAAACAGGACCCTGACCATGTTGCATCAGATTATGCCTACACCTCGCCTAGCTCACACCTCAGCTGCAAGACTCCGCCCTGCACCCAGCCTGTTCCAGAACACTGGGGCTCTCTTGGGCAGTTTGGTTTAAACCGGACTGTGTAAAAGAGCCTACAAAGCAGCTGAGCCCACAGGGAGAACTCTCCATGCTGGCTCAGCTGGGACTCTCTGAGGCAGTTCAGTTTAAAGAGACTGCCCAAAAGAGCCCCAGCTGAGCCAGTGGGGAAGGTGCTCTCCCCCCCCCCCCTTGTTTTGCGGTCTGTTTAAAGGAACTGCAGAAGAAAGCCCAAAACAGGAGCAGTGGAGCAATCTGCTCTAGTCCATCAGCTGCTTTTGGGGGGGGGGGGGTGTTTGCTGGTAGTTCCAGAATATATCTGGGATTTTTTCGGGGATTTTTTTTTTTCAGTTTTGAAAAATCCCAGATACATTTGGGATGCCAAAATATACCCCCAAAATACCCAAAAGGTGTTTTTCAAGTATATTTTTGGATTGGGTAGATCCAAATGCACATCCCTAGTTACAACTATATGGGTCTCTCTGCATAGCTGGGGCTCCTCAGGTAAGCAAGAAAATCTTAGCATTCTTTCTTTTTTTAATTAAAACCAAAAATGGCATGATGAAAATGCTCACCATCCTTCAGGAGCCCTGGAATTTTGAGGCACGTTGACCATTGTTTTTAAATAGAGGAGAACTAGTCAGCTGCAGCTAAAATCAAGGAGATTATGACTGGCAAATGTGTGCCATCACACACACACTAGGGCAGGGTACTACAAGTTTTTAAAGACGCAGACCACAGTGAAGCTAACAGTATCAAGAATGTGATTACACTTAAATTTCACACCCTATCAACTTTTGTTTTTAATATATTTTTATAATCATGGCTTTTGGGACTACTTAGTCTTCTAGTCCTCAGTGAGGGTAATGCTTGGGCTCAGCATTCATTTAGCCTATTATGAGGGGATTATAGGCTTGAAGGAACCACACAATAAGCCTTCTGAACACAACTAAGAAACAGGTTTATTTCAGGTGTATGCAAGGCTTGTTTGTTTTCCTTCTCTCCAGCCCTGGCAGTATTGCAGTTACAAAGTTACTGGAGAGCTAGGGCAAGAAGAAGAGGAGGAGGAGGAGACTAGGTTTATACCCCGCCCTTCACTACCTGAAAGAGTCTCAGAGTGGTTTACAATCCCTTTCCATTCCCCTCCCCACAACAGACACCCTGTGAGGTAGGTGGGGCTGAGAGAACAGCTCTGAAAGAACTTATGACTGACCCAAGGTCACCCAGCTGGCTGCATGTGAAGGGGTGGGGAATCAAACCCGGTTCTCCCAGATTAGAATCCACGCTCTTAACCATTACACCAAACTGGCTCTCTGAGAATGTGTAAAAGTTACAAAGCAGTTTTTTTGTTTGTTTGAGGGATTCAGATTTATAAGATGAACAGAAAGGCTTTTAACTGTTTTTGACAGGAATGGCACTCAAACCATACCTAGCTTCAAAATACCTGAAGTTCTTAGTTGGCTTCCTGCCTAACCAGCAGACCTCCTAACCTTTCTCACACCAAAGTCCAACCACCCTCAACTCTCTCAATTGGCCAGCAGTTAATCTGACAAACTTTTTTCCTTCTTTTCAGCATTACAAACTAGAGGAGCTGTAAGCTGTGCATCTAGCCTGGGAGTTCAGCAGTCTTATGTGTGAAAGGGATATCTTTTCTATTCCAAATCATGTCCCCCATGTTTGTGGTAACTCAGGACAACCCATCCTCTCATTTATCCCAATACATATTGGACCATCAAATCTACTATGAGTAGAACTTTGAAATGGGACCACATACAAAGAAGGTAGAAATATGGGCATATTTGTGAGTCTTCCCTGGGAAGAAGAACACAGAAATAACTTGTAAAACATTTTTTGAAAATAAAACCTGCCTAACAAGCATTGAGCAAATTCATTGATGGCTGGAATACTTTGAGTATTTGTTTGTAGAAAAGGAACGTGGCAGAGGGAAGGAAAATTAGCCTGACTGAACTAAGAACATCTTTTGGTATCTTAGAGAAAGGGAATGAAGTTTTGGAGATTATGTGTTATAACTACCTCAGCTGGAACAGCCAGGAGTACCTTTAACACCAACAAGATTTCCAGGGGATAAGCTTTAGAGAGTCAAAGCACCCTTCCTCGGATACTCAAAAGCTTATACCCTGGAAATCATGTTGATCTTTAAGGTGCTACTGGAATCATGCTCCTCTACTGCAGACCAACATGGCTACCTACCTAAAATTAGGGTTACCAACTTCAAAGGGGGGCCTGGAATTCTCCCAGAACTACAACTGCAGACTACAGTGATTAATTCCCCTGGAGGAAATGGCAGCTCAAGAGGGCAGATTATGACATCATGTTCCTGATGAGCTTGCTGTCCTCCCCAAACGCCATCCTTGCCAGGAATCACCCCTCAATTTCCAGAAATTTCTTAAGCCACACTTGGCAGCCCTAATAAAGTGCCAACAAGTTTACTTATTCTACCTCTTAAAAATCTTTATGTTTCAGTTTTCATCTCTATGAAATTGGATCTCAAAAGAGCAACTCACCAACTTCACCACATTCTGTCCATAGATATTAAACCCAGCCTTGATGTACTTCATACCTGGTATGTCTTAAAACTCCTTGGCAGAGATGATGGAGAGGCAGAACTGAGGACAATTTACTAGCAGCCGCACTAGGTAAGGATGGTAAATGGAAAGAAATGTGGACATAACTGGTTTCAGGGATGTCAAACATAAGGCCCGGGGGTCAGAACTCTTACCCAGCCCATGAGCAACTGGTGTGAGGGAGGGAAGGTGGGAGGTTGCTTGGGGCGGACCAACAGGCACACGTGGTGAGATGTGTGTGTGTGTCAAGAAATAGAAAGGAATGGCTAGGGAGTGGAGCTAAGAGGCTAAACTGAAATAGTGTGGAGGAATGGAAGTGAAGACAGAGAAAGAGGAGGTGTGGTATTTTCCCCCTCCCCCTCCTTTGACCTCAGCTTAGTGAGAACTGGAGAAGCCACTACATGTGGGGGCAGAACCAAGTGGTCAGCACTGCCACCACTTCACCAACCAGCTTTTTTTTCAAATGGTGACCATGAGGGGGTGGGCAAGAGTAGGCGCACAGAACGGCAGTTAGCTTATGGACGGGGACTCAGGGAAAAGAGGATGAGGAGGGCTGGCATGTGGATTGGGAAGCAACTGGGCTGTCTTCCACATGGCGCTCTGAGGGGAAAAGACCTCCTGGCCTCAGAAGTGAGTGGAGGAGCAAAGGGCAAAGGGGTGCTGATGTCACCACTGCACATCTGGACATTCGTGGAGGGAGAGTGAGTGTTGAGGCAGTGGGGCTGGTGATCGCTGTTCTGCTCTCCATTTGTTCTCCGCCCATGAGGGAAAAGGTGTCGCAGGAGGACAAAAAGTGCCCCTGGGAGGTTTCAACAACAGCCTCTCCATCAGGCCTTCCCTCAGCCCCACTGCTTCTGTGGAAAATGCAGGAGGAATGAGAACAGAGGGCAGGATCTGGAAGAGCCTGGTTCAGATCCCCCTTCCTCCTGAGCCAGGACCCTGTCATCTGGGTCACCCAGGGCCAGTCACTCAGCCTGGCCCACCTCACAGATTTGATGGTGGTGGGGATGGTGTGGTGGAGGGGGGAGTCCACTGTGCCCCCTCAAGAGAATCAAAGGCAGGAAGGGGGAAGGGGAGAAACAAAGCAAGAAATGGATTGTAGTTGTGCTCAGCTCCTGAGGCTGCACATATAGCGGGTGTGTGCTGAAAAGCTACCTTATTTTCTTGCAAGGATGATGACTCATCTCCTAAAAGTGCTACATATACAAAAAGGGGCTAATTTGTATGGAAGTGTAAGATACCCCCCTTTTACAGTATCCCTTGGAAAAAACCTCATCTTACGTATGATTAAATACATTTTTTGGGGTCTTTTGTGGGTTCCCCACCGTAAATTAACTGCTTTCACTGCTAGGAATCAGTTGCTTTTGTTTGTATTTTGTGTAAAAAATAATATTGTTAATTGGGTTTGCATGTGTCCTTTCTAAAGTTTATATCTTTGGCACCTGGCATTACATTTTTTGACAAAATAACATTTATGTCAGTTCCAGCCCTCATAACAAATGAGTTTGAAACCGCCTGGATTATATGTTGGGGACTGCTTCCACATGAAGGTTTTTCACTGCCTTTGCTTCCAAATTAGAGCACTCTTTCTCCACCCCCCCCCCCACACCTTTTTAGCATTATCTTTTTTCAGAATTCTCTGTCTTCGGTATACTCTTTCTAAAGCAGTGGTGTCAAACTCATTTGTAACAAAGGCTAGATCTGACATAAATATCACTGTCAGGCCAGGCCATTTGTGCCATAAAATGTAACACAAGGTACCAGAGATATAAACTTTATAAAGGTTATTTCAGATGCCGGATGGCAATAACTGGTGTGATTGGATTAGGTGTGATATGCAGAGGGGTAGTAGGCATTGGAGATACCAGCACTGGTAATGAGACAGGAAACCTAGGTCTCAATTTGATACGGGAGAATGCAAAGAATAAATGGAAATAAGTCTGAAGAAGTGTGTAGTGACTCACAAAAACACATACCCTACCACAAATTTTGTTAGTCTTTAAAGGTGCTACTGGATTCTTACCCTTTCTACTGCTATTAGAAACCACAACATTCAAAAAACAGTGAGAGAAGATTTTAACCATCCAGGACATTCAGTTGCTGACCTAAGAGTAGCAGTTCTCTTACAAAGGAATTTCAAAGGGAGATAGGAGATTAGAAAGAGAGACTTCTGAATTGCAACTGATAATGAAGCTCAAGAAAATGCATTCTCCTGGACTGAATTGAGACCTAGGTGTCTTCTCTCATTACCAATGCCTGCTATTGTCATTTGGCATCTGAAATCACTTCACTCTCCAATATATAAGGACAGATGGACTCATATTCTAGCTGTATTTATTTTATTTATTTATTTATTTGTTCAATTTATACCCCGCCTAGCCAGCGAACCGGCTCTGTATCTGAAGAAGTGAGCAGTGTCTCATGAAAGCTCATGCCCTGCCACAAATTTTGTTAGTCTTTAAGGTGCTACTGGACTCTTGCTCCCTTTCACTAATAAAGAATGCAAGCTGTGCTGTTTTTTCACCACCAGCATCTGTTGGAACTGGAAAGGGGATCTCTCCAAGTGCCATCGGACTCCCACCTTCCCTCTCTCTCCCTCCCTCTCTGGTGTGCTTTCTCTGGCTCTTTCCTTCCCTGCCTGCCTCTCTCTCTGAAGAAGTGTGCTTGTACACAGTAGCGTACACCTGTGTCAGGATCTGACATGATTCTGCTAGTGATGTATGCATTTCTCAATGCTGTCTCTGTATTTCACATGTTGCCTTGTTCTTTTGTTCTAGCAGACTTTACCATCTGCCCCTTATCTGTATCTCCCCCTCCGCTCCCTGCTAGCTGTAATGTTCGCTTTGAAGTATAATGGTTACTCTGTTTAATGTTGCCATGCTTGGGCGGGAGATGGTGACCAACATTCCTAAGTGTCATCTCTAAACAAATGGTGGCTACTCCCTTTTGTGTTGCCTCCTCCCTTCTTCCCGTGCGTATTGATGTTATCTTGTTATTGAAACCTTGAAGAAGTTCTTTATGGCCGGACGCCTGGAAGAATGTTATGTTTAAGCTGATACATGTGGGTTACTGAGATCAAGGGGGGAATTTATAACTTTCTCACCTTCTGTGGGGATTGCAACGGTTCCTGTTCTTTTCCCGTGTTCACCCCCCTGCCCTGATTGGCTTAAGCCTACGGTTCAATTGAAAACCTGAGAGTATAATAATGCTGTCTGTATGCCATTCTGACATCTCTAACAAACATTCGAGAACCTGTTTGCAGTACTGAAAATAAAGAACTTTAATTCAACAAAGGTCTGATTCCTTGCTGACTATACAGAAGCCTCACAACCTGGAATAAAACATTGTTGTTTTTAAAAGTGCCATGGTTCGTTCTCTCTCTCTCTCTCTCTCTGTTCCTCTCTGGCTCTTTCCTTCCTCCTACCTCCCCAGAGGAGGGGGAGGAGCCCTCAGCCAATTGAGGGAAAGGAGACTTCACTTTGTTTCCTCTGAGACACAGGAAACAGGACAGACTGGGCAAAAGGAGCTGCGATGCAGAAAACAGGAAGCAGGAAGCAGCAGAGAACCAGTTGCTCAGGGACCGGATAGCAGCCCTGCAGGGGCCAAATCCAGCCTGCGGACCATACGTTTGACACCCCTGTTCTAAAGCCTACTTGACTCCAGTCTTTTGGGCAAAAACATAGTCCAAGTGTGTTGTCACTCCGTCTGGTCTAGAAGGCATGCATTTCAAATGTCCCACCCCCAACAGTCACAATTTCCTGCCAACATCCTCTTGGGGCTAACATTTTCCTCCAACAAGGCATAATAAAGCTTTTTTAAACAAACCAACAAATAGAAACTACTATAATGCTACAGTAATGCAACAATTGCTGTGTTGTTGTTTTTTAAAAAAGCCATCCAGTGGTGAGACAGGAAAATGGTGAGGGGCTGATAGCAGGAAAGTGTGCAGAAAACAACCTTTGTAGAAGTCTGTTACCAATGTGAATGCCTCTGCATTTATATCAGTGATGAAAGCAATGTGGAAATAGTGAGATGCTGTAGCTAAAAAGGCGAATGCCATTTTGAGCTGTATCAACAGAAGTATAGTGTCCAGATCATGCAAAGTGATATCGCTTTAATCTGCTCTGGTTAGACCTCACTTAGAGTATCGTGTTCAGTTTGGGGCACCAAAATTTAAGAAGGATATAGACAAGCTGGAACATGTCCAGAGGAGGGCAATGAAGTTGGTGAGGGATCTGGAGACCAAGTCCTGTGGGGAAAGGCTGAAGGAGCTGGTTATGTTTAGCCTGGAGAGGAGACAACTGAGAG
Source organism: Lepidodactylus listeri (assembly GCA_029233225.1). Taxonomy (NCBI): domain Eukaryota; kingdom Metazoa; phylum Chordata; class Lepidosauria; order Squamata; family Gekkonidae; genus Lepidodactylus; species Lepidodactylus listeri. The sequence goes on along the minus strand of JARCFY010000002.1, from coordinate 64,006,691 downwards.
GTGATATGATCACCAGCTTCAAGTACTTGAAGAGCTGTCATATAGAGGATGGTACGGAGTTGTTTTCTGTTGCCCCAGAAGGTCGGACCAGAACCAATGGGTTAAAATTAAATCAGAAGAGTTTTTGGCTAAACATTAGGAAGAACTTCTTGACAGTTAGGCCCAATTTACACCTTCCCTCTGAAGTAGTTTGACTGCTGTCTTTTCCTATGCTCATTTTGCGCTGGTTTCAAATTTCACTCCCTGGGTCTGAAGAGTACTAAACAACAGGATTCCTTTAAAGCAGTATAATGCTAGTTTGACCACAGGAGGGTAATTAACAAATGTAAACAGTAATTTTTAAACTAGAACAAGTGTGGTTTGAAACTATAAACAGGTATAGACGGGTTTTTTTGAAACCAGAATGATTCCAGCGGGAAAGTCAGATGTAGATTTGACCTTAGGCCCAATTTACACCTCCCCTCTGAAGTAGTTTGACTGATGTCTTTTCCTATACTCATTTCACGCTGGTTTCAAATTTCACTCCCTGGATCTGAAGAGTACTAAGCAACAGGATCTGTTTAAAGCAGTAAAATGCTAGCTTGACCACAGGAGGGCAATTAACAAATGTAAACAGTAATTTTTAAACTAGAACAAGTATGGTTTGAAACTAGAAACAGGTATAGACAGGTTTTTTTGAAACTAGAATGATTCCAGTGGGAAAGTCAGATGTAGATTTGACCTTACAAGCCCAGGGAAATGCTGATTGCCACTTTGGAGTCAGGAAGCAATTGTTCTCCAGGCCAGTTTAGCCAGAAATCCTGGAGGGGGGGTGTTGCTCTCTTCTGGGCATAAAGCAGGGGTCACTGGGGGTGGGAGGAGGTATTTGTGAATTTCCTGCATTGAGCACTAGATTTCCCTGGAGGTCCCTTCCAACTCTATGATTCTATGATTCTATTTGCTGTAAGCAAGCAGCCAGGATCTCTTGAATTCTGAACAGGGAACTCTTCCATTTAAACCTTCAGCCAGCTGTGAGAGTGGATAGCTGTCTTGGCAAATGGGATGATTAAAATGCACTCTCAAGTACATTTATTTCTTCTTTCCTCTGTTCAAGGACTGTGCTTTGGAACTGAAAACACATCTCAAGCTAAGCACTGCCCGGAACTCACACAGAGCTTTAAAGTACCAAGGTTCTTGCTAGGAAGCATTTTTCTGTAAGGCCAACTCCCTTTGGACTTTTTCTCAAAAAGCCCCTGTTTTGCTTGCTTGCTGCTTCTTCCTCTTCTGCATTGGCCATATATTTCCGCCAGATCTTACAGCCTTGCACTAACTGTTTCAGCCAGAGCAAGAACTATGACCTTTGTCGGCACTTTCAGCTTGTTGTGGGGCTCAGCTGCACTCCTGGTTATTGCTGCTGGAGACCAAGGTAAGCTGTTCAGAACGAGCTGTTGCAGTTCTTCAGCTTCTTCCTTTAACGTTCTCTTCCCACCCACCCCGCCCAATCATTCTTGTTTGCTTTTTTTCCTTCTTCAGCTGAGTTCCAATACTATAGAGGAGTTCAACTGAGAGTAAAGTGTTTGGGGAGTGAGGCTATAGGGAGGTAAGCAGCTACCTACTACAGACACAAGAGGAGCTTGGTTTAGCCTGGCTCTTTCATTAAATACTGGACATTCTTCTGCTGCTTTATATGTGGCAGAACTGGGTTCAGGCAAATGTGCTTAATTTCTCCTTCTGCATTCATTCAGGGGCAAACTTTTGTTAAAAGTCTTGTTTTTTTAAAAAAAACCCAAACCTGTGTTTCTGTGGCAGTATGAAAGGAGATGGGGAAACTCTCTGTTTTGAATAAAAGCTGCAAATCCACACCGTTATTGCTGAACTGGGGTCACACTGGAAACTTTCCCTGTAAGTTAAATGACCAGTCCAATGGATCCCTTACACTAACCTCAGTTAGTGTAATCTTCAGTAGACGGAAAGTGTCTTTCCTCTGATGGAAGAAGCCTTCTTCCAACAGATGATTCTTCATATAGTGGAAGCGAACTCTTGTATATAACCCATTGTGCTTGTGTGAGCAATTAACTGAGCATATCTGACAACCAGTGCAGTCCTATGGAATCTGTCAGCTCATTTCAGTGGGCTTAGAATTGGAGTAACTCTCCGTTAGATTACACTATGTGCAAGATTGCTTAAAGTTACTACAAAGCAAATATTTTTATATTGTTTATCTCCTTTAAAAAAAAGAACAGGCTTACCTCATTGTTAGAACCGCCTTAAATATGAGCAATTTTTGCATCTTCAGGAATGTTACTAAGGGCAGTTGTTGAGTTTTCTTTCTAAAAAGGGAAGAGATGGTTTAAGTGGGGAATAATTAACCCAATGTAAGAGCAGGAAGTTTGTCTTGGATGATCTCTGAAGGTTACATGAAGCTTAATATTTATGATTCTCCATACAATGTAACAATGTCATAAAACAAGTTAAGATATAATTTGCAGGAATTTACCTGTGCAAAATAGCTTCCACTTCCTCTGGATAGTTGCCCAATCACATCAGCACAAAATATGGTTGTTGGTAGATGAACTTAAGAAGCAGAATAATTTTTTTACTAGAAGAAGTTGTGGTGATCTTCCATGAGGACTCTTTCTAATTACATTGATCATGGGTAGTAAGCAGTTTTTTTGCACAGGTCAGCCCAAATAAAAATGCTTCTGTCATCATTTCAAAGCCCATTTATGGGAAGGGCAGGATATAAATCAAAATAACAAATAAATAAATATTTTTTGGCTATTTATTACAATTAATTTCCTTGCTTTCCCATTGACAGACTAACAGCCCTCCATTCTGACAGATTCTTTTTAAAAATAATTATGACAGCATTAAAAATCCCTCATACTTTCTTAAGGCCAAACTAGACACAATGGTATCTGACCAATTTGTTTAAACAGCTTATTGGTTTGTTTAAACAATATTTGTGCTCTATGGGTTATGAAAAGGCCAAGCCTGTGGAGAAACAGAGAATACTGGATATCTCAAGACAACAGTGATTTAAATATGATAGAGAAATGGCGAGTCCTCCTGGCTCCAGATAACAGAGTAATCCCTATGCCTCACCTTTCCCATTTATTAAATCAGGACTATAGAAGAACGTTTACACTAATGCGCTGGGATGTACTCCCATCTGCAGTCCTAGAAGGAAAATTTAACAAGACTCCTTATGAAGAAAGGATATGTACCTGTTGGGCGGATGGTACTAAGTCTGTAGAACATGTAATTTTTGACTGTAAAGCAAATAATAACATCCGCGAGTCTCTTCGTTTCCCTAAGACATTCCCTCTCTCTCGCAGGCAAAGAATCTGCATTTTAAGAAATTTGCTATCGGATAGCTGAGAAGAAGTTTCCTATCGGGTGGCTAGGTTCGGATGGCTTGCCCTAAGAATTAGAAAATCTATAGTAGCTCGAAAAGAGGAGAATTAAGATCAAGTTTAATTAATTTTAACCATTATCATTTTTATGGTGTGTTGTTTTTTTATGGCCAGTCTTAAAGTTCTGTTCCTGTTTTGGTGTGATGTCTTTTGCCCATGTGGCAGGGTATCATCGGTTTATGTTTTGGCCGGTGACTGTAAATCAAACTTATCTATCTAAACAGCTTTGCCCCAGTCATGCACAGAGCAGGGGTTGGGTTCTGCTTTTTTTAAGCGCAAAGGGCACATGTGGAGCTGATCCCTCCCTGGGTCCACCACTAACTCCACTGCAGCCTCCTGCCACATCTCCCCCACCCCCTGACATCCTCACTTCTGCTGCTTGGTGCTCAGCTGAGGAGAAACGTGTCTGAGAAATAGAAGGGGACAAATCATGGGTGCTTCAAGAACCTGGAATAAGAGCTGTAGAATAGGAGCCCTATCTTAGGCCAGGCCAGATTGGGGCAGAGTGTGTTTAAGCCAATGGGCCTGCGATCATCGTATCTTCTCGCTCAAAAATAAGGCTAGGGTCACCTCCAGGCGGGGCTTGGAGATCTCCTGGAATCACAACTGATCTCCAGATGGCAGAGACCATTTCCCCTCACTGCTTTGAAGGGTGGCCTGTATATCCCAACTAAGGTCCCTCTCCAGGCTCCTCAGCCAAATCTCCAGGAATTTCCCACCCCAGAGTGAGCAACCCTAAGCAAGCCTCACTCTATTCAGCCAGACTCAACATCATTGTGCAGGATGCTCATCTAAGCATTTCTTCACAGAATACATAATTAACTTTTGAAATCAGTTGTCAAACCATGTGATGGTGGTCTTGAGCTTAAATGGCTTAAAAGGACAATAGAAACCCAGAAAAGAAATTTTTCAATAGCCAGTTTGGTGTTAAGTGTGCGGACTCTAACCAGGGAGAACCAGGTTTGATTCCCCACTCCTCCACTTGCACCTGCTGGATGACCTTGGGCAAGCCATAGTTCTGTACCAGCTGTTCTCTCAAGGACAGTTGTCTCAGAGCTCTCTCAGCCCCACCTACTCACAGGGTCTCTGTTTTGGGGAGGGGAAGGGAAAGGAGACTCCCTTGGGTAGTGAAGGGCGGGGTATAAATCCAATCTCTTCTTCTCTTCTTCTATAGTTGCCAGCAGAACTTCCATGTTGCTTCTGATTACAAGATGCCAATACTCATATATAAGGTTGTGCTGGTTGCAACCAATCCCCCCCCCCCCCCGCAGATCCCCACTACTCACCTTTCCAATTGTGCACTAAACTCTTTTGTTGTTGCTTTGCCAAAGTTGCCAACTGACGACGAAAAGTCTAGCGTAATTAGAAGGTTGATGGGTCTCTCAGTACGAGACCACGTCCAGCCTGTGCTGAGGACGCTGCTGGCTATAGCGTACTGGATCCAGTTCAAGGTGCTGTTGTTAACCTTTAAAGCCCTATATTGTCAGGGGCCTGCCTACCTAAGGGACTGCCTTTCCCCGTACATACCCCAGCGAGCACTGAGGTCAGGCACCCAACATCGCCTGACCCTCCCTGGCCCTAGAGAGGCCAGGCTAATGACCACTAGGACCAGGGCCTTCTCAGTGGCGGCTCCTTGCTGGTGGAATGAGCTCCCGGAGAACATCAGGGCCCTGCAGGACCTTCTGCAGTTCCGCAGGGCCTGCAAAGTGGAGCTCTTCTGCCAGGCTTTTGACTAGGAGCCGCCACTGGGCGGGGGGGGGGGGGGTAACAGCACCTGGAGAAATGGTGGTGAGATCACCGGCCTATGAAATCGGCTGGCGGAAGCTTACTGGCTTGTAATCTTTAGGCTGCTGCTCTGATGTTGGTCCTTCACACTGCCTTGTTAACTATTAGTACTCCAAAACCGCCATCTTTGAGGGATTATCTGTTAACTTTATATGAACGTATGGATTTTTAACTTTTATATGAATGTCGGTTTTAATGTTGTTAGCCGCCTTGAGTCAGTATATCTGACTAGGCAGGATATAAATCCCAACAAACAAACAAATAAATAAATAAGGTGATCTGCAGAAAGCAGGCAAAGCCTTTTCACAATGTGAAAGTCAGCATTAATATCTGCAGTGTTAAAGAGATAGAAGCAGGTGCTGATTCAAAAGTTAGCAACTCTGTTTGTGAAAGGTACCTTGAGAAGGAGCTCAAAGTTTAACTCAAACATTAATCTTTTGCTTTAGGAGGAAGAAATCCCGCTTCTCCTACCCTAGGACAGAAGGAGGGAGGGAGGTCTGAAGAGCAGTCAACTGACCACCACTTCCTCCTCCTCTGCTGCCTGGCTCTTCCCCTGCCACTTTCCCCTGCCCATCTTCTTCCCCTGACAGCTCCTCTGACCACCCAGTTTGCAGGGCATCCGCAGCTCCTTGCCTTTGAGGGGCCACAGCAGCTTACCTCGTTGCCCAACCTACCTTCCCCCATGCAGGATCTGCATCTGGATGCCCGCACAGCCGTCTCCATACATCCCTCCACAAGGAACGAAGCAAAAACAGCTACTTCTGTGCTGCTCTCCTCCACCCCACCCCAATCTGGCCTCTTCCATGGCAATCTCCTCCGCCTCTGCTCCTGGGACCCATGCCTACCCAGCTCATGGGGCAATTGCAGCTCCTTGCCTACCTGAGCCTGCAGGGACTTGCCCCCTCCCCTAGCCTGCCATCACCCAGCCAGCCCCATTCCATTAAGGATGAAGGAAGAGAGCAGGCAGACCCCAACCCACCTAGCTCAGAGAGTGGAGGAGGCTGGGCTTCTTCTTCCCACACTGCTCAAGCGCAGCAGCTCAGGGCTTGCCTGAGTTTGTGAGCAGTGCACCCGGGGCCACATCCACCACCTGTGGTGCCTCAACTCATGGTGCACCCAGGTCTGTGTGCCTGTCCCTGCTAGGGTTCCTGTGTGCCTGCGCCATGGATTTTATGCATGCATGCCCCAATCTACTGCCTTCTCTCTCTCTCTCTCTCTCTCTCTCTTTCCCTGGCTGAGTGGGGCAGACTGGCACACAAGGATCAGATATTGGTAGAGCCCCCCCTCCCCAGGTGCTAGTACTCAGCACTGGTGAGGACCATCCCAAAAAAGCCCTGGCTATCTCTGTCAGCATCTCAGCATCCTAGGGGCTACCTGCCTAACAACTAAGGGTGATGAAGTACTAGACTTAATGGCAGTTTGAGCTGACCTGGAAGAATTATTTTAAAACATCAAGAAAAACTAGTCTAAGCCTTATATAGACAAGTTGAACCATTATATAGACAAGCATTGAACCATTTCCCACTAAGCAATGAGCACTTCAGCCCTGCCATAAACTTATAGCAATGGGGAAGCCACAGGAGAAGTAATTGCAGATCACTCAACTTCCCACTTTAATCGGATTCCTGTAAATTAGCAACTCTTAAAACCCCCCAGCAACTCTTAAAACCCCCCAGCAAAACCCCCAGCAACATTGGACAGCAAACTTTCCACAAGAAGGAAAACAGACCAGCAGTAATAAATCACCCTTACTTTGTATGAGGAACCATATTTAGGAGACTGTGACGTATTTTCTGTTTGATACACTTCTCTTACTGTGTGCCAAAGAACATATTATTAGCTTTGGACAAGAGGCACCTTATGTATAATTGGCATGTGCATCAAAGATAGAGTGGTTCAACTCTTCAGGATCTATTGTATTGACTTTTTTAATTAGGGCACTTTGTTCTCGTTGGCCCTGTCGTGGGCAGCAGCTAGAAAAGCTCTCTAATGGCTGCCACCATTCTGGTACAGGTCTCCTCGGGAGGGCCTGGAGCACCCCCCTTTATCCACTCCTTTTCCAACAGGTTCCACCTTATGTGACTGAATGAGGCATGAGGTCCCAAGCAGAGTAACAAACAATTTTATTAAATTGTATTAACAACTGTTAAAATATTAACTGTAATTCAAGTAATGTGTAAAATATTGAGAACCATAAAGGTAGGTAAGCAAACAAAATAAAACACCCTAACGCATCTATCCAGAGGTGTTGAACTCATTTGTTAGGAGGGCCAGATCTGGCATAAATGTCACTTCGCTGGGCCAGGCCATGCGTGCTATAAAATGTACCACGAGGCACCAGAGATATAAACTTTATAAAGATGATTTCAGATGCTGAATGGCAAAAGCAGGCATGGTTGGATTAGGTCTGATATGCAGAGGGGAAGTAGGTATGGAGATATCAGCACTGGTGATGAGACAGGAAACATAGGTCTCAATTCCATCCAGGAGGATTCAGTCCAGGAAGATGGACATAAGTCTGACATTAGAAACCACAGCATTCAGTTGCTGACCTAAGAGTAGCAGTGCTCTTACAAAGGAATTTCAAAGGGAGATTAGAAAGAGAGGCTGCTGAATTGCAATTGATAATGAAGCTCAAGACAATGTATCCTCCTGGATTGGACTGAGACCTAATTTTCCTGTCTTATTACCAATGTGTGCTAAAATCATTTGACATCTTAAATCACTCCACTCTCCAAGATCCAATCCACACAATCCAAGTGTTCTAATTCCTAATCAGAGTCTTTTTGAAAGAAAAATCCAGATAGGAACAGAGAAATCCAGTCTTTTTTTAAAAAATGACTTTTTGGAATAAGCCAAAATAATTTCCTCAGTGCACATTGTACTTGTCAGTAGAATCAATCCACCCATCCACCCTCCCTCCAAATAAATGTGCTTGCACACAAAAACTTATACCTGGAATAAAACGTTGTTGGTCTTAAAGCTGGGACTTCAATTTTGTTTTCTCTCTCTCTTTCTTCCTCCTCCTTTCCCCCCCCCCCCCCAAAGAGGAGGAGCAGCACCAGAAAAGAATGCAAAAGTTGTTTGTGAGAGAGAGGGAGGGAGGGAGAAGAAGGCAGGCCAGCTTGTATTTGTATCTCTCTGGCATGAAGCAGCCACGAGGCTCTCTCTATCTTTGTGTATGTGAAAGAAAGAGCAAGGGAGGGGGGAGGGAGGCAAGAGGCAGAAAGCAAAGAGCTACCGAGAGAGCTGGGGGGAAAGCAAGCTAGGATGCGGCTGCAGGAGCAGCCCTGGGAAAGGAAGCAGGAGGGATTGCTTGAGGGCCGGTTTTGAGCTCTGTGCCACCTGGATGCGGCCTGCAGGCCGCACGTTTGACACCCCCAATCTAGACTGCCCCTAGATTTCTCTTGGTGACTGGCTTCAAGCTGACTGAACCCTTCCTGGATGAGGGATCCCTCCATCTGCAGCAGCCGTTCCCCAGTTCTGCTCCCTAGAACTGAATCACCTCCCACTTTGGGCAAGACCTTTTATCTCTTCTTCCCAGGCACCACCCTCTACTCCTCTACTGGTGTAAGTTTTCCCTCCAGATCCCCTGTTAACCAATCACAGGGTCCAAAGGAGACCTGGGAAATGTAGGTCCTGATAGCTACTCTAGCACAGGCCTCCCTAGCCTGTAGACCACACTACTGTAGGCCTAGGATCATGGCAGGCCCTTTTCAAGGAATCATTTTATCACCATTATTCTCCCCTTTCTTCATGGAAACTTTCACAACACAGAAATGGATGGCTTGTTATCATGGAAAGTCCTACGCCATTTCCAGTTTGGTGTAGAGGTTAAGAGCGGTGGACTCTAATCTGGAGGACAAGGTTTAATTCCCCACTCCTCCACATGCAGCTGGGTGGCTTTGGGTCAGTTACAGTTCTCTCAGAGCTGGTCTCTCAAGAGCTGTTCTCTCAGAGCTCTCTCAGCCCCACCTACCTCACAGGGTGACTGCTGAGGGAAGAGGAAAGGAAGGAGATTGTAAGCCACTCTGAGACTTTGAGTGAAGGGCAGGGTATAAATCCAACTCTTCTTCTTCCTGTTCTTCTCATTATGATTGTATCTGAAATTGTTCCAGAGAGGTATATATGTTCGTCTATTGTAGCAAAACAAAACAGAAACCCTGTGGCACCGTAAACATTAGCAAGTATGAACTTTTGTGAGTCATGCAAGCTAATATTGAAATAAATGTTTTTAGTCTATAAGGATCCAGTGGAATTCTGTTCTGAATGGTTGCCACATAGGGTTGCTAGGCAAGGTGGCAGAGGGCCTTTCCAGGAACCTCCAGGAGAGGGGAGGGAAGAAGCACAATTGAACTCCAAAGGGAGTTCTGGCCATCACATTTAAAGAGACCACATTACTTTTAAACATCTTCCCTCCACTAGAAATAATGGAGGATGGAGGCACATTCTTTTGGGGCTCATAGAATTGGACCCCTTGGTCCAATCTTTTTGAAACTGGGGGGGGGGGGGGGGCGCATTAGGAGAAGCACCAGATGCTATGCTGAAAATTTGGTGCCTCTACCTCAAAACACAGCCCCTCCCCCAAGCCCCAGATAATCACAGATCGATTCTCCTTTATACCCTATGGGGACCAGTCTCCATAGGGTAAAATGGAGTGCCCAGTGGACATCTTCCTCCACTTTCTAATAACCCTGAAGCAGGGGGCCCCCTCCAAACCAGGGGATCCCCTGCCCCTAACTGGGGATTATTATAAAAGAAAGCATAAGCTATTGTGACAAGATTACTGTACGTAATTCCCCATATTATATCAAAGCACCATAGTTGTGTGGAAACAATATACAATAATCCTCTTGTTCATAAGACTATAAAGTCTCTTAATATGCACAACCATCTCTGAAAATAAACTGTTTTTTCAGACTCCTGTCTTGTTGCTTGTTTGATAGTTGTGTGCTTGCGTGCGTGACCAGCAGTCAACTATTTGCCAGTTTCACAATGATTTCTTCAGGCACACAGACCAGTTAATTCCACAGTAGAAAGCTGGCTCCAATAATTCAGAAAAGCTTCTTTGGGACATAAAAGCCTCCACACCAATTTACAAAAGGCAAAATGCTTAAGAATGGCTTGAATTAACTGGTCTGTGTGCGTGAGGAAACCATTGTGAAACTGCTGGTTGCGCACACAACAAGACAGGAGTCTGAAAAACCATTTATTTTCAGAGACGGTTCTGCATATTAAGAGTCTTTATAGTCTTATGAACAAGAGGATTATTGTATATTGTTTCCACACAACTATGGTGCTTTGGTACAATATGGTGAAATATGTACAATAAAAATATTTTGTAATCTTGTCACAATACCTTATTCTTTCTTTGATATTTATCTTATATTGTGATTCTCTCAGTCCTATCACCTAACGGGATTGGCAACCCTACTGCCACATATGTTTGAGAAGTCCATATAGTGTCATAATATTTTCATTACACTTGGTATAACTAGTACTTACCTATGATGTACCATTTGCTGCTACTATCATTGCTTTAATTGACAGCACTAATGGGACTTGATGTCTTTCTGCATCCAAGACCCATATCATAGTTGGAAGATATGGCGATCAGTCCAAGGGTCAGAACCACAAGGTTGCTTTTTGCACAGTTTCACAATGACCACTGACCTAATTTTTCCTTTCTCTTTATTATTAGGTAGCTGTGGCCCCCCAACTAGATTCTACTTTGCTGAATTAATGGATGAGTATAAAGATAAGACTTCCTTTCCTGTTGGTTCGACTGTGAAATACAGGTGTCGACCAGGCTACTCTCGAACAAGGATTTTGCCCTCTTTTACATGCCTTGAAAGTTTGAAGTGGTCAGGTGAAGCTGTAAAATTCTGTAAAGGTGAGTTTCTTAACAGCTATTGGACAGGGAGAAAGAATGGGCCAAACCCTTATCCAAGAATACTGCATAAAACCCAAATTGTCTTTGGTAAATCAAGTTACGCATTTCTGCCCTTGTGATGGTATTTTTTTAACATGTAATACAAGCAGCAACATAGAACTGGTTATGTACTTTAAGTCAATGTGATGTAAAAATTTGTCTCATTTTCTGTCAGAAAAATCATGTGGAAATCCAGGAGAACCCGCTAATGGCCAGTTGATCATACCAAAAGATCTTCACTTAGGTTCCACCGTAGATTTCACCTGTGATGAAGGGTAAGTGCCATGAAAACCAATAAGGTTGCCAGTTCTGTTTCTGGTCAGGCTCCTCTATTTTTAACAGCTGCACAAGAGGCAGAAATCAGTAAGGGGAAACTTTTCCCATTATTAAATCTTCAATCAGGAAAAGCATAATCAACTGATATTTGAGTTTTAGAAGAGCAAAATTTGAGTACAGTGGTACTTTTAAGACCACTGACATTTTATTCTGAGTTATAACATTTTATTCTGAGTTATTTTTATTTCGAGTTGTTATCCAGATCTTAAAGACTCAAATTCTTGTCAGAAAAACAAATAACCTTCTGGACGATCTATTCTTCCAGCATTATCCTATGGGCATTTATTCTGAAAGAACCAATATGCTCAGAAGAAAGTGTAAATAAGTTCACATTATAATGTGAAACTATATATATGGCCACTAGCGTAGATGGCTATAAAAGGTCATTAAACAGATTCATAGAAGAGTGGTCTATCAATGGCTAGAATGTGAGTCCATCTGTCCTATATATTGGAAAATGGAGTGATTTCAGATGCCAAATGACATTAGCAGACAAATGACCATAGAAGGTGTGACTGGATTAGGTGTGATATGCAGAGAGGTAATAGGTGCTGTGGAGAAATCAGCATTGGTAATGAGACAGGCAACTGAGGTCTCAATTCAGTCCAGGTGGATGCACTGTCTTGAGCTGCATTATCTCCCTTTGAAATTCCTTATTTTATAAAGATTAGAAAGAGAGACTGCTGAATTGCATCTGATAATACAGCTCAAGACCACTTGGATATATAGGACAGATGGACTCACATTCTAGCTGTATCTGAAGAAGTGAGCAGTGACCCATGAGAACTCATACCCTATCACAAATTTTGTTAGTCTTTAAGGTGCTACTGGACTCTTTTTAATCTATCAATGGCTATTAGCCATGATGGGACAAAAGGGAGCCTTCACATCTGGAGACAATAAATTTCTAAAAACCAGTGCTAGGAGACAATCCAAAGGGGAGCATTTGGATACTATCGTATTTGGCCATCTGTGGCAACTGGTTGGCTACTGTGTGAAACAGGATGCCGAATTAGATGGATCACTACTCTTATTCAGCAGGACACCTCTTAGTTTAGTCTGCATGCTACTTATTCCTTCCCTTCCATATAGGAAGCTTATTCTTCTTTAATATAGTAGTGGAAATTGCTCCATTGTACATACTTTTAAAAGCATGTCTTCAAACCCTCAAAGAGGCCTGGATTTCAGCCAACTGAGATAGATATAATTAGGCTCTGGGGACTTAACATCATATTTGTGGACTCCAGGCTGAGAAGTTTGCTTGCTGTGGATTTGAACATGCATTCAGATTCCATGCACCTAAATTCTGTGTATTTCAGTGAGAAGGTAATCATCCATATCTGCTTCTGTTTCAACACAGGCACAGACTAATTGGACAGTCTTCCATACGGTGCATGCTAATTGGCCAAAAAGTAGACTGGAGTGGTAAAATTCCTTTATGTCACCGTAAGTCTTTAAATCTATGTATCTGTGTGGAAAATGTGAAACTTTTTGGTGCAAGTTCACTATTAGCACTTGTGGTTAAGTCAGTTTATGTTTGCCACCTGTTTCTTATTTCATGGAACAATTCCTTATTTAGTATTCATAGAAATATCAATGGAAAAGAAGAGATGTGTCAGAACTATAAAAAGTAACTCTAACACATTACAAGGATGGTACAGTCTAATAAAGTTCTGTAAATGTTCTGAGACATGTAATTGTGGTGGGCTGCCTGGCAAAGACTCACTCACTTGGCAGGACAGAACATGTCCCTGGGCCCAGCAGCAAGACTCACCTGGGTGGAGCAGGAACAGGAGGGTGCAGCCAGGATACCCTCAGCAACAGGCAAGCCTTGGCAGTCTGCCACAAGGAGGCTTAGAAGGTATGAAGGTAGCAAATGAGAGTGAATTGGCTACCTTGGCTACCCAGGTGGTTTAAGACAGGGTATGGCTATGTAGGACAAGAGCTGGCTAAAGAGCAAGGAGTAGAAAAGAGGAGGGCAGATCTTAGCACAGGGACCAGGTGTGGCACTGGGCTATAAAAGGAGAGGAGAGGAGATGGCTCAGAGATGCACCTAGGCAAGGAGACAGATTACAGCATTGTGACTTTTCTCCTTTGTAATGCACTATAGCCCTGATGTGAATGAAACTAATTATACCTTCAGATGTTTGAAATTAGGGATAGGCATGAACCGGCTCACAAACTAAACTTCGTGACAAATTTTGGCCAGTTCATGTTTCGCAAAGTGAAGTTCATGGCAGGTCAACCGGCACACAGTCATTTCCCCAGAAAGTGGTCATTTCCTTTTTCTTTTTTTTTTAAAGAAAAATTATTTTTATTTTCCAGCAAAGAATTAAACACCCAACAAAAAACAAACATACAAAACATAGACAAAACACACAAAAAAACATGTACCGCAGCTACTCCCCACTGCTTATATATATTCATTTGCATCTTTACCTCGACCCATAATATGCACCTTATATTTTCTTGCACCTTTCATTACCGTTCTCAATCCAGTTGTAAAATCTTGACCATAAATTTTCAAATATGTCTTATCCTTTTCCTTGTATCATTAAAGTTAGTTTACTCATCTCTGCCATCTCCAATAGTCTGTATATTATTTCTTCTTTAGAAGGTATTTCCTCTTTTTTCCAGTACTTCGCATACAAAATCCTAGCTGCAGTTATAACATGAATAATTAAATAGCAATCTGGTTTCTTATATTGTTCTGGTATTACATTTAATAAAAATAACTCTGGTTGAAAAGGTATATTCATTCCTATTATTCCTTGCAGCATCTCATGTATCCCCACCCAATATTTTTTACTCTTATAGCACGTCCACCAAGTATGAGAAAAGGATCCAACTTTTTGTTTACACTTCCAGCATTCATTTGACATATTGGGGTAGTATTTAGCCAGTCTATCTAGCATCATATGCCATCTGTAGAACATCTTATATATCTTTTCTTTAAATGAAACTGCCCAGATAAGCTTTATGTTAATTTTCCATACTTTGGACCATTGATCTAAATTAATATTGTGCTCCAAATTTTGTGCCCAACTAATCATAGAGGTTTTAACTAGTTTGTCCTGCATTTTTAAATCAAGTAGAATTGTATGTAGTTTTTTAATGAGTTTTTCCTCTGTTTCTAACGGTATTTTATCTAATTCTACATGTTTTTCATAAAAAACAGTTTGTTTATCCCTGGCATACCTAGATTCCAGTTGGATTCTTTCCCACCAAGTTAATCTTACATCTTGTTTCTGCAAGACCTCTTTTGTCTTTAAGTTATTTTTGGTATCTAGAAATTTGTCATATGTACCCATTAAATGTTTTGTAAGTAGTTTAGGGTTTGTAAATGCTTCTAAAGGAGCCACCCACCATGGTGGTTTATTATAAAACAGACTTTTGGTCTCCTCCCATGTTTTCAGCAGGGATGCTCTTAGAATATGTTGTTTAAAATATTTATGTATACTTTGCTTTTCATACCACAAAAGGGCATGCTAACCCAGCATTAAATCATGCCCTTCTAGAACCAAGAGTCTAGAATTTTCCGGGGAAATCCATTCTCTGATCCATATTAAGGATGCCACTTTATAGTACAAAGATCAATTTGATAGCGCAAAACCTCCTCTTTCTTTTACATCCTGAAGTATTTTCAGTTTTATCCTAGGCCTCTTATCTTGCTATATGAATTTTAGTATAAGCTTATCTAACTCCTTAAAAAACTGTTGGTTTTTTAAGATAGGTACCATTTGGAAAAGAAAAAGAAGCCTTGGCAAAATGTTCATTTTAACTGTGGCTATTCTTCCCATAAAGGAAATTTGCAGGTTCTTCCATTTTTCCAGATCTTTTTTAATTCCTTGGGGGAGATTCATATAGTTGTCTTGTATTATAGAGCTACATTGGTTTGTCAGGAATTTTCCTAAGTATTTTTTTTTCTGAATTTCGATGCCTAGGACCTTTTGGAGTTCTTGGTTTTGTTCCCTAGTACATTTTTTTGTCATTATTTTCGTTTTCTTAGTATTAATTTTAAACCCTGCTACTTGTCCATATTCTTGTAATATTCTTACAAGTCATTCCATAGTGTCTAATGGTTCTTCTAATATAAACACCAGGTTGTCTGTGAACACTTGTAATTTGAATTCCTCTCCTTTAATTTTTAGACCTTTAATTTGCCAATCTCTTCTCACTATGTCATTCAATATTTCAAGAGCAAAAATAAAGAGTAAAGATGACAGAGGACACCCTTGCCTAGTCCCCTTTTGTATTTCTATATTCTGTGTTAAGTCTCTATTCAACAAAATCTTTGCATGTTGTTTATTATATATTGCTCAAACCATAGTGGTCATTTCCCAGAAAGCACTTTCCTTTGGGCACCTTCTTTGGGGGGATGTAACTCAGACCCTGTAAACCCAATCCTCACCAAACTTGGAGGGCAAGTAGAGGAGAGTCATCTGGAGATCCCCTGCAACTTTGGTGTCTCAAGCACACTGCAGGGGGGCATTCTACCGGGTCACAAACCTCACTAACCAAACCAATTTGTTTGACTGTTAAATGTTCATGACGGTTTGTGATTCGCAAACTGGGCATGCCACAAACCACAAACCAAACCACATTTTCCCCATTTGTGCCCATCCCTACCTGAAATGGTTAACTGGAAGCAAAACGACCTGTGCAAAAAAGCAGTGACTGGGGAGAGGCTTTCAAGACCCCATAGACCTCAAGTATGGTGTTCCCTTGCCCACAGAAGGCATCACCGTTATATTGCATGTTCTTATGATTTCATAATGTGTTCCTTATTTTGGACCTATTCAAGAGGCAACTCTAACTAAGAATATCTTTTTTAAATTTCCTGCTCCTCCGGTAAAGTAAAGAAGATGCCTTCTCCCAACAGTGGTTCTTAAATTTTCCCTGTCTGGAGAGCATTATTCCTATAACCAGGACTCATTACCAGCATAATCTTAATAATAATAATTGCACAATTAATCTGTTGAGACAGGGAAATAAACATGTACTTGTTCTGGTCAAGTGGCATCACAAACAATGGGCTTTCCCACATTCTCATTTCCCTCACTTGTATCTTCCTGTTGCTGGGGGGGGGGGGGTCTATTCTGCATGTGTTTTGCTCCCTCTAGTGCCCAGTTCAAATTATTGCTTGATATCCATCATAAAAACCTGGATTTTAAATTTATGGGGAGATATGCTGGACATAAAGCAATCTAACACAGAAATGACCTCTAGAGGAAGCAAAATACAGGCAGAACAGACCCTCCCCCTCCAAGCAAGAGGAACACACAAGCAAGGAAAATAAGAATGTGGAAAAGTCCATAGAATGGGATTACATTTACCTGTAGCCTGTGACAGTATAGGGAAATAAAGTTGTGCACCCTCAGGGTGCAGTACTAAGAATTCTTTCCTTGGAGTAAGCCCCATGACAAAGGAACCACCATCAATTTTTCTACCCTCAGAGCACATTCCTCCACCCCAGAACAAAATACCAGATTAAGAGTGACCTGCACAATGTGTAGGGCCAGTTGTTACATGAGACAGGCCCATGGTTGTCATGGAGGCCATGAAATCCTGAGCTGCTCCTGACAAGACAGCTTTGGCATGGGGGCTGAAGTCTAGCAACTGGTGCGTGTGGGGGTGGGACGTAGAGGGTGTGATGTCATGTGCACTGCTACATCACTTTCGTGAAAACGTGGGAGTAACATAGGGTAGTTTTAGGAATTAGTTTGCCTTGAAAAATAACATAATGATGCATGCAATGCCACCATTTAAAAAATGTTCTTCCCTTTGTTGCTTGGAGTGGATCCACTGCTCTAACTGGTGGACTGGCATGTCCATGAATAAGCGAGCCTCATGTGTTCATCTGTCCAACCACGCAATTCAAGAGATCTCAGTTCTAATGAGTAGAACATTCTTGCTGCCCAGTCTTTACAAAAGCAGAGTGCCAGCAGTCCTTAATATTGGTTCACAGTGCTGCTAATAGCCATTTAAAACTTTTGCCTAGAATTTCAGCTTAGTCCCTCCTTGTTAGGCTTCTTTCAACCTGCATTTCCATGAGATAATGCTCCAAGAGGCATTCTATTCTTTTTTTAGTGAATAGAACAGGCTCTGAGATATCTTAAAGTTCCCTTTGGGGTGGGGGGACATTTGCTAATGGGGGCTAATGGAAAAAGGACATTTATAGAAAAACAGTTTAACAAATCTAAAAATACATCCTGCAAATATTATATTACATAGCACCTAACTAATGGTCATTGCGGACCAATTGTGTAAGCCGTCCTGAGCTCACTCGTGGGGAGGGCAGGGTATAAATTAATTAATTAATTAAATAATCATCATAATCTGAATTATATCTTTCCAAACCTTCTCTAACTTATGTTCATCTTGATATCTTTGTAAACCTTAGGGTTTAAATTACACTTAAAAGTTCTTGATTTTTTACAGCCATTCTTCTTTCCTGGGGATGATTTTAAGTCTCCAAAATTGTCTTCTTTGCAAAAATTGCCCACTATTTATTTATGTATTTAATTCATTTATACCTGCCTTTCTACTCAATGGAACCCAAAGCAGATCACATCATTCTC
Source organism: Lepidodactylus listeri (assembly GCA_029233225.1). NCBI lineage: Eukaryota > Metazoa > Chordata > Lepidosauria > Squamata > Gekkonidae > Lepidodactylus > Lepidodactylus listeri. The sequence goes on along the minus strand of JARCFY010000002.1, from coordinate 63,988,662 downwards.
CTCTCCTTCATTTTATTCTCATAACAACTCCGTCAGGTAGATTAGGCTGAGAGAGTGTGACTAACCCAAGAACACACAGCATCTTCCATGGCATGAGTAGAGATTTGTACCTGGGTCTCCCAGACACTAGTCCAGCACTTTTTGCCACTACATCACATTGGGTCCCCAGTAATTATTATGATGAATATATATAAGAAAGCAACATGCTTATTCCATGATAAAGATACCATGTAACTAAATAGAAGAAATTTTGGAGTACATGGGATCATTGTACCAACACCTACTGATAATACAGTGATCATCACTTCCCATAATTTTTGAGCTTGAGGGCAGATCCTCCACATGTGAAAAAAAATCAGCCTTGTCATCAGCACAAAATCAGCAAATTCCTTCCTGATTGTGGTATAACTTTGTTAAGCACCATGGTGATACGTGCCACAGATGCATCATTTTAATCAAATTACTACAAAATACCATACTGATCATAAATGACAAGCTTAATGAAGCCACATACCACCAAGTTCCTAAACAACTGAGTTGAGTCTGATTTCAGCCTTAGCTGAGAGCAGTTTTACAGATGGAGAACTGGGGGAAAGTTGGCACGGAAGTTTGAGAAATTAAACAAAGACTCCCATTCGGGCCAAAGAAAAGGGATAGGTTTTCTAGTGAGAGGAGAATTTCCCTACCCAGTCAAACAGGGAATTAGCTTGGAAGAGTGAAGAGATCCCTGGTCTGGTGTGGTTAGAAACTGCCTTTAGAGACCTTAAGAGTCAGTTAAAAACTCAAGATGGGTACTGGTGTTTCAAGAGAATGGGTTTGAGTACTGGAAAGAGTGTACCATCTGGAAACCAAGACAGTTTACTCAAAGAAAGTATATTGAAGTGTTTGGGGAAAACATAGGGTAGCCAACCTCTTGATGGGATTGGGAGTTCCCCCAGTTTTGGGGGCCCCAAAACCTGGAGGTGATGTCATCGCATCGGGCACATCATGTGGGGGCTGCTCTAGCATTTGGTTAAAAACTATATGGTGACCATAGAGTTTTCAACCAAATGCTATAGCATCCCCTATACAATGTGCCCAGTGCGATGACATCACTTCCAGGTGATGTCATTGCAGCATGTGCACAGCACACACATGCCATAAGACCCCGGGACCAAGCAAGGAGCCACCCACCATCAAATGGGTAAGACCTGGCAACCCTAGGAAAATAAGAAACTCTCTATAGCTTGAAACATAAGAACTAAAGTCTGTGCATGTACTGATTTTACCTCAGAGTTATCTATATTGTGTTACCTCAGAAATTTTCAACCCCTGATTTCACCTGAGCTTTCCCCTCTATGTTAAATAAAATATTTTGTTATTTTTTAATTTCAAAACACCTCAAGTGCCATTTAAGTTGCTTAAGTTAAAGGGGGCTCCCAATTTTTTCCTTATCAAAATACTTAAATATTCAGAGGTTTCAATGGATCTTTGCTTCACTGGAGAGGAGACATTTCTTTCTGTTTAAAAATGTTTTATTTCTAAGGGTAAGGGTTCACAGGAGACCTACAAAATAACATATCTAAGAGCTACATTTTGCATCCTACTCTTTACAAAGCATGGTCAGACAACAGTGGCGATTCCTCCTTCTTCTTAACCCCTAGAAGGAAGTCACCTGAATACAGTAACCAATCAATACATCAATACTCCTTTACATTCACGGGCTTTTCTTACATTGGCTCTGTGCCAGGTTTCCCTTCCAGGTCAGTCTAAACAATAGCACTGAAGGTAAACAAGTTAACCCTATAATGACTGTAATGTGAGATCTTGCAAACACATACATTTCCAACATTCCTTAGGTTCCTGGGCTAGGCCAACCACCAAACTATCGTACTGTCAAAGGGTGGGACAGCCAGAGTTCTTCAGCAAAGAAGAAAACACATTACTCGGGTGGCTCAATCAGTGCAGGGAAAGAGAAACAAAGGGAAATGACCAGAGTGAGCGGTTGGGTTCATATAGGAGAAGGCAGTCCTCCTTACAGTATATTGGTTCCAGGCTGTACAGGGCTTTAAAGGTCAGTAGTAGCACTTTGAATAGAGCTTGGAAGGAAACTGGAAGCCAGTGTAGATGGAACAAGACTGGAGTGATATGGTCCCTACTACCTACTCCAGTCAGCATTCTGACTGCAGCATTCTGTACCACCTTCAGCTTCCAGACAGTCTTCAAGGGCAGCCCCATGTAGAGTGTATTGCAGTAATCCAATCTAAAAGTTATTGGGGTATGCACTGCAGTGGCAAGATCCTTTCTGCCCAGGAAAAGCCACAGCTGGCTCACCAACCAAAGCTGGTGAAAGGTACTCCTGGGCACCACTACCACCTTTTTATCTAACAGGAGGTCCAGGTCCAAGAGCACCCCCAAGCTGTGAACTCCTGGTTTGGAGGGAAAGAACAAATCAAGCTATGAATCTGCTCCTGTAAGGGAAGTGCAACCCCATCTAGAACATGGGATAGCCCATTCATTGTAGTCCTTTAGTAAGTCTGTAAACTGCATGGCAGACGCCAGAGGTTTATTTTTCAATTTGCTGTTGGTAATTTTATGATTAATGTTATTTTATATGATATTCTCCGTTTGGCTTCTGTTTGCTCAAGTAGTTACTATTACATAGAAAATGGCTTTTTTAAAAAGCAGAACAAATTGGCCGAATCATTTTCTTTGAATATATTTCCTGTCTTTTTCTCTAGGTATTCCTTGCTATCCTCCTCCAGATATTCCGCATGGCAAGCAGAGACGCAAATACAATCAAGAAGACTATTACTATGGGGATGCTGTAACGTATACCTGTGACACAGGCTACCCCCATGTTGGAGATGACTTTATTCACTGTACTACTAAGGATGGGGAAAATGGAGTGTGGAGTGGCCATCTGTCCTGTGGAGGTGTGTTTCTCATGAATTCTTTTGTTACTTGTGTACAAAATTCCAGCTTTGTGTTAACTTTCAAGTATGAACTTGGAAGCATCTTGGGAAGCATTTGAACAGATGTTGCCCAGCAAAAGCTATCCATATCCCTAAAATAGCAAATCCTAACCCACTGGCCAATAATAAAAGTACAGATATGCAGAATGCAGATCTAATATTCTTGCACTTCTTTCTTAAAGTATATCTTTTTTTCCAGAGACTCTTTGTCCAGCTCCTCAAGTGGAGAAGGGAAGCATAGTGGCTGGTGATTCTGACACCTATAACTATAAGCACATGGTTACTTTGGACTGCAGTCCTGGCCACGTACTAACTGGCTCGAGAGAGATCTATTGCCAAGCAGATGGCACATGGGACCCTCCTGTACCTCTCTGTGAATGGGGCAAGTATGAATAGAGAACTTCCACATATAGGAGTCTCCTCATTTCAAAATTCCTTTTCAGACATGTCCTCCTCTTGATTCATTAGTGTGTTGTGAGATCAATAATCCTGTTCTTTAATGTGTGTTCAAAAACCAGTTTGAAGGTTTTAAAGGCCCATATATTTATGTAACAACTGTGTAAGCCACAGTGATACCATAGGTTCTGTCAGGACAGATCACTCCTCTTTTAGACAAAGTGATCAGTCAAAAGCCATTCTAATTACTGCCTGAAAAGACACTGGAACCCATGTATCTGGGAATTTCCGGTCTATTCTGCATCTAGCATTTGCTCCATTGTTTTACCAAACCCACACTGGAATAGAAAAGGATGGGGCTCAAAACCATATTCAAATACCGTGGGCCAATGTCGTACTGACTGCAAAGTCACCCCTGAATGGCCATAAAACAGCCATAAATGATGCAGACAGTACCATAAAACCTAGAGATCAAAGGAAGTGAAAGCGGCATGCAGTCTGGACACTGCCATAAAATCTGACAATCAATCAAAGTGAAAGTGGCATGCAATGCAGAGGGGAATTTCTGTTCCAACGTGGGTTTGATAAAACAGTGGAACAAATGCTAGATGTAAAATGGGCCTAAATCCAGCATCCTTCACAAGTAGGACGTACCTCAGTGGAATGAAATTTACTGCCTGTGAGAGAGAGTGAGACAAAGCAATGGTGGAACAAGAAGATCAGTTAATTTTTTTTTTGCCTTGCCGAGAACACATTTTCTAGGGAAAATCTAAGCCCACTGGCTTCTATAGACTTAAAGATGGGTCTAACTATGCTTAGGATTCAGGTGCTTAGGACTGCACTGATAGTGTTGCTTACGTAGCACTTTGAAGTTATTTGACTGTCAGAGTCATCGCAAGCAGGGCTTCAAGCTTCTAAATCTAGTTAAATCAGTGGGTTTAGAAGCGGATGAGTCTCTTTAGCAGGGCAATGTCAATCTGTTCAGTACAATATTGGCATTTTGCCTTGAATTTGCCAGCTGCTGCTAAATAATGGGGCATTGGAAATGACTACAGTAGTGGCTGCTGAAGACTGAGAATATGAAGATGGTAGAAAAACAGTCAGCCATGACACCAAAAAGAAAAGGGATCAATGAAAAAAATGTCTGCAGACAGCATTGCCAGCTCCAGGTTGGGAAATAACTGGAGATTTGAGGGGTGGAGCCTGAGGAGGGCATGGTTTGGGGAGGGGAAGGTCTTCAGTGGGGGGTATAATGCCATACACTTTCCAAAGCAGTCATTTTCTCCAAGTGATCTCTATTACCTGGAGATCAGTTGTAATAGCAAGAGATCTCCAGCCACCACCTGGAAGCTGGCAACCCTATCTGCAGAGATTATCAATATTTTTCACATTTGATAAAAACATTTGATAAGACATTTGTGTATGTCTTATTTTTCAGTAACATAGCCAGGTTTTTTTTTTAAACAAAAACACTTTAATGCTGAGTAGCTTGTTGCAGATTAGTTCTTTTTAAATTGGGACTCACACGAGAAAAGAAAATTATCCATCTTCTTTATCAGCTTTGAGTTGTATTTGGCCATTACCATTAATAGGACATCAGGCATTGGAAGATGCAAATTGAAATGCATCACAACATGCAGTAGTTGGGATCACACAACATATGTGCCAACAGGTTTCACTTCCTTTTCACTAGAATGTCTTCTCCATCTCTTATTAGCAGTTCAGTGTTCCACACCTCAAAAGATTGCCAATGGGAAATACAACAGTCAGGCATCAGAAGTTTTTACTAAAGGGGTATTTGTAGAATACAGTTGTGATCCTGCATACAAACTTATTGGAGAGGCAAGAATTTATTGTACAGAGTCTGGGACCTGGAGCTCCCCAGCACCTTACTGTGAAGGTGAGTTTCTTTTGGGTTTTTTAAAACTAAATTTAAACCATTAATTTTTTTTTAAAAAAAACCTAAATTTAAACTATTTAACACATTGTGCTACTTCCCATTCATACATCTTGGTAGTTCAAAACAAATGCATTTAATAAAAACAGGAAAGGGTACGACATGAACAGGACCAGTAGTTAAGATGTTCTCCAGTTTCACAGTATTGAGACCCCAGTCCTGAAAGTATCATTGTGTAGGGGAGATCTTCCAATTCCTGACAGCCGGTGTTCTTGGCACTATGTCTAGAAGGGTGGAAGTGTTGCTCTTAGTGAAGATGGGATGTGTGGCAGAAGGTAAAACATGTTGCTTCCAGTGGATGGCAAAAGATGTGGGTGGCCAGCAGACAGCAGCTCTTGTTTCTTTCCTCAGCAGTTTTCAGGGGGCCTTTCTTCTTTCCCTGTGAGTGATTTCAGCAAATGTTTTCAATAGAAAAAGGGTCCCATGTCAGAGTGTATGCTGTCAGCTCGGTAACAATACCGGCCAATAATAGCATTGATTCAGCAAATAATAATAAAGATCTCAGCTCAGAAGTCTGAAATAAAATGCTTTCCACCTCTCCCAACAGATACATTTCCAGCCTTGTATTAGGGTATAGTAACCCAGCTGTAGCTATAATTGCTAACACTGCAAATTTATCAGTTACCCAGAGGTTGCTATAAAAACAAATGCTTTATTCTGCTAAGCATGCAAATTAGAGAGCACTGCCTGCAAAGCATCGTTTTCTGTTTTGCCAGCTCTACCATTTATTACCACTAGATGTCTACACACACATTTCATATTTGCACACCCAAGCACTCCAAAACCTTTAATCATCCATTACACTAAAACGTGCAAATAAACTGAGCTTTATTACACATACAAACAAGCAGCATACAGAATGTAATTCATCATAGTATGTACAAAAATATTGTTACTTAATAGGTAAAAAAATTAACACCTCTCTCCAAGTCACTTTTTCACAAATGGACTTCAGCACACCTGCAGAATTAGTGTACCCAGTTGATTATTTTTTTTCCCTGAGTTAGGAATTATCCCCCATTCTGACTAAATGTTCTTCATCTTTGGGGAGCCCAGCTTATAATGATGAAAATCTGACAGGTTTCACCTTCACAAGGTCTACAAGCAAAAATGCTTTTTCATCTGGAACAGTCTGCTAATTCCTCTTCCAAAGCTGTCACGTGCCATGCTACTTGTTTTCCAAGTGATCAAGTACTCCAAAAGAATGCTGAATTTTGTGGCCTTATGCATATCTTCCTTTAAAGTACACAATATAATTGCTCTACCAGAAAAAGAAGGTGCTGGGGATTGTTGCCAATTTGCCCCTTTCTCTGCAGTCCCCTACTTCTCCTCCCTCTGATTTCTCTTCTGATGGTATAAATCTGAGAGTCTTTGGCCCCGTCCACACTGTCACTTTTGTCACTTATTTCTCCCTATTGCTTCAGGTTCCCCCACCCCCCATATGTTTTGCTCTCTCTAGTAGTCCCAGAGGGAGCAAAACACATGTGGAAAAGGGGGGGGAGACCCAAAGGAATAGGGAGAAATGAGCGACAAAAGTGACAGTGTGGACGGGGCCTTTGTGCCCGTTACTAGTTCATGAACATACGAAGCTGCCTTATACTAGTCCTGTACACCTGACCCTTCCATGCACTGACTGAGCGTGTGGGAAGAGGGAGAGTGGGCATGGGCGTGCTGGTCTCACTCCCACCTCCTTGTGATTGGAAACTTGAGCACATAGCACCTATGCATAGAGGCAGTGTCCACATATATGATTTTATTCCTGTGATCAGCAGTGTTCAAAAAGCAGTTTCCCTGATCATTGGGAGTGAGTGTACGTGTGCACACTGCTTTCACATGTAGACATGATGCTCCTGAGTGGGCAGCGGCAGAGTCAGCATGCTTCTGCCCACTTTCCCTCTCCACATGTTCACTCAGTGTGTAGAGGGGTCTTGTGTACTACTCACTATTTTTTTATTGGGTCTTAAATATGTAAACCATAAAACAAATTCAAAGTGAGGTCACTATTTAAGTTCCCCCTCTCTGCATTGAATATTATTGTTCCAGGCAAATCCTTATGCAAGATGTGTTTCAGATCTTAGACTCCCTGGAAACCCAGAACAATGAAATCCTAAGGAAGGTTACACCCTTCTAAGTCCATTGAAGTCAGTGGGCTTAGAAGGGTGTAAGTCTGCTTAGGACTGTAATGGCTGTGTAGGGTCACTGATGAATGTGACAACTGACAATCTGTCACAGGAACATCTTATACTCTAGGACATACTGGTTAGACATTGCCCACCATTGGAATATACACTGAATGCTGCCACTGTTTGTATTATATTGTCGTACTGTTTTTAGCAGCACTTATACTGTATATTGTATTGAAATGTTTTACTGTTTTATTATGTTATTATATTTTAATTGTCTGTATGCCGCCTTGAGCCAGTTCGCCCAGCAAGGCGGGATATAAATAGAAACAAACAAACAAGTAAATAAAAAGGACAACTACTGCATACAGTGTCTTGTAGACACAGTTCTCTCTAAACTGTGCTAGGGGGTGCTGGTGCACAACATTTCAGAGGCCAGCTCAGAGGGTTTCTCTTCAGCTCACAACCAAGCTTCCATGGAGGATGGGGGCACCTCCTTCTGGGGCCTATAGAATTGGACCGCATGGTCCAATCTTTTTGAAACTTGAGTTTTTTTTCGAGGAGAGGCACCAGCAGCTATGCTGCAAATTTGGTGCCTCTACCTCAAACAAAAAACAGCCGCCCAGAGCCCCAGATACCCATGGATTGATTCTCCATTATAGCCTATGGGGCCCATTGACTATAATGGTCCCCATAGGCTATAATTGAGCCAGGAAAAAAACACAATTTTTTTTTGCATACCTCATTATGCTTTTTAGTATATTTGTAAGTTGCCTTGAGTCACAGGGAAAAGTGGGATATAAATATCTGAATAAATAAGTAGGTTGGGCAGGTTGATAACATTTAAGCAACTTCCTGTTAGTTAGGTTAGGCAGCATTCTGACAGTGATTGTTCCACCTTTATTATACTTGACCTGTAATTCTGGTTGTCATATTTCACTACAAAAAAAAAAAAAAAAAGTAAATTGCAGGAGTCCCCCCCCACCCCCACAAGTGCTGGTATGTTTTTTAAGGGCCAGCACAGGGTGATGGTTCAAGGCCAGGTCTACCAATATAGTGTACTGGGGCAGGTAGATCTATTCTCTAGGCCTCCGCTCTGGAGGCCAGGTCTACCAATATAGTGGGAAAGGGTGGTACACCTGTTCTCCAGAGGCCAGGTCTACCAACATAGGGGACTGGGACAGGTAGACCTGTTTGCTGGAGGCCAAGTCTACCAATACAGTGGAAAGGGGCAGGTAGACCTGTTCTCCAGAGGCCAGGTTACCAATATAATGGAAAGGGGTTGGCAGACTTGTTCTCTAGCAGCCTGGTCTACCCCTGTAGAGGACAACATTTTGTGTTGTGAAATTTGACTTGATTCTGTTTTCTCTTATAATGTTTAAATTATTCTTTAAATATAGTTCAAAAGAATTCATTCTCAGATTTTTACAAGGTTATAGAAATAATCTTCTAAAAAATTACACAATAGTCAAATATAGGCTTGCTCAGAACTTTAATGCTACTAGCTTTTTTTGCTCATGAGGTAGAATTTCTGCTCACAATACTGTGGAGCTTAGAGGGAATATTGCTTATAGGGACTACCCATGCATTTATTTCACTCTAGCTAGTTATGTACATATTTACACCACTGTTAACAGAAAAAGAGTTAGTACTCTTGCCTTACCTCAGACTCTGGTTTGGCCTGTATATTAAAGTACTGTAAAATGAAACAGTACTACAGTCCCTGTTGTCAGACTCATACATATGCTAAAAAATTTGATGGTGGCTTTGTACTTTCATTTGTAGTCATGGGCTGTGTAGTCCCAGAAATTTAGATTGGAAGAATAACAAGCTCTAATGTGCTTTTTGATCCCAGAGAGATAATTAGGGATGGGCATGAACTGGGAGAATGTGGTTTGGTTTGTGTTTCGTGGTGTCCCTGGTTTGCAAATCATGAACGGTCACAAACTTTTAGCTGCCAAATGGATCAGTTCAGTTCGTGAGGCGGTAGAACAGCCCCTTGAAATGCTAGAGACACCAAACTCGCAGGAGATCCCTGGCTGACTCTCTTCTACCTGCCCTCCAAGTTTGGTGTGGATTGGATTTATAGGGTGGGGGCTTGTTGCCAGGAAGGGCTAATTAGAGTCAGGATGTGTAAGTACAGTTAAGACTGGAATAACACAGTTGGTAAGATCTGAGAATAGTAGCAAATTAGCATTCAGATAATAAAAGAGTCAACAACTGATGCGAGAACAGATTTGATTCCAGTTTAATTCTGGGTATAAGTGAGAACTGAGTGACTTAGCATGTGTAGCGAGATAAGAACCCAATATCTCTGTTAAGCCCTGGGGGTTTCATTGTCTCAAGTGCTGTGATAACTTGTAATTTAGCAATCTCTCATTCCAGTCTGTTTCTGAAATTGCTTTGCAATAAAACAGTTACTTTGAGGTCCCCCATGAGAGGTTGAAATGTTCTCCTACAGGTTTCTCAGTTTTGTGATTCTTGATTTCCGATTTGTGTCCATTTATCCTTTGGCGTAAAATAGTTTAAGGCTACCTGGATAGCCCAGGCTAGCCCAATCTCATCAGATTTCTGAAGCTAAGCAGATCTCAGAAGCTGGGACAGAGTTCAGACTGACTGGCCTGTAGTTTTCTGGGTCATCCCTCCTCCCTTTTTTGAAAATTGGAATAATCTGCCCTCCTCCAGTCTTGTGGCATGTCTCCCATCCTCCAAGAGGTCTGGAAGATGATCTTTCCTCTGTGCCTACATATGGTCCCAGCTTTTAACAGAACATCAGATGTGCAGACCTTGGATTCCACGCTGGAAGGATAATTTAGGCCCAATTTACATCTCCCCTCTGAAGTAGTTTGACTGCTGTCTTTTCCCAAGCTCATTTCACGCTGGTTTCAAATTTCACTCCAGGGGGTCTGAAGAGTACTAAGCAACAGCATTTGTTTAAAGCGATATAATGCTAGCTTGACCACAGGAGGGCAATTAACAAATGTAAACAATAATTTATAAACTAGAACAGGTATGGTTTGAAACTAGAAACAGGTATAGGCAGGTTTTTTTGAAACTGGAATGATTCTAGTGGGAAAGTCAGATGTAAATTTGACCTTAATGTAGCTTGAGCTGCAAGAGTTTTCTGTTGCTCTGTGCTTCCATTTCGGTGTTCAGGAGGCTGGGAAGGGTGGGTGTGGCTCCAACAGCTTGGGTTACCTGATGCATCGAAGCCCTCAGCAAGCTAGCGGTGGCCCATGGTTCAATGGCCCCCTTTCTTTCCCAAGAATTTAGCTAGATGCTGGTCATGTTCCACTCTTTCTTTCTTTGGCTCGAGCTGATATCCTTGAGGTTGCCTGCACTTTCCCTTCTCTGTTGTCAGGAGTAGTTTGCATCAGTGACTCCTGGTTGGTGGACTCTCCCTGCTCTCCTTCTATCTTATCCACCCTGATTGCATCCTAGCCAGTCCTTTAACATCATCCCCCACTTCTGGACCCAGTCCTCAGCTCCCAGCTGGGAACCATCTTTGCCTTCACTCCCTCTAGTTTGCTTCCTAACTCTCCACCCTGTGACAGTCTCATGGCTGGTGATTCCAGTATCATCTCCTGCAAGTGCCCAACACTTCCCACCTGTCCCCAGCTGGCGGGAGGGAGCCTCTGGGCCTCCCCTGCCACAGTGGTGCTAATGAACAATGTGGGATTTCTGTATTTTGATACCACAACTAACCTTGGTTAGTTCAACCACAATGAACAAGCCAGGTTAATTCCATTTTGACACCCACCAACAAACCATAGATTGTTGGACAGCCTGCATTCAGATGTCATGCTGAGTTTAATCAAATCTTGATTTATAAATTGTGGTATATCTGAATATTGTGATATCTGAATACAGCTATAGCCATCTTCTCTCTTCTCATTTTAGTGAAGAAATGCCAAAGACCCCCAAATATCCAGCATGGGAGTCATAGCAAGCAGGAATCAGAAGTGTTTACCACTGGTATGTTTGTGAAGTATATGTGTGAGCCTGGCTATACCCTTATTGGAGAAACAACTATTTATTGCACTAAATTTGGCACATGGAGTCTACCTGCCCCTCGCTGCGAAGGTAAGTTTTGTATTCATTATATCTTCATTTTTCTTAGATCTGCAAGTTACAAGAGAGATTTAGGTGAGATTTTATTTATTTCCCTCCTTTCTTCGTGTTTAGTTCCAGACAAATTTCTATGTGAAGGCTTTTTCAAATATTCAAAACTTTAGGACAGTATATCCCATAAAATGCATTTCTGTGTAGGAAAACTGGTTGTTTGGGGTGTTGTACAGCAGCAACAAAAAATGTTGAAAAAGAAAGTTTCCTGTTATATTACTGGGAGAACTACCGCCCACATTAACAAATAATGGCTTGGTCCAGACATTGTGTGAAACTATGGTTTAATTAAACTAACCATAGTAGATCATCTGAATGTTGGCAACAACATCAACTATGTTTAGTTAGAACACAGCAAATCAGAATCTGAAACTGGTTCATTACCACAGTCTTAATAGTTTTGAATGACGTATGAATGCAGTATCTTGGCTTAATCCCACCAAAACTTTGTGTCCAGCTGAGCTGCAGAGGTGTCTAGCAAGAACAGCTAAAAACAAAATACACCTTCACCTTTCACCGCCTCTCACTATCAGCTTTCTGACCCCACCCAGCATCTTAGTGCTTCAGGAAGAAAGTGGTTTTAAAACCTGCCTGGGGGCAAGATGGGGGGAATGCAAACAGGACAGTTTCTCCACATGCACTACCACTTTAGGCATTCTGCTGCCTTGCCTCTTTACAGGGTCGGTGCCAGGTTTTTTTGCAGACTAGGCGAGGCAACCTTCTGCCCCCCCCCATGCGCCCCCCCCCCCCAATGACCAAATTTATAAAATTAAGATCAGGAAAGATGAAAATTGATGGTGCTCCACTCTCCTTAAACCCAGTAGGAGTTTATGCCACCTCCTCACTGGTGTGTGCTTCTAGACAGATTTTATTGTATTTAGCCATAGGCCATTACAAACCCAAAAAAAGTACATAAAAATAGTATAAAACAGAATATAGTCTAAATATTGTAAAAATGTGTGCTTCTAAATCCTGTCCTTCTAAGCCAGTTTGATGCAATGGTTAAGAGTGGTGGACTCTATAATCTGAGAACTGAGTTTGATTCCCCACTCCTCCACATGCATCCAGCTGGGTGGCCTTGGGCCAGTTACAGCTCTGTCAGAGCAGTTCTCTCAGAGGCCTCTCAGTCCTACAGGGTGTCTGTTGTGGGGAGAGGAAGGGAAGGAGATTGTAAACTGCTCTGAGACTCCTCATAATGTGTCGAAGTATGATAGCTTCAGTCTAGTCATTTGAGCTTCTAGGGAGAGTTCAGGCTTGCTTTGATCTACAAACCACTTATTTGTCTTTTTGGCAGTCCATGGTGTCTGTAAAACTCTCCTTCAGCACCACATTTCAAGTGAATCAACTTTCTTCCCATCAGCTGTTTTCATAGTCCAACTTTCACAGCCATGCATACTAATTGGAAATACTATGGCATGCATTATCTTGCTCTTGGTTGCCAGCAAGACATCCTTAGGAGCCAGTTTGGTGTAGTGGCTAGGAGTGCAGACTCTAATCTGGGAGAACTGGGTTTGATGCCCCACTCTTCCACATGCAGCTGCTGTTGTGACCTTGAGTCAGTCACAAGTTCTCTCAGAGCTGTTCTCTCAAGGGCAGTTCTCGAGAGAGCTCTCTCAGCCCCAGCTACCTCACAGGGTATCTGTTGTGGGGAGGGGAAGGGAAAGGATGTAATCTGCTCTGAGATTCCTTTGTGTACTGAAGGGTGGAATATAAATCCATTCTCTTCTACTTCACTTAAGGATCTTTTCTAGCTCCTTCATGGCTGCCCTTCCCAGTTTCATTCTCCTTCTAAGTAAAATGTAGCTTGAACTTCAGCTAGCAGTTTTGGTTTCCCTGATGACCCCAATTTGGACTCTTGAAAAATTACAAAACGTCCAGGGGCACTGTAAACAGTGCTGTGTTTACACAGCCCAGAGACTCTTGGGAAGGAGCAACAGAAAGGCTTTCTCATATATGAATGGGGGATTTTGCTTGTATTTTTGTGTATGGCCAGTATCAGGGGATTCACAAATGGCATTTGCCAGTGCCACTGCCATAGCAAGTGTATGCTGTGCAGAGCAATTTATGTTGCTATGCTTTGAGCAAGCCCAATCATCATATTCAGGAGAACACTTTACCCTAATCACATACACACACAAACCAGTTCTAAAGTTATGAGTAATCCATTCTGCTTTTCTCTAATTTCATAGTTTAACATCACAATAAGCAGGAACGCACAGGAACGGAGTTCTGGCTGGCTTCTGAGTTGGCCACGCCTACAGCCTCCCCCCCCCCCCCCGGGTTCCCCAGGTGCCTCGCAAGCTGTGGGGTGCCTGGGGAAGCCAAGCTGATCCAGGGAGGGAAGGCAATTTAAATCCCGCACCTGGGGAAGCCAATCCTGAGAGGGAGCTGTGCTGTCAGTTTGATGTAGTGTTTAAGTGTGCGGACTCAAATCTGGGAAAACCGGGTTTGATTCCCCACTCCTCTACTTGCACCTGCTGGATGACCTTGGGCAAGCCATAGTTCTGTACCAGCTGTTCTCTCAAGGACAGTTGTCTCCGAGCTCTCTCAGCCCCACCTACCTTGCAGGGTTTCTGTTGTGGGGAGAGGAAGGGAAAGGAGTTTGTAAGCCATTCTGAGACTACAAGTGAAGGGGGGGTATAAATCCAATCTCTTCTCTTCTTCTGTCAGGGGTGTGGCCTAATATGCTAATATTTCTGCTGTTGGGTGTGGTCTATTATGCTAATGAGTTCCTGCTGGGCTTTTTCTACAAAAAAGCCCTGACAATAAGAAAATTCGCACACTGCCTTTGTGTTTTATATAAGCAGGCTTGTCAGAGAGAGTGTGTATCTGGAAGGGAAACCCACATATATCCATGGCAAATGTTGCACTGTCCTGTGGGGAAGAAAGAGAGAGAGAGACAGTGCCACCTTCTCCGCCTCTGTCTGTGAATCTGGCCCACTCGCAAGTTTTAATACAGAAGTCGGTGGGAATAAGCCCTGCTGGGAGTCTAGTTTTTACTCCAGAACAAACACCTGTAACAGGGTTTGAAGGCCAGGTTCATCTGGGCCCAATCCAGCCACGTCAATCCCTCGTTAAGGATGCTTCACTTAGGCTGGGTCACGGTCTTTGATTTCTAGATGGGGGGTGGGGGGAACGTGTTTATTGCAATCCTTTCTACACTTCCCCACACGGCTCCTGCAGCCTCGGCCCCTTACCTGGAAGTAAACCTTTCCTCCAGCACCCTGGGGCCATCTCGCCATCTGCTTGGTGTTAAGGATGCATTAGAGAGGCAATGGACCAGAGTCGGGCTGCCAGAGAGCCTCATCCTGGGCACACCCCATGCCAGGAAAAGTTATGCTCGAGGCGGCATCTAACGGACCCCACACACACCTGGTGTCTTCCAGGCCTTTAGGAAGAGACCCTGGAAGTGTAGCTTGGTGCCCTCCCCTGTTCTCCATTGCCAAGGGGCCTTTAGAAGACCTTTCTCCTCCCTCCGCTGAAGGGGAGTGGTGTGGGCTTCCAACATTCTGCTGATTTTGGCCAAAGGCAGGTTGTGGCAACCTCAGATCGAGGGAAAGCCAGCCTGCAACTGGTTGTCTCTGCACAGCTCTGATGGGAAGCCAGATTCAGTCAGCGGGGGCAGCCTGGAAAGTGCACGGCCCAGGCACCCCCCCACACCTTGGTTCCTTGCAGAAGGCGGCGAAAGAGCCTGCACTCAAAGGAAGGGGGTGGCAACAGCACATTCCTCCAAGAGCCTCACCCCCCCCCCGGGCACGAGGCGAGGGAAGGGTGTGAGCAGGCTGCGAGGCAAGGGAGGGGAGGGGAGGGGAGGGCAGGGTGGAAGGCAGGCATGTGGGGCACTCCTAGGCAAGCTGGCACTCTAGGCAACTGCCTAGTTTTGTCCATGGTTGGTCTGGCCCTGGACACCAGTAGGCACCACCACATGAAGTGGAACACAAGCCCCACATGATGTCGTAATGGGAGAGGTGGTCTTTTATGCTGCTTTTCTACCTGATCAGGATCCCCAAGGCAGTGTTCATAAAATATTAAAACATTTTGAGCAGTTAAAAGCAACATTTAAAATTATAAAATTAAACATTTAAAGTTACAAAATTATAAAATAATTCAGTACAAACATATAAAACAAACAACAACAGAACCTGAGAGGAGAGCCAATAACTGTTATTGGGGGTATGGCAAACAAAAATGTCTTCACCCTCTGGGAGAAGGCATCAATAGAGGAAGACAGATGAATTGTCCTGGAGAGTAAGTTCCAAGGTTTTGGTGCCACAACTTAGAAAGCTCCATGTCTAGCCTCGGATGGTGTGAGTGACCGAAGCAGGGCCTCAGAAGATGACTGGAATGAACGGGTAGGTTCATATGGAGAAGGCGGTCCTTAAGGCAGTGTTTTTCAACCACTGTGCCATGGCACACTGGTGTGCCGCGAGATATTGTCAGGTGTGCCACTGGATTTTTTCAATGAAAGAAATGTGCCTTCCGGGCTGACCTTCCAGGACGCGTTTGCGCATGCGAGAAAGAACAGTGGCGCGGTCTCACTGATTCCGCTCGCATGCTCTGTGGCCGGCCTGAGGTAGGGTGATTTGCACCAAGACATTCCAGTAAACATGAATATGTTTGATGGTAACAGCTAGCTGTTTCTGTCAGGGTGGGGTTCAAATCAGTAACTGTCCCTCAGCGAAGAATGGGTGTACTGTGCTTCTCTTCAAATCACTTATGGTCAGCGGAATGCCGTTCTCATAAGAGTAAGAGTTTAAACTCTCTATTTGAAAAACTTTAGCAGAATTGCAGTATTAAAATACATCCACATTATATTTCTTCTGAAACTTAGGTCAATGTTATGGGAAAGAGCCATTACACTTTGGATCTGTGACTTACGATTTCAAGTTGAGTGGCTATTACGTGTATTTGTAATACTGTCATAGTTAATACTTGAGCTGAGGCAACTAATGACCCATTTATCTTGTATTTCAATGTTTTTCAACCACTGTGCCGTGAGATATTGTCAGGTGTGCCGCAGGATTTTTTCAATGAAAGAAATGTGCCTTAGCTCGAAAAAGGTTGAAAAACACTGCCTTAAGGTATGTTAGTTCCAGGCTATACAGGAATTTAAAGCACCTTGAATTAAACTCAGAAGCAAACTGGAAGTGAGTGTAGGTGGAACAAGACTAGTGTGATAGGGTCTTCCTGACTCACTCCAGTCAATGCTCTGAACAAAAGCATTCTGTACCAACTGCAGCTTCTGGGCAACCTTCCTGGGCAGCCCCACATAGAGCGCATTGCAGTAATCTAATCTAGATATTACCAGGGCATGCATCTCAGTGGCAAGATATTTTCTGCCCAGGAAGTGACACAGCTATTTTACCTGGTGAAAGGCACCACTGGTTATTGCGGCCACCTGTTTATCCAACAGGAAGTCCAAGTGCAGGAGCACACCCTAAGCTGTGAACCTGCTCTATAACCAGGCCTGAAACCAGATCGCAATGGACCCAAGCAATCTGATCCATTCAGCAGTCCCTGAAGTTGGCCAGCCACCACTCATTCAATCACCTTGGTCAAGAATGGTATATTAGAGACCGAATGGTAGTTAATCAGCTCTCCTGTGTCCAGAGTAGTTGTTTTAGGAATGGACCCACCACTGCCTGCTTCAAGGCAGAAGCAACCACCTCCTCTTTCAGGGAGGCATTTACTGTTTCCTGGACCCAGTTTGCCACCCTACCCTACCCCACCATCTGGCAGAGTTAAGCAGCTCCTAGGGGTACAGGTGGTACAAGGTGGCAGGTTGTACAAGGTTGTACAAGGCAGGTCTCAAACTTCCAAAAATTCTGTCCACATCCTCAGACTGCACAAGCTGAATGATATCTCACATAACCAGACAAATCGGCACCCTGGGACCACCCAATCCTGTTACTGGGATCCAATGTGACAGATTTTATCCACAAAGCGCTTAGTAAAGCACTATTTCCAAGCAATAGTTTTGATAAGTCTGTTAACATCTGGTCTAAGTTTCAGGACATGTGTTAAGTTTATTTAGATATTTATATCCTACTTTTCTCCACACTGGGGACCCTGAGCAGCTTACAACATTATTCTCCCCACCTCTGTTTTATCTTCTCAACAATCCTATGAGGTAGATTAGGCTGAGAGAGTTTTGCAAAATGTATCTGAGGTTATCTCCACCTGTTTCAGTTTTGTTTGAATAACACAATTGATCTGTTTGTGTCCTAATTCAAATGCCTTAGGCATCCTTCAGTCAGCTAGCAAGGCCCCTCAAAATGAGGGTCTTATCCACATTCTCAAGAATCTGTATATTCATGGCCATTTTGCTTGATATTTAAGTGTTACCATGGCAGACTTAATATGCTAGGAGTGCTGCTCAGACTATTACATTGTGTGCCACATTTTCACAAATACATCTTTGGACAAAAATGGTATAATAATGACGAGAGACCCTTTCTTGAGTGCACTACTCTCAGGCAGACATTCACAAAACTAGGAGCGACATGGAGACCAAAGGACCATGCATGCTGCAAACCAAGCATCCACAGGCTCACCTCTGAGTTATGACAGAAAGCCTTTGCATTTCTGCAACCTATTCATCTTATTATTCAGATGATTGGTTGCTACATGTGGCAGGGAGGGCCAAGCAATAAGCACCCCTCTCCATCTGAATGGAAGCACTGCATCATGGAAGAGGCGTAAGGGGAAAGCATTTGTTGCACCTGACAATAAGTAGTCCATTTCTATCTCTTTTCTCTTCCTCCCCCCCACAGTTCTCCCAAACCTTACCCAGAGTGCTGAAACAAAATCAGATCATCCAGCTACACAAAATAATCAGAATTCATCCTGCTTGTCTGCCCCGGACCATAACTTCAAAGCCCTTACCAAAAGGATTCAGAGAATGGAGAAGCTGCTAGGAATAAACCCTGATAATGCAGAGCAGCAACCGTTTCGGCTTTCCTACTTGGATTATGCTGGTGAGGAGGGCAATGGCCAGGGCCAGGGCCAGGAGAGAAAAAGTGGCTGAAAGCTGAAGTCTAACTCTGTCAACTGATGTTTCAGAAGGAGCTGCCAAACCCATCTTGCGTAGTGCTTTGCTTTTCACTCCAACTCCTCCACACCCCGCTAAGATGAGAATGGCACCGCAAGTCTCCTCAAAAGAGTAGCACATACCCTTCCCACACTGATTAGCGCTCCCAAGCATAGTCTGCTGAGGAATATACCCTTGTAGAAGTTTTTCTTTCTAGAGTGCAACTAAAACCAGAAAACAAGCCTATGGCTGTAGGTGATAACAACCACAAGAGATGGCCCCAGTAAGGTTGAGCCCACCAGTGGAAAAGGGGAGAAAATTATGTTAGCAGAGCTGGTATGGGAAGGCAGAATGGTGAAACCTGATCAATAAAATATATGATTGCCTAAGTTCCTGGAGCTGGGTGAGCTTGCTGGCCATTAGCACAGTCCCCACCCATGGTCATCCCTCCTCCACCCCATTCCAGGAGTGGAATTCTGGTTGTTGGCTCCCTGCCCTGGGACAGTCTAAAAGCCTTTTCCAAGTTGAACAGTGATGAGTGGAGTGAAGACGATGGCTGCAACACTGTCCTTTTGGAATGTATGCAGACTTTGTAGCAAAATGTTGGCCTGGATGAAACATTGGGGCTCACTGATGAGGACAGTCTTCCAGCATGAGCTGTTACTGCAAGAGGCATAAACATCCAGACAACAGTGGTAGCTGATATGGTACACCTTTGCTGCTGTAGACATTGCCCTCAAATTCGAACTTTGTAAACCTCTTAAAACATGGCACCATTGTTCATGGAAGACATGGCCACCTCCATGCATTACTAATCCTTAGTGAGGCAAAACAACTTCTGGTGATCCATAAGCAACCCTGAAGAATGGGGCAATCAGCATTTTATGGCTTCCTTCTGCATATCTCAGGAGACCTTTCAGTACATAGTTGAGGGGATGAGCCACATTCTGAATCGCCAAAGCAACAGTGATGCCACATGCAGGTCTCAGTTCTGAAAAGGTTGGCCAGCACCCTATACAAGCTGGTATTCAGTTTGTCAAATGTACCTTCTTTGACTGAAAAATCTTCAGCAAGGTGGCATCTGTCATCAAATACCTTTTATTGCACTTGGTTATCAAACTGGGTGGTGAAGGGGAATTGATGGCATGGTTTCTGTAGCTGGAGTTTCCATGCTGTCTAGTCTTGATTGATTGTACTTATTCAGGGCTGTTTTTTAAAAAATGTTTAAAACTTCATGAGTTTTCAGTACACAGGTTGAAAACTTCATTACCCTCTTGAAAGTTCCAGCACCTCTTTAAAAAACAAAACAAAACCCTGCTTATGTTGAGACTTTATCACCTGAGCAGTGTCAGTACTACTACAACATGGTGCTTCAGACATTATTAATTTCCAAGGGGCTGTTCTTGGATGAGTATGTTGGCGTGTCTTGCAGGAATCACAATGTAGCCATCATCTGGACATCCCTAGGGGCTAACAAGATGGATTAAAACACCTTCTCTTCCAACTGTGCACTGGTTATCAATGGAGATCAGGCTACCTTATTCAGACATGGTTCATGTACTCTAACTGTGTTCCCAGGACTGCTGTTGAAAAACAACAACACATTCATGATCACAACTAGTCCTGGCTGTTTGAAGCCATTCTGGCAGTCACTGGACATGCCATTGGCTGTGGAGGAAGACCTCGTGGTGAACATGCTCATTGTGTGCTACATCCTGTACAACATATGCAAATACAGAGAGAACATGCTTCTATTGCTTCATTAATCCAAAGTTAATAAGCAGATACCACAACCACAGGCACCTGGGGAAACCTTCCCATACTCAGAAGCCAGTACGTGCTTACACACCTCAGGCACCTCACAAGAGCTGATCCACAAAGCCATCAGGCAGCTTATCTGTGACCATTGCTTGAGGCTCCTCAAAGTCTACACCAAGTCTCCCTTCTCTTTTATATCTAGGCTATGCATGTTGGTGCTCTCAATTGTTCTTGTGCATAATCCGCTTGTTTTGTTTAGTAAAGATCATGGAATGCAATTCATCTTTGTGTTTGAATGCATGCAAATAGGCGGGTCTGTAATGGGATTCTTCTGAGTTTCAGTGGGGAGTTGGGACTCTGAGTGTGAACACTAAAGACATTTGGCTGACAAAAGAGTGAGACCAGTAGGAGGAGAAGTACACAGTATATGCTGTAAGCACTGGCTATGACAAAGAGCAGAGACAGAATGTTCTGGTGAATGTGTTTGATTTGTTTGTTGGGGGATGCACTGAAAGCAGCAAGAAGAGTTTAGTTTTCTTTGTTCGGTACAAAGAAACAGTTAATGTGAAAAACCAGGCAGTTTCGTTTCCTAGTCTCTGGGAGAAGGAATGTAGATCAGTGACTACTTGTTGTATCAAGTGTGGCTGAGGATTCCTGAGTTCAGCTTCTCATGATGCTGTCAGTCAGTGGTAAGGAACACCATGATGTCACAAAGCTTTGCCTTCCACTGGACACTGCATGGTGAGTGTCTGAAAAAAAGGCAAGTAAAAGCACTGGGGTGCCAAAACCTGGATTTGTTGAGACATGCGAAGATTCAGTGATCATCTGTGAGGTAAATCCTGGATTCACAAACTAACCACAGTTAAAATAAATCATAGTTTCATTTGATATCCAAACTGATGCAACCCTTTTCTAGGGCGCTGCAGGATTTGGAAGAAGATGAAAATAATTAAAGTCTAATATTTTTTGTATGTTGAAAAAATGGTTCAGCCACTCACCCGTCTTTCCATCTCACAGCCATTATAGTGTTCAGTGCTGGTTTTATACATGCATTTTGAGTCACTAGAGGTTAACGTTCCAATTTTAAGAGCACACGAGGCACTTTGGTTTGGCGATCAGAAATGGACACTGAATACATCATCAAAAATGACATACAGGACTGGAGATAACTGTGCAAAGTGATGCCAGTTATAAGCCTAAACCAGTGCCACATAAACTGATGGGTTCTCAATTGTCCATAAGCACTATGGGAAAAGGTCTTGTGGATGTCTTCTAGAAACATCTGCTTAAAATGCCACACCTGGTACAAAAGGAAAATTCAGCAACAGGAAGTATGAAAGCAGAGGATAAAAGCAACAACAAAGATCCCAATGGAAATATCTATCCATCTATAATACCACTTACTTTGTTCTACTTCCAAGTCAGAGGTAACACTAAGCAGACAAGTTTCCTCGGACTCTGTGACACTGCCCATTTCTCACCCATCTCCACCCCTCCATTCTTTTCCACCCATCTCCCTCCCACTCTGCACCTTTCTCCTTCCCTCTTCTACCTTTTCCTCTCCTACACGGGGAGGTTACCCCATCTTTATAACTTTTTAATAACCCTTTTTAGTTCTGTCACTAATGTAGATAGATCACTGATCTTGCTATGTGCTTGGCCCCACCCTCCGCAGGGGAAGGGCTGGTGGAGAGGAGGGGATATTGATATTTACAAGATCTTTGAACTATGTAGGCCATCCTGAGCTCCTTAGAGGAAAGGCAGGATTTTTTTTTTCAAGATAGATAGATGGTTCCCATGACCCCCAGCATGAATCCCTGTTCCTTTCCTGATGGTGGAATGACTTGCCCCCTGCAAATTAGCCATGCTGAGCAGCCGGCCCTTCCCAGCTCTCCCAGGAGCTATGCCAAGGCAGTGGTGGCCTGCAAGCACCATGGGTGATTAACCCCACGGGAGTTTGGGCTGGGAGAGAAGTGTGAGAGAGAAGGCGGTGGGGCAGCACTATGAGCCGGGCTTGGGCAGCTGCAATCCATCTTGGCTGGCAGCAGTGGAGAGAAGCAAAAGCCTGGGCTTCTCCAAAGCACCGGGTTTGGTGATGGTACTGCACAGCTGCAGCAGGATGATTGCGTAATTAAAAAAAAAAACATTGGGTGCCACGGCCACAACGTCACAATTTTTAGGACTTTTTGTCCAATATTAGTGATAATGTAGAGTTATGGATCTTGTTTTCTGGAAAGAAGAGGCTGCTTCCTCTAGTTTAAAATATTTATTACTGAGGGTTAAAGGGAAATGGGATTAGCTGCAAAAGAAACAAAACATGCTTTCTTAAGAGCAGCATTGTGCTCCGTCTGCACACTAAGCCATCCTACAACAAAGTGAGAGATTACAGTGGAGGATCTCTCCTTCTTCTTGACCCCTGAAAGGAAACACCTGATATCAGTCACCAATCAGTACAACAATACCCCTCTAGGTTTCCTGGGCTTGCACTTAATTGGCCAGCTGCCAGGTACTTCTTCCAGGTTAGCCTGAGAAAAAACAAGTTACATAGGTTAACCCTATAATGACTAAAATGGTCAGGTCTTGACTTACATACTCTTTTTTCCAACAACTGAAATGTCCACATTATGAAAAAAATGCGGGTTTTGTTTGTAGATGCAGGATGCATGTATGGCATACACAGTAAATACAATGGAGGGGGGGGAAACAGTGCAGAGTGAATGTGGGTGAATCCAAAGTTAAGTTTTAAGGCTCAACTCCTTGGATATTCCAGAGCAAACTGTCAGTGCAGAAAGGGCCTTAGCCTGAGAGCCAGTTTGGTATAGTGGTTAAGTGTGCGGACTCTAATCTGGTAGAACCAGGTTTGATTTCCCCACTCCTCCACATGTAGCCAGCTATGTGACCTTGGGTCAGTCATAAGTTCTTTCAGAGCTGTTCCCTCAAGGACAGTTCTCAGGAGACCTCTCACAGCCCCATCTACCTCACAGGGTGTCTGTTGTGGGGAGGGGAAGGGAAAGAGATTGTAAGTCGCTCTGAGAATCCAGGTAGTGAAGGGTGGGGTATAAATTCAACATCTTCTTCTTCTGAGCAGTAGCAGTGCCATGGGGCTACTGTAGGAGTAGCAGCCCAACAAAAGCCCAGATCCAACACCTCTACAAAAGACCACTATCCATTTCCTAGGCTCACTACAACAAAGTGCTCTGGGTGATTATCCTTTGTCCTTTGTCTAGTCAGTCATCCATCACATATTTGGCACACAGGATGTTACTTGACTGTATTTCAAGTTTTATAGCGCAAATGTAGTGTTCTCATGCTCATTATATTTGATTTACAACTTTGTTTACTTCTTTGGCTCTACTCCCAGACTTCTTTCACCTTTGAATGAACTTTATACACACAGAGGGACTAAGTTCATTTTCAGTATCAAATCTAACAATATTGGTTTCTTTTACATTGATACAAAGTATAACAGCATTCTTAATACAGATTATTTCTATTAAAATACATATCTGATACATTTGATTATGAAACAGTTTTTTAATATTTTTAACTTTCTATAAGCACCTTTTAATATTGCAAAGTGATCTATATCATAAAGCTTTTATAGATCTATGGATTTACATATTATTCTTCATTTTTGTTCAGGGAATTTTACAGAATATTTTTGATATTTTTAAAAGTTTATTAAAGTGTTTAATTTGCAAAACATACCAGTTTACTTTAACCAGCAGGAGACAACATTCTACAATACAAATTCTGGTTTCTTAATTGACCCTTTTTAATTGATGCTAAGTTTTTAAGTGATTTAAGATCTACCTGCACCCTTTTTAATGAGCAGATATGTATGACTTAATCTGCTCGTTAGTAGCTTAGTATTCCTTTAACAAAGTTCAAAGCACACACTTTGGAACAATTATCTTCTGCTAGTTAGTTCTGACTTGCCCATGATTTATATTTTCTCTGTTGGCTGGGTCTTCTACACAACTAGTCGGCTCTGAGTGTATAATGATTTCTCTTCTAGGTAAACAGTCTTTCTTAAGCTCAATAACGTTCTAACATGAAGTTTTAAAAACATTATATAGGATTTTACAAATACATAGTCAGATCAAGAGAAGGAATTTCTCTCTGTTACAATATATATAGCTGTCCTTTTTCACTCAGTTAGGAAATGCAACCATAGTCTTTTCTTCTCTAAGGCTGAAGACAGACTGGCAATCTGGAGCGGGAGGAAAGCGGGGCCGAAAGTTGTGGGGGAAAACTGCTCCGGGGCTGGCTGTTCACACTGGCCAGACTCCTGCGTTAGCATACCGGACTGGTGCATTCAGACTGCTGTGGAGCGGCCCCAGGTGGGCTGGTCTCCACAGCTCGTGGCGGGGCCGTTTTGGCAATATGCGTATGTGCACCTATGTGCATAGGCGCATGGCCGCATCAGCAGTCTAGAAATTTAAAATCTCCCCACCTCCTGTATTGGGGCATGGGTGTGTATGGGTGTATGAGTGCTCATGCGCTCATGTGCATATCTCCACAATGGCGCGTTCACACCGCCGCCTCCGCTTGAATCCCGCCTTCTTCCAGTTCACACTGCACCAAAGCGGGATGCAAGAGCAGACGGCCTCTGGACATCGGTTTCTCCCGGTGTCCTTCTAACGCAGAAGGGAAGCAGCTGGAAAGCGGGTAAGCATGGAAGGGAGCCGGGGAACAGCTGTGGCTGTTTGAATGGGCTTCCTTCCCCCGCTTTACAAGCGGAGCTCTCCCGCTCTAGATTGCCAGTCTGTCTTCAGCCTAAATTGCAACAGATCCAAACCTAAAAAGTACAGTCATATTCTGGGCTTTCCTAAAGCTCACAAACCATTATAATAAACATAAGCTATAGGATTCTCAGCTATAGACATTTAGATGTTTACTCAGCTTATTGTCTATAGAAAATACAATTGCACTTTATTTAACCTTATTAATTCTGGCACCCTTTAAGGAGCTTGATTCTTGTCAGGTCAGTTTGACCAATTGCTTTGTTAGGTCCTTTGAAGCAAGAGGATTCCATCATAAAACTCAACATATGACAGGTGGAAAGTACATCTTAATTGGAAATTGGCTGGAACACCACTGGGATGGTCATACCAGTTTAGTTCAAAAGGTGTCATAACAACATCTGGCCTAGTTAAAACATTCTTTGCTGTCAAGCAGAGTTGATTTAAACCATTTGGTTCTGTACAACTGTGCTTAGTAAGGTTTAAAAACAGGTTGTCAATTCTTCCAGGAGAACCCCAGAGAATTTCTCCGAGAGGTTTCTGTAAAACAGCAGAAAATCAATAGAAAAATCATTTGAACTCTGAGCACACCCTACAGTGTATTTCATATCTAGACTGTCTTCTAAATGCATAATTCCTAAATAATATGCTGCATGTATATATGTTACGCATGATTTTATGTGTGGCCTTCAATTGAGCTCATGTACACTTTTATTTCTTGCATTGTACTTGAAATGGCTAATTACTACTATTGGCTGATGCTCAGCACTAAGGCTGCACAAGCCGATGAGGGGCTGGCTTGGTAATGGCCCTTCATCTTTGGATCACAGTTCAAGCACACGGAGATCAGAACCACAAGACTGAATTTTGAAGAGTTTCATAACCACCTAATTTTCCCTCTCTGTTTTTTCAGTGTTAGGAAGCTGTGGCCCCCCAATGAGCTTAAAATATGCAGAGCTAACCGATGAATATAAAAACAAGACTTCCTTCCCTGTTGGTTCAACTGTGAAATATGTGTGCCGACCAGGCTATGGTGGACTTAGAACCTCTAAGTGCCTTAGTAACCTCATGTGGTCAGATGTTAATAAATTCTGCAGCAGTAAGTTTTTTTAAAAATATATGATTATATTAGTTATAAGACAGAGAAAGAATGGAACAGTCCTTCACCCAAGATAACTCCATAATGTCTAAATTATCTTTGATTAAACAACTGTGTAATTCTGCCTGTGTGAATCTACTTTTAAAAAATGAAATACAGGTATTAATCACACAGTAGTTTTTGCACTTTGACACAAAATCAGAAGATGATGTTTGTCTTCTTTTCTCTTAGAGAAAACATGCGGCAGTCCAGGAGACCTAGAGAACGGCAGGTTGATTCTGCCAGAAGATCTTTTCTTTGGCTCCATTGTAAATTTCACTTGTGATGAAGGGTAAGTGTCAGGGAGACCAATCAGGCTGCCAGTTTTGTTTCTGAGTGGGGTCCTCTGCCTCTAACAGCTGCAAATAAAAAGAAATCTTCTGGACAGCTTTTCTCCTCACAAAATCTACTAGCAATAAAAGCTTTTGTAGCTGATTTTAGCTTTTTAGTTACAATCCTAGGAAGTCTCAGGATAAACTATCCTTGTAGTCTCATCCTATGGATGTTTATTTATATCTTAGCTGTTTCCTCAAAGGGACTCAAATCAGCTCACTACAAATGAAATATATATAAATAAACCAACCAGACAGAAGAGCAGGTCAGGATTCCCTAACTCTTTCTTCC
Source organism: Lepidodactylus listeri (assembly GCA_029233225.1). Lineage (NCBI taxonomy): Eukaryota > Metazoa > Chordata > Lepidosauria > Squamata > Gekkonidae > Lepidodactylus > Lepidodactylus listeri. The sequence continues at coordinate 63,961,815 of JARCFY010000002.1, read as the reverse complement.
AGCGAGAATTGGCTGCAAACCTCTGTCTAAGAACCCCTTGGATTGCGCCCAAAGATTCATGCCTCCATCCACACCCAAGCTTTATAGTACCTCACTTTGGTGAGGCCAGTTCTTAAGAAAAGTCTACCATCAGGTTGGAAAGAACCAGGATCGTTTCAACGCAGAGTGTAGCCGGCCCCACCCTGGGAAGCCTAATGAGAGTGAATAACCACCATAGCGCCCTCTTCTTACATCCCTTCCCTTGACATAAGGCGGACAGCTGATAAGGATTCAACTCCCTAATTAGACCCTCTGGCTTGTAAAAGATTAGGGAGGTTTACAAGGACCATCCTCCACCATAACAAAATCTTGCAGCTGAATATAATGATGCTGCAAGCAGATTGCTTCCAGCAACATGCAAGGCTAGGTCCTGCTAAACTTATAAAACTAAACAACCTCTGTTCCTTACAGTGAGGAAGACAGCTCAGCTACTGCTTGCTTGCTGCCAGTAATACCTACCTCACTCTCGCACCCACCCATTTAGAAGGGAATGACACAGAGTGCAATTATTTGATTTATTCTCAAATAAGTATAAATAAATTTCCACTGAAATGTGAAACCATATAGTGAGCTGCTTATTTCTGCCCTTTCAGTGGTCCATATTTAAAGTTTATTCTTTCTTACTATATGTGAAATAATTAATAGAAATTAATATTTGTTCCTTGGTCTGTAGCTTATAAAGCCACATCTGCAAACCCCCTATGATGGACCTCTGCTTCTTCTTCTTTGTGAGGCAAACTTTCCTGCCAAAACACTGTTCCCCACTCTGGTTGAGCAGCCTGTTAGTAGCATGTTTCTGTTATAGAATTATAGCTTTCTGCGTGTCCCACCCTGTGATAGAGAGGTTATTTGGCTTTTCCCCAGGCCAGAGATTTATGGTAACTCAGCAGGAGCCCTTTCATAAAAACCTCTGGAAATGGCCCTTGACACGAAGTAAAGTTCAAACAAAAAAGGTTGGTTTTATTGAACAGGCACAGTTGAATCAGGAATAGGGCAGGGGACAAGAAATTGAGGTAATTGTTGTTGATTATACAAATTAGAATATTTTGAACAGGTATAATTGAAGCTTATATTCTTAGAGACTCAGTTCTTAACTGTGAGAGGTTTGTTTGTCTTGGAGATTTCTTTCAGCAACAGTGTTTCTTAATACAATTTCATAAAACTATTATAGTTTCCTGGAAGTCTTCCTGTATTTGAATACTTCCCTTGTGGGATTATAACTTTCCCTTTTATATTTATTTATTGAATTTATTTATTGAATTTGTACCCCGCCCTCCCCGCAAAGCAGGCTCTTGAGGAGTCTAAGACTGTTTCCCTTTTCACACAAACTAAGGGTACCTTCTGAGTGTAACCCTCTGAACAACTGGGTAAGAAATATCCTCCTCTTTCTAGGAGTGATAATCATTTTCTGTTTGGCTAGACTGACAGTTTCCAACCTCCTGTCCAGTCCCTTCTGTCAAACCTAAATCTCAGTTCTGGAGACTGTGAATAAAAGGAATTCAGCTAGGTCTTTTAGAATTAGACTTTTAGTTCTGTTTTGGGGGTGTATTTTTTTATTGTGTGTGTGCATGCGTGCATCTGCACCTGGAAGTCACATTGACCTCTGGTGACTGACCTCTACTGGGGGCCTGGAGGATATTCAGAGAGGTGGCTGAATAAGTGGCTGAATAAAGCCTACCTTTGTCCTCCCAACTTGGTATTCCAAGGAAGTCTCCCATCCAAGACTCCAAGTACTAACCACAGTCGACCCTATTTAGCTTTTGAGATCTAACAAGCTTGGGCTTGCCTGGGCAAGGAGTTGTGTCCCTTCACAAGTGACTTGTCTGTTTCCCTCAGATCGAAACACACACTCTTCCTGACTGGCAACTTCGAAGCCAAAATCCAAATGATGACTGACTCCCTCTGACAAGACTGCCAAAACTTTTGAAAGCTCTCCTCGTCTGGCGCTGACCAATCAGAGAGCAGGGGGTGTGCAGGCAGCAGCCTGTCAATCAAAGTGCTTTACAGTGAGGCATTAACCCCTAATCTCTTAGCTCTCTGCTTTTTGATGCACTAAGCATCCTGGTTTTGGAGCTCAGTTTGTTCCATCACAAAAGAGGTGTGGCTCTTAGCCAACAGGAGTGGATGTAATTAGGCTCCAAGCAGTGGGTATCATAAGAATTTGGCAGAATCCTTGCTGAGAAAGAATATCCTTTCCTGTGATAGTGTAACTCAAAATACAATCCTAGTTGCTTGGTTTAGATCAGAGAATACTTTTAGATACCAAGCACCTACATTGCATGTTTTGCAGAAGACAGAAAATGACAAGGCAATTATTCATAACTTCTTCTGTCTCAATACAGGCACAAGCTAATTGGTCAGTCTTCCATACGATGTGTGCTGTCTGGCCCAAATGTAATATGGAGTGGTAAGATTCCATTTTGTCAACGTAAGTAGAACACGGTTTTAAATCTGTATATGCAAATATGATTCCTACATGGCTTCTTGCTGGTGCAATTTCTATTTATAATTAAATTGAAATTAAATTAAACTGAAGATTTAAGTTGTAGGAAAAGATAAATATACCGGCATCATTCAAGCAGCATTACAGACTTACAACAAGGAGTGTCAACATTGGGAACAGTAGTTGTGGCTTAAGTTTCTTTAGAACTCATGAAATTAACACACTCTTTTAGCTTTACCTGTTGGTAACAGAAATTGCTATTAAATTAGCAAAATGGAATGAGTTAATTGGTAGTAGCCAGCATGAGTTTATCAAGAATTAGTCATGCCAGACTAATCTTATCTCCTTTTTTGACAGAGTTACTAAAATGGTTGACTCTGGCAATGCTGTGGACATAGTATATCTTTTTTTTTTTAAAAAAAAGATTTTATTGATTTTCTCTATTATCTAATTCTACACGCTATTTACTATGCTACATATACCTTATACAGAGAATACGTTAAAAAATGCTTAATTATATCCGGTTATGTAAAAAAAATTCTGAAGCATTAATAAAACCATGGTTAACAACAAATTACTTTGTTACTGTTTCTGCTGAAAAAGCTATTTGGCAAGTATGCATACTTTAAAGAAAGCACTTAATAACACGTCTTATACATCATATTAGTGCATACGCTTAATAAACGGTTTAACAATAATTTCTTCCTTTGTCCTCTTCTTGTCTTTCTAGTCTCAACTTGTACTTTTGGAGCTGCTGCCCCTTTTTCCGAGTCTGAAATCTCTTCATCACTCTTAGAGCCATCAAAGCCATACATGCTTTCTTGCGAAGCCAGTGAATCATCTGAGTCTCTCTCTGTTTCCTTTTCTTTGCCTTTTTCAAGAATTTTTTTCGCTTGTTCAACAGAGTCAATCTTATATTTCTTATCTTTAATGCTGAAGCTTAGTCCCTCTGGAGTATTCCAACGATATACAATAGACTCAGACTGAAGCCACGTCGTTAACTTTCTGTAGGCTTTTCTTCTTTTCCGTATTTCAAATGGTATGTCCTTCAAAACTTTCACCTCTTCTTCTTGGATCTTCAGAACCGCTTTGTTCGTGGTTCTTAACACCACATCCCTTGTAGATTTTTTGGAGAACCTTATCATTATTTCACCAGGCAGGCTTTTCTTTTTAATATACTCAGGATAGGTCCTATAAACCATATCCATATCGCTTTTTAAGTCCTCTGCTTTTAAGCCTGTTACTGGCTCCAATGCTTCACTTAGCAGATTTTTGAGGTCTTCTCCTTTTTTCTCTGGTACGTTCTGAAGTCGTAGGAAGAAATTTGATCGTTCCATCTGCAATTTTAGAATCGAGTCTTGTTGAAGAGCCTTTTCTTTTTCCACTTTTTGTAGTCTTGAGTCCTGATTTTTTACTGACATTTTGACCTCCATAAGGTCCAGCTGCAGCTTCTCTGTAATCTTATTTGACTCCTTCAGTTCCATCTGCATTTTATCCATCTTTGTGTTGAGAGATATCATTTGATCCACTAGAGGTCGCAATAACGAGGAGAACACAGCGCTCATCTCTGTGGTATCAACCTTTGAACTCGGAGCTGTACTTCCCAGTTTGGGGAAAAGTTTCGGTTTCCCCGCCATTGTTGAGACTGCTCTATTGTTTACAGTTAGATAAGCTGGGCAAAAGAAGCGATTTTCTTAACGGCACTTATATCATTTTGAAGATTATGCCTTCTAGTACGTGATACCGCCTTCTAGCAGTTCATAGAAGCTTTTATTTTCTCAGTAACGCTGTGAACAGAGCCTCGTAAGTACGCCGATAAAGAAGGAGAGGGGGTGGGATTTCACTCTGCCCGCCTCGTTCCCGCTAAGTTCTGCTTATTTTTACTTCGAGACTCACATTTTCACCTTGCGTATCAGGAATCTTGTGCTTCTCCACTTCATATTCTCTGCTGCTTCACGGTTTGTGCTACAGCCATTACGGCTTCCACGACGGGGGAACCTATGGGGGTGATGGGGGGGATTTTGATCCCGCGGTTGCCACCGCCGGGAGAGGTCCCCACTCGTGCCACCCCAGGCAGAGCCCCCTCACTGGGGTCTCTGGGGGCTCGGCACCTGTCCAGAGCCCCTTCTTCCCGTCGGGCACGGATTGCTTCCCCCGCTGGTGCGGTGGGAAGAGTCCGCCATTGCTCGCAAGTCTTCCGGAAATCCCTGGACATAGTATATCTTGATTTCAGTAAAGCATTTGACAAAGTTTCTCATGATATCTGTTGTGTACTCCAATATCCTTGAGGATAAGCTGGTTAAATGTGGGCTGGATGGCACAACTGTTGGATGGATTCATAGTTGGTTGAAAAATCATACCCAAGAAGTGCTTGTAAATGGCTCTGCTTCTACATGGAGGAAAGTCTCGAGTGGAGTGCCATAGGGCTCGGTCCTGGGCCCGGTATTGTTCGATGTTTTTATAAATGACCTGGAGGAAGACATAGAGGGGATACTTATCAGATTTGCAGATGACACGAAGCTGGGTGGGACTGCTAATTCGGAAGAAGATGGAGTCAGGATTCAAAATGATCTAGATAAACTGGGCTGAGACAAATAAAATGAATTTCAATAGAGATAAGTGCAAAGTCCTACACTTAGGTCCAAAAAATCAAAGGCACAGATGTAGAATGGGAGGGACTTGGCTTGACAGCAGCACATGTGAAAGGGATCTAGGTGCTCTGGTTGATCATAAACTAAACATGAGCCTGCAGTGCGATGTGACTGTGAGGAAAGCTAACGCAATCTTAGGATGCATTAACAGAAGCATTGTGTCCAGATCACGGGATGTGGTAGTTCTGCTCTATTCTGCTGTGGTCAGGACTCACCTGGAGTAATGTGTCCAGTTTTGGGCACCACATTTTGGGAAGGATGTTGACAAGCTCGAGCGTGTCCAGAAGAGGGTAACCAGGATGGTGAGAGGGTTATAATCCAAGTCTTATGAGGAAAGGCTGAAAGAGTTGGGTATGTTTAGCCTGGGAAAGAGAAGGCTTAGAGGGGACATGATTGCAGTCTTCAATTATTTGAAGGGCTGTCATGTAGAAGATGGAGCAGTTCTATTCTGTCTTGCTCTGGATTGCAAGACTAGATCTAACGGGTGGAAATTACAAGGGAGTCGATACCGGCTAAATATCAGGAAAAACTTCCTAACTGTAAGAGTAGTTGAGCAGTGGAACAGACTGCCTCGGGAGGTGGTGGATGTTCCTTCACTGGACATTTTCAAGTGGAGGCTGGACAACCATCTTTCGGGTATGTTGGAGGGCTATCTTTTGGCTATGCTCCTGCAGAGTGCAGGGGGTTGGACTAGATGACCTGCAAGTTCCCTTCCAACTCTAACATTCTATGATTCTAAGATTCTGGAATACTTTCTGTTAAAGCAGAACAAATGACTCAAATTATTACCTCTAAAATATTCTTTCTGCTTTTTCTCTAGGAATACAATGTCACCCACCTCCAGATATTCCCAATGGCAAGCAGAAATACAAATACAATCAATATTTCTATGGGAATGCTGTAACTTACACCTGTGACAAAGGCTACCCCCATGTTGGAGATGACTTTATTCACTGTACTACTAAGGATGGGGAAAATGGAGTATGGAGTGGCCATCTATCCTGTGGAGGTATGTTTCTCACAAGTTCTGTTGTTGCTTATGTACAAAAGTCCAACTTGTGTTAACTTTCAAGCATGAACTTGGAATCATTTTGGGAAACATTTGAATAGATGTTGCCCAGCAAAAGCTATCTATATCCCTTAAATAGCAAATCCTAACCCACTGGCCAATAATAAAAGTACACATATGCAGAATGCAGACCTAATACTCTTGCACATCTTTCTTAAAGTATATCTTTTTTTCCCAGAGACTCCTTGTCCAGCTCCTCAAGTGGAAAAGGGAAGTATAGTGGCTCGTGATTCTGGCACCTATAACTATAAGCACATGGTTACTTTGGACTGCAGTCCTGGCCACGTACTAACTGGCTCGAGAGAAATCTATTGCCAAGCAGATGGCACTTGGGACCCTCCTGTACCTCTCTGTGAACAGGGCAAGTATGAATAGAGAACTTCCACATATAGGAGACGCTCCACCTGTAATTGGAGTTCCTTTTGAGATTATTGGTGACTGATAAACGTGATGAGAAATTATCCTGTTTCTGACTGGGCACTGACAGCCTAGTTTGAAGGTTATTATTTAGGCCATATATAAGAACATAAGAGAAGCCAATGTTGGATCAGGCCAGTGGCCCATCCAGTCCAACACAGTTACACAGTGGCCAAAAAAACCAGGTGCCATCAGGAGGACCAGCAGTGGGGCCAGGACACTAGAAGCCCTCCCACCTTTGCTCCCCCACCCCTCAAGCAACAAGAATACAGAGCATTACTTGCCCCAGACTGAGAGTTCCTATCTATACTTTATGGCTAACAGCCACTGATGGACTTCTGCTCTTAGTTTTGTAGCATAGGTATGTAAAGAGGAATGGGGTCACGATAAGTCAGCTATGACTTGGCAGTACTTTACACATATGCAGAAATGTAAAAAGGAAACATACGTATTTGGGGCAAGCTGTATATTCTGCTGTAGACTCGTGTTTGGCTTTCTGCACATGTAATTCAGTTGCAAAAGGCATCTGTGGGTGACTCTGATCTGAAATTGCAGTCCCCAGGCTGCTTTAAGACCTCAGAAGAAAAAGACCCCAGAAGGTGCTTATAGCAGCTTGGACAGAAGATATTTCTGATCAGAGAAATGACATGAGAATAAGGGCCACAATGCATGTTACACTTGACACATGTCAAGACAGGGGTTCCCTACTCCTCCTCACAGGGTGAGGAGTTGGACTAACCTTAAGATATCTTTTAGAAGTCTTCATCACCCTGTGCAGTTTCAAACACTTCAAGGGAAAGCTAGGAGCTTCAGGCTATCCTCCATCATGGTTTTTACCCATGGAAAGAGCTACCTGAGGTGGACCTGTTATTCCCTTCCTCTGGCTCCATGTGTCCATTCCCAGGGCATGTAGAACCAGAGGAAGGGGCAAACAGGCCCTCTGCAGCCATTTCCACTGGTGAAAATGGCATGGGACAGTGCCCTGAAGCCTTTTCTTCTCCCTCAGAGTTTGGAGTCACATGGGGTGACAAATATGTTTTTAAAGGTTAGTCCCCACACTACTGTTTGACTACAAATCAGATCAGACACTTGAGTCCTGACATGTCAAATGTGAAGTGTGTTTTTACTCTAAGATCTTCCGTCTTTCAGTGCCACAGCTCCAATTCATATTGGGGGAGGGCTCCTGCATTAGCTTTTGCAGCTGAATTTCACATCTCGGGAACTGAAAACATCCACAGCATCATGTGTAATTTGTCCCTTAAAAGAAATGCTAAATGGCTGCTCCATTGTTCTAGAGGTTAGAAAAAGAAGAGTTGACATGTGCTTCAGAAAAAATAATTTTAAAATGATGATTCTTTTCTGTATCAGGTTAAGAACTATTCATTCTTCTGAGCTTTCTAGTGGACTACGTGCTATTGGTATTTGCTTTACTGCTGACATGAGGGTTTGTACCCCAAGCAATACAGACAGTACCATAAGTTCAGTCTTTGATAGTCTTCCCTGAAGTAATTGCCTTGGTCAGTTCCTCCAAAAGTTTAATGTTTTTATTTCTGGTTCTCAAAGTTTCTGCCCTACTAAGCTCTGAAGACACCTTGCTTACAATGACTTTTTAAAAAATGCTTATTGTTTTAAAGAGGCAATACAGCAGTTTTAAGTGCTTTGGGGAATGGAGGCTACAGGCACACTGTTCACAAAGGACATTTTTGCCCTGATCAAGAAATACTGTTAAGCCCTTCATAGAAGAAGATGGACATTGTTGTTTCTTTCAACTTGTAGAGGGTTCTTATATTTTATAGAAACAAGCAAGCATTCATGTAGAAAATTATTATGATGATTATGATTATTGTTGTTAAATTTATATCCTGCCCTATCCCACAAGTGGGCTCGGGGCAGCTTGCGACATAAAATCCATAGAACAATAAAAACAATAAAACAATAGATGGCACAATAAACAGTAACAGCAAAACCCATGCCTCATATCAGGTGGATATAGGTGCTCCTAAATGAAATATTAACTCATTCTATGCAGGTAAAAAGCCAATGTGAAATAATGGGCTAGTATTAGGGGGATGAAGGTTCAAATCCCTACTCAGCTATGAACTTCCTAGACAGTGACTGCTTCAGACATCATAATAAACTGCAATTAATTTCCACTCAGGCATGACACAATTTGTTGCCATGCTTACACACACGCTTCACTCCTACCTCCTCCTCTAGTTGCAGAGTTTGATTGAACACTTTGGGGCTCCTGCAAGTGAAAGTTATGGAGAACTGGAGCTTGAGCCAGCTGGGAGATTTCTCAATCAAGCTCTGCTACTAATGGAGGTGGGAGGAACACCCAGTGTCATGCCAACAAACTATGCTCATGCCTAACTGGAGTTTAATTGCAGTATGTTGTGACATCTGAATGCAGGCACTATGTTTCAGTTTAACCTACCCCTCCCTCCAAGTTATGATGAGGACAAAATGGTGGCAGGTGAAGAGATCTTTTATGCCACCTTGAACTCAATGGATGAAGGATGGAATAAAAAAATAATGTGAGTTATCTGCTACTGCGTATTTTCTCTTGACTGTTTTTTTCTTTCCTTCTCACTTTCTTTAGTATCATATTGCCCTGTCCCTCCAGACATAGCCAATGGACAGCACAATGCAACTGCTGGGGAAATTTTTACCTCTCACATGTCTGTCACTTACTTTTGTGATCCTGGCTATTCCCTTATTGGGGAAGCTTCCATTTCCTGTACATCTTCTGGGTACTGGAGTCTTCCTCGGCCTCACTGTGAAGGTATTTAATGTTTCCCTTTCTATTAGTGAGCACGGTAAGAGAGGAAGATATTATCTTTTGTCATCTAAACTGGTTTTTCACTATACTGGGCAATTCAATCCTCAACCCTGGACATTAATGCATTGCTGACACTGTCATGGCATCAGCATAGCTAGCTGGTATTCTGTGCCCTCACCATAGAGAAAAGAAGTGTGTGGGGGGAAAATACAACTCTGTTGTCCCCATCTTCAAGAAGGGGGAAAAGGAGGATCCGGGTAACTACCGACTCATCAGCTTGACATCTATACATGGGAAAGTTTTAGAGCAAATCGTCAAACAGACAGTCCTTGACCATTTAGAAAGTATGGCTGTGATTACTAAGAGCCAGCGTGGGTTTCTCAAGAACAAATCACGTCAGACTAACCTTATCTCTTTTTTTGAGAAAGTTACTACCTTGCTGGATCAGAGGAATGCTGTGGACATAGTTTATCTTGACTTCAGTAAGGCTCTTGATAAGGTTCCATGTAATATTCTTGTTGACAAATTGATAAAATGTGGTTTGGATCCTATGACTGTTAGGTGGATTTGTAACTGGTTGACAGATCACACCCAAAGAGGGCTTGTTAATGGTTGCTCATCCTCTTGGAGAGGAGTGACAAGTGGAGTGCCTCAAGGATTTGTCCTGGGACCTGTTTTGGTCAACATCTTTATCAATGATTTGGATGAAGGGATAGAGGGAATGCTTATTAAATTTACAGATGATAATAAATTGAGAGAGGTAGCAAATATGGTAAAAGACAGAGTCAGGATACAGGATGATCATGACAGGTTGGAAAACTGGGCTAAAACAAAGGAAATGGATTTCAGTGGGGATAAATGTAAAGTTCTGCATTTAGGTAGGAAAAATCAAATGCATAATTATAGGATGGGGGAGACTTGTCTTGGCAGGAGTATGTGCAGGAAGGATCTAGGGGTCTTAAGCAGACCACAGACTGAACATGAATCAGCAGTGGGATGCGGTAGCTAAAAAGGCAAATGCCATTTTGGACTGTATCAACAGAAGTATAGTGTCCAGATCATGTGAAATGATGGTACCACTTTACTCTGCTCTGGTTAGACCTTACTTAGAGTATTGTGTTTAGTTTTGGGCACCACAATTTAAGAAGGATATAAAGCTGGAGGGTGAGGGGTCTGGAGCCCAAGTCCTATGAGGAAAGATTGAAGGAGTTGGGTATGTTTAGCCTGGGGAGGAGATGACTGAGAGGTGATATGATAACCATCTTCAAGTAGGTGAAGGGCTGTCATATAGAGGATGGTACAGAGTTGTTTTCTGTTGCCCCAGAAGGTCAGACCAGAACCAATGGGTTGAAATGAAATCAGAAGAGTTTTTGGCTAAACATTAGGAAGAATTTCCTGACAGAGCAGTTCCTCAGTGGAACATGCTTCCTTGGGAGGTGGTGGGCTCTCCTTCTTTGGAGGTTTTCAGACAAAGGCTAGATGGCCATCTGACAGCTATGCTGATTCTGTGAACTTAGGCAGATCTTGAGGGGGAGGGCAGGAAGAGTTGCATCAGTGCTTAGTTCTCATGGACCTTACATGCCCAGGGAACTGCTGATTACCATGTTAGGGTCAGGAAGCAATTTTTCTCCAGGCCAGTTTGGCTGGAGATCCTGGAGGGTTTTTTTTTTCATCCTCTGGCATAGAACAGTGGTCACTGAGGGTGTGGTGGGGGAGATATTTGTGAATTTCCTGCATTGTGCAGGGGGTTGGACAAGATGACCCTGGAGGTCCCTTCCAACTCTATGGTTCTTTGATTCTATGATAGTTCTCTACCCCATCCAAATCAAAATTGCAAAAACACTTTCTTGTTCTTCCCATGTTTTCTTTTTGCAGTTCCGATAAAAAAGTGACTGTGGATATTTCCTTACCATGTGAAACATCACTAAATGAATGCATGTAACAACTGTGAATTTTGGATGCTCAGGCTAAACCCTGTCTCACTTTCACTACAGCTAAACACTACTCCCTTCTTCCATTCTCACTTTTAATAGTACAGTGCCCCTCACCTCCAAAAGTTTTGCATGGGAAATACAGTGCCCTGGAATCAGGAACATTTACTAATGGAAAATCTATAAAATACCACTGTGAATCTGGTTATGTCCTTACCGGAGAGGCAACTGTTTATTGTTCTGCATCTGGTGCATGGAGTCTCCCCGTCCCACGTTGTGAAGGTAAGAGTTTCCCCCCTCCATTGGCTTTTCCACTGTGATCCTAGATTTGTAAATGACTAAAGACATTTAATGAGACAACCTGCATTTGAATGGGGTCCTCCCTTCTGCACTGAAATTTTGTATCTATTCAAAGGGTTAAGTGAAGAATCCTTTTAAATGTTACACATTCCCCACATGAGAAGCACAGGTTTAGGAAGACCTGTCCCTTAGAAAGCACTGTTGAGGAGAAAAAATAAAGCATTCCTCAGATATCTCTTACTGAAGGACAATCAGAGAAGAGACTACAACTTGCACATTGGCTGCTGAAGGTTATAGCAAATTAATGATTTTTTAAAAATATATATATTTACAAGAAAAGAACAATAACAGAAACAGGTGAATAGCAAATTAATGATCATTATATGGGCTTGATAACATATCAAGGAAAACCCACATTTTAAACTGAAGAGTACTGGACTCGGGAGACCAGGAACAGTGAAATCACTGTTTATTGAAAAGCCTTTATTGAGTGATTCAGCTTGTCCAGTAGATGGTCAGAACAAGCATGCTCCCAGGGCTCCAGGGCCCTCATTATATGCTGGCCAGAGCCACACCTCCGGCCGCACCCAAAAGACCTGATAGGGGCTTTACATATGTGCATGTTTGTCATAGGTTCCCTGGAGGAGCCTTTGGCCGCATTGGCTCTCCAGGGAGAACCTAGGTTCCACATTGGTGGAGGCTTAGAATCCGGACGTCTATTGTTCCTCCAGATTCAAGCTCCCCTCTCTGCCTGACCATGTGCTCTGGCCATGCGGCGAGCGCCATTATCTGGGAGCACATGGCAGGCTGGTTATTACACAGAACCTACTACATTACATAAACACTGTATTAAGACGCTTGAATACCTGCCAGTTGGCTCAGTTTGGTGTAGTGGTTAAAAGTGGTGGACTCTAAACTGGAGAACTGGGTTTGATTCCCTATGCCTCCACATTCAGCTGCTGGGTGACCTTGGGTTAGTCACAGTTCTCTCAGAGCTGGTCTCTCAAGGGCAGTTCTCTCAGAGCTCTCTCAGCTCCACCTACCTCACATGGTGTCTGGTGTGGGGAGAGGAAGGGAAGGAGATTGTAAGTCACTCTGAGTGAAGGGCAGGATATAAATCCAATCTCTTCTCTTCTTCTTCTTGTCCAACACTTGCAAACAGAGGCATGATTTTTCAATGGGCAGTTTTATAGTTTGTCAGTCTGTTTCTGGGAGATCGACAGGTTGTTTGACTGCCTTCCTTACTAAACATACAGTACAGCACAATTTGTTTTTAAGTGAACACAGGTTCTCACACAGCTACCTTCCCATCCTTACTGTATAACTCCAGTGTTTGGCAGGCAATTGCTTAAATAGACAGATCATTCACGAACCATATAAATCAGTCCTCAATAAATGCTGTGTTTCAAGAAAATCCTACCCTTCAGTGTTTGGCAAAACAGTCCTTAGTGATGCTAATTGCTGCTGATCAGTTTGAATCAGCAGTATCCTAGTGCATGTGCAGTTTTGGAAACACTCAAAACAAACCAGTTTGTCAGGCATGAGCATCTGCTAGCACAAATTAAACAGCCCAAGTGATCAGCTCAAATCTGATTGCTACCTTAGAAATTGGTAAGTTCAACAATCAAACATGTTCAGAGCAAAATTTCCACCATCCCTACTATCAAGGTTTATACTGCCCACTGTGACTGGCTACCCTCCTCCAGGTCTTTCACATCATCTGTAGAGACGTGGATAGTGGGTAGGTTGAACTTGGGACACTGTACGCAGAGAAGGAGATGTAACCTACAGCTGCATCCCTCTGAAACTAACACATCTGTGGTCCTTATGCTGGGTGTTGGATGGAACAGAAATGTAATGTACCAAGGAAATACATACATGACACTGTGTGCTAGTGAAGAAGCAATCCTTACACAAGGAGCAGTAGTTCCGGAGGCATCTGCTTGAATGCGGTGTGCCCCAGGGGGCTGTTTTATCCCCAATGCTTTTTAACATCTTTATGCGCCCCCTTGCCCAGATTGTCCGGAGGGCTGGGCTGGAGTGTTACCAGTACGCTGATGACACCCAGCTTTATCTGATGTTGGGTGGCCAATCAGATGCTGGATCGGATGATTTGGACCGGGCATTGCACACTGTGGCTGGATGGCTCAGGATGAGCAGGCTGAAGCTGGACCCGGCAAAGACGGAGGTCCTGTGCCTAGGGAGGGGCGGCCCGGGGTTGGGGCTCTCACTCCTGACCTTCGATGGGGCAACGTTGGTGTCTGCGCTGGTGGTTAGGAGTTTGGGAGTGCTCCTGGGTCCCTCCTTGTCTATGGAGGCCCAGGTAGCAGCCACTGCCAAGTCGGCCTTTTACCATCTATGGCAGTCACGGCAGTTGGTCCCCTTTCTGGACCACGCTGACCTGGCCACAGTGATCCATGCAACAGTCACCTTGAGGCTAGACTATTGTAATGCTGTCTACATGGAGCTGCCCTTGTTGCTAATCCGGAGGCTTCAGCTGGTGCAGAATGCTGCGGCAAGGCTACTGATGTGCCTCCCTAGGCGGGAGCACATCAGGCCAGTGCTAGAGGCACTGCACTGACTTCCTATGGCGTATCGGATTCACTACAAAATGCTGGTGCTTACCTTTAAAGCCCTAAATGGCCTGGGTCCGACCTACCTAAGGGACCGCCTTTCCCCATATGTACTCCAGAGAGCACTACGGTCAGGGGCCCAACATCGGCTGGTTATACCAGGCCCCAGGGAAGCCAGGCTTGCTGTCACTAGGGGAAAGGCCTTTTTGGTGGTGGCCCCTTACTGGTGGAATGAGCTCCCAGAGGAGATCAGGGCCCTGCAGGACCTTGTGCAGTTCCACAGGGCCTGTAAGACGGAGCTCTTCCGCCAGGCTTTCAAATAGGGGCCGCCCCCTTTCTTGTCTTCCCTTTATCCCGGTTTGACATCATGATCCCTGCCTAGGACCTGTATGTCGGCAAGTACCATCAGCGCTTTAAGCAGGGAATGCTGGGTACTATAAATGCACCTTCCTTTGAGCACTTTACTTTTGTAATTGTGAATTGTTATGAATTTTTATCTGTTTTTAAATGTTTTAATGTATTTATGTGTGAGCCACTCTGAGCCCGTCCGCGGGGAGAGCGGCATATAAGCCCAATAAATAAATAAATAAATAAATAAATAAATAAATAAATAAATAAATAAATAAATAAATAAGATTTCAGAGGTCTGGGCTTAGTACTCTGCCAAACGTTTGTTTTGAGAGAAGCAGGACACTCACATAATCTTGCTTTAGTATTGCAGTGTAATCCTCCTCCATCGATTTCCAATGGGGAGCACGATGGCCACGGACTGGCGAACTTTCCTGTTGGCATATATGTAAATTATACTTGTAACCCTGGCTACTTGCACAATGGCAACACCTCCAGTCACTGTACAACTTCTGGAGCATGGAGCCAGCCTATACCTCAGTGTGAAGGTATCTTATTTTCCTGTCAGAGGCCCAGGTCACGAGTGAGATAAAGCGCGGGGGGGGGGGGGGGGGGAGCAAGGCTTTTTGCACCGGAGTACTTTGAGCTACAGTTGCGTGATCATACATTTCTGTGAAGCTGTGGTTGCAACTCACCACTGCGTGATCAGATGCAACTGCGGGCAAGTTGGGTTTTTTGCTTGTTGTTCCTTTCCGATTCGCTTAAACGGGGGATTGATGAATCACATCTCCACCCTGAGGGCTTCCAATGGCAGTATGCGATGATGCACATACTGAGAAGGGGAAAAAAACAATAGCATGGCATCGGGATAGCCTGATCAGACTATCCCTGCTGCCACAAGTACATGCTGGAGCGATCATACAGGGAAAGTCCATCTGTGGTCCATAGCAACCCGTTTGATACTGGATTTCCTCTGGTGTGTTTTTACTCCGCTTCTTCGGCGGAGAGAAATGGCTTGCCGACGGGTGCGGGACGCTTCACAGATGTGTTCTTGTGATCGCGCCCTTAAAATCTGGCTAAGAGTCATGCCTATTGCGTGGCTAATTCTGCTTGTGATCGGGGCTGAACTTGGTTTTCTGGGCATAAGTAAATTGAGCAAATGCTGTTAATCCTCAATTGACATTGCGTATCATTCCTTTTCAGTTATGAGATGCCCACTGCCCCCACGGATTGCCCATGGAAGCTATTTTGGAGCCAACTTCACCTATCAGATGTCTGTTATCTATGTTTGTGATGCCGGCTATTCCCTTGTTGGAAATCCTATGGTTACTTGTACTTTACAAGGCTCAGACTCTGCAAACTGGAGTGAACCTCCACAATGCAAAGGTTCTTTTCATTCTTGGTGTCCCCCAATCCTTAACATGTTGACATATCTTTATATGGTACAGCGGCACCTCTGGGCTTGTGCAGATACACAGCCCCATAGCCATCCAGAGACATATTGGACGTGCTTTCATCCCACGCAGGGGAGCTGGATACCACATCAACCTGGTTGGCTGCATATTCAAATGTCTTCTGATAATAGAGTACTGAGTGAGAAGGAAGGCTGACCTTTGGATCTGTCCTTTTAGCTCATGCATGAAGGGATCCAGTGTGGATTTGTAGGTGCAGAAAAACCACTTTATGTACACAATGCCCCTACAACAGCAAGCTAATTCTTGGACTGTAGCAATGGTTGCTGCTTTTCAGAATCTGTTGGCAATATTACTCATTTTCATCATAGTTCTTAGTCCACTGGAAAATACAATTAATTTCTCTCTCTCTGAAACTAAATAAATGGTCTTAGCGCTTCTTAAGAAAAAAAAATATTGTGTTTACTCAAGAGGAAGATGTCCATGAATGTCCCTTTAAAAATATTACACACACAAAAAAAATATTGTTGAAGGTCACTGTAGCTTCTATGTACCCCCTCCTTTTTTTTGGATGGCACACTTGGGGAAAACACTTTGTCTTGCATTTGAGTAAATACTGTATGCATTTTAGCAGTTCAGAAGTGCAGTTCATCTGGAAGGACTTAGTGAATTTGGTGGCCAAATCCCGTTTTTTGAGGCATGGAAACTCTGTTTTGGTTCAGACAGCTCGTAAAACAATGTGTTAATTAAACTAACTATGGTTAATTAATTTTTTGTATCTATTTATATCTTAAGTTTGTTAATCTCCCAGTTCCTGCAATGCAGGGCTCTTAGCGATGTATCCCATTCATAAAAACATTGCGATAAAACAATTAAAACAATAATGTGATCATCTGAATGCAGGCAATTACAGTAATTAAGATAAGTAAGGGTCTGTCAAGCCAGGCTCTGATGTTGCTTTTGCTGCTTTTAGCAGGCAGCAGAAAGCAGGGGTTCAAAGGGCTCAAGAGCCATTTCATGCCCTGCTTTCTGCCTGCTGCCACTTTTGGCCGGGATCAGAAAGCAGGGGATGAAGTGGCTAGGAGCTGTTTAAACCCCTGCTTTCTGCTCCCTGTGGAAAGTGGTGGGGAGCAGAAAGCAGGGCCATGAACCCATACAAACTGGTTCAGTTTGCGAACCAATGTATCAGTTCATGATTTGGTTTGTGGTTCATTTCATATTGAAACGTTTTCTCCATAGGATGTTCTGCACCACAAGAGATTGCCAATGGGAGACTTGACACTGAAGTTCTGGAAGATTTTTCCTTTGGATCCTTTGTGACTTACCATTGTGACCCAGGCTACTTTCTCACTGGCACAGCAACAATATACTGCCTGTCTTCTGGAGTATGGGACCCATCTGTCCCTCAGTGTAAAGGTGAAGTAATGCTGAATTTTGTTTCAATAACGGACTTCGTCATTTTTTTGAGTCAAATAGATTTTTTTTAAATGGTGGGAATCAGAGCTTACAATAAAAATCAATAGATTTAGGTGGGTAGCTGATGAGCCAGGTTGGTCTGAAGCAGCAGAACACAGTTAAAGTCCACTGGCACCTTTAAGACCAACAAAGTTTTATTCAAGGCTTTCATAATTCCAGGCTTCAAACAAAAAAACCCTATTTTTCCTGAGAAAGATTTTTGTATATTTACGGGCATTGTTGTTACTCCTAGCATACTAAAAAATCAAAGATGGATAATGTGTAGCAGGTAGAGATTGCAGGACATGGCATGTCACACTTGCAGATGGACACTGGGAGAATCCTACCGGTGGCACACATGCCATTGTGAGAACCACTGACATAGCATATGGATTATATCAAACCATTGGAAACCAGACAAGTTCTCAGAAAGGATCTTTGCCACCTCATCCTTCCCACTGCAGCTCCCTACATCCCCCTACACAAGGGAGATGGAAGGTACAGCCGTATCGGTCTGAGCGCATATGACATCTGTGGTCCACATCCTGGGTCTAATATAGGATTTCCGTTTACAGTCAAGGGATGCGTTGGTCCAGAAATTCAGCATGGAAGAAAATCAAGCTCTAAACAGCTGTTTCAACCAATGGAGAAAGTCACTTTTGAGTGTGACCACGGTTATATCTTGAAAGGCAACATTACAATTCAGTGCCAATTGGACAGCACATGGGATTTTCCTGTGCCAAGCTGTGTCAGGAGTATGTAAGACTTTGGTTGGATTTTTTCCACTTTTGACAAGAATGTGTTTCTGTGGGACAGGAGCGGGTTCAGGATCTGAGGCGAAAAACCTCCAGACTTAGATGTGTGTACATGTTAGGGATTTTTCTCCCAAAGTTGGAGTACGTGGGAGGCTGTGATAGTGTTGTTGTTCCACAGTGTGCCCCAAACTCCTCATGGCTGTGGGACTAGAATTGCATGGCATGAGCAGAACCTTGCCCAGGAAATACACAGATATAATACGTGACACAGGGCTTTGTGCTCTCACATCATTCTTCCCCCAGCACCACGTCCTGCACACAGTTGCCCCTGTGACTAAAGAAATCTGATGCATTGAACGCATACAGCCATGAGTCTAAATGAAAACATGTGACAGAAGGTAGTGCATGAGGCCTTGAAGCTAATTCAGTCAGCAGTTCTGCGGTAACCTTCTCTCTTTCTCCCTTCAGTCCTGCAATGCCACAGACCCCCACAAGTCCAAAATGGGTTTCACAGCAGCCAGGAATCAGCAGTGTTTAGTGATGGAATGTCTGTGAAATACACATGTGAGCATGGGTACATGCTGATGGGTGAGGCAACCATTTATTGCACTGAATCTGGCACATGGACTCTCCCTGCCCCTCGCTGCGAAGGTGAGTTTCTTACGTGAGATGACTTCTTCAACAATGAGCACAGCATGTCAAACTGCCTCCCTTCCATTGTAGTTAACTGCCATCTTCAAGTGGAGAAAAGAGGAAAGGAATCAATGAAACATCCATGTGCATATGCAACACTTAAATGAATTAGGATGAAATCATCAGCACTCCCGTGCAGAAAGGGATTCACAGGGTTCACTCCCTACTTACCTCTACAGACAATATGTGGGTAGAGAAGAGGAATCTAAGTTATTACTGAGCAGCATTGCTCATGCAGCGAGGATGAATGGTGAAGATAGGCTTGTCTTGGTTCTTGTGGATGGTCTTAAAGTAGCCGGGTACCTGATTTTTTTTAACAATTTCAATGTTTTGTTCTCCTGCCTACTGAAACTGGACATCGAACCAGAATTACAGTGTCTCAATTGTTAATTGGGCAGCACTGGGGAATTGAACAAAGTCCATGAAGCATAAGAGCTATATATTATCAGCAGGGGTCCGTAGGAGCGCACAGGAGCGCAGCTCCGGGAGTGAGGAGCCCAGGGGCGGGCACATGACCAAGCCCCACCCCCTCCTCAGCTTCCCCGAGCAGTGCAGAGGCGCAGCGCCCCAGGGAAAGCCCTGCTAGGGTCTTTATTGTTTTTAATGTTTTGTTTTAATATTGATAATTTTATCATTGTTCCTTTTATGACTGTGTGCTGCTTTTCCAGAGACTTGCTCAAGGTGGCATATTTTCTAAGTATACCATTTCTTATCTGGGCACATGGCACATAAGTACTGGAGAAATTTCACCAACCCTTCAGCAGCTTCCATCCCATCAGTTTGGTGTAGTGGTCAGGAATTGGACTCTAATATGGGAGAACTGGGTTTGATTCCCCACTCCTCCACATGCAGCTGCTGGTGTGACCTTGGGCCAGTCACAAGTTCTCTCAGTGCTGTTCTCTCATGAGCTGTTCTCAAAAGACCTCTCTCAGCCCCACCTACCTCACAGGGTGTCTTATTTTGGGGAGGGGAGGGGAAAGGGATGGGTGGTGCACATGTCCTGGGTATCTCAAGTCTACTTGAAACCTGGTGGTTTCAAGGGAGCAGGAAGAGAATGAGGGTGTGTTCTTTACGCTTCTTTTTACTGCACAAAGTATTGGATGGGGAAGGGAACGGAGGAAGAGCAGGTCAGTTTCACTCACCTGTGGAGTGGAGCCTGAGGGGTGGGTGTTGCCTTCTGACACACTTCCGGTATGTTAGGGGGTGTTGCATATGCAAATGAGTTATGCAAATGAGCTCCTGCACCTCTTTTTCTACAAAATGACCCCTGATTATCAGGCTGCTGTTGGATTAAGAATGAACACAGCTGGATAATGGATGAGCAAAAATAGGGGGGCTGGGGAGAAAGCTGCAGAAAAAAAAACAAGTTAAGGATGTTGAGAATTCCAGAAGAGAACTGAGACTAGATTGGAGTCAGGCTGCTTTCACACAGATATTTTGCACCAGCTGCACTTCAATATTGCAGTGATGTTTTCAGGAGCATCCACGTGATGTTGGCCTCTGTCCTGTTCCTCTGTTTCCCCCTACTTTGCTTCTATCTCTCCCAAACCTGATTTGATATGGCCTTTTTCTGAAAGCTCACAGACTTTTGATATCATATGGACAGGAAGATGTTTATTTTCACAGGTACTACCAACATTAGTGCCTTTGCTTACCTCAGCTTCCATGGCTGCCATTTAGTTCCTTCCATCAACATGTTTTCTTTTTCCTTTTTAAAAAGTCAATAGATAATCATGGTATAAAACCAGGGCTCCGTTGGGGCCGGAGTGAAGCAGAGCACCGCTCCGCCAGTGAGGACGCTGGGGGGCGGGCACATTACTAAGCCCCGCCCCCAGCAGGGCCGCCGCTGGGTCGGACCCCCACCCCTGCTCAAAGTCCCCGAGCCGGCGGCCGGTGGCCGGCCGGGGAAAAAACCCTCCCCCCCCAGGTCTCCCTTCCCGGGCGGCAGCAAGCGCCGCCCAAGAAGAAGCCCCCATCCCTCCCCCCTGGATCTCCCTTTCCCAGCCACGGCAAGTGCCGCCTGGGAAGAAGCCCCTGTCCCTTCCCCCGGCTCTCCCTTCCCAGGCTGTGGCAAGAGCCGCCGCCCGGGAAGAAGCCCCTGTCCCTCCCCCCCAGCTCTCCCTTCCCGGGCTGCGGGGAGGGAGGGAGGGAGGGAAAAGCTGGCTGAGTGGCTGACAGCCACTAGGCCTGAAGGAGGGAGGAGAAGCACCTAGTCTGTCTCTTTATCTTCCTTCCTTCCTTCCTTCCTTCCTTCCTTCCTTGTCTCTCTTTCCCCCACCTACCTACCTACCTTCCTGTTCCTTCCTTCCTTCGTCTCTCTCTCCCCCCCACCTACCTACCTACCTATCTACCTTCCTGTTCCTTTCCTCCCTCCCTCCCTCTCTTTCTTTCTCTCCCACCTCCCTCCCTCCCTCCCTCCCTTCCTTCCTTCCTTTCTTTCTTTCTCCCCCACCTACCTACCTACCTTCCTGTTCCTTCCTTCCTTCCTTTCTTGTCTCTCTCTCCCCCCACCTACCTACCTACCTATCTACCTTCCTGTCCCTTTCCTCCCTCCCTCCCTCCCTTTCTTTCTTTCTTTCTCCCCCACCTACCTACCTACCTTCCTCTTCCTTCCTTCCTTCCTTTCTTTCTCCCCCACCTACCTTCCTTCCTCTTCCTTCCTTTTTCTTTCTTCCTTTCTCCCCCACCTACCTACCTACCTTCCTCTTCCTTCCTTCCTTTCTTCTCTCTCTCCCCTACCTACCTTCCTTCCTTCCTGTTCCTTTCGTTCCTTCCCCCCTCCCTCCCTTCCTTCCTTTCTTCTAACACACTTCCAGTGATGTCAGGGGTGTGTGGCCTTCTGACACTTCCGGTGACGTCAGGGGGTGTGGCATATGCAAATAAGATATGCTAATGAGCTCCTGCACCTCTTTTTTTACGAAAGGACCCCTGTATAAAACTATATTGTGATGATGTGCTAGTTTGTTTTTTTAAAACCGTCAAGTCCCTACCCCTTTTCATTTTGGAGATGTAAGGGGAAAGTGCAGCTTATAGTGGCAATGAATTGTCCCCATGTGAAAGCAGCCACAACAAGTGATTCCTGGAGTCATCATGCTGCTTGGGTCATGGGGATAAATCCAAAAGATATTGGATGGAACAGAAATGTAATGTACCAAGGAAGTACATACACAACACTGTGTGCTAGTGAAGAGGCAATCCTTACAAAAGATTTCAGAGGTCTGGGCTCAGTACTCTGCCAAACATTTGTTTTGAGAGAAGCAAGACACTCACATAATCTTGCTTTAGTATTGCAGTGTAATCCTCCTCCATCGATTTCCAATGGGGAGCACGATGGCCACGGACTGGCGAACTTTCCTGTTGGCATATATGTAAATTATACTTGTAACCCTGGCTACTTGCACAATGGCAACACCTCCAGTCACTGTACAACTTCTGGAGCATGGAGCCAGCCTATACCTCAGTGTGAAGGTATCTTATTTTCCTGTCAGAGGCCCAGGTCACGAGTGAGATAAAGCGCGGGGGGGGGGGGGGAGCAAGGCTTTTTGCACCGGAGTACTTTGAGCTACAGTTGCGTGATCATACATTTCTGTGAAGCTGTGGTTGCAACTCACCACTGCGTGATCAGATGCAACTGCGGGCAAGTTGGGTTTTTTGCTTGTTGTTCCTTTCCGATTCGCTTAAACGGGGGATTGATGAATCACATCTCCACCCTGAGGGCTTCCAATGGCAGTATGCGATGATGCACATACTGAGAAGGGGAAAAAAACAATAGCATGGCATCGGGATAGCCTGATCAGACTATCCCTGCTGCCACAAGTACATGCTGGAGCGATCATACAGGGAAAGTCCATCTGTGGTCCATAGCAACCCGTTTGATACTGGATTTCCTCTGGTGTGTTTTTACTCCGCTTCTTCGGCGGAGAGAAATGGCTTGCCGACGGGTGCGGGACGCTTCACAGATGTGTTCTTGTGATCGCGCCCTTAAAATCTGGCTAAGAGTCATGCCTATTGCGTGGCTAATTCTGCTTGTGATCGGGGCTGAACTTGGTTTTCTGGGCATAAGTAAATTGAGCAAATGCTGTTAATCCTCAATTGACATTGCGTATCATTCCTTTTCAGTTATGAGATGCCCACTGCCCCCACGGATTGCCCATGGAAGCTATTTTGGAGCCAACTTCACCTATCAGATGTCTGTTATCTATGTTTGTGATGCCGGCTATTCCCTTGTTGGAAATCCTATGGTTACTTGTACTTTACAAGGCTCAGACTCTGCAAACTGGAGTGAACCTCCACAATGCAAAGGTTCTTTTCATTCTTGGTGTCCCCCAATCCTTAACATGTTGACATATCTTTATATGGTACAGCGGCACCTCTGGGCTTGTGCAGATACACAGCCCCATAGCCATCCAGAGACATATTGGACGTGCTTTCATCCCACGCAGGGGAGCTGGATACCACATCAACCTGGTTGGCTGCATATTCAAATGTCTTCTGATAATAGAGTACTGAGTGAGAAGGAAGGCTGACCTTTGGATCTGTCCTTTTAGCTCATGCATGAAGGGATCCAGTGTGGATTTGTAGGTGCAGAAAAACCACTTTATGTACACAATGCCCCTACAACAGCAAGCTAATTCTTGGACTGTAGCAATGGTTGCTGCTTTTCAGAATCTGTTGGCAATATTACTCATTTTCATCATAGTTCTTAGTCCACTGGAAAATACAATTAATTTCTCTCTCTCTGAAACTAAATAAATGGTCTTAGCGCTTCTTAAGAAAAAAAAATATTGTGTTTACTCAAGAGGAAGATGTCCATGAATGTCCCTTTAAAAATATTACACACACAAAAAAAATATTGTTGAAGGTCACTGTAGCTTCTATGTACCCCCTCCTTTTTTTTGGATGGCACACTTGGGGAAAACACTTTGTCTTGCATTTGAGTAAATACTGTATGCATTTTAGCAGTTCAGAAGTGCAGTTCATCTGGAAGGACTTAGTGAATTTGGTGGCCAAATCCCGTTTTTTGAGGCATGGAAACTTTGTTTTGGTTCAGACAGCTCGTAAAACAATGTGTTAATTAAACTAACTATGGTTAATTAATTTTTTGTATCTATTTATATCTTAAGTTTGTTAATCTCCCAGTTCCTGCAATGCAGGGCTCTTAGCGATGTATCCCATTCATAAAAACATTGCGATAAAACAATTAAAACAATAATGTGATCATCTGAATGCAGGCAATTACAGTAATTAAGATAAGTAAGGGTCTGTCAAGCCAGGCTCTGATGTTGCTTTTGCTGCTTTTAGCAGGCAGCAGAAAGCAGGGGTTCAAAGGGCTCAAGAGCCATTTCATGCCCTGCTTTCTGCCTGCTGCCACTTTTGGCCGGGATCAGAAAGCAGGGGATGAAGTGGCTAGGAGCTGTTTAAACCCCTGCTTTCTGCTCCCTGTGGAAAGTGGTGGGGAGCAGAAAGCAGGGCCATGAACCCATACAAACTGGTTCAGTTTGCGAACCAATGTATCAGTTCATGATTTGGTTTGTGGTTCATTTCATATTGAAACGTTTTCTCCATAGGATGTTCTGCACCACAAGAGATTGCCAATGGGAGACTTGACACTGAAGTTCTGGAAGATTTTTCCTTTGGATCCTTTGTGACTTACCATTGTGACCCAGGCTACTTTCTCACTGGCACAGCAACAATATACTGCCTGTCTTCTGGAGTATGGGACCCATCTGTCCCTCAGTGTAAAGGTGAAGTAATGCTGAATTTTGTTTCAATAACGGACTTCGTCATTTTTTTGAGTCAAATAGATTTTTTTTAAATGGTGGGAATCAGAGCTTACAATAAAAATCAATAGATTTAGGTGGGTAGCTGATGAGCCAGGTTGGTCTGAAGCAGCAGAACACAGTTAAAGTCCACTGGCACCTTTAAGACCAACAAAGTTTTATTCAAGGCTTTCATAATTCCAGGCTTCAAACAAAAAAACCCTATTTTTCCTGAGAAAGATTTTTGTATATTTACGGGCATTGTTGTTACTCCTAGCATACTAAAAAATCAAAGATGGATAATGTGTAGCAGGTAGAGATTGCAGGACATGGCATGTCACACTTGCAGATGGACACTGGGAGAATCCTACCGGTGGCACACATGCCATTGTGAGAACCACTGACATAGCATATGGATTATATCAAACCATTGGAAACCAGACAAGTTCTCAGAAAGGATCTTTGCCACCTCATCCTTCCCACTGCAGCTCCCTACATCCCCCTACACAAGGGAGATGGAAGGTACAGCCGTATCGGTCTGAGCGCATATGACATCTGTGGTCCACATCCTGGGTCTAATATAGGATTTCCGTTTACAGTCAAGGGATGCGTTGGTCCAGAAATTCAGCATGGAAGAAAATCAAGCTCTAAACAGCTGTTTCAACCAATGGAGAAAGTCACTTTTGAGTGTGACCACGGTTATATCTTGAAAGGCAACATTACAATTCAGTGCCAATTGGACAGCACATGGGATTTTCCTGTGCCAAGCTGTGTCAGGAGTATGTAAGACTTTGGTTGGATTTTTTCCACTTTTGACAAGAATGTGTTTCTGTGGGACAGGAGCGGGTTCAGGATCTGAGGCGAAAAACCTCCAGACTTAGATGTGTGTACATGTTAGGGATTTTTCTCCCAAAGTTGGAGTACGTGGGAGGCTGTGATAGTGTTGTTGTTCCACAGTGTGCCCCAAACTCCTCATGGCTGTGGGACTAGAATTGCATGGCATGAGCAGAACCTTGCCCAGGAAATACACAGATATAATACGTGACACAGGGCTTTGTGCTCTCACATCATTCTTCCCCCAGCACCACGTCCTGCACACAGTTGCCCCTGTGACTAAAGAAATCTGATGCATTGAACGCATACAGCCATGAGTCTAAATGAAAACATGTGACAGAAGGTAGTGCATGAGGCCTTGAAGCTAATTCAGTCAGCAGTTCTGCGGTAACCTTCTCTCTTTCTCCCTTCAGTCCTGCAATGCCACAGACCCCCACAAGTCCAAAATGGGTTTCACAGCAGCCAGGAATCAGCAGTGTTTAGTGATGGAATGTCTGTGAAATACACATGTGAGCATGGGTACATGCTGATGGGTGAGGCAACCATTTATTGCACTGAATCTGGCACATGGACTCTCCCTGCCCCTCGCTGCGAAGGTGAGTTTCTTACGTGAGATGACTTCTTCAACAATGAGCACAGCATGTCAAACTGCCTCCCTTCCATTGTAGTTAACTGCCATCTTCAAGTGGAGAAAAGAGGAAAGGAATCAATGAAACATCCATGTGCATATGCAACACTTAAATGAATTAGGATGAAATCATCAGCACTCCCGTGCAGAAAGGGATTCACAGGGTTCACTCCCTACTTACCTCTACAGACAATATGTGGGTAGAGAAGAGGAATCTAAGTTATTACTGAGCAGCATTGCTCATGCAGCGAGGATGAATGGTGAAGATAGGCTTGTCTTGGTTCTTGTGGATGGTCTTAAAGTAGCCGGGTACCTGATTTTTTTTAACAATTTCAATGTTTTGTTCTCCTGCCTACTGAAACTGGACATCGAACCAGAATTACAGTGTCTCAATTGTTAATTGGGCAGCACTGGGGAATTGAACAAAGTCCATGAAGCATAAGAGCTATATATTATCAGCAGGGGTCCGTAGGAGCGCACAGGAGCGCAGCTCCGGGAGTGAGGAGCCCAGGGGCGGGCACATGACCAAGCCCCACCCCCTCCTCAGCTTCCCCGAGCAGTGCAGAGGCGCAGCGCCCCAGGGAAAGCCCTGCTAGGGTCTTTATTGTTTTTAATGTTTTGTTTTAATATTGATAATTTTATCATTGTTCCTTTTATGACTGTGTGCTGCTTTTCCAGAGACTTGCTCAAGGTGGCATATAAATTTTCTAAGTATACCATTTCTTATCTGGGCACATGGCACATAAGTACTGGAGAAATTTCACCAACCCTTCAGCAGCTTCCATCCCATCAGTTTGGTGTAGTGGTCAGGAATTGGACTCTAATATGGGAGAACTGGGTTTGATTCCCCACTCCTCCACATGCAGCTGCTGGTGTGACCTTGGGCCAGTCACAAGTTCTCTCAGTGCTGTTCTCTCATGAGCTGTTCTCAAAAGACCTCTCTCAGCCCCACCTACCTCACAGGGTGTCTTATTTTGGGGAGGGGAGGGGAAAGGGATGGGTGGTGCACATGTCCTGGGTATCTCAAGTCTACTTGAAACCTGGTGGTTTCAAGGGAGCAGGAAGAGAATGAGGGTGTGTTCTTTACGCTTCTTTTTACTGCACAAAGTATTGGATGGGGAAGGGAACGGAGGAAGAGCAGGTCAGTTTCACTCACCTGTGGAGTGGAGCCTGAGGGGTGGGTGTTGCCTTCTGACACACTTCCGGTATGTTAGGGGGTGTTGCATATGCAAATGAGTTATGCAAATGAGCTCCTGCACCTCTTTTTCTACAAAATGACCCCTGATTATCAGGCTGCTGTTGGATTAAGAATGAACACAGCTGGATAATGGATGAGCAAAAATAGGGGGGCTGGGGAGAAAGCTGCAGAAAAAAAAACAAGTTAAGGATGTTGAGAATTCCAGAAGAGAACTGAGACTAGATTGGAGTCAGGCTGCTTTCACACAGATATTTTGCACCAGCTGCACTTCAATATTGCAGTGATGTTTTCAGGAGCATCCACGTGATGTTGGCCTCTGTCCTGTTCCTCTGTTTCCCCCTACTTTGCTTCTATCTCTCCCAAACCTGATTTGATATGGCCTTTTTCTGAAAGCTCACAGACTTTTGATATCATATGGACAGGAAGATGTTTATTTTCACAGGTACTACCAACATTAGTGCCTTTGCTTACCTCAGCTTCCATGGCTGCCATTTAGTTCCTTCCATCAACATGTTTTCTTTTTCCTTTTTAAAAAGTCAATAGATAATCATGGTATAAAACCAGGGCTCCGTTGGGGCCGGAGTGAAGCAGAGCACCGCTCCGCCAGTGAGGACGCTGGGGGGCGGGCACATTACTAAGCCCCGCCCCCAGCAGGGCCGCCGCTGGGTCGGACCCCCACCCCTGCTCAAAGTCCCCGAGCCGGCGGCCGGTGGCCGGCCGGGGAAAAAACCCTCCCCCCCCAGGTCTCCCTTCCCGGGCGGCAGCAAGCGCCGCCCAAGAAGAAGCCCCCATCCCTCCCCCCTGGATCTCCCTTTCCCAGCCACGGCAAGTGCCGCCTGGGAAGAAGCCCCTGTCCCTTCCCCCGGCTCTCCCTTCCCAGGCTGTGGCAAGAGCCGCCGCCCGGGAAGAAGCCCCTGTCCCTCCCCCCCAGCTCTCCCTTCCCGGGCTGCGGGGAGGGAGGGAGGGAGGGAAAAGCTGGCTGAGTGGCTGACAGCCACTAGGCCTGAAGGAGGGAGGAGAAGCACCTAGTCTGTCTCTTTATCTTCCTTCCTTCCTTCCTTCCTTCCTTCCTTGTCTCTCTTTCCCCCACCTACCTACCTACCTTCCTGTTCCTTCCTTCCTTCTTTGTCTCTCTCTCCCCCCCACCTACCTACCTACCTATCTACCTTCCTGTTCCTTTCCTCCCTCCCTCCCTCTCTTTCTTTCTCTCCCACCTCCCTCCCTCCCTCCCTCCCTCCCTTCCTTCCTTCCTTCCTTTCTTTCTTTCTTTCTCCCCCACCTACCTACCTACCTTCCTGTTCCTTCCTTCCTTCCTTTCTTGTCTCTCTCTCCCCCCACCTACCTACCTACCTATCTACCTTCCTGTCCCTTTCCTCCCTCCCTCCCTCCCTTTCTTTCTCCCCCACCTACCTACCTACCTTCCTCTTCCTTCCTTCCTTTCTTTCTCCCCCACCTACCTTCCTTCCTCTTCCTTCCTTTTTCTTTCTTCCTTTCTCCCCCACCTACCTACCTACCTTCCTCTTCCTTCCTTCCTTTCTTCTCTCTCTCCCCTACCTACCTTCCTTCCTTCCTGTTCCTTTCGTTCCTTCCCCCCTCCCTCCCTTCCTTCCTTTCTTCTAACACACTTCCAGTGATGTCAGGGGTGTGTGGCCTTCTGACACTTCCGGTGACGTCAGGGGGTGTGGCATATGCAAATAAGATATGCTAATGAGCTCCTGCACCTCTTTTTTTACGAAAGGACCCCTGTATAAAACTATATTGTGATGATGTGCTAGTTTGTTTTTTTAAAACCGTCAAGTCCCTACCCCTTTTCATTTTGGAGATGTAAGGGGAAAGTGCAGCTTATAGTGGCAATGAATTGTCCCCATGTGAAAGCAGCCACAACAAGTGATTCCTGGAGTCATCATGCTGCTTGGGTCATGGGGATAAATCCAAAAGATATTGGATGGAACAGAAATGTAATGTACCAAGGAAGTACATACACAACACTGTGTGCTAGTGAAGA
The DNA here is from genome assembly GCA_029233225.1 of Lepidodactylus listeri. Taxonomy (NCBI): domain Eukaryota; kingdom Metazoa; phylum Chordata; class Lepidosauria; order Squamata; family Gekkonidae; genus Lepidodactylus; species Lepidodactylus listeri. The sequence continues at coordinate 63,932,523 of JARCFY010000002.1, read as the reverse complement.
GGCAATCCTTACAAAAGATTTCAGAGGTCTGGGCTCAGTACTCTGCCAAACATTTGTTTTGAGAGAAGCAAGACACTCACATAATCTTGCTTTAGTATTGCAGTGTAATCCTCCTCCATCGATTTCCAATGGGGAGCACGATGGCCACGGACTGGCGAACTTTCCTGTTGGCATATATGTAAATTATACTTGTAACCCTGGCTACTTGCACAATGGCAACACCTCCAGTCACTGTACAACTTCTGGAGCATGGAGCCAGCCTATACCTCAGTGTGAAGGTATCTTATTTTCCTGTCAGAGGCCCAGGTCACGAGTGAGATAAAGCGCGGGGGGGGGGGGGAGCAAGGCTTTTTGCACCGGAGTACTTTGAGCTACAGTTGCGTGATCATACATTTCTGTGAAGCTGTGGTTGCAACTCACCACTGCGTGATCAGATGCAACTGCGGGCAAGTTGGGTTTTTTGCTTGTTGTTCCTTTCCGATTCGCTTAAACGGGGGATTGATGAATCACATCTCCACCCTGAGGGCTTCCAATGGCAGTATGCGATGATGCACATACTGAGAAGGGGAAAAAAACAATAGCATGGCATCGGGATAGCCTGATCAGACTATCCCTGCTGCCACAAGTACATGCTGGAGCGATCATACAGGGAAAGTCCATCTGTGGTCCATAGCAACCCGTTTGATACTGGATTTCCTCTGGTGTGTTTTTACTCCGCTTCTTCGGCGGAGAGAAATGGCTTGCCGACGGGTGCGGGACGCTTCACAGATGTGTTCTTGTGATCGCGCCCTTAAAATCTGGCTAAGAGTCATGCCTATTGCGTGGCTAATTCTGCTTGTGATCGGGGCTGAACTTGGTTTTCTGGGCATAAGTAAATTGAGCAAATGCTGTTAATCCTCAATTGACATTGCGTATCATTCCTTTTCAGTTATGAGATGCCCACTGCCCCCACGGATTGCCCATGGAAGCTATTTTGGAGCCAACTTCACCTATCAGATGTCTGTTATCTATGTTTGTGATGCCGGCTATTCCCTTGTTGGAAATCCTATGGTTACTTGTACTTTACAAGGCTCAGACTCTGCAAACTGGAGTGAACCTCCACAATGCAAAGGTTCTTTTCATTCTTGGTGTCCCCCAATCCTTAACATGTTGACATATCTTTATATGGTACAGCGGCACCTCTGGGCTTGTGCAGATACACAGCCCCATAGCCATCCAGAGACATATTGGACGTGCTTTCATCCCACGCAGGGGAGCTGGATACCACATCAACCTGGTTGGCTGCATATTCAAATGTCTTCTGATAATAGAGTACTGAGTGAGAAGGAAGGCTGACCTTTGGATCTGTCCTTTTAGCTCATGCATGAAGGGATCCAGTGTGGATTTGTAGGTGCAGAAAAACCACTTTATGTACACAATGCCCCTACAACAGCAAGCTAATTCTTGGACTGTAGCAATGGTTGCTGCTTTTCAGAATCTGTTGGCAATATTACTCATTTTCATCATAGTTCTTAGTCCACTGGAAAATACAATTAATTTCTCTCTCTCTGAAACTAAATAAATGGTCTTAGCGCTTCTTAAGAAAAAAAAATATTGTGTTTACTCAAGAGGAAGATGTCCATGAATGTCCCTTTAAAAATATTACACACACAAAAAAAATATTGTTGAAGGTCACTGTAGCTTCTATGTACCCCCTCCTTTTTTTTGGATGGCACACTTGGGGAAAACACTTTGTCTTGCATTTGAGTAAATACTGTATGCATTTTAGCAGTTCAGAAGTGCAGTTCATCTGGAAGGACTTAGTGAATTTGGTGGCCAAATCCCGTTTTTTGAGGCATGGAAACTTTGTTTTGGTTCAGACAGCTCGTAAAACAATGTGTTAATTAAACTAACTATGGTTAATTAATTTTTTGTATCTATTTATATCTTAAGTTTGTTAATCTCCCAGTTCCTGCAATGCAGGGCTCTTAGCGATGTATCCCATTCATAAAAACATTGCGATAAAACAATTAAAACAATAATGTGATCATCTGAATGCAGGCAATTACAGTAATTAAGATAAGTAAGGGTCTGTCAAGCCAGGCTCTGATGTTGCTTTTGCTGCTTTTAGCAGGCAGCAGAAAGCAGGGGTTCAAAGGGCTCAAGAGCCATTTCATGCCCTGCTTTCTGCCTGCTGCCACTTTTGGCCGGGATCAGAAAGCAGGGGATGAAGTGGCTAGGAGCTGTTTAAACCCCTGCTTTCTGCTCCCTGTGGAAAGTGGTGGGGAGCAGAAAGCAGGGCCATGAACCCATACAAACTGGTTCAGTTTGCGAACCAATGTATCAGTTCATGATTTGGTTTGTGGTTCATTTCATATTGAAACGTTTTCTCCATAGGATGTTCTGCACCACAAGAGATTGCCAATGGGAGACTTGACACTGAAGTTCTGGAAGATTTTTCCTTTGGATCCTTTGTGACTTACCATTGTGACCCAGGCTACTTTCTCACTGGCACAGCAACAATATACTGCCTGTCTTCTGGAGTATGGGACCCATCTGTCCCTCAGTGTAAAGGTGAAGTAATGCTGAATTTTGTTTCAATAACGGACTTCGTCATTTTTTTGAGTCAAATAGATTTTTTTTAAATGGTGGGAATCAGAGCTTACAATAAAAATCAATAGATTTAGGTGGGTAGCTGATGAGCCAGGTTGGTCTGAAGCAGCAGAACACAGTTAAAGTCCACTGGCACCTTTAAGACCAACAAAGTTTTATTCAAGGCTTTCATAATTCCAGGCTTCAAACAAAAAAACCCTATTTTTCCTGAGAAAGATTTTTGTATATTTACGGGCATTGTTGTTACTCCTAGCATACTAAAAAATCAAAGATGGATAATGTGTAGCAGGTAGAGATTGCAGGACATGGCATGTCACACTTGCAGATGGACACTGGGAGAATCCTACCGGTGGCACACATGCCATTGTGAGAACCACTGACATAGCATATGGATTATATCAAACCATTGGAAACCAGACAAGTTCTCAGAAAGGATCTTTGCCACCTCATCCTTCCCACTGCAGCTCCCTACATCCCCCTACACAAGGGAGATGGAAGGTATAGCCGTATCGGTCTGAGCGCATATGACATCTGTGGTCCACATCCTGGGTCTAATATAGGATTTCCGTTTACAGTCAAGGGATGCGTTGGTCCAGAAATTCAGCATGGAAGAAAATCAAGCTCTAAACAGCTGTTTCAACCAATGGAGAAAGTCACTTTTGAGTGTGACCACGGTTATATCTTGAAAGGCAACATTACAATTCAGTGCCAATTGGACAGCACATGGGATTTTCCTGTGCCAAGCTGTGTCAGGAGTATGTAAGACTTTGGTTGGATTTTTTCCACTTTTGACAAGAATGTGTTTCTGTGGGACAGGAGCGGGTTCAGGATCTGAGGCGAAAAACCTCCAGACTTAGATGTGTGTACATGTTAGGGATTTTTCTCCCAAAGTTGGAGTACGTGGGAGGCTGTGATAGTGTTGTTGTTCCACAGTGTGCCCCAAACTCCTCATGGCTGTGGGACTAGAATTGCATGGCATGAGCAGAACCTTGCCCAGGAAATACACAGATATAATACGTGACACAGGGCTTTGTGCTCTCACATCATTCTTCCCCCAGCACCACGTCCTGCACACAGTTGCCCCTGTGACTAAAGAAATCTGATGCATTGAACGCATACAGCCATGAGTCTAAATGAAAACATGTGACAGAAGGTAGTGCATGAGGCCTTGAAGCTAATTCAGTCAGCAGTTCTGCGGTAACCTTCTCTCTTTCTCCCTTCAGTCCTGCAATGCCACAGACCCCCACAAGTCCAAAATGGGTTTCACAGCAGCCAGGAATCAGCAGTGTTTAGTGATGGAATGTCTGTGAAATACACATGTGAGCATGGGTACATGCTGATGGGTGAGGCAACCATTTATTGCACTGAATCTGGCACATGGACTCTCCCTGCCCCTCGCTGCGAAGGTGAGTTTCTTACGTGAGATGACTTCTTCAACAATGAGCACAGCATGTCAAACTGCCTCCCTTCCATTGTAGTTAACTGCCATCTTCAAGTGGAGAAAAGAGGAAAGGAATCAATGAAACATCCATGTGCATATGCAACACTTAAATGAATTAGGATGAAATCATCAGCACTCCCGTGCAGAAAGGGATTCACAGGGTTCACTCCCTACTTACCTCTACAGACAATATGTGGGTAGAGAAGAGGAATCTAAGTTATTACTGAGCAGCATTGCTCATGCAGCGAGGATGAATGGTGAAGATAGGCTTGTCTTGGTTCTTGTGGATGGTCTTAAAGTAGCCGGGTACCTGATTTTTTTTAACAATTTCAATGTTTTGTTCTCCTGCCTACTGAAACTGGACATCGAACCAGAATTACAGTGTCTCAATTGTTAATTGGGCAGCACTGGGGAATTGAACAAAGTCCATGAAGCATAAGAGCTATATATTATCAGCAGGGGTCCGTAGGAGCGCACAGGAGCGCAGCTCCGGGAGTGAGGAGCCCAGGGGCGGGCACATGACCAAGCCCCACCCCCTCCTCAGCTTCCCCGAGCAGTGCAGAGGCGCAGCGCCCCAGGGAAAGCCCTGCTAGGGTCTTTATTGTTTTTAATGTTTTGTTTTAATATTGATAATTTTATCATTGTTCCTTTTATGACTGTGTGCTGCTTTTCCAGAGACTTGCTCAAGGTGGCATATAAATTTTCTAAGTATACCATTTCTTATCTGGGCACATGGCACATAAGTACTGGAGAAATTTCACCAACCCTTCAGCAGCTTCCATCCCATCGGTTTGGTGTAGTGGTCAGGAATTGGACTCTAATATGGGAGAACTGGGTTTGATTCCCCACTCCTCCACATGCAGCTGCTGGTGTGACCTTGGGCCAGTCACAAGTTCTCTCAGTGCTGTTCTCTCATGAGCTGTTCTCAAAAGACCTCTCTCAGCCCCACCTACCTCACAGGGTGTCTTATTTTGGGGAGGGGAGGGGAAAGGGATGGGTGGTGCACATGTCCTGGGTATCTCAAGTCTACTTGAAACCTGGTGGTTTCAAGGGAGCAGGAAGAGAATGAGGGTGTGTTCTTTACGCTTCTTTTTACTGCACAAAGTATTGGATGGGGAAGGGAACGGAGGAAGAGCAGGTCAGTTTCACTCACCTGTGGAGTGGAGCCTGAGGGGTGGGTGTTGCCTTCTGACACACTTCCGGTATGTTAGGGGGTGTTGCATATGCAAATGAGTTATGCAAATGAGCTCCTGCACCTCTTTTTCTACAAAATGACCCCTGATTATCAGGCTGCTGTTGGATTAAGAATGAACACAGCTGGATAATGGATGAGCAAAAATAGGGGGGCTGGGGAGAAAGCTGCAGAAAAAAAACAAGTTAAGGATGTTGAGAATTCCAGAAGAGAACTGAGACTAGATTGGAGTCAGGCTGCTTTCACACAGATATTTTGCACCAGCTGCACTTCAATATTGCAGTGATGTTTTCAGGAGCATCCACGTGATGTTGGCCTCTGTCCTGTTCCTCTGTTTCCCCCTACTTTGCTTCTATCTCTCCCAAACCTGATTTGATATGGCCTTTTTCTGAAAGCTCACAGACTTTTGATATCATATGGACAGGAAGATGTTTATTTTCACAGGTACTACCAACATTAGTGCCTTTGCTTACCTCAGCTTCCATGGCTGCCATTTAGTTCCTTCCATCAACATGTTTTCTTTTTCCTTTTTAAAAAGTCAATAGATAATCATGGTATAAAACCAGGGCTCCGTTGGGGCCGGAGTGAAGCAGAGCACCGCTCCGCCAGTGAGGACGCTGGGGGGCGGGCACATTACTAAGCCCCGCCCCCAGCAGGGCCGCCGCTGGGTCGGACCCCCACCCCTGCTCAAAGTCCCCGAGCCGGCGGCCGGCGGCCGGCCGGGGAAAAAACCCTCCCCCCCCAGGTCTCCCTTCCCGGGCGGCAGCAAGCGCCGCCCAAGAAGAAGCCCCCATCCCTCCCCCCTGGATCTCCCTTTCCCAGCCACGGCAAGTGCCGCCCGGGAAGAAGCCCCTGTCCCTTCCCCCGGCTCTCCCTTCCCAGGCTGTGGCAAGAGCTGCCGCCCGGGAAGAAGCCCCTGTCCCTCCCCCCCAGCTCTCCCTTCCCGGGCTGCGGGGAGGGAGGGAGGGAGGGAAAAGCTGGCTGAGTGGCTGACAGCCACTAGGCCTGAAGGAGGGAGGAGAAGCACCTAGTCTGTCTCTTTATCTTCCTTCCTTCCTTCCTTCCTTCCTTGTCTCTCTTTCCCCCACCTACCTACCTACCTTCCTGTTCCTTCCTTCCTTCTTTGTCTCTCTCCCCCCCACCTACCTACCTACCTATCTACCTTCCTGTTCCTTTCCTCCCTCCCTCCCTCTCTTTCTTTCTCTCCCACCTCCCTCCCTCCCTCCCTCCCTCCCTCCCTTTCTTTCTTTCTCCCCCACCTACCTACCTACCTTCCTGTTCCTTCCTTCCTTCCTTTCTTGTCTCTCTCTCCCCCCACCTACCTACCTACCTATCTACCTTCCTGTCCCTTTCCTCCCTCCCTCCCTCCCTTTCTTTCTTTCTCCCCCACCTACCTACCTACCTTCCTCTTCCTTCCTTCCTTTCTTTCTCCCCCACCTACCTTCCTTCCTCTTCCTTCCTTTTTCTTTCTTCCTTTCTCCCCCACCTACCTACCTACCTTCCTCTTCCTTCCTTCCTTTCTTCTCTCTCTCCCCTACCTACCTTCCTTCCTTCCTGTTCCTTTCGTTCCTTCCCCCCTCCCTCCCTCCCTTCCTTTCTTCTAACACACTTCCAGTGATGTCAGGGGTGTGTGGCCTTCTGACACTTCCGGTGACGTCAGGGGGTGTGGCATATGCAAATAAGATATGCTAATGAGCTCCTGCACCTCTTTTTTTACGAAAGGACCCCTGTATAAAACTATATTGTGATGATGTGCTAGTTTGTTTTTTTAAAACCGTCAAGTCCCTACCCCTTTTCATTTTGGAGATGTAAGGGGAAAGTGCAGCTTATAGTGGCAATGAATTGTCCCCATGTGAAAGCAGCCACAACAAGTGATTCCTGGAGTCATCATGCTGCTTGGGTCATGGGGATAAATCCAAAAGGTATTGGATGGAACAGAAATGTAATGTACCAAGGAAGTACATACACAACACTGTGTGCTAGTGAAGAGGCAATCCTTACAAAAGATTTCAGAGGTCTGGGCTCAGTACTCTGCCAAACGTTTGTTTTGAGAGAAGCAAGACACTCACATAATCTTGCTTTAGTATTGCAGTGTAATCCTCCTCCATCGATTTCCAATGGTGAGCACGATGGGCACGGACTAGCGAACTTTCCTGTTGGCATATATGTAAATTATACTTGTAACCCTGGCTACTTGCACATTGGCAACACCTCCAGTCACTGTACAACTTCTGGAACATGGAGCCAGCCTGTACCTCAGTGTGAAGGTATCTTGTTTTCCTGTCTAACTTGGTTTTCTGGGCATAAGTAAATTGAGCAAATGCTGTTAATCCTCAATTGACATTGCGTATCATTCCTTTTCAGTTATGAGATGCCCACTGCCCCCACGGATTGCCCATGGAAGCTATTTTGGAGCCAACTTCACCTATCAGATGTCTGTTATCTATGTTTGTGATGCCGGCTATTCCCTTGTTGGAAATCCTATGGTTACTTGTACTTTACAAGGCTCAGACTCTGCAAACTGGAGTGAACCTCCACAATGCAAAGGTTCTTTTCATTCTTGGTGTCCCCCAATCCTTAACATGTTGACATATCTTTATATGGTACAGCGGGACCTCTGGGCTTGTACAGCTGCACAGCCTCATAGCCATCCAGAGACGTTTGGATACACTAGGGGAAAACACTCCATCTTGCATTTGAGTAAATTTATTTATTTATTTATTTTGCAATTTATATCCCGCCCTCCCCACCTTATGGCAGGCTCAGAGCGGCTACCAACAATGGTACTGCATGCATTTTAGCAGTTCAGAAGTGCAGTTCATCTGGAAGGACTTAGTGAATTTGGTGGCCAAATCCCGTTTTTTGAGGCATGGAAACTTTGTTTTGGTTCAGACAGCTCGTAAAACAATGTGTTAATTAAACTAACTATGGTTAATTAATTTTTTGTATCTATTTATATCTTAAGTTTGTTAATCTCCCAGTTCCTGCAATGCAGGGCTCTTAGCGATGTATCCCATTCATAAAAACATTGCGATAAAACAATTAAAACAATAATGTGATCATCTGAATGCAGGCACTTACAATAATTAGGGTAAGTAAGGGTCTGTCAAGCCAGGCTCTGATGTTGCTTTTGCTGCTTTTGGCAGGCAGCAGAAAGCAGGGGTTCAAAGGGCTCAAGAGCCATTTCACGCCCTGCTTTCTGCCTGCTGCCATTTTTGGCAGGGATCAGAAAGCAGGGGGTGAAATGGCTAGGAGCTGTTTAAACCCCTGCTTTCTGCTCCCTGTGGAAAGTGGTGGGGAGCAGAAAGCAGGGTCATGAACCCATATAAACTGGTTCAGTTTGCGAACCAATGTATCAGTTCATGGTTTGGTTTGTGGTTCATCCATGAACCGAACCACAAAAATGCAGTTCGTGCCCATCCCTAGCCAAGAAAACTGAATGCTGGTTCTGAATGCTGGTTCTGAAACTAATCATTGTTACAATACATCAAGGTTTTGTGTGGTGTCTGAACTGGGCCTTTACCTTGCCCATCGCTAAAAAAAAATGTATAAGCTTTATTAAAAATTCAGACTAGTTGATAATATTAAGCATGACAGGAGGTGAGGGGTTTTGTGCTAAAAATTTCAGTCTCTGAAAAAATGTTATTTTGTAACATTATTATATTGTTCATATTCCATCTCCCCTTATCTTCATGGTTCTCTTTGGTGCAGGGTATGTAGGGGTATAGCCAGGAATTTCTGGGTGGTGGGGCTGGGGCGCTGGGGCAGGGGAGTGGCGGCAGACTGCCTTGACCCCTCACTTCCACCTGGGGCAGTGGCCATGGAGGAATGGGTGCAGCTGGCCAGCTGGTAGGGAACTGCCTCTCCTCCCTCCCTTGCCTCCAGCCCACCAGCTGCCCTTTGGACAAAGTGACTGTGGGCAGCCATTCCCGGCATGACACGGCGGATGGGTGAAGCAGACAGTGGGGTCTGTGCGGTGCTGGAGCAGCTGGTGGCAGTGGGGTATGGCTAATGAGTGAGTGGGTGTGGCTCCAAAATGCCCCACTGTAGCTACATGTCTGGGGGTACACAGTCAAACAATACAGTCCTAAATACATCTAAATGGAAATTATGTCTCTTGAACTTGATAGGACTTACTTCCATGTAAGAGGTTCAGGGTCTGGCTGTAATCTATATTTTTGATTAATCATTTCATATTGAAATGTTTTCTCCATAGGATGTTCTGTACCTCAAGAGATTGCCAACGGGAGACTTGACACTGAAGTTCTGGAAGATTTTTCCTTTGGATCCTTTGTGACTTACCATTGTGACCCAGGCTACTTTCTCACTGGCACAGCAACAATATACTGCCTGTCTTCTGGAGTATGGGACCCATCTGTCCCTCAGTGTAAAGGTGAAGTAATGCTGAATTTTGTTTCAATAACGGACTTCGTCATTTTTTTGAGTCAAATAGATTTTTTTTAAATGGTGGGAATCAGAGCTTACAATAAAAATCAATAGATTTAGGTGGGTAGCTGATGAGCCAGGTTGGTCTGAAGTAGCAGAACACAGTTAAAGTCCACTGGCACCTTTAAGACCAACAAAGTTTTATTCAAGGTATAAGTTTCATAATTCCAGGTTTAAGCTTTTTTTAACTGTTGGCTCTTGTGCTATTCCATTCTTACCACTGCAGCAGGGGCTGACCAGGGAACGTACATTCTTCTATATTTCTCCATCCAAAGACTCCAGAAATAATATAAGGGGCACCTAACTACTTAGAGGGCCCTTTGGAAGCCTCATTACAGAGAAGAGTGCTTCTCAACCTTTCGCATCTTACTTTCCCTGCAATCATTCTCTGAAAGAATCTGGGACCCACCATGATAGAAACAAAAAGTCTGCTTTTTCTGAGAAAGATTTTTTATGTTAACAGGAATTCTGTTATTTATTTATCTATTTATTTATATTTATTTATTGCATATATACCCCACCCTCCCAGCCATAGCTGGCTCAGGGCGGCTTACAACAGGATAAAACTACAATAAACAGTATAGTGATCATAAAACCATATAACAATTACAGCATTAAAAGGTGCTAACAATAAAGGTAAAATCTTATTAAACAGATAATAGTTTAGCATTACATTTAGGATGGCGCTCAGACTTCCGTGCCATCCTGGTGATCGATCTCGATCTTGGGCCGCGGTCACTCGGCCCTTAAATGCGGGAGGAAGGGCTATTTCCTCCCGCATTTAAAGGGGCCGTCCACAACGGCCGCAGCAAGTCCCGCTGCGAAGCGGGCTCAAATGTGGGTTGCTCCCGCATTTTCCAACCCTGGGAAAATCAACAGTTTTCCCGGGTGTTGCGGGAGGAACCCGCATTTGAGCCATCTGGCCAGCCCTCTCTTGCAATCATTGTGAGAGCAGGGCTGTCCAGATGGCCCCCCCCCACCATTCCCCCCCCTTTTACACTTGGGCGCTTGGGCAGTCAAGCGCCCAAGTGTAAAAGGGGAAAACCCCCCCACCAAACTTACCAGGTGGCTGGCGGGTCCTTTTCCGCCACTTCCGCTTCTGCCGCGGCTGCCTCTTCCGCGGCCGCTGTTTCTGCCGCCTCTTTGCGGCCGCCGCCACCTCCACCTCCGCGGCCACCTTCGCAGCCGCCATTTCCGCCGCCTCTTCTGCGGCCGCCGCTGTTTCCACGGCCGCCTCTTCCACGGCTGCCACCGCTGCTTCTGCCGTGACAGGGGTTGGGATGTAGACATCCCAACCCGCGGTAGAAAAATGCGGCCCCTTTTAATCCGGGAGCCCTCCTGGATTTAAAGGGGCCGTGTGACCGCAGCCTTATATTGTGTGGGTGGCTCAGGCTGCCTCAAAATTTCAGGTGACAGGCATTCCCTCTGAGCCGGCTCCTAATTAAACACCTGGCGGAATAGCTCCATCTTGCAGGCCCTGTAGAACTGCATAAGGTCTTGCAGGCCCCTGATCTCCTCCGGGAGCTAGTTCCACCAGAGAGGAGCCGCCACTGAAAAAGCCCTAGTTCCTGGTTGAAGCTAGCCTGGCATCCTTTGGTCTGGGGAGGGCGAGTCGATGTTGAGACCCTGAGCGCAGTAGTTTTACTACTAGCATACTAAAAGGTCACATTTGGATAATTAGTAGCCGATAGGATTGGCAAGAGAGAGCATGTCACACTTCCAAGTGCATGTGGGGATTGAGGCAGTGTGAATTCTTAATAATTTGTATGAAAATCCTACCTTTTACCTGGACTACTTCCGAGTCTCACTGCTGCTAGGACACATAGTATTGGTTGAGAGCCACTCACATAGAATATGGCAGGGGTGGCCAAATTTGCTTAAAGTAACAGCCACATAGAATAAACATCAGATGTTTGAGAGCTGCAAAAAAATATTACACAAATATTTTTATTGAAAAACATGCAAATTTGCTTTTTATTAATATTAAATTAGACTGTGTGAAAGAGCTACATGCGGCTCCCAAGCTGCAGTTTGGCTATCCCTGGAATATGGGTTGAATTAGGAGGAAACAAGGCCTGCTCTTTTTCTTGTCTTTCACCCATGCATACATGCATTCTTGCTTTGGATGAGGAAGGGGCGTGCTATTCACTCTTTCCCTGTGCATCAAAGGTGGCATTTGCCTCTTCCAGGAAAGCATAGCGGTAACTATATTTTTCCTGTACGGTGCAAGTTACAAGTTGAGGTGGTTTACTTTGGTAAAGCAGCAGAGGAAAAGTATCCCTGACTTGAGCTCTCCTGATCTGCTATGAAATGCTGTAATTTTGCACAAGGTGCCATTTTGTGACTGGCTCCACTGACTGAGCTTCTATTTTGTAATTTGTCGCTCCCAAGCTTTTTGAAAAATATGCAGGAACTCCAAGAAACATGATGTCTACTTTCCCTTGATATAGATGCCAGAAAGCAAGCAAGCAAACAACAATAAAACCCTGTTGAAAGTTATATCAGCACAGGCGCTAATAACTTAACTAGCAGAAAATTCCACCCAAGATAATTATAATTATAGATAATAATTATAATTATAGATAATCATCACTAAAGGGGCTTTATATCAAATTGAGGAAAGGTAGAATTTTAAACTTTTAGATCAAGATTTTCTATTACAAAAATGGTTCCGCTGTACCACATTACCTTGTCCATCTCTCAGACATTATTGAATCTAACATTGGTTTTATGTTTTCATTTACAGTCAAGGGCTGTATTCACCCAGAAATTCATAATGGAAGAAAAACCACGTCTAAATTGCTCTTTAAACCCAGGGAAACAACCACATTTGAATGTGCCCCTGGTTACATTCTGCAAGGAAATAATAGAATTGAATGCCAATCTGACAGCACATGGGATCTTCCTGTGCCTCTCTGTGTCAGGGGTATGTATCTCTGTGTTAGATTTCACCCCACTCTTGACACATAATCATGCTTTTTTTTTTGGGTAATACTTACTGGTACTGAGAACTTACACCGGGGGTGGTGGTCTTCCAAATCCTGAGCGGGGAATTGGTGGAAATCAGTGCAACATTATATATGAGTACCAGCATCTTTTTAAAAAGCACTTCATGTAATTCATTACTGTAATGTAGTAACAATATTATGAATTATTGCTATTAAATTGAAGCAACAACTTTATCTCATTCTGTCTAGATATTTCTTAACTAATGAATAATTAAACTGTGAAATTCAATGCCAATGGACATAGGGATGGCCACAAATATAGATAGCTTTAAAAGGAGTTAGACAGATTCATGAGGAGAGGTCCATCAGTGGTTACTAGCCATGATAAACTAAAGGGAATCTACATGTACAGAGGCAGAAAGTCTCCCGACATCTGTGCTACGAGGGCAGCATCAGGTGAAGGCCTCAGCCTCTATGTCTACTTTATTTTACCCTCAAAATCCAGCAGGCTTTACTATTGTTCTTAATTTTTATCATGACCCTTATATAGATAACTCCTTCATTAATTTTGATTTTCAGCAACTGGCTGCATTCTCCCACAGATTTCTGGTGGCAAAAAGGCAAAAGTAGAAAACATGTTTCAGTCTGGAGATAATGTGACTGTTCAGTGTGAGGATGGCTATGTCTTGGAAGGGAGCCCATATATTCAGTGTCAACATGATTTTGCGTGGGATCCTCCTGTGCCAGTTTGTAAACCAGGTGAGCAAATGGCAAAGGGTAGTCTGTCTCTGGAGATGATGAAGAATTACCATTTAATAGACCGATTCGTAATGATGACAGGAAGCATCTGAGAGTATAAGAAGGAGTAGATGGATTTCATCCCCTCTGGGTTGTATTTTTCCACTTAGCATATGGCTGATTAGCCTGTGGCTTGGGTGTTACATTCACGGGGGGGGGGGGGGGGGCGTTTACAGCATTGTCTGAACAGAAACAAAAAGGTCTGCAGACATAGTTGTAGTATAAGCCTGAATCTTGGTTGCTTTTTGCCCTGCACTGCTGCCCTGTTCATAGCACAACATTTTTCATACCAGATACTAGGTTTGCCAGGGGGTCAGCAAGATTATTCCAGGGGTCCATGAGTCCATTACAAAGACAGGGAGGTGGGCCTTCTCATGCTTATTGAGCTAATGCAAAAATAGATCTCAGTTTTCTAGGATTGTGAACAGTCACTCTCCAGGAATGGGAAAGAAAGGAACCAGTGTGGTTATTACCTAAACTGGACCCAGTGAAGGGGAAATTCACTTTTTAAAAGGTTGCAGAAAGGAAAAACATGAGACCTTGTAGCCCATGTACACTAGAGTAGATCTCAGTATGAGTACCTCAAAATTAAATTTTGGAAAGAGAGAGAGAGAGAGATCGTAATCACAATCACACAACTTTATTGTATACAAAATTAAAAGAATGAAAATGTAGAGCACTAAGCACCTGAGAGCTGATTCCCTAAGCAGTCACATATGCACAAAAAAGATGGTGCACTTTATAGAAGTGAGAAGGGAGGAAAATGGAAAGATTTAGGGAAGGGACATTCAACCTTAAATCCAGAGCTTAGGGTCTAGGGAAGTCAAGGGGTAGATGCAGCAGAGGTCCAAGATGGCAGAGTATTGAGGAGGAAAAGAGGTGTCTGTGAAGTGGTTGCAGGGGTATCCAGATAGTGGGAGAACCTGGCACACAATCCACAGACTTGGGATGGTTTTTTATGGGGAAAGGTCCCCATTGGAACCCATTTTAGTAGGGAAACACCTGCCATTCCAAGGAGGAGTGAGTGTTGGTTTTAATATATTGTCAAAGAACTGGGCTTGAATGATGGGTTTAAATCTCCTCTTGATGGCTCATCCTCTGTGGATTGGATGTTAGGCTGCCTTTATTAATGGATAGATTGGATGAGGGATACTTAAGGATTTCCTAACTGTCTATGCCTAGAAATGGTTTTCATTGCCTTGATGAAGTATCCCTGAGCCCGCTTGCAGGGAGGGCAGGGTAAAAATGTGATAAACAAACAAACAAATACATATGGTATTAGGCATGCCTTGGAGCTGGGCAGACACCTCTGGGGAGTGCCAGGATACTGGGTGATGATCTTAGCACTTAGCACTTTTTTGTTCTTGAGCAAGAAATGCCACGGAGCTGGGGTTGGGAATAGCACTTAATCAGTTTTTAATTCCAACACACCCTTCCTCTTCTTTCCTGAGACTTTCCAATGTCATGGCTGAACCCAAGTGCCCTTATGAGACTCCCCAAGTTTCAGATCCCCTGGCACTTGGCTCTAAAAGGGCCTATTAAAACAACTAAATCCAAAATAAAAGGGGGACCCTACTGTTTAAAAGGTCTCAGCTGGAGGAGGGGGCAGGGTCCTCACATGGTATAATGATTAGAGCATCAGACTAGGATCTGGGAGACTGGTTTGAATCGCCACTCTGCCATGGAACCTTGCTGAGTGTCCTTGGTTCAGTCACACACAAGTCCTGGCTTAATCTACCTCACAGGGTTGTTGTGAGGATAAAATGAACAATATGAGAATGATATAAGCCACTTCGGGTCTTCATTGGGGAGAAAGGTGCTGTATAAATGAAGTCATTAAGCAAATAAATAAATCTGCTCCTCTCTTTTAAAGGGCAGGAGCTTACAGAGCCTCTACTACTTATAGTCACTTAGCTTCTAGATCATCTCAGAGCACGAAGCAGAAAATACATTGATTGGTTGCTGGCTTCCATTCTCTCAGCCCTAGGAACTTTTATTGGCTGAGTGACACCAGTGAGCCCTAATACATAGGCTGATTTTACATGTGCATTTTTGTAACAGCTTCATTCCAGCGCTCCCTGCACCGGTAACACATTGATGTCAAAGCTGTTGTAGGGGAATGCCCACATCTGATTGAACTGGAGTGAAAGGGGTCATTCTTTTGAAATGCTGTTAAGAACAGGATTTGTTTACAGAGGTGTGAAGCCAGCTTGAGAGCTAGAGGGCAATTAGCAGATATGGACAGTTGAGAAGGAATGCAGATTCACACTTGAAAGAGATGTGGGTGAGTTTTTTTGGAAGTAGAATGATTACAGCAGGAAAGGCAGATGTAAAACCAGCCATAGTTACTTCAGGTGTGAAACTGAATTGGTTTTCACTATTTTTCAGTGTAAAGGATTTCACTTTATGTCCATAGTCAAGTGAAGCAGAACTTGGGTCAGAGAGCCCTATGTATTCAGGCCCTGCGGAATCAGAGACTCTTTTATAGGCTCTGTGTAGCCAGTAAAAACATTTACTTAAATTTGTTTTTAACAGTGTAGCTGGTAATGTTTTTGTAGGGCATGTGTGAGACATACTAATTAAAGAGGAAGCTGGCTAGCCACATGGCGGATTGATGTGAAGGGCTTGGGGGTTTATGAATGTTTTAAGGCAAAAGGAGGCCTCCCAGATTGCTCATGTTTGAGATTCAGTACTCTAGAGGTCAAATGATAGCAAGGTACAGAGTTGGGGAGCTACATATATAGCTGCACAGTCTGTATCAAATAAGCTTATTTCATACTTGTTGAAGAGGCTGGTTACCATTGACTTCGCAAATACAACATCATAGTTCAATGCAGCATTGAGAGGGCACTGATCAGTTGATTGATAAGAGAGCTGTCATAATACATATGTGGGTGTCCCATGTACAAATAAATAATTTTCAATATTTCAAAAAGTTTCAGAGAGTTTTGAAGATATCTGAAAAATAAATAGTTTCTTTGTATTGCTTAAGGACAGGACAGATACTGATGGAAACTTTTAATCAGATATGCACCTTTGATTTCCTCCCCTCCCCAATCTCAAAAACAACCCTTCCATTTTATTTTCCACTTTAGGTTTTTATCTCTTGGCTTCAATAAGCTTTGGTAAGTAATTTCTAGTAAGCCCTTTGGAATCATGTAGAATATAAGATGGTTGCCAAGCTCCAGATGGGGCTTCCCAGATTTACAACTGATCTCCAGCTGACAGAGGTCAGTTATCCTGGAGAAAATAGCTGCTTTGAAGATGGACCCTCGGCCAACATACCCTGCTGAGGTCCCTCTGCTACCCAAACCCCACCTCCATAGGCTCAATCCCCCAAATCTACAGGTTATTTCCCAACCTGGAGTTGGCAGCCCTGAGGTGGATACCCTTGTATTTGATTTGAGTTTATAGGTACACTATAAAGTAAATAAATATTATTAAGCTAATTCCATTGGAGCTGATTTTCTGCTCCTTAGTTTGCAATGTGTTGTATCCAACAATCTGTGAGTAGAGAATTTTATACCTTCAAACAGTCCATCAACCCCCCTCCCAAAAAAATTCTGCTTCTGTGGGCTGGGGGAGGGGGTGGGAAGCTGCAGGCAGAGAGGTAAATTGGTGAAAATAATTTAGCCATCTTATCCACTGTCTCAACTGGATATATAAATATTTGGTGCCTTATTTCAACTTCAGCAGATCCAAACTTGTAATACAAAATATTCATAGGAAGCTTGTTCTTTGACACTGTTGTTCTAGTTTTATTCATTTGTTCTTATGTATTAACTATTGTTAGCCACCTCAAACAAACAAAGATAAAGGATGGATACACATTTTTCAATTACATAAATACCCCATCAGCCCATCACCCCTTAGAGTTCAGTGATGCAAGCGTATCCCCATTTTTCTTTTGATATTTCTCCTTCCCCCAGTGTGACACTCCCCCCCCCAGTCAAGGCCACATTGCTCCTGCTCCACCATGACCTTCCCTGCAGGGGAAGACCTGCAAAGTCTCCGATTGGAGAAGGGCTGGGGGTTGCACCACCTCATTCCTCTGCCTTTCTGTGCCCTCTGCTCTTCCACGTTACCTGGGCATGGATCCTTCATCCTCCCTGGCCTGCTAGAGATTCTTCCTAAACAGGCTACCCTTCCAGTCTCCTCCCCTGGCTTGCTCCTCCCCTCTATGCCTTCATCCAACCAGAAGTGCCCTGAAGCACTGTCTCAGCTGCCTCTCAGGTTGCTCCCTTTCCCATGCAGAGCTTCATGATGTGACTGGAACTACCTGGCTGCCAAACTCTTCTTACTGTAGCACCTGGATTCTGCAGCCCCACCCTGCCTGTTCTGGGTGCTTCCTAGCCTGGATAACATAGCAACCAGTTGTGTTGTGCCAGTATACATTGAAATGGAAGTTACCAGTCCATACATACAGCATAATAAAGGTGTTTAACCAATTCAAAGACCAAACTGGAATAACAAACTTAGTTTATATGGTTACCATTTGTTTGGGTTTATTTCTGGGGGCAGGGAACGTAGTGAAGGAAATAAATATATCAAAATGAGAGGCTGATGGGCAGATATACCCTTCTTAACTGTGGAATGCTGAGGGTAAAGAGAGTGGACCTTACTACCTGGTAGGGAAGTTTAGAATATTAGCCCTTTGTTGAAATCCTAAAATGTCCTCCTTTGATTCCTCCTTTGCTTTCTGACAGGATCTCTGGTTGGTTTCCTGCTGTTTTTGGCTATTTCTGGTATTATTTGGATGGCTGTCTCTAAGAGAAACAAAGCGTAAGGCACTTTCCTTCATTTGTCTACATTATTTGCACAGTTGAGTAATAAGTTAAAAACAAAACCTATGAGTTGTTTAACATTCAGAGCAGCTTAAAAGATTGGCAGAAATTGTCTTAATTCCTATGCAAAGGAACATGATGTGCTTAGATTGTACCACAGCCCCAATCTCAGTTCAGATGCTAAAGTCATTTTGACTTTTTCTGCATCAGACACTTGTTCTGTATTTTCTAAGTGGCCATCCTGCTTCTTGCTGAAGTGCTGTCACGATTCTGCTTCCTGGTGGGTTGTTTTCAGGCTTTCCCTTGCACATGATCAGGTAGAGGATTGCATTTTAAGAACATAAGAGAAGCCAATGTTGGAGCAGGCCAATGGCCTATCCAGTCCAACACTCTGTCACACAGTGGCCAAAAACATCAGGTACCATCAGGAGGTCCAGCAGTGGGGCCAGGACACTAGAAGCCCACTCACTGTTCCCCCCCCAAGCACCAGGAATACAGAGCATCACTTGCCCCAGATGGAGAGATCCTATCTATGCCTTGTGGCTAATAGCCACTGAGGGACCTCTGCTCCACAGGTTTATCCAATTTCCTCTTGAAGCCGTCCATGATTATAGCTGCCACCACCTCCTGTGGCAGTAAATTCCACATGTTAATCACTCTTTGGGTGAAGAAGTACTTTCTTTAATCCGTTCTAACTTGACTGCTCAGCAATTTCATTGAGTGCCCACAAGTCCTTGTGTTGTGAGAAAGGGAGAAAAGTACTTCTTTCTCTACCTGCTCTATCCCAGGCATAATCTTATAAACCTCGATCATATCACTACTCAGCCATCATTTCTCCAAGCTAAAGAGCCCCAAGCGCTTCTTCATAGGGAAAGTGTCCCAACCCTTTTATCATTCTAGTTGCCCTTTTCTGTACTTTTCCCAGTGCTATATCTTTTTGGAGGTGTGGTGACCAGAACTGTACACAGTACTCCAAATGAGGTCACACCATCCATTTATACAGGGGCATTATGATACCGGCTGATTTGTTTCAGTTCCCTTCCTAATAATCCATAGCATAGTGCTGGCCTTTTTCATTGCAGTCACACACAGTCTTGACATTTTCATTATCTACTATGACTCCAAGATCTCTCTCTTGGTCAGTCTCTGCCAGTTTGGGCCCCATCAACATGTATTTATAGTTAGGATTTTTGGCTCCAATGTGCATCACTTTGCACTTGGCCACATTGAACCCCATTTGCCACACTGATGCCCACTCGCCCATCCTCGACAGATCCCTTTGGAGTGCCTCACATTTTAGTTCCATTAGTGCTTTCATCACTGCAGAGGTGGTGAAATGTTGCACTTTTTTTTCCTTTTGCACATGTGCTGTATCAATGCAGCAGGATAATATGAGGTGGTGTTTTTAGGACAAGAGTTCTGCCTCTTCTAGGCTTATGGCTACATTTTTAACAGCCCAGCTTCCCCACCTCCAAGACAAACAAACCTGTGCATGTTTACTGGGATCCCTATGAAAGCAGGAGAGGGAGGAAGGACCCACTGTACACTTTCTCTTAAAGGGGAAGATCAGAGGGAAGGAGTGGTACCTAACCTCTTCTCTGCTTGCCTATCCTCTCCTGCTGTGATGCCAAAATACTATTACTTTACAGTAGACAGTTATTTGAATCCTAAACCCTTTTCTATGATTGATTGATAGCATTGTTTTTTCTCCCTATCCATTCAGCCAATACACCCCTGCAAATAGCAAAGAAATATACACTGACAGTTCAAATGGTAGAATATAATATCCTCTAATTCATGACTCTGGAAACGTTTTCACAGTAATGGGTAAGAATTTGTTGCATATCCTTTTGTTCAACTTCAAATTTTGTTCACTGTGTGGTAAAAACTGTCTTAAGTACTATAAAAACTGTCTATAAATACTATAAAATAATGTGTAAAACTTATCATTATAGCTAATAATAAAGCGAATGGCTCATGCCAGTCACAAAAGCAGCAAAACCAGATTTATCTACCTGTCAGGCAGGAGGTTCTACATAGAGTAAAACTTTACTGCTTACACACCTGGACAAGGGCTGTTGAGCTTACATAAGACTTATTGTCAAACCACATTACAAAGGTAAACCTGCTTTGGGGAGGGCGGTGGCTCAGTGGTAGAGTATCTGCTTGACATGCAGAAGATTTAGGTTCACTGCCTAGCATCTCCAGAAAGGATCAGGTCATAGGTGGTGTGAGACAGTCTCTCTGCTTGGGACCTTGGAGAACCTCTGCCAGACTGAGTAGACAGTACTGACTTTGATGGACCAATAGTCTGATTCAGTACAAGGCAGCTTCATGTGTCTTTGTGTACAAATAAAGTGTCTCTAGGCAGTTGAAGGGAGTCCCTGGCTGGGTAGTTGAAGGGAGTCCCTGGCTGGGTAGTTGACTGGCAGTTGAAGGGAGTCCCTGGCTGGGTAGCTGAGTGCAGTCATCAAAATGGCTTCACAATATTCCTCAGATGTCCATATGTTGGCCAGCCACAGAACACACCAACAATATCTTGGCTTCTCCAACAAAATGCAGCACCATCTCTCTCAGTACCAGCTCTGGAAGCCTCCAGTCACTGAATTCTAGTTCCATGGAAGCTGCTCTCCAATACAGAGTTAGACAAGACAGTTTCTTTTCAAAGCAGAGCAATAGCCATCAGTTATCAAACCAAAGTAGGACATCCTCTTAGTTCACTGTTGCAGTATTACGCACTTTGGTTGGTTCCATGTTTGGAAGATTCTGTTTTGCTCTTATTGCCACTGAAAATGTAACAGAGCCTCCACATGGAAATTTCCCCCCATGCCTATCATTTCACCTTCTAATCTGCAGTTGGCTTTTTGCAAAATTTTTGTTTTAATTGGTAGTAGAGTATTGCTATAAGATACTATTGCTATATATACTACTGATAGTTAAAGGGAAAGGTTTTCCTTGCTCGAAAGCCAGTCGGATCCGACTCTAGGGTGCAGTGCTCATCTCCGTTTCCAAGCTGAAGAACCAGTACTGTCTGAAGAGTTTTCTGTGGTCATGTGGCCGGCATGACTAAACACTGAGGCATACCGGAAGCTGTTACCTTCCCACCAAAGTAGTAACTATTTATCTACTTGCAATTTCTTGTTTTCGAACTGCTAGGTTGGCAGGAGCTGGGGCCAGAGACAGGAGCTCTCTCTGTCATGCAGGTCTCAAACTGCCAAGCTACTGACCTTCTGGTCTGCAGCTCAGCGTCTTAACCTCTGAGCCACCGTGGCTTCTAACACACTACTGATAAACCCCAGCAAAAAGCCAACAAAGTGAGGGGGGGCAGGTGTGAGGGTAAGTGGAGAGAAAAAAGGTGCCAGATGTGAGCAGAGAAGTGCACACTCTCCCTAAACCTACTTTGAGTACTGTCTTTAAGGAAAAATCCAAAGCAAATTGGGAACACTGCAGAGCAGAGCCAGGGAAAACCCAGAAGGTGAGCAATTTCACACTAGGGACCTGAAGTATCTTACAAAAAGTAGAAAAGTGTAATTTAAAGAAAAAGAAAGAAGTGCATACAACACAGGCCCTGGGCTGCTCCTGAGTCCACTGGGCTGAACCAGTCAGGGCCACAGGCTGTGAGCTATGAGTTAAGGGTCAAGAGCCTTTCAACCTGCACTGAAAACTCACGCCTCTGGCCATGCCTGTACTAAATGCCTCAGCAAAAGTAGAAACAAAAATCTCCCCAAACTTTTTGCCATTCCCTAAGAGGCCTTCTTAAAGAGGCCTGATCTGTTAACACATACAAAAGACTGTGTGATGTAGTCATTAGAGCTCTGGGCCACATTTGCAGAGATCCAGCTTAAGTCTTCACATCCATTAAGTTCACTGGATGACTTTTAACTAATTACTCTCTCAGTCTGACCTCCTTCACAAGGTTATTGTGAGAATAAAATAGGGGAGGGGAGAACTTGAGCTCCTTGGAGAAAGGAGGAGATAAAATAGTAACAAAAAGCAGGGGCTTCTGCATGGTTGGTGGTCTCTCCAGGTGTGCTGAAAAATGGACCATTAGCCAAAAAGAGGAATAACATCCATCCCCTCCCACCTGCCTAATGAGGATTGAATATGCTCCAGGAGGCGAAGAATTTCCAAAAGCAGTTAAAGGGAGGAAGGGAGGGATGAAAGTTAACCTACACATTTGGGGGTGAGGATTTCCAAGTCAATTCCACCCATCAATACTCCTCCCAGGTCCCCAGCTTGTAATTTGGACATGAGTTTGAACAGAAAGTGATTTTTGCCGCATTCCCAAGTAATACCGATTGTTCAATAGCTGGTGCATGTTTGTTGTGGGTGCCAATCTCTGAACCTCAAGAAAAACATTGGTCTTGATCCAGGGAAATACATACTTATAGTATTTCTTTCTATATGAAATAGGAATGCATAGTTTTTTTTAACTTTCATTTTTTCCTTCAGACGCAAAAACATTTAACTTGTTATTGACCCTGGGCGTTTTCTCACTAGCTTTCCCCCGCGGTTTACACCGAAGCTAGCACCGGAGCTTCTGGTCAGTTTCCCACCATTTGCTCCCTGCTCACAATTTCCTCCAGAGTGTCACTGCACTGCTCCGGAGCTTCCCTGGAGCAAGAAAATCCTGTTCCAGCAGGTGGTGGGAAACTGACCAGAAGCTCCGGTGCTAGCTTCGGTGTAAACCGCGGGGGAAAGCTAGTGAGAAAACGCCCCCTGTGTTTTGCTTTTAAGGCAACTTGCATCGAAAGTAAATGACCTGTTGTAATCCACAAATCCTGAAAAGCTATGACCATTGAGTGACTATTGTTTTAATTAGTCAAAAAGCAGTATGGATTTTCCCCAGCATTTCCCTATGGACTTCAGGGAAAGCAACAAATGTTGGATCAACTTGTCACAACAAAAGTACTTGTTACTGCCGACCCAGAAATATATTGGTAGTTCTGCTAACTGCACAAAAGTATTACCTGTTCTACTGCTGTTGGGCTCTACTTAGAACCTTTTAAAGTCCCTACTTTTAGAAGGTTAAAGATTATATTCTGGAATGAGACTATGAATTTTGATTTATTTATTCCATTTCCCTACCCTTCAAAACTAGAGAAGAGCAAATTTATTTATTTTATTTACAACAGAATGAGTCAGTACAATCAACAGTCTGGGACATTCAATGAACAATGCAATCGGAATTAGGGCTAGAGAACCAACCAGAATTGTTGCCATACGGCCACTTCATATGGCACTATTAAAGACTTAGATGTGACTGTTTTGCTGAACTGTGAAAAGTGTGTCAAGGCAATGAACAGAACTGTAGCCCAAGAACAGTGCCCTATACTGGACTATGGAATGTACTATGGCCAAGGGAAGCATGCCAAGCCAGATGTGGACCCCAGGGGCTACAAGAAGCCTCCTGCCCCTGCATCTTCGCAGCCATGCCAGCACCAGGATGCAGACGAGCAGCCCTGACCTCCATACATGCAGAAAGAACAGCAGATCACAGAAGCCATGCTCTGCGAAAAGGACAAGATGTTCCTGAAGCCATGAGAAGCTCCTTTCTCCATCACACAGGCATTCCCCCCCCTTCATGGAAACCACGAAACACAGATTCCTGTCCTGAGTCAGCCCAAGACAAAAGGATGTGCCCAACAACCAACAATAGTGAGCCATCAAGTCTTCCTGCCACCCATCAAGATAATGCAGCTGTTAAACACCTGATCATTAATCCAAAGCACCGGCCCTGCAATGTGATTGGTGCTCTTCTTTCTCCCCTTTGTCTCAACCCCTTCGCCCAGAGGTGCCACTCCCAGCCCAAACCATTACTTGCAATTGCCCAACCATTAATCCCCTTTTCTGCCCCATTCATAGTTTAAGTTTTGTTAATATCTCCTGGGGACCAGCTGACCTCTTGAGTTCTAGTCTCAGCTCACATTTCGGGTATAAAAGGAGAGCCCTTTCTGGGTTCTCTCTCTTGCTTTTGACTCTCCTATCCCTACCCTATCTTGCTGGTGCCATTCCTGCGCAGTTTAGAA
Source organism: Lepidodactylus listeri (assembly GCA_029233225.1). Lineage (NCBI taxonomy): Eukaryota > Metazoa > Chordata > Lepidosauria > Squamata > Gekkonidae > Lepidodactylus > Lepidodactylus listeri. The sequence continues at coordinate 63,908,293 of JARCFY010000002.1, read as the reverse complement.
TCTTCCCACATATGCTGCTGGTCAATTCATGGCCCCTTCCCTCAGTTTATTCCCTTTTTGCTGCAGGATCATCTCATCTTGCCAGACAGGTAAAGTATCACCCCATCAATGATACTTCCTGCTTATGCAAATGTCTCTATTTTTCTACTCTTAATTCTTAGTTCTGTATTGTATGAGTGAATGCTTGATTTTATGTTTGTATGCTTGAAGAACCTTCAGTAAAGAAATCACTACTTTAGTAATCTAGCCTCAGCGTCTGTTCCTGGGTACTGGGAATTCCAACTCCTATATACATAGGTTATGGTACTGAATTTAACGCCTGTTGCCATTTAACATTCATAATTCTCCCATTTATTAATAAACAAGGCAGTTTGGCTAACAGAAGTCTAAAAACAGAACTGAAGCAAAGCATAAGTGACGGCACATTAAATGATGAAAAAAATGCAGCTTGATCCTAGTTGCAGCAAGCTATACTCAGTAGTATAGACCCCAGTTCTGAATAATTTATCCAAGTAACTTTTTGAAACATTAAGACAGTGCAACTCTATTGCCTGTGTAAAAAAGCCCTCTTGAATAATTCAGTCGTACATAATTTGCAGAAAGCCAGGAGAGTGGGAGTCTTCCTGACCTCTTCAAGCAGGCCATTCCATAAGGTGGAGACCACAACGGAGAAGGCACATGAAGTGAAGGCTTTCTTTTAAAATTTGAAATATATAATATACCTTTCATCAGACTCCTGAATATTTTCTCCCCCTCAGCTGTTGTCTTGCCTACTTACCTTGGAAATGTCCATGTGAGATATATTCTATGCCAGGGGTGCCACTTGCTTCCTCTGCCTTACGGCATTTTTAAAATGGGAAAAAAAGCAATCCTGGGTACAGAATTGTATTTTCTCATAATGCCCCATTTTATGAACTATGAAAAAATTCATTTCAAAAACATTACTTGACTTTCCAAGAAATAAATCTATGGACAAAACATGTAAGGTGAAGAATCTATGAGGAACTTCTGCCTGAAATATTTTCATCTGCATTTAGATTCTGTTTTCCCCTTCCTAAGACAAGAATTGATAGGGCAAAAGACTAACTATTTATTTCAACTATTTACGAAGAATGGGGTCGATCAAGGGGAGGTGGGCAATCTTGGGTGGATTCTAGAACTCAATGCAACTCTGGTGCATTTTTAGGGATCTGCATGTTTAAAAAGGATGCTACTAAGTTGCATAGATGTTTGGGTGGACTCGTTTACCTGTTGCCCCATAACAGTTTGTATGCAGGGTTACAGGTGCTATTATTAGCAAGGACATGCTGCATTGATATTTCCCATGAATCAAGACCTCATTCTTTCTTTCCTGGCAAAGTTCAGCATGCTGGCTGCAACCTAAAGCCCTGAACAGCTTGAGAACAGGATATATTAAAGATGTTTGTCCCCAAATAAAGCTACTCATTTACTGAAATCTTCAGACAATTCTGTGTTCATTTTGCCAGTGGCATTATAGTGGTAGTGGTGACCAAAGATAGGGTCTTGACTACTCCTTTGGAGTACCCTCCCCCATTGAGGTCACCTAGCATTTAAGTATCAGGGAAACCTGTTTATTTAATTGGTTATAGGTTGAGTTGATCTTCATGTTTCTGATTGTTTTTTTATTATCTGCTGATTTTGTTACATTTTAAAATAATATTTTAGTGTAAATATTATTTTAATTGCATTATGTTTTCTTGTGGACTTTTTATTTATTCCAACAAATAAGACTTGACATAGATATAAAAAGAATTGTACGGTACAGTAAGACTAAATCTTAAATTACATATATACATCAAACCTAAATCTTAAAAAAGCTATATTGCATCTTGAACTCAAAGGACCCTAAGTGCCAAATTCGTTGAACCATTGAATAATTGATATCTAACTTTGAAATTTGCCTAGGTATTGAAATTGTTTCTACTAAGACTAGTAAAAGTTTATAATACATTATACATAGGAACAACCACAAATAGAGGTCTTACACAATCACAGCAAGTGATTCTTCTAATATACCATAGTACTAACCATATGGGTAGAGTCAAATAATTCTTTCAGATTGTGAATGAATTTTATTTATTTATTTTTCAAATTTATATCCCGCCCTCCGTTCATTTGCAGGTGAATCATATGTACTTATTTAAAGCATTTCTATGCTGCCATCATGATTCCCAAGATGGCGAACATTAAAACATTTCAAATATTAAAAATAGCATTAAAATATTTAAAATATCACTATCATTTTCTAATAGTCAGGTGTGGCCCAATTTGAGGACAGTTAAATTAAAAACAGTTAAATTAAAAAATCAGGCCCACACTGACAGGAAGGAAATTTCTCTCTACAGAAAAATCTAAAAATCTGGGGGAGGGGATGGGGGGTGTAAATCCCACCTACCCTCAGAAGATGAGCATTGTCTGCACATATGTAGACAATGCTTCTTCGTTGGAGCAGTGAAGGGGAATTGCCCATCTTCAGGGTCATCACTTCAGTTACCCTTCCAAAATGTTCACTTTGGCTCCTCATTGTTGAGAATGAGGGAGTGGTGTTGGAGTTGGGCGAGTGAGTGTGGAGGCACCTTCTCACATACTCACCTGCCTCCAGCACCCTTGTTTCACTCTCACCAGTCAGCAGCCAAGGACAAACACTGGGAAGAGATGCATAATCCGCAACATTTTATTGCTGGTCCCCACTGGTATATTCTAATAGCCAAGTGTGGCCCCATCTATGGAAATCTGTGGATCAGGGCCATACTAACCAAAGATTTTTCTTCAAATTTGGGAGAAAAATTCTGCAGAAAAATCTGAAACCTTCAAAAAAGGAGAGCTTTTAAAATCCCCCCAGAGGAGTAGTTCTCTGTGCATGAGGAGACAGTGACTCCTCTGTCTGAGCTGCTGAGCTGTAAGAGGGACACTCCCTGCATAGCAGAGCCTGGCATATCTCCTGGCCTGGCTACCACCCCCTCCCCTTCATTCCCAGCTGGCATGGAGGTGGGCAGGTTGGTGAGAGGGAGAGCCTCTGCTATTCCTCCTCCCATGGCTATCTGGATGGCTCCACGGGATCTGGGAGGGGTAGGGTGCTCCCGGGGCCACCAAAGGTGCATGGCATGACCTGGCCACTGGCAGCTTCAGAAGCCAAAGCAAAATCAGGAGCTGCAAGAGGCTCCCAGGGTCTGGCAGAGGTGAACTCTGTGGCTCCCTGCCTCCTAACTGCTGGGTTTGCTGAGGCTGTCTGCCTTGCTGGGAAGTGGTGACTTGCAGGCAGGTGGTTGAGCTCTGGGAGTAGGCAGGTGGTATCTCTCCCTCTACCATTGCCACCCACGGAGCTCCCTGCCCCCCACCACGGGCACAGCTGGCCTGGTGTGTCTCACTGCCCCTGCTGGGCTCCCTGCCCCTCCCTGGCCCACTGGTGCTCCCTGCTTCCCTACTGTCTCTGCTGGGCTCCCTGCCTCTCCACCGTCACTGCCCCAAGCACAGATCCTTGCTCTCCACCATTGCTGTTTCCTCCAAGAACCACAAGTTCCTTGAAGGTCCCTGCTTGTATTTGCTAATAACCCATACTTAAATTTGGAGACTGAAGCCATGAATGGACCAGACAGATCTTTTGACAAAAAGGCCCAGGTTTGCAGAAAACTCTGCAATCTTACAAAAAAAAAAAAAACCCCAAAAGAGCATGATGAAAAGAATGCCTATAGGTAGTACTGTTGGCAATCACAACAGTACTGTCTATTTACTGTCAAGTATTGGTTTCTGTCAGGAAAAGAGATGGGGAGGGCCCATTCCAGGGCTGTTTTGGCCCTTGAGGGGAGGACTCAAGGAGCCAGGCCTGGCAGCAATCACTGAACGACTTGCTGCCACCCAGTTTGCATGACTCACCAGGCCTGGCTGCTTGTTCCCTGTTCTATTTATTTATATTTACATTTATATCCCACCCTCCCCGCCATTCGACAGGCTCAGGGCGGCTAACAGCACATATAAATATACATTAAAATTTCAGTTAAAACAACCTATCAGTATAAAACCGTAACTATACATAAACATAACTTATATTAAAAAGATGGAGATCTTCTGTTCTCAACTGTCAACTATCAACTGAGTGGTGCCTCCAGGTTCCCGCCTAGCTGTTAAACCTCTGTTGGTGGTGCTGTTGGTATTGTTAGTACTATTGGTAATCGGGCCAGGGCCACAATATCAATGGCAGCCAACCCATGATAGTCAGTGTGGTGTAGTGGTTAGAGTTTCAGTTAAGGATCTGGGGGGGCCCAGGTTCAAATCCCCATTCTGCCATGGTAGCTCACTGGGTGACTTTAAGCCAGTCATACATTCTCAGCCTAACTTAACTAATGGTTCTTGTGGGAATAAAATGGAGGTGGAGAGAATGATTTGTTGCATTAGGTCCCCACAGTGGAGGAAGGTTAGGTATACATGAAGTAATAATATATATATGTAGCTGAAGATGGCACAGATACAATGCAGATTGCTAGGTGGATGGGAAGAAAGCAGGGAAAGGTAAGGAGGGGGTAGAGAGGGAAATGAGGTGGCCTATGAAAGGCCTTCTGGGTTCCCCACCACACAACTGGGCTCGACTCCAACAATTGGCACTACACAACTTGGCCAGACTTTTTCCAGGGAGAGGCTGCCACAGGTAGAAAAGGAAGAAAAGCTGAAGTTGTTTTTTTTTGGGGGGGGGGGGGGAGGGGGAGAGGAGGCAGGAAAAGGGGAGAGGCTACAGGGTCCTTCAAGGAAGGGAAAGAGGAAATAATGTGGGAGGGAAAATGAGATTCCCCTTACAAGTCCTTGTGAGTTTCTGCTTGTTTAATCTGAATTTTAGCTACAGATCAGATTGAAAATGAGCTGCAATAGGCTTCAGCTCCTTTTTTCACCACTACATCAGAGAGGTTTATTGGAAATAAATCTCATTGAGGTCAAAGAGCCTTACTCCAAAACGAGTACAGAACTGCAGAAGGCTTAGTTGCAGTTGAAAGGGATAATGTGTGAAGGGTAGGAAACTGAATTGAAAATCTTTGAAAATTTCCTGCCTGAAGTCTGACAACCCATTTCTCTTGATGTCAGGCAAGACTAGCTGGTTTTATAGTAGATAAGCTTTAGGCAATGTGCTACAATGCAACACAAAGACCTATTTACAAAACAATGTGTGTATTTTGCCAGCTTCAAATAGTTGCTTCTTAGGAAGACAAGCATGCAAAGCCTGAAAAAGGTTTTGAGTCAACATTTTCAAATAAGCTTGCATGAGAAATTTAGGAGGGTAATGTCATAAAGAGGTTGTTATGGGCTTGGCTAGAAGTACGTCAGGACCAATGAATATTTAACATGTATTTAAAGTAACTGTGTGCTATGATCCGGGTCTTCCCTATCTGATTGCTGGGGACCTTTCACTATAGAGGAATAAAATGTTTACTCCTTTCCAAGCCACTTTGTCTGGGTCTCTGCTGTTGGCAAGGATTCTGAACAGGAGCTTTTGAAAAGCTCCCATCCCAGCTGGCAAGAAAGTTAATATATTTTTCCAAAGGTGCCTGCTGCCATTTTCACAGTGTGTTACAGAAAACAGTGCCACTGCAGGTACTGATAGGCACAGATTTAGAGGTCACAAAAATACAATTAGAAAATGTGTCCAGTCCACCAATTGATCATGCTAGTCATGGTAACTAAATGGAACTTCCATGTGCAGAAGCCATGTTCCTTTTCCTACAAGATGAGATAGCCACAACAGAAATAAGCTTTGGCCCCAGTGACGGATTCCAGACCTCCTGGGTAATGTAACTGGCTTCACTCGGCCGTTGGTCTACGCTAGAAGGGCCGCTGTTGTGATCTTACCCATTAGGCGCTGCTGGTACAATTATTACTCTTGCGACGGGTTTGGGACTGATAGCCAAGAAAGCTCACGTCTCCACATTACAAACTAAGAAGTATCCTGGACCTTAAAGGCAAATAGGTTTATCGAAGCATATGCTTTGGTGGGCTCCTGAAATCTCAATCACGTAATTTAACTTACGCTTGACTTCAAAGTTAACAGGTGCAGTAGGTGTCAATTCACAAAAGTCATGCTTCAGTAAACCTATTAGTCCTTAGAGTGCCACAAGATTCTTTTGCCATTGTCATTCGATGACGCCACGTCGACCCACTTCTACAATTCGTGGGGAAAACGCCGTCCTGGACGGAGTTCTGTCTCGCTTCGCAATTCGCAGCGCTGTCAAAAGAAACGCCTCTCACCGGCGACCGCCGCCATTCCCCCGCCAGATAAAGAGCCACGCGCGCGCCGAGACGCTCTCAACTGGCCGCATGCGCAGTGAGAACACCGCCCTGCTCAGTTCGCCGTCATGCAACTGCCGCTATGGGGGCCTATGTGGGCTCGACGCTTTTTGGGGCTGCTGACGTTGGTGGCGCCGCTGCGGGATTCGCTGGGTGGGTAGAAGGCGAGGCCGGTTTTCTCTTCCCCTCGCCCCGTCCCTCTGCGCCTGTGGCGTTCATCTTCCCCTTCTCTCTTAAACGCAGCGTTCTGCCCTTCCCCTGGCTTAGTCCGGCGGACGCTACTCGCATCTCAACTTTTGTGAGTTTTATGAAGATAAAATCAGGAGAAAAGAGGGTATAAATGAATATGAATGCCTGGTCACCATTAATATACTGGTGCTCCAAGAATTTGTTTCATCTTGTTTTAATGCGAATTTAAACTAGTCGAACAAATTTAGAGTCCAGTGGCACCTTTAAAGATCAACAAAGGTTTATCCAAGGTATGCGCTTTCGTGTGCAAGGCACACTTTTTCAAATACATACTATGTATTGGGACATCCTCATAATTTTGCACTGGTCCTCACCATCATGAATAATTTGGTGTCATCTGCAAATCTGGCCATTTTGCCACTAACCCCTAATTCCAGATTATTTATGAACAAGTTAAATAGTACCACTCAGAATACTATGCCTTGTGAAACACACTGCTCGCTTTACTCCTTTTTGAGAACTGTCCACTTACAACTAGTTTGCTTCTTGTTGTTTAACCTGAAGATCCCTGGCCTGAGAGATATCCGGCTGTCCTCGAACAGAGCCAGGGCCTTTTTGGCTCTGGCTCCAACCTGGTAGGACTCTCTCTGCCAAATAACAGCCATGCTCTGCGGGACCTAGGTCAGTTCCACAGTTCTGGTAAGGCAGAGATGTTCCGCCAGGCTTATGGCTAGGGTTGCCAAGTCCAGGTTGGAAAATACCTGGGGACTTTGGGGGTGGAGCCAGGAGAAGGCAGAGCTTGGGGAGGGGAGGGGCCTCAGCAGGGTATAGTGCCATAGAGTCCCCCCTTCAAAGCAGCCGTTTTCTCCAGGGGAACTGATCTCTGTCAGCTGGAGACCAGTTGTAAAAGCGGGAGATCCCCAGGCTCCACCTGGAGGCTGGCAACCCTACTTATGGCTGAAGACAGCAATGGTTTTAATCAATGGTTTAAATCATCCTGACTTCCTTCCACTACCCCCTTGAGGTAAGAAAAATTGGTTTGGGGGCATTTTCTAGAATGACTTGTGCTTGTTTCAATGTTTTAACTATTTTAACTGTATCTAAATGTTGTACGCTGCTCTGAGCCCCAAGTATTTGGGGGATGGTGGTCTAAAAATCAAATTTCTAAATAAAATAAATAAGCCAGTTTCTAATCCACTAGAGGTCCTGTCATCTTATCCCACAGCTGCTAAATTTATTCCTAAATAAGACTTTGATGAAGAACGTCAACAAAAGCCTTTGTAAATCTCAGTTTATAATCCAGTAGATCACCCTTATCCAATTTTTTAAATCTCCAAAAGACTGAAGAGACAGGCATCCCCTTTATAGAAGGCATGCTGATTTTTATTTAGTAGGGCTGATTTTTCTGTATGTTCAATAATTCTATATTTAATAGTCATTTTCATCAATTCACACATAACAGCTGTTGAGTGAACTGATCTATAAATTCCTGAATCTCTTTTAGTTCCTTGTTATAGTCTAAATCCAGAGTTATATTGGCTATCTTCTCTGTGGAAAAGAGGCCAATTTTAGGAACATTTCATACTTTTGTTAGATCAACAATTTTGGTTTTGAGTTTTCTAAGAAAAATGGGGTCCTGAACCTGGTTAGATTTTAATTTGACCTTCACCCCTAGCATTTAATCTCTTATGTCTGACTCAGTTCTTTGGACACTGTTCCCCAGAACTGCAACTGTGGCATGAAAAACAAACAGTCTTTCCACAGTTAAAGGGGATGCAAAAACCCATTAAGCCGCTCTGCAATCTCCCTCTTTTCCTTTAGCAGTCCTTTTACTTGTTTGCCATCTAAGGGCCCCAATATCTCACTGGCTTGTTTCCTGCTTCTGTTGTGTTTAAAGAAATTTATGATGTTTCTCTAAAAGTTTTTAGTAGAATGCTTTTTGTACTCTCTTTTTGCCTACTTCATTGTCAGCTTACCTTACTCGCTTGCTTGCCAGAACCCGTGCAACTTCTTGTTTGTACTTGGCTTTGGTTTCATCCTGAACAAATGCTTCTTTGTAGAAAAAATGTGTACTTTATGTCTTCTTTGACATAAATGTCTTCTTTGACATAGTTTTATGTGATGGAATCTATAACAAGATATGGCTTCTTGTCATTCTTATATACAGTGAAATAGGGGGAAAGTGCATCTGTAACAGATAATGGTATATCTTTTGTTCTCTATGTGAAAGTTCCTATATGTGAAGTGGCCCCACATGTTTTTCACATGTATTATTTTTGGTCTTGGTCTCAACTGATAGGGAAGGGCAGCTTCACTTGGTCAGTTTTTACATTGTTGTCTTGCTGCCAACACGCTAAAAATATTGTGTGGCGGTTCAGGAGCCTCCACGTTCCTGCCCTCAGCAGCTTCCTTCTCTGTCACACTCTTTTCTTAAAGATAGATCCAGTTGGTTAGCTGTGTTGGTCTGAAGCAGTACAACAAATTTAGAGTCCAGTGGCACCTTTAAGACCAACAAATGTTCATTCAAGGTATGAGCTTTTGTGTGTGTGCACACTTTATCAAATACACTTAGAATGGCAAAAAGGTTCAAACTTATAGCCAGCAAATTATCATGCAACATGATGATGATCAAGAAATATCTAAAATGCATTTAAAAACTGAGGATTTTAGTGTATTTCTTTTTCATAATAGCATATTAGAATACTGATTGTATGCAAGGGATATTAGGATGTCTGCTGATATAGCAGCATTCTTTAGAGAGGGATGTAGTGTTAAGTGCCCTTCCTGCCTGACAGGAGAGAATGAAGATTCCCAGTCAGGTCCCACAATTAGAAAAGACACCTTTAGACATTTCTCTGCTAGTTTGACATATTTATTGCTTTACAACTGTTGACCGTATAACCATAACTTGTTATTTAATGTCACTTTGCATATCTTGATCATCATCATGTTGCATGATAATTTGCTGGCTATAAGTTTGAATTTTTTTGCCATTCTAAGTGTATTTGATAAAGTGTGCCTTGCATACGAAAGCTCATACCGTGAATAAACCTTTGTTGATTTTCAAGGTGCCATTGGATTCTAAATTTGTTGTACACTCTTTTATATCCTGCTTGGACTCACAGCACCTCAGCATTGGAGATGGGAGGGGTGTTTTTTTTGCTGCTGCAGGAGGTTCCCTCTCATCACTGGGTCTCTCTTGTAAAGCCTGGAGAAAGAACTCTGGCCCATTCTGCATCTAGCATTCGCTCCTCTGTTTTACCAAACAGAAATTCCCCTCTACATTGCATGCCACCTTCACTTTATTTGATTGTTGGATTTTATTATAGCCTCCACACTGCATGCCGGTTTCACTTCCGTTGATCTCTCCTGTTTCATGGTACTGTCTGCATAGATTTATGGCCGTTTTATGACCATTCGGGGTGACTCTGCAGTCAGTATGGTGTTGGCCCGGGGGTATTTGAATGTGGTTTTGAGCTGCATCTTTTGCTGTTCCAGTGTGGGTTTGGTAAAACAACGGAGTAAATGCTAGATGCAGAATGGGCCCCTGATACCTCCTCACTGGCCTGATTCTAAGCCCCTTATGAAGCTATTACAGCAGGCTGCACATGCTGAATCAATTCTCCTGAAGTCTTGTGAGAAGTAGCAGTCTCATGAGACCTCGGGGAAATCTTAGGCTGTGCCTGCAGCCTTTCTTCCCTGTGATTGCCTTGTCTAAACTGTCAGCCACTGTTGGCAGTGATTGAAATGGGGCCTTAAAAGGCCCATACTGTATTACTGCTGTTGCAGCATCCTTTCTTCTTGCTGCTGTTGTCCTGGCAGCTGATGGGTATGATTGAGTTGGAGCCTTAAATGGCCTATACTGTGCTGTTGCTATAGCTGCCGTTCTTGCTGTCCTGGTGGGCTTCCCTGTTGCTGGTACTGTGGATTCCCAAGTGGGCTTCCCATGACTCCTTCGTAAGTCCAGGGGTGGCTCTGGCAATGGGGGTGGGCCCTTCTCCAAGATGCATGCCAAAATTTCTTGATATGGAATGCCAAAACCAGATTGCAACCCAAAAATTACTGTTGCTGCTTTAAGACCTGCACGAGAATACAAGAAAGTATTTCCTCTTTGCTTGCCTGCTGTGTAATAGAAGAACGTACCAATGGGCAGGAGAAGCTAGGGCTGCTGCTTCAGCATCAGCTTCTTTTGCATTGCTTAAAACCAGCTGTCTACAACATGGTGCTCAGTGGGGTGCAATTGAATAAATTCCAGCAGATTTTGATTTTGAACAGTAGGAGGAAAATAATAATTTGGGTTTCTCCCTAAGGTTGAGCTTCTAAGCAGGCACATAGCTGTGTACCCCTCGGCTTTGTGATGGACCCAGGCTTTTTATATCTCAAGACTTGGCAACCCTTCCCTGTTGCCACACAGGTAGAAAATAGGGGCATTCATACAAAATTCCCAAGCTAAAGGTATCAATGGAAATCACTGGCTCAGGTCATTAATGTTAAAACAAATCTGGAATTCTTAGATATTATAAACCTCCTCCTGCCCAAACAATCCACGTTGCTTTTCATCTTTGGGTATTTACCATCAGCAGCATTAGGCATCTTTCTCTCTTTTCCCCCAGAGTGTGGCATTTCTCCCTTCCAGTTAAATCCAGTTGGGTGAGTGTTACCCAGCCTCATCCAGCACAAGTCCGCTCACCCTGAAGAGGGCAGATCCCAGCTGGTGCAAGCCTAACAGAACTGCAGTTCCGGCTGCCTCATTTTTCCTCCTTCCCTCTGTTGTAGGGGATGGGGTCACAGTTCTGCTTGTAAGATGGCTGGGGGCACCTTGTTCAGTGGCCCATAGAATTATACTCCTTGCCCCACTTCACTTGAAGATGGGGGGGGCCTTTAGTGGACAGACAGTGCTAGTTCAGTTTTATTTAGTTGAAAACAGCCACTCCATCTCCCCAGAACAAAGCTCCCCCAGGCATTGATTGTTCTTCAACTCTGGGGTTTGGGAGGGGAGGAAGCCTTCCTCATTTTGTGAAAGAAAACAGTAAACTGACCTCAACAAGGAAAAATGGCAACTGCAGAATTTTCAGCAGAAAGGAGAAAAAATATTGTCAGTCACTGTGAGAGTAGGAAAATGAAATCAATGCAGACAATTCCCCCCCCCCCCCCTTAAAATGTGGATGTCTGGCCAGCGTTCTCCTGTTAGACGGCTGTTTGATTGCCATCTCCCCATAGGAATCAGTAGAGAGAATTTAGTGTGTCTGCAATGAGAGGGGTCTGTAAAACTGAATCCGTTTCTCAGTATGCTTGAAACCTTGGGGGCCTTTAGATTAGAGGGAGGACTATGTTCTGTGCAAATCTGGTGCCATAATCTTTATAAACAGCTGTCCCAGATCTTTCCATAATGATCTTTAATCTCCCAAACCCCAACAAACGACACAAATTTAAATTCCAAACCAGTAATAGCCTACACAAACATCAGCAATCATGGTAAAATCCCCCCTTCCCCAAACCCCAGATATGAATTTTTTTTCTTGGTGCACACCTCTACTAGCAAATCCTTCTCTGTCTTTGGAAACTGAAACAAAACAGAATCTCTTCCCTGAAGCAAAGATTAATACCTGCTTTCCTCTAATTTCTTGGAGCAGGAGGTTGTTCCGAAGAGCCTAGGAGGACTCACATTTGTGCTGGCAGCTGCCTCTGTTGTAAGAGATCTTTTGACTTGGAACTCCCAGTGCTTTGTGGAACATGCCAATGTTTTGTGATTGGCAACAGCTCCAAGGACAGCCCTTTTTTCATGGTGCCACTACTCTCAACATTGCAAAAGTGCTATAGAGTTATTCTTTAGGTTGCAAACTCTGGCATGAGACCTGAAAACACCACTGACCCTCAGAGCTAAATTACACTTTGTGACATGTGCTTCTCATAAGAGACAGCCAACTACTTCAGGAGAGTGGAATGGATGGTATTTATTTATGTAAGATTGGGGACCTGCAAGACTTGTGGGGACGGGAAAAGCCTATTCTTTGGTCTTCACTTTCCTTGCCCTACCTTCTCTCACTTCTTCCTTCCTACTGGCCCATTCCTTCCAGTTTTCACCCTCACTGCTTTCTTCTTCTGCCCTGCTGTCCCTTTCCCTCCCTGTTTTACTCCTGCCCATTTGATTTTACTTTACCTCTTTTCTCTGGGTCTCTGTATTGGCATTTTGTTACCATCCAGCATCACTATTGGGGCAAGTGATGCTCTGTATTCTTGGTGCTGGGGGGGGGGGCAACAGTGGGAGGGCTTCTAGTGTCCTGGCCCCACTGCTGGACCTCCTGAGGGCACCTGGTGTTTTTGGCTACTGTGTGACAGAGTGTTGGACTGGATGGGCAACTGGCCTGATCCAACATTGGTTTCTCTTATGTTCTTATGTTCTTACTAAGCAATCTCTCAGTTCTCTCTGATCTCAAGATTTCATAGGCTCTTGTGTGGTATTCTCTGTTTGGAGACACATTTAAGAGTCCATGCTTTTTGGATTTTTATTCAAACCTGGTTTACAATCAAACTGAAGCTCAGAATCTTATAACAAAGACAGTTATCATATATGGAATGAGAAATGCCCAGTGTTCAAGCTGGATTCAGCAAAGGGGCAGTTTAGATTTTATTGCAAACTTACATTTGTTATTGGAGCATGCAAAAGAATTTCAGAAGACAATCAGCTTGTGTTTCATAGATTACAGTAAAGCTTTTAACTGTGTGGATCATAAAAAGCTACAGGTGGTTTTAAAAGAAGTATGTGTGCCACAGCATCTGATTTTTTTTGTGAGCATTTGTGTGTTTGTGTGTATGTGTGTGCATGCCTGGAAGTCATGGTGACTTTTGGAGACCCCTACTAGGGCTTGGACTTTTCAGAGAGGTGGCTTGATTGCCTGCCTCTGCATCCCGGCCCTTGTATTCCTTGGAGATCTCCCTTCCAAGTACTTGCCAGGGTCGGCCCTACTCAGCTTATTAGATATGATTAGATCGGGCTTGCTTGGGATATCCAGGTCAGGGCCGTATCTGGTTGTTTTGATGTGCAGCCTGTACTCTGGACAAGAAGCTATTGTTAGGACAGTCTATGGAGAAATAGAATGATTTCTAGTTTGTAAAGGTATCAGACAAGGATGTATTTACTCTGCATCTTCAATCTATAACCAAATATATAATAAAGAAAGCTAGATTAGATTTAGATGAAGGTGGAGTGAAAATTGCTGGAAGAAACAGCAGCAATTTGAGATATGCAGATGACACCATGTTGCTGGCAGAAAATACTGAAGATGTGCAAGTTAAAACAAGAAGTGTCAAAGCAGGATTAAGCTGAACATCAACAACACAAAAGTAATGACTACTGGGGAATTATATAATTTTAAGGTTGACACTGAAGGCATTAACATTGTTTAAAGGTTTTCTGTTTCTTGGGTCAATCAACCATAAGGGGAACTGCACCCGAGGAATCAGGAGATTGAGACTGGCAAGGGCAGCCATGAAAGAACTTGAAAAGGTCCTCAAGTGTAAAGATAAGTTGCTAGAGACCAAGGGTGATTCTGCATTGGCTTTTCCCTCTGTTGTTTTACCAAAGGTGCAGCTCAGAACCACATTCAAATACCCTGGGGCAATGCTGTACTGACTGCGGTCACCCCTGAATGGCCATAAATCTATTTAGAAGGTACCATAAAACCTGATTATCAAAGAAAGTGAAAGCAGCAAGCAGTGTAGAGAGTACCATAAAATCTGATGATCAAAGAAAGTGAAAGTGGCATGCAATTCAAAGGGGAATTTCGGTTCCAACGTGGGTTTGGTAAAAAAAAAAAAAAAAGGAGGGAAAAGCCAATGTAGCATCACCCCAAGATCAAGATAATTCATACTATCTTAAAAAAACATTACTGTGTACAGATGAGAAAGTTGGATAGTGAAGAAAGCAGACAGGAAGAAAGTTGATTCATTTGAAATGTGGTGTTGGAGGAGAATTCTATGGAAACTATGGACCACCAAAAAGACAAATAAATGGGTTCTAAATCTGATCAAGCATGAACTCTCCCTAGAAGCTAAAATGACTAAACTGAGGCCATTGTACTTTGATCACATTATGAGATGACAAGACTCCCTGGAAAAAACAATCATGCTAGGAAAAGTTGAAGACCCAGCATGAGATGGATTGACTCAATCAAGGAAGCCACAGCCTTCACTTTGCAAGACTGTTAATGATAGGATGTTTTGGACATCAGTAATTCAGTGCTACCATAAGCTGGACACAACTGGATGACATATAACAAAGAAACAGAAGTTCTTCCTGGTGGATTTATCCTTAAATGTGAAAAATATAGGTTCCCAAGCATTTCCCCCTCCATTGAAAACAATGGAGGTTGGGGGCACCTCCTTCTGGGGCCCATAGGATTGGATCTCTGATCCAATCTTTTTGAAACTTGGAGGGTTTTTTTGAGGAGAGGCACCAATAGCTATGCTACAAATTTGGTGGCTCTACCTCAAAAAACAGCCCCTCGAGCCCCAGATATCCCTGGATCAATTCTCCATTATAGCCTATGGGGCCCATTAATTATAATGGTCCTCATAGGCCATAATGGAGCAGAAAGAAATGATTTTTGTTTTGCAGACTGCTATTGTGCTTTTCAGTATGATTTGTAAGATGCCTTGAATCACAGTAAAAGTGGGATATAAATATTTGAATAAATAAGTAGTTTGGGCACATTAATAACATTTAAGCAACTTCCTGTTTGTTAGATAAGGCAGGATTCTGACAGTGGTTGTTCCACCTCTGTTATACTTGACCTGTAAATTTGTCATATTCCACTAATAAAACCCCAAAGTATACAGCAAGAGTCCTCCCCCCCCCCCGGGTGCTGGTATATTTTCTAAGGCTCAGCGGAGGGCAATGGTCTGAGGCTAGGTCTACCAATATAGTGGACTGGGGTGGATACACCTGTTCTCCTGAGGCCAGGTCTACCAATATAGTGGAAAGGAGTAGGTAGACCTATTCTCTGGAGGCCAGGTCTTCCAGTATGGTGGAAAGGGGCAGATAGACCTGTTCTCCAGCGGCCTGGTCTGCTCCATAGAGACAACATTTTCTGTAATAAGATCTGACAATTCTGTTTTCTCTTAGAGTATTTAAATTATTCTTAAAATATAGTTTAAATATTTATTTATTTATTTTTATCAAATTTATACCCCGCCCTCCCCGCTGAAGCAGACTCAGGGCAGGTTACAAAAATTAAAACACATAAATGACCATTAAAACAATAATAAAACCTTCTAAAACAATTATTTATTTATTTATTTATTTATTATTTAGATTTCTATCCCACCCTCCCCACCATTTGGCAGGCTCAGGGTGGCTAACAACACAATAAATATACAATAAAATTCCCATTAAACTATGAAACAGTATAAAACCATACAATGCAGACATAAAAATACAGTAAAAGATGGCGATCGTCAACGTCCCTATCAACCGAGTGGTGTCGACAGGCTTCCTCATACTTATGAGTCTCCATTGGTGGTGCAGATGGTCCTGGTTGGTACACTTTGGTGGTCCGAGATGATGTAAAGTGCTAGTACAATTGGGCTGGCAAAATTAATGCTAACAATATTTGGTGATGAGGGCAGCAAGTGTATGTCCTATCCTATTGATCCACTCCTCGTTCTGTTTCTTCTTATGTGGCCGGCTCAGGTTGTTGTTGATGATGATTCCAGAGGGCAGGGCTCACAATTATTGTGGGGAGGGTGTTCCTAGTTGAAGGCCTGGTGGAAGATTTCCGTCCTGCAGGCCCTGCGGAAATGCATTTAGGTGATAACATATCCTTTGATTCCAATATTGCTTTATTAATATATATATATATGTGAGTGTGTGTGTGTATATATATATATATAGTTTCAAAGAATACATGTTGAGATTTTTATGAGGTTATGGAAATATTCTTCTAAGAAACTAATTTATACGATAGTCAAATGTAGATTTGCTCACAACTTTAATGCTACTAGCTCTTTTCACTCATGAGGTAGAATTTTTGCTCACAACACTGTAGAGCTTAGAGGGAACATTGGTCATCATCCTTATATGAACACAGTGTGCTTAGGAGAGAAGCATAGTATAGAAGTATAGACTCCTGTTGATGGTGTCTAAAGCAAGGCACTATTAGAATTCCCGCTTAAAAACTTCACTCTGGGAAAAGGCGCTCTTGTCAGATGATATGGATTTGTCTCATACTTTGGTACCAACCACATTGGTGCCATCCTCCATAATTGCCACCATTTCAATATCCACGGAGCAGTGAACTTCTGATCTGCAAAGGCAGTACACCCATACTTAAGGCTACCTCATCTGATCCAGAGAAAAAGGACTCTGAGCATAAAAAATGTGTTATCTGATTTGCAACCAGCACTCAGTGCAAGCTTAACTCCATTTGCCTTTGGATCATCATCAAAGCTAAAAAGAAAAGGATGGGTCAAAATATTCAGATTTTACTTAATCTCTCTGCACTTTGGTAATGCCTCCAGAACAGCTGTCCCTGCAATTTAAAGTGGTTATTACTGCAGTCTTAGAAACATTCCAGAAGGAATGTGAAGTATGTACTCAACTTCCAGAGCAAATATTAGATTCTCCCAAGATTCAGTTGATGGAATCTATCTCCAAAGGACAAATTAAAATATGCATCTTTAGAGATATTCAAGGTCCAAGCTGCACACCAGCCCTCTTCTGGATATTCATGGGACATGGGATTGTCTCAGAGAGTTTCCTAGTCTCAAGAGAAGAATGAGATACCCATCACCCAAGACCTTGATACCAAGAATTCTCTCAATCTTGAGAATTTCCCCCCGATTCAGAGGCATAGAACCATTTACAACTATGACTAGAGAGATTACTATAGGGAGGGGTGAACATGCTCCTTCTCTCCAAGCCAGTCCCACTCCTTGCGCTGAACAGTATGTTCAGGACCAGGATTATAAATCAGCAAGGGATAGATACATGCAGGGTTTATAGTACATGTTACTCCCCTTGATATTGGATGCCATCATATCGCAGTGTCAGACAACACAACAGGACCTACAGTGTGCAATAGGCAAAAAACACAAAACCACAGCACTATAATGCTTTGTTATATATGTAAATTAATTATCCACTTCCACTATTTCATAAATTAATTATGTTCATGTAGTCCATCACACATCAAAGTGAAAAGTCTCTTGTTAATATTACAGCAATTCTTCAAATGTCAGCCACCTTGTTTATTGCACAACAGGTTGTTTTCTTCAGAGAATCCATGCAGCAATATTTTTATCCATTGCACATCAAAGTGTAAAGTCTTTGTACATTTCACAGCAAGTGGTTTTCTTCACTATAGTAAAGCAAAACCCCTTGTTAATTTTACAGCAGGTTGTTATCTTCATGGAGCTCATACAGCACCGCAACCAGTGGACCCATCCAGATATGTAGATCGTTTCAAATAACCAGGTTCTTCCTCAAGGTTGCCTTATTCTGGAACTACACAGAAAAAATAATAATATTCAAATATCGCTGATCTCACAGCTAACTCATAAATCCCAACTTAAATAAAGCTTATGGAGTGCTTTTGACAAATATTCACCCTTTTAATAAAACAGACATGATAGTTATTGTTACAAAAAGAAACATTTTTTTCATTTACAAGTTCAAAACTATGGCTCCATATGGAATGGATGTAGCCAATTTTTCATCTTATATTTGAATTGCAACATTTATAATGCACTGCATCTGTAACTTGGAGTGATTTGTACTGTAAAATTTACACTAACTAGCATGTGATGACACTTCACAGCTGCAGGCAATGGTAATAGCTCAATTAGACTATGCAGACTTAAAGAGGAAAGGAAAATGTGGATTGCGAACCTATATGATGACACAACCTTGAATAGCTTTTAGCATGTGAAGATTTGTCAAGAGCACTGGTAAGCTTGGTTTGATATGGAATTTATGACATAGCTGTGAGTTTAGCAATATTTGAATATTATTATTTTCCCTGTGTAGTTCCATAATAAGGCAACCTTGAGGAAGAATCTGTTTATTTGAAATGGTCTTCATATCTGGATGGGTCTGTTAGTCGTGGTGCTGCATGAGCTCCATGAAGATAACAACCTGTTGTAAAATTAACGAGGGACAATCTGCCCACTTCCCCTGATGTACTTTCCCTGATGAAGAACTATTTTTTCTTAACTCAGTGGTTAAGTAACTCTAAAACCCAGTTACAAGTATTGGTTAATTGGGGAACCAAATTAAATTGAATAAAATGGGTATAAACTGCAATCAAATCAAATGAATAGCCTTTCTATGTCATCTGGTTCTCTATGGAGGAAAAGTGAAATGTGAAATGTAATAAAAACCATCTCTGTAGACTTGCAATATCATCATTCAACTGGATATTGTATTTCTCACTTTTCTCCTAGTAAACTGCTAAAACCAGTTCTTATGGAGTCTGATAGTAAAAATGCTTACACATCAATCAACGGGTTTGTTGAGCTGTGAACAAAAAGTGCAGCCAGGTAAGTGGGGCATCATATGTCTGTGCCTCATGCCAATTTTGGAATGTATCTTTATTACAAAATATTCCAGATTTTGTATTAATCTTTTCTAGATTAACCCTTTTAGAAGAGCAAGCATTTCATTTATTTTTAATATAAATGTTTACTGCAATTCACAAATACAAAAATAAAATTAACATTACTTTAACAATATGTATATATATAAATATTAGTGCTTGAAGAGCCAGTTATTAAAAACAAAGTTCGTTATGTTACTACATGACTATTAAAATACTAAATTTGTTTCCTAAGTCTCAAGTATTAATGAACACATAGAAGAGAGGACTATTCTTTTCTTAAAACACAGTTATTACCAGCTAAACCATACTATTGCTTATTCGATACTGAATACCAGTTCTCAACTAAATTTGGCTGATTCATATTATATTCTGATCTTGTTATAATGTCGGAGATTTTATCTAAAATCAAATAATCCCATAACTTTAAGTGCCATTGCTAAATTGTCGGGGGATTTATTCTTTTTCAGTTTAAGGCATTTTTTAATGCTGTTAGCATTATCAATATTAATTCCTTGTGGGGTTTAGGGAATTTTGGATTTTCCCATAAATTGAGAAGAACAACTGCTGGAGTTTTAGGGACCGTGTACCCTGTGATATCTTCAGTATCAACCAAAATGTGTAACCAAAATGTGTTAATTACTTTGCATGACCACCATCCATGAAGAAAAATCCCACACTCTCCACGTAATTTCAAGCATGTTGAGGGTGATGAGGAGGCAGGGCTTTCTTTCTGGAGGAATGTGCTGGAACAGAGTTCCAGAACCTCTTCATCAAAATTCTTTTTAAAAATGTTTAAAAGTTTATCAATATTAATTCCTTGTATATACAGACTGAAAACTCCATTTCCCTCTTGTGAGTTCTGGCACCTCTTTTTTTTTTTTTTTTTTTTTTAAGCCCTGTGAGGAGGTAATATGAGAAAGTGTAACTGGTGTTAAATACCATTTCAAAATAATTTTAAAGGCTTACAACTGAATATTAAGTGATTGAGAAGTTAGAGGAGAAGAGTTCCAAATCTAAGCCCATTGTGAGTCCGATAACTCTCCTTTGAGATTTTTATGCCAAGACTTCGGATAGTTTAACAAATTGATATTAGCAGGTTGTGTCAAAATTTTATATATTTTTGAAATTAGGCCTCTAATAATGTTATTTTTGTTGGATAAAAGTTTCTCGGACTCTGTAATTGATTTATGTAATGGATTTTAAGATCCTAATGAGGTAATATGATTCAAGTTAATTAGTCATTTAAATTTAGTGGAATTTTAATGCCTAAATATTGCCAATAGGATTTGACCCAATTATAATTAATTTTTTTCTTAATATAATTCTCACAGCAATTTGACATTTTTATCGAGTATAGCTGGGATTTTGACATATTAGTTTTTAAACCTGCAACTGTACTAAATTTATTTAGAGCTTTGTTAATAAATTGTAAAGATATATTAGGGTTAGTGACAAACAAACTAAATCATCTGCAAATAAAGAAACTTCATACGTTTTATCCTTAATCATAACTCTGGTGATCATAGGATTCTGTTGAATGATGTGAGTTAGTGGCTCTATTGCCAATGCAATAGCTGTGGTGTTAGAGGACGCCCTTGTCGGGTGCCTCTTGACATTTTTTAGAGGATGAGAAGAATCCATATATGAGCCTTCGGGGATATATATATATATGTGTGTGTGTGTGTGTGTGTGTGTGTGTACACACACACACACACACACACACACACACATATATATACAGCAGTTCTAAAGTTTGTAGCAAAGTTCATGATCTCTAACAATGATTGTAAATAATTAGTTTCTACAGTCTCAAAAGCTTTTTCGATGTTGAAAGGAGGGAGGGGTGTTGAAAGACCTGAGTCAGATTGAGTTGACAAGAGACGAGGTCCTATGACTGATAGAAAACTTAAAAACTAATAAATCACCCGGGCCCGGATGGCAAACATCCAAGAACCCGGGCCCAGATGGCAAACATCCAAGAACTCTGAAAGAACTCAGATGTGAACTTGTGGATCTCCTGACAAAAATATGTAATCTTTCCTTAAAATCTGCCTCCATTCCTGAGGACTGGAAGGTAGCGAATGTCACTCCCATCTTTAAAAAGGGTTCCAGAGGAGATCCAGGAAATTACAGGCCAGTCAGTCTGACGTCAATACCGGTTAAGTTGGTGGAAACTGTTATTAAGGAAAGAATTAGTAGGCACATTGATGAACAAAATCTCTTGAGGAAGACTCAGCATGGGTTCTGTAAGGGAAGAAAGATCTTGTCTCACTAACCTTTTAGTGTTCTTTGAGGGAGTGAACAAACATGTGGACAAGGGGGACCCAATAGATGTTGTTTACCTTGACTTCCAGAAAGCTTTTGATAAAAGTTCCTCATCAAAGGCTCCTAAGGAAGCTCAATAGTCATGAGATAAAAGGATAAGTCCTTTTGTGGATCAAAAACTGGCTAATTAAAAGGAAACACAGAGTGAGTATAAATGGGCAATTTTCTCAGTGGAGGGGGGTAAGCAGAGGGGTACCTCAGGGATCAATACTCGGTCTGATGCTTTTTAACTTGTTTATTAATGATTTGGAGCTGGGAGTAAGCATTGAAGTTGCTAAATTTGCAGATGGCACAAAGTTGTTCAGTTTGGTAAGAACCAGGGAGGATTGTGAGGCACTCCAAAGGGATCTGTCGAAGATGGGTGAGTAGGCGTCAACGTGGCAAATGGGGTTCAGTGTGGCCAAGTGATGCACATTGGAGCCAAAAATCCTAACTATAAATACATGTTGATAGGGTCCAAACTGGCAGAGACTGACCAAGAGAGAGATCTTGGAGTCATAGTAGATAACTCAATGAAAATGTTGAGACCGTGTGCGACTGCAGTGAAAAAGGCTAACACTGTGCTGGGGATTATTAGGAAGGAAACTGAAAGCAAATCAGCCAGTATCATAATGCCCCTGTATAAATCGATGGTGTGACCTCATTTGGAGTACTGTGTACAGTTCTGGTTATAGCATCAGTTATAGCATTGGAAAAAGTACAGAAAAGGGCAACTAGAATGATAAAAGGGTTGGAACACTTTTCTTATGATGAAAAGTTAAAGCGCTTGGGACTCTTTAGCTTAGAGAAGTGACAACTGAGGGGTGATATGATAGAGGTTTATAAGATTATTCATGGGATAGAGCAGGTAGAGAAACAGGTACTTTTCTCCCTTTCTCACAATACAAGAACTCGTGGGTAGTCAATGAAATTGCTAAGCAGTTGGGTTAGAATGGATAAAGGGAAGTACTTCTTCACCCAAAGAGTGATTAACACATGGAATTCACTGCCACAGGAGGTGGCTACAAGCAGGGATGGCTTTAAGAGGGAGTTGAATAATCATATGGAGCAGAGGTCTATCAGTGGCTATTAGCCACAAGGTATAGATAGGAACTCTGAGTCTGGGGCAAGTGATGAACTATATTCTTGGTGCTTGGGGGGGGGGGCAACAGTGGGAGGGCTTCTAGTATCCTGGCCCCACTGCTGGGCTTCCTGAGGGCACCTGGTATTTTTGGCCACTGTGTGACAGAGTGTTGGACTGTATGGGCCATTGGCCTGCTCCAACACTGGCTTCTCTTATGTTCTTACATTCGATGTTGAGTGAAAATATACAAGCCAGTTTCTTCTTAGTTTTTAGAATAGAATATAGAATATTCTTATAGAATAATATTTTGTGTTTTTCTTATATTATCTACCACTTCTCTGAGGAATAAATCCAGTTTGATCAATAGCAACAAAATCTTCTCTTATTTGATTAAGCATTGATGTTGGTATGGCCATAAATATGTTATAATCTTGGTTTAGGAAGGAAATCAGGTGGTACGACTTGGTGTTGGTTAAATCTCTTATCCTTTTTTTTGGCAGAACAATTATTTTTGGTGGTTTCCAAGAATTTGCCCAAAGGTAAATTAAAGGCCCTTAACGTATGTTTTATTAGAATCTCTCCTTATTATATAATTGAGTTTCCATGTGACTCTTTCCTCAACATTCCACACGCTTCCACAGGCTTTGGCTGCCTGCCCTGTCACTCAGAAGCTGTCCCTATCCACTGGCTCTGAGTACTCGCGTGTCATTGGCTGGGTGCTGGGTCTGCTCTTCCTCGCCCTCTCCTTCAGCCACTGTGCCCTGTCAGAATTTCTGGCAGACGGCTTTAGCTCTTGACAAAGAGACTTCTCCTTGCTCCTTGTGTGGGACTAACTGTTCCCTCAGTGGCTGTTGGTAGGTGTAATGAAGTGGCAGCTACTGTGTTTGTAAGATGGCTGCTGACTGTGGTAAAATGTTCCCCCATAAGGTTCAATTGAGCTGTAGTTCCAGAGAGGGGCCTGCAGGGGTATCACTTACTGGGTTGAATGGGGTTTCCTCATCTGCTGGCTTACAGTTCCTAGCTGCCCCAAGGCCAAAAAGTGTGGGAAAAGAGGGACCGTCCCATGGGGCGGGGCACCATCGATATAGACTCCAGCCCATCCATTCGTCCTGCAGGAGGTTGGGAAAGCCTCCTGCTTCCTGTGCTGACCCAGGCTACAAGCCAGAGATGTGGGGGAAGGGGAAGCTGAACAGATAGAAAGCTGAACAGTTAGGGGGAAATAAAGGTAGGTTGATGCTTGGCTGGGAAGGAGATAAGGTTGCCAACTTCAGATGGGGAATTCCTGGAGATTTGAGGGATGGAACCTGAAGATGGTGAGGTTTGAGGAGGGGTGGGGCTTCAGACAGGTACAATGCCATAGACTCTCCCCTCCAAACCAGCTATTCCCTCTTGGGGAACCACTGTTGCCAATCTTCTGGTGAAGACTGGAGATCACTCAGAATTACAGCTGCTCTCCAGATGGCATTGATTCTGCCCTCCAAACCAGCTATTCCCTCTTGGGGAACCACTGTTGCCAATCTTTAGGTGGGGGCTGGAGATCACTCAGAATTACAACTGCTCTCCAGATTGCATTGATCAGTTCCCCTGGAGAAAATATGTCCTGATACCCTGCTGAGGTTGCCACAGCAAATTGACGCTGAGTGCCCAAGGCCTTGGTACTCTCACAGAGCCTCTTTCTAGAGCCCATTGTATTTATTTCCATAGTGGGCCTTATTCCTAGTATGGCTATATTTCTTGTAAAACCCAAGATGTAAATCAATCTGGTCCTGGTGATCTATTGCGTTTCAGTGTCTTGTCCCTTGTCTCCAGTTCCATAATAGGCTGATCCAAGAAATTACAATGTGCCATGGTCAGTGCCCCAATATGTATATTAGATTTTAAAGAATTATTAATAATTTTGGATGGAGAATTATCAGATGTATATAAATTGGAGTAGTATTGTTCAAAAGCTTTAATAATTTCTGAAGTCGAAGTTTATAGAGTTCCCTTATTGTCCTTAATGCTTTTAATATAATTCTCTGAGAGATGTTGCTTAACCTTCCAAGATAATAGATGCATGGATTTAGGTCTTCTATACCAATAATGTTGCTTTAGAAATAATAAGTTTCTTTGTATTTGTGATACCTCTATTTAATCTAATTTCTTTCTTCAAGGAATTGTCTATAGATTTTTTTTGTTAGAAGTTTTTTTGTGTCTTTCTTCCAGAGCTTTGATATTTTGTAATATATCTTGTTTTAATTTGTTTTTTTTAATAGGCTGGCGATAACAAAATTATTTTTCCTTGGAGGACTGCTTTAAATGCATCCCAGACCGTGGGCAGAGGGACATTTAAAATATTCCTTGATTTCTATTTCTTTGCATATTTCACTATCTGTTAATAAAGAGTTGTTCAAATGTCAGTTAAAGCTTTTATGTTTTTGTATTAGATCTTGAAGTATGCATAATATTGGGGCATGATCTGACCATCTCTTTTGGCCTTTGTCAGCCAATAATACTGTAGTAGTCAAAGAGATGGATATTGATATATAATCTATCTTTGTGTGGATATTAAAATGGGGCAAAAAGTATGAATAATCACTTCCAGATTTGTGAAGCAGTCTCCGTACATTGCATAAATCAAAGTAATGTAGTATTTTTTTTGAGACTAGACAAATGAAATTCCAGAAAAGATTAAAAAAAAGTACATTGCAGAGAGGATCTGTCCAACAATGGATCTACCAAGTAGTTTACATCTCTGCCTAATATTAATGGGCCTTCTTGAAATCTTTTCAGTTTTGTCAAGACATCTTTAATATAACCCAGTTGACCAGAGTTGGGAACATAGATAGAGGCTAGCATTGTCCTAGAGCCATTTAGATCTCCCTTTAAGAATCTATATCTACCTTCCTGGTCTATTTCTGACTCTTGGTATGAAAATCTAGTTTGCTTTGAAATTAGAATTGCTACGCATCTTGAATTTAATGATCCAGGGGCTATATACTCTTTGGGGTACCGAATTGATATGTGTACATAGTCTTGTCTTTTCGTTAAATGAATTTCTTGTAAAAAAAATAATATCAACATTTTGCTGCTTCAGTGAAGTAGTTCTTTTTGTTTTTATTTTATCTCGGATTCCTCTACAATTTAAAGAGACCAAATTTAAATTGTTAGAAATAATATTTTGTTCAAATTAAAAGATGAGTGCATGACCTGTTCCTCAGAGGTTTGCCTATCCAATATTTGTAGTACAGTATGCATACTATTATTTAAAAAATTAAAATGTTCTTCAGTAACAGATATGTTCTGGTAGCTTTTCCTTCCAGCTGCAACTTTAAAAGTAAGACTTGGTTGTTTTCTTAATATTATCAGTACAGTTGTAATTTAATTTAAATCTAAATATCTTAATAGAGCATTTGTCTATCCCCAGATATACCCCAGAGAGCACTGAGGTCTCAGAACCGACTGACCCTTCCTGGCCCCAAGGATGCTAGGCTTGCCACCACTAGGGCCAGGGCTTTTTCAGTGGCGGCTCCATACTGGTGGAATGAGCTCCCAGAAGAGATCAGGGCCCTGCGGGATCTTTTGCAGTTCCGCAGGGCCTGCAAGATGGAGCTCTTCCACCAGGCTTTTAACTAGGAGCCATCCCCACTGCCACCAATGAGCCCAGCCCGTAGCCCTAATGTCTGGCCTTTACCACTGTGCCCAGGAAGATCTCTGAGTGGCAAACTGTTTGGCAGTAGGGTTACTCCAACACGCCATCTTATTTAATTTATTGTATCAGCACTAGCACTTTGATTCGATGTTTTTATTGTATCTTGTTGTATTGTATTTTATTGTAGTTGAAAATTTTTAACTGATTTTATATATATTTAATGGTCAGTACAGACCAATCATGTAAGCCGCCCAGAGCCCGCTTGTGGGGAGGGCGAAGTATAAATTAAATAATTAAATAAAATCTTGGGTCCCAGGTTCCTGCCCTCTTGCTTCTTAAATCAAATAATCTCCTTTGATTGGATGTAATGAGTTTATACAATAATTGAAATGTTTGTAGGACTAATTGATTTCTTTATACACACACACACACACACACTAATAGTGAAGGAGCCACCTGTGTGCAGATATCTAAATCTGTGGGGGGGGGGGCAGGGAGATTTTTCTGCACACTTAGGGGACTTCCCAGGTGTGCACAAAAATCCTAAAAATAAACAAAAAACTTTGGGGGGGATATTTAAACCCCCCCAAAGTAAAAGCATTCCCTGCGCATGCACAGAGAACACTTTGGCTGTTGGGGGGAGGCTCAGTGGGCTGGCGGCTGTGAGTTGCTCAGCCTTGCCCGTGCCAGGGGAGGGGGAGGAGGGAGAAGGCTCTGCAGTCACTTTCTCCCGCCGCAAGCTTTGCCTGCTCAACCTTTCGCCCTGCTGTGCCAGCACATGTTTGGAAGGAAAGGACCACCTTGCTCTTCCCGGCAGCTTCAGCGTCTTTGCCTCCCCTCAGTGGACGCCAGCTGGCTCCTTGTGGAGGACAGAAATCCAACTGCTGAGGGGAGGGTTGCGGCGGGGGAGCTCCCCTTAGGTGGGAGCTGCATTACGGGAACATCAGTCCCATCCCACGTGTTACACAGCTTCCCCCCTGCTGGGGAGAAAAAAAGAGGGGAGGGGAGACTAGCCCTGCGCTGTGCCTCCGGGTCTCTGCTCCTTCTGTCAAAAAGCCTCTTTTGCTGGGGGGGGGGGGGCTGCTACAGGGAGAGAGAGAGAGAGAGAGAGAGAGAGAGAGCTGCTACAGGAAGCAGTGCATGAACTACAGTGGCGGATCGGGCTAGGGCAGGAGGAGGAGGAAGGAAATTGAGAGTGGTGTGTGTGTGTGTGCATATCTGGTGGCCAGTCTCGCTCCGATAAAGGGGGGTTGAAGCCGGGTCTGGGGGGCGCATGGGGAGGGGGCCTCGCGTGTGCGGTGGCCTGCTGCACTCCCTGCTCAGGCTTTTGCTCTCTCTATCTGCGGGTGTGATGAGCTAGAGGTTGGGGTGAAGAGCCAAGCTTTTTTCTCCTCAACAGGATCGATTTCTCAGTGGAGCATCCTGGCCCCACTGTAGACCTCCTGATGGCACCTGGTGTTTTTGGCCATTGTGTGACACACAGTGTTGGACTGGATGGGCCACTGGCATGATCCAACATTGACTTCTCGTAAGTTCTTATGCGTTTTAAGATCTGCAGAGTGCCCTGCTTCCTGCCCTGTTACAATTAGAAGCGAAGGTTTCCAGAGATCGACTTCCAATTGCACTGTGTGTCTTATTTGAGAAATTATATTATTCAGGTGCAAGATTAGCCCCCCCCAGGCCAAGAGCTGTGGGGAATCTTCCCCCCCCCCCGCAAATATCGCGGGTCCCCCTTCCTATATATATATATATATATATATATATTTCCACCCCTATAATAATGTTAGGGATGTGATTATTAAATGAACAAAATATGGAAAACAAAACCTAAAAAATGTTCTTCCCTTTCATATACCATCATTAATTAACCAATTGGTTTTCCTCTTATAAAATGAGTTTATTACCATCCAGTTGTCATTTATAGCCTTGTGAACACTTTTCTCTATGCTATAAATATTATCAAATATAATGATTGCCTTGTCTCTTCTCCTTTTGTTAAAACATGTTTTAAGTTTATAATCTCTTTTGTAAAATCTCCGGTAAAGTAATCCTAACTTCAAGCCCTTCTATCTTCCCATTTTAACATCTTTTGTGTATCACTATATTTTTATCTCTGTTTTTTATGTATTTTAGATTAACTAAACAGAATTTTATAAAACTATTATTTAAGTACCAAACCTTAATTAAATCTACATGCCATTTCCTTTCTACCCTACCCCCACCTCCACAGAACCTTAAGTAGTCTTGAGTAAAAATTACAAACAGCCATAAAAATAACCAAAGAAACATAAGCTTAAACAGAGAGTATCGAACCAGTGGTATTTGGGAAATATGAAACTGCCAGGTAGAAGCAAGCATCGCTCCACTGCAGTTACCACCTACCAACAGGAACAGCGAATCCTCCCCCCATTCTTCTGTAACATTAGCTTCACATCAAATTTTTGTGTTGCTAAAACTTGGGTAGTCTAAAGAACATTAGTTAAGATATGAAATATATAGTTATTTTAAAACCAAACCAGGCACACTCACCAAAAAAATATAGTTGTGTCTTGAAATCTCAGACCTTCTTGAGCCCTTGATTCTTGAAGGATTTTCCTCTTTACTTGCATATCAAATTGCTCTACAATAATGTCTCTAGGGCCTCTTGTCCAAGCAACTTGCAAAGCACCCAGTCTATATGCTTTTAAAATGTAGGGGGCAACTCCTTCCTCTAACTGCATAGCCATTGAAAGCCATCATGATGAAAATTGATAATTCAGTTGACCCTTCTATTTGCTCTGCAAATCCACGTAATTTTAAATTTTGTTCTCTGGTTTTATTTTCAAGAAAAACAATATTTTCTTTTGCCCAGTTCTCCTGGCTTTGAAGTTGTTGGATTTAGTCCTGGTTCATTTGCCCCATTTCCGTTGCCATTTCCGCTGTTTGTGAAGTCTGTTGTAGTGACTTTTGGATATCTTTGAGTTGGTCTGCCAGGGGCTTCATGATCTCGTGAATATTTTCTATGACCTCTATTTTGAAGGCTTTTAGAGACTTGACTAGATACTTCTTGGTAAGATTATCTTGTAAGGATTCCGTTATTTCAGTTTTGGTGGCCATCTTTGTCGATAAGTCTTGTGTTGGAAGGTGTGATTCAGCCATCTGCCCTGGATGAAGGAATGCTGTTAACAGCTTCATTTTGAATGAAGGGGTTTGTTTTTGTGATGGCTTGATTTCCCCATAATCTAAAGAATGCTTTGTTGTGCGGTTTGGGTGATTCTTAGAGAGAAAAGGGGGGAAGCTCAGAAGCTGGGAATTCAGGCATCTGATCTCCTTTCCATGAACACCACGCCCCCAAGAGCAAGCATTTTATAATCTTACCATCCATTCATCTTCACAAATTCATAGGGCTGGGGTGTCAAACATAAGACTTGGGGGGCAGAACCAGCCCATCCAGGGCTCTTACCTAGCTCACAAGCAACTGGTATGTATGGAAATACTCTCCCTTTTATGGTACTCCCTGGAAAAAACCTAGTCTTGCACATGATTAAATACATGTATTGGGACTTTTGTGGGCTCCCCAGTAAATAAATTGCTTTCACTGCTAGGAATCTATTGCTTTTGTTTGTATTTTGAGTAAGAAATAATATCAATTGGGTTTTGCCTGTGTTCTGTATAATGTTTATATCTCCTAAATCTGGCATTACATTTTTATGGTACACATGGCCTGGCCTGACAAAGGGACATTTTTGTCAGAGCTGACCCTTGTAACAAATAAGCTTGACACCTCTGTCCTAGGGTTTGTTTACTTAGCATGTTCATTTATATAACAGAGATTACATAAATTACTATTTATTATTACGTGGAAAACATATTGTCAAGTACACAGTATGTTAACAGTGAAGATGCTTATCTCATGTCTATGTCATACAGAACTTCTGAATGTTGTCTAATTTTTTTTCTTTTTTTGCAGGGGACTGCCCTTTGCCATCAAATCCAACAGGCACTAAACAAAAAGAGTTTGCAGGGGTGAATGATTTTCCTGTGGGGACGGTAATACAATATGACTGTGATGATGGATATAAACATGTTCCTGGCACTAAGAATACTGTTCGCTGTGGTGATAATTCACAGTGGTCACAACCTGAAGAGTTTTGTAAAGGTAATCTCTCTGCTTTTGACAAACTAAATAATTTTTTGACTGAAAGGATGAACAGTGGGTATCTCCTTATATATAATCAAATTTTGGGGGGGCACTTTCTGAACATTCCACAAGCTCCTAAATCAGTTGGCTCCATGATGTATCACTCAGAACACTGGCTGCGTTGCCTGATTCTCGCCTCCAACATTATAAACAGTTTGGTGTTCCCCCGCACCAGCCAGTCGGAACACAGGTCGTTTGCATATGTGGCCTGATTGGCCTTTGCCTCTAACATTCTAAACAGCTTGTTGTTGCTGCTGGGAGTCATTGAATGTGTCCTGAGGTAAAATACATGTCCCAATCTTCCCTTCAACAGTCACTGGAGTTGCCAGTCTCCCTGTGGGCAGTGTTCCCTCTAAGCTGAGTTACTGTGAGCTAGCTCACAGTTTTTTAGCCTCCAGTTCACACATTTTTGTCTTAGCTCAGGAAGGATGGCTCCAGTGCAAACTGATTTATGCAGTAGCCAAATCGCTCACTCACAGCTTTAATGCCAGTAGCTCACAATTGTGGGGCCTGGAGATCTCCCAGAAATCACTGTGTTCCCCAGCCATAGCACATCATTTCCCCTAGAGAAAATTTCCCAGCTACTACAACTGATCTCCAGATGACCAAGATCAGTTCTCCTGGAGACAATGGCTGCTTTGGGCAGTGGACTCTATGGCATTATACCCTGCTGAAGTCCCTCCGCATGCCAAACCCTGCCCTCCCCAGCCTCTACCCCCTCAAATCTACAGGTATTTCCCAACCCAGAGTTGACAACCCTGTAACTGGCTATGCAATTGCTTTCTAGACCCTTGGAACCCAGAAGACATGGCATAGGAGAAGGTGCTTTTTTACCTTAGCTGCCACTGCATAACCCCAAATCAACATAAGTCAAGGGTGGAGGAAACCATACCGGTTACCAATAAGGCTGTCCTTCCATACTACCCACTTGGGGCAGCAAAATGACCTGAGAGAGCCCTGCCTTATAGCTAAGCAGAAGGAAATAAACATGGCTTGCCTCCCTCTATTTTCCCCTTCCCTCTGCCGCCCCATCAGCCACAGCTGGGACACTCACCTGGAGCTTCCTTCTAGAGCCTGTAGTATTTCTTCCCACAATGGGCCTTACTCCTAGTAAATCAAATAAAGAAAAGATATTTCTGGTCTGCTGACATTAATAATGTGGTGATCAAAAGAAATTTTAGTTTTAAAAATGCCTTCAGTGTAGGAGGAGATTAGAAATTCACTCATGCTTCCAAAAGTATGGAAATTGAAATGGTTCCAGGTAGCTTCCTAGCCTAAACTCATCAGTATGATGCACAGATGCCACAAAAAAAGGTAAAAACAGATTGCTTATCTTTAACCGTTTTTCAAGTAGTCATCTCTGAATGTACAATGTTATGGTTCTCTGTGTTTTTCTAGCATAATTTCTAGACCATAGTTTTTCTCCTGGTGGTTGGATTCATTTTGGAAGGACAGTTTCAGGATAACATTCAAGCAGCCCCTCCACCACTCTATTCAGCGTCTCTGCAGTTTCTTGCCTTGGGAAGATTTCCTGCAGATCCACATACTTCAACATTTAAGAAACCCACTTATCAAGATACCCGTAATCTTCCCTTCATTCTTCCTCATGTGCCCAAGACTATTATTCATCTATATGCCTAACTATTCTATTTTTGATTACAGTTTGTATCAATTTGCCTGGGACAGACTAGTTCCCCTCTGGATGCCTTTTCAAAAATCGGTGTCACATTTTCTACTCTCCAGTCTTCTGATACAGCAGCTGAATTTAGGGATAGGTCACATATGTAGATTAATAGGTCAACTATCTCATATTTGAGTTCCCTAAGGACTCTTGGGTGTATGCCATCAGGACCTAGATATTTATCAGTTTTTAATTTCCCCAGTATGTCTAGAGTTTCATCTGTGGTCCCCTTAATTTGGCTCAGTTCTTCAGACTACCTTCCTGAAAATAAAAGTCACTGAACTTCTCTGCTATCTCCCCATCTTCCTTTAGCAATCCTTTTATTCCTTGGTCATCCGAAGGCCCAGCTGCTTCTCTGGCTGGTTTTCTGCTCTGGATATAGTTTTTAAAAGTTTATTGTTTGTCTTCACAAGACACAAGAGAGTCAATTCACTGGAGGATGCTTCAAAACTATTCTCAAACCACACTAATTGAAACCCAAATAGAATGCATCCCACAGGTTAGGAAAGGCACTGCCAAGTCTAAAAGAAGGCCTGTATGGTTAACAATGCTAGTGAAGGAAGGTATAAAAAGCAAAGAGGCTTATTTTAAAAAGTGGAAGGTCTGCCCCAATGAATTGAACAGTAGGGACCACAGGCTCTGGCAAAATAAATGTAAGGCAATAATCAGACATGCAAAAAGAGATTTTGAGGAGCAGGTTGCTAAAAGCATCAAGACAAACTTTTAAACCAGCCACTGCACCATAGCTTTAAATTTCTGATAGCAAGTGAGGAAGAGACTTTATCGGGTCTTCTACTATAAATACCAAATCATCTGCAAAGGCTTGTAACTTAAACTCTTCTTCCTTAACTTTGAGTCTGTAATCTGTTTATTATCTTGCACTCTATTGGCTAATAATTCTAAAACAAAAATAAACAACAAAGGAGATAATGGACAGCCCTGTCTGGTCCCTTTCTGAATTTTGATATTTTGGGTAGGTTCACCGTTGACCAAAACTTCAGCATTTTGACTGCTGTAAATTGCCCTAATCATAGTCAGAAAGTTATTACTACAATCCCAGATTGACAACTTTTGTAACATGAATGACGAGTCCACGTTGTCAAAGGCTTTTTCCACATCCAGGAAAATCAAAGCCATTTGTTTCCCTGGATGCGTTTCATAGAATTCCAAGGCATTAATAATAGTTCTAATATTATTTCTAATTTGTCTTCTAGGCAAAAATCCCGCTTGATCCTGATGTATAATTTCTGTCAGTACTTTTTTTTAGCCTTGCTGCTAAAATTTTGGCAAATAGCTTATAATCCACATTTAATAATGATATTGGATGGTTGTTTTTAGTTTCATTTCTCTCTGTACTAGGTTTTGGGATTAATGTTATCAAAGCTTCTTTCCATGTCGCTGGTAACTTGCCTGAGTTTTGAGTCCTTTCTAACACCATTTTAAACAGAACACCTAACCGTTCTTCAAAAAGTTGGTAGAATTCCGTCTGTATTCCGTCTGGACCGCGAGTTTTCTTCTTTTTCCAATTTTTAAGTGCTTGCACAATTTCACAAGTTGTAATGGATTCGTTTAGTAACATTCTTTGCTTTTCACTGAATTTCCTTTTGTCCCACTTAGTAATGTATTCCTGAATGTTCTTTTTTTCCAGCGTGGGTTGGTGATACAAATGTTTATAGAAATTTTCTACTATAACTTTAAGTTCTTGTGATGCAAATTGTTCCTCTCCTTTCTTATTTCTTAAGGAGTATATGGTATATTTTTCTTTCTTTTCTTAATTTGTATGTAAGCCACCTAGTTGGCTTATTTGTGTTTTCAAAATAATAATGTTTTGTGTAGTTTTTTTTGCTATTTCTTGTGTCAGTAATACATTCACCTGGTGTTGTGAAGCTATTATTTTATTTTTTACTTTATCTGGATTAGATGTTTCTTTCATTTCTATTTCTTCTGCTTTAATTTTCCCTCTCAAATTTTCATATTTTGTACTTTTCTGTTTCTTTTCCCATGCCCCTTGGCTTAAAAAACCATCCTCTTATAAAAGCTTTAAAGGCATCCCAAACCATTTCTATGGGAGTATCTGGTTGAATATTTATTCTAAAAAATTCCTTTATTTCCGTTTTTGTTTTTTCCATATTTTTTTGGTCTTTTAGCAAGCTTAAATTCAAGGTCCATCTAGCTCTTCTTCTTGCTGTTTGTAGAGATAATTTTATGGGGCTATGGTCTGCAAAAGTATTGGGTAGAATTTCGGCTTCTACCGCCTCTTGAATCAGAAGTTGTAACCCATACCATATCTATTCTAGACCAAATGTTATGTCTGGCGGAGTAGAATGTATCGTATTTTTATTAATATTTCTTGTTCTCCTTGCACCTATTAAGCCAAATTCTTCAACTGTTAAGAAGAAGGCTTTTGGCAGATTATTCCCCCTTTATGTCTTTTTTAATATAGTTGCTTCTATCTAATTTAGGATCAAGCAGTGCATTATAATCCCCTAGTATGCATATATTGTCGAAGATGTTAGTGGCGATAAATTCATATAATTGAAGAAAAAATTTTTCTTGATGTTGATTGGGCACATAGAAATTGATTATTAGCATTTTTTTTGTTTTGCCTCCAAATTGAGATAGCTATAATTCTTCTGTCTTCTGATTTGAATTGTAATTCCGGTTTTAGATGGTCCTTAGCATAAATTGCTACTCCCTTTTTTTTCTTTTTTGTATCCGAGTCTGTGAAAAGATTTCCTAATTTTTTGACTAATAAATATTTTTCATCTTTTTTAATAGGTGTTTTTTGCAGACAGATGATTTTGCAGACAGAAGTTTTTTAAGTTGATGGTATGTTCTACTTCTTTTGTGTGGACTATTTAATTTGTTTACATTGACTGAAATAAGATTAATTTTATCGCTCCCCATCTTTTTTATCTTTATTTAGCTTTTCTATTGGTATCTAGTCAATATAGTTTTATATTGGTATCTAGTCATTATGTGGGAAGGGAGTCTTTCCCTTTTTCTTGGATTTTTTAAATCTTGTTTTTCTTTTTTTCCTGTATCTTATTCAGTTGGATCTTGTGGGGATTCTTCTTCTGAAGATACTTCAGTGTTTCCTTGCCATCCTATATCTTTACCATGCTTTTCTAAGAAATCTTCCATTTTAAATGTAGAATTCAGATTATATCTTCTTTCTAAATAATTAAATACTACCCCTTCAGGAAATAACCATCTATATGAGATCTCATTATCTCTTAAAAGATTAGTCAAATCTGAGTAGCTACGTCTCTTATCTCGGACTCTCCAAGGGGTCTCTTTTAGAATTTTGATTTCTGTTTGACCCACCATTTTTTTCCTCATTGTTTGCTCTCAGAATTTTGTCACAGGTTTCTTTTCTATTAAACTTAATGTGTACCTCTCTTGGTGTTTTATTTTTTCTTGCATAGTAAGAGTTTTTCTTAAACTCTATATAGTCTGTCTTTTTCTATATCCTCCTTTCCCCCTATTTCTAGTTATTCTGTTAATAGTTGTGCTGCTTCTCCTTTTAAATTCTTATCTGTAAATTCTGGGATATTCTGGCACCTAAGTATTAAAGCCACTTTGTCCATTTTAAGGGAAATTATGGTTTCTTCCATTTTTTTCATTTTTAGCTTTCAACTCTTGTAATTCATCATTTAGATCATTCACTTTGGTCTCTATTTGTAGGCTAGAATTACTGATTTTTATTATCTCTTGTTTGTTTCCTGTTATGTTTTTAAATTTTTTCTGTTTCCATAGATATCTGTTGAGTAATTTGTTGTGTAATTTCCTCCATTTTATTATACATAGGTTGTATTTCAGTTTTTAGTAGTGTAGGTAACATCTGTTCTACTTTCTCTTTAACCATTTGAGCAATCATTTCTTGAATCATTGTTTTTAAGTCACCCATTGTCATAGTTGACAAGTTTGATTAGTGTAGTTTGGATTGAGAGAGTGTTCCTGAAGAAGGTAGTGAGGATTTCCTAGTTGCTCTTGATCCTAATGCCATTTTGTAATAAATATTTTCCCTTTAATATATATTGCTGAAATTTCTTTGCTTCCTTACTCTATTTAGTCTTGCCAAAATGATGAGTTCAAATTATAAATTATAAGGGATCTGGTGCACAAGATTTTCCAGCCTTTAAACTTCCCTTGTTGTTTTAAGACACCAGCTACCAAGCTTAGTTTTTAGAAGCATGCAGTTATCTTTAGTCCTTATCTTTAGTCCTTAATGATATCTTTAGTCCTTATCTCTTAATCTTCTTTATCCTTTATTTCTCCAAGACCGTCTGCGATTCTCTGTGTCCTCTACGTTGCTTTGCCATCCTTCTTTCACACTCCCTTCTGCTGCTCTGTTTCTTATTCCTTTGGTAA
The DNA here is from genome assembly GCA_029233225.1 of Lepidodactylus listeri. Taxonomy (NCBI): domain Eukaryota; kingdom Metazoa; phylum Chordata; class Lepidosauria; order Squamata; family Gekkonidae; genus Lepidodactylus; species Lepidodactylus listeri. Next base: position 63,871,966 of record JARCFY010000002.1, on the reverse strand, counting down.
ATATGTCACTTTGTCTCTCCCCACATTGTAGCCCCTCCCACTCTCCTCATCCTTTGCTCTCGCTGCTCCTCCACACCGCAACTGTCTCGCAGAACCACCGCATCCAGTGCCGAGTCACTGAGAGCCACCAGAAGCTGCCGCACCATCAAGGTTCAACGCCGCGCTGTATTCGGTAAGAAAATAAGAGCAGGAGAAAATGGGTTAGAATTTACTTTTTAGACCAGCACCTAGTTTGTAGCTATCTCTGCTTCATTTTCAGTTCTCCTAAAATATGAGTGGGGATATTACCTATTCGACCAGTTTTCTGGTCCAGTCTGCCCTGTTCTTGTAATATATTACCCTATTCCCAATTGAGATACTTGTAAATATCTTATACTTAGCTTCCTGCATTGGGTTCTTTTGTTGTGTAATTAGTAGACTGTAGACTCTTCAAAGGTTTTTGTAGGCTCGGCTGTGATCCGGCAGCTTGAAGCGAAGTCGGGTGTCCTTCTAGCTCTCCGCTTAGAAGCAGTCCCAAAACAAAACCAGATGTTTGCCTATCATCTGACAATGGGAGCAAGCTTCTTATCAGTTTGCCATTGCTCTGACAAACTTCTAAGTGGAAAAAGTAATAGAAGAAGCTAAAGGAAGGGCAAGACGCGGTGGAGCTGATCCACTGCACGTCTGTCCTGGTCAAGCCTCGAACTTAATATGTTGTGTTTCCCTTTCACCATCCTTTTTGCTATTACCATCATTTTTGTAAACTTCTTTCTTTTGAAATAAAATGTTACAGTTTTGAACTTCAAGAGTAACTTTCCATTGACCTGAATGTTTAACTTATGAGCATTGTGGCCACTGTTCCCAACGAGTGTAACAACCTCTACATCTCTCACCAGGTCTTGAGAATTGCTCAGAACCAACTCTAAGATCACTACCCCTCTGGTTGGCTCTGTGACCAACTGTTCCAGTGCACAGTCATTTATTAATTTACTAATAATACCCAATATGGTGTTTGCCTGTTTTTGGTGTGTGTGTGTGTATGTGTTTTTTCTGCAGTTGCCCGTGGAGTCAATGTTTTCATTGCATTTTGAAATGCATTTTGAAATGCATTTTGAAATGCATTTTGAAAACCCTTTATATTGTTCATAATATATAAAAAGTTTTTTTCTTCGCTTGTTATATGTGTAATTTTATAAGTAAATGCATTTTGGGGATTTGATGGTATAACAATGAAATGTAGTAATAGTAAATATTAACCTTAGCACTTATAGAAAGTATTAATTATCAATAATTTGCAATGGTTGCTTATAGAAAATTGAGTAAGATAGTTATATGATCTTATTGTTTAAGATTACATGGCCTTGATTATGTGGATACATGGAAAGGATATTTAGAGTGTTCCAAAACTGAAGAAAGTTAGCAAAATTGAAAAAGATGGCAGCTGAAATGAGATCAACCAAAAAAGAAATCATCTCAGAAGAGGACATTGATATAATTACTGAGAAGTTAGAGAAATCCCTTTCTTGACAAATCAAAACTCTGGCAACTGAGGACAAGAAATTTAAATATTTCAAGACCTTCTGCCAGATACAATTAAGAAAAGGAAAGAATTTTGAAATCTGAAACAAGTGTTTCAACAGAAAAACATAAGATATTGGAAAATTCCCTTTGCTTTAGAAATATTCCTGACAAAAGGCAACAAAACAATAACAGCAGAAGAAGCTGAGTGGGTGATTTTGGACCAGTCACAGACTTTCAGCCTAACCTACCTTACAGGGTTGTTGTGCAGGGGTAGAGGAGAATGATGTAAGCTGCTTTGGTCTTCATTGCAGAGAAAAACTACATTTCCTCCTGGGAAACCATTGTTGCCAATCTCCAGGTGAGGGCTGGAGATCACTCAGAATTACAACTGCTCTCCAGATGGTGGAGATCAGTTTCCCTGGAAAAAATGGTGAACGCTGTGTCCTCATACCCTGCTGAGATGCCCCCCCCCCCATGACAGCCAATGTGACGTGGCATTCAGGGCTTCAGAGCACGGTAGAGGCTGCAAGTGGGGGGGGGAGATGGAAAGCTGAAGAGTGAAGGGAAAATAAAGGTAGGTTGCTGCTTGGCTGGGAAGGAGATAGGGTTGCCAACACCAGGTGGGAAATTCCTGGAGATTTGAGGGATGGAACCTGGAGCGGGTGAGGTTTGAGGAGGGGTGGGACCTCAGACAAGTACAATGCCATAGACTCCACCCTCCTAACCAGCCATTCCCTCCTGGGGAACCACTGTTGCCAATCTCCAGTTGAGGGGTGGCGATCACTCAGAATTGCTGATCTCTAGGAGGGAGTGGGGAGGAGATGGAAAGCTGAAATCAGAGGGGCAGATAATGGCTGGTTGATGCTTGGCTGGGAAGGAGATAGGGTTGCCAACTCCGGGTTGGGAAATACCTGGAGATTTGAGGGGTAGAGCCTGGAGAGGGTGAGGTTTGAGGAGGGTAGGATCTCAGACAGGTACTATGCCTAAGACTCCACCCTCCAAACCAGCCATTTCCTCATGGGGAACAATTGTTGCCAATCTCCAGGTGAGGGCTGGAGACCACTCAAAATTACAACTGCTCTTCAGGTGGCAGAGATCAGTTCCTCTGGAAAAAATGGTGGGCTCTGTGTCATTATACCCTGCTGAGGTCACCACAGCAAATTGATGCTGAGTGCCCAATGCCTTGGCACTCTCCCAGAGCCTCTTTCTACAGCCCATTGTATTTATTTCCACAACAGTCTTTATTCCTAGTCTATTATAAATGCTTTGAAGAGGTATCAAGAATACCTCTTCAAAAAGTAATGAATCAAATACAGGTGAGAAAACAAATACCACCAACCTGGCAAGAGGCAAATATAACTTTAGTACATAAAGAAGGCAATGATCCATTACTACCACAATGTTACAGACAAATCTCATTATTAAATGCAGACTATAAGATTTTCACAACAATAATGGCCGAGAGACTAAGAAGGTGTATTCCAGAATTAATCCATGAAGATCAAACAGGATTCATCCCAAAAAGATATATTAAGGGGTCAACATCAGATATCTGCTGAATGCAATTGAATATTCTAGGGGGGAAAGGCAGAAAAATGGCATTTATATTCCTGGATGCAGAAAAGTCCTTTGATAATGTGTCTTGACTATTTCTAATGAAAGTACTACAAAATATGAATTGCGGAGATAAATTCTGAAACTGGATTCAAAATATCTATACTGATCAGCATGCCAGAATTTCAGTAAACTTTTTTTATTGGAAAGAATTGAGATAGCAAAGGGAACCTGACAAAGGAGCCTGATATCACCACTTTTATTTATTCTGGCAATGTAAATATTGGCCAATAAAATTAGACAAGGTAATAGGATTACAGGAATAAAGGAAGACAAGGAAGAATATAAAATGAAAAGCTATGCTGCTGCTGATGTTGTCATAGTAACTAAACCAAGCATTTCCTTTAATTACACAATGGAACAAATAACCAGATTTGGAATTCATTCTGGATATATACTGAATAAAAAGAAGATCAAGATAATTTTATTAGATACAGCCAATGAAGAACAAGAAGAAATATGGAAATTAACAGGATATTATTACTAAAAAAAATACCTGGGTATTTATGCAACAGGATAACGTAAAAATTTATACAAAGACAACTGGACCAAATTGAAATGCAGGTTTTGATCTTTAAAACTCTAAATCATCTTCAGCAAAGATACCTTAAGGACTTGGGAATAACAAAGCAAGTAATTGGGCATAGTCCTATCTATTTTTTCCAGCTTTTGCAAACAATTGATTTGCTTTTGACCAATAAGCTTGCATTTTTCTTCCTAAATAATTTTTAAAAGCAGCCTCTAGATAATAATTATAATTCATTATTATAATTCAGTTAAATAGATTTCTTTCTCACTGTTCTCTTAATAGTCTGTTAAAATCAGTTCTTATGGAGTTTGATAGTAAAAATGCTCATCTATCAATCATTGGGTTGATTATGCTCTGGACAAAATGCAACTGAATAAATTGTGTTATTGTATATGGTGTCTGCTTCTCATGCTGTGTAAGCAATGCATTATTACATTTTTGGCACAAGATGCTATTTCAAATTTTATTTTTTTTTCTAATTTTCACTTCTATATTTTCTAATTTTTTCTTTCATTTGCCTCCAGAAATATTTAGGTTTTGTAAGTTTAACCTGTTCAGTTTTTTTTAATAGCTGTAGTATGTGTTACTACTTACTGTGATGTGGAAAAGACATTGCTAATGTAAAAAGCCTGTCAACAATGAAAGGATGTTGATTCTTTGTATCATTCTGAACTCCTGGAAGTTTACATTGTCATCTTTTTTTCAGAGAGCTGCTTGCTGCCACCAGTTTTTCCGGGTGCTACGCTACAAGCGGAATTTCAAAAGTTACGATACTTTCCTGTTGGGACAGTAGTTAAATATGACTGCAATGCACAATACATCCGTATTCCTGGCACTCTGAATTCCATTCACTGTACTAAAACCTTCCATTGGTCACCTGCTCGAAAGTTTTGTGAAGGTAAATGCTCTCATTTCACTTTTGATAAAAAAATTGTGGATCTATTTGATGAACAGCAGGCTATCAGTTGAATAGATAAGACATTTTTTATCTGTCTCCCTTAATGATCTTAGACTGAGCAACAGCCTTTGAAGTTAACAGCAACAGCCTCTGGCCATACGTCTTTGTTACATTGGCTACCTCATGGCCTATAGAGATCAGGATATATTGCTACCACCACTAGCACTTTAACTGCACTTACTGTTACTTGTTATCTGTATGTTTATGAGTTTAATGATGTGTATTGTGTTTAATTAATTTGTTTTTAATGCATTTTAACTTTTAATGGAAGCTGCCCTGAGCCTGCCTTGGCGGGGAGGGTGGGATACAAATTGAACTAACTAAATAAATAATGATGTAGGGATTAAAAACACTGGTATTTAGCAAAAAAGTTATATCATTTAGAAATTCATCAATGTGTCAAAAAGTATGGAAGTTGTAAGTTAAGCCACAGCTCCAGGTAAGGTTAGCCATCAGTGTTTTGCACAAAGACTATGATGAAGTAAAAACAGGTTGCTTATCTGTATCCTTTGGGCAGGTGTCATCCTGCTCACCTTCCCCACAACAAATGCTTTTAAGCAACTGCCCAATATTCTTACTTTTGAAAATATTTGAGTGTGGTGCCATTAGGCATACTCATTTGATACTGTGTCTCTGTGGAGAGAGGATTTTAGTGTCTAAAAGGCTAATGCTAGAAGTTTTTGAATCAGTGTGAATGCCCAGATGACCACTCAAGAACAGCAGTTACTAATATTACTGAACAGCAATTAGCTATTTTTTTAGCCTCACCACACTGCTGTGAAGTGGATTAGACTGAGCAAGTATGAGTGGCCCAAAGTGAAGCCTCATGGCGCAGTGTGAATTTGGAGCTGGATCACGTCCCAGATCCTAGTCCAGACCTCTAACCACTACTCCACACTGTCTCTCAGTTGTTTCTTCTGCTCTGTCTTCCCCCTTAATTATCTTTTTATATAATTTCCTTTTTCTGGTAGGCTTCTCACTTTCCCTCATGACCGTAATTGACACTCCCCCTCCTTCCATCCCAACTGTTCTTTTCAAAGCTGAACAATATTTCTTGGGTTTCTTCCTCCTTATGGAATTCTGAAGCTCTCAGGCTGCTTAACAAAAGAACATAAGAGAAGCTAATGTTGGCTCAGGCCAATGACCCATCCAGTTCAACACTCTGTGATACAGTGGCTAAAAATACCAGGTGCCCTCAGGAGGTCCAGCAGTGAGGTCAGAACACTAGAAGCCCTCCCACTGTTGCCCCCCAAGCACCAAGAATACAAAGCATCACTTGCCCCAGACCAAAAGTTGCTATCTATACCTTGTAGCTAATAGCCACTGATGGACCTCTGCTTGATTAGTTTTAAAAAAACCACTGATGGACCTCTGTTTGATTAGTTTTAATAAAATAATAAAAAAATTAATAAAACTACTGATGGACAACTGAAGGACCTCTGCTTGATTAGTTTTAATAAAATTCCTTGACTAAGGAGAGACCTGCATGCCCTGTCAGTGCTTCATTAAGGATGCTTTCCACAACAGTACCATTCTCCCTAGTGCTGCCTTGCCAGATAATGTTTGAGTGGTTATTGCATGTGATGGTCCAGGTACCAAATGTCTTGATATTAAGTAGACTCATCTGCAGAGTCTCTAAGGTACCACTTGCTTTGCTTATATTCAGGGCTATTTTGGGGGCAGGAACACACAGAAATGGCGTTCTGGCTGGCTCCTGAGATAGCCATGCCTACAAACAAAACCTCTGGCATGCATGGCTACAGAGCATGCTGCCCTCCCCACATTACACACAAGAGGGAAAGACAGCATGTTAAAATGCCATCTTTCCCTCTGGGAAGCCCCTCAGGATTTCCTTGTCGATTTCACTCCCTGCCAGTCAGCTGAGAGTGAAATTGACAAGGAAAAGCCTCTGTCTGCCTTGGCTTCTTCTAGCTGGTATGTTGCAGCTGGAAAAGGACAGGTAGGGAACCCAGGCACATTGAAAATGCATTTCTTTCCCTCCCTGATCTGGGGGAGGGAGAGAAAGGCATTTAACCATTCCCACTGCACTTCCCTGAGTCTCTCTGCAATAGTGAAGAGGCTCAGGGAAGAAAGGGGCATGTGTGCATGCCTGCCTTCCTTTCCCCAACCTGTCCGCAGCGGCGGGCAGGCTGGAGAAAGAGGGCAGGCATGCAGACATGCCTAGGTTCCCCTCCTGATCTTCTCCAGGTGCGAGAAGATCAGGAGGGGAATCCAGGCATGTTGAAAAGGCCTTTCTTTCCCTCCCTTTCTTTCCTTATCCTTCAGCAGCACCTTTCCCTGGCTGTCTGGTTCGAAGGCGAGGTAGACTAGAAAGGCAATGCTGATGCGGAGAGGGGCGGAGAAGGGGTGAGGGTGAGGGGCGAGAGGGGTGAGGGGCGGAGAAGCTCAGGGGGAGGGGGAAGAGGCAAGCTTCCATACCTGCACTGTGCTTTCCCAGCCCCTCACCCAATATGCTAATTATGCATATTGCACTGTCAGGGGTGTGGTCTAATATGATAATGAGTTTCTGCTGTTGGGTGTGGCCTATTATGCTAATATATTCCTGCTGGGCTTTTTCTACCAAAAAGCCTAACTTATATTTAACCCTTCATAAACTGTGGTTTGAATTCCTCCATATTGAAGCCAGAAACTTGAACATTCAGAACTCAAGTATCACTATTATACTTTTTCAGAACCAAATAAAAAGTTCTCATTTCTGGAACTGCAGGATGTGACAGATGATTCCCATCCACAGCCATCTATTTCTGTACTGCTCATATCTTTGGTATCGTGTGTAGCTTTTCTGAGAGTTTTGTAGCCACTTTGATTCAGAGTCACAAGATTCAGTTTGGACTTTTCCATCAGAATTGCTGTTTCTCTGGAAACTTTTGCACATCCAGTTCTATAGATCATGTGGAAGGTCCTGAGAGCAGCTTGTCTTGGACACAGATTTCCAGCTGGTTGGCTGCATCTCAAACTGGCTGCTGAGAGCCAGCTGTGGTGCAGTGGTTAACAGTGGCAGCCTCTAAACTGGAGAACCAGGTTTGATCCCCTACTCCTCCCCATGCAGCCAGCTGGGTGATCTTGGGGCAGTCACAGTTCTCTCAGATCTCTCTCAGTCCCACCTACCTCAGAGGATGTCTGTTGTGGGAAGAGGAAAGGAAGGTGATTGTAAACTAATCCGAGACTCCTTCGGGTAGTGAAGGATGGGGTATAAAAACCAACTCTCCCCCCCCCCCCGAGAGGCTCATCCAGATTCACCACGCCCCAGCTCTTGTACTTGATTCTCTTCAGAGCATTCTATGCAGATCTACATACTTCAGCGTTTAAGATACCCACTAGTTTCTTAACCCAGAGTCTTTCTTCTTTTCCACCTTATGTGTGTGGTACTATTAACTAGATTGGTACTGAGACACTTTGCTCCTACACAGTAATGTGGGGCAATCTATTGCACCTTTGAAATTTCAAGTGATCATCCTCCAGGGAAGGTTGAGCTTGCCTGCTGCCCTTTCCAATAACAAGCCAAAATAGATGCGTTGTTTTTCCAGAGTTCAGGCATAGAACATTCAAAATATATGAAAATCTAATAAATGGTTAAGAAAAATATACACCATCTGCACAAGCATTCAGTCTGAGCAAGGGAACAAAAGAGAAAATGCAGTACCCAGGGGTCATTTCATAGAAAAAGAGGCGCAGGAGTTCATTAGCATAATTTATTTGCATATGCAACACCCCCTGACATCACTGGAAATGTGTCAGAAGGCAACACCCACTGCTCAAGGCTCCACCCCAAAAATCTCCAGGTATTTCCCAACTCAGAGCTGGCGAGCCTACCTGATGGCACATGTGGGGGAAAACAAAAAAACCACCCATGTCAGGTAAAGAGGGGGGGGGAACAAAGAAATTCTTGCAGGGACAGTCCTGGTATCTAGGTTAGGGCCTAAAGGAAGGGGGGAGTTTTAACTAAACCAGAGGGAGCACCCTCATCATATATGACTCCCCCCTTTCATTTTTAGTTAAAATAGTTATGAATCCCACCCTTCAAAGCAGCCATTTTCTCCAGGGGAGCTGATCTCTGTCAGTTGGAGATCAGTTGTAAAAGTGGGAGATCTCCAGGCCCCACCTGGAAGCTGGCAACCCTAGCGTGCACACATACACACACACCCCTGCCTAAAATTAAGTGCAAAGATTAACAATGAGGATGGGGTGCTCTTCCTTAGACCTGCACCCCAACCTGAAAATAGCCACTTGTATGTCCCCTAAAGCCTCCGAAAGAATGGGGCCAGACCTCCAGGAATTTCCCGAACAGGAGGTGACAACAACCATTCCTGGCAGGGCAGACTCCCAACACTACCCAAGCAGGGAGAGGGCACAGCTCACCAACAAGCTGGTTTTGAGAAAGCGGGTACAGGAACACGGAATTCCCATGTGACCCTACAACCGCTTTCCTAGGAGGAAGAAGCCCCATGGAACCGGAGTACTGTGGGGGGGAGCCCTGCTTGCTTCGGGGGGCTGGAGGGGAGGGGGCTGCAGTTGGCCTCCCTCTCCTTCTCCCCCCCACGAGCTGAGAGCTGCATTAGAGGGTGGCTTTGCTGAGTTGGGTCGCCTGGCTGAAGTCTGGTCGCTCCTTCCCTGATTTGGCTGCAGCGCCTCACGGGGAAGACGGGAGGAGGAGGAGGAAGGTTTTCTCATTTCTCTGCATCATGGAAAGGGTTAAAGCAAGCAAGCAGCATGGCTGGAGAGGCCGAGCAAGGTGTGTGTGTGGGGGCTTTACTATTTAATGGCCAAAGAGACCAGGGAGAGCTTCCAATCTGCACCAGGAGGAGAAAAAGCCTTGCAGCCAGATCCTGGGCAGTAATGGAGGGTGAAGAGAGATCTGTAATGTGCTTTCAATTGAACCATTTTAGAGTGCAATAACAGATTTTAAAAATGATGTCTGTTCCACGTAGGCAAAGGTTGGGGGGCCTCCCCGCGGCTCCCACTGGCTTTCTCTGCTGCCCTTCCTTGGCCCAGCGGAGCCCTTGCCCTCCCATTTTGGGGCCTGCCCTGCTTGGGGGCAGAAGGAAGTATCGGAGAGGCTGTGGGTCGCACTGGGTCAAATCCTTCCTCATGGACCAGACCCAAAGAATGGCTGCTGGAGGTCAGTTATCTGTATGGGACCCACAGGGTGCAATCCTTTCCCCCTCTGTGCTCTTCTGTCTTTAGGGAAAGCACTCAAGTGAATTCATTTGGTGAGGGAGGGGGGTGCAAAGGCCTTTCTCCAGCCCCCGCATAGGCACAGGCCAGAAAAGGTGATGGAGGGGGGCCCTCTGCAACTTACCTTCCTTCTTCCAGCTCCTCATGGCCCGACTGAGGGCTGCTTGGAGCAGGGGGAGTCTTGCTACAAGTGCCCGCCTCCTGGGCTCCTCACTGCTGTAGTGTTGCTCTGGTGCACTTCAGCAGGAAATTACCCCTGGCAGTACCCTTTCCCTTCACTTAGAGCTTATCCTACGTGATTAATTAGGACTGGCTAGCTTTTCTTTAAGTGGCAGTACTGTGAAGTTCAGCATTTACCTTAATTTTCCTGGCTGGGTCTTCTCTCCGTTGTTCCTGGTCATGCAGACAGGATGAAGTCTCTAGGTGAAAGCTTTCCCTATCAATGGCAGTTTCTCTTTCTGCACCTTCATTTATTAACTTTGTTGTGCCTGTAATTCTTCTGTCTACAGCAATTATGTTGGTGTTTCTGGTACTGATTCTGGATCCAGTTCTACATTTGATAACCATTGTAGGCCGTACCTACATGGTTGATCCTACTCCCATCCCAGGCATCTGCTTCCATGATGTCTGCTGTGTAGGACACCCCTAGGCAATCTTGGTTCTATTTGTCACAAGCATTTCCAGAGGGGAAGGTTGGGTTATCAGCATTGGCATCTTCTGGGGGAGGAGCAAGCGACAGCAAGCTGCGCAGTCACACCCAATACAGCCTCCGCGTCGGGCTCCTACAAAATAAGTTTTAAAAAACGGGCTGCAATTTAAATATCACAGCTTTACTAAAACAATGGGGAAGAATAGAGCAGCAAAAAGTGGCAAGAATCCCTCCAAAACAACACCTAGAGCAATGCAAGAAAGCCAAAACTCTTCGGATGAAGACTCTCCTCCCCCGTTGGAAATGGAGGAAGTAGAAGCTCATGTAAGTAAAAGGAAAAGAGAAAACTCTTTAACCAAAAAGCATTTACAGGAGATTCTGACAAACAAGACTTAAAAGAAGAGATAAGAAACAGCATTACTCCTGTTATAAATAAGTTGGATGAAGACAATAAAAAGCTACAGGATGTACAGGAGAAGGCGGAGTCAGCAGCTGCCAGCACCCAAAAGAACTCTAAAGAAATAGCTGAACTGAAAACTTTTGAAGGATGGGCGAAAAGTAAGCTAATGTTGGAATGCAAATCATGGGAAACCTAAGTAAAATTTTGTGGAATTTATTTGAACTTTGAGCTAAACAAGGACCTTACTGTTGCTTTAAATGAATGGTTAGAAGGAATTATACAGCTTCCGGGGCCAGTGGTAAACAATGCTTTCCACTTAGACCCCCCCCTCCCAAACGGGCTCACCAGCGTTAATACCTGACATTGTGGCAGATCTTAAGAATGTAAAGACTAAATGGAACCTCTTGGAAATTGCCAGGAAGAACAGTGGTTTGAAGCTTGAAGACACCTTGGTCCAGCTGTAACCTGATATTCCCTTTGAAATATTAAATGCTAGGAAAAATATGCGCCCAATTGCACAAAAGCTTGCAGAGAAGAACTACAGGTACCATTGGCTTGCACTTGAACATATATCAGTCACACACCAAGGACATATATTCACAGCCCATGATTTAGCATCTGGTGAAGAGCTTCTGAAGGCATTGGAGTTGGACTCAGGCTAGGAAATCAAGAACTGGTAACCAAAGAAGAGGAACGTACTATAAGATTGCAAAGAACTATATTGGAGGAGACAGCAGCTATAGAGTTACCATTTTTGTTCTTTTTCCATATTTTCATATTTTCCTCAAGCGAAGTAGCCTGGAATATAAAGCGTAGGGGAGCACACAGGAAGGGCCATTGGGATTCCCCCCCCCCCCACATCTCCCCAGTGGGCAAGACTCACATTTTGTGAGACTGCTCTGGAGTCCCGGGGGGCGGGAACACCAATTAGAAGATCTCCAGTTAAAGAAGAAGAACAGAATTTAGTAAAAAAAAATCTTAAGAGAGCAGAGTTTCAAAATGGAGTATTATTTTGTTTCTATCTTACTTTATTGTGAATCATCTTAGTATATTAGTTTTGAAACAAAAATGAAATATATATAGAACATATGGTTATAAACATAAGTTATAAACAATATCTAATGGGAAACTATGGGAAACAGAGTTTATAATTGCAGATGTACTAGAGTAATTTTGAGAGGCAAAAATATTTTTTTAGGCGTGCCAACATCTCTCTGACTTAATTAATTATTATAATTTACAAATGAAATAGTGGCAGAATAGAGTTGGCAACTTGTAGTAGAAACTGTTTAAAGAATGTTAATTTCATTTCCTGCTGTAAAAAAATTGTAATTAATTTGTAAGATTTTGAAATTAATAAAAAAAATTAATTGGGAAAACATTGGCATCTAGTAAGATAGCTTCAGATTCTTCTCCTGACCCCTCAGTAGGCAATCAGAAGACTAGCTTCCCTGTCAAGGACCTCAGTCTCTCTGTAGAGTATCTTTGTCCATCTGGTGATGTCACCAGGACTTGACTTCCAAATTAGAGAGTTGCATTCCAGTGCCCAGAACTGCTACCTATGCTCCCTACAGTTCTCTAGCTAGTGCAGAAAACCTGAGTCAAACCATCTTCCATGCACCCTATTTCTATAATATTCAAAGATATTTATAAAGTAAAGCAAAACTTTTCTCACCCTTAACCCCATTTTGTCAAATTTGAAGCTTTGCATTGAAAAGGGAAACAAAATAAAGTCTCAGCTTGAGCAGAAAAAGAGGTCAGAAAGCGTAGCAGCACAAGACAAAAATTCAGTAGCATTCTCGTTATCTCCAAGTGCCCTCTGCCCCACTGAGAGCTGTGCCTCAAAACAGGAAGATCCTTGGGCCTAGCACAATCAGAAGCTTGCAGTAAAACTACCTTTATATCCAACAAGAAAATCTAAGTTAAGGTATGTATCATCTCAGGCACTCACAGGAAGTAACCTGGTTTAAATGAGAATTCTGGAACAGTTTAATCAAGATCCTTTTGTGTGACCCTTCAAGGCTCCTGATACCTAACCCACACAGATCAACCCTTATTTGCAGGAAAAAACCCTAGTATTCCTAGTATTCCGTGCCACTTTTGAGAGATATCCCTCAGAATGGAAGGACGATCAAGGTATTAATTTGGTCAGAATGGCACAGTTCCTGACCCATCCAGCTGGACATCAGAGGAGCTACAGCTTAGGTAATTCATTCAAGCCCCTTCTCACATATAACCATTTAAAATATTTGGCATAATTACTACAATTCACACTGCTATTGGAGGCTTTTGGATCCTTGTTGCCATTAGAGCATTACCATGATCCATGTTTCTTCTTCATGTGAGAAGGGGCTTGAATGAATGAGCTCGTGCTCTTCTCCATTTCCAAACTGAAGAGCCAGTGCTGTCTGAAGACTTTTTCGTGGTCATGTGGCCAGCCTGACTATACCCCGAGGTGCATGGAGTGCTGTTACCTTCCCACCGAAGCAGTACCTATTTATCTACTTGGAGTTTCTTGCTTTCGAACTTCTAGGTTAGCAGGAGCTGGGGTCAGAGACAGGAGTTCATTCCGTCACGTGGCACTCAGGTCTCAAACTGCTGAGCTACCGACCTTCCAGTCTGCAGATCAGTGTCTTAGCCTCTGAGCCACCACTGTATATATACATGTCTCAAGATTTTGTAGTTGGTTCTTGTCTCAAACATTCTTTCACTGCTGACATGTGACCATGAGATCCCTTCCTTCAAGACAGGCAGAGTGTGACCTCATCCTTCCAGGGCTGCAGCTAGCATAAGGAGTATGGGGGAATGCCTCCTCCCAAATTTGCCCTGCGCCCACGGATCTTCCCTGACTGCTCCGTCCCTGCAGCCAGAGACACACTGCGACTCCAAGCCAGGCAAAACAGGCAGGTGGCTGCAGGAGAAACATAAATGGTTGCTAATTGGGCCCTGAGGTGTTTGGGGAGGGAGGCAGTGAGACTCTCTCCTGGCTGTGCTGTGCTTAGATGTGCAGCTGTTTTGCCAAAGCACCCCTTGGAGAGGTCAACTTCAGAGCCGGGGAGGGAGTGCAGGGAATCCCTCCAGGAGGCTAATGCCCGGGCCTGCTCCCCCTCCTCTGCTCTGAGGGGCTTCTGGTGACATGATGCACAGGGGCGGTGGAAAGTACTGGAGTCGGAGACCGGTAGCAGTGAAATCAACAAGCATGGTTTATTTCAGGTCCAGATGAAGCATGACAAACAGAGGCTGGGGGGCTGCTTATATTCACAGGTAAGCCGCACCCCCAACCTTGCCCAAACGGTACAATAGGCTTAGTTTCCCGCCAATGACTCGCATAGGCCCATTTGAATATTCAGAGCCTTTCATTGGGGGAAACTTAGGATCCTGGCTGGCTATTGTTTGCCGGATCAAAGCTCATGCCTTTCCTGGCCATGTGCTTGGCAGTAGCCATGTGGCCACCATTACATACATTACAGGCGGCTTGGCAGGGAACGCTGGTACAAGGGCAGCACAGCCAGAGGGAGAAGTTGAGATCGAAAGGGACTCCCCTCCCTGACAGCTCCCTTGGCTTGGGGACCCTCTTGGAGATTTGGATGTTAAGAGCTGGAGAAGAGGAGGAAGCCAAGCGCCCCCCATTTTATTTATTTATTTATTTTATTGATTTTTACGCTGCCCATTCTGGCCTAGGCTCACAACAAGATAAAACTTCCAATACATAAAAACATACATCACATTTAAAACAATGTTAAAACAACAACATTAAAGTGCTTGCTGCTCAGTATTCACACAATATCTTTGGTCCACTTCAGTTGTGAGGGGAAAAAAGGGGGGGACTAGGCCAGCAGTAGTCACAGGGACCTATAGGCCAGGGCTACCACCCTAGATGTCAGTTGTTACTAGTAACGCCCTCACTGGTCAAACTAAAGTGGTGGTGATAGTGGTAGGGGTGGCGGCTCCAAAGGCTTGGCGGAAGAGCTCCGTTTTACAGGCCCTGTGGAACTGTAAGAGGTTCTTCTTTTCTTCTCCCTGCACCCACTTTCCTTCTCCCCGCACCCAGTGTTGCATTCCTTAAAGTGCTTGCTGGCTCACTTGCGAGGCCTGCCTCTCTGTTCCTCTCCCTGTTCTTCCCACTCGTGTTTCGTGGAGAGCAGACCCCCTCTGATCTGAGCAAGGGGAAAGTGACTCCAGGCTTCATAGATGGCTGCACTGTGGTGGGTTGCACACAATGGAACTGGGTGGAAAGGGAGAGTCCTGCAGGGTTTATACAAATATGTGCTGTTTGGCCACTTCCAGCCACTTTCTTCTCCCCCCACCCCTTCTCCATCCACTGCCCCCCCCAAACAATCTAGCTACGGGGTCTCATCCTTCCCATTTTACCTTCCATCTTGAAAACTACCCTCCACATCCTTCTTTCTGCATAGAGGCCAAGACCTTCCCTTGATGTTGCCTCCTGGCTCTGGAATTCAGAGGTTTACCTCTGAATGTGGAGGTTCCCCTCAGTCACCATGGCTAGTAGCCATTGATAGACTTATCTTCCATGGATCTATCTAATCCCCTTTTAAACCTGTTTATTCCAACTTCAATCTACTCTGACGTCTAGCTGGTCAGCCCTACAGTTTAGCAGTTCCTGTAGCATCCGCACCTCATGAGAGAATCCTTCTTTCCAGTACTAAAATCCCTTCCTCTCTCATCCTTCACATTTTCTGGTCCAACCACACACATATCTGCTCCTTGATTTAGTTTTTCCTTTGGACTACTCATGTAGGAAAAAAGTTCCAACAATTGGAGATTAGAATGATTGTGAAGTGGTTTATTGGTTTGCCACAAGTCAACTGCTACTATATTTATTATTCAATGGTTCTACTGTGCTGTCTACTATTTTACTTTTCTTTGCTATTCTGTGTTCCATTTCCCTTCATAGGCACTTGCCGCTGCTCCACTATTCTGCCCTTGGGTGTTTAGGTGAAAATTGAGGGCTTATCAGGTATTAACAGGAAAGGTTTATTTTGAGTCAAGACTGATGATGCCTCAGAAGAGATTCAAGAGTAAATTTCTACTGCTTTTTCCATGAGTTTACCCTGAAAGTCTCCTGTTCACGGAGACGGGTTCCATGCTTTTTATCAGCACTACTTAAGAATGTAAGAAGAACCCTGTAGAATCAGACCAGTGATCCATCTAGTTCAGCACTCTATTTCTTACAGTGGCTAAGCAGTTGCCCTGGAGGGCCAACAAACAAGGCATCAGGGCCAAGGCCCGTTTTCTGATGTTACCTCCTAGCACTGGTTTTCAGAGGTTTATCTCCTCTGAATATGGAATTTCCCTTTATTCACCATGGCTAGTAGTCATTTATCCTTCATAAACCTTTCTGTCTCCCCTGCCTTTAAAGCCAGGTATACTCATAGCCATCATTATGTACACTGACAGTGAATCCTACAATTTAATTGTGTGTGTGTATTAAGTGCTGCCAAGTCTGTTTCCTGGAGGGTTGCTTTCCTTTGTTTTTTCTCCCAATTTTTCTATGTCAAGTCAGGCTTTCCCTTGCACATGAGCTGGTGAAGGATTGAATTTTAGTTCCATTAGTGCTTTCATCACTATGTCACCCCCTTTTTTTATTTTGCACAGGTGCTATATCAATGTGTCACTTCCGATTTATGGAGACTCTATGAATTAATGTTCTCCCAAATGTCCTGTTGTTAACAGCTATTCTCAGGTCTTGCAAACTGAGGGCCATTGCTTTCTTGATGGAATCACAGAATCATAGAGTTGGAAGGGATCTCCAGGGTCATCTAGTCCAACCCACTGCACAATGCAGGACATTCACAACGACCTCCCTCCCACACTCCCAGTGACCCCTGCTCCATACCCAGATGATGGCAAACCCCCCCCCCCCCCCCCAAAAAAAAATCCCTGGCCAACTGGCTTTGAAAAAATTGCTCCCTGACCCTAAAGTGGGGATCTGCATTTCCCTCAGCGTGTCAGAAAGGGCCACGAGAACTAAGCACTGATGCAACCTTTCCTGCCCTCCCTCTCATGATCTGCCCAAGTTCACAGAATCAGCATTGCTGTAAGATGGCCATCAAGCCTCTGTTTGAAAACCTCCAGAGCCCGCCACCTCCCGAGGAAGCCTGTTCCACTGAGGAACTGCTGTACCCAAGGTTCCCACTAAGCTCCACAGTGTTGTGAGCAAAAATTCTGCCACATGACTGAAAAAAACTAGTAGCATTAAAGTTGTGAGTTTACATTTGACTATCGCATAAATTAGTTTTTAAATATATTTCCATAACGTAAAAATCTCAGAATAAATTCTTTTAAACTATATTTAAACTGTATTTTAAGACTAATTTAAACATTATAAAACAGAATCAAGTCAAATTTCATTACAGAAAACGTCCTCTATGGGGGTAGACCTGGCCTCCAGAGAACAGGTCTACCTTCTCATTTCCACTATATTGGTAAACCTGACCTCTGGAGAACAGGTCTACCCTCCCCTTTCCAATATATTGATAGACCTAGTCTCCAGAGAACAGGTCTATCTGCCCCAGTCCACTATATTGATAAGACCTGGCCTTGGACTGTCACCGTGCACTGAGCCTTAGAAAACATACCAATATTTGGGGGGGGGGGGGCTCTTGCAGTCTACTTTGTTTTTTTTTTAGTGAAATATGACAAATTACAGGTCAAGTATAACAGGGGTGGTACAATCACTGTCAAAACCCTGCTTAACCTAATAGACCGGAAGTTGCTTAACTGCTATCAACCTGCCCAAACTACCTATTTATTCAAATAGTTATATCCTGTGGCTCAAAGCAGCTTACAAATCATACTGAAAAGCATAACGGGTGTACAAAAAAAATATCTATTTTTTCCTTCTCCATTATAGCCTATGGAGACCATTATAGTCAATGGGCCCCATAGGCTATAATGGAGAATTGATCTGGGGGTCTCTGGGGGAGGCTGTTTTTTGAGGTAGAGGCACCAAATGTAAGCATAGCTGCTGGTACCTCTCATAAAAAAAATGCAAGTTTCAAAAAAGATTGGTCCAGGGTGTCTAATTCTATGGGCCCCAGAAGGAGGTGCCCCATCCTCAAATTGTTTCAAATGAAGGGGAAAATGCCTTAGTGTGAGCTAAAGCTAAAATTCCTGAGCTGCCAGCTATAATTTTGTGTGCGGGTTCCCCCTAGTGCAATTTAGACAGAACTCTGGCTCTGTCAGGAAGGTCTTCCTAATTTTTAGCTGAAAACTCTTTTGATTTAATTTCAACCTGTTGGTTCTGCTCTGAAGTCCTGGTCTGACCTTCTGAATCAATCCATCTCATGTTGGGTCTTCCTTTTTCACTGCTGCCTTCGACTTTTCCTAGCATTGTTGTCTTTTCCATTGACTCTTGTCTTCTCATAATGTGACGAAAGTACGATAGCCTCGATTTAGTCATTTTAGTTTCTAGGGAGAGTTCAGGCTTGATTTGGTTTAGAACCAATTTATTTGTCTTTTTGGCAGTTCATGGTATCTATAAAACTCTCCTCCAAGACCACATTTCAAAGAAATCTATTTTCTTCCTGTCAGCTTTCTTCATTTTCCAACTTTCACACCCATACATAATAATAGGAAATACTATAGCATGAATTATCTTGATCCTGATCTTCAACAACACATCCTTACACTTTAGGATTTTTTACAGCTCCTTCATGGCTGCCCTTCACAGTTTCAATCTCCTGATTTCTTGGGTGCAGTCTCCCTTTTGGTTGATGATGGAGCCAAGCAATAGAAAATCTTGGAACAATTTCCATTTCTTCATTGTCAACTTTAAAGTTGTGTAATTTCCCAGTAGTCATTACTTTTGTTTTCTTGATGTTCATTCATAATCCTGCATTAACCTTCATCAGTAGTTGTTTCAAGGCTTACAAAGCGATATGGATATAGTTTATAGAACCTATCCTGAATTTTTAAAGAAAAAAAAATCTGACAGGAGAGATTATGGTGAGATTCTTTAAAAAATCTACTAGGGATATGGTGCTCAAGGCCACCAACAGGGCAACCTTGAAAATCAAAGTTTTAAAAGACGTTCCATTTGAAATCAGGAAGAAGAGGCAATCTTATAAAAATTTTTATCATGTTTCTACAAGCAAAAGGTACCATGTACAAATGGCTCATATCTGAGGGCCTGATCTTTTCCTTCAAAGATAAGAAACGTGAGATTGACTCTGTTGCAAAGGCAAAGACATTTTTGGAAAAATATCGAGATGTGAGAGAGAAAACATTCACAGAGGAAGAATTGGAACTGAAAGAAAGTATGTATGGATTTGAATCTTCTAAGTCATCAGTGGAATCTGAGGGAGAAGACTCTGATAGAAAAAAAGGAGGAGTAGCTCCAAAGTCCCAGAAAGTCAAATAAAAACTTTGTTGAAGAAGCGAGAAGAAAGAAGAATGAATAACCTTTTTTATTTTGCAAGTTTGATATAATTATTGGCATTTGCATTTGTTTGTTTTGAAGTTTGGCATTTCTTTAATTGAAATTTTTAGGGTTAATAACTGTTTGAAGATGTAACTTGCCTTGATATATTAATTTTTCTTCTTGAATTATTTGAAGAAATGTGTATTATATTTAGTACAGCCTGGTCTTTGTGTAATTTAGGGTAGTTTAGTGTTTTTAGTTGTTTTTAGTTTTTTGTGTAGGGTGTAGAAAATAAAATTAAAAAATCATTAAAAAGTAGTTGTTTCAAGGCTTCACTGTTTTCTGCTAATAATGTATCTGCATATCTCAAATTGTTTTCAATTTAATTACTCATTGAGTAAAGAAGTATTTCCTTTTGTCTGTTCTGTACCAATTCCCAATCAAGTTCACTGGGTGCCCCTGAGTTTTAGTATTATGGGAGAAGGAAAAAAGGTTCTCTTTATCCATTTTGTCCACCCCAAGCATAATTTTATAAACCTCTATCATGTTTCCCTTAGCCATCTTTTTTTCTAAGTTAAAAAGTGCCAGATGTTTCAGCCTTTCTTCATAGCAAAGAAGCTTCAGTACCTTAATAATTTTAGTTGCCTTCCTTTATACATTTTTCAGCTCTGCAATATCTTTTTTGAGATACAGCAGCCAGAACTGTACACACAGTATTCCAAATGTGGGTACACCATTGGTCTTTCCAAAGGTATTACAATATTGGCTGTTTTATTTCAGTCCCTTTCCTAATAATCTCTAGTGCAGAGCTTAGATTTTTTCCCACTGATACCACACATACTCAGTCAATATTTTGGTTGACCTATCCACTACAACCCTCATTTAAGCAATCTTTACACTTTTTAAAGGAAGCCTTTTTGTCTTTTACATATGCCCATCAATATCCGATTTTGATATATTTATTTCCTTCACTATGTTTTCCCCTGGAATTAAACCCAAACAAATAGTGACCATATAATCTAAGCTTGTTATTTCAGTTTGGTCTTTGCATCTGTTAAACACCATTTGTAATGCTTATTTCCCCCCCCCGATTTCTAGGCCGCTCTCCCCACTGTTGCAGGCCCAGAGCAGCTTACAAGACTTGGGTAAACCAAGATTCATAAATACAATAAAAGTTAAAACAGTTAAAACAATTACAACATTATAAAATATTCACAATTAAATAATAACAGCATTCATGAAATACTCAGTAAAATTAGATGGCGTACCGTCTGCCACAGCGTTTTGAGGCCCCAATGTCGTATGGAACTGGAGCCAGATGGTATTATCTGAGGCCTCTTGTTAATAATCATAACATGGGGGGAGACAAAGAATGGTGGCGGCCCCTATTCATACGCCTAGTGGAAGAACTCTGTCTTGCAGGCCCTGTGAAACTGCATCAGGTCCCGCAGGGCCCTGATCTCCTCCGGGAGCTCATTCCACCAGTGCGAGGCCGCCACCAAAAAGGCTCTCCCCTAGTGTCAGCGAGCCTGGCTTCTCTGGGGCCAGGTATAACCAAGCGGTGTTCGGCTCCAGACCATAGTGCTCTCTGGGGTACATATGGGGAAAGGTGGTCCCTCAGGTAGGTCAGACCCAGGCCATTTAGGGCTTTAAAGGCAAGCACCAGCACCTTGAAGCGAATTCGGTATGCTATAGGCAGCCAGTGCAGTGCCGCCAGCACCGGTCAGGTGTGCTTCCATCTAGGGAGACACATCAGCAGCCTCGCTGCGGCATGCTGCACCAGCTGCAGCCTCCGGATTTGTGACAAGGGCAGCCCCATGTAGAGAGCGTTACAATAGTCTAGCCTTGAGGTGACCGTTACATGGATCACTGTAGCCAGGTGGGTGTGGCTCAGAAAGGGAACCAACTGCTGCGCCAGCCTCAGATGGTAAAATGCTGACTTGGCAGTGACTGCTATCTGGGCCTCCATAGTCAAAGAGGGTTCCAGGAGCACTCCCAGACTCCTAACCACCGGCACAAGTACCAATGGTGCCCCGTCTAAGGCTGGGAGCGGGAGTCCCAACCATGGCCCGCCCAGACCTAAGCACAGGACCTCCGTCTTTGCTGGGTTCAGCTTCAGCCTACTCAACCTTAGCCATCCAGCCACAGCATGCAATGTCTGGTCAAGATCGTCCAGTCCAGAGCCAGACTGGCCACCCAACATCAGATAGAGCTGGGTGTCATCAGCATACTGATGACAACCCAGCCCCGCCCTCCAGACAATCTGGGCAAGGGGGCGCATATAGATGTTAAAAATCATCGGGGATAAGACAGCCCCCTGAGGCACTCCACATTCAAGTGGGTGCCTCCAGGACCGCTGCTCCCCTAGTGCCACCCTTTGTCCCCGACCCTGGAGAAAGGAGATGTGCCACTGTAAAGCAAGCCCCTGTATCCCCACATCGGCGAGGCGGTGGATCAGCAGCCGATGATCTACCTTGTCAAACGCTGCCGACAGGTCAAGCAACAGCAATACCGCTGCACCGCCCCAATCCAGATGTCACCGGAGGTCATCCGTAAGGGCCACCAGAGCCGTCTCAGTCCCAAACCCTGGGGGCGAAAGCCTGACTGGAAGGGATCTAACTTATGCTAATTTGCTACTCACCCTCTACCTATATGTATGGACTGGTAGCTTCCATTTCGGTGTATGTGAAGAAGTGTGCAGGCACATGAAAGTTTATACCTTGAATAAAACTTTTTTGGACTTAAAGGTGCCACTGGACTCAAACTTTGTTCGACAACATTACATAGTAAGCTTCTGTGGCAGACTGGTGAGTTGAACCTGGGTCTCCCAGACCCCAGTCTGAAGCTCTAATGTCTACATCACACTTGCTTTCATAAGGTGGCTGCTGTTGAACAGTAGCAAGCAGTCAGGCCTAGATAAATCATGCAAGTCAGGTGGTCTTTGCATGTGCAGATGATGCTTTTTAATTTGGGGGGGATTTAAATGCCCATATATAACACATCTATCTGTCTGTCTCTAATCTAATCTAATCTAATCTAATCTAATCTAATCTAATTTAATCTACCCATCCATCCATCCAGGGCTCATTTTGTAGCAGGAGCTCCTTTGCATATTAGGCCATACACCCCTGATGTAGACAATCCTCCAAGAGCTTACAGTAGCCCCTGTAAGAAGAGCTCTGTAAGCTCTTGAAGGATTGGCTACATTAGGGGTGTGTGGCCTAATATGCAAAGGAGCTCCTGTTACAAAATGAGTCATCTATCTAGCTATCTATCTAGCTAGCTAGCTATCTAGCTAGCTAGCTATCCCTACCTCACCCTACCCTACCCTATCCTATCTAATCTATCTTTCCAGATTTTTCTGCAAACCTGAGGTTCCCCCAAGATTGCAGGAAAATCTCTTTAGTGTCACTGTGGCCCCAGTCTGTGAACTTACATGCATAGATGGGGGCCACACTTCAGAAACAGTTATACAGATATGGTGATACTGTATTTACTGAGAGCTGCTAGAAAACAAGAACTCTTTGTGGTTTCCAGGAATGGCTTAGGACTGTTGGTTTTGTAACCCTAATAAAAGTGCTCTGTCTATAAATCTGTTAGGAGGGAACAGTATGCAAACAGAAGGAACTGATGCAGTAGTGGCAACCATCTAGTAAGACTTACACGACCTGGGACCAACATATCTAAGGGACCACCTCTTCCTGTATACGCCCCAGAGAGCACTACGCTCTAAAGATCAACACCCCCTGGTGATCCCTGGCCTGAGGGATGTTCGTCTTGCCTCAACCAGGGCCAGGGCCTTCTCTGCCCTGGCCTCAGCCTGGTGGAACATGCTCTCTATTGAGATCAGGGCCCTGTGGGATCTTCTTCAATTCCACAGGGCTGCAAGATGGGAGCTGTTCTGCCAGGCCTTTGGCTGAGGCAGGAGGCGCCCATGTATGGCCTCCCTGAGGTTGCTGTCATTTACCCGCTGATAACTGGCCAGTATTCCATCTATAGGCCAGAACCCACTATAGCCAACTGAATTTTAGCTTCTAAGCTGTAACTACCAATTTTAATGTTTATATTGTGTTTTAAGTTTTAAATCTTAACTGAATTTATTACAATATGTTGTTACCCATTTGCGGGATGGGTGGGATATAAATGCAAATAATAAACAAACAAAGTATTGGAATGGAATGAACACAGTAATTAATATACAACAAGAACTTCTACAATACTAACAGCAAGGGAAACTTTTAATTTTTTCACAAGTGAGAACTAAGAATTTTATCAAGTGAGAACTGAGAATTGAGAATGCTATATATTTAGAATGAGTAACGTGCTTTCAAAAGTGTTCTTCTCATTCTAGAAGAGAAAATATTTTGTAGGCCTTCTTTTCAGTGTTCCCCAAATTTCCCCATTTTTCCATCAGAAAAACTGAGAAACAGTCCTGGGGGGAAAAGGGTACCCTCCCCCCCAATTTCCCCCACTTTTTTTCTCAGCGTTCACATCTTTAACTCTGACATATGTGATTTGTTTATAAATTTAATTTTGGTCTACAAGTCAGATTCTCACACATACTTACAAAGCATCTTCAATTCATAGGGGCTATTCTTTACTTTGCCTTTGTAGTACCCTTGGTTAGGCTTCATGTGACAGTGGTTCATTTGCTCATTAAGACCTCTGCAAGATCTACAGTCCTCAGTGGTCTGGTCCCTCAATTTGTCCTCTATTTCCTGTTACAGTGGACAACACATCACATTTTTCCTCCAGGGTATTTTCTCCTCCACTGTTTTACTGCATCCTCAAAACTAATACTTACCTTTGAGGATGAGGATCACACTGCAGGAAGCACATACCATCACAGGCCCGGTCATAGCGGGAAGCATATGCTCTGGAATTTCATAGAATCACAGAGTTGTAAGGGGCCATACAGGCCATCTAGTCCCAACACACTGCTCAATGCAGGATCAGTCTAGAGCATCCCTGACAAGTGTTTGTTCAGCTGCAGCTTAAAGACTGCTGTTGAACAACTCTTAGTGTAACCCCCCCCCCCCAATATCCAGGTGGTACCTTCTCACCATAAATTCAAATCCATTATTGAGAGTGCTTTCCTCTGCTGCCAACAGGAACAGCTCCCTGCCCTCCTCTAAGTGACACCCCTTCAGATACTTAAAGAGAGCAATCATGTCCCCCGTCAGCCTTTTCTTCTCCAGATTGAACATTCCCAAATCCCTCAGCCTTTCCTCATAGGGATTGGTCTCCAGGCCCCCAGTCATCCTCTTTGCTCTCCTCTGTACCCGCTCCATTCTGTCCCGATTCTTTTTGAAGTGAGGCCTCCAGAACTGCATACAATACTCCAAGTGCAGCCTGACCAATGCAGTGTGCAGCGGGACTATGACATCTTGTGATTTGGATGTTATATTTCTGTTAATACATCCCAAGATTGCATTAGCCTTTTTTGTTACCGCATCATACTGGCTGCTCATATTTAACTTTCAGTCCACCTGTACCCAAAGATCTTGTTCACACACACTGATACTCAGAAGTGTATTCCCTATCCAGTATGTGATTCCTCATTTTTGTTACCCAGATGTAGAACTTGGCACTTATCTCTCTATATAATAATTGTCATTTGGGATGGCACTTTCCTGAACATTCTACATGCTCCTAAATCAGTTGGCTTCATGATGTGTCACTCAGAAGGTGTCTATATCCACTGGCTGCATTGCCTGAGTCCCGCCCAGCCACCACTCAAGAGTACTCATATGCCATTGGCTGGGTGCTGGGTCTGCTCCTCTTCCCTGCCCACTCCTTCAGCCACTGTGCTCTGTCAGAATTACTTAGAAAAAGATCACAGAAAAGTGCAAAGAAAGCGCTATCTATTCAAAAATACATCATACAGTAAATCCTTGAAGTGCAAAATACAAATACATATAAGTTAATAATCAAAGTGGTCCATGAAGATGTAGTTGTTGATGAAGGCCTCTGGAATAATACTTCATTTTGCAGGAAACTTCATCCAAACATTGACCATGACAACCTTATATGGATAGTGAGGGTATGCACTGATTGTACAATATAAATTTAAATTTACAAAAATGCATTTAAAATTTCATACAGAAGCTCCAGTTTCTTGCACATTCAGAGAATGTCACAATACAATTAGCACAGCTCTAAAAGACAGTAAGGTAGTACAAATATGTATTAATTGTTAAAAAGTTCAATCTAAGTTATAGTAATAGGGATACAGGACTCAATGAGAACATTCACCTACATAACTTCATAAGTACATTTTCTTTAAAGAAGGATGAATAACCACGAGCATGTGGAAAGGATGTTAATGCCTTATCTAATGTAACCCATAGCTGTTCTTAAATACATAAATCTTAGCATCTTGCCTGTGAAAAGAGACAATAGCCGTGGGCATATTCCATTGACTGACTCCACATTTAAAGAGACCGTGCAAGTCTACCCTTTCAAATCAACAGTATTATCTAAGTATTATCTAAAGTCTTAGCATATGTATGCAAGGAGAGAGAGAGGAACAATAGCTTAGGGCAGGGGTGGGCAATTGTTTTGGCTCGGGGGCCACTTTGTGGGAGTGGAGGTTAGCGGAGGGCCGCACCTTTTAAAATGATTGCATTCATTACTTAACTTTGCATTTCAGAAAAGGTATAAATTGTATCATAAAAATCAATAAATATACATTAAATAAAATAGTGGTAGTTTTATTCAATTTATTTATTGTGCTAATTTCATATCATCTATAGCTGCAAGCTCATTCAATTTTAGAATCAGTTTAATGAGACAAATGTACCCTATCACACTTTTCTACAATTTTTTTGAAATCAGGAGTGAGATTACTTGTTGAGATTCTCATCACAGCCTGCAAGTTAATGTCTGTCAAAGAGCATTTATATTTACTCTTGTTAATCTTCATGTCTTGGCGGGCCGCAAAAAACTCTGTGGCGGGCCGCATGTGGCCCGCGGGCCGCCATTTGCCCACCCCTGGCTTAGGGCATATTCAGTTAGCTACCTCCATGTTAAAAGGAACCTTACAAATCTACACAAACAAGCTTACAAATCTACATATTAAATTAGCTACCCCCGCATTTAGACTTGTAAGTTTCCTATAAAGGTTAGACTTTCACAGTCTCTTTAAATGTGGAGTCAGTCAATAGAATATGCCTGAGGCTATTGTCTCTTTTCACACACAAGATGCTAAGATTTATGTATTTAAGAACAGCTATGGGTAACATTAGATAAGGCGTTAACATCCTTTCCGTATGCCTGTGGTTATTCATCCTTCTTTAAAGAAAATGTACTTAGAAGCTATGTAGTATTCTCGTTGAGTCCTGTATCCTTATTATTATAACTTAGATTGAACTTTTTAACAACACGTATTTGTACAATTTTATTGACTTTTAGAGCTGTGCTAATTGTATTGCGACTTTCTCTGAATGTGCAAGAAACTGGAGTTTCTGTATGTATGAAGTTTCAAACACATTTTTGTAAATTTAAATTTATTTTACAAAATCAGTGTCCATATATTTTTATAAGGTTGTCATGGTCAATGTTCGGATGAAGTTTCCTCGAAACGAAGTATTATTCCAGAGACCTTCGTCAACAAATATATCTTCGTGGACCACTTTGATTATTAACTTATATGTATTTGTATTTTGCACTTTAAGAATTTACTGTATAATGTATTTTTGAATAGATAGCGCTTTCTTTGCAGTTTTCTGTGATCTTTTTCTATGTTCCTAAAACTGTGACTTTCCCTTCCCCCCTTTTCCACTGTCAGAATTACTGGCAAACGACTTTCTCTCTTGACCAAGATGCTTCTGCTTGCCTCCTGTAAGGGACTAATTATTTCCTCAGTGGCTGTTGGTAGGTGTAACGAAATGGCAGTTACCTGTGTTTGTAAGATGGCTGCTGTCTGTGGTGGTTTGTTTAAAATGTTCCCCCATAAGGTTCAGTTGAGCTGTAGTTCCAGAGAGGGGCCTGCAGGGGTATCACTCACTGGGTTGAATGGGGCTTCCTTGTCCGCTGGCCTACAGTTCCCAGCTGCCCCAGGCCAAAAAGTGTGGGAAAGGAGGGACCGTCCCATGGGGTGGGGCACCATCAATATAGACTCCAGCCCATCCGGGGAGGAGGCAGTCTTCATCCTACAGAAGGTTAGGAAAGGCTCCTGCTGCCTTTGCTGACCAGGCTACAAGCCAGAGAGGTTTGGGGGGGGGGGGGGACCCTGGGAGGCAGCAGAGATTCAGCCACTCCACAGACAGC
Source organism: Lepidodactylus listeri (assembly GCA_029233225.1). Classification (NCBI taxonomy): domain Eukaryota; kingdom Metazoa; phylum Chordata; class Lepidosauria; order Squamata; family Gekkonidae; genus Lepidodactylus; species Lepidodactylus listeri. Next base: position 63,844,466 of record JARCFY010000002.1, on the reverse strand, counting down.
TGGTTTGGGGAATGATCCTTGCTCTTTTGGGCAAGAGAGAGGGGCTGAAGCAGAGCCAGAGGCCAGAGGCCAGTCCAAGGAGGGATCCTATCCTGAGCCCACAACCTCTAGAGGTAGAGAGAGTATTGTGTGTAGGGAAAGAGGATTGCGTTTAATCCCTGTTGATTTATGCCCTGTTGGTTCATAGTGTGTGCTTACTCCTACTTACACCTACAGTTGTGCCTTATTCATTTAGTGTGTGTGTGCTCCATAATTGTGTAAACAGTTAAATAAATTCTTTTATTTGGGCTAATAATCTGTGTTGTGCTCTGACCACATAGTCTCCCTCGCTCTGCCAATACCAAAGGGAGGGGGTAGCCCAGGGAAGCAAGAAATGGCCAGACCTTTGGGTTGCCAACTTTCCAGGGATCCCCCAAAGATTGGGGATTCCATCTCCAAATAGGGAGATTCAGCCACAGGGGTCTCACTGTCCCTCTAAAAAGGCAGTGACAATTCATTGGGTGGTGGCAGTGAACTTAAGGAGTGAGATACACCCATGGGATGAGGGTGGGAGGCGAACAGCTGAGTTGTGAACTGGAGCCCATTTCGCCACAGTAGGCAACCAAGCTTGGTTCAGACAAAGGAAGGAAACCCTTTGCAGGCCTTTGTGAGGAACTCATTGGGGCCAGTCCTGACTAGGGTTACCAGCTCCAGGTAGGGAGATTCCTGGAAATTTTCTGGTACCGTCTATAGCACCTTTTTAGAATGGGCTGCAAAAGATAGGGCTGGCAACCTCCATATTATACACTATTTGGGTGACTTTCTGTTTGTGGGCTGGGTGGGTAGTCCAGCATGTGCTGGGTACCTCCCCACCTTTCAAGCCCTTGCCAGGGAGCTGGGGGTGCTTTTGGCCCATGACAAGACCAAAGGTTTGTCCATGCAGCTGGCTATTTGGGTATTCAATTGGACTCGGTGACCAAGACATTTTGCCTGCCCAAAGATAAGCTTCTGGCACTGCAGGCTGTCATCTCTATGGTTTTAGTGCACTTCAAATGTACCTTGAGGGTGTCATAATCACTGGTAGGTCACCTTAATTTCGCCTGTTGTGTGATATCCCTGGGCAGGGTATTTTGTGCATGCTTGGCTCAGGCCACAGCTGGCATGTCTGTTCCACACCACCATGTGAGGGTAACTAAGGGCATGAAGGGGGACCTCAGGGTCTGGCAGTCCTTTCTTACACACTACAGTAGGGTCACGATATGGCAGCAGGCATTAGAATTGGATAGTAGCATTCAGATATAATTGGATTTCATGGGCACTATTAGCTTTGGGTTATATTACAATGGGCATTGGTGCATACAACTATAGTGTGCCCACTGGGTGGATGCAGACATCCTGTGGGACCTCACCTTTCTAGAATTGTTTCTGATTCTTATGGTGGTGGTCATCTGGCAGGAGTCATTTAGGAAATAAGCAAGTCAGGTTTTGGTGCAACAGCCAGGCAGTGATGCAGATGGTAAACAAGCAAACATCCCGCTCAGAGCAGGTCATGTTTCTGGTATGCCAGTTTGTTCTAGTTTGTCCACATAACATAACATGCAGGCATAGCATTGTACACTGGGCTGCTGAATGTGCCATGTCATCTGGATGGTGTGCAAACACGGGCCTGCAGGCATTAGTTTGGAATAACATGGATCAGCACAGGAGGAATGAGATGGGACTCCTTGTTACCCACCATAATGTGCTGCTTTCAGCAACACCAGTGGGAACTACTGGAGTCAGAGACCGGTAACAGTGAAATCAGCAAGCATGGTTTATTGTAGGTTCAGATGGAAGATACCTAGAGCAGGGTCGAGGGCTACTAAGCTGCACCTTCGACCTCGCCCAAATACAGTGATAGGCTTAAGTTCCCGTCAGAGGCTATCATAGGTTTATTTGAATATCCTAAGCCTCTGGTTGGGTGACAGTTAGGATCCTAAATCTCTATTGTTCTTTGGCCCCAAGCTCAGGGCTTTTCGGGCCATGTGGCCAACGGACTGCCATGCGGTGAGAATGATCTTGGGGGCCTGCATGGGTATTGACCTGGCTCATCAGGATGAAATAGATTTGTGGTCTTCGTGGGCAGACCTGTTGGGTGCAACTATATTTTGATTGGACTGGTTGGAATGGTGGTTGTGGCGCAGGGCTAGTTGCTCCAAAAGGGTGGATGTGGCAGGAAGTAAGATGACAAACAGGCTGGGCAAGATCAGAGATACCATGGGGAGCCACAAGATTCAACATCCTGTCATCTCACACCACTTGGAAGTGTTATTCTGCATGGATGGGGTTCACCAGTCTGAATGGGGTCAGGATGTTTGGCTACATGGGGGCCTGGCAGCTTGGTTGCAGCTGTAGGAGCATTGGTGGGAGCCATGCTGGGCCTTCTCCGGCTCTTGTGGCAATTTCAGCATGGGACCGGATCCATTTTAGGAAACCAGCCTGCATGTCCATTTTTTCCTGTGTATGGGGATACCTCTAAGGGATTTTGGGGGTGAGAGCTATCCAGGGACATGCCCAGCTCAGGGGCTGTTAGGGTTATACTCCCAAGTGGCAGGGGAGACCACACAGTGGCAGTCATCCGTGTGGAATCCATCATCCTGCCATCCCGTGGTTTCCCCTAACACCAGTAGCTGGGCTGGGCTGGGCTGGAGTTCATTGACTTGCAGACAGGTCAGTTGATGCCGGAATCTGTTTGCCTCATATGTGCCAAAGCGTCTTACACCTGTAACTAATAAAGTTGTGGCCAATTTTAATCCCAAAGGTAATTGTAAGCATAGTGATTAATGACATGAATGTTTCCTTGCCTTTCCCTGGCCTCCCCCATGGATACTGGCCCTGCAAGCTAGGACCCCAGACTTATTTTGGGTCCTGTTTGCAGGTCCCCTTGGGGGGGGAAATGGTGGTTGAGCACTGAGGGCTGGCTGTGTCTGGCACTGTTGGGCTCAGCTGCGTGGTCAGCTGGGGGTTGGGTGGCTGTGACATTACACGGATGATCTTCTGCCCCTTCCTGGGGTCAAGTCAGTCAGACTGGTTAGGACGGCCGAAGGAGGTGAGCGTGATGGGCATTTAAGGGATGCTTTTGTGCTGCCCAGGCCTTATCTGGCCTCGTGGTTCTTTCCTACCCAGCCCTCTCCCTTAAAACAGTGTTGAGGCCTGTTGGTGGTTGAATGTTACTGTTCATTGGTTGGATGTTAATCTTGGTGATGGGGTTCTGTTGTGGGGTCGTTCTTTCATTGATGCTTGTTTAATTCAGTTGTCAACTTACCGGAGCAGTTTCAGATCCATTTTAGGAAAAAACAGTCTGCATGCCTGTATTTTCCTATGTCTGGGGATCCCCTTAAGGGATTTGGGAGTGAGGGTTATCAAGGGACATGCCCAGCTTGGGGCCTGCAGGGTTACCCATACTCCCGAGTGGCAGGGGAGACCACACAGTGGAGATTGTCCTTGTGGAAATCCATCATCCTGCCATCCTGTGGTCCCCCCCCACCACCACCAGCAGATGGTCTGGGGTTCATCAGTTGGCTGGCAGGTCAGTTGATGCTGGGATCCATTTGCCCCATGCGGTGCCAAGGATTCTTACAGCTGTAACCAATAAAGTTGTGGCCAATTTTAATTCAAAAGGCGATTGTAAGTGTGATTATTAATGACATGAATGTTCCCTTGCCTTTCCCTTGTCTCCCCCATGGATACTGGGCCTGCAACATTCACTTGAATATCATATTTCTTTCCCACTTTTCTCCTGGTAAACTCTTAAAACCAGGGGCGTATAGTTTATAAATCCCCGGGGGGGGGGGGCTCTCTCGTGCGCGCGTGCAAAGCGCGCACGCGCGCACGGGACCATGTCCCCGCTGCTCCTCCTCCCCCCCCTGGCCCCAGGGAGGCAGGCTCGGGGCGCAGGCTCGGCGGCGGCAGCCAGCTGGCTGGCTGACTGCCGGCCGCGCGCACGAAGCGCGGGAACATGTCCCCGCTGCCTCTCTCCCCCCCCCCCGCCCCAGGGAGGCAGGAGGGCAGGCCGGGGGTGGGGGGAAGGAGAGGCGGCGACAGCCAGCTGGCCGGCTGACTGGCCACCGGTGGCGGGCGCTCCCTTTTGCCGGGGGTGGCTGAGCCCCCCCCCCCGGGAAATTTCGGGGGAGGCTCGAGCCCCCCCCGTAGCTGACGCCCATGCTTAAAACCAGCTATTAAGGAATCTGATAGAAAAAATACTAACCCATTACTCTATAAGTTTGTTAAGCTCCAAACAAAATGTGTAGCCAGGTGAGCAGGACATCATATGATATGCCTGCCCCTCATGCCCAGTTAGCTTTTTTTTGGAACAAGCTAACTTTCCACATTTTGGAATAATCCTTTCTATATAAGACCTTTTAGAAGAAGAAACATTTTCTAATTTTACCATTAATTCAGCTCTAAATTGCTAGGATTTGTTTGCTTGTGTGTGTGAAGCATAGTTAAGTTGCAGCTGACTTGCAGCAACCCTATAGGGTTTTCAAGACAAGAGATGTTTAGAGGTGATCTGCCATTGCCTTCTTCTGCATAGTGACCCTAGAATTCCTTGGTAGTCTCCCATCCATATACTAGCCAGGGCTGTCCCAGTTTAAATTCAGAGATATGACAAAGATCAGGCTAGCCAGGTCAGAGCTTTTTTGCTTACCCTGTTCATTTATATAATAGAGATTGTCATGTGTTAAGTGACATACAGAAAAGACATTGCCATGTAAATAGTCTGTTGACATCAAAGGAAGCTATTCTCATTTTTATGTCATTCAGAACTCCTGTATGGTGCTTAAGATTTCTTCTTTTTCTATTTTGCAGGGGCCTGCCTTTCACCGCCAAATCCGATCGGTGCTAAACTAAAAAAGCAGTATGGACAATATAAGCTATTTATCGTTCAAATGACAGTATCATATGACTGTATTACGGGATATGTACGTGTTCCTGGCACTGAGAACACTGTTAAATGTCAACCTAACTTGAAGTGGTCACAGCCTGCAGTGTTCTGTCAAAGTAACAACTCTTTATTTGCTTTTAATAAACTTATAGTGTTAATCCTAAGAATGCTTTCCTGAAAGTAAGCCCCACTAAAGAAATCTGGGTAGAATTACGAGTAGCACCCAAAAAAAGAGGGGAAGAAAAACTAAACCAACCAAGCAAAAACCTCCAAAGAAAGTGTAGAAAACTTATTAAGGACCAAAAGTTAAAAACATAAATAAGTATAGACAAAAGAGTGTTTATTTCAAAGACATATAAAAACTTTGTAGGGGCCCAAATCTATATTTATTTATGTTTTTAACTTTTGGCCTTTAGTAAGTTTTCTAAACTTCCTTTGGAGGTCTTAGAATTATGAGTAGACCTGCTTAAGATTGTTCCTTCAATTATTTATGGACCTGTAGGCTATGAATCAAGTAAATAAAAAGACATTTCTGATTCAGTGTGGAAAAGAAAAGAAATTTGTGAATTTTAAGAAAAACACTTTTAAAACAAGAAAATTGTGTCACAAATTCAACTGGCATCACAAAGTTAAACCATTGCTCCAGGAAGGTCAGCTTGCTAGTCTACACCCATTCCCTACTACTAGCAGGAGGTGCTTCCCTTTGAACATTCTACCACAAGAAAGGTTTTCGTAAAGTGCAAGGCAATGGAGCCTGCCTGTCTTCTTGGTTGCACCGATCAGTGGCAAGCTACGGCTGCTATATTTGGGCCCATCTATCCTCCTGCATGTGTGCAATACATGACATGTAATGGTATATTTAGATCTCCAAGTCATGTCTGCAGAGTTCCACCCATACTTACCATACATATTCATTTTATAGGGGCTGTTCTCTTGACTCCACCTCCACAGAGCAGATATCTTGATCCATCTATCTTTCCCTTACCTGCCTGTATCAACATCTGCTTCTGGCCCTCAAGAAATATTGTTTGCTGTGTCTGACTTGACCCCATATGATTATGCTGCTTGCCTCTGGCCCTGCTGATCCAGCTTCCTGACCACTAGGGCTTTTTAGTGTGAGCCATTCTCACCTGATTCTGATAGGCAGTGCAGAAGAGTGGCCTTTTGCATTAGTCTGCGGAATGCCCATCTTGCTTTGTGGGGAACTGTGGGTCCCTCCCCACAGAATGCCCCATATTCTATAGCAAAGCAGGACAAGACTTTTTATCTCTAGGGCATGTGTTCCTCAATGTGATAGTTGAGGGAGCTTGTCTTCATCCTTTTCATACCCCTCAATGCACTGGCAATCAAGAAAGTATTTCAGGACAATTCAGACTTCCTGTAGGGAAGCCCTGGTTCATGAAAGTTCTAAATCTGGCCATAGAGGTCTTCTGCCAGTTAATCCCTGACAAGGGCCTACTGTCACAGGACTAAAACAGTGTTCTTCACTGACATCAGAGACATCAACATTCTGAGACTGCCAACATAGTGGATAATCCCTTCTAGATATTGTCCTCTGACCTGCTTCTAGATACATGGAAACTATTCACTCGACAGTACTATTCTTTCAAATTGAATTGTTCCTGCTTTTTTGTTCCTGCTTACATGGCTGGGGTCTGTTCAGTTCTTGTACTTCCTCAATTCTCATTAATCACCTCACTTTATATAACGAGCAGCCCGGGTTCTCTAAGGTCTCTTGGTAGCTACCTGGTATTTGCCCCCCCAAAACTTAGGAGTTTTCAAACTTTTCTTCCATCTTACCTGTTCCTTCTTGGAGTCTCCAGCTTGTGTTCTCACAATTTAGGAAGAGCCCCTTCAGAACACCAGCAACAGTAATTTTCAGTTTTTTAATAATAACTTCAGCAAGATCATCTAGTGAGCTACATGCTCTGTCCCCATTATACCTTTACCAGCACCAGGACAAAGCTGTACTCGGTTCTGAAATTTTGTTCCTCTTCTAAAGTACTTTTGAGATGTCACCTAAAATAGAACCCTTCCTCAGAAGTTAAGTATGCCCTAGCTTTCTACATTGCATTGTGTTAGCTTTCTACATTGACAGGACTGTATCCTTTAGAAAGGATCTTTTGCTTGTGTACTACTTTAGTCTATGCAACAGTCAGTGGGTTGCTTCTGAGAGATGTACCTATTGGATCACATCAGTTGTTAGACTATACCTATGAATGTGTATCATCCACTTCTTGTCAAAAGCTGAATGCACTTCACTAGAGCTGTCGCCAAGTCTATTTATTTATTTATTTGTTTGTTTCAATTTATATCCCGCCTAGCCAGCGGACCGGCTCTAGGCGGCTTACAGCATAAAATCAATCAGTACAAAATTACAAGTTAAAACATAACATAAAATGGATTCACTTAAAAAGTTACAACAACTTCATCCCAATAACAGTGTCATACCAGCACCAATACAGCAGTCTACAGCTTTCCTCAGGGGTATTTCTATTTTGGAATTATGTAGGACAGCAGTCTGGTCCCAGCAATCAACTTTGGTGGAGTATCATACCCTAGATGTTGAGACTAAAGCAGATACTGCCATTGGCAGGACAGTTCTCTAAACTTTGTTGTTCTGATGGCACCTGTTCCCACCTCCAGGTAGGTCAGCATGCTGGCATTCCATTGCTGTGCGTGCACAGAGACTGTGAAGAAGAACAGGTTGCTTGCCTATAACTGATGTTTTTGAGTGGTCATCTGTGCAGTTATAACAGACACCCTCCTCCTGAACCAACAGGTATACGTCCTGGTCTTCAGTGTTATTTTTGGAAAGAACTGAGTAGGATAGTATGGTTCCACCCTTCTTCTTTTTAAAAAAAACACCAATTTTTTATTTTTAAAACAAACAAACATAAAATTGGAGTACAACATTTCATCTAATTCTTTCCCCCTATTAAACTACCTCATACATTATCTAAATCTTTATCATTTTCCACCTTGTGCTATCATATAGTAATTGCAAATGTATGAATATACAATTTCTTATTTTCTACTAATATGGACTTTGTCTAAGCATTTTATTAAATTCTTTCGTTAGCTATATAGGGATATATAGTTCTTTATTTTCTTCTGAATACAAATATGGTAGGATCTTCCTCCATCAAAAATTTCAGGACTTCTCTCAAAAATTTGCAAATATAAATAAAATTTCCCATCCTTTTTATGGGTTCATCTTCTTGATTTTCTGATTTCTCCTTTTGAGTTTTAGGGTCTTGATTCTGTGTCTTTTCCCCGTATAAGTGTAGAAATTGTCTTCTGGAAGCAACCATCTGTACTCAGTCTTGGAAATGGTTTGTAGTTCCATGTGCTGATTACTTTGCTCTCTCTGAGTTGATGAGTGACTCATTATTTTGGAAATTTCATCAGTAGTGATTCCTTTATAAAGTCTCTGATGCACTTTTGTAGGAACTTTTTCCCTTTACAGGTGCAGACTCCTTTCTGCAGATCTTGTCAGCTTTTCACCCTTCTTGAAATATGCTTTGGTATTCTCTCCCTCAGAGTGTGTGGAGCCACCTTCCAAAACTGTTTCAAACTTACCTATAGAATGTTCTGAATGTGGCTCCACACTGATATAAAATATGAGACATATGAATTCACAGTGGGGTTTATACACCCTCTGAAGACTCAGGTTTTCAGTTTTGCAGTTCTCCTGAATACCGTTTTGTTCTCAGAATATTCAAATGGTGGCCATGCTTAGACTGGTACACCAATAGCACCCTTTCTTAAAGACTTTTGACTCTACGGTTACATCTGTTTTGATAACTTCCACACTGGATTATTGACATAACCTACAAGGAGCTGCATTTCAAAGGATTTTGAAACTTCAGCTGATTCACAGTGCTACGGTTAGCTGAGGTGAATCACTTTGATCTTATTTTGCCTGTTTTTATTGATGTTTATTAGGCTCCACTTTGTTTCTGGACTTAATTCTCAGTGCTGGTTTTGACCTCTGAAATCCTAAATGGACTGCAGTAAAGATACGTGAAGGGCTGCCTTCTCCACAGTGAGCCACTGTGAATGCCGAGGTCATTCCGTGAGGCTGTTCTTTGTGTGCTGCTACCATCAGAAGTTCAGTGGATGGTCAGATTAGACAGGGTGCTTTTGGTGGCTGAAATTCTTTCTATATGGGGTTATGTCCGATGCTAATCTCTTAATTTGGGGTGGGGGTGGGGGAGTTAACTTTTTTGGTTTGTTTTGACTGTAGTGCTGTGGTTATTTGTTGGTTTTGCCTTTTAATTCAATCTATTTTGCTTCCACCAGGATTTTCAGGGGTTGCTTTCATGTGTTTATCTGTTGTCATAATGTTGGTCCATAGTATGAATTTCAGAGATGATGCCTCTTAGCAGGAAAGCTGACATACTGTTCTGGATTTTCTTATCTGTAATTGCCTTATGGAATGATGAAACTGACCAAATTAATTATTTTGTTAAAAATGTAATTCATGTCTAGTAATTTCATTGTTGCATTCTATCCTGTCCGCATGGGGCATGAAAAGACCCAAATTAATTATTGTTTTGACGTATGTTCACATTAGTTAGCTAGTGCGTCTTACAAAGTTAGAGATCAAAATGCTTATTCATCAGTCATTGGGCTTCTTAGGCTCTTTGAACAAAATATGCAACCAGTTAAACATCTATCCCTCATGCCAAATTAGGCATGTAAGTGCCATCAATTTGCAACCAACTTATGGTGACTCTAGCAAGTGGCTTTCAAGGCATGTGAAAAGCAGAGGTGGTATGTTATTGCCTTCCTCTGCAGAGTTTTCCTTGGTGGTCTCTCATCCAAGTACCCTTGGGTCTGATGAGACTGGGCTATATCATGCTGCCTTTCTACCCCATGGCAAATTAGAAGTATGCTATTACAATTTTTTGCACAAGATATCATTCCAGATTTTAATTAATATTCTCTAAATTAGCCCTTTCTAAGCAGCAAAAAAAAAAAAATTCTGCTCTTACCATCCATTCAGTTCCAAAAATTCCTAGGATTTGCATGAATTACAGCTTGTTGTGCTGTGGAAAACAGAAACAACATTTGCAGTGTAAACTGTTTGTTAAAACCAAAGGATGCTTATCTTTCATTCAAGTCAATCAGAACTTGTAGATGGTGCCTTAAGTTTTCTTGTTCTTGTTCTTTTTTTTTTTTTTTTTACAGGGAGCTGTCTCTTGCCACCAGCTGTGAGGGGTGCTAAACTACAAGGAAATTTTACAGGGTTAGAATACTTTCCTGTTGGGATGGTAGTAAAGTATGACTGTGTTGGACAATATAAACGTGTTCCTCACGCTAATAATTCCATTACCTGTGGTCAAAATTATCAGTGGTCGCAACCGGAAGTGTTTTGTGAAGGTAACAATGCATTGTTTTGTTTTGAAAAACTTAATTTGTGATTAACGGTTTATGATTAGGAGGAACAGTCGGGTAGAAATCAAATAAATACATTAAAAAGAGGCTTGGTATGCCCATCTTAACGATACAGAAATTAAAACGAATGCTAGGCACACACACTGTTTCACTTATAAACTCATCCATATTTCCAAAAAACATGAAAATTGTAAGTTAAACAGTAGCTTCTGGTAGGTCAGCTTGCTTACCTACACTGATCAGTATGAAGCACATAAATAATGATGAAATAAAAAGAAGTTGCTTATCTGTAACTGTTCTTCAAGTGATCATCTGTACACTCATGTGCTTAACTGTCCCACAACAGATGGTTTTAATTTGCTGTTACATATTCTTATTTTGGGGAGGATCTGTGCAGAAAGGCATAACTTCTCCACCTCAGGCATGTGCAGGCAATATTGCATCTCTGAGGGCCAAAAAATGCTACTTTTTAAAAAACAAGATGGATCAGGGCTCCTCTGACACAACTCTTATTTATCTCAATCAGATGGCAGCTGTTTGGAACTAATTTCCTAACCAATTAGATTGGGACCATGGCATGGGGGGTGAGGAGCTTCAATTTTTCTCAAAGCTATTTTCTGAACATAAAATGGCCCTAATGAGCTGCATGTGCACTGTGGGCTGCATGTACACACAACTCATTAAAAAGTAACATATAGTGTGGCCCTAAGGTGAAAAGATTGCATACCTAAAACCTAGCTCTACAAGTTTCTGAACTGTGGTTCACCATCGTGGCTTCTGTGCAGTCCCTCACAGGGACTGTGCAATTGCAGGCCAGTTGCAAGGAGCTAACAAACTTTCTAAAGATCTTTCTAGAGCCTACAAGTGCTCCTCCCCACCCCCGCATTCAGTGTATCCCTTTTCCTACCTAAAGGGTCATGTGAAGGGCGGGGGTGAGCACTCTTCCTTCAGTTATTTCCTTGCTGCCATGAGGAGAGCAGAACCTTTCTTCTGTCTTTGTCTTTCCCCCCTCATCATGAGTAGGATGTCCAGATGGCATTATGTAAGAAATGTGAGGAATGTGGATCCAAAATGGCTCAAAACGATGGCCATAAGTTGTGCCTACTTTGTTTAGGTGAAGGGCACAACACGGTTTGGTGTCCAGCCTGCCGCTGTTGGACCTCAAAAGCTAGGGATGGGGAGAGTGATGAGGGTGAAGGCTGCCTTGTGGGAGAAGCCATTGGGTCCAGGGAGAAATGTGCAACAAGCCACCTTGCTATGGATGACACAGTTTCATTCCTGTCCCATCCTAAGGAGCCAATGGAACCTGACTCAGAAGTAGAATCCGAAAATTCATCTCTGCCTTCACCTGATGAAACCGTAGGTGAACTTTCGGCACCATCTCCAACTGAGGATTTGAAATTTTATTCTGAGCAGCTGATTTGTATGGCCAAATCATTGGTCTTGAATATATGTCATCAGAACCACAGTCCACTGATTTCATTACGAACAGGGGTCCTTTCGTAGAAAAAGAGATGCAGGAGCTCATTAGCATAACTCATTAGCATAACTCATTAGCATGTGCCACGTCCCCTGACATCACCAGAAGTGTGTCAGAAAGGGAATGTCAGTTTCAGCCCCATTATACCCTATGGGCCATTGAAATCAATGGCAAAAACTCATAGGGTATATGAGGGGCTGGAGGAAAGGGGGTTTGAGGGAGAGGCTCCAAACTTGCAGGGTAGCTGCTGGGGCCTCTCCTCAAAATACCCACCAAATTTCAAAAATATTGGATCACGGGGTCCAATTCTATGGGCCCCCAAACAGGTTGTCCCATCCCCTCCATTGTTCTCTATGGTGGGAAAAAGTGTTGCACAGAGGAGTTGAGGTCAAGGAATACATCAGACAAACATATGGCTTCAGGTTCCCTGGTGGAGGGTGCATGCCAAGAGAAGAAGGGTGGTTTTCACACACGATGGGTCTCATTTTGGGTTCCCCTGCCAGGGAACACACCGCAAGGAGGATGAGGAGGATCGTGGTTCACGTTGCCAGTGTGCTGGAGGACAGCGATGGGCTGGCCAGTGAACAGACCACAAGGAACTATTAATGTGCCATGGCAAGGAATTTCGGTCCCAGCAGTCCCAGACCTGTAAGAAACTGCATGCCGAACCCTGAGTGGTGGCTGGCTGCCATGTTGGCCGCAGGTGGATGATGTGGGAGTCTGGAGTCATGGGTGACGGGGGAGCACCCTGGAGAAAGGATACTGGCCTAGACCAAAGGTAGGTGGCCGAAGGAGAATGTGGCCTCACACAGGCTCTGCATTTTTTTGAGAAATAAGATCACAGGAGGATCTCTCTGTGGCCAGTAGTCACATTGCCAGCAGGTGGACCAGAACCAGGTGAAGCCATGGACAGCCTAGTGGTGAAACAAGTAAAATGTGCTAAAGAAGACGGCTCAAAAAGGACTGGCAGGTTAGCGTGACATAACAGACATTGGTACTCACCGTGAAGGGTCCTTCTCCTCTGAAGGATACATAGGATACAATAGGAGATCGTGCTGCTGCTGAGGCGTGACTCTAGAGAGAAGGGGTTTAAAGTTTAAACCCCTTCTCCCTTCGCTTCCTCTGCAGGCCCGCTGGGGGTGGGGCTTGCCACCACTGCCATTTGTGGCCGCTCCTGGGCTGGTGGAGCACAAGCCTCCCCTTCCCTTTCCTTCCCCAGCTGGCCTGCCAAAGTGGGCGGGTTGGGGGGAGCAAAGCAAGAAGGGGTTTAAAGTTTAAACCCCATCTGTCTAGAGTCATGCCGCAGCGGCGGCACAATCTTTCCATTGTATTCTATGGGGCCTCCCTGGCCCCCCTTCCCTTCTCTACTGGAGAAGGGAAGGTGAGGCGGGCAGACATGCCCCCCCTTCCCCTGAGCCTCTCTGCTTTTGCGGAGAAACTCAGGGGAGTGGGGAGGATTTAAAGAAGATCGGGCAGGGAACGCAGGCATATCTGCCTCCCTGCCCTCTGACACACTTCCGGTGATGTCGGGGTGTGGCACATGCAAATGAGTTATGCTAATGAGTTATGCTTATGAGCTCCTGCACCTCTTTTTTTTTATGAAATGACCCCCCCCGGGCAGTACCAAAATCCAACAGGACTAGGATCATATCTGAGAATCTCTGAAATATAAACTGAGGGGGCGAGTTTGCAAGGCCAGCAGCAGAACTAGTGGAATGTTCTGGTGCCCAGCAGCAGAACCCAGTGCCAACCTACTAGCTGAACCCAATACCATTGTGGCAAATGCCAGCTCGACAGGAGGACTGATGTCAGCTTAAGTACAGAATCATCACAATGATACAGAGAAGCCCTGCCCATTAATGCCTCAGAAAGTGAGAGGGAGGTGGTAGTGTGTTCTCTGATCCTCCTCTCTTAGCAGCAGTGTCCCAGCCATCACTGCCTCAGTGGAGGAGGTTTAGCCTAGGTGCAGCAGCTGCCCTTCATCACAGGCTCTCCCTTCCCCACCTCACCCCTGCAAAGAAAAATTATGTTTTAATTTAGATTCATTATTTAAGGTGCTCCTGTGGGTTCTGCTGGTTTCTGTTTGGCTTCTTGGCATCTGTCATTCTCTACCTTGTTCATCTCCATCAGTTTTTGTGCTGCTGTTTTGATTTCAGCATGCAGTTTTCGTTTGGGGTGGCTCATGTGCACATGCACACCATCCTCAACATCACCCTGTGCTGCACTGCTACCAGGGTCCTGTAGCAGTATTCTGGTGCAGGTGGAATGGAAGCAGGGAGATTGGTGGGGCATTTCTGTGCCAGTCAAAATGGTTAATGGCCCTGGCTGCTACTTCTCTCTAGTCTTGTTTTAATTATGGGAAGAGCATTTCACCCCAACTTCCCAGCACAGACTGAGAGGGGATGCAGGCACAAGTACGTGTGCTCATTTCAGTCACCCTCAAAGTCCAGGACCGGGTAGCCAAACAGTGGCAAGTTGACCTTCAGAAAGACTAACTGCTGAACTGCCATGGGGAGCAGGTGTGAGTGATGCAAGCCGACAATGTCACCTGCATGGGAAAAAAACACGCTCACTTTGTATGCTCGTCGGAGGGCCATAGCAGAGAGATCTGGCTAGACTTCCTCCTTCATGGCCCAGTAGCTCAGTGGACAGGTTGCCTGTGACTTGTAGGGCCCCAGAAGGTAATCCCTCACCACCGCAGCCGCTGTGTCCTCTCTCATGTGCCTGCTGCTCTCAGAGAGGCCAAGGATCCGCTCGATGACTGCCATCTCAACAGTCATTGTGGCAGGAGCCACAGGGGATGCTGCCTAGCAGGGGAGGTGGGGGACAAACAGCAGCGGAGCTGCTTTCACCCCCTCTTCCTCAGCTCGTGCCAGCATGCCTCTCTTGGCTCACATGCACTCAGTTCACCAACTCCTCTCCCCACTGAGTGAGCTCGTCAACCTGCTCGGCAATCTTGCCTTTAATGCGTGGGTCACACATGGTTGCCAGCATGTAAACCTTTTGCTTGGTGAGAGGCTGAAAGCGGTCCTTGAGTCCCTCTTGCAGCCTTCTCACCTGTGCAAGCACTGCTGGAAGTTATGTCTGCACATACTACAGTTGATTCCAGAAATGAGGCCAAGTCGTCACGAGCCATGTGGATCATGGGGATGACTAGAGCCAGACTTGCCATCTCAGACAAGAACATCTCTGCATAGCAAAGGGCCTAAGAACTTTCACAGATGGCAAGATGGTCAACCAGTCCTCCTGGGTGAGCTGGCTTTCTTCCTGAATAACCCTGCTTTCAGATATCAGGGCAGTCAGGGGGCTCTCTCCTGCTCCACCAAGCATTCGAGCATGGCACAGGTGGAGTTCCAGCGAGTGCTGACGTCACTGAGTAGGTGGTGCACCTGTCAAAAGATAGGATTCCTTGTAAACTGGGATAAGTCACAGTTAGTCCAACTACATCGGCTTCTTCTGCTCCACCCCACTTCTTTTTGTTTTGCACTTTGTCAGCTTGTGCTATTGGGGGTTCCTTATGCCCACTTGCCCAGTATTCTGGTCCATCTTAGGTGCACATACAGGGCGCATCTGAGAGCTTTTGTTAAACTGTTAGTCATCTTGTGAGTTATGTTATCAGAGTTTTAATTGGAATTATGTTGTAAATTGTTTTGTTTTATTATTTGTTGTTACCACCCTGAACCCACGTGCGGGGGAAGGTGGGATATAAATTCAGTAAGTAATACAGAAAGCCAGGATGAACATGATCCTTCTTTGTATCCCTTTGGCCTTGTCAAATATAGTTTCCGGTCCATATGGAGATCTTCCAGGGCCACTTTCTTCCCCTGCCAGATTTAATCAGCATCAACCATGTTTCGTCATGATCTGAACTGCCTCAGCCTTATAGCTTGGAGGCTTCAGAAAAAGACCAAATATTTTCACAGAAGGTCAGCGATGTTTTCCTGCAATAACACAAGCCTAACATCTAGGAAATTCTATATGTATAAGTGGAGGCAATTTTCCCTCTGGTGTAGTGAGAAGGACTTGTTGCTGGGTAGTGCCCCGTTGCGGGCCATAGTTAATTATTTATTACACCTGAAAACTAATGGTCTGGTGTTTTCCTTTTTGAAGGTTCACCTGGCTGCTATCACTTGTTATCACAAGGGAAGTGAGGGAGGATCAGTTTTCTCCCATCATTTGTCCAAGATTTCTTAAGGGGCTAGGTAATCCTTGCCTGCCCCGGGATCCTTTAGTGCCCCTATGGTCTCTACCTGTTGTTTTAGCACAGCCTTTTGAACCCCTTGCTACATGTTCTTTGGCTGAGCTTTCTATGAAGGTGTGTTTCTTAGTGGCTGTTAACTTCAGCCAGGAGTATGAGTGAGTTAGTGGCTCTTCAGACAGATCCTCTGTTTTTGAATTTTTTTTTCCTGAGAGGGTGGTCCTTCACCCTAGTCTTAGGTCTCTCCCTATGGTGTTTTCCATTTATCTCAAGGTATCTTTTTGTTCATGGTTTTTTCCTTCACTGAGCTCTGAGAATGAACACTCATTGTATTCTTTAGATGTTAGAAGAGCATTATTATTTTACCTCAAGAGAACCCTGGAGTTCTGTGGGAATAGAACCCTGTTTGTTTGCTTTAGTGGCGCTGAGAGAGGGAGGAGAGCATCATCTCAGAACCTGCCTTGGTGGATTGTCAGGAGTGTTATGACTGGGCCAGGTTAGTATGCCCATTGAACATTTATGCCCATTCCACTAGGGCAATGGCTTCTTCAACAGCTTTCCTGGATGGAATGCCTTTGACAGAGATCTGAAGAGCTGCCACCTAGTTGTCAGCAGACACATTTGTGCATCACCCCACTTTGGATCTGCAGGCTAGACGTGAGGCTCAAGTGGGCAAGGCAGTTCTTCATTCGCTGTTCAGGTGAGGAGAGCATGCCCCACTGTCTGGTGAGCAGCTTGCAAGAATCCCCATGTGGGACTGCACAGAAATCAATGAAGAAAACAGAGTTGCACTTACCTGGAACTATTGTTCATTGAGTATTTTCTGTGCAGGCACACATACCACCCCCCCCCGCCCTGTTGCATGCTCTGGCTTTAGTGGCACAGTGATACTGAGGCGTGGGGTGCTGCTGCACAGGAGCATGTGGTCCCTGGGTGGGAGCAAGCTTCTGGCTCTGGCACACAGTGTCCCCTGGAGACTTTTAGCTGTAAAGACCTATCTGATGGCAGGCCTGCTCACGCATAGTCCCCATGTGTGCTTGCACAGAAGAGGAGAAGAAAGAAGAGGAGGAGGAGGAGATTGGATTTATACCCTTCCCTTCACTCGGAGTCTCAGAGTGGCTTATAAACTCCTTTCCCTTCCCCTCCCCACAACAGACACCCTGTGAGGTAGGTGGGGCTGAGAGCTCTTTCGAGTGCTCTTGAGAGAACAGCTGTGACAGAACTATGGCTTGCCCAAGGTCATCCAGCAGCTGCAAGCGGAGGAGTGGGGACTCAAACCCAATTCTCCCAGGTTAGAGTCCACCCACTTAACTACTACACTAAACTGGCTCTGGTTCATCAAAGGTACTTAATGAACAATAACTACAGGTACATGCAACTTTGTTTTCTTCAAAATTTTACCACGTTAAGTGTTTGAAAGACCAATAGCTACTAACTGAACTTTAATGCTTATTTACACAGACTCCAGATTGTTTATGCTTTGTGTGGCTTGAAACATTTTTTTCTAGTGCCAGAGCCAGAAGTCTTTGCTGTGTTGTCAAATTTCTTAATTTAGTGCATACATTTCCAAACAGATATGATTTTCTTTGAAAAGATCTCCAATGCAGAAGAACCTAAAGCAGAGAAGAGGAACTGTAGTCACCAGTGTTGTTTTACATGGTGTTGTGCCCCTGGGGCCTGTCCTGCAGGGGCGCTGCTGCTGCCGTGTTCCCTCTTCACCTGAGGAGGGGGTGGGTCAACTAGGAGAAAGCTGGGGTCTCAGAATGGGGCAGGGCTGGGTTACATCACCAACAGACCCTGCTCCCCTGCAAGAGCAGTGAGTCCAATGACCATCTAACCAAGCCTGGCTCGCCCTGGCTTGAGTCATTCACCGTCTCTCTGCCTTGTCACTATCTCATCGACTGTCTTTCTTTTTGTAATGTAGTATGCTCTGTGTAGCAACCAGCCTGCCATGTGCTCCCAGGTAATGGCGCCCGCCGCATGGCCAGAGCACATGGTCAGGCAGAGAGGGGAGCTTGAATCTGGAGGAACAATAGAAATCCAGATTCAAAGCCTCCACCAATGTGGGACCTAGGTTCTCCCTGGAGAGCCAATGCAATCAAAGGCTTCTCCAGGGAACCTATGACAAATGTGCGCATATGTTAAGCCCCTATCAGGTGTGGCTCCGGCCAGCATATAATGAGGGCCCTGGAGCCCTGGAAGCATGCTTGTTCTGACCATCTGCTGGGCATGCTGAATCACTCAATAAAGGCTTCATGATTTCACCCTTCCTGGTCTCCCGAGTCCAGTACTCTTCACTTTTCCTGTTTTTATTCCCCTCCTCAGGTGCAGCTGGGTTTCTTGCAAGGTGTGAGTGGTTCATTCCCCCCCCAGTGCCCCCTTGTGGCGTCTCTTTGGTTTGCACCCTCTCCCTTTTTCCCCTGGTGGTGTGGGTGTTCCTTTCCCCACTCCCTGGGCTCCGTGCCGTTATTGAGCCATTTCCTTTCTCTCCCCTCCCTCTCCTGTGTGAATGCTAAGTCTTCTGTTCCACCCCCCTTCCCTCATCTGCCCTCTGTCTGAGCCTCTGCCTCTGGTTCTTCTCTCTCCCTCCTGGCCCAGGGGTCCTAATTAGGCTGCAGGCACCCCTCTGTCCAGCCCCGGGTCCTCGCTGCTCCTGGAGCCGGGGCGGGCACATCCTGGCAGCCCTGTCCTCCGGCTCCAGCCATTCCTACTCTGTGGGTCGCACCCGGGCAGCCTGCTCTCCTCCGGGAGTGCCTGGGCCTGGCTGCCTTCCTCCCTCTTCCTTCTTGCCTCCCCCCGGACCCTGACCCACTCCTGGGCTGTCTTTGGCGCTCGTCTGCGCCTCCGCCATCTGCTGCTTCAGGTGAGTCTCCGGGGCGAGGAAACGTTCCGCCGCGGCTGGGAGGACCCCCGGGGGAGTCGGGCCAGCTGTGGCGGGACACATGGCTACCAGGGATTAAAGAGCAGTTAAAACAGTACTTCAAAATATTGTCATAAAAAGGATTTCACTCATCATTCTACGATATGTCTCTCATAGAGTGGCAAAGGTTGCCTTGGCAGTCAAGAAAAGATGGGCTAGAGCTATGTCCAAAGGCTGAAATAGGAAGGTGTTTTGAGTTTTTATGTGCTTTTAACTTCATTATGTTATTGCATTTTCTCTAGGTTCCCTTTTGTCTGTCTTACTTGTAATGGCTTTTGGCCCTGCACAATAAATGCAACCTACCCACCCACCCACCCAATTAAACAGTACTTATTACTGGGTTTGATGTTGCTAAACTACTCTTGGGTCCAGAAAAACTAGATTCTCTCTTAACAGTGGCTAAAACTGGTGCACCCATAACTCTTCGCTGTGTTTATGCTAGAGGAGTGAACAGACTCCAGGGTGGGGAGAAGCTGCAATGACAGAGTATTCAGAGACCTGAAATACTTGAGAAAAGACATTCAAGGCTGTTTAAAACTTTAGCAATGGAATATTTAGAAATCTGCAGATAATAAAAATAGAAGTCTATAAAAAGCCTCTTTTTGAAGCAATAGTCTATGAACATCATGAATATCATGTCTTACTAACCACCCTATAGATTGCCAAACATTGTAAATCATTAAATTCATGCTTTTGATCCAAATGGTGGCTCACAATGGGAGCATGTTGATTCTGAAGTCTCACCTGAGACATATGCTCCAATATATGAGTTTTTAAACTCCTCATGGTAGACCCCACAAAATATTTTTTTTTATTCTATTTATATCCCGCTTTGCTGGAACAAACTGGCTCAAATATCTGGGGCAAGAGCACCATAAAATGTAGACCACTTTTGTAGATTCACAGTTAGTGAATTGTTTCAGTCTCCATAGGAAATTGTTTATTGTGATCTCATTAGTCTGGGTGGTATGTTGACATACTAACAGTTTTTACTACATTTGAAATGCCCTGACGGCAAATTAGACTTGGACTGAAAATTACTCATATCAGAATGAACAACCATATTCTGAATGTTGGAACTCTCTATATCCTATTTTTGGAAAATTAGAACACCCCTGTAAATTCTGTATGATATGCCAATACCTATGGAGTATGCTAACAATCCTCTTTGATCTTGGAGAGAATTGCAAAGCACAAAAGAAGGGAGAGCTGTGTGAATGTTTTTGTTGTGTAAAAAATTCATCCCTAGTTAACATATCTGCCCTCCTCTTGGCTCTAAAGATCAACTCTTTGGGGTACCCCCTCTGTACAAAGGCTCTAATGAGATTTGTTAGATTCAGCTGTATAATCCATCAAACTGGTCGAGTTTCTCTTAGTTCAAAGAAACTGACTGTATGGGAAATCATCTTTCATTTGTACAGGATGGAAGGACTTATAATGTAGGAGAGAGTTACAATCAGTCTGCACCTCCCCATGTGCAAGTGCCAATCCCCATGGCCATCTGGGACAGCATCCCTGGAGCTGCAGGCCAAGCGAAGAGACATGCAACCTCACCTTGGAACCTTGTGCTTGCATGAATACAATTGTGGTGGCCCCCAACTTACCACTGAGGCTGCCACTGAAGCAAAGGGGTTCACTGATGCCACAGTCAGAGGGGCTTCCCCCACTCCCCCCTAAGCAGCCTCCTGTTCCTTCACACCAGTTGCTTGGGGGCTGGATAAGAGCCTTGGATGGCCTGGTTCTCGCCCTCAGGCCTTATGTTTGACATCCATGGTCTACTGTGTCAAAGCAGCTGACAGATCCAACAGGATCAGTAGCACCATCCTGCCTGCATCAAGAGGGGTGTCACCACTGTCTTCTTGAGGGAGCTAGGCAAAGAGCTCTGGGAGAGTGAGAGATTTATAATGTCTCCCAAGACTCCTCCTACCACTTACCTCAAGGCTTCTACCAACCAGGAAGGGCAAGGATCCAAGGAGCAGGTAGTAGCAGGTCACAAAGCTGATAGGACCCTGTCAACATCCACCTGGGAGAGTGGGTTGAAGAAATCCAAAAATGGACCCAGTTGTGCATGCAGGGACCTGAGATTCCTGCTGACTCCAAATCGGGCAGCCAAGTCTTGGCAAAGGAGTGAGATGCTGGCCCATTCTGCATCTAGTATTCACTCTGCTGTTTTACCAAACCCACATTGGAACAGAAATTCCCCTCTACATTGCATGCCACTTTCACTTTCTTTGATTGTCGTATTTTATGGTGGCCTCCACACTGAATGCTGGTTTCGTGTCCTTTGATTTCTCAGTTCTCCCTCTGAGGTGGAGGACATCTCCATGGGATATTCCCACCATTCCTTTAGGGAGGCAGGAAACACTTTTTTTCCTCCTTCCTTTTGGCGCCTTGGGAATAGCCCAGCCCCTCAGTTCTATTCCTGCCTCTTGAGGATTAGCAGCTAGAGTCAAGGCTGATCCTTTCTGCTTGCTTTTTTTCCAGCATTTTTTCCCTTTTATCTTTTTCTACTTCTTCGTCTGTTCTTCAGAAGGAATAGATGGCAATCGTCAGAGTTTTTTCTCCCCCTGCATGCGAAGGAGATGGTGGCAGCAGCAGAGCACTCTGATGGTTTTTCTTCAGTGGAAGAGGAGATGTTTGTCACTGCCGCGGCTGACTATGGGGCCAACTTGCCTTTGGAGCTTGTTTGTGCCACCCCAACAGACCCAGCAGAGGTGGCAGCAGCAGTGCAGCACGTTTAGGAGCACCACCGGACCCAGAAGAAGGGGAGCCTGCCAAAATCAGGCGGGTGAAGACACAATGGCCATTTTGGGATGGGGCCCCGGAGCTTCGGCGGCCACCCGAATCATCTGCTGGGCATGCATCAGACTGAAGGAGCTTGTAAGACTTCCACTTCGTGTCTTTCCAAAGGGCCTGATCCGACCCTTTGGGGGGGGGCAGGCAGAAGTTCCTGGGGCCTTTTTAAATACTCCAAGCCTCATGCAAGCCTTCAGACAGGCCATGCAGGAGGAGAAAGTGGGATACAGGAAAGAGAAGGACGAAGATCAGGAGTAACCTCCCCCCTTCCTTTGTCACAACTGAGGCTCATCCTGTGACTAGAGAATAATCGTCCTGGACGAGAATAATCGTCCTGGAGGGACTGTCCTCTCCGCACTTGGCACAACAAAACCTAGGTACTGACACTGGTCTTTTTTTGGTTAGGGATTATTGAAAAATACATATATTTTATTGATCAGAATTTTTAGTGTGAAAACATGTGAACATCAGACATTTGAACCATATGGAGCACTTGGTGACTTGGTCTCTTTTCAGTCTCTTTTCCTGCCATTTTAGTCTCTTTTCTCTCTTTTTTTGGGGTGGTCTACCAGTCCTAGCTCTGAGGCTGCAATTTCTCTCTGTGCGGACAGAGAGAAGGGCAAATTCATCTCCGATGAGGAAGAGGAAGAAATAAAAATGCCTGAACCATCCAGCAGGTTCCTCAAGGCAGAAGATCATCAATATTTCCTAACCAAGGCAATGAAAGCCTTAGAAATTCAGGACTCACCTGCCACTGAGGAACAAGGTCCTGTTAAACCTAGATTTAAATCTAGATCCAGGGGTCTCTCGGAATTCTTCCCTCCAGAGGAGTTAGTGGAGAATGTATTTCCCTTTCCTGAGTATTTTAAGAGACAGCTGAGAGTGGCATGGGATAGACCTACAGCAAATAGGCAGTTTCCCAGTTTTGTGAAAAAATGTATGCATTACCCACCTGTGCCAATGAGCTTTTACAGGTTCCACCCGTGGATGGTCCAGTGGCAGCCATTCAGTCTACAGGTCTCATATCTGAGGATGGTCATGGCTCTATATGTGATCCTATTGATAAGAAGGCTGATGCCCCGCTTAAGAGAATATACAAAGCCATTACCATGATGGTGAGGACTGCTGCCACAGCATCCATAGCCTCCATGGCATCCATCATTTGGATACGCAAGCTGATCCAGCTCCTACCTGAAAACAACCAGGGCTTGCTCGAGGATGCCACTCATATTCTGAAGGGAGCATCCTTTTCTGCAGATGCCACATTGTACATCCTGACCTTCACCTCCCGGGCCATCGCTTCTACAGCAGTGATAAGGCGACTGCTTTGGCCAAGGGTCTGGCAAGCTGACTTTCAATCCAACTTGATGGTCTCTGCATACCCCTTTGAAGGGGATTGACTTTTTGGGGACGCCCTAGACAGAATCCAAGTGAAGACATGAGATAAGACAAAGGTCACACAGATAGAAGAAGCTTGCATTCCTTTCGCACACAACACTCTCTGCCCAGATTCCAACAGGACCAGAGGAGGAGCACCTGGAGTTTGACAAAGCCCTTCAACGAATGGGGTGCGTTCAGCTCCAAGTTCCGCAAGCCTTCATTTACCAAGTCTGACTGAAGAGACTGAGACACCAAAACCAAACAGGCATAACTACGCCTCTGCGCTGGTAAGGGCACACCTTCTCCTTTTTTCTTCGACCTGGACAGAATCACAAGCAGACATCTGAGCACAGGAGGTGGTGTCCCACGGTTACACAATTTATCAAACTTTGTCATTTCAGAATGGAGATGCTCAGATCCATCATGGAGACCCTACTACCAGGTGATTTCCTTACGTCCATAGACCTCATGGAATCCCATCTTCATGTGCCGATTCATCAGACACACAAGAGGTTCCTTTGTTTTTGCATTGGAGGGCACCACTTCCAGGATCGAGCACTGCCTTTTGGCCTCTCAACGGCACCCAGACTGTTCTCCAAACTACTTATCAACCCAGTGGTTCACCTCAAGAGACGGGGTGCACGTGCATCCTTTCTTGGACGACTTGCTGGTGAGGGGCAACAATTTGGATTCTGCTGTCCAGAACACCAGAAAGACTTTGTAGTGTCTACAAGAGCACGGATTCGTAGTCAACTTTCCCAAGAGTTGACTCCAGCCAGCATGTCAACCAGCAAACACCTGGGGGCTGTCATCAATACAACGTGCAACTCTCTCTTCTTACCCCTAGATAAGGCCAGCAAGATCCAAGATTTGGCATGCACAGTGATACGGAGTTCATCAACTACTCTGATGTCCCTGGCCAAACTACTGGGTCTGATGATCTTATGTATAGACTTGGCTCAATGGGCCGTCTACACTCCAGAGTTCTACAATGGTTTCTCAGACCATACTGGTGTCAGATTATGGAGTGCAAGTTAATCAATGTACGGGTCCCAACCCACATCAAGTCCAGTCTATTATGGTGGATAAATCTACGGAATTTGAGACAGGGCAAGTCCTATTACACACAGTCCTATAAGGAGATTTTTTTAATGGATGCCAGTCTTTCAGGTTGGGGAGCAGTCCTGGAAGATATCCCCATTCAGGGATGGTGGTCCAGGGGGGAACAACATCTTCCTATCAATCTCTTGGAGCTGAGAGCCATCCATCACACACTGAACCACTTTGGTCAGATGATTTGCAGTCAACACATCCTAATCAGAACAGACAGTGTTTCGGTCAAGGTGTATCTCAACAACCAGGGAGGCTCCAGATCATCTCAATTACATCAGGAGGCGATGCGGATCTTCAGCTGGGCTGAGAAGAACGTCGTGTCAGTCCAGGCAGAACACATAAAAGGAGCTATCAGCACTCAGGCGGACTGGCTCAGCAGGGAGACTGTTCAAAAGGGAGAATGGTCTTTCCACCTGGATCTGTTCCAGTTCATCATGGACAGCCTTTGGTCGATCTCTTTGCATCTCTGCTGAACCACCATCTGCCACAGTTCTTCATGAGATACTACCACCAAGAAACGGAGGCTACGGATGCCCTGACCTCTCCATGGCCTCAGGGGTTTCTTTATGCCACCATTTCCCCTAATTCTGAGAACCATTCGGCGGATCCAGGAAGAAAGGGTGGAAGCTATCCTGGGGGCTCCTCTATGGGCATGACGTCCTTGGTACTCGGCACTGATGGAGCTGTCCATCCTCCCGCTTCTACCTCTCCCGAAAACACCGGACATGCTCCTACAGGGACCAATCTGGCACCCACATCCAGAATGACTGTGCTTGACCACCTGGAGATTGAGCGGATCCAACTCTCAATTAGGCTACTCATCACAGATCATGGACACTATCCTAGCTTCTAGGAGACAATCAATTATTCGGATTTACAATATGACTTGGAGAGCATTCGTAAGATGGTGTAGGAGGAAGAAGCTTGATGCACTAACTTCGACAGTAGCATCCGTTTTATCCTTCTTACAAGAGGGATTGGATTCCAAGTTGAAGGCTTCAAAACTGTGCAGACAAACAGCGGTGCTATCCACTGTCATTCCGATGGTGGGGAGGGAGTTACAAGTTGATTAGACATCCCCATATTCAGCTCTTTCTCCAGGGAGATTCTGTCAAGTCCCCACTGCAGGTCCATTGTTTCCCCTCATGGAGATTACACACGGTTCTGATGGCTCTAACCAAGCCCCCCTTTGAGCCTCTTGGTAAGGTCGCTCTGAAATGGCTCAGAATGAAGACACTATTCCTGGTGGCCATAACCTCTACACGTCAGGTTTTGGAGATCAGTGCTTTTTCTGTTAAATCCACACTGTGCACTTTCCACAAAGACAAAGTAGTACTCAGGACTGACCCTACCTTCCACCCAAAGGTGTCATCTCTCTTTCACCATTCTCAGGTATACTTACCGACCTTCTGTCCCAATCCCAAACACCCTAAGGAGCTTTTGTGGCACACCTTGAATGTTAGGCGTACACTGAAGATTTACATCATCAGGATGGAACCAATCAGGAAAACGGACTATGTTCATCAACATCTCTCCTCCAAAAATAGGGACAGGATGTTCACAGCATCCGTCAGCACCGTGATCAGATCCTACGTATCGGAGGCCTGTAAAGCTTTGGGATTGGATGTACCAAAAGGGATCACCTATTTTGTCACAAACTAGCATTCCCAATTTTAAATTAATCTTTTACTAGATTAGCCCTTTTAAAACAGCAAAAAAATGTTTCCCATTTTACTGTCTATTCAGCATTATATGCTGCTAGGGTTTTATTTCCTTATCTTCTTCAGTTAAAAAAAAACATATTGCACATGTTGCTGTTTGGTGTGATTTGTAGAACAGAAAAGATATTGTTGCTGTAAACAGTCTTTTTTTAGTTGTAGGTTTTCCGGGCTGCATGGCCGTGGTCTTGGCATTGTAGTACCTGATGTTTTGCCAGCAGCTGTGACTGGCATCCTCAGGGAGTATTCTCTGTGTCAGTGTGAGAAGAGTCTTTTTTATTTTGCCGTGTTATTTATTGTGTAAAATTCAAATGCAATCAAAGTAAGTACAGAGGCCATTCATGCAGTAAGAGGTGAAAATACAGTCTCTCTGGGTTTGATACTTACACGCATAGTAGCAGAGAAACACACAGTCTTTGTTCAAGGCCTAGTAAATGCCATCAAATTCTCTGATAGATTCTAGTTCAGTGGTTTCATACTGGAGTCTCCCTTTGAAGTTCTTTTGTAGAAGAATAGTGACTTAGGCCAGCAACAACTGTAACACAGTCCTTTAACACTGAAGGAAGCTCATGTTTCTGTCATTTAGAACAGCCAAGCAGTGTCTAAATTGTTCTTTTTCTTTTTTAGGGGTCTGCCCTTTGCCACCAAATTTGGCAAATGCTAAATTAAAAAAGGAGTTTGAGTGGTTAAAATACTTTCCTTTTGGCATAGTAGTAAAATACGACTGTGAAGAAGGTTATAAACGTCCACCTGGTTCTGAGAATTCTGTACGCTGTGGTGATGACTTGAAGTGGTCACAACCTGAAACGTTTTGTAAAGGTAACACCTCTTTTTATTTTCCTTTAAATAAATTTAATAATTTATAGTCCTGTAGGATGGACAGATTAGATTAGACTTAGATGCAGGTGGAGTGAAAATTGGTGGAAGGAATATTAACAATTTGAGGTATGCAGATGGTACCACATTACTGGCAGAAACCAGTGACGACCTGACACAACTACTGATGAAGGTTAAAACAGGAAGTGGCAAAGCAGGAATACAGCTGAACATCAAGAAGACAAAAGTAATGATTGCTGGGGAATTACACTACAAGGACTGTGGCAGATAATTGAAGAGCCACAGGAATCTACTGTGCTCCTGCTGTAAAAAATTATCTAATCTCTCTTCTAGTCAAACTATAGTTGATCATAAAAAATAACCCCTAGATACTTAAAGGACCAAACTTGTTATATTTTATACATTCCTGTCACTTAAATAATTTGTCGGGGAGAGGCAGTTTCAAAGGAGATAATTTTGGTTTTATCAATATTTACAGTAATTTCATTTTCAGGTCAATACCTTAATAATATCTGAAGAGCTCTCTTTAATCCCACCTTTGTTAATGGAATAATTATTATATCATCTGCATATAATAACAGAAATTCCTTCATTAGTATGTTTAGAAGCATATAAATCCTCTGCTTGAAAAAAATCAGATTGTATTGCTTAAATATAAATTAAAGAACAGAGGAACCAGTATGCAATCGTCAGTGTACTGCACAGAGACCATGATAAAGTAAAAACATGTTGCTTATCTGTAACTTTTGTTCTTCTTTTGGTTATCTGTATCTATACAGCCTGCCCACCTTCCCCACAATAGGTGCTTTTAAACAGCCACAGCTGCTGGGGAGTGCAGAGCCAATTTTCCTTCTCTAAGGGGAGAGGATTTTCAGTGGTTAAAACGCAGTTTTACCAGTTCTCAATTGCACCTCTATATAGGTGCAAAGCTGCATGAGTGATCCCTCAAAGGACTAGTTATGGTTCCCCTCACTTCCTGATTTTTGCTTCAACTCAGCCTCTGAGATGGGCTGGACTAAGAGAATAAGACTGGCCCAAGGTCACCCAACAAATTTCACTGGAGCTTGGACTGGGAGAGAAGTCTCCAAGGTTTTAATCCAAAACTGAGTAAAGAAATGGGAAAAAAATATATAAAGGTATTGAAGTCAGAAATGGGGGAAATGTACTAAAAGAATTAAAGAAAATTATTGAAGATTTTTATAAAAACTCATACCAACAAGGAAATCTCAACCAAGAATATATTAGAGACTTTTTAAAGACATACAACAAAAAAAGGTTTACAGAGGACCAAAGAAAGATCTTAAATTCTTTTGTTGAGGTAGTAGAAGCAATTAAAAACCAGAAGAAGACGACTCCGGGACCAGATTGACTTCCAGCAGAAAATCAAATTGCCCTGCCACTAAAATACACAATTCAGAATATTATTGAACAAGGGAAAATGCCGGAGTTCTGGAATCAAGCATTGATTACCCTAATTCATAAATCAGAAACAGAGGAGAAAGAAATTAAAAAATTATAGACCAATCTCACTTCTTAATGTTGATTACAAGATTTATGCATCTATCTTGGCCAATAGATAGAAAAAAATTCTAACTCTAATGATACATCAAGACCAATCAGGATTTTTACCTAAAAGACAGATGAGAAATATTGTTAGAATACTTTGAAGCACATCCTGAAAAGCAACTTGCATTGGTGTTTCTTGACGCAGAGAAGTCCTTTGATAACCTTAATTGGTCTTTCATGCTAGAATAATTATTACATTGGCAGTGTGGCTAAACTTTTTTTGCAATTTATAAATTTTACAATTTATACAAAACAATATGCTGAGGTCATGGTGAATGGGGACCTTTCACAGAACATTGAAATTCAAAAGGGAACTAGACAAGGATGTCCATTATCTCCCTTATTATTTATCTTTATTCTTGAAACATTGAATGATATGGTAAGAGAAAATACCCAGATTAAAGGACTTAAAAGGAGAAGAATATAAACTATAAGCCTTCACAGATGATTTTGGAAGATCCACAAGTGTCCATCATTCAGCTTCTGGATACTTTAAAAGAATATGGATAATTAGCAAGCTTGAAAACCAATTTTAAAAAGACAAAAATATTGACAAAGAACTGCACTAAACAACAGATATACCAGTTGCAAGAAAACTCTGACACTGAAGTACAGAAGAAAATAAAATACTTAGGCATAACTCTAATGAATAGATGCAGTTCACTGTTAAAGGACAACTATACAAACTTTTGGAAGCTATTAAAAAGTTTTGGAAAAATGGAAAAACTTACAACTATCTTTTATGGGAAGAATCTTTCCTATTATATAAAGCTGTTTTCAAGATTCCATGGGGCGCCAAAATCAGTTAGCTGGATGGACTGCCACTCAAAAGGGGGTCCCTGGCCAATGGCTGCATTCGCACACTGCTTTGCCTCAGTCCCACCCACAGAGCCACCGGCTAGCATCTCAGCCTCAGTCTGGAGGGGGCCAGCGAAGGGGAAGGACCAACTGGGTGCTGGGTCCACTCTTCTCCTTCGCCCACTGCCAGGTGGGTCTAATTCCCCTCAGTGGCCTGCTTCTGTCAGTGAAAAGACAATGGACTATCAGCATAACCCCCTCCCCTGCACACTGCTAGCGTGCCCAGAATAAACTGTCAGAAATGGGGACATTTCACACAGCACACCGTAGCGCTTCAGGACCGGTACAAGAACTGAAGAACGCTTGGGAGGAGGTTTCAAGGTAAACCGGCTCAGGAACGCTTCCCCAACCGGAGAGGCACGTTTCTGTGTGAAAGGGCCAATATGTTCCGTTAGGGAATTGGTACTAATACGGTTCTGTGTAAAATGCCTGACAGAAACCGTTACTGAAGAGTTCCTGAAACGGAACATATTGGCTGTGTGAAATTCCTCAGGCTCTTTCTCCTGCTTAGCTCCACCATGGCTGGCTGGCTAATGAGGTGGACCAGCAACCATCAAACCATTCCCTTCAACCCCCTGCTGGGTGGCTGACTTTCCCCCTAGAGTTCTCCCGCTGTTACAATTGATCTCCAGATGACAGAGATCAGTTCCCCTGGAGAAAATAGCTGCTTTGGAGGGTAGACCTTATGGCATTATAGCTTGCTGGGTTCTTCCATCCCCCCCCCCCCTTCAGAAAAAATGCTGCCCTCCACAGGATCCATCCCCCAAATCTTTAGGTATTTCCATCATAGGGTTGCCAGGTCTGGGTTGGAAAATCCCTGGAGACTTTGGGGGTGGAGTCAGGAGAGGGTGGGGTTTGGGGAGGGGAGGGGCCTTAGCAGGGTACAATGCCATAGAGTCCACCCTCCAAAGCAGCCATTTTCTCCAGGGGAGCTGATCTCTGTCAGCTGGAGATCCATTGTAAAAGCAGGAGATCCCCAGGCCCCACCTGGAAGTTGGGAACCCTATTCCATCATCAGAGCCGGCAACTTTCCCCTCAGTGCCCGTTGCTAGGCAACCAAGCTTGCTTCTCTGAAAGCCCCTTTCCACACCTATGTTGGCCTTTGGGAGAAAACTCATTGGGGCCAGCTGAACAGAATGCCATAGAGGCCACCCTCCAAAGCAGTCATTTTCTCCAAGGGACGGGGGAAGATCTGTTGTCTGGAGTTCAATTGTAATACCTGGCGATCTTCAGACTAGGGTTGGCTACCCTAGGCATAGCAGTCAGTGCTCCAGAGCAGGATCTGCTAGACCCAGGTTCTTGCTGAGTGGGTGATTTCAGGTCAGTCACAGACTTTATGCCTAACCTACCTCACAGGGTTGTTGTGCAAATCAAAAAGGGGGAAAGGAGAATGAAGTCAGCTACTTCGGTCCCCATTGCAGGGAAAGACTACTTTTCCTCCAGGGGAAGTATGGTTGCCAATCTCCAGGTGAGGGCTGGAAATCACTCAGAATTACAAGTGCTCTCCAGATGGCAGAGATCAGTTCCCCTGGAGAAAATGGTGGACTCTACTTCCTTATACCCTGCTGAGATGGACCCTTTATGACAGCCAATGTGACATAGCAGTCAGGGCTTCAGAGCATGGTGGAGGCTGTGGGGGGGGGGAAATGGAACCTTGAAGAGTGAGGTTGATGATTGGCTGGGAAGGAGATAGGGTTGCCAACTCCAGGTGGAAAATTCCTGGAGACTTGAGGGATGGAGCCTGGAGACAGGTTTGTGGAGGAGTGGGACCTCAGACAGGTACAATGCCATAGACTCCACCCTCCAAGCCAGTGAGTCCCTCATGGGGAACCATTGTTGCCAATCTCCAGGTGGGGGCTGGAGATCATTCACAATAACAACTGCTCTCTAGGGGGGAGGGGGGAGGAGATGGAAAGCTGAAGCCAGGGGGCAGATAACAATACATTGATGGTTGGCTGGGAGCTAGGGTTGCCAACTCCAGGTGGAGACATTCCTGGAGATTTGAGGGGTGGACCCTGGAGAGGGTGAGGTATCAGCAGGGGTGGGACCTCAGACAGGTTCAGTGCCATTGACTCCACCCTTCAAACCACCCATTCCCTCATGGGGAACCATTGTTGCCAATCTCCAGGGGAGGAATGGAGATCACGCTGAATTACAACTGCTCTTCAGATGGCAGAGATCTTCCCCTGGAGAAAATGGTGGACCCTGTGTCATTATACCCTGCTGAGGTCACCACAGCAAATTGACACTGAGTGCCCATGGCTGGGGCACTCTCTCAGAGCCTCTTTCTAGAGCCTGTTGTATTTATTTCCACAACAGGCCTTATTCCTAGTAGTTACTATAAAGATGAATGTACTACTGAGAATTCTTTTTTTATTTCAAACAATTCCAATTTTAAAAAATCAACAATATTTTAAAAATTTACAAAAACTGACATGTCAATTTATTTGGCAAGGTAAAATACCCAGAGTTAGAATGAAAGTACTACAAGACCCAAAGGAAAGAGGAGGCTTTGCAGTACCTAATTGGTATCTGTATTCTAAAGCTGCAGCTTTGACTTGGGTGAAGGACTGGATTACTTTGGAAAACCCAAGACTGATAAAACTAGAAGGTCATGATTTGAAATTAGATTGGCATGTTTTTGTATGGTATGAGAAAACTAAGATTCATAAATACTTTAAACAGCATATATTGAGAGCATCCTTACTGAAGGTATGGGAAGAAATTAAAAATACAACCTATACAAAGATACCAAAAGACCCTTGGAGGTTTTTATAAATCCCATTTTATTTATTAAAGAACAACTATGGAGATATGAAGATTTACCAGACAAGAAAAATTCTTTTAAATTGCCAGATATTCTCCAAACTCAGGGTCTTGATTTGAACTGGTGGGAAAGGTTACAACTGGTTTTCATGATGACCCTACTGAAATAGACAAAATGTTGATGGGTAAAGGTAAAATTTATAAAATTGTTTTACACTTTGTTACTAGACATGGAATTGCTCCCAGCCAACCATTCCCCCTCCTTCCTTCCAGCAAGATTAAATAGTTTAAAAGGCAATGATTAGATGGGCACAAAATATAGGGCATAATATACAGTTAGATCAATGGGTCAAGGTATAGAAAACAAATATAAAATTAACAAAAATGACTGCCTTCAAAGAAAAATATATATATATAGGGTGCGCTCATACGCACCTATTTGCCACGCAAGAGGGATGATTCGATGGATCAAATTGGCGCGATCACACCAGCACATCTGGGAGGTGTCCCAGAACCATTGGCAAGCCGGGGCAAACCGATTTGATCCAGCAGAGAATTGGGGTAAAAAGCTACTGGTGAAAGTCCAGTATCAAATGGTTTGCTGCGGCCCACAGCCGGACTTTCCCCATGTAATCATGCCAGCGCAGAAATGCGGCATCATGAATAGTGTGATCCACGCTATCACGACACCACACTGTTTTTTTGTCCCCCTTCTGTGTGTGCATCATCAAAAGCCCGTAGGGGGGAGAAGCAAGTCATCGATCCCCCCCTTCTTCCTTCAAGCAAGGCATTGATCCCCCCTCCTTCCTTCCAGTGAGGCATCGATTCCCCCTCCTTCCTTCCAGCAAGGCATCGACTCCCCCCTCCTTCCTTCCAGCAATGCATCGATCCCCCATTTAAGCACCTTGGAAACCCACCACACACACACACACACACAAACCCCACTCACCCACGGTTGTGTCTGATCATGCAGTGGCAGTTTGCCCCGGCAGGTCCACAGAGCTGTGTGATTGCACAACTGCAGGGCAAATTGCTCTGGGGCAAAAAAGCCTCAATTCCCCTCCAGCTTATCTCGCTTGTGTGGAAGGGACCATAATGTTTTATAGATGGCATATGACACCTGAAATGTTAGCGAAATGGTACCCAAATATGTCAAATGTATGTTGGAAGTGCAAACAAAATATTGGCTCTTTTTTTCATATGTGGCAGACTTTTACGGTACTGGTTACTGATTATGTAAGCCACCCTGAGCCTGCTCGCAGGGAGGGCGGGGTATAAATAAACTAACTAAATAATAATAAATAAGAAATATTGGATATGGATACATGAAATGTTACAAAAAATGATGCATACCGCTATACCATTTATACCAGAAGTGTTTTTATTGAATATTATTCCAGAATCATTCAAAAAACTAGATACATATACGATTGTACATGTTGTAACTATGGCAAGGATTTTGTATGCAAAGTATTGGAAGAAGGAAGAACGCCGATCAAAAGAAGAAATAATGTACAAATTATTAGAAACAGTCACGGAAAGGAGCTACTATCTCTCTGATACAGAAAGAAAACATAGATTCTAAAGAAGTGAAAAATTACAGAACAAATTTTGCTTCTAAATCTGGATTATAAAATCTTTGCTGCTATTTTAGCATTGCGTTTGAAGAAGGTATTGCTAGATATAATATATCAAGATCAAGCAGGCTTTCTGACAAAGAGACAATTGAAAAACAATGTAAGAATAATTATAAATATTTTGGAATATTATGAAGCACATCTGGAAAAACAATTTTGTTATTTTAACATTTGTTTTCCGTTTTTGCAATCAATGGTCAAGATCAATATTATAGCCAAAATGTTGGGCCCATTTTAACATACATTCCTTAACCACTTTATCCTCCATCTTTATCTGTAACAAAAACACATAAAATTTCTTAATCAATTTATCATTTGTTTTGTATAAAAGTGTATCAAATGTGAATGTTCTGCATCGAACCCCTGAGGTTCATCTTTAGCATATCTAGATTCCAACTGTACTCTTGTCCACCAACCCAAATATATAGCTTGTTCCTTTAATTCTTCTTTAGACTTCAACTTATTTTCCTTTCCTAATAAATCTTCATATCTAACTACTTTTTCCTTCTCCAATGATATAGGTTGAGTAAATGCTTCCACCGGAGAGACCCATTTCGGCATTTTCACATATATTTTATGCCTGATTCTTTCCCATAATAACAGCAGTGCTTTTCTCATCAAATGGTTTTTAAAGTATTTGTGGTTGTCTGCTTTTTGATACCAAAGATAGGCGTGGCATCCAAGTCCGAGGACAGACTGGCAGTCTGGCCTGCTCTGCCTCCGCTTTAAAAGCGGGGGCAGAGCGGCCGTTCAGACTGCCACATCTGCCCGGAGGAGGCGGCCCAGATGCAATGCATCCAGCGCCACGCTCCTCCCGCAGCAGCCAGGCATCACTTCAAAGTGGTGTCCCGGCTGCTGTGGTGCGCGTTCCACCCGCTTCCGGCGGGTGTGAACGTGCGCCGGGCGGGGGAGCTGCGCAGTGTTCAGATGCCGCCAAAAGCCACCCGCAGTCTGGATGCTGTGGGCGGCTTCCTTGCGGTGGCATGCGAACGCTGCGCGGCGGGGGCAATTCCCCCCACCTTGTTCTGCCGTGCCGTGGAGGCATGGCAGAATACGAGTATGTCCTCGGCCCTAGCTTTAAGTCATGTCCCTCCAATTTTAGCAATCTAGTATTATCAATTCTTATCCATTCTTTAATCCATGTCAATGCACAAGCTTTATAATATGCTCCCCAATCTGGCAGACCAAAGCCTGTATTCTGTTTAAAGTTGTGTAATGCCTTCAATTTTATTCTGTTTCATCCCTTGCCATATAAATTTCATTGTTATTTTGTTCAGCTTCTGGAAATATAATTGCTTATGTAAAACTGGGATAGTTTGGAAAAGAAAAATAAGTCTAGGAAGAATATTTATTTTAATTGCGGCTATTCTTCCCATAAATGACAGCTGCAGGTTATTCCATTTATCTAAAGCTTTTTGGATTTCTTTAGTTTCATAAAATTATCTTCCATCAAATTGGTTTCTGTTAAAGAGAATTTATATAAAATGTTCTATAGGTGGCATTTAATGCCAGAGAAATTAGCCAGAATGTATCCTGGAATGTCTGGTAAATGCTGTAAATGTAAGATACGAGTGGGAAACTTCTTTCATGTTTGGTGGAAGTGTAAACAGGTGATGTTATATTGGAGAAGGGTTCATGAAATACAAAAAATATGTTTGGTACTGCTACCATTCAAACCTGAAATGTTTTTGCTTAATATTATGCCTGATATAAAAGATAAGAAAGTTAAGCACTTAATTATACATATAGTTATGGTGGCAAGAATTCTTTATGCTAAGTACTGGAAGAAATCAGAGATACCAATGAAAAATGAACTTTTGACAAGAATCTTTGAAACAGCAGAAAGGCATATATTGTCAGACTTGTTGAAAGACCTAAATAAAATGTGGGAGACAATTGGATACCATTCTATGATTGGATGGATTGGAACTTCGAAGACCAGGAATAATGAATATAACTATCATAAACTTGGAGAAACTCTAAATTGAACTGTACAGAATCTGACTCTTTTTCAGGAATCCTAATAGAAGATTTTAGCGATATGAGCAAGTGGCTCTAGCTTTAGTAATTATATAAATGAAAGAGATCTGGAAACAAAGAATTAAGATGAAAAATTTGTAACAGGTATTATATAAACTTGATGAAACTTCCCTTTTCTGTCTTATTCCATCCCTTGTACCCTTCCCATCATGTAATGTGTTAAAACCACATTGAAGATCCAGTGCTGCAAGCAGGGGCAGATTAAGGCTCACTGGTGCCCTAAGCACTGACCAATCTTGGTGCCCCCGCCTTTTCACACTGACTCAGTCCATTTTAGTTGTTGACCTGTCTGACCAGATATACAATGCAGGTTGCAGCAATACAAAAAATTATTCATATGATAACACAGTATACTGTACAAACTAAGCCAAGCTTGGACTACATAAAGTTCTACAAAAATGCAGTACAACATCTATTTTAATATTTCACAAGTTAAATGTATCAAAGTTCCAATATTCATGACCTGAAAGGCATTTTTCTACATTTCATTTTTGCAAAATCACTGATAAGATCCTCAAAATTAATACTTCTCAGAATGTCTGCTTCAATTGTTAATATACACAGTGAGTTGAGTCTTTCTTGAAGTGTGACTGATCTATTTGGGTTTTTTATACGTTTCAGTTGTGAGAAAGACCTCTCTATTGTGCAGTTGGTGACCATTAATGTTAAAAATATTCTAAAGGCAATTTCAGCATTTGGAAAGGCACTCTCTAGTTTGTGGCTGAGGACAGACTGGGGTTCTGGAGTGCCCTGCCTCTACTTTAGAAGCGGAGGCAGAGAGGGTGTCCAGACAGCCGCAGCTGTCCCCCGTCACCGGCACGGACTCACCTGTCTGCGAGGCGACGGCATGCCGCTTCAGCCGGAGATGCCTGGGAACTGGTCCCCAGGCGTCTCCATGTGTGTCCCTGGTGCTTCCGGCGGGTGTGAACGTGCTGAAGGCACATTGCACACACCGCCGGAAGTCTGAACGGCAGCTGCAGCTCGCCCAGGCAGCTGGCAGCTGCACACCGCCGCCCCTCGCAGCCAGTGTGAATGGTACGGCCCAGGCAGCTTTTCCCACTGGGCTTTTGGCCCTGCAGCTGTGCCGGGACAGATCTCCAGTCTGTCCTCGGCCTGTCTTCTGTAATTGTGTTGTAAAGTTCCATGTGAGTGAAAGATATTCTCTTGATTGTTTTAAACTTATGAAGAACATATGAATGGAACTGCTGAAGCTCTGTAGACAAAATGTTCATGTCATCTGGATAAGCATCAATGAGTGTCTGACAAGTCTTTGAGTAC
Source organism: Lepidodactylus listeri (assembly GCA_029233225.1). Lineage (NCBI taxonomy): Eukaryota > Metazoa > Chordata > Lepidosauria > Squamata > Gekkonidae > Lepidodactylus > Lepidodactylus listeri. Next base: position 63,807,573 of record JARCFY010000002.1, on the reverse strand, counting down.
CTTTCACTTTCTGATAATTGGGAATTAGCACCTTGTTGGGTGGCATTAGGAACATCTGTCAGAGAAGAGAATCTGTCTGCTATTTCAGTGCACACCTTTCGTCTCCTCCTTATTTCTATTTCTAACTTTTCAACAATTACATAAAAAGTGGAGATACGGAATTTGTCTCTGGCACTGAGAATGACCTCTGGTGCATTTCCATCGTTGGGCATTCTCTTTCTTATATGCTTATGCATTTGAGTTGCTTTGTATTCTACATCAGGGAGCATGTACTTTGCAAGTGATTCAGATCTCTCAAACTCATCTCTTGATGTGTACAATGGGTCTGCCAATGGAATACAAATCTGCACATTTGCAAGATCACATTTTCACTTTGAAGAAATTGATTTGTTCTATGAAACTTTTCTAAAGTTTCATTCCAAAAATTCAGCATGAACACAAATTCCAGTTCTTGCATCTTGTTTGCAGTATTCTTTGCCTCCCTTCTAGCGTCACCTTTTTGCAACTGGTCATCTGATAAATCTTCCCAAACTTCCAGAATCTTGAAGAAAGAGTTGATAATTACTGCAGTTGCCACAGCATGTGCTTCCCATCTGGTGTCTGAAAGGGATTTCAACACTTTTTCATTTCCAATGCAATCTTTGAGAATTCTCCACCGAGCAGTTGAGGCTGAAAAGAATGTGTAGAGCAGTTGTACAGTGGAAAAGAAATCTACTGCAACTTTGTGGTGCCCCCTTTGGCCCTGGTGCCCTAAGCACGTGCTTAGGTCAAATCTACATCTGACTAGGGCTACACTCTCTACAAGACCTTTGTGCAAACTGCCAACTGCTTTCTAAGACTAAATTAGAAGAAAAAATCAACTGTAAGATAATGTGGCTACACTATTTCCAATTAAGAGATATGTGTACTGCTGTCAATCTTAGAGAAATCATGAAAAAACCATATATGCCTTTGGAATCGGTATTTAAAGCTGCATCTACATCCCAAAAAGGTCTAATCTCACGAGTATACAAAATAATACAACAAATTGGCAGTTCGGAGTTATTAACCTATCAAAAGAAATGGCATAAAATCTGCAAAACGACATTCTCAAATGATCTGTGGAATTAAATATGGTCATCTCTACCATTTAAAACAAACATCATCTCAATGAAACTACAAACTTTCAAACTCGTGTCACATTGGTACACGACTCCGGCGAGATTGGCCAAGATAAATCCAAAATTCAATCCCCATTGCTGGAGGGGGTGTAAAGCAGGTTGGTGATTATCTTCACTGCTGGTTATATTGCCCCAAAATACTTCAGTTTTGGGAAAAAATTCTACCAATAATTAAAATACTTAGTGGAATGGACTTACAGATAAGTCCGGAATATCTGCTTTTGAACAGCTGGGTTGTAGACTGTCATTCCATTGCACTTAAGGAAAGGGTTTCTTATCTTTTGTTTGCGGCAAGAACTGTCATTGCTCACAATTGGAAGTCAGCAATGATACCCACTCTTTCACATTGGCATCAGAAATTGTGGGATTTACACATAATGGCTAAACTCTCGGACAATCTTAAGTTTTTTGACAGACCTTCGGCTCCCTCTATTTTATTTACTGTGTGGCATGTTATTCTGGAATACCTCAATAAGCAACCATCTACTCCTTCTACAACATCCTTATTTTGGCTGTGGTAAGGTAGTGTAAAATTGTTCTCTACATCCTAATGGTTAAGGATCGATGACACACACCGGATGCTGGTAGTGTTAGTGTTCAGTATAGCTTTAAAGAAAATATGGGTAATGTTAAAATCTTTGATAATGTTTATAATATTTTCTACCCTATGTATCTGTGTACCTGCCTACATATGTTCATAATGTTTATCTGCTTATATATCAGTGTAACACCGTTACGTTCTACTGTTGTTTACCTTTCTATTCAATTTAATAAAAAATATTTTACAAAAAAAAAATCTACATCTGACTTTCCCGCTGGAATCATTCTAGTTTCAAAAAACCCCATCTACACCTGTTTCTAGTTTCAAACCATACCTGTTCTAGTTTAAAAATCACCGTCTACCTTCGTTAATTGCCCTCTTGTGGTCAAGCTAGCATTACACTGCTTTAAACAGATCCTGTTGCTTACTGCTCTTCAGACCCAGGGAAAAAAAACAAAGTGAAATTTGAAACCAGTGTGAAATGAGTGTAGGAAAAGAACAGCAGTCAAACTACTTCAGAGGGGAGGTGTAGATTTGGCCTTAGTCTGCTTAATGGTTAATTGCCCCTGGCTGCAAACCACATGCTAAAAGCCAAGGACGCTTTTGCTCTTGTCCTTTGCTTGTGTTCAAGGACGCACATTTCTAGATATGATTAGGCTTCAGTACTTCAAAGAAGGGGAGAAAACAAAGTCAGGCCAGAAGATACTCAGTTGCTGCTAGCAGACCAGCAGCATGTACTCAGCTTCTTCCCTTCCAGCCTTTTCTTTTTCTTACGTCTTTTGCAGTGAGCTGTGATTTGCCACCAAAACTGGAGTACGCTAAACTAAAAAGGGAGTTTGAAGGCTTAGAATATTTTTCTCCTGGGACAGTAGTAAAATATGACTGCAGTCGAGGATTTAAACATATTCCTGGCACCAAGAATGCTGTGCGCTGTGGTGATGACTTGGCGTGGTTTTGGTCACAACCTACAGAGTTTTGTAAAGGTAAAAACTCTTATTTTACTTTTGATAAACTTAATAATTTGTGGACGTGTTGGCTTAACAGTGGATCTATAAATTAAACAATTAAATAAAATACATTTCTGGTCTACCTGTGTTAACAATGTGGGGATGAAAAATAATTCTTCAATTAATAATGCTTCTGTTTAAGCAGAAATTATATGCCACACATAAAGAGCATGGAAACTGAAAATTTAAAAAGGAATGAAATCCATTCAGTTCCTTTTGTTAGGACCAACAAAATTGACCCCAAATATGGCACAAGTTTTTGAGCTCATCAGAATTCTTCCTCAGATTGAATGTTATTTTTTTTTAAGATAGAAAGTTAGATTTTTTTTGAGCTATGATTTTAAGGTCTGATATGGAGTTTATGTACTGCTTAGGTGTGCTGTGATTGTCAGTAACCTCAGCTGGCTGTTATTTTAAGGTTGGTGTGTGGTGGGAGGAGTTATTTACATTTATGCCAGTGTTTTCATTAGCATAATTACACCAGTGTGGTGCCAGTCAGTTGGTGTAGTCCCAGGTCAGCTGCAGAGAGAAAATTCTCAAAGTGTCTAGAGCTTTTGATAGCTTGAGATGGCACTCAGCCCACTCAGGTCCGTGATGGAATCTTCCTGCTAAAACCAGCATGTAGTTTGGGTGGGAGAGCACCCTCTGGTTCACCACAGAGAGATGTTCATCACCTAAGTCTCTCTTTCACAATGTTCTGGTTGGTCTCTTTGGAACTTGTCTTGAGTAGCTACTTCATTGGTTTTGGGGAATGTTTTATTCTTGTTTTTTGAGTTGCTCATTGACAACCATGGCTGAAAAAGCCTTACTAAAAAACATGGCAGAAAAATGATGCACACAAATACGTGTGTTGTTTGTCTTTGGGATAAACCCATAATATGGTGAGCAATTCACTCCCAAATGTGCACAATTCGTAAGCAATTCAGAATTTGTAAGCAATAGCACAATTTGTAAGCAATTCACCCACAAAGGCTGTGTTATGTGAGTGGTCTTCTGAAGCTCTGGAGGCATCAGGGCAGGAGGGGGCAAGAGAAAGGAGTAGGTCAACACTCCACCAGGGGGTAGGCTGGAGCAACAGGAGACCAGGGCAGGGTGGTAGGATTCTTTAAAAAGTAGGCTCCTGTAGAGGCCAAGGAAGAGTGAGGACTGAGCTCTGGAACATGAACAGCTGCTGTTTGAGGGGAAAGAGAAGGAATATGGTAACAAAATCCCATTCCCTCCCCCATTCTGAGGCGACCTGCCAGAGATACCCAGCAGGATGGTTAAAGGCAAGCCATTGGGGCTGAAGTGGGGGGAGACTTATAGACTGGAAGGTTCTGTCTCAAGACTGAATGGGGGTAAGCACCCTCTGGAGCTATCAAAAGCTTTATAACAGGGGTGTCAAACTCATTTGTTATGAGGGCTGGATCTGACACAAATGTTTCTTTGTCGAGCCTTGCCATGTATGCCATAAAATGTAATGCCAGGTACCAGAGATATAAACTATATAAAGGAGACAGGCAAAACCAACTAAAAAAATTCTTATTACAGAAATACTAACAAAAGCAATTGATTTCTAGCAGTGAAAGGGATTGATTTACTGTGGAAACCACAAAAGCCACAATAAATGTATTTAATCATGTGCAAGATGAGTTTTCCCCCCATGGATACTATGGGGGGTGTATCTTACAGTTCCATACAGATTAGCTACTTTTTGAATATATAGTGCTTTCAGGAGATGAGTCATCATCCTTGCAAGTGAATAAGGTAGTATGCCCTCCATATGCCCAGCCTCAGCAGCCGAGCACAGCTACAATCCATCTCTCACACTTTGTTTCCTGTCTTTCCCCATCCTGCCTCTGAGGATCTCAAGGAGACACACTGGACTCCTCTCTCCACCACCCCACCGGACTCCTCTCTCCACTTCTGCCTTCCTTCCCTCACAGCAGTTTCTTGCAGGCCAGATAAGAGCCCTAGATTGGCCGGTTCTGGCCCCCGGGACTTATGTTTAACCCCCCTGCTCTAGAAGGCTTGAGCATCTCTCTTGGTAGCTGGCCTGTGCCTGCACAGAAGACTCTGGATGAACAATTTACAGGTAAGTGTAAGCCTGTTGTTCCTTCGTCAAAGGCAAACAGCAGCTTGGAATATGTGCATCTGAGGTAGGGGAAGCAACCTAGAGTATAAATAATAGCCTTCTCTGAGGTTTTTTTTTTTCATTTGGAGAAATGGTGTGGGAGGGGAAGGTTAAATATTCTCTGCTCCAGCATCTCAGCCACAGTCCAGATCAGGTCCCTGTGTTACTGCTATTTCCTTTAAAATCAATGGATAGATAATTGATTTCTCAGCATTATCTCTATTTTGACTCTTAGATTCCTGGCCTTTAGCTGGCTGTGTTAAAGCCATAACAAATATATTTACTTTAACAAGAGAGGTTATTTCTGTGCAACAAAAGGGTCTAGAAGCTTTCATTTTGTTTAATGAAAGATGAGAATTCAGAAAACCAAATAAACAGTCCTCTGCAATGTTATAATGATACAATAATAGGTCAGTTGCAGATTGGGAAAAGAAACAACGAATCTTATAGTGGCAATAGATGACAGTGGAATGGCTGCTGTGGGAGACTGAGGCAGGTGAAAAGGTACTGATGTGGGTGTGGCAGACCCATAGCCAGGATTTTGTGGATTGTGGGGTAAAAAATTTTCTGGTGGGACTGCCATTATTTTTCTATCTGTCGCTAAACAACCATACTTTAAAGTAATAATAAAGATAATACTAGTAGTAAATTAAATGCAGCAGAAACATCCCCCATAACAGCCACCCCATATGTAACTGAAATGCAGAACCACCCCCACCCTTCCCCTGCCTAAAGCAATGAAATCTCTTACCATTTTCAGAAGGAAATCTTGTGGGGCTGGGCCTTTAAGGATGGGGCGGAGCCCCCAATAGCCTCACTGTAGCTACAGGCCAGGTGGATGAACTGGGAGGAGCCAGACTTTCCTGTCCACATGTTAGCAAGCTAGTTTTCCTGTGAACTTTCCCAAAACCTTGCAGCAAAGCAGATTTGAGAAAGCACAGGAAAGATGGGGGAAATCCAGCAGGTGCACAGAAACATCACAATGCTGTGAGGCCTAATAACTGGGGCCATTAACCCATGTATAAGTGACCCCTATTGGTTAGTCACCCTGATGACTGTTATGAGGGCAGAAAAGTAGGGTGTAAGTTTTGAAAAATAAGTAAATAAGTAACATTACTGATCATCTTGGAGGAAGTATATGATAAAAATTGATTATTTGTGGACTTATTTTCATAGGTCCAGCTAAATGACTTGGGAGAAGACATCTCTTTAGTTAGAGTTCAAAAGAATGTACTGAATGCTAAGAAGTCTAATTGTAAACAACATACTTACAATGTTCATGACTTTTAAATGTGTATATTTTAAAAAAAATTCTGTTCACTTTCAGTGGTAGTGTGTGATGATCCTGTAATTGAAAATGGAGTTAAATTAACTGGATTTAGAGACCCACACCTATATGGCAACGATATTGCATTTGAGTGTAACATTGGATACTTCATGATCGGAAGTTATTTGATTCAGTGTGGCGAGAACGGCATGTGGAATTCTAAAGTGCCATCTTGTGAAAAGAGTGAGAATGAAAGCAATAATAATTTGCAATTGTTTCATTATTCAGCAGTAATAAATTGATCAAAAGTAACTATCCTACACTATCTTAGATAAAATAACTCTTTACAAAGAATGAAGAAAGGCAAATGCAGAGCTGTAAATTGAAATCTAAATAGCAAGATTTCTTTTTGTCCTTGTAGTGTAATGACCAGTGTGATAATACAGCCAGAATGCAGAATGAGAGGCAGTTTAAAATCACATATCAATAGATCTAATTATCATCATGGCCCTACCTGTGGATACTTACTTCTCAAGATTAGAGTCTTGAATAGATAAGACAAATCTTTCTAAAAACCTGAAAAAACGTGGAATTAAAAAATACATTTAGGGGTTCCCCCTGATAATAGAAGCCGCACCCTCTACCTTTAAGCAACAAATGCTCTCTTCAGTGACCATTGTGAGGATTGATAGGCAACCACAACAATATTGCCAGCCTTCAAGCCTTGGTTTCTGTCAGTAAAAGGCGAGGGGAATGGGCAAGGCCCCTTCCAGACCTGTTTGACCTTGGAGGGAGGACTCATTGGGGCCAAACCTGGCAGCGACTACTGGCAGGCCTGGATGCTCACTACTGTACAACAGCCATTTCACAAAAGCCAATGTGGTATAGTGATTACAGTATTACAGGCTGATTCTGCATTGGCTTTTCCCTCCATTGTTTTACAAAACCCACATTGGAACAGAAATTCCTCTTTGCATCACATGCTGCTTTCACTTTCTTTGATCATTGGATTTTATGGTACCTTCTGCATAGATTTATGGTCATTCAGGGGTGACTTTACAGTCAGTACAGCGTTGTGAGGTATTTGAATGCAGTTTTGAGCTGCACTTTTTCCCACTAGTTGAGAAAATGTGGAGCGAATGTTAGATGCAGAATTGCCCACAGTTTCCAGTTAGGATCTAGGAGATCCAGGTTCAAATCCCCATGCTGTGAGGAAGCTCACTGAGTGATCTTGGGCCAATCACACATTGCCAGCCCAACCGATCTCACATGGATGTTGTGAGAATGAAATGGAGGACTGGAGAATGATGTAAGCTGCTTTAGGTCCCAATTATGAAGAAGGGTGTGGTATAAATGAAGTTAATAAATATAGCTGAAAATGGGGGCAGATAAAAGTTGCGTTGGTTTTGGGCAGGAAAGAAGGAAGCAGGGAAAGGGAAGAGGATAAGGGTCTGCCAGCAGGACAAAAAGAGGAAATAGTGCAGGAAGGGGAAATGAAATGCCCCCCCACGTCAAAGATACATACTTAACAGAGTATTAACCATTTAGGTAGAGCAATATGAGTTAGGTACCTTTAAGTCTTTTGTATGGTAGGGTGAATGTATGGTATTTATGGTATGGTATTTATACTGTGATCTTTAACACCTGGTAAGGCTACTAAGGATTTCCACGTAGTAGTCAGCCTTCATCTTTTTCAGTGCTTTGTCAGTGAATTGTGAGTTTTAAATTTTTTGATACTTTATGTAATTGTAGAAATACTCTGTTAGGTATGTATCTTTGACGTTCTATGATATTATTCTGCAGATTCCAGTTTTATAATCATTACAAATGCTAACAGAAGTGCAAAGAAATGTGTGAAACAATGTACTTTTGACCTTTACTTGGACATATGGATGTGAATCCTCTATTTAATTGTATGTATGCAATTTATTACAATATTTTATGAGTTTTGTATTCCCTATGTATTCCTATCCTAACATATTGGTATTAATTTTGTAAGAATTGGTCCTTTTCGGAAGAAGGCTACCGAAACGACATCTCATTCCGAAGAACTTCGTCAACATTACAGCCTGTTATGGATCCTTGTATTTTGTATTTGTATATATTACTTTGTAGCATTTAATGTTGCGCTGTAGCTTTAAATTACATTAGCGTTATATACATAGCCTTCCTCTGTCTGGTCTGGTCTTGTGGGCTGTGGTTCTCTTAGCTTGCTGCTGCTTCTATTATAAGTGGTTTATATGCCATAGCCAATCCATATTCAATAAAGTGCCTATAGCACCCTTCTTTCATAGACTTCTTACAAATCCAGGTATGGACATTAAAGTAATGTCTTTAACATAAACCAGTGTCTGTATGACTCATTTTTATTTTTATAACTTGTATGTTTTTTTCTCTGTGTGTTTTGCTACAGTTACTGCTGAAGTATGTGGTGTACCTTTAGTTCCAAGTGGGAGTGTGCATCCATTAGAAGCTCAATATGAACTTGGAACATACGTTGTTATAGAATGCAATCCACAATATTCTTTTCCTGATGAAACAATAGAGATGACTACAACATGTCAAGGCCACAACTTGTGGAAACCTCCTGCACAGCCTTGCATGTGTAAGTATAAATTCAGCTCTGAAATATTCATCTGTTATTTCTAGTGCTATGACTGAATCAGATACTATTTCCATGTTGTCTATATGTTGTTCAAGTGTTAATGTGCATTTCATAAAGTGATTAATTCAGTATAGTCAATTATTCAGTACTTTGCTTCCTCCCAATTTCCTTCTTGTAGGACAAGTTCTCCTTAACTCTCCTTTCTCCCTAACACCCTGGCTGCACTATTTTTGGCAGAATGAACACAGGTAGCTCTAAAATGTTTTCCACTTAGGACATCCATGGATGGTGGGGCTGTGGGTGGACGGGTGTGCTCCAGACCCAGGTGCAGAGTTGAATTTTAAAAACCCACTGGTGTGCTCTGCACTTGTTTCCACCCTAGCTAGCGAGTGCCTTGGCCAAATATCACACCCTACCTTCTGCCATGGGGGTTCTTTGGGGAGCCTCTGTTGAAAGTCTGGGGGTGCCTGCTTTTCCATCTGTCCTTACAAAGGCTACAAGCCACAGCCTGGGTGGGGGCATGATGACATAGGCTGTTTGGGATTTTGGAGGGGACCCTCCCTTTGTTCCATGGCTCCAGAGCCATCCTCTTTCACTAGCACTGCTGGCAAGGTGATTGCTGTGCATGACCAAGGCTTTTCCCAGGGCTTCGTATAGGAATCTGAAAGAGCCTTTCCTTTGTTCCAGAGCTAAAGAGCTATCCCCTTTCTCTTGCATTGCTGGTAAGATGATGCCGTGCATGGCCAACCCTTCCTGGGAATAGGACCCTGGCAGCAGGTTCGAGGCACCCCTTCCAATTTTGCTTCGCTCTCTCCTGTTGGGCGGACTCTGGGCTTCGAGCCAGCCTCTCAGTTGCCCCACTGGCAAGGTGATCACTGTACATGGCCAACCCTTTTCAGTGCCATGAGCCATTACGTCAACAGTTGTTGGGGAATACTGGGGGGTCAGGATAGTCTGTGATGGTCTTAGGTCTTTGAGCCACCATGTCAACGCACATTGTTGCAACTTGCTAGCTTCTGTGTTTGGGGCTCATAGAATCATAGAGGTGGAAGGGGCCATATAGACCATCTAGTCCAACCCCTTGCCCAATGCAGGACCAGCCTATAGCATCTCTGACAAATATTCATCCAGACTCTTCTTGAAAGCTGCCAGTGAAGGGGAGCTTACCACCTCCCTAGGCAGATGATTTCACCTTTGAACCACTCTGACCGTGAAAAGTTTTTCCAAATAACCAGCTGATACCTTTTGCATGTAATTTAAATCTGTTGCTTTGGGTCCTGTCCTCTGCTGCCAACTGGAACAGCTCCTTGCCCTCCTCCAAATGACAGCCTTTCAAATATTTAAAGAGAGCAATCATGTCCCCCTCAGTCTCTTCTCCAAACTAAACATTCCCAAGGCCCTTAGCCTTTCCTCGTAGGGCTCAGTCTCCAGGCCCCTGATCATCCTTGTCACTCTCTTCTGCACCCTCTTGATTTTGTCCACATCCTTTTTGAAGTGCGGCCTCCAGAACTGCACACAGTACTCAAGGTGCGGCCTGACCAAGGCAGTATACTGAGGGGCTATGAACTCCTGCGATTTCGATGCTATGGCCCTTTTAACACAACCCAAGACTGAATTTGCCTTTTTTTGCCACCACATCCCACTGACTGCTCATATTTAGTTTACAGTCCACTCTTACCCCAAGATCTCTTTCGCATACACTACTCCCCAGAAACGTATCCCCCATCCAGTATTTGTGCTTGACATTTTTGTGGCCCAGATGTAGTATTGTGCATTTATCTTTGTTGAATTGCATCCTGTTTGCAACTGCTCACTTCTCCAGAGTATTTAGGTCTTGTTGAATTTTAACTCTATCTTCTTGGGTGTTTGCTACTCCTCCCAATTTGGTATCATCAGCAAATTTAATGAGTAGCCATTCTACCCCTTCATTCAGATCATTGATAAAAATATTGAAAAGTACCAGGCCCAAAACCAAGCCCTGCGGCACCCCACTGGACACCTCCCTCCAATCTGATGAAACGACATTGACCACCACTCTTTGGGTGCAGTCCTCTAACCAGTTCCCTATCCACCAAACTGTCCTATAGTCCAGTCCACAGTCTTCCAGTTTGCCCATCAGAATGTCATGGGGAACCATATCAAAAGCTTTACTGAAATCCAGGTAAATCACATCAACAGAGTTCCCACGATCCAGTAAGCTCATCACATGATCAAAGAAGGAAACCAGGTTGGTCTGACAAGATCTGTTGGGGACAAAACCATGTTGACTTCCCCGGATCACTAAGTGGTCCTTCAGATGTGTACAGATCGATCCCTTTAAAATCTGCTCTAATATCTTCCCAGCAACAGAAGTCAGGCTGACCGGCCTATTGTTTCCCGGGTTATTCTTCTTCCCTTTCTTAAAGATTGGGATAACATTCGCTCTTCTCCAGTCTTGTGGCACATCCCCAGTCCTCCAGGAGGCCTTGAAGATGATGAACAGAGGCTCTGCAAGTTCATTAGAAAGTTCTTTGAGCACTCTTGGGTGCACACCATCTGGCCCAGGGGATTTATATTCGTCCAGTGCAGCCAGGTGCCTCTCTATTACCTCTCTGTCAATGTCAACTGGACACTCAGGTGTCCTGTCATGTCCTCTACCATCTCTAGATGGGCTTGAGTTCTTCAGGGACAAAACAGAGGCAAAAAAGTCATTAAGCCTGTCTGCTTTTTTTCTGTCCTCCACCAGAGTTTCTCCTTCTACTCACAAAAGCAGTCCAATTGCCTCTTTTACCTTGTGTTTGCTTCTCACATATCTGTAGAAGTTCTTCTTATTGTAGCAAGCCCCCCTGGCCAGACCCAACCCATATTGAGCTTTGGTTTCTCTGATGACTGATCTGCAGTACCTAGTAACTCTCATATACTCCTCTTTAGAGGTCTGACCTTTTCTTCATTTCCTTTTTCTCCCTTAGCTTATTCTGGCACTCTCGGTTCAACCACATTGGTTTCTTGGAGCCCTTACCATGTTTCCATCTTGCTGAAATAGTGAGGGCTAAACCCCTTGTAGCTTCCTTCCCCATTTGAAAAAGGAAGTTGTCAGCCAGACAGGTCAAGAAGTTGCATGATTCTTGTTACTTGGTTGAGCCTGTTTCCCAGCACACATCAGGGAAGTTGAAATCTCCCATAATTCTAAGGTTCTGATGTCTGGATACTCTACCAATCAAGAAGGGCAGCATCCATTTCCTGTTCCTGGTCAGGCGGTCTGTAGCAGACTCCAACAACAATACCCTTTGTCCTACCTCCCCTTATTTCCACCCATATACTTTCCATGGGGCTGTCAGCCACATTCTCCAGAACTTCCTGACAAGCTAGCCCTCTCTTCACATACAGCGCTACTCCGCCTCCTCTTCTACCCTTCTAGTTTCTCTTGAACAACTCATACCCATCCACTACAACATTCCAGTCATGAGAATCATCCCACCAAGTCTCAGTGATTCCTATTATATCGTAGCCCTCTGTTTGCAAGAGAATCTCAAGATCTTCCTTCTTATTACCCATACTACGGGCATTGGTATATAGGCACTTGTAGCCTTGTACCTTTGTTTGATGTTTCCTACCCAGGTGGGCCCCTACTGTTTTTACTTCTTTGTTGAAGTCCCCATGTTGATCGTCCCTTCTGTATGGAATCTGAAAGGGCCTTCCCTTTGTTCCAGAGCTCAACTTGATTGTAGTGTATGGCCAATCCTTCCAAGGTATTTGGAGTGGGTTGCAAATCTGAGTGACTGCATCCTTATTATACTGGCTGCAGGCCAAAGCCTGAGGGGCACAATATATTGTTTACAGGAGGGGCCTTCCCTTTGCCCTATAGCTCCATGGCCATTCCCTTTCACTTACATCGCTGACAAGGTGATTGCACTGCATGACCAGTTCTCCCAAGGCATTTGATAGGGGTTGCAAATCTGAGTGACCACCACATCCTTCTTACACTGGCTGCAAGCCAGAGCTTGGGTGGGGGGGCATGACATAGGGCATTCAGGAGTTCGGGGTGCTCCTTTTGTCCCATGGCTCCAGAGCCATTCCCTTTCACTCACACCACTGGCAAGGTGATGGCAGTACATGGTCAATCTTTCTGGGGTGTTGCAAATCCAAGTGACTGACATATCCTTCTTATACCAGCTGCACGCCAGAGTGTAGGTGAGGGAGACATGGCATATTGCATCCAGGAGTCTACGGCCTTCTGTGTGTTCCATGGCTCCAGAGCCATCCCCTTTCACTCACACATAGCAAGATGATTGCTATGCATGACCAACCCTTCCTGGGAATAGGACATTGGCAGCAGGTTTGAGCCACCTTTTTATTGTGATCTGCTCTCTGTCTGCAGCTTGGGTTTGGGTGTTTTTTTACACTGAGCTTTGAGCCAGGCTCTCACTCACCCCTGCTGTGCATGGCCAGCCCTTTTCAGTGCCACAAGCTACCATATCAACTGTCATCATGGGATGCTGTGTAGTCAGGGTAATCTATGATGGTCTTGGGTCTTCAAGCCACCACCCACATCATTGCTAGCTTTTGTGTTTGGGTCTTCTCCTCTTCTTTCAACGTTTCAATGCTTTCAAGTCTGGGTCATCTGTCTCAGAGCCCTGAGACACCTCCACGACAAGTCTTTCTTCATGTTTCAATGCTGTCAAGTCTTGATCTTCTTTTTCTCATGGGCTGAGCCCCCTCCATGTATTCCTTCATGTTTCAACCCTGTTGGGCCTGGGTCTTCTTTGTCTTGGGACCCAGGGGAGGGGGGGGGGTTGGCCATACCCTGCAATCACTTTGTCTGCAGAGAGCGAATAGGGCCCAGGGGCATGGCCATCCACAGTGTGGGTGGCTCCTGGACTCAGGGCAGGGGAGGAGAGGGATTGGCCATGCCCTGTGATCATCTTGTCTGCGAACAGTGAGCATGGCCCAGGGATGCGGCCACCTGCAACAGTGTGGATGACTCCTGGGCCCAGAGCAGGAGAGGAGGGTGGTTGCCAATAATCTTCTCCATGGACAGTGAATGAGGCCCAGGGATGTGGCTACCCACAAACAATGCAGGTGGTTCCTAGGTCCAGGGCAGTGAACAGGGTCCAGGGATGCAGCCACCTGCAAACAGTGCAGGTGGCTCCTGGGCCCAGGGCAGGGGAGGTTGGCCATTGTCTGTGATAATCTTGTCCACAGACAGTGAATGGGGCCTAGGGGTGCAGCCACCCGCAATCATGTGGGTGTCTCCTGGGCCCGGAGGAGAAGTGTCAGCCATACTCAGCAATCATGCAATGTATGTGGCAGGTGACTACTTCCTGGGCTCTCCATGAAGCTCTTTCAATCTCTTGGCGGGTGGTTTGATGTCAACAGTGTCCTGGAAAGGCTTGAGGATATGCATCATTAGGTAGAAGGTCAGCCTTGGCTGATCTCCTCTTCCCTATGCAGCATGGTCATTGAAGAGGCGATGACATCCTGCTCATCTGCACAGCAATGCTGCTGCCTTGAAGGTCCTCTGAGCCCAGACTGCCCAAAGAGATGCCTGCAGAGAAAGACAGTGGCTGACAACTCCAGACCATGATGGAGTTGAGTCAAGCTGGGAGGAGAAGGAGCCAGGTGATGCAGCCTCCTTCCCTCCCATTCTGAGGCTGGGGATCTTCCCTCCAAATGGGAAGCAAGTTGGTGGAATGCAGGTCTCCCGAGGGGAAGCAGGCAGGGTCCCACAAACTTCTTTTCTGAATATTATTTTTCTCTCAAGTCAGAATAGACAAAATGATATACTTATCCAGTGGGGTATAATACCATGCCTTAGGTGACAAATTTGGAATTTAATGTAGGGTGAAAATATTTGGAAAAATATGATACAGCCCTTGGATCAGAACAGTAGAAGTTGCAGGCTCATCTCCAGGACCATCTCCTCTGGTATGTCCCCGGGAGAGCTTTACACTCTGCAGATAACAACCTGCTGGTGATCCCTGGCCCTCAAAATGTCCAGCTATTCTCAACCAGGGCCAGGGCCTTTTTGGTCCTGGCCCCAATCTGGTGGAACTCTCTGCCTGATACCACCAGAGCCCTGCAGGATCTTATGCAGTTCCACAGGGCCTGTAAGGCAGAGATGTTCTGTTAGGCTTTTGGCCAGCAACAGTTTTCCATTGTGGCTGGCACCCTCTCCCTTTCTCCCTCCACCTTTTTCTGAACTTGTGCTTCCTCTTCCCCTACCCAGAAAGTCCAGGCAGTCCAGAATCTGGATGTAATTTCTAGGATGCCATCTTGGACTTCTTTTTAACCTGGTCTTCTTTTAACTTTCTTTTTTTAATTTTGTTATTATTGGAATTTTAATGTTTTATATGTTTGCTCTATGGCTCTATGCCTTTTTGATGTACATTGCCCAGAGCTCTGCACAAGCAAGGATAGGGAGATTAGCAAATTAAATTGATGATGATGATGATGATGGAAAATCTGCCAGGTAGCTTGGGGCATTTGTATGTTGTGCTTGTGTTCTAGAATATCTGCTTTACAAAACTTGCATGGAGTTACATCATGGAGCAATCCAATCCAACTACTCCCCTCTTCACAGAAATAGCACTGTAGTAGAAGAAGCTGATCAGATCCAGGAAAATGGGGGAGGTTCTAAACCAGTGGTCCTTTTTGAGCCTGTGGGCATGTTTGAAAATCATGACACAGTGTGGTGGGCACAACTACAAAATGGCTTCCACAGGAGGCAGAGCCACACAGAGAGGAAGCCTAAATGCAGGGGAGAGGAAGGGATAGTTTAAAAATACGTTGGACATGTCAGGTGAAAGAAAAAATAGTGAGAGATACCACTGAAACAATGTCATTTTTATCTGCACAATTGATCAGATCCTCAGTGCCAATTATTAGAAGCTTTAATGGGTAAGAGCCCCCCTCCCCCCGCTCACCTTCTAAAAACACTTGGTGGACACCCACAAAGGTGGCAGTGGACATCATGGTACTCCTGTTCTAGATGACAAGGCCAAGTAGGCTGCAGAAAGTCTTTCATTTTAGGAAGTAAAAATATCTGACATTTCTAACTAGATGAAGCTATTTGTCTACTTTCAGGTTTTGGCCACACAAATTCTGTACTTTGTATCCCAAAATTTCATCATCATGGCTTCTGTGCAGGCACACATGGGACTATGCTTCTGCATGCTGGCCATGGAGAAGAGCTGGCAAGCTTTTAAAAAGAATTTTCTAGAGTTCCAAGAGTGCTCCCTCTCCCCTCCCCATTTGATGTAACTTTACCACCCAAAGTTGTGATGTGGGAGGGGTGAGCATCCTTCACTCAGTTTTCTTTTTGCCACCGACAAGAGAGGACTCAACAGCGAGCTTCAACAATCAATATCCCTCACAGTTTTTTCTGTCAGGATTTTTTTTTCAATGATGACTACCTAAAATGGCACTTTTAAAGAAATGTGGAGAATGTGGCCCAAAACGAGGAACACACCTCCTGCTTACTGTGCCTCAGGGAAGGCCATAATATGGCCACATGCCAGGCTTTCCACCACCTCACACATAAGGGGAGGGAAGGAAGAGCAGCTTAATTAAAAGCAGCTCTTTGGGAAAAAGTGCTGGCAGCCTCAGGCTAAACAGCTGACAAACAACAGGGAGTAGAAAAAACATTTAAAGCACCATCATTAAGATATATGCCGATCCCTCAATGCAACCAATGGCAAAGAAATCCCTAACCCGTTTGACATCTGAGCCACCTGCAAAAAAAGTCAAAACAATCCCGCCATGACTCTCCAAGCTGTTCCCAATCTCCCTGGGATCGACAGTCCCCACAATGTCAGGACTCCGCCTCACCTCAGTATCGGCAATTGCTCTTGCCTCGAGACTGACCAGAATTGCCTGTCCAACATCAAGCATGGCCGGAGGCTTGAAACTGTATAGCATCATCAACAGACTGTACATCTCTGTCACCTTGGCGTCAGTCACCCCTGCTTCCAATAGATTGGGATCAATGGCAATCAGAGACTCGGAAACGTACCAAACTGTAAGCAGGATGCATGTCCCTGTCACCTTGTCATTGATTGTCACTGCTTCCGATTGATTTTGTAATGCCCTATAGGCAGAGGACTCCATTGCTGTCAAGACATCAGCACAGATCTCCAACATCCTCTGATGTTGAGATTTTGGATGCCACACATGAACGCACATGAAACTGCCTTGTACTGAATCAGACCATCCATCTATCAGTCAGTATCATGAAGCTGCCTCATACTGAATCAGACCATCCGTCTATCAGTCAGTATTGTCTACTTAGACTGGTAGCAGTTGTCCAGGATCTCAGGCTGAGGTCTTTCACATTTTTAAAAATTTTATTGGATTTATATCCTGCTCTCCCCACATAGCAAGCTCAGGGTGGGTTCCATCAGATATAATAATATATAGTATACAAAAAATTAAAACAGTTAAAACACCAATAAAATACAACGACATTCATCCGGTACAAGTTATAGTTAAAGCCTCACAGATGTCATCTTTTCCAAGTTTTGGTCCTTGGATGGTAATACAGTTCTGAGGGCACCCACATCTGACCCACATCACCTACAACCTGATCTTTGAATTGGAGATGCCGGTGATTGAACCTGGGACCTTCTGCATGCCAAGCAGATGCTCTACTACCAAGCCACGCTCCCACAAAAGAACAGAAGAAGGTCCCTCAGCCTAGGCCCCTCTGCACCTTGGTTCCCATTCCAAATTATGCTCCCGACACAATGGGGCTCCTGGGACCAGTGCCAGCCCCCACCTTTGTAAGTTCCTTCTCAATCCTCATACAGGAGTAGGAAGCGAGACCTCAGCACCATCACTTTACCGTCAGTGAGGGCTCCCACGAGTCTGAGGATGGTATCAACAAATGGTCTGACCCCAAATCTGAACCCACCTTGATATCATCTTCAGGTAACACAACTGGGAAACCCCTGCACCATCACCCACAGAGAACTTGAAAATGTATGTGTCACAGATCAAACAAATGGTGAAAGCTCTAGACCTTGAATATCTCTCCACAGAGCCACAGTCAAAAGACCCAATAATGAAGGTTCTGTTCAACTCAGAATTTGGTCCTGTAGTACTGACAAGGTATGCAAGACCTGGTGATGACTATGTGGGCCAAACCAGCCTCCAATGCCCCTTCCTCAAGGAAACTTGAGAATTTATACAGAGTGAGAAAAAAAGGGCTACACCTACCTTTACCAGCACTCCAAGGCGAACTCCCTGGTGTCCAAAGTCCCTCCTGCTAGAGGACGTTTGTGGTTCTTCTAAAGTAAATACCAAATTGTCAGCAAAACTTTTGAGTCCTTGGATCTGGGAATTTTCTCTTACCAAATCATTCAGTGTTTCTAAAGAAAAAAATAATGGCGAAAGAAAGCATCTGTTATGTTCTGGCCGAGGAACTGTACACGCAGTTGGCCAAACATGTGGCTAGGAGAAGCCATCAAGCATCGCTTCCAGAGACAATAGATCCCCCATATCCTAAAAGGGACAAATGAGTGAGTCTGCACCTGGGATAGACAAATAGGGTGCAGGGACACTGTAGATAGCGAATCATGGGTGTTGGGTGGTGGGCCTGGGTGCGGTCGAGAATGGGGATAAAAAGCGGACCTGCGAGTCCAGCAGAGTAGTCTCGTTCAGACCTATCAATAAACTATGAGCTGTTTTCACTCAGCGCGTCTCCAACCTCAGTACTTTTTAGCAGCCTTGTCTAGTTCCTTTTTGTATTTTAATGTCTTGTGAAAGATCTCCATTGATAATGATTTTAGCCTGTTGTTTTGTATAGATTGCTTTAACCATTGTGTAGAAGTTTACTCCACATTGCCAAGCTGAGAGCTGTTCTAACATAAAGTCCCAAACAAAATTGTCAAAGGCTTTCTCTGCATCTAAAAATAATAATGCCAGTTGTTTTTCTGGGTGGGCTTCAAAGTATTCGAACACGTCTAAAATAATTCTGACATTATTTCGCATTTGTCTTTTAGGCAAAAAACCTAATTGATCTTGATGGATCGTCTGAATTTAAAAAAATTTCAATCTTTTATCTAAAATAGATGCAAAGGTTTTATAATCCACATTTAAAAGAGAAATTGGCTTATAGTTTCGTACCTCCTTCTCATCTGAATCAGGTTTATGAATCAATGTAATTAAGGCTTGGTTCCATGAATCTGGAATTCCTTTCTTGTTAATACTTTGAATAACATGATTAAGTGGGAAGACCACTTGATCTTCAAATATTTGATAAAATTCTGCTGGTAATCCATCAGGTCCCAGAGTCTTTTTTTTCTTCTGATTTCTTATTGCTTCTGTTATTTCAGCTGACGTAATTGGTTCATTTAAAATTTGTCTTTGTTCTTTAGTAAATTGTTTTTTATTGTATTTCAGAAAAAATCCTCTTATCTGTTATTGATCAATGTTACCTGATGATAGATCTATAAAAATTCTCAACAATCTTCGGCAATCCTTTCAAACCACTCTTTTCTTCTCCATTCTCATCCCGCAACGTCCTAATATGTTTTTTTCTGATTCTTTTCTCAATGTATAAACTAACCATCTTGTCGGTTTGTTTGCATTTTCAAAATAATTTTGTTTGGCATACATAATTTTATTCGCTATTTCCTGTGATAGGAGGTAATTTAATTGGTGTTGAAGAGTTTTAATCTTTATTCTACTTCGCTCCAAGTCTGAAACTTCTTTCATAGTATCTTCTTCTGTTTTAATTTGTTCTTTGAACTGTGCAAATTTTTGTGTTCTTTGTTTCTTGACCCATGTCTTATAAACCAGCCTCTTGCATAGGTCTTAAATACATCCCAAACTATGTCCATTGAAATATCTGTTAGTATATTTGCTTTAAAGAATTCTTGAAATTCTTTTTTGGTATCAGACACAAATTTCGGATCTTTCAGAAACCAAAATTCAAAGACTATCTATTTCTCTTAGGTCTGTCTTGTAAAGTTAAGAGCAAAGGATTGTGGTCTGCAAATGTTTGAGGAAGAATCTCTGCATCTATAATGTCTTTTGCCATTGATGTTGAGATCCAAGCCATGTCCAACCTTGACCAGGATTTATGTCTAGCTGAAAAAAAAAGTAAACTCCATTTTATTCAGATTCCTGGTTTTCCACCCGTGTACTAGGGAAAATTCTTCAGCTTAAGTGCATAAAAGCCTGTGGCAATTTGTTTCCTGATTTTTATTTTCCCACTTGTTTTCTTCTATCCAAAGTTTTATCAGAAACAGCATTGCAATCTCCAATAATACATAATTCATCCTGGTCTTGTTCCAGTATTATCTTCTGAAGTGCCTTATAGAATTTTTCTTGGTTTTGATTTGGTGCATATATATTGACAATTAGTGTTGTTTTAGTTTGTCTCTGTATTTTAACTATAAATACTCTTCTGTCATCTGAGCTATAAACCAATTCAGAGTGCAAATTGTCCTTCACGTAAGTAACAGCACCTCTTTTTTTCCTGGCTGTCTGAAGATACAAAAGTTTTCCCAAATTTCTTTACAGTCAAAAGTTTCTGGTCTGCTTGTTTAATATGAGTCCCCTGTAGACATATCACATCCAATTTCATCTTTTTAATTTGTTGAAATACTTGTCTTCTTTTGTGAGGCGCATTTAATCCATTAACATTAATGGAGATCAATTTCATTCTACTTCTTTCCATCTTTTTCTTCTGCTTGGGATCCATTTTTTTTATCCATTATCCTGTAATCGCGTCACTGCTTGGAGAGGTAAAGTTTTGTATTTTTTTCTTGCTTTTCCCTGATTTTGGTCCTGTTGCACCTGACTCTTGAGTCTCTTCCTCTGATTCTTCTTCCAGTTCTCCTAAGTCTGTTCCATGTGTCTCCAAAAAGTCTTCCCCTTTAAATGCTGAGTTTAGTCTATATCTTCTACCTTCATAGGTAAATAGAACACCTTCTGGCATGAACCATCTATACATGATTCCGTTTTGTCTGAGCAAATTTGTGAGGTGTGTATAATTTCTTATTTTCTCTTACTGTCCATGGGATCTCTTTAAAGACTTTAATTTCAGTTCCTGCTACTTCAAACAGTTCTTTGTTTGACTTTTTAAAATATTTCCTTTCAATTGTTTTTAAAAAAAATCTGACATGGATCTCTCTGGGAAGATTATTTCTTCTTGCATAGGCTGAGTTCATTTGAAATGCCTGGTCTATTTCTTCAATCTTTTTTGTATGTTTTCTTTTAAATATTCGGCCAGCCTCTGAGCCATATCAGCTTTGACCTCTTCGTCTTATTTTTCTGGGATATTTTGGAATCTCAAAACATATGCAGCTCTGTCCATTTGTAACTTTGTGACTGTATCATACAAGAATTTCCATTTCTTTCATCTGATAGGAAATCTCTTCAGTTTTCACTTCTAGTTGTTGTCTGTAAAATTGTGGAGATCTGGGTTTTGTTTTCTGCAATTTGTTGTTTGATCTCTGCCGTCTGCATAGATACTTGCAAAGCCAAAGCATCCATTTTAGCTTGCAAAGGTTCCAGTGCCTGTGGCATAGCGTTGTTAACTGCCGTAGGTATAGCCGATTCCACCGCATTGGAAATAGCCACAGACACGGCTTCTTTAATCCAAGACTGCAACTCTTGAGTGGACATCTTAGCGAGGTTGGCGCCAACTGTTTTTGCAGCGCCTGGTGAAGGCTTGGACATATTGCACCACCTCACTTCCTTTTCCTTTACTCAAATGTCACCCCCCAAGATAAAAAGGGTTAAACACCACAATCAAATATTTTTGACTTTTCCTTTTGGCAATTAAACAAATTTGTTTCCTGTTTATCATACATTTATATTACAGGAAGTGCCCAACTTCATAAACATTACCTTCTGGCTATCTTCCCAGAATATACCAGCCAAAATATCCAAAGCTAAAGTAAACAATATTTTTTTATCTACCTTTCCTAAGGGATTGTCATTAATGTTTACAAATTAAATACAGTCCTAGCTTTATTCCCAGAAATTATTTTGTCAATATAAATCTGGCTGTTTTCCCAGAAGAGTAATTGCTACTGTTTATACTTTTCAAAAGAAGTTGGCTTAACTCCCAGAAATTACTTTGTCAATACACAAACAGCTGGGTAATTTTACAGTTTATTATTGCCAAGATTTTTAGCAATAAGAAGAAATTTTTAAAAAGTCACTCTGCGATGTACTCTTCTTTCTTCCAGTTAACAGGAAATAGTGTTAATATGAAGTATGTGGTATGTTTATAATATAAGTTCAGTTCTCCCAAGTTCTCCAAGTTATATAATCCTTAATCCTTAGTCCCAAACAGTAAGAGGGAGAATAAAAAATAAGAAAAACCCTTCTACAATTAGTATCCTCAGAAAGGAAAAGAAACCTTTAAAAAATTGCATTCAAGAGAGAGAGAAAATTCTTCAAACCCCAAAAGCAGCATCTTAGATCCAAGGGAAGAGAAACAGTCAAAAACCAAGTAGTATATTCATAGATCCAAAGTAGGATAGGGTGAGTGCAAGTAGGAACAAAAATAGAATAAAAAAATATAACCCAAAGGGTTCCCAGCAGTATTCCTGTGTTAGTATTAGTCTCAATAAGAAAACACAGAAGAAGTGTTCCAAAGTAACATGCTGTGCTGCAGTACCTATATTTCAGCTTGCAGCCTTTCTCTTCGAGTGCAGCCTTTTCTCTTTGAATGCTATGGATAGAGGTTTGCTGTGCTTTCACTTTCTCCGCCAAGGCTACAAGCCAAAAGAAAAGGGAGGGGGACACAAGAGTTCTTTAATTCTTCTTTATTAATTCTTCTTTGTAAATCCCCAAGTGGAGCCTTCCCCCTATAGAGGTAGAGTGGAGATTTTTGTGTCTATGATAAGATCTAAGCCATAGACAATTAGATGTGCCTGGGATGAACACAAGCCGCCGAGATGGAGGTGGCAGGGGATCCCTCCCACCTTACTTTCACCCAAAACTTTTAGTTGGGGATAGATGCACGAAGACCGGAAAGCAAAAAGGAAAGTTCAGGTTGCTCAGAACTACTCATGGTGTCCTTAAAAGCAAGTTGAAGTAGGATTCTTCAAAGGAGTACAGCTCTGCAAAAAAGCAGTCGCTCTTGTCTTGGTGTCTGATGGCTGCCACAGACACTCCCTCTCAGGTCCTTGCTTCAGAGTGACTTGAGGTCTAAATGCTGACCGCCGCCCACAAAAGCCCCCAAATCAAGCTCTATGCCTAGAATCTCCCTTCGAGAGACTCTGTGGGAGACTGGAACTCTGGATCTTACCGCTGAGACCTGGAGGTTTGGTAGTTCCTCGGGAGCTCTCTTGGGAGTGATCGAAAGCAAACGAGAGATGGACCGGAAGTAATTTCCGGATCAGTTTAAAGGGTAAGTCTGTGTAGAGCAAGTTACAGTAATCAAGCCTGGAAGTGACCATTGCGTGGATCACCATAGCTAAGTCCTGGGGGGAGGTTAGGGCTTCAGTAGCCTGATCTGCCTAAGATGGAAAAAGGCAGATCTGGTGACTGCAGCAACCTGGGCCTCCATAGATAAGGAGGTATCCAGTGTTACTCCCAGGCTCTTCACCAACTGGGCCAGCACCAAAGGTGACCCTTCCAGTGTGGGAAGCCTGGTGCCCATCTCCAAACCCTCACAACCCAGGTACAGGACCTCCATCTTTGATGGATTTAACTTCATTCGACTCTGTCACAACCATCCAGCCACAGCATCCAAAACCTCAGCCAGATTTCCAGGAATGGAGGACGTATGACCATCCATTAACAGATAAAACTGACTGTCATCAGCATATATGGCAACCCAGCCCATAACTCCAGACTAACTGGGTTAGGGGGCACATACAGATGTTAAATAGCATTGGCAAGAGAATCGCCCCCTGTGACATGCCACATTTTAGCAGGTACTGCAGGGAGACCTGCTCACCCAGTGCCACCCTCTGTCCCTGACCATGGAGAAAGGAGGAAAATAATTTCAAGGCAGTCCCCTGGACTCCTATGTTGGCAAGGCAGTGGGTTATAAGATCATAACCATATCAAATGCTGCCATTAAATCTTTGATTGTAGAAGGCCAGAAGCTTGGGAAGCAACACCTGAATGCCTCTTGGCATGATGCTGATTGTCTTAGTAGACCCATGGCTTCAGGCTTAGTGATGAGGTAATATTATCAGCAATGATACCAGGGCCAAAATAAAAGGCCTCTCCTTTGCGGGAAGGGAACTATTCGGTGATCAGACTGACGAGCTCCTAGAACGCATACAAAAATATAAAATCACTGTAAAATCATTGGGCATCACCTCTGGGGTAACCACCAGTACAAACAGAGTTACTGGTCAAGATCCTCACAATTATTCTAATATTCTAGACTGTTACAAAACTCTGTTATATCAGCAACCCTCCAGGCCTCCCTATCCCCAATAGACACAGGATAGGAGACAACACAGACCTCGAAACAAGCAATGTTTCGAACCTTCCCAGTACCCCAGGCATCAGCAATCCTGAAGCTCTGGGCTTCCCTGATTAACCAGGGAGAAATTATTTCTAAACAGGTTGTTTGCATTTCACCATTTTTGGTTGTTGGTTACAGGTAACAGCTGAGTTTTATCGATGATAAAACATGGTTCCTTTTTGGAGTTTCACTTGTTGTCTCCCTGCCACTTACCTCTGAATGTTCCATCACATACTGTGCCTACTTCTCAAAGGTACCATTGCCAGAGTGCCCCCAGACTCCAACCCCAAGGGTTTTTTCTCCAGATACAATAGATAAAAGGGGGGCAGAAACTGGCCTATTTTAGACCTCAGAGCACTGAATAGATATTTGACTGTACCCAAATTCAGGATGCTCACATTATAATAAATCATCCCATTGCTAGCACTAAACCTATGGTTCACCATAATTGATCTAAAGGATGCCTATTTTCCACGTATCTGTTCATACATCTTGTAGGAAGGACCTGAAATTCGTTTATGACAATAACATCTATGAATACACAGTTCTGCCATTCGGTTTGGTATCAGCACCGAGGGTATTTGCAAACTGTATGTCAGTAATAATCTCCTACTTAAGATTCCAAGTCTGTACTCTTTACACATATTAGATGACTGGCTTTCTGTTGCCAGTTCCCCAGAAGATCTCAACACTAATCTAGACTGGGCTCTGTGAACACTGCATAAACTTGATTTCCTTATCAATATGGAAAAATCACAACTTATTCCTATTCAAACCATAGTATTCATTGGGGCAAATCTAGACTCCAGGAAGGGTAAAGTGTTCTTGTTGCTGTCCAGAGCTGAATACATTAAAACACTAGTTCTGAGATTCCTGACGTGCAGATTCCAGCACATTAAAACCATCCAAAAATTACTGGGATATATGGCTTCCTCTACTGCAGTTACCCCACTTGTGAGGTTATTCATGAGATTCATCCAAAACCGGTTTATTCAGCAATATCAGCCTGACTGTCACGCACCATGGATGAGGCCAGTTCTCAGATCCCTGACCTGGTGGACTTTTACTTCACACCTTCTCTCAGGCACCCTGTTGGATACTGAAGCCCATGACTTGCACTTCTTTACAGACACCTCCCTAATGGGTTGGGGCACAAATTGTGGACCCCACACAGCACAGAGCCTATGTGGTATGACAGGGAGGTCAAACTACACATTAATATCTTGGAACTTAGAGCTATAAGAAATGCTGTTTGTTCTTTTGCAGACTCCCTGCAAGGTCAGTGAGTTATCCTGGCTATAGACAGCTTGGCAGCCAAATTTTATATAAACAAACAGGGCAGTACAAGGTCCATGCAACTATGCACAGAGGCAGATCACATATGGCACTGGGTGATAGAGCACAAAGTGCATCTCACAGCCATTCATATAGCAGGGCAACATAAGACTGTGGCAGGTATCGTCAACAAAGATGTAGTAGGGTCACATGACCACTATCTTTACCCAATCTTCCAAGACTGGGGTTTCCCACATGTAGATCTCTTTGCCACAGCAGCCAACAAGAAGTGCCTGCATTTCTGCTCCAGAGCAGCAATGGATTGTGGATTGCTAGAAGTCATTTTCCAATTTTTATGGCATGGGCACCTGTTTTGTTTCCCTTTTTTAGAATTCTCCACAAGGTGATAGCCAAACTGAACACAGACAGGACCAATTGTATACTAATAGCACCTTATTGGGCAAGACAGACCTGGTTTCCACTACTCTGGAGCCTGTCAAGAGTTGTATTCAGAAACCTCCCAGCACGGCTTCAAGAGGGAATTAGATAAACATATGGATGGCTTCAAGAGGAATTAGATAAACACATGGAACAGAAGTCCATCAGTGGCTATTAGCCACAAAGTATAGATAGGAACTCTCCATCTGGGGCAAGTGATGCTCTGTATTCTTGGTGTTTGGTGGGGGGGGGGCAACAGTGGGAGGGCTTCCTGCCCCCACTGCTGGACACCTGGTGTTTTTGGCCACTGTGTGACAGAGTGTTGGACTGGATGGGCCACTGGCCTGATCCAACATTGGCTTCTCTTATGTTCTTATGTAGCAAAGGATAACCTTCAGTTAGACCCCTTACACCACCCAGATCTGAGATCCTTGCACTTGACAGCTTGGTGGGTCAACCACAATCCCCTATGACATCCAGGGTTGCAGAGGAGATAACGGCAGCTCATATGCCTTCCACACAGACGTCCTACAAATGTAAATGGAAGAGGTTCTCCATATGGGCTAGTAGCCATGGACTTCACCTGGAAACCTGTACTCTCTTTTAAGATTTTTGAGTATCTGCTTCATCTGAAAGATAAAGGCCTAGCAACCTCATCAAAGTTCATTTAGCTGCAATTTTGGCCTTCCATGAGTTAGTGGATGGTTCCACTGTATTCTCTGCTAGAGAATCTAAATGTTTTCTTAAAGGTTTATCAAATTCATACCCTCCTATTGTTCAGCCCATTCCTCAATGGAGGTTATCATTAGTGCTATCCAAAATAATGTATAAACCATTCAAACCAATGGCAACTGTAGATTTGTTTCTTCTTTCTTATAAGACGGCATTTCTAGAAGCCATCACATTCGCCAGAAGGGTTGGGGGACTGAGCTCCCTTTGTTGTGATCCTCCCTTCCTAGAGTTTCACCCAGATAAAGTTGTACTGAGACCTTGCCTGAAGTTTCCTCCAAGGTAGTATCAAAATTCCACCTGGCTTAGGACATTAACTGCCCAGTCTTCTTTCCCTCACCAATTTCTTCCTCAGAAAGGATGATGCATACACTAGATGTCAAACAAGTGCTCCTTTTTTATTTGAAAAGAACACAGAATGTCAGGGTAGACAGGAATTTATTCATATGTTTCAGAGGTGTCAATAAAGGTAAATCTGCCTCTGCATAGACAATTTCCAGATGGATAATTTCAGCCATTAAGACAGCATACACTGAGTCAGGCAAGAACTGTCCCTTCACTGTGTCAGCACAATCCACCAGGGCTCAAGCTTTGTCAGCAGCCTTCTCAGCCAGTCTTATCACTCAAGAATGTATGCAAGGCAGTGACCTGGTCAATGCCCTCGACATTCGTGAAACATTATTCAATGGACGTCGACTGCAGGAGTAAGGCAGCTGTGGGGAAGTGGTATTACAGTCAGTCTTCTGCTTAATCAGCCCACACCCTCTTCCTTGGTAAGTGAATTTGCTCTTCTCCCATGTGGGACTGCAAAGAAGCCCCAACAATGAAAACAGGCACACCTCCCTCCCTCCTTTCTCTGCTGTGGGCTTCTCCATATATATGCTCATTACTTACTAAGGGAAGAATGTTTGCCCCTCCTTCATCATGTGACTTTGGGTGGGAAAGGTACACTGAATGGTGAGGGGAGGGGGAGCCGGACTCTAGAAAATTCTTGGGACTCTAGAAAATTCTTTTTAAAAGCTTGCTAGCTCCTCTCTGTGGCCATCCTGCAGAAGCGCAGTCCCATGTGTGGCTGCACAGAAGACCACTTGATGAACAACAGTCACAGGTAAGTGCAACCCTGTTTTACTTAGTGTTACAATGAAAAATGTTGCAAACGAAGTTGCAGTTTTTCTCAAAGTGATAATAGTTGATTACATGCAAGTAGAAAAGCTTTTGGAAAATTAATCTTGTTACTCTATTGGTTTATTATTACTTTTTAAAAAACAGTTCATTTTGTTTTTAGTTAGATCTTCACCAGACACTTCAGCATTGATTATCTATAATGGAAGAATAGTCCGTGGGAAGAAAGAAAAATATAAACCTGGAGATAATGTTACCATTAAGTGTCACGCTGGCTTTACGCTGCAAGGGCCATCTGTTATTCGATACATTGGTGGGAAGAAATGGTGTCCTAGTATTCCATACTGTTCTCTAAGTACGTATAAGGTTTCTGAATGTGTTGCTCTGATTTTTAACAGACAGGAAGAATTCTTCAGTCTTTTACTGTCTTTATTTTTTTAATATTACATACAAGCTGGGAGCCCACAAGGCATTGCAGGAAGGGGAAAGAATTTGGAAATTCCAACCCATCTCTCAAAATCTCTCCCTTCAGGATGCTTTAAATTACCAGGTACATAAGCAGGCTGATCACCTCCTGCTCCATACACACCTTTATTCATTTAACTGTCACTCCGCTTTAACCAGTTCTCTTTAAAAAGAGTATATTTAATTCTCCTAAGGTCTTTTATTGGCTTGCGTACCTGGGAAATCTTCTGTGTATGCATAAAGCTTGGGGCCCCATTTTGCTGTTTTTAATACTGTCATGGGGTCCAAGAACTTCCTATTCAATAGGGTGATGAAAACCCATGGGAGGATCTACCCCCTAATTTTTCCATCTGTGCAGCTGAAGCTCTCTTACCTGAGGATAACCCCCTACCCCTGAACTATTAGCTTGTGAGGAGCACAGGTTACCCTGGATCCATAACTGGTGCTGCTTGCATCTCTAGCTGCATTTTCTTTGCTTCAAGTATAGGTTAGAGGGACGAGGGCATTCATGTTTTTTCACTAGCTGCTTCTCCCTAGAAATGTCAGCAAATAAATATCACTGAAACATTTTTCCTCCCCCACCTCTACCCAGAATTCCCCTATCACAGCCCTTCTTCAATTGCTGGCTAATCTGTGTCTGGTGTTTGTATACAGGACAGGATAGGTGAGCCCTACTGGATAGATACTGTTATAGTGTGCCTCATCTTGATGGCAGGAGTGAGTCTTTTGCTTCTGGCCTCAGCAGAAAGGGTGGGGGGAAGAAGACAACTGGCTGTGTAAGTGGTATGGCCGGTTACAGGGGTTTCTAAGGACTTGCAGCTGTGGATATGCTAGCAACTATCAAGTCTGTTTCCATCTGTGCAGCTTAGTGTTTCTCTTTAGCATGCTGAAGTATGCACACTTTTTTATTTTTTAAAAAATTGAAGACTTTCCTAAAAATTAATTCTTAAAAATTAATATACTTCTGCAGCTTAGGGGTCCATAACTGGACCCAGGTTTGCAGAAAACTCCCTCTCCAGCTAACCTGGCCCCAATGTGCAGTTTTCATTAACCACACGAGGGGGTGGTCCATTCATCATTAAAGGGTATAATACTTTGTTATAGTGCATTGAAAGTACAATATTCAGTGTAGACCAAAAGTGTCAAACTCATTTGTTATGAGGGCCAGATCTGACATAAATGTCACTTTGTCAGGCCAGGCTATGTGTGCCATAAAATGTAATGCCAAGTACCAGAGATATAGACTGTATAAAGGACAACAGCTGGTAAACTCTTGAGTTGGTGTATCCTGACTGCAAGGCCTCATGGGCTGAGAGGGAGGTGCAAAGGAAAACCATATGGGTGGACTGGAGAGCCAGTGGTGTAGCACTGTCATGCTTTCGGATGAGGTGGCGGATGTCTAGAGGACACTGGCCTTCCCTGCTTAATCTGCTCAATCTGCTTCAATGCCTGTACCAATTTGGCATCAGAGAAATATGCTCTCCCTGGCCTTGTCACAGCATATGTTACTGTTTGATATTACTAAGCTGCTGCCAGGTATTAACTAAAGTGCTGAAATATTTAGTTGGATGAATTGATGTTTTTATTAATTTTTATTGTTTTATCATGTGTTGTGAGCTGCCCTGAGCCTGCTTGCAGGATAGGATGGGATACAAATCAGTCAGTCAATCAATCAATCATTTGCCTGCTGCAGACAAGATTGTTCCACCATGCTGAAGCCACATTCGGAGTGGCTCCACCTGTTACCACCAATGGCCTGCATTGTGGTTTGGTGAAGTTAGCTATATGGCAGAATAGGCAAAAGGGGTACAGGAATCGCACACCACTTGTATACCAAAGTCTGGCACAGTAGGAAAACTCCAGGTTTGAAGAGTAAATTAAATATTTTATAAATTAAAGTAATTCTCTAATTACAAGTATGTTAAGCATTCAAAACAGCAAGCAATACAGACTAAGAAAGCAGAGGTAATTGATAGCGAATAGTGGGGTAAGTTATGGGGTGATACAACCTGTCCGAGCAGGGGTCCTTAGAGATGAGTTTATGGCCTCAATTGGCCTCAGAGCAGAGGCCCGCAAACTGAGGCCATGTGCTCTAAGGAATATAGACATTGGAAAACAATGCAGACCAATGGGCAGCTCTGGGGGCTGATCTCAGGTGAGAACAATAGATTCCCTGGGCCAATGAGTAGTCCCAGGGCTCTGCGGCATCAGAATGGGCAAGGCCTGGATGTGATCATTGAGCTTCCAGAGGGGCAGAGTCTGGCTTTAACAATAGAAGCCAGGTGTTGGATGACTGTACTGGGGGTGTCCATTGTGGAACCATAGAGTGGTCTGGCATTTCCCTGTTGCCAGCCAAAAGAAGTGATGTTTTGTAATGTGTGGCAGGATGATCCTGAATGGGTGACCACTCACTAGATATGGAAAGTTAATGTTTACCTTGATAGGTCTGTTATAGGGATAAGAATCAGATATCTTAGACAAATATATGGAAAAAGGAATGAGAGGACTATTCCAAAAGTATTCCCTGACACATAGGTGAAACAGGAGAGGGAGGATAGGAACATGCAAGATGTTTCATTCATGACAACAGCACAGACCAGAGGCTTTTTGTCCCTGCCTGCCTGTACATTTGACAGACAAAAGACTAGCCATTTGGTCAGTAGAAGATGCCTGAGGCAAGGGTACAGACTTGCCCATTCTAGTCCTTATGGACTGAGCAGAGAAGAGTGTGGGGGGGGGGGGGAGAGGGGGTGGCTTGCATGGCTGGTGCTTGGCAGTGCAACCAGCCTGGAGAATTCTCTTTGGCCTGAGTTTTCTCAACCAAGTTGTAGTTCTAACCTCCCAGCAAAAGCCACTGTTTAAGCCAAGCCTGGCTTCGTAGGCCACTGCTTGTGTAGGTTCAGAGGTTGTTTTGGGGTATGTCTCTCTTGGGAAAGACCACCCCAGATTCAGGGCTGAGAAGGCTGGCTACACACCCACTTCCCCCAAACAGTCTCCTGTTCCCTCCCTTGCACTAGTTGCTTGTGGGCCACATAAGAGCCCTGGACAGGCTGGTTCCGGTGCCCAGGCCTTATGTTTGACCCCCTATACACTTCTGATCCCCCTATACAGAAATAATACCATCTGATGCCATAGTTAGGACAGAGAGTTTAATGCTGTATTTACTAGAAAAAGCCACTTGAGGCAAAAGGGATCATTTGAAGGTAAAATAAACTCCATTTCTAGACGCTATTAAGTACATATCTATGGGTCATAATGAAAGTGGATATGGAAGTAGTGCAGTTTAAAAACTATTCAGATTTAAACAGTAGTGACCAGAGTAGACATTACATGTAGATGTATGTAACATTTGGCCGATGTTTTAAAAAGCAGCCCCAGGGGGTTGTAATGGGAAGTGGGAGAGGCTGTTTAAACCCTTCCCTCAGTTCCATTTTCCCGCTTGTAATTGCCATGCACAAAAAGAGCTTTTAGGATCCTGAAAGGGTAACCTAGGGGGCCAGGACAAAACATAGAGTTGGTGCTCTCCTACACCCCATATTCTGTCATATATAGCATAGTGATTACATAGAGTATAGAGACAATAAATGCGTTATTTAATATGTAAATGATAACCATGACTGTCAATTCACTGGACAGGAAATGTTCTTTAACCCAAGACAATATGAACATTGGAGGCTGCAAGGCAATTTGCCTGCCCATTTTCTTCCTTCCTTGTGAAGTAGGGAAAGAAATAGATGCTTCTGTCTTGTATGAAGAAAAGCAATAGGTGGGTCACTTCTAGGCAATTTGTTACTGTAGCAGAGCAGAACTTAAAAGGGGGAACATCAAGGCCAGGCTATCAGGAAATGTGTCAGCACACAAAGGTCTATTGTTTATTTGAGTATTATTTTTAATGAATCCTCAGGTCCTGATAGATTCTACACATGAATCTGCCAGAAGAGAAGATAGGGAAAGCTGACCCTTCTTTGCATACCCCATCACTTGGGGGGGGGGGGGGCAGACCTGTTTTCTGGGGTTAAGGAAAATATCATCACTTTATTTATTTATTTATTATTTGGATTTCTATCCCGCCCTCCCCGCCATTCGGCAGGCTCAGGGCAGCTAACAACATAATAAATATACAATAAAATTCCCATAAAATTATCAAATGATAGAAAAACATACAATGTAGACATGAAAATACAGTTGAAGATCCTAATGTGTATGAATAAGGTTTTGGACAATATGTCAAATAAAGTCAAAAATATTTTTTCAACTTATATTAAGAAATTGTAAGTAAATTTTCAAACAGTTGGCTTAAATTGAGGCAACATTCTTCAGAAGAATACTGTTGGGGACGCAAAACTTGTTCACTAGCTTTAGTACTACAGCTAATAGTTTATTTCTGATGTAGCTGCAAGACTTCAGTGAATAGCCCACCTGTCTAGAAATAGTAAAAGAAGACTGATTTCTGAGAAACTCACTTAACATCTTTCCCCCTCTTCTAGGTTTTTTCTTCGTACTACTTATATCTGGTACGTAATTCCTTGGGAATGTCTGTGAAAAGAAACCAAGATGTATTTATAAATTTTCACACACAAGTTGAATGTTTTATTTAATTTCACTTTTTTTTTTACAAAAGAAAAATACACTGGGATCATCTGAATCTTGGCACTATTCCATACAAAATTAAGTACTACTAACTTTCTTTCATTTTGAGATTCAAGCACATGCTTAATACTCACTGAAACGAATGAGACTGTAACAATGCTTTAAGTGGCTGAATCATGCCCCTGAGGGGGTATATTTTGTCAGGGACTGTTCCATTTTTCTTATATATTGTGTAACTGTCTCTGGAGTCTTAAAATAATTTGTAAAAATTACAATACGTAAAGTAATTATTGTATCCATATGAAAGTTCATCCCAGCAGATTTGCTCTCAGGCATCACGCAACGGGGAACAAGCATGACAGAAGTGAGCCTCTCCTATTCTCTCTCACTACCAGCACATCACTGCATCAGCACACTTGATGACAAAGAGGACACTCCGATATTGACCACCTGTGTCTGCTACAGTCTATCTCCCACAAAACATTATTTTTCAACATGCCATTAAGTGCTAGAAAGGCCATGTTGTTTCTTTTGCTGCACAGCCACCTTAAATAAACACATCCAAGAGAAAACCTTGCAACCATTCTAGGCGCTGGAACAGTCTTGCAGAATTTTATGCCCCCTTTGTGAAGGAAAGAGTGGGCGAGGACTAAGGGGGGGGGGGGAAAGGTATGGACTGTAATGAATGAAGCATGGTAGAAGGGGTATGGTGAAGCGTGAGGCAGAGTTCACAAGCTTCTCCTGGCTTTATAACGTGGAATGATGATAGAGAACATTTACATAGGTCTACTACTATTTGTTGTTATTCCATATAAATATTTTTAAAATACCAGCTGTGCACATAATCTGTATGCCTTGCTGTTAACAGCTAAGTAGCTATAGTGTACAATTGTAACTGTAGTGTACAAATGTATTTTCTGTGTTCTTGAAACTGAACACTAAAGTCAACAAACTCACTGAAGTTTAGTTCCAAGCAAAAATATTTAGGACTCACCTGCATGGTATTTTTTCAGAAGTGCAAGTAAGCATGGTGATTATTTTTCACTGAATTAGGGTGATTTGCACAGTAGTATTATTTATGTAGCAGTCACTCTGAAGAATTTGCCATAGGTGCTATTTCAAATGGCTCCCCACAGAAAAAATGGGATGGATTCCGTTTTAAAATATTATTACCCTCAGTAATGCCAAAGTGAGTTAGTGTCAGCTCCAAATAGCAATTCATTGCATTTAACTGTAACCTGAAGAATGTGGCAGAACTTTCTAAAGAAGTTTTACCAAACTGATATTTTAAATCATGTGTCAGTTTTCTCAACCTCAAAGGGTTTTTTTTTAATTGGGATAATGTCTTTCCTTTCAAGCTATCATATTTTTTATATTGCTGGTGTTAGGCAAAAGAGTTCATCAGAAGTATTCAGAACAAAGGTAAGAGCTCTTTTATTACCAAACTTCCCCTTTCTGTGTTGCATTTCTCAAGATTCATTTATGTATTAACTACGTATTAATTTCTCTGAGTTAAAAAAAAAGAGTATCCATGAGGAGACAGTAAAGCCCAGCCTTTTAAGCAGCTCCGAGGTAGGTCTTTTCAGCATGCATTGAAGAGCCCGGCAGGAGGAGCAGGGCCATAGCCACTTGACAGGCAGTGCTGGGACTGCCAGCCCAGCCTCTTGTGCAGTGGTCCAGCTTCACAGGGTTTTTGGCATGCATGAGCCAGTTGATCTAGCAGGGCTGGTTCCCTGTTTAAGAGGACTGCAAGAGGTAGCATGTGCAAGGAGAGAAAAAGCAGATCAACAGACAAGAAAAAGGGAATCCCATTTCTCCTGGACAAATTCTGTACCACTGAATATAAGTCATGTATTGTGCACCTAGATTGTGCACCTTTAGACTTTTGTGGGTAATTTTTAAAAGCATTGCCATACCAAATATTGAGACAATGATTCTTCTATAATGGGACAGACCCCACTCCTGTGCTGGCTCAGCAAATGATTTCTTTCAGTGATGCCCTCATACCAGGGGTTATTTTGTAGAAAAAGAGGTGCAGGAGCTCATTACCATAACTCATTAGCATAACTTATTTGCATATGCTAAGCCACATCTCTGGAAGAAGGAAGGAAGGAAGGAAGGAAGGAAGGAAGGAAGGAAGGAGGGAGGGAGGGAGGGAGGGAGGGAGACAGTTACTAATCCAGGCCTTAGACATACCACTATTCCGGGAGGATACCTTCAGTGGTGGCTGAAGCCTTCAGAAGGCTGGTTGGAGGAACAAGGACCTCTCCAGGGGACGGGGTCATTTTGCTGCAGCCATGACACAAGCAGGCATTCCCCCGTGGGGGGGGGGGGGCTGGCACCAACTCCCAGAGCTGAGCTCCCCCAAGCTCCTGCTCGAAATGACCCCTGCCTCATACCAAAAAATGTGGGTGTCTCCAAGTAACTGGCATATGGCAGCCAGCCTGTCTGTTAGTGTCCTTTTGCCATGAACAAAAGGACTAATTATCTACAAAATGCCTCTGAACTTACATTTTTATATCTTAAGGGAACTTAGAGTAGTTTATCAAAAATATTTGAGATAGAATGCTGATTCTGTGAATTTAGGCAGATCATGTGAGGGAGGGCAGGAAGGGTTGCATTGGTGCTTAGTTCTTGTGGCCCTTTCTTACACGCCCAGGGAAATGCTGATCAACATTTTGGGATCAGGAAGCAATTTTTCTTCAGGCCAGTTTGGCCAGAGATCCTGGAGGGTTTTTTGTCGCCTTCTGGGTGTGGAACAGCAGTCACTGGGTGTGTGTGTGGGGGGGGGGGGAGGTATTTGTGAATTTTGTGCATTGTGCAGGGGGCTGGACTAGATTCATGGTAAGTGAAAAGAACCTTCCATTCTATGATTCTAGTGCTGCTCATAGATAGGGTCCAAATTTAGGGAACAAGATTTTGATTAACTCTATTTGGCATTTGTTTGTTTCTTAAGCAGAGAATCTACTCCATTGCCATGAACCAGAAGACAGTCTTTGGCATTCTCTGTGTACTTTATTTGATAAGAAGTGAAGAATCAAGTCAGAGGGAGGTCCCAGAAGTTCAGCATCTGTCTCCAGTGACAGCTAGCTTGCCAAAAGGACATGATTAGGGATAAAGAAGAAAATTCTGATTGGGATATGAGAAATAAGTTATAAAACGGAGTTGGATTCTTTAATATCAGAATTAAAGCTGGTTGTATTAGGAAATCTATCACGTAGTAGCTTCCATCGGATTCCATGGGAAATATGTTTCTGACTGTAACTCCCATCTACCTAACTGGAATGAAATCCTCAGAGGTTGACCCCACCTTCTTGACCTTATACCTGTCTCCTCCCCCCAAGACCCGTGTCTTTGGCACCCTGAGATTCTCTGGCCTTCCAAAGTCAGAGGTACAGACAAATGCATCCATTGGATATCAAGGCAAGCTGTATTTCCCCAGGTGTTTTCAAGAGAAAGTAGCTTGATTGCCTAAATGCTGCAGGGGACCATTAATCAAGGTTCTTTTGTTTGATCCTCCAAAGCTCCTCAAACCCATGGCCATGAGCAATTACTTAAGTTTGTAGGGAAAAAACCCAAAGTTCTCCAAATGTCCCTAGCAGTACAAACATCCCTGGTAATGCTGTCTTAAGCCCAGGAAAGGCCATCAGCCCATCCTTGGCAATTATCAATGAAAGTAAGTCATTCCTGCTACCTATGCTAAATCAATGATCTGCAACCAGACACAGCTCCTTAACCCCTTTACATCACCTGGTACTCTTTCCTGCTGTGCCGTTACAATAGAAAGTTTGAACTGTCCTATGACAGCCTGGATCCTGCCTGACCCTCGCACCAGTAGGGTCTCAGATCCTACAGTTGCACCAATCACAACCTACAGTCCACTAAGGGGTAGCTGAATTCTGCACTTCTGGCATAATGCCATTGTAGATCCTAATTCTATGCCAAATTCAGCCAATAGTGACACTTTCCTGTTTGTGCCTAGATAATCCAGGTACATAAGAAGGTAATGTGAAGCCCTCCATTTTCGTAGCTGGCCTGGCTCTGTTCCTGAGCCTTCTTCCCCTGCTGAAATCACAGGAATCCCCCCTCTCCAAATCTGGTAGAAAGTTCTGATCACAGACCTTCATGCACTGCCACAAACAAACAAAAAAAAAGACTTCAAAACAAGTGGAGTATTTTTTCTTTTTCCCATTCTGCTTCCCTTCTGAAATGTAACCCACTATTGTCTTCCTACCCTCTTCTCAGCTTCTCCATTCTTTGTCCTCCCATCAGCCAGCCTTCCCATAGCATTTCCCACTTGGCTAGGAATTCCCATTTACCCCTAGACACCTTTTAGTCCTTTTGGAAAACCCCTCACCTATCTCTTTTGATGCTGGTGTCTGGAACAGCCACATGGGTGAAACACATTTTGAACTAAAAGTGAATTTGGGGTATTTAGCTTAAAGCAGGGGTTCCTAATGTGGTATCCAATGGTGGCTGCCACGCATTTTCAGAAAGCGGGTGGAGCCAGATGGGGCTTTACCCCAGTAGGACTTCTGATTGGCTGTGCAGATTTTGAAAAATTGCTTTGGAAGTAGCTGTCACCATAGCACAAGGATCTTCACTGTGTGACTGAAGGTAAGCTATATGCAAGACAGTATTTTTAAACAATATGTTCATTTTCAAAGGTATCCTGTTAAACAGAGCTTCTTCCTGAAATGTTGAAGAATTATTATTAGAATTATACTGACCTCAACTCCCTGACATTTTGTGGTTGGCTCCACCTCTTGCACTATTTTGTGGTTACATCCACCACCCTGGATCAGAACTCTGAAGGTGCCTGCAGACTGTAAAATGTTGGGGACCCCTGGCTTAAAATAATACAACTGAACACTAGGATTGCACAGAAGTGAATGGTTTTTATTGGATTGCCACATTTAAATTGCTGTGCCCAGGTAAATCTAGGTGCATAAAAAGATAATGTCAAGCTCTCCATTCTTGTAGATGGTTCTGTTGCCATTGAATAGCTCAGTCTTGCTGTCTTGTGCTACTGTCTTGCTCCCCTTCTTTCTATTCTGTACCTTAGATAGGGCAATAAAGTTACTCACTGGTTAAGTATCTGTCTCCCTTCCATCTTTCCTTCCCTGGGAGATTTATATACAACAGACTCAAACAATCTCTCTTTATGATGGAATATGTATTCTACTTTTTCACATGTAGAGACTCTCTTCACATGGCAGTACTGACATAGGAAGAGATTTGGGTAGCAACATCTAATGAAGCATCTCTCTCAAATGACAGTTGGGTGTATAGCAACTGATCATCCAAGAGGGGCTATTATCCATGTAGTCTCTGTTATTAATACGATATAGTTGCCTATTATTCTTGTATTAAAGAATAGTGCATCACTAAAAACGTTTAAGTTCAATACTCTACGACCCCTTGCTATCGAAATAAGTTCCACTGTACTCAGTTATGTTGTTTGCTTCCTGGAGAAAGTCTCCCTATCTTCCAGGTACAAATTTGTCATCATACAGGACCAAAATCATATAAAATATTTGCTATGTGAAACAAATGTTTAAATCAATGCTAACCATTGCAGTTTATTGCACTGGTTCTTAGCTGATAATCCAGTGTGACCCCCCCTCCCCTCAATACACCCCAGTACACACCATCATGACTGAATGCCCCTCATACTGCCTCCAAAAGTTAGATTATAGGATCTGTGCTCTAGAGAAGGCAACTTCATTTATATGGGTATTTTAATGATATGTGTGTACTATGGCAGAACTGGTCTGCTCTGGCATGCAGGCCTTATTCCGCCCTGCCCAACTCCCTGGAGGGGCTTTTCTTTTACTCTCAAATAGCCCGCTGCTACCACCTGATCAATTTAGGGATTCCCCACTGAGAGCATTAGGACCCCCAGCTCCCCTTCTAAGCTGAGCTGAGAAGCAGCAGGAGACAGAGCTGCTGGAGGGATAAGTGTTTTTTAATTGCTTTTAGCTGAGGAGATTTAGCTGAGGATACTGTGTGGGAGGACAGTGTTTGGTAGTGTGGGTGAGTTTTAAGTTGTTGCAGAGTTCTGGCTGTTTGAGAAAGGGTGAGTTGTTTCACTATAATTGGGTTGCTTGGGTGTAATTTGAATAGCTGCTGGCCCTGCCCTCTGTTGGGTGAGGCTTCGATTTAGCACTGCACCTCACCAGAAGCATGAGCCTCTGGCAAGAGCCAAAGAGCTTTTGGTCTGTGTCTCTTAGCATAGGGGCTCTGTAAGAAGCCCAGGAAGGACCAGGAAGCCCTAGCCTCCTTGTGTTCCCAGTAAGGCAAGTAGAGTTTTCACAAGGAGACCCACATAAATACAAAGGTTTTTAAAAGGGGGATTATATATAATTATTTTTTAAAAGCAGTTATGAAGGCATAATGCCAGCAGGGGGTTGGGGGCTATCCAGTGTTTTGAATAGCTGTTTTGAATATCTGCCCACTGGACAGAAGTCTTGGGTAAGTGCCCAGTGCAAGGAGCTCCTGGTTCTCAGGGAAAGGATACTTGTTCATCAGCTGAAGAAAAGGTCCCATCTAAGGGCACATTCCCGTTATCCTCAGCATGGTGCCCTGTTTCCTTTTGACCCTCATGCTCCCTGAAAGCAGCAGAGCTGTCATTTTCAGAGTGGGACGTATCTAACAAGTCCCCAAGAGTCTTCTCCATGCACCTAACTGACTGTCTCTGCTTTTCCAGGTCAGCCACCTTGGCCTCAAGGGTGCAAACTCATTCACACCAAGGAACCATCCCTGGGCAGGGAGGGAGGGGGGCTCTTGGTAGCTGGTGATTTGATCTTTAGGCAGGTAGATAGCTAGGTGGCAAACCTGTGCACTGACCGTATGGTGACTTGCCTGCCTGGGTCAAAGGTAGAGGACATTACATGTGTTCTAGATAGGCTGGTAGATAGTGCTTGGGAGGAGCCAGTGGTTGTGGCACATGTTGGCATCGATAATGTGGGGAAATGCAGTCATGAGGTCCTGGAGGAAAAATGTAGGCTGCTAGGCAGGACACTCAAGGCCAAAGTCTCCAGGGCCAGTCTCCTTCCAGAAGTGCTACCTGTTCCACATGCAGGGCCAGAGAGACAGACAAAAATCAGGAATCTCAATGCATTGGATGAGATGATGGTGTAGAGGGGAAGGGTTCAAGATTGTTAGGCGCTGGGATGCTTTTTGGAACAAGAAGGAGCTGTACAAAAGAGACAGTCTCCACTTGCTTTGAGAAGGAACCAGGTTGCTGGTACTTAAAATCAAAAAAGTGCCAGAGCAGTTTTTAAACTGAATATTGGGGGAAAGCTGAAAGGAGATGAAAAGTCTCTGGTTCAGCATGGCTCACGTCAAAGAGATGAAGGGGTAGCTATTACTTTTCTATAGGGAAATGGATTAGAATTGTCCACTGTGACAAACAATATGGACTGCCTGGCAAGATCTCAAGGCAGCAGGAGGAAGTTTGTGGGCTTAACATGCCTGAGAAATTATAGATGTTTATATACAAATGCTAGAAGTGTCTGAGGTAGAATTGGGAAGTCAGAAAGCTTGTTGTTGGGTATATACATTGTGGGTATTTCAGAAACTTGGTGAGATGAGGAAAATCAGTGGAATATGGTGATTCCTGGTTATAAATTATATCGGAAGAATGGGAGGGGGACAGGTTGGAGGTGGGGTGGCTCTGTAAGAGAGGGTATGCAGTCCAGTAAGATTGAGAAGGTAAGATAATTGGATTCGCTTCTGGAAATGCTATGGGTTAAAATAGTGGGCCCAAAAAGAAGCTTAACCCTGGGAGTTTGTTATTGCCCACCAGATCAAAAGATAGAGGATTATAAAATGCTAAATGAATTAAAGATAGCGGCTAGACGAAATAAGTGTGTTGTATAGGTGATTTTAACTACCCACACATTGATTGGGTCAATATGTGTTCAAGTCGGGAAAAAGAGATTGAGTTTCTAGATGCTCTCAATAACTGCTATGGAGCAGATGGTCACAGAACCTACCAGGGGAGAGGCGATCCTGGATTTGGTCCTAAATAATGCCCAAAATTTGATGAGAGATGTAAAAGTGATCGCACCGCTTAGGAACAGTGACCATAAAGTTACTGAGTTCAACATTTGTATAAATAGGGAGTTGCCCCAAAAGACCAACACAACCACTTTTAACTTTAAAAGGGGTAACGTCTCTGAAATGAGGGGACATGTGAAGAGGAAACTGAAAGAAAAAGTAAAAAAGGCCAAAACCGGGGAAGCTTGGAGACTATTTAAAACTATAATCCTAGATGCTCAGATCAAATATATACCGCAGGTTAGGAAAGGCACAAATAGGTACAGAAAAAAGCCTGCATGGTTAACAAAGTAATGGAAGCTGTAAAAGATAAGAAGGATTCCTTTAAGCGATGGAAAGCTAGTCTCAGTGGGGTTGATAAAACGGAACACAGGCTGTGGCAAATAAAATACAAGTCTGTGATCAGGCAGGCAAAAAGGGAATATGAGGAACATATAGCAAAAAACATAAAGACCAACAATAAAACTTCTTTCAAATACATTAGAAGCAGGAAATCAGCCAGGGAGGCAGTGGAGCACTTGGATGAGCAAGGGGTAAAAGGATTACTGAAGGATGATAGGGAAATGGTTGAGAAGCTGAATGCATTTTTTGCCTCTGTCTTCACTGTGGAAGATGAGAAGTGCTTGCCCACTACAGAACCACTGATTTTGGGAGGGGTATTGAAAGACCTGAGTCAGATTGAGATGATGAAAGAGGAGCTTCTGTGACAGACAGAAAACTTAAAAACTGATAAATCACCCAGCCCAGATGGCATACATCCAAGAGTTCTGAAAGAACTCAAATGGGAACATGTGGATCTCCTGACAAAAATATGTAATCTTTCCTTAAAATCTGTCTCCATACCTGAGGACTGGAAGGTAGCTAATGTCACTCCCATATTTAAAAAGGGTTCCAGAGGAGATCCGGGAAATTACAGGCCAGTCAGTCTGACGTCAATACCGGGTAAGTTAGAGGAAACTGTTATTAAGGAGAGAATTAGTAGGCACATTGATGAACAAAAACTGTTGAGGAAGACTCAGCATGGGTTCTGTAAGGGAAGATCTTGTCTCACTAACCTGTTGGGGTTCTTTGAGGGGGTGAACAAACGTGGACAAAGGAGACCCAATAGATGTTGTTTACCTTGACTTCCAGAAAGCTTTTGATAAAGTTCCTCATCAAAGGCTCCTAAGTAAGCTCAATAGTCATGGGATAAAAGGATAAGTCCTCTTGTGGATCAAAAACTGGCTAATAGGAAACAGAGAGTGAGTCTAAATGGGCAATTTTCTCAGTGGAGGGTGGTAAGCAGTGGGGTACTGCAGGGATCAGTACTGGGTCCGAGGCTTTTTAAATTGTTCATTAACGATTTGGTGTTGGAAGTAAGCAGTGAAGTGGCTGAATTTGCAGATGACGTGAAGTTGTTCAGGGTGGTGAGAACCAGGGAGGATTGTGAGGCACTCCAAAGGGATCTGTCGAGGATGGGCGAGTATGGACATCAACATGGCAAATGGGGTTCAATGTGGCCAAGTGCAAATTGATGCACATTGGGGCCAAAAGTCCTAACTATAAATACAGGTTGATGGGGTCTGAATTGGCAGAGACTGACCAAGAGTTGTAGTAGATAACTCATTGAAAATGTCGAAACAGTGTGTGGCTGCAATAAAAAAGGCCAACACTATGCTGGGGATTATTAGGAAGGGAACTGAAAACAAATCAGCCAGTATCATAATGCCCCTATATAAATTGATGGTGTGACCTCATTTGGAATACTCTGCAATTCTGGTCACCACACCTCAGAAAGAATAGCATATCACTGGGAAAAGTGCAGAAAAGGGCAACTAGAATGATACAAGGGTTGGAACACTTTTCCTACGAAGAAAGGTTAACGTGCTTGGGGCTCTTTTGCTTGGAGAAACGACAACTGAGGGGTGACATGAGAGGTTTACAAGATTATGCATGGGATAGAGCAGGTAGAGAAAGAAGTACTTTTCTCCCTTTTTTCACAATACAAGAACTCGTGGGAACTCCATGAAATTGCTGAGCAGTTGGGTTAGAACAGATAAAAGGAAGTACTTCTTCACCCAAAGAGTAATTGACACATGGAATTCATTGCCACAGGAGGTGGTGGCGGCTACAAGCATGGACGGCTTCAAGAGGGAATTGGATAAATATATGGAGCAGAGGTCCATCAGTGGCTATTAGCCATAAGTTATAAATAGGCACTCTCAGTCTGGGGCAAGTGATGCTCTAGATTCTAAATGGGGTGTTTTTTTTGGGGGGGGGGGCAACAGTAGGAGGTCTTCTAGTGTCCTGGCCCCACTGGTGGACCTCCTGTTGGCACATGGTATTTTTGGCCACTGTGTTGGACTGGATGGGCCACTGGCCTGATCCAACATTGGCTTCTTTTATATTCTTAAGCATCCTCTAGAGACTTGACTCTTATGTTTTCCTTTCAGCTTCCTCCTAGGTAGTCCCCTTATTTTTATAAAGCTCCATCTCTTAAAATCAAATGTTTCTGTTTTGGACTTTAGGGTAACTTTCCAAGCCACAGCCACTATTTTCTGCAAGGGTATCTGAAGAACTGAGTCAGACTGAGGTGACGAAAGATGAAGTTATAGAACTACTAGGGAAATTAAAAACCAGTTAAATCAGGCCCTGATGGTGTATACCCATGAGTTCATAGGAAGTCAAATGTGAGATTGTCTAACCTACATATGTAATTTATCACTAAACTGGTACAGTTTTAAATAAACTGGAGTCTAGCAAATTACACTGATTTTTTTTAAAGGGTTCAGAGAGGAACCAAGAAATTATATGTCAGTTAGCCTAATTAGACTCCTGAGTAAGCTTTGCAGTCATGGGATAAGAGAACAGGTGTTCTTATGGATTAAAGAAATGGTGAATCAACAGGAAGCAGAGAATAGAAATAAATGGACAGTTCTCATAGTGGAGGGAAATAAGCAGTGGGATCCTGCAGGAGTTGATACTGGGGCTCATGCTATTTGATTTGTTCATAAATGATCTG
Organism: Lepidodactylus listeri; assembly: GCA_029233225.1. NCBI lineage: Eukaryota > Metazoa > Chordata > Lepidosauria > Squamata > Gekkonidae > Lepidodactylus > Lepidodactylus listeri. The sequence goes on along the minus strand of JARCFY010000002.1, from coordinate 63,763,775 downwards.
GAATTGGGGGTGAACCATGTAGTGGCCAAACTTGCAGATGACATGAAATTAATCAGGAGAGTGAAAAGCAAGGCTGACAAGGCTGAGAGCCAGTCTGGTGTAGTGCTGCTCATATACAGGGATCTTGTAGACTCAATATACCCACAGAATGGTATGTTCCCAGCACAGTTCCTGCAGACACAATGGTGTTCATGGGCATTTTTCCTAATGCTTACCAAGTGATTTTAGAAACTGGGCAGGGCCAGGAGGCCTTTTCCCCAGCAGGACTTCTGATTGGCCACTGGAGGTCAGATGGTGTGCTCAGGAAAAAAAGAAAAACTTGCTTCCGAGGCAGCTGCCACAATGATATAAGCATTGCTGCTGTATTACAAAGTAAGTTGCCGCCACCTTGATCATTACCCCCTTCGAACCCCTCCAGGCTTGGGGTGGGTCGAAAGACAAAAGTAAAGTTCCTCGCTACATAAGCCAACAGTAGGGTTGCCAAGTGTTCTTTACTTACCGGCGGGGGGGAGTCCTCCGTCGTCCGCGCGCACCTGGCAACATCACCCGGAAGTGACGTCAGCATGTTGGGGCGTTGCCAGGGCGGCACTCTGGCAACACCCCCAATGTGATGACGTCACTTCCCGGTGACATCATTACATTGGGGAAAGGGGGTGGGGTTCCCCCTGCCAGCCGAATGCTGGCCGGCGGATCGGGAACCCCTGTAGCGGGGGATCCCCCGCCCCCCAGGCTGACTTGGCAGCCCTAGCCAACAGAGTTGCTCTCCTGCCAAGTGCTGCTATAGCCAAGGACCCAAGTAAGGGAGAGAAAAGCTCTTTGCTTCTGTTGAAGTCTGTTGGTTTCTCTTCCTCTTGAGCTCCATCACTGCAGGCCAGGAAGGGAACTAGCCACCTGGCATGTGCAAGGAAAGAAAGGCCCTTCTTTTCCTTTCCAAACCTGCGGGCTTCCTCTCATCCTAGCCACTGCTGCTGCAGCTCAAGGTAAGAGCAAGCCAACTAGCAAGCTTGGAAAAAGAAAGCATGCAAGTTTCCTCACCTCCTGAAGACTCCTGCTGCAGCCCATGTAAGCTTGCTGCCTTCCTGTTATCCCCAGCGCTGCTGCTGCAGCTTGGGACCAAGCAAGTCTGAATGGACATGTAGTGGGAAGAGTGGGCAAAGATAAAGAGTTGGCAAAGAGGGTAGTGTGCAATGCTGCCTGGGGCTGAACACTCTGAAAGAAACCTGCCTTTGCTCCTTTCTTTAAAACAGAGAAGAAACTGGCAAGGGGGGGGGGGGGAGTAAAACACACATTTATATAGAGGAAACTCATCGTGGGGGTGAGAAGGGGAATAAAAATAGATAGGGGAAACTGAATGTGGGGGGAATCTCTCTCACACACAAACACAACGAGAGGAAACCCAGCACAGAGAAGGGAAATTAAAAAGAAAACACAAGGAAAGGGTGGGTGAGAGAAAATAAAAGCAACATAACGGGGGGATCACACACACACAGAGGAAACCCAAGTGTGGGGGAAACAGGGGACTTGTTAAAAACATACAAGGGAAGAGGAGAAGAGAAAATACAAGCAACACAACACAGATGAGTGCGGGGAAGAAGGGAATTCCGAAGAAGAGATTCTGGCCCATAACATTTAGTTTCTTTTCTGAGACACCTGTAATGGCGCCTCGCCGTAGTGCCCTGAAATGACAGAGGTTATGCTGCCTTCTGCTTATTTTTGCTGCCACCAAAGGCTCTCACCTAAGACTTGTTATCTGAACCCAAAGAACAGGATGGCTTAGATATGTTTTGCAGAATGACAAAACAGTTAGCATGAGGAGGTAGTTCTGAAGTAAAAGGGGATCCTTTACTCCAGTTTGGTGTAGTGGTTAAGTGTGCGGACTCTAATCTGGAAGAACCGGGTTTGATTCCCCACTCCTCCACTTGCAGCTGCTGGATGACCTTAGGCAAGACATAGTTCTATCAGAGCTGTCCTTGAAATGGAGGTTTGTGGTTTCTGTCAGAGCTCTCTCAGCCCCACCTACCTCACAGGGTGTCTATTGTGGAGAGAGGAAGGGAAAAGAGTTTGTAAGCTGCTCTGAGACTCCAAGTGAAGGGTCCAATCTCCTCCTCCTCCTCTTCTTTAAACACTCCAGGAGGATCTCCACAGACTGAGTGAGCGGGCAACAATATGGCAAATTAAGTTCAGTGTAGATAAGTATAAGGTGATGCACGTTGGAAGAATAAACCCCAATTTCCAAATATATACTAATGAGGTCTGAAGTTTCTGAGACCGAGAGGGAAAAAGACCCTCCGGTCATAGTGGATAGCTCAATGAAAGTGTCAACCCAGTGTGTCACAGCAGGGAAAAAGGCAAGGTCTGTGTTGGGGATCATTAGGAAAGGGATTGAAAATAAGATGGCTGATATTATAATGCTCTTGTATAGATCTATGGTTCAGCCTCATTGGAATACTATGCAGTTCTGGTTACCGTAGCTCAAAAAGGACATTGCAGGGCTATAAACAGTACAGAACAGGGCAACCAAGATAATTAAGGGATTGAAGGAAGCACTTTTCCTATGAGAAAAATAGACAACTAAGGGGGAAATATGACAGAAGTTTACAACAGGAGTGGGCAAATTGCAGCCCGCGGGACACATGTGGCCCACCACAGAGTTTTTTTGCGGCCCGCCAAGACAGTTGGCCACTTGCAGGCTGTGATGAGAATCTCAACAAGCAATCTCACTCCTGATTTCAAAAAAAATTGTAGAAAAGTGTGATAGGGTACATTTGTCTCATTAAACTGATTCTAAAATTAAATGTGCTTGCAGCTATAGATGATATGAAATTAGCACAATAAATAAATTGAATAAAACTACCACTAATTTAATTTAATTTATATTTATAGATTTTTATGATACAATTTATACCTTTTCTGAAATGCAAAGTTAACTAATGAATGCAATCATTTTAAAAGGTGCGGCCCTCCACTAACCTCCTCTCCCACAAAGTGGCCCCCAAGCCAAAACAATTGCCCACCCCTGGTTTACAACATTATTTACAGGGTGAAAAGAATGGACAGAGAATCTTTTCTCCCTTTTCCAAAACACTAGAATTTGGGAGTATTCAATGTAATTGATAGGCAATAGATTCAGAATACACAAGTCTGACTCTAGGGGGCAGTGCTCATCTCCGTTTCCAAGCCAAAGAGCTAGCACTGTCCAGAGACATTTCCGTGGTCATGTGGCCAGCATGACTAAATGCTGAGGCACACGGAACACTGTTACCTTCCCACTGAAGTATTACCTATTTATCTTCTTGAAATTTCTTACTTTCGAACTGCTGGGGCCAGAGATGGGAGCTCACTCTGTCACGCAGCTCTAGGGTCTTGAACTGCTGAACTACAGGCCTTCCGGTCTGCAGCTCAGCATCTTAACCTCTGAACCACCATGGCTTCATAGACAACTGTAAAGAGGATTGAACAAATTCATGGAGGATAGGTCTATCAGTGCCTACTAGCTATGGTGACTAAAGGGAACCTCCACATTTAATTCTGAATCCCAGAGCCAGGAGACAACATCAGGAGAAGGCCTCGGCCTCTATGGCCTGTTATTGGCCCTCCAGGTGGGCCACTGTGATGCAGGACTAGATGGACCATGATATAGTGATAACAGCTAACTCCACATTCAGAAACAGAATATCTTTAAAAAGCCATATTCATGACCAGCTTTTGAGTTTTGGGGGCATTTGACTAACCATAGTTGAAAGCAGTTGAACTATATAAATTCATTATCTCAACTGGCATAACAGTTCTCTTGATCTTTTTTTAATAAGGTAGATTTTTAAAAGTCTAAGTAAACAAAAAAAACCCTCATTTGGGATTAAATGCTGAATTAGCTCTTATGAAGAGATTTTGCTTGTTAGGGGACACAGTTTTAAAAACATTCCATAAATAAGCCCCACTGAATCCAGACACTTAGGATGACTCCCACAGTCTATGGGGTACATCAAGTCACCAACTAGAACAGCATGTAAGAATTATTTTAAAAGTATCGATTACATTGTCATATATATAAGAAACTTGTTTCCCTGAATAAGCAGCAAACTCAAATTTTCCTACCCATATGGATCGAGACACAAAATGCCCGAAGTATAATAACTCCCTATTCATTTTGGACAAAATATGTCTGAGGAAGAATTTTTTCTTTTATTATGATATTTGCAGAATTATTACACACAAGTCCATTCTGGCATTCTCAGCCCTGTAGATTTTTTTCTGGTTACTGAACACAGAATACTTCATGCAGTTGACAAAGTGGACACTACATCACATAACCTAAAGCCACCATAAGTTTCTTAGTCTTTAGGAATGGCATTTGACTTTCTCTTAGTTTCACTGAACACAGCTACCACTCTGGGCAGACTGCAGATTAGTCTATCTTGCCTTATATGTCAAAGGCACATTCCCTCCTGCAGAATGCAGTAGACAAGCAAAAATTAATTTTGACAACTTTCATACCAATACATCCAACCAGTCACCTCTGTTTCACTCTTTCTGCACGACTGTCCTTTAGTAACAATGCAAAATAGAACTTTACCCTGTTACAAATTCTTGCTTTGATTTCTATAGCTATTTTTGACTGTAGGGTCCCTATGTGTAGGCTTCCTTTGAGTGATTACATGCAGAGCACCCGTCCTGGATCTGCACTCAGTCCACCCTTCCACTAGATGCCAAAAGTTCTCAAACGCGTCGAACCCAGGAATTAGACACCAAACGGCTGATTGGCTGGCCTTGATAGAGAAAACGCCCCCCCCCCCCCGCCCCGTATTAACACAGAGAGAGAGAGAGAGAGATTGGGGTTTCTACAAGCAAAAAAAGAAAAGGAAAAAAAGGCGCCAAACAGCTGGTTAAATGCTAGGGTTGCCAGCCTCCAGCTGGGGCCTGGGGATCTCCCGCTTTTACAACTGATCCCCAGCTGACAGAAGTCAGCTCCCCTGGGGAAAATGGCTGCTTTGGAGGTGGACTCTATGGCATTGTACCATACTGAGGCCCCTCCCCTCCTCAAACCCCGCCCTCTTCTGGCTCCACCCCCAAAGTCCCCAGGTATTTTCCAAGCAAGACTTGGCAACCCTATTAAATGCTCTTATGACCTGTTTTTGATTTAAGCCAAATTCTGCCGGAATCATGGGCGAAGCAAGGATTCTAAACTAGAAAGACAGATCAGTACTGGAGCAAGTAAAGACGAAGAGAGAACTCATGTTGGAGCACTGAAACCCGCGTACGTACAGGCAACCCACTCCATCGTTTCCACCACTTCTAACCTAGGAGCCCCTCGCAATTCCCAGTGCAGCTTTTTGTCTCCCGCCGTTACCGGTTAAAGAGTTGAGCGCACGGCCCCAGCAAATCCCCCTCTTCGACAGCCGCATGCGCAGTGAAGGGGTCTCCTTATCTCCTCAGTTTCGCGCCATGCCGCGGCCGTTGCGGGAGCCTGTGACGTTCCGGGGTTTTGGGGGGCTACTGACGCTCCTGGTGCTACCTCAGGTGTCGCTGGGTGGGTAGGAGGTGGGATCCCTTTCCTCTTTTCCCTTTCCCTCGCCCCCTTTTTCCATGTCTGTGGCTGCCACGGCCACCTTCCTCAGCACGGTCAGCACGGCGGTGGTCGGTTCGGCACAAGAAGTTTTTGCCTGCGCTGGGGGGAAGGGGAGCCAGCAGGGCGAGAGGCAGGTTTGGCTCTACATCACGCACTGATCTTTGGGACGGCGAGTTCTTTAGGGCTTAGATCCAGTGTATGCGCGATACTTGTTTCCAAGTAAGCATGCTTATGAACGTGCTATGCAAGGGATGCCGCTTCCAGCGTGGAGATGATCTGCTCTTGCTTCGCTCGCATTTCAGCATTTCCCTAGGGCTGCCAACTCCAAGTTGAGAAATTCCATTGCAGTTAATATGGTTCTAAAGTGGTGTTGGTTGTATGATATAGATTTGGGGTTTAGGCTTTTAGACGTTTAATTTCAGTTCCGTATGTAAATAATAAACACATTCTGCTGTAGTATTTATCTTACATTTTGGACTTGGAGTACTTCACGCATGATATTTTTCCTGCATCAGTGTTTCTCTGTAGAAAAAAATGTGTGTGTACCACAATATATGATAATATCAGACATATTTTGAACGGTTTCATGTGGTGGGATGTTGTAAAAGGACGTGACACAATTTCTCTCTGCCTGTCACAAACATGCACAGAGACGTTGTTTTCTGCCTGGAAGTTGTCACGTGTAAAATGGCTTTTAGCAAATGTGTGGAGTAAGTTAGCTTTTGCATGCCTTTTTAAGGTGGCTTTTCAGCTGGTCATGGTTTTAGACAATTATCTTGTGTGCTACATTTTATAACAAAGAGTGCCTTGTACTAACAAAAATGGGGGGGGGGGGGATGTATTGTTGGCATGTTGCAACCTAGTGAATTGCATCATCATTTTAAAACTTAGAAAGAAAAACTGGACGCAAGGCATTCCTTTCCTGGTGTATACCTCAGTTCATCTTAGTTATAAGGACAGATCTTTATTCTATATTCTAAGCAATTTATAGTTTTACCTCTTCAGGAGCCCAGCAATTCTGGATTTAAAAGTAGAAGAAACAGCATGTAAAAGGGACGAAAGAATTGGTATTTTACTTATATACTTCATTTATATCTTGTCTTTCTTACTGACACTAAAAGAAGATTACACAAATTAAAAACAACATGGTAACAGCTGTATAATACACACAACCAACAAAGTAATAAAATTGCATACAAAATTAGAGAACAACACAGCAAAACCAGTATAAAACATAAAATAAAATAGTTAGGTACATACAATAATGCCACAAAACAACATTACAAAATTATTGAATTGGTTCAACAGTACGGTATATAGCAAATGAACAAAGCACCAAAAACAACCTAGAGTGTCAGAGACATTAAAAGAATTCTGTTCCCTTTATAAAACGATCCTCTGTAGAGACTGTTATAAAACTCCACATAGCAATCCAGAATATCTTTAGGATTGTTAATGATTTCCTCCTTTAATTTTTTAACAACCATAATCAATTTCCTTTGCTGGAATATCTTGCTTTTGTTTGCTAACAGTTTTGAACATTTCAAATTAATAATACCTTTGTTCTATTAATATCTAATAACTAACTCCTCTATTTTTTGCTCTAATATTGTTTTATCTAAAGGGGATCCCAATTTTTTATATATTTCTGTTAACCTACAAATTTCAGCTTCCAATATCATTAGTTTGATAGATTCTGAATACAGATCCCTCTCATCACTGCTTTCATTGCTTCCCAATGAACAGTAGGTGACATAGAAGCTTCTGAATTCTCTTGAAAGTACCTTTCCATTGTATTTTAAAATTCTGCTAGCTATTGTCTTCCATCAATAAAATTGAGTTAAATCATGTTTTGGACTAGTTTGTCTCAAGTCTGTCTCAAATCAGTAACTGCTGTGACAGGAGCATGGTCTGTGATTTTTATCAAACCAATCTACATTTTATTAATCCAGTGTAAAGCCTCCTTAGATACAATAATCCCATCAGGTCTTGAAAAAGCACCATAAACTGGGGAATAAAAAGGATGTGAGGTGTCAGATGGATATAATTATGCCCGTCTTTTCTTATTATATAAAGCCGTTTTCAAGTGGCAAGATTCCATGGGGGGCCAAAATCAGTTGGCTAGACGGACTGCCACTCAAAAGGGGGTCCCTGGCCACTGGCTGCATTCTCTCCCTGCTTTGCCTCAGTCCCGCCCACAGAGCCACCGTCCAGCGTCTTGGCCTCAGTCTGGAAGGAGCCAGCAAAGGGGAATGACTGGGTGCTGGGTCCACTCTTCTCCTCCGCCCACTGCCAGGTGGGTCTAACTGTCCCCTCAGTGGCCTGCTTCTGTCAGTGAAAACACAATGGACTTTCAACATAACCCCTCCCCCGCCCACTGACTTTCCTGTAAGAATAAACTGTCAGAAAACGGCTCTCTCTCCTTCTTAGCTCCACCATGGCTGGCTGGCTGGCTGGCTAATGAGGTGGGCCAGCAACCATCAAACCATTCTCTTCAACCCCCTACTGTGTGGCTGACTTTCCCCCTAGGGTTGTCAATCTCCAGGTGGGACCTGGAGAACTCCTGCTGTTACAATTGATTTCCAGTTGACAGAGATCAGTCCCCTGGAGAAAATGCTACTTTGGAGGGTAGACCCTATGACATTATACCCTTCTCCTGCTTCCCTCCTGTGTGTGACTTACCTCAGTTGCTGTTGGTAGGTGTAAAGAAATGGCAGTTACCTGTGTTTATAAGATGGCTGCTGTCTGTGGTTTGTTTAAAATTTCCCCCCATAAGATTCAGTTGAGCTATAGTTTCAGAGAGGGGCCTGCAGGGGTATCACTAACTGGGTTGGATGAGGTTTCCTCATCTGTTGGACTAGAGTTCCCAGCTGCCCCAAGACCAAAAAATGTGGGAAAAGAGGGACCCTCCCAAGGGGCGGGGCACCATTAATATAGACTCCAGCCCATCCAGGGAGGATTGTGTTTAACCCCTGTTGATTTATGCCCTGTTGGTTCATAGTATGTGCTTACTCCTACAGTTGTGCTATATTCATTTAGTGTGTGTGTGTGTGTATGCGCTCCATAACTGTGTAAATAGTAAAATAAATTCTTTTATTTGGGCTAATAATCTGTGTTGTGCATAGTCTCCCCTGCTCTGCCCAATACCAAAGGGAGGGAGTAGCCCAGGGAAGCAAGGAAAGGCCAGACCCTTTGGTTGCCGACTTTCCAGGGATCCCCCAAAGATTGGGGATTTCATTTCCAAATAGGGAGATTTGGCCACAAGGGCCCTCTAAAAAGGCAGTGACAGTTCAGTGACTGGTGGCAGGGAACTTAAGGAGTGAGGTACACCCACAGGACGAGGGTGGGAGGCGAATAGCTGAGTTGCAAACTGAAGCCTGTTTTGCAACAGTAGGCAACCAAGCTTGGTTCAGACAAAGGAAGGAAACCCTTTGCAGGCCTTTGTAAAGAACTCATTGGGACCAGTTCTGACTAGGGTTGCCAGCTCCAGGTAGGGAGATTCCTGGAGATTTTCTGGTAGAGTCTCTGGAAGCCAGGGTTTGGGGAGGGGAGAGGCCTCAGCTGAACAGAATGCGATCAAGTCCACCTTCCAAAGCAGTTATTTTCTCTGGACAGGAGAGACCTGTTGTCTGGAGTTCAGTTGTGATACCTGGTGATCTTCAGGCTCTACCTGGAGGTTAGGTACCCTAGGCGTGGTGATCAGTGCTTCAGAGCAGGGTCTGCTAGATCCAGGTTCTTGCTGTAGAAGCTGAGTGGGTGATTTTGAACCAGTCTCAGACTTTCAGCTGAACCTACCTCACAGGATTGTTGTGCAAGTCAAAAGGGGGAAAGGAGAATGATGTAAGCTGCTTTGGTCCCCATTGCAGAGAAAGACCACTTTTCCTCCTAGAAACTTTATTTATTCAAATGTCTATCCCGGCCAAGGAAACCATTGTTGCCAATCTCCAGGTGAGGGCTGGCGATCACTCAGAATTACAACTGCTCTCCAGATGGCATTGATCAGTTCCTATGGAGAAAACGGTGGACTCTGTGTCCTTATACCCTGCTGAGATCCCCCCCCCCATGACAGCCAATGTGACGTGGCAGTCAGAACTTCAGAGCATGGTAGAGGCTTCAGGTAGTGGGGGAGATGGAAAGCTAAACAGTGAGGGGGAAATAAAGGTAGATTGATGCTTGGCTGGGAAGGAGAAAGGGCTGCCAACTCCAGGTGGGGAATTTCTGGAGATTTAAGGGATGGAGCCTGGGGATGGTGAGGTTTGAGGAGGGGTGGGGCCTCAGACAGGTAGAATGCTATGGACTCTGCCCTACAAACCAGTTATTCCCTCTTGGGGAACCACTGTTGCCAATCTCCAGGTGAGGGCTGGAGATCACTCAGAATTACAACTGCTCTCCAGATGAGTTCCCGTGGAGAAAATGGTGGTTGCCACAGCAAATTGACATTGAATGCCCAAGGCCTTGGCACTCTCCCAGAGCCTCTTTCTAGAGCCCGTTGTATTTATTTCCACAACGGGCCTTATTCCTAGTAGTTCACATAAACCATAAAGCTCAATTATTTTGAGAAGACTGTAAACCTTATGGAGTACAGTAGTACATCACCCTTTCAGTTTCTAATTGAACCCATGACAACTGCGAAGTAACATTTGGGATACTCCTTGCAAATTAACATTTATGTCCCCCCCCCCCCCCGTCATTCTTTTGATAGAGGAGGAAAATCTTTCCGATTTCCTAAAAATATTGTGAGCAAAATCTAATTGGGAAATATAGTGATGCAAAATCTAATTTGGGAAATATAGTGATGCAATGATAACTACTTGGGAAGCTCCAAGCATAAATGAATCTACCCTTAGGGTATCTCAAAATCTTTTTGGGTTTAAAATCAATCTTTGAATGCACTAGAATCAATCAAACAGTCCTTCCCAGGATTACTTAACAAGGGATATAGGAGATGACATCCAAATCTGCCAAATGAATATTGAGCAATAAGTAAGTCTAAATAGTTGTTGTAAATCCTACATCCCTTGATACTTATTTGTAATTCCAAAATCTCATCAAGATGTCATGGTCCTCTGTATTCAAAGGCTGCTGATAAATCCAATGATAACAACAGCAGTTCATCAGCTAATGCCATCAATGATGTCTCCATCTCATAGCCTGGCCTGATAGCAGTTGGAAAGGGGTCTTGAGCAGCTGTGTCTCCTAAGAAGACCAGGTGTTGTTCTATAACTGCTTTCTCAATTATCTTGCACAGAAAGAGAAAACAGGTGACTGGGTGATAGCTGGCCACTATATTCTTCTCCGATGATATTTTTTTAATATAAAATGATGGATGAATAACCACCTCCTTTAGCAGTTGAGAAAAGACACCTTGAGTCAGTGATTGGTTCCTTTCATATCTATTATAAATCAAAGAAGCAAAGATTAGAAGATTTTGGCAAGATAAAATCAGCAAAGAAGAGGCAGACAAATAGCTGTTAAAGAAAAGAAGGACAAAGAGGAATTCTTACCACAAAGGTATCAGAAGTGGGACAAGGGGCTTCTCAAAACTTCTATATTTTTTGCACTGATCAAAGGGAGCCTACTCCTTGTAGAAGTGACAATTTTTTTCTGCTTACACAATTATCATAATTTATTATCTATTGACGGGGGCAACATAACCAGTATTTCCCAAGAAAACTTCTTCCTGTTCTGTCATGTTCTCATCAAAATAATCCTCTTAATTGTCCAGCCCATCTTTATTATTGCGCGTAGGTATGAGAGTCCTACAGAGTCAGTCACCAACAAGTCTCCTTAAAGAGGAATGCTTTATTGAGAAAGGTGTGGTATGGTCATCTACACTTCTTTTGTTAGTAATGGCTGACACAGCCTCAAGCAGGACAATTATACAGAATTCAAAAAGGGGTCTGGTAATCCATTGCGACCAATCACCATGTCAGAGAAAAGGCGCTTAAAATACTGGTTTACGGTTCCCAGGGAAAAAGCGGGAAGAATTAGAGTCAGACAAGAGAAGAGATACATGGGAAGGCACCAACAGTCTCCCAAGGTCAGAGCAGTTCGAAGAGCGATAAGCATGCCATGAGAAATATAACATAACATTCCACAGACCCGACATCAAGGGTTCACTCATCCCACCTCCCGGGCAGGAGATGGCAGCATTAGCTGACAGTAGGTGTATGCAGGCTGTTTATTGTATAATCATCTCTTCACTTTGGCTATTCTTCAACTTTTATTATATTTATTTCTTCAGTTATACAGCAAAAATAGCACCTCTGTCTTTTCATCAGCAAACTAGTTGTTAGCAACCAGGAGACCCAAGAGTTTGGCCAGTGTCATGAGAGAAGATGACCAACTTTGGATCACTGACTCTATCAGTTGTTTGGTCTTTTTCACCTTTTCTCTGGTGAGGTACAGAGAACACTTCATCGTGTCTATAATCATGCCCAGGTGTCTCAATCTTTGAGAAAGTTGGAGAGAGCATTTGTGCAGGTTTATCAAGAACCTGTGGTTTTGTAATTACTGGACTGTGACCTGAGTGTCCTGATGGGATTTCTCTCACCTTCACAACATCCAGCATTTCCCTCATCTTGATGACTGCATTGCTACTACTTCTACTAATAAGCATTTGTATACTACATCCAGTGTTAAAAGTTTTTCACATGTAAGAATTACTGTGATAATATAACAGCCCTGAAATGTTAGCACGCATTATCCCCATACTACAGAAGAAGAAGAGATTAGATTTATACCCCGCCCTTCACTCACTTGGAGTCTCAGAGTGGCTTACAAACTCTTTTTTTTTTTTAAGTTTTTATTGATTTTCTCTATAACTACATCTACTTCGCTACTGTCTAAGCTACGTTTACCTTATACAGAGAGTGCTTTATCATTTGCTTAATACTACCATATAACATATAATAATTATGAAGCATTTTAAACCTTGGTTAATTTTCAATTAAAATTGTTACTGCTGATATTAAAAAACAAAAAAGCTATTTGACAGGCATACCCTTTTAGAGGAATGCTTAATTTTACAAATTATATGAAATACATAAGTGCAATTTTCAATAAAACAATTCAGCTCTTATTTCTTCTTTCGTCCTCTTCTTGTCTTTACAGTCTCATCTTGTACTTTTGGAGCTGCTGCTCCTTTTTCCGAGTCAGAAATTTCTTCTTCACTCTTGGAGCTATCAAATCCGTACATACTTTCTTGCGAAGCCAGTGAACCATCTGAGTCTCTCTCATTTTTCTTTTCTTTGCTTTTTTCCAAAAAAAAATTCGCCTGTTGAACAGAGTCAATCTTATACTTTTTATCTTTGATGCTGAAGCTTAGTCCTTCCGGAACGTTCCACCGATAAATAATGGATTCAGACTGTAGCCAAGATGTCAATTTCCCGTAGGCTTTCCTTCTTTTCCTTATTTCGAATGGAATGTCTTTCATCACTTTAACTTCTCCTTTGATCTTCAGAACCGCTTTGTTTGTGGTTCTAAGCACCACATCCCTTGTTGATTTTTTGGAGAACCTTATCATAATCTCACCAGGCAGGCTTTTCTTTTTAGTATAATCTGGATAGGTTCTGTAAACCATATCCATATCGCTTTTTAATTCCGCTGCTTTTAAGCCTGTTACTGGTTCAAGTGCTTCACTTAGCAGGTTTTTAAGGTCTTCTCCTTTATTCTCTAGCACATTCTGAAGTCTTAGGAAAAAATTCGATCTTTCCATCTGTAGTTTCAAAAGCTGATCAGAATGGAAGGCCTTTTCTTTCTCCGCTTTTTGTAGCCTTGAATCCTGATTTTTTACTGAGGTCTTTACTTCCAGAATTCTCGCTGCAGCTTCTCTGTAGTTTTATTTGACTCCTTCAGTTCCAGCTGCATTTTATCCATCTTGACGTTGAGAGCTGTCATTTGGTCCACTAGAGGTCGCAATAACGAGGAGAACACAGTGCTCATCTCTGTGGTATCAACCTTTGAACTTGGAGCTGTACTTCCTAGTTTGGGGGAAGGTTTCGTTTTCCCCGCCATTGTTGAGGCTGCGCTTTTTGTTGATAGTTAGATAAGATGAACGAAAGAAGCAAATTCTCCGACTGCGCTTATGACTTTTTAAAGTTTATATCCTCTAAAGCGCGATGCTGCCATCTAGCAAGCTGAACGTACTATTTTTCATGCAGTAACGCCACGTAAAGAATCTCGTAAGTACGCCGGTCTTGGGGGGGGGGGGGGTTTCACTCCACCCACCCGCTGTGTTCTGTTTATTTTACTTCAGAATCACGTTTATTCCATGCCTAACTGTAAGTTCAAGCCTCATAGCTTCGCACTCTCTGCTGCTTCACGGATTTGCGCTTTCAGCCATACGGCTCCCGCGGCGGGGGAACCTATGGGGGTGATGAAAAGGGACCTCGATCCCTCGGTCGCCACCGTAGGGAGAGATCCCCTTTGTGCCACCCCAGGCAGAGCCCCCTCACTGGGGTCTCTGGGGGCTCGGCACCAGTCCTGAGCCCCTTCTTCCCGCCGGGTATGGATCGCGCTCCCCACAGTTGCGGAGGAACGCGTCCGCCATTGTTGTAAGTCTTGCCGGAAGTGAGAGCGGCTTACAAACTCTTTTCCCTTCCCCTCCCCACAACAGACACCCTGTGAGGTAGGTGGGGCTGAGAGAACTCTTTCCCAAGCTGTCCTTGAGGGAACAGCTTGCCCAAGGTCATCCAGCCAGGTGCAAGTGGAGGAGTGGAGAATCAAACCCGGTTCTCCCAGATTAGAGTCCACGCACTTAACCACTACACCAAACTGGCTCCTACTACAGGTGGGAGACTGAGGCTGAAAGCGGGAGTGGTTTGCTTAAGGCCACAGTAAGTTTGTTGCTGAGATGAGATTTGAAAATAGTAAATAACTAAATGGCATATTGAGTTTACAGTGACAAAAAAGCCACATTGTCTGGAGGTGTGCACCTAGGAGGGAGAAGTGGGCTGGCATCCTCCTGTACAAATAGAATTTCTGCTTCCAGAAGAGGCAGGGAGAGGTGATTTTGCCTGCTTCCTTCTTCGTACTGCAGCCTTCTGGGCTGCATGGCTTTTTGGCCATATAAGCCCCACAGCTGCAAAGATCAGTATTTGGAAACTCTTGAGGCTGCTGGGGAATAGGCAGAGTTGCACAGAACAATGTCCTTATGTGTGTGCTTCATAGGATTCAAGCCTTAAAAGGGAAATTGTAAAGGGATATAAAATCAATCTGTTACACAGTATGATGGACACATGCAGTTCCCTGATGGGTCTGGCAACTTTCACTTTGGATATTATAATTGCTTTATACACAAACAGGTTGCTGTGTGAAATAGTCTACACATGATCTCAAATGGCCATTATGTGCTGTTTGTATGAATAAACCTGGCAGTGTTGCTTCAGACTTACATATACTTGACACAGTATTGCTACTTGAACAATCTTGTGTGATGCTTCCTTTTCAGGTTTAAGTAACCACCATTTCCCCCCATTCAGCTTCTCTCTTCCTAAGTACTGATTTTAAAAATCAGGATGCTTTAGAATAAGTAGGTGTGGATACATTTTTAAAAGAGTTTATGATAAAAGAGAAATACATTGCCAGAGTTGTGCTGGTGCAGCACCCTGACGCTATGCTGGTCCCAGCCGCTGATGCATCCCATCCTTCAGTGGGCCACCATCATAAACCCCTGCACTGGCATGGAAATGGGTAGGCCAGGGGTTGTGTTAGGAATCAGTCTGCTACCTAAGCCCCTTCAGGCTGGGAATGCTCCCCCAAACCAGCTGACTGTTACTACATCAAAAACCATGGCATAGCCCATAGGAGCCCATTCAATGGAAAATGCCAAGTACTCTACCACAGGCAGGGTGACAGTGGACCAGATTACTGCTTCGGCAGTACCATGGTCGGACCACCATGCCCTGAGGGCTCGTCTGAGCGTTCCACTCCAACCCTGTTTAGGCGGTGAGTGTATTTTAGCTTGCCTTCGGAGTGCGATGGATCCAGTGCAGCTCCTATCAGCTCTGAGGGACCTGAGGCCCCCTGGCGGCTCATTGGATGAGCTGTTGGAGGACTGGCATACCCGACTCTCCGCAGCCATCAATGAGATTGCTCCCAGACGCCTTCTGCGCCCCCGTACTAGGCTGGCCCCCTGGTATACACAGGGGTTGCGGTTCATGAAATGGGAGCTCAGACGGTTAGAGAGACAGTGGTGCCGCGCTCGCAACGAAGCATCAAGAGCATCTTATAGGATGTTTATGAAGGCCTATGAGATGGCAGTCAAGGCCGCTAAGAAGGATTATTATGCTGCCGAGATAGCATCCGCTAGCTCACGCCCGGCACAATTATTTAGGACAATTTGGTCTATAGCAGCATTGCCTCAGGGCAAACCAAATAGTAGGGAATTGGAGATTGGCTGCGAGGCTTTTGCGAGCTATTTTGCGGCTAAAGTCTTGGTGCTCTGCTGCAATCTCCCCGCCACAATTGATACAGTGAGCGAACTCGAGGCCCCTTGCATGTCTAAGGACCCAGGTTTGGATTCCTTTGGTCAGCTCAGCCTTGACGAAGTTGACAGGTTACTTGCAACCGTACGTCCAACCACATGTGACCTTGATCCGTGCCCCTCCTGGCTTATTAAAGCTGGCCACGAGGGGTTTCAAGGTGCACTGCAGGAGATTATCAACCACTCCCTCTTAGAGGGGCAGTTCCCGAGTGCACTCAAGGACGCGATGGTCCACCCTCTCTTAAAAAAAACCATCCTTGGATCCGGTCGAATTGGCTAATTATTGACCAGTTTCCAATTTGCCCTATTTGGGCAAATTAATAGAGAGGGCGGTGGTGATACGGCTCCAGAGCTTCCTGGATGACGCTTCAGTGCTAGATCCCCTCCAGTCAGGCTTTCGCTCGGGGTTCGGAACAGAGACGGCTCTGGTTGCCCTCACGGATGACCTCTGGAGACATCTGGATCGGGGCAGCAGGGTGGTGTTGCTGTTGCTTGACCTGTCAGCGGCGTTCAACACAGTTGATCATCAGCTGCTGACCCGTCACCTTGCCGACGTGGGGATACAGTGGCTTTCCTTGCAGTGGCTCGTCTCTTTTCTCCAGGGTCGGGGACAAAGGGTGGCGCTAGGGGAGCAGCGGTCCCAGAGGTGCCCGCTTGAATGCGGAGTACCTCAGGGGGCTGTCTTATCCCTGATGCTCTTTAACATCTATATGCTCCCCCTTGCCCAGATTGTCCGGAGGGCAGGGCTGGGTGGCCACCAGTATGCTGATGACACCCAGCTCTATCTGATGTTGGGTGGCCGGTCTGGCTCTGGACCGGACGACCTTGACTGGGCATTGCACACCGTGGCTGGTTGGCTGAGGTTGAGCAGGCTGAAGCTGAACCCGGCGAAGACAGAGGACCTGTGCTTGGGTCGGGGCGGACCATGGTTGGGGCTCCCGCTCTCAGCCTTTGATGGGGCGCCATTGGTGCCTTCACCGGTGGTTAGGAGTTTGGGAGTGCTCCTGGATCCTTCTTTGACTATGGATGCCCAGGTTGCAGCCACTGTCAAATTGGCCTTTTACCATCTGAGGCTGGCGCAGCAGTTGGTTCCCTTCCTGAGCCGTTCTGACCTGGCTACAGTGATCCATGCAACGATCACCTTGAGGCTAGACTATTGTAACGCTCTCTACATGGGGCTGCCCTTGTCGAAAATCCAGAGGCTGCAGCTGGTGCAGAATGCTGTGGCGAGGTTGCTGATGGGTTTCCCTAGATGGGAGCACATCTGACCAATGCTTGTGGCACTGCACTGGCTGCCTATAGCGTACCGAATACGCTTCAAGGTGCTGGTACTTGCCTTTAAAGCCCTAAATGGTCTGGGTCTGACCTACCTGGGTCTGACCTACCTGCCTTTCCCCATATGTACCCCAGAGAGCGCTGCGGTCTGGGGCCCAACACCGCCTTGTTGTACCAGGCCCCAGAGAAGCCAGGCTCGCTGCCAGTAGGGGGAGGGCCTTCTTGGTGGCAGCCCCTTCCTGGTGGAATGAGCTCCCGGAGGAGATCAGGGCCCTGTGGGACTAGATGCAGTTCCACAGGGCCTGCAATACGGAGCTCTTCCGCCAGGCCTTTGAATAGGGGCCGCCCTTCCCCTATCTCTCCCCCTATGTTTTACCACCAACAAGGGGCCCAGTGAACGGTGAACATCATCTGGCTCTGTGACATTGTTTCGGGGCCGGGAAGGGTAGGGGTAGACCGTTCGCCATCTAATTTTAACTGAATTGCACCAAACATTCTTATGTTTTATAATGTTTTAATCTGTTTTAATTCTTACTGTATTTATTGTTTTATGATTCTTGGCATGTCCAAGTCGTGTAAGCCGCTTTGGGCCTGCAACAGCGGGAAGAGTGGCCTAGAAATCTAACAAATAAATAAATAATATGGCCCCTTCCTCAAAATGTAGTGGAGCACAGCATGCCAACTACAGCAGCAACCAATCACACCCTCCACAGCAACAGTCAACATCCTTCCTGCACATCCAGTCACAGGCCCCAAGCACTACATAAACCCCAGCCTGCACACCTGTGGTTCAGTAAGTAAGCCATGTGGCATGGGACTCGTGTGGCATGTCTCTGAGGTCCCTGCTGTGTGCGCTTAGAACATACAGTGTTGCACTTTGGCGGCAGGGGAAGCACAGAAAGGACACTTAGCACCACTGAGGGACCACTAGCACCCAAAAGGGAGAACAAAGTCCATGGCATGTAATTAACGTGTCTCTTCCCAGGACCCTAACAGGTACCCTGTCTCTGAAGTCTGATCTCAAAGGGGTGACCATGCACTGACAGATAAGGCAGTGCAGGAATCCAGGTGCTCCAGCCTGAGAGTCTGTACTAACTTCCCCTGTTCCCTTTGCACAAACTCGGGCACTGCCTCAACATTGCTGGCTTCCATAACAGAGACCAATGGTGTATATGTCTAAGGGTGGCCAAAGCCTGTTCCTCCCAGCACCATTCCTCATGTCAGGCAATGGGGCATATTCCAAGGGATGTATATCTGTGAGCCACTTGGTGGTGGTGGTGGTGGTGGTGGTGGGAGCTGAGATGCTTCCTACCCTGCATCAGGCTGTTAGCACACTCATTTGCTGGGGTTGTGGGACTGGGCATAACTATGGTTAGAGGTGCCTGGCATCTTCCCTACTGTACTCTGTGGATCAGCATCATGGGACCCATTTCCTTGCAGGATTGGAGCCCTATACAGTGGCGGCAGCAGTGGATTCTGCTGTTACAAAGCACCCCCTCACATGATCACTAAGTGTCATGTAGATGGCTACAGCACACACTTCAGGAAGATTTCCTGGCAAACAGGAGCCCCATGGGGTGAAATGACTGGCCCTGTTGGGGCCCGACTGGTATGGCTGTGGATGGTAAATGTCCTGCTAACTGTTGCTGCACATTTTTCTGTTTAGTACCTGGGAGCCTGACCAGTGCAGTTTTTGCCACTCTGCTCAATCACCAGTTCCAACCCAGCTCCTGGAGCAAACTGCCTGAGGCAGCCTTCTGATGTGCAAGACCACCTCCTCCAGATGCATGCTGTGTTAGGAATGGCTCCATCTGTCTTCCTACACCCCCTGGGAGAGGCAGATGTGCCATACTAGACAGAAGCAGTTGGCAGCTCAGTTCATCAGACCGCTTCATGATTCATTGTTCGATAAAGTCTGGGGTGTTCTATAGCTCTGTCCCTATCCATTTGTTATTGAGCAGATAGGACTATTCCATGCCCCACTGGTTCAGAGGCACTTTGATAGCTAACCCACACACTGGCCCCTCCCCTTCTTTCCTATACACTCTGGTGGCTGCTGTGTACAGCTCGCATGGGGAATGGGCTGGTGGGTGGTCTAAGGTGGTGGGTGACTGTTCTGGCATGGGGGGGGCACTCTGGGTCTTACACTTCCCCACAACGCTACTGGCATCTGATAAGCCATGCAGCTTGGGGTGTGGCCAAAGGGGATCCGGGGGCCAAAGAAAAGCAAGGGAGCTATTGCCATGGGTGAAACAGAGTGGGGCTATGGAGTAGCATTTGTCTAAAAATTATGGATCTCCTGGCTAGCCCATCAACTGGACAATCATATCCCCCCTTTTGAAGTTTGCAGGGGCAAAACACCAGCTCCAAGGCTCTTGCTGGCCTTGCCTTTCCCTATGTGGGGATCAAACCAGGAGCCCTGGCTGTGCTGTCCCAGTACCTGTCCACTGAGCCATGACTGTCTGTGCAATGGTCTCTGCCCAGCTTCATGTGGCTGGTGGTGATGTCAGGACTGCAATAGGGTGTTCAGTGCCTGCTGGTGTGCCTCCTTTGAGCCTTCCCTTCTTGGCCCAGTGGTTAAGTTGCTGATTTTGGGTATGGGAGCTGTGGGTTTGTGCTTGGCCCCATCTTTTCTTGTCTTTCTGTTTGTACTTTTTCACTGAAGTGGTGTGCAGGCAGCACTTTTTTAGCCTGTAGAACCCTTACTGGAGAGTGAGTATTAGGTGATCATCCTCTATGGTCTAGGAGTTGCTTGAGCCATGTGCCTCTGTTGGGGTTGCACTGTTGCTGGGTCTTTCTCCCCTAACACATTCCTCCTTGCCCACTAGCTCGGGGGGGGGGGCACTGAGGAGCTGTGGCTTGACTGGCAAGTGTTGATTTGCTGCACCCATGTATGTTACTTACAGGGTTGTCATAAGCTGCCACTGAATGACTGGTGGGTATTGCCAGGGTGGCTATGGACTCTGATGTGTTTGCTATGCCACCTGTGCTTTGATGAGGGGCTTGTGTTGTAGTTTCACCTCAGGAATGTCCATACGGTCAAAACCAACAATAATATTATATGCATGATGGTAACTGGAGGGTTAAAGGCAACGGCTTGTAGGGGCCCTGCCTTGTTAACGAAAATATAGTACAGTTAGAGACAAGATATAGACTAGGTATAAGATTGTTGAGTTTGTTGTAAATGAATTACAGATGTGTTTTAAGTAAATAAATGTAATATAGGAAAAATGAAAATAAATATTTTTAAAAAAGGAATGTCCATAGGGTCCTCAGAATAGCACTGTAGGTATTTTGTACTGCATTTGAACATTGTTCTTATCCATGATCCTTGATCTGGTGGATTTTCCTGTATAAAATTTACTTCTCTGATTTTTTTCCATTTATTCATTATAGCCTACATCTCTTTCCAATGGGGACCTTAAATGGTTTATGTTGTTTTCCTTCATTTAATTAGTATACAGATACTTCAGATCTCTCATTCATGTTTCATTTCTGTGTTTTCTGCATCTAATTCCAGGGGATTCTCCTGTACCGCTCACTTGTGGTCCTCCAGAACAACTGAAGGATGGTTTTATAGAACCACATATAGAGGCATATGAAAAGGGTTCAGTCATTAAGTATTCTTGTAACGGAGGGTAAGACTGCTACCTAAATATTCTGAAAGAGTTCTAAACAGTTGCCACTCTTTAATGGTTCTTGGAATTAGCTTTTCCACACAGCAGTTGAAATTTTATGTAATGAGGAACAAAAAAGGCCCACAGCAGATGGTGGTTTCTGCTAGCCTGCTTCTCAACTGTTCCATAGGTTGTCTTCTCTGGAACAACTGCACCTCCTCAGAAAAATCTCAGCTCTTTCCATCCATAGTCTTTCTTTTCCCTCCCAAAAGTGGGCAGGACTTTTTGCCAGGCCACTCCTTAAAGGGTTTTCAAAAAATCACCTTCTACTGTGTTAGGCAAATTGAGGGACAAAGCCTGCTAAGGAAAAATCAGCATGGCTTCTGCAATGGGAAGTCCTGCCTCACCAGCCTTTTGGAGTTCTTTGAGAATGTGCACAAGCAGAGGTGACCTGGCAGACATTATATACCTGGTCTTTCAGAAGGCTTAGGTACCTCACCAAAGACTCTTGAGTAAACGTAGCAGTCATGGGTTAAGAGGACAGGTTCTCTGATGGGTTAAAAACTGGTTAAATGACAGGAAGCAGAGTTGGAATAATTAGATAGTTCTGACAGTGGAGGGAAGTAAGTAGTGGGGTCTCACAAGGATTGGTATTGGATCTGGTTCTATTTAATTTATTCATAAATGATTTGTAGCTGGGGGAAAGTAGTGTGGAAGCAAAATTATTCAGGATAGTGAAAAGAAGGCTCACTGTGAAGAGCTCCAAGAACACAAACTGAGTGAGTGGGCGACAATGTGGCAAATGAAGTTCAGTGTTGGTAAGTGTAAGGTGATGTACATTGGGACTTCAAGTACAGGCGAATGGTGTCTGAACTTGCTGAGACTGAGAGGGGAAAAGATCCTGGAGTCATAGTGGAAGCTCAGTGAAAGTGTCAACCCAGTGTCCTGCAGTGGTGAAAAAGGCAAACTCTGTGTTAGGGATTATTAGGAAATGGATTGAGAATAATACGGCCCATATTGTAATGCCATGGTATAAGATCTATGCTGCAGCCTCATTTGGAATACTGTGTACAGTTCTGGTCACCGTATTAGGGGGTTGGAGCACCTTCCCTATGAGGAAAGGCTGAGGTATCTGGGATTTTCCAGTTTAGAAAAGAGATGACCAAGGAGGGACATAATGGAGGTTTATAAAATTATGCATGAGGTGGAGAGAGTTGACAAAGAGAATTTTTTTCACCCCCTCCCAAAATACTAGAACTCAAGGGCATCCAATGAAACTGATGGGTAGATGGTTCAGAACAGACCAAAGGAAATACTACTTTACACAGAGAGTGATTAGAGTGATTAAAATGTGGAATTCACTGCCAGAGGATGTAGTGATGGCCACAGGAGTAAGCAGCTTTAAAAGGGGATTAGATAGAGTAATGGAAGATAACTTAGGGTATGCATATGGGAGCATCTCTTATACATGTAAAAATTAGATATGGATCCCTGGGAGGATTTTTGAGCCTGTTATATACACAGCTCTGGGCTCTGAGTTCGTAAACCACCAAAGGAAAATAAGAGGGGAAGGAGACAGATGCTTAACCAACAAATAGCTTTATTGTCTTAACCAAGACACAGAATAGCTAAGAAAAGTAAAATAGTAGACAGCACAGTGGAACCATTAAATAATAAATATAGTAGCCGCTGACTTGTGGCAAATCAATAAAACACCTCACAATAATTCTAATCTCCATTGTTGGAACTTTCTTCCCACATGAGTAGTCCAAAGGAAAAACTAAACTAGGGAGCAGATATGTGTGTGGTTGCCCAAAAATGGACCAGAAAATGGGAAGGATGAGAGGAAGGGATTTTAGTACTGGAAATAAGGATTCTCTCACAAGGTGGAGATGCTTTAGAAACTGCTATGCTATAGGCTGACCAGCTAGACATCAGAGTAGATTGAAGCTGGAATAAACAGCTTTAGGAGATAAGATAGATTCATGGAAGATAAGTCTATCAATGGCTACTAGCCATGGTGACTGAGGGGACCCTCCACATTCAGAGGCAGTAAACCTCTGGATCCCAGAGCCAGGAGGAAACATCAGGGGAAGGCCTTGGCCTCTTTACTCAGTTGCTGGCCATCCAGAAGAACTGTTTGGCCACTGTGTGAGACAGGATGCTGGACTAGATGGACTTTCAGTCTGATCTAGCAGGGCTCTTATAGTCTTGTGTGTGGTAGTGTTCCTAAACCTGGACTCACTATCCAGGCCCCCCACTTGTTTACTTTTTTCCAAGGTTTAATAAAATTGCAAGTAACTGCTAAGAGGTTAAGATTAGGGTTTGTGATTAGAAAATATGATAATTAAAATACAGAATTCTAAGGACTGAAAAATGAGTCTGGCTCCTAGACCCGACCTCAGGCCTGATCTATCATTTAGTATAAGATGCTCAGGAATCTTGTTTCTAGATACTGTATTTACTGACATTATAGTTCATTTTGGTAATACATGGGTTTTAGGTTGGAGAAAAATATTTTAAGAAAGACTATCCAAAATATTTAAAACATCTCCATGTCATCTTTCCATCCAATTTCAGGTCTCCAAGGTGGTGAACACAATAACATTTCAGTCATTAAAAAGCATTTAAAATACAAATACATAGAAAATATTTAAAACAAATAAATCATAATATAAACACATAAATACAGAAAAACAGAGAGGAAGGCTAATAAAAGCTAGTCAGGAAACATTGAGCAAAACAAAAAGTCTTTACCTGCTGGCAGAGGGCAGTGATAGAGGTAGACAGACAAATGTCTTTGGGGAGAGGTTCCAGAGTTTCAGTGCCAAACAGCTGCTAGATAGTCTTTCACTTCTTGCTTGGCACCCATTTTTGCATTAATTGTTAGGCATTTGCCGTAAGAATGGTTTTTAAAAGTTCAAAAACAGAAAACATGGGTTAGGCTAACATCTGAATTGTTAACGGTGGAGTTCTGTGATGGGATGGAAGGAACCTTGTGCTGGTAGAAGAGTCTCTTGTACTAGATAGAAAGCTCTATTATCTAGAACAGATTGACAGGATCCAACTGGCATTTCTACAAATAGAAATTACTATATTGAAGCTGCTGGTTGAATAGTATGACAGCTTTGTTATTAAACCTGCATTTAGGTTCAAATTAATTGGGTCACCTTTTCGCAAATGTATGGCAGATGAAGATTCTGCTTGGTGGAATGCTGCACCTCCTCAATGTCAGAGTAAGTATGTTACAGTATATACATTTAAATGCTTTCTTATGAGTTTGGCTGCCGTTCTATGCAGCTTTATTTGAATTCAGTGGGATTTACTTTTGAGGAAATAATGCATAAAATTGGGCTATAAGTTTGGTTCAGTAACAAATGTGTACTCATGTATTAAAATGCAGTTTTAAAATCCAGTATAATAAACATACTGTACTAGTAAAAAAACAAATAGTTGTCAAAGGCTTTCACAGCTGGAGTTCATTAGCCGTTGTAGATTTTCTAGGCTGTATGCCTGTGGTCTTGGCATTGTAGTACCTGATGTTTCACTAGCAGCTGTGGCTGGCATCCTCAGAGGTATAACACAGAAAGATGGAGTACTCTCTGTGTCAATGTGAGAAGAAAATTGGTAGGCAGGTAATTTATATCTACTCAGGAAAGTGCGGTAGGGCTGAGTCATTATCTTGTAGGAGTTTCCCAGGCTGTGACATGCTCATGGAGGAGCTTTCCTGAGGAGGTTCTTTTGCATATGGATCGGCTGTTGAAATTCTAATCTTATCTGTAGTGCTGTTGTAAGATGTAGAGCATTTTGTGTTTTTCAGGACTGGAAACCATGGGTTATTTATTTTTGCACTCTCTTATTTCCTGTTGAAATTGTGTTTATGTTTATGAATTCCAATGGTTTCCCTTTGTAATCTGACAGTTCCCAGTCCTGAAAAACACAAAATGCTCTATATCTTACAACAGCACTACAGATAAGATTAGAATTTCAACAGCTGATCTATATGCAAAAGAACCCCCTCAGGAAAGCTCCTCCATGAGCATGTCACAGCCTGGGAAACTCCTACAAGATAATGATTTAGCCCTACCCCACCTTCCTGAGTAGATATAAATTACCTGCCTACCATTTTTCTTCTCACATCAACTTAGAGAGCACTCCATCTTTCTGTGTTAAACCTGTGAGGATGCCAGTTACAGCCGCTGACGAAACGTCAGGTACTGCAATGCCAAGACCACAGCCATACAGCCCAGAAAATCTATAACTAATAAAATAAATAGTATTATTTATTTATTTATAGCCCTCCCTCCCCTGCACAGCAGGGCTCAGGATAAAAAACATCAGTATCAGAAACAACATTAAAAATAAATATGAATTAATCAATTAAAATCAATTATATGTGTGTTTTAAGCTGCCCAGAGCCTGCTTGCGGGATGGGGCAGGGTAAAAATCAAATCAAATAAATAAATAAAACTCTTTAGTCATCAGTTAATACTTATCAACCAGATGGCAGCCAATACTTCAACTAATGCATCTTCTCCAGAAGGGAGGTTCCAGGTCATATGCCTCGATAGGTAATGGATCGATGCTGAAGCAGAGTGGGCAGACTAAAAAGACAGAAAAGATGGAGGGCGGCCAATCTAGATGAACTACTGCTGCGTCAACCAAATGCCTGGTGGAACATCTCCATTTTTCAGACCCTGCAGAACCACATTAGGCCCTGCAGGGCCAAGAGCTCACTTGGGAGAATGTTCCACCGCGCTGGTGCCAGAGCTGAGAAGGCTCTGGTGGTTGAGGCTAAACAGATTTTTTTCGGCCTGAGATCACCACCAGATTTTGATCCATTGAGTGTAGTGCTCTTTAAGATGCTTAGCAAGATAGACCATCCCATAGATACGTTTGTCCCAGACTGCATACGGCTTTAATGGTCAAAACCAAGAGTTTGACCCGTGTTTCTGGGTCAGTCTCAAGGGTAGCACTGCACAGAGTACATTGCAGTAATCCAGTCTGGAGGTGGCCATTGCATGGATTACTGCAGCTGTCGGGGAGAGAGGAAAGGAGCCAGCTGCTTGACCAATATATGTATTGTTTGCAGTGTTGCTATTTATGTGTTAGTATGGTATGTAATAAAGGTCTGTTAGTATACAGATAAAGATAAATTTAGTATTCATTTTATGTTTTATGTATCTTACATTTGGTTGGTCTTTGGGATTATTAATCAAATGCTGGCTTGAACTAGGAATTAGGTCATGATGGCCTTTAGGCCTGCATTTCCAGAAGTTGGCTATATAACACTACATTTCTAATAACACTTTCTTGGGAGTAAGCACTTTTGAGGATCGATTGAAACGTTAGGGCTGTTTAGCCTGTTACAAAGATGAGTACGGGGAGACATCATAGAGGTTTATAAAATTGTGCATGACGTGGAGAAAGTACACAGGGAGAAGTTTTTCCCACTCCCGTAAGTCTGGAACCCAGGGTCATCCACTGAATCTGAAGGGTGGGGGAATTCAGAACAGACAAATTGAAGTATTTGTTCACATAGTGTTTGGTTAATTTGTGGAACTTACTGCTACAGGATTTGGTCATGGCTGCCAACTTGGAAAGCTTTAAAAGGGGAGTGGACAAATTAATGGATAACTGGGCTATCAGGGACAACTAATCATGTTGGATATCCACTCCCCCCAGTACCAGAGGTAGTATGCCTCTTTAAATCAGTTGCCGGGGAGCACAGGTAGGATGATACTATTATAGTCTTCCTGTTTGTGGACTTCCAGAGGTAGCTGGTTGGCCACTGTGTAAACAGAATGCTGAACTAGATGGGCCTTTGGTCCGATCCAGCATAGCTGTTTTTAGACAATGGTGGACTAGCTGGACCAATGGTTTGATTTGATATTCAGCAGCTTCCTGTGTTCACGTCTGCAATCCTGTGCACAGTTATTTTGAGAATAAGCCATATTTAATTCAGTGGGATAAATATGCGTATGATCAGACTGAATGCAACAGTAACCTTTTGGCCACTGGGTTTGAGAAATTCCTCATCACTAGCAACGTGCAGGATGCTTTAATGTATCATTGGATGGGTATTGCACTTATAAAAGTACTGTGATAGCAGCAGCAGGCAGCAAAAATCAATGACAGCCATCACACTGGGCTAGACCCCTATCGATCCTGAATTTTGCATGTGAAAATCCTGACCTGGATAGCCCAGGCTAGCCCGATCTCATCAGATCTCAGAAACTAAGTAGGGTCGACCTTGGCTAGTATTTGGAAGGGCAACCTCTGAGGAATACCAGGGTCATGACACAGAGGCAGGCAATGACAAACCACCTCTGAAGTGTCTCTTGCTTTTAAAATGTCTAGTTTACCTATTATTATTATTATTATTATTATCATCATCATCACCATCATTATCATCATCATCATAATGCTAAAAGAGCTAGTACTTTTGGATGCAAGACAATCTTAGGATCTCCTGGCTATTTTACACACAATGCCATTTTGTTGTTGTATTAGTATTATTATTATTCATGTGAAGAGCATTGAGGATTATCATGGGGCTCAAGAAACTACACCCAAAAAAAGGGGAAGCAGCAGAAATTACTTCCTTCATAGTACTGTGATTACATTAAGTCACTCCATATTAGCAATAGATTATAATAAAATGCATTGATTTCCTCATCATACTTTCAAGTAGAATTACTGCTATTTTTTTTTAAATAATTTGTTAATTTTCCTAGGATTTTTTTGTAGAGAACCTCCAAGCATTAGTGATGGATTTTTCACTGAGAGTGCAGCTTCTTATGCTTATGGATCAGTGGTAACATACCATTGCAATAATGGCTTCTTACTTATTGGAATACCCACTATCAGTTGTGACCATGATGATCGTATTGGTGAATTCTGGAATGGGAATATGCCACAGTGCAAAGGTTGTCTTTTCTTCTTCTTTTTTATCTCAATCTATCCTTCATGATGATTTTTTTTAACTGCATAGGCATTTGTTTACTAGTGTGTTTTTTCTACTGAATGGTAATGTTTCTTTGTGTTGATCTAACTCTTCATTGTTTTTGTCCAGTATTCCTAAACTATTATACATACTTTAGTAGTAATTTTTTTTCTAATATATTGGGTTGGATCCTCTCTAAAGGTGACATGTTCTTCTGACTGCCAGCAAAATACTCTCTTGCACCGGTGGAAGGAAGCTTCCTTCAATCTGTAATGGGATGGAGTGGTAGGATCCATCTTTCAGGTCTAGATACAACCTTGGGCACAGGGCCAGCAGCATGAAGCAGGGTTGAGATCAGGCTGAGGATGAGAAGTCCATGTGAACACTCACAACTGCATGCAACAGAAGTGAGACGTCAGGTTGAGTTCAGGGTAAAAGTATTTATTTATTTATTTATTTATTTATTAAACTTTTACCCTGCCCTTCCAGCAAAGCTGGCTCAGGGTGGCTTACAGCAGTATAAACAATGTGGAATAGCAATTCCATACACAGTAAAAATTCATTAATACAGAGTTTTAAAAGCAGCGCTAGTGAAGTAAAAGGAACCAATGAGTAATCTGAAGCAAGAAGCATAATCCAGGGCAGGCTGGGTCAAATTCCAGGAAATAAGACAGGGAAAGGTAAACAGGAGCACTAGGCTTGGTCTGCACAGACTGATAATTTGACCAGACTAAATAATTAGTTTTCATTGGGCCTGAGACTGTGTGACTAGATCGTGGGATAATGTCTGGGACCTAGTGGATGCCAGATCAAGTGTGAAACTGCAACCCAGCAAGGCACTATTTTTAGATAAGCTGTAGCAACTGCATCTGTGGCACAGGTAGTAAGGTACTGGACGTGGAATGGAAGGGGTCCCTGTTTGAGTCCACATAGTGTTCAAGTATGGAGGAGGGAGGTGACTATTCCCTTTAAATTGGAGCATAATTCTAGTTAATACCACATTGACTTGTGTGCTCTGTAGAAGAGTATATGAAATCCTGTTTTCCTGGGCAGTGGAACTATATAAGAGACATGCATTTGGATATTTCCAGTCTGAATGTACATACAAAAAATACCTTATGAGTATCTTTCAGATATCCAGGGGTCTGGATAGTATTTGGGGTTTTTTGAGGATATTGGAAAATGAGTCCCCAAAAATTCTGGAAACATTCAGGAATATACAAAAATATTTTGGCTGGCCTTCTAAGGCTCCCAGAACTGTTTTTCTTAATATTTTACAGTATTCCGCTGTGTTCTCTTGCCAGCTCTTGGTATTTGCTTGCCAATTATGATTGGCTTGGATTGTGTGGTTTGAATTAGTTCTGTGGGTCTTGCAACAGTGTCCCTTGCTTCAGTTAGCTTGCCTTGGCTTTTCTGGTTTGACATCATGATTCCGCTGGGATTCTCTGGTTTGACATTGTGGTTCTGCTGGGCTTGTTGGTTCTGTTTGCATTAGGAAGCTTTTGGCCCGGGGTTGCTTGCTCTTTTCTGTTTGGCTATTAGCTTCTTTGTCCTGGAGAATGCATGGTTTTTTTCCCCATAGGAAACAATGGAAACAAGTAGGATAACTGAGGACACATTGTTCAGAGGCTCATAGAATTGGGCCCCTTCATCCAATCTACTTGAAACTTGGGGTGGGCACCTTTAGTGGACAGGCAGGACTCTTCCCTGTAACTTTAGTGCCATTTTCTTGAAAAACAGCCACTCTAGTCCCCTGGAAATATTCCCAATAGGGAATAAAGGACCCCCAAATTTTTGGAATTCTGGGGAAAAAATAATCCGAAGACCAAAATCGTATTGGGGGACCTGAATAACCTGGAATACCAGTATTCATGCTCCTCCTGAAATCCAAGTCTGAAAACTCCCACCCACCCACCCTGCTGTGTACCCATAGAACCGTTCTCCACCCACAGATTTGTTGTTGGGTGGCCAGGTGGGGTGTTTGTCCTTCTCTATATAAATTGTGTTCAAACAAGGGTAAGTGTGAGACAGGCCTGTGTTAAACTTTATTTATAGTTCCAAAAATGAAGCAGACCTCTAAATAAGTGCAAGCCATTGGCAGGAAAGAAATAAGCCAAGGTACAAGATGAGGAAGAAAAACATGTGAGGTATTGAAAGGAGGGGGGAAATGAAGAGAAATGATAGCCCTGGTAAAGGTCACCTTTTTACGTTGGATGGAGCTGTGAGGAAAGCCACTGCAGTGCTGCATATGATTTTTCCAGTAGTTGAGGGGTGATTATTTTGGATGAAATTAGCCCATTGCCAGAGTTCGACAGCATTAGGCACCTTGATAAATTTGTTATATGTTCTATTTTGACCACTTTTTAATGATACTGGACAATACTACTAAAAGAAGATGCAGTTCAATAAAGTGGGACACTGAACGGGAGTAAAATAAGAAAGGCAAATTCCAAAATGTGTTCCTTTTACAAGTATTACAAAAAAATTGTTTGTTTGTAATTATCTCCATGTTTTATAATAAGTATTGGCAAGCTTATGCTTTTTTTTTTTAAGAGAAGCTATAAAGGCTCACACTGTAAAAGATCTTCATGTGAGAAAATGTATCGGTGCTAGAAGTCTTATAATAAACTGCTCTTCCTTCAAATAACCTGTGTCAAATCCCACTCAAATCCAGTCTATATCTAGAGTTGTATTAATGCCAGGTTTTGTTCAGAACCTGGAGCACATTTAGCCAGTTGGCTGTCCTGGATTCCCAGCTTTCCTTTAGAAAAAAAAGTCTTGCTGAATCCAGAGACAGAAGGCAAAATGTACAGACAGTTTTCTGCATAGGTTCTGTGATGCAAACAGCCAGTGAGGGAAACTCTATTTGTAATGCTAAAAGCAGGGGAAAAGTGACTTTTATGTTTTCAAAACAGGAAAATAATTTTAGATGGTGCAAGCTAGATGCCAAATTGGATGGCATTAACATAGTGGATGAATAGCATGTAATTGGGCTACTGTTCAGGTGCCCTTTCTGAAACTGGAGATAAATTACTTATAGGAACATCAAAATAAAAGTGAGTCATTTGTAATTACTTTCTTTTTACACAGCCCATTCTTTCCCCCCCTTTTTTTTCTGGCCAAGATTCAGTAATATTCTGAATGCTCTCTGAGATCCAGATTACTTTTCTCCTTTCTAGTTGTAGACTAAACACAGTAAAATATTATTTCTGTTACTTTATTTTTCATATTCAATAGTGACCTTTAGCATATGCTTTAATTGGGTATGTCAGTAAAAGTATATTCAGATTCTGCAAGCTTGGTCAAGCAGCAGTATAGCCTGCTGTTGGGGATGATCTATGACAGCATTTCTTAGGGTTAACTAGCAGAGAGCCAGTTTAGTGTAGTGGTTATGAGCGGCGGACTCTTATCTGGAGAACTGGGTTTAATTCCCCACTCCTCCACATGCAGCCATCTGGGTGACCTTGGGTCAGTCACAGTTCTCTCAGAGCTTTTTTCCTCCCAAGAGCAGTTCTCTTAGAGCTCTCTCAGCCCCACCTACCCCACAGGGTGTTTGTTGAGGGAAGAGAAAGGGAAGGAGACTGTAAGCTGCTCTGAGATTTCGAGTGAAAGGCACGGTATAAATCCAATTCATCTTCTTAATTCACTGATGCACTGATCTTGAGTTTCACCACCAGTTTCTTAGAAATGTGTACAAAGAAACTCTTAATGTTAATATGTAGGCCGAGGACAGACTGCCGATCCGCCCTGGGACAGACGCGGGGCCAAAAGCCCCGCGCGAAAAGCAGCCCGGCGCAGCCCGTTCCCACAGGCTGCGCTGTCCCAGGGCGGAGGCGGGGTGGAGGCGCTCTGATGCGGGGGCGTCCAGACTTCCGCCCCCGCTTCCGGTGCGCTGCCGACGTGTCCAGACTGCCGCGAAGTGGCAGGGACATGCGGCTCTCCAGCCGGAAACCTGTTAGAAGTGGTCTCCGGCTGAAGCGGATGGACGGCGCCTCGCGGACGGGTGAGTCCGCGCCGACGCCGGAGGACAGATGCGGCAATGTGAACTCCCCCTCTGCCTCCGCTTTAGCGGAGCGGGGCACATTGCCAGTCTGTCCTCGGGGCACATTGCCAGTCTGTCCTCGGCCGTAGTGTCAGGAGGTATTCAAGATATTTAAAACTGCAATACTGTGCATACTTGTTTGGAAGTGAATCCCAGTTGAATGGATAGGATATACTTCTGAATAAGTTAGGATTAGATTTTAAGGCTGTGATCCTCTTTACATTTCATTGACAGTAAATTTCATGGAGACCAAGGAAACTCCAGTGAAATCAGCACAAGGTAAGTATGCACCAAACAGGATCCCAAATTTTAGTGGATTCTGAGGAATTTCCATTTCTACTAACCAAGGCTAAATGATACATGCATGTCAAGTGTTCAAGACTTGGGAGAAAGACAAGAACCTCCTCCATGGGAACTCTGCCTTTCATATTAATTGAACTGATGCGGAGCGATATACTGTTGGAGCATCAAAATCAGAGAATCTATTTTTCCATCTCCCAGACAAGCTTCGCTGTTGTCACAGAAGAAGCCTGAACAAATCCCGGCTTGAACAAAGGGTTAAGTAGAGATAGATTTTTACCAATCTTTCCCCAACTCTTTTGTGGTATGTAACATGAGAAGATGAAAAACAACTGTGCATAATTAGCAAGAATAGCTTGATATGCAAATCATGGTATCCAGATTGGGAAACTTGAATATGGCAACTCTATTCCTATCCCCAATCTTTGCTTCTATTAAAACTGAACAGAGAGGTGTACCGTATCTCAGAGAAATAAGGGATCTTTTTTTAAAAAGTGAAAAAATATTTTAAACTGACAGAAATGCTGGTGTAGGGAATGTTGCACATAATACCATGACAGTCTTAACCTTATGATCTAAAAATTAGTTAAATGATGGTAAGCAGAGAGTAGGAATAAATTGACATTTCTCTCAATGGAGGGAAGTAAGCTGTGAGATCCCACACGGATCAGTACTGGGATCAGTGCAGTGTTCATCAATGATCTAGAATTGAAGGCAAGCAGTGTAGTGGCCAGGTTTATGGATTATACTGAATTATTCAGGATAGCGAAAACAACAATGGAGGGTGAAGAACTGCAGGAAAATCTTTCTAAATTGGATGAGTAGGCAAGAAGAGGAGTTTAGAATAAGGAAATGAAAGGTGATGCATGTTGCAGCAAAACCTCCTAATTTTAAACATATGCTGATGCGGTCTGAACTGGCAGGACTGAGTGGGAAGAGATCTTCATGTTGGAGTGGATAACTTGATGAAAATGTTGACTTGGTGTCCCGCAGCAGTAAAGAAAAAAGGCACCCTGCTAGAGATTATAAGGAAAGGACCTGAAAATAAAACTGGCAATACTGTACTGCCACTATATAGATCTTTGATGCAGCCTCTTTTGAAATACCATGTTGTGTACAGTGCTGATATTGTATACCTCAGAAAGTATATTGCAGAGCTGAAAAAAGGACAGAAGAGGGCAGCTGAAATGATTGTTGGGTCAGCTTCCCTATTAGAAAAGGCAAAGTGTTTGGGACTTTTGAGGCAGAAAAAAAAAAGATGCCTGTGGGGAGATGTGACAGGTTTATAAAGTTATGCATGTGTTGGTGGAGAAAGTGTATGGAGAGAATGTTTTTCTCCCTCTTCTGGAATACTGGAACTCGGGAGTACTCAAAGAAGTTGATGGGCAATAAATTCAGAATGGACAAAGGAATACTGCTTTATTATTCAACAAGTAATTGTATAATTCCCTGCCAGCATGGGTCCTTTTGAGCAGGAGCTCGGGGGAGCGCAACTCCGGGAGTTGGTGCCAGCCCCCCCCCCCCCACAATGGGGGGATGCCTGCTTGTCTCATGGCTGCAGCAAAATTACCCGGTCCCCTGGAAAGTTCCTTGATCCTCCGACAAGCCTTCTGAAGGCTTCAGCCACCACTGAAGCTATCCTCCCAGAATATTTCTGTGGTTTGGTTAGTAGCTGTCCCCTCTCTCTCTCTCTCTCTCTCCTTTCTTTCTTGCCTTCTGACATATTTCTGGTGATGTCAGGTGGTTTAGCATATGCAAATAAGTAATGCTAATGAGTTATGCTAATGAGCTCCTGCACCTCTTTTTCTACGAAATGACCCCTGACTGCCAGTGAACACAGTGATGGCCATGAGCTTATATGGCTTTAAAAAGGAAGTAGAAAAATTCATGGAGGATAGGTCCATCAGTGACTACTAGCCATAATGACTAAAGGGATCCTCTGTACTGAGAGGCAGTAGGTTCTGAATACCAGTACTAGGAGGCAACATCAGAGGGAAGGTTTGGCCTTTATTTCATGTATATTGGCTCTGCATGGGAGTGATACTTACTCTGCTGCTCATGGAGAGCTACATTCATAACTACTATCAACCAAAAAGAGCCACATGAATACTGTGCATCCTGTGCATCACCCCATGAAAAACTCGCATACAATAATATAATTATTAATATGAAATATGTAACTATAGCCTTCTAAATTACCAGGGTACTTCTACCACTGTTGAACTTGTGTGCCCTTTACTTCCCACAGTTTCTTCCTCTCTCCCTGACATGAGGCTGTCTGCCCAGGTGAAAGTAAAGGTGCGATCATATGCACCTATTTGCCACGCAAGAGGAACGATTCATCGATGGATCAAACTGGCGCGATCACACCAGCGTATTTGGGAGGCGTCCCAGAACCATCGGCAAGCCGGGGCAAACCGATTTGATCTG
This sequence comes from Lepidodactylus listeri, assembly GCA_029233225.1. NCBI lineage: Eukaryota > Metazoa > Chordata > Lepidosauria > Squamata > Gekkonidae > Lepidodactylus > Lepidodactylus listeri. The sequence goes on along the minus strand of JARCFY010000002.1, from coordinate 63,729,113 downwards.
GCAGAGGATAGGGGTAAAAAGCTACTGGTGAAAGTCCAGTATCAAATGGTTTGCCGCGGCCCACAGCTGGACTTTTCCTGTGTGATCGCGCCAGCGCGGAAGTGTAGCATCGTGGATAGCGTGATCACACGCTATCCCGACACCCCACTGTTTTTTGTCCCCTTTCCATGTGCGCATCATCAAAAGCCTGTGGGGGGGAGAAGCGAGTCATCGATCCCCCCTCCCTCCTTCCAGTGAGGCATCGATCCCCCCCTCCTTCCTTCCAGCGAGTCATCAATCCCCCCTCCTTCCTTCCAGCAAGGCATCGATCCACCCTCCCTCCTTCCAGCGAGTCATCAATCCCCCCTCCTTCCTTCCAGTGAGGCATCGATCCCCCCCCTTCCTTCCAGCAAGGCATCGATCCCCCGTTTAAGCACCTCAGAAACCCACCACAAAAAAAAAAACCACTCGCCCGCGGTTGCGTCTGATCACACAGCGGCAGTTTGCCCCGGCAGGTCCATGGAGCTGTGTGATTGCACAACTGCGGGGCAAATTGCTCCAGGGCAAAAAAGCCTAGATTCCCCTCTGGCTAATCTCACTCATGTGGAAGGGACCTAAGATGATTAAGGATAGTCTGCCTCCTGCCAGGTAGTTCCAGGTGGTCAGCCATGTTGGTCTGAAACAGTAGAACAAATTTAGAGTCCAGTGGCTCATGAAAGCTCATAACTTGAATAAACCTTTGTTGGTCTTAAAGATGCTGCTGGACTGTTAATTTGTTCTCCTGCCAGGTAGACATTGAGAAGGTAGCGAGGGAAGTAGAAGGTGCTTAGGCTTCCCACTGCTATGTGGATGCCATATGGGGGGACTGTTTGGTTACTCTGTGGCATCTTAAAGATGCAAGACCTGCATCTGAAAAAGTGGGAATTAACACACAAAAGTTTATGCTGTAATACATATGTTAGTCTTTAAGGTGTCACATGAATTTTTACTATTCATATAGCAATCCTTGTTGGAAAAAATAATTGAATTTTAATAAGAAATGCTACTGGATGGAAAGTTTTTCTTTCCCTACTAGAGGGAAAGGCATTTGCATCTCCACCGAAATGTACTGATTTGGAGAACATTCTTTGGATCTTGTTCAGTGATTGCATAAATAGAATATATTTGTCTTAAACAAATCCATGTTTGGAAAGGGCTCAAAGTGATAGGCCAATTCTTCATCATGAGTTTTACATAGTTCCATGTATGGAAGGGGTCTTTGCAGACCATAAAAATCTTTGAGATCAAGCCCAGTGACCTCCCTTCTTCTCAGCCATGCATGTATGGGGTGGCAGGGCAGAGCCAATAATTTCCTATTGTTAATTTCTAACCATGTAAGAGAAGCAGGCTCCCAGCCATGTACCTGGAAGGGACATTTGTGCCATAGAGAGGGGTGGAAACAGTGATGACTCTGGGGGATGGGCCTAGCCTTGCTGTAAACCAGGTAGCTATCAAGTGGCTTCCTGTAGCCCAACTCCGTGGGGCCAGCCCAGCACAGGGGTACAAGACCTGGAGCTTCAGATTTCCCTTTGGTCCGCACCTTGGGCTAAAAATGGAGGTGTTGAAGGTGAACCACTGGCTGTGTAGGTGGTGTCAACAGGAGCGATTTGGGTTCTGGGTCTATGGACTAGATTTTCTCGAAGATGGCCTACTAGCATGCGATGGACTGCATCTATTAATGTTGGGCAAGAATGTTTTTGGCAGAAATGTGGAAGATTCATTAGGCAAGCTTTAGGCTAACACCACAAAGAGAAGGAGATTATCAACAGAAGGATGTCAGTGAAGGAGAGCAAACAGTAGAGGTCCACCTGGGAAGATCAGGTCAAATGGAGCCAAAGGCACGAGGCTTCAGGTGCCTGTGTACCAATGCCCAAAGCTTAGGCAGTAAGAAGGAACAGCTTAAACTTCTAATGCAGATAGAAGGATATGATTTAGTAGGCATTATTTACAGTGACTGGAATGTAGTACTGGGGGGATATGAGTTCAAGAAAAAACAAAACAGGGTTGCCCTGACCTGAATAGCCAGGCAAGCCCGATTTCATCAGATATTGGAAGCTAATCAGGGTTGACCCTGGCAAGTATTTGGATGAGAGACCCCCAGAGAATACCAGGGCCATGAGGCCAGAGGCAGGCTATCAAGCCACTTCTCTGAAGGTCCTCTGTGCCCCAGTAGGAGTCACCAGAGGTCACCATGACCTCCAGGCACGGGCACAAACACACACACACACACACACACAAATTAAAAGAAAGAAAAGGGTTGAAGAGGAGGTGGAGTGGCACTGCATGTGAGGAAAGGGTTTGCTTGTCAGGAAACACTGGAGGAGGCAGGTGATGGCCTAGTGGAAAGTATCTGGGTGAGGATAAGGGAAAGAAGAACAAATGGTATTGTGGCTGGAGTCTGCTACAGACTGCCTAACCAGGGTGAGGAGGTGAATGCTGCCCTCTTTTCACCTTGACAGCGTATCCAGGCAACATAACCTTGTAGTTATGGGTGACTTCAGCTTCCCTGATGTTTGCTGGGAAACAGACTCTGTTAAGTGTCCAGAGTTACACAACTTCCTGACCTGCCTGGCTGACAACTTCCTTTTTCAAATGGTGGAAGAAGCTAAGAGGAACTTGGCCATACTTGACTTATTATTAACCAACAGGCAAGAGTTGATCGATGGTGGGAAGATGGTGGCAAACTTATGGGAAAGTGACTATGCAATCCTAGAACTCCTTTTGCTGTGGAGGGGCATGTATGTTAATTTTAGTAGGGCAGACTTTAATGAACTCAGAGGCATAATGAGAGTGATCTGGGGAGGTAAACAGGGACTTGTTTCTAAGAGGCCCTGCCAGACCAACCTTGTTTTCTTCTTTGACTGGGTGACAAGCTTACTGGATTGTGGGAACACCACTGATGTTTACCTTGATTTCAGTAACGCTTTTGAAAGGGTTCCCCATGATATTCTGATGGGTAAACTGTAGGATTGAGGACTGGATTCTAGGATAGTTAGGTGGATAGGGAACTGATTGGAGAACCCCACCCAAAGAATATTTGTCAATGGCATTTCATCTTATTGGAGGAAGGTATCGAGTGGGATGACACAGGGCTAATTTCTGGACCCGGTAGTTTTCAATATTTTCATAAATGATCTGGATGAGGGAATGGAGGGACTACTCATTAAATTTGCAGATGACACCAAACTGGGAGGAGAGGCAAAAACACTGGAAGAGAAACAATTCAATGAGATCTGAACACACTAGAAGAGTGGTCAGATGTGAATAAGATGTCGTTCAACAAGGATTAGTGCAGAGTGCTACATCTGGATAACAGAAATGAGAAGCATACATACTGGATGGGGGACACACTTCTGGGTAGCAGTTTGTGTGAACAAATTCTTGGGGTACACATGAACTGTAAGCTAAAGTGACAGCCTTTCAAATACTCTAAGTGACAGCCTTTCAAATACTTCAAGAGAGTAATCATGCCCCCCCTCAACATCCTCTTCTCCAGTATGAACATTCCCAAGTTGTTATTACAGATGGAAAAATAAAGATTTTATAACATATCAAGATATGACCAGTATCTGATTGAAGGGAGGTGGGTCTGCTGCATGGCTCAGTTCTGGGCCCAGTGCTTTTAATTTTTTTTTTTTAACAATCTGGATATTGGGGTGGGGGGACTACTCATTAAATTTTCTGCTGACCCCAAATTGGGAGGAGTATGAAGATCCAAGAAGATAGAATTCAGTGAGATCTGAACACACTGAAAAAGTGGGTGGATCTGAGTAAGATGCAATTTAGCAAGGCTAAGTGCAGAATTCTACATCTGGATAATAAAAATGAAAAGTACACATACTGGAATGGGGGGGACAAACTTCTGAGTAGCTAAATATGAGCAAAGTGTGATGCAGTAGCAAAAAAGGCTAGTGTGGTCTTGAGGTGTATCAACAAAGTCATAACATCCAATATCACAAGATGTCATAATCCCCCTGTACACCGCATTGGTTAGGCTGTACCTGGAGTACAGTATACAGTTCTGGAGCCTCACTTCAAGAAGAATGTAGACAAAATGAAGTGAATGCAAAGGAGAGTGATGAAGAAGATTGGTGCCTGGAGACAAAGCCCTATAAGGAAAGGCTGAGAGACTTGGGGACATTCAGTCTGGAGAAGAGGAGGTTGGGGGGCGGGCTGATTGCTCTCGTTAAGTATTTGAAAGGCTGTCACTTAGGGGAGGGCAGGGAGCTGTTCCTGTTGGCAACAGAGAGAAGGACTTGCAATAATGAGTTTAAATAATGGGCAGAAAGATACTATTTGGATATTCGGAATTTTTAAAAACAGGAAGAGTACTTTAGCAGTGGAATTGGCTGCCTAGGGAGGTGTTGAGCTCCCGTTAAGTGGCAGTCTTCAAGCAGTGGTTGGACGAAAATTTGTCAGGGATGCTTTAGACTAATTCTGCATAGAGCAAGGGGTTAGACTAGATGGCCTTTGGGACACTTTCAAACTCTACAGTTCTATGAAAAGGAACCAGCTGAGTGTGGTGTGCCATTCCGGAACTCTCTCTATTTTTGTCATCCAAAAGCCTGATTGGCTGTTGGCCCATCCCTAAGATGTTTGTAAACCAGTATCTGGTATCCCTTATAGAACTCTGTTATGCTCCCAAGACCATGGGCACACACCTGGTGGCTATTTCCTTCTTTAGCAGAGCCAACTTTAATGATCCCTGCATCTCCTACAGGACCAGATGGGCACTTGAAGGCTGGTGCCACCATAGGCCCAGCAGGCCAGAGCACAAGTACCCTCTAAAGGTATGAGCTATTGTGCCACCTCTGCCGGGTTCTGGGCTCTAAATGCCATTCTCCATATGAAGCAAAGTTTTTCAAAGTGGTCTTTTGCTTAGCCTCTTATGATCCATGTATGTTTAGTCACTGATTTTTCTTGTATACTGTTCTTCCTTTTCTCTTGTGTTTTGCTTAATGGAAAGTAAAATGTTCAAAAAACCTCTGATATGATAGTAAGATTGCTGAATACATAATTTTTTCTGTTTCTGCTCAGTTAAGGTTTCTGTAATGGTGTCAGATTCTCAGAAAGTTCAGGAGCAGTTATTGGCCTGATACCTACAAGCAGTTATGTGAAAGAAAGCTTTGAAGCTACAGCTGTGTTTCCAATTTACTGGAATGGCTGATTACTATCAGTTTCCACAGGCTGATAATTCCTTGCAATGTATGCCTCTGTTTCTCCAGCTTTGGTTCTCCTGTTCATTCTTACAAATCCTAGATCCGTGGCTCAGATTCACACTTAAAGATGGAATTTGAAATGAATTATTCTACTGCTAAACCCTTAGCCTCAGTGTTAAAGTACTCCATCTCTGCAGTCTCATTTTAATATATTTCATTTTATAAATTTAGGAGATTAATTTTTAAAATCATGATTCACTAATTTGATAAGAATTCAGCAGAATATATTTGTTGTAAAAAGAATAATTCAAATCTGTTTGCAATGTTCTGTTTTTAAGGGGCTTTAATATATATTTTCCTTTTCTTTCCAGTGGTGCGCTGTGAAAACCCTGTAGTGAAGCATGGAACTCCAATAAGTGGATTAACACACACATATACATTAGGCAGCACTGTTTCATTTGAATGTGTAACTGGATACTTCATGGTTGGAAGTTATTTGATTAGATGTAATGATGACAACTTGTGGAATCCTGAAGTACCATCTTGCAGAAAGAGTAAGAATGAAAACAAATTTGATTAGCAATTTTGTTTTCTTATTCAACTGTAACAAGCTACCAAAATTTTCCTTGATATGTAATATTTTATAAAAATAACAAAGGGTTGGGTGTTAGGAGGGTCAATATAAATTTGATCAGCTGGCTGATCAAATATTGATATTAAAGTTGTAGAATATTAAGGATTGAAACAATAAAACAAGTATTCAGTTATTGTTTATATATTTAAACAATGTTTAAACACTTTCCAAGAACTGGAAAACTGTTGTCTATGCATGTAGGACATGTTTTCCACTGCTGGCTTTACTGTTAACCGTTTGTGCATAAAACTGACACTGCAGCATATTAGCATGCTAAATTTCTTAACAAAAATCAATAATAGAGCTAATTGTATGCATTATTTATTTTATTCAATTTTTTTAGTGGCCGCTCACCCAAAGGGTCTGGTGGCAACTTATAACATTAAAACCAATAAGATAAAAACAACATAAAACAAATAAGAAATATATTAACATTAAATTATTAAAATACATGGCTATTACCATACCACTATAAAACAGCCCAAACACGTAGTTACCCTCCAAAGGCCAACTTGAACAATACAGCTTTGCATACCCTACTGAAACTAAACAAGTACGGAAGGGCACAGGTGTCATCCAAGAGTGCATTCCACAGGCTAGGGACCACAACTCAGAAGGCCCTTCCCCTGGTGACAGCTAACCAAGCCATCCTAGTGTCAAGCACTTGCAAGGGGCCTGTAAATGATGACTGAAGGAATGACGATGACTGAAGGGAGTGTGAGGGGTTGTAATGGGAGAGGCAGTCCCACAGGTATATAAAACGTTTGTGTGGTCTGTTAGATTGTGAATCTACTAGTGTTGAAACATTTGTAAGTCTATTATTAATTTTTTGGTAGTTGAAATGGTCACTTTATTACTGTATATAAAATTAACATTACTAGGTCAAATGTCAAATAAAATTATAGCCAATCTTAAGACAACAGCACATTTCCAATGTGGCACTGGTACCCTCAAAGTCCATAACAACCTTACCCATTCCACAATTCTGAACTAGTTGCAGTTTCAAAGTTGCACTATGCTATATGGAAGATTGGTGCCACAGTCCCCATTGACAATTGGGAACCTGCTCTCTGGAGAGGGATGCAGATGGTGTGGTGTGTAGGGACAATACTGAGTGCTGTTAAGGGGTGGTTGAAACTGGATTATTTATTAGGGCTAGCTAGAGGGTTGATTGGTCTTGGTTTTAATACCGCTACCCATCAAAGTTAGTATTAAATTGTGTTGGATTTTTCTTACTGTTGGGGAGAGGGTGGGAGTAAAAAGAGAAGTCTGGGTAGGAGGAATTTTTTGTTTCTTGATTAGCGGTCTTTTAGTTCCATGAATTGTATTCCTCTGGTTAAACCTATTGGATGTTAATGAATTATTGTGTTAGTGAGGGTTTGGTTATAAATGTTAGGTGTGATTAGATCTGGGCTTGGAGGTTTCAGCGGGGAAGGCCATGATGGTATCAGGGATTCTGGTGGTTGGTGGGCAGGGGAGGTATGGGGGGGGGGGCAAAACTTTATAAGGGAAAGAGATGGAGATATGGCTATGCTCGGTCCCTTTCCAACCTGCATCCTATCCCAAGAGATGCTGGCAGTGGGGCTAGGATGGTTTACCCTTCTCCAACACTGATGTTGTATAATGTCAGGTCTATCAATAATAAGAGCTCAACCTTGCAGAATTATCTTACAGGCCAAAATGTAGACCTGGCATGTGTGATGGAGACCTGGGTGCTGGAGGGCGAGACAGTCATCCTGAACCATCTGGCTCCTCCAGGCTTCTCAGAACTTCATCAGTCATGTACTAATGGGAAGGGGGTGGCAATGCTAGTCCATGAGACATTTTCCTTCAGGGTGATCCCACACCAAAAACTGCTGGCATTGATTTTGTAGGCCTAGTGGGGAATGCTGAGGAAAGTTGGCTATCTGGCTGGTGTACCAACTGCCTAATGCACCAGCAGATACCTTGCCAGGCCTGCTGGATGTGGTATTGGGCTGGGCATTGGAGTACCCTAGGCTTTTAGTCTTGGGCGACTTTAATGTCCATGCCAATGATGCGGCCTCTTTGCAGGCCAAGGACCTAGTATTGTCCACAGCAGCACTGGGACTCTCCCAATTTGTATCAGCACCCACACTAGGCTGGCCACACACTGGATCTTATTTGGGGGGTGGGAATAGATGTGGATCTGATAGCTGTAGAAGCAGTGCCATGGTCAGACCACTTTGACCTGAAGGCCTAGCTAAGCACCCCAACCCCTCCCTGTTTAGATGACGAGCCAATTTATGCTCACCCACAGAGACTAATGGATCCAATTGGTTTCTAAAATGCTCTGCGGGATCTGATACCCCCGGTGATTTGTTGGATGAACTGGTGGAAGACTGGTGTAGCTGGTTCTCAGAAGCCATCAACAAAATCCCTCCCCAGCACCTTCTTCGCTATTGCACCCAACCAGCTCCCTGGTATACCTTGGAGCTGTGGAGATGAAGCAAGAGCTAAGACAGTTAGAGCGAGGGTGGCAGGGTACTTGCAATGAAGCTGCAAGAACATCTTATAGAGGGCCAGTTTGGTGTAGTGGTTAAGTGCGCAGACTCTAATCTGGGAGAACCGGGTTTGATTCCCCACTCCTCCACTTGCACCTGCTGGATGACCTTGGGCAAGGCATAGCTCTGTATCAGCTGTTCCCTCAAGGACAGCTGTCTCAGAGCTCTCTCAGCCCCACCTACCTCACAGGGTGTCTGTTGTGGGGAGGGGAAGGGAAAGGAGTTTGTAAGCCGCTCTGAGACTACAAGTGAAGGGCGGGGTATAAATCCAATTTCCTCTTCTTCTCTCTGATAGAACTTTTATGAAAGCCTATTTGATACTGGGTGGTAGGCAAAGAAGGAATTTTATGAGCCTCCATTGCATCCACTAGCTCTCGCCCAGCCCAATTATTTAGAACAATTAGATCATCAGCTTACCTACCACAAGGGAAACAAAATGATAAGGAATTGACTACTTTGTGGACAAAGTCTTGTCGCTCCGCCACACAGTTGAAACAGTATGTGAACTGGAAGCCCCTTGGCCATCTTCTGGTCCAGTGTTGGACCGATTCAGGCAACTCTTCCAGTAGGAGGTCAACAAGACCCTGGCAGCTGTGAAGCCCACCACTTGCTTCCTTGATATGTGTCTGTCTTGGCTTGTTAAAGCCTGCAGAGTATGAAATTCAGACTCCCCTAGGTAATACTATCAACAAGTCTGTAACATCAGGCACGTTCCCAGGGTGTCTGAAGGAGGCAGTGGTGAGACTACCTCTGAGAAAGCCATCCTTGGACCCTATGGTCTTTGTCACCTACCACCCAGTATTGAACCTTCTGTACCTGGGTAAGGTAGTTGAGAGGGCAGTAACTGAACAGCTCCAGGGATTCTTGGATGACTCCTCTGCCCTGGACCCATTCCAGTCTGGTTTCTGCCCTGGTTATGGGATGAAGACAGCACTGGTCTCCCTCATGGACAACTTCCAGAAGCATCTGGATCAGGGCGAATCAGCACTGCTGCTGCTGCTACTCAACCTAACAGCAGTGTTCTGACCCACTACCTCGCCAACATGGGGATATGGGGGACTGCCTTGCAGTGGCTGTCCTCCTTTCTCTATTGCTGGAGACAGAGGGTGATGCTTGGGGAGAGGGTATCTCCACGTTATTTGCTGGTATGGGGCGTCCCTCAAGGGATGATCCTCTCCCTGATTCTCTTTAACATCTATAAGTGCACCCTTGCCCAGCGAATCCAGGGGCTGGGCTGTCATCAGTACACTGATGACACTCAGCTGTATCTGTGGATGGACAGCCGGCCTGACTCCACTTCAGATATTTTGACTAGAGCTCTGGAGGCAGTGGCTGGTTGGTTGTAACAGAGCCAGCTGAAATTGAACCCAGTGAAGATGGAGATCCTGTAACTGAATTGTGGGGGGATTGGATCAGGAATCTGACTCCCAGCCCTTGATGAGGCATCATTGATGCCAACCCCAATGGTGAGGAGTCTAGGGGTGATTCTGGATGCCTCCTTTTCTATGGAGGCCCAGTTCACCAATGTTGCTAGGTCAGCCTTTTACCATCTTCAGCTGGTCTTACCATCTTCATGCAATGGTCACTTCCAGGTTAGATTACTGCAACTCGCTCTATGCGGGCCTACCCTTGAGCCTGACCTGGAAATTTCAGCTGGTACAAAATGCAGTGGCGCGCCTGATGACTGGGACGTCTGTGAGGAAGCACATTCAGCCAGTGCTGCGCCAATCACATTGGTTGCCAGTTGAGTACCGGATCAGATTCAAGGTTATGGTACTGACGTTTAAGGCCCTATGTGGTCAGGGACCAGCATATCTACAGGACTGTCTCTCCCTGTATGTGCCCCGAAGACCTTTGTGCTCTTTTGAGCAGCACCGCCTTGTTGTCCCTGGACCGAAGGACGTCCGCCTTGCCTCAGCCGCCTTGAGCAGCACCGCCTTTTCAGCCCTAGCCCCTGCCTGGTGGCACATGCTCCCAGTTGAGATCAGGGCCCTGTGGGATTTATTACAATTCTGCAGGGCCTGCAAAACAAAGCTGTTCCACCAGGCTTTTGGCTGACATCAGATGTCCAAATAACACCAGCCTTCCCTACTCAATCTGCTTAATCTATTAATTTGTTTCAACTGCCTTAAGGCACTGCCTATACCAACTGGGTGCCAGTATCAGCCAACCCTGGTTACTCTGAGATAAATGTGGCACCTCACCTGACATTGTTTCAGGATTGCAATGTAGTTAGAAATTTTAAGCTGCCATCAGGCATTAACTTAATGTATTTTATCTTGATGAAATTGTATGATATTTTTATGAACTATTATTTATTGTTTTACTATGTGTTGTAAGGCGCCCTGAGTCTGCCTGCAGAGTAGATTGGGATACAAATAGAATAAAATAAATAAATACATAAATACTGTTTTGACCCCTGTAACCAGTTCAGTGACTCTGACTTGAAGTCCTCAAGGGAAGATCCCAAGCATCCAAGGACAGTGGCTTAAGACCAGAGGGTGCAGCCCTGCAGATGCATCTGCTGGCAATGTGCTAGCAGTGCCAAAGGCCACCAAACAAAGCCTGCAACAGAAACTTTGCCACTGCCCCAAGATACTTTCTGGGCCTCCACTGACCAGGCCCTCAGGATCCAATCCTACTCTGCAGCAATGGCAGCAGGCCCAGGCAGCACAAAGTTGGCAGCCCAGCTGCATAACACCCACCTACATAACTACAGTAGGTTATCTTTTATTGCTGCTACATTACCCTAAAAGACATTGAGAAGATGGATAAAAATGATAAAAGGATTGTGTTGGAAATGTAAGGAGATAGATGTTTCTTTTTACCAGATGTGGTGGTCTTGTAAAAGAACTAGCAAATATTGGAAAGAAATACATATTGAGCCAAGGCCAATGGCTGAAGAGGATCAGAGGGCACAGCCCTGCAGATGCACCTGCTGACTATTTACCAGCAACATCAAAGGCCATCTGCCAGATCCTGCAAAAAGTTCTGCTCTCAGTGCACTGGCCATAACCACCAAAAGGCCATCTCTCAGAAAGAGGTCACCAACACTCTGGGGTGGTCCCCTTTTTTGTATGCTATGGACTGGAACCTCTGGCAGTATGACTCAGGGGCAAAGTTTCTTCTAAGGTGTGCTAGGGCGCGGTAGCGCAGAGATTTCCAGACGTCAGTGCAGGGATTTTCTTCCCAGCACAGACCTGTACAATGGTCAGTCCTGCCCTCCCCCTCCCCCCCAGCCAGCATCTTAAGAAGAAGAAGAGTTGGCTGGTCTGCAGGCACTGTAAAGGGCAGTGCTGTTGCACACTCCCAACAGCAAAGCCCTACCCCACTGCCATCCTTGAAGATAGCAGCTGGTAAGTTGTAACCTCCATGGTCTTGGGACGGCAATGTGGCCCGGTGCTCCTCTGTGGGCCTCCCACCTTTGGAAGTCTTGCTGTGGGCCCAGGCCATGCTCTAGAGCCTTTAGGGGGAGCTTTGGGCCCCTCTCTGGGAAGGTTGGGGCTGGCCTGGTGGGCTTGTAGCATGGGCTGGGGTTTTTCCCCAGGCCCAGGCTGTGCTGTGGTGCTTTCAGGGGGCACTGTGGACCCCTCTCTGGGATGGTCCAGGTTGGTGAAGCTGGCCTTCTGAAGCTCCCAGAGAGGCTTGTGGGGTAGGGTGGGGTTTTTCCCTGGGCCCAGGCCATGCTTCGGAGCTTGGGGGGGCTGTGGGCCCCTCTCTGGGAAAGTGGGGGGGGGGAGCAGAGCTGGTCTTGCAAGCTGTCCCTAAAAAGGAGATGCTCCACCAGCCTGAGGAATCCATTGCATGTCCCCTCTCTCTGCTCCCGTGGGAAGTTCCAGAATCTCCTTACCCTCCTCTGTGGCAGGGACTGGAAAAGAGGCACACAGACACAGGGTTTTTTTCTAGAAATCCCAGGAGATAGAACAACAACAACAACAAAAAGCATATAGAAAAAATAGCCATCCTCTTTGGAAATAAAACAATGACATTTTCCCCTCCTTTGCTACCGGCAGCGGGGCTTCTGAGTTTGGGGAAGGCTTTAAAAACAAGCCTGTGTCTTGATCTCTGTCTGCAAAAAGCAGTCTATAGCTGGGAAGCAGTGACCAGCATGAAAGAAAATCCCCCCTTTCCCCTCTCCTTTGCTCCAGGCTTCTGAGACAGGGCATGGAAACAAAACAAATGTTTTCCCTTACCCCTCCATTGGAGCTTTAGAGCTCTAGAGTTTGAAAACAGAGCAAAACAAATATCTCTCCCTCCCAGCTCCAGAGGAAGCATTTTTAAACACATGCAAAGATCTATGACTGCTAGTGCCTTTTATTGATGGATCACTGAGTCATACTGGGTCTACAGATGCTTGTGTAGGTGTACAATGACGAACCATTTGGTTTGAGCTTTTTTGATCTACCAGGACAAGTTGGAGCAAATGATAAATTTTGATATTGTATTGCTATACAGACAATGAATGATACCATTTGCTTTGCAGTCTGTAAGTGAAATTGACCAGTGCTTAGCATTTGCTCAGGGTGCCCTTTCATAGTGTTGTTTATCCCTTTGATGCTCCAGCAAGATCTTTCTTGGTCATGGGGCCAATTTCCTGGCATGGCCCTCTGGAGAAGGTTCAGCAGATATCCTCCTTAAATATTTTCAGGATTATGTGCAAGGCTATCTTCTTACAGTGTGAACACAAAGAAATTAACTGTGTGTGGCATCAATACCAATTTCAAAAATCAATAACAATTTCAAAAATCAATAAATATCAATAATTAACAAATAATTAATTTATAGACAAATAAATAAACCATTTATACCATTTCCAAATCCTAAGCAAAATTATTTATACAATACACAATTAATAATCAAGGCATAAATGATTTAACCTAAGTTCTGTATATGGCTCACAAAGTCTAAAACACTCCAAAGTGCTCAGTCCCTCCTAATGAGCAGTATGCTTCACAGTGTAAAGGGGGAAATGTAGGCTCACTCACAACTTTAAGGCTAGTAGATCTTTCCGCTCACGAGGTAGAATTTCTGCTCACAAGACAACATAGCTCAGAGGGAACATTGCTTAAGGGTTATCTTATACCAATCTAGCACAGCCTCTTTTAGCTTCACATAATTAGCCCCTTTGGCTTTTGGGAGTGCATTCAGGGCAGCCCAGGCCTCCCCCACCAGGTTGGGCCTTATAACAAAAGCCCACTGTCAGGCCACTGCTCAGTAGTCCACTCAAACACTCAGTAGTCCACTCAAACACAGTAGTCCACTCAAACAAGCGTCAACATTGTCGTCAGGTTCTAGTTTGGTAAGATGGAAGGGTGTTGCCTCACCAGTGGTGCCGGGCATCCCTGAAAGCCCTACTTCAGTTGCTGTTCCTTGACCTCCCCACAAAACTTGGCACAAGTCTGACTTCCGGTTTCAGTGACCTCAATGGTGGGCGCATCCATGGAGAGCTCCGGGAGATGTGACCCAAGCCCAGCGACTGGGAGGGGTGCCAACTGGACTTCACCCCCCCGGAGCCCTTGTAGGGGGCTCCCAGCCTGAGGCAAGAGGAAAACCTCTCCCAAGGTGGTGACCAATGGGTCGAGGTTCTCCTTTGCCTCCATAGGTCCTGCCACCATGGTACCTGATGGCAAAAAGAGGCACACACCAGACAGCTGCAGGGACAGATGCTGAAGCAAACATAGAAAAGGTACTTACCCGGAGATGCATGGCACCTAAAGTCAAGATTTGTAAGTGCCCAGCTTGATTCTCCAATCTTAATTTAAAGTGAAGACTAGGGGTTTAAATGCCCCCCCTCTTTAAATTGGACAATTCTTTAATCTGGTCTCGGGACTCTATCTCTTTAAATGACTGAACTTTGAGCAAGTGATCGCAAGTTGTCTAGCAGCCTTAGCTAAAGCAGACTTTCTTGAAACTTTTTACAACTTTCTGAAATTGTAAACAAACAACACTGACTGGACAGGGAGAGAATATGGCAACAAGACCAAAGCCTTCCCCAAAGACTGCATCAGCACTTCCGGCAGCTAAGTCTGATGAAAGCACTGATCTGTCTTCTGTGCTAGCTACAGCATTGCGCCCTCTGATGGAACAGCTGACTACTGTGAATTCTAAACTGGATAGTTTACAAAAGTAGATTACTGATGCCAATACTAGATCTGAACAAACAGCAAAAGAAATGGAAAAAGTCAAAGCCAAGACAGAAACTATTAAATTAAGACTGGATGTGGTAGAAAAAGAGAGGTCCTCATATAAGGATCACCTTTTGAGGCTGCAGATGGAAAGGTCAACATTTTTTTAAGATTTCAAGGTGTCCCAGAACCGAAAGGAGATAATCTCAAACAACTCTTAAGTGAAGCATTGGTTCCAATGACAGGTCTACAGGCTGATCTATTAAAAAGCAATATGGATATGGTCTACAGGACCTATCCTGAACTTCTAAAGAAAAAGAACCTGCCAGGAGAGATTTTGGTGAGATTCTCCAAGAAATCTACCAGAGATGTGGTGCTCAAGGCCACCAACAGGACATCCTTGAAGATCGAAGGTGAAGAAATTAAAGTCTTAAAAGACATTCCATTTGAAATCAGGAAGAAGAGGAAACCCTACAAAAGTTTAACCACTTTTTTGCAAGCAAGATCTATCATGTACAGATGGATGACACCTGAAGGCCTGACATTTAGCTTCAAAGATAAGCAAAAAAATTGACTCTGTTGTAAAGGCAAAGAAATTCCTGGAACATTATTCGGAAAGAAAAGAAAAGATATCCACAGAGGAAGAACTGGAACGACAAGAAAGCATATATGGACTAGAAAGTTCTGATTCCTCAGCAAGCAGCAAATCTGAGGGGGAAGACTCTGATGCAGAAAAAGGAGCAGCAGCTCCAAGACCCCAGAAAGTCAAACAAGACTTTGTTAAAAAAAAGCAGAAAGAAAAAAGATAATAACTATTGTTATTTTTAAAGTTTGTTTTCTGGCTTTGTATTCACTTGTCTTAAACACAGTTATTTACTTTAAATGTTTAGGGTTGATAGCTAAGAATAAGCTAAGGATTCCTTGATATAGTAATTATTTTCATGAAAATATCTGAAGCAATAGTATTTTATATATGGTAAAACCCTGGTCTCTGTATATCTTAGAAATAGTTTAGTCTTTTTAATTTAGTGTTTTTGTAGTTTTGTAGAAAATAAAATTTAAAAAAATTCCCCCCAAAAAAACCTTGGCACAAGTCCCTCACTGGAGCTGTCTGGTTTCTTGCTATTGTACCATCACATCCCATAACAAACAAGCCTTTTGCTCTGCCAGCCACTGCCTGAATTGAGTGAAATCCATGCCTCCAGTCAGGGACTCATACTCCTCTTCTGACCTGTTCCCTGATGACTACTTGGAATTTGCTGGGAGCTCAGTTGACAAGGGCTGGGCCTAATTCTACCTGGGTGGGGTTGGCAGCTGGGGAACAGGCTTCTTCAAGGTGAGGTTACTACCTGTGTTCACCACTGTAGAAGCTTCCTTTCACTCTGCTGGGGTACCCCATCTTCTCTTGTCAAACCTTATCCTCCCTTTGTTTCAGCCAGCCTCAGAAACATGTTGGAAGGCAACTGAGGTGAGAGACCCTTGTGTTGCCCTTCCATGCCTCTGTATTGCAGCACTGTTCTCCGGTGGTCCAAAAGTGGGGCAGTCCTTTGGACTCTTTTACTCCTGGGAAGCTCCTCCCTCTTCTGAAGGCAGGGCCAGCAGACTTTTCAGGCATGGAGGGGGAGGGGCTTGTCCCCTGGAACCCAGTCTCTCTGGCCCTGCCTTCTGAGCAGGACATGGTAGACCATGGTCCTTGAAAGCACAGAAAATAAAGTTGAAGAAAGAAGGCACAGGAGATCTGAGAAGGAAAGTAACAGGTAGCTATTCAGCTTCCCTGTCTGCTCAACCCCTCTATCATTTCTTCTCCTCCACGTATGAGCCGCGGAGAGACAAGCAGCTTCCTACAAGGCACTGACAAACCTGGGCAACCCCCAGGGAATCGTGGCGCCGCTGAGACCCCTGCTGCGCCGCTGGTCTTGAAGGAGGACCAGTGCAACACATCTCCGCTCTCTTCCTCAGGAAGCTTTGGAGACAAGCGGAGGGGTTTCCAGTGACAGCGTGGCAAGCATGTCAACAAACAAGCAGCCATGATTGTTTGTTGGCAGTCGGCTCCCTATCCCGGTGTCAGTGTGGGAGACCGATCGAAGCACCTGGCCACAGTGCAGTAAGCGGGAGTAATCCCACCGGGGTTTTACTTTCTCCGAGTCTGTCTCCCTCCCCTTCAATGTGTTGGCCAGCAAGGCACTTTTATTGCTCTTATGGATTTTGATATTCATAAGCTTGAACTTGGGTTGCTAGTATTGGAAGGGCCATGTGCATTCTCCATTATAGGGGAAAGCTCCAGCCCATGCCAGGAGGCTGACACCCTAGAGAGTTCACCTAAAGACAGACAAAGACTCCTTCTGCCATGAGGTTTCTTTCTGTCACACCACGCTGGTCAACCCCTGCCCCCTCCAACATACCTAAATGGATTGTGCTAACGTGGTTACCTAGCAACTGATGGTCGGGCCATCACCCAGTCAGCCAGAGCCATTAACTAACAATAGAAGTGGCCCCGGTGAGTCATCGGGCCTTGCCCAAGGTGTGTTCCTGGTGAGATCATAGTTTCTGCAATATTGTCCACTCCCCGGCCCTCCTCCTTTTTGTTCACCTTTAACCTATTGTTGGGTCAGAAAGGGACGGACCGCCTAGTAGGTGTGTTAGTGGGATGTGGTTAGCGCTGACTGCCCCCAAGACCACCTAATAAAAGACCTTGCACAGAGTCAATCGCTCTCTTGAGCCATCGTCCCCTATCTGCTTTACTACCCCTTATGCCTAGCTTGCTATATCCATACCCTTGCCTCCATCTTTAAATCTCTGGATTTGCAAACAGAGAGAACCACGTGGTCTCGCAGGTTCGAGCCTCATGTCCCATATTTTTTTATATTTTCGTTCCCACCCAATTCTTCCTTCGGTCGGACAACTCATCTCTAGAAAGGTAACGTATTGCTTCCCCCTCATCAAAATCCTGCTCATGCAAACGTGCTATTTTCTGTCTGTGTTTCTTAGGCCTGTGTGAGTGTGTGTGTGATTACGATTTCGTGTGCTTGAAATACATATTTTCAGTAAAGCCCATTTAAACTGAACAACAGCCTCACTGCCTATTTACTGGGAACTCCCGGAAGGGGTGGGACCTTGGTATAGTTGGCAAAAACCCGTGTATTTCGCCAATTGCTAAACTTAAATTAAAGCAATTCGGCTAACAAATGGGTAGGGCAGGAAGAAATCGGAGTGGTGGCTGGGGTTTCTGCTGCGCACTGGGGAAAGGAGGGAGCCATGGAATAGCAGCATCCTGAAGGAACTGAAGGATGAGTTGAAAAAGATAGCTGTCACCACAACTTTTGCTGCAGATGCGATGCTGGATGCAGTACAACAGTCTGCAAGGAGCATGGCATGCAGTGTTACAGCATAACGGAATACTTGGCTTAGAAGCTGGGATGTGAGTCCTTCATTACTTTACTTTTTCCCCACTATAGAGAACAATGGAGGGAAAGGGGGCAACCTGTTCGGGGCCCATAGAATTGGACCCCCTGGTCCAATCTTCTTGAAACTTGGTGGGTATTTCGAGGAGAGGCCGCAGCATACCATAATCCTAGGTATAATAATAATTTTTAGTGTGTTTACTTTCCCCATAGAGACAAGTTTAAAGTTGCCCATATGTCTAAATCCAAAGATATATCAGCAATTATCCTGTTAAAATTTAGCATAATCATATGCATAATATTTCTAGGGATCAGTATTCCAAGACAGGTAATAACATCTGGGTACCACCAAAAATGTCCATAGGCAAATATGCTCTGTGATATATTGTCTTCCAGTGGCATCAACTCAGATTTTGCCAAATTAATTGAATATCCAAACAAGTGTCCAAAGATATTAATCATATTAATTAAGGCAGGAATGGAAGACTTAGGTTCCTACATAAATAATAAAAGATCATGTGCATAAGGAATAATGTTAAATTCTAAAAAGTTATGTACAAACCCATGAATATTATTATTTTGTCTAATGGCACAAGCCAGAGGTGCCAAGCATAAATCAAAAATAAGGGGGGGGGGACAACCCTGTCTAGTATCCCTCTCAAGGGAGAATGACATGGAAATGTGCTATTAGTCAGCACCCTGGATCTAGGAGATGATTAACTAATTCTAATTCACTTCAGACATTCACAAGAAAAACCAAATTTAGTCAATGTAGCAAAGATAAATTTCCAGTGTATTTTGTCAAAAGCTTTTTCAGCATCAAGTGAGAGAAAGAGACTAGATCAGACTCGCTGGCTTGGAGGGTGGAGTCTATGTCATTGTACCTGTCTGAGGTCCCACCCCTCCTCAAACCTCACCATCTCCAGGCTCCATCCCTCAGATCTCCAGAAATTTTCCACCTGGAGTTGGCAAACCTATCTCCTTCCCAGCCAATCATCAATCTCACTCTTCAACTTTCCATCTCCCCCCATCAAGCCTCCACTGTACTCTGAAGCCCTGACTGCTGTGTCACATTGGCTGTCATAGGGGGTCCATTTCAGCAGGGTATAAGGACACAGAGTCTGCCATTTTCTCCAGGGAAACAGATCTCTGCCATCTGGAGAGCACTTGTAATTCTGAGTGATCTCCAGCCCTCACCTGGAGCCTGGCAACCATAGTTCCCCTGCAGCAAAAGTAGTCTTTCTGTGCAATGGGGACCAAAGCAGCTTACATCATTCTCTTCTCCCTTTTGACTTGCACAACAACCCTGTGAGGTAGGTTAGGCTTAAAGTCTGTGACTGGCCCAAAATCACCCACTCAGCAAGAACCTGGGTCTAGCAGATCCTGCTCTGAATTGCTGCCTGCTACGCCTATGGTACCCAACCTCCAGGTGGAGCCTGAAGATCACCAGGTATTACAATTAAACTCCAGACAACAGATCTCCCTCCCCCCCCCCAAAGAAAATGACTGCTTTGGAGGATGGCCTCTATGGCATTCTGTTCAGCTGGCCCCCATGAGTTTTCTCCCAAAGGCCAACATAGATGTGGAAAGGGGCTTTCAGAGAAGCAAGCTTGGTTGCCTAGCAACAGGCACTGAGGAGAAAGTTGCCAGCTCTCATTAGGGAAATACCTGGAGATTTGGGGGCTGGATCCTGTGGAGGGCAGCATTTGGGGGGGGGGGATGGAAGGACTCAGCAGGGTATAATGCCATAGTGTCTACCCTCCAAAGCAGCCATTTTCTCCAGGAGAACTGATCTCTGTCATCTGGAGATCAATTGTAACAGCGGGAGATCTCTAGGTCCCACCTGGAGATTGGCAACCCTATGGGGGATGTCAGCCACACAGCAGGGAATTGAAGAGAATGGTTTGATGAGTCGGCTATGTGAGTCGTTTTATAATGTTGTGTATTTATGCTTTTAAATTGTAAACCACTTTGGTGGTATGTTATGTTGTGAGCTGCCTTGAGCCAGTTCGCTGGAAAGGCGGGATAAAAATGCAAAAATAAATAAATAAATAAAAATAAATTGATGGTCGCTGGCCCACCTCATTAGCCAGCCAACCATGGTGGAGCTAAGCAGAAGAGAGAGCCGTTTTCAGTTTATTCTGACAGGAAATTGGCCATGCTGTCAGTGGGCGAGGGAGGGGGTTATGCTGAAAGTCCATTGTCTTTTCACTGACAGAAGCAGGCCACTGAGGAGACAATTAGACCCACCTGGCAGTGGGCGAAGGAGAAGAGTGGACCCAGCACCCAGTCCTTCCCCTTCACCTGCTCCCTCCAGACTGAGGCTGAGACACTGGCCGGTGGCTCTGTGGGCAGGACTGAGGCAAAGCAGCAAGGGAATGCAGCCAGTGGCCAGGGACCCCTTTTGAGTGGCAGTTCTTGCAGCCAACTGATTTTGGTGCCCCATGGAATCTTGCCGCTTGAAAACAGCTTTATATATAAGGAGAGATACTTATACTTACATTGCTCCCAGGAATGTGTACTTAAGACTTCAGCCTTCATTTCATATGTAGGGATGGGATGAACTTCAGTTCAGTTAGTGGCTGAACCACGAACTGAAACACAAACCCATATGAACCCATTTAAAGTTTAAACCCCTACTTTCTGCTCCCCACAGCTTTTTGCAGGGAGCAGAAAGCAGGGGTTTCCAATCAGTTGAGCATGGGGACTGCTGCTCAGCTGTTTGGTTAAAATGTCTCCAAGCCATTTAAACCTTGCTTTCTACTCCCCATGGCTTTTTGCAGGGACCAGAGCCATTTAAACCAAACAGCTGAGCTGAGCTGAGCCATTTAAACCAAACAGCTCAACTGTTTTTCGTGAGCACAGAAAGCAGTGGTTTACCCATTTTCTGCTCTTCACAAACTGCCACAAACTGTACCAAGATTCGTGGAAGTTCGTTGTAGCTCTTCAGTTCATGAACATCACTTTGGGAACCACGAACCTGCCAAAATTTGTGACAAATTTTAGTTTGTCATCTGGTATCATTCATATATGATAATCCTTGCTTTTGCAGAAGGTGAAATATGTCATTTTGTTTTCTGGCTCTGGTAGATACTGTCTTGAAAATATGAAATTTCTCTAGGATGATCTGGTGGTATTACGTGAATTCAGACTCTTTGGTCAAATAATATACAAAAACTAATGAAAAGCATTACGTGTCACAGCTTGCAAGGTGCTGCTATAATCTTTCCAACTGTGTTTTGGACAAGAAATTTGTACTGGCATTACCACTGACACCAATATTTATTACTCTTTACACTAACCTTTAGATAAGGAAGCTATTTCACATATGTGGTGTTGCACAAATTTCCTGGATTTTGTTGTGGTGAGGGAACTGAGGAAGAAGGTGTTTGCTCTATCTACCCCTATTCTATCCAGTACAGTATACACCAGCTAGCTGATGAGGGAAATGCAATTGTGTTGTGCTTTTGTCTCAAAGCCCTGAATTTCCCCCCACCCCACATTCAACCCTAAATCAACACAGTTCTAAATGCAGACTTGTAAGTAAATCCACAGCCTAGAAACAGTTTTACTAACTTGCCCACACAGACCTCCATTAGTCATTTGTGATCTTAATGAAACAGAAAAGAACTCTTAAGAGTTCTTAACCATTATCATAACTCTCATAAGGCTTTTTCTTACTTGCCACAGGTGACCAGTTAAGTGGCTTTTTATAAGGTAGTATAAATGTACGATAGAAACCTTTTGGATGTTATAGTCACACATACTGGGACTCCAACGACCATACATAGATCTTCCCAATGCACATAGTTGCCAAGTTGTATGAACAGGAGTGATACATATATTTACACTGTATGTACAGCTATGTTATGCGTGAACAAACCACTTGATTTTTCATGATTTACATTCACACATATTGACACTACACTACACAAATGGTAAATATGCATTGCCCCTGTTCACCAATATGGTGACTATTATCAGAAGGATTGTGGAAAGTATGCACTCCTGATACGTAGTGTTGGTAGGCTTCCAATATCTACAGTTATAATGTCTGAAAAGGACTTAGAAGACAGAGAACACAGCTTTGTTTCAGTTGTCATGAATGAAGAGTCTATGTAAGTTGGCAATGAATTAATTAGTAGTAAACTTCTGTGCCTTCCAAATTATATGAGCCTCTGGCAATGTCATTAACTACACAATACTGTCCATATAATATTAGCCTTGTTTTCATTTTTACTATGTTGGGTGTCTCCCCCCCCCCCCTTTATTACAGTTGCTCCAGATTTATGTGGTGCCCCATTAATTCCAAGTGGTAGCGTGTATCCATTGCACAATCAATATAAACCTGGAGCAGAAGTGGTTGTACTGTGCAATCCACAGCAGTGTTTTCCTGATGAAACAATAGAAATGAGTACTGTGTGCCAAGGTTACAATTTCTGGGAGCCTCCTGTCCCACCTTGCTTCTGTAAGTATAAATAAGCTCTGAAATATCCACACCCATAGATCAGGTATCTGTAAATGTTTACTGGTCATTCATAATGTGAAAAGGCAAAGGGAACTGTAAGCAGGATGCAATCCAGTCCTGCCATTTCTTCCCTAACATTATTTTGCAAAATAAATGGCCAGACAAAAGGAGCCCAATAATTTAGTTCTTTGCTATTTAAAGTAATCGACTAATTAAATGTCAAGTCAATAGGTGACCTAAATGGCCACACATAACCACTAAAACAGTAGTTTCCAAAAAGCACAAAGATGATTTTGGGGACACTGTGGGTATAAAACTGCTGCCAAGGTGAGTACAAGGCTGTTAGGATAGTTGTTGCTAGTTATATCTGGGCAATGGCTTCAAAGGCTACTGGAACTCTCCACTCAACAAAATTATTTTGGTTAGGACAGTGTTGTACCTCTGAGCATTCAA
Organism: Lepidodactylus listeri; assembly: GCA_029233225.1. Lineage (NCBI taxonomy): Eukaryota > Metazoa > Chordata > Lepidosauria > Squamata > Gekkonidae > Lepidodactylus > Lepidodactylus listeri. The sequence goes on along the minus strand of JARCFY010000002.1, from coordinate 63,706,333 downwards.
ATTGTAAGACTAGCTAAGGATGTAAGTGTGGGAAGTCGAGCTTGCTGTGGTATTGGCCTCCCTATGTTGTAGTTTTCTCCTTCTGTTTCAGCTGTGTGTAGGTTGATAATCTAAGGTGTGGATTGTTCAAACTCTCAGAAATATCTAGACATCAATATCTTTAAAAGAGCAAGATCTTCGTGGTCTCTGTGTATCACACCTCTGGGATATAGTGCACCTGTGCCGACCCTGATCTAAAGTGGAAAGGATTTTTGCGCCCTCTCCCCGGTCGCGTGCAGAGCTCCAGTGTGCATGACCAAGGGAGGGGCAGGACAATCCCACCAGTTCTTTTCTGACCACCGCGCTGGTAGGACCCTCCTCGCTTTGGTAAGTATTTTCTTCTTCTTCTCCTTCTCTTATCTCCTCTTCCTACGGATTGCCTAAAAAGACTTTCTTATTGGGACAGAACTGATTTAGAATACTCTGATTTGGCAGTTTACTCCGTTCCACCCCCGGCCTATGGCCAAATGGTGGGGCTTCTTTAAACGGTGCCTAAAGTGTGTCAGCAAAATCCCGCCCCCCCCCCCCCCCGATAGACACTCGCTTTGCTCTTTATGCCTTGAGGAAGTGCACAGGGTGGACTCCTGTGCTCACTGTGCCAGGTTCTCGAAGCAGACGAGGAAGAACCGAGCCGCAAGACTCTGCGTTGTGTTATCGGAGCAGGCTCTTTCTCCAACAATGTCTTCGCAAGAGATGTCTGGACATGTTTTGCTGTCAACCCCAGCTTCGGGATTGGCAACCCCACTGCACTATCCCCGATGCTGAGCATCATCGATGTCAAAAGGTCGATGTTGAAATGACCAATGTCGACTGTCCAGTCCAAAACCCCTACTCCTGCCAAGAAGTGCAAGGAGGGCAAGGACGACAGGCAGTGCAAGCACAAGAAGCACAAGAATACCTTCTCTAAAAGTGCTTCGTCCACGCACATCGTGTTGGACACAGCCCTGGCGGGGGCTGCAGTACTTGACTCTGCAGGCCTTGGGCAGCTACAAGGTGATTCTACCTCACCTTTGCTGTGTCCTATCCACTTCACGGACTCTGATCTGGATATGGAGCTAACTGATGCCGATGCAACCCATTACTTTCTCTGGGCCTTCAGAGCACTCTGCAACTTTGGGATTGTCTTCATCGTCTTCCTCTGATGATGAAGCCCCTACCCAGGAACCCTCTCCACTGCAACAAGTGGCGGATAACCTCCCCATCCCCCCATCAAAGGATCTGAAATCATATGGGGATTTCATCAAGAGGATGGCCAATATGCTGACACTCTCCACTGTTCAGACTCCACCCACTGTGACAGACTCAGTGTTTGATATAGTCAGATGGACACTTCTACAGCCGTTGCGTTACCATTGATCTCAGTCTTACTGCAAGCTGCCAAAGCACCATGGTCTCACCCGGCTTCTACTCTTATTTCTAGCAAAAGGATTGACCACATGTACAGGGTGCAGGAATTGGGAGCTGAATTCTTATTCATTCACCCAAAACCCAACTCCATTGTCATCATACCCTTGTCTAAAGGCAAACACAGCCACTCTTCTCCTCCTGACAAGGAAGGAAAAAACCCCGACTCCTTTGGGTGCAGATTCTATTTGGCAGGGGCGTTAGGAATTAAAACTTCCAGCCTGCATGGGTAGATACCAGTACGCCCTCTGGGAGCACATGACAGAGTTTATTGCTTCCCTCCCTGAAGACATGAACCGTCAAGCCAGGAGGCTCCAGAAAGAGGGCATGAGGCTGGCTTAATGCCGCTAAATGTCATGAGTACCTCTGAGGACCTACCTCCTGCAGACCTAAGTGAGGTGGAGGATCAGCTCCTAGCTCCAGAGGAGCCTCCACCTGAACCAGATGAGGCTCAAGCAAGCACCTCCCAGGGTGTTAACCCAGCACCACCAGCAGCTGAGCCACAGCCAAGCTCGAGCCCACCTGATTCGCCTCCTCAGGTGGAACGTCTAAGGTCCCAATACTGATACTTAGCTGCTAGGAGAAAAGAGGCACGCGTGTGTGGTCGCAGATCACTCAGTCCTGAGTTTTAGAAGGAGCCGGGACCTCACTGCCAGCTGCTAACAAGCACAGGAAGTGGCTGGGTATTTAGGCACAGCACAGAGACTACCAACTTGTGCTAGCAACAAGTCATTTCGGCTAAGCTCTGCACCCGCTTGGCTTGCAATAGCTAACCTGATTCTGGACCCTCTGGCTTGTGACTCCGGCTCTGTTTGACTTCGGCTTTTGTTGACTCCTTGGACTGGTTTGCTCGTGAGTTTCCCTCTCTGACCCTGGCTTGGACTGACTCTGCTTTTGGCTTTGTGTTTTGGACTTGATAACTTGTTCCTGATTTGGCTTGACCTTGGACTGTCCTGGACTTTGGCTTGACTCCTGACCTACCGGCACCCAGCCCATGACACTTAACACAATCTGAATGTGGCAGCTAAAACACTCACATTGGCAGTCATGCTCAGATGTCATGCCTGGCTTTGCTCCATGTCCCTACCTAGTGACACTAAAGCCTTGTTGAAGATCTACCTTTTGAAGGTGAGGGGTTGTTCAGTTCCACTACAGATGCAGTCCTACAAGAACTGGACAAAAGTATCAAGACTTCACGTAATTTGGGAGTCTTCCAGCCTCCCAATCAATCAGAGTCAAAGTCCTGGAACAAATCATGGTCCCGCAGATCATCCCAAAAGTCCTCCCCGGAACCTCAATGACAGAAACCCTCCGGTTTCCAGTCACAGCCCTATGGAAACAAACAGAAGTTCAATAGTGCCTCCCAGTTGAGGGCCAAGGATTTAAAAACAGCCACAAAAAAAGGAGATAAAAGACCAGAAAGGACACCCTTGCAGATGCTAACCAGATTCTAATATAGAAGTAGATCCAGGGATGATAAAAACAAAAATGGAGCACACACAAAAAAATTAATATTATTTCTATAAATGTTAATGGTCTTTAAAAAAAATTATTGATTTTTTACTATTTCTACATCTATATCGCTAATAACTACTCTATATTACCCTATACAGAGAATACTATTTGCAATAATCAAGTTAACTAACTTTTAAAACTGAAAAGCAATATACTTTCTTGGTTAAACAATTTAAGCTTATGTTTCTGCTTCTACACATAACAAAGCTGATTGACTGGCACATACAGCGACGAGGAAAATGTCTACTATTCCATTTACATTTAGACATAGTGTACCATCATTACATATAGTTTATAACATTATTTCTTCTTTGTTCTTCTTCTTGTCTTTTTAGTCTCTTTGCTGGGCTTGGGAGCAGCAGCTCCCTTTTCCGAGTCCGATGCTTCTTCTCCACTTTCTGAGTCATCAAAGCCATACATACTTTCCTGTGATTCCAGTGAGTCGTCTGACTCTCTCTCCGCTTACTTTTTCTTGCATTTTTCCAAAAATGTTTTGGCTCGTTCTACAGAGTCAATCTTGTAATTCTTGCTTTTATAGCTGAAAGACAGTCTCTCTGGAATATTCCAACGATACATGATTGACTTAGACTGTAACCATGTAGTTATGTTCCTGTAGGCTTTTCTTCTTTTTCGAATTTCAAATGGAATGTCTTTTAGAACCTTGATTTCCTCTTCTTGGATCTTCAACGTTGCTCTGTTTGTGGCTTTTAACACCACATCCCTAGTTGATCTTTTGGAGAACCTTATCATGATCTCACCTGGCAGGTTTTTCTTTTTCAAAAAATCTGGATAGGTCCTGTAAACCAAATCCATGTCGCTTTGTAGTTGCTCCGCTTCAGTACCTGCCAGCGGTGCTAATGCATCACTCAACAATTTTTTAAGATCCTCCCCTTTTTTCTCAGGAACATTCTGCATTCTCAGGAAAAAATTTGAACATTCCATCTGAAGTTTTAAGACGTTGTCGCTTTGAAAAGCCTTTTCTTTCTCGATTTTTTGTAGTCTTGAGTCATGCTTGCTTGTTATTGCTTTTACTTCCATGAGTTCCTGTTGCAGCTTCTCAATTCTTTCTCCCGACTCTTTCATTACCTTCTGCATTGTGTCCATCTTAGCATTGAGAGCTGTCATCTGATCCACTAGAGGTCGCAGCATCAATGAGAGCATTGTGCTCATCTCTGTGGTATCTCCCTTTGCACTCGGAAATCCGCTTCCTGGCTTAGGGGAGGGTCTTTGTCTCCCTGTCATTGTTGCTGTTTCATTTTGTTTATAGTTAGATAAGAAGATCTGAAGAAGAAAGTCTCTTTTTCACACTAATGCCTTTTAAAAGCTCATTTCTTCGTGCATGCGATCCAGCCCTCCAGCATTTCAGGGCTGCTTTCAATACTGCAGAAACGCCGTGAGAAAGTCTCGGTAAGCTCCATTCGGAGAGGGGGGGAAGCACTCCACCCAATCCTTCCCAGCCGCTTTGTTATGCAAACTCTGTTTGAGACTCACGATTCACCATTGCGTATCAGGAAGTTTCATTGCTTCTCCGATTGGTATTCTCTGCTGCTTCACGGTTACGCTTGAGTAGCCCGGAGGCTTCTGCGGTGGGGGGAACCTACGGGGGTGAAGGAGGGTGCCTTGATCCCGCAGTCGCCACTGCAAGGAGAGATGTCCCTCAAGCCACCCCAGGCAGAGCCCCTTTACTAGGGTCTCTGGGGGTTCGGCACTTGTCCGAAACCCCTTCTACCCCGCCAAGAGCGGATCGCCTCTCCCGCAGAGGCAGTGAGAGGCGTCCGCCATTGAGCGTGTCTCTTCCGGAAGGAGTGTGTTAATGGTCTTAATGGACCGCAGAAAAGAAAGAAAATCTTTCATCAAGTTGCTAGAACAAAATCACATATAATATGTTTACAAGAAACTCATATTAAAAGGGATGATATTAAATACTTATTGGCTAATAAATTAGGTAAAGTCTTCATAGCATCAGATGTAAAATAAAAAAAGAGAAGTGGTTATTTGTGTCAAAGAATATTTGCACCCGCAGTTATTATATTCTTCAGAGGACGGTAGAATGGTAGCTGTAATAACAGTGAGACAAGGGATTGAGACTTTGATTGTTAGTATTTATGTACCAAATCAAAACCAAGACACTTTTTATGAAGAATTAGCCACGCTCCTACCAATAAAAGAATGTAGGAATATATGTATAATAGGTGGTTTCAATGCGGTGTTTGATCCGGTAATAAACAAGAGAAGTCAGAAAAGAACCAAAAGGCTTGGAACAATACTCCCCAAGAACTTTTTGAAACTAGTGGAAGAATATAACTTAGTGGATTCATGGAGGACTAGGAACATAGGGGAAAAAGACTTTACATAGTATTCGACAATACATTGTTCTTGGTCAAGAATAGATATGGCATGGTTAACTCTCCCAATGCCGATGGAGCTGATAGAAGCTGAAATTCTCTCTAAGAGTTTTGCGGACCATAACCCAATAATGATCTCTCTAAAAGATATACAAAAGAGAAATAGATGGAGGATGAATGTAAGATTACTAAAGGATTTAGATTTTTTGGAAAAAAACTAAGGTAGAAATTAAAGATTTTTTTAGGCGGAATATTCAATCAGACGTATCAATTAGCATAGTATGGGATATGTTCAAGGCTTTTATGAGAGGTAGAGTTATTAGGAAGCCTGGTTGAGGAAACAGAAAAGGAGGAAGTATGACCTGCTAATTACTCAAATTAAAAAAGAGGAGGATGAAATGAAAGTAAGCGCTAAACATGAAGAGTGCAAAACGAAATTAAAATGATTGCAGCATAGAATGAATTTATTGTTAGCACAAGAAATTGCTAAGAGTATAGAATATACTAAACAATACTATGTTTATTAAATTCAATGGCTTCCCTGTGTAATCTGACATGGTAATTGGATGTGTTGCCCAGCATTTCAGTATCTTGGCATAAGATCTTATGCCAAGACCTGTTTGAGTATTGCCTTTCTTCCATTTTCCCTCACCAGGATGTACTAAGTGCTCTCTTACTCAGCAATAAATGGGAAGATACAAAAGAGTGAGAGTCCAATAGCGCCTTAAAGACTAACAAAAGTTGTGACATAGTATGATAGATTACCATGAAGATAAATTACCATGAAACTCAATTGTGATTATGAAGCACAATGTAGAGCAGGCAAACCTCCCCATTTCTTTTTTTGTGGCAAGACATGACAATGTTACATGGCACCCACAATGTAACCTAGGCTAGAAACTCCTGTATTGTTCTTATTGTCCTGCCTCTGAATTTTGCCCTAGTTGTGGCATTCCTTGCAGTCTTCATTCTCTTTGTTAGCTCAACTCATATCCTGAAGCTGGAAGCCAAGGCAAATCTTGCAACACAGGGGTGATACATTCACTGTGCCATGTTCCTGTCCACAGTCTTGCTGCAACATTTTAAATCACTTGAAATTTCCAAGATGATTAAAGGTAGTCCATGGAGATATATTATAGTAATTTAACCTTAAGCGTAATTAATTGTGGCAATGCCATTCTTTTCAAAGAAGAATTCCAAGTGATGTACCAACCCAAATAAAAGATGCTTTGAACTATGGAAACCACTTGGGCATCCAAGTATACAATGATCAAAGAGTGTTCCAGATTTGTCTACTTGAAACCTTATCCAGAACTAGCTGTATGCTATCACCCTAGTTCCAAAACTTCCCTATCGTCTCCATCTTGTTTGGATTAGGCTTCAGTTTGTTGCTGAGCCTATCTCTTACACTGCAAGATGATCGGCATATCTGCTGTACCAATCTGACTGATGAAAAGAAAACAGATATGTACTGTTTTGGTTAAAAAAACCCACTATTAATCTCAGAACTTTGATTTAGGGGAGATTGCTATGATTTATGATGTAGGATCGGTTATGTTATCTTGGAAGACCTGTGTATTTATATGAAACACTTTCAGCTATGGTTGTGATGTATAGAAAATGGTTACAGTAAAGTTATATTAAAAAAGAGAATTACTTTATATTGTGCTTAATAGCTTTTTCTGTGTTTGCAGTAAGAACTTCACCAGACACTGTTAGACTGAGAATCCTTAATGGAAGAATAATTGTGAAGAAAAAAATGTATAGTCCTGGTGATAATGTTACCATTCAGTGTTATGCTGGCTATTCACTGCAAGGGCCATCTACGATTCGATACATTGGTGGGAAGAAATGGTTGCCTGAAATTCCATCTTGCACTCTAAGTATGTGAAATGGCTGAGAATACGTACTAGCATTTGCAACACAAACTGCTTTAGCTGTGCAAGAAGAATTTGTGTTTTGTTGTCAGTCCTTTTCCTCAAATTAGAGACTTATTAAACGTACTTTTGTGCTTTAAAGTGGACAAGCAATAGTTTATAGTATAGAATTTATGGTAGTAAATTCTGATTTCCTTATATAGAAAGAACACAATTTGTTGACATGAACTAAGAAAGAAAACTCAATGCTCTAGCTTTCAGCAAGCACCATTTTTGAACTAAAGAATAATCAGAAAGCAAAGTAATTTTCATTTCTGGCAGCTGTTGGCACATGTGTTGGAATCATCACCAGGATGAATGTTAAATGTTTCAAATGTTAAAAACACAGTGAACAGATCAAACTAGATATTGTATGTAACATTTTCAACAACAAAATTAATAACAAGGGAAGCTCTAGTCAAGAGGGGAGGAGCTGTTTAATTCTTTCACTGGTATCTACTATCCTACTCAAATTGATTTTGTCCTTATTTGAGTAAAAATTTAGATGGAAGAGGGAGTACTTGGTTGTGTGAGTTTGGGATGAATTTTAAGCTTGAAAGTGACTATGAGGGAAAGGACTGATTAGACACAAATTACCACTCCTCTGTTCCTTGAGCCTGCATTTGATTAATTTAAAAAAATCTAGAGAATGCTCTGTGCATTGTTTATAGTGGCTAGTTTGGCTTCAAGCATACCATTTGAAAATACATTAAGGTTTCCTATATACATTCTCTTGGGAGTAATCTTCATACAGCTATGTCGGACTTTTGAAAGTATAAGAACCAATCATATGCTGAGCTGTACAGAATCAGCTTGCAAAATAAAGGTTCTGATGGTAAAGGATTGGGTTTAGCACAAATTGCCCCTATATCCCCTTGAGTCAAGTCTTCAAGCTGGCTTTATCTCCTGTATCCAGTGAACACCAGCTGCTCCAGGATGTACTGCTACTGATACCATCCTCTCAAGAGTACCCCTTAATCTGTTTCCCTAGCTTTGGCAAATTAGACCAGTTGGAATTTGATCTTGCTGTTTGCCTAGCTAACATTACCTTTGGTGTTAGGTATGCTTTATTGAATCACGTTAACCCAGCCAGTTAGTTAAGGGATTTTAGACATAAAAGAGGAATGATGTGGCAATAGGATTGTTGTTCCTGTCCTAGGTAGGAAAGAGGAGGCACTCAATATATAGCTTTCCTCTAAAGTTGCCAACTACTTGGAGAAAAAAATGTCCTGTCCAGGGGTCAGGTTAAACAAAAGTTAAACATTTTTCCCACCATAGAGAACAATGGAGGGGATGAGACAACCTGTTTGGGGGCCCATAGAATTGGACCCCCTGGTCCAATCTTCTTGAAACTTGGTGGGTATTTCAAGGAGAGGCCCCAGCAGCTACCCTGCAAGTTTGGAGCCTCTCCCTCAAACCCCCTTTCCTCCAGCCCCTCATATACCCTATGAGTTTTTGCCATTGATTTCAATAGCCCATAGGGTATAATGGGGCTGAAACTGACATTCCCTTTCTGACACACTTCTGGTGATGTCAGGGGATGTGGCATATGCTAATGAGGTATGCTAATGAGCTCCTGCACCTCTTTTTCTACGAAAGGACCCCAGGTCCTGTCCCTTAAAAAGAGCCTTAATGGGATGGTATTTACTAGGTAATATTATTTACCTCCATTCTATGAAAAGTTTCAGCTGCCCATTTCCATGCATTAAGGCTCTATTAAAGGGACAGATCATTTTTAGAAACACACAAACTCATCTGAATCTCTCTGTCAAGTCTAGTTAGGTTCTGAAACCACCGAAACATAAGATTGTAATTTTCTTTTACCTGTAATGCCTAAGCAGCAAGCCAAGCTCACTCCTCACTGCCTTTCTTTATGTCTTGGAAATCTGAAGGGGATCATTATGGGCTCTGTTCAAAGGCACACAATCTCTAAATTCAGTGGACATGACTGTGGATATTTCTTTGGCGACCTTTGTGGAAAGTGGTTTATATAATCCTTGGGTTTATAAAATTAGATTTACAGCCTTTACTATTTAAAAAATGATTTGTATCCCAACAAATATGATTAAGGTTTGGGAATATTGAGCTATCAAGTAAACATTTTCATTTGATGTGATTCCAAACTGAACATGAAAGGAATTTTCAAATGACTTACTTTGATGAAACATAGTCCAGTATTAGAATACCACAGAGTAAATAAAATGAGTCCACCAACTGTGCTATGGAAATCAATTTAAATTGTAGTACTTCAGCTAATAATTTGCTTCTGATGAGGCTGCCTGTTTATAGAATAAGGTTTATTGTATATGGCCATTGGTCGTTACAATTTTGGCTGCCTGTTTAAATGAACAGCAGCTTATTTGATTACTATGCTTTGTCATAAACATACTTATCAGAACTCTTTTCCCATTCTTGTAGGCTTTTTCTTCATACTACTTATACTTGGTATGTAATATCTTGAAATTGGCGAACCATGAAGCTGCATTAATAAACTTCAGTATACAGTATCAATATTTTATTTAATTTCACCTGGGTTTTTGGTTGATCATAATTATTATAGAGAGCAGTTGTCAGAGCTCTAATACTACCCTTTTTTTCTGCTAAGCACCCAACTGTATGCAAAAATCTCTGCCTTCTTTGGTTATCAACCTTTTTCTCAGAATATGTATTTTTGAGTCTAAAGGCTGCACTTGATCAAAAAGTTATATATTTTTTCTTTCAGTTTGTTTGTTTGAAATGTAATGTTATTTGTCATCGAACACTCTAAGGTTCAGTTCCAAGCGATGATATCTAGAATTTGTCCATAAGATCGTTTATAGAGGCAAAGTAATTAAATTTACCTGGGGATTATCCTGAGGATTGCCAACGTCTTTGCCATAGGGACAGAGGTGAATCCAGTTGCTGTTGATCCAGTGCCATGGTCCTGAAGACCTGTTTGGGCATCCCAGCCCCCCTGCATAGGTGGTGAGCTGATTTATGCTTGCTTTCAGAGACCAATGGACCCAATTGGGTTCCAGAATGCTCTGCAGGATCCTATGCCCCCTGGCGATTTGTTGGATGTGCTAATAGATGATTGGCATAGCTGTCTTTCTGAAACCACTGACGAAATTGCTCCCCAATGCCATCTTTGCCCCTGCTCCAAACTAGCTCTTTGGTATTCTGCGGAGCTTCGGAGGATGAAATAGGAGTTTAGACAGCTAGAATGAGTTTGGCAATAGACTCATGACGAAGCTACAAGAGCATCTTATAGGATGCTATGAAATCCTATGAGTTGGCATTGAAGGCTGCAAAGAAGGAACTTTTTTGGCCTCCATTGCATCTGCTAGCTCTTGCCCAGCACAATTATTTAGGTTAATTAGGTCACTAACTTCCCTCTCTGAGGGAACCCAAAATACTAGTAACCTGACAATTAGCTGTGAGGCTTTTGCAAACTTTTTTTGCAGATAAAGTATTGTCGCTTCGCCAGGACCTGCCTACCAATATTGATACAGTGCAGGAACTGGAAGTCCCTTGTCTGTCTTCACTGTTGGACCAATTCATCTGGTGCTCACAAGCTGATGTCGACAGGATCCTGAGTGCTGTGAAGCCTACCACATGCCTCTTGGACCTGTGTCCCTCATGGCTGGTAAAAGCCAGTGGTGATGGTATACAGGCTTCCTGGTGGAGATTGTATATCTGTCCCTGAGTTCAGAGGGTCTTCCTGGGGAGATTAAAAGAGGCAGTCGTAAAGAAACCATCTTTGGAACGAACTGATCCGACCAGCTACTGCCCAGTGTCAAACTCATTGTTTGTGGGCAAAGTAGATGAGAGAGTGGCAGTGGAACAGCTCCAGGTTTTCCTTGATGACACTTCGGCCCTGGATCAAATAGCAGTTTATAGAATTACACTGTAGTTTTAAATATGGGGCAGATCATTCTTATGCTTTGTAATATATTCAAGAACATTTATAGAATCATGTTAACAATTTTCTTGATTTCAGGAACTTTTTACTAGAATAACATTTTTCTTGCTTTTCTTTAAGCAATTGTATTTATTGTATTGCTGCTGCCAATCAAAATGCTTTGCAACAAGTGTATTTCACAATAAGGGTAAGAATCCTTTTAATACCAGACTCTTTATTTTCTTTCTGTTTGTATTTCTAAGGAATGCTTTAATTATTGTCTACACAGAGTTAATCTTTGTGTAAAGGAATGTGTGTGCTATGAGTTGTTTTCAAAATAGTACAAAATGGGAGGGGTTGTGTATATGCGTGTGCCTACTACTGCATTGTTTGGGGAGCTGATACGAGCTGTGAATGGTGAATTTGCTGAGGCAAAAACACTTACAAATAAAGTAGATAGTACATTTAGGGGGGAAAACTCCTATCTTTTTGTTCAGCAAAGTTTGATGCCTTCCTCCTGTGAGGCTTCTGAATAGACAGCAACTGATCAGACCTTTGTTGAATCAAAGTTCTTTATTGTCCAGTGCTACTAACAGGTTCTCAATGTTTGTTAGAGATGCTTAATGGAATACAGACAGTGTTAATATACTCTCAGGTTTAAATTGTGCCCTGGTCCTAAGCCAATCGGAACGTGAGGGGGGACGCGGGAAAAAGAAAGGGGACCGTTGAGGTTCCCACAGCAAGGTGAGAAAGTTATAAAAGTTATAAATTCCCTTCTTGATCTGAGTGACCCACAAGTGTGAATCTAGGCATAACATTTCCAGGCACCCAGCCATAAAGAACGCCCAAGGTCTTCACAACAAGATAACATACACTGGCCAGGAAAAAGGGAGGAGGGAATGCAAGGGAGTAAAAGCCATTTGTTTCTAGATGATGCCTAAGAATGTAGGTCGCCATCTCCCGCCCAGACATTGTAACATAACCCAGAACAACCAACATACTTCAAAGTGACATTTACAGCTGTGATGAGGGAGGGGGGATAAGACAGATAACGGGTACAAGTGAGGTTCGCTACAACAAAGGGACCGAAAGCAAAATACAGAAAAGCACAGAGGCACCATTGTCAGATCCGCAGATCCTGACACCTCCATCTTAAGGAGCCTGCTGTCAACTTAAGTGGCCCTTCAGAAGGCTTCCTAGTCTGAGAAAGGCTTCAAACTTTGTTGAGCAGAGTACATTTTATTTATTTATAACATCTGTACACTACCTGCCCTTCCAGTTAGGGCCTTCAACACAGCAAACAATTAAAAAGACATTGAAACTGCTCTTTAAAAACAGTAGTAAAACCTGCAGTTAAACAAAAAGGACAGCAATGATGAAGGGGCATACACAAATAACAGTGGGGAGAGAATTCCATAATTCTGGAATTTTCTAAGGTTGTCACCCATCTAGTCTCTGATGACAGGAGCACCCAAAGCACGGTGTCTGAAAATGATCTTAATGGTTGGGTAGGTTCATATAGGAGTAGGTGGTCCTTATGGTATGCAGGTTCCAGGTTGTATAGGGCTTTAAAGGTCAATACCAGCACTCTTAATTGGGCCCAGAAGCAGACTGGAAGCCAATGCAGATGGAAAGACTGAAGTGATATGGTCCCTATGATCCACTCTAGACAACATTCTCACTGCAACACTCTGTACCAACTGTAGTTTCCAGTGCTCTTCAAGGACAGCCCAACACAGAGCACACTGTGGTAACCTAATCTAGGCATTACCAGGGCATGTACCACAGTGGCTAATTCTTTTTTTACTCAGAAAAGACTGCAGCTGGCTCACCAGCCGAAGCATGAGGAAGATACCCCAGCCACTGTCTCTTGTTTATACAACATGAAGCCCGGATCCATCAGCACCCCCTGACTGAACATACTTTTCTAGTGGGAATGCAACCCATCCAAACTATGCATCAGTCTTTTCAGCCACTAGTGTCAACTCCATCTTGCTGGGATTAAGCTTCAATTTATTGGCCCATCCCCAAACAGCCTCCAGACATATGTTCAAGACATTCACAGCCTCTTTGAGATCTACTGGAAGCAAGAGGTAGGAGCTGAGTGTCATCCAAATATTGGTGACAACCCAACCCAAATCTCTTGATGACCTCACCCAGCAGTTTCATGTAGATAGTGAAATGCACAAGGGATAAGATATAACCTTGCAGGACTCCACAGGCTAGTGGACAAGGGCTGAACAGCAATCCCCCAGCATCACCTTCTGAAACCTACCTTCCAGGTAGGACCAAAACCACCACACACAGTACCTCCCAGTCCCAACAAGTGCCAAGGAAACTGGTCACAGTGGGCTACCAAGTGGGCCACTAAGCAGTTCACCTCCTATAGCAGTCCAAATCCCAACAGGCCACTGACTGCCTGCAGCAGCTCTACTGGCCTATACTTTGTAGATGCAATAGTGGCAAAGAACTATTGCATCTTTTTATTTTTTTTAATTTAGGAGGACAGTGGGGATACATAAAAGGGAAAGAAAAAAAGGGGTTTACCTATATAATAATTGTGTTTTGGTCATGGACTCTCCTGAACATTCCACACGCTCCTAAGTCAGTTGGCTCCATGATATGTCACTCAAGCTGTCCCTATCCACTGGCTGCATTGCCTGAGTCCCACCTCCAAAATTCTAAACAGTTTGCTGTTCCTTACCACGAGGCTGTCCTCCCATACTACCCACTTGGGGCAGCAAAATGACTTGAGACAGCCCTGTCTTGTAGCTAAGCAGAAGGAAATAGACATGGCTTGCCTCCCTCTATTTTCCCCTTCCCTCTGCCGCCCCACCAGCTATAGCCGGGACACTCACCTGGAGCCTCTTTCTCGAACCTGTTGTATTTCTTCCCACAATGGGCCTTACTGCTAGTACAACATAATTGCGTTTGTCAAAGACAATCATATAGTACAAAATATATAAGACAGAAAATGTTTTCCCTTACATCCCTTTCATTATAATTTTTAAGGTATTATCTATAAAATACAATAGTTCTTATTTCTGTTGGGGTGTGATCATATCCAGCATATAAACTTAAATTTCAAACTTCATAACTAAAAATCCCTAAAACCATCAGAAAACCATTTGGATCCATCTAAGTCCCAGTATGCACTTCCAAGAGAGGGGTGACTGTCTTCAGTTCCTCCACCTTCTTTCTGCCCAGAACAAAGTACCAGATGAAAAGTGTGATCTACACAGTGATTTGGACCTCTAATTACTTGAGAGAGGCCCATGGTTTCAAGGAAACTATGCTCCTAGAACTACCAGCCTTGGGGTCCTCAACATTATTTATTTAGATTTATATCCCGCCTAGCCGGGTTACTGGCTCAAGGCGGCTCACAACAATCTAGACAGCTCACAACATTATCACTACAACCACCTCAGCCAGCTTAGGTAGGGAGGTGGTTAGGCAGCAGGGTGGGTGGTATACCAACAGAATCCGAATCCTGTCTCACAATCCTAACAGGTTCACATTCTTCAAACCAGCAGAGTCCTGGACAGGGCATTACACTGACTCCCAGTAAACTACAGTGACACTACCTCCCTCCCTGCCAAGCCAAGGTTAATATATCACCAAGTATCACCAAGCAGGTGCAGAAGAGGGTGATGAAGACATTCATGGGCTACAAGGAAAGGCTGAGGGACTTGGGAGTGTTCATACTGGAGAAGAGGATGTTGAGGGGGGACATAATTACTCTCTTGAAGTATTTGAAAGGCTGTCACTTAGAGGAGGGCGGTCACACTGATTGCCCATATTTAGCTAACAGTCCATGTGTACCCCAAGAACTTGTTCACACACACTGCTATCCAGAAGTGTGTCCCCCATCCAGTATGCATGCTTCTCATTTTTGTTATCCATATGTAGCACAGTGCACTTATCCTTGTTGAACTTCATCTTATTCACATTTGAACACTTTTCCAGTGTGTTCAGGTTTTTTTGAATTGTATGTCTTCCAGTATTTTTGCCACTTCTCCCAGTTTGTTGTCAGCTGCTAATTTAATGAGTAGTCCCTCCACTCCCTCATCCAGATCATTTATGAAAATATTGAAAAGTACTGGGCCCAAAACCGAGCCCTGTGTCACCCCACTTGATACCTCCCTCCAATAAGATAAAATGCCATTGACAACTACTCTTTGGGTGTGGGTCTCCAACCAGTTCCCTATCCACCTAACTATTCTAGAATCCAGCCCTCAGTCCTTCAGTTTATCCATCAGAACATCATGGGGAACCCAGTCAAAAGTTTTACTGAAATCCAGGTAAACAACATCATTGGTGTTCCCACAATCCAGTAAGCTCGTCACTCAATCAAAGAAGAAAACGAGGTTGGTCTGGCAGGGCCTGTTAGGGACAAGTCCATGTTGACTTCCCTAGATCACCTAGTTGTCTGTCAGATAGATGCCTGCAGATTGCCCCCTTAAAATCTGCTCCAGTATCTTTCCTGGGATAGAAGTCAGACTGAGTGGCTCATAAATTCCTTTCCTCCCTTTTCTGAAGATGACTGGGATAACATTTCCCTTTCTCCAGTCCTGTGACACATTTTTTGTCCTCCAGGAGGTCTTGAAGATGATGTTCAAAGGCTCAGCAAACTCTCTAGTAAGTTCTTTGAGCACTCTTTGGTGTACACCATATGGTTGGGGGATTTGTACTCATCCAATGCAGCCAGGTGCCTCTCAAACTACCTCTCAATCCATGTCAACCAGTAGCCCTACTACTACCATCTCTAGATGCCTACTACCATCTCTAGAAAAGCCTGCTCTTTTCTTCAGGGAGAAAACTGAGGCAAAATAGGCATTGAGACTTTCTGCTTTCTCTCTGTCCTCTATCAAAGTTTCTCCATTTTCACCTATCATCTCTTTTACCTTGTGTTTGCTCCTCCCATAGCTGATGAAGCTTTTATTGTAGCAAGCCTCCCTGGCCAATCTCTGCTCACTCTGAGCTTCGGACTCTCTGATGGATGACCTACAGTGCCTAGCAACCCAAGACACTCTTCTTTAAAGATATGTCCTTCCATTCATTTCTTGAACATTTACTTTTTCTTCCTTAACTCATCATGGAGTTTTTTGTTCATCCATATTGGCTTCTGGGATCCCCTCCATTTTTCCTGTTGTTGGAATAGTAATGGCTTGAGCTAGCAAGAGCTCTTGTTTTAGGAGAGACCACCCTTCACTTGCTCCTTTCCCTTCCAGCTTTCTTGTCCATGGAATGACTCTCATCCTGCCTCTGAGTTCATTGAAGTCTGATCTACTAAAATCTAACATACACATCTGACTTGAACTTCTTTGGAAACCCCCCCCCAAAAAAAAATAGCAAAAGGAATTCTAAAAGGATATGGTCACTCTTAGGTCCCCAATCACCTTCACCCTATCAACTCTTGATTAATATTAAGTCAAGTATGAGTTAATAAGCTCCTCATAGCTTCCTCCATCATTTGAAAGAGGAAGCTCTCAGCCAGGCCGATCATGAAGTGACTCTGGATATGTGAAGACTTTGTCTCCCAGCGCACATCAGGGAAGTTGAAGTGCCCCATAACTGCAAGGTCATGTTGTTTGGTTACACTGTCAAGCTGCTCAAGGAAGGCAGCATCCACCTCCCCATGACACTGGTTCAGTGTCATAGTTTTAAAAGGTGTTTTTTTTTTAATTCACTCATCCTGTAGAAGGTTTCTTCATTTTCAGGGGGAGCATCTGTACATATGAAACCAAAAAGAAGAATGGTATATTATGATAGCGTTCTGAATGTTCACTAAATGTATGTCTATGTTGTGCCTCATTTAAGGTTACAGGGATATAACATTCTTCCATACCTCAATGACTGGTTAGTCATTGTCACTTCACATACAATGTTCCCTGCCCATTTGGATCCCATTCTCTGCACTGCATGTCATTTGGTTCTTTTAGTTAATTGTGCAGGGTGAAGGACAGATTTTTGCCAGTCTGTTCAACTTACAAGCACCATTTTAAATTCTTGCCAAGCAAAAGTTTTCCTCCCTGGTGACCAAGCCCAGTCCATTAAGGCCACTTTCAGTTGGCCCATGTGATAGGGAGGTCTGGGTGACTAGGGATGGGCACAAACTGGTTCACAGGCCAAAATTCGGTACAAATTTGACTCAGTTTGGAGTACCCAAACCGATGTATGGGGAAGGTGCCTCCTCCAAACATTTATCGGACTTTTGTCCAGTTCTGCCATTTGGACCATTTAAACCAAACAGTTGAGTGGTGTGGGTGTTTCCTTAGAATCTGTGCCACTGTATTTAAGATTATTTTCTAGAGAGTCTCTTTTTCTAGAGGTAAATCTCTCAACATGTGGCCTTCTAGTAGACAGATGTCATTTGCTTGTGTGAAACTATTTTAACATGTTACATGTAGGTTTTAATGACCTGTATTATTTTATACTATATTTTTAAATCATTGTAACCAGCACTGACTCCTTTTCAGGAGAAAGATGGGCTAAAAGTTCCTAAATAAATGTTGAGATGCAGGTTATAAGAAATGTTTATTTTGTGAAATGAACAAGGCAACATCATTGTATCACAACTTTAGAGTTTAACAGATTATTTGCTGTGCAATAAATCTGAACTATGGTAAAGAAAGCCCAGAGGTGGGGAGACTGCATTATCCTAGTACTCAAACACTATTTTGTGGCTAATAAAAATCTGATATTCTCTTAACTCTAGAGCTACCTATTAAGTAGTGCCATAGCGTTTCGGGGCGATTGCTAGAGCGTCGCCCCGGCAATGTGCCCAGCATGCTGGCGTCACTTCCGGGTGACGCCAGCACGCTGGGCATTTGCCCAGCTGGCCCCACGGAGGCAGGAGTGGCCAAGCCAGGGCTGGGGGGGGGGGGGAGAGGCAGCGGCAGCAGCTGGCGGGCAGGCCTAGTGGACGCTTTGTTTTGCCAGGGGAGGCTGAGCCCCCCCCGGGAAATTTCAGGGGGAGCTCGAGCCCTTGAGCCCCCCCGTAGTTGACACCTATGGTATGCAGGTATATAACAAATCACTGAAACATGATTAAAGGGGTAGAACATTCTTCTCCAGGCCTGTTGGCAATCCTACCTAGGTTGGAAATGTTCTGTGGCTAAACTTTTTGTTCACAGTTGATATGCATTGGGGGGGGGTAAATAAGTCTCTCTTTTTCCAATTAACAGTATTTTACAGACACGGAAATACTTCAACCAGCTGCTGGATATTCCTTTCACTAATCGGACTGCTATATGGAATGCAGTTGTAAAGGCTATGCATCTCAAATTCATGCTGTCTTCCTTCATGGACTGATCCACTATGAAAGATGCTTCAGACACCTCTGAACCTCTCGCCACTTCAGAAGAAGACACTCTGTTTTACAAATGTGTTACTGATACTGTTTCAATCATTCAAACATTTCAGTAGTTCTTCTGTAATTCCAAGTGACAGTGTAGTAGCCCATAATGCATTTGTACTGCTATACTCTTAATTTCAAAAGGCAACAAATTAAGGGATAAAACTTACCCTAGAAATGGATTTACATCCTCTTCAAGCACTTGGCCACATCTGTAAAGCTATACCATATCTGTAAAGCTAAAACAGACAAGTGCTGTCTGAAAATAATTTGGTATTCATATGAATCAAAGACTTTACAATTAAATTAGTAATGTACATTGCTTTTTGTGTTAAATAGCCTGAATATTCATCAACATAATTCTGCATATCTTTATCTTGTAAATGGGCCATAGATGCTTTTCTGACCAAGATTTATAATTTAGCTTTTGGATGTTTTTGAAAGCTGACAAACACATTCTGAAGGTGATGGCCAGTTTGGTGTAGTGATTAGGAGCACGGGCTCTAATCTGGGAGAACCAGGTTTGATTCCCCACTCCACATACAGCTGCTGGTTTGACCTTGGGTCAGTTACAAGTTTTTTCAGAGCTGTTCTCTCACGAGCAATTCTCAAAAGAGCTCTCTCAGCCTCACCTACCTCACAGGGTGCCTGTTGTGGGGAGAGGAAGGGAAAAGAGATTGTAAACTGCTCTGAGATTCCTTCAGGTAGTGAAGGGTGGGGTATAAATCCAATCTCTTCTCTTCTTTGTCCCCAGTGTCTGGTATTTTGAGATAATGCCTCTGAACAGAGAGCTTCCATCTCATTAATTATGTAAGATACTTTCTTGCCTTCCTATCAGAAGTTAAGAAAGTAAAACAGAGGAAAGGTAAAAAATGACACCCAGAGAGAAAATCTAGCCTATCAACAAAATTTTCAGGAAAACATCCTACTTCAAATGCTTTACAAAGCCACCAGGTTTCATAGTCCTCTGAAAAGCAAGAAGAGATGGAGTTATATTGGGCTCTCTCAGGAATACATTCTTGAATTTACTTGCCACAGTAGAAAAAACCCTCTCCCAATTCATCACCCACTATGTATTTCAGATGGCAAGGTGGGATGAAGATGCTGATTAAGGCCTCAGATTTTGACCTAAGAATTAGAGAAGATGTTTATTTAGTGCCCTTTGCTCAGACTGCTTTAAAAGTCAGGACTTGGATCTTGAACTAGGCCCAAGGATCATTATTGGTTTCAACCAGTGTCCCCAGAGCATCCAGTTTAATACTGACATCACTTCTGAGAGTGCAGTCCTCACCACTTCCTTTCTCAGCATCTGGATCATAATTCTGTTGTCCTTTGCTGGGACCTGTCACACTTTGGTTCATCACTGCCCCATCAGAGTCTCCTGGTACATGCACCAGCAGCTCAAACTTTGGCCAAAGCCAGACATGAAGCACTGCAGAAAAAGTTATTGATAATCAGTTGCATCCAGGAAGCCCTGGAGATGAATTGCCACCATTTTGCCTAGATGAGGCACATTCAAGACATGTTGACAGTTATTTAAATCAATGGAGACTATTCTTGACTCCAAGGATCCTGTCCATGGCCTCAGGCAGCACATATTCCTTCGTAGATGTTGATATCCCTACAGTACTGTCCTAAGCAGAATTACAGCCTTTTAAACCCATTGATTTCAGTGGACTCAAAAGGATCTAGCTCTATTCAAGATCACACGGTTATTCTACATGAATAAAATGAACTGTTTTATGCCACCTGAGGAAATCATATTTAGAATCTTCATATTGTTGCAAATTAATTATTAAATATAAGCCAGTAAAACAGTACCTTGTGAAATACACTTGTGTGAGCAATAAAGTTTGTTTATTTTAGCTTAGCATCGCATGCAAAAAATACTCAAGAATGAACTTTGTCAGTCTCAGAGTTGGATGGTAGTCAGCAAGAATACTTGAGTTCCCCCACAGGAAGGGGAGTCAGAAATCACTAATGGCTACAAGGAGATAATATGTCAGCACTTTTTAGTATCTGTTCCTACAACTTCCAAGCATCTCCTCAAAAGAAGATCCTTAGTTCTTCATGTTCCAAAATCCAGCTGTTCTTGAGTATGCCAGACTGCAACTGCAGGAAGGCTATTTGTGGATATATATCCTCTACTACTCATTCCTTCCACTTCTTATTTATTTGGAAAGTTTCTATGCTATTTCTCCAGAGGACCTGCCTGAGGTGGCTTACAAAATCAAAAACATAAACTACCATGGAAATTATTAAAGCCCAGCATTCAAAAACAGAGTCAAAGCATAAAACAACAAAAATGGAGCAGTTTAAAATGGGTTTTAATTATTTAGCTGTCTAAAAACAGACATAAAGGGTTTTTTGTTTTGTTAACCCCATAATTAAAAGACTGGGTAAACAGAAACATTTGGACCTGGCACTTAAAAGAAAGTAATGTAGGCACCAGGCAAGTATCAAGGGGAAAGTCATTCCACAGGCAAGGTGTTACCACTAAAATAGCCCAATCATTGGTCACCACCGACCTCACCTACAGAGGCATGGGCACAGCACGAATTGTAAGGAAGGCCCTTCAGGTACACTGGTCTCAATTGTTTTAGAGTCATGAAGTTAAATGATGGAATGGGAGTTGCACTGATGCTAGAATAATATGGATTTATTTGCTGGAATGAGTAATCTGGACCGCCAGCTGCACTGAAGGGGCAGTGTGGCTGTTTTGGTGTAATGGGTGACTTGAGAATGTTCAAAGCAAACAGTGGACCTTTTCCCTGGTGAAAGATCCTGCTCTGAACTCTCAGGTGCCCAAAGTCAAATAGTCTAAACCCCAAATTTGAGGGCACAGCCAGCAAGCCTCTGATCCATAACAGGAAAAATTATTAATAAATTAACTTGTGGCAGGAAATGGAGAACAAGTCCCTCTACTGTCACTGGTCCAGAGGAGAGAGAGGACTCCTCCGCAGTTCCAGAAATAGGAGTGCCCAGCTGTATACTTTTTTGGTCTTTGTCCTGCTGTCACTGCATTATTTTCTACTAATGTAATTCCACTCTTCTGCATTGCATCTAATGATGTGATACCACTACTCTGTATTTTGAATCATGGTTAATGTTTATGCTTGTTTCAGATCTCTGTAATCTTAGTCCATTGCTCATCAGATGTGTCATCCTACTGATTGCATCCACATACACAAAACTGATCAAAAGTAATAGATTATTATTAGCCATTAAGTTGCAGCAGATTTGTTGCGACCTGTAGGGTTCTCAAGGCAAGAGATGTTCAGGGTTGGTCTGCTGTTGCCTGCCTCTGCATAATGAACCTGGTATTTCTTGGTGATCTTCCATCCAAATACTGACCAGGGCCAACCCTGCTTAGTTTCCAAGATCAGGCTAGCCTGGGCTATCCAGGTCAGGACATTCAAATGTTAGAGCAGAGTAATATGAAGAAAGTGCAGTAACTGGACAGTGACTGTTTTCCAACTGCAGATTGGAAGATCAGTAGTTTGGCAGTTCAAGACCCAAGTGCTGCTCCCATCTCTGGCCCCAGCTCCTGCCAACCTAGCAGTTTGAAAGTAAGAAACTGCAAGTAGATAAATAGGTACCGCTTCGATGGGAACATAACAGTGGAAACAGACTTGGAAACGGACATAGGCACTACCCCCTAGAGTTGGATTCGCCCCGACTGAGTCAGATTGAGATGACGAGAGCGGAGGTCCTATGACTGATAAAAACTAATAAATCACCAGGCTCGGATGGCATACATCTGAGACTTCTGAAAAAACTCAAATGTGAACTTGTGGATCTCCTGACCAAAATATGTAATCTTTCCTTAAAATCTGCCTCCATTCCTGAGGACTGGAAGGTAGTGAATGTCACTTCCATCTTTAAAAAGGGTTCCAGAGGAGATCTGGGAAATTACAGGCCAGTCAGTCTGACGTCGATACCAGATAAGTTGGAGGAAACTGTTAAGGAAAAAATTAGTAGGCACGTTAATGAACAGAATCTCTTGAGGAAAACTCAGCATGGGTTCTGTAAGGGAAGATCTTGTAACACTAACCTGTTAGTGTTCTTTGAGGGAGTAAACAAACAAGCGGACAAGGGGGACCCAATAGATGTTGTTTACCTTGACTTCCAGAAAGCTTCTGATAAAGTTCCTCATCAAAGGCTCCTAAGTAAGTTCAATAGTCATGGGATAAAAGGACAAGTCCTTTTGTGGATCAAAAACTGGCTAATTAAAAGGAAACAGAGTGTGAGTATAAATGGGCAATTTTCATAGTGGAGGGAGGTAAGCAGTGGGGTACCACAGGGATCAGTACACAGTCCAAAGCTTTTTAACTTGTTTATTAATGATTTGGAGTTGGGAGGAAGCAGCAAAGTGGCTAAATTTGCAGATGACACAAAGTTGTTCAGGGTGGTGAGAACCAGGGAGGATTGTGAGGCACTCCAAAGGGATCTGTCAAGGATGGGCGAGTGGGCATCAGCGTGGCAAATGGGGTTCAATGTGGCTAAGTGCAAAGTGGTGCCCATTGGAGCCAAAAATCCTAACTATAGCTACACGTTGATGGGATCTGAACTGGTGGAGACTGACCAAGGGAGAGATCTTGGAGTCGTAGTAGATAATGAAAATGTCGAGACAGTGTGTGACTGCAATGAAAAAGGCCAATGCTATGCTGGGGGTTATTAGGAAGGGAACTGAAAACAAATCAGCCACTCTCATAATGCTCCTGTATAAATTGATGGTGCGACCTCATTTGGAGTACTGTGTACGTTCTGGTCACCACATCTCAAAAAAGATACTATAGCATTGGAAAAGGTGCAGAAAAGGGCAACTAGAATGATAAAAGGGTTGGAACACTTTCCCTACAAAGAAAGGTTAACGTGCTTGGGGCTCTTTAGCTTGGAGAAACGACGGCTGAGTGGTGATCGAGGTTTATAAGATTATGCATGGGATAGAGCAGGTAGAGAAAGAGGTCCTTTTCTCCCTTTTTCACTCCATGAAATTGCTGAGCAGTCGGGTTAGAACAGATAAAAGGAAGTACTTCTTCACCCAAAGAGTGATTAACATGTGGAATTCACTACCCCAGGAGGTGGTGGCAGCTACAAGTATGGATGGCTTCAAGAGGGAATTAGATAAGCATATGGAGCAGAGGTCCATCAGTGGCTATCAGCCACAAAGTATAGATAGGAACTCTCAGTCTGGGGGCAGGTGATGCTCTGTATTCTTGGTGCTTGAGGGGGGGCAAGAGTGGGAGGGCTTCTGGCTTCCTGGCCCCACTGCTGGACCTCCTGAGGGCACCTGGTGTTTTTGGCCACTGTGTGACAGAGTTGGACTGGATGGGCCACTGGCCTGATCCAACATTGGCTTCTCTTATGTTCTTATGTTTGACTGGCTCTCGAGCAAGGGAAACCTTTACCTGCAAACCAAGATAGAACAAGAATTTTGGTTCTGGTTCTTACTTTATTTGCACAGCCATTCAGATAAATCATAACTTAATTTTAGGTCTGTAATACTGTGTGTAATTTTGTTGTTTTACTCCTATCCTATTTACAAACCAGTAAGGATCTCTATCACTCTTCATTGCTGGAATGAAAATAGCTTTTCTGCTATATGGAGACTTTGTATGACTTGGTGTAGAAGCATTAATTACTGTTTTTGTGCTACAGAGGGAGCATGCCTGAAGCAAGAGAATAAGATCTTGTTGCTTTGTGATGTAATAAAGCAAAACTCTCAGCTGTAAGATCTCTCGCTCCAGTTTCTTTGCTACTAGCATGGCAGCAACTTGTCCTGTGTTCCTGCTGCAAGGGAAAATCTTCCGGTGATCTTGGAATGTGTTTTTTTCAGATACACAGACTTTTAAGTACAGAGGAAAAGGGCTGAATAGAGATTCACAATATTTACAGCAATCATTGCTTTTAATTGGACACTTTACCATGTATTCAGAGTGCTAGAAGTGGTGCATTTTGCTTTCTATTAGCTTGAAGTGATTAACATTTATTAACGTTTAGACTTATTTTCCCCTAAATATTAATCCTTCTAATCTGGCCTGAAGATTCTGTGATAACACAAAGATTTATAAAGTCCTGAAATAAAATAATGTTTGTATTTCACAATTGTAAAACTTAAATTGAAATCAGATTCTGGTGAAATCAGAGTTATTATTGAACTTTAGTATATGCAGAAACTGCAAAGAGATTTGAGTTATTACAGGGAGAGAAATATTAGCAGGTCACCAGAGTCAAATTGCTGCCTCCTTGAAGAGCACAGGCTACACTTGTAACAGAATTATAGTCACTTTACAAATTGATAATTGTTGGTAAAATAAATGGTTGAGTAGCCTAATCCTATAACATGATTACTTGGAGAACTCAGTTTACTCCCACATACATGTGTATAAAATTTAAGCACTCAGTGTTTAATTCTGATTACAAAGAGCCACACTAACAGAGCCAGCTCTTCCATTAGGCCAACCTTGGCAACAGGCTAGGGCGCAGATCTCTGAGGTGCTCAGCAAGACTCACAAAGTAGAACTTTTGCTCACAGGACTCCACAGCATAGAGGGAGCATTGGCTGGTGGTCAAAAGGATGGGGCTCCACCCCCTGCAGTAGGGTTGCCAACCTCCACGTGGCACCTGGAGATGTCCCTGAATTATTACAACTGATCTCCCATTTCCCCTGGAGAAAATGGCTGCTTTTATGCTCCATGGCCTGATGCCCTGCTGAGATCCCTCCCCTCCCCTCCCCAAGCCCTGCCATCCCCAGGCTTCGCCATAGAAATCTCCAGGTCTTTCCCCAAAGAGGAGTTGGCAACTCTCTTTTGGTGGGGAGGGAGCATGCAGTGTTCTGCCCAAAGGTATCCCTTTGGCTGCTGCAGCGGGGGGGGGGGGGGGGGACTGCCAGAAGGTATCCTCACCTAGTGTACAAAAAAATCTGGGACCGGCCCTGCACACTAACTAAGTGGGAAGCAGTTTGTCCCCTCCCCCCATGAATTTAATACAAATAGAGGGGAATTTTAGAGGTCCAGGCCTCTGCCAGGGATCCCCAGTTCCATTAGGGTTCTTTTCTATGGGTGGGTGGAGTCTGGCTAGGGAACTGAGACCTCAAGACAGAGAGAAACACAGAGAGAACAGTGCCTTTAACTAAAAGTATTTATTAACTCTAAAACCATGCACAAATAAAACTTCATAGCATATATTCAATATCAATACCCAATAGTGTATAGAAAATCATAATATCTGATATAGTGTGCACTTCAGAAAGATCAAGGAATATTCCTGGACTGTGGACCAAGACCTCACTCAAGCCTAGGGGGGTTGTTGACCAAACAGCCTCAAACAAAGCCCCAAACCTCCTTTTTATACACTTTTCAGCCAATAGGAATCAAGGGAGAGGTCAATTAAAAATGTACCAGACTTCCAAATACCAGCCCATACTAAGATGAACTTTTGCTCAGATATATTTTATTAACTGCAATGTCAAAAAGACATAGACATATGTTTAGGCTTTGGAGCCTGGCACTTGGAAGGCTGGGGAATGTCAAAAAGGAATTCGGCCAAAGGTACGTCTACAGGGCAAGACTTTAGTTTTTACGCCTAGGCTGCCAGCAAAAGAGCGAAGGCTTATAGGACTATAGAACCAAAGCAGCAGTTAGCTATAGCAAGTCCTTACATAGCATAAAAGAGAAAACACCCAGGCTCAGTCAAGCCCAAATTCTGCCGCAACAAGTAATTTACAAAATGTTACCCCCAATGGCCTGCCTTGTTGTTTGAGGAAGTTAGCTATATGGCAGAATAGGCCAGAGGGGTACAGGAATTGCACACCACTTGTATACCAAGATCTGGCACAGTAAGAAAACTCCAGATTTGAAGAGTAAATTAAATAGTTTTTTAATTTAATGTATTCCCCTAATTACAAGCACGCTAAACATTCAAAAAGAACAAGCAACACAGAACTAAGAAAACAGAGGTGATTGATAGTGAATAGAGGGGTCAGTTACTGGGTAATATTACCTGTCCAGATGTGCAGAAGTCCTTGAAGAGAATAGTGCCACCAACCAGTGTTATGCGTTATGAGGGGGCAGTGAAAAAGAGAGAGTGGGGGGTTGTGTGTGTACAGATATAGACTTTGGAAAACAATGCAGACCAATAGAAGGCCTTGGGGGCTGGTCTCAGGTGAAGACAAAAGATTACTTAGGCCAGTCCTGTGTCCCAGGGGGTGCGGCATCAGGAGGGGCCAGACCTGGATGTAACCAATGACGTTCCAGAGGGGCAGGGGCAGACTTAACAATGACCTTGATCAAGTTAGCCAGGTACTGGGTGGCTAGTTGAATGGGTTTTCTGACCACTAATGGTCCAGTCAAGGTTCCCAAGTATAGACAAAAGGTGGGAGATGAGTCTCTGATTAGATTGCTAAACATTTGAATGCATGATTGGTTTATCTTGGTATCCTGAGAGATGGAGCAGGAAAAACAGGTTTGGAGCACATAGACATGAGGTCCCCAAAAAAGGCCAGGTGAAGTTCTGGAGATCGGAGGACTATTTGCCAGGTGGCAACTGAATAGCCTATAGAAATGCAGATACCTACCTGGTGGAACTCATTGCTTCATATGCATACCTCTCCTGGGGTGGAAGGGGAAGTTGGATACGGCCTTGGAGGTCTGCCTTGTGTGAAGCTTGAGTATGAAATCCATTTTTGCAGAGTTATGGCTTGCTCTGTTTCAGAACCAGGAGTGCCCTCCTTGGTCTGGGTTTGTGGGTCTCTGGCTCAGGTTAGAAAGTGAGGTGCCCCGTTATTGGAGCTATCCTAGGGTGAAGGCAGAACCTCTGGGCTACAAAAAGTCATGAATAGCATAGGTCTCTAAACAGGTATTCCCTTCTGTACCATAGCTAGAAAAATACCCCTTTTAAGATGGTGCTGCAATAAGTACATATATTATCTAAAACCAGCTGTTTTCTTCAAAATTGTTCACAAAAAACCCCACTGCAGACATTTAAAAACATCAACTGAAATTCCTTGAGCTAGATAATGGCTCTAACAGGATTGCAACCTTGGAATTGTTTTAGAAACCAGTGTTTAGACCAGTAAACAAAATAGACTTGACAGAGAAATAAGTGTATTTTAATTGTTCAAATGTTTTAATGTTTTATGTATACCACCTTGGGGACCCTGATTGGGTGGGAAAATGGCGTTAAAGTGTTTTAAATAAAATGAAATAAAGTAAAACAATTCAGTTTGGCCAGGGATCCTGGAGGGTTTGGGTTGGGTTTTTTTTTTGCCATCTTCTAGGCATGGCAGGGGTCACTGGGTGTGGGAGGTATTTGTGAATTTCCTGTATTGTGCAGGGGGTTGGACTAGATGACCCTGGAGGTCCTTTCCAACTCCATGATCCTATGATTCTAGTGATGGCCACAGGAATAGACAACTTTAAAAGGACTCAGGTAGATTCATGGAAGATAGGTCTATCAGTGGGTGCCAGCCATGGCGACTGAGGGGAGCCTCCATGTTCAGAGGCAGCCAAACTCCAAATCCCAGTGCCAGGAGGCAACATCAAGGGTGTTGGTAGAGTTCAGGAAACAATCCAATCCACGCTTGGAACAGCACTTGCCTCCCCAAATATATTTTACTGTGTAAAAAACACGAGGAAAGCTATTTCCCTGATTTTGATGCTTCCCCATGGTGGGGGGATCCTGTCAAGGGAAGGTGCAAACAGACTAGTGCAGGAATGTGAGCAGTCCTTCACCCTTCATCAGAGGCCGCTCTCCCAAGTACATTTTCCAAGCAGTCTGCTCCATTGCATGACATAGGCCATGATGCTGGGAGGGGCTGGCGGGCTGCCCCCATATCACAAACCACTGGCATCATTCGTGAGAGCAAGCATGGGGGGGGGGGGCAGTGGCCAGCAAGGGGAATGGGGAAGGCAGACGAGGGTGGCTGGACCAGGGCAGCCAGGTTCCAGGCCCTTGCTTACCTGTCAGCACATAGTTGACTGTCTTGAGTTTAGCCCCCGGAGATGGAGTATCTGTCAGAGGTTTAAAATGAGATGTATTAACCATAAAGTAAGGACCTGGTTTTCTGGCTCGGGTGTATGTGCCAAGTGCTCCCCAGGTACTGCTATATGCCATCTCTATGCTTTTCTGCCACCCCACTGGGCACTCTGAATCCACATGGCAGGGAGCTGAGACAGAGTCCCATCTCATGCACTCTGCCTAATGATTTCTTGGACTCATCCTGCCCAGGTTTAAGTAATGTTGAGGGGTTGGGATGCTGGGGCGGGGGAGTGATTGGTTGTGGCTGTAGTTGTCATCTTGTATTCTTGCCAGGCCTTTTGAGCAGGGCTGTGGGGGGGGGGAGTAAATTTTTTGCCTTGTCTTGAGACCTATGGGCTACACTGTCTTTGTTCATGGTGTAACTTTCCACCACTGTTGGGGGGGGGGTGTTCTTGGGCTGGAACAGGTTAAGGAGCCTCCTACCAACCTCCTGGCTTGCCCACTTCCATTCTGGTATAAGCTCACATTGAGAGACAGCTGTTGTGGGGCTATGTGCCATGCATGGTGACCCATGTAGATGTACTGGGGCACTGTTCAGACACAACTATTTATAGCTGTGTATCTCGGATATAGGTTGACATAACAACTGGTCAGCTCTCTGAACACTTTTGGGGGGCCTCCTTAAGACACTTTTGCAACACTAACCAGTACACCACACTTTTAGTTTCCTTAAAACACAGTGACAGTGACTGTTCCTGAACTAATTTACTGGCCTGAGTTTCATATTTTCATCGCTACTTCAGGGAGATTTCAGGAGCTCTTATCCTTTATGTGTATTTTAGTGTTAAGCTATTCATAACATTTCCTTCCCTTTTCTGATGCTAATACCCCACCCTCAAATGCTTTTAAGGGAGGTTGATAGCACCCATCCCTGCCATTTTTGCACTGAACAAAAAAAATAACTCTCATGTGCTGGGGGAAAGGTTTTCCCCACTTGAAAGTAAAAGCAGCTTTGGTCTGATACTTTTCAACAGGAAAATGTATGGCAAGGAAAGAGTTAAAAACTTCTTTTTGCTTGTGTTGTGTTCCTTATTGAAAAAAGCGCCCTATTTAGATTCAGAAAAATCTTATGAAATGAACAAGGAAGAATATGTAACCTGTGGTTTGACCCCTCAGCACCAGCGTCAACTATGTGGGGGCTCCGGCCACTCCTGAAATTTTCCAGGGGGGACTGAGCCCCCAGGGCAAAATGGAGCACTTGCCCGCTGCCACACCTCCCCGCCCCCCAGCCACCATGGCTTCAAGAAGTCACTGCCGCCGCCAGAGCCCTCCCGCCTGGCTCCTCCCTCTCCGGGGGTTCCGGGCGACCAGCCAGCATGATGATGTCACCCAGAAGTGATGTAATCACACTGGACATGTTGCCGGGGCGACACTCTAGCAATCACCCTGGAAACTCTATGGCACCATAGAGATTCAGGGTGATTGCCAGTGTCACCCCAGCAATGTGCCCAGCATGATGACATCACTTCCGGGTGACGTCATCACGCTGGCCGGTCATCCGGAGCCCCCAGAGAGAGCGAGAGTAAGGTAGGAGTGGGTGGAGAGAGGGGTGTGGGGGAGCCAGGCCGGGGGGGGGGGGAGAGGCTCTTGCGGCGGCATTATTCCTGCATGCGCGCACATGCTTTGCACGCGGAACTCTCCCTCCCCCCTCTGGCCCAGCCCCCACCCCAGGAAATTCCGAAGTCTATGCCCTTGCCCCCCTGTGTTCCCATATGTAAACAACTTGCCCTGACCTGGGTGGCCCAGCCTAGCCTGATCTTCTCAGCTCTCTGAAGCTAAGTAGTGTTAACCCTATTTAGTACTTGGATGGGAGACCATTGACAAGTCTAGGGTTGCTATGAAGAGGCAGGCAATGGCAAACCACCTCCCTCGGTCTTAACTTCACTTTCCACCACGTGTTTCTGTTAATGTTTCAGCTGACTGTATTTGCTGCCACCTAGTGGATTTCCCTGGTTAAACCTTCATATTAAGGCAGGTGGAAAATTCTTTTGAAACCTTTATATTTTTGCAGTATTACAGATGTTGCAGACATCATTCAAAGGGGGGAAATTGATTTAAGGGGAAGGGCTAAGTTGCTTATAAACATATAGATATCCAGGTTAAGGCCTTATCTTCATAGTTGAATGTGCGCTAAACACACTTTAATTGTGCTTATTTATGTCTTATCGGTGAACCCACACTTTCTCTTGATCTTAAGGGAGTTGATCTAAAACTGTGGCCTGGGATCCTGCCAAGTCCTTTAAATGTGGACAGATTATCATATATGTATCATGTTTGATATAGATATAGCCAAACTCTGGCATATCTTACTTAACCTGTTGCCCCTTTCATTAGCATAGGAGTACTGATATTTTCCCCATCACGTACACTGTGCTATGTCATTACCAGTACTAAGTCGGGTTTTTTGGAAGTATTGTACAAAGAATAAAAACCCAATGCAACGCAGTGTGTAGTTTTCATGCTCATGCTTGCCAGTTCTAAATATTTCAGATCTCTGAGTTGATAGGTTATAGTTTCTAATGTATTTTTCTTGTGTCATTTCTCTGTTGATTCAGGTACAAATTGGTTGGCCATAATTCCAGCTACAGCTCACTTTGTGGCCAGTTGCAGGTGTTTGTAGCTCCTTGAGAAAAAAATGCATTCTGATGTCCTCTCCCTCCACCCTTCAGGGCTGCCCCCCCCGACTCCGTAATGCCCTCCCCTCCAACCACAGTAATGAGGAGACAGAGTAAGCAGGTGGGTAGTGTAAAAAAATACACATAAGGGAGGTTACACCATGAAATTCACTTGCTGTTTGGTAGATCAAAAACCTTGTTTTGGTGCAGCACCAATACAAGTTCAAGAATTTAAAACTCACCCCCCCCCCTGAAATGTACATATATATTTCCTTTTAGCTAACTGAATTCACTTACAAGCACTCCCAAATGCAATTCTTAAAGAAGTCATTTGTCTAGGGAAAAAGAGTTTCTTTTGCATAAAGTATAATGGGTTCTAGAGCAAAACCTTTAGTTTTTTTCTTCGTGGATAATTGAAAGCAACATACTTTAAAAAACGTAATACAGCACTGCCATCTAGTGTTCAGTTTTGATCTGCATAATTTTAGACAACTTATTTTTATTTTATTCTGCATTTTATACATACATACATGTAGAAGAATTTACAAATTGCCATGATGCTCCATAACAAAGTTCCATAGAAATCATCATGATGCTTCTATATAGTCCAGCAGCCTGAGCTGAATCCAGAGGTCCCTTTTTGCTGGCATAAGATACTTTCACTAGTATGTGGGAATAATAATTTTACTGCTTCCTCCCTCCTGCTATAGTTCACTAAGCGCCCCAACATGCTGCTTCTGTGCTGTATGGGATCCTAGGAACAGTGGGGTGAGAACTGCAGTAGGAGGAGAGTGGCTGAGAACTGATCTCTGGCTCTAGGCACATCTTCAACATAGACCAGACACTGTATAAAAACATTTTCAAATCACTATTACACACAAGACAGTGTTTATCAGTTTAAAGTGACCGTATATCAAATTAGTTGAGCACACAGAAAAATTAAAAAGGTTTAAAGTTGCACAATTTCAGGAGACAATGTAAGTTGGGGTAGGGGCTGAGTTTAGAGTAACACAGAATGAGAGTAGAAGGGCCATTTTTATAACATTGGTAGCCTCTTAAAGCCTCAGTGATTAGTAGCCATTTTTCTTGTACTAAATCCACTTTTATTTGTCCATTATAGCTTATCCAAAGTATTTCAATAAGGCTGATCTACTCTTAAATTTGCAGTACATGAAGCATGAATGCAAGAGTGCTTGCAGATAAAAGATCTTTCCTACCCTTCCCCTTTCCCACTGCAGTTCCCTGAGACCTCTGGAAAGCAGATGCTAAAAGTCATGGGATCCCCATGGCCAAAAAGCTACACCATCCAATGCATGAGGACTTGGACAAAATTACCAAGTCGTTCTTCCACTAGCCGTGCTTTCAGTTGTGGGAGATGCTCCATGTGAAATTTCTTACAATGGAAGTCATCAACAGCTGTTGCAATAGAATTCATAACTGTGCCATTTACCCACATTATAGAGGGGAATATCCTATGACTGTATGAAAGACATCTTCATATGTAGTGATTTTTAGCTGGCAGTTATCTTTAAACCAGTCATGTCACTTCCGTTTCAGTTGCTTTTCCCCCTACATCATAACCGATTTCAAATGGTGCTAGACAAGAACTAAGACTCTGAACACCAAGAGAAATCGGTCAGCCTGTGTAAGAGACGTTGTCCCAGTTCCACAGTGGCTTCTTCTGTTTAAGAGAATCTGCAGGTCCTTCAGATAATTAACACTCATCGCATAATCCCATCTAAAAAGGTTTGAAAGACGGTTGCCTGAAACAATCATTAACACATACAACTTTAATGGGTATTTTGTAACAGTTCTAAAAGACAGGGAATTTGGAGGATAGCTTTGTAATGGCTTCAAGTTAGGACATGTTTGAATTCTAGTACTAAGTCATGTATTTAATTTAGGTATTATCTGTGGATGTTTAAATGGTAGTGGTTATAGGTTACTGAGGGCCAAACTAGTCATTCTGAAGTGACATGAGGACCCAATCCTGATCGGGCCACAGCATTGAGAACTGAGGTGTTCTGCCCCCCCCCCCCCATGCCTTATCAAGTGCTAAAACAGCCACACACCCCAACCTCAGCTGTTTTGGCACTTGAAAAGGAGCAGGGGAGAGAACCAAGAGCGCCACACTGTGGCAGCATTTTAAAATTGCTTCCAAATGGCACTAGCAGCCTTGTGGTGGACACCAACATGTCTAGTTTGGCCCAGAGTGTCAAAGTAAAACAAGAACCAGAATATTCAGTGACTGATAGCACAATCATAATTTTTGAGCTCTGGCAGATGAATTTCCATAATAATATTTATTTATTTAAAACAATTAAACTCACTCCCCCCCCCCCCCAGGACCTAAGGCCGGTAACATCAATAAGAAATGTAGCATCTTAGCATAAGCATCTTAGAAACAATACATGTGCTGTAAAGATCCAAAAGGATCCAAAAGGCTATTCAAAATGACAAAGTGACTGGGCACACTCAGAATCCAGAACCTGCGGCTTGGAAATTAGGCTTCACTAAGGTGTGATTCAATGGCACTGAAAGGAATGACAGTGGCCCCTGACAGCAAGGAATAAGATGAGCTGCACAAAGAACTGCACATTCACTTTGTGCGAATGCAGATATTAGCCAATGTAGGAGCTGCCCTGGGTAACCTAGGGCCAGAGTACAAGGGGCACTTTTAAAAAAAAGTAGTTACTGACTCTGCAGTGGTCAACTAGCAATTACTCTTGCACCAAGTTCAGTTTTATTTGTCCATTATGGCTTATTATCCAGGGTATTTAAATTATAGTCTAATGCAGATGTGTCAAACACATGGCCTGGGGGCTGGAACTGGTCCAGCCAGAGCTCTTATCCAGTCCAAATGTGGACCGGAGGGGCCTATATGCAGGTATCATACCCCCTGCTGAGGTCCCTCCCTTCCCCACACGCAGGCCCTTCCCAAGGTCTTTCCCAGATCTCCAGGGATTGCCCAACCCAGAGGTGGCAACCATAAGGGGTGAAGAGGGCTGGTTTGGCCCTGAGTTCTGCTGAGGAGTATGGGTCACAGTAAGCGGTAAATATCTCCAGTACCCAGGGGTCATTTCATAGAAAAAGAGGTGCAGGAGCTCATTAGCATATCTATTAGCATAACTCATTAGCATATACCACGCCCCCTGACATCACTGGAAGTGTGTCAGAAAGGGAAGCAAAAGGGGGGGGGGGTCTTCAAAAGCCTCCCCTTCCCTTCCCCAGCTGGCCTGCCAAGGCGGGTGGCAGGGGGGAGAGAAGTGAGAAGGGCCCCATAGAATACAGTGGAAAGATCGTGCCACCACTGCTGCACGACTTGAAACAGAAGGGGTTTAAACTTTAAACCCCTTCTTGCTTTGCTTCCTCCACAGGCCCGCTGGGAGCTGTGGGAGGGGCTTGCCACCACTGCCATTTGTGCCTACTAGGGGTGTGCAAATAAATTGTTTTTGGCCTGATTCAGATTGGGCCAAATCAGGCGGCATCTGTTCCGGCTGCCGAATGACCCACACATGGCAGTTTTGGCAATGCAAGCCCATTCTGCTGGCTGAATGTCCGTTTCAGCCCCATTATACACTATAGGCCAGGGGTGGGCAATTGTTTTGGCTTGGGGGCCACTTTGTGGGAGCAGAGGTTAGCGGAGGGCCGCACCTTTTAAAATGATTGCATTCATTAGTTAACTTTGCATTTCAGAAAAGGTATAAATTGTATAATAAAAATCAATAAATATAAATTAAATAAAATAGTGGTAGTTTTATTCAATTTATTTATTGTGCTAATTTCATATCATCTACAGCTGCAAGCACAATTAATTTTAGAATCACTTTAATGAGACAAATGTACCCTATCACACCACGTGGCCAACTGTCTTGGCGGGCCGCAAAAAACTCTGTGGCGGGCTGCATGTGGCCCCCGGGCCACAATTTGCCCACCCCTGCTATAGGCCATTGAAGTCAATGGCAAAACTCATAGGGTATATGAGGGGCTGGAGGAGAGGGAGTTTGAGGGAGATGCTCCAAACTTGCAGGGTAGCTTCTGGAGTCTCTCCTTGAAATACCCACCAAGTTTCAAGAAGATCGGACCAGGGGGTCCAATTCTACGGGCCCCCAAACAGGTTGCCCTACCCCCTCTATTGTTCTCTATGGTGGGAAAAAAGTAACGTGTTTTCCCACCATAGAGAACAATGGAGGGAATGAAGGCAACCTGTTTGGGGGCCCGTAGAATTGGACCCCCTGGTCCAAACTTCTTGAAACTTGGTGGGTATTTGGGGGAGAGGCTCCAACAGCTACCTTGTAAGTTTGGAGCCTCTCCCTCAAACCCCCTCCCCTCCAGCTGCTTTGTAAGGCAGGCCGAATCAGATCAGAGAATCTGATTCGGCCTGTGGCTGCCCTAGTGCTCACTCCTGGGCTGGCGGAGCACTGCTCCGCCTCGTTCTGGCCCCAAATGACCTCTGCCAGTACCTGGCATTACATTTTATGGCACACATGACCCAGCCCCCCAAAATGACATTTATATCAGATCTGGCCCTCATAACAAACAGACTCTAATGTCAAATCTAATGTTAGATCCTATGGAACATGAGCACAAGAGTGCCTGCAGACGCAGACCTTCCCTCTCCTGAAATCTCTGAAAAGCAGATGCAGAGTCATAGGATTCCCCCCCTCCCCAGATAAACCCCCCACAAAGTTCAGGGCTGTAATGAGGGAGGAACTGGACAAAATCACTACCTTCCTCTAATACCAGCAGTGCTTCTATCTGTGAAACAGGCTCTACTGAAACAAAAGCGCGGTAAATGAGGGCTAATACCCAGCAACCTCTCCCCCCTGCAAACCCCTGGCCTATTCACCTTTTGTTTAATCAGGTTCCACAACAGCTTTGTGGAGATATCAGGGATTACTAGGGAAAGGTAATGCAAAAAAGATCTGTGACACTGAACACCTTTAATTCACACTTCATAGGATCCACCCAATATACCACTTACTGTAATCCAAGGAAGAGTCCCAAACATGTGGAAAAAGAGTTTCCACACACATGTTCCCACCTGGGAAAAGGACTGCATGTGCAGATGTGTGCTGTCTGTACAACTCGCTCTGATCCATTTGTTGTGGCAGGGTAAATGACAACCTCTTCAAAAAGCAGTACACGCCTGTTTGGTAATGGAAACATCAGGGAAGGCTAGATTCAGTCTTCCTTGCTGAACAGCTACCAGTCAAACTACCAGTGTGCAGCTCCAACAATGTTCTAAAACACTTATTCTTAAATTCTTGCCCTAATTTAAATGGCAAATTCAAAAACTGTACCCGACTAGCACACCCGGGCTAGCTGTATCTTACCAAAACAGTATTAATAATCTGGTGACATGATGTGTGCTGCAGCTGACAGTCCTTCTCCAAATCCAGTGCTGTAATTCTTGCTCCTAGAACACTGATTTCAAATGGTGCTAGATACAAAGATGGAAAAATCTAAGCCACCATGTGAAACCAGCTTCCAGAGGAAGACACAACTCTCGTGTTGTACATCATCTTCTGAGTCCATGAAGTTTTCCTTCAAGATCCCTAGAAGGAAATACCTTTTTTTGGTATAGAATATGCACAAACTATTCATTTTAAATGGAGCACTGAAGAAACTCTGAACTTTGCTACTTAAAACCTAAAAAAATTCAAAACATTATACGAGATAAGTAGGTTGCTTTATGAGAATGAAAAAAGTCACCTCAGAATAAAATTTTAAGATTTGCCTCAGACAATATAAAAGCATTGCATTTGTCTGTCTTTACATATTTATATGGTAAACAGATAAAGCCAGTTATTCATTTTATATCATTTGATGTTAACCAGTATCTACACTTTTTTCATAGCACTGAATAATTGCAGGTGCAATTCTTGTTAGCTTTAGTTAAAGGATGAATAACAGTGGGCTCCATACAGCTAAAGTTAACTAAGACTATCATCCTGCTGCTGAAGGAATATTTCCAGGGGCCAAGCAAACCTTTGAGGGAACCCAGCTCTTTCAAGGGACCACTGACCTCCAGGCAGAAGATCTCTACTCTACTCAAGTGTTGAAGGGAAACTGGCCATCTGCTCCGTGTACAGATAGGGATCTTACTGATTTCCTTTCTGCTCCTCTGTGAGGCAGATGCCTACCTTCTCTTCCCTGTCCTAACCATTAGGAGGTGAAAACTCATTTACTGTGTTGAGCAGCTACCAGTTCGAGAGGCTATATATTGAGTACATGGGCTCTGCTTAGGCAACTGTGACTTATGTGGGCCATTGTGATTCAGTATTTTAGTACTCTTCTCAAAGATCTTTTTTTTTTTTTGGTAATCTCTGCTGCTGTTTTTTTCCTGGTCTTTTCTGAGATATCTGTTGTTGTGTTTTTACTTTGTGTTCTTGATAACATCTTTCCTAAATCCAGTTCTTAGTCAGATTCACTCAACAGTTAACAAAGCAACTATTTTATACAATTTCTTTCTATCCAGTCACTTACATGTATTGCTATTATGAAGGCACAGACCTCTCTCTCAATATAATTGCTCTCAACACTCATTCATGCATATTCTTCCACTGGCCACTTGGGCTTTTTCCTTCTTCATTTTTCAAGTTTCCACTCCTTTCTTCATGAGTTTTAAAATTCATGTTCTCTGAATCTTTTCCATCTTTTAATCTGCATTCGATGTTATCACTTGCCTTGCTCCTGCTCTGATTCATCCAACTTTTCTCTCTATTCTTGGTAACTTCTCGTTGATTCCCTTGCCCATTTTTCTTTTTAACGCATACTCACACTCTTCAGTTTCTGCCTTGATTTCTTTGTAATCTTGTTTCTTGTCTTCTTCCAGGTAACTTTTAATCTAATTTAAATTCACTGCGGCTAAAAAAAAAAAAGAGTAGCATGTGACCTGCCTTGGAATCTCTGAACTGAAAGTATGCAGGATATTATTTACAGATAGCAACATCTTTTTCTTGTCCTTGGAAACCTTTCAATTCTTGGCAATTTTCAGTAGCTCTTCTGTTTGGCCTTATGCATGTAATGTTTTTCCTATTTTTTTAAAAAAGAATTTGGATCCTCTAACTCAGAGGTTCCCAACCTTTTTGAGCTGGCTGGCACTTTGCAATTTTGACACAGTGTGGTAGGGGCAGCCACACAGTGGCTGCTGCAGGAGGTGCAGTCAGCCACACAAAATGGCTGCCACATCTTGCCATCAGTCACACAGTGAAGATCCTTGGGCTGTGGTGACAACTGCTGTGAAACAAATGTTTTTAAAAATCTGCACAGCCAATCAAATCTTCAATGGGCAATCAGAAGTCATGCTTGGCAAAAGCCCCACCAACTTTCCACAAACACTTGGTGTGTGCCAGGAAAAGTGCTGGCAGGTACCGTGGTCTCCAGAGGCCCCATGTTCGGACCCCTGCTCTATTGTCTTATGTTCTCTTTTGTTTCTGTCAAAGTTCCTAACATTTTAATGTTCAGTTTTAATCAATAACTTTTAATGATTTGTTTTATTCTTTTTTATTTTGTAAGCTGCCTCAGGTAGGTTTCTGGAGAGGCAGCATAAAATTCTTCTGCATAAATAAATAAATATAGATTTTTGATTCTTCTCAGTATTGTACCTATCTAATACTCTCTTCTTGATCTTTTTTGGTCTGCTTTATTCTACTTCAATATAATTTTATTCTGGGACCTTTCTTCTGCACTCTACTCTAGATTAGGCTATGTTGTTGTTTTTCTTCACTCACTACTTTTATTTGTTCTGTCCTTTGTTTCAGTCTTATCATACTAACATCTCTTTTATGCTTGTGTTATTGGCTCATATTTGTCTTCCATTTCTTCTGCTTTTGGTGTTCCTAAAGGCTCTGTTCTCGGTGGTCCTCCTTTTTTCTTTATTTATTCTTACATCATGTTTCTTCATTTCATTTGCTATATGATTTTTATGCAGGCAGTATTCAATTATACCTTCCATCTGTGTCTCCTTCTGTTCTTCAAAATATGCCTGCTTGATGGCTATTTCCATATGAGTATCTCATGTTATATCGGAAGTCAAGATGCCGAACAATACATTAACTGGGTTTTCTCCTAAAATCCATATTCTTCTTTTTCACTGTATCTGGATGATTCTGGAGATCATTTTATTCAGCCAGTCTTAAAAAAAGAAAAAAGAAAAAAAATTGTTTCTATTTTGCCATTTGCCTTTCAGACCTTGTCCATTTCTCTAACTCTCCCTCCCTCAACCTTCTTTTCCCCA
Source organism: Lepidodactylus listeri (assembly GCA_029233225.1). Lineage (NCBI taxonomy): Eukaryota > Metazoa > Chordata > Lepidosauria > Squamata > Gekkonidae > Lepidodactylus > Lepidodactylus listeri. Next base: position 63,666,979 of record JARCFY010000002.1, on the reverse strand, counting down.
TGAAGCTCATTTGACCAGCTGGTATCTTTTCTATCTTTTCCGTGTGCTCCCCTAACCCACTCCCCTCCCACTCATTGCCATCTTCCCCACTAGTATTTTCCCTCACCACCACATGAGTTCCACTTCTCTTGTTTTTATTACTGTACTCAAATGCACCACTATATTATTTCTAAAAAAAAAAACTTTAAAAAAACTCTTCCTGTTCCATTAAGCTCCACTAATTATTGTCCAGTTTCTCTTCTATCCTTTGCCTCTAAACTCCTGGTGTATATTGCTTATTCCCACTCACTTGATTGTTTTGCTTCTTCCATTCCTCTCCTCACCCCATATAATCTGACTATGCCCAGGACTGCCCTCACCTAAATTATAGATAATCCTTTATCAATACTAACGACCAATTTTCAGGACTGTCCTTCCTCCCTGTCCTTTCTTCTACCTCTAGTACAATTAATCATCTTCCTTCATGCCCTAGGCTTCCATGACATGGCTAGTTCTGCTTTTTTTCACTGTGCTAGGGTTAGTCAGGAATCTATTTTAAGCTCTTTTATATTCTCTCTCTCTCTCAACTGCCTTGGAAGACCGCATTCAATCTCATGGCTTTCAGTATCTCTTATATACCAATGACACCCACCTTTGTAAGATCACCTTAGCACATTTTCTTTCCCTCCACATTTATATTTTCAACTGCCTGTATCTAGCATTTCTGCATGAATGTTTCATTGTTGTCTGTGTGTCCAAAAATGAATTTATCATCTTTCTTCCAATCTTCCTTTCCTTGAACACTCTCTTTATCCACTCACAATGCCACCACCAATCAATAATCAGCACAAAGCTTTTCATACAGTTCTTCACTATCCTTTGCTCCTCATATTTACTCTTGCCAGTTATGTCACTTTTCCTTGCACAGTGTAAAAATACTAGCCCCTCTTATACACAATCCTGACAAAAACTCTAATTCCCTACTGCTTTGACTGCTTCAACTTTATTCTCTCTGACCTTCCATGTACCTTGTACATTCATTATAGGGCTTAATTTTTGCATGGCACCTAATATAGTGATAAGCATAATAAATGGTGGTGACAATGAATTTATTAGTTTCATAAGCCATTTCTGTTTCACAACTAAAGATCTCCCTTATGACCCAATGAGCAGAGAAAGCATACTCCATTTGCTGCATTCTAATAAAATATTCCTTTTCTCCACAGTATAATTTTACTGTCCAGCCCTAAACAGAATTACAGTATTCTAAATCCACTGACTTCAATAAGCTTAGATGACTCTGTTTTGCTGAGCACTACTAGTGTCCTAAATAATAAATATCTGGCTTGCAGATCCACCAACTATATTCATGGATTTCACCATAGACACACTGTGTCCAGTTTGTGGATGGCATTGTAACTATAGTGCGAATGTTGAAACTCCAGTTTTGTACTTACTATGGAGAATATAGACACCAGGGAAGACATTTGTCATTTAGCCATACTAAACTGGAAGAACAGAAGTGCCAGGAATTCTGTAATTTTGCTTCTTCACTTTATTTACATATTTGTTCAATTTAGTGATGGTTCTTGATAGCTTTCTGCTTCAGAATTCATCCTTAAGCTAGATGAGCTGTCCTGTGGAGCATGAAAAAAGTGATATTTATACATTTATTTAAAATATTTGCATGCCACCTATTCACTCATTTTAGGGTCCCAAACAAAACAAAACAAAAGTATTCAACTCCTGGTACAAGACAACAATGGAGGGAGACAGATGAATGGAGTCGGAAGCAAAGGCTGAACAAGCCTGGAGTGATATGATCCATAAGACCTACTCCAGTTAGTGTTCCGTCACAGCACTGAATGGGAAATATCCACAGTCACCTTACTCAGATAGAATGTGCCAGTGTTCCATAAGTAGGATTGAGACTAGGGATGAGCACAAACCTCATCACGAACCTAATATTCTAACAAACAAACATCACCTGGTTTGTGGTTCATGAGCTGAGGGTCATCTTCCATGACCCCCCATGTTTATTGTGGAAGTTTGTGTTGGGGTTTGTGTGGCAGACATGCTGGTGCCAATCAATTAATTGGCAAAGCAACAAGGGGGGGGGGATGGACTTCTGGGAGAATTTGCCACTTGGACATCACTTGCACCCAGCACAGCTTGCAAAAGCCATTTAAAGGAAATGTTACTTTTAAATGGCGTTTGCAAGATCTCTCCCCCCCTTCCATTCTGCTGGCCCCCCTATCACATCATGAACCTCATGAAAGGAACTAGTTTGGTAAATGGGGAGGTTCATGAAGGTGACCCCACAAACCACGATGAACCTCCATTTTCTTGGTTCACGCCCATCACTAATTGAGACTATAGCTCACATTGTATTTGATTGCGCTCTGAGAGCAGAAGCCAGGAATAAATTCCTCTTGCTCTTTTTTCATCTTTTTTTGATGCTTGTGTGACTGTTGAATCTAAGGTTACCTGGCTTCTTTTGGACCTTGATTCTGATGTTACTTTTCGAGTGGCAATTTTTTTTGCAAATTTGTTCTGATAATGTAAGTTGGTTGTCCTGTTTCAGCCCACGTGGCTTTTTAACATAAGAAAGGAAACCATTCTGTACTAGCTGGAGCTTCTGGCCACTCTTCAAGGACAGCCCCAGGTAGAGTGCACTGTAATAGTCTAATCTACATTTATCAGGGCATGTACCACAGTTGAAAGACTGTTCTTTTACAGCACTGTTATTATTACTACTATGTGTCATAGTACTATCAGTGTCCATGATTTTAAGATCATTTATGGAGTAGCATAATAAAGCACAGAATCTGTCTCCCCCTAGGAGCAAACAGTCTAAATTTAGACTGGACCAAATGGCACGAGACAACAGAGGGAGGCAGAGGTAACAAGGAGAACAAATGTGAACAAATGTAGTTACAGATTCTTACTCAGGGCAGAAATTTTGTTTCAAAAAACTGTTAACCAATGACGATTTTTATTATTTAAATGCTGAAACATTAAAAATTAACGCCCAAGTTACTTTCTTCATCTTTCCCCCAGCCTCTGTTCAGGGCTGGAATGCTACAACCCCTCCTTCAGGCTCCTCTGTTCACTCTTCTCCAATGCTGTCCTAACTTCAGCATGCTTAATAGTTCTAATAGGATAGACTATACCAAGCAATTGTTCTCTGGTTTGTATTTTCTGAATAAAGGATTTAGACTGTTTTGTTCATAATTTTAACAGTGCCCTCCTAACCCTTTCCTGGGAGTAAGTCCCTCTAGACTTGAGTGGGATTCTGAGTAGACCTAATTAGAATGGAACTGTAAATATAATGCTTTGTGCTTTACAGTGTGTTTCATCTAATGTGATGAATAAAACTGAGTGTAATTTTTGGCAGCACAAGTTTTAAGCAGTTCTCCTTTTCTTTCCACTCTAACATTAAATGTGTATTATCCCCTACAAGTACAAATATTCAGTTATCTGAACAGCTGGTTCTGAAGGCTCTAGTACAAGCAGCAAAATCAACCTATATAATATGGAGACCAGCAAGCACTGAAGAATTTGGCCAATAAGCATTCTGTGGTAATTATCTGCTTCTAAGGAAGCAGATATAGAGTGGGGCAGTGGCAAGATTAATCAGAGAGGACTATCAGTCTCATCCAATCCCCCACCATACTGCAGCCTCCATCCCACATGGCTTTGTACATGCAGGTCCCACGATGCTCAGCACTGTATTTTTGGGTGGTCAAAGGGAAAGCCTCCCTCCTTGGTGTAGTGGTTAAGAACAGTGGTCTCTAATCTGGAGAACCCAGTTTGATTCCCCACTCCTCCACATGAACCATGCTCTCTCAGTATCAGCCCCACAGGTCTCTCAGAACTCTCACAGTTCTCTCAGAACTCTCTCAGGTGACTGTTGTGGGGAGAGGAAGGGAAGGGAAGGGAAGTTTTGAGACTCCTTAAGGTAGGGAAAAGCAGGGTATAAAAGCCAACTCTTCTTCCTTTCTCCCTAGCCAAAAAGCTGGTTAGATCCAACCCTGTGTTAGCAAGTTTTTAGACTATTAGAAGATGGAACTTGATACACATCATTCAGTAAAGATCCCATACCTTTTCACATTTGGCTCACAATAATGGAAGCTGTAATTAGATCCAGGTGGGTAGCCACATTGGTATGAAGCAACAGAACAAAGTTTGAGTCCAGTGGCACCTTTAAGACCAACAAAGTTTAATTCTGGCTATAAGCTTTCGTGTGCAGGCACACTTAATCAGATACCAGATTTTAATCAATTTTAATTCCTGGATTTTAAATTGTATAGTTTTGTTGTTAACTGCCCTGACCTCAGAGAAGGGCAGTATACAAATCCAAATTATAAACGAATAAATAAAATGAAATACCATCTGGTGAAGTGTGCACGCACATGAAAGCTTATACCCAGAATTAAACTTTGTTGGTCTTAAGGGTGCCACTGGACTCAAACTTTGTTCTGAAGCTGTAATTTCTGAGACACAGAGATCAGACATCCAGATTTCTCCAAAACCTCCACACTGCTAGGACACCTGTTTTGTATATGCTTCCTAAAATCCAGATTTTCCTCCATTTATTGCTGCAACCTATGTTCTTTATTTTTGAGGTTCTTTAGTCCTGTTGTAGGGACTAAAGACAGGTCGAGGGAACCACTATCCCCAAGGTTGGAGACCACCAAGGAAGACCAGGATCGTGATGCAGAAGCAAGCAATGGCAAACAACCTCTGAACAGTTCTTGCCTTCAAAATCCCACAGGGTCACTATGTCACCTATGACTTAACAAGGGGAAGAAATCAAATCAAGTCTAAATTCTCCCTAGAAGCTAAAATGACTAAACTGATATCATACTTTGGTCACTTCATGCAAATACAAGACTCAATGGAAAAAACAACAGAGCTAGGAAAAGTTGAAGGCAGTAGGAAAAAGAGGAAGATCCAACGTGAGACGGACTGACTCAATTAAGGAAGCTGCAGCAGTCAGTGTGCAAGACCTGAGCAAGGTCTTTGGGTGTCATTAATTCATAGGGTTGCCATAAGTTGGAAGTGATTTGGTGGCACTTAATACACACAAGAGGTGGCCATTATGTTGAAGAAACGTCCATAACAGCTTCTTTAAAAGATGAACAACAATAATGTAATTCTATATGTAATCCAGTTTTCAATGAGATCTTGCTTTACAAACAATATATAATGACATGTTTTTTACTTTTTACCCAAGGATTTAGACTTCATAGTTTCTTCAGTTGGATTCATTCTATCATTAAAAATTTCATCTCACTTTGATAACAATATTGTTTTTTTTCTGCATATGGTTTTGGCTTGTGACTGTTTACAATACTCACTGATAGGAATTCACATTCACGTTTTCTTCATTTCATAAAGCTCAACTGCATAATAGTTTAGCTTATGAATTACTTTTACAATTTAAGAATAATTCATTACAACAGAAATTATAATATCAAATAAATCAGGGTCAGACAATAACAAACAGGCAGAAGGTAAGAACTATTAACTGCTGTGGACTGAAAAGAACTGATACCAAGGTAATATTTACTAGTTAATACGACTAAACAAAAGAAAGGACTACCTGTGCCTTTGAATATACAAATCTCCTTTACTTGTGAGATTCAAGGTATAAGTAGTACAATTGCTATGTTGTTTCGGCTGTATGAAATATTGTTACTTTGTTATAAACTGTGTGTCAGCTGTCCTTTGTATGCAGCTCTTGTTCTGCTTTCAAACAGACATCCAAACAGGACAACTTTGATTGAGGAATGTCTCAGGTGTTGCACAGAATCAAATGGAGTTATTTGTGCTGACAAATACACATATGAACTAACAATGAAAGCAGCCCTGAAACTGGAAATGACATGCCCTATAAATTATTATTATTATTTATTAAACTTGTTATCCCACCCTCCCTGCCATAGCAGACTCATGGATCTTTATGTACATTCTGCTGACAGAAGAAGGGTGGCCATCTTCCCCATTCTTTTCTGCAGCTCCATAACATAGGTGGTTTCTTGTAATGTGAGGGTCCTATGCGCCTGTCACATCCCGGGGCACCCCAGCCCTGAGGGAGAATGGGTGGAACACAGGCACTGCCCTAAGCATGCCAGCAGCACTATAACAGGGAAGAAGGAGATGTCCTGGGAGTAGGTGAGGGCATGGCAGGAACCATAGGAGGAAGGACAACCAAGGCCAGTTCCCAAGGCACGAAAGACCTACTTGAGGGCAAAGGTCTTCTTGGGAGAAAATGCTGCTCAGGAGTAAGCACAGGGCTGCGGGAACTGGGTGAGTCCAGGAGGAGGATAATTATCTTTAAAATTAAATTATCTAGTTTGAATAGATTTCAAAGGTGCTATAACAAAAGTATTTTGTCATACTTGTCTGGTGTTGTGGTTCGAGTGCCGATGAATCTGGGAGAGTCAGGTTTTAATTCCTACACTGCCATGGAAATTTGCTGGATGACCTTAGGCCACTCACACACTCTCAGTCTGACCTACCTCAGGGGGTTGTTGTGAAGATAAAATGGAGTGGAGGAGAACGATGTGAGCCACTTTGGGTTCCCATTGGGAAGAATGGCAGAAAAAATGAAGGAAAATAAATCTCTGTGCCCAATACACGTGTGGCCATCCTATCAATTCTATCTAGCACCCAAACTGCCAGCATTCCCAGAAGAAACTGAATTTTAGTTTTTACGGGTCAAACAACACAACTATACAGTATAACCGAGCCCCAGTAGTACACAGGGTATCTTTAATTGTCTGTTTTTAAACCCCAGCTCAATCAGGTTACTTAGACACACATGCTTCGGTGTTTAAAGTCGTGTGCACAATAGTCAATACTTGTTGCAGGAAATGGTGGTGTGCCATGAGTTATTTCTGCAGCAGTCATAATGACTGAACTACCCATAGACTACTGGCATTTTAGCTACCTGAAATATACAGGAGAACATTTGTAAGGGACTTCATAAAGAGGTAGTATAAAATAAAAAGAAACTAAACCTAATGAAAGATGACACACAAATGTTTTATTGGTTTATAAGCTTAGAGACAAAATAAGAACTGACTTTAAAAATCTCAGGATCTTAAGGCCAATAGCAATTTTGGCTTGGGACTGGAATTTTTGGCTTAATGCAGATGACAAGAAGATAGAACACTTTAGAAGGCAGGTTTACAAAACAAAAAGCAAGCAGAAAGGCAAAAGGAAATGCTGGTGTCCTGGAGGTATTTCAAGCCGAATGCCCTTCTTGTAGTACATCCAGGAAGGTGGGTTACATTAAACTGGTTGGCATGAAACATCCCTCTGTGGTGTAACAGTGAGCTTTTATCCAGCTCCTTAATGAGACAAGAGTTGGAATAAAAGGTATCTGCAAGCTATATTTAAGACAAGCATTCTTCAGACAGATGGTATTTCAAAAAAACTAAACAACTTAAGTGAAAAATTTTCAATTTTATATTGCAAGTCACATTTATTAGCAAATGCTTTATATCTTATTTTTCAACACAGATACAAGCTGCCTATTCTCTCTCTGCCTCCCTCCCTCCTCCTCAACTCCTTAAAAGGACATGAAAAATGTCAACATGAACTGGGTGACGGTGCCTTCCTGGACTCCTACCACATGTGCAAATCATCATGCTGCCACGTAAGAAGTTTTGCAACAGCTAATCTGTAGTACCTCATTTTTCCTCTTTAACTGAAATAAGACCAGCTGAAGAGGTTATGAAATAAAAAGGCCATGTGCTCTGTTCACGTCTGTGGCTGGAATGCCATTGAGACAAAAGTACTGAAAGCTTATCTTAGCATCCATACTTGCCTCCTGAGAACTCCCAGTGAATCGCTCCTGGAGGAAAAAAACCTTCCAGCAAGCATGAAAAACACATAATAATTAAAGAAACAGTTTATAGGTGATTTAATGTTAGTGTGAAGCAGCGTCCAAACCCGACAGCTCTCTCTCTCATTATGAGGGCATCCCACGGCGGATTCAGTGCTTAGCTGTCTGGCCTTCTCTCACTGATATTATAAGGTACTACCTGCTATTACCTCTCCCCACCAATGCCTCTTTGTGGTGGTTTTTAAATTATCAAAGCAGAAATACTGCTGCTTCCATGTAGCTGCTTCCCAGACTACTCTGGTAAGGCAAGGCATGGGAAGATTACACAAGACAGATACCAATCACCCCCATGAGCCTCTCTGCAGAGTTGTACCGAGTAAGCTCATCGTGCACCACTCCGATATGGCCTTCCTGATGAAGTCACGTAAGACTTACTAAAATGCACACTTATTTCTACAAACTGCACCCAAATGTTTTCAAATAAATTAAAGGTAACATAAAAACAAACCGATGTTTGTTTTATATTATCACATTTCATTATGCCACACCATCCAGATAACATAAGAAACAACCTTAAACACCTGGGGATGAGTGGACTAACTGGGAAATAACCGAGCAAAAAAGAGACTCAACATAGAAACATACAGCTTGAACCCATTTAGACTTCAGAAACGAATTGTGCCAGCAAATAACTCTGTGCCACAAAAGATTTACAGTTCTGGAGCTGTTTTTCATTTAAATGTGGGACAATAACTATTTATAAATGAGGGGGGGGGACCCCAGAAAATATTTCAGATAAACACTTTCACTACATATTGTTGTGTAAGGAATTTGGATCTATTAATCCAGGTATAGTCAGAAGGTAGCCTGTGAGCCAAATTTTGGTGAGCCACCCCGCACTTGCTGGTTGTTGTGATTTTAGAACATTGGTTTGTCTTGGCTGATCCAAGCAAGAGTGCAGGGTTGGGTTCACTTAGCACATATTATTATGCCTTTACTGATACAAGACCCTGACAATCAAACTTTTACTTCATCCATTTAACATAATTGTAGTTATTAAAAAAACACTTGTGTGTGTGTTTTAAGCGCCATCAAGTCACTTTTGACTTATGAATTAATGACCCCCAAACATCCTATCATTAACAGCCTTGCTCAGGTCTTGCAAACTGAGGACCGTGGCTTCCTTTACCGAGCCAATTCATCTCATGTTGGGTCTTCTTCTTTTCCTGCTGCCTTCAACTTTTCCTAGGATAATTGTCTTTTTCCAATGAGTCTTGTCTTCTCATAATGTGACCAAATATGATAGCCACAGTTTAGTCATTGTAGCTTTTGAGAGGGGTTCAGGCTTAATTCAGGCAAAAACAACGATATGGTACTTTTTGCCTCTTAGTTCTCTCAGCAGATGGAGCAAGGAAGTCAAGAAGAGTTCTGACTGAGCAGTGTGAATGCATGAGCAGGTCATAGATAAAGTCTTTTTCAACCTGCTTGCTGGGACCAAGGAAAAAGAGATTAATTCCAGTTCACATTTCAGAGCTGTAATGCGCTAAACATGCTATTCACAGGCCCCTCCTGCCTGTAGATCAGCTGGCATTCTTTCCTGTTAACAGCAGAATGATCAGCAGTGGGTCATTTACCTCTGCCTAGAGTTTAACATTTTGTATTCATCAAGGACGTAGTTTATAGGTAACTCAACAACAGAAAACCCTTTTGTTCTCAATAAAATATTTCAGAATGCTTACTGAAAGGTTCTGGATGAAACTTTTACTTCAGTGTTGTAACCTTAAATGGTGAAGCAGGAGTAGATTCTAGAAGCCTTGTCAACGGGCTACAATTAATATGCCTGGGGAATGACACAGCTCAAAGGGCAAAAGAATGTATGACTTACAAGCTAAGATGGGCCTGATAGTAGCTTTCCAACAAAAACAAGAGTTCACTTGCGGATATTTTTCATTAGCAACCAGTGCAATAGCTGTTACACGTACATTTACACTTTCTGCTGCTGGTGAAGTCAATGGAAAATACCAATTCAGAAATCATCTCTAAGGAAGCAACATAAATATAAAATAGCAGAACAGGTCTGAAAGCTTTAAGAAGAATTCTATAACTTGTAGCATACTTTGATACACACTCTCTACAGTGTCTAACTGGGAGTTATCTAAGAAAAGTTACTTGAGTCAAAGGCATAGAGAAAATGAACAAAGAAGACAGAGCTGCCATTAAAAATTGCTGTCTCACTGTGTACAGCCATTCAGAAAATCCAAGAACAGTGAAATCATCTGCAGCTTAAGAAATAGGGTGAAACATTTGAAAAGTATGACATGAGTAATTCTCCCTCCTTCCTTTTTTTTTCTTATTTTGGTTCTCCCAATGGTGCCCATAGTTAGGGGCAACATGTAAGATAGCAGTGACTGACACTAAAGGGCAGTGAAAATTTAATTGTGTGGGGAATAAGAAGGGCAGATTTGGTCTTATTTGCACACTCAAAAGCCACTACACTGATTTATTTTAAAAGACCTCGCACTGAAGACACATTTTACTTCTGATGGCACTGCATCTCTGGATTTGAAAAGTGTTGAGGATCTGCTGTTCGTCCAGAGACTGAGACCTGAGATCTATATATCTAATTCTTAACAGTCCCCTTTGTATGAGGTTACTTATTTCCACAGATAGGGGGCATAGTCTCCCCCAACAGGTTATTCTAGAGTCTCAGGGGACTCCCTTGAACTGCAGAAAAATCCAAAAAGTTTTTAAAAAAAAACTCGGGGCGGGTTGAATTCCCCCCTCCCCAATATCTTTTGAAATGGCCTCAGGAGAGATCTACTCCAGGCCCTGCTGCATCGATAGTGAGAGATAACGGGGGTGGGGGAGCAAAAAGCAGCACTGGATCTCAAATTGGGAAGGATTCCCCCTGCAGTATGAATGGCTAAATAGTAGGGGGTTTGGATCCAGGCCTGGGTCTAAGATTGCCTGCTCTAAGTTGGGGAATTCCTGGCAATTCTGTCATGAAGTCTGAGGAGTGCAGAGTTTGGGGAGGAGAGAGGACTCAGCTGGATATAATGCCACAGAGTCCACCCATTTTCTCCAGGGGACAGCTCTCTGTTGTCTGGAGTTCAGTTGTCATTCTGGGGGATCTCTAGGTCCCACCTGGAGGCTGGCAAGCCTAGGCTTAACAGCACCCTCTGGGTGACTTGAGACCACCTGACTTGCTTGATTCAACTAGGCCTGGCTGCTTGCTACTGTTCAACAGCAGCCACCCTATGAAAGTCAGTGTAGCATAATGGTCAGAGCTTCAGAGTAGGTTTGCGAGACCCAGGTTTAGATCCCCATCTTGCTGTGGAAGCTCGCTGGGTGATTTTGGACCAATCACATACTTCCAGCCTAATCTACCTCATAGGGTTGCTGTGTGGATAAAAAGGAGGAGAGAATAATTTCAACTGCTTTAGTCCTCACTGTGGACAAAGACTATAGTTTTCCTCAGTAGAACCTGCAGGGGGACAGGAGACAGAAAGCTGAAGACAGAGGGGCAAATAAAAGTAGGTTGGCTGTTAGCTGAGAAGGAGATGGGGTGCCAACTCCAGGTTGGGAAATTCCTGGATATTTGAGGGGTGGAGTCTGGGGATGGTGGGGACTGAGGTAGGAAGGGACTTTAGACAGATATAATGCCATAGACTCTGCCCTCCAAAGCAGTCATTTCCTCCAGGGAACTAATGTTGCCAACCTCCAGGTGAGGACTGGAGATCTCCTGGAATTACAATTGATCTCCAGATGACAGAGATCAGTTCCCCCAGAGAAAATGGCTGCTTTGGAGGGTGGAGTTTATGGTGTTATACCCTGTTGAGGTGATTTCCAAGCTCAAACCCCATCCTCCCAAGGCTCCATCCCCAAATCTCCAGGAATTTCCCAACATGGAGCTGGCAACCCTAAGGAGAACTGATCTCTGTATTTGGGCAATCCATTGTGATTCCTGGAGAATGGCTGCTGCCATCGCTGCTGTGGAGGGGAGGAAGTAGGTAGGCGGCCAGGAGAGTGACAGCCTCAGACATACCATATCTGCATTGTATCTGCTGGAAGTTTCTCCTGCCAGTATTGAAAGCAGCAGAGCCTACCCCACAGCCAGAAAATGGTTGGTCAGCTCCTGGAATCCCACAAGGCTTAATTGTCACATCTGTTTTCTCACCCACAATTTTTAAAATAATTGTCATTATGTGGTAGTTGAAAGAGCCACAAAAACGATCCCACAATCAAAAGTTACTTTGATGAGCTGAATTCATAGATTTACAGTAAGGGCTGCCAACACCACCTTTTGTATGAGCCTAAATGGGCCTGGAGATCTTCACGTACCCAAACCCCATCAATCATCCAGTTTATTCTATTTAACATGTAAATGATTCCAGGAGAGTGGCTGCTGCCACTGCTGCTGTGTGGGGGGGGGGGGGGGGGAGGAAGTAGGTGGGAGGCCGGGAGAGTGACAGAGGCAGAAAGAGTGATGGTGCGGGGGCAGAAGGGAAGTGACAAGCATGGAGGGGGGAGGAGAGAGAGAGAAGGAGGGAGAGAAAAGGGGCAGCAGGAAGGAGAAAGAGTGTGAAAGAAGTAGGGGGAGAGGGGAAGAAGCTGAGGTGGGAGGAATGGGATAGCCACTCCTGTAAGTTTCTTGCAGGTCCCCACTTGTTCAGCAGAATGAAGTGACAGAATTCTGAGGTGGAACTATACCACTTCAGACAACAGGTGGAGCCTTCTGTTTTTGAATGCTCTTTAGTGTGAAAAAATGTCCTGCAAGTAAAAATGGTAGCATATATAGGAGGTTCTAGCACTATCTGTTCTTTGATGTTCCGATTTTCTATTTGCAGGGAGGCTTTTGTTTTTTAAATACAGGAAAGAAATATGACCCTACACCTCCAGTCCATTAGATTAGTCCATTCTACCACTGTATAACCCTCCTACCTCATTTAACCTCTTTTTTCTGCCTGTGTCTTCTTAGGATAGGTCTGCACCAACTGCTTTGCATAGGGTAGTCCCCAAACATACTGCTAACAGCTGGTGTAATCTGTATCTCATCTTAGGTTAAGTCCCTGACCTGGGCCCCACTTCCCAATTAGGCTCTGTATTTTCCTGCATGAAGTTCATACCTCACTATCTTTCTCACAGTGACTTGTAATGCTTGCAAAATGCACACGCCCTATTCTTCAATGCCAATTGAGTCTCAAATTATTCACAAACAGGTCTATTTCAAGCATCTGCAACTACTGGAAATTGCATATATTGCTGCAATGGCACAGACTTCTTATTCTTCTTATCCATTATTGTTCCTGTGCCGTTGCTGTTTGTGTGCCTGTTCAGAAAATGATTTTAAAAAGTGAAGAAACAGTGAAGGACATATAACTATAGGAAACTACTTAAACAAGAGTCAAAGTCAAATGAGGGATCCGACTAGTCCAATACTGACTGGCTGCAGCAATGCAGATTATCACACAGCTGTCTTTCCTAGACCATCAACTGATTGTTGCAGACTGAACATGGGACCTTGTGCTTGTAAAGCATGTGCTGAACGATGAGCTATGGTTCCTTTCAAATATAAATGAAACAAACAAAAAACAAAAACAAAACTGTAGCAGGGGGACTTTAGTATAGAATACACCAAATATTCCAACCTGCTTTCCAAACAGATGCGGACAAGAAGTACAACTGAGCCATTCCATCTTGAAACAAAATCCAAAATGCATCTCCAAATTAATCCTTACCCACACCTGTACATCTCTTAAGAAGGCTGATCTGAAGTTAGTTTCTGTCATCCATCTCTGTAGTATATCATATTTGCTGCACAGCCTAGTCCTATGCATGTTCATTCAGAAGTTAGTTCTGCTGTGTTCAGTGGGTCTTACTCGTAGTTGCCCCCCCCCATGTGTATAAATACACACAACTGTAGCCTTATGTGGCAGAATTATTTTATCTGTGTTTATTTCGAAGTAAGCCCCCCTGACTCCAGTGGGCATTACTTTCCAGTAACAACTGTAACCTTAGTCAGTCACTGATACTAACCATATTAATGTTATTTCTTGCCAACATATGTATCATAGTGCATCTTTGTCCCTCCTGCTCTTCTGAGCATGTCTAGATGTTTCTGCTTAAGCTTTTTCTTTTAGAGATTTATACTCCCCCAGGAAATGTTCAAGGCAATTTGCAACATTAAATGAAAAGAAATGATCAAATCTTTATATTGTCTGTGTGTGGGTTGGGGGGGGGGGACCTGTTGGGGAGAGGGATTGTTGTGAAAGATCCAATACCTCTACAAGATACTGGATGAAATATCCTTTCTAATCATGAACTGCAGGATCCTAACACTAGATATTCTTTTTTAAAAATGCATCCAGGTACCATTTTGATGGTGATTATTGCTACACACATCCCAATTCTACAAGTGCTAAGTCATTTAGTGGCTACTGCTTACCCAGGTAGGTTTGCTTTGGAGGAGAGCACTGGAGTCCTGGGGTGTTCTTGTAAAAGACAGAACACAGGTGACAGCACAGAGGCACTCCTACAGGGCAGTAACCCACAACAGATCCCCAGAAAGAGAAAGCCCTTATAACCTCAAGGCACTTCAGCCAAACCCAAGCAGAGTCTGTCCACCCCCTTTCTTTCAGCATCAGAACAGCAGTTCCTGTTCACCATACATAAACACACCAAGCCTACTCCCTCCAGCTGGTGGGGGAGGGGAATCACCTCACCCAAATCCTGATAGGCTACTTGACCAGAGCCATTGAAGGGGATGTTGGCACTAATTAAGTAATGTTACCATTCCTTTTGTCATGTAGGACAGGCTGAGCCAAAGTGAACCAAACTCAAGTTTGTTCTATTATTGCATGCCAGCATCCTAACTGTTCTGTGCTGTGTTCAACTGTACAAACATGGACATAAATCAGCATCCACATTTACCTGAAGACATAAAACTGACACTCCACAGTTCAAAATGATTCCCCGCTCACTTCTGAGAAAAACAACAGCATTTATTACGATGTAAGAAAGTTTAATCTGTTACAGATTACAAGAGGTATTATTCAAAGAAACTGTCATCAACAAGAATCCATTTTGTTTCCTGTGCCCACATAAACCAATGGGTCACAAATAAAGGTTTTTGCCAAACAATGGGAATTAAATTTCACACTGAGAGACAAAATGGCTACATAATTCTAGTGGACATGCATGCAGTGAGCTGAATAAAGCAGCATGGTTACAATATGTTGTAAATTGTGATCTATGGGCTTCCAGTTTACATAAGCAAGGAAAGTTCCACGCTGGTTGAGATCCCAAGTTATTTATTTACTTCATTTATAGCCTGCATTTCTCCCATATGGGGACTCAAAGTGGCTTACATTGTTGCCTTTGCAATGACTGTGGGAGGCAGGTGAAGCCAAGAGTGTATGACTGGCCCACTTGGGATCTCGACCAGTCACATCCAGGAAACTTCCATGGTGGAGTGGGGATTCAAACCTGGGTCTCCCAGATCCCACTCAAACATTTTAAGCATGATCCCATCTTGGCTGCCATAGGTAAGGTATACAAATAGGTGTACAGGATCAGTCAAAGGCACAATGTGATGTGATATTCCAGTCTATGCAGTTGACTAGAACTGGTAACGCAATGATATTGTGCTGGCACAGCCACATGCGTTAATGTTACTGAAAGTAGTGACAACCCCCTCTGTCAGAAACTACAGAGCTGTTGTATGCAAAATCTCAAAGAGGACAAGACAGTCCCCCTGAGCCTTCCATTGTCTTTTTCTCCTGAATATATATATTTTTTGGGTATGTGCTTCTTTTGGCAATGGATTATTTCAGCTTCTTTTAGTGATGGATAATAACCTGGTCAAACTGTGAGAATTGGGCGTTATTAGAATGAGATGATCCAGTAGATCTTCCAACCAACTTTTCTTTTGTTGCCACCATGGGAGGTCAGAAGAAAACCTCTGACTAAGTCTTGTAGAAGATCATCTCCCTCAAATGTCATTTTACCAGTGTGATTCCTTAAGCTCACCTCTTGTCTCCTACCTAAATTTACTGAGTGCTCCCTGGGCGTCAAGCCCATCTTGGCAGACCTAGGCCTAGAAAGGTGTTCCTTACTTTCCCATTAATTCTACAAGCAGCAAGTGTTAATTTTGAGCATCCCAGTAACTGCCTCAGACTGAACAAAATAATTACTGATTACAGAAGGAAATAAAGAACAAATACATTTCTGGTCACACCAACTAAGGAAAGGAAGAACATGGATACTTCTTCTGAGCCTTCAATGAATTTCCTAAAAACAGAAATGAGGTAGCCAACCAAAACTTGGAAGTTCCAGAATGATGTCTTTTTTACATAACTATGTGGCAGAACCATTTTCTTCCTAGTTAAACTCTCAGAACAGAAGCTGACATAGTATAGTGGCAGAGGTAATGAACTGTGTCCTGAAAAGTCACTGGTTCAAATCTCATCCCTGCCACAAACTCAGTAGATGGTTTTAGGAAAGCTATACTCCCTTTCAACTTCAGTTTCCCACCCACAATATAGGCATAATAATATTGACTTGCCTTATGGAGTTATTGTAAGAACTGCTGCAGAATGTTGTGGAAAATTAAAACACTATGTTAATGCTGGGTATTATTTTTTTTTCATCCATCTGTCTCTAATGGGGTCTGTTGCAAAAATGTTCCATTTCCTCTTCACTAAAGGAATCCCTGCCCATTGTATTCCTACCAAATTTTTCCACTCTACTGCTGGAATTTTTCAGAAGATTTTAATAGTTTGTTTCTAAAAGTTTCTGCTGTTCTTCATTGTGGATGTGACACCAGGAAGAACATATGAAAGAACAAAGCCCAAATAATTTACATATCCATAGTCCTCTTTCCTGGGAAGCTGAGTTCCTCCTTAAAATCCAACTTGAAAAAACTTGGTTTTGCAACCATCGGTCCTATTTGGAGAGCAGCTTTAAAGTAATCTCTAAATATAAAGGTGGTGCATATGAGAAAAATATCCAACACAGGCGAGACTGTTGAAAAGATCACCTGAGGAGTAAAGAACCGTTTTACCATATAATGCAGTAACTCTAGCGATTTTCAGAAAGTAGTATATAGGGACTCAGTGGTAGTGCGAATCACTATCCTGCACTTAATCTTCTCATGCAGAAAATCAAGCAAAAGTCTGTGCTACTTGATCATACAAGAAGACAAAGTCCACACCACACACCACCATTCTAAGCTCCTTCTCTTCAGTGTCATGCCTATAAAACAGAAGATGGCTATTAATCTATCTGGTACTGTAGAATGCCATTTGGGGCTTCCAACATAACATACAATGTGGATTGCTTCCACAGAGGTATTTTACTCTATGTAGACAGCAGGAAGATCCCAGTGTATTTAGCATCACCTACACAATGCCCTGAGCAATCTGGGCATAACCAGTGGGACTCCCATATTTTTCATCAATAAACTAGAGCTGCAGTCACATGAGCAGTTCACACCAATATAGTTGTGTTACCTTTGTGGATTGAAAGAGCATGATCAGACAACATCATCTGCCTTCCATGCCCCAGTTACTGGCACCTGGGTCTGTCCCATCCTGGAAGTGGAGTTTGCCAACACCAGGGAAAGTCTGGTCTTTATGTATACCAGTGCTTCCACTCTGCTTTTCCCAACTTCTGAACCCCTGTCATGCACGGATGCCGGATAGGAAGTGTGACCGGTCACTTTCATCTTAGTCATGTTGGGTCCCCCCCCCCCCCAGATGGGAGAACAGGGAACCCTAGAGGGATTTCTCTTTGAAAAGAAATCAATGCACCTTTTTGTAGCTTCTGCCCCTGCTTTTATTTTATATCATACACCACAGAGTGGTGCCAACCTCCAGGTGGTGGCTGGAGAGCACCTGCGATTACAACTGATCTCCAGTCAACAGAGATCAATTCAACTGGAGGAAATGGCCACTTTGAAGGTGGACTTTATGGCATTATACCTCACTAAAGTCCTTCCCCTCTCCAAACCCTCCCCTCCTAAGGCTCCACCCCTAAAATCTCCAGGTACTTCTCAAAGCAGAGCTGGCAACCGATGAGTAAGGCCTACCAATCTGAAAACCTCATGGACCAAAAGTTTTGATACATTTTGAGAAATAGAGGAAAGTTTCAACTGTAGTAAGATCTGTTCTTAAGAAGGTACTTTGCTCATGGAAGACTGCTTGCCCTCTGACTACTAGGTTATATGTTACTCAGTCTGACTTCCATCCACTCTTTACCTACAGGAACAACTTAAACTAATATCCAGTGCTGTTAACATAAAAGAGGTACTATATTATTATTTTGCCCCTTGCCTTGTTTGTTCCACCTGTTTGTTTCACTAGTGCTAGAGACACATCTAATTAATTACTGGTTTTCACATTTATGAAAGGCAGATACCACTTGCTCTCTCCTCCTTTCTCTCAGCAGCTTTTGGCGAAACTTGTTTTGTACCTAACATGATCTAATTCATTTAAGCTGATATTTCATTTTGACACACTACAAAATGCAGACTTGCACCATTTCCACAATGCCCTGAACAATTTCTTTCCCTCACCCTGGGCTTTTGTTTTCCTTATTCAGCATCAGGTTAGCTAAAGTTATGAAGAACTCAAAGGTTGTCTATTTTTTTTGAGACTTTGGTTGGTCTTACTAGGGAGCATTCTACACAGCAGTTATGGAAGGGTATGTTTAGGAACTTTGCCAACAGATACAGAGTGATTCAAAGCAATGTTTCAAGCCATTCAGTTGGAAGTACTGAGGTGTTCCCTGACCATTATAGCTTAGTTGGAACCTTTGGTAAAATGCTGAGCAAGTTGCCTAGGAAAATTAAAGTAAGTCATATCATATCTATCACTGTCTAAAAATCTAGGTTACATTAATCTCTTGTGCATTTTGATTCATTTTGCCTTAAAGAGGGTAACATAGAAACAAGATTAGTGTAGACAAATCAAAAACAGTGAACTTAAGTACAGGCAGACAGACAAACAAGAGAGCCTATAACAGTCAATAACAAAATACAAAACAGACTTGCAGCTATGCAAGGCCACCAAGGGGAAGAGGAACAGAAGCATTCAAAAAGTGCTGGTCAGCCTGCAGACCAATGTAATTGGGCAAGTCTTCTGGTTTAGTGTAATGTTATTGTTACTATTTATCAGAATATTTATGTCCTGTCATTGTAAGGCTAGCTTCAGGATACCCTGGGTGGGGGAAGAGCTGCCAGGGCCCAGGGCTTCGGGAGGGGGGGGGGGGCGCTGCTGACTTGCATGCCCTTCCTATCCACTTGTCTACAAGCACTCTGCAATCCATGCATCCAGCTGTATGCACTGCCCATTACTGTCAGTGAAAGGGGGTGCTTGTGATGAAAGCATCTGTGAGTGTGGGCAGTGAGAGGACTTATGAGGAAGTATGAGAACGATGCACAGGCACATGGGTGGGATGGGATGCAAAGGAACAGACCTTGTACCTTTGTATATAAAAATAGGTACTCAAGTTAACTTACAATACTAAAATTCACAAAAAAACAGTTAAAACAGATTGCAGCATGCACAGGGCAGGTTTAACTGTTTAGGATGGATTGTGCTGGTGAGAGGTAGAACCCAGAGAAATTTTTCTTCTACATACTGGTGCCTGTTGGCAGCCCTGCATCCGTTTAAGTCCTTTTTACTATTTTGACAGGTGACTCAGAGCTGATTCAGATATTTCAGAATTCCTCTGGGGGTGTTTGTCCCCAAGTATTATGAATGGTTAGCCAAATAATACTTGGCAACTTAGTATCTCAGAACTATGTACTGGCGGGCATGATGGTTCAGTGCTAGCTTTACCACCAGCTTTTACCACTCAGAGAAAACTGGCAAGGTTGGAGAAGGAGAATATATTTGGTTACTACTATGTATGATGGTCTAAGGATTATTACTGGAAATGTCACAGGCCTGATTACATATAGCAATCCTAGACTAAAATCTTGACTTGGCCACAAACTTCCTGTGATACCTTGGAAAAGATACCAAATACCCAGATATGTAACTATTCTGGCTCATAACCAGAAGGATACCATCTAGAGTCTGAAACCTCAGTTCTCCTCTTCTTTTTTTTACTGTAACTTCTAACTTCTGCAGTAGGGAGATGTAAGAGACAACCATTTCTCAGCTCCCTTGAGCCGAAAAATGAGAAGCAACTGCCTTTCACTTCTCTGCCCCCTCCCATCCTGAGTTCACTCTAGACAGACCCAAGAATCACTTTGGGAACTGTTATGCACCCTGATTACTGAAACTTGACTTTCCAATGCATTGGGAATTTTTCAAAAACATTCACTATTTGCTTTCATTTGGATAGCTAAAGAATACAAAATTTAAAATCCATATGGTTCTGGAAAAAATTATGAAGATGCATGCTGGGATGAACTTCCATCTTTCAATCTTCCTCCATGATCTGAGTACATTTTCTCTCACTTTTATACATCTATTGCTCTCAAATATGCCGAGATCTACCCCTCCTAATCTCTAACAATCCTCCTACCAAAGCTGTGCCCAAACTCCCACCAACTTTCAAATTAGTTCATACAAATGAGTATTTATTCATAGATTAAATGTTTTAGCCTTCCTAACCTTGGTCTCTCAGGAGCCACACTGAGCCTGCTCGCGGGGAGGGCGGGGTATAAAATCGAATAAATAAATAAATAAATACTCTAGATGTAAAATAAATTGAAAACTTCAAAATGATAATAAAGCTGCCTGTATTAATACTTTGTACCAAACAAAATTGAAAGCCCATCTCCCAAATAAATGGAAACAAATGGGAATCAATGGAACAGTAGTCACAGCGAATGGCAATGGAAGTCTGTAACACAAGAGTTCATTCAAGTCAGGATTTCACTTCTGCTTAGAGGGAAGCTACTTGCACTGTTTAAAAGCAGCCAAAGCAATTTTTTCCACTGGTAAGTTATTTGTAACCAAAACCAATGCCTCTCATGATGAACTGTTCATGACTGGCAGCTCTTTATGAGAGTAAAAAAAAATTTATTGCAAGATAATGTATTTCCAACAAAATACATAATAATTTTTTTCGTTTTTGGATACAGAAATTCAGTATCAACAATAAGAAATACTATATATATTTAACAGTTGATAAACCTGTAACTATTGTTCATGTTATTTATTTGTCTGCTTAGCCTTTGTTTTGTTTTTGTTTTTTTGCCTAGTGGTGCTCTGTAAATATACTATTACCGTTATACCTTGAAATATGATTAAGGTAAGTATTTAATTAATGAGGCCGGTAAGATTTAAGTATATTTTGCAGTGTTTAAATGTAATCAGAGGTATTTAAAAATGAAGCCACTTAATATAATTAGGATTGGATGGTATCTCATTGTGTTCTGCCATATATGTAACAAAGGGGAACAGCTCTTTATAAACGTCACACACTTTGATTTTTGCAAACATTTCCATACTCAGATGACTGCTTCATAAAGTTCAAACTGGCTATTACTATAGAGAAAGCAGCACAGAAAAAACCCCAAGTCCCCCATCGAGGTACCTCTCTCTTTTCTTTCCTAGTTTTTTCTTCTCTTGCTGTCTAATATCAGGTGTTGATCTGAAGCAGTAGAACAAAGTTTGAGTCCAGTGGCACCTTTAAGACCAGCAAAGTTTTATTCAAGGTATGAGCTTTTGTGTGTGTGTGTGTGCACAGCCACTCAGCCACTCAGCTTGGACCTTGTAAGAAGCAGTGTAGGGTAGGATTGCCAGCAGCATTCCCTTCTAAACTGAGTTAGTGTGAGCTAGCTCACAGTTTTCTAGCCTCCGGCTCACATATTTTTGTTTTAGCTCAGGAAGGACAGCTCCAGAGCAAACTAATTTATGTAGTAACCAAATTGCTCACTCACAACTTTAATGCCAGTAGCTCACAAAGTAGAATTTTTGCTCACAGGGCTCCATAGCTTAGAGGGAGCAGGTGGGGCTGGAGATCTCCCACTTTTACAACTGATCTTCAGCTGACAGAGATCAGCTCACCTGGAGAAAATGGCTGCATTGAAGGGTGAGCTCTATAGTACTGTACCCTGCTGAGGTCCCTCCCCTTCCCAAACCCCACCTTCTCCTGAATCCACCCCCAAAGTATTTTCCAACCCAGGGCTGGCAACCCTAGTGTAGGGAGAAGTGATAGGTGAGCCTACAGTCCATCATCGCCACTTCCTTGCACCTGAGACATTTTAAGGTCCCATTCTGCCTCAGTATATTTACTCAGAAGGCCCACTGAGTTCAATAGGATTTAGCATGATCAGGATGATAGTCTTAATGTATTGAAACCCCCCCCCACACACCTGTGTCAATGAAATGCACTTTCCCTCATAACAAATAAAATACTTTAATTTTGTTTTTCACATATTTACTGTTAATTGTTTAGTTTTGCTCCTTCCAGCTTTGTACACCACCAGTGGTCCATCAGTTCTCCATATCTTCAAATTCTCAGCTCCTCCAATCAATCTGAGCCAGACATTCCAAACATTTAACTCCTGATAGCTACCACTGGCACTCTTTGGCCAATTTTCTAGAACTTTGCATGTCGGCTAAAATGAGAACCATCTGTGGGGGAAAACCTACTCACACTGACATATGCAACTGAGATGGAGAACTATGAATACCAGCCTGAATGCATAGAACTTACTAAATTTAGTGCAGTGTAGAAAAGCTGAACTGTCTCTATTGGTCTTCTAAAAATGGTGAAAACAGCACTGTTCTTTTTTAGTTGCTTGGAGAGGCTCTATGTCATGTTTCAGTAGATCCAAGGGAGGCTATGGAAACTGTGAACATGTGTCTGAAAGAAGTTTTGGAGCAGATGAGGGCTAACAATCTGAAACTTAACCCCAACAAAACAGAGGTGCTACTGGTGGGGGAAAATTCTGACCCAGGAATTAGGGTATCTCCTGGATGGAGTTACAGGTTTGTAGATTGGAGCAGGTTTGTAGCCTGGAGGTGCTGCTGGACCCAGGCCTCCTGTTGGATATACAGGTGGCAGCGGTGGCCAGAGGTGCCTTTCACTGCTTTGGCTGGTGAGCCAATTGGGGCCCTTCCTGGGGGGTGGGAAACCTTGCCACTATGCTCCATGCCCCAGTAACATCTAGATTAGATTACTGCAATGTGCTCTACACTTAGTACAGAATGCTGCAGCGAGCATGTTGACTGAAGTGGGTTGTAGGGACCATATCACTCCAGTCTTGTTCTGTCTATACTTGCTCCCAATTTTTTTTTCTGGGCCCAATTTCAGATGATGGTATTGACCTTTAAAGTCCTACATAGTTTGGGGCCAGCATACTTTAAGGACTGCCTTCTCCCATATGAACCTACCTGTCCACTCCAGTCATTTTCAGAGGCCCTGCTTAGGGGTGTGCATTTGGTTTTTCCGAAATGGAAAAAAGACTGAAAAAAAAGTTGTTTCGGGTTTTTGGATACCAGGGAGGCTCCACAGAGCTTCCCTGGTATCCCAACCCCCCCCCCCCCCCCGGGAAAAATCCGTTTTTTTCCAGCTTTTGGGGATTTTCAAAATGGCCACCATGGGGGTTTAAAATTTAAAGGGAATGCTGGAAAAAGTGTTCTCCTGTCATTTCCCCCTCTCTCCCACCTTTTGCTCCTGTTTCCAGGAGGAAGGAGAAAGAGGGACCTCCTAGACAGCCTGAGCCAATCACTGCAATGCATTTCCAAATGCACTGCAGCTTGCAAATTTTTGGAACTCCCAGTACTGGCTTGCTCCTTTCCCAAGGAAGGAGCACTGGCGACCAATAGGATTTTGGCATCTACTCTCTGGCCAATCACAGAAGGTTGTTTCTCTTTGAAATCCTCTGCGTATGCCCAGAAAGCATAAAAGCAGCCTCTCTGCAGCCTGACTCTGCTGTTGTTCCTGGTTTGCTGCTGCTGCTGGTCAGAGAGAGAGCTTGGCTTAGAGAGTGTGGCTGGCTGGCTTCTGCTGCCTGCCCCTGCTTCTCTTGAGCCTCCTTTCTTCCCAATACTGCCTGCCTGGACTGCTGCTGCGACTGCCAGTGCCCACAACTGGTTTGATTATATTTAGGGCATTTAAAAAAAATCTTTATTTCTGGGGGCTGGAGGTCGGTGTGGGTGGGGTGGTGGTGGGGTGGTAGCCTCTAGTCTCTAGGGTTATGCTGCAGGGATTCTCTGGTTTGACCTGAGTGAGTCCTGTTGGGTTTGGGCACTGACTGGCACAGTGGCAGAGGTTCTTCTGGGGGGCAGATTGCACAGGTTCTGCTGCTGGCCTGGCAAACATGCTTCCTCACCACCTCACTTACTTTCTTAGACAGATTCTCGGGGAGACACTGTCTGCTGCCTGCCATAGGAAACAATGGAGAATGGGGGCACCCTCTTTGGATGCCCCTGGAATTGGACCCCCTGGTCCAATCTTCCCCAAACTTTGGAGATCCTTTGGAGAGAGGCTTCAGCAGCTACAGTCCAAATTTGGAGCCTCTAACTCAAACCCCCTCCCCCCAGCCCCCTAGAAACTTTTCAGAAGTTTTTTGCCATTGATTACAATATCCCCATAGGGTACAATAGACCCAAATTTTTCGGGAATCCCGAAAATTTTTGGATATTGGCACTATACTGGTATAGATATTCGGGTTTTTCGGGAATCCCAAAAAAATTCAGGTTCAATATTCCTGAATCCGAAAAAACCCCAATTTTTTGTTTTTTGCACACCCCTATGGCCCTGCTTTGGTTGCCCCCAACATCTAAAGCGAGATGGGTGGCGACCTGAGAAACAGCCTTCTTGGTCATGGTACCAAAACTTTGGAACTCCCTCCCTCTATTGTTGTCTTCTGCCTGTGAAGTCTTTTTTGTGCTGGCATACCTCCAAAAATTGTTACTGGCATCTGCACCATTTTTAGTAGTATGTCTTTTTATATGTTTTTATTGTATTATTGTATACATACTTTAAATGTTTTTAATATTGAAATGTTTTAACATTTGATGTTTGCCACCTTGGATGGAAAGGTATCTAGTCCCCTGGGCATGACCTGAAGGCATATGATGCAGCAATCTTAAATGTAATAAAATGTGATTTAATTGTTTATTGTTTCTTTATGTAGGTTGGCACATTTCAAAACTGAAGCTTTACAGGTTTATACCTTTTCTGCAGTTAGAATTAAGTTTGTTTCTGTTATTAAAAGTTTCTGTTCCACCACCCAATTAGTTGCAGGACTGCTGCAGCAATCTCATTTCTCTCGTTAAGTTGGGCCTTCTTTTACAAAACAAATACTGGACTAATACATGATACATCCAAGGTATACATGCTCTAAAGTGAACTGGGATTTCATACCAAGTACTTTGATTATGCTTGGCTTAAATATCACCTTTTCTTGCCAAATTTGGTGGAAAATCTTCAGAGAGCTATCCAAGTTAGCTTCAACTAAAGATGAAGACAACAAATGGTGATTTATATTACAGGCACATAACTTTCTTAGCATGAACACGAGAAATGTCTGCTCTAACTGGCAGTGGCTATCCAGAGCCTCAGGTACAGATCTTTCAGATCACTTACTACATGAATATTTTAACTGAAGAGGCCAGGGACTGAATCTGTGACGTCTGTGTACAAAGCAGATAATCTACCAATGAGCCACAATTCCAATCTAAGGTACACAAGAAAGTTCTACAACCAATTTTGACCCTGAACTTAGAAATTCAATATGTAGTAAATTAAAGAAACCAATCAGAATATTGAAAAGATACAAACTTTTTACCAGTTTTGTGGCAGCAGTAAAGTTTATATCCCATTCAGCCCAAGACATGACACAGCAAAGAACAGAAGTATCATGTCTTAATCAAATATTTAATCATACAACACTTCTGTTCCTCCTTGTGGCGAAATGGACCTGCTCTGGTCCTACAGGCCCTATTCCACCCTGCCCTCCAAGGTTTTTCCAACACCTGGAAAGGCTTTTCTTTCTCTCTCAGGTAACCCACCGCCACCCCCTGACTTTTGTAAGGAATTGCCTGCTGGGAGGGTCAGGACTCCCAGCCTCCCTTCCAAGATCTGAGGCCTTACCTCTGTGTCTCCTGCTGCCCAGCACCTGGTCACAACAGGGACAGTTTACTGCCTTGTGCCCCCTTGGAGAATAGCCACTTGCCAACTGCCTGCCTCCCCCCTGGAGCTTTTAAATAGCATATCCAAGATGGTGGAGGCCTATGTGGTACAGAGAACTACTACCAGTATCAAAAGTTACAAAGTATTTATTAAAAAGAAAATGTTCAGAAGCATACTTTTAGCACAGCATCAGATTGAGCAAGGCATTCAAAATAAATGGGTAAAACAATTCCTCTGTCCCTCTCTCTATACGTGTCCTATCAGATGTTAAAATATAGGACAGGCTCCCTAGCTTAAGAAGTTACAGATCTCTACAGAGTTACCTTTACCTTGAAGCTTTCTTCAGCTCTTCAGGACAGCACATGGTTAATGGTTGCCTCCTCCAGACCTCAGTTAAGAGTTCTGTCTGCTCTGATGAACTCAGCACAAAAAAAGCCCTTCCTCTTCACTCCCCTGAGTTTTATTACCTCTCTTTTCCCCAACCACTGACTAGTCAGGATAGGTCAGAGAAGTTTTCCCTGAAGTCTCCAGAAATTTCCTTCCTGAAGTCTCTCTAGCATCTAATTCCTCCAAATCTCTGTTCCCTGCTTGGAGAAGGGGATGAGCTTGACCCACCCATTCTCTCTCCTGCTAGACCTATTAGGATTTGTATGAAGGTGGGCTGAGGTACATCTGGAAACCAATTGAACTGACTTCCCCCCCTTCTGGCCTGCTCTCTGCCCACAGAGAAAAAAAAATTCCAAAACTTAGAGTGAAGGTTTTGCTCATATCAAATCTCCAAAGAAAAAATGCGTATCTTCACACTCCTAATGGTGGCATGTTAGTAATCTCTTTTCTCACAATCATAATAGAGGAAAGACTGGTCTTCTCACATGAGACTGTGAAAGTAAAAAAAAGAAATGCTCGGAAGATTAGATAAGGTTAATTGTCTAAAGTCTCATACTGAAAATTTAACCCCTGTTATATAAAGACACTGGTTTGTACTTATCACAGCCCCCAATTTCAGAATCTCATCTCAACGCATCTTGAGATAATCTGGTTTTTCAGAAGTCTTGCTTAACACCTCCTGTAATTTTATTTAATTTATTTATTTAATTTAAATTTTTATCTCGCCCTCCCATCCAAGGCCGGCTCAGGGCAGCTTACAAACAAGGTTAAAATCCAATAACACATAAAACACAGCAGCAGTTAAAATAGATACAATGTTAAAACCAAACAATAATAAAGTACTAGTTCAAATTCTTCGCTTTTGGCATCAGCTCAATTGGTCTGCTTATTTTGAAGGATCGGCTCGGGCAATAATTGAGGGACTCACGGATCAGGCACTTCCACCAAAGATGTCAGTTGTTGCTAGTGGTGATACTAATAATCGTGATGGTAGTGGTAGTGGTGGCGGCCCCAAAAGCCTGGCAGAAGAGCAAGACCATAACTGAGAAGAATTTAAGATGCTGGACACTCTGAAACTGACAGATACCTCCTGCAAACATTAGGCAAATGATTTACTTTTAGACACAGTGCAGTCACAAAGCTAATCTATCTGAACCTGGCATTCTTCAGCAACCATTCTGTGTACTGCTAGGGGGTTTCATTTCAGAACGGAGCTGACGATATTGGAGATAAACATTTATAATATTTTTGTCTGGCAGTGGAGGCCACAGTAATGAAGAGGATGATTCCAACATTTCTGCAGTTTTGCTTTGGGGTGTTTGGATGCACTCTGCTGATCCATTGCAAAAAGGATGTGCAGTGACTACTGATCCAGTGGATTACTTGTCAAGACATACTTGATTTAGTGGTAGAAGCTGGAGTCTAAAGTGCAGTAGGCAGAACATACAGGTCTGTTAATCAGGCAAAAACAGAGCCCTAATATTTATGCCAGACTTATCCAATCCAGTGGTTTTGTACTATCTGCCTGTCATAAGTGCCCTTACTGTCCTCTGCAGGTAAAGAAGGCTCTTATGCCTGAGGCCACCCTGGCAACTGACCAGGCTACAGAGAACACAACAGCGGTGCAACTAGTTTGTTACAAACTATAAAAGACACCAAGACTCACCTTACACTGGTTCCAGATTCTTACAGTACAATCCTACATAGAGTTACATCCTTTTAGTGAATTCAATGGGCTGAGAAATCTGTATAGGACAGCACAGAAGTCCCAAAGTCTCCAATACACACATCTACTAGATTCAAGCAGAACTGCTTCTCAGAACCAAAACAGTTACTGAAAGTGAAATTAACTCTTAATGTTGCTGGAAATTTTGAAGCCATGGAAAAAACCGTATTTTCTTCCTATTTTCCCCCCTAAAAACGTAAATCAGAAATATTGGGAAATACTTAAATCTATGCAATACTTACTCTCCTATGAAACAAACCAATTCTTTTATTGATTTAATAACATAAATGCATCATTTATAACAGTTGGCATGTAAAAATGCACTATTTGGCATATCGATGGAATTTAAAACAATAAATGTCTTAGTTTAATGCACTCAGTACTTGAGAAAGTTGCAAAATTCTGCACCTATAGTACATGCATCTTTATTTTATTTTATTTTTCCCATGAAAGAGGCAGGAGAAAATAAAAGCTGGAGGCAGAAAACAAATTTGGTAGGAAAGAAACTGCGTGTATTGTTGGGCAGAAACTCTCTCATAGAGTCACAATAGGTAAGGCTACCAGCATAGTTAAATATTAAACTAAACTTTATAACACTGAAAATCCCGAACCATACATCATCATAAAACACATTAAAGTATATTGTTATCAAAATTATTTACATTTAAACAAAAACATCTCTTGAAAATGTTGTATATGTCTACAGCATAAGAGGATTTTTTCCAGTGTTCCCCAAAGTTCACCAATTTTTCCTACTGGAAACACTGAGAAAGTCCTCAGACTTTTTCATGCTATTCATTTGGAATGACAAATGCTTGTCAGACAAAGTGTTTTCTCACTCAGAAAGAAAAAAAAATCCCCCAATGTTTCCCCAAATTTCCCAGTTTGGAAAAACAGGAAAAATCCTGAGACCTATTTATGTTATACATATGAAGTATGAAAAAAACCTGATCTGAAGAAGCAATTTTACTGCTTCTAAAAGAGAAAATATTTCACAGGAGTTTTTTCCCCATTGTTCCTCTATATTTTTCAATTTTTCTGTTGGAAAAACTGAAAAAGTCCTTAGGAAAAAAATGGGGGGAAATGCCCCCCCCCTTTCTGGGCCTTCATATCTCCACAAGACTCTGCCCTGTGTTCTTATTTGCTTTATTCTGTTGATAAGAACTCCATTGCCACAGCTGCCTCCTCTACCAGAGATACTAGTGCTTCATTATAGTCATAGCTACCAACAGTTACACCTAGCAACCATTCCCTCTACATCAACTAGTTATCTGTTTCAAGCAACAGAGATCACTTTCAAGGCCAATTTCAACTGCTAATTAACTTTATCATTCACATTTTTGTGTGCATATGCATGTGTGTTTACAAGCAGTGCCATCCTAAAGATTTGTCCTTGGACTTTTTTACAAAACAAATTTTAGGGCAAAAACCATGAAGCACCAAAGTAATGTGGTACAAGCCATTCTTATAAAACACAATGGCATTCTGTAATAGAAAGAAAGCAATAAACTAAGTGAAAGATTCATAAAACAATATAATTACGCTATGGGAGGGAAAGAGAGGCTGTACCAGTAAGAGAACATTTCAGCTTTCCACAGTAAGTATAAGTTATCTTCTCCTACCTTTGCTGAATGTTATCTTACCATTTAGGCCATCAGAGATAATAGTTCAAATCAGTGCTTTCCCATGATAATTCAAGACACGAGTACAATCAAAGTCTTGACCATTCAACCTACAACTGCACAAAATGTTCTCAGTGCATCAGAGAACATGGCACAAAGAAATCCCCAAACATTCCATTATGGAAGAAAATAATCTTCTAGCTTTCACTTCTCTTAATTTTACTCTGTTGTTTTAACCCCCAACTGCCTACCAACAAGTCCTTTAAAGAGAAACAGAAAGAAAGGTACAAGATGGCAAACATCAACATAGAAGAAATAATTATATTTATAAAGGAAAAGAAAAAAGGATGGCTGTAAACCCCAACCACATGCTATTTAAACCCAAGTCATACCTTTGCCTGGTTCCCTCAAAAGCTTTTTACTTGTCTGGAACAGTTCTCTCTCTCTTCCATCTCATAAATAAATACACACATTAAACAAAATCCATTGGGGTAGCCATGTTAATCTGTTACAGTAAGCACAAAAATACATATTGTGGCATTTTATAGATTTAGGAGATTTATTGACATATACGATTTTGTAGGCTAGAGCTCACTTCAGAAGCACGAAGTTGATCTAGAGAAATAAATTGTAAACAGAAGGTTAAATTCAAGAGGTATAGCTTGTCGCATTTATATTATAAAGTATACAAGATACCCAGTGACTATATACAAACAGCTGTGACTGAAAAATAAGTCAACCTAGTTATGTTAAAGATTAAGGATCAGAAAACCAGATCTATTTTAGTATTGACAACCTCAGTGGAATATGCAAATAAAACAGAAAGCAATGGGCGGGGGCAGGATGGGCTAGCCAGGGGTCTCCATTCCACTAAGGGCAGATTCTGCAAACAAACAAAACAACCCCCCCCCTGCAGACCAGTTAGACTGCACATGCCCAAGCAGTGTGCTAATAAATGAATGTTTCCCTCCACTACCTGGGCTCTCCAAGAAACTGGGACCAGTACACATGCCAAGAAATGGATGTATGGGAGTGATGGTCTTCCTGGGAGAGATCAGGGTAACCTGGTTCTGCTCCTTCCCAATCTAACCTGCACAGGACTTCCCAAAATATAAGTAGCACTCCCCAGTCAATGAACTGGACCCTCCTGACCATAAATCCACATTCACAAAGAAAGGGGGAAAGTATAGAGACTGGCCCCCACTGTTACGGCAAACTCAGTGCAACATGTAACAGGATGCCTGGCTAGTGGGAGCAGGGGAAGACAAAGGAAGGGAAGCTTCCAGGGTCTGCCTCCTCCTTATTTTCCTCATACATTTTTCAAGCCTTATGGTCAAGGACTGTTACCATACTAAACCACCCATCAGAAACACATTACTGTAAATAAAATGTAAACTCAAAAATTTTACTAAGGCAGAAGCTCATAAACATTCATCCACCCAGAAAACAAGACTGGAGTGATCCTCAGGCATTTATGGTATGTTTGTGCTTTAGGTCCCCTAAGTGCAAAATCCTTGCTGTGTGCGTGAGAGGTTGTGGTTGCTGATGGCCTAACCACTGGCATTCAGCACCCATGCTTTCTAACTTTGAATAAATCACTTATAGTTCCTTCTCAAGGCACTTCACTGCCTCATTCACTTCTGGAGCCTGAGACAACAGACCATTTTGAAGATCAAACCACTCTTTTACATCTCCAAAAACAAGGATTAATCATTCTTAGCCCCCCACCACCCAAAATTCTGGCAAAAGGGCATTTTAGAGATTAAAACCTAGAACGAAGTCTCAAGTAAGCAACTTTTGCTGGATAGTGAATACAATGTTTCCAGACACGTTGGTAGAGGGAATATGGAACATCAAAACACAAATTTAATTTGGAAACAAATTAAATATGGTTCGCACCAGATTATTCTGGTTGTTTACTGAGTCTATCCAGTGCCAGCAGTCTACTCACAAAAGCAGGAATCCAATCTGACACAGAGACACTGGTTCCCAGAGAGCTAGAAGCTTACATGAGTTCCTGGGCCTTACCACATTGGATTTAACCCCACCAATGACTGGCAATTATCAGCCTCTATCAGAACAAACTGCAGTTCCAGTGACCAAGGGTTACCCCCCTCCAAGTTCTGTGGCCTGCTTGGGCATCTCATACAAGGTCTTCCATGAAGTAAGGCAATACTAGGGAAAGAAATCAAAAACAAACCTCCATTTGCTCAAGAAACAATAAGGCAAGATGAATCCATGCCATCTGCCACTCAAAATGTGGCCTGAATTCATCTCTTGATTTAAATAGTTATTAGTTTTTCATATCCTTAAAAATATTAAATACCCTCCCCCCTACATAGAACAGCCAAATTCCTCCAAAATATCAGGAAATACCATCACCTGAAGCCCCCAGAAGAACCACTGCAATTTGGGAGACAAACTAGAGCATGAGCTCTGTGTGGAAGCAACACGAGTCATCTTCCATAAGAATATCACTTTCCATTACCATAGTGAAAGCAATGCACTTGCTGATGCAAAAAAGCCACATCTCGTTTATTTGATTTTGGAAGGTATTCCAGAGCTGAGACCCTCCTCCATTCCTTGCTGGCCTTAACCATGGTTTAGGTTTACAACAATTCACAACAATGCCAACCGCAGTTTATGGTGACTACCTTTCCTTTTAACCAGGCTTAACTAGGAGTGCGTGACGTTCGGTATAAACCAAACCAAATAAATACTTATCGATAGTTTTTGATTCATTAAATGTAATCTGTATTCAGCTACCAATATGGCTCAGCCTGAAAAAAGCCTTTTTTTTTTTTTTTGGCTTTGATTTAGGCAAGCCAGCCCCAGCTAAAGTGGAACGGAGCTGTCAGCTCCATGCAGCCCCAGCTGATCCCCCTTTGCAACTCCAAGATGCAAAAAAGGATCAGCTGGGGTGGCATGGAGCTGACAGCTCTGCGCTGCCTCAGCTGGGACTGGCTGGCTACTTTTGCAGCCTGCAAAGGAGGGGATCCTGCGGAGATAACTTTCCCCGCAGCCTTGGTTCAAACCAGAATGCCCAACAGAACCTGCAAAGGAGCTGATCCTGTGGGGACAACTATCCCTGCAGCCTCGGCAGGGGCTCTGCTGGACTGCCCAGTTGAAATCGGACTGCCCAACAGAGCCCTCCTAGTAGCTGATCCTGTGGAGAGAACTCTCCCCAAGGCCAGCAGAAAGGAAGGGCGGGGGGGGGGGGTTTCTGAGATCTTCCCTCCCTCCTTTCTGCTGGCTGTGGCTTCCAAGGCTAGCAGAATGAAAGGGGGGGGGGAGATCTTCCCTCCCTTTTTTCTGATGGCGAGCTGCCCAGCAGAGCCTGCAGGGAATTCGTCCCACTTTGAGTTCACTTGCACACGGCTTGGCTTGTGAAAGCCATTTAAAGGGATCTTTCCCTTTAAATGGCTTTTGCAAGCTGTGCTATGCATTAGTGAACCCAGAAGCAGCACGAGTTCACCCATCCCCTTCTCAATTATACCCTATGGGGATGGTCCCCACAGGGTATAATGGAGCCGAATAAATCTGGCAATCCGAATTATATCAAACCGATATTGGGATTCAGGAATATCGGGGAAATACTGATATTTCTTGAGTTCACAACACCCAAACCTGAAAAATACCAATTTTTTTTGCATACCCCTAGGCTTAACACTCTGATTTTATGTATTAATTAAAATAATAATATGCTGCTGCTTCCTTGTGGGTCAAGGAATTTCAAGATGTGAACCCTGAATAGCATTAAAACATAATTAATATGGGTGCAAATGCAATATTTTTAATGGAAACAAACAACACTTGCTCCCCACCCTTGGAAATCCTAAAGGGTTCATTTGTGAACGAATGGGAGGCGACCTGGAGTTCAAAATGTACAAAGCCTATGTGCCACAGAAATCAGTTGTCTTTTTAATTTCTCACTGTAGCTTGATTACAGCCAGATAACACCTTCTGCATCAACTGCTACCTCACTACAGAGCATGGTCTTCTTTGTACCAGATGACAAGGCAGAGACAAGAAGGGAGGGACAGCAGTCAGGGCAGCGTGCAGCAAAAAAGAGCTTGGTCAGCCAACCAAGGCCAGAACTGCATCCATACTGGATTCACCCTGGCTTGACTGAGGTGACAGACAATTAGGGCTTACATAAAGCACATGTATTCCTTGAACTCCCCTTGAGAGCAGATTGGATTTATATTCCACTTGTAATATTTATTCATAAGTATTAGTGGTAGAAGGTGCTGTCAAGTAACAGCTGACCTATGGCAACCCCATAGGGTTTTCAAGGCAAGAGATGAAACAGAGGTTTACCATTGCCCGACTTTGCATACCGACTCTGAACTTCCTTGTTGGTCTCCCATCCAATAATTAACCAGGGCCAACCCTGCTTAGCTTCCAAGATCTGATGAGATCAAGCTAGCCTGGGTCATCGAGATCAAGAGTAATCCTACTCCCTGAAAAGAAATTAAGGTGGCAGATAACATTACACCAATTATATGCATGTGCAAGCTAAAGGTAAACTTTAGAGCCAAATAAGAGTTATTGGCAGGTTGGGAAGCAGTTCCCCAAACCCTGACATTCAGGAAAGGACATTGTGATGCATTTTACATTAGAGGTTATGAGCTGCCTCAGCTCTTCAGGACTGTTTTTTCAAAACATCTAAAATGCCGTGCCATGCCAACAGCACCCAGAGGCAAAAGTTTTACAAAGCCCCCTATTTAGTAAACCTCCCATACAAAGAACTCAACTTGTTCTTTCTGTAGAATAGTAAGGGTGTGAAGGATAGGGGGACCCACAGGTGAGAGAGTGTTACAGGAAGCTACTACAGGAACACAAACTAATGATAAAGCTAGTAAAAAAAGGAAACCAGAAGGAAAAGGACCACTGGCAACCTGAAATTTGTTGCATCTCTGCAAAAACACAAATATAAATACAAACAAGTTCAGGCTTCCATACTTCTGTAAAACTGAGAGAGGTACTCTGTTTGTTTGTAGAAAATTGTTCTATTCTTTGGAGACCTGGCATTGAGATTTTTTGATTTTGCACTATTGTCTATACTAGATTACTGATAGATACCACTATAAGTAGCTCACTGAATTTCCCAAAAGGTTCCTGGAAATCTCCTGAAATTACAACCAATCTCCGGACAACAGAGATCAGTTCCCCGGGAGAAAACGGCTGCTCTGGATGATGGACTCTTTGGCATTATATACCAATAAGGTCCCTCCCTCCCCAAACCCCACCCTACCCAGATTCCACCCCCTAAAACTCTAGGTATTTCCCAACTAAGAGTTGGCAACCCTACTGGTACCCCTTCAAGGGTCTCATACCACTACCTGGATATCACCATTCTGTCACTAGGATCAAGCAGGACATTCTAAAGGGACTTGACCCAATAACTTGGGAGAGACCACTGAAGACCTAGAATGGAATCTATGGTTTTCATTAATCTAATATCCATCTCTCCAGTAAACAAACAAAGTACTGCAGAAGGAAGTATAATGAGCTGCTGGATACAAATATGATGGAACTTCCCCCAATTTTTTAGGCTCAAACAATTACAGATTTTTTAAAAAACCAAAACAGAACAGATCCTAACCACTATTCAGATCTTCAAATGTTTCTGAATTACTATCTGGGCTTTAGAAAGTACTAGCAACAAAATTAAGATGCAAGTCCTGCATCTGTGTCTCCAAAGCGCAAGTAAATATAATGTGGGGTTCTGGAATACGCTAGTGGTAGATGGTGATGCAGCAAAATGGCCACCAAAGCAACTGCGTGGCATTTTAGCAAGCAGTTCTGTGAGGGGAAAAATCGTTCTAATGTTTTTTTCTAAATCTAGTTAACACATTTAACCTTTATTCCAAAGATGGCAATAAACACAAACTGTAATAAACAAAATTCTTCATTTCATCTTCCTTCTTACAAATGCAGATGACACACGGCCCTCAAAATAAAGATATCATGTTTACTTCCTCTGATCTATACAACCGTAAGATTTTGAACAATTCATTTTATTACTCCATGCACTGGGGGAGGGGGGCAGCAATGACAGACAGAAGCCACACCCAAACCACCACAAAAGATTACCAGTTGCTCTGTTAAAAAGTGCAATGTAGGGGCTGTGCCTATTTATTTTGGCTGGAGGGGGGAAATCCTGAAGAGGAAACAAGTTGTGAAGGGGTTGTTTTAAAACCATCATCTACAAATCAAAAGGAAAACGTTTTAAAAAAGAACTTCAAGAAAACTTTACTCTTCTCCCAGCATCAGCAGAGCTCCCACCACAAAGCCCAATACTGGTTATATAGGGCATGGTAATTAGCAGCAGTAATGCTGCAGACTCTGAATGTACTCTGCCAGCAACAGAATGTCCAGGAGTATCAATTCCTCAGTCTGTATTTTGCTGCTGCTAGCTGAGGTGAACGCAACACATGCAGACATCACAACCATTCTCTTTATGAAAAAAAACCTGATCATAGGGTTTTGGTTTTTTTTAAAGTGTATTCATTCTGGTTCCCTCCCCTGTCTTGTCCTTATCTTCCTTCACCCTACAGAAACAGCAGAGCTAAACTTTGTTGTATCACAGTTGAACACTAGAAGAAAAGTGCATTTAGGAATCATGCCCTTATCTTTGCTAAGACAGAACCGACAATACAAAAAATGGATATTGTTACAGACACATGGTACCTTCCATTTTGTGGCCTCAATCTACTTCACCAAACAGTGCAGTTTTAGTGCAGTGGAACAATCCCATGGTTATGAGGGAGAATTTCGGCCTCAGTAAAGACTCAGTGGTTCTCCTTATTAAAGGAAGGCTGTTCTCGACATTCCTGGGAGGCCGATCTTATCATGCCCACTTTGCGGAAGAGAAAATAGAGGCAAACAGAAAGGAACAAATTAGTCCAAGGCCACAAAGCTGAGCCAATAACCAAACCAGATCTTCACAGCCTCCTGGTTATGTAATTTTTTTGTATCTCTGCCTGAATAGCCAATGATGGAGGCATTAAGTATTTAATAGTTAAACCCAGATTCATAAAAACAAATCACAAACATAAATGCCCCTCAAGCCTGTTAAGGAAACGTCCTCATCCCTAAATATTCAAAAGTTCTCTGTTTTGTAGAACAGAAAGGACTATACAAGGACCTATATGCCATACTTATGAATCCAACCAACACCCCTAATATATTAAAGTACGCCATTATGGAGCACTGGGTGAAAAGAAGCTGATACGCAACCCCTAGTGGTCACGTTTAGAAAATGCGTCTGTTTAGATGGCGTTGTCAAAATGAATTTAACCCAGCACCCTCTGAACATACCCATCTGCATTAAATTCTCCCTGTTCCTGCCGGAACAAATGCAATCTCAGCAGTGAATCCAACCCTTCACCACAGCGGCCATCACAGTTGGGTCTCCCGTTGCCTCCTCTGCGGAACTAGCACTGCAGGATGCAAGACTGCCTCCGGAGGAGCCAGCTCTGCAGAGCAAGGACTCACACTAGGGGAGGAGGGAAAGAGAGAAAAGTGATGCATCTACAGTTAAAGAATTTCAAATTAGGCACAACC
This sequence comes from Lepidodactylus listeri, assembly GCA_029233225.1. Lineage (NCBI taxonomy): Eukaryota > Metazoa > Chordata > Lepidosauria > Squamata > Gekkonidae > Lepidodactylus > Lepidodactylus listeri. The sequence continues at coordinate 63,629,733 of JARCFY010000002.1, read as the reverse complement.
CTTGGCAAAGGAAAGGTGAAATGGGAAACGAAGGTGCGTATGATAAGATGAGAGGGGTAAATTCTCTATGTTTCTCTGCCTTCCCTCCCTTCAGGCATTATGTTTGACTATTTCCAGAAATGGCTCTCTTGTTATTAGTTTTTCCTCTTAAACTAGCAAATGCAAACAGCAGATAATACCTATTCACCCATCTTGTAGCTTTAAAAAACTACTGGCAGGTACGCATCTTGTGACAGCACCTGAAAGACAAGTACTCTAAAAGAAATCAAGATGGAGAACGAAAATGCATCTGATATGGTTCTAAAGCCAGCAAACGGCTGCTCGACAACGGGCTGTACTTGACTCTCTCATTGCTGGTGAGTCACCCACATGAATCCTTCTACCATTGTAAACCTTTCAGTTCATTGGAGCATTTTATGAGAAAACACCACCAAAACACATCCTCCCATGTTTGTGATAATACCAGTTACTGTGGATTCCAAGATGGGTTCCAAAGAGAAGAGAACATAGACCCCAGTCTTCAGAGTGGAATAATTCTTTGACTGGAGTTGGTTTGCATTTGTCTACAATGTAAACATGGATCACTAAACAGTTAAAACAAACTCCAAGTCGACCTTACATTCTTGCCCTATATGACAGGTTATTCCCCCCCCCCCCCTTCCCAAGTCTCCTTTATTCTTCTTAATGGTCTAACTATGCTTCTGGAGCCATCTTCCAAGTCTCCACCCCCTCATTAAAAGAAACCAACAAACATTAAAAAAGCAAACTTTACCGTTATATTCTGTTTTATTCTAATCAGTCCAGTAACAGCACCATCTTTGAATTTATAGTGATGTAACCTAGAACACACCTCTGTTTCTAGCCCTATTCAGATTTTTACAAACATGCCAGTGACAGAGACCCTCCCTGCCCCACAGGGTTACAATACAAGTAAATTGCTTGGTCTAGATAAAGTTCTTCCACTCACAGACAGAGGCAGACTCCCACCAAAGACTTTTTTTGTTGCCTCCTCTGAAGCCTATAATAATGTCACGTCATCGTGGCTTGTCTCACAGCAGCCGGAAACACGCCTGTCACTGATGCAACTCGAGCCACCAGAATGTTTTGTTTTTCCCTCTGCGTCACTTGCACCAGTAATAAACTAAACTGATCCCCAATAGTCAAGCTCCCGCTTTTTGTTTTTGTTTTCCTCTTTAAATGACCAGCTCCTAGGATACAGACACATTCCACAATGCCTGCTTTAAGGGGGGGTGGGAAGGAGGGGGAAATGCAAACAGCCGATATTTTAAGTCACAAACTGTACAGAGCCCCTTTTAAAGCAGGGGAATGGAACATTTAGATTTGATATCCTGGCTCCAGCCAATCTGAAGCAGCTTTTCACCTGCCACTGCATCTCCCTCCAATGGAAATCTGTGATAAGAATAAGAGCCCTCCCCAGCCAATCATGTGCAGGCTCAGACACTCAGTTAATGATGCAGCAGTACAGGGAAGACTATCACATGTGAGCTGGAAGACTGCCAACATGGAGACACGGAGAGAGCAAGGTAAACAACTTTCCAACGCCAAAATGATGACATTTAATTCCCAAACGCTATCTTACCCTCTTAACTCAGACCCTTACAGCTGGTCTGGAGAGTCACAGTGTACCTGTCCCCTCTGATGCCTTTTACACCGAACAACATGCCTAACAAGGATCACTGCGTCATCATTTGCCACTTTCTGAACTATGCTATATAACAACTCAGATTTAAAAATCCAGGGAGTAGTGTCTTGTTAGCCCCTTGTGCCAACTATTAAAAGTGTGTGGGTGCTGGATAGCAACCTCTGTGAAACTACCACTCTCTTTTCTCCCTTTCTGAATCTGCATTACAGCTACGCAGTGACATTTTACAACCTGTGCTTTCATTCCAATGGTCTGACGCAGGACAAAGCAGCAATATCTAGGCACAGTAAAATAACACGGGGCTAAGGAGTTTGAGAGCTGGAGTGGCGAAGAAAGAACCCCCCCCCCAATATACACATACACCCACACCCACAACAACGAGACGGCCAATTCGATACCCCCCCTTCCTCGATCAAAGGATACGTACGTAAAGAAAAAGAGGAACCGTGAGATCAGTTTGTCTACACCTGTGCAGTCCTCAGCCCTCTGCTCACTTCGCCGCAGGATAGAACATTCCAGAATTTTCCTCCCATTAACCCTTCCTACACCTGCCCCCCCATTGCGGGATTAACTGCGTTGCATCTTTCCCGTATCGTCAATGAACAAATCCGCCGGTACGAAATGAGTCCCCAAATAATATTTCTTTTTTTAAAAGATGCTGGATGGCTGAAAGAACCATGCTGCACAATGTTGTTATTACTTCTCTCTCATGATCTGTCTGTCTCTGTCTCTCTCTTGCTGCAGCAGGGCTGTTGCTAGTAGACTTATCGACAGAGCTTGCTCTCTCTCTCTCTCTCTCTCCCTCTGAGCTGTGTGACGCAGCTCAAAATTCTCCAGGCTGCTCCTTGTGTTTTAACAGCGGAACTGCAGCTTTCCCCAGAGAGCCGATGCCAGCAGTACCAGGGCCGGACAAACGAAGAGAGAGAGAGTGTCACTCCCAGGCTAAGCACCCAAGTTATTTATATCACTGTGTTCCCTCCTCACCTTGGTTTCTTTGCTTCAGTTCCAAGCTTCCCTTTTCTCATGTTCGCATCATCAGCTTCTTGTGGCTCCCCCACAGTTACACTTACTAGCTTAACTCTTTTAGGGTTGGCTGTCAATGGTACAATCTTTTAAACGGCACAACTGAAAACAGATCAAATTTTATGTCCTTTTCCCTCCCTGACATTTATAAAACAAAAAAGCTGATCCTTTTCAACCCTCAGAAAAGACAGATCATATAGCAAGTATGCATTACTCTTTTGGTTAACTCTTTCAAGGGATAGAAGGCACATTTCTGTTTTGAGCAAAGACAGCATGGTGCACATATTTTGAACATCTATACTTTTGAGAGCTATGAACAGTGGGAGGGGGAATGAAGCCCCCAATTCCACTCAAACTCAGTTTGGAAATGTGGGAAAACATTTCTTTTCGAATGAGAGGAAAGAACAGAAAAATGTGAAAATTCTGTGGCTCAAAAGTCTACTGGCCTAGGTCAGTAGCAGTGCTAGCCTCAGGAGAGGAATACTTACAACAGCTAATCACTTCAGCATGGCTTGAAAGCAGCAAGTAGTTTTCCCTCCAAAACTGTTCCTGAAGGTTTGTATGGAGTACCCCGACAACAAGCTATATGTTAATTGCTTTTGCGACAGGGTTAAAAGCCCTAGCTTTCCCGAATGTGAAAGAAAACCATTAAGAGCATTAAATAGAGTAATCAGTGTATGACAAATGGTGGCAGTCTGGGGAGAAATTAATGAGAAAAAGAATATAAAAGACTATTAGTTTTGTTCAAAGAGGAAAGGCAACTTGGTAAGAAAATTGCAGAGACCCCCTACGTCTAAACAAAAACATGCAGGACTTTTAAATTTTGTATGGAAAGACTGGCCACATAATTTAGATTTTATAACAGAGCTGAAATATCCAGTGATTTTCCCCTCCCTCTTCTTTACAGATCTATTTTAGAGTCATTTATTGCCTGAAAGTGACATCTGTTGGGCACAGATGTATGAAAGAACAAATGCAAACTTCCAAATGCTAAAACATTGTGCACAAAGATGTAGAGCCCAGAATGCAAGGAAAGATAAAGCACAGGAGGAGTGCTGGACAGGGATACAATTCAAGATCTTGCAAGGCGCCAACACAGGTTGAAATTCTACAATGCTTTTAATTAAGCAGCATTTCTTCCTACCTTTCCCCTTCTAAACATTCTGATTTTGTTGTTCTGTTATATATTTTTCTTAAATTCAACTTGAGATGGACTAGATTCAGTCATTGTGTTGTGAAGGAAAGGATGCCTATGTGTTTCCAGGAAGGGAACAGAGGGCTTCTGTCAGGATGCCTGGGAGATTGTACTTTGCTAGGAAAAGCTATAAAATAATATGATAAATTTATCCTTTTTTTTTTTATAAAAAGCAGCCAAAAGGTAGCACAACAGCAGCAAGAAGATAAAAGGAACTTTGTTCTTACACCAAGAGGAAACAACTGAATAGACAAGACGTGTAAGGAGTTTGAACCCCAAACCTTTACCAAGAAGTATGGAACTCTACAACAATTCATCACAGAAAGAATTGTTTTTCGCAAGACCTTCCATCTGAGTTGGACTAGAGCATGTTGAGCCATAAGAGGATCCTTCACACACACACACACGCCCGCTCCGCCTGCTAGCCTTCACATGTCTTACAAGCATAAACTATTCCCAAAGTTGAACTGTGCCCACATACTTCCTTATTTATAACTAGAATGCAAGCTTTAATGTACAAATTATAGGGTAAAAGGCACTAGAGTCTTCCCTTGAGCTGTAAACATGTTAAATGTCAGCGACCAGTATTGGCAAACAGGATTTACAATAGTGTTTGTTATCCTCTAGAATCCAATGGCCCAAATGAAAGTATACTCACTCTGGGAAAGTACTTCTGTTTTCTGTTAAATCTACTACTGGACATGTTGCACTCAATGCAAGGCTTGTGCTTGACCAGCACTAGTGTGGTGTTAAGTTACTTCTGGAAGATCCAGAAATAATTCATTGCTGTTTCTCTGGAGTAGCTGAATAGAGGCAGTGTGGACAATTGTGGAGAGTAGCTTCTTTTGTCCCCCTAGGCAGAACTAGTTGGATAGAATGCCATTTTGAAGGGCAATGTCATCCACATGCTCTTACTCAGCGTAAGATAATAAGGCTTACTTTTCTTCCCAGTAGGAGGTACACAGCCAAGAGTAAAGCATTAGTCCAATGCCATCTAAAGTGGCAGTGCAAATATTAAAACATGAAGTACTTTACTGCTTAAGTTAACAACTTCAACTACTGGTATAAAACAAAAAGGCAAGGACATATTGCCCAAATACTGAAGATATGAGCAAAAGTTGTACCCTCCTGAAAATGAAGAACAGTTTGTGTTCACTATTACCTGAGAGGTACTAAAATTAACACAGTGTGACACATTCAACCACAAGGATCGGTAATTGTGGAATGGGTAGAAGTCACACAATGACCCAAGTATTGATAGCTATCACTAGCTAAATATAAGAACAATAATACCTTTATGTTTTAGTTCTGTGCAATAGTAAACCCAGTACTAACAGTTACACAGGACAATTATCAAATCACAACATAGGAATCCACACATTAGCACTGAGATTTTACCCTGCAGAGTGTTGAGCAGCATTCCATACCTAGCTCCTTCCTCCTTTATCACAGAGAAGAATGGTTCACATGTAGTTAGAAAGCAACAAATGAGATTACAAAGCAGTTATATCACTGTGATTCAAGAATATGATGTAGAGGACCAATGCATACATCTGCAGCAATTCTCCCATCACTGGTACCCACACATCCCAGTGTGCCTGCACCAGTCTGACAGCTCTAACTAGGGATGAGCATGAACCGAATCACGAAGCGAAATTCGTCATGAATTTTTCTCTGTTCATGGTTTGCGAACTGAAGTTTGTGATGGGTCTACCATCACAAACTTCCACAAATCATTAAACCAGTTTATGGTGGTTTGTGGATAGAACAAAAAAAAAAGCAGGGGTTTAAAGGGATTCCGAGTCCTTTTAAACCCTTACTTTTTGTAACCTGTGAAAGTTGCAAAAACAGCTGAGCAGCAGGGAGCAACCTGTTCCCTGCTGCTCAGCTGTTTTGGCTGTTTTGTGCAGTCCTTTTAAACTTTAAAGGGAGTGCACAAGAAAGCCCTAAAAACTTCAAAGGGACTGCACAAGACAGCCCTAAACAACTGAGCCACTCCCCATCACTCAGCTGTTTTTCAAGCTTTCTGCAAACCACGTTTAAAGAGACTGTGGTCCCTTTCAGCGGGGCTTGTGGGGCCATGAACCACAAACCAGTTCAGTTTGCGAGTGAACTTCCCAGTTCAGTTTGCAAGTGAACTTCCCAGTTCAGTTCGTGGTTTAGCCATGAACTGACACAAATATTTTTCCAATTTGTGCCCATCCCTAACCCTAGCAGTACAATGGAATATTGCTCAGGGCTTTCCACTCTAGAAATATGTTAGTTCAGGATACATTTTCCATGTCCTTTACTGCAAGTTCCTTGTAGGTACAGGAAATGACAACTATTAAGACGAAGCCATGTTTAACTTAGAGTCCAAGATCAAACATTACCAAGGGTGTGTGCAGCACCAAACAAGTTTCTTCCTGGGAATAACTGAGAGGTGCGGCTGTTGATTTACACAGAACTTCTTGACCCCAATATCCATGTGTGACGCTGCTGCAGCATTTTGACCTAAGAAACTGCATGTTATAGATTGAAGGCACCAGAAGACTGAGATCAGGAGAACTGTTTTAGGTAAGAAAAAAAGTCCTGTGTGCAGTTATCCAACTACTTAACAGTATGTTTGGTAAAAAAAAAAAAAGCCTTTAAGACATATCTCAGTTAACAATTACATAGCAACTACTATAGTAGAATTCCAGAATTCAGAAGAGGGGAGCTCAACAATGTCTAAAAAAATTTCAGATATGTACAAACTCTGGATTGGTTTACATAACTTTCCAATGAGACCTATACCAGGTCATTACTGCAATAACTCTACTGCATACTTGGTGGAACTTCTTACTGAGAGGCATTCTGGGATTGTTTCCTTGCTAGTTTTTGGAAGCCAGCAAAGATTATTCTGTTAAATAGTGCTTCTTCCTTGGTCGGTAGTTCTGGTGTTGTTTCTGTTGACTGTTATGATGATCTCGCCCTCTTCCCTCCCTCCCTCCCTCCCTCCCTCACACACAGGATACTCCCTTCCAATGCTCCCTCTAAGCTGTGGAACCTTGTGAGCAAAAATTCTACTTTGTGAGCTACAAGCATTAAAGCTGTGAGCGAGCGATTTGGCTGCTGCATAAATTAGCTTGCTCTGGAGCCATCCTTCCTGAGCTAAGACAAAAATGTGTGAGCCGGAGGCTAAAAAACTGTGAGCTAGCTCACACTAACTCAGCTTAGAGGGAATCCTGCTTCCCTTCTGTCTTCTTTCTTGCTGAGCAGCCCCTTTATCTATTTTCTTCTTGTTTGTCTACAGCTGTCCCACACAGTCACTTTGAGACAGACAGACAGATGGATGATGCTTGCCCAGCCTAGGGAACTGAGGGAAGAGACAAAATCACCTTCTTATAATCTGCTTTTGAAAGTTCAAAATAAACAAAATGTTTGATTTAACTTGGAGGAGAAAAAGTCAGGTGGATTCAGGTATAGTATGTATGAAGTGAACAGATAATAAAACTGGTAACTTTGTATTCACACAAATACCACATGATTTGTTGCCAACAAGTTAGTATGCAACAAGGTCTTTAAAATTTTGAGGAGAGAGGCTTTCTTTTCAGTTTCTGCTTAAACACTCAAAGCTGCAAACACATAGGCTTTTGAGTTTCACCAAGAGGTAAAGGTTAGAAGGCAGGAACATACAACAAAGCCCCCAAAATCCTTTATACACAAACCTGGGATCACTCCTCTTTTCTAGATGCTATTTCACTTTGTAACTGGGCAGGGATCACTTCTCTTTACTAGAAGCTATTTCCAGTTTTTGGCTTGAATACGGATCCTCCTTGATCCACTCCCTCTCTTAGCTTCCTTCCCAGTCCACAGTCAGTGCTTAACTGAATCTTTGTCAACTAACGATTCCCAACTGTCATTCCTTAACTGACTCTCTCAACTGAATTCCATTCAAACAGCCTGTCATTCAAAGGTTCTCAGACTCTGCTAGACATTAACTCTTGATGGTCCATCACAACTGTATTTTGAAATAATATTTTTGGTGTATCAGTAACTGGTCTGAGAGCCCTTGTAGGACTAGTAAGCAAGGCATGCACTTAAAAATAAAGAAGTAAAAATAAAATAGTTCGCTGAGCTGTGGGACTGACATGGCAGACCAAAGCCACTGCTAAGTCTGACTGCTTTTCAGGGTACGGCACAGAGTTCTGAGCCTCACTATTCCTGCTTTATGAAGTACAAAGTATCTCAAGGACCTTCTTCCTTACTGCTGCATCAGAGGCCACTGAAAAATGGCTTTAATTCTGTCATACATATAAAATTGCTGAATCTACCAGAAATGAAATGGCCACTGCTACCTTATTTATCTCAGTTTAAATGTATTCAAAGGTAACATCCATTGAGCAGTAGTGATACTTTCCTGAAAAACTCTTGCTGGATAGTACATTTTTAATTGTTGGTAACTAGAATATATACCCCCAAACAGAAATGACTTAGATTATCAGAAGAATCCTGATTTAACAGGACTGAAAGGCCAAAACCACTTACCTAGTTACTCAGGAAGCTATCTTTCATGAGTAAAGTAAGTATTTTGCAAAGCTAGGTCCCTACTATTCAAGATGAACATGTTCTTGAATTACCTGGAAATATCATGCAGATTTTTAATACACACAAAAATAAGCATTCTAAAGCATACATACACTGGAGAGCTGCAAAAATGCTTGCACACTTATTTCAGCAAGTACAAGTAATTGCACACACAGGAATAAACAGCAATAAAACTGAAGCCTAAACTGAACAGCAGGCATTAATATAGGGAACATGCAGTCCTAGCAATGCTGAGACAATGCAGCACCCGAAGCCTCCATTTTAAGGAGACAGTTATATAATCACATGCAAGGAATTAATCGTAGGTTCCAACAGTGTCCTGTGGCATCATAGGATGCCACATCATTCCATTTTAGAAATAAATAATATATATATTCTGTAAGTACTTTATTATGATGGCTGCCACTACGACAACATCAGTAATGAAACCTGTGCTGAAACACTGGCCTGGGCAGTGAGACAATACCAAGTTCCGCTGCCCACTCTGCAGGTGGACTATATGACAGGAAGCCGATAGCCTGTATAAGTAGGAGAGCAGGCGAATTTCTGAGTCTGAGAAGCCAGTAGGGCTAAAGAAAATTATTCCATGATTAGCTGCTAAACTCAGAGAGCACTGGGGTGCCTCATACCATAGAGGTACACAGAAACCATTGGTGAAACAGAAATAGCCATTCTCTGCACTCGGCATTCTGTACTTCATGAGTCATTGAAGAAACACAAGAGGTAAAAAAAAGAGTTAATATCCATGCCTGACTTGGTTGCTTAGCGCAAATCTAGAAGTACAACAAGCTACACCTGGGGGGGGGGGGGGTATTATGTGCAGATTCTGCAGATACACTTAATCCAGACCTTTTGTGGCCAGCCTGCCAAGCAAACGGATGAAGGCACAGCACAAGGGAGCTTTGGGGCTTAAGGGGGTTGGTACTACAATTTCTTTTTACCACATATACACATATTTTTACTTCCCCCCTCTAACACTCACAAGAGAAATTCTGTATAGAAATACATTGCTCCAGATCTTTTTGCCCATTTCACCATCCAGATCAATACTGGGTGGCAGATTAGGGTCTCTGTCAAGGAAGATGGAGGGTGCTTAGCACATGGGTGGAGCGTAGGATCAGTTGAATCTGAGTGTTGAGCAGCATACACATTCTTGATTCAATAATCGTTATAATGGTCATGCTCTTGACTGCCATAGGGGTCAAGCCAGTCATATGGTTATGGATCAGAATAAGGAGACCCATGTTCAGTTCACATCCTGTCAGATCTGAGTAGAGATGCAAAGGCCCAGGGGAAAAATGGAATAATGGGGGGGGGGGCAATTATTTCCACCCAAGCCTTTTTTTCCAGAAAAATTGAAAAAACGGAATATTTTCTTTTGCAATGATAAATAACATGCTTACAACAAGGTATTCATATATTTAATTCTCCAATATTATTTCTAAAAACTATGTAACATGAAGACTTCTATGTAAGACTACGTAAAGTATCAAATCATTGCAATTCCTGTACACTGAGCATAAGCAAATGCTGAGAAAATAAATACTGAGGATACAATTCTCAAATGCAAGATAAAGATGCATTTCTGTCTCTACAGGGCACTGAAGTTATCACAACATAAGGAAAAAGGTTTCAGTTTCTTTTTTTCCTTGTGGGTTTCATCTTTTTGGTATAGTTGCTGGATCTGTTTTTGTCCTCCTAGCTGTTTGTACTATGGAAGAGTAGGAGGACTAGAGGTAAGGTTGCCCGACCTCCAGACTGGGCGGGGCTTCCCCTGATTTTTCGGGATTCGGCTTGTGTGGAAAGCTCGACCCCTGAACAGGCATGTCACACATCGAAGCAATGACATCGTGCAGAAGTGACATCATCACAGAGTTTTGGCCAAAATGCTAGGGCGTTGCCATGCAACATTCCTGGTGTGATGACATCACTTCCATGTGACATCATCATGATGGTGACATAGGACGTGGCAATGTCATTTTATCCCCCCACTCCCAGAAGGCTCTCTCCCATCCCCTGCTGGCAGAACAGTTGAATCTGGCAACCCTAATTAGAGGAGATAAAATAATGTTCTTAGTTTTGCCTTTAGCTGGAAGGCCCAGTTATATCTCACATTGAGGTGAATTGTTTGCACACAGCTCATTTGGAAATGTGCTCTTCATTGAGACAGAGAAGGCACAAGCATGTAGTCATCAAAGTTAAGAGATTTTCATCCCACAGGATGTACATTTCTTGAATAGCCCTTTTGGGGCCATGTAGGGACCATTTGCTCTATTTTGTGGGGGAAAGGGAGTAATTTTTCAAAGAAATGTACCAGAGAGATAAAATAAGCTGTGCCTTGATCCACAATGGAGGTAAAAACAAGGCCAAAGTTTTTCCTCAGAGAAAATAGCTTCATTGGAGAGGACCTCTTTCAGCACTGGCAGAGAGAGAACTGATGGAGGGATGCCCCTTCCCTCTTTTCACACCAAAACATGTGGGAACTTTGCATAAGGGAGGGGAGCACACTGTGCTTCTTGGGGCTTCAGAAAACCTCTCTGTGACTGGCCTACGCAGAACCCATATGAGACTGCACAGGTACTTCAATGATGAATAAAACAAAACTCCACACATCTCAACTGCAAAATCCATTGATTTTTCTATGGTTCTTTCATGCCCAGGTGCTTGTTTAGAGAAGATTCACTGTAAATGGTAAACAGCTGTATTTTATGGACATTGTTTACTAATGTGTAGGTGACAATGTCCAAAAAGGAAAAGTTTATTCCTCTATTCATTTTGCCAAAGAAAGTACAACTAGAAAGGAATTTCACCCCAGGAAATGGGTAAAGAATACAGAATGAACACGGTGTCAGTTTTCTAAAGAGTGTTACTATACCGCGGTTTAGAAATTATATTTATTTGGGGTTAATACCTATCCAAAACCTTCCTGTGCAGATAAGGACTACTGTAAACGGACTGATTTGTATTCTTGTTTTTTAAAGAGCACATATTCATGTCCTTCTTAGGAAACAAAGTTCAAAAGAAAGAGGAAGTTGGTGCAGCAGCAAATAGAGAGAGTTAAGTCACAGTTATGTAACACCTCTGCTGGGACATGGTCAGGGCAGCAGACAGCTTGCTGATGAGCTAAAAATAGAATAATCCCAATTACAACCACACTTGTACTTTTTCAAGGTTTCCTGTTTCATGAGCTTTCTCTCAGTTCATGAATTGACAAGGGGAAGAAAAAAAACCAGATGTCCCAAGAGACCATTTTATTTTTCTGTCAACTGAACAAACACAAGCTTTTTGTGGAATTAAACAATAGGAGTACATATTCCCCTCTGCCCTGAACTATCCTTTGGGGGCCACAAGGTTTGGATCACAGTGGATAAGAACCATATGTAAATCCATCCCGTCTTAACACCAATGTAGAAAATGAATCATATTAGAAGGAAAATAAAGTATTGTTTCTTTTATTTACCAGCCACAGCACCAAAAGCTGCCACAATTACCCTAATTCATAGTTGCACTTGGATCCTAGTGTATTACCCTGGGTTTCTTGCTACAGTCCTGCTCCAAGTGCCTTTTTTAATTGGATTACTGTCTGGAACTTTGGCCCAGATTCTTGCTTGGATTCCCTCCCACGCCTTGTCTCCTGGAACTCCAAACCTACTAGTTTGTGCAGGTCCAAGATCTGATTGTATAGTCAGCTACCTATATATTTACTAACCCAGAGGACATCTCCACATGGAAAAGGATAGGTGATTTTTTTCATCCCCTTTTCCTTGCTGTCCTGTTATTTTTTCTTCTCCCTCACATTACACACTGTACAAGGATTTTGTGCAGGTATTAGGACTATACTCTGGACACATTCCAGCTTGTCTATATTCTTCTTAAATTGTGGTGCCTCAAATGGAACACAGTACTCTAGGTGATACCATCATTTTGCGTGATCTGGACACTATAGTTCTGTTGATACAGTCCAAAATCGCATTTGCCTTTTTAACAACCTCATCATAGCTGACTCATGTTCAGTATATGGTCTACTAAGACCCCTAGATCCTTTTCGCACATACTACTGCCAAGAGAAGTCTCCTCCATCTTATAATTATGCATTTGATTTTTCCTACCAATGCAGAACTTTTCATTTATCCCCACTGAAGTTCATTTTATTTGTTTTAGCCTAGTTTTCCAGCCTGTCAAGATTATCCTGTATCCTGACTCTGTCTTCTATCATATTTGCTACCCCCCTCCATTTAGTACCATCTGCAAATTTAATACACATTCCCTCTATTCCTTCATTCAAATCATTGATAAAGATGTTGAACAAAACAGGTCCCAGGAAAAATCCTTGAGGCACTCCACTTGGTGTTTGGGGGGGGGGGGCAACAGTGGGAGAGCTTCCTGCCCCCACTGCTGGACCTTCTGAGGGCACCTGGTGTTTTTGGCCACTGTGTGACAAGAGTGTTGGACTGGATGGGCCATTGGGCTGATCCAACACTGGCTTTTCTTATGATCTTATGTTCTTATGTCACTCCTCTCCAAGAGGATGAGCAGTCATTAAAAAGCACTCTTTGGGTGCGATCTGTCAACCAGTTACAAATCCATCTAATGGTCATAAAATCCAAACCAAATTTACCAATTTGTCAACAAGAATATTATATGGAACCTTATCAAAAGCCTTACTGAAACCAAGATAAACTATGTCTACAGCATTCCCATGATCCAGCAAGGTGGTAACTTTAAAAAAAAATGGAGATAAGGTTAGTGTGACATGACTTGTTCTTGAGAAACCCATGCTGGCTCTTAGTAATCACAACCACCCTTTCTAAATGTTCAAGGACTGACTGACTGATGGTTTGTTCTAAAACTTGTCCAGGTATAGACATCAAATTGATGGGTCAGTAGATATTCGGATCCTCCTTTTCCCCCTCTTGAAGATGGGGACAACATTTTCCAGCCTCCAGTCTTCTGGCACCTCACCTGTTCTCCAAGAATTCTCAAAAATAATGTACAGAGGCTCAGAAATTACATCTGTGAGTTCTTTTAGTACCCTTGGATGCAGTTCATCTGGCCCTAATCAACCATGGTCCAAAAATCCAAACCTTTCCTGATGACACTATCTACGTAGCCAGTCATTTATTTGCAGTATTCTTCTTTCCCTTTCTATGCCACAGCCTTTGACAGGAAGAACTGATGAAAACACAACCTACATTCCCAGGTCTTCACCTTTTTACACAGAGCGACATAGTCTCTTTTAATACATTATGGGGTGTGTCAGGCAGTATCTTTTGTTCCCACTTGGATGAGCAAGAATGGATAACAATCCATGGCTTGATGAGTCTTCCTACCCTTTTCATCACATCCTGGATGTGTGCACCCAGCAGATAGCATACCTCTTGAGACAACAAGTCTGGTCGGCACACTTTAGCCTCTACGCCTCCCTGTAGAATCCCCAATTACCAACACACACCTTCACCTATATTGGGGAGCAGAAGCTCAAGTCCTCTCATCAACGGGGGCCTGAGAAATTTCTTCAAGCTTCGTGGAGGCTAGTGGAGGAGCCCTTGTTCCAATGGTCCAGAATCAATATCTGTAGGGAGATTCTGGAACCAACTGAGAATGTCTCCTGATTTTCCTGCTCCTGTGGGTTACGTTCTTCCATGTGCTGTTCTCCAGTGTCCCATGTTCCTCTATTTGCTGAGACACCTTTCCTTCCACCTCCTGTTGCCCTCTCAGGAGAGCTTCATGTATTCTGTCCACAAAATCTTCACCTTCCCTTAAAAACTGGAGTGTGGATAAGCAAGCCTCAAGTCCCTGTACTGTCTCCTCCAGTAGGGCTACCGACTTACACTTGCTGCAAGTGTAATTGCTGTTACCCTCAGGTAAGAATATGAACATTCCACAGACTCTGCATGTCACTGTCTTGGCTCCCTCACCAGCTATGCTGCTGCAATACATTTCAAAATTAGTTCTGTTTAACTTGTACTTCTTTGATAACTCCCCTGCCAAACTGCCTTTCAAGACTACTTGTGAAAGGTTTGCAGAAGCAAAAGAACCAAATATAGGATGTAAGAGCTACTCAGCTTCCTACAGGGTCCCCAGTCCAGACCCCCAGGCTAAGAGCCTTTGAACTTTCACCCTTCAGCTCACACCAAAGGCTTGTGCCTCTGGCGAGGAGCAGCCTTACACACAACTGCTAAAAGCTACAATCAGTTGCACCCAGGCAAAACAGCCAAACAGAAACTACATTTCTTCAAACAGGCACTACTTTCCAACAGGCTATACACACCCAAACACCCTCAAACACTGTCCTCCCACAAAGTAACCTCAGCTAATTCTTCTAAGCAGTTAAGGAAAGGCAAATAATAAAAACACTCACCACTCCAGCAACCACTCCCTCTCCTGCTCCTTCTCAGAGCACAGCTGACTTTTACCACTTTGTTAGATGATGGGGAAATATTACTCACCCACCCACCCACCCGTTGTTCATATTAACAAGGTCTGCTACTATACTACCATAAAAAGTACATTCTGTTGCCAGGCAGGATAGGGATGAGAAAGGAATTGAGACCAAGACGTGGAAATAAATTGGAGGGGGGGGGGGGACAACAGAAAAAATAGGTAAAGAGAAACGAATGAGAAAAGAGAGGAAAAAGTAGGCAGATGGAGAGAGAAATGAATGAGAGCGGAAAAGAGGGAGAAAAATTAAGGAAAAGAGAGGTTTTATCTTGTTGCAATGCACTAACTACTGCTTTGTTTCAGTATTGCCCAAAGGTGAGTCTAGCTGATAGTCAGAGTGCCTTTTACTGTGCTCAGACTTCCCTGCACTCCTAGTTGCTACAGCCAGAACTATATCAAAGAGAAAATAAGGCATTCAACTGAATGCAGTATGATGATGGCTTCTGAGGGCCTCCAGGTGACTCAGGCCTGGCAAATTTTGTCCCCCGCCCACCCCTCTCAGCAGCCCTGATTCCCCCTACCACAGTAGACCTCAGATTCACTCTTCACAATGCTCCTTGAGGTTCTGTTCCCAGGGGTACAATTTCAGGGTGACTGATGTACTGCAGAGATTGGTGGGAGGTGGGAAAATTCTGTTTTGTTAACAGAAGTGCTTTACGTTAATGGAAATTATAATAAGGATCCAACTCAGTGTCTGCTAGATCATTCCAGTCTACATATTTTTAAATTAACCCTCTCAATAAACTCCAAAAGGCTGATCATACCGGATTTCCTTTTAAGCAGGATTTCCTTTTAAGCAGGAGCCAGTTTGGTGTACTGGTTAGGAGCGGCAGACTCTAATCTGCAGAACCAGGTTCAGTTCTCCACTTCTCTCCATATGAAGCCAGCTGGGTGACCTTAAGCCAGTCACAGTTCTTTCAGAGCTCTCTCAGCCTCTAAAAAAAGCCTAGCTCACCACTAGCACAACATTAAGAGCCACAACGTGGGACTGCCAGACAACCCTAGGATCTCTGGCTATTCTATACACAATGACATACAATAATAATTTTTTAAAAAAAATAATATTTTATTTATATCCTGCCTACCCTGCAAATGGGCTCAGGGCAGCTCACAACATATAATATACAGTTTAAAACAGGGGTGTCGAACTCATTTGTTATGAGGGCTGGATCTAACATAAATGAGACCTTGTTGGGCCAGGCCATCCATGTCATAAGATGTAATGCCAGGTAGCAGAGATATAAACTTTATTAAGAACACAAACACAATTAAAGATTTTTTAAAACTTTAAATAAAACATGCTTAAACACTAGCACTCTTGCAATATTTTGTCTATTTAACAGTTTCTGATAACTGACACCTCTTGCTCTGAATTATTGCATCAAAGTATCTGCTGTAGCAATTTTGAGTATGCTGTTCAGGTGTGTGTCTCTAAGCTGAAAACCTACTTTTGATTTATTGACATTCATTACAGAAATCTCATGCTCAGTGTTCCTAGCCTAGGACCCAGGGGAAAACATTAAATGACAGCGCATTGCAAGCTTTTGTACATAAGTTGCTTTATGTTCTGGTCAAGAACATGAGAAGGCATCCTGACACAGCCTGAGGGCCATGTGTTTCTCTACAAAACTATACTCTTCCCCAGAAAGTACTTCCTACAAGGGAACTGTGCTAGGTGAACTTGGTCTGGACACACACTCACAGCCTAATCCATCTCACTCGCTTGTTGTTATTCCTCCTCTAAAATAGAGCTTTCTTACTGAGAAAGACTGGATCATGAGGGCATGAATACAGTGAAAAGGGGAAGGGAACCTAGTTGCACCCAGGAGAGCTCTGTAGCAAGGCACACAAAAGCTCATACCTGGAACAAAACTTTGTTGGTCTTAAAGGTGCTTGGTATTTCTCCTGTGCGATTGAGGCAGCCCAGCAAAGCAAGCTCTCTCTCGTTCCCTACCTCCCTTCAGGGAGGAGCCTCAGCCAATGGAAGGGAAGAAAGGCTTCCCTTTGTCTCCTGCAGCCTGGCCAGGAAGCAAGCTCTGGCTCTTCCCTCCCTCCCCCTGGGAAGAAAAGGGGGAGGAGCCTCAGCCAGTTCTTTACCAGACTCTCTCAATCACACAGGAGAGGCTTGCCTATCTATCTCTCCTGTGCAATTGAGAGAGACTGGTAAAGAAAGCTGTGACGTGGTAGCACCAGCAGAACTGGAAAACGAAGCAGGAAACAGTCAGGTCTTTGTGGGTCGGATTGGGACCCTCTGAGGGCCTGATCTGGCCCACAGGCCATATGTTTGACACCCCTGTGCTAGAAAGACTTCAGGAAAAGCTTCTTTGGCCTAACCTGGTCAGGAGGAAGAGAAACAATGATGATAAAACTCCTGACTTCTTCAATCTGGTATAAATACAACCAAATTCATTTTTATACCCTATTTATTTATTTTTTATTTCTTACCCAGAAGACACAATGGCCATGGATTCCATCCAGGGGAAACTGGGTTTTTTAAATACCCAATAAGATTAAATATCTCAGGGTTGAACATTAAAAAAGGGGGAGTTTTCTGTAGGGCTTCAAGATTGTAAGCACTAAAGTAAATCAGATCAAAAATTCATTTATTTACCTACTTCATTTACACCTTGCCTTTCTCCCCAGTAGGGACCAAAAGTAGCTTACATTGTCCCCCTCCTCCATTTTCTCCTTACCACAGCCCTGTGAGGAAAGGCTGAGTGTGTATGACTGACCCAAAGCCACCCAGTAAGTTTCCATGGCACAAGTGGGATGTGAACCTGGATTTCCCAGATCTTAGGCTGAGGACAGACTGGCAGTCTCGGCCACTCTGCCTCCGCTTCAAAAGCGGAGGCAGAACGGCCATTCAGATGGCCACATCTGCCCCAAGGAGGCGGCCCGGACGCATCGCGTCTGGCGCCGCGCTCCTCCTGCAGCAGCCGAGCACCACTTCAAAGTGGTGCTCCAGCTGCTGCGGCGTGCGTTCCACCCGCCGGAGCGGGTGTGAATGCACACCGGGAGGGGGAGCCGCGCGGTGTCCGCACGCCGCCATAGGAAGCCGCCCGCAGTCTGAACGCTGCGGGCAGCGTGCGAACACCGCGCCGTGGGGGAAATTCCCCCCACCTTAGTCTGCTGCGCTGCGGAGGCGCAGCAGACTTTAAGTCTGTCTTCAGCCCTAGTCTGGCACTCTAACCACTATACCATACTGGGTATAAAAAGAGCAGTCTTTTTTGGCTATGTTAATACCCACTGATCCCACCCTATACAAGATAAAATTTACTGTAGTTTCAGGAAGTTATCCTACAACTAAAAGACTGGGTGGGGATTCAGATTCCAAGGAAACCGCTCCTCTTATCTCAGTTGGCAGTGAGACGTGAGATGCTGAGCTTCCTGCATCGATGTCCTTAGTTAACCCAAAGTCCTAGTTTCTATAGGTAACCGTAGCAACCTGAATTCTCTTAGCAAGGGTCTGTTTAGCTGGTTACAACACACACATCTTGCCTGAAGTTGCATCTTCCATCATCTGATGTCTTTTTTAAACAGGCATATTGATGTCTCATGTCCAAGAAGGAAAAGACAGTCATTTTCCTTTATTAAAAATAAATTAAAACAATAAAGTGGGAGAAGATGGTAGAAACTAGTGATTGGTTACTTGGGTAACTAGCTCTGCAAGCCCCCAATAAAGGCTTGAGTGCAAAGCTGTGACATATGTCCCAAAAAGACAGATCCAATCACTAGTATCATATGGAATGACACCTCTAGTCACCGTTTAAAGCAGGGGTGACAAGCATAAGGCCTGGGGGCCGGAAGCGGCCCGTCTAGGGCTCTTATGCGGCCCATGAACAACTAGTGTAAGGGAGGGAACAGGAGACTGCTGGGGAGGGGAGTGGACAAAGCCACTCTGATTGTGGCTTCAGTATGGTGGAATAACTTCATCTGAAGCAGTCAAGCAGCATGGGAGTGTCTGCCCAGTGCTGCAGCACTGGCTCTCTAGTCCACCCACATGGGTTTTCCTTTGGACCCCACTCCCAGCCCATGGGGCTTTGCAGTGAAGATACACCAACTCAGAGCTTACCAGCTGCTGTCCTTTATACAGTTAATATCTCCAGTACCTGGCATTGTGTTTTATGGCACACATGGTGCAGCCCAACAAAGAGACATTTATGTCAGATCCAGCCCCCATAACAAATGAGTTTGACACCTCTAGTTTAAAGCAAGAAGCCACAACTGCCAACTTTTGCCTCTGTAGATTGCAAAAACAGTAGAACACCCTTCAACGTCAGACATGGCTGCCTTAAGGGATCTTTTCACCTTCTGCTGTTTGTTTTGCCTTGTTTAAAGATAACTTTAAGAATTCAGACATTATAACCACATATACCAACAGTCCACCAATGGAAATGCATATGAAGCTGCCCTATACTGACTCAGACCTGTGGTCCATCAAGGTCAGTATTGTCTACTCAGGCTGGCAGTGGATTTGCAGGGTCTCAGACTAAGGTCTTGCACACCATTTACCATCCCATCCTTTTAATATGAGATGCTGTGGGATTGAAACTGGGACCTTATGCATGCCAAGCAGATGCTCTACTACTGAGCCTCAGCCCCTCCCTAAATGAGCACTACCTCCAATGCTTATGACACAAATAGCAGCACTTTGTGTGCAAGGCAACAGATGAGTTTTCTGTATGCATACAGCTTTGGTGAACATTTCACACATATTATTCTACTCACATGAAATTGCATCTGTGCATTGTAGGAGCATAGAGGGTAGTGCAAACTCCTGTTGGTGGGCTCCAGGTATGTATGGTTATAATGACCGAAAAGTATTTATAGACGCTGATCCAAAATTATAGTGAGGACAAACTATCTTTAATTTTTTTAAAAGAACTCATGGACTTCCGGGTTCCGGCTGAGTGTAACCAGGCATTTACAGGCTGTGCTCTGCCATGGGGGAGAACTGTTTTAGCTGATTTTAATTAGTTTTAGTTTTGTTTTAAATAGATTTTACTTTTATCTTGTTTTCAACTCTTCTCTCTCCCTTTCGATAAGGGGGGAGAAAGGGGGAAAATATTTTCTTTTTTTATAAGCAGCAAGCTCTGATAACCTATTTATTCACAGTGTCTAGTTAGGGCTCCAACTAATTTACTGTTTTTGAAACCTCCTTTCTGCTGCTTAGTTCCACTCTCTCTCTCTCTCTCTCTTCTCTGTACAGCAGGTGAAAAATTTATTGGCTTTTGGTGGGAGGTAGGGTGGGGTTCGGAGGGCAATGTCACGGACTGGGTGCCAACAGAACAGGAGCCAAGCAGAAGTCCGGGACAGTCCGAAGTTAAGCCAAATCAGGAACAAGTTGCCAAGTCCAAAACACTAAGACAAAAGCAGAGTCAGTCCAAGCCAGGGTCCAAGAGGGAAACTCATGAGTAAACCAGTCCAGGGAGTCAACAGAGCTGAAGTCAAACAAAGCCGGAGTCACAAGCCAGAGGTTCCAGAATCAAGTCAGCTATCATGAGCCGGACGGGTGCAGAGCTTAGCCAAGAAGACTTGTTGCTAGCACAAGTTGGTAGTCTCGGTGCTGTACTTAAATAACCAGCCACTTCCTGTTCTTGTTAGCAGCTGGCAGTGAGGTCCCGGCTTCTTCTAGAACTCAGGACTTAGTGATCTGCGACCACGCATGCGTGCCTCTTTCCTTCTTGCAGCTTAAGTCTTGCCTTCATCGGAACCTTAGACATTCCACTCGAGGTGATGAATCAGGTGGGCTTGAGCTTAACTGTGGCTCAGCCATGGGCGTCAACTACGGGGGGGCTCGAGGGCTCGAGCCTCCCCCGAAATTTCCTGGGGGGGGCTCAGCCACCCCCGGCAAAATTGAGCGCCCGCCGGTGGCCAGTCAGCCGGCCATCGCTGCCTCTCCTTCCCCCCACCCCCGGCCTGCCCTCCTGCCTCCATGGGGCGGGGGGGGAGAGAGGCGGCGCTCATCTGCGCCACCCCCACACGCCCCGAGCGCGAGGCGGAGTGGGAGCCGGGGGCTCGCAAGGGCGACGTGCCGGCCCCCGGCCGCAGGCAGCAGCAATCCTACGCTGCCACCCGAGGTGAGCGGGGAGAGGGAGGGAGGGGGGCGGGGAGCGCGGCGGGCGGGCACGGCCCGGGGGAGGGAAGCGGTGGCGCCGGCGCCCGAGGTGAGCGGGGAGAGGGAGGGAGGGGGGCGGGGAGCGCGGCGGGCGGGCACGGCCCGGGGGAGGGAAGCGGTGGCGCCGGCGCCCGAGGTGAGCGGGGAGAGGGAGGGAGGGGGGCGGGGAGTGCGGCGGGCGGCCGGGCACGGCCCGGGGGAGGGAAGAGGCAGCGGCTCCCAAGCGCCGCCCGGCAAACTTTTAATGGCTTCGGCAGCGGCAGGCGCTGGAGGTGCGTCTGGGCGGTTGCACATGGGGGGGAATAGGAGGGAGTGGGCAGGGAGCAAAAGCCTGCAGCGGGCCGGAGGAACGCAGGTCTGCCTCCCTGGGGTGGGGGGGGGGAGAGCGGCGGGGACATGGTCCCGTGCGCGCGCACGCGCTGATCCTCCACCTCACCTCATGACAGGCAACAGAATGGCTCAGTCCTGCCTCTTACTATCTATGTTTGCCATGTTACATACTTTTATAAATTGTACAAATAGGGAGAACTGAGCAAGCCTAATATATATTTATTTAAATAGCCAGTCATTAGATACTGGGTGGTACAGCTTTTATGCAGGAAGTTATAATATAACTTTCTCTTTCTCACAAGTATTCTAGTTTTCCTCTTAAGATTGTTTTAAATTTTTTAAAAGCTCTTTTAAGTGATCTCACCTGCCCCATTTTAATCTAGGACTAATTGGTTGTATTTTGATTATAGTGTATAGATTTATATTAGTGCTTAATTAAATGGGTAAAAAGCAGCCCCATCAATTTGATGATGATTTTAACATGAAACTAAAACAAAGTAGATGACTTTTTTAAATTATTGCTTCTCCAATTTCTTTTTAAAAATAGATTTGATCATTTAATATTGCAGAGCCAGGTGGAGGCTGAGGAACTTGACAGCTCTCACTCTTTGAACCAAAATGATTCGTTTATCTCAAAGGGGAAAGATGATATGGTAATTTCCGATGAGAAAAAGAACTCATGTTACAAACTGTATACAATGAACAATGCCATCTCCACGCAAGGAGCCTTTTCAACATTAGTCCTAGGTTAAGCAGTGCTTATTTATTCACTTCACTGATACACCAAGAAGAAGACAGGGAAGGGCACGTAGGCAAGTGCCAGGGCAGGTTTGTGGACAACAGGTTAGTGGCAGTGGGCCCCACCAGAAGTTTTGGGGCCTGCCAGCTGCCCCAGCTCAAGGTATGCTGATGCCAGCCCTGCACACAGTAGGTGATTTTTAAAAAAGTATTGTTCTGCTAAAGAACAAAAGCCGTGGTTGACTACCTTTTTAAGGAGACAGATATGTATAACCTCCAGCATCCATTTATACTGGCCTTCTGCAAACAACACTGTTACATGTGCTCCAGAGATCAACCCTCCTACACGGACACAAAGATCAAGCAAATTTCCCCCAGAGCTGTCTTGCAGCTTTGGAACATCACGTAGGAAGCAGAAGCATGAGAGTACAGTTAAACACCATAAGAGAAAAAAAATGAAACTCATTTCAGAACTGAAACTACCTCCTTCCAGTACCACATACAAAAAATACTTGACTTTATCGCCATGGTAACATCCCCCCCCCCCCAAGTGCTTTTCACATGATTTGTTTTTGATTCCTCCAGCTTTGTTGTTTGTCCTGGAACAAAGTGGCCAAGGCTGAAGTTCAGTAGCTGTGGGACAGAAGAAAGAAATCAACTATGCAAGTGCTTGTTTTGTCTTCTGCAACTGGTAAGTAAGGCCCCACCCTTAAAAAAATACCAAATTCAGCTCTGGACAACCTGTATATTTTTATACTCAAAATGTTTTTGTGAAGTGACCCAGGAACAAAAGTATTACACTGAATGGAGGATGCAGGATAATCCAAAACAGGGATGGTCATACAACCTTCACACTATGGCTCCTGTTCTTAAGTGCGAATTCCAGCAGGCTGAGTTTGGCATGTCACAGCAAGAGTCTAGAAAGCCAACACCTGACAACATTCCCTCATCTACACAACAGCTGAAAGTACAGAAGCCTTAATACTGAATGGCTGAGGGATCTTTGTCTAAAATTTAAAAATGAAACATTTAGCTGTCCTTTATGGCAAGGTTTATAAATAAGATTTTTCAGCCTCTTGAAGAAGTAAGGGCTTAAAGGATGTAGTATTTCTAATCATGTTCCTTATATTAGGTTATATCTTGCTGCAGCGGGTTCGATAACCATCTTGCTTTTCTAGTCATATAATACACACACTTTGGCTTTATTTATTCATTTAGTAAATTTGTATGCCATTTCTCCAGACCTGCTTGAGGCAACTCACAATTAAAAGAATTTTAAAAACCCTAATCAACACAATGAAACAAATTAGTAAAACAAGTCACACAACTTATAGACTGAATTCTATTATGTGTTCATCCAGAGGAAATGTTTGGTTGTAGCTGATTGTTCCTTCAAGCAAACCGCTTCTCTTTCATGCATCTTGTACCCTTTAGTGCTTAGGATCCTAACTGCAACATACTTACTTTGGAAAGGCCCTCAATTTCAGCCTTTAGTTTCTTCACAGGATGACAGTATGACCACTTTGAAGCCAAGTGGTACTCCATAAATAACATTATCATGAGTAAAAAGAATCCTATGTGTACTGAAAAGGAATGTCAGTTGCTTCCATAGTTGTAAAGGTGAACACTCTTGCACTTCTGGAATTTTTATACAAGAGCATCACAGAAAATCCATTTGAGGGATGTAAAATGAAACTAAGGGAAATGCACAGAAACACTGAAGAATGATCAGTACTGGAATATGGTGACAATATTGACAGCTTTCTCTAGCAAAACATGGGAGGAAGTATAAATTTTTATAGTATCAATTAGATCGCTCATATAAGCAAAGAACAAAATAACATATTTAGGCTGCGGTCACACACACTCAAAAATCCACTTTCAGTGCACTTTCCAACTGGATTTTACTGTGTGAATTAGCAAAATCCAGTTGGAAAGTGGATTGAAAGTGGATTATTTAGTGTGTGTGACCGCTGCCTTAGTTACAGATTAAAAACTCAGAAAGGCCTACAGTAAAATTGTATTAGAAATAAAATTAGTTAGAAACATATAATTAGACTATTGCTAGAAAATACAGGTTATTCTTTAAAGTATTATTACATACAACACCCACATGAAAAAAATTCATGTTGTGAGATTTCCACAAATTTTAGCCCCATCCTCTAAACATTTAAGTTCAAAAACAAGAACTGTGTTTTGCAATATTTCTACCTTCTACTATCTACACATTTGCAGACTATCAATCTGGTGATTAAAAAAAATCATATACAGAAATTCTGTTGATTGCTGCTATTACCAGAAACATAATAAGCAAATTATTCAGAACATCTAAAGTATATAGTGACACATAGTGGTTTACTAGCTTCATGAAAAATGTCAGAACTTTAATTTTTGATCAGGTGTCTTACCAACAACTGTCCTTTACAATGCAGTAGAAATGCAAGGAATTGCTCTCAAAACCAAGATATCAAAAGTGTTAAGACTAGAGCATGAAAATGTGCCATGCAGGAATGCCGTTCCGGGAGTAACAATCCCAGGAGCGGGCACATATGGTGATGCACTGTGGAAAAAAGCAAACGCATACTAACTTGATCTGTATTTTCATGCTTGTTGTAGGGTAGCTTCCCTGCAAGAGCAAAGGAAACCTAAAGTGTCTTTAGTCAAAGTGTAAAGCTGGCTTGCCAGCGCTGAGTTGGGAAATACCTGGAGATTTTTGGGGTGGAGCCTGAGCAGTGGGTGTTGCCTTCTGACACACTTCCAGTGATGTCATGGTGTGTGGCATATGCAAATAAGTTATGTTAATGAGTTATGCTAATGAGCTCCTGCATCTCTTTTTTTACAAAATGACCCTGGTCACAAGTGTCTTTGGGAATTTCTCTCAGTGTTTTATTCTCTCATATTGTATAATATCATCAGCTAAGCAAAGATTCAGTAGTTGTACATGATTCAGTCTTTACAATTCAGGTACTTTTTTTTTGTTAAACAAAGACTAACCATCATTTTATAAGTTAGTACAGTAAGGGGTTCCTGTTGCAATCCTGCCCACCCATTCTCAGAAATCTAGAAACATTTGCAAGGTAACTATTTAATAAGTCCGGAAGATTAGCGAAGTTCATGAAGCAGATTGTTTTGGCAAAGAGCTTCAAATGTGTGAAAAAAACATAATACAAATAAAATGTAAGGTACATTGTACATAGTCACCACAATCTGATCCAACATTTAAGTGTACTTAAACCCATCATTTCTATATGAATTGTGGCCAACACAACTTTTTCACTGAATTCAGTCAATGGGACTCAAAACATTCACATTTTCTCTATTGTATAATGTTCAAGCAGTCATAGTTTATTATAAATATTAATATACACAATAGTCTTTCCTGAAAATAGTACACTTGTAAACTCAGATCTATGAAATATCCTCAAACAAGATTCCACTGTACATTACAGAAACTGTTCATAAAAGTTTATGGTGGGAGGGGGAATATAACCACTTTTCCCTTCTTACAGACCAAAGCATCACCCAGGACAGAGTACACCATAAGATATTAAGGATAGTTATGTTACTAATTTTAAAATACGAGTGCCAGATATTAGAACAGTGTAAAACTCATGGGATTTCACTGCCTTTTATTTTTTTATTTTTTGCCTTGTTATTTATAGTCTGCCTTTCTCACTGGGACTCAAGACTTAACCTCAAGATGAGTAACAATGATAGAAATTTCTTCACCTGACAATGCCTTTGAATGGCCTTTGAATGGGCATTGCTTGCTCCTCCTGCATTTACAGACGGTGCAGTAAATACTCCATATCATTTTTTTGAAATGAATCTTAGGACACATTAGTGACTAACATGCAATTCCATGAAGATTTACTGGTCTAAACCCACTGAGACTGAAGTAACTTTGCGTAGGATTGCACTGTTATTATGGAATCGGTGCTTCTGGACCTTGTATCACATTCCCCCAGGGGATGTCACTCGTCCTCTACACTTAGCAACCTAATGGGGCAATCCTAAAAACACTTTCTGGAGAGTAAGCCCCAATGAATAGACCTAGTAGGTTTGAGCAGGGCCACGTTTAGGATTCCTCTATTATTATTATCATTTTATTTCAATCTGGTCTTTCCCTTTTCAAGCGCTCATTCACCCCGCGCGATTTCTGGCCTGCAGGGCTGGCTCTTCAATCAACACGATACAGTTCCGCAAGGGCAGAACGAGAACTCTGTCGCATGTCTGCCCCGTCTCTCTCTCTTGCCATAAATAAATAACTACAGATTGATCTGGCAAGCCAGCTCCCACAAGCATCAGCAGGCAGCAGAGACGGGGAGCGCGCCTTCTTCCCAGCTCAGCGTGCAGGCAGGCCTGGAGAGCCGCTGGCCTAGGGAGGTGGGCGGCGCTTGCGCGCCTCTTGAACCACTTACTCGATTTGCATCACAGCGCCGACATTGCCTCGGCAACTGCAGCGGAGAGCCAGCCAACAGCCCGGAACAGAACGTTTTCCTTCGAGGAGCGGAGCGTTGTCTTCCTTCCCCCAGCAGGATGAACTGAGCCTGCTTTTTAGAGCGGCTCCAACGCGCGGCCGCAGGTCTTAACTGGGTCACTCTCTGCCCGTGAGAACAGCACCTACTCCCGTCCCCGTGAGCGCTCGGCGACAACCAGCAACGCCACCGAACATCCCCCCCCCCCCCCGCACGCGCAAGAGCAGTCCGGAAGTCGCTCGTCGTGGTTGACGACAGAAATGAAGTGTGGGAGCTCTCTTGGAATGTCCTCGGGCTAGGACCGGAGCCAGCAGCGGGCAAGAAACCACGGGCACTTCTGGGGGAATGTTCCTGGCAACCTCCGGAGGGCTGTGAACAAAATCCCCATCCTCGTTAACGCAGCGATTCAGCGGCACTAACAAAAATGCTCTTCTGAAAGGCCAGAGCGGGGCGACTACCTCCCAGATCGGATTCATTTGTGGCTCACCTTAACAGGTCGAGGGAGGGTGTATGTATCCCACGAGATTAAAAACATTTCCTCCTGCGACGTACACCAGATTCGTTCGGATTGTCATTCCTACAACTCTCCTTTCCTCCGCCTGCGCGGAGTGTTAAATTACAGATACTGCTTCCCTCCTAATAATTAATCTGCTGTTACTTTCTTTGCCTGCCAGTTTGTTGCAAGTCTTCAGCTCTAACATTTAAGCACAAATATCGCAGGGTGACCGCAAATGCAGCACAGGAGATTTATTATATATATATATATATATATATATATATATATATATATATATATATAATAAATATATATATTTAGTCTACTTGCCCTCTTTTTTTAAGCTGGCTCCCTCCTCAGTCCTGCAATGTTAACTGCGTCAGATAGTGAGCAAAGAGCACCTTTCCGTAGCCACCTACTTGCTGTAATCTTTCCTGAATTTATTTTTACCTACGTCCACGCGTGGAGGCGAAAAGGAGCAGCACGTGAAGCCAAAGAACTTCCTGCCTCCCACCATTCTCCAGGAGTATTTGTTTTAGGAACGAATAAGTGCTACGGAGGCTCTTTACTATTGGACATGCCTGATACACCTCAGCGTTCTCATTGGCTGAGAAAAAAAGGACGACAAAGCCTGCTATTTGTAAATAGACTTATGTCCCTGAGTGTCTGTCCCACTTCAAATATTAAATGTTAACAGAAACCCATACAAATAGTAAAAAGGAAAAAAAAACTTCTCTCCTCCCACAGGGTTGCCAACACCAGGCTGGGGGAAATCCTGGAAATTTGGGGGTGGAGCTTGGGGATAACAGGGTTTGGGTAGGGGATGGACCTCAGCAGGGTATAATGCCGTAGCCCACTCTCCCTGGCAGCCATTTTCTTCAGGAGAACTGATCTCTGTGGTCTGGTCAAGAGGTTGCCAACTCTGAGTTGGGATATTCCCAGAGATTTGGGGGCAGAGCCTGAGGAGGGTAGGGTTTGGGAAAGGAAGGAACCTTAGCTGAATGTAATGCCATAGAGCCTGACCTCCAAAGTGGCCATTCCATCCACGGGGACTGATCTATAGAATGGATGTGTTGTAATTCTGGGAAGTATTCGGGCCCCACGTGAAGGTTGGGAGCCCTATCTCCTGCCACCTAAGTAATTATAGCTGCAGCTAACAATGGAATCTGGTCTTTGTGTTTTGGTTCCAGAGGTGATGGATGGTAGGGCTGCCAAGTAGGGCGGGGGAAACACCGATTTTTAAAGCTTACCCCAGCTTTTTCAAAATTGGCCACCGGGGGAGGCAATGGCTGCCAGCAGGGGAACGTCGGAGCCTGCCCTGGCCTCTCCCTGCCAGGCCTGAACTTCTTAAAAGGGAAATGTCTGCAGAGAGCCTGCCCTGCAGTAAAAAGCCTCAACAGACATTTCCCCTTTAAGAGCTGAGCGGGCAAGAGAACCCCGCCCAGAGATTAAGGAGGGACTAGGCTCTTTCTACTGAAAGGCCTGCTTTTGCGTGTGGCGTGCAAGGTTGCTGCTGGGGTAAGTGCCAGCTCTTTTCCTTCTCTCTCTCTCCCCCTCCCCCTTTCTTTCTTTTTTCTGTCTGTCTGTCTGTCTGTCTTTCTCTCTCTCTGTCCCCATCCAGCAGAGGTCTATCAGTGGCTATTATTAGCCACAAGGTCTAAATGGAGCCCTTTGTCTGGGGCAGTGATGCTCTGCATTCTTGGTGCTTGGGGGGCAACAGTGGGAGGGCTTCTGGAGTTCTGGCCCTGCTGCTGGACCTCCTGAGGGCACCTGGTATTTTTTTTTTTTTTATAAATTTTTTATTGATTTTTCTCTATAACTACAACTATAACGCTACAATCTAAGCTACATATACCTTATACAGAGAGTACTTTATCATTTGCTTAATACTACCTTGTTACATAATATAATTATGAAGCATTTAAAACCTTGGATAAATTTCAATTACTTGTTACTGCTACTATAGAAGTTATCAAAACTATTTGGCAGGCACACCCACCTAGAGAAATACGGTTAATTAAACCATTTATAATACATAAGTGCAATGCTTAATAAAATAGTTTAATCACTATTTCTTCTTTCGTCCTCTTCTTGTCTTAACAGTCTCAACTATTTTTGGAGCTGCAGCTCCCTTTTCCGAGTCAGACACTTCTTCTTCACTCTTTGAGCTATCAAATCCATACATGCTTTCTTGCGAGGCCAGTGAACCATCTGAGTCTCTCCCAGTTTTCTGCTCTTTGCTTTTTTCCAGAAATTTTTTCGCTTGTTGAACAGAGTCAATCTTATACTTCTTATCTTTGATGCTGAAGCATAGTCCTTCTGGAGTATTCCAACGATAGATGATAGACTCAGACTGGAGCCAAGATGTCAATTTTCCATAGGCTTTCCTTCTTTTCCTTATTTCAAATGGGATATCCTTCATCACTTTTACTTCTTCTCCCAGGATCTTCAGAGCTGCTTTGTTTGTGGTCCTAAGCACCACGTCTCTTGTAGATTTTTTGGAGAACCTTATCATAATTTCACCAGGCAGGCTTTTCTTTTTAGTGTAATCTGGATAGGTTCTGTAAACCATATCCATATCGCTTTTTATATCCGCTGCTTTCATGCCTGTCACTGGTTCAAGTGCTTCACTTAGCAAATTTTTAAGGTCTTCTGTGTTTTCTGGCACATTCTGAAGTCTTAGGAAAAAATTCGATCTATCCATTTGTAATTTCAAAAGCTGATCGTGGTGGAAGGCCTTTTCCTTCTCTGCCTTTTGTAGTCTTGCGTCTTGGTTTTTTACTGAAGTTTTTACTTCCAGAAGTTCTCGCTGCAGCTTCTCTGTGGATTTATTCGACTCTTTTAGTTCTAGCTGCATTTTGTCCATTTTAACGTTGAGAGCTGTCATTTGGTCCACTAGAGGTCGCAATAACGAGGAGAACACCGCACTCATCTCCGTGGTATCAACCTTTGAACTCGGAGCTGTACTTCCTAGTTTGGGGGAAGGTTTCGGTTTCCCCGTCATTGTTGAGACTACGCTCTTTGTTTATAGATAGATAAGATGAACGAAAGGGGCAAATTTTCAAACAGCGCTTATGTCCTTCTAAAGTTTATATCTCCAAGTGAGCGATGCTGCCATCTAGCAAGGCGGATGGGCTTTTATTCCTGCAGTAATGCCACATAAAGAGTCTCGTAAGTACGCTAGTCCCGGAGAGGGGGGTGGGTGGGTTTCACTCCTCCCACCGTCTTCCCGCTGTGTTCTGCTTTTCTTACTTCAGACTCACGTTTTCTCCATGCGTAACTGTCAGTTCCAGCCTCATTGCTTCGCACTCTCTGCTGCTTCTCGGATTTGCGCTTTCAGCCATACGGCTCCCACGGTGGGGGAACCTATGGGGGTGATGAAAAGGGATCTCTATCCCTCGGTCGCCACCGTAGGGAGAGATCCCCTTCGGGCCACCCCAGGCAGAGCCCCCTCACTGGGGTCTCTGGGGGCTCGGCACCAGTCCAGAGCCCCTTCTTCCCGCCGGGTACGGATCGCGCTCCCCGCAGATGCGGAGGAGCACGTCCGCCATGCTCACAAGTCTTGCCGGAAGTTCAGCACCTGGTATTTTTGGCCACTGTGTGACAGTGTTGTACTGGATGGGCTGTTGGCCCGATCCACTGTGGCTTCTCTCCTGTTCTTATGATATGAAAATCATATTTAGCACTTGTGTAGCACTTAGTGCTTCATATTCTGCCGAGATGAGGAATGATTCAGTAGGGCCGTTGCTCAGTGATAGAGCTTCTGCTTGACATGCAGGAGGTATCAGCCTCTTCAGCTAAAAAAGAATCAGGTAATAGGTGACATTAAAGATCTCAGCCTGAGACCCTGGAGAGCCACTAACAGTCTGAGTATTCAATACTGACCTTGATGGACCAATGGCCTGATTCAGTATTAGGAAACTTCATGAGTTCATGTGTCAGCATGTGGAAGCAACATCACAGGATGTGACATCACAAAATGATGTCACTTCCTTTCTCCTGGCTCCACCCCCAAAGTCTCCTGGCTCCACCCCCAAAGTCCTCAGATATTTCCCAAGTTGGACTTGGCAGCCCTAGGTGATGGGTTTGTGGATCATTACGCTACAGTGTGTACCACAGAATCCCATGGAAGTTTTTTTTTATTATTATTTTATTGATTTTTCTATATCTACTTCTACATCGCTACTTTCTAAGCTACATTTACCTTATACAGAGTGTGCTTTATCATTTGCTTAATATTACCTTACTACAAATATTTATGAAGCATTTTAAACCTTGGTTGATTTTCAATTAACATTGTTACTGATGATATAAGAAAAATAAAAAAGCTATTTGACAGACATGCTCTTTTGGAGGAATGCTTAAGTATACAAATTATATGCAATATATAAGTGCAATTTTCAATAAAAACAATTCAGCCCTTATTTCTTCTTTCGTCCTCTTCTTGTCTTAGCAGTCTCTTCTTGTACCTTTGGAGCTGCTGCTCCTTTTTCCAAGTCTGAAATCTCTTCTTCACTCTTTGAGCTATCAAATCCATACATACTTTCTTGCGATGCCAGCGAACCATCTGAGTCTCTCTCTTTTTTCTTTTCTTTGTTTTTTTCCAAAAAATTTTTTGCCTGTTGAACAGAGTCAATCTTATATTTTTTATCTTTGATGCTGAAGCTCAGTCCTTCCGGATCGTTCCATCTGTAAATAATAGATTCAGACTGTAGCCAAGATGTCAATTTCCCATAGGCTTTCCTTCTTTTCCTTATTTCAAATGGAATATCTTTCATCACTTTAACTTCTTCTCCTTTGATCTTCAGAACCGCTTTATTTGTGGTCCTAAGCACCACATCCCTTGTTGACTTTTTGGAGAACCTTATCATAATCTCACCAGGCAGGCTTTTCTTTTTGGTATAATCTGGATAGGTTCTGTAAACCATATCCATGTCGCTTTTTATTTCCGCTGCTTTTAAGCCTGTTACTGGTTCAAGCACCTCCCTTAGCAGATTTTTAAGGTCTTCTCCTTTATCCTCTGGCACATTCTGAAGTCTTAGGAAAAAATTCGATCTTTCCATCTGTAGTTTCAAGAGCTGATCAGAATGGAAGGCCTTTTCTTTCTCCGCTTTTTGTAGCCTTGAATTGTGATTTTTTACTGAAGTCTTTTCCAGAAGTTCTCGCTGCAGCTTCTCTGTAGTTTTATTCGACTCCTTCAGTTCCAGCTGCATTTTATCCATCTTGACGTTGAGAGCTGTCATTTGGTCCACTAGAGGTCGCAATAATGAGGAGAACACAGTGCTCATCTCTGTGGTATCAACCTTTGAACTCGGAGCTGTACTTCTTAGTTTGGGGGAAGGTTTCGTTTTCCCCGCCATTGTTGAGGCTGCGCTTTTTGTTGATAGTTAGATAAGATGGACGAAAGAAGCAAATTCTACGACTGCGCTTATAACTTTTTAAAGTTCATATCCTCTAAACCGCGATGCTGCCATCTAGCAAGCCGAAGGTGCTTTTTTTCATGCAGTAACGCCACGTAAAGAGTCTCGTAAGTACGCCAGTCTCGAAGGGGGGGGGGTTTCACTCCACCCGCCTTTCCTGCTGTGTTCTGTTTGTTTTTACTTCAGACTCACGTTTTCTCCATGCGTAACTATAAGTTCAAGCTTCAGGGCTTCGCACTCTCTGCTGCTTCACGGATTTGTGCTTTCAGCCATACGGCTCCCACGGGCGGGGGAACCTATGGGGGTGATGAAAAGGGACCTCGATCCCTCGGTCGCCACCGTAGGGAGAGAGCCTCTTCGTGCCACCCCAGGCAGAGCCCCCTCACTGGGGTCTCTGGGGGCTCGGCACGAGTCCGGAGCCCCTTCTTCCCGCCGGGTACGGATCGCGCTCCCCACAGTTGCGGAGGAGCACGTCCGCCATGGTCGCAAGTCTTGCCAGAAGTCCCGAATCCCATGGAAGTTTTAACCCAGAAGTGAGGCCTAGTTCTCACTGAAGTGATAAACGTATGTCTGGAACGTACCATTCCAGCTAGAAGGAGGTGCTCACAGTGACTGAAAGCTGATTAACAGGTTACAAAGTCCACATGTCCATTATGTGGATACTATACGGATCGAATGTAAGCCTGGAGTTTTGTGTTGGGGATAGGGTTGCCAAGTCCGGGTTGGAAAATACCTGGGGACTTTGGGGGTGGAGCCAGGAGAAGGTGGGGTTTGGGGAGGGGAGGGGCATCAGCATGGTACAATGCTATAGAGTTCACCCTTCAGAGCAGCCATTTTCTCCAGGGGAGCTGCTGTCTGTCAGCTGGAGATCAGTTGTAAAAGCGGGAGATCCCCAGGCCGCACCTGGAGGCTGGCAACCCTAGTTGGGGATTCAATTCTCAGTTCCCAGACATACAAAGAGAAAGCAATTAAACCTCTTCCCACTGTGTTTATGTATGTGTACTGACACTTACTCATATCTGAGGTATCTGAGGAACTGTGCTTGCACACGAAAGCTTATACCATGAATAAAACTTTGTTGATCTTAAAGGTGTCACTGGACTCAAACTTTGTTCAGTTACTCCTACGTTTTCCCAATGTGGCAAACTGTGTGGGGGAAGACCCCTCTCCTCATGTGCAATGGTTTTAATCCAAATCAGGACCTAGCATGCCTTAGAACTGAGTTCCCAGCATGGAACTCCAGACATGTCTACCACATGGACTTTGTAACATGAATCAGCAGAGTGCTCTTCCATAGAAAAATATTCCCTGAACATAGGAAGTTAAACAATAGGAAGAAGCTAAGCAAGACCCCCTTTCTATAACATCTAGTTGTTTTATTTGTAAAGAAATATTTTTTGTATTGAGCAGCGTTCAGTGACATGAGCCCCCACCAGTAGTATTTTATTTATTTATTTGGCTTCTATCCCGCCCTCCCCGCCTCACTTAGTGAGGGCTAGCCAGTTCCCCATATGGATTTCTCCTGGATAAGTGTGGGTGATCTCCAGACTGCCTTAATGCTCCAGTTTGATTTCCCTTTGTTACCAGTTTTTTCCTTGTTTCCACACAGCTTTGTTTGCAATTCCTTGCTGACCCAGTTTCTGTATGTTTTTTCCCCCCTGCTCTTTCTGAAACTTTTTTTCCTCAATCTTTTTTTCTGAAATGGCTTGATTTGGGGTGTTTGCCAGTCTGAAAGACCTGTGCTGTTTTGCAGTGCATGTCCCTACCTCACCATTTTGTCTTGGGACAGGATGTGCAGTGATTAAAAATTTTTTTATTTTTTTTAAAATTGCATGCTAACATTACAGCAGGCCAGTGGTAGAATGTGCACACACTGAATGAACTAGGATTGCCAGGTCCCTCATAGCCCCTGCTGGGGAATCCAGGTTGGGAAACTCCTGGAGATTTGGGGATGGAGTCTGGGGAGGACCGGGATCTCAGTGGGGTACAAAGTCACAGAACCCACCCTTCAAAGCATCTGTTTCTCTAGGGTAACTGATCTCTGTAGTCTGGAGATGAGCTGTAATTCCAGGGGATCCCCAGGTCTCACCTGCAGGCTGGCATCCCTAGAATGAATCCTCATGGCCAATCAGAAGGCCCCAAACAAGCAGCCAATCATTGCCTTGCTGCCACATGGGACTTTAAAGCACTCTTGAACACCATGCCTGGGGTTTTTCAAGGTAATCTAATCTTTCATCCAAGTCAAAGCTTCCTCTTTCTTTTGCGTCCTATAATACTTTCATTCTTATTCTAGGCCTTTTACCTTGCCAGATAAATTGCCATGTCAATTTTTCTAATTCCTTAAGGTATTGTTGATTCTTTACAATTGGGATTGTTTGAAATTTTTTAAAAAAGGATTCTCGGTGGTACATTCATCTTTATAATAGCAATTCTTCCCATAAAGGACAATTGTAGATGTTTCAATTTTTCCAAATCTTTTTAAATAGCATTCAGAAGTTTTGTGTAGCTATCTTTTAAGAGTGAACTACATCTATTTGTTAAGGTTATCCCTAAATATTTTATTTTCTTCTGAACTTTGATAGCCAAAGCAGCAGCAAAGTAATCAGCAGCCCAATAAGCCCATGCGGGCAGGCAAGCTGAGGTTTCTGGGAGAGCCAGAAGGCTGACAAGCCCCTTGCAGGCCAGTGAGCTTAGACTGCGGCCCCAGTCTCTGCTGGCCAAAACACATAAATGTATACTGTCCCCCCCAACACACACACTTTCTGTGTCCGAAATTAGTGTGCAGTAGTCATTACTGGAGCATAAACAAAGCAAAATTATTTACTGATGAACAGAATAGGACCAGTGTAAGAGTGCTTTGAAGAACTTCCACAGTAATCTTCTAAAGCAATATTCCCTTAGTCATACAATTGGCCATGGTCATAGCTATGCCGAAATCCTTAGCTAATGTCCATAATTCAAAAAGGGAAGGAAGGGCAGCACAGCCAATCATTCTAATGGAGGAAAACAGTTGTGCGTGTGTTTTGAGTTCTGTGAGGTCACTTCTGATTCATGCCTACCCTATGAATTAATGACTGTGAAAATGTCCTATTGTTAACAGCAATGCACAGGTCTTGCAAACTGAAGGCGATGACTTCCTTGATTGGGTCGATCATCTCATGTTGGGTCTTCCTCTTTTCCTGCTGCCTTCAACTTTTCCTAGCATTAGTGTCTTTTCCAGTGAGTCTTGCCTTCTCATGATGTGACCAAAGTGCAATAGCCTCAGTTTGGAAATTTTAGCTTCTAGCGAGAGTTCAGGTTTCAATTGATCTAGAACCTACTCAGTTGTCTTTTTGGCAGTCTATAGTGTCCACAAAACTCTCTTTGAACACCACATTTCAAATGAATCAACTTTCTTCCTGTCTGCTTTCTTCTTTGTCCAACTTTCACACCCATACATAGCAATGGGAAATTACTATGACATGAATTAAATTGATCTTGATTGCTAGCAACATATCCTTTACAGTATTATCTAGGTCCTTCATGGTTGCCTTTCCCAGTCTGAATCTCCTGATTTCTTGGTTGCAGCCTCCCTTTTGGTTGATGATAGAGCCATGGAATCATGAACAATGTCCATTTTTTAAAATCATCAGCCTTACAGTTGTGTAATTCCTCAGTAGTTGTTACTTTTGTCTTCCAGGTGTTCATCTATAATCCTGATTTGGCACTTTCTGTTTTAACCTTTATGAGGAGTCATTTCAAGTCTTCAGTATTTTCTGCCAGTAATGTGGTATTATCTGCATATCTCATATTGTTAACTTTCTTTCCACCAATTTTCACTCCACCTTCATCTAATCCTAACTCAGTGCTCCTTATTATATGTTTTGCATAGAGATTGAAGAGTTAGGTCAGAAAGCAGCTAAACAAACAAAAGGACAGGCAGGTAGGCAAGGTATGATTCTCCAGTGGGGGCTGGGAGCAGTAACTGCATAAGTTAAAGGGAACCAATGGGGGCATTAAATTAACCCACTGCAACTGTGCAAGTGCAAAAATAAACAAACACACCTGAAAACTGAACAGTCTGTAAACAAAAGTAGGACACACTCATGGGGAAGTTCCACATAAAAACAGGCAGCGTAGAACAATTGCCCTGATTGCACTATGATCAGAGGCACCTCAGTGGTGGGGGGAAACCAGATCAGGGTTGCAGTCTGGTTAATTGTGTAACTTTAACTGCACACAAAATAGGAGTTTTGTGATGGCTAAACAGACAAGATTTTTGAAGAACTGAAGAAAAAAATTGAAGGATAAGCGATGGGTGAACAAGAATGATGAGGTCTTGCATATTTTCTAAGACCTTTAGCTCAAATGGAAATGGAGGCCTGAAAGCTGACTTTGAGGCAGTTTGTCCTCAAATAAGTAAAGTGAAGCCTACAAGTGAAGCCTACAAGTAAAGTGAAGCCAGTCTGGTGTAGTGGTTAAGTGCACGGACTCTAATCTGGGAGAACCGGGTTTGATTCCCCACTCCTCCACTTGCACCTGGCTGGATGACCTTGGGCAAGCCATAGCTCTGTACCAGCTGTTCCCTCAAGGACAGCTTGGGAAAAAGCTCTCTCAGCCCCACCTACCTCACAGGGTGTCTGTTGTGGGGAGGGGAAGGGAAAAGGAGTTTGTAAGCCGCTCTGAGACTCTTAAGTGAGTGAAGGGCGGGATATAAATCCAATCTCTTCTTCTTCTTCTTCTTCTACAATCTTCTTACTAGAGCCTGCTTTGATGTGGAGACAGCCCCAGCCTGTGCAATAATGTTTTCTGAGGCAGTTCCATCTCTTTGGAATGGGCTTTTAAATGATGCAAAGGCCATTCCTTCCCATCTGGAGTTTAGGAAAAAATGCAAGGTAGAGCTTCGTAGAAGAGTCTTTGGCTGGATGTTATTTTTCTTTGGGTACTTTCAAAATTCGATGTTGTTTTAGTTTGAAGATGGGTTTTTGTTTTTGGAAACCACTTTGAGCTTTTAGGAAATGAAATTAAATATATTTATAAATAAATATATGGATGGGTGTATTTTCATCCCAAATCACGGAAACGTAGCATTTTTTAAAATGATTAAAAACAACTTTATAGCTTCCAGCATTGTCATAGTACCAGTCAGTGTATATAATCATCATAAGTAGAAAAGTTTTTCCTCTAGACTATGCTACTATAGGTTGTGCTGTGTGTTTGAATCCTGCTGCGAAAAATCCTACATGTACAAAATATAGGGCTGCCAAGTCAGCCCGGGGGGCGGGGGATCCCCCACTACGGGGTTCCCGATCCGCCGGCCAGCATTCGGCCGGCTGGGGAAACCTCGCCCCCAAAGTCGTCCAGCCTGGACGACTTTCCCTCACTTAATGACGTCACCCGGAAGTGACGTCAGCACGTTGGGGGCGTTGCCAGGGCAACGTGCCAGGGCAATCTGGCATAGAGTTTTGGGTCGATTGCCAGAGCGTCACCCTAGCGCGTTGCCAGGGCAATCTGGCATAGAGTTTTGGGGCGATTGCCAGAGCGTCGCCCTGGCAATGCCCCCAACGTGCTGACGTCACTTCTGGTGACGTCAGCCGGCACGCGTGTTTGGCGCGCGCACCAATGAAGCTCCTGGCTGGCAGAGGACTCCCCCCTGCCGGTAAGCTTGAGGGACTTGGCAACCCTAACAAAATAACATGTTAAGAAGACTACTTTTTTTAACAGCTAGTTTATTTTGTATGTGATCCACAACATGGTGCCTGTGGGTTCCATGGCACCACCAATATATTTCTTGGTTTCTGCTTGCTCCTTCTCCAGAGCATTTCCTCATCGAAGCAAAGAGACCATTCTTTCTTTACTTTACTAGAACAGCAGAGGCTTCAGAAAAGCCTGGGAAATGTCACCTTTGCTTTTGAAAAGAGCAATCATTCAGAAATAGCTGCCTTCACGAGAAGAAGATGCTTGGGTTCAAATGTCCTAGCATTTTGCAGACCCTCACAACATTTTGAGATTGGATGTAGCCCACATGGCAGCCATTTTGTGAATGGTCCCACACAGTTTATGGCAGCCATTTTGTTATAGAGCTCACAACCTGTTTTCAGCATTTCAGATGTGCCCACAGATTCAACAAAGTTGAGGAGTCCTGTTGAAGGGGATCATTATATGCAAGAAAATGAGGGATGGTTCATACAATGTAAAGGCAAATAGTGATCACTGAACATGTGGTGACCCCTAGCCTGTGGCAAATCAGGTCATGTGCAGTATAGTTGGAATAACTAAGGAAAAGCATGAAATTTATAGCAAAAGTGATGCAAAGAGGTTTTTAAAAAATACTAAAATGACACACAAATTGAACTGCTAGTAAAAAACGAAAGTGTCCATTGTTCATAGATTATAGAGCATAGTGTCACTTTATCTTTTTGCATGAAAACTTACATTGCATTGGAAGATTGGAAAGCTAGCCTAGTTTTAAACAGAAGTGCCGCTGATGACTGCAATAGCATGCAATTCCGGTCTTCTAAAAATATCTATGAAGTACAATAGCATCATTTCGGAAAGGGACATCCTGGGCAACATGATGCATTGCCTAGAGCACCCTTCTCACCAGCAGACCACTAGGAGGCTAAGCCATGGTAAAATCACAGATTGTTTGTAACTAGCAAAAAAATCCTCAGGGGTAGCATGTAAGCCTTTTGGCACTATGTACAGCAGTTGTTTTAAATAAATGGCTTGTCACAGGCAGAGAGTCATTGCATGCCTAAATATAAACGGACCACTATGTGCTGTGACATCATATGAATCATCCCTCATTTTCTTGAATAGATACACAAACTGTTGAATGGAATTAGAGAAAATCCTGTCTATCACACATTTTTATCTTATCTTTTCTCCAGAGTTCAGGGTGACATACATGAGGTTGAACCCAGGATTCCCAGATCCTAATCTGGCACTCTAACAACAATGACTTTGCTAATAATTTACTTGTCAATGAATCAGCAGAGCTGGTATTTGATTCCTTGTTTTTTCCTCTGTTAGACTTCAGTATTTAATCTGGTATTTTAAAAAGAACATACACAATTCAACTATTTGATACCAGATAACCTGCCTACGCTGATCTCTGCTCATAAAAAGAATGGACCGGGAAATAGTGAGGCTGTGGAACAATACAGCAAGAGTAGAACAAAAATACTGCATTCTTTTGCATGTGCTATCTCCTGCATCTTTCCGGGTTTACACTGCAGTGCTGAACAAACTGTGGAAGAAGCCCAGGATAGGTTCTTAGGAATGGTTCGTTAATATCAGTTTGAATCGATCATATGAACATTTAAAATACAACTTATTATTGGTTTTGGTCATTTTCTTAATATTAGTGGCAAGTAGTCCATAGTCTTAACTATATCCCTTTTAAAGCATCACCCCCTTTTGTTCTTTTCATTTCTAATCTAAAAGTATATAGTTTCTTTAATATTTGCTCATTGCTACATCTAATAAGTGTCTGGCCACGAGAGTGGAAGGCAGATTAATAATTTGAGATATGCAGATGGCACCACATTACTGTCAGAAAATAGTGAAGACTTGCACTGTTGCGATGGGGTAAAGCAGAAAGTGCCAAAGCATGCTTATAGCTGAACATCAGGAAGACAAAAGTAATGACTATTGAGGAATTACATACCTTTAACTATGAAGAAATTGAAATTGTTCAAGATTTTCTATTCCTTGGTTCTATTGTCAACCAAAAGGGGGACTGCAACCAAGAAATCAGAAGAAGACTGGGAAGGCAGCCATGAAGGAGCTAGAAAAGATCCTTAAATGTAAGGATGTGTTGCTGGCAACCAAGATCAAGATAATTCATATTATACTGTTCCCTATTCTTATGCTTGAGCATGAAAGTTGGACAATAAAGAAAGTTGTCAGGAAGAAAACTGATTCATTTGAAATGTGATGTTGGAAGAGAGTTTACAGATACTTTGGACCATCAAAAAGATAAGTAAGTGGGTACTAGATCAAATGATACCTGAACTCTCCCTAGCAGCTAAAATGACCAAACTGAGGCTATTGCACTTTGGTGACATCATGAGAAGATAAGACCCATTGGAGAATGCTGGGAAAACTTGAAGGCAGCAGGAAAAGAGGAAGACCCAACATGAGATGGATTAATTCAATGAAGGAAGCCATGGCCTTCAGTTTGCAAGACCTGAGCAAGGCTGTTAATGATAAGACATTTTGGAGGTCATTAATTCACAGGGTCATCATAAGTTGACTTGACAGCACTTAACACACATACATCCCATGTTAAGCATGAAAGCAGTAAAATGGGGTCATCCCCAGACAAGAACAGTGTCTATGTTTTTGGTATATTCTGTAGGTGTGCAGGAAAATATGACTTTGAAAATTATCCAGCGGGGGGGCAGGGACGGGGGGGGGGGCAAAAAGAGAGACCTGAATATGCTCCAGAATCTACAGAAAGCATCTAAGCGTCACTTAAAGGGAAAAGGCTTATCCTGCTCATTACCTTAAAAGCTTATAGCTGGAATCCCCAACTTTACTGAGTTTGTGGGCACATTTGAATTTTGAGAATGGGTAGAAGGTTACACCACAAAATGGCTATGGGGGATTTGCTGACCACAAAATGGTAGAAGAGATGCTTTGGGGGAGAAGGAAGTGGGCACCAGGAAACCTATCAGCATTGAGGATCATTGGCACTGAGAGTCTTGGGTGTATGTGAGATTTTTAAATTGTCCCCTACCCCACAATGATTCTTCAGAACCCCAGATAATTAAACCTTTTATTCCATGTTTCATGATTTCTTGAGAATTCTTTCTAAAGGATTCTGCTTCATATGAATAGTGGGCTGTCATCATATTTTTTTTCAAAAAGGCCAGTGAAATTCACTGCCAGTGGACATAGTAATGGCCCCATGCATAGATGTGTAATGTAGGAGGTCTGAATCAGCCAAGCAAAGCGGATGTAACTATATTTATTGCTGATACACATCATCAGGGCTTCATCTTAGAACACCCCCAAAAACAGGAAGAACCCCCCCCCCCACTCGGACATGCCCTGTGATCTTCCCCGACAATGGCTAAGTAGGCCACTAGGTGGCAACAACAACTGAGCCTATATTATATCCCTTCAATTTACAACTAAATATAATGCTTCATTCCAGTATTTTAAGAGATAAGAACAAATAAAATAAATTATGGAAAATCTTGTTCACAATATTAATAACAAGAATTATCAGAAATATATCCATCTGTTCAACCCAGACTTCCATGGCTACAAGTCCAATTTTTCTCTGGGTTTGGGAACTCTCCTGGAATGACGAAGCAAGATTGTTGTTCCCAGGGCCGGTACCAGGCTTTTTTGTGCCCTAGGCAAGGCTAACTACTTGCACCCCACCTGCTAACCAATTATCAAAAACATATGAATTCTAGGGAAAATTAAAAACACAAAACTTGACCCTGCTAATTTTTTTAAAAAATTGTGCGGGCTTGGGCAGGCAGGGTGCGAGGCAAAGCTGAAGGGAGCTGCTGCTGCTGTTGCTGCTGCAGTTGCCGTGACTTTCTGGAGGAGGAAAAGCATGGGGGAGGCGGGGCTGGTGAGTGAGTGAGTGTGAGAGCCTGTGGCTGGTTGGAGGGGCGCTGATTGTCCATTTCTGCACTCCTCTGAGGTCTGCGCCCTAGGCAGTCACCTAACTTGGCCTAATGGTAGCACCGGCCCGGGTTGTTGCTATACTTTCAGCAGGTATCTTCAGTGTTCCAGGTTTGGAAAAGGTCTCAGTGAGCTGGTCCCCTGAATTTGCAGGAACCAGTGGTGCAGGAGCTGATGCTGTTTCTGTCCCCTCCACTGTGGCTGATGGGCATTGCTGTGGTTCCTAACCGATTGGTGCCTCCATTAACTGTGGCACTTCTTCAGGGAGATATTCAGCATAGCACAGCTGCACATGGTTATGATATCACCAAATATACCTTTCATTTGGTAATACAACTATCCAGGAGAGTGGTCTTGCTTTTGCTATGATGCAACCTGACAGCCAGTGAGAACCACTGCCAAAGTTTAGAGCATAAACCATGCTACCCAGATCTAATATCTTAAATACCATGTTTTTTGTAATACAATTACTTTATTTAACAGATTCTAGATTTGACTGTCATCACAAGGTGCTTCCAGACACAGAGGTTTCAGATATTTTTCTTCATCCAGTTTAGTTTCAGGAAATGTTTCACTGTTATCCTCAAATGTCATCTTCTCTAAAGGAATCCTGCTTTTAAACTTCTGGAGCTCCTTCTTGTACTGGACAATACAAGCTTTTGAAACGTATATAGGAAGCAGAACTCTTGTTAGCCTCTTGTTCTTGGGCTTCTATCTTAGCTGTCTTATTATCCAGAGGCTCAGGAACTTGAAATGCCTTATACTTCTTCTCAAATTCATTCATCATAATATGACTTCTGTGTTGCCTGATGCTGCCATATTTTAATAGTTTCATCCAGATGTGTTTGTAACCTCTGGTCCATCTGTAGTTTTGCTGGTGATTATCCTGTTGTGGTCTGTGGACTGTGGTACTGAAAAAAGAATTGATCCAATTTGGTCTCTAAGCTCCTGCTAGCTATCTTTTTCAGTCCCTCTTTCAAAATTTGTGCAGCTCTCTCAGTTTAACCATTGGAAGCAGGGTGGTACAGTGCAATTCATATATGCCTAATGTTATTTTTTTTTTAATGAGTTCTTGGAAAATTGCACCAGTGAATTGTGGCCCATTGTTACTTACTATGGTCTCAGGCAACCCAAAAATTAAAAAAAAAAGTAAGTTGGAGTGTAGCAATAGTGGCTTCAGCTGTACAGAAGGACATTATGTGCACTTGAAATATTCATTTTATTCATAAATGGATCCTCATAGTCAATGTGAAGTCTTGCCAAGGGTTGTGGTGGTCATTCCTATGGATGCAGAGGTGTTTGGGGAGAAACATGACAGTTGGATTGGCATCCCCCACACTGTCACACCATTGCCTCAATCTGTTGATCTATCCCAGGCCATCACACATAGCTTTGTGCTAAGCCCTTCATGCATACTATGCCAGGATGTACTTCATGTAGCAATTGTAGCACTGTCCATCCATTTGTAACCAGCCTTCACACTATAGACAAGAGAGGATCTTGATCCGTTCCTCATTTGATCTCTGCACTGCAGCATCTATTTGAGCTGCAGACTGTGACGAACTGACCTCCAAAAGCTTAGTGCATCAAATTCAGAGAGCTGGGAGATTAGAGGTTAATGCCGTACTTTAAAGCACAGTTTGATTGACAGGCTGCTGCCCGCATGCACCCTCCTTCTTTCTGATTGGTCAGCGCCAGCTGAGGAGAGTTTTTAAAAGTCTTGTCAGTCTTGTCAGGGGAAGTCAGTCATTGTTTGGACTTTGGCTTAGCAGTTGCCAGTCAGGAGGAGTGTGTGTGTCACTCTGAGAGAAAAGACAAGTCACTTGACAAGTGAAGGGACACAACTCCTTGCCCTTACTGTGTACCATTGCATTTGAGGAAAAGTTCAGAAAATAGAACTTGAATTATTTGTTTCAATTTAAGTTGAAATATACAAACATTAGATTTTTTTTTTTGTTAAAGATGTCTAGCAGTGCTTGGAAATCTTCTTTGCCAGGTCCATTCACTGGTCTGGCATCATCTTTATCTCAAGTGAGTGCTAAGGAGTTATCTATTCAAATACACGAAAACATAGCTGATGCAATGAACCAAGTAGTTCAAAACACATTGTCAAGTATGATAATTAAGGCTATGGAACCAATACAAATGAAGTTGGATATCATTACCCAACAAATGGCAACACAAATGAAAGAATTTAGGAAACAGATCCTTGAAAATAAGCAAGATATTCTTAAATTAAATAAAGCCACAATTCAGACAGGAGATAAAGTGGAGGAAGTTGACCAACAACTGCAGGATTTAAAAATAAAGTGTGACTCTATAGAAAATTCTCTCTTGACATTAGAATTGGAAAAAGCAGCTAGTCTTTTAAGGTTTCAAAATATCTAAGAAAATAGTGAGGAAAATATTAAAGAATTGTTGGTGGGAGCATTGTCAGAATATCTAGGAACAGATACCTCCGTTGATCTAGCTAGCGATATAGATAATGTGTATAG
This sequence comes from Lepidodactylus listeri, assembly GCA_029233225.1. Lineage (NCBI taxonomy): Eukaryota > Metazoa > Chordata > Lepidosauria > Squamata > Gekkonidae > Lepidodactylus > Lepidodactylus listeri. Next base: position 63,585,137 of record JARCFY010000002.1, on the reverse strand, counting down.
GAGAAACTCTGCTTTTGCAAAAAAGAATAAAGTACCTAGAGAGGTTCACATTTGGTTTAATAAGAGAGCAACGAGAGATAAGGTTCTGGAAACATCAAAAGTTAAATTCCAAGTTCCAAATTCCAAAAGTTAAATGAAATTAACCATTCAAGGTGTGGAAATTCCAATTCTAAGAGATATCCCTTGGAGGATATGGGGAAAAAGGCAAGAGTACCAAACTTTGGCTGCTGTACTTAGAGATAACAAAATTCAGTACAGATGGCTGCTTCCTGAAGGGTTATCCTTTATTTTTAGAGGCAAAAGATTAAATTTGACCTCGACATTCAAAGTGGACAATTTCCTTGAGAAGTTTGGCAGGGATTTGGGACTGCAGAGAGAAGTTGTGAGTGAATCAGAAGGGGAGACACAAGGAGCTACAGGGGAAGATAAAGAGATGTCAAAAGAAAGTAAAAACAAAAGAGTCAAAAAATACACACCGCCAACCGTAACAACTAGACTCCAGGTTAGAAAAGAGGTACAAAAAAATAAAAATAATGGACAAGAGGAAAATTAAGATAATTTCTGTAAACGTCAGTGGACTAAATGCTCCTCAAAAAAGAAGGAATTTTTTTTTTAATTACAAAAACAAAAGGCAGACATTACATGCATACAGGAGACACATATTAGGAAGGGGGACAAGAACCTCCTAGACTGTAAAAAATTGGGAGAAAAATTTGTCTCTGTTGATAAGCTGGAAAAAAAGGGGTGTAGCCACCTATGTGAAACCCTATTTACATCCTGAATTAATATATGAATCAGATGATGGGAGAATTCTTATAGTTAAAGTTCATAGACAAGCTAAGATAACTTTCATAGTAAACATTTATGCACCGAACCAGGGTCAAGAAAAGTTCTTTCAATCTTTAAGGGAAAAATTAGCAAACTTCCTAGTGAGGATTTATGCTTGATTGGAGATTTTAATGCGGTAACTGACTGTCAATCAGATCAGAAAAGCTTGGAGTCAAAGCTAAATAGAGGTAATGAATTACCAAGAACATTCTTTGGATTAGCAGAAGAATTTAAACTGACTGATATATGGAGGGTCAGGAATATAAACAAAAAGGATTATACTTTCTTTTCTAAGAGACACAAGTCTTGGTCCAGGTTGGACATCACATGGACTTCTACAGCATTGTTAGCTGATTTGCTTGAAGCTGAGATCCTCCCCGCAACCTTCGCTGAATCATAATCCGCTGTTACTAATGCTGCAGGACGCTCCTAAAATGTATAGATGGTCATTGAAGTCTTGGATGTTAAATAATAAAGCTTTTATTAAAGAATGTAGAGAAGAATTTCACGATTTCTTCAAGTGGAACATCATTCCTGAAACCAATACTGAGGTGGTCTGGGACGCTTTCAAGGCCTTCGCAAGAGGAAGAATGATAAGACATGAAATATGGTTACAGAAACAAGAGAGGCTGAAATATCAAAATATTATAGACAAAATTCAAAGTGATGAAGCCCGGCTGAAGGAAAACCCACTTCTGGAAGAAAATAAAATGAATCTTAGAAAATCCCAACATCTTTTAAATTGCTTATTAACTAGAGAACTTGCTAAAAAAATTGATTATGCTAAACAGCGAATCAACCTTCAAGGTGGTTGGCATATAAACTGAAGAAAGACAAAGCTGAAAGATATATAAAAGCATTGAAAAATGAAAAGAGGAAAGAAAGCTCTATGAATGTGGAATTAAAAGAGATTATAGAAACATTTTACAAACTGTTATATAAACAGGATGAGCAAGATACACAAGAGATTGAAGCCTACCTAGAGAATTCAGTAAAGACCAAGTTTACTGAAGATCAAAAGAATCTACTAAATGAATCCTTTAGTATGTATGAAGTAAAAGAAACCATTAAGAAGTTAAAGAAAAGGAAATCCCCGGGATCTGACGGCCTACCTGTGGAATTTTATCAGACTTTTGAGGAACAGATTGCTCTCCCATTAAAGATGACCATGCAAAATGTTTATGAGGTAGGAAGAATACCTGAATCCTGGAAAGAAGCTTTGATTACCTTGATTCCAAAAAAATATACAACTCCTTTAGAAATAAAAAATTATAGACCTATCTCCCTTCTGAACGTGGATTACAAAATTTACGCTAATATTATAGTGAACAGACTTAAGAGAGTGTTGGTTCAAGTGGTGCATAGGGATCAAGCTGGATTCCTACCCCATAGACATTTAAGGTACAATGTTCAAATTATTTTAAACACACTTGAATACTATGAGGCACACCTTGAAAAACAAGCTGTACTCCTATTTATAGATGCTGAGAAAGCATTTGATAATGTGAGTTGGGGGTTTATTTTAGCACAGGTAAAACACTGGGGATGTGGGGAGAATTTCTTTGCAATGGTCAAAACAATATATAATAAACAAGAGGCTAGAGTGTTGTTTAATGGAGATTCCACTCAAAGTTTTCCCATACAAAAAGCTACTAGGCAGGGCTGCCCTCTTTCCCCCTTACTATTTATTTTTGCATTAGAAACACTAATGGTTAAGATGAGAGAAAATCAAAAAATTAAGGGTTTAAGTATAAAGGGTGAACATTTCAAAGTACAAGCCTTTGCTGACGACCTTGTTTTGATTATTGAAGATCCGGTTAATTCAATGGATTATCTGCTTTCTGTCTTACATGAATATGGTCAGGTGGCCAGTCTTAATATTAATGTTAAAAAAACAAAGATGATTGTTAAAAATTGCTCAAAAGAGGTGATGAAGCAATTATGTGAGATGACAGGGTTTGAAGTATCTAATAAAGTTATTTAGGGATTATCTTATCCAACAGGTGTAGTTCTCTATTTGAGAACAATTACAAGAGATTTTTAATAGAAATGAAGCAGGATATTGAAAACTGGAAAAAGTTACAACTTACGTTGTTAGGTAGGATAGCTACAATTAAAATGTGTATTCTTCCATATTTCACTTTTATTTGCCAATCTATACCAATACTGAAGAACCAATCTTTTTTTCGAGATCTAGAGAAAACTGTTTCAGAATTTATTTGGCAAGCTAAAAAGCCAAGAATTAGACGTACAGATTTACAAGACAGGTGAGAAAGAGGAAGATTTGGTTTTCCAGATTGGCAATTATATTACAAAGCTTCTGCGATGGTTTGGTTAAGACACTGGGCCAGTTTAGAGGATACAAGACTTCTGAAATTAGAGGGCCATGATCTCCATATGGGGTGGCACGCCTTCCTCTGGTATGGCCAAGATAGAGTACATTTTAAACAGCATATATTAAGAGCAGCCCTTGTGAAAATATGGGAAGAGATTAGATATTGCTTTTATATGAAAATCCTGAAGTGGGTCTCACCTCTTGAGGCGTTTATAAAACCATCACTTATTTCTTTGGAAAAGAAGGCTAATTATGGACAGTTATTAGACTCAAATGGCAAATTGAAATCCTCAGAAATGATAGCAAGAATGGATATCTCACTTTCATGGTGGGAAAATATACAATTGCATTCTAGATTCCAAAAGGATGAAATAAAGGAATTTTTTAAGGAACCAACTGATTTGGATAAGATTTGGCTGGGTCTGGACACTAAACTTATAAAAAAATTATATGGCCATTTTTTGGATTATAAAACACAGAGTGAATTAGTTAAACCTGCTATGATATCCTGGGCGCGTTGCTTAGGATATAATATAGATTTAGAAAGCTGGTTAAAGGTATGGAAAACTAACATTAAAATTACAAGAGCTGCTTCATACAAAGAAAATTTTTATAAAATGATTTACCAATGGCATCTCTCACCGGAAAGACTTTCGAAATTTTTCTCATTAGTAAGCAAAAATTGCTGGAAATGTAAGCAAAATACAGGCCCTTTTTTCATTTATGGTGAGTGTGTTGGAAGGCTAATAAATTTTGATTAATGGTTCAGAAGTCATTAGAAGAAATAGTAGGATTCCCTTTAAACCAGAATTATTTCTTTTGAATATAATCCCAGACATTTTTTCAAAAGCCAACTGTTTATTAATACTACATGGCATTAATGCCGCGAGAATTTTATACGGCAAATATTGGAAACCAGATAGGACTCCAAATAAAAGTGATTTCATCCAAAAATTGTTAGATGTTGCTGAAATGGACAAAATGGCCTCTGTGTTAAAGGGAAAAGAAGATGGGTTTTTTGATTCAAAGCGGAATAGAGTGTATAACTGGATAAATATTTAGTTAAGTATTTAATTAAATTGCTTTGTATAAATATTTCAGATTAATGTTTGTTTGTTTTTTGTAATTTCCTTTATTTCTCCTTGTATGCATTGGATGCCTCTCGTATAGCAGATGAGATAGTGTTTGTAATGACAAGATCATAAAAGTTATAAATAAAATATTTTTTTAAAAAATAGAACTTGAAGTCTAAGTGCCAACCTTAGTTGATTTCCATATATTCATAGTCTCCAGAACTGGGGTTTAGGTTTGACAGAAAAGACTGAACAGGATGTTGAAAACTGCCAGTCTAGACAAAAAGAAAAGGATTATTGCTTCTAGAAAGAGGAGGATATTTCTTACCCAGTTATTCAGAGGGTTCAACTCAGAAGGGACCCCTTGTTTGTGTGAAAAAGGGAACATCCTTAGACTCCTCAAGAGTAAAAAAGGGAAAATATTTAAATACAGGAAGAAAGTACTAACTTTCTAGGAAACTAAGATAGTTTTATGAAACTTTATTAAGACACATTGTTGCTGAAAGAAATCTCCAAGGCAAACAATAGTTAAGAACTGAGTCTCTAAGAATATAAGCTTCAACTATACTCTGTTGCCCATTCAAAATATTATAATTTGAATAAACAACCAAATTTACCTAAACTTCTCATTCCCTGTCCTATTCCTAACCCAACTGTGCCTGTTCAATAAAATCAATCTTTCTGCTTGAACTTTACTTCATGTCAAGTGCCATTTCCACAGGGATTTATAAAATGGTTCCTGCTGAGTTACAATATATCTCTGGCTTGGCAAAAGCCAAATAAGTTCTTTATCATAGGGTGGGACACACAGAAAGTTATAATTCTATATTTCAAATACACTGTAATGAAATGGCTGCCAGGCAGAGGCAGCAGCTTGTCTTAAAATGGCTGCCAATCTGGTAGTCCTTCTGGAGGGGACAATGGGGCTGCCATACCTCCCTGCCTACATTTCCCAGTAGCTTTGAAGAAAAAGTGCGGAAAAGTAGGATCACTCCCAGGGGCAGAGCTACCCAGATAAAGGCTTCTGCTCATCAGAGAGGGACTACTTTCAGCCTTCATCTTAGCCTTGGACAACAGCTTCGAGGGGCTGCGCATAGGTGGGACTCCTGCTACCTCACACTCCATGGGCCATCCCGGCCACTATAAATTGGGGTGGAGAGCCAGGAGGGTAGCTGTATTGATGACCAGTCCTGAGGGAGGGGCTGAAGTTTCACTCCAACGACAAGGAGTGGGAGAGCGAATCCTGTCCTGCAGCCACCCCCTACGGAGGTAGTTAGATCAGGGATCGGGGTGTATGTAGGGACAGAGGAATTGCAGTTTGATCCTGTTTATTTTCTGCCTGATTGTGTTGACATGCTTGTGTTATGTCTGTGCCTAACCTTGTACATAGTTTAATTAAACCTTCTTTTTTAATTATAAAACCTGGTAGTGCTTTGAAGACATAGTCTTCCCTGCTCAGCATGTTACTCGTGACAAAGGAAGACCAGGAAAGCCAATTGGGCCCAACTCGGAGGGGCTGACAACTCTCCAGGGCCCCCCGAAAGATTAATTAAACCTTCTTTTTGAATTATAAAACCTGGTAGTGCTTTGACCACATAGTCTTCCCCGCTCAGCATGTTACTCGTGACAAAGGAAGACCAGGAAAGCCAATTGGGCCCAAATCGGAGGGGCTAACAACTCTCCAGGGCCCCCCGAAAGATTAAGGTATCCACTTCCTTGGATTGGGGAATCAGCCAGAGTGGTCTCTCTCACTGTCCCTCTAGGAAGGCACAGTGTAAGTTCAGTGAGTAGTGGCAGCAAATGAGTAAAGGAAATAGTCCCACCAGGCAGGGTGGGCAGGCAAAAACGGGGGATTGTGAGCCACCGAACGGCTGCTCAGTCTCCAAGGCTGAGGGTGGGTCCCCGTTTTGCCACATACACTACTAAGAAGCTTCTCAGTCAGAGTGGGGAACAGTGTTTTGGTGGGTAAATCTGCCTCACAGAGAAGAAGAAGCAGGGGTCTGTCATACAGACATCAGTTCAACCAGGGTCAGCAGGTTGCGGTATTGAGTGTGGACTATCTGGTAGTGGAAGTCTGTTAAGGGCATCAGCATTACTCATGGCTTGTGCAGGCATATATTCAAATTTGTAGTCATAGGCAGCCAGCATCAAGGCCCATCTCTGAAATCAAGCAGATGCTGGGGGTGGTGGTACTGGTTTGTTATCTCCCAAAAGACCCTGTAGCAGCTTCTGATCTGAATCAAGGAATGAATGTCTGCCATAGAGGTAAGAATGTAATTTCTGAAGGAGGGGGAGGGGAGGAGGAGAAAAAGAGAAGAGTTGGATTTATACCCTGCCCCACCACTCTCAGAGTGGCTTACAATCTCCTTCCCTTCCTCTTCCCACAGCAGACACCCTGTGAGGTAGGTGGGGCTGAGAGAGCTCTGAAAGAACTGCTCTTGAGAGAACAGCTCTGAAAGAACAGTGACTGACTCAAGGTCACCCAGCTGGCTGCATGTGAAGAATCAAACCTGGTTCTCCAAATTAGTACCCAAAAACCACTACTAGCCATTCACATTCTAGTTGTGAATATTTTTTCACCTGGAGCCAGGGATCTTTGTGCATAACTAATAGGGATCTCTGATCCTTTCGGCAGTTGGTGAGCCAACACTGCTCCTACTCCAGGTGGGGAGACATCACAAGACAAAATAAGTTCTTTGTGACTGCCATAATGAGTTAGGAGAACAGAGGTCTTCAGCAATTGTTTTGCTTTTGCTAAAGCTGTTACCTGCTCCTGACTTCACTGGAATTTGACCCATGTTTGCAAAAACTTGTGTAATGGGACTAATACCAATATCAAATTAGGTAAGAACTTACCATAATAATTTAACAGACCCAGGAAAGACTTTAGTGCTGATACTGACCGTGGTGATGGTGCCTCTGTAAGAGCACATATCTTCTCTTCCACAGGATGTAGGCCTGCTGCATTGATTTTGTGTCCCAGGTGCACTATTTCAGGGGCCTGAAAAGCACACTTCTTCTTGAGGTGCATACCTGCTAATGAAAGGCTGGTCAAAATGTGGTCTATGTTTTGCAAGCACTCTGCCTCAGTTTGTCCTGTGATCAGGATGTCATCTAGCTAAACACATACAAATGGCATGCCCTGAAATAGGTTGTTCATTGCCCTTTGAATAATCCCAGGAGTCACTGACACCCAAAAGGCTGTCAATTATAACGGAACAGTCATTTAGGAGTTGTTGTTTGTTGTTGTTAGCCATTCAGTTGTGTCTGACTCTTGGCAATTCTATGCACCAGCTCTCTCTGTGTTTTTTGGTCTTGTACTATTTCTTTGAGTTGTTCCATGCTCAGGCTGGTGTCAACTTTTATGGTATCTAGCCACCGTGTTCTTTGGCAGCCTGGTTTCCTTTAGGAGTATTTATTGTCAAATAAGGTTTGGAACTGTTCTCCAGGGGAATTTGGTGGTATGCATCACTTGAGTCATTTTTGTGAATGTTTCCCTGCCAGCTAGAATAGCAAACAGGTCCTCAGACCTAGGAATGGGGTAGGTATCCCACTTGGCAACATGGTTCACTGTAACTTTATAGTCTCCACATATCCAGAAGTTGCCATCTGACTTTTGCACATGGACAATAGGAATGGTCCAGTCAGAAAACTATACAGGTTCAATAATTCCTTGAGCATGTAATCACTCCAATTCTTGATTCACTCTGTGATGCACGGTATAGGTAATGGACAGTGGTTTAAAAAATTGGTATGACATTTGGGTCTATGCAAATCTTAGTGGTCATTCCATATAGTGTACCAAATCCTTATTTGAACAGTTCTGGGTGCTTCTTAATAATAGTTCTGTGCTGAGTGAGTCGATAAAATAGACTTTTGCCCAGTCCAGTTTTAACATTCTTATCCAGTCCCGGCCCATCAAACTTGGACCCTTTCCTTGAACTAATGGCAACCATGACTTCTGATCTGCATATTTCACTTCCACATTAATGGTACCTCTCCCTGGATATGTACGCAGCACCATTTCAATTGCTTCAAACTGAGGGCCTGTCTTCTTTGGCCACAAGCATTTATAAGTGGCCTTACTGATTATGGACAGAGAAACTCCTATATCCACTCCCATGATTAAGTTTTTCCCATTAATAGTAACTGTCCTGTAGTAACACTGAATATCATGTACACTTCATCCATGTTTCCAGAATCTTCCTCCCCATCGTCAGCTTGATGGACCTCAGCCTTGACATCTTTCTGTCTTTTTTTTTAGTATAGTGCATCTTAGCTAGGTGACCTTGTTTCTGGCATATCCAGCACTCACTATTCCTGTGGAGGCATGGTTGACTATTCTGCTTCCGTCCACAATGAAAACAGGGTTGTATACCTCTGGGGGAGCCTTTTGGTTCCCTTGGAGACTTCTATTTAACCACTGTAGTCTTGGACAACCTATGCATGACAGCTGTGAGTGTCTGGACATTCCTAGGTTGTATTCCTAGGGCATTCCAAAGCATATTGGGCTGTAACTTCCATTCCTCGTGCAATGTCTAGAACTTTTTAAAGGTCTAAACTGGATTCTGCCAATAAACATCTCTGAATCCTCTCATCATCGATGCCACAGACCAGTCTCTCTCTCAGCATGGCATTCAAGGTGTCCCCAAACCCACAATGCTCTATGAGGCAATGTAATTCTGGTACAAAAACAGCTACAGGCACTCCAGATAGACATGAAAAACTATTAAATTTAAAACACTGTACAATATCTGATGGGTTGGGGTTATGATGATTTGAAACCAATTCAATCAGTTCCTCAAAGGATTTAGCCATGGGGCTTTCAGGTGCTACAAAGCTTCTGATTAAACTATAAGTCTTTGCTCCACAAACACTCAGCAAAATCACCTGCTTTCTATTTTCATCAGTCACATCATTGGCAATGAAGTACTGAGAGAGTCTTTCTGCATACTGAACCCAGTCCTCTGTATCCAAATCAAACTCTTTAATGATCCCATAGGAAGTCATTATGTGTCCCCAAGCAGCTGTACTGTTACTTACAAAGTGTGAATATACTGGCCAATCCCACCTTCATCACCAGTGTAATGTAGGAGATCCGAATCAGTTGAGCAGAGCAGGCATAACCATATCTATATTGCTGACTTACATCATAAGGCCTCAGCCTGGCCTCCATTGCAGAATCCGGGCTGTTCTACATCACAGAACAACAATCCCCTGCCCTACTTGGACATACCCAGTGATCTTCCCTGACAATGACTAACTAGGCCACTAGGTGGCAACAGCACTGAACATATATTATAAGTTGTTTTTAAAATGGCATTAGGTGTATGGATTGCAGCCATTACACTGCAGGGGACTTCTGCATCCAGCGGCAGTAAGCCTCTGAATACCACCACGAGCAGGCAACTTCAGGTGGGAGTGTACTGTTGGTAGGCTCTCCAGTTAGAGCTGCCAGTCCGCAGCCTGGAACTTCTAGGTACATTCAGAGGATGTGGACAGGCAAAATGGGATGTGACCAGGGCTTTTTTTCTAGCAGGAACTCCTTTGCATATTAGGCCACACCCCCTAATGTTGCCAATCCTCCAAGAGCTTACAGAGCTCTTCTTACAGGGCTACTGTAAGCTCTTGGAGGACTGACTACATTAGGGGTGTGTTGCCTAATATGCAAAGGAGTTCCTGCTGGAAAAAGAGCCCTGGATGTGACTATTGGGATATTTGGTTAGTATAGCAGAGTTTAGCAAAGTTTGCCCAGCAGAGTTTTCCTGGTCATAGAAGCATGATACTGAGTGCAGTAAATAAATCTCCCAGGAAGTATATTACGGAGAAGGTAAACTTACATTTATTCAAGTAGATTCAGTTCACATTCTGGTTGCAGTCAAAGGAAGAGAAAGAGAAGCCTAAAGAGTACTTGCCCTATCACAAATGGCCATCTTGTCTGGCATCATATGTGTGGGAGTACAAGGCACTGTATCTACAGAAGAAGAAGAAGAAGAAGAGAAGAGATTGGATTTATATCCCACCCTTCACTCACTTGGAGTCTCAGAGTGGCTTACAAACTCCTTTCTCTTCCCCTCCCCGCAACAGGCACCCTGTGAGGTAGGTGGGGCTGAGAGAGCTCTTTCCCGAGCTGTCCTTGAGAGAACAAGTGGCTTGCCCAAGGTCATCCAGCAGGTGTAAGTGGAGAAGTGGGGAATCAAACCCGGTTCTCCCAGATTAGAGTCCGCGCACTTAACCACTACACCAAACTGGTTTTATATTCTTACTAGCCTGATACTCATGCTTCGCTACAGTATTTAAGTTCCATAAGTCTATATATATTTAATTCCAAAGGTGGCCCCCGCATGCGGATATCTAAATCCGTGGGGGGGGGGCACCTGGGGGCAGGGAGATTTTTCTCCCCATGTGTGCAGAAAAATCTTAAAACTTTAAATCCCCCCAAAGTAAAAGAGCATCCCCTGCGCATATGCAGGGAACACTCTGGGAACTGTGGCAGCCCGGTGATTGGCAGCCCGGTTCAAGCCTTGCCACCGGTGCCAGGGTGGGTGGGAGGGAGATTGGTGGGCCTGGCGAGAGGTGCTCAGGCCTCGCCAGTGGCCATGGGGGTGGGTGGGAAAGGAGCTGCAGGCCGGCGAGCGCCTCTCAGGCCTCACCGGTGCCCGTGGGGTGGGGTGGGGAAGGAGCTGTGGGCTGTTCCACTTCTGGGGAACCCGTCTCTTGGTTCACCGTCATCAGCTGCCCTTGGAGAGTCTGCCCCAGTCTTGGTTTTAAACCCTCCACTGATGCCAGACCCCCCCCCCCCTTCACTTTAGACCCATGGGTCCTTCAGTTTCTAACTTCTGGGGAACCCATCTCTTGGCTCAATGCCATCAGCTGCCCTTGGTGAGTCTGCCCCAGGTTTATGTTGCTGATTCTGAACCCTCCTCTGAAGCCAGACCTCTCCCCCCCATTTTCCCTTTAGACTCATGGATCCTTGAGTTCCTAACTTCTGGGAAACCCCTCTCTTGACTCAACATCATCAGCTGCCCTTGCTGAGTCTGCCCCAGGTTTATGTTGCTGATTTTAATCTCTCCTCTGAAGCCAGACCTCCCTCCTCCCACCCCCCGTTTTCACTTTAGACCCATGGATCCTTGAGTACCTAACTTCTGGCAAACCCGTCTCTTGGCTCACCGTCATCAGCTGCCCTTGGAGAGTCTGCCCCAGTCTTGGTTTTAAACCCTCCTCTGACGCCAGACCTCCCTCCCTCAGTTTAGACCCACAGACACCCTATGAGGTAGGTGGGGCTGAGAGAGCTCTGAGAGAACTGCTCTTTCAAGGACAGCTCTGGCAGATCTATGGCTTGCCCAAGGTCATCCAGCAGCTGCAAATGGAGGACTGAGGAATCAAACCCAGTTCTCCCAGATTAGAGTCAACACATTTAACCACTACATCAAACTGGCTCTCATAAACACCTAGTTTCTTTAAATAAAACTAAGTTCTTGGGGCCAGATGAACTGCATCCAAGGGTACTAAAAGAACTTGTGGCTATAATTCCTGAGCCTCCGTCCTTTATTTTTGAAAATTCTTGGAAAACAGGTGAGGTGCCGGAAGACTGGAGGCAGGCAAATGTTGTCCCCATCTTCAAGAAGGGGAAAAAGGAGGATCTGGGTAACTACCGACCTGTCAGCTTGACATGTATACCTGGAAAAGTTTTAGAACAAATTATCAAACAGACAGTCCTTGAGCATTTAGAAAGGACAGCTGTGATTACTAAGAGCCAGCATGGCTTTCTCAAGAACAAATCATGTCAGACTAACCTTATCTCTTTTTTTGAGAAAGTTACTACCTTACTGGATCAGGAGAATGCTGTAGACATAGTTTATCTTGATGTCAGTAAGGCTTTTTATAAGGTTCCACATAATATTCTTGTTGACAAATTGGTAAAATGTGGTTTGGATCCTATGACTGTTAGGTGGCTCTGTAACTGGTCGACAGATTGCACCCAAAGGATGCTTGTGAATGGTTCCTCATCTTCTTGGAGAGGAGTGACAAGAAGAAGAAGAAGAAGAGATTGGATTTATATCCCGCCCTTCACTCACTTAGAGTCTCAGAGCGGCTTACAAACTCCTTTCCCTTCCCCTCCCCACAACAGACACCCTGTGAGGTAGGTGGGGCTGAGAGAGCTCTGAGACAACTGTTCTTGAGAGAAGAAGAGTGCCTCAAGGACCTGTCCTGGGACCTGTTTTATTCAACATCTTTATCAATGATTTAGATAAAGGAATAGAGGGAATGCGTATTAAATTAGCAGATGATACTAAATTGGGAGGGGTAGCAAATACGGTAGAAGACATACTCAAGATACAGGATGATCTTGACAGGCTGGAAAACTGGGCTAAGTCAAAGTAAATGAATTTCAGTGGTGATAAATGTCAAGTTCTGCATTTAGGTAGGAAAAATCAAATGCATAATTATAGGTTGGGGGAGATTTGTCTTGACAGTAGTTTGTGCAAAAAGGATCTAGGGGTCTTAGTACACTGAACATGAGTCAGCTGTGTGATGCGGTTGCTAAAAAGGCAAATGCAATTTTGGGCTGTATCAACAGAAATATATTTATTTATTTATTTATTTATTTATTCTATTTATACCCCACCCTCCCCGCAAGCAGGTCCAGGGCGGCTTACAGAAATTGGTACAATGTACCTGGTCAGCTTAAAACATTTAAAACAGTTTAAAACAGTAAAACAGTAAACTGTCCAGATCACATGAAGTGATGGTACCACTTTACTTTGCTTTGGTTAGACCTCACCTAGAGTATTGTGTTCAGTTTGGGGCACGACAATTTAAGAAGGATATAGTCAAACTGGAACATGTCCAGAGGAGGGCAACGAAGATGGTGAGGGGTCTGGAGACCAAGTCCTGTGAGGAAAGGTTGAAGGAGCTGGGTATATTTAGCCTGGAAAGGAGACAACTGAGAGGTGATATGATAACCATCTTCAAGTACTTGAAGGGCTGTCATGTAGAAGATGGTGAGGAGTTGTTTTCTGTTGCCCCAGAAGGTTGGACCAGAACCAACAGGTTGAAATTAAATCAGAAAAGTTTTTGGCTACACATAACTTCCTGACAGTTAGAACTGTTCCTCAGTGGAACAGGCTTCCTTGGGAGGTGGTGGGCTGTCCTTCTTTGGAAGTTTTCAGAGGCTAGATGGCCATCTGACAGCAATGCTGATTGTGTGAACTTAGGCAGATCATGAGAGGGAGGGCAGGAAGGGTTGCCTCAGTGCTTAGTTCTTGTAGCCCTTTCTTACACACCTAGGGAAATGCTGATTGCCACTTTGGGGTCAGGAAGCAATTTTCCTCCAGGCCAGTTTGGCCAGGGATCCTGGAGGTTTTTTGTCATCTTCTGGGTGTGAAACAGCGGTCACTGTGGGTGTGGAAGGGGAAGTATTTGTGAATTTCCTGCATTGTGCAGGAGGCTGGAATAGATGACCCTGGAGGTTCCTTCCAAATCTATGATTCTATGAAATATGGTGACCAGAACTGTCCACAATATTTCAAATGAGGTTGCACCATATATCTATACAGGGCATTACAATGTGGACCATTTTATTCCAATCCCTTTCCTAATAATCCCTAACACAGAGTTTGCCTTTTTCACCACTGCAGCACACTGGGTTGACACTTTCATTCAGCTATCCACTACAACCCCAAGATCTTTTTCCCTCCCAGTCTCAGAAAGTTCAGACCTTGTTAGCATATAGTTGAAGTTGGGTTTTTTGTCCCAATATGCATCACCTTACACTTACCAACATTGAACTTCATTTGCCATGTTGTCACCCATTCACCCAGTTTGTGGAGGTCCTCTTGGAACTTTTCACAGTCAGCCTTGGTTTTCACCATCCTGAATAAATTGGTGTCATCTGCAAACGTGGCCACTACACCAATCACCCCTATTTCTAGATCACTGATGAATACACTAAATAGTACTGGCCCCAATACTGATCCTTGTGATACTCCACTGCTTACTTCCCTCCATTGTCAGAACTATCCATTTATTCCTACTCTTTGCTTCCTGTCATTTAACAAGCTTTTAATCCATAAAAGAACCCATTATCTTATCCCATGATTGTTAAATTTATTCAGGAGTCTTTGGTGACGTGCCTTATCAAAAGCCTTTTGAAAGTCCAGGTATATAATGTCTACTGGTCACCATTGTCTACATCCTTGTTCACTTTCTCAAAGAACTCCAAAAGGTTGGTGAGGTAGGACTTCCCTTTGCAGACACCATGCTAATTTTCCCTCAGCAGGCTTTGTCCCTCTATGTGCCTAACAATTCTATGTTTGATCACAGTTTCTGCTAATTTACCTGGGACAGCTGTTAGGCTGACTGGCCTGTACTTTCCTGGTTTCCCCTCTGGATCCCTTTTCAAAAATTGGTGTCACACTTGCTACTGGAGAGCCAGTTTGGTGTACTGGTTAAGTGCGCGGACTCTAATCTGGGAGAACCAGGTTTGATTCCCCACTCCTCCACTTGCACCTGGCTGGATGACCTTGGGCAAGCCATAGCTCTGTACCAGCTGTTCTCTCAAGGACAGCTTGGGAAAGAGCTCTCTCAGCCCCACCTACCTCACAGGGTGTCTGTTGTGGGGAGGTGAAGGGAAAGGAGTTTGTAAGCCGCTCTGAGACTCTTAAGTGAGTGAAGTGTGGGATATAAATCCAATCTCTTCTTCTTCTTCTTCTACTCTCCAATCTTCTGGCACAGTGGCTGAATTTAAGGATAGATTACATATACAGGTTAATAGATATATGATCTCACACCTGAGTTCCTTAAGAACTCTTGGGTGTATGCCATCAGGACCTGGAGAGTTATCAGTTTTTAATTTCCCCAGTAGGTCTAGTATTTCATCTCTGGTCATCTCAGTTTGGCTCAGTTTTACAGACTCCATTTCTGAAAAATAGGAGCTGTGGCGTAGGTACATGCCCCACACTTTTTACAGTGAACATAGAAGCAAAAAAGTCACTGTGCTTCTCTCTCCCCATCTTTCTTTAGCAATCAATTGATTCCTTTGTCAGCCAAAGGCCTTACTGCTTCTTTGGTTAGTTTCCTGCTCTGGATATATTTTTGAAAATGTTTATTGTCTTGATGCTTTTAGCAACCTGCTCCTCAAAATCTCTTTTTGCGTGCCTAATTATTACCTTACCTCTCTTTTGACAGAGCCTGTGGTCTCCCCTGTTCAATTCATTGGGGCAGACCTCACACTTTTAAAAAGAAGCCTAGTTACTTTTTATAGCTTCCGTGACCTGTATTGTTAACCACACAGGCCTTCTTTTAGACTTGGCAGTGCCTTTTCTAACCTGTGGAATGCATTCTATTTGGGCTTCAATTAGTGCGGTTTTAAATAGCTTCCCATTGAATTCTTAGTATTTGTATCTAGTCTTCTCATTCTGTTGTTCTTGTGATTTCATTGCAATGTATATATATATCTTTCCTATTATATAAAGCCATTTTAACATTCCAAAGGGCAAGATTCCATGGGGTGCCAAAATCAGTAGGCTGGATGGACTGCCTCTCAAAAGGGGGACCCTGGCCATTGGCTGCATTCTCTCCCTGCTTTGCCTCAATCCCACCCACAGAACCACCGGCCAGTGTCTCGGCCTCAGTCTGGAGGGAGCCAGCGAAGGGGAAGGACCGACTGGGAGCTGGGTCCACACTTCTCCTCCGCCCACTGCCAGGTGGGTCTAACTGTCCAAACGAAACAAAGAGAATTGGGGGGGGGGGTGAGAGAAAGGGAATCCAGGCACTTCTGCCTGACAGAGAGACCAGAGTGCTTTCCTTCTGACAGGCAAAACTGCCCGGGATCCATTCTTTCCCTTCCCTAGCTGTCCCCTCAGGGCCTGCTTCTGTCAGTGAAAACACAATGGACTATCAGCATAACCCCTCCCCTGCACACTGCCAAATTGCCAAATTTCCTCTCAGAAGACACTGTGAAACAGTCAAAGAGAAGGGGGGGAAAGGGTGCCCCAAGCTGGGTTCCCTGCAGCCCGCCCACCAAAGCTCTGCCCGCCAAAATTCATCTCACAATGTGGCTTCACCTCAGGAGAGAGGATGCCATTTGCCTTCCCTTCCCATCGCCTCCAAACAGAGCAAAGGGGGGGTGTCATGCCAGAGATACTGACTTTCAGAATTATTCCTGATAAGAGCCTGTAAGTGTAGTCAGAATCAAGATGTTCTGTAACCTAAGTATGGGAAACAGCTGGGTCAAGGCAGCAATCCTTAATTAGCCTAGGACGGGGATTGGGGAAGCTAAGAATAAGAATCCAGTCCTAGAGGCAGAAGAAATCTCTCGTCCTATTCATTCATGAACTTGTCTGAAGATGCACACGTCCACGCGTTTGAAGGAGCAAGGAAACCGGAGCTTCTGACAGCTTGACGAATGCCAGGAAGGCTGCACGAGGCCGTGAGGGAGCCAGAGGTTGTGGCAAGAATCTTCCTGAACTGCTCACCGTGAGGTATTGTCCGGGTGCAGGGACTGCTTGCATTATAGCAAGTATCTGCAAGCAGAAAGTCTGGGCTGCCCAGAAGGACCGAAGGAAATCCCTTGGACGGTTGAAACCAGGCTGGTGGCAACAAGCTCTGGGAGGCGTGGTCCAAGTTGTAAACCAAGCCCAAAGCTAAACACCAGGCAAGAGGGAATTGCATTCCCAGGAAGTAAGAACCTCTTACAGCATGTTTGTAGTTAGCTAGATTAGTCAGGGTTTTGTCTATTGTCTGTTTTATCTCAAACTCCCCCTATTTGTTTTATCTCCTTAATAAACTGTATGTTTTATGAGCTGGGAGTCTGAAGACGTTTTTGGGCAGTAGAGACTTGTGCCCTTCCCACTCTCCTAAACAGAGCTCATTTGTTCGGTGAAGATCCTGTAATATTGGGACTTTAGAATTTGCTTATGATAGGGGGCGGGGGGGGGGGGGGGGAGGGAATCCAGGCGCTTCTGCCTGACAGAGAGAACAGAGCACCTTCCCTCTGACAGACAGAACTGCCAGGGATCCATTTTCTTCCCTCTCTTCCTTCCCATCACCTCCAAATGGGGCAAAGAGAAGGGGAGGGGAGGGAATGGCTGGGCCTGGCTGGGGGAGGGGGGAGCAGCAAGAGAGGAAAAGGTGAGAGCCTGCCTCCCCACAATGTGAGCCTACTGCCAAGGAAGACCAACCACAAAGAAACATAAAGTCCTCAAGCCTCCTGCATGATGCAGCATGCTCAAGCCATTAATGTTAGTGTATAAGTGGATCAGGGCAAAAGGCAGAATGGGAAAGGGGGCACTCTATTATACATACAGGTAGTGACGGGGGGGGGGGGGGGGAGGACAGCTTTCTCACAGCCCTATCCTCGCACTCCTAAATTTGCCTACTCACATTACACTCTCAACTAATGCTCCCCCTAAGCTGTGGAGTCATGTGAGCAAAAATTCTGCTTTGTGAGCCACTGGCATTTCAGTTGTGAGCAAATGATTTGGCTACTGCATCAAGTAGTTTGCTCTGGAGCCATCCTTTCCAAGCTAAGACAAAACTGTGTGAGCCAGAGCCTAAAAACTATGAGCTACATCACAGTGGGGAATTTCACCCAGCCATTATGTTCCATTTCAGGAACTCTTCAGTAACAGTTTCTGTCAGGCATTTTACAAAGAACCGTATTAGTACCGGTTCCCTAACGGAACATTCTGGCCCTTTCACACAGAAACGTGCCTCTCCCATTGGGGAAGCGTTCCTGAGCCACTTTACCTTGAAACCTCCTCCCAAGCATTCTTCTGTTCTTTGTACCAGTCCTGAAGTGCTATAGGGTGCTGTGTGAAGTGCCCAAAGCGCTTCCTCCGATGACGAGAGTGTGTGTGTGTTTGTGTGTTTGTGTTTGTGTGTTTGTGTATATGTATGTGTGTTCTTTGTGTGTTTGTGAGTGTGTGTTTGTGTGTGTGTATGTGTGTTTGTGTGTGTGTGTTTGTGTGTGTGTTTGTGTGTGTATATGTTTGTATGTGTGTTCTTTGTGCATTTATGTGTGTGTGTTTGTGTGTGTTTGTGTGTTTGTGTTAGAGTGTGTGTGTGTACGTGTGTTTGTGTGTGTGTATTCTTTGTGTGTTTGAGTGTGTGTTTGTGTGTGTTTTTGTGTTTGCATTTGTGTGTTTGTGTGTTTTTTTGTGTGCATGTTTGTGTGTGTGTGTTTTTGTGTGTGTGTGTGGTGAAGAGGCTTGAAAAGAAAGCGGAAGTCTGAAATGGCAAACCACTCCGAAGACAGCTCCAAAATTGTAGGGGAAGGGCTGTCTAAAACAGCTGTCACTGTACCAGTTTATTCCAAGCTGGTAAGCAAGATCTGCTAGACCCAGGTTCTTACTGAGTGGGTGATTTTGGGCCAGACATAGACTTTAAGCCTAACTGACCTCACAGGGTTGTTGTGCAAGTCAAAAGGGAGAGAGGAGAATGATGTAAGATGCTTTGGTCCCCATTGCAGAGAAAGACTACTTTTCCTCCAGGGGAACTATGGTTGCCAATATCCAGGCAAGGGCTGGAGATCACTCAGAATTACAGGTGCTCTCCAGATGGCAGAGATCAGTTCCCCTGGAGAAAATGGCGGACTCTGGGTCCTTATATGGACCCCCTATGACAGCCAATGTGACATAGCAGTGAGGGCTTCAGAGCACGGTGGAGGCTGTGTGGGAGAGAGACAGAAAGTTGAAGAGTGAAGCTGATGATTGGCTGGGAAGGAGATAGGGTTGCCAACTCTAGGTGGAAAATTCCTGGAGATTTGAGGGATGGAGACTGGAGACTGTGAGGTTTGAGGAGGGGTGGGACCTCAGACAGGTACAATGCCATAGATTCCACCCTTCAAGCCAGTGAGTACCCCATGGGGAACCATTGTTGCCAATCTCCAGGTGGGACCTCAGACAGGTACAATGCCACAGACTCCACCCTTCAAACCACTCATTCCCTTATGGGAAACCATTGTTGCCAATCTCCAGGGGAGGGATGGAGATCACGCTGAATTACAACTGCTCTTCAGATGGCAGAGATCTTCCCCTGGCGAAAATGGTGGACTCTGTGTCATTATACCCTGCTGAGGTCGCCACAGCAAATTGACGCTGAGTGCCCAATGCCGGGGCACTCTTTCTAGAGCCCGTTGTATTTATTTCCACAATGAGCCTTATTCCTAGTGTGTGTGTGTGTGTGTGTGTGTGTATAAGCCCTAGTGTATTGGCCCTTTCCAGCTCTCCCATTGGCTGTGCTGTGCACTCCATCAGCCATTGGCCATCAACCACCACTCAAGAGTACTCATGTGCCATTGGCTGGGTGCTGGGTCCACTCCTCTCCCCTGCCCACTGCTGGCTTGGCCATTCCCTTTCTGAAGAAACTGCTAAAACTGCTGTGAGGCTCACTTTCCCTTCAGTGGCTTTTGCTAGGCAACCAAGCTTGGTTCTGTCAGTAAAAAAGCAGGGGCAGGAGGCCCTTTCCAGGCCTACTTTGGCCTTTGTGGGGAACTTATTGGGCCCAGTCCTGACTAGGGTTGCCAGCTTCAGTTGGGAAATTCCTGGAGATTTTGTGGTGGAGTCTATGAAAGCCAGAGTTTGGGGAGGGGAGAGGCCTCAGCTGAATAGAATGCCATAGAGGCCACCCTCCAAAGCAGTTATTTTCTCCAGGGGGAGAGAGATCTGTTGTCTGGAGTTCAGTTGTGATACCAGGTGATCTTCAGACTCTACCTGGAGGTTGGCTACCTTAGGCCTGGCAATGCCCTCTGGGTGACTTGATGACACCTGATTGGCATGACAACTAGGCCTGGCTGTTTGCTCCTGTTCATCATCAGCAGCCCCCCTAGGTCAGCCAATGTGGCATAGCAGTTAGCGTTCAGAGCAGGGTCTGCCAGACCCACGTTCTTGCTGTGGAAGCCGAGTGGGTGATTTTGGACCAGCCACAGACTTTCAGCCTAACCTACCTCACAGGGTGGTTGTGCAGATTAAAAGGAGAATGATTTAAGCTGCTCTGGTCCCCTTTGTGGAGGAAGACTGTACTTTACCTCCTGGGAAACCATTGTTGCCAGTCTCCAGGTCAGGGCTGGAGATCACTCAGAATTACAAGGCTCTCCAGATGGCAAAGATCAGTTCCCCTAGAAAAAAATGGTGGACTCTGTGTCATTATACCCAGCTGAGGTGGCCTCCCATGACAGCCAGTGTGACTTAGCAGTTAGCGCTTCAGAGCAGGGTCTGCCAGACCCAGGATCTTGCTGTGGAAGTTGATTGTGTGATTTCAGACGAGTCACAAACTTTCAGCCTAACCTATCTCACAGGGTTGTTGTGCAGATCAAAAGGAGGAGAGGAGAATGATATAAGTTGCTTTGGTCCCCATTGTGGAGAAAGACTGTATTTTTTCTAGGGAGAGGCTGCAGGAAGGGGGGAGGAGATGGAAACCTGAAGTCAGAGGGGGAGATAAAGGTAGGTTGATGGTTGGCTGGGAAGGAGATAGGGTTGCCAACTCCAGGTTGGGAAGTTCCGAGAGATTAGAGGAGTGGAGCTTGGAGAGGGTGTGGTTTGAGGAGGGGTGGGACCTCAGACAGGTACAATGCCATAAACTTCACACTCCAAATTAGCCATTTCCTCCAGGGGAACCATTGTTGCCAATCACCAGGTGAGGGCTGGAGATCATTCAGTATTACAACTGCTCTTCAGATGGCAGAAATCAGTTCCCCTGGAGAAAATGGTGGACTCTGTGTCATTATATCCTTCTGAGGTCATCATATAGGCTTGCCAGCTCTGGTTTGGGAAATACCTGGAGATTTGGGGCTGGAGCCTGGGGAAGGCTGGGTTTGGGGAGAGGAGGGACCTCAGCATGGTACAATGCCGTAGAGCCCACCTTCCAAAACAGCCATTTGCTCCAAGGGAACTGATCTTGGTCATCTGGAGATGAATTGTAACGGTGGGAAATCCCCAGGAGCAGTGTTCCCTCTAAGCTGAGTTAGTGTGAGCCACCTCACAGTTTTTTAGCCTCCAGCTCACACATTTTTGTCTTAGCTCAGGCAGGATGGCTTCAAAGCAAACTGATTTATGCAGTAGCCAAATTGTTTGCTCACAACTTTAATGCCAGTAGCTCACAAAGTAGAATTTTTGCTCATAAGACTCTCCACAGCTTAGAGGGAGCATTGCGGAGTACTTGGAGGTTGGCAACCCTAACGTCATAGCAAATTGATGCTGGGTGCCCAAGGCTGGGGCACCCACCCAGAGCCTCTTTCTAGAGCCCATTGTATTTATTTCCACTATGGGCCTTATTCCTAGTGTACCTGTAATTGACTATGATCCTCTCCTAAAATGAAGGCTTCACAGATAGCTTCCTGTTTTGGCTTTCTCCCACCAAAGCAGTTTGAGAAAGCTTGGTATTCTTTTGGTGATTTATACACACATGGATAATGAGGGTGCCAACTTCCAATATCTGTTGGCTATATTGTGCTAAGGACTGTGTACCATATAACTATGGGTTTTCCGGTACAATTAGGGGAACATATCTAATAGAAAACAAAGCTGAACATGATATTCCAGATAAGATTTAACCAATATGAAGGAAAGGCATACTACAGTTTAATATTAGTGGAAGCACTGTTGCATGATGAGAAGAATCTGTCACCCTCAATGTATATGCTGATCTTCAAAGTACATTCATTAATAAGAAGCAGCCCTTTCATCTCCAAGGAGTAGCACTTCCTTATGCTACCATAACAGAGTTACCCCTATAGCTACAAAATTGTTGCTAAAGCTTGTTTGTTTGTTTTTTTTAAAAAACAACAACAACCCATTATTTATTCAGGCAACTAACAGAAAATGTAAACTGATGACATCTTTTTAGCATGCAGAGGAACAGCATATAAAACATTTTATGACCCAGTCATAAATTATACTGCACAACAAGGGAAAAATGTCTCTGAATGATTTCACCCCCTGTAATAGGCTATTAAAAATGTTGTACAACTAATTAATCTATTAATTAGACACCTTATCATCCTTTCACATGATCACATGTTGCCAAAGAAAACACTGCCTCTGGGCCAGGCAGAGAAAAGATGAGAAGATGTAAACAACTGCCAAAGAGAAAGGGAAATGATTAAGAGGTTTAAAGAGAAATGGGGTGGGGAGAGAAGATGGGCATGAGGTACGATACTCTGATGATTCTTGTGTGTAAAGAAAGTAGCAAGATCCAGCAATAAAAGAAACAAGTCCAACCAGTTTTCAAAAATTTAAGTGAAATTATTTGTACATTTTAAAGGACTTTTAACGGCTGCGGAATTTCCCCTCCTTCACTTAATACATATTGCCACCCATGTTTGGAAAGGACATCACAACCCATAGGGGTGTGTGAAAAGATAGTCCTCCTGCTGCGGTTTACTCTGACTAGGGTTGCCAGCCTCCAGATGAGGCTTGGGGGTCCTCCAGAATTACAACAGATCTCCAGACAACAGGGAACAGTTCCTCTGGAGAAAATGGCTGCTTTGGAGGATGGACTCTATGTCACTATATTTATTTTATTTTATTTTATTTTATTTTATTTTATTTTATTAAACTTTTACCGTGCCCTTCTGTCTTCAGGCTCCACTCCCAAAATCTCCAGGAATTTCCCCATCCTTGAGCTGGTAACCCTAATGTTGGTCCATAGAGTCCCAAAATTAGGCCTGGATTCAGTCTCATAATACCCTACAAATACTCACCCCCCAGCAAGATGTGTGTGTGCTTTTAAATGGTGTGCAATGCATTGTGGGATTTCCACTCTGTTTTCTGCAGCAGGATGCACTCACCGCTGCTGGGGAGCAGTAGGAATACTTTCCTAGGCATCTCCCATTATTTGTCATGCTTTGGCTGGAGAGAGTCCACTTCCTACTCCCGCTCATTTTGCAATCTCAGCTGCTCACAGGGCTTCTGACATTTTAAAGCCTGCTTTTCCAGTTCCTTAAGCTTAAGGCTGCCGCACTTCCATCTTCAGAGAAAGCCTTGAATTATCAAGGAATGGAGTGAGCACTCAATCAGATAACATTACCAGTAGAAGAATAGAAGCAAGAGACTGCAGATACTGAATTGGGAAAGCAAAGCCTTTTCAAAGGAAAGAAGGTTCTTCTTCTCTCTCCCCCCAGTATTTGAAATGTGACTGCAGTGTGAAAAGGAAGTAGGAGCAGAACGGGAGGCGTTAAGCTGCATCTTTGGTGCAGGGTTTGTGTCTGATTTTAAAGTTTTATTTCAGACTGTATACATTATCACTTCTGTGTGTACTCTTAAAACATATGAACAAACCTTTGACTGGAGCTGGCTACTAGTCCACCGCTCATCAATAAGTCTAGATACCTGCCCCCGGCATCATGTAGTGGTTAAGAGCAGTGGACTCCAATCTGGAGAACTGGGTTTGATTCACAGCTCCTCCATACAAAGCCTGCTGGGTGACCTTGGACCAGTCACAGTTCTCTCAGAACTCTCTCAGCTCACCTACCTCACAATGCACCTGTTGTGGGAAAAGGACAGGGAGGCAATTGAGCCACTTTGAGATTCCTTAAGGTAGAGAAAAATGGAGTATAAAAACCAACTCTTCTTCTTTTTCTTTCACCCCGAGCAAAAGCTCTGTAACAAATAGGGCATATTTCCCTTTAAAAGTGCCCAATACTAATGCATTTAAAACTGCATTTCTGTTATTGGTTCTGTCAGGGTATTTGCCAGACCCTGGAGGATGAGTGCCACAAGAGTGAATCTCCTCAAGCAGTGTTGAGGATAGTTCATAGACCAATCTCACATGATAGCCAGTTTGGTGTAGTGGTTAAGAGTAGCGGACTGTAAAATGGAGAACCAGTTTTGATTCCCCACTCCTCCACATGCAGCCAGCATGCCTCAAAAACCTGTATGACAGTCAGAGCCATTTCAACTTTTTTTTTACTACCACAAATAATGGGAGCATGGCATGGCCATGTGCTCGCTTGTCGTCTTCAGCCTGCTGTAAGGTTAGTCTCTGGATGGCCTCTGCAGCCTCAGGCTAGCAACCAGCAGGAAACTCATTGTAGGGGGGGGGGGGGAGGCGCTTGCTGGGAGGCGCTTGCTGGCAATGTCATATCACCTAAAGTTCTATGATTTATAGAGTTTGGGGCAAATGTTAGAGCATTGCCCAATGCAATTATGTCACTTCTGGGTCATGCCAGTGGGATTCTGATCACTCCTATTTCCCCGACCATTTTCCTCCTGTCACCTAGTTGAGTGGTAGGGGTAAGGGACAGCAGGGAGCAGGACATTTCCTGCCGAAGCAGGAGACCCAGTAAGCCTGGTCTGCTGGAGCCTGGTGACAATAGTTCACATGTGGAACATCACATGTATCTCCTACCATGCAAATTGGACTGCAGATGGATGCTGACTGTTACCGTATTTTTTGCTCCATAAGACGCACTTTTTCTCCCCAAAAAAGCAGGGGGAGTGTGTGCGCCCTATGGAGCGAATACTGCGGGGGGAGAACTCCCCCCCTCCCCCGCTCACCTTTCCCGAGCTGCGGCATGGCCGCTGGCCCGGGAAGAACCCCCCCTCCATCCCCTGCTCACCTTTCCCAGAAAAATAGATGAGAAGCCCGCCCGAATCGAGTCCACCGAGGACCCGGCAGAGTCACCCAACTGGCGAACGGGCCGTTTTGCTTCCAAACGCATCGCCCTGAAATTAACACCGACGCACGAAGCAGCCCCAGTAAACACTACGCATTTTCCAAAAGCCACTTAAACACTCTGCATGCTGAAAGGCTCCAGCGGGTTTGCAAAGAAACGGAGTCATCGCCTGTTTTCTGCAAGGCTCCGGCAGCATCAGGCGCTGCGCCCACAGCTAGTGGGGGGAGTTTTTTGGGCGGGGGGGACAAGTTAGTGGGACAAGACTCATTCCCAGGGCCAGTGAGCAGCCTCTCCCCTCGGGGGTTTGTTTTGCCACAGCAAAGGGACGCACCGCCGACATGTCCCGCCCTGAGCCGCCTCTCCAAGCTCAGGGGCCCATGCTGGCGCAGCGAGGCAGGAATCCGCAGGGCCAGTGCAAAGGAAGGGAGGGCTACTGGGGAGGGGTGGCAAGAATCCTCCCCCTGCGAGGGTGGCCAAAAGGGAAGACCGGCACTTTCACGCCCCCCGAGGCTGGCACGTACCACAGACCACGGCCTGCAACTGCTCCCCTGAGCAGCTCCCTCCTTCCTGGTGGCTGCAATCCCCGCCTCCTCTTGCCGGTGGCCGCGGCGCCAGCTCCGCCTCCCTTCCCGCCTCTGCGGCTCCTCCTCCTTCTCTGCACTTGCTCTTTCTCCACTGGGCCAGGTTTCCCTGTCCTCCCACAGTGGTGCCAAAAGGGCTCTCGGCTGCCAAATGGGGCAGGGCGACCCCAGCCTAGTCTGGCCCCTGGAGCATCACTGCCAGCTCTGTCAGGTCGCTGGCGCCAGAGCCACAGCTGCAGGGGTCGGTGGAGGAAAAGATGGCCACTCTGCTTGCTCTCTCGCAGGCGCTGCCGCCGCCGCTTCCCTGTAGGCAGCAAAGCTCAGTGTACAAGAGCAGCTTTGGCTAGATGGGCGTGCTCGCTGCCTACCACAGGAAATCGTTAGCTGGGTGAGGTCGGGGGACCAGAGAACCCCCCTCCCTCCCCCGCTCACCTTTCCCGGGCTGCGGCATGGCCACCGGCCCGGGGAGAAACCCCCCTCCCCTCTCCCAAATCTGTGCACACAGCATCCATGAGAAGAAGCTTCAATCGAGCAAACGATGGCAGTAGCATTGCCGAACCTCTCCTAAGGAGAAGCAGGCGCTACCAGGCAGAGGCTTTGAAAAGAAGCAGCCAGCTAAATAAGTGCGCAGATAACACAGTAAAGCAGCCCTGCGCCCCGCCAGAAGGGCAACGTGGAGGTGGGGGGGCGCAGAGTAGTGAAAGGAAAGGCCACTCTGTCCATGCTCAGGAGCACTGCCGCTTCCCTCAAGTCGTACATGGGGCGGAGCGCCGGCGGGTGTCCTCGGAGCCCGACCCATGCCCCCCAGCGTGCTCGAGCCGTGCCGCGCTCCCCCTCCAAGCTGCTGCCACAGCAGCTACCTCCGCCTGCCCTGAGGAGGGGGGAAGTGCCCGGCCGACTTGCGCATGCCCATCTTGTCCCCACCCCCTCTTGCAATTCACCGAAGGACGTGGCGCCCCCATCACAGGGGAAGTAGGTGGGGGAGGAGGGATTGGACCAGGCAAGAGCCGCACGTCGCCCCCACGTCAGCGGTGATGCCGCACCACCGTCACCGCGGGAGGTGCTGAGGAAACGGCGGCCGGTGCCGCGCCTTCCCGGCTCACCTGGGCGGATGGGGGAGAGCGGGGGCAGAGCCACAGCCAGCCTCTGGCCTCCCTGCCTCCCTCGGAACATGTCCCGCTAGGCCCAATGGCAGGAGCGCGCGCCAACTGCTGCACCGCCCTGATTAGCCAGCCCGGGAGGGGGCGGAGCAGCTGTGTATGTATGGGGGGAGGGGTTGGGCTGTTTACTTTTCGGACTCGCGGGGCAGGGGAAGCTGAGAATGGGTGGCGGCGGCGGCTTTGATCCTTGCAACGTCAGGTTTCAACTCCAGTGTAGGAAGGAGCATTGGCATCGGCGGGGCCTAAATGAGCGCTCACTAAGGCCCTTTCTGCGCCAACCACTTGCTCTGGAGAAGAAGCCGAGGAGTCAAGCCTTCAGGGTGCGCGCATTCTCTCTGTGCTGTTTTTTTCCCTCCGGTCTGTTCATTTGTATATAGTGAGACGTTCGGAGCAGTGTTCCCTCTATGCCGATTAAGTGTGAGCTAGCTCAGTTTTTCAGCCTCCAGCTCACACATTCCTGGGCTGCGAGGGGGGGGGAGAGGTAGGGAGGGAAGAGCTGGGCCTGAGTGGCGTTAAGCCACTCAGGCCCAAGCAAGGGGGGGGGGGAGGGAAACACCCTTTCTTTCTGTCTGTCTGTCTTTCTGTCTGTCTTTCTTCCTTCCTTCCTTCCTTTTCTCCCTCTCTTCCCTCCCTACCTTCCTGTTCCTTCCTTCCTTCCTTCCTTTCTCTTCCTTCCTTCTCTCTCTCTCCCCCTACCTACCTTCCTTCCTCTTCCTTCCTTCCTTCCTTCCTTCTCTCTCTCTCTCCCCCCTACCTACCTTCCTTCCTTCCTTTATTTCTCTTCCTTCCTTCCTTCTCTCTCTCTCTCCCCCTTCCTTCCTTCCTTCCTTCCTTCCTTCCTTCCTTCCTTCCTTCCTTCCTTCCTTCCTTCCTTCCTTCCCTCTCCCCCCTACCTACCTACCTTCCTTTCTCTTCCTTCCTTCTCTCTCTCTCTCCCCCCTACCTGCCTACCTACCTACCTTCCTTCCTTCTCTCTCTCTCTCTCCCCCCTACCTACCTACCTTCCTTCCTTTCTTTTTTCTCTCTCCCCCCCACCTACCTACTATTTGGTTCAGAATATTTTTTCCCCATTTTCCTCTAAAACTAGGTGCGTTTTATGATCAGGTGCGTCTTATGGAGCGAAAAATACGGTATATTCTCCCAGGTGATTTGGTGCCCAAGTGATGATGTGGGTTGCTTGGGCTGTGAACCAGTCCTGTTGATGGTGCAGAAGATTCTGGGGCATGCTCTCGTTTTTTACATGGAAAGGGTAAAGGCACGACTTAGTCATCACTGGTGAAAACTTTCCAGTCTGTATGATCTGTAGCATAATGTTTGAGCAGTTATAGATCATTATTTATATTGACTCAGAAAATGACATAATTAGAAACAACTGGAGAGGGCCCACTAGAGGCAAGTGCTGCATCAACTCTTTCTATTCACAACTGTACAAACTGCAGTGGGTTAGATAATTGCATAGCAGTTATCTAGGTTAGTAGCCCAATTCACATGTTACATGGAACACATTTATATGCATGCGTCCATCTGTTCGTAAGAAAGAATCACTATTTGTATGCTTTATAAATGAAACCAGGGAGCAGTACCTGGATAAATGTGTAGTTTAAGTCACATATTCAACTGTACATGTGATGAATGTAACATGCAAACTACTCAGCTATATATCAAGAAACCCCATATATGCACTGTACACTGCTTGTACTTGTGTTCGCAGTTACTTTCAAACCAGCGTGGTGAATGTATGACATAAAGGGTGACTGGAGGAAGGGAGATGCCTGTACATTTGGACTGTGACTCTTAGAGCTTGCTGAAATTTTGAAACTGCAGAAAATACGGAATGTATGTTTGCTAATGTGGCAGGATTGCTTGTCCTCTTCCAGGAGATTATCTGGGTTTTTTCCCATACAAACCACACATATAGTCACACATACTTCTGCAGAGTCTAAAATTCCTTGAGACAGGCTCCTTCAATGGTGGAAATATTGATGAGATTTCCGGAGAACATCAAAGTAAGTTTACAGACTTCAACATCTTCCAAATAAAAGTATGTAAATATTTGTGTTTGCAAAGATGAGACAGCAGATGGCAGCATTGTACCATGTATCAGCACCAACTGAGGCTTCAGATGCCACCTTTTTAACAGACATTTATTTACCTGGTACATTTATATACGACTTTTTAATGATTGCGTTCAGGGTAAATTTCAAATTACATCTACAATATAATACACATACATAGATGTTGCTGTCACAACCAACTTATGGTAATTCAACCAGTGGCTTTCAAGGCAAGCAAGAAGCAGAGGTGGTTTGCCATTGCTTTCCTCTGCTGAGCCTTTCTTAATAGTCTCCCATCAAAATGCTGACCCTGCTTAGCTTCTGAGATCTGACAAGATTGGGCTATACCATGCGACCTTTCTACCCACACTATAATATACACAACACAAAAGGAAAAAGAGACAGAGAAAGAAAGAAAAAAATTTAGGCTGCTTGCACAGAAACTCTTTTCTCTGCCTTTGCTTCCAAACTGTAGCTCTGTTTCTTTGAACCTCTGCTGACTTCTGTTCATCCTCTTTCCAAGTTTTTCCTTTCCTCAGTAATCTCTTTCTAAAACCTGCTTTAAAACACAAGCACAGCATATGGGTTGAAAAACTCACATTTTCAAAGTTTTAATTATTTTTATTACAAATAGTCTGCCTTTCTCACCAAGATTCAGCAGATTAGATAATGTAAGTCTGTACAATCAATACGATGAGGAGACATCTAATAAACAATGTAATAGGACTGGGGTTGCAGAAATCTGAAACAAGGCATACATATGAAACATAGCATGGTAAACAATGCAAAAATGGTACTACATAATTAGAAATGTAATGCAAAATAAAAACATGCAACATCAGATAATACATGTTAGTCCACACAGTCCCATTCTCTCTATTGAGATGACTTCCTGAATCATTCTCTTATAATGCAGCCCTATTCCTTTATAAAAATGCCCTCCTGAACAGTAACAAGGGCAAGGCAAGTGAGGCACTTGCCTCAGGCACACAAAGCTGAGGAGCACAGAAAAAGTATATCACCCCCTCCCATTGAGTAGAGCAGAATATAACTGAACAGAATATATCCTGAACAGAATATAACTTGTAATCTTAAAATGGGCAATGGGTAGTGCAGGACCCTGCGTGGCTCCAGACTGCTGCTGAGCGGGGCTCCTGTGTTAATGAGCAGACACTCACACACACGGTTTAGAGGGTACGCTGACCACGACTAAAATAAATGTGTTCTCATCACTCTTGTTATTTATGTATTTACCGTTTTATCAAAATAACTGCTATGAAAGTGCAAGGGATGCAGTTTTATACCCTTGCCTCTGGTACAAAATTAGCTAGTTGTGGCTCTGAGTTCTATTTTACATAGTTTGTGGGAAGCCAGAAGTGTGGGAGCCTTTCTGACCTCCTCAAGCAGGCCATTCCATAGGGTGGGGGCTACTGCAGAGAATGCATGTGCATGGGTGGTTGTTGATCTTGCCAATTGCAGGATGCCACCCATAGAAGGCCCTGTTCAGATGAGCAAAGTTGTTGTTGCAGAGCATAGGAGAGGTGGTCTTCCAGATATTAGAGTCTAAGGCCACGAAGGGCTTTATATGTGATGGCTAGTACCGTGAATTTAACTTGGTACCTAGTGGGCAGCCAATGGAGTGTCTGCAGAACATGTGTAATATGCATGTGCTGCCTAGTTCCTGATTATAACGAAGCTGCAGCACTCTGCACTAACAGGAGTTTTCAAGATGATTTGAGGGGGGATCTATATAGAGTGCATTATAGTTCTGTAGTCTCACTTTGGCAAGGATCTAGGTGGACAGGTCAGCCAAGTCAAGGAAGGGGGCCATCTTCCAGGTTTCATTAATCTGCTTCAATACTAGGAATGGGCACAATCTGGGAAAATGTGGTTCGGTTCGTAGCATGCCTGATTCGCAAACTGCGAACCGTGACAGGTGTAGATTCAGGAGGTTTAGAAGTGTATAGAATGGTTCCTGTACAAGCTAGAGACACCAAATTCACAGGGGATCTCCAGCTGATGCTCTTCTACTTGCCTTTCAAGTTATGTGCAGATTGGATTTACGGGGTCCAAGTTATGCCCCCCCAAAGAAGATGCCCCCAGGAAAGTGTTTTGGGGGAAAATGTCAGGCACATCAAACACACAGGAAACCTATTGGTGTATCCAAGGCTGGAGAATCCCACCCCCCTGTTGCTTTGAAGTTGCTTTGAAGGTTGGTAAACATTTTGTTTGAACAGAGACTGTCTGGAAATGTATCCATTCATGAGCTGCCACGAACTGCTTGAAAATTCATGGAAAGTTCATGCTCTGCCGTGAACTGCAGTTCATGAACCACAAGCTGGCCAAAATTCATCATGAACTTTAGTTCGTGAGCCAGTTCGTGACCATCCCTATTCAGCACTATTAATGCTAGGTCCAGTATAACCCCTGGGTTCTTGATTGAGTCAGCAAAGCTCAGCTGAACCCCATCAAAAGTAGGAAGCACAATGCCTTCAAGATCTCAGTCTTCCCAGCCAGTATTACCTGCCTGGTCAGGGTTCAGTTCAAATTTGTTCACTCTCAGCCATTTAACCACAGCTGTCAGGCATAGCTCATGACCTATACCACATCCCCTGGAGATCTGGATATAGCGGTGCAGAGTAGGGTTCAGCATACTAAGGGCATCCAATGCCAAAACTACAAATGTTTTCTCATAAGGGCTTTACATAGAAATTGAATAATATGGGGGCTTAGACAGCACCCAGATGGAGGAGATCTCATTTTCTCACTTCTGCCTCTGATGAAGCCAGGTAGAATGGTGATTAGGGAAGAAGTCTGAGAGGGAGAAGCAAGACTTATGCACTCCTCTAATCTGAAATTTGGCTAAGTACTCTAGGGGATGTACAGTGTACTTTCTTGGGAGTAAGCCCCCATGAGTAGACCTGAGTAGAAACCTACATTGTTCTAAAGTTCAATCATATCTTGCCTTCAAGTCTAGAATGATGGTTCTTTGTTGATTATGAATTTATTTATTGTTATTATTTTACAACTTGTTTTCTTCTCTTTCTAGCTCATTTACACACAGTTGTGTTAGATAACAGTTTGCCTTTTGAGGATGCTATAAGGAGGTGTGTATATTCTAATATAAAGAAGATATGGAGAGAGAATGTGTGCCATTTAGAATTTGTTCTCCTCCTGACAGGGAACATGATAATCCTATGCCTGACAAGAGGGTGGTGAAATGTAGGGATGTATAATCAGTTACTAAACAAGAGCTTATCCAATACCAATTAGTAAATACAGTAAATGTTCAAAATTTAAGCTGTCTGGAACCTTCTTATCTGAGAGCTATACTCACTGACTGGTTTCATTTAACAGAGTAACAGGAGGCAGAGGGGCAGTGAAGGGGAGAGAATTACACACTGGGTGTGTGCCTGCCAGGGATCTTGTCCAACCAGAACAATTATCTGATCATTCCTCCAAACAGAACTGTCATTGTCATCTTTTCTGTGCATAGAACTTCCCGTTTTTGCCAATTACTACACCATTTCATTAGTTCTGGGAAAGCTTTCTGATTCTGTACACGAGTGAGCTCAGTGAGGATAGGGGCTTCATGTGCTTCTATTGTTACTCATTAACATGGGCCTAGATTAGCAAAATGAGAGAGAAGAAGAGAGAGACTGGACTTATACCCTGCCCTTCATTACCAAAACGAGTCTCAGAGTGGTTTACAATCCCTTCCCCTTACCACAACAGATACCCTGTGAGGTAGGGGTGTGTGTGTGTGTGTATATATATGGTGTATATATATGGTGTATATATATGGTGTATATCCACCCATTTCTGGCTGGTAACCCCCACCCCCTTTGGCAGGGCTCCACCATTTTTAAGAGCAAATTGAAGGGGAGAAATACAGCAAGCAAAGATTTCCCCATTGCTTTATTCCTATGTGAAAGGGGGAAAGCCCCTTTTTTCACAGCACTGTTGCTTACTGGGCAATTAATAAAGGCACAGGAATTTGCTAGCAAAATCATCATCATCATCCCAGGAGACAGCAGAACAGAAAAGAAAGGAGAAGACCATGAACTATCAAGACCTGCTATGGCAATCTCGCTCACACCCAGGATTTTCCCTTTGTTTCTACTTTCTTTCTTGCTCAGTAGCCCCTATATCTATTTCTTATTATTTGTTAGTCTATGGCTATCCCACCCTGTCACGTTATTATAAATTTTGATGCTGGCCCAGGCCAGAGACTTGGACATTCTGGGCACTGAGCAAATAACACCAGCTCAGCTCCAGAAGACAGTGTTGCTTGAAAAAGCAAGAATCCTGCAAAGATACATCTGCAATTCCCAAGAACTTGGCTGGACCTCAAATTACAGAACACCATCTACCAGTCAAATACCTGACTGTGACAAGTAACAACAACAACAGTTCTGCCTACCTTCCCTCCCAAGACACTGTTTTCAAGAGTTTTCACCCATCCCCTGGGAATGCAGCATGCTGGCACCACCTTATCCTTGCTGTTTGCAAGGTTTGCAGTAGAGTTCCTCAGGAATCATGAGTGGTTGTACACAGGCACTCTATAAATTGTCAGGACTGATGCACTGAGTCAGATATGTCCTCTGTCAAGTGATTGCTGTGTGCTGACAGAATGTAGTTTAAGAATCCCATTGCTACCGAGACTTGCCTGGTTCCCCACAGCTGGCCAACTTGCATATTTAGAAACCAGAATCCATATATGAATATAAAATATCCCCTTGCCAAGGCCAACACATTTAGGGAGCTGCAAAGGATGAACAGAAGTTATCATGTTCACAGAAGAGCTTTTTTATTGTTCGGCTACTAGAGCCTTCTGGGTACTGAGATCACAGGATTTACCCACAGCATTACCTTCGGCACTGTATAGCCTTTGATATACAGCTTCTGTTAGGCAGCCACAATGCCTTTGGTCTCTGAGCAGAATGAGCTGTGCAGATTAGAAAATGCATTGCCCAATAGGGGTTAATTCTTCTGAAGTTGTTAGGGGACAGGGAAGTTCAGGATAGGCCCAAGGCAACTACCTTTGAGTTCTTTCTTGTGTAGGTGCTCAGGCTATGATGTGTCGCTTCAGTAAGGAAAGGAAGACATGGGCCATCACAACCATATCAGCCTATCGGCTCATTGGAAAATGATAAAAAGACTGCTGCATTGTCTATGATACTCAGCAGATTGTGGATCCAGAGGATGAAGCAGGCAGCTCTGCCACCACATGTACAGCTGTATGGGTCTTGGGTCTTGGAACACAAAAATGCATGAACATTAGTTAACTACAAGCGATGGGACCCGCGATACCCACAAGGGGGAGGAAGAAGGAGCTCCACACAGTGGAGGAAGCAGTCACAGGTGAGTCTTCTCCCCCCCCCCCGGCACCCACAGCCCGCCAATACTTCTCTCCCCCACACCGCCAATTCCATACACACACCCATGGGAACCGGTGAGGCCTGATTTGCTCTCAGCCACTAGGCCTGCCACTTTTCTCCTCCCACACACATGGGCACCAGCGAGGCCTGAGCAGACTCAGCTGCTGGGCTGCTGATTTCCCTCCCCCACCCCCTGGCACCAGCAGTGAGGCCTCAGTGCCTCTGAGCTGCTGGGCTGCCACAGAGTTCCTAGAGCGCTCCCTGCGCTCTTTAACTTTTGGGGTGATTTAAATATCCCCAAAAGTTTTTTTAAGTTTTAGGATTTTTCTGCACACCTGGAAAGTCCCCCAAGTGTGCAGAAAAATCTCTCTGCCCCCCCAAGTGCCCCCAGTGTGTGGATTTGGATATCCACATGGAGGGGGCATCTTGGAAATTAGTATATAGACAAGAGGCGGGGACCTGCGATACTTGTGGGGGTGGGGGAGCTCCACGTGGAGGAGGAGAAAGCCCCAAGAGGTAAGTCTTCTCCCCACCATAGGCACCAGCGAGGCCTCAATGGTTCTTGCTGGAGCCACCGCTTCTCCCCCCTGGGCACCGGTGAGGCCTCAGTGGTTCTCACCAGGCCCGCCATTTCTCCCCCCCTTTGGCTTCAGAGGAGGGTTGAAAATCAGCAACCCAAGACTGGGGCAGACTCACCAAGGGCAGCTGATGATGTTGAGCCAAGAGATGGGTTCCCCAGAAATGAGGTACTCAAGGATCCATGGGTCTAAAGTGAAAATGGGGGGGGGGGTCTGGCATCAGAGGAGGGTTGAGAATCTGGAAACCAAGACTGGGGCAGACTCTCCAAGGGCAGCTGATGATGGTGAGCAAGAGATGGGTTCCCCAGAAGTGAGGAACTCAAGGATCCATGGGTCTAAAGTGAAGGGGGAGGTCTGACGTCAGAGGAGGGTTTAAAACCAAGACTGGGGCAGACTCTCCAAGGGCAGCTGGTGGCGTTGAGCCAAGAGACGGGTTCCCCAGCAGTGAGGAACATAAGGATCCATGGGCCTTAGTGAGGGGGAGGAGTCTGGCGTCAGAGGAGGGTTTAAGCCAAGACTCAGGCAGACTCAGGCAGTGAGGAAAACGGGAGGGGTGTCTGGCTTCACAGGAGGCTAAAGCAATGGAGGGAAAAGCCGGGGCAGAATCCACCCAAGGCAGGCTTCATGGCATGCAGGGGCCGGGGGCGAGGGGGAGCAGCTCCCTGGGGGCCGGAGATCTGCTGCAGGCCCAGCGGGAGCCGTCATGACGTCCCGGGCAGTGGGTGTGTGGGGCTGACTGGCTGCCTGAGGATGGGGAGGGCAGTTAGAGCTGCACTGGCGGTTGGAGGAGTGGCGTTTCCCATGAAGCCATGGTGAGGGGGACTCTCTCTGCCAGGCCGGGCCATGGGTGGGTGCGTGGAAGTCCTGACTGGGCCGAGGAGGGTGAGGCGAGGCAGCGGTGGGCCTTTCCATGAAGTGCAACTGAAGGAAGCAGCCCGGAGGAGGGCCTGCTGTGTGCATGTGTGAGCCCAGGTGGGTTTTCCCCATAGAGAGGAACCACCACTGAGGGAAAACGGGCACTGGCTGAGGCCTGCTTGAGGCGCACCCCGGGAGGCCATGGGGCTGGTGCAGGCCATGCCTCTTCAGTGTGCAGCTGTGGGATTGTCCCAAGAGATATAGTCCACAACAGGTCTCCTTAAGCAGAAAGTCCTTTATTTGTAGAGAAGATCATGTTGGTCAAATACTTTTCCTGTTAGTAATGCTCAAGCTTGGAATTACAGTTACAATTATACTTGATATGAAATATGGCCTAAATACCTTCTACCAATCAATGGAAAGAATTCTTGGCGCCCAAATATACTGGCCCAATATTCCCAAGGAAAGCATGGCAAAATGAGTTCTCAGGGAGAAACACTGTTGAAGATTTTTGGGGGGAAAGTTCCCAGAGAAAACTAAGCAAAAGGAATACATAACACCTGTGATTCTGGTAACACATAACAGGAGGCACTTTCATTCAAGGTCGTTAGCTAAGGAAGCTAGAGATAAAAGAGAAAAGAAAGCAAATGAGTAATGAGCATGCACAAAGCGAAGCAAAGCAAGCTAGGTGTGCATTCCAAAGGTGGGAGTCGGGTTCCTGATGCTACCTCCCGGGCGGAACCCACAGAGGTTGAATGAAACCTTGGAACATAAAGCATTGTGAATTGAACAATAAACATAGTGGCAACTCAAGGAAGCATTGCAACATGTAATACAGCAGCTTCCTTGATCATGGCAAGACAGTCATCCAAACCTATGGCAGTTATCCTATGGTTAACTGACAGCAGCGTGGGTAAAAACTGCCCTCTGTGGTGATCATGGTTTACAAAAGGTGCGCCAGAGTTCCAGCCCGGCTTTCTGCCTGCTGAGCCTTCTCCCCCTCCCCCCTGACAGCGGCGGCAGTGGTGATGCCCATGGCCCTCCAAGCCTCCCCCCCACAGCCAGAGCTTTTACTTTTGAGGGGATTTAAATATCCCCCTGAAAGGTTTTTTTTACTTTTAAAATTTTTAGGATCCCTGCCCCCCCAGGTGCCCCCCACGCAGATTTAGATATCTACACACAGGGGGCACCTTCGCCAGGGGTCATTTCGAGCAGAAGCTCGGGGGAGCACAGCTCCAGGAGTTGGTGCCAGCCCCCCACCCCCTGCAGGGGGATGCCTGCTTGTGTCATGGCTGCAGCAAAATGACCCTGTCCCCTGGAAAGGTCCTTGTTCCTCAGACCAGTCTTCTGAAGGCTTCAGCCACCACTGAAGCTATCCTCCCAGAATAGTGGTATTTCTGAGGTTTGGATTAATAGCTGTTCCCTCTCTGCCAGCTTTCTTTCTTTCTTTCTTTCTTTCTTTCTTTCTTTCTTTCTTTCTTTCTTTCTTTCTTTCTTTCTTTCTTTCTTTCTTTCTTTCTTTCTTTCTTTCTTTCTCTCTCTCTTTCTCTCTTTCTCTCTTTCTCTCTTTCTCTCTTTCTCCCTCCCTCCCTCCCTCCCTCCCTCCCTCTTCTTTCTTGCCTTCTGACATATTTCTAGTGATGTCAAGGGGTGTGACATATGCAAATAAGTTATGCTAATGAATTATGCTAATTAGCTCCTGCACCTCTTTTTCTATGAAATGACCCCTGATCTTCGCTATTAGTATGTAGACAAGAGGCGGGGACCCACGATACTTGTGGGGGGGGGGGAGGATTCCTAAAGGCTGCAGCCGCAGGTAAGTCCTCCCCCCTATTCTTTCTCCGGAGAACAGGTCTACCCGCCCCAGTCCATTGTATTGGTAGACCTGGTCCCCGGAGAACAGGTCTACCCAGCCCTTCCACTATATTGGTAGACCTGGCCTCTGGAGAACAGGTCTTCCCACTTCCAGAGAACAAGTCTACCCAGCCCTTTCCATTACCCTTTCCTGTTCTCTGGAGGCCAGGTCTACCAATACAGTTGACTGGGGCGGGTAGACCTGTTCTCCGGAGGCTGGGTCTACCAATAAAGTGGAAAGGGCTGGGTAGACCTGGCTTCCGGAGGCCCTTTGGAGGCCAGGTCTACCAATAAAGTGGAAAGGGCTGGGTAGACCTGGCTGCCGGAGGCCCTTCAGAGGCCAGGTCTACCAATATAGTGGAAAGGGCTGGGTAGACCTGGCCTCTGGAAGTCTACCAGCTGATTTCTCTCCCCCCGCCCCCAGTTTTCCTGGTGAGGCCTCTGCACCCCAGAGGTGAAGGGCCCACCAATTTCTCTCCCCCACCAGCTCTTCCCCTGCCCTTCGCCCACCAGTAATGGCGAGGCCCAGTGGCTTCCAGCTAGCTCCCCCCTGCCAGCTTTTCCACCTGCCCGCCAGTGACGGTGAGGCCCAGCGACTTCCGGCCGGGTCTCGCCAGTTCCCCCCCCACCAGCTCTTTCTCCCCCCAGCGATGGCGAGGCCCAGCAAAGGCTTCTCCACCCCCCGCCGCCACCAGCAGCAGCAGCCACGAAGCCAAGCATGCACAGGGAACGCTTTTTTACTTTTGGGGGGATTTTTAACTTTTCAGATTTTTCTGCACACAGGGGGAGTCTCCCCCGTGTGTAGGAAAATCTCCCTGCCCCCAAGTGCCCCCCTGCGGATTTAGATATCCACATGGGGGTGGCCACTTGGGAATTAGATATATAGATTCTTGTGGTTAGCTATTTTTATGACATGATTCCCAACTCGTTCTGCCTAATTTCACCATTCTAACAAAATTCTGCCCTCTCCTTTAATGTTCCTGAAACTGTTAAAATCAGTCTAATTCATATGGGTGTGCTTCATATAAGTTCTGACTAGATTTGTCCTCACAATTTTGGGTTTCTACTAGTGTTCCCTCTAAGATGAGTTAGTGTGAGCTAGTGCACAGTTTTTTAGCCTCCAGCTCAAATATTTTTGTCTTAGCTCAGAAAGGATGGCTCCAGAGCAAACTAATTTATGCAGTAGTCAATTCGCTCACTCACAGCTTTAATGCCAGTAGCACACAAAGTAGAATTTTTGCTCACAGGACTCCACAGCTTAGAGGGTGCATTGGTTTCCACTACAAGTCATGCTGCCTTACTGTGAGGCATGAAAACAATTTCCAGGAGATCTGACCTTGATAAATTCAGTCAATTACATATGCAGTGAGCTCTTCATCAGATCACCTTGGTGGTTGTTAAAGTTTGTCTGAAGGAGATTTGCACCTGCACAGTGATCAGGTTGTGGCTACTTTTGCCAAGTCCAAAGACTAAGTAATCTTGATGGACATTTGAGGCACACATACCTTTGAGTCATGGCTGAGTCATTAACTACTTGTATTGTAAAACAGGGAATTGCTTGTAGTTTATCTCCTTTTCATGCCTTCGCAGTCAAATATATCCTTTAAATTACAAATATTGGCAAACTGACACTGCCTACCTTTTGCAGCAGCACAGTCAGGGGGTCTATTTTAAATGTGATCATAAGAAATGACTGCAAGCTTAGCTGAGTTCATGGGCAGGCCTCAAGCATACACAGAGAAGCTAGTGATCTCTCAGTTAAAAAACCTTAAACTGATTTTTTTTCTCCTGCTTTTGACTCTGTGCTTTTAAAAATGGTTGGGAGTCTGCTGTAAAAAGGTACTGTAATAGGGTTGCCAGGTCCCCCCTGGCCACCAGCAGGGGATGGGTAGGGACTGGTAGGGTTGCCAGATCCAGGTTGGGAAACTCCTGGGGATCTGGGAATGGAACCTGGGGAGGACAGGGACCTCGGGGGGGGGGGGTACAATGCCATAGAGTCCACCCTCCAAAGTATCCATTTTCTCTAGGGGAACAGATCTCTGTAGTCTGGAGATGAGCTGTAATTCTGGGCGATCCCCAGGTCCCACCTAGAGTCTGGCATCCCTATCATGAAAGAAATAGGGTTGCCAGGTCTGGCTTGGGAAACTCCTAGAGATTTGGGGAGTGGAGTCTGGGGAGAGTGGGTTTTGGGGATGGGAGAGACTTCAGCAGGTTATAATGTCATTGTGTCCACCTTCCAAAGTAGCTATCTCCTCCAGGAGACTTTACCTCTGTCATCTGGAGATCAGCTGTAATTCCAGGAGATCTCCAGCTATAGGCGTCAACTATGGGGGGCTCGAGCCACCCCTGAAATTTCCCGTGGGGGGGGGGCTCAGCCACCCCTGGCAAAATGGAGCACCCACCGGGCACTTCCTAGGCTGGCCTACTGCCACCTCTCCCCCCACCCCCACCCCTGCCCTGCCCACTCCCAGCAGGCCAGTGATAAAATGCGGTGGCTCCTAGTTGCGGCGGCGCCACACCTCCTCCTCCTCCTGGTTCTGCTCCGGGCTGCCGGTGGGCCATGGTGCACGGACAAGGCTGCGTACAGTGGGGGTGGCGGCGGGGGTGGCGGTGGGTTTGCTGCTGGCTCTCTCCTGGGGGGCTCCTGCAGCAGGCGGGGCAGAAAGGGAGTGGCCAGGCCCGGGGGGGCGGCAGGGACATGGTCCCAGTGGGCGCACGTGCTTTGCGCGTGTGCACACAAGAGCCCCCCACCCCCCCAGGGAATTCAAAACTCAACGCCCCTGTCTCCAGCCACTACTTGTTAATTGGTAACTACCTGGAAGTTGGCAACTGTAGGAAGAAGCAGTGTATTTATGCAAGTGGATGCATCCAAACTGCTTGCCAAACCATCAGCTCCCTGCTCATGACTGGCAAGATGGATGTGCATTCAGTGATGGGTATTCAGGCATGTCTAGCTGATGCCCAACATGAGCAATTTAACATGACTTCACAGCACATATGCAAAAATCCAATTTCTGAGGGGACAGTGACTGTAAATCCAAAAGCTGCTCCAGTTTTCTCTGGACAGTCTGTGTTTGAACTATGTTTTGCTCTTCTGCCATAATCCTAGTATTTAGGGTGTTCCTCGACTTGCAGCTCACAGAAAGACTTTGATTCAACCAACCAACTTAAGACCAATCACATTTTGTTCTTATTTACATCTGTTAGGAAATAATGTTAAGCCCAAACGTGCAATTTATCACAGTGCAGATGTGGTTGTAAAGATATGACCTTCTTTGTAGTTGAGCCAGGGTGAGCGAAGGAAAATAGCTTCACATGTTCCTTAAAGAAAAGTTCCCTCCTGTCAGCACACCCTGTTTCAAACTTGCAATATCTAAAGGATGACAAGGTCTCAAGTAACTTAGCACATCCTGTCTTCAGTTAAAAGCAGAGAGCATGTTGGAGCAGAAACCAGCAGGAAAAGGCTTTTCATATTCCTCACTGACTTGTAAAATATCCATTTGTAATTAGACTCCCCCGCCCCGCCCCCACGCCCCACGCCCTCCATCGCCTCATTGCCATTCATTGTTATGTTCTTGGATCACAAGCTTAAGTTTGGCAATTTGTTTTCTGGCAGGGCTTCTCTGACTTTAACTCCTTCCTGACATGCAGAAACTTAGAAGGGATTCCCCCCCCCTCCCCGGCTTGGAGATAAAGTGATGGGGCAAATCTGCTAAATATATGCAAGTTAGATTTATGTTAAAGGCAGTGGATCCCCGCCGGGGGTAGGGTTGCCAACCTCCAGGTGGGGTCCAGCATTCTCCCACAATTACAATTGCTCTCCAGACTACAGAGTTCAGTTTCCCTGGAGAAAATGGCAGATCTATATCATAGATTCTAAGTGAAACACCTCCCCAGATTTTCCCCTCCTCATGCATCATTCCCAAACCCCAGGGATTTCCTACACCAGAACTAGCAACCCTATAAGGGTGGAATTAGCAGCTGTGTTCACACTTGGCTAATAAAAGGCAAACATAGTTAAATAATCCCACTAAATGATTTGATGCTATATAGAAATTATTAATGTGGCCAAAGAAAAACACCAGGTGAGATGAAATAAAAACAAAAACTCTGAGATCTTTGCCCCTCTAAAACTACATTGAAATTTCTTGGTGTCAGTAAGCCATAATAAATGTATGTTTCCTTGAAGGAACCACAGCTGCATTCCTGAGCATACTTACTAGGGAGTCCTTCTGAATTCAATGGAATTTATGTCTAAGTAAGCATGCATGGGATTGGCATGTAGTTTTGTTCTCAAAAGACTACTAATAAGATAAGGATGAACAAAATGAAACGTGCAGTTTAATGAGCCCATCTTGTGGAGATTCTGGCAACTCACTTGTTGTTTTCATATGAGAATCCCAAACTCCCTGTTCACACCAGCAAGGGGCAGAGTGTTTCTGCGCTGCCAGAAACCACAGATTATTAATGAGTTTCAGACTGGAAATGGTTCCTTAGAATGTGTCATTTGCAGACTCCCACCGACACACATTTATTCAGTTACACCCAGCTGGGAAATAGCATCCAATCTCACCAATAAGATGGAAGGATGATTAAGAGTTTCCAAAGGAGCAACACAAAATC
Organism: Lepidodactylus listeri; assembly: GCA_029233225.1. Lineage (NCBI taxonomy): Eukaryota > Metazoa > Chordata > Lepidosauria > Squamata > Gekkonidae > Lepidodactylus > Lepidodactylus listeri. The sequence continues at coordinate 63,543,198 of JARCFY010000002.1, read as the reverse complement.
CACTGATGTTAACAACAAACTTTGAGTTAGGCCTTTATAATACTATTATGACCAAATGTTTTATATCTCTTTGCAGTTGCAAGTCTGTTGTGGAAAACTGATGCCATTTACAATAGTTGTGGGCTTGACTTTTGGAGGTCCCCGTTTAAAATTCTAGAATAGGCCAATGCAATGTATAACATGACTCTAGAATCCAGTTGTCTGTCTCAGGATCTTCAACCAATTTCTGTCATAGCTGAATAAACAGTATTCACAGTGCCATATGCCTCATATGACAAAGTCCAAAGTTATTCATTACTGCTAAAATTGTTTGATAGTTTTTTTTCCAAAACCCAAAAGCATTAATTTTATTCTAAAAAACCCAAGAGGGAGACCCACAAGGACTTGCAGGGCATTTTAATTTTCCCTCCCTCACTATTTTCTTTTCCCCTTTCCTAAAAGCTCTCACAACCTCTTCCTTTTTCCTGCTTCCTACTCTCATTCCCAACCACCAGCCAACCTACCTTTATCTGTCCTCCCGTACAGTACTGGCTGCTGAACCCAGTTGTGCAGTAGGGAACCCAAAAGGACTTGTGGGGATTGCCTTACTTTCCCCTCTCCCCTCCCCCCCACATTATTTCATCTTTCCATCCTGATAGCAACCCCCATGTCCAACATTTCCTGAACACCTTCTCTCTTTCCCACCACCCACTCACTAACCAGCCCACCTTTTATCTGCCCCCCATCTTCAGCTATGTTTATTATTTATACCCCATCTGTCTCCACAATGGAGACCTAAAGAGGTCATTCTCATTCTCCTCTTCTTCATTTTATCCTCACAGCAACCCTGTGAGATAGGTTAGGCTGAGAATGTTTAACTGGCCCAACGTTACCCAGCAAGCTTCCTGTTAACATCTAGATTAAATTACTGGAATGCACTTTAAGTGGGGCTGCCCTTAAAGACCATCTGGAAGATACAGTAGCTACAGAATGCTGTGGCTAGATATTGGGTCTTAGGGGCCTTATCACTCCAGTCTTTTTCAATCTACACTAGGTCCCGATTTGCCTCTGGGCCCAATTCAAAGTGTTGATATTAGGGTTGCCAGGTCTTCCCTGGCCAACGGCAGGGGATGGGGGAGTAGATCCAGGTTGGGAAACCCCCGGAGATTGGGAGGTGGAGCCTGGGGAGGGGAGGAGCCTCAATGGGGTACAATGCTGTAGAGTCCAGACCAAGTCCAAGCATAAAAAGATGTTCTGTTGGCAACACAGCACTTCCTCCTCCTCCTCTTCTGGTTCCAGTTTGGAGAGGTTGAACAATTAGTCCTGACCCCATAGGTCAGGGAGCAGATAAAGGAGAAATTCCAGGTACTCAGATATTAGGGGTAATTTTCAGAAATGGAAGAGGATACTCAATAGGCAGTAATAAAAACTTCATCTTCCACAGAAGCATGTTATAGTGGCAAAGAATTTTTTTTGAGGGGGGGACTGAATTTTTTTGGGGGGAACACTATTGCTGCATTCCAGGGATCCTTTACTTTTAGTCCAGTGCTAAATCAAGGAATGATAAAACTTCTGATTATAGAGAACAATCCAATATTTCACTTAGGCTCGGGTATCCTACAGTCATTCTCCTAAACCTATGGTTGCCACCCTCTAGGTAAGACCTGGAGATCTCCTGCTATTACACTTGATCACCAGATGACCAAGATCAGTTCACCCTGGAGAAAATGGCTGCTTTGCAGGGTGGACTCTATGGCATTATACCCTATTGAGGTCACTTAGCTTCCCAAACCCCACCCTCCCCAGGCGCCATCCCCTAAAATCTTCAGGTATTTCCCAATGAAGAGCTGGCAACCCTACCTAAATCACTGTTTTCTCCTTCATTTTTTTTCGCCCATGTCTTTAAAATATAATCCAGGTTTTGTTTATATAGTTAAATACTTTCTCTTGCTGTGCTTCCCTGCACAGGCCTAACTCTGAATATTGGCCCTTCCTTTAAAGATGAATGTTATTAGGAAAGGTAACCCAATCCAAGATACCTTCCCTCCACTGAGGTGAATGCTCCCAATGACTAGTACTGATCTTCCTCTCTTTGCCCCAGGTATGTGCGTCTGGGGAAGAAAGGAGATGGTTGAAATTCCAAGGGGCTCTCAGCTAATCCTTATGATACTTTCAGTACATGTATGCTATCACAGCAAGGTGGAGAAACTTTTTGGCAAACAGAATGCTTTTTCTGAAAACTCAGTGAGAAAGTTCATGAATACCAAAATATTGTGAATTAAGCTGAACAGCGTTCACCTATCATTTTTAGACTGGAAACAACACGAGCCCAGAAAACAGACAAAATCCCATCACTATAGGAAACACAAACACAAAGGTAAATAGTTGTATGTGTATTTTCACTAGGTATGGCAAGAAATGAAATTCTTCAAGGAAAACATATGAGCTAATGAATATTCCTCACAATGCAATAGAGACGGCTGTTCAGTCCTAGTATTAACAGCCCAGTGGACATAACTTAACCAAAGGTGTCTCAGTACTGCATCTTGAATTCTCAGAGATTCAACAGACTGAAATTGTGCCTTTCTTGATGCAAAGCAAGCTCGGTCACTGGGATAATTGTGTAGCACTTGGTAACGTAACTGCATTTCAGTAAAATAACTTGATTAAAAAACTTTTTTACTAACTCTTTATTTCATGTATGAAGAATAAGATGAAGCTCTTGATTGGCTCTCCCATATTATTTTAACAGCACAGAAACTTAGTGGTTAAGCAGGGTTAAAAGGTTATCAGCAATCAGTCCAAACGCAAGAGATTGAGGAAGAATTTTTCCAAGGAAGAAGTACGTGGTTGATAAGGAAGGAGTAATAGCCATCAGCTTTGTTCAAATGAAGCCTGTCTGTGTTTACACACTCAGTGAAAACTTCCTGTAGTTCTGAGCACAGTCTTTTCCGGACTGGACTTCTCTCATGTTCTGCACTTCTTCTGGCGCCACGCACTGCATTTCCTTTGGCTTCACACACTTTGGGAACAGCTTTGTTTTCATACCTCACAATAGACAAAGGCACTTTTTTCTAGACTGAGAAACTTGCCTAAGGTGGGTTCAGTTTAAGTTTGGTCTACCAAAATAACAAGGCTTCCTTATAAAGTTGTGTCTGAGTGTTTACTAAATGGCTAGGTCAGGAAAGACTAAATCTTAGAGTTGCATTTATTTTCTTACAGTTATTTTAGTTGCAGGCTAGTGACAGCAAGTGGCAGTTCCCAAAGGCCTCAGTTAAGAGGCTGGCTGTCTTTGGGTCCTTATGTTTTTTTTTTCAATTTGGTAAAGTGAAGAGCTAGCTTGTGGAAGTACTAGGCCCAAAAAACAAGCTGCGGGGGAGGGTCAGAAGTGGCTCTCAACAAGCTAGGGAACCACCAAAGCATGCTGTATTTTTGAAAGAATCTGAGGGCTGCTTTTAGGGTTGCCAGCTCCAGGTTGGAAACTACCTGGACATTTTAGGGGTGAAGCCTGAGGAGGATGAGATTTGGGGAGGGGGGACTTCAATGGGGTATAATGCCATAGAGTCTATCTTCCAAAGTAACCATTTTCTCCAGGTGAACTGATCTCTGTTGCCTGGAGATCAGTTGTAATCCCAGGAGTTCTCCAGCTACCACCTGGAGAGCCAACAGATGCCAAGAAAACACAAGATTAATTCTGAGTAGGAGACGTAGAGCACTGGCTCCAAGTATAAAGCGACCTGACAAAGCTGAGCAGGAAACAGATTGTTTACCCAGGAAATCTGTAGTCACATGGCAATTGTTTGGAACCAGCAGCAGCACTGCATGACGTAAAATAAAGAAACAAAAGAAGAAGAAGTATATTCGTGGACTGTAATTGGATTGGAATCATTTTTGCACAGTGATCATTGGTGGGGTGCAACCTTTGGTTAGTCACTGTGGTCCATTTGTGGCTTGAACCACCTGGAGATTGGCAACCCTAGCTGTCATGTATGGTGCCTCATGTTCCTTCCATACATTGGAAGCAGAGATCAGATACAAGTCATCAAATAAGCAGGCCTGGGAGTTGTTTGGTTCCAATTTGTGACCTGGATTGGGGAAAACAATGCTTGGAGGATGCATATTCTCAGGCAGCAAAGGCATTCACTGTACCCAGTTCAGAGGAGCCACATGTATAGAGATTCAATGCAGCTCTTTTGCTCAAGAGAGATGAACAGGAGAACATAAGAAGAGCCCTGCTGGATTAGATGGGCAATCCATCTAGTCCACCATCCTGTCTCACACCGTGGACAACCAGTTACTCTTGAGGGCCAACAATAGGGCATAGAGGTCAAAGCCTTCCCAGCACTGGGTTTTACAGGTTTACTGCCTCTGAACATGAAGGTTCTCTTTCGTCAGTAAGATTAGTAGCTAGGGTTGCCAGATGGCCAGTGCTGGTGGGGAAACCCCATTGGTGCTCCCTGTCCTCTGCCAGGATTCAATGGAGCAGCAAGGGAAGGTAAGAATGGTGCTGCATGATGCTGCAATGTCACTTTCACCAGGTCTCTGCTCCCCTAGTTTCCTGCTGGCTGCCAGCATTCGGCTGGCAGGCCTAATAGTAGCCAATGATGGACCTATCCGTCATGAATTTGTGTAATTCTCTTTTAAAACCATCTGTGCTTTGTGGCCATTATTACATCCACTGGCAGTGAATTACACATTTTAATCACCCATTGAATAAAGAATTAGCTTCCTGGCTTGTGCAGTGGCTGTCCCTGGAGCTGAGGAACCTGGGTTGGAGGTAGGGTATTACAACTAATCTCCAGACTAAGGAGATCCATCCCCCCTGGAGAAAATGGCTGATTTGAAGGCTGGCCTCTGGCATTTATATCCCACTGAGGTCCTTCTCCTCCCAAACCCTGCCCTTCTCAGGCTCTACCCCCAAAATCTCTGCAATTTCCCAACCTACAATTGGCAGCCCTAGGTGATGTGGGAAGGGAAGGTAGAAAAATCTCTAGTTTGTGGTGTCTTCCCCCCTTTTTTAGATAATAGGGCAAAGGATAAAGCTTTCCTTCCACCCCTGCCTCCCGTCTCATGAGCCTTTAAATGGTTTCATATAATGGGAGAGCAGGTGAGACATAATTTGTACACTGGCTTTTGAAGTAACTGTCACCACACCACAACTTGCAAAATGAATATAATTCATTGTCGTATGCTCATGTACTTGAAGATCAGTCACTAAACCAAACTTCTGATTACTAGTTTCAAGTGTTCTGTTACATTATATTCATGATGTGGAAGTCCTGGACCATGAGGGAGAAGCCACCCTCTGCTTACTGTCATCTCCATAGACCCAGTTTCTGGGAGGGTTAATGCAGGTATTGGGAGGAACCTGAGCATAGATTTGTCCCATTTGGTTAGGGATTTCTCATGTGACCTGAGTGACACAGGAAGGAATCTGCATTGCTGCAGCTCCCACACAATGAACATAATGTGACATGAGAATGAAGCAAATCAAGGTCCATCCCTTGAATGCCGCAGACCAGGATTGATGCAGTTTTTTTGATAGCTCTGGGCTGCTGCCACAAGCTAAGGTGTCATGTGATTGCTGAGCTGCCCATGCATTGAGTTGAATTACTGCTCAATAGGTTTCACTTCTGTTAGAGAACAAAATTTGAACAATACAGATTTCTCAGAGAGCCCATCAGCAACCATGCCACATCTTCAGCCTGTGGTCATCCCTTATGAAATTACACCTGCAGATTGCTGGTAGGATTGTTAGATTAAGGATCCAGTAGCACAGTAATCCGGTGAATTTTTTTTGTTATCTCATATGGAAGTAACAAAAGCACCTGGGAGTTCAACCTCTAATGTCACTCCAAAGCGAAGTCTGTGCACAGAGCTCCTCTTTAGCAGCCGTTGAAAGGCAAGGCGCACAGGATCATTCCTCCCCCCCTCCCCCCCAGACTCCAGCAGACAGCAGGGCTCCAACAAGCTAATTAAAACCCAAGCTTGACTCTGATTTGTTTGCTTGGGTTGATTTGAGCCCAAACCATAATCAATTACAATGATGTTGCTAATGTCTCATAGCAATGTCCATTCATTTACTCTGTAAGGAAAGGAAAGTCTTTGCTTAATGGATACCTTAGAAGCTTTTAAGTGATAAATCCTCTTGAGATACAGGGCACTGGGTGAAAGATACTTTCTCCCATTGAAATTTTTCTTTCCAGCAATTTGGCAGCTAGTGAATTTAACACAAAATAAACAGCATGCCCATTTTTTCCAGTGGTTTCTATACCTATTTAAAAGGTATAATGCCTACTTTCTCTGTACAAGTAGTAGATTCTAAAAAACCTCTCGGAATTAGATATATAGATATGGAACAGAGGTTGATCAGTGGCTATTAGCCACAAGATATAGATAGAAACTCTCAGTCTGGAGCAAGTGATGCTCTGTATTCTTGGTGCTTTGGGGGGGGGGGCAACAGTGGGGAGGCTTCTAGTCTCCTGGCCCCACTGGTGGACCTCCTGAGGGCACCTGGTGTTTTTTTGCCACTGTGTGACAGAGTGTTGGACTGGATGGGCCATTGGACTGATCCAACATTGGCTTCTCTTATGTTCTTATGTTAAATTTGTACCTAATATCAGAGAATACTTTTTACTCCATACTGTAATATTCAGGATATTATGCGAAACAGAATTAGTTGGAAATGATTTTTGTAACTAGATATGTTCTGCTGTGTTATAGCTGTGATCTGTTTATAAAAATAAATCAGTATATTATAAACAGGGTTGCTAGGCATGTGGAGGCAGGGACTGACAGTTGGGTGTGTATGTGTGACAAGAATCCATGGAGCTATGATGTCACTCCCAGCACAATCTGGAACTGATACTCTGCCAGGGTGATACTCTAGCATTTGCCCAAATCTCTATGGTTTAACCATAGTTTTTAGTGAATACTAGCGTGTCACCGGGTGTTATGAAGTCACTTCCAGGTCTCATTGGAAACAGTGTCATTATGCCAGGGATATAGATTGCACCCTACCCATTTTGCCAGGGAATTTCCTCCCAATGCCCAGCAGAGCAGTGGCAGGCAACAAGAGTGGGGACCAAGTGGTCTCCTGCTGTACAGGGGATCCTGTCAACCCTGTGCAATGGCTACTAATTACTGCTCTCAGCCACTTTGAATCCCTCAGTGGATAAAACTGGCCTAAAATGTTTTAAATAAGTAAATAAAATAAATTCTCTCTCTTGGGCACTAGCTGTCACAAATTTGTTAGTGTATACCAAATTCTGGAATCTTGAACATTTAAGTGATTAGGATATTACATGTTATGTAGCACACAGTGTACAGACAAATGTGTTACAAGTGGCTTTTGCATAGGCACAAGCCTGATTGGCACAGTTTTTGTAGACAACTTTCAGTTAAAAACACTGAGGTGTTCTGATCAGGAGTTCACCTCCTGTGAAAGCTAGGAAATTTGATCATGGTAAATTCATCTGGTGATAATGTCTTTAAATCAAAGTACTCAGCATCCCTGGTACAAACATACTGTTACATAACTCAGAATATATTATTTTTGTGTTGCAGAAATACGTATACTTTGAAGACAAAAAAGGAAGTCTAAAAGACTGATAAATTCAATAGACAAGAAATGAATTTCTAGACCTATTAGAGAAATTTAATACTGATAAGATTCCAGGTCCTGATGGCATACACCCGAGTTTAGGGAACTCATATGTGAGACTGTTGACCTAGTAACTTGTATATGTAACTTATCACTAAATTCAGCCATTGTACCAGAAGACTGGAGACTAGCAAATATTATACTGATTTTTAAAAAGAGGTCCAATGGGGAACCATGAAATTACAGGCCAGTTCACCTAACATCTGTCCCAGGCAAATTAGTAGAAACTGTAATCCAAGACAGATGCACATAGAGAAACAAAGCCTGCTGAATGGAAAATCAGCATGGCTTTTGCAAAGGGAAGTCCTGCCTCTCCAACCTTTTGGATTTCTTTGAGAAAGTGAACAAGCATGTGAGATAACAGTGACCTTGTAGAGATTATATACTTGGACTTCCAAAAGGCTTTTGACAAGGTGTCTGAGTAAATTTAGCAGTCATGAGATAACAGGATGGATTTTCTTATGGATTAAACATTGGCTAAATGACAGGAAGCAAAAAGTAGTAATAAATGGACAGTTCTCACAATGGAGGGAAGTAAGCAGTGGGGTCCCACAAGGATCAGTACTGGGGCTGGTACTATTTAGTGTGTTCATAAATGATCTGGAATTAAGGGTGAGCAGTATAGTGTCCAGATTTGCAGATGACACAAAATTATTCAGGATGGTAAAAAGAGCCAAGAAGATCTTCACAAACTGGGTGAGTGGGAAACAATGAGACAAATCAGTTGGGAAGTATAATGTGATACACACTAAAACAAACAAACAAAAACCCCCAAACAACTTCAGCTTCAAGTATCTGCTAATGGGGTCTGAACTTGCTGAGAATGAGAGGAAAAAATATCTTGGGGTCATAGGAGATAGAAGAATGAATTTTTTCTCGCTGTCTCAAAACACTAGAACTTGAGGCCCTCAAATGAACCTGATGGGCAGTAGATTCAGGACTGTCAAAAGGGAATACTTTACATGAGTGATTAAAATGTGGAATTCACTGCCAGAGGATGTAGTGATGACCACAGGCATAGGCAGATTTAAAAGGGGATTAGAAAGATTCATGGCCAAAAGGTGGATACTAGTAGTCATGGTAACTAAAGGGAACCTCTATGGTCAAAGGCAGTAAACCTCCCAGTGCCAGGAGGAAACATCAGGGAAAGCCTCCGTGTCTATGCCCTGTTGTTGGACATCCAGAGGAACTGATTGGCCATTGTGTGAGACAGGACGCTGGACTAGATGGACCACTGGTCTGAACCTGCAGGGCTCTTCTTATGTTCTTAATATTCCAAAGGCTCTTGACTGAGGCATTGTGTTTATTCAGTACCTTATTAATAACTATTTATTCTCTTGAAACAATCTAAATTAGATAAACTGGAAAAATTAAATTAATCAGTGTTCCAATCACAGTTAAATGGACTTGCACCATCATTGGACAGTAACTTTTTCTAAGCAGTATGTGCCTCTGTTTATAGTGTGGTAATAATTTATTTTGTTAGATGTTGAAAAAGCCATCTTAGCTGGGTTAAAAAATTACCCCTCTGTTATTTTCACCTATACCTCAGTAAGTAACATACATAGAAGCTATAAAAATGCAGATTTCTATTGCCTGGCAAAGCTGAGTTTCTTTTTGAGCAAAGGAATAGTTTCCTTTATATATTCTGAAGCATTAATCATTATATTGCTAGTTGCTAGACCTTTTTGTGAACTCATTTTCTTATCCAGATATCTTATTTCAAACTCAGTCCACGTGTATCAAATATACCTGGAAATGACTGTTTAAAATAAGTAGGCACAGTTGGTTCTTTAAGCTCCTCCTGTCACTGTTCTAGTTGAGATGAGGTAAGGCTTTCCCCCTCACACATATTGACATGTAGTTCCTTTTCCTTAACTGAGTCTATGAGATGAAAACACAAACAATTGTTCTGTGTGTGTGTGTGTGAGAGAGAGAGAGAGGGAGAGAGAGAGAGAGAGAGAGAGAGAGAAATCTTTATGCTCTCTTCTAGACTTTTCTAGACTCTGCAGCTGAGGTTTCTCCAGCATGAACATCAGGGGCAGACTGGCAATTGTAACCACTGAGACTTTTCCTAGTTGGCCAGTAGCTTCCCCAACAGACACCAAGGCTTGGCCAGCCCAGTGACAGAATGGCCACACAAAGCCCACCTGAGCCTCATGTGATGGAGATGCTGTGTGTGATCATTGGGCAGCCAGGCTGCCTGTCCCTCCCTCCTTCCTTGAGTAGGTGGGACAGGGGCAGAGCAGGCAGACTGCCCTGCCTCTGAGGTCATGGCCAGGGAAGGCTAGAGGGGAAGGGGCCTTTTACAGGGCCATTTTTCCTTTCCAGTCCCATTCCTGATGGAGGTCTACTGACAGGGAAACATCACCTGTAATTTCTACCTTTTACATAACTAAGTCCCAGAACTTCTACCTATATAGCATTCATTGGTTCCTGCTGGCTTTTCTCCTGGGCCAGAATCAAACCAGCACACATATATAAGTGATCTCAATAAGAATTCAGATCAGCAGTCTAGGGAGCCGGCTGTTTATTTAACTAAGAGTTCTCTGGAACTTGACCCAGGGCTGTATGTCTGTACTCTTACTTGGAACCACAGACTTTGTGGCATAGCCTACTGACATTACTGAGTTCTTACAGATGTTATGATTTGGGGTCATAGCCAAAGACTCCATAATAATTACCAAAATCAGGTCCATATGTTCATTCATAGCTATTAGGCCATGTTGTCCTGTTGTCCTGGCACCTTCAAAAGCAAATGAGGCACAAGGCATTGATTGGCTGCAACAGTAAATTGCCCAACTATGAGAGATGACAAAAAGGAGAGCATAAAAGTGTATCTTCACCTTCTCCACAAGGCCCACCTACCCTTGCTTGTGGCAACATGGGATTAGTTGGTTGCTTCAGGTCTGAGGAGGAATTTTGGGGGCTATCACATAATTTGTTTCCGGGGAACCTCTTTTTGCTTGCTTCATGTTGCCTCAGGAAGACTTGGGATAATTAGGCCTGGTGCTGGGACTGGTTAAACCATAACTAGGTTGGCTGGAATAGGGTGGGTTGCTTATTATAGGTCGGTGAAGCAGTGAGCACCCTGAGACATCATGCAATGACTGGGTGTGTGTGTGTGTTCCTGAACATTCCATCATATACTATAGCGAGGATGCTTTGGGAAGGAATGCCCTGGGTGCTGAGCAACATCCACTAAACACTTGTCTGTACAGCACATGGTGGAGGGGTGGGATGGGAGATGAAGTTGGGCACCTGTTGGCACAGTTAATAATCAGGTAAGGGTAGATAAAACTGGCACATAAACTGCTGGCTGGGTTTGGAGCCAAGTTGGTGTTACCAAACAGAGGTAGCCATGAAAGGCTGCCTAGTGCGGACCATGCCATAAGCTTTATGACTCTTCATCATTTAAATAAGCCAGTTAAACCCAAGCTTTGGTTCTCTTGTGTCCTTATTTGTGGAAGGTGCTAGGGGGACAGTTCAAAATTTTAGATATACGATGGAAAAAGACAAGGTTAACAAAGATTTGCCACTGACAAGTACATAGAAATGTTTACATATTTTGATTCCTAGAATCCCTTACCAATTAAATTATTAAAGGTAATATGAAGCCAAGACACTTAGTTGACTTACTTGTGAACGTGGCAAGTCTTTACCTTGAGAGTCACAGCAAAAGACCTCTGTTCAGACAGGAAACTGTGACTAACCCACCCATTTACTCAGAAGTAAGTTACATTGTAGCCCTGCCTTGTAAAAGGCATTTGTTGCCAAATGCCTCACAGGTTAATCAATCCCTAAAATGATAACACCACCATCAGTCCTAAATTTCTTTCTGTCCAGTGGATCTCAGTAAGCCTAAAGGTACTTTTTTACACAACCTACCTAACCTTGCCATAGACTTCTTTAGTTTGAACTGAATTTGAACTTAATTTGTAGGTTACACCATATACCCCAGTGGAAAAGGCTTGGATCTCAATTAAGTGGCCAATATTTCTGACCTTCAGAAATGATGAATGGGTGTGGATGAATTCACTTCAGAAGGCGGAGTAAAATATTTTCCCTTTTTGTATCTCCTGTGGATTTCTTCCTTCCTATAAACTAGTGGGTTATTTATTTTCAAATGAAATCAATCTATCAGTCTGTTCCATTCCCAGTACCTCATTTTAAATCAGCATCTCTATTATTTTTATAAGACCTGCCAATATTCATTCAAGATGTGACTCCCTATACATTTACACACCCCAAATTAGCCTCTGATTTGTCCTCCACTCCACAGTTAACCTTGAAACAGAACAAAGCCAGGCATATTAATGACATCTCTACAGATGAGGAGAATTCTAGAATCACAGTTGCCAGTTGTTTAAAAGGAAGACATTTTTCTCTTAAGTCCATACTCAGTCACCAGCTACTGAATACATTGCTCCATATCTATCAGTACCACAGTCTGAGATCTCAAAGCAAATAAAGTGGCCTCCAATTCAAATTAGAATTTTCTATATTATTCCTAATGATGGTCCACATGTTTAAATGCAAAACAGTAAAGTCCATGCTGACTGTACAAAAAAATAATTCATTCCAAAGCCTAATCACATTCTTGGTACTGTGCTCTATATACCCCCCCTCCCCCAATACATTGGTGACAAATCCTTATTTCAATTGGATTTGAGTCCAGGAGCACCTTAGAGACCAACAAGATTTTCAGGGTATAAGCTTTTGAGAGTCAAAGCTCCCTCCATCAGACATGAGTAGAAATGGAGATCTGTGAGTCTTTATATCCCAGTCAGAAGATGAAAGGGTGTTGTAAAGAATGCTAAGGTACAATGCATATTGTAATCAGCTTGATTAGAGGAGAAAGATATGCCCTGAAAATCTTGTTGATGTCTATGTTGCTACTGGACTCAAATCTAACTGTTCTACTGCAGACCAACAGGCTTACCCTCTGAAAAAAACTTAGATGTTGTTGAACATGGGGAGGATAATAAAACACAAAATGGGGCAACAGCTTTCTAGCAGGGCAGGGAAAGGGAACAATTAATATATTGGGTTTAACCAATCAACAGAACCTGAGATATTATAAGTTATTAAAGCCAAAACTTGGATTTACATGTGTAAGTACCTCTCCAAAATGTTATTTTAAGAAATACATTTGAAGACCCAATCCAAAGAAAGTTATAGTGTGATCCTAAGAAGATTTATACTCTTCTAAATTTATTCAAGTCAATTGGGTTAAAAAGGTTTAATTCTGTTTAGACTTGCACAATTAGTTTTGCTTAAATCCTATTGCACATAAGGTGTGATTACTTTGTCCCATTCATTTCAATGGGATTTAAACATGAATAGGATTGATGGTGAAGTTTTTAAGGATTAAGCTGCCTGTTTTACAGCCAAGCATAAGTTGCCTATGGCACTGCTTTTATTTGCTTGTTCTTATATGGACAATGAAAACTGAGTCCCCATGGAGACCTCATGAACAGACAGAACACAGTGATATTTGCAATTTCAGGCCATTTGCCTGCTGCACTTCAGTATTGGTTTTGGAAGCGGTCTCACCACACTTGATAATGTTTTTTAACTGGAAGGCCACCTAGCTTTTTCTATGTAGCTCAGGGATTGCCAGATTAGGTAATCCTTGAACCTCTGATAGGTTGTAGAGTTGCTGCCAGTAAGCAATGCAACACAAAAAGCAGAGAGGCAAAGAAGAATTTCTGAGCTGGGTGTAAGAATGACAAGTAGAACTCAATCAAAGAAATAATATCATTGGTGGGGGTTTGATATTTTTTTAACAATCAGGTTGATCTTTTTGGTAGTTTATTTTGGTAAACTAGTCTAATAAATGTACCAGTATTCACCTAAAAGGCAAGTCTTCACATCTTGCAATGTTCAAAATGGATGTTGATCTAGTTTGTGGTGATTCACCATATGGTCATGCAGTTGAGCATGTACAAGATTGAGGGTGCATTCCCATGCACACTTATCTGGGAGCAAGCACAGCTGAATATTATGGGACTTATTTCTGAGTAGATATGCAGAAGACTGCACCATGCTTCACTGTACCACATAAAAATGATGGCATGAATCAGGATTACTGACCCAAGTGTGAAATGTTCCACCATTCATTTAAAGTTAAATCTCTTTGCAAGGTCCTTCTCCCTCCAGCACTGGAGCTATTGAACAATTTCCTAACAATGATAAATATGCCATAGATTTCCAGACAAAATCTCTCTCTTTTCTTTGGAGGGATAGTTGCGAAGGCCAGTCACATCTCAATTTTGGTCTGAAATAGAAAGAGCAAAAACATATATGCCCAGACTGATAAGAAATCCCACTGAAATAGCTTACTAAGGAAACAAAAACTTGTACACAGCTAAGTCCTGTGGCAGCTCTTAGAAAAAAATATGCTTTAAAATGGGATTTTTGAAACCTTCTCAAAAAACAAAACAAAACAAAACAGGATTATGATGCCATTTATAATACTCTTTGCTTCTTAGCTTCTCTATCCTTCTACTCTGTTCTTTCAGGCCACTTTAATGAGACTTTTGACTGGAGCATGTTTCACAGTTCAGTGTCAGCAACAACATGGGGCTTGCATGACTGTCCATTTTTCGAGGCTGGTTGGCCAGTCCCATTTTCCCGGGCCCCTCCATTGAGGTTTGGTTTATCCTGCAGATCAGACTGTTCATGAGAAGCCACAGAGATCACAGTGTTGCCACGACTACCATTTTCTGTGTAATATGGATCTTCGCCCTAAATGGGGGGCATAAATAATAACAAAAATGAGGAATTTGACAAAGGTGTAAAATGAACAACAAACTGGTTCAGATTCCTCACATGAATGGAATGCTTGTCCTTTCAGTGGGGCATCTCTTCTGTTATGAAAATTTTCAGTAGGTAACAATATCAGTTTGTGTGAAACAGAAGGACTCAAGAGTCAATACCCTGATATGGTAGTTTTTACAGTTGTCTATAGGTGATGGCAATAAAAATGAACCAAACTGATTGCAAGAAAGATAGTAAAGAAGAGAGGTTTGCTGAGGATTGTAACAGAAGTAGCTTTGTTATCTTGGTCTGGTGCACCCAGAGTTCCTATTCAAAAGTCAATATGGTCTTTCCTTGAGTCAAATGTCCATCTTTTTTTTCCTTTAAAGGGTTTATATCAGTGTGAGAGGAGGCAGTTTCAATCAGCAAAGTCACATGGGGATGGAAGGATTGAAACTCCCTGCACAGTTCCAATCCACACGGAGACTCTGCAAAGCTATAGACATTGTTCATCCACACAGTTAATGTCTTGAATAGCTCAACCATTCACTCTCCATACAACAGTGTGAAAGGAATGAGGGAAATTCACTGTGCAATCCTAAACATACACACGTCTAAACTCATGGATTATATAACTCTGAATAACTGCACTATCAGTTATTCATAGAATGCCATTTCTCTTGGGAATTTACTTTTGTGTATGTACCTATCTCCTAGATTTAGATTAAAAGACAAACTCAAGAGGTCTAAAATTGCTTCAGGAATGGAGTTGAAGTAGAAATGGGTACAGAATGATTAAGGGCTTGTCCAAACTGGTGCTCCTCCAAATTGCCCTCCTCTGGTTGCTGTTAGAAGAAGAGGGCATTATGGGGTTGTAGAATACAAAACTTATAATATGTAGTTAGATGCTCCAATGCCTGGATTTATGGACAACCCAAAACATTAAAATACAACTATAACTGTAGTGGCAATTGGATAGTACTGGTAAAGTTGGAGGCTTTCAGAGGGGTACAAATAACCTTAAAGATGGAACAAACAGAAATGAAATGTATCAATGAAGTGTATCAAGGAGATGTATCAAGGAAAATATGTTCTTTCTTCATGTTCTTTATTGTCATAATCTGTTAGCTAAATAATGGGGAATAACATTAATATAGTAGAAATAAAAGAAGATTGTAGAACTTGATTTTAAAACCTAATAATACAGGAGCAAATATGGTATCTATGACTTGTATTTATGACTTGTGTGTTTTTACCATTGAGAAAAAATAAGGATTAAAATGGGAAACAATAGTGATATGTATTTTCTACAATTAACAGGCACACAGCTTATATTATCAGAAGGGGAGAAAGAGAGTATAGCTTAATCCACACATTGGTGTGCTATAGCAATCATTCTCAGCTAGATTCTCTTGTTCCTACAGAAAAATCCAATTCCAAATGATTGCTGTAACCAGGGGTCCTTTCCTAAAAAAAGAGGTGCAGGAGCTCATTAGCATAACTTATTTGCATATGCCACACCCCCTGACGTCACCGGAAGTGTCAAAAGGCCACATATCCCTGACATCATGGTCAGTGTGTCAGAAGGCAAGAAGGGAGGGAGTGAGGGAGGGGGAAAGAAGGAAGGAAGGAAAGGAACAGGAAGGAAGGTAGGTAGGTGGGGGAAAGAAAGAAAGAAAGAAAGAAAGGAAGGAAGGAAGGAAGGAAGGAAGGAAGGAAGGAAGGGAGGGGGAAAGAAAGAGAGGGAGGAAGGAAGGAGGGAAGGAAGGAAGAGAGGAACAGTAAGGTAGGTAGGTAGTTGGGGGAGAGAGAGAGAGAAGAAAGGAAGGAAGGAAGGGGGGAGAGAGGGAGGAAGGAAGGAAGGTAGGTGGGGGGAGAGAGAGAAGGAAGGAAGGAAGGGGAAGGAAGGGGGAAAGGAAGGAACAGGAAGGTAGGTAGGTAGGTGGAGGGAGAGAGGGGGGCGCTTCTCCCCTCACTGGGGCTGGCGTTTCCCTCCCTCCGCCCCTTGCTTGGGCCTGAGTGGCATTAAGCCACTCAGGCCCGGCTTCTCTCTCCCTTGCACCCCGGGAATAGGTGAGTGGGGGAGGGAGGAGGCTTCAGTGAGTGCGGGAGGGAAGGGGCTTCTCCCGGGCCGGGGGCACTTGGCCCGGGAAAGATCTAGGGGGGGCGGGGCTGGGGGGCTTCTCCCGGGCTGGCGGCGCTTGCCGCCAGTCCCAGGAAAGATCTGGGGGGGGCGGGGCTGGGGGGCTTCCCCCGGGCTGGCGGCCAGCGCCGCCAGTCCCGGGAAAGATCTGGGGGGGCGGGGCTGGGGGGCTTCTCCCGGGCTGGCGGCCAGCGCCGCCAGTCCTGGGAAAGATCTGGGGGGGCTGGGGGGCTTCTCCTGGACTGGCGGCCAGCGCCGCCAGTCCCGGGAAAGATCTAGGGGGGGCTTCTCCCGGGGTGGCGGCCAGCGCCGCCAGTCATGGGAAAGATCTGGGGGGGCGGGGCTGAGGGGCTTCTCCCGGGCTGGCGGCGCTTGCCGCCAGTCCCGGGAAAGATCTGGGGGGCAGGGCTGGGGGGCTTCTCCCGGGCTGGCGGCCAGCGCCGCCAGTCCCGGGAAAGATCTAGGGGGGCAGGGCTGGGGGGCTTCTCTTGGGCTGGCGGCCAGCGCCGCCAGTCCCAGGAAAGATCTGGGGCGGGCGGTGAAGGGCGCGCCCGGGAAGTGTCTGCTGGGGAGGAGGGACGGGGCTTCTCCCGGCCGGCGGCGCTTGCTGCGCAGCCAGGAAGGGTCTGCTGGGGTGGGTGGGAAGGAATGAGCTGCCGGCCCGGGAAGGATGAGCGGGGGAGGACACTTTTTTCCGGCTCCACGCCGAAGCGCGGGCCGGGAAAGCAAGCTGGGGGGCGGGGCTTTATCATGTGCCCGCCCCCCGGCTTCCCCTCTCCCGGAGTGGCGCTCCGGCGTGCCCCGGCCCAAACGGAGCCCTGGCTATAACACATCTGCCCTTCAATATCCAATAACAGATGGATGCGGACTATGTTTCTTTTAGTCCCAATGCGGACACAGTTTGGTTGTTCATAGACAGTAGTGCAATTACTTACTGGTCTTTTACCCCTACCTTAGATGGTAATGTATACTTCAAATGTGAAATTACCGTCTAATTTGGGGGTCCCCCTAAAGAGTCTATGAACTGGGGCCCTGGAGTTCCATCTGGTACTGATGGCGTGATTGTTACAGAGTCTTTGATTTTTCCTAGCTTAGTAACATACATTCTTGGTAAACAGAAGCTACGGGAAAACTCATTAAAATGTAAGAACTGTAGCTGTTTCTCATTTCCATCCATGTACCCCATCCATTAGCAGAGATAAGTTAGTGGTTTTTGGAAGGTTTTAATCAGTGGTGATTCTCTAGAAAGCTTCTGGCACTCTTTCCTTCACACTGGATTCACATTTTGGGGCTCTCTCTATTTGTTTTGCCACCTATAAGAACTAACCAGCCTCTCTCCCATGGGACTCCAGCTCCGTCGTTTCATAAGGCAGTATCCAGCCAATCCCAGAAATGCTAGCAGCAAACCAGAGGTGACCAAGGCAATAAGTGTCTTCCGGGTATAGCTCTTGTGATTTTCAATGCCATGTTTTTCATATTGTATTCCTAGCTGGGAAAACACAAAACAGAGCCAAAAATATGATAAACAGGAAATGTGTTACATTCTTAGGACCTCCTATTTATATCCAAAATACTCAGTTCAGTTTCTTTTTTCAGTTTTAACTTGGACGGACAAAAAAATATAGATAGAATTTCCAGAAGCATCTGCCTTATTCAGTCTAACCCCACCAAAGGAGACAAGATATGACAAATCAGTTATGAGAGAAGATCAGATCATCTATTGAAGGGAGAAATTGACCCAGAGAACAGCTGACTCAGGATCTGAGCTGTTACAATGTTTGAAATTTCACATAAAAGTACTTAGTTGCACCTTTTTAATACAAATCTCTCTCTCCTTTCTGTTCACAGATAACAGAACTGGGTGTGTATTGTAAGGGGAGTTGTTTTTAAACAAAACTGGAATGTACGGCTCAGTAGAGCTGAACCCTTCCTCATCCTACAACTTGCTCAGGTGCTTGAAGCCTATTTTTTTCCTGGACATCAGCTACACTAGGGAAAAAAGGGCTGAAAGAAATGGAGTATGGTGAGATAAGGTGGGGGAGGGGGCATGATTTAGCTTCCCTTGCCCACAGACTCCACTTATGTAACACAACAGACTCATTCCATCTACCATACACCCAGATTACACTTCCTTGTATTTACTCTGCAAATGAAAAATTGAAGCTTGCAGAACAAGCACCCATTCTCCCATATCTCTGAAATCTGGGGGAGAGGTGAAATATGCAACCTCCAGGATTTCATTCCAGTTACATACGGGGAGGGAACACTGCATCCAGAAACGTATTTCCCATGAAAACCAGCTGAAATTACTACCAGACTGATTCCCTAATGTATGTAGTTTTACTTCGGATATTAAAGCATCTGACTCAAATGAGATTTGTCTTTAAATCCCACCTTTTTATTATTCTCTTAATTTTTAATTGTAAAGAAGTCTAAGTACCATTTTTTCCTTTTAAAAATGGCCTAAATCAGTCTAAAGAATAACTTGCACACTGTTAAGTGCTTTGTCGTTAAATCTCCCAATCTCCTTTCTGGAGCTTGACACTATTTCCCTACACAGGTGACACCCATCTGATCAGAATGCATATTCTTACAATTTCTTGTCTCAGACCCGATTTCAAAGTATTCCCAACAGTTACTTTTCATCCATGACAAGATCTAGTGCAAGACAGCTGCAGCAGCTACAGGCACATTTAGCAGTTCAGTGCTATTTTTACAGGCGCCTGGAGTCCGGCTTTACAAGCAGAGAGCAGCCTCACTAGAGAGTCATGAGGCTTCATTAATTAATATATTATCATGCTTTGAAGATGTCAAAGAGCCAAAAAAGTGCTCTGAATTACTACTGGGGACTGTTATTAAAAATACTGTGTTATAAACCTAGCCATATAATTGGTCAAACCCCTGCAGCAGACAATCACATAGTAAAAAAGAAAAAGAATAACCTCCGCTGCAGAACTCAAAGGTGACAATTACATAGTACCATAATATCTCTCTCTGAAAATCTTTTCATATAATCCATCTATACAGTCAAAAAGAAAATGATTTGCAAACTACTCGGAGCCTCTGTGAATGGAGGGAAAGGCAGGATAGAAGCATATAAATAAATAAATAAATAAATACAAAGGCTCATATACACACAGAAAGTTGGCATATGGGGAACAGCCACGTATAGCAGGAGTCATGGCTGAACATATATGTATGCAGGCCTGTAGGCTGATTTTAGATATTTTGACTGTTCAGCAAGAAGCCACATAGAAGATCTTGATTTTCAGGGTGCCTGTGCAAAACTTCCTGAAAATCTCTTGCATTTAATGGTAGTGGAAAGTACTGTCAGACTGCAACCAACCTATGGCAACCCTGTAGGGTTTTTAAAGCAAGAGACAAACAGAGGAGGTTTGCCATTGTCTGCCTCTGTGTAGAGACCCTGGACTTCTTTGGTGGTCTCCCATCCAAGTACTAACCAGGGACAACCCTGCTTAGCTTCTCAGATCTGATGAGATTGGGCTACCTTTGCCATCTATGCCTCCTAGCTGGTTTTAGATATTTGAATGCTCAGCCACACAGAAGATCTTGATTTTCAGGGTGCCAGTGCAAAACTTTCTGAAACTCTCTTGCATTTGATAGCTTTTCTTAAATGGTATCCTCAGAAATCTAGGTGCCCTATATTATTACTCATTAGCTTGGGAAATCATGAAATAGAGTAAATATGGTGAATTATAGCTTGATCTATCAGGCTTCCAGGCAGTAGTTGTGTGTGCTTATGATTATAATGCCCTCATTTTAGGTTCCTGCACAGGAAAAAAAAAACCCAGTCAGATCCATACATCTGTAGGACTTTCTTGACAGACAACAGCTCCTAAGGCATTTCATGCAACTTCTAAAATACTGTGGATACTGTGGTTCCTTATTACACCTATCCCATTTCATATGTGTGTTCATTACCTGTGTCAAAGCGGTTTGTTTCTGTAGGAGACCCTCCACAACATTTGCACCTGCAGTTTCCAAAACAATAAAAAGATGGATTGTTTACATGGTTAAACTAGTATCCATCTGTTATATATGGTTGGTATCCATTACTAAAAAAATGGAAGATGCTGTAAATACATCATACATTTTCATACATAAAATTAAAATTCTGATTGAGTCTCTCACACACTGTCTGTGAGACTGTTGTTCATGCAGAAAACAGTTGTAATGTGAATGAGGATTATAGTCAATGTAGTGTTTTACAGGGTTGCCAATCTCCAGGTGGTGGCTGAAGCTCTCCCAGAATTACAACTGATCTCCAGACTACAGAAATCACTTTCCCAGGAGGAAATGGCAACTTCAGAGCGTGGGCTTTTAGGGCATTACATCCCAGCTGAGTTCACTTCCCAATGTCACCCTCCCCAAGCTTCACCCCCAAATCTCCAGGAATTTCCAACCCAGAGTTGGCAACCCTAGTTTACAATCATATCCCAAAGTGACTATGCAAGCTTTCAGCACTGTGTGTGAAAATACTTATGGTCTTTACTCAGAAAAAAGTTCAGTACAATGCACACTGAAGCCATCACACACAGATTCTTCAAACACAACTTTAGTTTAATGCTGGGGTATTTATCGTAATATATCCCAAAAATGAGATACTAGTTTTGATGTACTCATGACTATTAAGAATTTCAAGGCCTTGTTTTGCAAGACATTACATTTTAAAGGCAGAGATGATGCCACAGAGAAGGATCAATAGCTGTCGAAAAAAGCCAGTCTGGAAGATGCATCTTGCTTTCCAAAGTCAGTGAATACTTACATTTTATCTGATGGTCAACAACTCAGCACCCTCCATTCTGAGGGTGACACAAGGAACTTCTTAAACCCAAACAGACTGAAACAGAAATTCCCCAATCATGGCAAACCACTCAGTCCTGAAAATGCAGAAAATTCAAATAATCTTAATTGTAAACAGTCCCCACTGACCTTTCTTGTTAACTTCAACCAGCAGTATGCATTCCTTCTTCAACTCTGAATCTGCCAGTTTGATGTCACATTGATTTGACTTCTTTTCACAAATCATGTTTTTAAAGTGGTCTCCTTTCTTCTCTTTAAATTCTTCCTAGAAATAGCCATGGAAAAAAAGAGCTATTAGAAAAGAAGCTGATGTTCTCTTTAGCTTTTATTATAGAATACAGATATCAGTTAGCAAGTTGACTGCCACAGGGTTTTGTGGTAGGGCTGCCAAGTCCCCTGGTAGGGCGGGGGAAACACCGATTTTTCATGCTTCCCCCCCGCTTTTTCAAAACTGGCCACCGGGGGGAGGCAATGGCTGCCAACAGGAGGGGAACGTCGGAGCCTGCCGGGCCCTCTCCCTTCCAGGCCTCTTAAAGGGAAATGTCTGAAGAGCCTGCAGTGAAAAGCCTCACCAGACATTTCCCCTTTAAGAGTTAGCAAGAGAGCCCCGCCCAGAGATTAACGAGGGACTAAGCTCTTACTGAAGGGCCTGCTTTTGCATGCGGCTGGTGTAAGATTGAAAGGTTGCTGCTGCTGGGCCTTGGGTAAGTCCATCTGCCAGCTCTTTTCCTTCTCTCTCTCTCCCCTTCCCCCTTTCTTTCTTTTTTCTGTCTCTCTCTCTCTCTCTGTCCCCATCCAGCAGAGGTCTATCAGTGGCTATTATTAGCCACAAGGTCTAAATGGAAGTAAGTGCCTGTGCCAGCTCTTTTCCTTCTCTCTCTCTCCTTTCTTTTTTCTGTCTGTCTGTCTGTCTCTCTCTCTCTGTCCCCATCCAGCAGAGGTCTGTCAGTGGCTATTATAGCCACAAGGTCTAAATGGAACACTTTGTCTGGGGCAGTGATGCTCTGCATTCTTGCTCTGCATTTAGACCTTGGGGGGCAACAGTGGGAGGGCTTCTGGAGTTCTGGCCCCGCTGCTGGACCTCCTGAGGGCACCTGGTATTTTTGGCCACTGTTGTGACACAGAGTGTTGTACTGGATGGGCTGTACTGGATGGGCCGATCCACTGTGGCTTCTCTCCTGTTCTTATGATATGAAAATCATATTCTGCAGAGATGAGGAAGGATTCAGTAGGGCCGTTGCTCAGTGATAGAGCATCTGCTTGACATGCAGGAGGTATCAGCCTCTTCAGCTAAAAAAGGATCAGGTAATAGATGATATTAAAGATCTCAGCCTGAGACCCTGGAGAGCCACTACCAGTCTGAGTAGTCAGTACTGACCTTGATGGACCAATGGCCTGATTCAGTATTAGGAAACTTCATGAGTTCATGTGGAAGCATGTGGAAGCAACATCACAGGATGTGACTTCACAAAATGATGTCACTTCCTTTCTCCTGGCTCCACCCCCAAAGTCTCCTGGCTCCACCCCCAAAGTCCCCAGATATTTCCAAAGTTGGACTTGGCAGCCCTATTTTGTGGTGCTTGAGATCCTTCTAACATGAAGGGATGCAATATTTCCACTCAATACCAATTGCTTGTGGATCTCATTTCCTGAAGAACAATTCACTTGCTAGGAACAAGGGACATCAGCCCAGCCCCCAGACCACTACACAGGCCATGTAACTGGCTATGACCCTCACAGAAATGGATTTCCACCTTTTTCAGGATATCATGGGAACTGGGGGTGGGTTGGGTTTACAATTATTGATAACAATTATTGATAACAAGTGAGGGAAGCGCTTCATGGATGAGGACTGCAAAGCTTGGAATACTGATTTAGCCATGGTAAAGCAAATCTTGGCTTGTACCATGGCAGCTACTATGGGGGAACAAGATCAGGCTTCCCTGCTGCAGATAAACCACCCACAAAGATGGAATTTGACTCCAAACATTTGTCAAGAGAGTTAATATCTGTGGATATCCATCAAAACTATGACTGGGTTACAAGTCTAATTTTTCAAAACTGATCAATAAAATTGTAATCCTTTTTAAGGGGTGCCTTCTTTAAGACCAGAAAACTGAATAAGGCGAAGGCAGACTTTTTGTTTTGCAGTCATAAGAATCTTTTCCTTCATTGTCACCGGGCAGGAGATGAGGGAAATAACAAAGAAATGCTTGGTCTTCCTGTTTCGGAAATGCCTTGAGCGTTTGAGATGGCTGTTTTGATCACAGGTTTCACAAGGGAAAAAGTCTTCCCACACAGTGATTTAAATAAAGCGAACCCTCTTATTTCAAACAATTATGACTCTTAAGTGGGAGGAGATGGGGGAGAAAGTCAGAGGGTGAAGCTTTTTCCTCCTTTTAGCCAATTTGTGTTTCAAACAGGATGGAGCTTCTGGAATACAGTATATACACGTCCTCTGGGTTTGGTATCAGGGCCAAACTTGGCTAGAACAGGGCTAAAAATAAATATTCTAAAGTAGTAAAACATTCTAGCATTGGCAGGTTTGATGATTCAGAAGGCTGATTCTGTTGAGTTTTTCATGGTCTCCAACAAGTAGTTCAGTATTAAAACATTTATACCCCACCTTTCCTTTTTGGTTCAAGGTCACTTATAATAATAGTTTTAAAAATCTAGTGAAAACCAGAATAAAATAGCAAACCCCAAATTTATTTCATAGGATTTTTCTTTCCTCCTACTAGTTCATATTCTGTTTCTAGGACAGGATAAAATTTGGCAACGTGGGGTAACCCACAATATTTGTCATTACTCAGAAATAGCTTTCATAATAGAAAAAGTTTGTGACCCCTGACATACAGTCAGCCAAGATAAGCTACAAATGGAAAGTCACACGCCAGAATGTTGAATCGCCACCCAGAGATCCACATCATTCCCACACATCACCTCTATTTTTTAATCACTTCAGATAGTGAGGTGGATCTAATCATCTTCCAAGGAGCATTCCTCCACGCTCCTTTGTCCTGCAATGGAAGAGGTTGGAGGAAGGCCTTCCTCGGCTTATGGAAGGCTTTAAACCTTGGTGTTGTAGGACAGGGGTAGAATTCACCCCAGTGACCCTTGAGAGAGAAAATGTTACATCTGAATTTGACTGCAACAAGTCGGGAACCTTCAAGGACTTGCAGGGGTCAGTTATTTTCCCCTGTATCCCCTTCCCCACAGTATTTCCTCTTTCCTTTTAGCAGTCTTATATTATCCTCTTTCTTTGCTTTCTTCTCTCCTTCGTACTGACCAACCAACCTTCCTTGGCCCCCAATCTTCAAATATATGTATTATTTATTTATTGGATTTATACTCCACTTTTGGCCACAATGGGGACCCAAATCACTTACTTCATTCTCTTCTCCTCCATTTTATCCTCACAATAACACAGTGAAGTAGATCAGGATGAGTGTGTGTGATTGGCCCTACGTCCATGACAGAATGGGGATTGGCTCAAGGTCCATGACAGAGTGAGGATTGGATCCCAGGTCTCCCACATCCTAGCCTGAACTTCTAACTACTACACCACACTGGCTTTTGTGATTGTTATTGAACAGTAGCAAGCAGCTGGGTCTGGGTGAGTTACTCAAGTCACATGATAGTAAGTCCCCTATTTTTTGCCTGCCAAGCCTGACCCTGATAAGGCATCCTTTAAGGACCAAAAGAGCCCAAGAAAGGACCCTGCCCACTTTCCTTGCCTTTTACTGACAGAAACCAAGATCTGAAGGCTGGCAATACTGTTGTGGTTGCCTAGCAATGGTCACTGAGATCTCCTTTCTTAAAGGTACAGGCACTGTTTCTATTATTTTGTTGTTGTTGTTTTAATCCTCCACTGTGTATTCTGCAAACCTGGTGCTTTTCTGAGGTTTGTAGAAATATCTGTCTTGTCTGTTCATGGCCTGCAGTCTCTGAATTTAAGTATCCACAGATGGGACTACATTGATAATCTGTCTATCAAGAAAGCTCCTCCAAATACTTTTTGATTACTTTGGCTTCAAGCCAATCAGAAGACTATGAACAATGAGAAAATATACAAAATAATAACAAAATTAATATTGCAACATTGTTCTCTTAATGCAGTGATGTATTCCAACTACAGTGCATATTAGGGATGGGCACGAATTAGAAAAATGTGGTTCGGTTTGTGGTGTGCCCAGTTCATGAACATGAACTGTCACAACTTTTAGACACCAAATGAACTGTTCCAGTTCATAAGGTTTGTGATGAGGTAGAACACCCCTCCCCCAACTTGCAAGAGACACCAAACCTGTAGAGGATCTCTGGCTGACTCTCCTCTACCTGCCCTCCAAGTTTGGTGAGGACTGGATCTACGGGGACTGAGTTACAACATCTCAAAGAAGGTACTCCCAGGCATCTGCTTTCTGGGGGAATGTCAGGCGGTCACTTTTATAGTTGCAGGTTCATGAGTGTAGAGAATGGATCCTGTGCAATTTAGATAAACTAAAGTTGCAGGGGATCTTCGGCTGACTCTCCTCTACCTGCCCTCCAAGTTTGATGAAGATTGGGCTTAGGGAGTCTGATTTATGACCCCCCCCCCCCAAGAAGGTGCCCCAAGGAAAGTGCTTTCTGGGGAAATGACAGGAGGTCATTTTGACTGGTGCAGGCTCAGGAGGTTCAGGAGTGTATAGAATGAATCCTGTGCAAGCTAGAGACATCAAAGTCGTAGGCAACTTCCCCCAGATGTTCCTCTACTCGCTCTCCAAGTACCTTATTGCTTTGAAATTTGGTAAACATTTCGATTCAGTGGAGACTGTCTGGAAATGTATACATTCATGAACTGTCATAAACTACCATGAACAGCTTGAAAGTTGACATGCCATGAACTTTACTTCATGAACCGAAAACCACTCAAAATTCATCACAAAGTTTAGTTCATGAATCAGTTAGTGCCCATCACTAGTGCATATTCCTATTCAGCATTTGGGAATGGGGCCAAGCAGAACTTTTGAAAAAAGACTGAGAATGAATGAACTCTTTGAAAGTGATGTTGGGGACTTCCTTTTAAAAAATGTCCAAAATTTGTCATTGTCTGAACCAGGCTGCTTGTTGGGCTGCCTACTGTTTTGATTGGGAAAGGCCATTCTCTCTGGACATCTCTTACCTATCTTATTTCTGCCTGCCTTGCTTCCCCTCTCCAAATGGTTTCTTGGTGCTTACTATGTCCAGGGCCTTATTTATATTTCCTGGGTTGCCTATGTCTGACATTAGCTGCTGCTCCATTTTTACTTTTCTCCTACATTATCCTTGATACTCTTCTTCCATCCTGGCCCATAGCTACGGTGTGGCTATTGAGGGCTCTGTCCCTTCCTTAAAGGGTCAGCCCCCTTCCTTAAAGCCCTCTCACTTCTTAAAGCCTCCCCTGCTTCTTCCCAAAAGATCCCTTTAAATGCTTTTGAGATGAAGCAAGAGGTGCATGCACCCCTCTCCCTCCCTCCTGCAAGATTTAAAGGGCCCTCCAGCTGATTGGAAGGCCATGTGCTCCCCACTGATCTTGCCCTTTAAAGGGCCCTTTAAAACTTGCAGGAAGAGAGGGAGAGGGGTGAACGCCATCCCCCTTCATTATGGCAAATAATGGCAGCCCCACCAGAATTTTTTTTGCCCCACAAGCCACAAAATCCCGGCTATGGGCCTGCTTCCATCTTTGTTTTTATCTATCTAACATGATAGAATGCAATCCATATGTATAAGAAGTGTTTCAAATTTTCCTTCTGTGCAGCAACTGACACACAGTGCAACCCTAATACTTATCTGGGAGTAATAGATCCAAGTAAGATTCTGATAAGACCTGCTTAGGGTTACTTTCACAGTGCATGTGCAAAAGCAGAAGCAGTAGTAGTAGTTGCTATTTATATATCTCATTAGATTTCAAAGAATTTCATTGTCTCAGAATCTTTCCAAGAGTCATTTAAGGTTGGTCAGTAATGTTATCCCTGTATTGTATACACAGAGCTGCAGGATAAAGGCTCACCTATCTAATAAGTTGATAGTGGATGCCTTGAACTAGGGACTTCCTGGTTCAATTATCTCAGTTACTAGTTTCACATGTAATACCTGTGTTCTTGTGGTTTTTATTATCGTTCTGCTCTTTTTATACATGGTTAGTGTTATTCCACTATTGTGCTTTCCTCATGGTGTAGCAAGTGATTCCTGAGAACTATAAACAAATTGCTCCCAAATGTCCACTGGGGAAGTTGCAACATGGAAAATACAGCTGTTTCTGAAAGAATTAAATCATCTGGCCAATGTTCTTTGCCCATTTTTCCTGTTATGTTCAGGCTCCAGATTTCCATCTTCAAGCAAAACAAGAGAACATTAGTATTTACCCACTAAGCACGGAACTGGCTTACATTTTCTTGAGATTACATTTTCTTGAGATAAGATTGGCCCATGGGAAAGTTTTGTTAGGATTTATCCTATCAAATAAACTGGACTTTGGCAGCTTCCACACAAGGATTTTTTCCCCCTGCATGGAATGTAGGAATCCTCCAGATTAAAGACAGACATCCACATGATGTAGTGCTCTTTCCAGTCATGACTCATGGTATTTGAAAGACTTTCCCCATTAACCTGGAGAACAAAAACTATTTTAATCCAGTTTATAGGAGAAACTGTGGTGGCTGCAGGTGAAGCGTTAATCCAAATACTCTGCTAACTGCCACAATTTGCAAGGAAAGGAAGCTAAGCTCCATTTTTACAGTGGAATGAGCAAATACAATTAAACAGTAAATAAATACATATATATATTAATTGATTATCTGGAACTAGTGTAAGCAGCAAGGCGCTGTTTTGAGTGCTCTTATGAATAGAAGGAATTCATAAGTAAAGATCTTGGACAATAAAGCTGAGTGTGTGTGAGAGGTCTTATGATACTGAAGTGAACAGCAAACATAGGCCAACTGCAGACATACGCCATCCTATGCCAGGAGACGACAGTCCAGCAGAAGCACACTGTTCAAGTTCCCAGAAGCCTCTCTGAGCACAGAAAGCCAGCCAGGTTCATCTCTGCTTGCAAAGACGTGTTCAAACATTGTCACAACCAAGTCTCCGCATATCATGCTCCTTCCCCCCCCCCCCCCAACATAGTTCCAGCTAAATAAAGGCTTGATTGCTCACTTCACATGGACTGTGGGAGCAGTTAACAAACAATGAACTTCGGCCAGGTCAAGCATTTAATCCCTTCTGGAGAAGACAATGGCCTCACCTATGAGTCATCTTTCCTCCAGACCAGGTGTCTCTAAATGTGATTAGGTCATACTTTAAACATTGCCCACACCCATCCTATATCTTATTGGTAGTACTTTAGAGGCGGGTCAGCCCAGAGAAGGTGTCTTGCAAAGCCAGCCTCCAGCGACGCCCCCCCCCCCAAAAGCAGTCTCCCAAGCCCCAGAGAGCAGATTCTCAGCTCCTTTTGCTATCTTCCTCCCTCCCCCTCACCAGGACCCTTGTATTCGCGAACTTGGCCCAGCACGTGTTTCTGCAGGTTCAGAGCACGTGTTCCCATTTTTACTCCTTCCCAAATACCCTCCTTTCTTCTAGCAGGGTGAAAAACCAGGCTTCTGGAAGGTAAATATTTCCCTCTAGAGGATACCATCAACTCCCTGCTCATGCAGCCGTCTCTTGTAATTCTATCTTACTTCTTAGACCTGTATGTTTGAATGTATGATTTTTGCAACACCTGAATGATTCTCTTTTATTATTATTTAGTAAACTAAAGACTCTTTTTAACTTCATTTGAGTCTCTGTGTCTATTTCTGTGACCTGGATAAAAGTGGGACTCTGGTATACAAAGGCCATGATCCTGTAGTTATGCCAATTGCACATTAATATCATAATTCCCCAACCTTTTATTAAAGCAAACAGAGCAATTTGGCTAACACTAGGGGTGAGTAGTGTAGTGGCCAAGTTTGCAGATGACACCAAATGATTCAGGATGGTGAAAACCAAGGCTGACTGTTAAAAGCTCCAAGAGGACCTCCACAAACTGGGTGAGTGGGTGACAATATGGCAAATGAAGTTCGGTGTTCGTAAGCATAAGGTGATTCACACTGGGTCAAAAAAATCCCAGTTTTAAGTATAGGCTAATGGGATCTGAACTTGCTGAGACTGAGAGGGGAAAAGATCTTGGGGTTGTAGTGGATAGCTGAATGAAAGCGTCAACCCACTGGGCTGCAGTGGTGAAAAAGGCAAACTCTATGTTAGGGATTATTAGGAAAGGGATTGAGAATAAAATGGCCAATATTGTAATGCCCTTGTATAGATCTATGGTGTAGCCTCATTTGGAATACTGGTCACTGTATCTCAAAAAGGACATTGGAGAGCTGGAAGAAGAACAGAAGATGGCAACAAACATGATTAGGGGGTTTGAGCACCTTCCCTATGAGGAAAGGCTGAAGTGTCTGGGACTTTTCAGTTTAGAAAAGAGACGACTAAGGGGAGACATGATAGAAGTTTATAAAATTATGCATGAGGTGGAGAGTTGACAAAGAGAAATTTTCCTCCCTCTCCCAAAATACTAGAACTCAAGGGCACCCAATGAAGCTGATGGGCAATAGGTCCAGGACAGACAAAATGAAATACTACTTTACAGAGAGAGTGATTAAAATGTGGAACTTGCTGCCAGAGGATGTAGTGATTGCCACAGGAATAAACAGATTCATGGAGGATAACTCTTATCAATGGCTACTAGCCATGGTGACTGAGGGGAACCTCCAAATTTAGAGGCACTAATCCTCTTAATCCTAGTGCCAGGAGGCAACATCAGGGGGAAGGCTTTGGCCTCTATGCCCTGTTGCTGGCTCTCCAGAGGAACTGGTTGGCCACTGTATGAGAAAAGATGCTGGACTAGATGGGCTATTGGTCTGATACAGCAGGGCTCTTCTTATGTTCTCATCAGTGTTCCATCTAAAATCTTGATCCCATTTACACAATTTTAAAAATCCTATACCACATAGAATTTTATCTATCAAAAAAGGCCTTATGACTGGGGCATAAAGATTTAAAATAAAACCCTGTCAAACCATACTAACATACTTTTGTTAAGTAGACATAAGCAAAAATGTTCCCATACTTTTTTTACATGGAAAGCTCTTTTGAGGGAATGATAAACTTTCCTTTGTTCTAAACAGAGATGTAAACCAATTTACAAGGAAAGGCCAGTAGGAAAATGGTGAGATTCATCAGTACCTTATGTTTGCTCATAACTGAGACACACTTATCAGCTTTCCCAATAAATAACAGCTGAGATAAACCAGGTGTCACACACACCCCTCATGGATTGTGCCACCTTCAGCAGTCACATTTTTGGCCCCTGGAGTACCCTTGGAAGTCTCGGAAAGAGAGGGGAAGGGGTTGGCTCACCCTTGTCCTCCTCCTCTCAGCTGGAATGCCATTGGCAACAGCCCTGGCGACCAACTGTCATCCTTCCCGACCTCTGTCTGTGGGCCTCCTTTTATTTCCCTTTCCTATACCCAAGCCCCAGCTCCCTCCCTTCCTCAGTACTCCCAGCAATGCCCATCAGGGCTGCTCCACCACTCCCTGCCAGGATCTTCCTGGGCTGACTGCAGGGCCCCACTCCCATGCCTGTCACTCCTCAGCATGGGGTGCACCTATCTCAACCCTATCTTGGCTGTGGATGAGCTTGGGGAGGCTACCACTGCCTGGCCACTTCTGGTCTGTGATGCAGCTGCTGCTGTGGGGCCATGGGGCCTACTGCTATGCCCATCTGGACCACGGCCCTCATGAAGGCCAGGCCAGGCCCTGCCCTGCCATGTCAGGCAGTTTTCACTGGGCTTGTGCTGAGCTGTTCCTGCCACTGCCTGAAGCTCTGTGGTGGCTGTCACTGATGCTCTTGCCACCTTTCTCTCCCCAGCATCGCTTGAGCCTGCCTGGGTAAGTAGGCACTGGGTGCCAACTTGCCTCCGGCTGTGTCTAGATCTTGGGTGATGGGGGCTACAGCAGCCTTTCCCCCTCGATGAGTGGTCCAGGTGGATCCCTACCCAGACAGCAGGGAAAATTTTCCAAGTCAGAGATAATTAGGAAAGAAGTTTGGAACAAGGAGTGCATCTTAGAGAAGTGTGACACCACCTCTGGGTTTTACTGGAAATGACATCATGCTGACAACTATTTTTAAAGCTATGTCAGAAAATGCCAGTTGTGAGCAGGTTATCCCCCACCCCCACCAGGAGGCTGGCAGTCCTAATCTGTGTCTTAATGATTTATACATTCCCTTTATGGGACTTCAGCTTTGGGAAATTCTTTTGTTCATGTCCATTAGGACTTGGAAGAGATGAAGTTCTTTCCTAGCTTAAGGTGGTGAATGCAGGTGTGTGTCTGTGTGAAAAGACAGTGTAGTTTTGATGCCGGAAGGGACAGAGAGAGAGAGAGAATCAGAAAGCCACTGCTGAGGGTTGGCTGGAGTACCTTGGAGGATTCTCTGTCTATGGGAATCTGTTGTGGGGTCGTAGATCTGCTGCCCTGTAGGAGTACCTAATTTCTCTACCTGTTCTCAGATCGTATATTTGTAAACAGGGCAAATGCCACAAAAGTGCTATAAGTTTTCAGTGCTCTCTCCTCTGAAAGAAACTAGCCCAAGTAAACACTAGCCCCTGTAAATTCTCAGTACTTGGAGAAGCTGGGTGTGCAGAACAGTATCTCTCACTGATATAATGGACTCTACCAAATAACAGATAGAGTGAGGAGTAGATAAATTGTTTCTTTTTAGGATTATGGGACCAAATGCATTAACATGAGGTTTGCTTTTCCATTAACATTCCCACTAGGTGGCTCTGGTGTTACAGCTATACACTCTCTAGGGAGCTGTTCAGCATGATTATTGTTGGTATGTTTCCAGCATATGCAAACAGGCCTCCTATAATGCTAGTTGACAGAGGGTTTACAGGATGGAAGACGAGAACTCAGGATGCATCCAGACTCAATGTCACTCTTCCATTGATACAGCATTAATTTTACACTAGTTGGAAGGAACCTCACACAATTCCAGTAAGTCTTTAGCTTGATGTGAAGACTGAGCTTTCTTCACCCAAATCTAACTGAGGGACTATTGATCTTCAGCCTAAATTAATCATCAATGTAAAATGAATTCAGTTCTGTAACTAACCCATCATAATCAACGGCCCCAAATAACATAGAACAGAAAATAAGAGGTGTCTCAATAGCAAGAAACGTGCCATTCACCTTTGTGTGTGTGTCTGTTGGGTAAAACAAAGATTTTATTTTGGCTAAATAAAGTAGTCTTTCAGGTTCAGGAAGGTGGACAACAGGAGATCTGAGTAAGAAAAGAAAGGGAGGCAAGTAATTTGCCTGAGGATCTTGCTGCAAAGAACTGCAAATATGTTGTTTGGAATGAGGCAAACCCTCATTTCCCCGCATGGTTGTGACAACATATGAAATAAGAATTGTAAAGCACTCAGCACCCTGAAAAGTGCTAATGAAATCAATGAGAATTTAACCCTTTATAATTGTTAATTGTTATATGTAGATGCACCTAGGCAATGCACCCCAACCTGGTGTGTGTGTGTAAAATTTCAGGAAGTTGTGATGGGGAAAAAAAGAACTCAGGTGGGCCAGGCTAAAACTGAAATACTTTGATTGTGCAAAGACATCACAAGGTATCTCTTACTACAATGCAAGTTTTAAAAAGTATGAGCATTTAAGTTTTCTTTTCTTAACCTGGGACAGGCCTTTACAGCAAAAGGCTCTGCCCCTAAACCCTTTTGCATCATAGCCTTATTACTGATTCTGTCCATCTGGATGTTACTTACACATGAGTAGGTCTCATTGAGCTTTAAGCAAATCACATGAGAAGTAGTCACTTGCTTGATATTCAAACATGTGATGTTGCCCTAGGAAACAGAATGAAACACTGTTATCATTTCAAAAAGAAGGGTGTTGGAAATCTTTGAGTCATGTGACAGCATCACCATAAAGGTGTCCCAAATGTCTATACCATCCAACAAGTCCTTGATTTTGTAGCACCAGTTTCAGTTCAAACATCTCTGGATCTACCCCCCCCCCCCCCCCGTATGGTAAGGGAGACACTGTGGTGCTACAAACCATTTCTTAATGGGAAATTTCTATTTGCATTGGAATTAGTGAAAATTCCCTATTTTTGTTTCTTTTAACACTTGTTTACATTATTGTCAAAGGTTTCAATTCTCCACTATTGTCTGCTGGTTTTGCAGATTTGTTTGCACTGTGTAAACCTACTGGACATTTTATTTATTTATTTATTTGTTTGTTTCGACTTATATCCCACCTAGCCAGCAAGCCGGCTCTTTATACACAATTTATACATACAGTGTACACTTCTCATTTAATCTATATACTAATAGCCAAAGTTCCTTTTCCATGTGGATACTTAATTCCATCAATAGAGAGCTCACTCTCCCCAAACAGCTTTTTCTACAGACTCAGGAAACTCCCTGGGTCTGCAGAAAAATCCAAAAAGTTTTTTTAAAACTTGGGGAGAGTTAAATACCTTTTGAAATGGCCTCTGCAGAGATTTACTTCAGGCTCTGTGAGAGATTAGAACGTTCTAAGGGGGGAAGGTTCTAACTGCCTCTGTCAGTAAAAGGCAGGGGGAGGGGGGAGGGCCCTTTCCAGGCCAATTTTGACCTCTGAGGAATGGAGCCTTGGGGCCAGGCCTGACAAGGGTTACCAGTGCCAGGCTGGCAAATTCCTAGAAATTTTGTGGTGGAATCTAAGGAAGGTTGGATTTGGGGAACGGAGAAGCCTCAGCTGGAGATAATGCCACAGAGTTCACCCTCCAAAGCAGCCATTTTCTCCAGAGAGACAGATCTCTGCTGTCTAGCATTCAGCTGTAATTATGGAGGGACTCCAGGTCCCACTTGGAGGTTGGCAACTCTAGGCCTAGCAGCAATTTAAGGTTACCAGGTCCCCCCTGGCCACTGGCAGGGGATTGGGGGGGGGGGTAAGGTTGCCAGATCCAGGCTGGGAAACTCCTGGATATTTGGGGGTGGACTGGGGAGGACAGGCACCTCAGTGAGGTACAATGCCATAGAGTCCACCCTCCAAAGCATCCATTTTCCCCATGGGAAGGTTCCTCTGTAGTCTGGATATGAGCACTAATTCCAGGGGATCCCCAGGTCCTACTTGAAGGCTGGCATCCCTAGGTAGCATCCTCTGGGTAATGATATCACCTGATTTGCATGACTCAACTAGCCCCCCCCCCACTTACTCCTTTCATGCCAATTGGAACACCTCCATCGCTCCAATCACCAATTGCATTGTTATTAAAATGTACATTTTTGGTAGGAAAAAGTGAATAGTTGGCTATGTAATGATATACATGAGAGTGACAAATCTCATTCAAAGAAAAGGCAATGCCTATTTAGGAAGCATTGCTCTTCACCTGCTATAACTTCCTTTGGCCTCAGTGACATCGTCAAATAGTCTTATCTGATGGGCTATGTAATAACTCCTTTGTTCCAATTAAAACCAAACAACACTACAATAGCAGCCAATCAGGGCTGTGAAAATACTCATTCTGGAACACCATCATCATACCACACCACATATCCATCTGAATGCCAGGTACCAGGAAGGAGAGTCTGAATGTGTGTTGAGGGAGACAGGGAGAAGTGCAGTAGTGTTGTAAACATTTCTCCCCCCTTTCGGAGCTCCCAAAAGAATCAGTCTAATAATAGCATCACTTTGGCTTTGCCCTAATAATGTGAATGACCAGTACAGGGTCAGAACTTGCAAATATTTCCCAATGGAGCTTAACAAATGTACTTATTAATTAGTGAGACCATCTAATGAATGACATAAAATTTCAAACACTGAGGCTATTCTGTTCTCCCCTTCCTTTGTATTCTGATCAGTAGTCAAAATTCTTCTTACCATCATACTGCTGTCACCAGTTTGGGCTGTGGTAGATGAGTCAGAGAAGTTATTTGGTTGATCAGTAGAAGAAACATTTTGCAGAACTGTAGATGAAGTCAGAGATGAGGTGGTTGTCTCATTGCTGTGAGCAGATGTTGTATTGCCCTCTGTTGGGGGGGTTGTAACAAGTGTTACTTTCTCCGCTGAAGCAAGTTCTGAAGGGCTGGTGGTGACATTTGAAATGTCTGTAGATATTAGGCGGGGAGGGGAAGAGAACATATATGAATGTGTGAGATCTTCTGGAACCAGTCCATGGTATTACAGTGACTGGAATTCAGTAGCAGTTTGTCATTGTAAGTGTTGTCAGGATTATAGCATGGAAGATTGACCTCCCAATTACTCAAAGCTGCAATCCTG
Source organism: Lepidodactylus listeri (assembly GCA_029233225.1). Classification (NCBI taxonomy): domain Eukaryota; kingdom Metazoa; phylum Chordata; class Lepidosauria; order Squamata; family Gekkonidae; genus Lepidodactylus; species Lepidodactylus listeri. The sequence goes on along the minus strand of JARCFY010000002.1, from coordinate 63,507,487 downwards.
TATGAAATTCCATTTAGTCTATGGAATTTAAGCAGCATAACTCTACAAAGGATATCAGTACATGTGGTGGAAAGTGCTGTCAGGTTGCAGTCAACTTATGGCAACCCTGTAGGGTTTTCAAGGTAAGAGACATTCAGAGGCGGTTTGCCATTGCCTGTCTCTGTGTAACAACTCTGGATTTCCTTGGTGGTCTCCCACCCAAATACTAACCAGGGCCAACTCTGCTTAGCTTTAAAGATCTGACAAGATGGGAGTAGCCTGGGTTATCCATGTCAGGGCAACAATGCAGACTGTGACAGATTTCTCGAGCCCCAGGACTCTAAGAAAGGTAAGACTGCAGATCTGTCAGATTTGCAGTTCTGAAAAGCATCAGAGCTTTTGTTTGTCTGCAGCTTTCAGTTTAAGGGCCACTGGCTGATAATGTCCCCTTTTGTACTTCTCCATGGTAGGTATGAAACTTTTACCAAGTAACCCCTAAATGAAGAGGAAGATTAAGAATCAGGCCAATATCCATTTCCTTTTACCTCTTAATGTCTGATTGCTATTTGTAGAGGCAGTGGAAGCCTTTATTGGGAGAGAGCTGAATGCTGTTGTTGACACTTCAGGGGTGGAAATTCTTGAAGAAGAAATTGCTGAAGTTGACACAGTAGAAAGTGATGTAGTAAGAGTGGATGTTGGACCATCACCTGAAACTTGATCTTCTGGGGGAAAAAAAGAAAGAGATTTACCAGGGATCTACTCTCAGATATTGACTAAACCAGGAGTTCTAAAACTGTTTGAAGTGGGACCCACTTTTAAACTTGCTGTATTTTTCTCAGCCCACTTGCTGAGTAACTCCACACTACTTTCCCCTTCTCTACATAATGACACATTAGTTTTTTAAATTTTAAATCTTAGTTTTCATATTTGGTTGTTTTGGTTATTTGTTTTAAATCTTAGTTTTTATATTTAGTGTTTGGTGAGGGGGATAATGGTTTTATTTCTTCCACTGTGTACATTTGGGAATTGAAACTTAACCTACTAGGGAATTAATCCTTGGCCAGGTTTTTCTTCTTCTTTTGTAGATTAATAACCAGGGCTTTTTTTTCTGGAAAAAAATGGTGCTGGAACTCTCAAGAGGAAAATGAAGGAGAAACACACGGGATTCTTTGAAACAATATTGCTTTCATGCACTACAGACTTACCTATACTTTAAAGCAGTTTCCAAACTTTAGACATGTCACCAACTTTCTCAGTTCTTTTTCAGGTCTTGTTTTTGGTGCCTAATGCTGAATGATGACCTGGAAGCCACCATGTTTTAACATTCTTTGTTGGATCAAAGACTGTTAAGGGGGGGTGCAACAATTTTTATAAATAATAAAGATGTTTTGGTTCTGACTGACAAGGAGGAACTTTCTGGAGTGACAATTTTTATTTTTATTTATTTATTTATTTATTTTACATTTATGCTCTGCCCGTCCAGCAATGCCGGCTCCAGGCGGCTAACAAATAAGTAAGATCAGATCATACATAAGAAGATAAAAACCGGTTACTTAAAATATACAGTAAAACCCCCGAAAGTGGCAATACAGAGATGTCTCGCCGAGCCCAGCAACTCACATGCCCCAGACCAGGGGGTTACCACCAGTTGATTTCCCAGGCCAGAAAATTAAACCAGGGCCATTTTCCCCAGCGGCGGCTCCTAATTAAAGGCCTGGCGGAAGAGCTCCGCTTTACAGGCCCTGCGGAACTGCAATAGGTCCCGCAGGGCCCTGATGTCCTCCAGGAGCTTGTTCCACCAGCTGAGAAGGCCCTGGTCCTGGTGGTGGCCACCCTGGCCTCTCTAGGTCCAGGGAGGGTCAGGCAGTGTTGAGTGCCTGACCACAGTGCTCTCTGGGGTACATATGGGGAAAGGCGGTCTCTTAGGTAGGCTGGCCCCAGACCATATAGGGCTTTAAAGGTTAAAACCAGCACCTTGAACCGGATCCGGTATGCTATCAGGTACCGGAACGGTATCCGGTACCAAATCTGGTACCCTCAGCACAGGCACAGGCTGTATGTGGTCTCAGACTGAGAGGCCCATCAACAGCCTGGCTGCAGCATTCTGCACTAGCTACAGCCTCCGGAGTTGAGACAAGGGCAGCCCCATGTAGAGAGCATTACAGAAGTCTAATCTCGAGGTGACTGTTGCATGGATCACCGTCACCAGGTCATTGCATTTGAGGAAGGGAACCAACTGCCTTATCAGCCGTAGATGGTAAAAGGCTGCCTTGGCACTGGCTGCTACCTGGGCCTCCATGGTTAAGGAAGCATCCAGGTGCACTCCCAAGCTCTGGACCTACGGCGCTGGCACCAATGGCACCCCCCAAAGACCGGCAATGGGATCCCTACCCCTGGCCCACTCCGACTCAGGCACAGGACCTCTGTTTTTGTTGGATTCAGTTTCAATTGGCTCAGCCTGAGCCAGCTCGCCACGTCCTGTAGCACTCACTCCAGGTCACCTGGGGTGGCTTCAGATTGGCCACCTGACAACAGATACAGCTGGGTCTCATCAGTGTACTGGTGACACCCCAGTCTGTGCCTCCGGGCAATCTGGGCAAGGGGGTGCACATAGATATTAAAAAGCATTGGGGATAGCACCACCCTTGCGGCACTCCACACACTAGCAAGTGCCTCTGGGATGTCTGCTCCCCCAGTGTCATCTTCTGTCCCTGACCCTGGAGGAATGAGGCAAGCCATTGCAAGGCAAGCCCCTGAAGCCCTGTGGAGGTGAGGCGGTGGATCAGTAGCTGGTGGTTGACCGTATCAAACACAGCTGACAGATCTAACAACACCAGCACCACCGTACCACCCTGATCCAAATGTCATCGGAGGTTGTCCGTGACCAGTGCCGTCTCCATCCTGTGACTTGGCTGGAAGCCAGACTGAAACGGGTCCAGCGCAGAAGTGTCATCCAGTAAGCTCTGCAACTGTATCACTGCCACCCTTTCCAAAATTTTGCCCAAATAGGGCAAGTTGGACACCGGCTGATAGTTGTCCTATTCAGCCAGGTCCAAAGTTGGTTTTTTCAGGAGAGGGCGGACCATTGCTTCCTTGAGTGCCTCCGGGAACAGTCCCTCAGCGAAGGACTTGTTGATAATATCCCTAAGGGCACCTCGTAGCCCCTTGTGGCCAGCTTTTATAAGCCACGACAGGCACGGGTCAAGGCTGCATGAGGTTGGACTTCCTCTAGACTGAGTGGACCGAAATAATCCAGAATGGAACTAGAAGACGTGCAAGGAGCCTTGAGTTCACTAACTGTTTCAACCATGGCCGGAAGATTGTGGCGGAGCAGCAAGATTTTATCTGCAAAATAGCTCGCAAAAGCCTCGCAGCTAATGTCCAATTCCCTATTGTTTGGTCTGCCCTGTGGCAGCTCAGTTAAAGACCGAATAGTTCTAAATAATTGTGCCGGACGTCAGCTAGCAGATGCAATCGTGGCCGCGTAGGATTTAATCAACTTCATCTGGGAGAATCCCCTTTCACACTCACTGGAGGAAACAGCTATCATATTGGTGAGAGCAACAAATCCCCTGCATTGTTTGGCTGCTTCCCTGCAGCCGCTACTGGGCATCCCCTCATTTAAATCTTATTTTAAATTTTATTTTAATATATTTGTGATGTCACAAATGACATCATGTTCCCCTGGAGCCCCTCATGAACTTTTAAACATTTTTTGAGAATTTTGTTTCCACAAAGAGTTTTTGGAACTCCATTCCACTGTGTTCCCCCAGAAAAAAAGCCCTGCTAATAACAGTGTGGAGGAAGACATTTCAGTGAGTGAAATTGCACTTGGAGGAAATAAGCTTCTTTTCCTCCTCTTTCATGGCCCCAATCTGAATTAGGATGCTCCATATCTTCTAATTTAAAACGGATGAGAGGATCCTGTTATGAATTGACTTTATTTTGACCCCAATAAAACAGTGTATGTAAGTTCTTGGAGCACTGGCAGGAAGAAATGTTAAGGTTTCCCCTTCTGTGCTCCTTCTCATATATCACAATGGCTGCCTTTCTGTTCCTTTAAAAATTTCCTTTATGTGAAAATATTAGAAGAGAAGAAGAGAAGAGATTGGATTTATATCCCACCCTTCACTCACTTGGCGTCTCAGAACGGCTTACAAACTCCTTTCCCTTCCCCTCCCCACAACAGACACCCTGTGAGGTAGGTGGGGCTGAGAGAGCTCTGAGACAACTGTCCTTGAGAGAACAGCTGGTACAGAGCTATGGCTTGCCCAAGGTCATCCAGCAGGTGCAAGTGGAGGAGTGGGGAATCTCCCAGATTAGAGTCCACGCACTTAACCACTACACCAAACTGGCTCTCTAGAATATCCTACTAGGTGCTCTAGTTAGAACACATTGATCCACATACATTTCCTGGTTTCTCTGTGGTGTAGCAGTCAGACTGATGGAGTAGGATCTGGGACACCCAGGTTCGAATCCCCACTCTGCCATAGAAGCTCACTGGGAGCCAAGGGCGTCAAATTTTAAAAATCCCGGGGGTGGGGGCTCTTCTGTGCATGCACGCAAAGCGCGCCCGCCCACCGGGACCATGTCCCTGCTGCCACCGCCTCCCCCCCCCAGCCTGACCACTCCTGCTTCTGTCCCTTCCTCTGTTCGTCCAGGGCATTTGCTTAGCTGGCCCCTGGACGGACAGAAGGAGGGACGGAGTGGCCAGGCCGGGGGGGGGGGGGAGAGAGAGACGGCAGCAGCAGCCCTAGGAAGGGCCCGGGGAGGCGTGGCGGAGGGCACTCCGTTTTCCCGGGGGGGGCTCAGTCCCCCCCAGGAAATTTTGGGGGTGGCTCGAGCCCCCCCGGAATTGACGCCTATGGTGGGAGCCACTGATCCAGTTACTCTTTCTCAGCCTAACCTGAGGTTAAGAGAGAGGAGATATCAGCTATTTTGTGTCCCCGCTGGGACACAAAACCAGGATATAAATTTATTTATTTATTATTTCAATTTCTAGGCCGCTCGCCCCGCATAGCAGGCTCAGAGCGGCTTACAAAGTTAGGTGAACATTGTTCACAATAAAACAATAAAAACAGTTAAAACAGTTAAAACATTACAACATTATGTAACAAAACCTAACATGTAAAGTGCTCAGTGCTGTCTGATGGCGTGTCAGATGGTATTATTCATAGCCGACTATTGGTAGCATCAAGGTCCTCAGCGAATTGAGATGGTGTTAGATAGCGTATTTGGTGGTCACTAAATAACAGGGGGGCATGACAGAGGCGGCGGCCCCTATCCAAACGCCTGGCGGAAGAGCTCCGTCTTGCAGGCCCTGCGGAACTGCATCTAAATATCTAAATAAATGAAATAAAATAGATTTCACTAACCCCCCCTTTTAAGTTTGAAAATGGTAATTATAATAATTTGCTGAACTTTTATTTTTTGCAGTTCAAGAGGCTACACACAGAAATCAATTATTTCCCTGTGTTCGGATAAGTTGTTTATTTATACCCCCAAGCCTTATTAAAAGAACATTCTGTTGTGCAAATGGATATGGTCTGTCTGCCAAGAAGCCTGGATTATCTTAAAATTGATCTAGAACAAATATTCAGAGCCAAGTGCCTGAAACAGCAGTCTTGATGTCCTGAATGATACTACCCAAGATGTGTGTAGTACACATGCCTGCAGATTTACTATACTAATATAAAATCTGTCATCAGGATCATCCTGAAAAAATTGTGCTTTCATGTTTGTTAATGTATGTTTGCAGCCCTCATCAGCTTTACTGCTGTGTACTAACAACTCCTCCCCTTTCCTCACAGCTACAACGTCCCTTCTAAAAAGCAGAGGATCAAATAAACAGATAACACAAAGGCTAATGGCTGGCATGCAAAGGTAGTTGAAACCCTTATTTCCCACAGAAGAAGAGAGACTTAATGCATTCCAATGCTACCATGATATTTATTTATTTATAAGTTCAATTTATATACTGCCCCTCCCTGATTTGACGGGGCTCAGGGTGGTTGACAACAATAAAAAACACACTATAGAATAAAAACAAAACAGTCAGATTAAAATTAAGAACATTAAAAACATTTTTTAAAATTAGAAAAAATTAGATGGTGCCAAAATGAATACTGTATGCATTATTGTCCTGCAAGCAGGAAAAGGCAAAGTGTGTGTGTGGGGGGAGAGCCAGATAAGATGGTACCCACTGCTGTCCTCAACCAAAAGCTTGGCGAGACATCTCTGCTTTATATGCCCTACAGAACTGCATAAAGTCCCACAGGGCATGGATGTTATTTGGCAGACAGTTTTACCAGGTACGAGGCAGGGCTGAAAAAGCCCTGGCTCTGTTTGAGGACAGTCAGATGTCTTTAGGGCTAGGGTTCATCTGTAGATTATTTCCAGCAGAGTGAGAGCTTTTTGGGGGACATAACATAGGAGGTGGTTCAGAAGATACATAGGTCCGAGACCACTGAAGGCCTTAAAGGTCAGTACCAAAACCTTTATTTATTTATTTACATTTATAGCCTGCCCTTTCCTGAAGCAGGCTCAGGGCAGGTATCATTACATTTATACAAAATATATTAGTCAATACAGTAAAAAAATAAAATTTAAAACATCATCATAACAATTAAAATGGTGGTTACAGCTGATAGCAAGTAAATTTTCTGGTTGCGGGAGGTTCCTGGCCATAGCCAGTAGTTGTTAATCTATATATCTAATAGCGAAGGTGCCCCCTGCATGCAGATACCTAAATCCGCACTGGGGGGGGCACCTAGGGGGCAGAGAGATTTTTATGTACACTTGGGGGACTCCCCAGGTGTGCAGAAAAATCTTAAAACTTAAAAAAACTTTGGGGTTTTTTTAAGTATTGAGCGGGAGACGATGAATCAAACAAACAGGTTTTTATTCAAACCATTGCTTCAGCTCAAAGACAGCTCTATGAGAGCGGCACCTTAATGTATACTGTTTCCAACTCATAACTTCAAACAATGTAACTATGTACAAACAATCCTATTGGACCTAAGCGAGGCTCAGCAATTGGTTACCTAGAGTGGCTTAAGGACCAATGAGAGTCTTTATTTATTAGCCAATCAGAAAGGGCCTTTTGCATCCCAAAGTCTCTGCAAGCTGTGGCTGTAAAACAATAAGAATACAACAGGGGGGATATTTAAATCCTCCCAAAAGTAAAAGAGCATTCCCTGTGCATGCGCAGAGAATGCCCTGGGAACTCTGCAGCAGCCTGGCAGCTGAGAGGCGCTGAGGCCTCGTCGCTGGTGCTGTTGGTGGTGGGGAAATTGGCAGCCTGGTGGCTGAGAACTGCTCAGGCCTCGCCACCGGTGCTGGGGTGTGTGGGGGGGAATAGCCAGCCCGGCGGCTGAGAGCTGCTCAGGACTCACTGCTGATGCTAGGGGTGGGGGGATTCGGCAGCCCAGTGGCCGAGAGCTGCTCAGGCCTCACCGGTGCCAATGGGGGCGGAGAAGGCTCACTTGTGGGTGCGTCCTCCTTGACGTGGAGCTCCTTCTCTCCCTCTCCCCACGAGTATCGTGGTTCCTTCTGCTTGTCTATACTATTTGTGAAGCATTCACACACCATTTTAGGACAGAGACTACAAAAATATCACAGGCTACATGTTCGGGGCAGATAGACTTGCCCAAAAGATTAGCTGTCCTTGTTCACAAGGATTCCCTTTGGTGGAAATAATATTGTAGTTAATAGAAGGATTTGCTCCAAGGACATTCTTTAAGAAGCAATCATACAGACAGGAAGTTTCTAAAAACATTCTGAATTGATTGTTCATTTCAATGTGAATGTGCTCTAAATTAGTATAGCTATGGCCATCAATTAACATTATGATAAGGTTCAGGCACTGGAGACCTTTAGCCCAAAATCCAGTAGTAGTGGTAACTTTTTGTTCTCCAGCTACCAACCAAGGGATATGGAAAGAGCAATGGGCCCTTCTATGGGGACTGAAAAAGCATATGGAATTATATTTTTCTGCAATGGAGAGAAAAACAGGTCAAGAGACCTACAGCTTATACTGATGCCAGGCTGAGACTTGGCACCCAAAAGTGGACTGTGTTTAGGACTAGATTTAAAATAGCATCACAAAAATTCTGTTTTGTCTTAAGTACAGGCTATAAGGAAGCCTCAACCGATGGGACATGCTGAGCAAAGAAGCCATTTAAAGTAACTCTTGCCCATAGAACACATAGATTTGTATGAAACTTTGCTTTGATTACAAGGAAGGTCTACAATTTACTAGTTAAAGCAGAGTTCACAGATTCTATTCCTGGCTTTGCAAAGAGAGGAAGATGACTGTTCCATATAGATGGCAAGCTTCCTCCAAATAGCAGAAACACGTAAGAGTCATGTGGGTATCAGTCATTCTCTTTGCTTAATCCTTCCATTAAGTCTAGGTCAGCTATGAACAAGGACATTTTTGATCAAGCTTTACATAAGTTTTCAATTTTGGTTTCACTTCTGACAGTTCAATACAATGTATGTGGGTTTAGAAATCAGAGGGTGGGTGATACTTGTGGAAACTTCTGTACCAATATATGTCTTGCATAGCTAGTGGATAATAATGGCTAGCCTTCCTACATCATAGTAAACACATTTTTCTAAATAGGCCATTGCTTATCCAAGCTGCATGTTTAGAGATGTCCATAATAATATCCTTCTATAGAAAACTAAATATAGGCATAAATTACCCCTTTTATAAAATCCCCCAATGCAAATATTAACTGAAATAGCAGAAGTGTGTTCACACATCCCACCTATTACAGAGAGCCAGAAAGTGACAAAAGTCCTCACCCAAATTCATATAGCTGTATGTCAGAAGGAAGAACTTTTCTCCTGAAGTTTGCCTGTAGGCTGCATTTTAACAAACTTGATAGAAGTGGAACTTACTCTGTGGGTTGCAGAGAACCACATTCATAATTACCATTGACCAAAAAAAAATAAATCCACATTTTACTTCCATCCCTAGCATGAGGCATATGCTTCAGGGAGGCTTATGGCTTTTCTATTCCTTTGGTGGCAGCTGGTTCAATGTGGGAACCAACTGCCAACTACAGTTCCTGTTATTTAGCGGATTTGCCCACATTCCTGAAACACAGGATGGATGCCACCTCCAGGAATGATGCTCAGAAAAGCCACATGTGTTTTCCAAGCCACTGAGTATTACTGCTTTATAGGTCTGAAAAGTACTGGAGTCTGGAGGCCGGTGGAGTGAGTTTCAGCAGAATCAAGTTTATTGTAGGTAAGGAACAAGCATGCCTGAGGTGGCCCGGGAGTCAGCTTATATGCACAGAAAAGCCTTGCCCCTGTCCACACCCACACTGTGAGATAGGTTAATCTTCCCACCAGAGATTACATTGGTTCATTTGAATATGCTAGGAGTGCCCAGCAGTACCAGTGCAATCACAGAGTGTCCAGTAGAACCCAGTGCCAATGTGACAATACCAGAACTGATGCCAAGCACAGAATCACAATCCAAAAAGGGGAGCTGGAAGTCCAGGAGAACCATACTAATGTGCAACAGAACCCAGTGCCAATACCAGCTCAATCACAATACAAGCAAAGGGGCATTTTTGCAAGCCCAGCAGAACCAGTTCAATGTACAGAATGCCCAGCAGCACCAGTGCAATCACAGAATGCACAGCATAATCCAGTGTCACTGGCATTGCAAGCTTAAAAGGACAGATCTCAAAGCTCAGAGTCACAAATCCGAGCAAGGGGGGGGGGGTGGGATTTTGCAAACTCTGTGCAAAAAAACAAAAAGAAAAAAAAAGAGAAGTGAACACAAAGGATCAGAGACAAAGGAGGGGGAACCCTCTTGAAACTGACATAACTATTTTGAAACTGATGAAAGTCTTTCCCAAGGCTGGAGAATTATGCCCCTCCCATTGCTTTGAAGTTTGGAAAACATTTTGTTTGAGTAGAGACAGTCTGTCTGGAAATGTAACCATTCACGAACCAGCACAAACCTCCACAAACTGCTTAAAAAATTGTGGAAAGTTGGTACTGGTTGACTTGCCATGAACTTCAGTTCATGAACCACAAGCCAGCCAAAATTCATCCCAAACTTTAGTCTGTGAGCCAGTTCATGCCCATCCCCACTGCAAAGCCTCCCCTCCCACAATATGCTAGGAGCTACAGAAAATGCAAAAGGGACGGGGTGCCTGCTGAGCAGGTTTACAGTCTATATCAGGCAGAAAGCACAGAGAACTGACCTAGGTGGCAAAATGGCAGAAAGGGGGAAGATAGGTTTTCAGGTTAGGGATGCCAGCCTCCAGGAGGTACCTGGGGATCCCCTGGAATTACAGCTCATCTCCAGACTACAGAGATCAGTTCCCCTGGAGATAGTAGATGCTTTGAAGGGTGGACTTTATGGCATTGTACCCCACTGAGATCCCTGTCCTCTGCAGGCTCCACTCCCAAATATCCAGAAGTTTCCCAACCTGGATCTGGCAACTTTAACCCCCCCCCCCCACTGCCGCCAGTGGTCAGGAAGGACCTGGCAATCATATAGGCTGTCATTTTGGCCCCCCTGTCATTTATTGGCATAGTCGCCAAAAGCTGATACAGATTGTTTTCTATGTTTTATTCTTTGGTCCATCTTTGCTTCAAGTGGGAAGCAGGATCTCCCCCGCTTCCACACACAGCATCATGGTACTTTCATGAACCTTTCAGCTTTTCACCAGCTTTCCTGTGAATTTTCCTAAACCTGTTTTACTACAGTCTTCCAGGAATTATTTCAGCAAAGCTGGAGTGGCCACCCTATAGACAGAAAATCCAGATCTTTTCTGGTCCCACCCACTTTGGCACAATTTTCCCCTGCCACTGTCCCCTCCAGTGCCACCCCCTATACACACCACTGGGAAACTCATTTTTTTTTTAAAAAAAATGGCAATTGACCAATCACTATAGCCATTAATCAATTACTGATTAACTGTCTCCCCCACCAAAAAAAGCTCCCTGGTAGCAAGGGTGGGGGGCAATGGCTGGCATAGGGATTTGGGGCAGGGAAAATGTGCGGCAACCTTCCACATGGAAGCCTTGTTGCTATTCTGCTGAATTGATGGCTGCAGTTGCAGTGAGGAAGTTTCTGAGAATCATCTCTTTGTGGATAACTTTAGGTTTATTCAGTTCACAACAATAAAGACGATGTCCAGAAGGCTTTTAGTGGAACAAACATGGCATCTTAAAAAGTATCTTAAAAACTTAATAACCATCCCCTCCCATGCTATCCAATCCACCAGTTAAGATCTGCCTCTCAATCTCCATTCTCTGTGACCCCACCTTCAGAGGTGAGTTGGGTGGTGACTAGAGACGGGGCATTTTTGTAGAAGCACCTCACTTTTGGAATGCTCTCCTCCTTGAGGTTCACCTGGCACCCACTTCATGTTTTTTAAAGCACCAGGCTAAATCTTTTCACCCAGGCTTTAATTTAGAGGTTTTATCTTATGAGCTTTTTAATGGTCGGCTCCATTTTACGGACAGTCTTAATTTTTTTAATAACAAAATTTATTAGGTTTTATAAACTGTACAACTGGAAAAAAGACGTTCGGCTGGCCTGTACCAGGGCCAGGGCTTTCTCGGTGGCGGCTCCACACTGGTGGAATGAGCTCCCGGATGACATCAGGGCCCTGCGGGACTTATTGCAGTTCCACAGGGCCTGTAAGACGGAGCTCTTCCGCCAGGCTTTTCCTTAGGAGCCGCCACTGGGGTGATGTAGGATATTATTGCCCAATCTGCTGAACTTTTTGCCATTGCCTTTCACCATGAGAACCGTGTTGCTGCCAGTATTGATTGTTGCTTATATTGTTTTATTGTTCATGTTGTTTATTTAAGGTTGTAAACCATTTTATGGTATTTTATGGTTGGTAGCCGCCTTGAGCCAGCTTGCTGGATAAGTGGGATAAAAATGTAATAAATAAAATAAATAAATAAATAAATAACCCCTCAAGTTATTAACCAAGGTACAACTGAACAACCAACAAATATTGATATAGCCCAATCAAATGAACTGGTTCAGTAGAGCTAACATTTACATTCAACATACATATATGAACTACTGTTACCAAGTAAAAAATATTATACATGATCAACTCTCATTTTTCGGATGACAGGTTTAACTGTAAATAAAAGTTTTAGCTTTAAAATAAGAAAATACTTTCCCGTCAAACTTAGTTGCATCAATCATTTCTACAAATGGGAACCACTTATCTAAAGGATCAAAAAGTTCTCTTTCTCGAGAGACCGGGTCAAAATAAACTATACATTTCTCTTCCATAAAATACTCCCACACTTTGTTCCACTTTGTGGCTGGTTATTCTTGTGATGTGTAACAGAACCTTTCTCCAAAAACTTAAAATAACTTTACAACTCCACCAATTGTGAAAGTACGTGGCTCATAAGCCACAACGTTTCCAGCATAATGGCAATTGCTTTGAGTTAAAGTAAGATAGCATATGAGGGGTGACATACCATCTAACCAAGACTTTTAATTGGACTTCTTGTACAGTAAGTGAGCTACTTAATTTGGTATATAAATGCCAAATGTCTTGCCATTGTTCTTCAGGGAGTGTCAGGTCCAAATCATTATGCCAAGCTTTTTGGTAGTGATTTATAGAGATGGAGTTAATGTCAAGAAGGATTTGGTATATGGAGGCTATGAGGCTCCTTTTGGTAACTTTATTATACAGTAATTGCTCAAAAGATAACAAAGGTTTCTTAAGATTTTGCTGAATTGAAGGAAGCATCATAAGATTTTGTAGCTGCAAATATTGATACCACGGTAATTTAGTTTTGAATTTTTTTCCAGTTCCAGCTTTGTGGCCATACGCCCTGCCAAAGTTAGATTAATCAATTTCCGGATTGCCCGCAGCCTTCCACACTAGAAAGGAAGAAGGATCTTCAGCAGGTAAGAACCATTTTTGGGCTGTAAACTGGGTTAATAATGACTTAATATGTGTTAATTTGTTTTTATAGTGATACCATATCTGTAGCATTGTTGCAAGATAAGGATTAGTCAAAGAGTCCACAGTTTTTTTGGAACCTTCTGTCCAAATAGTTTCAATAAAAGTCTGTCCCATTAAAGAGCTCTCTTCTATGTGACAGCAGTCTGGTAAGTTAACTTCATGATGCTGTCGGATTAAAAATGAAAGGAGAGCAGCATGAGAATAAAGTTGCAAGTCTGGAATAGATAAACCCCCTAACTTCAGGGGCCAACGAACTGTGTGGAAATTAATTCTATGGTCCTTATTTTGCCATAAAAATGAGATCAATAAATTTTGCTATTTTTTCAATAGTTTAGTAGGAATAGTTATCGGTATAGTTCTAAAACAATACAAAAACTTAGGAAAAATAAATGATTTTAAAATTGCAACTCTATCCAACAAAGTTAAATATTTGTATTCCCATGACTCGAACAGAGTACGTACCTCCTTCTCAATTTGCTTGTGATTGAAGTTGATCAATTGTGATAAATCGAGGGGAATATTAACACCCAAGGAATTCCAAAACTTTTGCGTCCAGTTGTAAGGGTGATGTAATTGCACATAATCTGTTGTTGATTGTGATAGTCATAGTGGGTAAAGTGGTCTTTGAAAAATTAGCTTTTAGGCCAGAAATATTGCCAAAATTTTCCAGAATGGTTTGTATAATAGGAAGGGATTGTAAAGGCTTACTTTGTATTCAGTGTCCTTTACTTGGATGCCCTTGCAGGACTGATGCGCTCTTAATGTGCATGCTAAGGGTTCCATTGCCATGGCGAACAATATTGGGGAGAGTGGACACCCTTGACGAGTACCCCGTTGTAATTCAGTTTCTTTGGACACATCGCCATTAATCAGAAGGGAAGACACTGGAGCAGAATAAATTGTTTTAATCGCTGTCTGAAAAGCAAGTCCAAGGCCCATGAAGTGCAATAATTTGGTTAAATACAAGGTCTCAACTGTATCAAAGGCTTTCTCTATATCAGTAGAAAACAGGAGAGAGTCTTGCAACTTGGTTCGTCGACTGTGATGGATAAGATTAAGAGTTATGTGAATGTTGTTGGAAATATCCCTGGAGGGTATAAAGCCGGTCTGATTGGCATGGATATAATGACCAATAATATTTTGTAATCTTTTAGCCAAAACAGCCGTGAAAATCTTGTAGTCACTATTCAATAAGGATATTGGCCTGGATGACCTTGGATCCGTCATATCTCTATCTTTCTTTGGAATCAAAATAATATTAGCCTGTCTCCAAGTCAGAAGCATAGTTCCCTGAGTTAATACATTATTGCATATTTTAGTCAAAGGTTCTAAAAGAATGTCTGCATAGCGTTTGTAATATTCAGAAATGAATTCATCAGGTCCCAGAGATTTATTCTATTTTAGGGCCATGATTATTTCTTTTAATTCCGTAAATTTTATAGGGGCATCTAAATAATCTCTGTGCATTTGAGAAACCTTTGGGAGGTTAGATGCTGATTGTAGATACTCGCCGATCTGAATTTCAGATGGATGCTTGGTAGAGTATAGGTAAGCATAAAAGATTTCTAAAATCTTAATAATTTTTTTGCCAGAAGACTGTAGCTTGCCTCAGTTGTCTCGAAGAGAAACAATATAAGAATATAAGAAGCAACCTTGCTGTTGTCTCTTTATCCTCCAAGCCGATGATCTCATTGCTTTAGGACCTTTAATCGAAGTATGGTGTCTAAAACAAAAATAATCTTTATTAAGTTGTATAACGTCCATTGCCTCCAGTTGTTTTCGAAGATGCAGTAGCTGCGTGTAGACTTTAGTGCTTCATGTCTTCTTATGTTGTTGTTCTAAAAGCTTGATGTTCAAAAGTAATTCCTCTTTTTTCTTTTTGTGTTTTTTGTTGTAGGCTGCTAATAAAGAGATGCATTTGCCTCTTATAGCCGCCTTGGATGCATCCCACACTGTTGATGCCGGTACACCACACCGCCAATTGTTGAGAAAGTGTTCTTGTAGTTCTTCCTTAAGTGAATTGGATAATGTTGGGTCTGTTAATAAAAGTTTGTCAGATTTCCATTGAAAAGTATTTGGTTTGTTGATAGTATCTTGTAAAATACACTCAACCGGAGCATGATCTGGCCATTTCTGTACACCAATTTCTATGGACTTGATCCTTGAAATAAGTTGCTGCAAAGCCAAAATATAATCTAGTCGAGTATAAATTTGGTGAACATTAGAAAAATATGTGTAGTCCCTTTCATTACCATGCTTCAGCCTCCAAATGTCATGCAGGTCATGAGAAAAAAGCAGGTCTTTCATTGCATTATTGCTCTTGGTATTGAGCTGCTTGTTTTTAGATTTGGGACCTGGTTAAGACTGATCAAGGAAGTCATCAATTAAATAATTAAAATCGCCACCCAAAATGATAGGCCTCTTTCGAAAAATTTGGAGCTTTTTGTGTTGTGCGCATAAATTCCATTTGGCCATTGTTGGGCGCATAGAGAGTGGCTAGTGTTAATGGGTTGGAATTCAAAGTGCCATTCAGGAATAGGTATTTACCCACAGCATCTATCTCAAGGTTATCTAACTGAAATTTAACATCATGAAATAAAAGAATGGCCACCCCACGCAATTTAGAAGAGCCATGTGCCACAAATTGTTGAGAAAACCAGTTTGATGCAAAAATCCTGGGATATTTCTTAATGTGGGTTTCTTGTAAAAAGGCCACATTGATCTTTTGTCTCTTTAAATCTGCTGCTATACGTTTGCATTTGACATTACTATTCATCCCTCTACAGTTGAGGGTAATTATTTTGAGTTTAGCTCCTTCCATTTATATCATGAACTTCAGTGAGCAAAAAACTACGACATCAATCACAATTAATAACCTAACATAGTACTTCAACAAAATACTTTTGTTATATAAATTTAGCCTAAAAGGTTCAAAAACAACTTTAGTTACTATAAGAACCCAGTTTATTATTACCTTACTAAGCATGAACCAGTAAATGTATTTTAAAGTAATCAGAACATTAAACTCGGAACAGTCATACCACACTTTCTTTAGTTGCAGAACATAACCTAAAAACTTCCCCCCCTCCCCAAACCCACCATCCCCCTTCCCCAAACCTTAATTTCAGAACACAACCTATAAACAAAAAAGAACAGTTGCTTGTGAAAAAACAATCCCCCCTTACCCTCCCCCCTGTCCCTTGTAGTGCAGAAAAAATCTGCACGGAGCCATAAGGGCTCCTCATTCAGGACTGAAAACAAACATAGAATCCATACCAAAAACAGTTGCTCATCCATAGGGGTATTCCAAAGAAGACCTCCCCTTCCCCCTTTCTTCCCATTCAATGCTAAACATACATTACCATTTAGCACAAAGAAAAACGTTGGTACCAGTTAAAATGGCTATAAAAAAGATAAAGCCAAATAAAAAGGATCAAGTGTTCAGTTCAGAGCACACAGGAATCTTGCTCCATCTCTGTGAGGTTCCCGGAGCTTGTCTCTTACACTTTCTGATGAGAGATGCATCAGCTTCCATCGGAGTCTCCAACCCAATAGCTGTAAGTATCTCTGCTCCTGAAGCCAAATCGTCTGCTTGATAGTTGACGTTTTGGTGTCGAACTTGAAGGTAGCCGGTGTGAGACCAACGATAACGAATACCTGTTGCATTAAGTTGCTGTGTAATGGGCTTCAGAATCCGTCTCAGTTGAAGTGCATCAGGGGGAACATCAGGAAAAACAGAGATCTCCATGTCGTTAAGCTTTAGAGTGTCGGTTCGTCTTGCTTCTTGCAAAATAGTGTTTTTAGTACGCATATCGTAGAATTCTGCCACAATATCTCTGGGTCCCCAGCGCTGGGCAGCCAAAGGGGAACCCAGTCTATAAGCCCTTATGAGAATTGGGGTGACTCCATCTTCCAATTTTAAGGCAGTGGCGAGCCAAGAGGATAGGAACGATGTCAGTTCAGTACTGCCTTCTGTTTGTTCAGCAATGTCCTGAAATTTTAAATAGCGCTCCCTTGATTTAAACTCTAAGGTGAAAATATGTTCTTTAGCCCACGTTTCATGTTGCTGGAGCTTCCTTATGTCCCCCTGGTTAGTGATGGTTGCTTCCAGCGCCATTTCTGCAGATTGAGATATTTTCTTCATTGAAACATGCAAAGACTCCAATTTTTTTTCCCCAGGAGATTGATCATTTGGGTAAAGACTTCAAGCATCTCAGCCTTGACTTGCCGGAACATTTCAGTAAGATCGATTTTGTCTTGTACCATCAGTGTAGAACGTTGCATTTGCGAGGAGCCGGTTGCAGTGGCCATTTTGTTTTCCCCGCAGCGACGTTCGGTGTCAGGCCTCCCATCTGTCTCGGGCACAAAAAAGGCTCTAAGAGAGGTTTTCTCAGGCTCACCAGATTTCATTCGATTGCCTCCAGTCTTGCCCATAACTTCTGAGTCAAATCATGATTTTGTGCTGGCTAATATTGGATGGGTTCAGGGATTAGGTTCGGAGCTCCTTCAGACAGAGTCAGCCATCTTAGCCACCGACGCCCTGCCCCCCTACAGACAGTCTTTATACAGTGTTTTTAAATTGTAAGCTGTCTTGAGCAGGTAATAATAATAATAATAATCGTATGGCAGTGTGTGTTGTATCTGAGGACTCTCTGGCAGCCAAAGTTCCAACTCTTCTTAGGTGAGCTAGGCTTGTTGGTGGACTGAGAGAGCTCTGAGAGCGGTGACTGACTCAAGGTCACCCAGCAACTGGCTTCATGTGGAGCAGTGGAGAATTGAACCCAGTTCTCCAGATTAGAGTCCTACTGCTTCTGTGTAGAGTCCCACTACACCAAACTGGCTCCCTGCCTTGAGCAGGACTCTGAAGAGATGGCATAGAAACATTCTAAACAAACAGACATTTCCCTTTTTCATATATTGGCTCAGAGGTGACATCTAGATGTTATTTTTTTGAATTTTTGCATCTTACTGCCTTCTTTTAGAGGTTGCATTACACTAACTACACGAAACTATTTGTAAAACACTTTACCAGCAACACATATCTAGGCATATTTCTTCCACTTGATATCCCTGAGGAGGATTAATACATACAATGATAAGAAGGGCTATATTAGGACGGCTGTGCACACAGTAGCCATAATCCCATGTGAGGAAAGAGAGTTGATCATTATTAGTTGGTGGCAGCCAAAGCTGCTGGGGGGCGGGGGAGATAAGGCCAAATCAAATGAAGATGAGAATTTAATTTGAATTAAGGGCATATGTAGACATATTTCAGAGTAAGTGATTTACTCCATTTTGTTTAGATCCACAATAGGGTTAAATGAGACACAGTAAATGTCTCAATACAACCAAATCAAATCCAGACACTCAGTGTTGGCAACATAATTTGCCTGCCCAATTGTCTCTGTAGCATGGGTGTGTTACTCATTATTTTGCTCAACATAACGTAATGAAGAGTCAACAGATCTCCAGTGCTAAAAGTACATCTCACAGTACTCAAAAATTTGCACAATAGTTTCTTCCCACACTCAGCCAGTATACAACTGCTATGTCTGCATGATTTCATTTCACTAGTTTACTGGTCCTCTCAGTGGTGGGTGGGGGCACCCTTGCTCTCCGGGCCTGAACACTAGTGGCAGATCCTTCCAAAACACAGCATCTCTGTAGGACCTTGCATCCCAGCAGGTGGGGTTCTGTACATATACCAAAATAACTGTTTTGATTTCTAGAAATGTTCAGCATGCAATATAGTAAAGAAGTGAAAAGTGGAATACTCCAACTGAGGGTTCCAATCCTGGGTTGAAAACCCACTGCACTCCATCAGATGTTATTACTTATGAATGTGAGTTTCAGTTTTATGCTCAGTTTCTATATAAATGGTTTGTTTTTAAAAAATGAATTGCTTTGGTTTGTTTCCCCAAAGCCATTTGTGCACTTCAAAACCAGGAGGCATGCTTCCATGGTGAGGGATAATAAATTCAAGAAATGTGTGTATATTTAAGATCTTTGTGTACATTTACATGTTTACAGTTCTGAAGCTTGACCTCCCTAACTACTACTATCAGCCTGACAAAAACGTTTGAACTTTCCCAGGTATTTTAAAGTTGCTAGAGCCTCTTGGGAAAGATTTACCTCCCTGCACCCACTATAAAAGAAGGTTGTGATTATTTCTTCATCGTAAAAAAGACTGAGTAGGCAGAGCTACCGAAAGATTAGTCTCTTTCACAGGGGAATTTTAACAAGTTTGTTAAGCAGTGCTGTAGTCCAGGCTGTGCTGAAATGAGCAAGACTTGCCAAAGAAGACTTGACCCTTCTCTACTACTCTCTAATTTTGAAACTTATACTGAAAAGTATCAAAGCCTCCTGCAGGCTACCAGCATGAGGGACCCTGAAAGGTGAGCACTGAAGTATCACTGTTTGCATATATACCACAAGGGACTGGGGAGGGGTCCCCAAATCATCACAGCTATTCTTCTGCACAGCTTGTTTTCTTTATTGGTATAAATTTATTAGCACTCAGGGCTTGCAGATGGAAGCCAAGTACATGCAATAAGCTTGAGCAACAGCAAGCATCTGGGGCAGCTAGTTGTCAGAGAGGGAAGAAGAAAGGAACAACATTTTTGCAGACTTTGAGTGTTCTTTGCATTCTTCAAACTACAGCAAAACACTATTTATGCAGAGTCCTTTCCCCCAACTATTCAAAGAAAGTAATAGCTTGACACAGAGCTATTTATCTCAGATTGAGTTAGTTACTGAAAAGCATAAATATATCTTTAAAATGATTTGTACTCATACAGTCAAAAGGAAGCTCTGTATCATGATCTGTCTGCATAAGGACAAATGGAAAAACTTTAATCTTTGTGAAGCGAAACCATGGGCCTCAAGTCAATCAAAGGAAATTTGTGTCTTTAATGTCCTCTGTATAATCAATTGTGAGCACACCGTTTTTCAGATTCCCTGGCAAGACATACCATAACAGGATTCATTGTCTTTTTTTCTGGTTAAAATCTCCTTGTTTAAATAAAAGTAACAACAGCGAACACTGATGAAAAGCAATGGAACTGCCTTTGGAACATAACATAGAGCATAACCATCCCTTACTCTCTTTTAAGTGCCCTCATAAGACTGGCACAGTGGTGGACTTCTGAGATGTACTGACATGCATTACAGGGTGGTTGTAAGAACTGCTGAGATAATACATGCACAACATAATGCCAAGCACAATATTTGGAGAGAATTTCAGAGAATAGCAGTGTTGGACTACAGTAGAACAGCTAGATCAGAGAAGCACCTTAGAGGTGAACAAGATTTAAGGGGTATGAGCTCCCTTGATAAGATACACCAAGGAATACCATTCTCAGTGCAAATGAAGATGGTGACTCTGTTAACTATCAATAGTGCTTGCTTGCAATGTTAACATTTCAAAAATAAATACTACTATTAATAAAGCCTGTCATACTGCTCTGCCAATCACTTGTTAGTCCCCCCCTTCTTATCTTCTTCCTGCTGCAGTTCCTTCCTGTTGAGCCTGTGAGAAAAGCCCTTCCCTGCACTGTTTTGAGGAGGGCAAGCTTCCCACATTAACAGATGCATACACTGGTAACCAAATCTTTTGTTGCTTCTACAAGCGGGCCAGAGAAACAGCTGTGCTGTGGAAGCAGCAGCAAGTGAGGTGGAAGCAGGCAAGGATGGGGTCTGCTTTCCCTGTCCCTGTGCTGCTTATTCCTGTGCCTGCCCACGTGTGGCCCGGGCAGCTGTGATAAACTGGCGGGGGGGGGGGGGGGAGAAGCCCAGGGAAGGCTGCAAAGGGGGGCAGGATGCAAAGCTGATCTTTGTCATTTTTAAGACAGAACTCAGCTCCGTTCACCTTCCCAGACTGCAATTTCCACACAGACACTTCTGCCACCCCACTCTTCCTCCTGTAAGCACAGGAAGTTTTTCTTTCTTCTGGCTCAAAGGTAAAAGGCCCAGGAACCCAACCAATCGTGCTTAGGAAGAACATGATGTTATGTAGAAGCTTCCCCAAACTGCAGGGACACGCTGCATTTCACGTGGGGACATATCACTGTGTGGAAGCAGCTTTTATTTGCCAGCTGGCTTTTTAGAAGCAAGTTAATGCAGCTGCAAAAAATGCTTTTTAAAAATTCAGCCTAGCCTGTAAAATAGCCCCTTACCTTACCAAGGCAGATATGGCCACCCAAATCCATGCTACAAAAACATCAAAACTAGACTACTGTAATGCACTGTACATTGGCCTCCCCTCAAAATCAACTTGGAAACTCCAGTTGGTGCAGAATGCTGCCACTCTACTGTTATTGGGAGCTAGACAGAGCATGCATATTAATCCCATTATGTAGACACTCCATTGGCTGTCCATTAGTTACCAGTCTCAATTTAAGGCACTGGCTATCACATACGAAGTCCTTCATGACCTTGGTGTCTCACATCTGCAGGACCACCTCTCCCTTGATGATCTGCCAGTGACAGCTTCACTCATCTGAGCAGGCCATCTGCAGGTGCCAACCTGTAAACAGGCAAAACCAACAACTGCCTGTACGTGTCCCTTCTCCATTTTGGCCCCCACCTTAATGAATGGCCTACGTCAAGGCATAAATTACTCAGACTCAACATAGAGACATAAAGGCACAAAACTGAACCCATATCCTTGCCTAGTCTGTTCCCTGAAGATGTCTCCCCCTTGAGATCTCAAACACATTTGAGAACTGCCTTATGATACAGGGGAAAGTGTAAGAAATTTAACATTTATCTTTCAGAGAAGCTTAATAAACTTCAGAATCAGTTTCTGGAACTTGCTGTACACAGAACTTCACTCAATAACACTTCTTCAGTTAACTCTCACATTCTTTTAACCTTTGTCTTTTCATGTCTTCCCAAGGGTGCAGATGTTCCTTTAAAAAGTAATATGAGATGGAACCTTCAGTCCTTGACCCCCTCCTCCAAAGTACAGCCCTTTTATTAATTGTTAAATTATAGCTGAATATTGTAGTGCGAGAGTAATTGAGAGTGAAGTTCAAGCGCAGGGCAATAGCTAGAACCATACTTCACACTCATCTTCCTCTCCCTCCCCCAGGGCCTTGGCTGGCAAAACAACATCACATTGATACAATACAGTACTGACAGCCATAAGGCTCAAATCCAGACCTTCATGTGTTGGATGAAATGGGAAAGTAATGGAAATGAAGAAGCCAGGATTTAAATTGCATCAACAAGGTTTCACTATTACTATTTACATATTATTCTGCCAGCAGTTAATGAGCACCACCTTTGGGGACTCAGAGCTACATTACTCATAACCCCTCTAGCTTTGCTCCTCTCCTTCCATGTGGCAGGATTTCAAAAGGGTGGGGCTGCCTTTCCAATGGAAATATCTGATAAAATCCTATTCCTTCCCCCTGCCAAGCTCTTTTTCCTTTTCCACATGGACCTAGACAGGATATGGGTGTGGGGTCTGCAGTCACAGAAGAAGCAAAGAAATGGGCAAAGAGAATGTGGGTGGAGGGACACAGGATATTAGGATCATGGCAGGTTAAAGCATGACATCACCCTGTTAGGCAGCAAACACCCTCACCGAATCAACACTCAGCCTTGCTCAGAAGCAACTGATAAAGCTTCCCCCACCCCTTTTTGCTTTGGCCCATAGACTGATACCTCACTGGCTTAATTTTCAGCCAATGGATAACATATCATATAAACATCTGGGTTTTGTAATCTCTACAAACTTCGGAATCAAATTTTTTGGGGGGAATAGTTGGTTGAATAATGTTAGGATATCATTTTTTACAATTGGAATATAGCTCAGCTCAGGCAATGTGGCCATAATATTTTTATTAACTATGTAATCTATAATGATTAACAATTTTATTAATGTTTTGTTCTAACGCATGCAAAGTCCAGTAAGTGCAGATTTTGTGGGAGAGCCCAGATATCTCTCACAAACAGCTGTGCTAGATAAAGGGGAACTTTAGATAAAGTTGTGCTAGATAAAGGGGAATTGCTGAAATTGTCCTCCTTACAGAGGATGAAGTGCCTTCTGCAAATGGCTGAAGGAAGTTAGGATCTAAGTCTTTAACTATATTTACATTTTAAATGGCAAAATGAAATTTAGTATCCCACTTGTATAACTTGTAACCAATTTGGGGGGTAAACTTTACAAGGAGAATATGTTAGGGAATTACAGGAATTTAAGGAGCCAAAAGGGCAGCAGAAAAAAAAAGGAAAAAGAATGCTTGGAAAAGGAAGGATGTATAGGTCTTTATATGTGAATACTAGAAGCTTCCAGGGTAAGATGGGAAAGCTGAGTGCTTGGTGTTAAATGAAAATATGGATATAACCCCATTTTAGAAACCTATTGTGGTGGGAAAAATCAGTGGAATCTTTGAATATAAAGTACATAGGAAGGACAGGGAGTGTGTATCAGGGATAGTAAGAAAGTCTGTATGTCATAGAGGGCATATAGTACAATAAACTAGGATGGCAAAGACTTCCCCAGGCTTAAAAGGTAGTGTCATGCTGAGAGCATACAATTGGCTATCTGACCAAAACTCTGAGGATGATCTTGAAATAGGAAAGAAATAAGGGAGGCAACCAGAGGAGAAGGTTGTGTAATAATGGATGACTTCAGCAAGTTCCATATTAACTAATTAAATGTTTGTTCAGGTCATGGGAAAGAGACGAAATTCCTAGACACCATACAGGTGTGTGCCTTCAATCAGTTGGTCATGGAGCCTGCCAAAAAGGTGGGTGACCCTGAACTTGGTCCTAAGTGGTGCCCAGCACCTGGTGTGAGATAACTGGATTATTGTAACTCTCTCTACGCGGTGCTACCCTTGACTCTGCTCTGGAAGTTGCAGCTAGTGCAGAATGCGTGGGTGTTGACGGTGACACCTGTGTGGGCACACATCTGCCCAGTGCTGCGCGACCTGCACTGGCTGCCTATTTCAAGGTGCCTTCGTTTCAAGGTATTTTCGAGACTGCCTCTCCCCATATGAGCCCCGCAGAGCACTGAGGTCCACCAATCAACATCTTTTTGTGGCCTCAGGCCCCAGGGACGTCTGACTTGCCTTAACCAAAGCCAGGGCTTTTTTGGCCCTCGCCCCTGCATGGTGGAATGGGTTCCTGAGTGAGATCAGGGCCCTGTGGGATTTATTGCAGTTCCTCAGGACCTGCAAGATGGAGCTCTTCCACCAGGCTTTTGGTTGAGGCAGCAGGCATCCCCCTCCTCCTAGGGTCGGCCCCTATTTATAGCCTGGGTCTGTGATTTCAAACTTTACAGATCTCTCGGAAATGTATTATCAGTACTGTCAACCACTGAGGTTCCTAGCTTTCTACCAGAGTTGTATGTTTTTACATGTTTTAATGTGGTTTTAATTGTATTGTATTTATATTGTTGTACTGTACCTATATTGTTGGAACCCACCCTGAGCCCATCGAGGGGAGGACAGGATATAAATCCAAGTAAATAAATAAATAAAATAAAATAAACTGTTGTTCCACCATACAGGAATGCTAATCATAGTCGTGCTCAGTTTACCACTTAGGTGAGAGGAAGGTTCCTCTCAAAGTCCAAAACAACCACATTTGATTCAAAATAGCTCAAAATGGGAGGATTAGTTAATGTACAATTCTCTTTTGCACTTTAGTATTTACCACAACAAACATCAGTTTAGGTGTGGTAAACACAATTCAACTGATGCTGCAGAAGAGAAGGGAAAATTCTGTCAGGAATTAAGTAAGAGAAAATGGACTTTAAAACAGGGGGTAAAGACACCCTTATCTTTAGGCACATACTTGTGAGATCTCATTTTATATGACAAGTATAGAATTTGGTCTTCAACAGCTCAATTTCCTTGAGGAAAATAGATTTTGTTACATGAGATGGCTCTTCATTGCTTCAAGAAGCCTGAAGCAGACTGATGAACAGCTAACAAAATCCATCTTCAGCTGAATCAGTTTTTTTTTTAGAAAAAATCTTAGGGTCAAACCAGATGAGAGATGTTTTCAGATCCATAGGCATCAACTTCAGGGGGGCTGGGGAGCTGGAGCCCCCCCCCCTGAACTTTTCCAGGACATGTTGAGCCTCCCCCGGAGACAATGGCCTGTAATGTCTCTGCCCCCCCCCCCGCCCCCCCGGAAACTGGAAGTCTTCGCCCTTGATCAGATCCTCCATATTTTTAAAATGCTAACAGAAGATAAGCTGATTGCAATTACCCCCACCACCCTGTCATCAACCCCTATGTTCACCCATCTTTTTTTCTTTGAGGACAAAAAATTCTATGGGGTGGGGAGGCTGATTTTGATTGGCATAATCACTTGGATGAGAGAACATTATACCCTTTTCCCACTACATGGCCTAGATCTACTTCAGGGCCCCACACAACTCACATTAGCATTTTGCAAAAAAGTGAGAGCGTCCGATCAGAGATAGCCTAGTGTCTTACCTAGTTTGTGTTGATCTATTTGTTACATGTGTATCTTGCCTTTCTTCACCAGGGAATCCAAGGCAATGTGCATTAGGTTTTCCAGAAGGTTTCTTGTCCGTGTACTGATCAGATGAAGATCTACTTCATTTTAGCAAGGTTGATGTATCATGAGCTAGGAATTCTACTAGCTAAGCTAGATGCTGGGAGTATTTATGACTCTTGTGGTATCTTTAATAATGGATTTATCTTTGCTAGGTGATGAAAGTCTTTAGTCCTAGAACACAAAACAGGCTTTTTTTTTTTTACTCAGTTTTTTATTTCTGTAGTTTGAGGACATTTGGTAGGGTGATGGTACAGTTTCCCTATCTACCCCCATTCTCCCAATTGTGGAAATGCAGCCTTTTTGATGAGGAGAAACTAGAAAGTTTAGCTATGCAATGCTGTGTGTTTGCATTCTACCACTGTGTTAGCAGTGTGATAGCACTTCTCATATGCACTTTTCTAGGCAATAGGCCAAAGAAGTATTAGAGAAGGAGCCAAGTCACACAGGTGTAAAACAACCTCCTTGAGAACAGTTTCCAGGTATTAAAAGGAGCCAAAAACCAGAACCCATTGTGCAACTTCTTTTGGTATGAAAAGCACTTGTTGGAGTGCCTCTCTAACTGTGGATTCAGTCCAGGTCTAGTCACACATAGCAGTTAGTAGCCCTGGATGCACTTTCTAATCTACATCAAAAGAGATATTCAGGCTTTTCAATGAACATCATGAAGCAGATGGAAATGTACATCCAGAATTCCAAGTTATCTCCATCTACACTGACCCCACAAACGCAAGAAAGCTTCCCACATGTGGGACTTGGGTGGACTGAAGCATGAAGTGTGGATTTCTTTTTAGGTGACTGGAGAATTGGTTACTTTTCCAATGAACTAGTACATCTCAGAGAGGTCTAGTTACATTCAATATAGTACTTGCAGATATTGCAGAAATAGTAATTTCATAAATTACAGGGAAAATAGAAAATAATGCTATTAAGTCAATCAGGAGACTATTTTCACACATGACACTAAAAGCACATGGAAGTCTTTCTTGTACTGCACATGCTATATCTATTTGTAATTGATGCTAGATGATAAGAAGAAATATAAAATGTATATTGTAGACAATGCTGACTTCACATTTGTACAACAGACAAACTGAAGCACAAATGGATTTAAACTTCACATATGAAAATGTACTTAGATCACATTTCCAATAATGATCACACAAGTTTACCTCCTGTTGAGTTTTTTTCCTTAATAGCTCTAGAAAAAAATGCACAAAATATTGTAGGAGCTAAATGTTCTTTGAATTAAACAAATGGCTCTGCTTTTGATTGGCAACTACAGCAGCTGTTAAGTATGTATAAGTCCTGTCCAAAACCATTCAACATATTTTTCAAAGAGATTGAGTAGTCTCAGTGCTAGAGACATGCCAGTTCCTATTTTCCTGCAAAAATGAACAGGTTAGTTTACTGTTTGCAAATCACTGCAAAGATGGCTCAAGGTGACATATTCTGTGTTATATTTACTTATTTCCATTAGCGCCACACAAAGTAGGTCTTACTTTATTTTCTCCTCTCAAAACATAAATTATTTTGATTTCTAAACCTAAATGCATGTTATTTCACAAGAGCCAGTTAACCACATAGCATCAAAAGAAATGCCAAAGTTCAAATGGTTGGCTCCCCCCCACCCCCCAAAAAAAGAACCAATTCATAAATTATCATGTTTTGCTAGGGGAGACAGAAGTATCCAAACAAGCAGTGGCCATGCATGAGAGACTCATGGCCAATGGCAGAATCTCAGCACAGATCCAGTCATGTTCTTGAGCATTTGGAGATACACATCTATTCTTCACAGTTTATGTATATGGGTGGTGAACACAACCAAGAGATTCTTGGCACTAAGATTACGGGATGTATGAGGCAAAAATGAAATGTCTTTAAATAGATAGCTTCAGACTAGTGTAAACATGATCCTTTTTGGAGTACTAAAAACTGCAATAGATGTTATATGAGAGCAACACAATATGGTGAATTGTTTGAAAGGATCTACCATCCAGGACCTAGTGACTAAAGAGAAACTAAAGTAGTCTGACTGCTTTATTACTCTCAGGCACTTCACAGAACCTTCTGCTCTGCTTGAGAAAACATACAGAATACCAGTGTACTATCATTAAAAATAGTTTAGGGGAAGATTATGCATAAACAATGGTTTTGATAAATGATCTTGCTATTTTAAAGGCTGACTTTGATCTAATAATGGCTTTTGTAAATGAATTACCTATAAAAACACACTGATTTTCAAATGCAGAGAGTTTTTTTCTGTGTAGTTTAAGCCCTAGGTTGTAGAGGTTCTTTAAAGTTGCAAGGTTACTATTTGTAGAATCTGATAAGCTAATTTTTTTCAGTCAAATGGTCTGCGATTTCCTGTTATATATGCTAAAAAGGATGTGAGTCTCAGGTACATTGAAAATTGCCAACAATCCTTGGGAATCTCTAGTATGGATCACTGCCAGGTAATGAATGACAGGTATGCATCTGCTATACTTCCACATTTCACCTCCATATATGGGTGGGTGATTCATATCTATAGCAACCTCCAAATTCCTTTTCTGTATACCATTAATTCTGGGGTTTCTCTTTATATGCTATGCATTCGTGTTTAAGCACAAAGATGTTCTGAGCTCCCAAACAAACAACAATAACAGCATAAACTTTCTCCAGTATTCCAAGAACCGTGGCACATGCAGGAACACCCATTTTTCTCTTTTCTGTCTCTGCATGAAACAGTAAGCAGTTGAGAGGATTTTTTTTCATATTTAATACTCACCTAATAGGCACAAAACACAGAGCGCTGTCCAGAAAATCTGCCTCCTTTCCCTTGGTGTCAAACTCCACTGTAACATCATTCCCAGAGGTGGTTTATTAAGCAATGCCTGCCTATGAGTCAAATAGAAATGTTTCTCCAAATTCCTCTCTGGTTTTAGTTTTTCTGCAGTGCAGCTGAGGCTCGAGTGCTTCTTTCTTCCCTCTAAAGCCTTTTGAGGTCAGTACATTGTGGGGTAGGATTCCCTTCTAAAAGATGTGCTCGTGGCTCAGGATTCTGAGGTGGAGTTTTTGAAAGTCTGATCTCATAGCTTTATATAGTCCAGCGCAGTCTCTCATCATTACATTGTTAAACTTCCTCCTCTACAATATCACATCAGCTTAACTCTTTCCTGGAATTTTCTGATTTCTTTCACTATGGACAGGCCACCCCCTAGAACTTAAACTCTGCAAAAATAAAAATAAAAATGTCAGAGCAGATACTTTAACACAAATTCTGCACAAGGGTGGAAGGTAAATGCACATTTCTTGGCTATAATAAAAGGATGTTCATGCTGATTTTTTAAAAAAAGGTTTGCCAAAATCATCATACCATTGGAGGCAACTTTCAGAAAACTTTCATAAATTCAAGAGTGTCATTTAAAATGAGTTATTTGCAAGTTATCAATAAAGCCAGTGATTTGGATCCAGCCAAGCATTTCCATGAACAGAAGGATTCTGTCCATGGAGCATTACTTTCTTACCTCCCGTCTCCTGTTACAGCTTCGTATGCCCCCTAAATGCTTCTCCTGGAAGACAGGGGACCACCAGGGACAGTAATTTTGGAGACATATGGAAGTACTGCAAGAATGGGAGGTAAGAAAGTCATGCTCCGTGGGCAGAAATCCTTCCAACTGTGGAAATGCTCTGTTGGAGCCAAGCCAAGAATGTGAGCCCTATTCAAGGTAGGTAACAACTTGCCAAAAACTCAGAAGGTATTTTTGCATATGTGTGTGTGTGTGCCTGGAAGTTGTAGTAACCTCTGGCGACTCCTACTGGGGAACAGAGGACAGTCAGAGAAGTGGCTGGCCTGCTGGCCTCCCAGCCCTGATATTCTTTGGAGGTCTCCCATCCAAATACTTGCCAGGATCAGCCCTGTTTAGCTTCCAAGATCTGATGAGATTGGACTTGCCTGGGCTATCCAACTCAGGGCTGTGATTTATTTATTTTTGCATATGAGCCACTATGTTTTTACTCAGCTCATGCATATTCTGTCTTTAGCTTTCAATTCACAGGTGAAGAGGTAATCTTCACATAGCTCTTCAGCTGCTAGGTATAATGAACCAGATTGTCACTATGGAGCCAAATCCCAGGAGCTCATCATCTAGTATCAGGTTGTTTCCATGGTCTTCTGGGAAGAAGGAACTAAAAATGGATGCTACCCAATTGAGAACACAAAGACAAGCAGCTGATTAAACATTTCTCAAATGCTAAATGAATCACACAGGTCCCTTAAAAGGTCAAGTGAATAGGAAAAACCCGGTAGTCCATATATTAATAATGCTGTACATTAATTTTAGAAGATGTCCCAACTAAATAGTCAATAGACACTAAAGTGGGGTTGTGTTACCTACTTGTGTCTTTCCATGTTGTTTTTCCTTCAGTAATTTTATATCTATGTTGTTATCTACTTTGTGAACACCTGAAATTAGCCAACAAAGACAAGGAACATCCAACAGAGTCTCTGAGAAAGGTCTTCTATTCTGAGTAGTTTCAAATTGCATCTTGATGTATCCTGGGTCCAGGCCATTCAGAGCTTTCAAGCTCAACACCACCATTTTAAATTTGGCCTGGAACCAAATGGAAGTCAGAGCAGATATTGCAGAACTGGCATTAAATTACTCCTACAGCCTGCTCCAGTGAGTAACAGGCTGCTGCACTGTGAGAGCCAGTCTGGTATAGTGGTTAAGTGTGCGGATTCTAATCTGGGAGATCCGGGTTTGATTCCCCACTCCTCCACTTGCACCTGGCTGGATGGCCTTGGGCAAGCCATAGTTCTATACCAGCTGTTCCCTCAAGGACAGCTTGGGAAAGAGCTCTCTCGGCCCTACCTACCTCACAGGGTGTCTATTGTGGGGAGGGGAAGGGAAAGGAGTTTGTAAACTGCTCTGAGACTCCAAGTGAGTGAAGGGTGGAACATAGGCGTCAACCACAGGGGGGCTCGAGGGCTCGAGCCTCCCCCGAAATTTCCCAGGGGGGGCTCAGCCTCCCCCGGCAAAATGGAGCGCCTGCCGCTGGGGGAGGCGGGGAGGACCGCCGGGAGCCCGGGGGCTGCTGGGCGCGGCAGAAGGCAGCTGCCGAGGAGGGGTGGTGGTGGAAGGAGGGCGAGAGCCGGTGCGATGGGCGGGCACAGGGTGCCTCCGCAGGAGTGTCTCCGCAGGAAACCCGGCCCGCAGGAGTGCCTCCACAGGAAACCCTCGAGTGCCTCCGCAGGAAACCCGGCCCGAAGTTGGAGCTGGGAGAGGTGCTCACTGGGCTCCCCACTGCCTTCTTGTCCAGCATGCTGCTCAGGTTACTCAGGTTACCCCCGCTCACCCTGCCGCCGCCGTCTCTCCTTCCCCCCCACCCCCGGCCTGTCCTCCTGCCTCCCTGGGGTGGGGGGGGGAGAGAGGTCCTGTGCCCCCGCACCCCCCGGGGATTTACAAAGCCTACGCCCCTGGGGTGGAATATAAATCCAATCTCTTCTTCTTCTTCTTAATTACAGTTTCCAAATCCTCTTCAAAGGCAATTCTGCTGACTTACCAATAAAGACAGATCCCCGCAGCTGCCAAAGGCCGGCTGTGGGGGGACGAAGTTGCCTCCTTGTAAGGAGGACTGATCAGACTGGCTGCATTTGCAGCCTGGTTTTGCTGGGGGGCAGGGCTAGCATGCTGAAGGACAGCCCCAGCAGCCTCATTAATGCCTTGTGCTCGACTGAGAAGGAGCACGAGGCTTTTTTTGCTTGCTCCCTGGCTTTTGGCCTAGAGCCGGCAGAAATTCAAAGGGTATTCCCCCCACACCCCAAAATCAGCCTCCCTTCCCTCCTTTCTTGGAGGCTGTGGCTTGGCTGGGACTGGGACTGGCAATCAGCCTCCCTTCCCTTCCCTCCTTTCTTGGAGGCTGTGGCTTGGCTGGGACTGGGACTGGCAAGGGGTTTTTGGTGGGTATTTTTGGGGCTGTTTTGGGGGCATCCCCTTGCCAGTGGAGGCAGCACTTGGGTCTGGAGCTCCTGCAGGATGGAAGACATGTCGGCGGCTGGGCAGTGACTGTGGTGTAAATTAGAGTCGGCTGTGCTTCAGCTGGCTCCTAGGCTGCGGCCTGCGTGCTGTTAGCCTTGTTAAAGCAAGAAATACATGCACATACACTTAGTGGGAGTTTTCTTAGGCCCAGGGCTGGGGGTTAAGGTGCAGTTGGTGAGGCTGCTTGGGGCCCAGTTGGTCATTTGCCCACTTCTCCCCCCCCCCCTTTTTTTCTCCTTTTGGGTTCTATAGATTTACAGCCAGTTCCTGGCAGTTTGGCTGTTGCTGGGCAGTTTTTTTGCTGTTGTTAGGTGGTTAGACATTAGGTGGGGGCGGACTTTGCTGAAATCATCAGGGGCAGCGGCCAGTTTGGGAAGGTCTGCTCCTGTGGGCTGAGTGGCCATTTTGCCTTTAAATTGTTCCTCTGGGGTATCCTTAGGATCGGCCATCTTTGGAAGGTCCTTTTAGGTGGTGACCATGTTATTTGGCGGTGGCCATTTTAGGACAATTCTATTAATTGAGGGAAGCCTCCCGGGTCATTGTGTTTTGGATATGGCTTCTAGAAAGGGTCAAGGCCAATCTAAAGGAAAAGGGCTGGCACTGAAGGTACCTAGGCATACTGCGGCACCCCTTCCTGTTGCTCTGTCATCCTCTGAGGATGAGGAGGAAGTGTGGGAGAAGCAGATTATATTAGATAAGCTTGCAGCCTGACAGCAGGCCAGGGACACTGGGTCTCCCCCCCCCCCCTTTTCAAGCAGTCATTCGAGCTTCGGGAAGTACTGGGGGTAGAGCGGAGCAGAAGAAGTTTCGTGAGGACGTGCTTAAGAAAATATACCTTCTTGAATCTCATGCTGTAGAGTCCACCAGTCACGGTGAGCGTAAAGGGGTTCCGACAGTTGCATCCGGGGCGGCGACAGTGACGCCAGTTTCTGAGACATCTGTAGCGATGGCGGTGGCTGAGGTGGAAGTGCCTGGGCCCAGTGGTAAGGATGAGGTGGATGCACAGCCAGCCACGGTTTTGGCCCTGGGGACCTTGGGAGCATAAGTCTAGTTTTATGCATGACCCCTCAGGATATGGTCAGTCGTGGGCTTGGGGCCCTCCTCATATGATGCAGGATTCACCTGGGACTACTCAGCTATGGGTCTGGGGTCCTCCGCCTACAGGCTGGCAGTCGCCTTGGGGCTCTGTGCCACCTCCGGGCATGATGTCGCCTCCTAGTCCATGGAGGGCATGGGTTTTTTCTCCCACTTATGACAACCCCTATGGGGTGGCTTCTGCAAAGGCCATGCCCTTTGGTGATGCAGCCTTGTCCCTTGGTGACCACCTTTTGACAAACACTAGGAAAAAGATTTGCAAGGGTGAGTACATCGACCTCTTCAGCCTTCTTTACTGGGAATTGGAAAAGAAGGATAAAGAGGAGATGGATGACAAGGACAAGTGTAAGGCTGCGCAGCATCCTTATGAACTTTTCTGATTTATAGGGGTAGTGAATGGACTACGATATCAGTTATGTGGGACATGAGAGTACACTAGGTGACCAGTGGGAAGATGGGAATAGATGCCTCCACTATAGGATCAGAGTACCATTTTCTTAGGTTGCCACCTCCAGGCGGGAGGTTGACACAGAGGACAAAGACACTCTCTCACACAAAGCCATGAGGTTACAGGCTTACACCAGCAACTCCATATGGATATACACTCCATGCACATATGCCTGCTTGTGCCCCTCCTGCCAGCCTTCATCTCCATTTGCTACATCAAAGGGCTTCACACCTGGGTGCGAAGACACCGGGATGCTTCCTGGAGATCGGTTCCCATGGACAGCGTTCCTGTGATCCAGAAGATCGGCACCAGATTCCGCTGGCAGTGACATCCTGCCCTGGCCATCAGATAGATTTGAATATTGACCACTCCTTTAACACCCCCTTAGTGGCTAGAGATAGCAAACGGACCTTCTATAGGTTTTCTAGGGAAGGCATCACATCATGCCATCATGCCACCTCCCAATAAAAGCTGCTCCCCAAGAGTTACAAGTTAGTTTAGTTCCTGTTCGAGTTCCTTCCTTGTCTTCCATTCTCTCTCACGGACCCCTGGGTGCACCACTGGGATCTGCCACGTGGCTTTCTGTTGGTTCAGAGCCACGATCCTTTATCTTCTTCCCAAGGACTTCTCACTCTCGTTTTCCAGCCGGATTTCACCGCTTCCATAGAGGTAATATCACCCTCGATGGAAACCATCAATAACCTGCTCATGCACACGTCTCTGTAATTCCTATCTAATTTCCTAGTACTATATGCCCGTACGAATGACAGAATAACATTGCTTTGTACAACCTTTTATTATATTTTAGTAAACAAATCATTCTTATACTTTTAAATTGAGTCTGTGTCAGTTTTTCAGAAGTATCGGTTAGCGCCGCCTCTGTATACACTGGAGAAGGTCCCGTAAGCCGACTGCATATTGCTAAGAGCTAATATTCCCCAAATATTAATAACATAAACGAGCAGTCAGGCTAACACAAGGAAATTTTAAAGAAAAGGAGGGTTGATAGGACATGGGCAAATTGGCTGGCAGGGTACATTGTCTATGCAGGGGTGATTTCCCGGGCCCAGAGCTGGAAGGCTGCAGCACTATACCAGTATCTGGATAGCATTTATAAAGTGTATACTGGTTTTGTGGGTTCAGCCTGGCCCAAATACATCGAGGAGTTTAGGATGAGGGCTGCTATGAACCCCAACCTTCCGTGGGACCAGATACATTCGCATCTTTGGTTACAGCTGATGTTGCAGGGGCGGTCTAATGTTGGGGAACGCTCACATAGTGGGCACATGGTGCAGAACCTTCCGGCTGATGCTAATACTGCTTCCTGTGGGCCCACTGGGCAGGCGGTTCAACCCCACTTGCTTTGTTGGGAGTTTGGTTCACAGGGGGTCTGCAATAGGAAGACGTGCACTTACAGGCACAAGTGCCCAATGTGCAGTGGACCGCATGCATTCACTGCATGCCCCAAAGGAAGGCCCAGGCACAGTCAACGGCCCAGGGGAGGTGGTGGTCCTTCAGCAGCTACTGGAAAGGGGGTCCACGCCAATTAAGCTTGGTCCATTGCTGAGTTGGTTGAAGCGGTATCCTAATAAAGAGGATGCTGTGTATTTGCTGGAGGGTTTTCAAGGGGGTTTTAGAATTCCATTTTTGGGGCTGAAGGCTCCTTTTTTAGTCCGCAATTTAAAATCAGTTAATGGCATGGAGGCTGTGGTTCCTGTGAAGATTGGCAAAAAGGTTCAAGAAGGTAGGGTTCTAGGTCCATTTCCGGCACCACTGCTTCCTAATTTGCGGGTTTCACCTCTGGGTATACTACCTAAGAAGGCACCTGGTGAGTTCTGTTTAATTCACCATCTTTCTTATCCCCAAGGTGGAGCGGTAAATGATGCTATTCTGGATCATCTGTGTACAGTGAGGTACACCTCATTTGACCAAGCTGTGCATGTGGTGTGCCACTGTGGTCATTGGGCAGAGTTGGCGAAGTGTGACATCAAATCCACATTTCGTCTCCTCCCCATGCACCTAGATGATTTTGAGCTGTTGGGATTTTCCTTTAAAGGGCAGTTTTTTATGGATAGGGCCTTGCCCATGGGATGTTCTGTGTCATGAGCTGCATTTGAGCGCTTCAGCACATTTCTGGAATGGGCAACGCGTTTTAAAACAGGGTTACCGGAAGTGGTTTATTATTTAGATGACTTTCTTTTCGTGGGTCCTTGTGGGATGGGTAGATGCACCCAGCTGTTGCAGGGTTTTACACAACTAGCAGAGGAGCTGGGAGTTCCGTTGGCCCACGAAAAGATGGAGGGACCTGTTCAGAAGTTAGTATTTTTAGGGGTAGAATTGGACACAGTTGCCCAGACATCTCGGTTGCTGTTGAGCAAGATTAAGGACTTGCAGGTCCGACTTTCTATATTTCTTAAAAAAAAGAAGGCCACTTTGCGTGAACTTCAGCAGATTGCTGGGCACCTCAATTTCGCATGCAAAGTAGTGGCTCCTGAGAGTGCTTTTGTTAGACGGCTCTGCAATGCGATGAGGGGGCTACAGCACCCGCATCATAGAGTGCACATTAATGCGGAAGTGCGGGCTGGTTTGGTTGTGGGATTTGATTTACTAGTGGCGGTTTGGTTGTGGGGTGAAGAATTGAAAGATCACACTGTCCACTTTTGGTGTGACAATTTGGCGGTTGTTCATGTGATCAATTCTCTCACATCTAGGTCTCCACGGGTCATAGGGCTTGTCCGGGCTTTCACCTTGCAGTGCCTTAGACTTGCTAATTTTTGCCAGGCATGTGCCGGGTGTGGACAATGGTGTGACTGATGCTCTCTCTCGCCAACAGATGGTGAGGTTTCATCAGCTTGCACCAGAAGCCGATCTTCATCTGGCTCGAATGCCTCAGGAACTACGGCAGGTTGAGACTTCCGGCAAGACTTGCGATCATGGCGGACGCGCTCCTTCGCATCTGAGGGGAGCGCGATCCATACCCGGCGGGTAGAAGGGGCTTCGGACTGGTGCCGAGTCCCCAGAGACCCTAGTGAAGGGGCTCTGCCTGGGGTGGCACGAAGGGGATCTCTCCCTACGGTGGCGATCGAGGGATCGAGGTCCCCTTTCATCACCCCCATAGGTTCCCCCGTCCGTGGGAGCCGTATGGCTAAAAGCGCAAAACCGTGAAGCAGCAAAGAGTGCGAAGCTTTGAAGCTGGAACTTATAGTTACGCACGGAGAAAATGTCTGAAGTAAAAACAAACAGAACACAGCGGGAAAGGCGGGTGGAGTGAAACCCCCCCCTCGAGACTGGCGTACTTACGAGACTCTTTACGTGGCGTTACTGCATGAAAAAAAGTACGTTCGGCTTGCTAGATGGCGGCATTGCTCTTTAGAGGATATGAACTTTAAAAGGTTATAAGCACAGGCGTAGAATTTGCTTCTTTCGTCCATCTTATCTAACTATCAACAAAGAAGCGCAGCCTCAACAATGGCGGGGAAACCGAAACCTTCCCCCAAACTGGGAAGTACAGCTCCGAGTTCAAAGGTTGATACCACAGAGATGAGCACTGTGTTCTCCTCGTTATTGCGACCTCTAGTGGACCAAATGACAGCTCTCAACGTCAAGATGGATAAAATGCAGTTGGAACTGAAGGAGTCGAATAAAACTACAGAGAAGCTGCAGCGAGAACTTCTGGAAGTTAAGACTTCAGTAAAAAATCATGATTCAAGGCTACAAAAAGCAGAGAAAGAAAAGGCCTTCCATTCTGATCAGCTCTTGAAACTACAGATGGAAAGATCGAATTTTTTCCTAAGACTTCAGAATGTACCAGAAGATAAAGGAGAAGACCTTAAAAATCTGTTAAGTGAAGCACTTGAACCAGTGACAGGCTTAAAAGCAGCGGAAATAAAAAGCGATATGGATATGGTTTACAGAACCTATCCAGATTATACTAAAAAGAAAAGCCTGCCTGGTGAGATTCAGATAAGGTTCTCCAAAAAGTCAACAAGAGATGTGGTGCTTAGGACCACAAATAAAGCGTAAATAAAAAGCGATATGGATATGGTTTACAGAACCTATCCAGATTATACTAAAAAGAAAAGCCTGCCTGGTGAGATTCAGATAAGGTTCTCCAAAAAGTCAACAAGAGATGTGGTGCTTAGGACCACAAATAAAGCGGTTCTGAAGATCAAAGGAAAAGAAGTTAAAGTGATGAAAGATATCCCATTTGAAATAAGGAAAAGAAGGAAAGCCTATGGAAAACTGACATCTTGGCTACAGTCTGAATCTATTATCTACAGATGGAATGTTCCGGAAGGACTGAGCTTCAGCATCAAAGATAAAAAATACAAGATTGACTCTGTTCAACAGGCAAAAAGTTTTTTGGAAAAAAGCAAAGAAAAGAAAAAAGAGAGAGACTCAGATGGTTCGCTGGCATCGCAAGAAAGCATGTATGGATTTGATAGCTCAAAGAGTGAAGAAGAAATTTTTGACTCGGAAAAAGGGGCAGCAGCTCCAAAGGCACAAGAAGAGACTGTTAAGACAAGAAGAGGACGAAAGAAGAAATAAGGGCTGAAATGTTTTTTGAAATTGCACTTATATATTTTATATAATTTGTATAATTAAGCATTCCTTCAAAAGAGCATGTCTGTCAAACAGCTTTTTTATTTTTCATATATCATCAGTAACAATGTTAATTGAAAATTAACCAAGGTTTAAAATGCTTCATATGTATTAGTGGTAAGGTAATATTAAGCAAATGCTAAAGCACACTCTGTATAAGGTAAATGTAGCTTAGAAAAGTAGCGATGTAGTAGTAGTAATAGATAAAATCAATAAAAAAAAATTTTTTTTTAAAAAAAGGAACTATGGCAGGTTGGAGGGCTGAGGCTTGCAGGGCTATAAGCCTTGCCATTGCGCCTAGTACCAGAAAAGGGTATGAGCAAGCAGTTCGCCAATTCGAGGTCTTTAGGGCAGCTGAACGTTATCCCAAGGTCTGGCCTATTCCTTTAGATCAGCTGATGCACTACTGTGTATCAAGCAAAGAAGCTGGCTTAGCTGTCCAATCTGAGGCAACCTTGCTGCGCTAGCCTTCATGAGCAAAGCCTTGGGCTTCGCTGAAGTCACTTGTGACTTCAGGATTAGAAAGATGCTCAAGGGTTGGACTCGCAAGGGGGGTGCTGCTAAAGATGAGCGACAGCCTATCTCGCCCGTGATACTTAAGGGGTTGCGAGCGACCTGGGGTGTGGTTTGCACTTCTGGTTATGAGGCATGCCTGTTTCATGCAGCCTCTTTGCTGGCATTCTTTGGGGGCTCTTCGGGTGAGTGAGTTGGTCGCTCAGTCTAAGACAGACTAGTCGAGCCAGGCTTTGCAGGTGCGGGATGTTGATATTCACGGCAATGGCATGCTGGTCACGATTAGGAGCTCTAAGATGGATCAGATGCGAAAAGGAGCCAAGGTAAAATTGGGAACCTGTCAGGATTCGGAGCTCTGCCCAGTCCTGGCCCTGTCGCAGTATTTGGCCCTGAGGGGTCTGGAAGCCAGTTTCCTCTTTAGGCATGAGTATGGGAGCCCTCTGACTAAACATCAGTTTTGGGCAGTTACTTCCCTGGCTTTAGGGAAGCTGGGCCTATCAGGTGTAAAGTTTGGGACCCATTCCTTTCCCATTGGAGCGGCTTCCTTAGCGGCAGCTATGGTCTATTCAGCTGAGGATGTTCAGCGTGTAGGGCGTTGGAGATCCGATGCTTATAAAGGTTATGTACGTTCAACGGCCATGTTGTGATCTGTTCTTTCGGCCCAGTGTTTGACTGTCCTTTCCTTTCAGGTGCTATGTCTTGTGGCAGGTGGAGAACCATTCTCATCTGCAGGCACAGCTTCATTTCTTGGGCTGCTCACCAGGCTAACAGATCGGCCATTGGCTTGCAGTTGGGCCTAAGTCGATGGGCCACTGTTGAATAGAGGGGATGCCGCGGCTTGTGCTGGGTGGGCCTACTCCATCTATTATTTGGTTTGAATGCCAGTGTTCCTCCTGACATATTGCTAATTCACCTAGGGGGTAATAATTTAGGAATTTTAAAAGGGAAGGCGTTAGTTCTACAAGCCAGGGAGGATTTTAACTTTATTAAAAGGCGATAGCCATGGTTCCGTGAAGGGAACGGCGATGGGCCTTGGACCCTAAGCGGATTGAGCAGGCTAGGCGTAAGGTAAACAGGGAATTTAGACACATTTTAGTAATGGGTGGTGGCCACTTCATACCCCATCTGGCTATTAGGGCTACGCATGCTGAGTTATATAGGGGTGACAGCGTTCACTTGTCGGAGCAGGGTATGGATATCTTCCTTAAGGATTTACGGCAAGGGCTGTTAACAGTGTTAGGGGTTTAGTGGGTGCAGGGGCCTAAGCAGAGGCTTGACCCTTGCTGTGGCGGAAGTTTAGTAAATAGTTGTTGCGGCTTGGTAAGCAACCCTGGTGGGAAAGGGGCCTGTTTGGATCATAACTACAGCCTTGGGGCCTGGGATGAGGGGAACAGGCTGCCTTTTGGAGTGCCATTGAGGGATACTCAGCACTGACCTTGCGGCTGTGTGTGAGGGATCATCAAGGTATGTTCCAAGGCTGGGCTGCCTGGGGTTTGAGCTGCTTATAGTGGGCTACGACCCGGGGGCCAGGTGCATTGCCTATACTATGGCAAGGGTGGGGTTAATTGTAACCCCAGGCCTTGGCCATGCTGCTTGTTAGGCCACCCTTGCCATGTTTTTGTTAATAAATAAAGTGGCCGTTAATCCCATGTTTGTTGTCCGACTCTTTCTTCCATCTATGGGGGCAATAACTGAGCTGTGGCATTCTGCACTAATTAAAGTCATTGAGTTGACTTGAGGGAAGACCTATGTAGAGTGTATTGAAGAAATCTAGTCTTGATGTTACCATGGCATGGATCCAGGTAGTCAGATTAGCTGAGTCAAGGTTGGGGGCCATCTTCCAAGATAAACTGAGTTGGAAGAAAGTGGGGTGTTGGGCTTTTTGTGCATGCAAAATTTAATGTAATCATGACAAGCAAGGGAATCCCCTAGTTGCTTATGCTTTCATTTATGCCTGTTTACTGATACAATATAATAACTAGTATTTTTAACTCAGGACCGGAAACCATCACTGCAAGGGAAATATGTGTTGTCAGGATATTGTGTTCCAGCTTTTATGTATAGAGAGAACCATTTTTACATCGTTTTTACATTTTGTGTTTAAAACTTTGCTGGCATAGTTTGGTGGCAGGTAAAAATACTTGATTTTTTAAAAATGACATCTTGAAGTAGAACTTACACAATAAGAAGGGCTTATGCATATTAGCATCATGCTTGGAAATGATTTGAAAAGTACTAGATCTTACTTCAATTTAAAAGGCTAAACAAGTATATTTTATTAAAAACAGAAGAGTCTGAAGCATTACACAAAACCACAGTTTGGCAGATAAGGCATTGTTTGATTGCTGAAGCCTAGTTTAGATGATATAGTCATCACAGGGACATTTCTTAGAGTCGGGTAATTTTTTGGATTAGTTTATAAAACAGAGCATCCACCATACCTGAAACAAGTTTGACTGCTTGTGTGGTTGTTTTTAGCTTAGCTATTTATGTGGGCTTATCTCGAACAATAGATC
Source organism: Lepidodactylus listeri (assembly GCA_029233225.1). Taxonomy (NCBI): domain Eukaryota; kingdom Metazoa; phylum Chordata; class Lepidosauria; order Squamata; family Gekkonidae; genus Lepidodactylus; species Lepidodactylus listeri. The sequence continues at coordinate 63,466,788 of JARCFY010000002.1, read as the reverse complement.
AATTTTTACAGTGACAATGCAATCCTATGATGTGTTACTCCAGTCTAACCCCTTGAATGGGCTTAGACTAAAGTAATGCTACATAGGATCGTACTGTTAATTCACCATATGACACACGGTAGACATGTGAAAAAGTGTCTTCCATATAAAACAACAGTTAAAAAACCTTTGTGTCTTAACAAGAGTACTGTGAGATGTATAACATGTGAGCCCACTTTTAAGAGAACTGACACATATACTAACTTCAGGAACTGGAACTGGTCATATTTGTCCTACATTTTCCAAACTATTTTGTGCATTTTTTCCCAACCATATTTTTATTAGTTTTTAAGCAAAACTGTTTACGAAAAAACAACAACACATAACAGTAGGATCAGCCAAACTAACATATAGTACATTCTACATGTTGCAATCAGTCACCACACGACACTTTTAAAAATACTAACTGGTCTTGACAGTACGGATTATTCGGAATTACCTTCTGTGCCAGTAAATAATCTATTACTGGGAACCAGAGTGACTGAAATGATTTTTGATAGCTTGCTATATTAGTAACCTGGGACTGAGATGTAATCTTCCCTAAAACAAAGTCGTCCCATATTTTCCTCTGCCACATTTGTAGTGTGGGGCAAGATTTGTCTCCATATTTTTTGCTATTAAAATCCTTGCAATAGCTAACATATAGGATATCAATTTTATTGCATTTTTGTTTTCATTAGAGTTTGCCCAGTGTGCCAGAAGAACTGTCTCCGGCCAGTCAGGTATGTTACATCCTATGATAATAAAAATATGTTTAAGCATGTGATTCCAATATTGTTTAATGAATGGGCAGAGCCACCAACAATGTAAGTAGTCCCCAATTTGCCCACAATTTCCTCAACATTTTACCTCTACCTTGGGGTTAATGCGGTAAACCCTAGTGGGGGGAAGATACCACCTATGTGCAACCTTAAAGGAATTAAAACTTATAGAAATTTTTTTGAGGACATGTTAGATTTCCATATATCTAACCAATTGTTTTACTTCATTGCAGACCCCCAGATCCTCCGCCCCCAAACACTTTAGAATTAATAAACATTCTTCTTATAGCAGCCAAAGTGGTAATTGCGCAAAATTGGAAAAAGAACAAACCCCCGTCAATCCCTCAATGGTTAAATAAGGTCTGGGATCTGTTTTTGCTAGACAAATGATCTATCTTTAATACTAGTAAACTGAATGAGAGGGACCTGTTGAATCCCTTAGATAAGTGGTTTCCGATTCTACAAAGTGTTAACTTGGATCAATATTGGGATTGGGAACATGTCATGGATGCCAAGTTTAAAACCTTTGTTTATGGGTGAGTTTTAAATGTTACCTGCTACGAACTAGTTTGTATTTGTAGATGTTTTCCGCTTGTCTTATACTCTTAGCAATCTTCCATCTATGCAATGTTCTCTGGAACCAAAAGTCACACTGTTAAGTGCTTGTTTGCAATTTCTTTGAGTCTTTTTGTTTGATTGTTGACTTATACATTACAAAATAAAATTGTTTGGGGGAAAAAAAACCAATCCGATTCTTTAAGTCTGTTTTGACAGTCCATGTTCCATGCTGTACATTGTGTACCTTTGTGTTGTGTTTCATTTATTATTAATATCTTATATATTTGTGAAATCAAACTTTTCACATTCCAAAGGGGTCAGTGGGTTTGAAAACACTCTTCTGTGTTGTAAAGTGTTAACCCCGTGACACAATTGCAAGTACCTAAACCAAGGGATTTTCTCACCAATCTTTGCCTCTAGCTCTATTTTCGAGTAAATACGGGTCCAATCATATGCACTCATTAGCTGTGCAAGAGGGACAATTCACCAGCAGATCAAAGCAGTGCAATCACATCAGCACATGTGTGAAGCATCCCGCACCCGTCAGCAAGCCATGGACAAGCCATTTTGCTCCGCTGAAGAAGCGGAGTAAAAAACCACTAGTTAAACTCCAGTATCAAACGGGTTGCTGCAGCCCACAGTTGGACTTTCCCCGTGTGATCACTCCAGCACAAACTTGTGGCATTGGGGATAGTCTGATAAAGCTATCCTGACACTATGCCATTGTTTCCCCCCTTCTCAGTATGTGTATCATCACATACTGCCAGCGGAAGACCCCAGGTTGGAGAGTTGATTTATCAATCCCCTGTTTAAGTGAATAGGAAATGAACAACAACTCCCCCCAACTCGCCCGCGGTTGTGTTTGATCATGCAGCGGCGAGTTACACCAGCAGCTTCACAGACCTGTGTGATCGTGCAACAGTGGGTCAAATTGCTCCAGGGCAAAATAGCCTTGCTCCCCTCCGGATTATCTCACTCATGTGGCCGGGGCCTACGTCCGTTATGTACTAAGTCCCTCAGATGGGTAATACCTGCCTGTCCCCATTGTGTAAATGCCACCTGTTTTACATCTGGTGGAAACCAGTGTTGATTAAGGAAAATAACCAGTTGGGATGTTTCTGGTAAAAGTTTTTTCCTGTATTTATCCCATATTTCCAGTAAGTTCAGTTTTCCTGTGCTTTCTCTGGTCAAGAATTAGGCAAATCTTTCCTGTTATATAAAGCCGTTTTAAGATTCCAAGGGGCAAGATTCCATGGGGCACCAAAATCATTAGGCTGGACGGACTGCCACTCAAAAGGGGGACCCTGGCCATTGGCTGCATTCTCTCCCTGCTTTGCCTCAGTCCCGGCCTCAGTCTGGAGGGAGCCAGCGAAGGGGAAGGACTGACTGGTTGCTGGGTCCACTCTTCTCTTCCACCCACTGCCAGGTGGGTCTAACTGTCCCCTCAGTGGCCCGCTTCTGTCAGTGAAAAGACAATGGACTAACAGAATAAACTGTCAGAAAATGGCTCTCTCTCCTTCTAAGCTCCACCATGGCTGGCTGGCTAATGAGGTGGGCCAGCAACCATCAAACCATTCCCTTAAATCCCCTGCTGTGCGGCTGACTTCCCCCTAGGACAGGGGTAGGCAAACTTGCTCAGCGTAAGAGCCACCTAGAACAGGGGTGGCCAAACTTGCTTAACGTAAGAGCCGCATAGAATAAACATCAGATGTTTGAGAGCCACAAGACATGAACAGATATGACCTGCTTTTATTGGAAAATAAGCAAATTTGCTTTTTATTAACATTAAATGAGACTGCCAAAAATAATAACAAAAGGGGTAAAAGCAGATATTGATAATGACATTAATTTGTCCAATGATATTTGTTTGCTAATGATATTTAGCTTCCCCAGCTGCCCTGCCGGGAGCCACATAATATGCGTGAAATAGCCGCATGCGGCTCCCAAGCCACAGTTTGCCCACCCCTGCCCTAGGATTGCCAAACTCCAGGTGGTAGGTGTAAAGAAATAGCAGTTACCAGTATTTATAAGATGGCTGCTGTCTGTGGTTTATTTAAAATGTTCCCCCATAAGGTTCAAATGAGCTGTAGTTCCAGAGAGGGGCCTTCAGGGGTATCACTAACTGGATTGACTGAAGCTTCCTCATCTGTTGGACTACAGTTCCCAGCGGCCCCAGAGCCAAAAAGTGCGGGAAAAGAGGGACTGTCCCAAGGGGTGGGGCACCATTAATACAGACTCCAGCCCATCCAGGGAGGATTGTGTTTAACCCCTGCTGATTTATGCCCTGTCTGTTCATAGTATGTGCTTACTCCTACAGTTGTCCACAGGGGCCCTCTAAAAAGGCAGTGACAGTTCTGTGACTGATGGCAGGGAACTTAAGGAGTGAGATATGCCCGCAGGACTAGGGAGGGAGGTGAACAGCTGTGTTGCAAACTGGAGCCCGTTTTGCAACAGTAGGCAACCAAGCTTGGTTCAGACAAAGGAAGGAAACCCTTTACAGGCCTTTGTAAAGAACTCATTGGGACCAGTTCTGACTAGGATTGCCAGCTCCAGGTAGGGAGATTCCTGGAGATTTTCTGGTAGAGTCTCTGGAAGCCAGGGTTTGGGGAGGGGAGAGGCCTCAGCTGAACAGAATGCCATCAAGTCCACCGTCCAAAGCAGTTATTTTCACTGGACAGGAGAGACCTGTTGTCTGGAGTTCAGTTGTGATACCTGGCGATCTTCAGGGTCTACCTGGAGGTTGGGTACCCTAGGCGTGGCAATCAGTGCTTCAGAGCAGGATCTGATAGATCCAGGTTCTTGCTGTAGAAGATGAGTGGGTGATTTTGGACCAGTCACAGACTTTCAGCCGAACCTACCTCACAGGATTGTTGTGCAAGTCAAAAGGGGGAGAGGAGAATGATGTAAGCTGCTTTGGTCCCCATTGCAGAGAAAGACCACTTTTCCTCCTGGAAAATTTATTTATTAAATTTCTATCCTGCCCTTCCGGCCAAAGAAACCATTGTTGCCAATCTCCAGGTGAGGGCTGGAGATCACTCAGAATTACAACTGCTCTCCAGATGGCATTGATCAGTTCCCATGGAGAAAACGGTGGACTCTGTGTCCTTATACCCTGCTGAGATGCCCCCCATGACAGCCAATGTGATGTGGTAGACAGGGCTTCAGAGCACGGTAGAGGCTGCAGGTGGGGGGGAGATGGAAAGCTGAACAGTGAGGGGGAAATAAAGGTAGGTTGATGCTTGGCTGGGAAGGAGATAGGTTTGCCAACTCCAAGTGGGGAATTCCTGGAGATTTGAGGGATGGAGCCTGAAGAGGGTGAGGTTTGAGGAGGGGTGGGGCCTCAGACAGGTAGAATGCCATGGACTCTGCCCTCCAAACCAGCTAGTCCCTGTTGGGGAACAACTGTTGCCAATCTCCAGGTGAGGGCTGGAGACCACTCAGAATCACAATTGCTCTCCAGATGGCATTGATCAGTTCCCATGGAGAAAATGGTGGACTCTGTGTCCTTATACCCTGCTGAGGTTGCCACAGCAAATTGACGTTGAGTGCCCAAGGCCTTGGCACTCTCCCAGAGCCTTTCTAGAGCCTGTTGTATTTATTTCCACAACGGGCCTTATTCCTAGTTCCAATATAATTCTGAGAGTGTCACAGGGGCAACATATGTCTCCTCTATTTTTTTCCAGCTGCAATCTACCTCATTAGATAAAACTCTAATAATGTTTGCTAAAATAGTAGCTTCATAATACAATGTTAGATTAAGAATGTTTAAACCCCCTAGAGCTGTAGGTCTAATCAGTGTTGTGAATTTAATTCTCGGGTTTTATATGCTCCCCAAAATTGGGTAAGTTCTTTTTGCCAGTTTCCTAAATCTGTTTTTTAAATTTTAATTGGAAGAGCTCGAAATAAAAAATGGTATTTGGGTAGGACAAAACTTTTAATTATGTTTATTTTGTCTGCCCAGGAGTATTTTAATGCGTTCCAACATTTCATCCGTTGTTTAACATTTTGGAACGTAGTATCAAAATTTATAGAGACTAGATCATTCAGGTTTGTTGGGATTATTATACCTAGACATCTCCAGGCTTTCTCTTTCCTTGCAAAAGGGGAGTGTTTTTGTAATTTTATTTTTAAAGTTTCCATGGTACGTAAGGGAATACTATTGGATTTATCAAGATTAACCTTAAGTCCTGAAATCAAATTTACGTCTAAAAAAAATCTTTAAAAGTGATTGAAATTATTCTTCTGGGGTCATTAAAAAAATTACTAAGTTATCCGCATATAGGCTTAATGTGTGTGTTGTGCCCCCTATTTCTATTCCTGTCACACCTGGCATTGTACAAATTGTTTCAGCTAATGGCTCAATAGCAAATGCAAATAGTAGCGGTGACATGGGGCAACCCTGCCTAGTTCCTCTATTTAAATTTATTTTGTCTGTTAAGAAATCATTCACCTGAATTCTGGCTGTTGGGTTAGCATAAATTATTTTATGGCTGTTTGGAAGTTTTCACCAAAATTCATAAGTGCTAAAATTTGTAGCAGATATTGGAGTTCAACACTATCAGAGGCTTTTTCAAGATCAATTGTCACCATAATAGACTCTTGGGTTTTTTTGTTGCTATATGCTGATATGTCCAAAATACGCCTTATGTTATCCATCATGGATCTTTTCGTTATAAAACCTGTTTGATCTGGTTTTATGTAATCAGCTATTATTGATTGCAATCTGTTGGCTAGAATTTTTGAAAATATCTTCCCATTGCAATTAAGTAATGCTATTGGTCGATAAGAAGAAGCCAGTTCTTATTTTCTTTTGGGATGGTAACAATATTAGCCTTGTCCCAGGTTGATGGCATTATTCCTTCTGACATTATAGTGTTACAAACCATGGTTAATGGTTTTAATAATTCTAAATTGAAAACTTGATAAAATTCCGGGTGATAGCCATCATTTCCCAGGGCTGTGTTGGATTTCAATTGTCTGATAGCATCTAATGTTTCCTTAGTTGAGATAGTTTTCTCCATAAATAATTTATATTCCTCAGATAAAGTCTGAGTCAGTTCCCTATTGGGATTAGTTGAATGGTAAAGTTTAGTGTAATACTCTGTAAAACATTGTCCAATTTATGTTGTACTAGTTTTTAAATTATTTTTGTCATCCTTCATTGAAAAAAATCTGTTTCTTTGTCTTTTTTCTATGTGCCCTCCATGCCAAAATTCTAAGCATTTTCGAGTTTTTTGCCAGATGTTTTGCTTCATATATAATTTTTTAAAATAGACTTTGTTTCTAATGCTTCTAAAATATTCCTCTCTTGTAATAACAACTTGTATGTTTTTTCCACCAGTTGCCTTATGTTTTTGTTCTAACCTCTGAATATTTTGTAATAATTCATCCACCTTCTGTTTTCTTTCTTTTTTCAGGAGAGCTGATAACATTATAAATTTGCCTCATAAAACCACCTTGAAAGCATCCCAAACATTTGAATTCCCACTTCCCTATTATTATTCATCTCAAAATAGTCATTAATTGTTCGTGTTACGTCATCTTTGAATCTTTCATTTAATAAAGGTTCCTTGTTCAACTTCCAATGTCTCTGTTTGGGTGTTGTGTCTGGTTTTTTGATACTACTCTCAACATAAGCATGGTCTGTCCACATAAAGGGCCCGATTTCCACATCTATAATGTTTCATAAAGAATCTGAGCAAAGTAAAAAAATCAATCCTAGTATATGTATTAAATCTGGGGGAGTAATATGTGTAATCGCATGTCATTTTGTGAAGATCTCTCCAGATAGCACATAAGTGATATTTCCTTAGAATATCATAAAACTTAGTTTTAGAGTTTGACGCATGGACAGCTTTAAGAGGGAATTAGATAAACATATGGAGCAGAGGTCCATCAGTGGCTATTAGCCACAAAGTATAGATAGGAACTCTCAGTCTGGGGCAAATGATGCTCTGTATTCTTGGTGCCTGATGGGGGGGGGGCAAAAGTGGGAGGGCTTCTAGTGTCCTGCCCCCACTGCTGGACCTTCTGAGGGCACCTGGTGTTTTTGGCCACTGTGTGACAGAGTGTCCGACTGGATGGACCACTGGCCTGCTCCAACATTGGCTTCTCTTATGTTCTTAAGTCTGCTTGCATTTTTTCTTTTTCCCAGATTTATCCAAATTGTGATCGATTATCATGTTGAGGTCTCTTCCAATAATGAGGTGTCCTTCTTGGAACATTTGTAGCTTGTTGAGTATGTCCTCTAAAAATATAGGTTGTAAAGAATTGGGAGCATAAATTGTGGCAATAGTTACCTTGTGATTATCCAAGGTGCCTTTGATAAACAAGTATCTCCACTGTGTGACTGCAAGTTTTCTTTCTAAATTAAATTTTAAGGTATTTGCTAATATGATTGGTACACCACGTGACTTAGAGGTTCCACATGCTTGATACTGAGTGCTGTACCACTTAGATTTTAATACTGCGTATTTTTCTGTTTTTATATGTGTTTCTTGCATAAGAATTATGTCAGGTTTGGTTTTATGTATAAAAGCTGTCATCCTTTTTGTTTGATCCTGTTATCCATCCCCCTCACATTCACAGATCTAATTCTATACGATTCTAAACACATTGTGAAAGACAAGTATGCTTATAACTTGATTTATCAAACGTTTTGTTCAATAAATAATTGTAACAGTAACAAGTAGTTTCCTTCACTTATCCTTAAGTACTATAAAAATGTGTTACTAAAGACTTATCTTACTCTAACTAACCTTACTAGAACCTAACTTAACTACCCCATCCCCCTGCCTCCCAACTCTGTTCCCCTGCACTAACTAAACTTACACTAAATACTACGCACTAATTACTATGCTGGAGTTAACTTAATGTACCCTCTAAGCTGTGGAGTCTTGTGAGGAAAAATTCTACTTTGTGAGCTACTGGCATTAAAGTTCTGAGCCAGCGATTTGGCTACTGCATAAATCAGTTTGCTCTGGAGCCATCCTTCCTGAGCTAAGATAAAAATGTGTGAGCTGGAGGCTAAAAAACTGTGAGCTAGCTCATACTAACTTAGCTTAGAGGGAACACTGCATACAATATATATCTGGTCCTCAGAGGCACTGACTGAGTTCTCAGTCTGTGATAGGAACTCTCCTGGAGATCCCCTCCTTGTTTCAACTGATAACCAAAAAAATACTTAAAATCCCCAAGCCCTCCCCCTCCCCCCGGCTGACACAAATCAGGTTACATTGCCATCTTTACTAAAAAAATTCTTATAGATTACAAAAGAAATCTTATAGATTACTGTTCAACTTCATATGCCTTGCCGTCTAGAGATGAATTGGAGCCTGCCCAGCGCCATAGAATCAGTCATTAAGATCCAGTACTGGAATTTTGCTTCCCTTTTGTGGAGTCGTTGGAAACAGTCTCTTTCTCTTCTGTACTCTTTTTTCCTCAAGATCCATGGGTATCTCCAGGTCTAGTAATTGTAGCAGTTCTAAGCCGCTGTCTTCATCCCATGCAAACATGTGCTTCCCTTGATTAATCATGCAAAGCTTTCCAGACATAAGCCATTTGTACTTCCAATTTGCCTCTTGCAGCTTCTTCGTTACACTTTTTAGTTGCCTCCTGATTAAGATCGCTTCACATGGATATCCATATATACTTGTACTTCATTGTTTTCAAGTTTTACAGTTCCTGCCTTCCTTGCTTCTTCTAAGATCTTTTTTCTTATGCAAGGGTCTGGAATTGTTATGATTATGTCTCTCGGAAATTTCCTTCTGCTTGCTCATAGCTGGGCCAACTCTATAGGCATTAGTAACCATTAGGGGTGTACTTTCCGCCATTTGCAGCATTTGCATGATCTGATTGGTAATAAAAGATATTAACTCTTGCTGACCTTCCACATCCTCTGGGGCCCCTCTAAGTTTAAGGTTGGACATTCTGCCTTCTGACAGTAATAGGTGGTCCTTTAAGGATCTTACCTCTTGTTTTAGCTGCTTAGTCTCTTCCCTGCAAGCAGTGCTCATTTCTATGGCTTTTTCAGTGTGTTGAGTCACCTGTGTCATCGAGATTTTAATATCATCCAGCTGGGTGGACAGAGAGGACATTTTTTCATAAAGTCCCTTTTCCATTGATTTCAGATGATGTAATAGTTTGTTTCTCATAGTAGAGTCATCCTGGCACTCCATTGGATTGTCTGTGGGCACCATTTTTGTTGCATCCCGGGCTGCTTGTTTTGTTGTCTTTACAGCCGTGAAAAAATCTTTAGCTAGCTTCGTTGTTCTTCCCGCTGGTTTACATTTCTTTCCGTCATTTCTTACAGTCATTTTTCTCTGGCAAAGGTGAGTTTTATGTTGCTTTGGCCAGGTAGGAGTCCAGTCTGAGGAACAGCTCTGGGGTTAGACATCCGCCATGTTGGATCGCGACGCCCCCTATTTTGTGCATTTTAATAAATAATCCAGCATGTTATACAAACAGAACTCAAATTATGCAGCAACTCAACTCAGAATCCATTTTTCACAAAAACCAATACATCTTATTCTCAATATGGTCAAAATCATGGATACTTAAATCCAGAGATTGGACACAGGCAAGAACAATGCCACAGATTTGCAGAAAAATCTGAAATCTAAAAATAAATAAATTGGGTGGGTTAAACCCCCTTCCCCAAATAATAGAAGCAGTACCTGTAGCTTTAAGAAACAAATACTCTCTGTAGCTGTTGCTATACAGCCACACAGAGCAGCAAGTCTTCAAAACTTGGTTTCTGTCAGCAAAAGGCAGGGGGAGGGGGCAAGGCCTGTTTTGGCCTTTGAGGGAGAAAGCAGGGGTAAACTAGGAGTGAAAAATGGCCCACCTTTGTCCCACCCTAAAAGGAGGGGGGAAGAGAGGAAGATGAAGTCTGCCTGTTAATGCCATGCTCTCGAGGAGAGACATCCCTCAGTTGGCTGGGTGTTGCCAGCCTCACCTCACACAGGACTTGGGCACCACCTTACTTTGCATAGGGCTAGGGCACTGCCTTCCCCTGCATTGTGCAGAGCTTGGGCAGAATAGATGCAGCCCTTCTGTCACAAGACTGTCCTGGCCCAGGTGTGTGTGTGTGGTACATTGGCCCACCAGGTGGTGTCCTGGTGCCCATAATGGCTAATCTGCTCTGGACGGAGGAATCTTAGTCAGGCCTGGCAGCAACCACTGGGCAGCTTGCTACCATGAAACTTGCATGACTCACCCAGGCCCTGGTGGTTGCTACTGTTTTTTTTAATATTGTTTTATTATTGATTATCCACAATACAGTTACACATTCAAGAAGAAAGACATACAAAATAGTAATCTATTTACTATTTTTGACAAAATTAATGCAACTTTGGATTTTCCTTAAAGCTAACCATTACTTAATAAACTTTATTACTCTCTAACTAGTTGTACCATTAAAAGAAAACTAAATCTCTATACACTGGATTCTTTGGAATTATCTCACTGTTTTCTAAGTAGCTAATCACAGGAAACCACACTGCTTGAAACCATTTTTGGTACTTTTCTGATCGTGATGCTAATATGTGGTATGAGGTACGTCCATATATAAAACAGTCCCAAAGTTTTCTTTGCCATTGTGCTATTGTAGGATATGTTCTTTGTTTCCAATGTTGTGCTATTATTATTTTTGCTTCCATTAACAAAGTAGATATTAATGTTTCTGTGCTTTTATTTTTTACAGAACTGCACCAGTATAGAATCCATATTGCAAGGTTCGTTTATTTTGGTTATTAGCAGAATGTGTTTCAGTATCTGTTCCCAATAGTTTTGGATTTGTGGTGTGTCCACCAACAGTGAGCAAAGTCTGCAGATATTCCACATTTTTTCCAACATTTATTTGAAATTTTTGGGTTTATTTTATGAAGTAGGTCCGGGGTCGTATACCATCTGTTTAATACTTTAAAGAAGGTAAATCTGATACTAACGACATTAGATACGTTGCTAGGCGAGGACAAAACCATTGTTCTTCTGTGAGTGTTGTTTGGCAGTCTAAATGCCATTTTTATTGAGATTTGAGGGTGGTGTCTGAGTTATTTTTTAGTAGAAGTTTATATATCTTGGCTATCATTCCCTTTAGTTCTCCCTTTGAGTTGTGTATGATTTGTTCAAATTCATTAAGTGGACTGGAGAATATCTTTCCTTTCTGGAGCTTATGCAGGAGGTCCTGAATTTGTAGGTATTGAAACCAGCAAATTTTCCCACTTATTTTCTTTTCCAGTTCCAATTTGCTTATTAACTTTCCTTTTCTTGTTAAATCTATCAATCTCTTTACCCCTGCTTCTTTCCATGTTTGGAAGGCAGTACTTTCTTTGCCTGGCAAGAACTGTTCCTGATTTATAAATGTGGATAACTGAGAAATTTTTGGTAGGAATATTTTTTTGCGTGCCACCCAGATCTCCACTGCTGATTTAAGAAATATATTTTTCATGTTTGCTACCTGATTTTTACAGTGGATTCTCCAATATAATTCCAAGAGAGAGTAAGGATGTGTTTCTGCTTCTTGAACTTGTTGACAACTGATGTCAGTGTTACTAGTTAAGATTCATACCATGTTGGTCAGATTTGCAGCTGCATAATCCCTCTATATTATAAAGCCAATTTGGGGTGGCTACGTACAATGTGCTCCCTCAGCTGTAGGCTGAATGAGCCACCACTCAGCCCGAGAAGCCTGGCCACTGGCCGATGCGGTGCGGGCTGAATGTGCCCCATGATTCATCCATGCCATGCCATAGTCCCACCCACTCGCCCACAGAACTGCTGCCCAGCCTCAATAGGCTGTGAGCCCACAGACGAGCCTACTGTGTGCGCCGGCACACTCTGCCGGCGGCCGAAAGGGGCAGCCGCTGATGCCTGCATGTCGCAGGGTGACAGAGCTGGCCAGATGTCAAACCCCAGCCTGCTCCTGCCACCACCTGTGGGGACCCGCCAGCGAGCACAGGCAGCTGCACACGGGGGCCCAGGCTGCTCCTGATGGTGCCACAACTGACGCCCACAGATACCCGGGTGGGCAGCAGGTAGCCCTGGGGGGAATGCCAGCGGGCACAGGCAGGGGCTGCATGAGCCCCGATGGCTACTAGAGCCCATTGTATTGCTCTACAATGGGCCTTGATCCTAGTACTTATATAAATCTAAATATTCTAACTCTCCTTTTTTAGCTTCCCAAGTCAGAGTGCTAAATTTGATTCTTGGTTTTTTGTAATCCCAGAAGAAGTCATTTAGTGCTTTTTCCCATTTCTTAATTTCTGTGATTGAAACTGAAATTGGTATTGCTTTGAACAGAAACAGAAATTTGGGTAAGATGAAGCTTTTAAGTATGTTTATTTTATCAGCCCACATAAACACTGTTTTATGGCAAATTTTAAATTTTTTGTTAATCTCTTTGTAGATTGGTTGAAAATTGACTTTCACCAAATCTTTAAGATCATTAGGAATCTGGATCCCTAGACATCTCCATTGCGATTTCACCCAGTCATATGGGAACTTTTAAAGTTCTTGTTTGGTTTCCTCTGTAATTAAGATAGGTAAAATTTTGGTTTTGGATATATTAACTTTCAGGCCTGTTAGATGCTGCATCTCTTGAAAGATTGTCAGAAGATTTGTTAGTGAGATGATTGGGTTAGCTAGATATATTATTAAATCATCAGTGTATAAACTAATTTTGTGTGTTTGATCTTTTATGTTGATACCCTTAATCTCAAGATGTTGTCTGATTGCGCTTGCCAATGTTGAAGAGTAGCCATTTTCTGCACCTTTTCTGGATAGGTTGGTTGGTGAGTGAGAAGGAAAAAAGGAAGCAGGAAAAGGCAAGGATATGGGGGTTGCCAGGAGGAAAAGAGGAAATAGTGTGAGGAAGCGAATGCAGGGGAAAACAAGGTGCCCCCTAAAAGTCTTGCAGGTTACCCACTGCGCAACTGGGCCTGGCCTGGCAACCAGCACCACACAACTAAGCTCAGCCTAGTGTCTGGCACCATGCAACTTGGTAGGGTTGCCAGCGGGTATTGTCGCACTGGTGGGGGGATTGGGGGGCATTCTGTGAGTGCGTGGTAATGTTGTGCAATGCATTGACATCACCCAGAAGTGCCGTCATTGCATCAGCAACATTGGGGGCCACGCTCTGGTTTTTGGGCAAAACTGTATGGTAAAATTGGCATAAAACCTAGAGTTTTGCCCCCAAATCAGAGCATTGCAACATCCCTGATACAATGATGTCACTCCTATGTGATGTCAGTGCATCAGGGATGTTGTGCAGTGACATCACTGTTTGGGGGTGGGATTCCCCTGGTGGCCAGCTGGCTGGCCACAGGCAGAAGCCCCCAAAACTGGGGGATCCCTCACCAGGAACTGGGGAATGGAAACCCTACAACTGGGCCATATTTTTCCTGGGTACAAGCTGCCAGGTTAGGAAGGAGGGAAAGCTTCAGACAATGGGCACTGTTGGGTGGGAAGGAAAGACAGAAGCAGGAAAAGGCAAGAGGCTATGAGGGCTTTCAGGAAAAGGAAAGAATTATTATTGTGGGAGGCCAAAATGAGATACCTCCTGCAAGTCCTTGTGGGTCCCCCCTTGTATAGTAATAATACAGAAAAGCACCACCCTCCGAGCATGTGCAGCATGCCTTCCTTGTGTAATTTTCCACACCATGGAGCAGAGTTTCCAGGACAGATAGTATAGCTTTCAGTCTCAGACAGACTTGAGCCCACTAGCTCCTTTCCTTCATAAATTAAGCTCTTTATACAAGTGATATAGTGACAGACCTTAAGTTTTGATATTGTATAAGCTCTGAAAGATGGCAACCAGAGCGGAGCTTTGAGAGAGAGTTCTGTCCTAGAATCATTGGCTGATGAAATGCAAGAGAGCTCAGCTTACCTTAAGAAAATCTGAGGGTGGTCAAGTATCCCTCTGGGAACCAGTGGAGCAGACTGGTGTCAGTGAACGCCAAATGCAGAGAGCTGAGGAAAGGCGGAAGGGCATAGAAGGCCTCTTGATGGCCTCCCCAGAACAGCCTGATTATTAGCCCTACGCCACAGCACTTCCTGGTTTGACACCAGCATGTCCTTGCCACGGTTCCTTTCAACTTTACCATGGTGCTTCTTACATTTGCTATAAACCTGTGGGCTGTGGCAGTTGCCAGCTGTGCTATGGCAAGCTTCATCCACACTGCTCTGTCTCTTGCACCGGCTCCTGCTGTGACAGCCCCGCTGTTCCTGACCTTTTTCAGCCCTGGGGGATCTTGTTTAGTCTTGTGGAGTTGGCAGTTGTATTGAGACCAGGCCTGTAGATTGGGGACCTGTGGCCTCCATCCATTCAGATAGTCCCAATGTGAGAGGTGCTGTATTGCAGATATGGGAATAGACTATGCAAATGACATCTTAAGCTGGCACAGAGGATGTCATGGGTGCTGAGGACGGGTTGTTGCCAGTGCTGGCAGAACCCACAGTTGGGCCTTCTAACGCTGGGGAAACCACTGACTCACTGGCACAAACTGCACTGTTACCTGGTTCAGAGACAGCTGACAAGGAACAGACACAGCCGGAGAGCCCTCCTGTTTCTCCCCCGAGAATAGACTGCCTGTGAGGGTGGCTCCAACAAGATTTAGAGGCGAGGAGACATCTCACCTGGCTGCGAAGTAGGAGAGCTGTCAGCCCTGAGTTCTAGCAGACGCAGGCTCCCAGTGCTGCTGCACTAATTGGAACCAGCAGCAAAGGGCTATTTAGCCTCAGACGCTGGGCTGGCTTTTTGTGGAAGCAAATGTCATCGTTCCTGGACGTATTGCTCCTGCTCCACTCCTTCATTCCTGGATCTTGCTCTGACTCCCTGCTCTCAGGTCCTGACCCTGGCGTGAACAACCCCAGCTTCTGGTTTGTGATTTAGACTTTCACTCTTGGCTTCTGACATCCTCCTTCGGCTCCTGACTTCAGTTTGTATGACCTTGTTCCTGGTTAGTGATTTGGACTCTTGTTATCAGCTCCTGCTTTCCTCTCTGGCTTCTGACCTCAGACTGAACTGGGACTCCCCCCCCCCCCCGCCTGCACCCCAGACCCTGACAGAGAAGCAGCCTGGTTTGGCACATCCTGGCCCTGGAACTGGCTCTGGTAGCACTGGGGGGCTTTGCCCATGCCCAAGAATGCATAGACATTCAAGTTTGTGTGGATGTGCATGTTTGGTGGCAGTTGGACCTGGATTATCTCCCCAGGGGCCCAGAGTGGATCTGTGAGTGTCTAGGGTGGAAGGAGTCTTGCAGAAGATTCTTGATTTCTTTTTTTCCATCACTGACTGCCCTATTACTGCATATAGGGCATCCCTGCCTACCCAGAAACATCTAATGGTGCTGTGAACTCATTTCATGAGTTTTTTAGTTAATCTAGGATTAAGGTTTAATTGATTAGATATAATTAGATGGGGGGGATTTCCCTTTTCCCACCTATTATATAAAATTGTTTAATCTTGCTAGTGGGATGTAGAGATAGTAAGTAGAGAGGTTTGGGTGGGAGGGTTATCAGTAGGGGCGTTGTATATTATCTGTCTGATTGGATTGGATTGTGTTGTTTTTAGACTGATGTAAATTGGACGAAGTCTGAACTTCACCATATTTTCTGCTTCTTCCATTCCTCCTGAAGGAATTCCACCTAGTCCCACTGCTATATCTCCCCTGGCCCCCTATTACTGGTATCCCTGACCCCTGTATCAGGCTGGGCTCTGGAGCACCCCAGGCTATTGGTCCTGGGGGACTTCAATGTCTGTGTTGATGATGTCATCCATGGAGGCACTGGGACTCTCCCAATTTACATTGACACCCATGCATCAAGCAGGCCACGCACTGGATTTGATTTTTGGCATCGGGATAAATGCTGATCTGGAAGCTGCAAAGACAGTACCGTGGTCAGATCATTGTGCTTTGAAGATCCGTTTGAGCATACCAAACCCTCCTTGTTTAGGCAGTGAGCTTCAGGATGCTCTGTGGGATCCAGTGCCCCTAGCAGCTCATTAGATGATCTGGTTGAAGACTGGAATTGCCAGCTCTCCGAAGCCATCAATGAGATCACCCCGCAGTGCCCTCTCTGCCCTCAAAACAAACTAGCTCCATAGTATACTGTGGAGCTATGGAGGATGAAATGAGAGCTGAGGCGATTAGAGCGAAGGTGGTGGCATGCTCGTGACAAGGAGACAAGAACATCTTATAGGATGTATATGAAAGCCTATGAGATGGCAGTGAAGACTGTGAAGAAAGTTTACTATGCATCCTCCATTGCATCTGCAAGCTCTTGCCTGGACCAATTATTTAGAACTATTCAATAATTAATGATATTGCCGCAAGCCAAACAAAATAGTAGGGAATTGGCTATTGGCTGTGAGGCATTTGTGAGCTATTTTGTAGACCACAATTGAAACAGTAAAGGGACTGGAAGTCTCTTGCCCATCTTCTGGTCCTTTATTGGACCACTTCAGCTGACTCTCCTTGGAAGATGTTGACAGGATCCTGGCAACTGTTAGGCCCACCACTTACCCCCTTGACCTGTGCCCGTCCTGGCTGGTTAAGGCCTGAGGGGATGGTGTGCTGGACCCCCTGGAGGAGATCATCAACTTGTCCCTTTCAACAGGGACTTTCCCAGTGGGGTTGAAGGAGGCTGTGGTGCATCCACTCTTGAAGAAGCCATCATTAAACCATGTGGTCTTAGCCAACTACTGCCCAGTGTCTAACTTGCCATTCCTGGGTAAGGTAGTTGAGAGAGCGGTGGCTGAGCAAATTCAGATTTTCCTGGATGAAGCATTTATCCTGGATCCATTCCAGTCTGGCTTCTGCCTTGGTCATGGGATGAAGACAGCACTGGTTGCCCTCACAGATGACCTTCAGAGACAGCGGGATTGGGGTGGGTTGGCACTGCTGTTGCTTTTAGATCTGATGGCAGCATTCAACATGGTCGATTATGATCTGTTGACCCACCGCCTCACCGACATAGGAGTTAAAGGGGCTGTACTACAGTGGTTTTTCTCCTTTCTTCATGGTCGGGGACAGAGGGTGGCACTTGGTGAGACGATCTCCCAGTGGTACCCACTGGAATGTGGTGTGCCGCAAGGGGCAATCCTCTCACCAATGCTATTTAACATCTATATGCACTCCCTTACCCAGCTAGCATGGAGATATGGGCTGAGTTGTCATCAGTATGCTGATCACACCCAGCTCTCTGCTGATGGATACCCAATCAGACTCTGCCCCAGAAAATCTGGGCAGGGCATTAGAGGCCGTGGCTGGGTTGTTACAACAGAGTCGTTTGAAATTGAATCCATTGAAGATGAAGGTCCTGTGCCTGAGCTAGGGCGATGCAGATTCAGGAATTAGGCTCCCGGCCCTTGATGGGGTGCTGTTGGTGCCTGCACCAAGAGTTAGGAGCCTGGGTGTGATCCTGGATGCCTCACTTTCTGTGGAGGTCCAGGCCACCACCATTGCCAGGTCTGCCTTTTATCACCTTTGGCAGGTCAGGCAATTGGCCCCTTATGTATCCACCCAGGACCTGGCCACAGTGACCCATGCAATGATCACTTCCAGGCCAGATTACTGTAACTCGCTCTATGCAGGCTTACCCTTGAACCTGACCCAGAAACTCTAGCTGGTGCAAAATGCAGCAGCTCACCTTCTGACTGTGACACTTATGTGGGTGCATATTCAGCTGGTTCTCCACCAGTTGCACTGGCTACTGAGTACCAGATCCATTTCAAGGTGTTGGTACTAACCTTTAAAGCCCTGAGCTGCCTGGAACCCACATATCTAAGGACCGCCTCTCCCCATATACCCCCTGGAGAGCCTTGTGCTCTGCTGATCAATATCTACTAGTTATCCCTGGTCACTTAGCCTCAACCAGGGCCAGGGCTTTCTCTGTCCTGGGCCCTACCTGGTGGAACATGCTCCCACTTGAGATCAGGGCCTTGCGGGACCTATTACAATTCCATAGGGCCTGTAAAATGGAGCTGTTCTGCCAGGCTTTCAGTTGAGGTGGTGGACACCCAATAAGTTGGCTCCCTGCATAGAAGCTGCCCCGACCATTTGCCCTATGCAGAGTCTGGGTATATATGAGAAATACTGGTTGACTCCAGTTACCATCAGTCTGGTTTATAGGGGGTCTGAACTGTTATATATAATTCACCATCTTTTAATTGTTTGACGTTTTAGTTGTTTTAAGAATTAATTATATTACCCGGTTTTAATTGTTCATGCACTCGTTGTTATCCGCCCTGACCTCGCTAGGGAAGGGCGGGATATAAATGTAACAAACAAACAAAACTTTTCTTATTATCACTAGTTGCCATCATACAAAACTCAAAACATTCTGATGAAATCAAGCATGCAGTCTTTTGAATGTACTCATGTTTGTTTTCATTGAATGGCACCATACTTGCATTCATCATTAAATCTGTTGATCCATGTGTCTGACAAATCTTTACATAACATTGCTGCTGGGCCTTTTCATAGATTCATGTATTTTCATGAAATGTGTTAATATATGCAGTCCCCTATTATAATTTATTCCAAAAACACCCTTGTGCCTTTATAGCCTTCCTGTTATTGTAATGTAGGAACAGGGAGGAGGGCATGAGTAAGACCATAATATCTCTCTTTCCCACGGTTTCTTAGCATACATAGCAAACATGTTTAATGGTTTTTGGGACATGCCCATAATATAGGCTTGCCCTCTAGATTCATTGCCTCCCTCTAACATCACTTTTGCCATATTAAAAAAAAACCCAAAATACAACCAGCTACAGTCTGTTAAATGAAGTCAGTTAACTTTAGCTAAGGAGGTCAGCCAAGATGTACCTATTTGTAAATCACTGGATGCCATTCTGCTATTGATCTATATATTTGTCCTGTTGGGTTTTATGAGAATACCTAGGACAATAAAGATTTCCTTCAAAGACTAGGCCTTTCAGCATATGTTTAGTACAGTCTAGCATAATTTTCAAAAGAAAGATCTTTGTTTATAGCTGTGGAAGATTCTGGTCTTCCTAGGAAACAAAATCTCTGTCCAGTTAGACAATTCACTTAACTTGGCCTCACAGACCTTTCGGGGTCTGAAGCCATGAAGTCAAGTTATATATAAAAGTTGTATGGAAGGGAAAATTCCAGCAAATGTGATTTCACCTAATTAAAAGCATGTAAAAAGCTTGTGTGTTGTCCTCCAGACTGAGGCCATGGGATGTCACTGTCAAAAACATGATGCTTGGTATAACCTACCATATAGAACAGAACATCACTTGCAAATCCTCCAGTCTTATATACATTATAGAATGCAAAAGCCCAGAATGCCTCAATGTATTACAGTAAGAGTTACTTGCTTCAATGGCCTCAGATAAAAATCTTGAGCACCTATTATGATATTTCTATTCAAATGCCCATAAACTTTCAGGCTTGGAATTTTTTCCAATAAAAAGTCCATTCATCTCTGAGACAAAGGTTGCCAGCATCCAGGTGAATTTTCCTGGAATCACAACTGATCTCCAGGCTACAGAGATCAGTTCCCCAGAGAAAATGGCAGTTTCAGACATTGGCCTCTATAGCATTATATACCCCCTCCCCCAAGTTTGCCTTCCCCCAGCCTCACCCACCTCCCAATCTCCAGGAATATCCCAACCTGGAGCTGGCAATCCTATCTGAAACTCTAGAAACATACCACTTTTGATTTGTCACTTCTGAGAAAACATAGAGTTTTTGGTGATTCCTAGAGCTACTGTATGTCACTTCCAGGTTTCACCCAGAAGTGACACAGCAGTGCACAGTACATCCCCCCCCCCATTTTCCTCAAACCACTGCCTAGACGGAGGTTCAGGGACAGGGACATGGGGAGGGATATGGGCACTTTCCCTCCTTCCCAACCCCTGGCAGTCTCTCCCTTGAAAACTATGTAATTCCAGCCACTGAGCTCAGCCAGACCCAGTTCCACAGTGGGAAACCTGCAAGGACTTGCAGGGGGCATCTCACTTTCCTGTCTAACCACCTCTGCACATTATTTCCTCTTTCCCATCTCTTGGCAACCCCCATAACCTCACCTTCCCCTTTTCTCCTTCCCATCAATTCAACCATCAGCTATATTTATTACTAGGAAAAAGGCCCATCGTGGGACAAAATACAATGGGCTCTAGACAGATACTGCCACACACCCATCCTCTACCTCTTGGTGAAGGAGAGCGGTGTAGCTCCCTGCCTCTGAGTGACTGCAATGGAGTGAGGGAGTTCTGCTGGGGGCTGGGGCCCGAGCAAGCCTCTGGCAACGGCGGCTCTCAGACTCCCAGTGACTCTCGAGTGGCTACTGCCTCCTCCTGGCTGCCATGGCCCCCTGCCTCTCAGGGACTCTGGAGCTGCCACTGTTGCATCCTGGCTGCTATGGCCCTCCACCTCCCAGGGACTCTGGAGCCACCACATCCTGGCTGCCATGTCCCCCACCTCCCATGGACCCTGGAGCCACCGGCGCCGCATTCTGGCCACCATGGCCCCCCACCTCCCAGGGACTTTAGAGCCACCTCCTCTTCCTGTCTGCCATGTCCCCCATTTCCCAGGGACTCTGGAGCCACCTCCGCTGCCCCCTGGCTGCTGTGGCCCCCACCTCCCACTGACTCTCCAGCCACTGTCTCCTGGCCTCCGCAGCTCCCTGCCTCTCACTGACTGTCCTACCAGGTGCTGGAGCAGTGGTGAGGGAGTCCTTCTTGGGCCTATGGCCCCCTGGCCACTGCAGTGCCACCATGATCCCTTTTCAGGCCTGAAGGATGAGGAAGGCCACACTGCCACTGTCGCCACCTCCTCCTGGCTGCTGCGGGGCGGCCATTATCATCCTCAGCCTCAGGACCTTCTGCCCACCAGAGCACCCAGCACATCCATCAGCTCCCAGCACACTGAGGCCAAGACGCTGGGCGGCTCTTGTGTGGGCAGGATAAAGACAATGTAGCCAGTGGCCAGGGACCCCTTTCTGAGTGGCAGTTCAGACAGCCAACTGATTTTGGTGCAAATAGAACATTGCCACCAAAAAATACAATTATATAATAAGGACAGATTTAACTTAATTTATACTCTGCCTTTTCTCCACAGAAAGCAGCTTACATCTACTCCTCTCCTCCATTTTATCCTCACAACAATCCTGTGAGTTAAGTTAGGCTGAGAATGTGTCCTGGTCCAAGGCTGCACAGTGAGCTTCTGTGGCAGAATGGTGATTCAAATCTAGGTCTCCCAGATCTTAGTCTGAAACTCTGCTATATCACACTGGCTTTCGAGTGATGGCTGCTGTTAAACTGCAGTGAGCAACTTGGCCTAGGTGAGTCATGTAAGTCAGGCAGTAGCAAGTTGCCTGGTGGACAGTGCTGGCCCTGGCCCTGATGAATCTTCCCTCAAAGACCAAAACAATCCTGTAAAGGACCCCTCCACACCTTTTACTGGCAGAAACAAAGCCTGGAAGCCTGGCAATACTTTTGTGGTTACCTAGCAACTGCAACTGAGGGAATCTGTTTCTTACAGATACCCCTATCATTTTGGGGAGTTATACCCCATTGTATTTTTCTTCTAGATTTCATATTTTTCTGAAAACCTGGGGTTCTTTTTGTTGGAATATAGAAGGTTTATAGTGTACCTACTTTAAGAACATCAGCAGCCTATAGGGGACAGCTGAAGGACTGCTAGTTAATATAGCTAGATTAGGGACTTTCCACAATATCAAATTATGACCTTCCTGTCTCCTGATTAGCTCTTTGAAGACTTCCTGCTCCAACTGAGCCCTCTCCCTTTGTTCCTGTCTCTCACAGTAATCAATTAAGTCTTTTCCCCTCTCCTCTGTTCTATCACACTTTATTTCTTCTTTAATTTACCGAGTTTTTTTCGTTAGACAGTTGATGCTCCATTCATCTGTATGTTTAAACTCTGCCAGCAGAGTTATGGGCCCTACATGCTTCCACTGCAGAAAAGGGGGAAGTTTACATAGATGGTAGGCAAAAAGAAGAAACTGCAAAATGGCTGCTTCCTGCACAGGTCAACACAACTACCTACTAGATAGTTTGACTGTCACCAATTTTCTCATCTGGAGGTAGAGAATGAAAAGCCACTTGCTTGAAATAGGACTCTGGAATTTCATCAATGAATCATAGCCAGGAGATGACACCCCAGCAAAGCAAAAGTCCTGGGACATGCACAACAAGAAGGCAAGAAGCACATTAATAAAGGGTTTGTCTTATAGAGATGTTTCACGAGTTGTTCAAATGCAAACTGCAAAGGCAGTCTGGAATGAACTGGAGAGACTTTATGTTAACTCCTCACTAAACAGCCAGCTGTATATCCAAAAGAAGCTATTTCACATAGCTAGGGATGCCTGAAGGGGGTAATCTGTGAGAGCTTTTAGATCAAATGCTTACTCTGAGTCAAGAGCTAAGAACTGCTCGCAAAGATATTGCAGAGCAGGATTTGGTTGTTTTGATTTGAGTTAGTCTACCCAAGACGTATGAAAATGTTGTATGACAAATACAGTCAAAAGGAAATCTCTCTATATCAAATGTGATAAATGAACTGGAGCAAACATTAAAATATAAACAGTTTGAGGAGCCCAACAGAAAGGCTGAGCAGAATGTTGACAAAGTAGCTTTATATGTAAATAAAACCAAAGTAGCTTGTTATTCATTTGGGAAACAGGGGCATACTAAAAGGAACTGCAATGCTTTTAAAAAGAAGGGTGCCCCTCCAAAACAAATAAAAGGGGAGAATCTGAAACAGCCACCCCTGGAGACGTGTTTCATATTAACTGAAAATGTAACCAAATGTCATATATGGTTCTTAGATAGTACATGCTCAGTGCACGTGAGTGCACACAGAGACACTCTAAATGAAGGATAAAAAAGAGATACTAAGGCCGAGGACAGACTGGCAGTCTGGGCCGCTCTGCCTCCGCTTCAAAAGTGGAGGCAGAGCGGCCGTTCAGACAGCCGCATCTGCCCCGAAGAGGCGGCCTGGACTTAAAAGTGGTGCCCCAGCTGCTGCGGCGCGTGTTCCACCCACCTCCGGCGGGTGTGAATGTGCGCCGGGACGGGAAGCTGCGTGGCGTTCGCATGCCGCCGTAGGAAGCCGCCCGCAGTCTGAACGCTGCAGGCAGCTTCCTTCCGGCGGCGTGCGAACGCCGCGTGGCGGGGGCAATTCCCCCCGCCTTATTCTGCCATGCCGCAGAGGCGCGGCAGAATACAAATCTGTCCTCGGCCTAAGTGTAGCTGATGGGAGATCTGTTGTGGCAGAAGGGGTAGAACTATAAAATGCAGACTCTCAGACAGACAGGTCAGAGAAATCTTTATTGAGAACTGTTTGTATGTGCCACAAGTAGCAAATAACTTGCTTTCAGTGCAAATAAATAAATGTACAACTGAAAGGAATTGTATGCATTGCGTCCAAGCAAAAGGGACAAGACCAAGTTTCAGCAACAATCATGAACCAAACCAAATAAGGCACCCCCTAGAGCTCATTCATAGTGATGTTAGTGGTCCAATGAAAGCAGAGACCTCTCGTGGGAACAGATATATTTTGACTTCCATTGATGATTTCTTTAAATATACAGTTACCTACTTGATCAGGGAGAAGAATGAACTATTTGAAAAACTCATTTTAAAGGTTTTTATTCGTTTTCAGAAAAAAAGGAAAAAAACACAAGCAAAATAAGAGAAAAAGAACAACCATACAACATGTATGGAGACTGTCTAAATCTAAATGAATTTTCCCAAATAGAATCATTTTATATTTTACCTGCAAAAGTGTATAGGTTCTACTTCGAGCATACATGTTTGATATAGATTTATTTACCATTTATTTAAAATAATTTTCCAACCATTTGTCGAATCTTGTCTGATTATTATCAAAAATTTATTCTTTTTTATCTGAGAGTTGCATAGTTAATTTGTCCATTTCTGCCATTTCCAGTAGTTTGTAGATTATTTCTTCTTTGGATGAGATTTCTTCTCCTTTCCAGTGTTTTGCATATACATTTCTAGTCATAGTAATTACATGTACAGTCATATATCTGTCTGTTTTTTTAAATGTCTCTGGGATAATGTTTAATAAAAATAGTTCTGGAACAAATGCTATAGTCAAGTCTATTATTTTTTGCAATATATCATGAATCCAAACCTAATATTTTTTTTGTTACACTGCAAGTCCACCACACATGGAAAAAGGAACCAGTATTCTGTTTTCAGTTCCAACATAGATTTGACATGTTTGGATACCATTTAGCTAAGTTATCTGGTGTCATATACCATCTATAAAACATCTTATAAATATTTTCTTTAAATGCCATATATTTAGTAAATTTTATGTTCATTTTTCATACTTTCAACCATTGATCTAACTGAATGTTATGGCCTATATTTTGAGCCCATTTTATCATTGTGTTTTTAACTATTTCATCTTGCATATTAAGCTCTAGCAATATAGTATAGAATGCTTTCATGTGCTTTACATCATTTGTCAACAGTATTTTATCTAAATCTGTGGGTTTGTCACAAAAAACAGTTTTTTAATCTTTAGGGTGTCAAGAGTCAAGCTGAGCTCTTTCCCACCAATTTAAATTTACGCCTTGTCTTTGGAGAGTATGTTGGGTCTTCAAAAGATTATTCTGTCCTAACAGGTCTTCATATATCCAAAATTAATCCTTAGTAAATACTGTGGGATAGATAAAGACCTCCAGGGGTGAGACCCATTTAGGTATTTTTGTACAAAAATCTTTCTTAGTCTCTTCCCACACCTTTAATAATGAGGCTTTTAAAACATGTTAAAACATGTTCATAATTATGAATGTTACCTTTCTTGTACCATAAAAAAGCAAGCCAACCCAATTTCAGATCGTGTCCTTTCAACTTTGTCAGTCTTGGATTTTCTAGAGTAGCCCATTCTTTTATCCATGTCAGGGCTGTTGCTTTATAATAGAGGTGCCAGTTTGGTACTGCAAATCCTCCTCTTTGTTTTGCATCTTGTAGGAGTTTCATATTGATTCTAGGTCTTTTACCTTGCCAAATGAATTGGCGTGTAAGTTTTTCCAATTCTTTCAGATGTTGTTGGTTCTTTAGTATTGGAATTGTCTGAAATAAAAAAAGGAGTCTTGGTAACAAATTCATCTTGATTATCACTATTCTTCCCATGAAAGAAACTTGCAGGTTTTTCCAATTTTCCAGGTCCTTTTTATGACAGCTATAAGTTTTATATAATTGTCTTTTATTAACAAGCTACATCTATTTGATAGAGTTATTCCTAGGTATTTAATTTTCTTGTGTATTTCAATGCCAGAGATCTCTTGAAGCTGGTGAATCTGTTCTTTTGTACAGTTTTTTGTCAATATTTTTGTCTTTTTGAAATTAATTTTCAAACCTGCCATTTGACCATATTCCTTTAATGTATCCAAAAGTGGAATAATAGAGGCTTGTGGTTCTTCCATAATAAAGACCAGATCATCTGCAAAGGCTTGCAATTTATACTCCTCTCCTTTAGCCTTAAGACCTTGGACCCGAGTGTTTTCTCTTGCCATCTCATTCAATGTTTCTAGAGCGAAAATAAATAATAAAGGGGACAATGGACAACCTTGTCTAGTTCCTTTTTGAATTTCAATATTTTGTGTAAGATCTCCATTTATCATAATCTTGGTTTGCTGTCTTGTATAGATCACTTTCACCATTGTAAAGAAGTTTTCTCCACAGTGCCAAGATAAAAGTTGTTCTAACATAAATGGCCAAGTAAGGTTGTCAAAGGCTTTCTCTGCATCTAGAAATAACAATGCCAGTTGTTTTTCTGGGTGTGCTTCAAAGTACTCTAGAACATCCAGGATAATTCTGACGTTACTTCTAATTTGTCTTTTAGGTAAAAAACCTGTTTGATCTTGATGAATTGTTTGCAATAAAATCTTTTTCAGTCTTTTGGCCAAAATGGATGCAAAATTTTTGCAATCCACATTTAAAAGCAAAATTGGTCTATAGTTTCTTTTTTTTGTACAATAAATTTTATTGAAAATATAATTCAAATACAACATCAACAAGTATTGGTCAACAAAGTCAACTGAGTACATCAACGCTTAAGATAACTAGCTGTGATCTATGAGGAGTTAACCATGTGAAAGAAGTGTTACATATTGTAAAGTAATCAAAAACGTGAGCAGTATAGTTGTAAGTACAGGTTATAACATCAAAGTGAGGTCTGTAGTTTCTGATCTCTTTTTCATCTGTATCTGTTTTATGTATTAAAGTGATCAATGCTTGATTCAAGGATTCTGGTATTTCTTTTTGTTTACTAACATTCTGGATAGTATATTTTGATGGTAGAGCAATTTGGTCTTCAAATATCTGATATAATTCCACTGGAAAGCCATCAAGTCCCAGAGTTTTTTTTTCTTTTGGCTTCTAATTGCGTCTATTATTTCAGTAAACAAGATTGGTTCATTTAAAATTCATCTTTGATCTTCTGAGAGTTGTTTTTTATTATTTTTTTTTAAAATTCTTTAATCTGTTCTTGGTTGTTATTTCCTGCTTGGTATAAAGTTTTATAAAAATTTCAATAATCATCTTTAGCACCATCTGGACAATTTCAAAAACTCAAGGCATATGTTGCAATGGTTAGCAACAGGTTCCAGAGGAAACCGCTGGCAATCTGAACTGACAATGGAGGAGAATACATGGCATAAAAAGGTATTTAACTGAACAAGGTATTGAACATCAACTCACTGTCCCATATATACCAGAACAAAATTGCATAGCTGAGAGGAAAAACCACTCCCTGACAGAAAAGTGCAAATGCATGTTACTAGAAGTGGATCTACCAGAGAAATACTAGGGAAAAGCCATCAACACAGACATAAAAGGATCAAAAGACATAAAAGAAATGCCCACTGACCAGATAGAAAGATGGAGAAATGCAGTAGAGGAAGAAATTAAATCTGCAGTCAAGAATCAGAAATGACATCCACAGAAGCACCTACAGGAAGGAGGGTAGAATACAAATGGATTTTATAAATGTACAGTTGTTAAACTCAAATACTGTTCTGAACACTCTGAGATTCTTCAAAGAAAAAATGAAACTTGTGGACTTGCACAACAGACCTTGAGAAGGGGTGTTGGAATATACAGGGTGGAGTCCATTTACTTGAGGAAGCTCAGAAGAACAGCCTAAAGGGGACAGCTGAAGGACTGCTAGTTATTATGGCTAGATTAGGTACTTCCCACAGCTTCAAATTATGTCCTTCCTGTCTCCTGATTGGCTCTTTGGATATTTCTTGTTCCATCTGAGCTGTTCCCCTTCGGTCCTGTCTCTCACGGCAGTTAGTCAGTTAGTTAAGCCTCTCTCCCTCTCCTCTGTTGTATCAGGGTTTATTTCTTCTTTAATAAGCCGAGTGATTTTCTTTAAACAGTTGGTGCTCCATTCCTCTGCATATTTAAACTCTGCCAACATTTCTCAGGTTTGTAGAAAGGTTTGTCTGTTCATAGCTCCAGTCCCTAGATTTAAATATCCACAGAGGTGGCCATGTTGAGAATTAGGTATATTGATATATGAACAGTTTATATGCTTTTAATCCTATTTTAAGTCTTGCTTGCAGTCATAATACCCTCTTGTGACACATTCCTGAGGGACATGGGTTTATGGTTTTATCAGACAGTTAATTTTACTTTCTTGATGCTGGGATTAATTTTATGGCTGCTTTTCTGCTGGTTATTGCTCCCTTGCCTTCTATTGGTTTTGCGGGTTTTGGTCTGTGTTTTTTCATTTATTTATGAGTTTTATATTGTTATACCTAATTTTTTTAATAAGCCAGTTTGGGGATTTTACACAGGTAAATAAATAAATACCCCCTTACAGAAGTGAGATAGGTGATATCTCATAGTGAGATAGGTGAGAGCTCTCTTTCACAACACAGGAGGGTAGCCAGAAGCCCCTCCTTCACCCTCACAGCCCTTGGAGCTATGTGGAACATTATAATGCTTTCAAGGTGGGTTACACAGATCTTACATGTGATGAGACTGGTCAGTTACCCATGTGCCAACTCATGTCACACATATTGTGCATTTAGGCCCCTAAACAGCTAACTCTCCCAGACAACTGAAATTGGAGAGAAAAAGGCACCAAGAACTGCCGCTGATGTTTGTAGGCATGTGGAAGAATTTGGGCAAGAGAAGTGTGTGATTGAGTCCTCTATGCCTTCCTTTAATTTAGTGATAAAACAGTCTGAGTCAGACATGAACATTAAACAATGAAAAATGTCTTCCAATGTGCTGGTTACGTTGAAAAGCTGGATCAAGGGACGCTGGGAATGCTTTGGTGGAGTCAGGAATGGAGGGAAAGGGTTGTGGAGGAAAAGGATATCAGGCTCTGCTTTTGTAATGAAAATCCAGAGCTAAAAAAGTGTCTGGAGGCAACCTGTTCTTGATCTATTGATGCGTGTTTTGTTCTAGCACCTGTTTAGGTACAACGGATTAATTAGAGCCCTCTGTGGCTTGACCAACTCTTGGGCTCTGCAACTGTCCATTCTGCAGAGCAGAAAGCTAGAAAGGCACAAGCCCCAGGTTAAAGGCCTCACATTCGATTGTGTTTTCCCAACTGTTGAACAGCAGAAGCAGAAGAACACAAGGCCCTTGGTGACCTTGTCAAGAATTCTTGAGGGAACTTATCCCAGGGGGTCCTGACTCCAGGAACTCCTGACAGACTGGTTTGGTGTTGTGGTGGGTTCAGAGCCTGGAACCTTGACAACTGCTGCTATCATCTACACACATCCCATCCCAACTTAAAGCCTCCTCAGGGCCAGGCTATACAATACACTTGACATTAGCCAGGTCATGGGTGCCTGACTAGACTCACAGACAGATGAACATTGGGGGAACTCCCCTTAAAAATCAATAATTTGCTCAGTTCTGTGAGGGAGTGCTGAGAGGGGGAGAGAAGGAACTGACCGTTTTCTTCCCATTCCACTTTCACCAATGAGACTGGAGGCAGGGGGGGAGGGTTGCCCTTTGTCTCCGTGCAGATTAAAATCAAAGCCAAGATAACAAGATAAAAATCTAAGAATACTTTCATTTAAACATAGCAAGCCATACACTTTTCTATACAGCATTTTCTTCAGTTGCTGATGAAAGGCAACTACAGAAAGGTCCAAACAGACCTCCCTGATTAGGAATTTTAAAATTTCATAGACACTGCTGAAAAAGTTCTGTCATGCATGGAACCACATACAAAAGAACCTCATCTTTCATGACTATGTCCTTATCTCCTAGAAAAGACCAGAGTTGGCAGACCTCTTTTAATTTTTAAAGTTGCCACCTAGCAGCAATTAAGAGTAGCCATTTAATGACCTAAATCAAATATTCTACACATATGCATATTATATATGTATGTGATTTACCTTTTGGTCTTTTGCTTCACTCGCTTCCATCTATCATCTGGATCCAGCTGCTTGAATGCATTCTCAGTTTTTGCTCGTGGGACATCTGGATCTGCAATATGTTTATTTATTTACTACTTGCATTTTTATCCTGCCTTTCCAGACAACTGGCTCAAGGCAGCGTACAGCAATAAATTACCATAAGATGGTTTACAGTTTAAAACAGAAGATGAACATAACATAAGTTAAAACAACATACACACAACTGATGGCGCTCTGAGTTCAATGGTGAAAGCAGCAGCAAGAGATTCAGTCCACTGCTCCAGGGTGATGTTATCCTAATTCCCCCAGTGGCAGTCCCTAATTGAAAGCCTGGCAGAAGAGCTCCATCTTGCAGGCCCTGCGGAACTGTAACAAGTCCTGCAGGGCCCTGATGTTCTCCGGGAGCTTGTTCCACCAGTATGGGGCCGCCACCGAGAATGCCCTGGATCTGGTGCTGGCCAGCCGAACGTCTTTTGGACCGGGGAGAGTCAAGCGATGTTGTGAGCTTGACCTCAGTGCTCTCTGGGGCACATATGGGGAAAGGCAGTCCCTCAAGTAGGCAGGCCCCTGACCATGTTGCTGGCCCCATTATTGTCTGCCATGCTGGGCTGCTGGATACTGCCTGATACCTCACTCGCTCGTGTACAGGAATCTCCTTTTTTTTTCTTTTATGAAATTCTGACCAGTATATTGATGTCTACCATTTGTGCAAAGCACAGTTAATATAATTTTACTTACCTCTCTCCCTCAGTGACCAGCTATTTCTTTCAGCAAACACATTGGCCAGGCCCTGGGCAAATATTTCATTTCTGCAGAATCATAGAAGGTCAATATCAGTTGTGAGCTTCAGCCCCTGCTCAGATTTTAGGTATTTTAGTTCATCAAACAATTTTCCAGCTGGCTGGATGGCTGCTGTTATCAATCCACAGGTAGGAAGGAAAAGCCAGGGAATTATCATCTTATTGTTGTCATATTTGTGGAGTTGCAACTCAGACTTATTGTAAATTTCTCCTTGAGAAATTGTTAGTTTCTATGCTGAGAGAAAATCAATCGGTTCACAGAAGAACAAGCAAGCTTTAGTAAAGGAGGTTGCAAAGGCAGGTTTCAGAGATGAATGATCATTGTTTTACCCTTTCACATCTAATTGCTAACCATGGCTTACTCACAAAGGGTTTCAAAGTTCATTGCCTGGAGGGTATGTTTGTTCCTCATAAATACAGACCATCCCTGAAAGAAATAGTATTTCACTGGTATTGATCCCTAGTCTATTGCTGCTGTCACAAACTTGTCATGCTCATAATAAGGCTAGTTCTGAGATGGGCTAAAGATGATTTGTAAGTCTTCAGCTAAAAATATCAAGAAAGTTCTAACCTTCCTCCAGGAGTTACTGTCTTACATCTATCTAGAACAATTATCCAAATGTCATATTAGAGCTTTTCCATTCAGTGAACAAACTCATTGCATATCTAGCTGTTTCCAGGCTGCAATCTAATGAACTAGTGGATGTAATTCCATTGAACTGGATGGCACTTGTTTGTTAGCAAACATGCAAATGAGCATGCTACACATATGATGGCCCTATAACCACATTATAGAAGAGGGCCATGGACGTTTTATTGACAAAGATAGGTAATTTTAAAAAAGGAAGAGGCATGCACTTGATCAATTATTGAATTAGAGGGGTAATATTAGTGGGGTAATAATGAGCTTTAGATTGATTATAGCATTGTAGGGTTAAAAAAATTCAGAGTTTTCTTAAAATAATACTTAAAGGTATCAACAGATTCATATAAGCAAGGATCTTTTTTACAGAGGTCATCTGTGAGGGTGACTAATAGCCAGGATGGAAGCCAGATGGGAAGGGATCAAAGACCAAAGTGTCATCCAGGAATACCTGGAGCTGTTCTGCTGCCACTCTCTCTACTATTTTGCCCAGGAACTAAAGATTTGAAACTACTGCCCACCAGTTGGTTGAAGCAGAGCTGGCTGAAAATGAACCCATCAAAGAAAGTCCTGGGGCTGATCCAAAGAGATCCCAGGTTGGGGTGCCATCTTCCAGCCCTTGAAGGTGTGCCATTAACGTCAAGGCCACTTGTGAAGAGCCTGGGTGTACTTCTTGATACCTCCCACTCAATGGAGGCTCAGATCACAAATGCTGCTAGACTGGCATTTCTCCATCTATGCTAGGTCAAGCAATTGGTTCCCTTCCTGGGACTTCCGGAAGAGATGCGCTGAATGGCGGACGCCTCTCTCTGCTCGAGCGGGAGAGGTGATCCGTGCCCGGTGGGGAGAAGGGGCTCTGGACCGGTGCCGAGCCCCCAGAGACCTCAGTAAAGGGGCTCTGCCTAGGGTGGCACGAGTAGGGACCTCTCCCGGCGGTGGCGACCGCGGGATCGAGGTCCCCCTCATCACCCCCATAGGTTTCCTCACCACGGAAGCCTTAATGGCTGCAAGCGCAAACCGAGAAGCAGCAGAGAATATGAAGCGATGAAACTACAACCCCTCCGATACGCACGGTGAAAACATGAGTCTCAAAGAAGGATTATTAAGCGGGGAACGGGGTGGGTGGAATGAAAATCTCCCCCCTCCAGTACCGAAGCGTTCTTATGGGACTTTCCCACGGCGTTACTGATCGAGTAAAAGCGTTTGTGAATTCCTGGAGGGCAGGATCGCATGCTTGAAGATAAAAGCTCTAAATCGATATAAGTGCCACTAAGAAAGTCGCTTCTTCGATCCGTCTTATCTAACTGTAAACAAAACCGAACTAGTAACAATGGCAGGGAAACCGAAACCTTCCCCTAAACTAGGAGGCGCTGCTCCGAGTTTAAAGGCCGATACCACAGAGATGAGCGCAATGTTCTCCACGTTATTGCGACCCCTGGTGGACCAGATGACTACTCTCAATGCAAAAATGGATACAATGCAAAAGGAGCTGAAAGAGTCAGGCAAAAAAACAGAAAAACTGCAACAGGACCTTATGGAAGTGAAAGCATCTACAAGTAATCAGGACTTAAGGCTACAAAAAATGGAAAAAGAAAAGGCTTCCCAACATGATTCCCTTCTGGAATTACAGAAGGAACGCTCAAATTTCTTCCTACGGCTTCAGAACTTTCCTGAAAAAAAAGGGGAGGATCTTAAAAAACTGCTAAGTGAAGCATTAGCGCTGCCAACAGGTTTGAAAGCAGAAGAAATACTAAGCGACATGGATTTGGTTTACAGGACCTATCCAGTATATATTAAAAAGAAAAACCTGCCAGGCGAAATAATGATAAGATTCTCCAAAAAATCAACAAGAGATGTGGTGTTAAAAGCCACCAACAGAGCAACACTGAAGATCCAGGAAGAGGAGATTAAAGTTCTGAAGGATATACCATTTGAAATAAGAAAAAGAAGAAAAGCCTACAAAAACTTAACGACATGGCTGCAGTCTGAGTCAATTGTGTATCGGAACACTCCAGAGGGACTAAGTTTCAGTTTTAAAGGCAAAAAAATTATAATTGACTCTGTTGAACAAGCAAAGAAGTTTCTCGAAAAAGGCAAAGAAAAGAAAGCAGAGAGAGACTCAGATGATTCACTAGCATCGCAAGACAGTATGTATGGCTTTGATAGCTCAAAAAGCGAAGAAGAAAAATCGGACTCGGAAAAGGGAGCTGCTGCTCCCAAACCAAAGACTGAGACTAAAAAGAGAAGAAGAAATTATTGTTAAACTTTTTTAATAAGCTTGAGCACTATATAAGAATTTAAAATGTATTATTAAGCGTCTTTTCAATGTTATGTGTACCAGCCAATCTGCTCTTGATTATTAGAAGTGACAAAGTACTTAAATGATTGAACCAAGGTTTATTTTAATGTTTCAGAATTTTTGTAACCAGAAACAATTAAGCAATTTATACAGTATTCTGTGTATAAGATATTGTAGCTTAGTACTTAGCGTATTAAATGTAGAAATAGTTTTGAAAATTAATTAACAATTTTTTTAAAAAAAACAATTGGTTCCCTTCCTGTCATGCCCCAACTTAGCCACAGTGATCCATGTATCATCTCCAGGCTAGATTACTGTAACTTGTTCTTCTCAGGGTCACCCTTGAGATTGACACGGAAACTCCAACTGATCCAGAATGAGGGAGCATGTGTCCTTACAGATACACCATCTAGAGCCCACATACAGTCAGTGCTCCACCAGGTGCACTGGCTCCAAACTGAATACCAGATCAGGTTCATGGTTTTGGTTTTAACCTTCCTAACCATGCATGGTCTGGGACCAACATATCTTTAGGACCATCTCTCCTGGTATGTCCCCCAAAAGCATTGTGCTCTATGGCACAGTAATCTTCTGGAGGTCCCCAGCCCCAGAAGTATTTGTTTAGCCTCAACCCGAGCTAGAGCCTTCTTGGGCCAGAGCCTTCTTGGCCTGGTGGAACACCCATCCAGAAGAGATCCAGGCCCTGCAGAATTTGATACAGTTCCATGGGGCCTGTAAGACAAATATCTTTCACCAGGCCCACAGCTGAGGCAGTGAAGTTCCATCTGAATTGGCCTTCCCCAGCCCCTTTTCTGCCATCTATCCTGTCACTGTACCAGCTTTTCCATTGACACACAGGCTGTACAACCTCACTTTGGATAAATTGTTATTTTGTGCTGTATATCACCATCTGATTTTCTTAATTTATTGTTGTGATAATTGTTTTTAACATTGTTGTTATCCACACTGAGCCTTGCTGTGCAGGGAAAAGCAAGCTATAAGTCAAATAAATGAATGAATGAGTGAATGATAGTTTAATCTTCCATTCTTGGAGAGAACCTTCTTGGATGATTTGCTTATTTTTAAGTGAAAATTATGTATGATGTGATTACTGCCTCATTCACACCAATCCATGGTTTAGGTTTGGAATTCTGAAATCATGTTTTTATAAAGTTAATTTTCTTCCCAGTATGCTAAAGAGTTGTTTCCTCATGAAATTTTGTATAAAAATATTTGTTTTAAAGGTACCCCATGTCCTTTTACATGTGGAAATGTTACAAGAAAAATTCTGTTTATGTTTTCTGAGCCAAATCTGTGATCAGCACTGGGCAAAAACCTAAGATCCCCACACGGGGACATTGAAGGAAATCTATGATTCATGCAGTATTCTCAATGCGTATGCAGGGCCGGCTCACCCACTAGGCAGATTAGACTTCTGCCTAGGGCACCCCCTGGTGGTGAGTGCTGAAATGGCCACAAACCCACTGGATCTGGCAGCCCTCGATGCCTACCTGCCCTCGATGACCTGCTGCCCCAGCCAGGCAGCCTCCCTCCTCTCCCCCCTCCCATGTGGTGTGCCTCATGGGAGGAGGGGGGAGGTACACCCCAGGACAGGAGAGGACAGGAGGTGCTTCATTGTGGGCCCCTCAGGTGGGCAGCACTTTTCTCCCCCTCCCCTCATCCT
This sequence comes from Lepidodactylus listeri, assembly GCA_029233225.1. Taxonomy (NCBI): domain Eukaryota; kingdom Metazoa; phylum Chordata; class Lepidosauria; order Squamata; family Gekkonidae; genus Lepidodactylus; species Lepidodactylus listeri. Next base: position 63,431,585 of record JARCFY010000002.1, on the reverse strand, counting down.
GTGGTGGGCAGCCCCTCTCCTCACTAGTCACCATCCAACCCTAGGCTGGGCGGGCCTCTCCCTCTGCCACTGCCCGGCAAAGGCAAGCAGGACCTGGTGCGGCTTCTCCCTCCCCAGCCTCCGTCACTCTGCCCGCCTTTGTCAGCCCGCTCAGCCCTTGGGCTGGCCTCACCTCGCCACAGGAGTGCCCTGGCGGTACCTACTGCAGTAGGTATCCACAGGCAGGCAGGGAGGGAGGGAGCTGGGGCTGGACCTGGCCGGGAGCCAGAGACTCCCCCCTGCATCCACTTCCCCAGGAGGTGAGCGGTGCTCAGGGCTGCTGCAGTCCAGGGAGGGGACACAACCCGATACTGGAGAGAGAGACGTAGAAAGAGGCGCTTTCCCGGGCATGCCTGCTGGCAAAAGACTTTCCGAAGGGGAGGAAGCGGTGGCTCCTGAGTCCCGGCACCACAGTTCCGCAGGGTAAAGCTCCAGGTTACAGAAGCGATATTTTTGCTGCTCCTTCTATCCTGCAAGGGAGGGGTCATCCAAGGGAGGCTTCGGGCAGCCAAGTGCCTTGGAAGGGGCAGCGGGTTGGTTCCCCCTCCCACCCCCAGCCTGGAGGCACAGGAGTCCCTCCTGACATATTGGGGTTGTTTCCCACCATGGACTGGCCGGGTGGCACATCCAAGGCACATCTACTCAGAAACCAGGCCCCCTGTGTTCTATGGGGCTGACTTTCAGTAGTCAGAAATCTAGCAAAGGACCCTGTTTAAAGCAGGAGACTGGCCTTTTCTGCCTGCCACCCTGGGGGGGGGGGGCACCAGAAATTGGTGGGCACATGGGGGGGCGCCAGAAGGTATCCTTGCCTAGTGGAGAAAAAAAACCTGGGGCTGGCCCTGTGCATAGGTCCTCTTGGGACTACTTCAAAACAAAGTCTGTGAGTACAAAACATTATGGTGGAATCAACTTTGGATTCCTATCCCAAGAAAAGAGGAACAGTATGGGAAGCACCAGGGGTCCATTGGGGCTGGAGCGAGGCAGAGCGAAGCTCCGCCAGCTCAGAAGTGGCCACTAGGGCAGCCACGGGCCGAATCAGATTCTCTAATCTGATTCAGCCTGCTACCAAATTGCCGCTGAAATTTGGCGGCAACTTTAAAAGCAACTGGAGGGGAGGGGATTTGAGGGACCTCTTATCAAAATACCCACCAAGTTTCAAGAAGATTGGACCAAGGGGTCTAATTCTACGGGCCCCCAAACAGGTTGCCCCCGTTCCCTCCATTGTTCTCTATGGGAGGAAAAAAGTTAACATTTTTTCCCACCATAGAGAACAATGGAGGGGATGAGACAACCTGTTTGGGGGCCCATAGAATTGGACCCCCTGGTCCAATCTTCTTGAAACTTGGTGGGTATTTCAAGGAGAGGCCCCAGCAGCTACCCTGCAAGTTTGGAACCTCTCCCTTAAACCCCCTTTCCTCCAGCCCCTCATATATCCTATAAGTTTTTGCCATTGATTTCAATGGCCCATAGGGTATAATGGGGCTGAAACTGACATTCCCTTTTTGACACACTTCTGGTGATGTCAAGGGACGTGGCATATGCTAATGAGGTATGCTAATGAGTTATGCTAATGAGCTCCTGCACCTCTTTTTCTACGAAAGGACCCCTGGGAAGCACAGTTATTTTGAAATCTCCCTGTCATTCCAAATTCCTTGCTAACGTCTAGCACACCATAACTTTCATCCAAAACTCCCATCAGATCTCCATACTGCTAAAGACTGAGTTCCTACTGACAGCACAACTGAGTCTAATACAAAGTGGAATTCTATAGTCTGGCTGCTTGAGGTGTAAGTTCACACTGAGGCTTGTTAAACAGAAGTTCTTTATTGTAAGGAAACTCTAAACTAGATAGGAGAGGCAGTGTAAAGATGTCTAGTTCTCTGTTTAAGTTAGGATGGAAAGAGATTGTAGAAAACATGTCAGCTTCATAGTATAGCACAGAGAAAGAGAAAGAAGGAAAGAGACTAGAAGGAAGGAACCCCTATAAATAGCATTTTGGGTAACAGAGGGACAGCAACAGGCATGGACAAAGGAAAGGTCAAGAAACACTTTATTTAGCCTTTACTGACTCTCTGCTGTTCTACCCTGATTTGGTGACATTAATGCACAGTCCATTCCTTCCAACCCCTACGACCTCCGGAGGCATCTGGATTGGGGTGGATCGGCAGGGCTGCTGTTGTTGGACCTGTAGGCTGTGTTTGTCATGGTCGACCATCAGCTACTGATCCACTGCCTCACTGACACTGGAGTCCAGGGGCCTGCCTTGCAATGGCTTGTCTCCTTTCTCCAAGGCCAGGGACAAAGGGTAGCAGTGGGGAAACAGCTATCCCAAAGGCACCCACTGGATTATGGAGTGCCTCAAGGGGCAGTGATGACCCCAATGCTATTTACTATCTATATGCGCCCTCTTGCTCAGATTGCACAGAGGCATGGGCTGGGCACCAGTACACAGATGACACTCAGCTCTATCTGTTGTTGGGTGGCCACTCTAAACTGGAAGACCTGGACTGGGCGTTACAAGTCGTGGCTGGATGGCTTAGACTGAGCTGACTGAAATTGAATTCGATGAAGACGGCGGTCCTGTGCCTGAGCCAACCTTCGCTGGAGCTCCATTGGTGCCATTAGTGGAGGCTGGGAGTGCTCCTGGATGCCTCCTTAACAATGGAGGCCCAGGTAGCAGCCACTGCCAAGTCAGCCTTTTATCATCTTCAACTGATCAGATAGCTGGTTCCCTTCCTTGAACACAACAACTTTGCAACAGTGATCCATGCGATGGTCACCTTGAGATTGGACTACTGTAATGTTCTCTACATGGGGCTGCCCTTGTCACAAATCCGGAAGCTACAGCTAGTACAAAATGCTGCGGTCAGGCTCTTAATGGGCATCAGGTGCATATTCAGCCTGCCCTGAAAGCATTGCACTGGCCTCCGATAGCATACCGAATTTGCTTCAAGGTGCTGGTGCTTACCTTTAAAGCCCTTTATGGTCAGGGGCCTACATACCTGAGGGACTGCCTTTCCCCACATGTTCTCCAGAAAGCACTGCAATCAGGGTGGCAAAATTGCCCTTCCTGGCCTTAAGGATGCCAAGCTGGCTGTAACCAGGGCCAGGGCTTTCTTGGTATTGGCTCCATTCTGGTGGAATAAGCTCCCAGAAAAGATCAGGGCCCTGCGGGACCTTATGCAATTTCGCAGGGCCTGCAAGATGGAGCTCTTCCACCAGGCTTTCAACTATGGAGCCGCCACCAATAGCTGAAAGGTAGAGAACCCTGGCCTCTGGAGCCATTAACAACAGCCTGTGCCAGCCGCATAAAGGGCCGATCACCAGAATACATTACTAACTGATGGCTGCCATCATTTAATAATATCACCTAATGTTTACAGCACCTTATAATGTTGGACTGTTTTAGATGATTTTATGAATGTTTAAATTATTATCAATGTGTTTTATTCTTTTATGTAAGGTGCCCTGAGCCAGCCGAGGCTGGGAGGACGGGGTATAAATCTTATACATACATACATACATACATACCTATCTCAATACTCCCAAAATAAGGTTGTCTACTTTTCAATGGTTCCCTCTTGCTGCCCCTTTAAAAACAGTTTGATCTGCAGTAATTATCAGGTTCTGTTATTTCACTGCATGACATGATAATCTTCAGTTGCCAATTTCTGCATAATAAACCTCTATTAAAGGGAGAGGACTTTTTCCCCTGGCCATCTGGCAATCTTACAAAAACAACTTCATGAAATGTGTCTTTAAGGCAGTATCTCCACCCACAAAAGCTAGGACTGACCAGCTAAAGATTTGCACTCACCCTGTTACCCCTTCTCATAGTGGTTAATGATATGAAGGAACATGTAGTAGAGCCTTTCTTACATCTGGCCTTCACATCACACAACTGGCTAGACATTATTCATTACTCGTGACTGCCACTTCCAGTTGAAGACAATGTTTAAATGTCCCTGTTGTGTTTCAGGAATAACAGATACATTCTTAACTAGAATACATTCTTAACTAGGATGAATTATTAAAACTATCTGGAAGATCTAGGCATAATTTAGAGGTAAGAAAATAACAAAGAAATTCTTAATTTCTTTGGCTAAAGCTCAGTCTCAAGCCCTTGAGATGACTGGAGCGTAACTAGCTAGTGTCTGGAAGTAATATGCACTGTTCAGCTGGGCCACAATGCCTCGTGCTGGTATTGAAATATCACAGAATAATGCTTACTGTTGACAAATGCAGTAAGACACAACCACTGAGTGTTGCTTCTATGTATTCTGGTAAATGCATTGTGTTGGTGCTTGACTGCAGGCTGCCATTGATCTGCTGCTGAAATTGCATCAAGACTCATGGAATGCACATTTACCAGCATAAGCTACTACTATGGTTATATGATGCTCCATTCATTTAGATTGGTACATATTGAAGATATGGATCCACCTAAACAGGTAAGGTCTCATTTGTGGCAACTAGGAGTAGAAAGTACCACCTAAGAGCCTGGCAATATGATATTCTCTCCTTGTAAAAATAGCCCCAAGCATGCAAAACCTTCACATGTCGAGATCACTGAAGGATCCCTAACCAAACAAGCAGAGAAAGCTGATGGGGGCAGAAACCTCCCTGGGAAAACATGAATAGGATTGCACTTCAAGTGTTATTGATTTTAATAGAATTTATTTTCAGTAGGCAGCCCAGTCATATGTGGAAACCTTTTTCTGATGTGCGACAACCTGATGCTTGGCCAGCAACATCTCATCTGGAGTTAAGAGAACTCTGCAGCAGCAAGGTAAAATAATGCTGGAATGACAATCCAAGCCAGGGGGTGAGCTATTTAAATAGAAAGGTACATTCCACCAGCCAGATGTCAGTTCCTGTCTGTCACACTGAAAATTACTCCTCATCTTGTCTCTTCCTGACCGCCCGGCTTTCTCCTGTCTCTGATGACTGGTTTCCTGGTATTCTCTCTTATTGCATTGAAGTGTGGGACTGAATGGAAGAAAAACAGCAGGCCCATCCGGACTACCCCACTTGCCTTTTCTTTTTTTAAAGGCTAAAAATAGTGCATCGTGCCAAAAATAGGATAAGAACTAACTGACAGGCCTTTAATCTGTGGGAACCTCAAAGGTTTTTCACTTCATTTTTTTTCATTACAGGGAAACCTCCATGTTCAGTCAGTCTCTGGATCCCAGTGCCAGAAGGCTACATCAGGAGGAGGTCTTGTCTTCTACGCCCTGTTGTTGGCCCACCAGAGGAACTGATTGGCCACTGTGTGAAACAGGATGCTGGACTAGATGGACCACTGGTCTGATCCAGCAGGGCTGCTCTTATTGCTGGTATGAAAGGAGACTGAACTCAGATTCCACACATCTAATTTAACACTTCTTATTTATGCATTAAAACATCTCTTGGCAGGCATCATCTTAATGTACATCCTATATTACCAAATTACCAAATTACCAAAATCTGACCTGGAGTGCAAACACCACTGCTCTGGTGAAGAAGGCCCAGCAGAGGCTTTATTTTCTCAGACTTTTAAAGAAAAACAATTTGAATGAGAAAATATTGATGTCTTTCTATCGTTGCTCAATAGAGAGTATTTTAATATATTGTATCTGTGCCTGGTTTGCTAGTTGTACGGTTGCAGATAGGAAAGCACTCCAGAGAGTCATCACCACAGCCCAGAAGATAATTGGCTGTCCTCTCCCACTTCTGGAGGAACTGTACAGTTCTTGATGTCTGAAAAAAGTGAAGAACATCCTACAGGATTTGTCACATCCTGCATATTCCTTGTTTGAACTGCTGCCTTCGGGCAGAAGATATAGGACAATCAAAACAAGGACAAATAGACTAAAAAACAGTTTTTACTCGAGAGCTATTATTGCCCTGAATGCTGCATGAGACCGAAATCGGCGGGAAACAGTGGCTTGGTTGCAATGTAAATCACAAGGGAGAAGCAGTTGTGAATGTCTGTGTGAGTGCGCATGATTATATGTTGTGAGTCACTGAATGATGGCACTTTTTAATTTCATTGTACTATGTACAATGACAATAAAGTATATTATTATTATTATTATTATTATTTGTTTGCTATGAGGATTCAGAAGAGTACTGCTGGAAGGAATTCATATATTTAATATTCATTAATATTCATTACATTTTTATGCCCCTTTTCTTCCAAAGAGTGTGGGACTGTGTGCATGGATGTGTCCTTTAATCCTCACAACATCCCTGTTAGGTAGGTCAGACAGAGAAATAATGATTGGCTCATGTTCACCAACAAACTTCGTCTGAATGTGAACCCAGGTCCCCCCATTACGTCCAATACTCTAGCCACTACACTACACGAATCATGTTGACCTATACAACTATACTGTTGAAGAACAAAACACAGAGACTCTAACTTGGTCACTTAAGTAATCTTTATATGGTATACCAACTGATCCCAGGATGAAGGCCTGTAAGTCCTCTCTTTATGGTTGTATTTTCTTCTTCCCTTTGGCAGCCCTAAGTCTCAGATGCCAGTTGTTGGTTTTCAAGAGATATTACCTGTATTCCATTCTTAACTATTATGGCTCAGAGCCACTAGCCACTGAAGCTGGAGACAAAACGCTTCATCATAGTAGAAGTTCCATTAAAAGAATGATTACAGCTCAATGTATAGGCACACATTCAATTTTTGCTTCAGATAGGTTTGCAGGTCATTGAGGTTTTTAAAAACTGCAAAGCCTATTTGATCAGAAGGAACAACAGAAATATCTGGGAAATGATGCTTCTCTCAGATTGTTTTAAACTCTGCTGACTGTCTGCAGCCATGTCGGACAAAATGTCCTGTTTGTCTTACCTAATCATCCTAATTTATCTTAGTTTTAAATGCCACTTGCACTAGTAATGATCGTAACATCCTGCGCTTATGAAGTCCATAATGTAATTATGTTTTGGGTGAAGCACTGTTTTTCTCCCCCCAATGTACTGCCAAGTATTCTAATTGGAGTTCCCCAGATACATAATAATGCTCAGAATGTATATAGGCCGAGGACAGACTGGCAATCTGGAGCGGGAGGAATCCGGAGGCAAAAGCTGCGGGAGAAAAATTCCCTGGGGCTGGCCGTTCCCACTGGCCAGTGTATTGCGCAAGGATGCTGTTACGGAGAATTCAGACTGCTACGGAGCGGCCCTGGGTGGGCCGGCCTCCGCAGCTTGTGGCAGGGCTGTTTTGGCAATGTGCGTATGTGCGCATGAGTGCTCATGCACAAATTGCTGAAATGGCACGTTCACACAGCCGCCTATGCTTGAATCCCGCCTTCTTCCGGTTCACACTGCCTGAAAGCGGGAGGCATGCGGAAGATGGCCCCTGGACACCAATTTCTCCCGGTGTCCTTCTACAGCAAGAGGAAAACAGCTTCAAAGAGTGTAAGTGCAGAAGGGTGCCAAGGGACAGCTGCAGATGTCTGAATAGGTTCCCTTCCCCCGCTTCCCAAGCGGAGCTCTCCCAGGGCAGATTGCCAGTCTGTCCTCGGCCATAGTATTTGCATAGTTAAAAATGCTTCACGTACATTACCTTGGTTGTTATCTCTGAAACACTCCTACACAGTAGGCCAGTATTATTACTTCCCTATTTAAAGATGCTGAGGCTGAGAGAGTGGCTTGCTTCAGACTACCTAGTGAGTTCTTAGAAATGGTAAGACTTGGAACAGAGACATCCCAAATGACAGCTCATTTTCTTACCCACCAGAGTACCCCAGCACCTATCATTTTAAGTCCAGGAAATACCATTAATGAACTTCTATTACCCCTGTGAGTTTTTTTCTAAATTAAGAAGTCCCTGCATAAAACTGATCACGTTTGCACTTTTTAGTACAAAGATGGGCAAGATATACTTAAATCTTTCTAGGCAGCAGTTATTCTGTAAACAATAAGCAATGGCTGGCAATAGAATGCTGATTGTCTGCAGGATGCCAAACAGAGTATCTCTGGCTCATTGTTGAATGCGAATTCAAATGGCCTAGGATTTTGTCCAAATGTTTAAAAGTCTATTTGATTTAACACTGAATGATGCAGTGGACATATGGTGAGGAATTTATCTGCCAAGATACATGTTTTCTATAAGTACTGTTACTGAGCAAGACAGATGGTGAATAATACTTTGGCCCAATCATTTCCCCATATGCAAAAGATCACTCATTGCTTTGGAGACATGACGTTCCTACTCTACACCCAAGGCCTAAGAATTCTCTTTTAAAAGGGTAGTGTAAAACACTGTGAAAAAGAGCACTTTCAAGGAATTTCTAAATATTTCTTAAAACTTTTATGAATCTAGTAAAAGTGTTTCATTTTGCATTAATGAGAACTGGAGTGGATACAGCTTTTCACAGGAAAATATGAGAGGCAGGTTTAATATTCTTGTTAGAATTCAGTAGAATATTTTTAAAGCGTTTGGATGAGAACTCAGTTTAGCAAGATGTAAAGACTTGAACCAACTACTGATGAAGGCTAAAGAAGAAAGTGCTGAAGCAGGATTATAGCTGAACATCAAGAAGACAAAAGTACTGACTAGTGAGGAATTATACAATTGAAGAATAAGAAGAGTTGGTTTTTATACCTTGCTTTTCTCTACCTTAAGAAGTCTCAAAGTGGCTTACAATCACCTTCCCTTCCTCTCCCCACAAGAGTTACCTTGTGAGGTAGGTGGGGCTGAGACAGTTCTGAGAAAACTGTGATTGGCCCAAGGTCACCCAGCAGGTTTCATTTGGAGAAGCAGGGAATCAAACCTGGTTCTCCAGATTAGAGTCAGCCAGCCAGCCACTCTTAATCACTATACCACACTTTATAAGGTTGACTATTGTTGTTGTTGTTGTTTATTGTTAATAATAATAATATAAATAAATAAAAATTATATTATAAAACCATTATAACAAAAACATACACCATTAAAACAACTTTAAAAAGAGTTAAAACACAGTTAAAATACATACAAAATAGTTAAAATACATACAAAATATTCCTTGGAAGAAAGGTATGCTGGTGGGAGACAGCTGAATCTCCCTGGGGAGAGAGTTCCAGAACAATGAAGAAACTGAAATTGTTAAAGACTTTTTATTCTTTGGCTTAATCATCAACCAAAAGGAAGACTGCAACCAAGAAATCAGGAGAAGATTGAAACTTGGAAGGGCAGCCATGAAGGAGCTAGAAAAGACCTTTAAGTATAAGGAAGTATTGCTGGAGACCAAGATCAAGATAATTCATACTGTGGTATCCCCCATTATTATGTGTTCATGTGAAAGTTGGAAAGTGTGGAAAGCTGTCAGGAAGAAAATTGATCCATTTGAGATGTGGCATTGGAGGAGAGTTTTCTGGATACCATGGACTGCCAAAATGGCAAATCAGTGGGCTTTAGATGAAATTGAGGCTAGAAACTGAAATGACGAGTCTCAGGTTATTGCACTTTGATCACATTATGAGAAGACAAGAGTCAGTGGAAAAGGCAGTAATGCTAGGAAAAGTTGAAGGTGGTAGGAAAAGAAGAAGACCCACAGCCTTCAGTTTGCAAGGTGTAAGAAAGGCTGTTAATGATAGGACATTTTGGAGGGCATTAATTATAGGGTAACCATAAGTCGGAAGCAACTTGACGGCACATAACACACACACGCACACAGAGCAAGAAAAGAAGGAGAGAGACAACAAGCAAGCAAGCCGTATATGAGAGACACAGAGGGTTGCCTAAGCCAGAGCCTTTTATGGAGCTGAGCATGAAAGAGACAGACATTTGCAGAGAAAGCTTTTCTTTCTCTCTTCAGTCTAGGGCTGCCAAGTCCCCCGGAAGAGCGGGGGAAACACCGATTTTGAAAGCTTTCCCCCGCTTTTCCAAGATTGGCCACCAGGGGGACAAAATGGCTGCCAGCAGGGGAACCTCGGAGCCTGCCCTGGCCAGCCTCTTGAACTTCTTAAAAGGGAAATTTCCCCTTTAAGAGCTGAGCCAGCTAGAGAGCCCCGCCCAGAGATTAAGGAGGGACTAAGCTCTTTCTACTGCGTGCAAGGTTGCTGCTAAGTAAACTGCTCCGGTAAGCTGGGGTCTGCGAGCTCTTTTCCTTCTCTGTCTCTCCCTCTCCCCCTCTTTCTTTTTGCTGTCTGTCTGTCCACTGTGGTTTTGTCAAAGGAATAAACTGTCACTTCCAAAGAGGTAAACATCACAAGGAGAGGTTGCCTGTAGAAGGTCTGGGAGTGGGATTGTTTAAAATGTCTTGTCGTGGCTGCTTGGGTCCCACCAATCCTCATTTCCCTTCTGCAAATAAAAGTTGGGATTCCTCATTTTTATGCCAATTTTCTGTTTCTTTCAACCGTGTCCCCCCCTCCAGCAGTAAAAATCTGCATTTTTAAAAGCATTTGTACATTAAGTAACCGGTATTTTAAATTAGGGATGGATCCAACTAGCTTTTCTGCTGGCGAAAAGGGGAGGACAAAGGTCCTCTTTAGCCACCAAAAAGCCTATGCTGGGGGGGGGGGAGAAGTTATGGGACTTACATGGACAACAGCTGGGTGAAACAAGGGCCAGAAATAAAACCTGGGAATTGGGCAAGAGTAAGTGAAAAAGCTGGCTGTCTGTCTCTCTCTCTCTCTCTGTCCCCATCCAGCAGAGGTCTATCAGTGGCTATTATGAGCCACAAGGTCTAAATGGAACCCTTTGTCTGGGGCAGTGATGCTCTGCATTCTTGGTGCTTGGGGGGCAACAGTGGGAGGGCTTCTGGAGTTCTGGCCCCGCTGCTGGACCTCCTGAGGGCACCTGGTATTTTTGGCCACTGTTGTGACACAGAGTGTTGTACTGGATGGGCTGTACTGGATGGGCCGATCCACTGTGGCTTCTCTCCTGTTCTTATGATATGAAAATCATATTTAGCACTTGTGTAGCACTTAGTGCTTCATATTCTGCCGAGATGAAGAAGGATTCAGTAGGGCTGTTGCTCAGTGATAGAGCATCTGCTTGACATGCAGGAGGTATCAGCCTCTTCAGCTAAAAAAGGATCAGGTAATAGGTGACATTAAAGATCTCAGCCTGAGACCCTGGAGAGCCACTACCAGTCTGAGTAGTCAATACTGACCTTGATGGACCAATGGCCTGATTCAGTATTAGGAAACTTCATGAGTTCATGTGGAAGCATGTGGAAGCAACATCACAGGATGTGACTTCACAAAATGATGTCACTTCCTTTCTCCTGGCTCCACCCCCAAAGTCTCCTGGCTCCACCCCCAAAGTCCCCAGATATTTCCCAAGTTGGACTTGGCAGCCCTACTTCAGTCTCTCCAAGTGCTTGCCTCTGCAGTGTCTACCTCTCCCAACTCCAGTTTCATAAAAAGGTTTGGACTGCGCAAGGTTAGAAGACATCCTTTCCTTTTATTTTTCGCTCATTTGAGGTTAGAATACATCATGTGTAATATTAGGACATGTTCGTGAATGCTTTTGACTTCATTTATAGTAATTGTATTTTTAGTAATGATTGATGACTGACTATCATGATAAAGTGTGAGTATATAATTCAAGCTTATTAGCAATCAGTTTAAGCAGCAGTTATATACTTAAAGATGGTCAGTGGATCACAAAGCTGTTACAGATATGGCTAGAAATATAGGGGAACAGTTGCTGGAATTGACCAAAAGGTTCATAAAGGATGGTGTGGCTCAGATAAACAAAACAAAACTGGCCACACAGGGAAGCATGCCAAGAAGGGTGTCTAGAGACCCACAACAGGATAGCCTTAAAGGGCAGTAAGAAGAAGACAAAAGTGGCAACAATTATATGGCCTTATGTAGATTAGAAGCTGCCTAACCCATTATCAATAGATACAATTTGTTCAGGCCCAGGTGCAGATGCATCTGAGAACTGCAAGAATGCCGAGCTTCACAGAAGTGAAGATATGGTTCAAGGATTGGGAGTGTTGGTTGAGGGCCAGAAGATATTCATATATATGAGAAATTTGTAATTATTTAAATAGACTTTGTTAAGATAAAAAATAGCAAGAACAAACATCTTTTATACATTCAAAGAAGATATTTTAAGTACAGATAACCTTGTATGGTGTTTGAAGTTACAAGATAATGAGTTAGCCTGGATTGTGCACCACAATTAAATGGAACAGTTAGCTATTCTTAGGAGATGATTTTAAAATCCTATAAAATATGTGAAGGTGTATTGATTGAGAGCTTTTCTCAGAAGGGGCTCCTTGCCTGTGACCTTCTTACTTTTGGGCTAAGAAACTTTTATGCACTCATGTAATTGATCTCCTTTAGTTACCTATGTAACAATGATGGATGGATTTAGTCTATGTTAAGAACACAATAGATATGCTTTAATAAATAAGCTTAGAATGGAAGCCGAGATTCTCTAATAGAGAATAATACAGAACAAAACCTTTAGCTTTACTGAGGTGTACCTCTGACTAAAAGTGGAACAATCTGGTATGGTGTAATGTAGTATGTTCTGTGTAGAAACCAGCCTGCCATGTGCTCCCAGGTAATGGCGCCCGCCGCATGGCCAGAGTACATCGTCAGGCAGAGAGGGGAGCTTGAATCTGGAGGAACAATAGACGTCTGGATTCTAAGCCTCCACCAATGTGGGACCTAGGTTCTCCCTGGGGAGCCAATGGGGTCAAAGGCTCCTCCAGGGAACCTATGACAAACATGCACATATGTTAAGCCCCTATCAGGTCTTTTGGGTGTGGCCGGAAGTGTGGCTCCGGTCAGCTTATAATGAGGGCCCTGGAGCCCTGTAAGCATGCTTGATCTGACCATCTACTGGACATGCTGAATCACTCAATAAAGGCTTCATGATTTCACTGTTCCTGGTCTCCCAAGTCCTGTACTCTTCACTGGCGACGAGGATGGGATCCTGATGAGCGACTCCTCGGCCGACACCAGCACCGCATTGAGCCCAGACCAGATCCATCAGCCACCGGCACCACTCGGCTCCGGCACCACCGCACCGCCATCAGCTCCCGAGGATCTTCCTCAACGCACTGCTGCACATCCCAGAATAGCCAACACTCTGGGAACCACCCACCCATTCAATCCAGCCTGCCCTGAAGACTGGGAAGCCTGGACGGACCAGCTCACATCCTACTTCAATGCACAGGACATCATGGATGCCGGAAAGAAGTCCTGGCTCATGGCCTCCTGTGGGGTAAAGACGCTGAAGTTATTCCGCAGCCTGCTTTCCCCTCATACCCTGGTGGAGGCTACGTACAACGACATCATGGCGCTCCTAAGGAACGACTTCTCACTGAGACCCTCCAAGAACACGCAGTGGGTGAAGTTCTTCTGCCAGCTGCAGTGGAAGGGTGAGTCTGCCTCCAATTACCTGGCAGATCTCCGACATCTCCTGGTGGGGTGCGAGTTCGTGGCCATAGAGGACACGCTATACTCTGCGTTCCTGTGTGGGGTCCGCGACCCCAAGCTTCAAAGGAAGCTGATGGCCAATTCCACCGCCACCCTGGACAAGATGCTAAACATGGCTTGCGCCTTTGAGGTCTCTCAGCAGGAGAAGCTAGGCACATCTGTGGCCACCCACCAGACCGGGGCCACTGCAGACTCCGATGTATCCGAGGATGACGAGATGCTCCAGGTACAGCGCTGGCCTCCAGGACAGGGGTCCCCAGGACAGGGGTCTCACCCACAACTCGGGTGAGAAGGCTTCCTGTTCAGTGATGCCACACTCCAAACATTCTACGTGCGCTAGCTGTGGCGACCAGCATGACTGCTGGACCTGCCATTTCTGGGAAGCAGAGTGCCGGTCATGCTGCAAGAAGGGCTACATTGCCCGGGCTTGCCGCACCCGCTCCAACCACCGCACCCAAGCCGCGCACCAGGAGTCCACCAAACTCTTCCAGACAGCAGCAACACGCCACCACCACAAGACACAGCAGGTAATGAACTTGCCCCCCGACACCCCCAACAAAATTAAGGTCTCAGTTTTGATCGAGGAGACCCCCTGCCAGATGGAAGTAGACACCGGGTCGTCCTACTCCATAATCTCGGGGTCCACCCTCCACAGGCTCGGCCCCAGGGGAGGCCCCGACTTTGGAAAGTCCAGGGCCTAACCCTGCGGGACTTTCAGAAGAACCCGATACCAATAAGGGGGTTGGGCAAGTTCCGGGTCCAATTTAAAAACTTTATGGGATGCTTGGGCCTCCTGGTGGTGGCAGGCAACCTCACAAGCCTGCTGGGACTCTCCTGGTTCCAGCTCCTAGGGCTGGGCATCACCGGGGTACACAGCCTGCGACCCACAGATTTTACTGACATCTGTGAGGAATTCCCAGCAGTTTTCGACGGGACACTGGGCTCATATACGGGGCCGCCAGTCCCCCTGGACCTCGACCCCACGGTCCGGCCCGTGCGCATAGCGGTCTGCAATCTGCCTCTCGCAGTGCGGCCCAAGATCGAGCGGGAGCTCGATAAGCTGGTTGCCCAGAGTGTACTAGAACCAGTGTCCCATGCCCGATGGGAGACCCCAAATGTGACGCCAATGAAAGCAAATGGGGACATCCGCATCTGTGAGGACTATAAGTGCACCATCAATACGGCACTTCAGGCCCATGCCTACCCAGTCCTGGTCATCAGCCATGTGTTGGCCTCCCTGGCCAAGGCGCGAGTGTTTGGGAAACTAGACCTGGCCCAGGCCTACCAGCAGCTGCCAGTCAACAATGCCACAGCAGAAGCACAGACCATTGTGACGCACAAGGGGGCGTTTAAGGTAAAGTGCCTCCAGTTCGGGGTCAGCGTAGCCCCCGGTATCTTCCAAGAGTTAATGGACCGTTTGTTAAAAGGTCTTCCAGGGGTTGTCCTAGTCAACAGCTACAGCAAGTGGCTGGAAGTCGTTCCTGTGCACGCCACCTCCTCTGAAGCCGCCACTCAAGCAATGTGGTGCATCTTTGTCACCCACGGCCTGCTGGACACCATCGTTTCAGACAACGGCACGGCTTTCACCTCCACAGCGTTCCAGTGCTTTGTGGAGCTCCATGGCATTCGGCATGTGAGATCTGCCCCTTTTCACCCAGCCACGAATGGCCAAGCAGAGCGAATGGTCCACACCACTAAGGAGGCACTGAGGCACATGGACCAGGGGGATCTGAGGTTTAAGTTAATGGCTTTCCTGTTCGGCCAGCACACCACCCCTCACTCGGCTACCGGTCACAGCCCCGCAGAGTTGCTCATGGGCTGCCGGCTGACAACCCAGCTTGACCAGCTCCACCCCGATCGAGCGCTGGCTGCCTCCAAAGAACCCAATGTCCCCAAGGCTCCCAGAGGGTTCATGCCAGAGGATCCGGTCTACGTCTGCAACTACGCCCGGGGGGCCCTGTGGTTGCCGGGCGTATTATCTGCGTCACCGGTCCCCTCTCCTATGAAGTCGCGGGCGAGGAAGGACAATGGTGGAGGCACCACGTGGACTAGCTTTGCCGCTGCCTGCACACCTTCTCCACGGACGATCCAGGGCAGGACTTCCCAGATGCGGAACCCGAGGTACCAGAGACAGACAATCTGCCCACCCCATGACTGGCCGAGACTCTGCAGGAGGATTCCACAGAAGCAGCCTGCCCAGACATCACTCCAGTCGCCATCCCTGTGCCGGCACCAGACCCAGCTCAGCCTGCGGTAGATATCCATGAATCTCCGCTCCCTACACGGGCGGCTCCGGCGACCCCGTACCGCTCGACCAGAGAGCGGAAACGTCCCGCGCACCTCAGAGACTATGTGTGCCAAGGGACAGTCTGGACTATGGGGGGAGGGGTGTAATGTAGTATGTTCTGTGTGGCAACCAGCTTGCCATGTGCTCCCAGGTAATGGCGCCCATCGCAGGGCCAGAACACATGGTCAGGCAGAGACGGGAGCTTGAATCTGGAGGAACAATAGACATCCAGATTCTAAGCCTCCACCAATGTGGGACCTAGGTTCTCCCTGGGGAGCCAGTGGGGTCAAAGGCTCCTCCAGGGAACCTATGACAAACATGCACATATGTTAAGCCCCTATCAGGTCTTTTCGGTGCGGCCGGAGGTGTGGCTCCAGCCAGCATATAATGAGGGCCCTGGAGCCCTGTCAGCATGCTTGATCTGACCATCTACTGAACATGCTGAATCACTTAATAAAGGCTTCATGATTTCATCATTCTTGGTCTCCCGAGTCCAGTACTCTTCATATAGGAAAGCTAACTAGACTCCTAGGGTTTCTGGATGACCAGAGTCATCCAGAACAAAGCCAAATTAAATCTAGCATAATAAATAACTCCATCCTATGCTGAGGACTGAATCAATTGAAACCTAATCTATGATACAAATACTTGAACACCTACCAGTTCAGCTCATGTCCTGTTTGCTGGTCACAAACAGGACCTGATTTTTCACCAATCAGTTTGATAGTTTGTTGATCTGTTTCTGTGTTCAAGAAACTACTTTACTGTATTCCTTCATCATATCTCTTCCTAGTCATGCAATGCAACACAAATGGCTTTTTGTATATGCACAGCCTAATCTAATTCTGTTGCCCCCATCCTTGCTGCATAACTGCTCCACTCAGCAGGCAATTGTTTAAATATACAATTAGATCACTCATATAACTCAGTCTTAATTAAGTCATAAATGAATAAATCCTGTGTTTCAGCAAAATCCTACCCATTGGTGTTCATCTAAATATAACAACTGCCAGTCAGTTTGAATCAGTGGTATCTATGCTCTTGCTGCAAACCACTTCAGCAGGTGTTTGCATTGTTCAGCACAAACTAAACAGACTGGGTGATCAACTCACATCTGGTTGACACTTTTGAACATGATAAATTCTACTGTTGAACAAGTTTTTAGCAAAATTCACAGCATCTCTAATCTGTTAAAATCTTGCTTGCATTGCAAACTTTCAGCTGGGTATGCAACAGTTAGGACACCTTGTCAGTAAGGACTTCCCAGTTATGGAACACATGTACTCAGGCAACAGATTATACTCAAATTAGGTATAATTATGTACCATGTAGCTATTAAATACAACACTGAAAACAGAGGGCATGAAGTGTACCCCAAAATCCTTTCAGCCCTTCCATACCTGGAAAGCTGAGAAACCCCCAACAGCCTGATTATTCCAAAAGTGTTAAAACTGCACTTATACCCTTTTCATACCCTGATTAATAAGTCTCAAAAATTGTGTCTTTGTAGACTGCTCCCTCAAAAAATACATGATGCCCCCAGATGGTTCAGCATCTCCCAAACTAGCTAGAAAGCTGAAATTTGATGCATACATTTGATTACTATACACCAGCTGAAAATGGGAACATCTGAAACCATGCATAGGATAAAATATTGGGCTACAAAAGTCTTGTTCCCCTTCTATAGATTTGAATCAGCCCTGGGTTTCAAGTAACAGCCAAGAATGTTTGTGTGTGGTTGTAGAATGTAAATAGAATTTACTAGGATTATATCCTGTTATGACCTACCAGAATAATTTGTCTGAACATCAAAAATTGTTTTATTGGCACAAGGTAAAGTTTGACATGACAGACTTAATAGTGAATGAATTATAGTCTAACTTGGGGGGGGGGTCCCCAGCTTTGTGGGGCCTGTGGGAAAAATTGAAATTCTGACACAGGGTGGTGGCCACTGCTGATAGCCTAACTCAAACAGGACACAGTATCTTATTCCAAGACATTGAAATGCTGGACAACACATCCAATTACCATGTCAGATTACACAGGGAAGCCATTGAAATTCATGAACCTAAACACAATTTCAACAGGAAAGAATAAAGTATAAAAATAAATAGGGCATGGTTTCCAGTCCTGAAAAACAAAAAATGCTCTACATCTTACAACAGCACTACAGATAAGATTAGAATTTCAACGCCAATCCATATGCAAAAGAACCTCCTCAGGGAAGCTCCTCCATTAGCATGTCACAGCCTGCAAAACTCCTACAAGACAATGACTCAGCCCTACCCCACCTTCCTGAGTAGATATAAATTACCTGCCTACCATTTTTCTTCTCACATTGACATAAAGAGTATTCCATCTTTCTGTGTTATACTTCTGAGGATGCCACTCACAGCTGCTGGCAAAACGTCAGGTACTACAATGCCAAGACCACAGCCATATAGCCCGGAAAAACGATAACAACTAATAAACTCCGGCCACGAAAGCCTTTGACAACATATTAACGCAGCATTCTTAGTCAGTGATGTTGCTACAGAAATGTTCGGGAAATGAAAAAATCAGGAAGGGAATTACTTGCCCTCCCCAATGAACCTGTGTAGCAGCTTCACTTATCTTAAGCATTTACTTCTCACTCCATCAGATACGGGGTAGATTGGCCATCGCTGTAGGCCTACCCCTCACCTTGGCTAGGCAAGCCCAATAACAAGATGGGCCTGGCCAAGCTGTGGTGGAGTGGGCTTGGCTTGTCATGCAAGGTGGCTTTTTCTCCCTCCTCCTTCTCGGAGACTGGAATAGAGCAGGCAGAGGGATGAGGGCTGTTTTTCTCTCCCAGTCTGCCCTGATCATATAGGTCAATAAGATCATCTTCAACCCAGATATGAGCTTTTTCAGTTGTGGTTCCATCCCTCTGGAATGACCTCCCAGAAGAGATCAGGTGGCCATTTTCTTTGCTTGCATTTACAAAGCATTGTAAACAATTTTTTTCCAGAGAATTTTTCACTGAGTTTGAAGGATTTATAATATTGATGGATCAGTGATGATTTTTCTTCATCCTGCTGTTATGGGATAAGGAATGCTTCTGAGTGGTATTTGTTTTATTGTTTTACACTGTGAATATCTGTTTGTGAGTCATCTTGGGCCCTTTTGCAGGGGGAAAGGGAGGGCATAAATATTTTACATAAAGTTCACACATGCAGAAGGACTTTGGTTTTATATAGAACAGGTTACAAAGTGCAGCTGTACCAGTTGGTGGTAAATGCTCTATTTAATCAGGAGGCTGTCAGTCATTTGAATATTATCTTAAATGTTAGGGGAAACAGCTTTAAAAATAGTCACCAGTTGGACACTCCTTAGATGCTGGGGCAGGGAGGGAGGATTTGAAGAAACTAATCTGACTGAAAGTTCTTTTTGTCTCCGGAAGCACCACTGGCATTCAGGCAGCCTGCAAGAGGGAGATAAGCATCTGTTTGGGAGGCACGGAACCTGTGGTGGCTAGTTATTGTTCAGAGGTTCACTTCCTGTTACTTCGGAAACATAAAGGCCAGCTTTGGCTACATACAAAGGCCTCTTCAAGCAGCTGCCTTTATGTTCAAGGTACAAAAGGGGGGCTTGCTTTATTGTCAAGCAATTTTTTGTTAGTGTAAACTGTTCTTATGAAGAGGAAAATATAAGCAAATATTTTGGTGGGGCGGGATGAGAACACTGAATTAATGAATATGGGGAAGTACGTGTAATAGAGACTTCTCTACTTGTACAAAGACAGGAGACCTACCTGGACAGCAGGACAAGGCTGGGTCAGTGAACAGAAGATTTACAGAGTGGGACCAAGCCTAAGCAGGTCTAGTCAGATGTTCCATTTTATTCAGTGGGGTTATTTGTCATTTGCTGCAATCCTAAAATAGCCCCAAAAGTAAAGTAGCCAACTCAATATAGGCAGATGAAAAGATTTCCTGGCTGGATAGTTGAGCTCAATATTTTGGTCACATAGATAAAACACCAAAAGGATCTTAGCCATTGCAAGGAAATGCAGGGTGTGTTGTCCTCTCAGGGCTGTTTCTGGAAGTCTCTAGCTGCAAGACTCCAGTTCTTTGGAAGCTTCCTTGTCCTGGTCAGCAAACTCAATGTTAACAGTGTGGGTTAGGGATGGGCATGAACTGGCTGATGAACTAAAGTTTGTCATGAATTCTGGCTGGTTCATAGTTCGCAAAGCGATGTTCACAAATTGAAGAACTGCCATGTTTTTCCATGAATTTTGATGCAGTTTATGGTGGTTCACTAAAAATAGCGGTTCACAAAAAAATAGATGTTTGTAGCTGTTTGGTTTAAGAAGAAGAAGAGAAGAAGAGATTGGATTTATAATCTGCCCTTCACTACCTGAAGGAGTCTCAGAGCAGCTTACAATTTCCCTTCACCTCCCCGCAACAGACACCCTGTGAGGTAGGTGGGGCTGAGAGAGCTCTCTCAAGAACTGCCCTTGAGAGAACAGTTCTGAAAGAGCTTATGACTGACTCAAGGTCACACAGGCAGCTGCATATGGAGGAGTGGGGAGTCAAACCTGGTTCTCCCAGATTAAGAGTCCACACTCCTAACCAGTACACCAAACTGGCTCTACAATAAAAGGGTTGGATCCACGAGGAGAGGGGAAGAGAAATTAAACCAACCAAGCAAAAACCTCCAAAGGAAGTTTAGAAAACCAGTAAAGGGCAAAAAGTTAAAAACATCAATAGGTATAGACAAAAGTATCAGTGTTTAGTTTAAAAACATAAAAACCTTGTTGTTGCTGTTCAGTCACACAGTCAAGTCTGACTCTTCTTGTAGGAGCCCAAATAAAGCCTCATAAAGTAATCTAAGTGACAAACTTCCTTTGGAGGTTTTTGCTTAAATGGGTCAGAGCCATTAAAAACCCTGCTTCCTGCTCCCCACGAAAAGCCATCCATGCACACAGAAGCTCACACCTTGAATAAAACTATGTTGGTCTTTATTGTGTACTGCGTTTGCTTGAACGTAGCCTCGGAGAGCTTGGTAGGGGAGAGCAGATTTCGGGTCAGCTCAGGGGTGGAGGTGCCGCACAAGCCAATGAGGAGACCCTTCTTCCACTCCTCTTTGGTAACCTGATAGAAGATCAGGATGGACATGAGTCCCTCGACCCAGGCTTCCCATTGTTGAGGGCGAGTAGGATCGAATGGAGGGACAAGTCTCACTCCTGGAGCGACTGCCATTGTGCTGCGTGGTTGTGGCATGGAAGCAACCTGTTCGCCTTTGGTGCTCATCGGCTGGAGCAGCGGTGGAGGTCTTCATCTTCCTTAGGGCCCCTGCAGCCCAGCTGGAGCAGAGGGATCCCATCCTCATCACCACTATTATATACTGGGTTTGACGCATGAAGACACAGGACAACAGAGTGATGATCAGCTCATGTTTACTTGTACACAACACAACAACAACTAACCGGCCGAAAGCCAACTATATACACCTTCCCAAGACACACCCACAGTCCCATTGGAGGGTTTGAATTTCCTGCCTGAGGACTTATTGGCTGGCTGCTGGTAGCTCAGGATCTTTGGCCCCTATTGTTCTCTGGAACCAAGCTCTGGCTTAAGGACGCTGGCGCCTGGTGGCAGTCAACATACATAACAGTCTTAAAGGTGCCACTGAACTCAAACTTTGTTCTACTGCTTCAGAACCAACATGGCTACCCACCTGGACAAATATGCTTGTTAGTTTCCAGCAGTTTTGCTTGATTTCTTTTTCCTGTGTGTCTGCAAACATAACTAGAATATTATACTAGATGACACTCTCAAAAAGCACTAATCTGCATACATCACTATCCTTACCCTATGCTGAGTGTAATCAAGTTTCAGACAGAATACCGGCAAACAGATTTGATACTGCCCTGAGAAGTAGGAAGTTGTACTGTTGGAGGAACAATGGTCATCCCTTCTTTCCTCAGGTATTCTGAAACTAGCCTAGCAGCTACTTTGAGTCATTGTTGATCCAGTTCAGTAGCTAAACCACTAATCTTCAATTAATATTATTTGCTATGGGAGATATAAGCAAATTGTTATAATGAAGGTTCACTAAAATAAAAACAATACCCAATTTCCCACAAGGATATGCAATGAATCTTTCTAATTGGCAACTAGAACTGGAGCACAGCCTTGAAATAAAATCTTTGGCAGCCAGAAGAATGTTGGCATTTTTTGCTTTGGGACCATATGTGACAGCATAGTCAGTGCATATTAAGTTTTGAAATGCTGAAAAAATATAATATATGGGTTCTAGATATGGTGAACACACTGAACAAAATATTGAGTTGTGGGATCAAAATATACAAATTCATGCTTTCTAGTCAAAAATAAGTTTTTGAAGGCTTCCAAAGTTCTTGATTGGGACATGGCTGCAACCCAAATGTGTGTAAGTACCTTGTTCACACATTTTGGAAGGTTAGAGGGGAAAAGCCTGGATTCCTCTACAAAGCCTAGATCAATCCCAGCTGAGATTCCACCTGCTACCTTCCTAGCTACCAAATGTCCCTGATGAAACCAGACAGAGGAGAGCCAGCATCCGGGCACTACTCCTAACAATCTTACTGACAACTCCTTTCCCGAGTACCTTTTTATGATATCATGATTGATATTTGTATTGCTGCACAATTTATAATTGTATGATTTGTACAATTAGATCTTTAGATGAACAATGAGATAAAATAAATATTGAGGTGTAAAAGCTAGAATATAAATTGAAAGAATGTGTGAATAAAAACAAATGTCCCCTTTTCATTTGAAAAATGACTGGGATGGAAGCTATGCACGAGAGATCCTATGCATGTTTAGAAGGTAGAAGTAAGGTCTGCTGAATTCAATGTAAATGTAAGCTGGGGCTGAAGTCCTATAGTTGCTTATATAAGGAATGAGGGTTCATGAATGTATATCACTTGATATCATCACTCAGCCTTATTAATAATGACCTACTGCTAAATGCATCTATGGAAAGGTATTGTGTTTGAGTGGATGTTATTGTTCCTTTTCATACCATTATTTATTAATTGTTTAAATATAGTTAAAACAGCTGTATCCCACCTTTTTGCTCAGTTAAAGTCCTCAAGATGGTGAACAGTTAAAAAAGGCATTGCAATCAACTTTAAGAACAATACATATACGTAAAACAGGAAATTAAAACAAACAGGAAGGAGGGGTCAGTAAGGGAATGCTAAATGAAACAAACAAACAAAAAATCTCACCACCTGACGGAAGACAATGATAGAGGAGGACAGATGAATGTCTCTCTGGAAGGAATTCCATTATTTTGGTGCCATGACCGAGAAGGCCCTTTCTCAGGTTGCTACCCATCTAGCTTCAGAAAATCGGAGCACCTAGAGCAGGGTCCCCAAAGATGGTTCGGGAGGTTCATATTGGAACAGACAGTCATTAAGGTTTCCAACCTGAGTTTGGGAAATTCCTGGAGATTTGAGGATGGCTCCTTGGGAGGGTGGAGTTTGGAGAGGGGAGAGAGCTCAGCAGATATGTGGTAACACAGAATCCACCCTCTGAAGCCATCATTTCCTCCAGGGGAACTGATCTCTGTCATTTGGAGATCAGTAGTAATTCTATGAGAAGTCTAGGCCAGGTTTGATCTCTAGACCCATGAATAGCTCTCTCCTGCATTCTCCCTTCCTTTGGGTTTGTAGGAGACCACCAGGGATACCTGCAGTGGTTCTAATCTTGCCCTAGAAGCTGGAGCACAGAAAGGCGTAAAGGGAAATCCTCTTTCTGAATTGTATTAAGAGGCAGACTCTTGTGAACATGTGGAGGAAGAATATTAAGAGGCAGACTCTTGAAAGCTTGTAGAGTGAGAAAAATATGGTTAAAACCCTTATGAGTATTTTAAAGCACCAAACCAGTCCTGACATTTACACGGTAAGGGATATCAGCCACCTGTTTTTAGTGGGCAGAATGAAAGAAGATACACAAGAAGTTTCAGAGCATCCAGTTATTTTAGATGCCTCTGTTCAAAACCACCTGACTGTGATACTGTGCAGCTCACCTCATCCCACGCACCCTCTACATGTTTGGTATAGCAAGATCAAACAGCAGCAGCAGATCCACAAGTTACTAAGCTCTAGTAAAATACCATGTGAAGACTATGATGGGAATATATGGGATGAAATTATGGCAAAGGCCTCAGAGAACAACTCAATGAGAATGTCACAGCATGATGCCCAGTCCTCCTCTCTCATAGGTATTTTTTTAAAAGCCTTGCCTTTGCACCATAGTACAAATTTACCTCATTTAAATTTACTTCAAGTGTATACAACAATTAAACAGTAAGACTCAGAGACCTAGGTCTTATAAATCAAGATGGGTAGCCATGTTAGTCTAAATTATCATTTCCAAAGGAATAAAGAGTTGTAAGAACTGCACATAAATAAAATGAAATGATCAGATGAAATTCTGTCTATTACAGTGAGGAGGCAGCATAATATTGATTCCATTGTTTTTGCTTTTTCAGTTACTAGAAAACAAAGTCAGTGGAACTGAGGGCCAAACTACATTTGATGTTAGAAATCCATGATCTATCTTCTGGCATGTAGTTTCTGGCATTTAGTTTCAGTCTGGGGAAAATCTGTAAAGGCATCATGGCACTGAGCTGGAAATTTTTTAACCGCACCCCCAGTGCTGTTCTTCTGAAAGAAAGTGCCCCATCTTTGACAGCTGTGAAGAAATACATTGTTTTCTGGGAGGTTTGAAATGAGCAAAACCTCCTCTGTGTGGCCACAGTCACACGGCCCTTTAATGCGGGAGGAAGAGCTGTTACCTTCCGCATTTAAAGGGACCATTCAGAATGGCCGGGACAACTCCCGCGCCAAAGTGGGCTCAAATGCGGGCTCCTCCCGCATTTTCTGACCCCAGGAAGATCAAGTGTTTTCCCGGGAGTCGCATGAAGAGCCCGCATTTGAGCCATCTGGACATCTTGCAATCATTGCGAGAGCAGGGCTGTCCAGATGGTCCCATCCACCATTCCCCCCCCCCTTTTACACTTGGGCACTTGGCCACTCAAGTGTAAAAGGGGGGGGGACCCCAAACTTACCAGGCGGCCAGTGGGGCTCGGGGAAGGGTGCCTCCCCCGGCTGCCCCCGGCCGCCGCTGCCAGCCACTGCCACCAAAGAAAAGCCACCGCCAGCTGTCTCCTCTGCCACCTCCTCCGCCCGCTGCTACCACCCGCCACTGCTTTCTCCTCTGCCCACTGCTGCCCGCTGCTGCAGGGGTTGGGATGTGTGTACATCCCAAACCGAGGTAAAAAAATGCGGCCCCTTTAATCTGGGAGGGCTCCCAGATTTAAAGGGGCCGTGTGACCACAGCCTGTGTCTTAACAGTCTTTTTCCCCCTCAGGGTAGAGAATGGGGAGGGGAGAGAGAAGTCAGTGCAATTGCTTTCCAGCTTACCCTCATACAAATGCTAAATAGATCTAGCAAGAGTCACAGTTGGTGGGTCAAGCTCTCCCCCTTCCCCAAGCAGCTAACAGAGATTTGGAGGTATTAAATGCTAGAGAGTCTTCAGGAAGGAGATTCCTGGAGACCTCCAGGAAAAGCTTCTTTGACCTGGCGTGACCATGTCAGTGGGTGGAGAAACACATCTGCAGGGAACACATATTCATAGAAAAAGAGGTACAGGAACTCATTAGCATAACTCATTAGCATATGCCACATCCCCTGACATCACTGGAAGTGTGTCAGAAAGGGAATGTCAGTTTCAGCCCCATTATACCCTATAGGCCATTGAAATCAATCACAAAAACTCATAGGGTATATGAGGGGCTGGAGGAAAGGGGGTTTGAGGGAGAGGCTCCAAACTTGCAGGATAGCTGCTGGGGCCTCTCCTTGAAATGCCCACCAAGTTTCAAGAAGATTGGACCATGGGGTCCAATTCTATGGGCCCCCAAACAGGTTGCCCCACCCACTCCATTGTTCTCTATGGTGGGAAAAAACATTACTTTTTCCCACCATAGAGAACAATGGAGGGAATGGGGGCAACCTGTTTGGAGGCCTGTAGAATTGGACCCCCTGGTCCAATCTTCTTGACACTTGGTGGGCATTTGGGGGAGAGGTCCCAGAAGCTATCCTGCAAGTTTGGAGCCTCTCCCTCAAACCTCCTCCCCTACAGCTGCTTTTAAAGTTGCCACCGAATTTTGGCTGCAATTCGGTGGCGGACCGAATCAGATCATAGAATCTGATTCGGCCCATGGCTGCCCTACTGCCCCTTCTGGGCTGGCGGAGCAGCGCTCCGCCTCGCTCCAGCCCCAAAGGACCCCTGCACATAGGTTAAAAACTTCTTGCAGCGGGAAGGGAGGGCTTTTTTCCCTTGGGTGCTGATGACTCCAGGAGCAGACACAGACTTCTCCACTTGGAAGCTAGCCATGGAGCATGTGCTTGCCTAAAGAGCTGGAGCAAGCTTTAAGGTAATGCTAACTCTGTAGAGATTTAGAACTCCTAAGCTTAAAGAGCCTGTCCTATATTTTAACATCTGATAGGGCATGTATAGCAAGAGAGACAGAGGATATGCGTTTTAACTGTTTCTTTTGTATTCCTTGCTCAAACTGGTGCTGTGCTAAAAGTATGCTTGTAAACATTTTCTCTTTAATAAATACTTTATACCTTAAAATGCTGCCAGTGATTCTCTGTACAACATAGACCTCCACTGTCTTGGACACACTATTTTAAAAGGAGTGCCATAGGAAGGTAGGCAGTTGGCAAGTGGCTATTCCTGTATGAGTGCACAAGGCAGTAAACTGTCCCCATGGTGACCAGGTACTGGGCAGCAGGAGAAACTCAGGCAAGGCCTCAGATCTTGAAAGGGAAGCTGGGAGCACTGACCCTCCCAGGGGATAATTCCTGTAAAGGCCAGGTGGTGGAGGTGGGTCTCTCCAGGTGTTGAGAAAACATTGGCAGGGTGGAATAGGGCCTGCAGGCCAGAACAGGTCTGTTCCACCACAACAGCTATTAGACCCAGTAAGGAAAATACAAGGATATGTTGTACCTGTAAGTTCTCCATAACAGCAAAAGCTCAGGGAAGGAGATAGAGGCAATTTCCCTTGGGCAAATGGCACAGGAGGTGATTTAATCCCTCCTTCTTTGGTGCCATGGCTCTGACGTGAATTGCCTCTCCCCATGGCTTCTCTTGGATGTGGAATGGTATAATATAACTGATCTCATCAGATCTCAGAAGTTAAGGAGGTGTGATGCTTGGAAGGGAATCCACCAAGGAAGACTTTGAAGAGGAAGGTGATGGCAAACCACCTCTGCTTCTCATTTGCTGTGAGACTCCCCTGTCACCAGGGTGGGTATGAAGGACCCCTGCTGCTTCTTCACTGTGAAGCAGATTTCCCTGCCACTCTGAGTGGGCAGCCTCTTAGTCACATGTTTTAATAATAGAATTATAACTTTCTGCATGTCCCACCCTATGATAGAGAAGTTATTTGGCTTTTGCCCAGGCCAGAGATTATAGTTAAGCAGGAGCCCTCTTATAAATCCCGTTGGAAATGGCTCTTGACATGAAGTAAACAGAAAGGTTGGTTTTATTGAACAGGCACAGTTGGATTAGGAAAGGGCAGGGAATGAGAAGTTAAGGTAAATTTGGTTGTTTATACAAATTATAATATTTTGAACAGGCAACAAAGTATAGTTGAAGTTTATATGCTTAGAGACTCAGTTTTTAACTATGAGAGGTTTGTTTGCCTATAGTTACTACAATACAGACTGTTGGTCGGGTTAGAAAACCTTTGGGAAAGAATGTCTCTTCTTCATTGAATTTGTGAAACTGTTTGAATGGCCTTGTCCCTAGAAAACTTCATAGAATATAGATAGTAAGCTTGTCAGATGGTTCTCTTCTGATGAAGATTCTCTGAAGCAGAAACATTACTGGATGTTCGTCATTGAAAATACTGGAACCAAATATTTGTATATTTGTTTATCCACCTTCATATTAAATTTAGCATTGTTATATTATAACTTTGTTTTGTGCTTTGCAGCTATTTTCTTGCTTTTGGAGATTTCTTTCAGCAACAATGTGTCTTAATAACTATCTGAGTTTCCTGGAAAGTTAGCACTTTCTTCCGGTATTTCTTCCTTGTGGGGTTACTATTTCCCCTTTTCACCCTTGAGGAGTCTAAGACTGGGTTGGAGCACTCTGCCCAGGTCCCAGCCACCTCCCTTTCCCAGCCATCCTTGCATAGGCGAGTTGAGCCCCCATCCATTCATATGTTGGACAGCCAGAGTGGGGTTGAGTTGGTGCTGGGTGCCAGCCCCATCTTGACATTTTCCTTGAAAACCCTGCAGGGTTGCCAAAAGTCACCTACAACTTGAAAGTACTTTACATATACACACACGGTTGCTCTTTGAGTATACATTACACACTGGAAGATCTGATAGAAGATCACCACTGAGAAAAAATATTCCCTGCACAATAGCAACTATCCATCTATCCCAAGATCTAGTGCTGAAATTGTGGCTATCTTGTATGCATCATCAGGATAAAAGAATCTGTCATATCTTCAAGACAGGAACATTAATTGTCCTGAAGTTATTACTAAATTTAGGAGCTACAAGTACAACAGAAACAATTACAATTGGCAGCTGAAACATTCTTAATACCCGTTTTGTTTAATTAGAAAGCTAAGGTACTAAGTAACTTATTGCACAGAGATCATTTGTGGATTTTTCAGTGTTCAAATGACTTATATGTAAAATGAATATGACAAACCAAGATGACAGAGATAATTTTTTCTTCTACCCAGGGCTTGCACGCATCAGTCACAGAATTCCTAAGAAAAAACTATCACATTCTTCCCATCTGCATTTGTTTTCCACAAATGTTTGTCAGGGCACTGAAACACTATTTTGGGGGGGGCATCATTTGTTATCTTGAAACATTGTAGCTGTATTCATCAGCCTTGTATTTGAAATTGTAAAGATGAGCCTGAATTTGTTGGATTATAAAATAGTTTATTCTTACAAATAAACAATTTTATAGGCCAATTAACATATTGTTGTTTTGCAGACAAAAGGTGTTATTCTTTTCTTTGCAGGCAATGCAGAGGGTGCAGTTTACAGAGTACTCATTTCTATGTATGTAGTCATGGAAATAGTGCGTATTGTGAGTGAGCTCAAAACTGTCCCTGGTACTGGCTTGGCCTTCAGTTTTTGCAGGAAATGGATTGACACAACATTCAAAGAGTGGTTCTTCAACATTTTCCAGACAAGAAAATTTCTCTTCTATGACACTCCCTCATTTAGCCCATGTATGAATTGACCTTATAATTCCTGTTTGTGTCTCCATTTGGTACGCACCCATTTCTGCCTAATGGGATAATACTTCATGGGCACAGCATGAAAATAAATTGGCATCTTATAAACAGAACAGATATTTATTTTGCAGGATACATGGACCATGTTTTAGTAGGCATCTATGGTGATCTTCCCTCTTCTCTTCCTCACATGCAGGGTATTCCCTCTGTTTTCCCTTCCTTTCTGGCTGAGCAGCCCCTTTTATCTATTTTCTTCTTATTTGATGGTTTATGGTTGTCCCACCTTGTCATGTTATTGTCTTTTGAAGCTGACTCAGCCCAGGAAGAGACAAGGTCCCCTCCTTAACTTATACTTCTGAAAATGGCACGCAAGAGGCTTTTGAAAGATCAAAAATAAAACATTTGATTCAACATAGAGGGAGAAAGGTCAGGTGAAATCAGGGGTAAAATGTCTGAACTGAATCAATAATAACTCTGAGGTAACTTGGTACTTCCACAAACTCCAGTTAATATGTGTCCAGCAAGTAAGAGTTTTATGCTTTTCACAAAGCCTTAGCATCTTTGAGATGAGAGGCTTTGGTTTCAATGTCTGCTAGACACTCCAGTATAAGTTCTGGCTCTTCAAGTTTCAGAAGGCAGGGATACACCACCAAGTACCCAAATTCCTTCTCTAAGCAAACCAGGGATCACTTCACTCTCTAGAGCTAGCTCCATTTTCAACTGGACAGGGAATTATTTCTCTAAACTAGAAGCTCTGTCCCTTTTTCTGGCACAAATGGGGGTCTTCAGTGATCCTACCAATCCTCCTTGCCACCTTCCCAGTCCTCAGTCAGTGCTAAACTGAGTTTTCTTCAATAGTTAGTTCCTGAGTCTTTCTTCTCAACTGACATTATCCAATGACATCTGTTCGAGCAGCTTATCACACGGAGGTTCTCTAGCTCTGTGAGGGATTAACCCTTCACAGTTTGTTACATGTTTATACAGCACTTATGAACTTTTAAAGCATAGTCCATCACAGCATCGTTCAACTGTTTATGGAATATTCACTTCCAGAGTTATCACTTGAACTACTGCAGTGTTATGTCTAGTAAGTACATATTTTAAACCATGTATGTGAGATAAAATATCTCAAAATAAATAAAATAGGATGCCCATTGCCCCAGAGATTGGTTTATAGGATAATAAAAATGGATAAAAGCTCCCTGTTAGGGGCAGGTATTGATGTTGCCAAGAGGCAAACGGTTTTTTTTCCTCTAGGGATTTCAAAAGCAATGAACACACCAGGGATAGAAGGAAAACAGTTTTATTCTTCCCGAATTACAAATATAAACAGAGAATAATAAAAAAGTTATACCCACATCCTTTTCAGCTTCAGGAACCCCAACAATTAGGGTCAATTCCTGGGTGTCAGCCAGTGTACTCACCACCGTTCTGCATCCTAGTCTGAGCCAAACTTCCGAAGGAAAAAAGTAGCCCCCCCCCCTTATTTATAGATTACATTTAGCCCATGGTGTGTGTGTGTGTGTGTGTGTGTGTAAAAAACCAATCTAGTGCCTAGCCTTCAGCTGGAGTCTGCTCCAAGTTTGAGACAATAAGGCATCCCCTGCATTCTAACACCAGGTGTGCACTCCCCCTACTCCTCAAAGTGCATTTAACCCCTTCCAGCCTTGTGCTGTCACAGAGTGATCTAGGTACAGAGAGAGAAACTTTTGGTTCACCATCACCACTACCTCCTCGAATTAGAAGAAGAGTTGGATTTATACCCTGCCCTTCACTCAGAGTGGCTTAGAATCACCTTCCCTTCCCGTCCCCACAACAGACACCCTGTGAGGTAGGTGGGGCTGAGAGAGCTCTGAGAGAACTTTGGCTGACCCAGTGTCACCCAGCTGGCTGCATATGGAGGAGTGGGGAATCAAACCCAGTTCTCCAGATTAGAATCTGCCACTCTTAACCACTACACCAAACTGAATTACAATTGTCTTCTGCAATGTGCTACTACAATATCACAATAGGATCTGTTGATTCCAGTACTATATATTGCCAGAAAAAAATCTATAAAATATAAAATTTCAAGCTCTGAAATGTTGGTTTCACTGATACACATGCTTACTTCAGATAGCTCAGATATAAATTCAGATCCCTCAAGATATCCATGATTAAACCTGAATGACCTGCACATCTGCAAGCCGTATTTAAGTTTCAGGTAACCTGCTCCCTCGTTTCCACACTAGACCTTAAATCCTGGTTCAACCCTGTCCCCGAACTTACATTCTACACTACACACAAGTTCAACCCTGTAATCTTGGGGTATTTTTACATTCTACACTACACTCGAGTTCACCCCTTTAATTATCTTGGGGTAGTTTTTGTTTCCACATTATATTGAGGTCACCCAGGTTTCACCCCACACTTGTCCTGGGATAAACGGATGCTGTTATAACCAGGTATAAATGCAAGGTATTGTGTTATGAGCTGAACTCTGATAAAACCAGGGATGAAAGCCAAGTGTGGAAACACAAAGCCTAAGTAGAGTAGTCATTACTCCATGATCCACTAAGTAACCTCCTCAGCCCATGCTTTCATCTTGTTTAATCTTGATTGTTTACCCCAGATTCTTCTCCTCAACTGGATTTTTCATTGCAAAGTCAGATTCTTTAATCTGTCTCTTCTCTCATCTCCCAATCCTGTTCTAAATCCTTTGCTGCTTTGTTCCCATTTCATCCTTCCTTGTTTTGCCACTCCTGATGCCCTTGAAATCCATTCCTGAGGTCTTACATAATAAAAACATGACCAAAAGTCTTCCGCTGAAACTAAATGCCTGTCTTTCTTAGATACACGTCATAAACTGAGATGTATTATTGGCTAACGTTTATGGAAATAAATGGGACCAGCAGAATTAAGTGAAAAACACTAAAGAGGGCAAACGGTCAAGCAATGTCTACAATAAAAACCATACTAAAAGACCAAGATTTTTTCTGAAGGAAACTATAAAGTGTTAAAGAACAG
Organism: Lepidodactylus listeri; assembly: GCA_029233225.1. NCBI lineage: Eukaryota > Metazoa > Chordata > Lepidosauria > Squamata > Gekkonidae > Lepidodactylus > Lepidodactylus listeri. Next base: position 63,399,571 of record JARCFY010000002.1, on the reverse strand, counting down.
ACATAAGGACAGAGTTTAACTTGTCAGGGTTCTGTACTAATATATCAGTACCTCCAGAAGATGCCAGATCTCCATTAACCTGCTAGGTTTCATTGACTGCTCTCAAATGCCTCACTGGTCAAAGTACTTAACTATAATAAACAGCAGTACAACTAAACACCAATAAAAACCATTAAAGCATAAGCCTCATAATTTAGCACACAGATTGCTGATTGCTGATTACGATTTATTCCACCCATTTGTGGATGTCACATGAAGGTGTGCACCAGATTTATTACTCACATATTCCATCCATCAGTCTGACTGCCAAAAGAGTCAGTTATTATCAGAGATAGATGTTGGGTGCTTAATTTAAACTTAATTTTCAATAAATTGATTATTTAGTACATCATATATTTTAAAGATTATTTTAAATATTGGCCATTTTAATCAAATCATAAGATATTTATGATTATAATCAATGAAGCAATTTGATTCAAATGCATAAAGGGCAGATCTTATTAATAATGTGCTACTATTAGGGTTGGATCTAAATGCACTGGGGAAAAACAATTCTGGCTTGAAATGAAAGAGGATGATACGAAGCCTTGATAATGATGTTTTAGTGAAGCCATGTTGGGGCCCAGACTAGGATAAGAAAAATGAAGAAGAATGTATCAGCAGTTAGTAGAACTAGGATGAAATAGCTACAAATGAGTGATAATGTTTGTGCCATGGAAATTAGTTTGGGAAGGATGGGTGCTAACAACATCAAGATTATTTGTAGCTTTCTTTCATGACTGCTGAAGCCCTCATCATTCAAAAGGATCCATTATTTTCTACAATAATTGATCATTATTTCCACCACATATGTGCCCTACAGTTAGAACTATTTATGTACAGACACTGTTGCTCCTGTCAAAATGGACAATGTGAAACATCTCAGGTGGCTAATATGTAGCTATAGTCACCTTTCTCTTCTTTATGTCTTATTGGCATGATGTTGCTCATCACTGAAATTGTTTCCTTCTTCCCATAACCTCTTTATCTATGGACAATTTTCTTGATGGATGTCTCAGTAATTTGGGGTCAACCCGTACCACCTATGAATCTGCTGTAAATAAAAGCCTATCATTTTGCCTGCTTCCCTTTGTCAAGCTGTATAACATGTAATGCTTTATTTGGCACATACTGATTATGTCTGCCCCAATGTCAAAATCTACTAATCTCAAAGCAGCTTTTGGTCAGCCAAGTTTCAAACTTGGTCATAGTGCTATTATCTAGTACCAAGCTATATAGATAGGTAATATAACTGATGCTGACCTAGTAAGCAGGGATCATGTATTAGCAGATTCAGTGTTTCTGAATCGCAGAGTTCATAGAATCATACAGTTGGAAGGGACCTCCAGTTCCTAGGACTTCAAATATGGGTGTGCATAATGGAAATTCTGAGCCAAAAAGATACATGAAAACCACTGTTTTGGGTCATTACTTTGGTTTCCTGGAACAGTTTTAGCAATCTGAGATTCTTAATGAAATGCAATTACCCTCCTTGAAAATCCATGTTACTTTTAACCAAGCCAGCAGTAGCATGCACATGCACTCGCCATGTTGTTCTCTGATTCCACTCATTTCCTGAGGATCACCCTCCTTCTTTTCAGTTGGATCCTGACAAGGGAGGAGCACTAAGCACATCCAATGAATCACCTTTCCCAGCAAGGTGTTATGTTCAATGACTGGTGCCCCAGAGACCCTCAAACTGACTGTGCATTGAAAAGAATGGTCTCTGCAATGTGCATGCACAGAAATGAGCTACTTTAAGGGATCCCAGTAAAACAGGGCCCCAATGCCACATGTACTTGAGATTTGGCAGGTCTGGAAAGGAGATGGAGGACTGTATTCCATGCAATTTTGGTGGCATTATGTTCAATTACTTGTGCCTGGAAAACCCTTAAAATGCCTGAGCACTGAAAAGAATGGTGCTACAATGAATATGCACAGAAATGGTCCCAAAAATACAGACTGCGAAATCACACCGATTTCTAACATGAACCAGTAATGCCATGGCCCATATGAAGCAATCATGGTAAAAATCCCCTTCCCCTAGCTGAGATCCGAAACTATAATGAATATTTTCTTGGCGCACACTCCTACCCTCAAAATGTGGGACAGACCCTTCCTGGAAGCATACTGCAAGTTGTGTGAGTAGAACCAATGCAAGGCATATGTGTGTGGGGGGAGTGGTAGTCAGTGCTGATCCTCGCCTGGCATCAGTATCAGCTGTGTTCAGACTTTTTCTTATTTCTCCCAAGCTGGATTGGCTGAGAGGGCAAATAGGAAAGTGGCATGGCAGGAGAGGTAGAATGATGATAAATGGGGTGGGTAATCTGCTAAACTTTTTAAAAATATTCATTGACTTCATTCCACAGACACTTTGTGCTTAGGCACCTAATAGATGATTGATACTTGGTTAGGCATGGTGAGAGACTATCTAGAGAAAGGGTCAAATAACATGCGATGCTGGAGTTCATTGGTTAGAACTCCAGATGTGGTCATGCAAGAAGAGCTCTCCCTCTCTCTGAATTCTCCCCTTCCTCAGTGTCATGTCTTTGATCCGTATCATCCAGAGCTGTCTTTTGGGGCCAATAAACATGCCTTCAGTTTCAATCACAAAACTCCAGAATCACATATGATTTTTGTTTTAAAGTTAAAAAGATGGAATACAATCAAAATTTTAGAGATACTCTGTTCTAAAGAATAAACTGTCAAAACATCTTCATAACTATTGTTAGCTGGGACAATGTAAACAAACTATTTGAAACCAGTATCTTCAGAGGTCAGCAAAATCAGTACATTATTTGGAACTTAATTTTTTACTGCTGTAACATGTTTATTTCATGCCTGGAACAGGTGGAGTAAGGATAAGGAAAGGGTCAGCTTGCACTGTACCACTCCATCTTAAACTGACCAAGAATATGATTTATTTGACTTATGCCTGGTTACAGTGGTTGCTAGGGAAAGTTGAATATAGTATTCAATCATTTTATTCATCAAGGAGTACAAATATAAGAAGGGTTATGCTTGTTTCTCTATTCATCACTGCAACTGCTACTTCAGGTTTGGTGAGAACCGTCAAATCAGTGGCACAGCCATGGGCACCCACGTGGCTCCACAGTATGTCAACATTTTCATGGCAGATCTAGAACAGCATTTTCTGAATTCCTACCCATTGGCACTTCTCCTTTATTTGAGATTCATTAATGACATTTTTATTTCTGGACCCATGGCAAAGAACCCCTTGAGTGATTCCACCAGGCTTTCCACAACTTCCACCCCACCATCAATCTAACTATGAATTACTCTACACAAGAAATAAACTTCCTGGACCCCACAGTATGCATACATGTGGGACACATAAGTTCCACATTATACTGGGAACCAACAAATTGGCAAACATATCTACATGCCTCCAGCTACCACCCCAACCACATCAAACAATCCCTATGTTATAGTTGCATCTGCTCCATTCCCTCAGACAGAGATACTCACTTGAAGGATCTGCAACAGGCATCTTTGCAACTACAATATCCTCCTGATATGGTGAGAAATATGATTGGAAAAGCCAGAATGATACCCAGGGACAGATTGCTACGAGACAAGCCTAAGGAGAATAACAACGGTACACCACTGGTGGTCACCTACAACTCACAGCTCAAGCCAGTTCAATGCATTATTAATGACCACTGGGGGGCCCGACCTTTTCTTGCTTACAGACTTGAAATGATATAGAGTATCAACTAATAAGATATCAACAAGTTGAAAACTATTGTTGCACATTTTTCTCAGTAAGAAGCAACAACAGTAAGACCTGAAGGCATCAGAAATGAGGCTCTACTGGTTCTCGTTGTCTTACAGTATATTTGCATTTTTGTCACCTCAAAGGCTTCTGTGTCGGGGCATAAGTCTGACTTAGGAACTACAACATTCAAAAACCAGTGGGGGAACATTTTAACCTTCCTGGACATTCATTTTCTGACCTAAAAGTAGCAATTCTCTTAGGCTGTGATCAGATGTGTAGTGGAAATTGACACAGCGTTGTGCAAGCAAACATCCTTTGTAGCTGCAGACTCAGCCTGTTATTGCATGATCAGATGGTATTTGTGGGCGAGTGGGTTTTTTTTTGCCTTTTGTTTCCCATGCGCAGAAACAAAGAAGTGCACCTTCGCATGGAGGGTTCCCCATGGATCATGTAATTATGCGCATACTGCTAAGCGAGGAAAAAAACCAGCACTGAGTCAGGATGGAATGAGCAGACCATCCCGATGGCTTGAGTGCATGCTTGAGGGATCAGGCAAGGGAAAGTACATCTATGGCCCATCAGCAAGCATTAGGACTGGAGTTTTCCTGGTGTCTTTTAACTCCGCTTCTGTGGTGGGGCAGCACAGGGTGCCGATGGCTGCGGGACCTTTCCCAGATGTTGTTGTCTGATTGTGCCCTTTAGATCCATTAGGCATTTGCAGCTGAGTAAGATCTAAAGGCACATCTGACTGCAGCCTTACAAAGGAACTTCAAAGGGAGATTAGAGAGACTGCTGAATTGCAATTGATAATGAAGCTCAAGACAATGCATCCACCTGGATTGAACTGAGACCTAGGTTTCCTGTCTCATTACCAATGCAGATTTCTCCATGCCTATTACCCCTCTGCATATCTCACCTAAATCCAATTACACCTGCTACTGTCATTTGCCTGCTAATGAGGATTGGTTATTTGTCATCTGTCTTTAATGTTGTACTAATGTTTTAACTGATTTTATCTTGTTTTATCTGTGGTTGTACATTGCCCAGAGCCCTGCAGTAGTAGGAGTGGGGTGATTAATAATGATGATGATTGTTTTGTTTTAATAATTTTTATTTTATAACTACAAACACTACAAAAGGGAAGGAAAGTGCATGGTAACCATTAAGACTAGAAAAAGTGAAATACACAAAAAAGCAAGGATTGTATTGCAAACAGTTAACTTTTTCATCCTTTCTACATCTATAAATTGAAAAGAAGAGAAGGACAAAGAGGTATTACTGTATGCCTTATTTCAAATATCAATGAAGCTAACTTAAGCCCATTTAACCAAGTTTTGGGTACATTACAGTCAACTATATTTTACATAAAGATAGACTTTCAGATTTCATTTAAGAAAACAAAATTATTTCTTGTGTTTCTTTTTATCATATTTCATCATTTGGAGAGTTTTAGGAGCTGCTGCTCCCTTTTCAGAGTCAGACCCTTCTTAAAAGCTGTCAAACATGCTTAAACCAATTTCGGAATCATGATCACTCTTGATGATGATGATGATGTCATTAGGCATCTGAAATCACTCCACTTTTCAATAAATAGGACAGATACAGCCATTCTAGTTGTATATGAAGAGGTGAGCTATGACTCACGAAAACTTATACTCTGCAACATGTTTTGTTAGTCTTTAAGGTGCTACTGGATTCTTGCTTTTTTCTTCTGCATGGATGGAGAGTACCATCCCAAGAGTATCGTCATGATTTCCCCTTTGGAAGACCCAAATAACTGTAAACAGGTATAACTATTCTAACCTGCTGCAATTTGATTCAGTAACTCAGGCTTCCAAGCTTAACAATGCATGTGATGTTCATGTGCCCACTCCTCCTTCATCTCAAAATCCAGATGATGCTGTCAGTCTGCCTGAGCACAGCATGTGGTTTAGAAAAATGTTTAGGAGAAATTAGTTATGTGTTTTTAGCACATTTTGCTCCCCACTAAGCACTCACATTGTTGATGTCTTTCAGTATTCCAGTAAAATTTTCATGCGTTGTAATTAAATATCTGAACTAAAAGACTTGCCCTAATGCAAAAGTTATATAACATTACCATCTCGTCAGATCTCAGAAGCTAAGCAGGGTTGACCCTGGTCAGTTTTTGGATGGGAGACCACTAAGGAAGTCCAAGTTGTGATGCAGAGCCAGTTTGGTGTAGTGGTTAGGAGCACAGATTCCCACTCCTCCACATGCAGCTGCTGGTGTGACCTTGGGTCAGTCACAAGTTCTCTCAGCTGTTCTCTCAAGAGCATTCCTTGAGAGAGCTCTCTCAGCCCCACCTTCCTCACAGGATGTGTCTGTTGTGGGAAGGGGAAGGGAAAGGAGATTGTAAGCCACTCTGAGACTCCTTTGGGTAGTGAAGGGTGGGATATAAATCCAATCTCTTCTTCTCTTCTTCAATGGCAAACCACCTCTGAAGGTCTATTGTCTTGAAAACCGTATGGGGTCGCTGTAAATTGGCTGTGACTTGATGGCAACCCCCCCATCACATTTTCACAAAATAAATGCTCATTTAACTTGCGGTGGTACAGGAGCCACTTTCCCATGGTGCGGGTGATTTAATACCATTCGAGACAGTGTATGAATGAATAATCACATGGGCCATTTGATTCAGCCTTTATACAACCAGAATAGGAGGTAACAATCAGGTGCGGAAAACCCAAACACTTACCTGCACATCTGGTTGCTTTTGTGGCATACAACTCCAAGTGACATGAAATCACAGCACAAGAAACATATATTACACTGTTGTAAATCTGTCTGCAGGCAGGGCTGCTCTGACCACAGAGACAAACTAGGCAGCCACCAGAAGTGCAAAATTCCAAAGTCACCTGCCTCCAGGGCTCTTTTTGTAGAAAAAGCCCAGGAGGAACTCATTAGCATATTAGGCCACACCCCTGACAGCACATTAACATATTAGCATATTAACACATTAACATATTAGGCCACACCCGATGTTACCAGAAGTGGGGTCATCCAGCCACATTCACCTTTTGTTTCTTATTCTGTTTACCTTGTTGTTAAAACAGTTTTGACAAAACCAATTAAAACATTATTTTCTGTCCCATCTATTCAAAATCTTGCCTGAACCAATATCTTATGTCCAACAATTATTCCCACACTGGATTGGAATCAATTCCTAAAGGTTAGGTTCCCATGGAAATCAGCTTGCCTTCTGCAGAACTAGTATGCTGAATATGAATTTTTAGGGTTGCCAATCTAAAGGTGGGGTCTGGAGATCTCCTGGAATTACAATTGAGCTCCAAACTACAGAGATCAGGCCAATGGCTGCTTTGGGAAGTGGAGTCCATGGCATTATGCCTTGCTTAGGTCCTAAACCCCACCCTCCACTCCCAAATCTCCAGGTATTTCCTCAACCTGGAGTTGGCAACCCTAGCTCACTGGCAGAACAACGCTAGGAGCCAGTTTGGTGTAGTGGTTAAGTGCGCGGACTCTAATCTGCTAATCTGGGAGAACCGGGTTTGATTCCTCACTCCCCCCTGCACCTGCTGGATGACCTTGGGCAAGCCATAGCTCTGTACCAGCTGTTGTCTCAGAGCTCTCTCAGCCCCACCTACCTCACTGGGTGTCTGTTGTGGGGAGGGGAAGGGAAAGGAGTTTGCTAGACGCTCTGAGACTTCCTTGGGTAGTGAAGGGCACGGTATAAATCCAGTATAAATCCAATCTCTTCTTCTAGGTTTGTGGATGCACTGGACGGGAGTAGTTTGTGGACTATTTTATTCAACGTATAAAATTTTATTCAAGGTATAAGATTTCATGTGCCACCCACACTTCTTTAGATGGAAGAAGTGTGCATGCACACAAAAGCTTATACCTTGGATGAAACTTTGGACTCCAACTTTGTTCTGCTGCTTCAGACCAACACGGCTACTCACCTGAATTATTACACTATAATACTTTTTACAAGCAATTATGTACCAGTGGAGTGGTTACCATGCAGAGTCTGTCCCACAGGTAAAATTATCCTGTGAACAGGTGGTCTTTACCACATAAAAATATCACTACCATCACAAGATCACCAATCGTTGGAAGTCAACTCCTCAGAAGCAGAAATCTCTCTTATTAGGAGGTTTAAGAACATCAACTTTGCTGGCCCATTAAAGGCAGATGTCAGCCCAGTGGCAGGAGAAGAGGGACAACCATCTTCATCACAAACTCTGCTCACTTTTTTAATTTCACAAAACAGGCAAGTGCTGCTGACCATGCTCACTTTTAGTTACATCTCTGTTTCTCTGCAGATGTCCCCCAAAGTCCCCCATGCAACAGTCAAGTGTTCTCCCAACACACACAACAATGAAGCTACTTTTTCAGATGTTTTCTCTTGCATGGCAGTAAGCACCAAACCACTTTAATACAGACTTTAGACACACACATATTTGCAAACCATTCCCAACAAGACACAACAGTGAACTCAGGCTTCAAACTTACTTTTAAGCAGAAGATGCCATGAGAAAACTAAAGAGATTCTCAAAAATTAAAGATATTGTCACAAGCAGCATTTTCCAGGCTCTCTGCTTTTTTACATCCCCCCCCCCTTTTCAATAATTTTTAAAATAAAAACACAAAGAACAAAATGAAACAAAAAGAAAGGAAGGAAGGAAGGAAGGAAGGAAGGGGGAGAGGGAGATAGATAGATAGATAGATAGATAGATAGATAGATAGATAGATAGATAGATAGATAGATAGATAGAGGGGTCATTTCGTAGAAAAAGAGGTTCAGGAGCTCATTAGCACAACTCATTTGCATATGCCACACCCCCTAACATACCGAAAGTGTGTCAGAAGGCAACACCCACCCCTCAGGCTCCACTCCACAGGTGAGTGAAACTGACCTGCTCTTCCTCCATTCCCTTCCCCATCCAATACTTTGTGCAATAAAAATAAGCGTAAAGAACACATCCTCATTCTCTCCCTGCTCCCTTGAAACCACCAGGTTTCAAGTAGATTTGAGATACCCAGGACATGTGCACCACCCATCCCTTCCCCTTCCCCTCCCCACAACAAGACACCCTGTGAGGTAGGTGGGGCTGAGAGAGGTCTTTTGAGAACTGCTCATGAGAGAACAGCTCTGAGAGAACTTGTGACTGGCCCAAGGTCACAGCAGCAGCTGCATGTGGAGGAGTGGGGAATCAAACCCGGTTCTCCCAGATTACAGTCCAACTCCTGACCACTACACCAAACTGATGGGGTGGAAGCTGCTGAAGGGTTGGTGAAATTTCTCCAGTACTTATGTGCCATGTGCCCAGATAAAAAATGGTATACTTAGAAAATTTATATGCCACCTTGAGCAAGTGTCTGGAAAAGCAGCACAGTCATAAAAGGAACAATGATAAAATTATCAATATTAAAACAAAACATTAAAAACAATAAAGACCCTAGCAGGGCTTTCCCCGGGGCGCTGTGCCTCTGCACTGCTTGGGGAAGCAGAAGAGGGGGCGGGGCTTGGTCATGTGCCCGCCCCCTGGGCTCCTCACTCCCGGAGCTGCGCTCCTGTGCGCTCCCACTCCAACGGACCCCTGGATGGATAGATAGATAGATAGATGATAGATAGATAGATAGATAGATAAAGGAAGGAAGTTGGAGGAGAGAGAGAGAGAGAGAGAGAAAGGAAGGGGGAGGGGAGAGAGAAAGAGAAGGAAATAAAGAAAGGTGGGGACAGAGAGAGGGATAGCGAAAGACAGAAAGACAGACAGAAAGAAAGAAAGAAAGGGGGGGGGGGAGAGAAGGAAAATAGATGGGGGAGGCACTTACCGGAGCAGGGAGAGCGATGCAAGGTCGGCAAGCCAAATGCAGAGCCACGCCTTTCCTGTAAAGAACCTAGCCCGTGCTTACTCTCTGGGTGGGGCTTTCTCCTGCTGGCTGTCTGCACTTAAAGGGAAAGCGCCCGGTGGGGGGTTTTCCTGCTGGCTCTCTGCAGGAACTTTCTCTTTAAGTGTAAACAGCTCAGGCCTGGCAAGGAGGGGGCGGGGCAGGCTCGGACGCCAGCCGGAACGGCGTTCTGGTGCATTCCTGCTGAAAAAGAGCCCTGCCTGCCTCAGTTATATAAATACCTCAGAAAACCATGGGCTTCATTTTTGAAGGAGCTGCAGAAGTGATTCGAGGGTTGGGTGGGATCCCCTGCATGCCACAGAGCATTTTATTTTTGTTATTTATATTCCACCTTTCTCACTTGGACTTGAGGCAGATTATACTGAGTGAGTCAATACAATTAGTAGGATGGGACATTTGGTAAACAATGCGATAGGAATTAGGGGTGTAGAACCAAGGAGAAGTCTAAAAGCAGAAGCAAAGCATAAGTTTTAACACATTAAATGATGCGAAAATTACATAGTAGGATCCTAGTTTCAGCGAGCTATACACAGTAGTATTGATCACAGTCCCTAATAATTTATTCAAGTAACTTTGTGAAACATTTAGCACAGTGCGACTCTAGTGCCTATATAGAAAAGCCCTGTTGTGGAAGGCCAGGAGAGTGGTATCCTTCCTGACCGCCTTAGGCAGGCCATTCCATAAGGAGGGGGCTCCAACAGATAACAGATGCATATGGGCATTGTAAACCACTCTGTTGATTTTGCCCATTTGCAAGTTGGCACCTGCAGAAGACCCTGCTCTGATGAGCAAAGCTGTCATGGCATAGCATAGGTGGAGAGGAGATCTGGCAGTTACGAGGGTACAAGGCCATGAAAGTCTTTGCATGTGATAGTTACTACACAGCCGACAGCCTTCTAATCTTTGCTGGCCATCCACAATATAGATAACAGTTTTGAAAAGAGGAGCAAATAAAAAATTCAAGAAATGACAGACATTAAAAAAAATCCGAATCAAGTGTTAAATCTTTAAAGAGCTAGTGTTATGCTGCCTAGTATACAACAAATACGTGGTGTGGGTGTGTTAATTTGCACAGTAGAAAGCCTTTGGCTAGCTCAGTATCAACGAGGCAAAAATGATGCCATGTGGTGTGATTCAAGAGGTTGAAACAAAGCATGTAATAGAAACTGCTGAAGCATAAACCACACTAAATTATTTTCAGCCAAACACCACAGGCTAGGGATGGGAATTTAGCAACTTGAACTACCCCCTCACCAATACAGATTTCTATATGAAACTATAACTTCATCACTACACTAATACTATGCCTCTTGCCTCTTAAGATGAATTTCTTATTGAACAGTAAGGACTTGTACTGTTACAAATTATACCAACAAAACAGATGCAGCACCCCACCTTTTCCCTATGGAGACAGTTTCTCACAGTGTAGTCCTAAAGAGAGTTACACCCTTCTAGATCCACTGAAGTCAATACCGTAATTCTGCTCAGAATTGCACTGTTAATCACTTAAATTTCAATATGAATATTGTACTACTGTTCACCAAATAGAAACAAGAAATATTTGACTATGCATCCAGTTTTTATCCACAGGACATAGGTTGTGTGTGTGTGTGTGTGTGTGTGTGTGAGAGAGAGAGAGAGAGAGAGAGAGAGAGAGAATATGAAAATAGGATAACAATTGCATAGCACAACACTTCCCCCTTGTGGTAGGTAGTACTATTATTTCATCTTTCACAATAAAAACATACCACTTAATCAATTTTACTTTTATTTTTCTTTTGTTGCAGATGCCTCAAGAAGGCACAATATTAGTATCACCACAACAGAAGTACAACACTGCTACAACCAGTTCAGAAACATGGGGGGATTAGTTTTATGATGTTCTTCTCTAGTTGCATGCTCTCCATGAGAAGTTTTTCATGAAGACTGTGACTGAGGTTGTCCACAAAAAATAAGGGGGAAAAATTCAACTAACATATAAGGAATCAAAGACAGGAAAAATATATATTTTTTCTTTTTGGTTACCTTAAAAATAGAACACAGGCTTTGTCTTACCCTTAAACCAGCTCCACAATGTGTTGGCAAATATTGCTACTATTAGTGCTGTAATTTTTTTTTACACAGCCCCAATTATGTTCTAAATGCTGCTGTTGTACTCAGAAAGAGTGTTTGGGAACAGTTACTGGCACACTCTGTAGGGTGAGGTGCTTCAATAAGAACTGCAGTTATAACTGTGCCCACTTATAATAGAATAAGTTCCTGTCGTTTTGAGGCACAGAATTTATCATTCATCATGATATACTGCCACATTATAATTGTGCTTTGAACACGTGCCCTTTGGTTTTATTCACAGCAGGGGCCTGTAAAACCATTTTGCATGCTTACTTGGATAACAACTGCTGTGCCCTTTAAAAATTTAGGGGTACAGTCTCCATTTTCTAGTTGTAGATTAATATAAGATACTGATAGCCTAAGCCATAAAAGGAACTTCTAGAATACTTCAATTTCACATAAGACCTCCAAGTAATTAGTCTAGTCCTGCTTGTAAGATGTTACCTACAGCATATATTATCCCTAACTTGATGGACTACTGCTGCAGGGTTAGCAGGCCCATCAAGGAACACAATAATTAAATATATTGTTTTCCTTTAATTGACTGGCTTGTTGGGTAGGAAGCTGATCAATGGGTTAACTAAGATCTACTGAACAGAGTTTACTATTGTTAAACTACAATATAGCTTACAGTTATTAAACCAAGAGGTAGTTAAAGGATAAGAGGGCAGCTTGCAGTAGGTTACTGCAAAAGGAACTCTTCCTCTTGTTTTAAGTGCATTCTCACCCCTCTTGTAGCCTCTCTGCTTTCTAACTTTTTGTGTTTTAACAGCTGCAGCTTGTTTCATTGTTGATGTCTAGAAGTTTGTCCCATTAGGGAGACCACAATCTGATGATGGGCAGACTAGACCTCTTGATACTGAAAGAAAAGGGGCAGGGTAGAAGGGGAAAGAAAAACAGTGGAAAAGTAGAGCAGGGGCTGTAACAAGGACAGAAGAATAAAACATTGTATTAAAAATGTTGCCTTGAGTTGTCTCTGTATTTGCACCAAGCTATACAACATAACTCTTTCCCTAATCCCAATCCAAATCTCTCCTGCAAAGTTTAAATCCCCCCAAATAGGAAAAGAAACAATTTCCCATCTACTCCTCACAATGCAGTTTTCCTTGGAGAGCCAGCATGGTGTAGTGGTTAAGAGCAGGAGACCCTAATGTGGAGAACTGGGTTTGATTCCCAACTCCTCCACATAAAGCCAGCTGAGTGACCCTGAGTCAGCCACAGCTCTCTCAGAACTCTCTCAGCTCCACCTACCTCACAGGGTGACTGTTGTGGGGAGAGGAAGGCAAGGTGATTGTAAGCCACTCTGAGACTCCTTCAGGTAATGAAGAGTGGGGTATAAAGCCAACTCTTCTTCTTTTCCCTCTTCCTAGTAGTCCCACCCTATTCATGACCTCCTTTCCCAGGGAAATCCATCAAACCACCCTCCTACCTTTAAAAATCCATATACCCCTGCTGCAGAATAGCCTAGATGGGGCCACTTGCATGGTTCTTTCTCATCTGACAGCGGTCCTCCTTCTAGAGCCAGTTTGGTGTAGTGGTTAAGTGCGCGGACTGTAATCTGGGAGAACTGGGTTTGATTCCCCACTCCTCCACATGCGGCCATCTGGGTGACCTTGGGCTAGCTCTGTACCAACTGTTCTCTCTAGGACAGTTATCTCAGAGCTCTCTCAGCCCCACCTACCTCACAGGGTGTCTGTTGTAGGGAGGGGAAGGGAAAGGAGTTTGCAAGCCGCTCTGAGTCTCCAAGTGAGTGAAGGATGGGTTATAAATCCAATCTCTTCTCTTCTTCTTCTCTTCTAGGTTTTGTGGCAATTGGGTGAGAAAACCAATGTAACAGCCCACCACCCTTGTGGTTTTAGAGTTGTTCACAGATGTTCCATAGCTACATGGAACTACTTTAGCAGCTGCCATGCTATGCATATGCAAGTGGGGTATAATTCTTTCTTGAATTGATCCACCTAATAGCCAGGATTTTAAAAAATTCTCCAAAGCAACATACTCCACTTGAGGAGAGAGTACTTATTAAATTTTTAGCAAGACTACACATCCCCTTTGAGTAGCTGCCAAATAATTGGCAAAGGAGACAGGTAATCCAGCATGTGGAATAACAATAGACATTAAGAAGATCTCACGAACATATGAACATGCCATAAACTGTGTGTCCTTTGTCCTATGAAGGCCAGTTTTGCCTGCTCTGACTGTCAGCAGCATTCCATGGTCTCAGGCAGAGGCCTCTCACATCCCCTACTATCTGATCCTTTTAACTGAAGATTCTGTTTATTGAACCTGGGGTTTTCTGCAGGCAAAGCAGATACTGTACCACTGACGCATGGTCACTCATTTGAGACATGTTCACTCATCTTCCTCATTTACCACAGCATTGTATTTTATCAGCCTTCTTTCAGGCCATATTATACTGTTGGAGTTCTGAATGCTACAGCAAACAGAAGACAGAGGGTGGAAGAGCAACCTGTAAGGAAGGGTAAGGAAACCTCCTAGTAAGGATAAATATCATTAAGTTTTCAGAAGCTAACTTAGGCAACTTTAGCTAAAGAACAACAAAGTGCTACATGGTGCACAACATCCACAGTCCAATATCTTTGTATGAATAAAAATACTACTGGTGAAAAATTGACACAACATGGTAGACTATATAGTCATGTAGACTGTGTTATCCTTCCCCTAATCCTTTGCTGTTACACTTTGCCTACATTAAGATTTACTACATAAACAGGGATAATTGATCAATTGCTGGTTACAGGAGGAACTGCAGGGGGTGCTAAAATCCCAGCAAAGAGAATTAGCTGTATTTCATTGTTACAGCTGTTTTGGACAGCATATGTTTGCTTTACCAACCTCCTTGGCAGTAACATAACTTTATATCCTTTCCTGTCTTTACAAAATGCAGCAGGCCTTCTCCTATTTCCTGGCTCATGTTCCATGCTTGATGCACTGTATGACAGGAACAAGAAAGCAAGTGTGAATGTACAGCATACTTCCTTGGGTGTGTGATTATAAGGTGACACAATGCAAGGAAAGAGAAGCACCTGCTGCAATTTCTTTTTCTACACAGTTGCTGCTGGGGTCTCTCCTATGCGCACAAAATAACATTCATAAAGCTGGAATTGTCACCTTATTCACACGTAGAAACACACACAGTCATATACCCTATGTAAGAACAGCTGAAGTAATCCAGGCAAAAGGGTCTCTCATGGAGAGTCAAATGGAGACCACAGGTTCTGAAAGGCACCTGCAAAGCAAACGTCTTCAGATGACTCAGACAAGGGAGATCAGTTATATATTGCATGAACCCAATCCAAATTAGCATCCCTAGCTAATGTGATCTGGGGAAAAGCCTCCCTTCACCACCAAAATGTAGATTCTTTGCATGATCTCTGCAGAAAATTATGCCACAACACAGTGCTGGCCTGCCTTTGATGGTGACAGTCCCTGACTCCAATGCTCTGGAACAGTGGTTTATAACTGCTTGGCACTGTGACTCTTTGTGCTAGCTATCAAAACTGTAATTACCCCCCTCCTTTTTATAAATAATATCAGAAAAATTAGAAAAAATAATTTTTGTTTTAAACATTTGTTTAATCTACTGGTTAATTACAAAAACATAATGTTCACTTTGCTAAATGGCATGGAGGGTGTTATTTGCCTATATGCCCCCCATGCTATTTCAGGTCAGGAAAAACAGCAGAGGAGAAGGCAGGAGCCTCTCTTCCCCCTGTGCTATGGTTGTCCTGACTGGAACTGAACTCACATCACTATTAAAAGGAAATCCCTGGTGAGAACTCACTGCAATAGAACTGCAATAGAAATGGTGTCTCCCTGGGACAGACTTGGGAATGTTGTGTTGTCTAGTTTGGCCCTTACTTGAAATCAATGGAATTTACTTCTGAGTACACATGCTCAGGATTGTATTGTGAAAGTATTAGTGTGGTAGCTGCTTCCTTCATGATGCCTTGCATTGCATCTAATGGTGGCTATTACAATTAAACCAGCCTTGTACTGATACAGTGGTGGTAAATACAAGGAGGAGAGCCAGCCAGAGAGAAGCAGGTGTTTGCCACCAGCTTTTTGCCATAAGATTATGTGGTTAGAATCTTGAAAGTCTGTTTTCAACATGTTAGCTTCTCACAAACCAAGTCATGTAACTACTTGCTCCATGATATCCCCATTTTTGATTATCTTTTCTCTGCACTGGAAAAGGTCTCACAATGCATGCATTCATTTCACAGTGTTTCAGACCAGGAAGTATCCACTGATGGACTGTACCATGGAAAGCAAATGCTGAGGAATATCATTGCTAAATGATATTACCTCAAGTAGCACTGTTCATTCTGAGAATATGGAGACATCAGCCTGAAATCTGCATTGTCATTCCTTTCAAAGGAAGCTGGGAACCTTGTCTTGAAATATGAGAATATTCACCACAATTCCTTATTATTATAAACAACAACAGCAACAATGATGATGATAAATTGGATGTCTACCTGTTGTTTCCTATGGGAGGAAATGGCAGGCTTTCTGGAATAGCTTCCCTCCCCCACACTAAATGGCACCAAACTTTCAGCAAACCTAATTATCTCTTTCTATTAACGATCCCCCAAATATGAAGGAAATTGGACACAGTGATTTGATTTTTATATCCTTGAAGAAGGTGCTGCACCAGTCTTTTTCTCCATTGTTTCATTTGGGGGAAAGGGTGGCTATGTTTTTTCAGAGTGGCTATTTTTTAATTAAATGCCTCCTCCCAAACACAACAAATGAACAACAATTAAAATAAGAACAGTAAATTAATCACAACAAAGCAATTTCCCCTTCCTTACCCCATATAATGCAAATGTGCCCCCTAGGGAAAAAAGAAAGTTAGTACTACTAATCAATATGTATCAAACCAGTCTGTAGATCAGGTAAGAATCCACAGCATAGAAGTACAGGCCATGAACAGGACACTTCACACAAGTTCCAAGCAGGACCTCCAAAGTTATCCAAGGCTTTCTTTTAATAGGCAAAAGTACAGAAGGAGCAGTGGGAGGGAAATTATTGTTCAAATGATCTTGATTGGTCAAGGACAGCTCTCCTGATCCCTCCCTGAGTGTCACATTCAGGGCAGAGCCTGGCACTTTTACTGCACTCAGGGTTTCCAGGATGTACAAATGCAACAGTATCAACTAAAACAGAACACAAGAGCACAGTCTACAAGCCAGTCCAAAGTCAGAGAGCCAAAGGATCAGTCCAAATATCAGGGGAAGAGCGTAGAAACCATGGCAGGATACAGAGTCTGGGTATCTAGCTGGAAAAGCAAGCACAGGTTAAGCAAGACAGGGTGCAAGGCAGGGTGCCTTACGGCCTACCATAGTACCCTGGTCAGGGACTCCCTCCTTTCATCTTAGGTTCCATTCCTGTCTATCCCACTGTGACTTCAGGTCCCAATTCAGACAACCACTCACCATTTCCCTCTCTCTGAGTTGGTTTGCTTTGCCCTAACCAAGTGTGAGGAATATAATTTGAAGAAAAAAGTAACTTTAGTTGAGTATTTAGCATGTGTGTGAGTGTGTGTGTGTATATATATGTATATATACACACACACACATACACACATATTAGGATTGTGTAAAGCACAGCATAGTCCAGCAACACTGCCATGCAATGGCCCATTGGTTGTTCAACCAGCATATTTGCAAAATAGAAGACTGTTTATTGATTATAATAGTAGCACACACAATGCATAACTTATGAACTTAATTTATTAGACCCACAAGTCAGATTGTTACAACTCAAAAAACCCTAATAACCGGGGGGGGGGGGGGATGTGTAACAACTCCCAGGTTAAGAACCCAAGTTCCAGAGGAATGGCAGAAGAATTGAACAGTATCCTATCACTCGATTCAGTGAAGTCTGAAGTTTACTTTCAGCCTATGGAGCCTTTCCAATATCAAAGGAAAAAAAAACACAACTAGGAAGAAGGCTCTTTATTCTGGAGGAAAGCTTCAAACTTCACTGAATGGAATGGTAAGATCCCAAGTAATTTTATGTGTGTCTCTCTGCGTGTGTCTCTGTGTGTGTGTGTGTGAGAGAGAGATCCTCCATGAAGCCAAATGACTGAAAATGAGATAACGTACAAGACAACCTTGATGGACACTCCCTCCTGGTGCCTGCTCAATATTTATATTCTGTAATTTACCCATAGACAGTAAAAAAACAGTGTCCAGTTGAGTTTATTAATGGCGGAAAGGTTTTAACTAACTTTAGCTTTCTTTTCCACTTAAGTTTTCTTAAACTGATATGTTGTCCAAGGCTTTCATGGCCAGAGTTCATTAGTTGTTGTAGATTTTTTCGGGCTGTATGGCCATGGTCTTGGCATTGTAGGACCTGACGTTTTTGCCAGCAGCTGTGACTGGCATCCTCAGAGGTATAACACAGAAAGATGGTGTATGCTCTGTGTCAAGGTGAGAAGAAAAATGGTAGGACAGCGCACCTTCCTGAATAGATATAAATTTCCTGTCCTACTATTTTTCTTCTCACCTTGACACAGAGAGTGGATTGGATGGGCCATTGGCATAAGCCAACATGGCTTCCTTCTCTTATGTATGCTTTAATCATGTTGTAAACCGCCATGAACCTGTGTGCATGGGAGGGCAGGCTAAAAAATGAAATAATAAAAATAAATAATAAATAATAAAGGTGGGCATAAAATGCCACGTCTAGTGTTTAAGAAGGCTTCTGTGCCTTTACAATTTGTGCATAAGAGAGAACTGTATTAGCTGTGTTCCCAATAATTGTGACTAGGCTATCCCAAAATGGTAGTGAGGAGCAAAAGTCAGTGGACTTGTATCAGATACTTAATTGTATATATTGATTCAAAGTAACTATTATTATATTATTTATTATATTCTATTGGCATATATTCTACCACTCTGCTCAACAAATTTTGAAACCTTCCTCCAACTTTAAGGAGTCTTCTTCCAATTCAAGTTATTCTTCTTTTGGCAGAACAGCTACTGATGTTGTGGGAAGACTCCTTTAACTGGAGGAAAGCTAGTAGACTGGTAGGATGTGCCACTGGCTCTGATCTTGTTAAAGTTACTGTAATTTTAACCAAGATCCATTGAAACCAGTGGAAAAAGTCTTGATTAAGTCACATTGCTTTCCGTGAAACTTAATCACAACTAATTTTAGATGGTTTGGGGCTATGGTTTCTATGCAAGTTATAGCCATAAAATTCTCATATAAAAACACACAAGCACAAAAATTATATCAACAAACACACCCAGCACCAATAATAAAGTTAAAGGGGGAAATGTTTTTAGATCCAATTTACCTTAGGGTGTTGGTGTGGACCATGAAGTATGCTGGCATTAGCAGCAGCACCCCCACCACCTCCAGTGCCTTTATTTATACCATGGAATATATTCAAGAAAATGCTTGTAAATCATTGCTGTGTTTTCCATTCCACTGCTGGTAGTAGTTATGAAAGAGATGGTAGACCTGCCAAAAAGTGTAGCCCTTTGCATTCAATTCAGTGTGGTCCTTAGAGACCACCCAGACCATTCTGGGCTATGATCCAAGAATTTATGACTAGTTAGAAATGTTCTTGACAGTAAATTCTCTTCATGGCAGCTTTCTGCACTGATGATTTAGCACTGATCTAGAGACACCCATGCTCATTAACTATTGGGGTGGGACAATGCTATCAAGGAGACCATCAATAGTTGTCTGGCCATACTAGCAATATGTCATGTGACTCCAAGGTTCCTCCTCACCCCCTGCATCACCCTTTGACACACTACAGTTGTCTCTGGAAGGTTGTATCTTCATCCTTATCATTGTATTAGAATAAAAATACACTAGAAAAGCCCTTCCTTTCTTACACTTTGACCTCAATAAATGATTAATTGCAACTGGACATGAGGCCTGACTGCTTCTCTTCTGCAATATAGAAAGAAGATCAATGCAATCCCATCATCTACAGTAATATGAGAAATAAGGTTCTGAAGTGCATGAAATAGGGTTGCCAGGTCTTGCTTGGAAAATACCTGGGGACTTTGGGGGTGGAGCCAGGAGAGGGTGGGGTTTGGGGAGGGGAGGGGAGGGGCCTCAGCAGGGTACAATGCCATAGAGTCCACCTCCAAAGAAGCCATTTTCTCCTGGGGAAATGATCTCTGTCAGCTGGAGATCAGTTGTAAAAGCGGGAGATCCCCAGGCCCCACCTGGAGGCTGGCAACCCTAGCATGAAACGCTCCTCCAGACTCTTAAAAAGACCCTCCCTGTCTTCATCAAATGTGGATTTAAAACATCCTAGCAAATTAACTGTAATACAAAATAAACTGTAATACAATTAAATTTTGTCCAACACTAACTCCACATTACATGCCCAATTTTGCTGCCATGTTATCCTGGGGTACAGCATGCTAAAGAATGATTCTACCAGTCTGACAGTGCAATATGAAGCTGAGTTACACCCTTCTGAAACCACTGACACCAATGGATATTAGAGGTGTAACTATGTTTGGGATTAGACTACAAATGTCTCACTTTATGTACCATCCTTTGTCTGCAGTAATGGTCTGCAGATCCTCTAATGGTATAAAGACAATTTTCTTGAATAACTTTTTGAAAGTCAAGAGGCACATGATTCTCTTCTGTCTGGAGAAAGGGGGGGGTTGTGTTTTCATTTAGTGTGTTTGTGCTATGGATTGCAAGAGAGTTTAACATTACTTGTGCATTAAAAAAAGAAGAAAGTTGTAGAATAACCAAACACTTCAGTGTGCTACAGCTTGTAACTGTGATCGTTAGGCCTAATTGGATAGTCTGACATAGCCGGAAAAGTAACATTAACTGGAATTAGGGGGAGAAAAAAAAACACCCCTCCAATTTCATCACTTAAAAGGGGAAAATCCCCTCCAGCTATAGTTTATTTAAAGTAAGCACAGTCTAAAAGCAGTAGCAATATCTTTCAAGAGGAAAGAAAGCATGGTTGTTCTAAAGTAGATTTACTGTTTGCAATAGCTTCTCTGTGAAGTCACTAACATTTAGAGCGCAACAAATTGGTGTTTATGTAAGCTACACCACAATGAATGACAGTCTTCATGAAGCTTAAAAGCAAAACTTGGTTCAGGCTGACAATGTTTGAAAGGAGAGAAATGTACAGTTACTGGCACTGGCAGCTCAATAGGAGGCACAGCACATTGCATCTGAGTGCCAGGCTGAGCCCAAAGGCACACAATATAGTAAACTTGGTATCTTTTCATTGGGCCAGATTCAGTTAGTAATGAATACTTAAGATGGCTTGATGACTCAAAAGCATATACACTCTTTCAAGCATTACTCCAATAAAAGATAGTTACATATTTATGTACTTCATTTTCCTAATCCTTGGGAATCAACATGGCATCAGCTGCCTATACTAAAGACAGAACCAAGGTGCCCTCACTACTCATCCTTACTGAAATGTATTGGATTCTATCAATCTTTACATGGGTGTGTATGTGTGGTCTCATCATGTTGATATAAGCGAATAAGAATTCCCATTTCCTTAGATTTATTATTTCTTTCCCTGGACCAACTTTTTCTTGGTTTGAGTCCAGTGGCACCTTTAAGACTAACAAAGTTTTATTCATGGCATAAGCTTTTGTGTGCAAGCACACTTCGTCAGATTTTTTTGGTTTAACAGTCTGCATCATAATCATGCAGCTATAAGACAGTTTGATTGATAGAGGTTTTTGCGTAACCTGGAGATCTGCATAATCCCCAAAGTTTGCAGAAAAATCTCCCTTCTCTTCACCTGGCTCTGATCTACAGATTTAAGTGTCTGTAGATGGGGCCAGGTTGAGAATTAGATATACTGATATCAACAATGCTAGTATCAGGATCTTTTCTTATGAAATACAATGTTGTATCCAAAAATCTTACCTCAAAATGTTAAAATGCAGTCAATATATAGCCCCATCGCACAGATAGCATTCTTCATAGCTTTACACATGAGCCAATCCTATGACAGATAGCAAGTGTGCAATATTCTTCTCAGAGGATAGCTTATTCTTCTCAGAGGATAGCTCATAAAGCTATCTCAGAGGATAGCTCAGAGGATAGCTCAGAGGATAGCCCCAACACCTTTCTAAAACCTCCCTTTCAATACTCACTGTGCCGTCCTAGCAACTTAAAGGGTATAACTCTGCTTATGTTGGCACTGTCAGACACCCACCCTGCTAACATGAAAAAGAAAAGAAAACAGGTTCTACAACCATGAAGGATGCATTAGTGAACAGACAAGACAGAGGGGAGCACTTGCACCAAACAGTAGAAGAAGAAGAAGAAGAAGAGATTAGATTTATACCCCGCCCTTCACTCACTTGGAGTCTCAGAGCAGCTTACAAACTCCTTTCCCTTCCCCTCCCCACAACAGACACCCTGTGAGGTAGGTGGGGCTGAGAGAGCTCTTTCCCAAGCTGTCCTTGAGAGAACAGCTGGTACAGAGCTATGGCTTGCCCAAGGTCATCCAGCCAGGTGCAAGTGGAGGAGTGGGGAATCAAACCCGGTTCTCCCAGATTAGAGTCCACGCACTTAACCACTACACCAAACTGGCTCACCCATTCATTATAACATTTAGGACTTGCTGGGGTTATCTATCTCTATCAATATCTGTCATGTGCATGATAGTCACCATATTTTAACTATCTTTCTGCTCTGGAAAAAAATCAATCAGTCCTCTTGCCTTTGATTACAGAAGTGAGAAATACGAGAGCATCCCAACTCTCTGTTGAATGACCTGAAGAAAAATGCAGTTATGATAGCAATTATGAGTGCATTACTAACTTCAGGTGCCGCTTATTTATTGATATGTTTGTACATTAGTGGCAGTTGGCAAGGCTGCAGATACCCAATGGCCTTCTGATGACACATAATAAGTGCAGGCAAACACACACACACACACACACGCACGGGGAGGGTGTCTATGGTAAATATCAGAACAAAAATCTCCTAGCAACTCTTCAGATCAAAACACATAAAGGGAAGCAGTTAAACCTCACGAAAGAAGGGCAAGAGGCAGGATTTCCAGGGAAAGAGGAGAGAAGTGTTGTAAAACTGTTAGGCTAAATCCAACACTTTGAAAGAAAATAAAGATTTAAAAGTTTGATGTGCCTTTTTATACTATTTTTGCATTTTTCCAGATTCTCTCTTACCTCTCAGTCTCATTATCCTCTCTCTTTGATCAACAGTTGTTCTCTTAACTGGTTTCCCTTCATACTTCCTCCCTCCAATTATGGGCCAACCCAGACAGGATTTCCAGATGGTTCATCAGTTCTGCTAAGTAATTTGCTCCCCTCTTGGCTTTGCTTGTATGACAATCTCACCCTCTTCCCTTCCTCACATGCAGGAGAGAGAGAGAAAAAGAGAGAGAGAAAGAGATGGATGGATGGATGGATGGATGGATGATGAGAGGAGGGAACTGAGAGGAGACAAAATCACTTTCTTATAGTCTCCTTTTGAAATGGCACCAAGAGGCTTTTGAAAGTTCAAAATAAACAAATCGTTTTATTTAACTTGGAGGAGAAAGGTCAGGTGGAATCAAATGGAGGATGAATGAGGTGAACAGACAATAAAACTGAGGTAACTTTGTTTCACACAAACACCAGATAATTTGTTGCCAATAAGTAAGTGTTTCTGCTATTCAACTTTGAGGAGAGAGGCTTTCTTTTCACTTCCTGCTTAATCACTCAAGTATAGGTTTCTGAGTTCCACTGATATGTAAAGTTTAGGAGGCAGGATCATACAACTAATTCTCAAAATGCTTCTTTATACACAGACCAGGGATCACTCCTTTTTTCTAGAAGCTATTTCCCTTCGTAACTGGGCAGGGATCAGTTCTCATTACTAGAAGCTATTTCACTTTTTTTTTGCTTGAATGAGGATCCTCCTTGATCTACTCACTCTCTTAGCCTCCTTCCCAGTCCATGGTCAGTGCTTAACTGTCTCTTCTCCAGCTGTCAGTCCCCAGTTGTTATTCCTTAACTGTTTCTCTTAACCAAATTCTTTTCGAACAGCCTGTTACTCAAAGGTTTTCAGAGTCTGTTAGGCATTAACCCTTGACAGTCCATCACAGCTTATTTACCAAGTATCCCTCTCTACTTTCAATTGTATCTACCTCTATTTAACATTTCCATGCAACTGTTCCTTAGGTTTGCCAGTCTCCAAACAGAGCCTGTAAATATCCTGGAATTTCAACTGATCTTCATACAACAGTGATCAGAACCTCTGGAGAAAACAGCTATTTTAAGGATGGACTGTATGGCATTATGAGCTTCTAAAGTCTGTCTCTTCCCCAAACTCTGCCCTCCCCAGCTCCATACTCAAATCTCTAGGAATTTTCCAACCTCAGATTGGCAACTCTGTTAAAGGTCTAGTTCCTCCATCTTGTTTTATCCTAATAAAGGTTTATAGGCAAGGGTTGTGCAATTTCTTTGTGTAGCATAGCACCTAGCACAGAGAAGGCACTAAATACACATTATACCAGAGGGATCATTAGGAAGTCTGTGACTAGATCTTTCCAGGTTTTTAAAATGCAGCTGCTGAGGGACTAGGGGCAGAGTAGTCAACTCCAAGTTGGGAAATTCCTGGAGATTTAGTAGTACAGCCTAGGGAGGGCAGAGTTTGAGGAGGGGAGAGGTCTCAAAGTGGAATAAAGGCATAGAATCCACCCTCAAAAGCAGCTATTTTCTCAAGGGAAACTGATCTCAGTAGTCTGGAGATCAGTTGTATTTCTGGGAGATCTCCATCTAGAGATTGACAATCCTAACTGGGGGCATGGGATGGGATGGAGAGGGAGCTTTACTCTTCCCTCCCATGTAGTTTTATCATTCAAAACTAAATCTTTACTCCAGTTGTTGTTAGAAGGTCTGAAAAAGAAAAAAGACAGCCATAAAAATTCTAGATCCCCTCCCCACAGCTGCAGTAGTATTGAAGTAGTGGTATTGCTGGGAGAATCCTCTTTAGAAACTAAGTCCTGTTACCAGTGATGTTTAAATGCACAAATTTGGGTTAATTTCACAATCATAAACTGTGATTGTATGCCTGGGTGGTTTAGAAGCCCAGTTTGTGAGCGGTGGTTACTCATTCTGGTTAAATTCACTTGCATCCACAGGTCATGGATAACCAAAATTAATTTCTAACTGGGATTCTCCAACTGTGAAGGGGATGAGAGAGTAACAAGGCATATGTGTGAGCCTTTGTTTGCAACTACCTTTGTTTGTGCATATCCCTGTTAAAAGTAACATCACACAACCTCAAATTATTTCCTAAGTGCTACAGTCCCAATTCAGTTCATTCTCAAGGTCCTGAGCTTGGAGATGAACTTCAGTGTCTCTATCAAGGTATGCCTCTTTCTAACTTTCGGTTTCAGGCGCTTTAATGGCGGGCGCTTCTCTCTGCAACTGCAGGAGAGGCGACCCGCTCTCGACAGGTTGAAGGGGTTCCGGACTGGTGCCGGACCCCCAGGGAGCCTAGGAAAGGGTCCCTGCCTGGGGTGCTTGAAGGTAGCCTCTCCCTGTGGTGGCGATCGTGGGATTGAGGCTCCTTTTTACCCCTAGAGGTTTGCCTGCCGGAGGAAGCCCTCAGGCTACTGGAAGCGCTGCCGTGAAGCTGCAGAAAATGTAGAGCGGAGAGGTGAGGGTCTACCAGATACGCAATGGCTGAACCGTGAGTCTCCTGATCTTTTGATATGAAGCGTTAAGGGGTGGGCTAGGAGGATCGGATCCCCCCCACCCCCTCCCTCGTAACTTACTCGGAGACTTTTCTACAGTCCCGCTGCTGTTTTGGAGGCATTTTAAATGCATTGGAGTGTTGGATTGCATGGAGCAGAGGAAGAGCTTGCGAAAGGCATCGGTGTGACAAATCGAGAATGTCCCCTTTGAGATCTCTTATCTAACCGTAAACAATCGGCGACTGCGGGAAGAAATGGCGGGGAGAGCTTCTCCAAGACTCAGAAGTTTGCTTCCTACTTCAAAAGGTGGAACTGAGCTGAATGCGGCATTGACGGCGGCACTGCAACCCCTAGTGGACCGACTGGCTTCAATCAACACTAAACTGGAGACGATGCAAACTGAAATGAGAGAGTCAAATAGAAAACAGGAAAGGCTCCAACAGGACCACCTGGATGTCAAAACAGCGGTTGAAAAAAATGATTCAAGACTGCAGAAAATTGAAAAAGAAAAATCTCTTCAAAGTGACAACGTATTAAAGCTTCAAATGGACCAATCAAACTACTTCTTGAGATTTCAGAACGTTCCTGAGTCAAAAGGAGAGAATCTTAAGAAAATATTAACTGAAGCATTGGCACCTGTGACAGGATGGCAAGCAGCGACAATTCAAAGCAATATGGATATGACCTACAGGACATATCCAGAATATGTTAAAAAGAAGAAACTGCCAGGTGAAATTGTGGTGAGATTCTCAAAAAGATCAACCAGGGACGTGGTGTTAAAAGCCACGAATGGAACTGTTCTGAAGATACAGGAAGAAGAAATCAAAGTTTTAAAAGACATTCCATTTGAAATAAGAAAGAGAAGGAAAGCTTATAGGAGTTTGGCTTTATGGTTGCAGTCAGAGACTATTTCTTACAGATGGGACATCCCGGAGGGACTGATGTTCAGCTACAAAGATAAGAAATTTAAAATTGACTCCATCGAACAAGCAAGATTGTTTTTGGAAAAGCACAACAAGAAGAAAACAGAGACTGAACCAGACGATTCACTGGCAGAGCAGGAGAGTATGTATGGATTTGAAAGCTCAGAAATTGAAGATGGAGAAGACTCGGACTCTAAGAAAGGGGCGGCTGCCCCTAGAAAGAAGAAAGACAAGAAGAAAGGAAGAGAATCAAAGGGGAAATAGTTTTATAACTGTTTTTGTTTGCTGTAATAACACACCAAGCCTTGTAATCTTAAAATTTATTATTTAGATTGTTCCCTCTGCTGTATGTGGTTCAAAGGTCTAACATAAAATTTTTGTTTGTAAACAGCAAGAATGAATTAACAATGTATGCCAAGAAATAATTTAGCTTTTCAGTAACTAATGATGTTAGTATTATTAGCATTACGAACGCATTTTCTGTATACCTTAGGGTAGGATAGTATGTAGTTTTTTTAGTGTAGGTGTAGGGTAAAAAATGCAATAAATTTTTTTAAAAAAAGGTATGCCTCCTTCTAGCTCCCACTGAGGCCAGTGTGTGTGTGTGTGTGTGTGTGTGTGTGTGTGTGTGTGTGTGTGTGTGTTTGCTGGAATAAGGGAACTCCATGACTATCACCTCTCCTCAGATGATCAGTCCTCTAAGTCAGGCTGTGGGAGATAATGGAACACAATACATGTATTAACTTTTGAAATCTAGAAATGTTACAGCATAGTTACTCCACAGATCAACTGATATAACAGGCATATGAGCAGGCCACAGAATTTCTAATAGAGAATACTCAGCACCTTAAGAAATTACTATTCCCAGGCTTAAAGCCAAGTTAAAGTGCTACAGTAATCAGTATAACGTTGTTGTGTAGTTACTTTGTGTTTTGGAATCACATGCGGTTTGACAAAAATGTACAAAATTAAGACCATTAAATATTGAATTGTGCTTTAAGAGTTATAGGTAAGTTAAAACTATGACAGCAATACTTCAAAATTCCTTTAGCAACTAAAACCAGAGCACTATAATATCCACATAGTATAAAACTCATGTTTACCTTTTTTCATCTGCTGTTGGGAGGTACAGAACTGAGGATTTTTAACAAAAGTATCCCCTCCATCTCCACACCAACCTTGCCACCTATTTACCTAGTTGGCCTCAATGATCTAGATAAATTATTTTCCTAGCTGACAAGCAGAAATAGATTCCTACTTACTAAAGAGCTGGTTACAAGAGGGGAGAGGGAGAAGACGCAGCCTTCCATGTCAAAAAATCAGGAAAAATGAATTCTGTTAACATGGAAACAGAATGAAATTGCAGGGACTAGTGTCAGTAAACAAAGTGCAAAAGTGACAGAGACTCAGTTAAATTACAGAAAGTGATGGATTTTTTTTAAAAAAATTAGAATTGAGTATATAATAACACAGAATTCTCATGAAGCCCAGGTTGGAAAAGCCTTGTGATTTATCAGTCTTATATGGTAATATGCATAAATAAATTAGCCTTTCTTGGGGTTTTTTGGAATTAGCTTCCAGCCCAGAAATCTCTAGGTCAAGTGAAACCACTACAGTGTGCCAAATATTTTATTATAACAGGATGTGGAATTTGCAGGTGCTGCAATAATTTTGGAACAGAGAAAAACATCCGGGGGCTGCACACTATAATGAGACATATGATGTACCATTAACTTGTCCCGTTCATCTGGCTGCCATCTATCTTGATGTCCCATGGCCTTGAGGTTAACTGTATTTGCAGTGGGTGAGAATAATAGGCACATTAGGAATGCCCAAGGTAGAATAAGACTCCCTGGCATAATAAAGAATTAATGACTCCTAATTTGTCCAGAGATACAGAATGGTTGTCAGATCTGATGGATGCTTGCTGGGAGAAGCAGATTTGTCCTTTCTTTGCTCATGTTGACATATTGTCAGGAGCTAAACAAGATTAAAGTAAGACTTAAACCAAACACCTGGAGTCATGGTTATATTCTATTGACAATGCTGTTCTGCCTCCTGTGCAAGTTGCAGCCATGAGTAGGCATCTGAAAGTAATAGCTTCTCAGAGAGAAAGGTTAATTGTTTTGCCGCATAACCTAACTCAAGGGAAGGTCAGCCAGATGTTTCTTATGCAAAAGTACTGTCCCTTGCTCCAGAAAACTGAAGCTCTGGTGGACTCAATATGAGAGATTGTGAAATGCCCTTATTTTCAAAGCATCCCAGGCATGGTAACTGCGCAGTTGTTACCTACCTGAATGCAATCCACCAGCCATGCATGGCAGTCCAGGGTCTTGATAAGCCTGCCAGGGACTGCAAAAAGAGGGAACTTATCAAGCTTCTGGAAGGCTTTAATGTACTGTTGGTGGGCTGTATTTGGGGTGACAGGTCGCAACATGTGCATCCCTATAACAGTGTGGCCATAAGGCCAGTGGTTTACTTTACTTCTGTTATTGCTAGTGCCTGCCTGTAACATTTTGCTTCTGTGGGCATGTTCACGCAACAAAATTGGCATGCTGAGTATGTGGGTCAAGTACCTCCCTGCAGAGCTGTGTATGTAATAAAGTAGTCATGTGGTTGGTTTACCACATACACAGACTGCATCTCTATTCACATGCATTTTTCTATTCATTTCCAGCCTCAGATATTTTGGGAACCAACAGTAGGCAGAAGAGGCGATCTTAAGTGTGGATAGAGCAGGTGATCTGAGTCCAGTGATTGTGACAGGATCCAGTTGAGGTCCTTTTCAATGGAGCAGCTTGGAATTAAACCACATTTAGGAAGAATTGCATCCCTTATGTGTTTGAGCTACTGGGTATACCACCTTGCATGAAAGAACAGCAGCCTTTTGGGTTCTTTTCTTACAGCATTTAGTGCTGAAGAGTGCTCAAAGTCTGCGGTGCTTAACAGGAATTGTGTTAACACTAGTTATTGATTTTAAACTGTTTTTTGCATGTTGAGAATTTAAACTTCCCCAATGTATTTTTTAACATTTCAGGTTTTTCTGTAAACCTGGTGGTTCCCCCAAGTTTACAGAAAAATCTGTTCAGTGTTGCTGTGGCCCTGATCCACAGATTTAGATATCTGCAGATGGGGGCCACATCTATCTATCTATCTATCTATCTATCTATCTATCTATCTATCTATCTATCATCGATACACACACACAGAGACAGTGGTGGTTACATTAAAGATAAAAAAAATTAAGTAATAGCCTGCACAATAGATTCACAACAGGCAGTATGACTGAATTGTCAGGGAACGAAAACTGAATGCAATTGATCTGGGTTAAAACCCCATCCCTATAATGGGCTCAATATACTACCTTGGGCAAAGTCTCAGGTAACTCACCCTCAGTATAAAGAGGGACACTAGTGAAAAGCTTTTCAAGTTTACACTGGGGCAAACAGAGTACAAACTACGTAGTGTTTTGCAAACAAATGGTGTTACTGCAGTAGACCGCAACTGAGCTTCTAACAACCATTACCAGACTTTCTAAAATAGTCATAATGGTGGGTAAATGGGAACTCCTCTTTTTCCATATATTTTCCTTTTGTCCTTTATACATGCTGGTAACCCTGTACAGCTTCATTTCAAGGCAACCGGCTGGTTCCTGCTTGCTTTCTATTTTTATTTTTTTAAAAGAAGCAGCATGAGGCCAAGGGTTTTAAATTGTTCAGTGGAGAGTAAATAATGTTTTCATTTTCTATGAGACTGCAAAGGGTGGAAATAAAAAAGAAAACAAACAAATATGTCAGTTAACTGGCTGCTTCTCCTTTTTCGTATTCCTCCTGCCCCCTAATGCCCACCTGACCATGTTATCCTGTTCATTTTCATGTACAACCTGGTGTTTCAATGAGTACAAGCACTGATAGGGTATGCTCTGCTGCACAGAGACCTGGAGCCCATTCCCACTAACCTTGACCTGCTGTAAGCCTCCAGTGAGACTTGCCTAGGCTATACACCATTACTATAGAGAGGAGGGAGGGAGAAAGGGAGGAAACCTATGAAGCGTGTTTAGTCTTCCTTAGGGACTTATGGATGGCTTACCCCAATGGCAGTCTAAATAGGAAGCACAATCCTTTCAATTATGTTGGGATTTTGCCTCTCCTTCAGGTGCTGTTCTTCTCTACTGCAGCAAATGCTCACTCTATGCTAGTACTGACAGTGCTGCATGCAGTTAGATCAAAACTACTTCTGCTGAATAGATGGGTGGTAGTGGAGGTGGTTGAAGGGAATGGAAGACAGCCAACATTAGGAATTTGTATCTAGAAGAGGAAATATACAAGTAATGTACTGAAACTGGTCAGCATGCATATTATTTATTTATTTATATTTGGATTTCTGTCCCACCCTCCCCACTATTTGGCAGGCTCAGGGTGGCTAACAGCATAATATATATATACAATAAAATTCCAATAAAACTATCAGACAATATAAAAACATATTATGTAGACATAAAATGCAGTAAAAGATGGCGATCTTCAACATCCCTATCAACTGAGTGATATCAACAGGCTTCTTCACACCTATGAGCCTCTGTTGGTGGTACCATTGGTCTTGGTTGGTACACTTTGATGGTTGGGGCAGGGCCATAGGATCGAGGCGGCACCCTACTTGAAAGCCTGGTGGAAGATCTCCGTTTTACAAGCTCTGTGGAACTGTAAAAGGTCCCACAGGGTCCTGATGTTCTCTGGGAGCTTGTTCCACCAGTGAGGGGCCACCACTGAAAAGGCCCTGGCACTTATTGTCACCAACCGGGCCTCCTTAGGCCCTGGAAGAGCCAGGCGGCTCTGGGAACCTGCTTGTAGTGCTCGCTGGGGTACATACGGGGAAAGGTGGTCCCTTAGGTAGATAGATCCCTGGCCATATAGGGCTTTAAAGGTAAGAACCAGCACCTTGAACTATATCTGGTATGCTATAGGCAGCCAGTGCAGAGTTTTTAGGGTGGGCTGAATGTTTTCCCACATGGGAAGACACAGCAGCAGCCTCGTGGCTGCCTTCTGCACCAGCTGCAGCTTCCGGATTTGGGACAAGGGCAGCCCCATGTAGAGAGCATTACAGTACTCCAATCTTGAGGTGACCAATGTGTGGATCACTGTAGCCAGGTCGTTGTGTTCAAGGAAGGGAACCAGCTGCCTAATCAGCTATAGTTAATAAAAGGCTGACTTTGCAGTGGCTGCTACCTGGGCCTCCATCATTAGGGAGGTGTCCAGGAGCACTCCCAAGTGCTTAACCTCCAGTGCTGGCACCAATGGTGCCCCATCAAAGGTCAGGAGAGGGATCCCTAGCCTTGGGCCACTCCAGCTCAAGCATAGGACCTCTGTCTTCATCAGATTAAATTTCAGTTGGCTCTGTCTAAGCCAACCAGCCATGGCTTTCAATGCCAGGTCCAGATCTCCTGGACCAGAGTCTGACTGGCCGCCCAACAACAGATAGAGCTGGGTATCGTCAGCATACTGATGACAACCCAACCCATGTCTCCAGGCAATCTGGGCGAGGGGGTGCGTATAGATGTTAAACAGCATTGGGGAAAGCACTGCACTCTGTGGCACTCCACATAGTAGCGGGTGTCTTCTGGACAGTTGTTCCCCAACTGCCACCTTCTGTCCCTGATCTTGGAGAAACGAGGAAAGCCACTGTAAGGCCAACCTCTGAATCCCAATATCGGTGAGGCTGTAGACCAGTAGTTGATGGTTGCCCATGTCGAATGCCACCAACAGGTCTAACAACATCAACACTGCCCTACCGTCTCAATCCAGATGCCTCCAAAGATTGTCTGTGAGGGTGACCAGGACCATCTCTGTCCCATGGCCTGGTCAGAAGCCAGACTGGAAGGGATCTAATATGGAGGCATCATCCAAAAAGCCCTGCAACTGATCCACCACCACCTTCTCGATTAGTTTACCCAAGTAGGGTAAGTTGGATACCGGCCGATAGTTGGCCAATTCAGCCGGGTTGAGTGATGCCTTTTTTAAGAGGGGTGTACTACTGCCTCCTTTAGGGCACTAGGTAACAACCCCTCCATGAGGGATTTGTTAATAATCTCCCTTAGTGCCCCCCGTAACCCGTCACGACCAGCTTTGATAAGCCATGATGGGCACAGATCAAGACTACAGGTGGTTGGCTGGACTGATGAGAGCAGTTTGTCAACCTCCTCTAGACCGAGTGGATCGAAATAATCCAGAACTGGACCAGAAGACACACATGGAACCTCAAGTTCCGTTACTGTCTCAACTGTGGCAGGGAGGTCTTGGCGAAGCGACAAGACTTTATCTGTGAAATAGCTCCCAAAGGCCTCACAGCCAATATCCAATTCCCTATTGTTCGGTCTGCACTGCGGCAGAGTAGTCAGAATTGTCCTAAATAATTGACCTGGGTGGGAGCTCGCAGACGTGATCGTGGCTGCATAAAAATCTTTTTTCACAGCCTTGACCACCATCTCATAGGATTTCATAAACATCCTATAGGATGCTCTTACTGCCTCGTCAAGAGCGCGACGCCACTGTCTCTCTAGCTGTTTGAGCTTCCACTTCATCATCCTCAGCTCTTGTATATACCATGGATCAAGTCGTGAGTGAGGGCGCTGGGGGGTGATCTCATTGATGGCCACCGAGAGTCGGTTTTGCCAGTCCTTGACTAGCTCATCCAGCAAGCTGCCAGGGGTCATTGGATCCCGCAAGGCTGTCTGGAATCACATGGGATCCATTTGGCTTCGCAGGTGAGCTAAAATGTGCTCGCCACCCAAACAGGGTTGGAGTGGCATATTCACCCGGGCCTTCAGAGCATGGTGGTCCAATCATGGTACGGCCACAATCGTAATCCAGTCCACTGTAACCCCCACCGCAAAAATCAGATTGAGAGTGTGCCCTGCTCTGTGTGTGGGGGCTGTAACACTTCCTGTTTCACATACACATGCAAAATTGTTGTGATAGTTATTCAACTATCAGGAACAAGTTATTCAACTATCAGGATTCAAAAACTATCCTTTCTGTTGCCTTAGGCTGAATGGAATTTGAAATAGTAGATCTCATAGGCCCCACACATTTAAATCAACCAAATAACTTGTTTTACTTGGCTAATACTATGGCATGTATATGCTGCAAGAAACCAGTGTCTTTCTCCTGCTGGAGCTACAAGTTTGAGAAGAAGCCAGGTATGCAGTGTATTAACAATGGCAACTCTCCTAGATGCTGTGGGTTTTCTGTTTTGCACATCACAAACACTTGCAAGTGAGAGAAAAGAGAGGAGCACTCTTACCTTCTAAAGAGAGGGAAAATCAAAATTTCAAAAGGGAGTCAAAGAGGGTGGTATAATTTAATTCAAACATAGACAAAGGTATGAAAGTCATAGACTGTCTTTTAAATCCACCAAACATGTGTTCTAGTCTCCAGCAAATTCAGTAAGAAACTTCAATAGCAAGCAAGAGACAAAGGGAATTGCTGAGACCAGCTGCTTGAATATACTACCGCAGCTACTACCATTTATCTCGTCCCTCCTTGCTTCCCATTGGTTGATGCACACAATGGATCTTTGCAACCACACCTGAAAACAACTTGGAATCTCTCTTTCCTAGAAAGTAAAAGTAAATTAAAAATTAAGATTGTGTTAGTCTCGCAAGCTTGGGCAATGTAATAAAAGTATTCTATTTTTATTTCCTTGGGAAAATAAATTAAATTCTTCTTTCCAAAATGATGGTAGGCACAGAAGAGTTTGTTGTTTAGAACTGCACAAGTGGAGACCCGCAAGAAACTTTTGGGATGGTTATCCCATTCCTCACACCTTTGCTTCTTCCCTTCTCCCCCTAGCTCTCTCACACTCTTTCTCCCTTCTGCCCCCCTTTCTTACTCTCTCTCTCCTCTCCATGTATATTACTTCCTCTCTCTTTCTGACCCAGTATCATTCTCTTTGTTTTTCTGCCTCCCTACCTCAGCACACTTTCTCTCTCTTTCTGCCTCCCACCTCAAATCCCATCCTCCATAGGCTCCATCTCTCAAATGTCTAGGAGTTTACCAACCTGGAGTTGGCAATCCTATTTCCTTCCCACCCAACAGCCAACCTACCTTTATCTGTCTTCAGCTTTCCATCTCCACCCCCTCCCCCACAGCCTCTACCTAGGAAAATTACAGTCTTTCTCCACAGTGTGGACTAAAGCAGCTTACATTATTATTTCCTTTATTTTCCATATTATTTTATGTGACTGGCCCAAAATCTCCCAGTTAGCTTCCACCACAAGTTGGGGATCTGAACTGGGGTCTTGCAGATCCTAATCTGAAGCTCTAATTGTTACATCACAATGGTTTTCATACGGTGGCTGCTGATGAACAGTAGCAAAGCAGCTGGGCCTAATTAAGTCATGCAAATCAGGTGGTATCAAGTCACACAGAGGTGCTGCCTAAGGATGCCAGCCTCCAGGTGGGACCTGGGGATCCCCTGGAGTTACTGCTCATCTCCAGACTACAGAGATAACTTTCCATGGAGAAAATGGATGCTTTGGAGGGTGGAGTTTATGGCATTGTGCCTCATTGAGGTCCCTGTCCTCCTCAGGTTCCACCCCCAAATCTCCAGGAGTTTCCCAGCCTGGATCTGGATCCGCTGCTGGTGGCCGGGGGGTGGTGGTGGTACTTGGCAACCCTAGACTGCTGCCAGTAAAAACCCTGCTTTTTACTGACAGAAACAGTTAGAACCTCCCCCTCCCTCGAACATTCTAATCTCCTCACAGTTGATGCCTGGAGCTGATGCCATTTCAAAAGGTATTGGGGGGAATTCAGCGGTCCCTGAAGTTTTTTTTTAACTTTTCGGATTTATCTGCAGACCGAGGAAGGGGCCTGACTATGGGTGCGTTCACACGCTCAGATTTCAGCCGGGCTTGAGCCGGCTCAAAGCTGTATGTTTACACTGTCACAGCTGCCTCCCGTCCCCAGCTGTCACCTACTGTGCCAATTCCCATCAGAAATTTGAGACTACTTCCCCTGGTGGTCTCAGCCGTGCTCTTCTGGCTCCTGCCACATTTATTTCAGTGTAAACGGGAAGCCGTCTCCTAGCCACTTCCGATTTACTCTCCCCCCCTCCCCGTGGAAGCCTCCGGCTTCCACTTTTCGTCCGCCATTTTTTTGACCTTTGGCGAGATGCGCATAAGCACCCATACAAACCGACATTAAAACAACACATCTGTAAATGGCCGCTCACTCTGTCATTTACATGATTTATCGTTCATGCTGAGGCTATTTTTGGTGAAGATTTTAATTCGAAGTGTGATGTGAGTGAAATGACGGTGCTCGGCGGAAGTATCAAAAAGAGGCAGTGATTTGGCTGAATGATACTGCGCATGCGTGAATACAAGGTTTTTTCATACCTGTGCATGAGCGTTTATGCACATGCGCAAGCGTCGAAAAAATTAAAAAAACAAAACCCGAGGGTCGGTAGTGTAAACGCCGGGGAGCCGCTTGCGTGCGATCCAAGGCGAGGTGAGTGTGATCACAATTTTCCGGAAACAGCCGTTTGGAGCCTGCAAAAGCAGTCTCCAGAACGCCCATCTGAACACACCCTATGTAGGAAAAGCTGTTGGGGGAGAATGGGCTCTCTTTTGGCAGATATAAGTATCTACACAGAAAAAAATCTCTCGGAATTAGATATATAGATACAGTGCTGCAGGAATGCAACACTGGATGATTCCACTCCAGCTCACTCATTGTCAAATGTTGTTGTTGTTGTTGTTCAGTCTTGGGGAGGGGAGGTGTTACAGGGGGATGCTCTATCTTTTGCCTATTTCCCACCCTCAGCAGAGGACAGGGTGTGTCTGTGGTTGAGGGGGTCTGGCAGCTGCTCCACCGTACATAGTGAACCACTTTGCCATGTGACCCTTTAACTTGCAGAATCAGAGCCTTGAGCAGCAGCTACAGGTGCTGCTATGAATGGATTGCCAGCAATCAGTGAGCACTTCAACACAGGACATGAGCCCAGTATGGCATTCATGCCCAGTTGCCATGGCTGGACATCTCTGTTTTACTTGCTTGCAGGTGGAGATTCAACAGGGAGACTTGTGGGTGTGACATGTCCTGCCTCCCCCCTCCCACTTTGCTAAGTCTGCTGCTCCAGCCCTCCTCTTGAAATGGAGTGTAGCACCCGGCGAGCCCTACCAAGTTCCACCTGCAATTCCATCCCACTTAGACGCATACTATGCTGGGAATTCTCAGTCCTTTTTTCCGTGGCCCCAGGAGGAAGCCTTCACACCTTGCCATGGTTTGCAGTTCAATAAAGGCTGCATTGTGCTACAACTTTGTTTCTGTCTGTTTGGTTTTGACTACATCACAGGAGCTCCACACCTCTCCCATCCCCACTCCCTCGCCAGCCCATCTGTGACTCCCTCTGCGGATTTCCCAAGAACATGTCTAGGAGGGAGGGCTCTTGGGTGCCTTGGGTGGCTGTGGATGGTTGTGCAGGTCCCACTGTTCATAGTCATCTGTCAAACATAGCAGAGGCCCAGTGGCACCTCCAAATCTGACCTAACAACAGGTTCATTCCCTCAGCTAGTTTGGTGTAGTGGTTTGAGAGCCAGTTTGGTGTAGTGGTTAAGTGCGTGGGCTCTTATCTGCGAGAACCGGGTTTGATTCCCCTCTCCTCCACTTGCACCTGCTGGATGACCTTGGGCAAACCATAGCTCTGTACCAGCTGTTCCCTCAAGGACAGTTGTCTCAGAGCTCTCTCAGCCCCACCTACCTCACAGGGTGTCTGTTGTGGGGAGGGGAAGGGAAAGGAGTTTGTAAGCCACTCTGAGACTCCAAGTGAGTGAAGGGCGAGATATAAATCCAGTCTCTTCTTCCTCTTCTCAGCTCACAGGCTGCTGGGGGTGGGTGGGCAGAGGGTAGTCTGGATGAATGAGTCAGCATGGTGTGGGGGTTAGAGCATGGGACTAGATCTGGGAGACCCACATTCTGTTCCTCACTTGTACCATGTAAGCAGATGCATACACTCAGCCTAACTAACCTCATAGGGTTGTTGTGAGCATAAAATTGAGGAGAGGGGAATGATATAAGCCACTTGGGGGAGAAAGGTCAGAAATAAATAGAGTGAATGAAAGAAGTTCATAACTCTGTGCCTGCTCGGGGGGGGGGGGATTATGTTACCCAAGGGATGGATGTCTGTGAAGGAACCACTGTGGGGATGAGGGATCACAGGGGTCCCCAGAATCAATGGCTCGAAAGGGAACCAATGCAGAGGGTGGACTCAATGTTTTTGGAGGGTGGTTTAGGGTTTGGGAGGGTATACCCATTGGACATCCTGGCGGCCAGGAATGCCACACGACTTGCATGGTTTCCATTGCAATACATTGCTACCACATTACTACACATAGAAATAATGATGAATTAAGAATGGAATTGGAATGACTATCTCAGGGCACTGATTGCTCTGGAACTGGAATGACAGAGCCCAGAGTTGAGTGATGGTCATTCTAGTCCAAGACCACCTCAACTCCATCGAGGAGAGAATTGGAGGATCTGAGGATAGTGCTGCATGGCCCCACATCTGAGCCCACCTCAACGCCCCCCTCCTGCTCTGCCACTGGTAGGTGTGGTGAGGGAGTGCCCTTGACAATATGACTGGGCTGCTGGGAAGCATGCCCTCCAGTAAGCAAATGCCCCCCTTCTCCTTCTGCCCTTTGGGGACCCTATGCTCTGTGTGGGCATCGAGGCAGCTGTGCATGCCTGTGGGGCAGACAGCTTGAACCCCTTCCCCACTAACAGGTGCCTGGATCTGCTGACAGGGGTTGGTCCCTTTAAGGGGATGGGGTGTGTGCTCCTGACAATGAGTGGCACTCCTGTGGGCCACCCCTCTCTATCCCCTGCTTGAGATGGACACTGGACTCCACCCCTTTGCCATATGGCCCCTGATTGGTTCTGGCAGCTCTGTCCATCATAATGCCACCACCTCCACACAACACCTCCACTGACTGCTGCGGCACAGTTGCCATAAACACTACCTCAGTTACAATCTGAAAACATTGTGAATCCAAAATCTTTGTCTGCTGGCTACAGCATAACTTATACCCATAGGTAATAGACTAATTCCACCATAGTTACACAGCAGCTGGCTGCAACAGCACAGCTGCGGCACAGGATTGCTCTGCCCGACTTGGAACATTCTGTGGCTCACTCTAATATATACACAAATCATTCCACAGATAAAGTCATCTGCATCCACCAGGACTTGGGCTCTAGTATTTGACAGTGCTTTTACAGAACGTTATCAATGTTCTGTCAAATTACAATTGCTTGGATGACAGCCCAAGCATATAGGCAAGTTGCTTGGAGGCAAGGTCTGACATCTTCAATGCTTGACCCTTTCTGTCCCTGGCTTATAAAAGCTAGTCGGGCAAGACTAGTAAATTGGATGCAAGAGGTAGTAAATGCCTCTGTTACATAGCGGAACTACAACAAATACACAGTTTCCTTAACTTAATGACTTATTTATTAACACAAACTTCAGGGCAGATAACTTGGTTTGGGGAAAAAATAACTAAAAAGCAGTTTCTTGTCCACTAGGCCCAGGACTGTCATGGCCTGATTCTTAACAATTTATACAGGCCAAGAGTTCCCAAAAGGTACTAGCAGGTAAGTGAAATTGTGTCCATCCTATGCTCCTGTTGGAACTGAGGCCTTCTAGGTTAGCCTCTTAAAGAGGCAGTGCATAACATCATCATTGCTGGAAAGAGCAGGGGTCCTTTCGTAGAAAAAGAGGTGCAGGAGCTCATTAGCATAACTCATTAGCATAACTCATTAGCATATGCCACATCCCCTGACATCACCAGAAGTGTGTCAGAAAGGGAATGTCAGTTTCAGCCCCATTATACCCTATGGGCCATTGAAATCAATGGCAAAAACTCACAGGATATATGAGGGGCTGGAGGGGAGGGGGTTTGAGGGAGAGGCTCCAAACTTGCAGGGTAGCTGCTGGGGCCTCTCCTCGAAATACCCACCAAGTTTCAAGAAGATTGGACCACGGGTCCAATTCTACGGGCCCCCAAACAGGTTGTCCCATCCCTTCCATTGTTCTCTATGGTGGGAAAAAGTGTTACTTTTTTCCTGCCATAGAGAACAATGGAGGGAATGGGGGCGACCTGTTTGGGGGCTCGTAGAATTGGACCCCCTGGTCCAATCTTCTTGAAACTTGGTGGGTATTTCGAGGAGAGGCCCCAGCAGCTACCCTGCAAGTTTGGAGCCTCTCCCTCAAACCCCTCCCCTCCAGTCGCTTTTAAAGTTGCCACTGAATTTTGGCGGCAATTCGGCAGCGGGCCGAATCAGATCATAGAATCTGATTTGGCCCCTAGTGGCCACTCCTGAATTGGCGGAGCTTCGCTCCACCTCGCTCCAGCCCCAACGGACCCCTGGGAAAGAGTAGTTTCAATTACTGTGAAAGAAGCAACTGAAGCCTTCTCTGGGGCAAAGGTATCTGAAAGACTGCCTACTTCTGGATATCCCTGCCTGTCAAATAAAATCCTTGTCATAAATCCATCTGTAGTAGAGGCAAGGCTGTCCACTACAAGAAGAAAGGCCTTTTCATTCATGGTATCAACATGGAATGACTTTTTCTGAAGTATGGTATTCGTGTCAGGTAAATATGTTTTTATTCACCCAGACCTCTTGTTAAATGGTTGGTTGGCTTATGGTTTACTATGTTGGCTTTACTTATTGGTGGTCTTATTGTGTATAATGGATTGCTTAGTTAATTTCGCTATAGTTTTAAAAAAATATGTCTTGCTTGGCTGTTGCACTTATGTGCTGCTTTGCTTATACAGTTTGTAGACGTTGCTTTCAAGTTCTTGTAACTGTCTTAAGTATGGTCCTGCGGTTTTGGGGTGGGATCTTGAATATTATTACACCTTTACAGGGCCTTTTTTGTAGAAAAAGTCCAGCAGGAACTCATTAGCATAATAGGCTACACCCAACAGCAGAAATTCATTAGCATATTAAGCCACACCCCTGACAGTGCAGCACCCTCCCATGAATGGCTTGTGGGGTACATGGGAAACCGGAGGGAAGGAAGGCAATTTCTGGGTTGGCTTCCCCAGGCACCCTGCAGCTGTGGGGCACCTGGGGCACCTGAGGAGGGAAGGCAGTTTAAACTGCCTTCCCTCCCTGGATCGGCTTGGCTTCCCCAGGTACTCCATGGCTTGCGAGGCACCTGGGGAACCTGAGGGGGGGGGGAGGCTGTAGGCGTGGCCAACTCGGAAGCCAGCCGGAATGCCATTCCTGTGCGTTCCTGCCCCAAAATAACCTTTATATTTTTTTAAGCCTCCTCAAGAGCCTTTGGGTCAAGGATATATATATTTAAACTAAATAAAATAGCTATTAGCAACATACATCCTGTATGAATTACATTAGGGATGAGATCGATCCAGCACATTTTATCCTGTCTTTCCTCCAAGGAGCTCAGTCTGGGGTATATAACACTCCAAATCTGAAAAAAAAAAAAAAAAACATTTTACCCTCACAATGATCCTGTGAAGCAAGTTAGGCTAAGGCATAGCAAATGGGCCAAGGTCACACAGTGAGCTTCATAGATGAGTGGGGATTTGCACCTGGGTCACCCAAGTCAAATCTAGCACTCTAAGGCGTAAACCACAATATCTCAACTGTTCAGGGTGTTTGTTTTACATAGCACTAAATTATACAGCAAGTGACAGTTCTACTAGGGCTACAGAGAGGAAATGAGCTTGCCTGATTGCTATTCATTCCGTTTTTTGCTTTCTTCCATTGCTCAGCCTCTCTCTCCCCTTCTCTCCCTTTCCTTGTAGCAATTCAATTCTCTAAAACTCTTTTCATTCCTGACATTTATCATTCCTGTCCATTCCTGATGCTGGGTTCCATGATGTCATGTCTGCAGTCTCTCCCTACTATAAACAAACATAAATTATTCTCTCCTTTCCCAGTGCCATGGGCTATAATAATTTGACTTGTGTTTGGTAGGTACCCAGAAACAGATATTTTTCTATTTCAATCATTTTTCCCTCTGACTCATGAATTACTAAGTGGTACATTTTCATTACTGCATACCTTTTGATCCTCACCTTTTATTGTTCCATGGCCACTCCATCCACTGAGCACATGAACCACATGGTGCATATTTTGAAACCAATACATGTTCTCTACCACCAATAAAGGCAGCAGTGTCAAAGATACCCTAGTATTAGTATAGTTTGGAAACAGTGATGCTTGATCCCTCACTGGATCATTTGCAGCCCGTCCGCCTCTTGCAATTAGCACCTTTGAATGTATGACAAACATTTTGCTTGTATTCATAGTCTGCATACATTAGAGCATGCAAAATAAGTTGATTGTGCATGTACTTCTCAAACTGTTTTTTCATGGCTTCTCTCTGTCCAGCATCACTGCGTGCCCTCCTTGTTTGCTGTTCATTACATTTCATAGTTACTGACTTAGAGTTCTGAAGAGTTCCTTACTCCTGATTTGATGTTCAGTAAAAGTGAGGGCAGGTAAGCGGTCTCAGTTTGGTGTAGTGGTTAAGTGCGCGGACTTTAATCTGGGAGAACTGGGTTTGATTTCCCACTCCATTTGTACCTGCTGAATGACCTTGGGCAAGCCATAGCTCTGTACCAGCTGTTCTCTCAAGGATAGTTGTCTCAGAGCTCTCTCAGCCCCACCTACCTCACAGGGTGTCTGTTGTGGGGAGGGGAAGGGAAAGGAGTTTGTAAGCCATTCTGAGACTACAAGCGAAGGGTGGGTTATAAATCCAATCTCCTCTTCCTCCTCCTCCTCTTCTTCTTCAATCTGAAACAGTTTGCATATGTATGTACTTGCACTGCCTCATGGGAATTATACCTATTTGGGGTGAAGATTCCTGAGGCAATTTTGTGACTTTCATCCTGCATCATAATGAATACATCTGACTGGATGCACCATATCTGTCCTTATTATATAATTTCATTTTCATATAATTTCATTTCTACGCTTGACAAAATCAGTTGGCTGCCTGATGTGTCACTCAAGCTGTCCCTATCCACTGGCTGCATTGCTTGAGTCTCGCCACCAATATCCTAAACAGCTTGCTGTTCCACTCCCCCCAATAGCCAGTCAGAA
Organism: Lepidodactylus listeri; assembly: GCA_029233225.1. Lineage (NCBI taxonomy): Eukaryota > Metazoa > Chordata > Lepidosauria > Squamata > Gekkonidae > Lepidodactylus > Lepidodactylus listeri. The sequence continues at coordinate 63,357,016 of JARCFY010000002.1, read as the reverse complement.
CACAGAAGTCATTTGCATATGCGGCCTGATTGGCTTTTGCCTTGAACATTCTAATCAGTTTGCTGTTGCTGTTGGGTCATTGAATGTGGTCCTGAGGTAAAATACATCTCCCAGTCTTTGCTTAAAGAGTCATTGGAGTTGCTTAAATGAATCTCCCAATCTTGCTTAAACGATCACTGGAGTTGCCAGTCTTCCTGTGGGGCCTAGAGATCTCCCAGAAATCACTGTGTTCCGCAGCCACAGCACATCCTCGCTGAAGTCCCTCCGCACCCCACACCCTGCCCTCCCCAGGCTCTCCCCCTCAAATCTACAGGTCTGTCCCTCCCCTTAGTATTGCCAGCCTCCAGGCAGCACCTGGAGATCTCCAAGATCAGTTCTCCTAGAGAAAATGGCTGTTTTGGGCAATGGACTCTATGGAATTATACCCTGCTGAGGTCCATCTGCACCCCACACCCTGCCCTCCCCAGGGTCTGCCCCTCAGATCGACAGGTCAGGCCCACCCCTTAGTATTGCCATCCTCCAGGAAGCACCTGGAGATCTCCAAGATCAGTTCTCCTGGAGAGAATGGCTGCTTTGGGCAACAGACTCTATGGAATTATACTCTGCTGAGGTCCCTCCGCACCCAACACCTTGCCCTCCCTGGGCTCTATCCCTCAAATCTACAGGTATTTCCCAACTCAGAGTTGGCAACCCTGTAACTGGCTATAGAACCACTTTCCAGACCGTTGGAACCCAGAAGACATGGCATAGGAGAAGATGCTTTTCTGCCTTAGCTGCCACGGCATAACCCCAAATCAACATAAGTTAGGGGTGGAGGGAACCATACCTGTTACCATGAGGCTGTCCTCCCATACTACCCACTTAGGGCAGCAAAATGACTTGAAACAGCCCTGCCTTATAACTAACCAGAAGGAAATAAACACGACTTGCCTCCCTCTATTTTCCCCTTCCCTCTGCCACTCCACCAGCCTCAGCCAGGACACTCACTTGGAGCTTCCTTCTAGAGCCGGTTGTATTTCTTCCCACAATGGGCCTTACTCCTAGTTACAAATGTTGCTAATTTAGCAGGTCTTAATCTTGCCATGACTCTGTATGGGTAGAAGCAGCTACCTATACAGCTGCCAGGCTGAATACCATAAACTGCAGGTGCAATGCTGATTATTATAGCATCTGATTCAAATAGCAAACAGGCGAGCCAATGAGGATTTGACTCAGCTGCAAATAAGCAGATTGAAGATTATAATAGAGAGATCTCAAGTTTCTTATTTATTAAAATATTTAAAAATCATATCAACAAGCAGGGGTCCGTTGGAGCGGGAGCGCACAGGAGCGAAGCTCCGGGAGTGAGGAGCCCAGGGGGCAGGCACATGACCAAGCCCCGCCCCCTCCTCGGCTTCACTGAGCAGTGCAGAGGCGCAGCGCCTCGGGGAAAGCCCTGCTAGGGTCTTTATTGTTTTTAATGTTTTGTTTTAATATTGATAATTTTATCATTGTTCCTTTTATGACTGTGTGCTGCTTTTCCAGAGACTTGCTCAAGGTGGCATATAAATTTTCTAAGTATACCATTTTTTATCTGGGCACATGGCACATAAGTACTGGAGAAATTTCACCAACCCTTCAGCAGCTTCCACCTCATCAGTTTGGTGTAGTGGTCAGGAGTTGGACTCTAATCTGGGAGAACCGGGTTTGATTCCCCACGCCGCCACATGCAGCTGCTGGTGTGACCTTGGGCCAGTCACAAGTTCTCTCAGAGCTGTTCTCTCATGAGCAGTTCTCAAAAGACCTCTCTCAGCCCCACCTACCTCACAGGGTGTCTTGTTGTGGGGAGGGGAAGGGGAAGGGATGGGTGGTGCACATGTCCTGGGTATCTCAAGTCTACTTGAAACCTGGTGGTTTCAAGGGAGCAGGAAGAGAATGAGGGTGTGTTCTTTACGCTTATTTTTATTGCACAAAGTATTGGATGGGGAAGGGAATGGAGGAAGAGCAGGTCAGTTTCACTCCTGGGGAGTGGAGCCTGAGGGGTGGGTGTTGCCTTCTGACACACTTCCGGTATGTTAGGGGGTGTGGCATATGCAAATGAGTTATGCAAATGAGTTATGCTAATGAGCTCCTGCACCTCTTTTTCTACAAAATGACCCCTGTCAACAAGAGTTAGGAATAAGTGAGTTGCCTTCTACTCATAGTATCTGGCTGCGATAATACTAATGCTTAGCCATCATACAACAGTTAAAGTGTTCACAATATTTCTCATATTAGCTCCATTTAGATGTCACAATATTTTAAAACAGTGGTTTGATCAAGCCTGGTTAGTTATAATGGCTTGATGCAGGTGGTTTGACCAACTGGCAGTTATTCATTTCTGCCAGACTTGGAATTCAAACCGGTCTCTAGCTGGTTCATTAACTACAATTTGTACTAACTGTGGTTTGATACAGTCTATGAAATCATAAACCACAGTTTGCTGAGTAGCCACAGAGATGGCGGAATAATGAAGGCATCCTCTCTGCTGGGCAGGGGTGGTCTTAGCCAATGCGTACCTGCCCTGGCCCCTCCACTATGACACCATTCCCCAAAGGAGGGGGAAAAGAAGAAGGGTAGGCTACTGATGCCACTTGCATTAGCTCTGTCTTGGGCTTAGGCAACTGACTTCTGGTGGCAGTAATGGTTCCCACCCACTTTGCACAAACCCCTTTTGCTTAGCCCCAGAAGAGCTGGAGGGTGGCAGAGGGGTAGCAATGATTCTGGGGTCTCATACTGGACTTCTGTCCAGAGCCCCAGAATTTCTAAGATTGCACCTGCTATTAGTGTTGAGAAGGCAGGCAAAAGGGGGCTCTGCATAAACTAGTAATTTTTTTTAACCTGTATTTTGTAGATAATCAGAATTTATCTTGGTTGGTTAGAACCATGATTTAAATAAACCATGGCTTATTGTGCCATCATCTCTATTCAGCCCTCTAAGGAATACCAGTATTATAATTCCCATGTTGCACATTAGGATAGTAGTGTTTTGGCGCTGAGAGACTAGCACCTTACCCAAGACTTACAGTTAGATTCTTGACTGAAGTGAGATTTGAACATTATTATTTTATTATTTATGTTATAATAATAATAATAATTATTATTATTTATGTTATCTATAATAATATAAGTCAGTACAATCAATAGGATGAAGAGACATCTCATAAACAATGCAATAGGAATATTATTTCAGAAATCTGAACAAGGCATAAATGTTATACATTAAATAATGTAAAAAATGGTACCACATAACTATAAATTTAATGCAGTGAGACCAAGATAAAAACACACAGCATCCCATTCTAATAGCTCTTAGAGAGAAGAGCTGCAATACAAGGACAACTTCAAACATTCTTCTGAGATGAGTCATACCTCCTTAAATACTGAGGTACAAGTAGCCTATCCATCAGTGTTCAAAATTGACTTTGTTTTGTTTGTGAATTTTTAAACAAACTTTCTCCTCCAAACCATTTCCCCCCAACTGTCACCATCCAAACCTCGCAGCTGTGAAATATTAATTGTCTCATTTGAGGCCTGTCATAGCTGTCAGAAACCATCAAGCTGGCATTCACCAAGAGCAAAGCCATTGCAAAACATGATGCTGAGATCACCTTTGGCATGGTGGGGGGAGGAATGCGGCATTGTTAGAACTTTTGGTTCTCCTTTCACGTTGATCTAATGTTGAACCTGGCATGGGAAAAAGATATGAGCAGGGGGGGGATTTAATCAGAGCTGTCATCAAACACCATATTATGCCAGTTATGAAGCAGCGGTATGAAGCAGGCCCTGAAGGCTTCCCCTTCTAGGCACCTCTTATAGAGCCAGGGGCCTATTTATTCTGTTTGTACTCTCTCCAGCCACCTTGCTGCAAGCACCACCTAGCATTCCAATGACAGCTGATGAGCCCTGATTGCCACAGAGGTTGTCAAGAGCCAGGTACATAGAAACCAATGAGCTATTGCTGGGCAAAGTCAAGAGTGACGAGAATGACTTGCAGATCTAGCCTGACCTTGCAGTGATGCTAAAAGACATCTGTATGTCACAAATGGGCCAAATAAGAAATGGTTTGCATCTCTGTGCTTTTTTTAAGTTTTAAGAGACATGGAGTTGAGCAAATACCTGTTGATATTGTTCAAAGGTTTCAGGGAGGAGCTGCTTAATAGATATGCATGCCCCAAAATCATACAAAGCATTTTATAGTTTTTAAGTTTGCAGCTACGATTGCACATAATGTACTTCACAGACTGACTGAAGCAGAAAGATTGAGGGTCCTCTTGCTCATATTCATACAAGCACAGAAATGGTTTAAAGAAGTGGGACTGCACACACACAAAAATGGAATGTCTCACCAATGTGTGTTAAAATCTAATAAAATGGAACAGTGCAGGGCAAGGATATTGCTTATTCAATGGGCAGAGTGTCTGGGGTTTTGCCCTAACAGGCTCTCAAGTCATGTCCTGTAACTATTGGCTGAATTTTAAAAAAATGCTCTGGAGCTTTAATATGATTTTCCAGATGTAGGTAGGAAAGCAAGTGCCAAAGTTCGGAAAATCCCCGCCCCCCCCCCCCCCAAATCCCTGCTGGTTGTGAACAAAGCTCTTACAAAACTTGAAGGGGGTGCAATAAGATTACATTTATTACATTTTAAAAACTTCCTGTACTACAAGGTACTCAGGGTCATACATACAATTCTACTCAAACCTCGTTTCTCTTTACAACAAACCTTTGAGGTAGGTTAAACCCTAGCCCAAAGTCACCCTGTGTTTTTCATGGCAAAGTGGGGGTTTGAAACTGGGTTTCTGTGGTCATGGGTCTACTAATACCCTTTGCTGGCTTCCTTCCAAGATGCCCATCTGTGAGGATGAAAACAGAGGTGGATGCAAAATGCTGAAAAGAATTCTGTCGGAGCTGAGTGTGGGAAGGATTTGCTCCCATGGAGCAAGAGAACATTAGCTCAGCAGCCAGACTGAAAATCCTATTATCGGAACCCATAGAGTGGAAAATAATGGTGTGCCCATGGTGGAGATTATCACAGCTAGTCTTTCAAATGGCAAAGATGCAGCAACTTTAACCCCAAACGAAGGAGCGCAAGCCACCAAAAACAGCTGTCCTCCTTCTAAGCACTGGCTATTTGCATAACTGCACCCACTGAGTGCAGGCTAGGTGATCAGAGTTAAACTAGCAATGATTCCATGGATTGATTCTGTGTAGAACAGGGTGTTTAGAATTTGTAAAGATGTTCAGTGTACTTACAGAACTTGATAGCTGAACACAATTTACACCTCTGCCATTAAAAGTGAAATGTTCAGGTTTAAAATATTTTTGCCAGAGTAAGCAATGGACCACCTCTCTCATAGGATATGGACATAGGATGTGTGGACTAGTTGGAAACAATGGTACAGTTGGCAAGATATGATGAGTTGACTGCAAACTATGAAAGAACTGTGTGCTAAGGAAGAAGGGCTAGAAAGAGGAATGGAGAACTTGCTTCCCACCTGATGTAGCACATACTTTTTTGTGTCTTACTTTCTCCTATCCAGTCTGCTAAATTGAAAGCTGAGGACAGCGATCCCTTGCTAGTTCAGGGCTCCTACAGCAGACTCAAGAGGCTATAAAGAAAAATCCTACAGACAGACAGAGTCCTCACAGCTACTAAGCAAAGGGAATCAGATGTTGTTTGGTGGGAGTACAATCCCATTTTATCGTACCTTCATATGTCCTGTGCCTGGCCACAGTCTCCTTGTGTGACAAGCCACAGGTCATGTTCCTCATTAGGCTGGGCTCCCATGCTACACATGGAACATCAAAGAATGAAGGATCAATGAGTTTCCTCATAAGTCCTAGAAATTGCTAGACTCCTATTGCCAAGCAGAAGTGTCTATATGCATTTTGGTGTCTGGGAATTGTTACTAGGGATCAGCACAAACTGAACCATGATGCAAAATTCATCATGACTTTTTCCCAGTTCGTGGTTTGCGAACCGAAGTTTGTGACAGGTCTACTGTCACAAACTTCCACAAACTTTTAAAGCAGTTCATGGTGGTATATGGCAATTTGTGGACAGAGCAGAAAGCAGGGGTTTAAAAGGACACCGAGTCCCTTTAAACCCCTGCTTCTTTTCTCCCACAAAAAGCCACAAAAACAGCTGAGTGACAGGGAGTTAATTAATTCAGTCCTCACATATGTATTCTCAACAAGAAGGACTATACATCCTCTGTATTTTAAGGCATCTCTTTTTCAGAATAGTATATTAGAATACTGAATGTAATGAAAGGAACATTGGAAGGTTTTGCTGACATAACAGTGCACCCACCTCAAAGAAGAGGAAAAAAATGCTGTTAAGTTACCTCCACGCCTGAGTGGAGATGAACTGAGAGTCTCAGTTTACTTCCCACAGTTAGAAAAGTTACCTTTACACATTTATCCCCTATTTTGACATATTTATTGCGCTACTGTCCTTCCCCTCCTTAATTAAATTCAAACAACTGTTGATCTTATTTATTTATTTATTATATTTATACCCCACCCTCCTCATCAAGGCAGGCTCAGGGCGGCTTGCTATTTAATTTTGTCTTTACGTATCTTAAAACACCTTCATCATGTTACATGTTGATTTGCTGTTCAGCCTCTGTCTATAAGTTTAAACTTTACTTTCCATTCCAGTATATTTGAAAAAGTGTGCATGCACATGAAATCTCATACCTTGAATAAACCTTTGTTGGTCTTAAAGGTGCCACTGGACTCTAAATTTGTTCCTCAAAAGCTTGTTGTCTGCTTACACTGAACATGTTGCTTAAACAAGTTCTTTGGCAGTGCAGTTCTGAGCAGACTTGTACTCTTCTAAGGCCAGCAGGGCAAATAGTGCCCCCCGGGCTGTTTCAATTAGGGAAATTGAGGTGGTGGCTGAAGCCCATTCTTGTGACTTGAGCACCCCGCACACTTGGGAAATGAATTCCCAACAGGGAACTGGTGCTGACATGTGACTGATTGACTGACACTGGAGATATTGGTTTCCAGCACAAGGCTGGCAGGAAACTCACAACTTTGTGTGTGTGTGGGGGGGCTCACTAATGATCTAATGAAGTTGTCAGTGATGTGTTGATGTCACTTCCAGCATGACCAGAAATGATGTCAGCATGTTGCCAGGGTCACTGTAGCATTAAGCCAAAACCCTATGGTCACTATGGAAAAGGCATCAGTGCACTGCAACACTGGCTGACCCCCCGCCCCTTCCCTCTAATTTTTCTCCCATTTCCCAGCTGAGCAGTAGCAGAAAGGGCCTGCTAGAGCAGGGGATTTAGTAGCAGAAAAGGGGAAGCTTTTAAAAATTATAGTGAAGTGTGATGAAGACTGCACCAGGGAGAATCATTGGTGGAATGAGCTGGAATGGCCAAGTAGCAAAGCAGTGAGATCTTTTACTTTTCACAATGGTGGGAGAGATCTTTTTTCCTAACCAGACCCCCCCCCCCCCCATTAAAAAAAATCACTTAGTTTACTTTCATTTCTGTTATGTCCTAATGGCAACCGTGCACGCAGTCAGAGAAATGCACATGGCCAGGCTGGCTACTGGAGCTTTGCTTCGGGAGACAATAGCCCGACCGGATTGTAAATTAGACCAAGCGGCCACCCAGGTTCCACCACGGGACCTATGGTTTAAGGTAACACATGATTAATCCTATCAGGGAGTGGACGTAATCTTATCAGGGTAATCCTACCAGAGAGTAATCCTATCAGGGAGTTTGGGCAAGGCCAGGGGTGCGGTTAGACGTGTATTTAAGCAGACCCCCAAGCCCGTTCAGCAGCCTGGAATTGTACCATCAATAAACTTATAAACTGATTTCACTGCAACATGTCTCTGGACACAGTAGTTTATACTGGAGACGAAGGTGGGATCCCAATGAGCAAAAACTGATACCAACTCCAGCATCACATTGAGCACCAATCTGCTGGCAACCGGGCAATGCTAGGCTCCAGCACCTCACAGCGCCACTGACCGCCCCAGAGGACATTACTCACCGCACAACTCCAGAGTCATGGCAGCCGCTCCAGGACAACTCACTGTGCTCACCCGAGCTCTGGGAAGCGTGGGTAGAACAATTAAAGTTCCACACTTCCTGGTCCAGGAGATGGCTGACGCAGGAAAGAAGAAAGCCTGGCTTATCAACTCCTGTGGCATCTCCATGATTTGCCTGGTGCAGAGCTTAATCGTACCCAAGACACTGGATGATACATCCTTCGACGAGCTGATCAACACGCTCATGGCCTACTTTGCGCCAAAACCATCCTGAATAGTGCTCAGAATGGACTTCTGTGCTCACACCCAGAAGACTGCTGAATCAGCTGTGGACTTAATGTCCGACCTCTGGCACCTGACAATGGGGTGCTATGTTTGGTGGCTAGGGCTAGATTGAGAGATCAAGGAGCAAGTCTGGCAGTGCCAGAAGTACCAGGAATCGAGGCCAGACACACCCCAGGCACCGGTGAGACCCTGGGAGTCGTCCCACAAGCTGTGGGCCTGACTCCATCTGGACTTTGCGGGACTGTTCCAGGGTCAACTATTTTTTATATTAGTTGACAGCTACATGAAGTCACTGGAAGTGGTGCCAGTGTCCTCCACCTCATCACAGGCTGCCATCCATGCCATGTGGTGCTCTTCAGCTCCCATAGCATCCCTGACACACTCTTAACCGACAATGGCTCGGCCTTCATGTCAGGAGAGTTCCAGGAGTTCGTGGGCTACTACGGGATCCGGCACATCTGATCTACCCCATTCCACCCAGCCACAAACTGCCAGGCTGAATGCATGGTGTGCACAGCCTGGGCACAGCCCTGCAGAACTCCTCATGGGTAGGCGGCTCACAACCAGGTTGGACCGCCTATGCCCAGACAGTGCCCCAGAACATAGCACAGCCCTGGAGCAGCAAAAGGCTCCATAGGGGTTCTTCCCGGAGAACCCTGTCTATGTGAAGAAGTTTGCTAAGGGTCCCACCTAGTTGCTGGGCCGAATAGTGTGGGTAACAAGGCCTCTATTCTACAAGGTCACAGGGAAGAAGGTCAACTGTGGAGAAGACACATTGACCAACTGTGTCACCGACTCCTGCCCACAACAATTGACACAGCTGAAGAGAACAAGGACGAAACTGCCGCTCCCAAGCAAGACAAAGACGAGGACCACGAGACATCCTCACTGGAGTCTCCCTGACTGAATACATCAGCAGACACACACATTGACATCCCTCCAGCACCGGCCCCGATGGATGAACCAAAACCATCCCCAGGACTGGCTGAGGCCGCCTCCAAGCAACCCGCTGCAGAAACGGGAGTACACCACTCGACCAGGGAATGGTGAAGGCCCACATACCTAAAAGACTTTGTATGCTAGGGTATGTCTGAACTATGGGGGGAGGGTTTTTTTGTCCTAATGGCAACCACACACGCAGTCAGAGAAACACACATGGCCAGGCTGGCTACTGGAGCTTTGCTTTGGGAGACACTAGCCCGTTCAGCAGCCTGGAATTGTACTATCAATAAACTTATGAGCTGATTTCACTGCAACGCGTCTCTGGACACAGTACTTTATAATTTCCCCACTGGTAAATAAGCTGAGCTTCACTACAGTGTGGTGGCTGTGTGAGCAAATAATGTGGGATTTGGAGGATGCAGCAATGAGGGTTACATGCATGCCTAAATTTGAAGGATGCTAACATTTCAGATATTAGCTAGATGTTCTTCCCACTGGCAGATATTTAGGGCATCATCCCCCACTAGTAATAAACATTAGCAACACATCATTCTGCAGATGTCCATGTGAACAGTAACTCTCTTGCCACTTGATCATGGGCCTGGAGCATATTTGTTTTGAATGTGCTTTCTTGGTCTCACATGCTTTCAAGGATAATTAAAACTTAAATCTGCCTTGATAGAGTTGCTTGATTCTTTTGAAGTCTCATTTAGAGCCAGATGACAGCCAGTGTGAGACCAAGGTGCTATAGTATAATTTCATTAAAAGGATAATACATTTGCCTATGTTGACACTTCCTGTGTTTTCATACTGCCCATACCAGGATGTAGGTTCTGGTGTCACTCCGTTTAGCACTGCAGCTCCATTCCTATGAATGAGAACAGCAGCCTTGTGTTGATTCCCTCACTCAACAGATGTCTCTCTTTTTTTCATTCCTTTGTGCTAAATAAGAATAGGTAAGGAAACATGGTCTGGAACTGTGAAGGAAAGTGATAGCGGAAGCCTGTGAAATCCTAAATGCTTTAAATAAAGTAGAGTATATGGAAGAGTGATTCATATCACTGCAGTGATGTACATCTGGCTGATCTAGCACTAAGTTTGGAAAATGTCCCAGGAGCTCATTCTTTTTAAAACACCATCAATAAACTTCCACTTACATGCTCACATTCTTTCCTGGAATGAACTCCTCTGTTAAGGGCTTTTTAGCTGTTACTGCTTCTGCCTGCAAGCCTCTTATCCATGGTTTTATTCCATAGCACTGTTGTAACTTTTAATGGCCTGCCACTACTGCCCGCGATACCTGCTGGCAAAAATTCTTTCCATCAGTGGCAGTGTTCCATGGAGTCCAAGCCACAGTACAAGCAGCCGACGTGAAAAGCAAATAATTCTTTTTCTTTCTAGGCTTGAAGTGACAGAGTCCGCTTGGTGTGTAACCTGACTGAACAAAGGGAGCGGTCCAGGGCTCTGGAATTATTATAAATAAGGAACAGAGGGAGGGCTTCAGGCAGTGTGTTGCCCAGGAAGTCTTGCCCTGGTTGGTGAAGTAAAACTTCATTAGGCAATTCAAACTGTACAAACTGGAACTATTGAGACAAACGCTGAGGTGGGGAATGGGGATTAACCATCCTTGATTATTATCTAACAGCTAAACGTTGGGCATGCTGAAGTTTTTTCCTTGGATAATTGTCCTGTTCCAGTTAGCATGATTGAATTACATGCAGACTTGCTTTCTCTGCTGTGATGACCAGAAATCTTTTCAATGGTTTGTTGCAAAAACAGAGATGAGAGAAGTTGATCCTGATCCCAAGTGTGTGTGTGTGTGTGGGGGGGGGATAAACAAAATGGAGGCTTTTCACAGTGCTCATGGTTTTTATATTTTTGATTGTCTTGGCTATTATATGCAGATACTGTTTCAAGTGATGAGAGCCATCTTGGATCCTTTAAACGCTAGAGGGAGGTCTGATTTATAAAAATAAATAAATAAATTACATGAGTCCTTTTCCAGCAAAGATGAGGAAAGGGATTATATAATAAAGGCACATAAGATTGTCTCTACAACAACATTGTGGAAGGAACCCACCGAAAAGCAGCTCTCGTGGATGTTGGGATGCCTCAAAGAAGTAGAAAATCATCCTAGGATGGGGTCCTCAGCATTGTGCCTTTGAACACCAACACGTTTCCTGGCACCCAACAAGTATTTTTAGAAAGTGGGCAGGGCCAAGTGGGGTTTTTACCAAGCAGGGCTTATGATTGGCTGTTGGAGATCAGATTGACTGTACAGATTTTTTTTAAAAAAATGTTGCTTTGGTAGCAGCTGCCACCACAGCACAAGAAGTTTACCTTCAGTCATACAGAGAAGCTGTGTATATGCAAGAAAATATTTTAAACTATATGTTCATTTTAAAAGATATCCTGTTAAACATTGCTTCTGTCTGTAATGTTTAAAAGTTACTATTAGAGTTATACATGACTTCATTCCCTGACCTTTTATGGTTGGCTCTGCCTTCTGTGGTGGCCATTTTGGGGTTAAACCCACCATCCTGTGCCAAAATTCCAAAAATACCCACAGGGTCAAACAGGTTGAGGACACGGGCCCTAGGATAACCTCAGAATTCCAAAAGTACCCACAGGGTCAAACAGGTTGAGGACACGGGCCCTAGGATAACCTTAGGAATTCCTGAAGAAAATGTTGCTCATCCACCCATGCCTGGAATCCATCCATGAGATCATACCTTTAATTTTGGATGAAATCATCCCAAATTATTATTATTATTTGGACTTATGGCCACTAATGTGAATTTGAATTGCCATTCTATCTAGAACCATAAATCTTGCTATGATTGCAGTCTGCAAAGATGACTATAGTACGTTGATGAGGGTGCTAATCAGTGAATAGTGATATTGGACTGGCAGCACTTCGATGAAGGTTCTCCACCACCTATTTCAGAAAGTATTGCTGCAAGAGTTTTATCACCCAGGCAAGTTCAGAAAGTGTGGCTGTTTTCCTTGGCATTCTCCAAGATACAGAAGAAATAACTTGGCAACCCACTAGCAACTGGTGAAAGGCTGCTCCCAGCGGATGATTCTTGCCTAAGTTGCACATTTCTCTTGCAAGAACAATCTGCAAGTCAATGTGCTACTAGGATCAGCACTGTTTTGAACAGCATACATTCTGTCTGAGAAGTAGTCTGGCCAGAACGGGGTGCAATCAGGGATACACACAAATCAGGATCCAGTGATTTTTTTTTGCTCCTGCATCTCAAACCCAGTCTCCCCCAACCCATTGTTGTAACCAAGGGTGTAGACTTTCCAATTTCTGGGGGGAGGGGCTGGGGGCTGGGCCAGAAACATTACAAGCCATTGTCCCCAGGGGAGGCTCAGCACATCTTGAAAAAGTTTTTTTTTGGGGGGGCTCCAGCTCCCCAGCCCCCCTGACATTGACGCCTATGGTTGTAACACGTTTCACTGAGATTTAATAATTTGTTTGGACTTTCTCTCCATGCTTCAGGTGGCCCATGTGCCTTTTCTTTATTTCCAGTGCACCAGATGTACCTTTATTTAGGTAAATATGCTATTTCAGGAAGAAGGTGGGAAAGGGGTTAATGACCTGATATTGTTGTTGATGAGGGTGCTAATCAATGTATAGTGATATTGGACTGGCAGCACTTCAATGAAGGTTCTCCACCACCTATTTCGGAAAGTATTGCTGCAGAGTTTTATCACCCAGGCAAGTTTAGAAAGTGTGTCTGTTTCTAATCAATCAGTTTCTAATCAATCAGAGCTGTGCACAACAACTTCTGCAAACAGGGAAAAAAGGAGGTTCTCCTGAGTTTAACCTAGGGTTGCCAGATCCCCTTCTTGCTCCAGCAAGGGATTTTGGGGGGTGTTCCATGGGTGGGTGGGGATGCCTCCAAGCCCCATCCCAAGCATAACCACCCACCCGGCCACCCCTCTCCCTCCCCTCCTAACAGATCTAAAGGACTTCAGCTGATCCGTGGAGCCACATGGCCTGCTGATCAGCTGGAGGGCCATTTAAATCTAGCAGGAGGGAGGGGAGACAGGTGGTACCAGGCTACATGCTCAGCTCTCAAAAAGACCCTTTAAAGGGTCTTTTTGCAATTGGGGTGGGGGCCACAGCATGCAGTGCTGGGGGAAAATTGGCATGCCACATTGTCCCTGCCAATCAGCTGAAGGCCTTTAAATCTGGGAGGGGAGGGAAAGGTAGCTGGGCAGGTGGTTGCACTCGGGTGCGGGACTTTTTTGGCAGCCAGCTGACCGGGGGCAGATTGGAGCCCCCAAAAGCAGGGGAACCCCTGCCCAAACCTGGGGGCTGGCAACCCTAGTTTAACCTGGAAGAAGAAATTATAAAACTGACAACAAAAAACCCCAGTTTGTGTACAGCTGACATTGGGACATATCTTGAGAGAAGGTCTCCCTAGGATTGCCAACTCTGGCTTGGAAAATTCCTGGAGATTTTGGGGCACAGCCTGAGCAAGCAGAGTTCAGGGAAGGGAGGGAGCTGAGCTGGTATATGATTTAGGGCTGCCAAGTCAGCCCGGGGGGCGGGGCATCCCCTGCTAAAGGGGTTCCCGATCCACTGGCAAGCATTTGGCCGGCGGGGGGAACCCCACCTCCGAAGTCGTCCAGTGAGGACGACATAATGATGTCACCGGAAGTGACATCAGCACATTGGGGGCGTTGCCAGGGCGACGCTCTGGCAATCACCCCAAAACTCTATGATACCATAGAATTTTCGGGCGATAGCCAGAGCGTCGCCCTGGCAATGCCCCCCAATGTGCTGACGTCACTTCCGGTGATGTCGCTGGGTGCGCGCACAAAGCGCGCACGCCAGGAGAAACTCCCGGCCAGAGGAGGACTCCCCCCCGCCGGTGAGTTTTGAAGACTTGGCAACCCTAATATGATTCCATATAGCCTACGCTCCAAAGCTGCCATTTCATCCTCTGGAACTGATCTCTGTAGGCTGGAGATCACTTGTAATTCTGGGAGATCCCCAGCCTTCCCTGGAGGATGGCAACCCCAGCTCTCCTGTTTTTTCAAAATAAAATCTTTTGAGAATACTGTTGAAGTCCTTTGCTACACAGGGAGGGGGAACACTTGGTTCAGGAAGACACTTTGCAATTAAATGGGTATTCTATTTTTAAAAAGGATCAAGGCATCAAAATATGCAACCAATGCCACATTTCCCCTGTGCTACCCCTCTGTTAGGCAGGAAGAAAAATGTACTGAGGGTACTTTAATATAGACACATACATGACACAGTGTTAAGTTGTTTAACTTCAGCAAATGTAGGATAAAAGTGAGTACGTTTCAGTGGGACAAAAGGTGAGAAGCATCCAGGAGCTGGGGCTTTCTTGGCTTGTGATAGGCCTCAATTGACATTCTAGCACTTTAACAGTGTATGCCAGCCAAGAATCCACATGCTTTTGTTGGAAGGAAACTTCCTTGTGTTTGGCAGCTGGTAACCTCTCTCACTGAGTGATTTTTTTGTTGTTGCGCGAGAGACCAATGAATAGAGTATGGAGATAGTGACTAGTAGGGTTTTATTATTTAGAGACAGGAAATATTCAGTATCCAACATTATCTGGGAAAAAATATTGCCTTAGTAACAACAGAAGTTGTGAAAGAACTGCATTTGTATAACTGGTGAAGCTATAGAACAGCACGCATCTGTCCCACAGTGTTCCAAGTTCAGGGCTATAGAAGTTAATGAGCAGAGAGCTGGTACAATCAAGTCCTGGGTTTTGCCTTTGAGCTATGGTTACCAAAAGAACAGAGAGAGAGTGAGAGAGAGTGAGAGAGAGAGAGAGAGCCAGGCTCCCCACCCCCCTTTTAGGCCAGTTGCTTACTGCTGAGGAGTCTTTGCAGAACAGAGTGGTAGCGCTGCAAGCACTCACATTCTGATGACATTGTGGCAACAACTTCACACCCCAAATAGCCTGATGACCTTACCCTCTGGTTGCCAACCTCCAAGTGGGGCTTGGAGAAAGCAAGAATTAAAACTGATTTCTAGACAAAGAGATCAGCTCACCTGAGGACAATAGCTGTTTTGGAGGGTGGACTCTATGGCATTATACTCTGCTGAGGTCCCTCCCCTCCCTAAACCCTGTTGTCCCCAGGTTCCACTCCCAAATCTCCTGGGATTTCTCAGTCCAGAGCTGGCAACCCTATTTCCCCCAGCAGTTTCATACAGGTGTTACATTACATAGGTGACAGAATGGAACCATGCAGAACCTCACAGGTAAAAGATGGGGAGGTGCACCATTTTCTGGACCCTATTCTCTTGGATTAAAAACCTCAGCAGCATGGCACCTTCCAGTCCCATTCCAGCAAGTTTTTCAGGAAACAATTAGGGTTGATGGTATCGAGATATCCAAGAGAACTAATACACAAACCCTGCTCCTTTCTGCCTCCTGGCACAATAATCAGCTAAAAGTAGAATTGCCAACCTCCAGGTAAGGCCTGCAGGTCACTCAGAATTACAACTGATAACAGAGATCCATTCATCTGGAGCAAATGGTCTCTCTTCTTTCTTTACTCCCACCTCTTTCTGCTGAGGCCCCTCTCCTCAAACTCCACCTAAGGATCCTTCTCCAGATCTCCAGAAATTTCCCAGCCCAGAGCTGGCAGCTCTACTTTTTCTCCTTACATATTAGGGTTACAATAACTTATACTAGTTGCTTGACAAAAACTAGCTGGCAACTAATGATAAAAGGGTTCATGTGAAGTTTTAGGAAATGGGAGGCAGCCAGGTTGGGAACACATATTCCTGGAGGCTGGGGTCCGTCTTCTTGCTTTACTCCTACCTCTTTCCGACACATGGTAATAGCAGTGAGATCAATTTTAAAGGGCAGAATAAACCAGGAAAAAAAATCCAAGGAGCATGGCAGTCATTTCTGTTTGAAAAGAAATCAAAGGAAGTAAATATTACTTCACCAAAAAACAGTTTGAGAATGTGGAGATCTGCTGCAAAATCAAACCCCCCTTCAGCCTGGCAAGCCAAACATTATACCTGGTGGAACAGATAAATTATATGCCTCTTGAGAATGAACCTGATAAGGAAGAAAGCAACAGTGATCCTGCGGATTACTGGGGATATTTTGATGTGGGCTTTTGCCAAGTCCAGTGTCTGCAATAATCATCCAAAAATATGTTAAATACCATGAATCAGATGAAAATGCCAAAGAAACCTTCACTTAATGGAAAAACAGGACTAATGTCTTCAGTCTATGGAGGAAATCCTCAGGTCTTGCCATCACACCTCCATTTTTGTTGGCCTGCCAGTGTGAGGCTTCTGCTCAAAGTAGTCAAGGATCAGATCTTTGTTGATGAAACACAGTTCTTTATTTCCAATCACTACATTACTACAGGTCCTCGGATTATTGTCAGAGATAAAGGATACAATAGATGCAGGACTAATATACCCTCTAGTACAATTTGAATTACCCATAGGTAACCAATCACAAGGAGGGAAAAACCGCTGGCTAAAAGGTCCTTTGACTGTTTGCTTCCCACAGGAAAAAGGTTAGGTGTGAAGCTGTAAATTTCCCTTCTTAAACCAGACCCCTTAGATGTATCCATCTTCCGCATAACAAATAACTTTTGCCAAGGTCTTCACACGTTGATAAGAAACTGGTCCCCGTCTTCCCCGGCAGGGAGGAAAGGAATGCGGAGGCGCGGAGGTGAGAGGCCGATTGCTCTCATGCTCTGAAGTCGCCACCCTCCCGGACAAATGGTTACATTGACCAGACCCAGCCTGAGCCATAAACCCAGGGTCATAAAGGAAATCAAAAAGGGAACATTACATAGTGAATTGAGGGGCAGGTTACAGGTCAAAACAGGCAAGCATCAAACATAGGTTGCCTAGCAAATACAGGGACAGGTTACATGACTGGGGGGAGGGAGATTGTGTACAGCATTAAACACCACAAAAACATTTGTTAGAATCCGTAGATTCTGACAGCCAGCCAGGATCAGGCCACCAGGGGGAACCCCACCCCCAAATTGCCGGCCTGAAGAGACGTGCCCGGCACAATGACATCACCCGGAGGTGACGTCATCACATTGGGCATGTTTCAGGGGCTACGCTCTGTAATTTGAGGGAAACTCTATGGTTTTCTCTTGAATTACTGAGGTCCCGCCCCCAACGTGCCCGGCGCGTGACATCACTTCTGGGTGATGTCATCATGGCACGCGTGCTTCACTCACACGCCAGGACCCTCCCAGAGCAGCGGGGACTCCCCCCCGCTACAGGTAAGTAAACACTTGGCAACCCTATCCATTTTGAAGACATCAGACTAGCTTTTCTTTGCCAGTTATACAAAACCATGAAATTCTGGTCCTTAGTATATCAACATTCCAAGGACCAGTGGAATAAGCAGGATGCTGCTTAATTGGATCATACTTGATTCCAGAGAGAAGAGAGGTTCTTCCAGTATTAGGCAGTATTAATCAATTAAGCTTTAGAACTTCTAAAGTTCTTTAGCAAATTAAGCTTTAGAACTTCTGACAAAAATCTAGTACTAGAATATGGCCTTGTATTCTACAGATTTCAGAGAATTCAATCTATTGCTTTTCAAAACCCTTTATTAATATTACAGTGTTTTCTTTGATCCAGGACTGTTGTGCGTGAATATCAGTAGGGTGATGAGTTTTTATGTGAGGAAGATTTTTTTTGCAGATACTTCAAAGGATTCCAAGAGATCCAAAACTAGGAATAGTGTACGATGTCAGTTTCTGGGGGTTCTGGGTCTGAGCTCAGTGGGGTAGGGCCCTCCAGGGTGTGACTTTTAGTCAGCTGGTGTCACGGCAGAACCCGGTAGCCCGGCTGGGCAGATGGGCCAGCAAGCATGCCCCAGGTGTGACTTGGATGGAGAAAGTCAGCAGAGCATGGCGGCAAGTCCTAATCTCAAAGCAGCAAGCGTAGTCAAACGTACCGGAGGTCAGAGTCCATAAATCAAGCCAAGGTCAGTCAGAATCAGATCTGAAGCCGAAGTCAAGGAATGCCGAGGGTCAAAAGCCGGGGTCCAGGATCAGGAAGCAGAGGTCAGAAGTCCAAGAAGCAAGCCAGGTCGGAAGCCAGAGAATCAAACAGGATCAGAGGCAAGGTACGCACGGAACGGATGGTTCTGCCAACGATGTTGCCAGCACAAATTGCTTCAGGCCGGCAGCCTTCTCAAATAGCGTTCTGGCTCATTAGCCACTTAGCACCTCTGTGCGAGGTCCTGGTTTCTGTCAGTACTCAGGACTCAATGATCTTCACCCTTGCCTGCGTGCTTCCTTGCGTTGCCTATTCAGCTCTTGCCGTCTCCTTTCACGGAGCCTGCTGACAGGTGGAAGCGAGTCTGGTGGTGAATTGCTTGGTTCAGCCACTGCCTGATCAGCCTCAGGTGGGTCTTACTGAGAACTTGGCTGTGGATCCTCTGCAGGACTTACGTTTTCCTCAGTTAACTGAGCCAAGTCCTCCTGTCTTCAACTGTCAGGCACTGGATCTGGGGCTAAGTCAGGGGCAGGCATGACAGCTGGCTTGGTTCTGGCCTCAGATAGCATGGGGGGGTTGCGTAGACCCTGTTCCCTCTCTCCTGCTTGTGGTAGCCCAGTAGCTCTCCCAGAGTCTCTGGATCTTACCCTGTAGTGGACCTAAATTTTTTGGAACTTGAACAGTTATGGGGGCCCCTTCTCAATCAGCAACAACTGGGCAACATCCAATGAAGTACAAAGGGCCTTGCTGCCCTTGCAAGGACCTCAAGGCCCAAATGGCAGAGAATGGGGTGGTGGGTGGAGCACTTGAAAATGGACCATACAGTGAGCCGCTTCCCACCAGCAACGAGGTCTGGGTAACCACTGTTATCTTCTTCAATGGGGTTTTTCTGAGGCAAATCACCACAATTTTTTTTTAAAAAAATTAACCACTGCTTCTCAGATTTTGATTAAAATTGCTGTACTGGGTTATCTCACATGTCAAAATCACTTGCGTGAATAAAAATGTCCTTGGCTATGCCTTATAATTTTCAAGTTATGGGGGATGAAAATTAGGGAAATATTATATACATGTATGATGCATTATAGAATAATGAAATAAAACATAGCAAAGACCACAGTTAATATAATCTTTTATTTTAGACACCTATGAGAATACATACTACATGAAGCACATTTTACAAAATACTCTTTTTTCTGTTTTTTTTCTAGCAACATACAGGTTTGTCATACGAGAGCTTTCTTGCAATGTAAGCGAGCTCATACAGCTGGGGGTTCAGGTGCTACAAGCCCCTGAGAAAATTTTGAAATGTGACCAATTACAGGGACATTTTGAGGCGATATGAAACAGGTATTTGAGCATATTCTAAGATCAATATTAAGTACTTCAACCCATTGGCACATGATTCTGCCACTAAAATAGCTGTATTTTAATAACAAACACTTTAAAAAATTCCATCAGTTTTGTTGAAAAATTCACTCATTTTTAAAAAGTTGCTCCAGGGGCCCTTCCTGCTGCTTAAGTCCTTGGCATTGGATGGGGCTGCTGGCCCAGTCTCCAGCCTCCCTTCCCTGCCAGCACTCCAGCAGCTGATGGTGCTCCTGCCTGCCACTTCCTCCCTGCCGCCAGCTTTGTCCATGCTCTGCTGCAGCTTGGGCGTGACTGCCTCACTCCCACATCAAGCAAGGGATACCCCAGTGGCACTAGGAGTTTCACCACCCATTTCCTTCTCTGGCAGCCGCCTGGTCTCTCTTTCTGTTGGTAAGTTCGGGGGAATGGACACCACCCTCAACAATGGGTTATGTTGCTTTTCAAATATTGGAACTGAACTAGAAATCTACTTCAGTTTTGATGTTTCCTGACTATTAACCTTTTTCACCACTGTAGTTACTTATTTATTAAGATACATTTCCCTTGTGGTTCAAGGTGGCTCACAATTCCAAATTAAAACTACACACAAAATCCCATTAACCTCTCTTCACAAGAAATTTCTTCAGCTTTAACCCCAACAGCCCCCCCTTGGAAATTAAAAGCATTTTCAGCACCTCCTGAAGACTTCTAAAGACAATCCTCACATCCTTAGGGAGCCAATTCAATAAGGGGGGAACAATTATTGAAAAGGACTGTGATACAAAGTAGGCAATCTTAAGCACAGGAAGAACTAGCAGGTGGCAACTGGGAACAGATAATCCTTCAGATATGTGGGCCCTAGGTCTTGCAAGGCTTTAAAGATTATAACCAGCATCTTGACTTGAACTTGGAAACAAACTGGCAGCCAATGTAGCTGCTTTAAAATAGGTAACATGTTCCCATTGGCTAGCCCTTAATAATAAAAGGACTGCTACATTCTGAATTAGTAGCAACCACCCAGTTAATTTCTCCATTCAGTGATCAGTCTGGGATTCAACAGGACTGCCAGCCATCTCCACTGGAAAATCCCCCCAAACCATGCAGGAATTTGTTTGAATCAATCAGTCTCTGGGGCTAGGCATTGTAATTGGATCCAGCATACTGCAAACCGAACACATGTCCAGAAAGTGGTCCAACCATGGCAAAAGAATTATTGAAATATCCCTGCACATAATTTCCTGAATCAAAATAAAAAATCAAATCATTTGTCCTAAATGTGTATAAAATATACCCTAGGTATACAAGCAATCCGTGCTCCTTGTCTGCAAGTTCAGAGGAACTAATAATTCTCCATGTGGAAGAGAGGTTTTTTGTTATTGCTGAACAGCCCTTTACAGTTCTGTTTTTCAACCTATTCCTCCCTCCATTTTGACTCTTCTCATGCATCCACATGTTGTAGAGTTTTAATTTTTAAATGGTATGACAGTATAATGGAACTGTGGCAAGTTTTTGAATATTTTGAGCCATATCAGAGATTCTAATTAAAGGGTAGAATTTTTTTAAAAAATCTAAACGAAACCAATACAAAACCAAGGCTGTATCTTGTCAAAACTTGCCACAGCAGATACACTGCTGGCTTGTTGGAATCTATGTTCCAGATCTATTCATAAAGAGAAATGGACCCCGCCCCCCCAGATGCTCTATGCAAATGTTTAATAAACAATGTGTGAGCCCACACTGTACCAGGCTGCTGTGAGAAAACCTGCTGTGCAGGCATGCAGTTTGACTGTCATCTGTGGGCCTGTTTTCATGGCCCTTTTGGGGGCCCTTCCTTGCCACTCTGTGTGGAAGGTAAAATTCCAAAAGGTCCTTGTGACTTGTCCTATAGTGAGGGTTACAGCACCTCCCTGCATCATAGGGTAATTTGCAGTGGGTGGGAAGAGAAAAGTTTTCAAGCCTTAAAGCAGTCAGACAACGTGATAAAGTGAAGGAGGAATAGAAGGTGATTATGAGTACTCTAGGATGCCACACAGAGCTTCTTTTATTGATCATAAACTCTTGTCTTCAGAAGCTTTTCCCCTTTCATTTATGAGCTGATGTTCTGTGTGATCCCACCAGATGCTGCAACTCGCAGGCTATTTCCTCCCAAATCATTATTTCACAGACATTCATTTTTCACAGAGCAACCCCCACCCACTGTCCAAGTTTCAATAACAATGGTATCACCTCACTGTTCACAGTACGACAAAAAGAATTTCCTTCTTTTGCAGCTTCACACTTGAAAAACCTTGGACCCTCCATGCTTCAGTTTCCCCTTTTCAAATGCCATTCCCCTCTTTCCTTCTGCCACCACTCTGCTTAGCAGGTGTGAAATATTAATTGCTACACTTGGGATGGGGCGTTCAGTCTGCTGCATCTGACTGAAATATCCTTCTCCATTGCACGTCTAATTGTTGAGAATGGGGAGGGGGAGAATAGCTATTGCATTTTTTAAAAAATAGCTTCCCGCCTGCCTCTTAATTAAGAACCATGCTTTGCTTCATGCTGAGATATTTTGGCTAATTGTGAAGGGGGGGGGGAATACACAATTTGTCACATCTTTTGTTTTCGTTCCGCCATGTCATGCAGTGACAGCGTCGCCAAGATATGATATACTGCTCAGCCGACAGTTCCAGATGCTCCTTTGCAAATCAGAAGAAGGTTCCAGCAAAAAATTCAAAATTAAATTTCAAAAGAGAAGATTTTATACAGTTCCTCAACACCAACCTCTCCCCCCCAGTTCTACTCTACCTCACCCTCAACCTGAATGATGCAGAACAGAATGTCTACTCTTCAGTTTCTCCTGTGCAATCTTTCATTCAGATATGACCCAGACTATGCAATGCCATCTACAGGATGATTTGTAATAATACTCAATAATATTTCAAATCATATGAAAGCTGGATTTAACCAGGCCTCTCTGTACTCAGGCTAGTTCACTGTACAAGGATGGGCATCTGCTATTTGGAATGGAAATTTAACGTCCTGAGAAAGTCAGCTGTGCTTTTAAAAAAATAACTTGTTTCTAGCTCTCATTACTGCAAAGAAAACCTTCAGAATGTATAATTGGTGTCTGATGCAGATGGAAAAAAGAGGAAGTCTGATCAAATGTGGCAGTAATCAGAAAATGATCTTGAGTTCTTTGTGTGGTTGTTCTTTCTCTCCAAGACTGTTCCCTGACTTATTTCTCCTTTATACCAAAACTTTACTTACTGGCTGTCTAACCTAAGTGCCCTTTTAATTCATCCATCTCTGATTCCTGGACAAAAATTCTAAACATTTGAGATGGCCACAGCAAGGATTGTGAGGAGGCATCAAAAGTGTGGACCTTCCAAAGGTACTATATTAAAGACATTCTTTTACAGTAGTTATAGCATTTAATATCCCTGGAAATTTTAGTGTTAGTAAGAGGTATTATTGGTGTTCATAAAAATGATAAAAAGAGATATATAAAAATGACATTCATTAAAAGCACTGCAGTTGTCTTTACAACAATAATAATTCCATTATACCATCTGATAAAAGACAACCTAATTTTAAGATTTGTAATATTTTGTGTACCTTTTGAAGAAAAGTGGATATACCATAAAAAACTAACATTTCCTGTAAACATTCTCTACTGACAAGACTGCCAAGCCAGAAAACTTGTCACAGGTGGAAAAACTCATTACATTTACTATTTGATAAAAATTCTATATTCAGTGCTCATGTTAGGAAAAATGGCCTGCAATGTCAATGTTGTTATAAGTATTCTGTGTCATAGTGATGATCAATCTACATAATGCTCAGGTTGCCAGCCTCCAGATGGGGCCTGGAGATCTCCTAGAATTATAGTTGATATTCAGGCTACAGAGATAAATTTCCCTGGAGAATAGCAGCTTTGGAGGGTGGATTCTATAGCATTATAACCTGCTGAGTTCCCTCTCCTCTCCAAACTCTACCCTCCCCAGACTCTACTCCCTAAATTTCAGGTATTTCCCAACCCTGAGTTGGTAACCCAATGGTATTAGTGAGAAATTAGCTGAAAATTGTGCTCTCTGACTTTGGCAGATGCTGAGAACTGTTCATTTCCCAGTATCCATATTCAAATAGGTTGGATGGTTCAGCTAAAGCCAAAGGACGGTTTTAGCAAAGCATCTTAATGAAGAATACAGGTATAATGGCAAATAATTTTTACAGTATTCATGGAAGCATTCCTTATAAAGGGTTGCCAGATGGCTGTTTTGGCCATTCTGGTCAATGTTTGAATACCTCTACTGGTTACTAGAAAAGGAATGATTTGTAAGGGGGTGGGGGGGCTATTGATTCTCTGCACTGCATTCAATCCAAAAACTGTTTTTTGTTTTTTAAAAAATTAAATGTTTATTTCTTTTTTATATATATAAAGCAGGAGACAGCCTTAGATAGTGTGCATGATGCTATGTGCACAAAATTTAAAATAGCCACAAGCTACATTCCTCATCAATGATAGCAAGGAAGGATGTCCAGCTGGCCGGGATGTTTGTTCACTTCTAGCTGGCATCACATATTGGAATGAAGGCAAGCAACAGTGGAATAGAGTGGACAGCACTACAAATTCTGGTGTGACTAGGAACAGTTATGAGGCTTGTGGCACTGGCAGATGTTCTATCCAGAAGACAGCACACAAGTTTAAACAGATTCGGAGCTTAATAGTGAGGTTCCTTCCCTGAACAAAGTTGCAACAACAACTAACTATTGCCTGTAGAACTATTAGTCCTTCTAGTTAGCTTTAAATCTTGGAGTGGATTAGTATGTGATTAATGTTTAAGAAGCTTAAAATACTGGCCTAGATTAAGGAATGCCATTGATGCAAATGCCACAGAAAAATTGGCTAGCAGCTTCAATGGCAGAAAGTGGAGTTTGGGGCAGTCTGTTGCCATCCACCCAGAATCTGACCCAGATGGAGGCTAATTGTGAGCCCTTCTAGGGGTGGTACTTGCAGCATGAAAATTCCAGCCTGTCTTCCAAGATGCCCCTTCTGGCTCATCCACCATGCCTATAATTGAAGTTGTGGTAGAGCATGTTGTAAGCTGCTGTGCTTACAATTTGTAGACCTCTTTCCATACTGTCATCTTCAAAAACTTTCTTCTGATGATTGCATTTTAATGGGTGTG
Source organism: Lepidodactylus listeri (assembly GCA_029233225.1). Taxonomy (NCBI): domain Eukaryota; kingdom Metazoa; phylum Chordata; class Lepidosauria; order Squamata; family Gekkonidae; genus Lepidodactylus; species Lepidodactylus listeri. The sequence goes on along the minus strand of JARCFY010000002.1, from coordinate 63,332,235 downwards.
CTGGATAAAGTTCCTCCCTTTTCTCAGCTAGTTGTTCAGATTTATTTATTTTTTTCCTTTAAACCAGGGTGGGCAAATTGCGGCCCGCAGGCCACATGCGGCCCGCCACAGAGTTTTTTGCAGCCCGCCAAGACAGTTGGCCACGTGGTTTCTCAACAAGCAATCTCACTCCTGATTTCAAAAAAACTGTAGAAAAGTGTGATAGGGTACATTTGTCTCATTAAACTGATTCTAAAATTAAATGTGCTTGCAGCTATAGATGATATGAAATTAGCACAATAAATAAATTGAATAAAACTACCACTATTTTTTTTATTTATACCGTATTTTTCAGACTATAAGACGCACCTGACCATAAGACGCACCTAGTTTTAGAGGAGGAAAACAGGGAAAAAATTATTCTGAACCAAATAGTAGGTAGTTGGGCGGTGGGGGGGAGAGAGAGAAGAAAGAAAGAAAGAAAGAAAGAAAGAAAGAAAGAAAGAAAGAAAGAAAGAAAGAAAGAAAGAAAGAAAGAAAGTAGGTAGGTAGGTAGGTAGGTAGGTAGGTAGGGGTGAGAGAGAGAGAAGGAAGGTAGGTAGGTAGGTAGGTAGGTAGGGGGGGAGAGAGAGAGAAGGAAGGTAGGTAGGTAGGTAGGTAGGGGGGAGAGAGAGAGAAGGAAGGAAGGTAGGTAGGTAGGTAGGGGGGAGAGAGAGAGAAGGAAGGAAGGAAGACAGAAAGGAAGGAAGGAAGAAACAGGAAGGGAGGGAGAGAGGGAGGGAGAGAGAGAGAGAGAGAAGGAAGGAAGACAGAAAGAAAGACAGACAGAAAGAAAGGAACATGAAGGTAGGTAGGTAGGGGGAGAGAGAGAGAGAGAAGGAAGGAAGGTAGGTAGGTGGGGGAGAGAGAGAGAGAGAAGGAAGGAAGGAAGGAAGGGAGGAAGGAAGGAAGGTAGGTAGGTAGGTGGGGGGAGAGAGAAGGAAGGAAGACAGAAAGAAAGAAAGACAGACAGAAAGGAAGAAACAGGAAGGTAGGGAGGAGAGAGAGAAGGAAGGAAGACAGACAGAAAGAGAAAGAAAGAAAGACAGAAAGACAAGGTGGGGGTGGGAGGGAGGGGGGCTTCTGAGGGGGGTGGGAGGGAGGGGAGCTTCTGAGGGGGGTGGGAGGGAGGGGGGCTTCTGAGGGGGTGGGAAGGAGGGGGGCTGGGAGGGGAGCTTTTGAGGGGGGGTGGGAGGGGAGCTTCTGAGGGGGGTGGGTGGGAGGAGGGCTTTCTCCCGGGGCCGGCAGCGCTCGCCGTGGCCCGGGATCTTCTTTGGGAGGGGGCGGGGGGCTTGCTTCGCACCATAAGATGCAGGCACTTCCCCCCACACACACTTTTTGGGGGAGAAAAAGTGCATCTTATGGTGCGAAAAAATACGGTATTTATTGATTTTTATGATACAATTTATACCTTTTCTGAAATGCAAAGTTAACTAATGAATGCAATCATTTTAAAAGGTGTGGCCCTCCGCTAACCTCCACGCCCACAAAGTGCCCCCCAAGCCAAAACAATAGCCCACCACTGCTTTAAACCATTTATTTCAACTTTCTTGTATTCAGTGAGAAAAGTAGTAATATAGATAGACCTGGACTACAGGAGTGAAGCTTTCTGTTCTCTTTATACACACACAGAAACCACAACTAATTTTTTTCATATATATATATATATATATATATATATATATATATATATAATTAGGTTTTTAAAGTTTTAACAATCATAATATTCACTTATTCAAAGAGCACATATATTATTCCAACCAAAAATAAAGTTTGGACCATATAGAAATTGAATCCAATCTATTATCCATGTTTGCCAAATAACTTAATTTATCCATCTCCACCCAGTCCAATAACTTATTAATTAATTCCACTTTTCCCAGTAACATAGAAGATTTCCAACATTTAGCCCGTAATATACGCGCAGCGGTTAATATACAAGCTAACAATTTCTGATCTGATTTCTTCAGTCCATCCGGTAACATATTCAACAAGTAGGTTCCTGGATCCAAGGGTATTTTACAAACCAAAATTTCAGAAATCAACTTATTGATCATTTTCCAAAATTTTTGTATCACTTTACATGACCACCTCATGTGAAAAAAAGTTCCCGTATTACTTCCACACATCCAGCATAAATTAGAGACACTTTTGTAGCATTTACTCAATCTATCAGGAGACCAATACCAGCGATAAAAAAGTTTATAAATGTTTTCTTTATAATTTATCACCTTCAAGTATTTAAGTGATTTCCAAGTTTTTGACCATCTATTCGTATCTACACTGTGTCCAAAATCTTTCATCCACTTTATCATAATTGATTTTATTTCCTCTTCCTGCATTTCGTAATTTATCATTAATTTATATACCTTTTGGATTAATTTATCATCACTATTTAACCAAATGGAGTCCAACTCGTTTAGCTTCTCACAAAAACCGGTCTTTTTATCTTCTCTGTATCTGGTTTGTAGTTGAATGTTTTCCCACCAAGACAGTTGAATTCCCAATTCGGCTTTTAATTGCTTTTCTGATTTAATATTTCCACCCTTATCCAATAGTTCTCCATAATTAACCAAATTATTTTGGTTTAGAAGGGAGAGTTTAATAAAGGCCTCCTTCAGAGACACCCATTTAGGTATATTTGTATAAAATTTTTCTTTGATTTTTATCCAGTTTTTCATAAGAGCATGAGGGCATGCGTGGAGAAATTAGAGTGTATTTTTTGTTTCTCATACCACACATAGGCATGCCAGCCCATGTAAAGTTTGTGGCCCTCTAGAGCCAATACTCTTTGATTTTCTAACTTTATCCACTCCCTTATCCAAATTAAAGCTGCTGCCTTTCCATATATCTCCCAGTTAGGCACTCCTATTCCTCCCATCTATTTCCTATCTTGTAATAATTTCCATTTAACCCTAGGTTTTTTTGGAAACCAAATAAAATTTCTCGTTAACTTGTTAATCTCTTTATAAAAGGCTGTCTTTTCATTCAATAATGGGATTGTTTGTGCTAAAAACAAAAATTTGGGAAGAATGTTCATTTTGATAGCTGCTACTCTACCAAGCCATGATAAATTTAAGTTTTTCCACTTATTTAAGTCTTCTTTGACTTTGTTTAATAATTTTTTATAATTATCTTCAATTAGTGAACTGACTTTATTTGTGCAAACAACACCTAGATTCTTCACTTTCTTTACCACAGAGATATTAAAGGAGGTCTGAATTTTATTTTCTAATTTTTAGGGCAGTTTTTAGTAAGTAATTTAGTTTTCTGCAGATTGATCTTTAGTCCTGCTTTTCAATACTCATTAATTACCTCCAGCAGGAGGTAGAAACCACAATTAATGATTGCACTTTTGTCTTTTATTTCAACTTGCAGTTGATCTCAAAGTTATTTACTGCAAAAGAACATTCAGATCTATGATCACTGATTGCATATGAGACAATCCACTTTGTCCATTTTTATGTCATTTTAACATATTTCCTTGACATCACTCAGTGATAAGTTTAAAATGATAAAGTTATCTTTGTTTCCCAGCACATTCAGTGCCCATCCAGCTATTCCTTTTTACCCAGAACCATACTACATCTCTGATTTGAAAACAGAATTCTGCATGCAAATTGTACTTTGTGCAACTCATCTGCCCCCTTCATATAATTTTATCTGATCACAGCACTGATCCCTAGAAACATTTTGTTTAGTAGTAGCAGGGGTCTGTTGGAGTGGGAGCGCACAGGAGCGCAGCTCCGGGAGTGAGGAGCCCAGGGGGCGGGCACATGACCAAGCCCCACCCCCTCCTTGGCTTCCCCGAGCAGTGCAGAGGCACCACGCCCCAGGGAAAGCCCTGCTAGGGTCTTTATTGTTTTTAATGTTTTGTTTTAATATTGATAATTTTATCATTGTTCCTTTTATGACTGTGTGCTGCTTTTCCAGAGACTTGCTCAAGGTGGCATATAAATTTTCTAAGTATACCATTTTTTATCGGGGCACATGGCACATAAGTACTGGAGAAATTTCACCAACCCTTCAGCAGCTTCCACCTTATTAGTTTGGTGTAGTGGCCAGGAGTTGGACTCTAATCTGGGAGAATTGGGTTTGATTCCCCACTCCTCCACATGCAGCTGCTGGTGTGACCTTGGGCCAGTCACAAGTTCTCTCAGAGCTGTTCTCTCATGAGCAGTTCTCAAAAGACCTCTCTCAGCCCCGCCTACCTCACAGGGAGTCTTGTTGTGGGGAGGGGAAGGGGAAGGGATGGGTGGTGCACATGTCCTGGGTATCTCAAGTCTACTTGAAACCTGGTGGTTTCAAGGGAGCAGGAAGAGAATAAGGGTGTGTTCTTTACGCTTATTTTTATTGCACAAAGTATTGGATGGGGAAGGGAATGGAGAAAGAGCAGGTCAGTTTCACTCCTGGGGAGTGGAGCCTGAGGGCTGGGTGTTGCCTTCTGACACACTTCAGTATGTTAGGGGGTGTGGCATATGCAAATGAGTTATGCAAATGAGTTATGCTAATGAGCTCCTACACCTCTTTTTCTACAAAATGACCCCTGAGTAGTAGTATAGAATATATGCAGCCCTACATATATCTGTTCCAAGCAGCAGCAAATCAGGAGACAAACTTTTCCAGCCTTATGTGGAAGTTACTTTACTTCCTGATAAAATGGAAAATAGTTTTGGTGAATACGGTTGCCAACCTCCAGATAGGGCCTAGAAGTCTCCCAGAATTACAGCTGATCTCCAGACTATACAGATCAGTTCCTCTAGAGAAAACAGGACTTTGAAGGATAAACTCTAGGGCATTATGAGGTTGCCAACCTCCAGGTGGGGGAGGCTGGAGATCTCTGGGAATTACAACTGGTCTCCATAATCACATATTGATTTGTATGTATTTATTTAAAACATTTATTCACTTCTCCTGGAGAAAATGGCTGCTTTGGAAGGTGGACTGCATGATATGGTTATGGACAGCGATGGAACAGTATAAGATCTGGCACTCTCACACACTCCCACTCTCTGCAACCCCCTCCACCTCTAGGCGGTCTGTGGAAATTAAAATCTCTCTTCTGCTATCTTGGGAAGTGTATTGTTTTATTTCCTGATATGGTATAGCTATTTTAACATTGCTTGTATCTTGAATTATTTATTGTACTTGCTCTGTTGTAAGCTGCCCTGAGCCCTGCTTGCAGGGAAGGGCAGCCTAATACATCTAATAAATAAATAATGCCAGACCAAGGTCCCCTCTCCTCCCGAAATGCTACTATTCCAGGCTCCACCCTCAAATCTCCACATACTTCAAAACCTGGAGTTAGCAATTCTAATTATATCCTGCTGAAATTCCTCCCCTCCCCTCCTCTCCTCAAACCTCACCCTCCATCGGCCAAATCTCCAGGAATTTCACATCCCAGAGTTGGCAGCCCTACTTGAAATCATTCCTGTGATGTTGTTGTGATCCTGTGCATAAGGCTGAGAAAATAAGTGGCCTGTAGACCTCAAGGAAGCCAATGTTCCACAAAGGTCTGAGGCCTTGGGTAATGTTGCAGCAGGTCTACATTTCCCCAGGTTCCTTCCAAGCCTTATGATTGGACTGGGGGAAAATGGAGGGAAAGCAGACATCATTGTAAAGGAGGCAGAGATCTTAACAGAGAGCATATAAGGCTCTGCACAGAGAAGGGTATTTTCTCCCTGGCATAGAGTTACCAGCTCTAGGTTGGGAGATATCTGGGGGCGGAGCCTGAGGAGGGCAGGGTTTGGGGAGGGGAGGGACTTCAGTGGGGTACAATGCCATAGAGTCCACCCTCCAAAGTGGCCATTTTCTTCAGGTGAACCAATCACAGTCAATTTGCTGTGGTGATGTCCGCTGACCACTACAGGCATCAGCAAGACTCAAGCTGACCTTGGCATCGGAGAACAATAGGCGCCAAGGATCCTAAACTTATGACAGGGCATCGATAGGAACTTTGGCGGGAAGTTGAAACCCGCCAATGGGACCAGGAGGTGGAGTTCGGAGGTGTATATAGTTGGCCCCATGTGGCCTGAATTGTACCTTCATTCCTGATGTTCTAACAATAAAGATCTGAGCTGAATCACCATGCCTAGAACTCAGTATTTTATATGACCTCAGCAGGGTATAGTGACACAGAGTCCACCATTTTCTCCAGGGGAACAAATCTATACCATCTGAAAAGCCGTTGTAATTCTGAGTGGTCTCCAACCCTCTCCTGGAGACTGGCAGCAATGGTTCCTCAGGGGAAATGGCTGGTTTGGAGGGTGGAGTCTTTGGCTTTGTACTTGTCTGAAGTCCCACTCCTCCTTAAACCCCACTCTCTCCAGGCTCCATCCCTCAAACCTCCAGGAATTTCCCAACCCGGAGGTGGCAATTCTGTTTCATAAGAACATAAGAGAAGCCAATGTTGGATCAGGTCAGTGGCCCATCCAGTCCAACACTCTGTCATACAGTGGCCAAAAATAGCAGGGGCCATCAGGAGGTCCATCAGTGGTCCATCAGGAGGTCTACCTTCCCAGCCAACATCAACATACTATTATCTGCCCCTCTGACTTCAGGTTTCCATCTCCTCCCACCTCCCTGTAGCCTCTACCTAGGGAAACTACAGTCTTTCTCCACAGTGGGGACCCAACCGGGAGGGAAGCAACCTCATCAGGGTATAATGACACAGAGTCCATCCTGCAAAGCAGCTGTTTTTTCCAGGGAGCGGATCTCTGCCATCTGGAGAGCAGTTTTAATTCTGAGTGATCGCCAGTCCTCACCTGGAAACTGGCAGCAATGGTTCCCCAGGAGGAAAAGTACAGTCTTTCTCCACAGTGGAGACCAAAGCAGCTTACATCATTCTCCTCTCCTCCTTTTGATCTGCACAACAACCCTGTGAGGTAGGTTAGGCTAAAAGTCTGTGACTGGTCTGAAATCACTCACTCAACTTCCACAGCAAGAACCTGGGTCTGGCAGACCCTCCTCTGAAGCACTAACTACTATGCCAGGGTAGCCAACCTCCAGGTGGAGGCTGAAGATTGCCCAGTATCACAATTGAACTGCAAACAACAGATTTCTCCCCCCACTTGAGAAAATAACTGCTTTGGAGGGTGGGCTTTATGGCATTCTATTCAGCTGAGGCCTCTCCCCTCCCCAAACTCTAGCTTCTGTAGACTCCACCACAGAATATCCAGGAATTTCCCAAACTGGAGCTGGCAACCCTAGTCAGGACTGGCTCCAAGGAGTTCTCCACAAAGGCCTGGAAAGCACTTCCTGCCTTTGCCATTTTACTGACAGAAACAAGCATGGTTGCCTAGCAACAGCCACTGAGGAAAAAGTCGCACAGGAGCTGAGCAGGAGAAGTGTCTTCGTCAGGAGAGACAGCTGTTTGGCAGTATATTCTGTGAGAGAAGAGTGTCCAGGCTGGCAGTGGGCAGGGGAGGGGAGTGGACCCAGCACCCAGCCAATGGCACATGAGTACTCTTGAGTGGCGGTTGATGGGCCAATGGCTGATGGAGCACACTGTGCAACCAATGGGAGAGCTGGAAATGGCCAATATGTAAAGGAATTATTGTATAGGATTTCCCTAATTACAAGCACACTAAGCATTCAAAAAGAGCAAGCAATACAGACCTAAGAAAGCAAAGGTGATCGATAGCGAATAGAGGGGTCAGTTATGGGGTGATACAACCTGTCCAGATATGCAGGGATCCATGGAGATGAGATTGTGGCCCAAACCAAAGTTCAGGGGTGAACTGCCAGCTGGCATCAGGGGCAGACACACAATCTAAGGCTATGTGCCCTGACAGACATAGACATTGGAAAACAATGCAGACCAATGGGAGGCCTTGGGGGCTGGTCTCAGGTGAAATCAATAGATTTTCTAGACCAATAAGGAGTCCATGGAGGTGTGGTACCAGGCAAAGCATAATTCAGGCATGACCAGTGGGGTCCCAGAGGGGCAGAGTCTAGCTGCACAATAGCCTTGATGGGACTACCAGTGGCATCTGAATAGATATGATGACCCTTGATGGCCCAGTCTAAGTGAGTTGAATAGGTTCCCATATTTAAATAAAAGGTGTAAATAGGTCCCTTATTAGCGTCAGGAAGGATTGCTAAACATTTGAATGTATGATTGATTTATCTTGGTATTCTGAGGGATGGAGCAGGAAAGACAGCTTTGGAGACAAAGGATTCTCACATAAACATAGGGTCACACAAAAAACTCCTATCCTGGGAAAACACCCCCCCCCCCCCAATTCAGCCTCAATTTCTTCACTTTCACCCTACTGCCTCCAAAGCAATCATAAAATAAATGAAGATGGGGAGCCATGTTAGTCTGCCTGTACTAGCAGAAAAGAGCAAGAATCCATTAGCACCTTAAAGGCTAACAAAATTTGTGGCAGGGTCGGAGATTTTGTGAATCACTGCTCACCTCTACAGATACAGCTTGAATGTGAGTCCACCTGTCCCAGTTTGGTGTAGTGGTTAAGGGTACGGACTCTAATTTGGGAGAACTGGGTTTTGATTCCCCAGTCCTGCATATGCAGCTGCTGGGTGACCTTGGGTCAGCCACAGTTCTTGCAGAGCTGTTCTCTTAAGCAGTTCTCGCAGAGCTCTCTGAGCCCCACCTACCTCACAGGGTGCCTGTTGTGTGGAAAGGAAGGGAAGGAGAGTGTAATAAGCTGCTCTGAGACTCCAAGTGAAGAGCAGGGTATAAATCCAAACTCTTCTTCTCCTCTACATAGCGGAAAGTGGAGTGATTTCATATGCCGAATGACATTACCAGGGAAATGACTATAGCAGGTGTGAATGGATTAGGTGTGACACGCAGAGCAGTAGTAGGCATGAAGAAATCAGTGTTGGTCATGAGACAGGAAACCCAGGTCGAGATTCAGGCCAGGGGGATGTGTTGTCTTGAGCTTTGTTATCAGTTGCAATTCAGCATTCTCTCTTTCTACTCTCCCTTTGAAATTCCTTTGTAAGAGAGCTGCTATTCTTAGGTCAGCAGCTGAATGTCCTGGGAAGCTAAAATGTTTCCCTCACTGGTTTTTAGATGTTGTTATTCCTAATGTCACACTTATGTACATTTATTCTTTGTCGAAGGGACTGGCCTGTTTGTCCAATGTAGAGGGTGGAAGGGCATTGCAGACACATGAAGATGGCATTAATCACATTAGAGGATGAGTAGGAGTATGAACCTGAGATGGTCTGGCTGATGTTGCCGGGTTCACTAATGGGTTTTGCTAGGTCTCTCTCTCTCTCTCTCTGACGCACATGCATATGAAACCATGCTCAGAGAATGCTTCATTTGTCCTGACTTTGAGTCTACCTACAATTAGGTCCTTCAGAAATTTCACATGAGAATTTTTTATTTGCCCTTCTCAGAGTTTCACTGCACCCAGAGCCCACTAAGATGGACTGGAGCCTGTGTTTAGTGCCAAGGGCCCTGGTTAGTATTTGGATGGGAGACCACCAAGGAAGTCCAGAGTTGCTACGCAGAGGCAGGCAATGGTAATCCACATCTGTCAGAAGGTTGCCTTGGAAAACCCTGTGGTGCTGTAAGTGAACAGTACCTTCATCATACTTTCCACCACCACCAGTTACTTTTCACAGAAAAAATGTAAAAGCACAGAATCCTAGTGTTAGGAGCATGGGCGTCAACTACGGGGGGGCTCGAGGGCTCGAGCCTCCCCCAAAATTTCCCGGGGGGGGCTCAGCCACCCCCGGCAAAAGGGAGCGCCTGCCGGTGGCCAGTCAGCTGGCCAGCTGGCCGTCGCCGCCTCTCCTTCCCCCCCACCCCTGACCTGCCCTCCTGCCTCCCTGGGGCGGGCGGGGGGAGAGAAAGGCGGCGGGGACATCCCTTTGCGCAAGCCAAGAGCGGGTCCCCTTTGCGCAGAAGCGCGGCCGGCGCTCAGCTCACAGCACCCGCCCCGCCGAGGCCGCCGTCCAGGAGCCTCGGCAAGGCGAACCAGGGCAGGAAACACAGCTTGTCGCCAAGTGGGGACCTGGCCTTTTCCTCCCGGGCCGCCTCCTCCCCCTCCTCCCCCCCCCGAAGCACCACTGACCCGAGGCCCCGAAGACCTTGGCGAAGGCGCGCTGAAAGGGGCGGCAGTGGACCAGCGCCAGGAGTTCCACATCGTTGCACTCCAGGCCGCCGGGGGCCTCCTCCGGGTCTGCCTCCCTGGGGCGGGGGGGAGGAGCGACGGGTCTGCCTCCCTGGGGCCGGGGGGGAGGAGTGACGGGGACATGGTCCCGTGCGCATGCGCGCTCTTCGCGCGCGCGCATGAGAGAGCCCCCGCCCCCCCCGGGGATTTTCAAAGTCTACGCCCCTGGTTAGGAGGGTTCTTGTGCCTGCCTAGTATACATGCGTAGCAGAATGACATGATAGAATTATGTGGTTCGGTAGTTGTACCATTTTCTGCAGGAAGTGCGGAGGCCATATTCTTAATGTAATAATCCCATGCAAATCTCTCTCTCTCTCTGTATGTATCTATATTTCTCTCTCTCTCTGTTTCTATCTCTCCTTCTTTGGAGGTTTTCAAACAGAGACTAGATGGCCATCTGATAGCAATGCTGATCCTGTAAACTTAGGCAGATCATGAGAGGGAGGGCAGGAAGGGTTGCCTCAGTGCTTGGTTCTTGTGGCCCTTTCTTACACGCCCAGGGAAATGCTGATCTCCACTTTGGGGGTCAGGCAGCCATTTTTCTCCAGGCCAGTTTGGCTGGAGATCCTGGAGGTTTTTTTTCATCTTCTGGGCATGGAACAGGGGTCACTGGGTGTGTGTGAGAGAAGGAGGTATTTGTGCATTTCCTGTGAAAGGGGTTGGACTAGATGACCCTGGAGGTTACTTCCATGATATTCTCTCTCCCCCTCCCCTCCCCTCTCAGCCATATGTGGAGTGGCTGGCAGGAGACTGATGTGAGTGAATCACCGTCGCCAAAGGGGGGATGTGAAGTGTTTACCCATTTATTCTGGCCATGAGCTGCACAACAAAAAGTTTCACAGCTCCTAGGGGGAGGGAGGTTTATTTTAGTGATAAATGAACCAACGGTTGGCACCCCAGAGGTGACCTCACCCTGCCATCTTGCTCTTCTTCATGTGCATCCAAAGAGCCATGGCACCCTTGCTGTGTCTATACATGTGTGGGGACTTCCAAATGGCTTGGGGGGGGGGGCAAGTGGCTCCGTCTGCCAACCCCTAGGTTGAAGACCACAACTCTAGATCATTGGGTTTTGTTTAGGCAAAAATTAGCGGATGTGATTTCATTGTTGTTCTGAATCCAGACTTGTCAAGGTTATTTTTTAAAAAATGGATAACCTGCTTTTCCTCTCTGTAAGTGACCTTGTTGTGGCTGACAAAAACAACACTAAATGGCAGTGATATAAAATCCACAGTCAACTGTAACAGAGAGGAAGGCTGCCACTCAAACAGAAAAGGAACACTAAAAGCACCTCGGCCCTCAATGCCAAGGAGAATAAAAATATATTGACCTGGTATCCTAGTATCCCCCCTCTTTACCTGACATGGGTGGTTTGTTTGTTTTCCCCCACGTGTGCCATCAGATAGGTTTGCCAGCTCTGAGTTGGGAAATACCTTGGAGATTTTTGGGGTGGAGCCTGAGTGGTGGGTGTGGCCTTCTGATACACTTCCGGTGACGGCAGGGGGTGTGGCATATGCAAATGAGTTATGCTAATGAGCTCCTGCAGCTCTGTTTCTACGAAAGGACCCCTGACTGCAGGCATCAACTGTGAGAGATTAGAATGTTTGGGGGGAGGGGAGAGGCTTTTAACTGTTTCTGCCAGTAAAAGGGAGGGGGAAGGGCTCTTTCCAGGCCTCTTTTGGCCTTTGAGGGAGGGAGCCTTAGGGCCAGGCCTGACTAGGGTTGCCAGTGCCAGACTGGGGAATTCCTAGAGATTTTGTCATGGACTCTAAGGAGGGCTGGGTTTGGGGAAGGGAGAGAACTCAGCTGGGTATAAAACCACAGAGTCTACTCTCCAAAGCAGCCATTTTCTGCTGGGAGACAGACCTCTGCTGTCTAGATTCCAGGTGTAATTTTGAGGGGGTCTCCAGGCCCCACTTGGTGGTTGGCAACTCTAGGCCTGGCAGCAGTCTAGGGCTGCCAAGTCAGCCCGGGGGGTGGGGGATCCCCCGCTACAGGGGTTCCCGATTTACCAGCCATCATTCGGCCGGCGGGAAAAGCCCCGCCCCTGAAGTTGTCCAGCCTGGACGACTTCACCCACGTAATGACATCACCAGAAGTGATGCCATCACGTTGGGGGCGTTGCCAGGGCGACACTCTGGCAATCACCCCAAAACTCTATGATACCCAACGCCCCCAACGTGATGGCATCACTTCTGGTGATGTCAGCCGGCACGCGCGCTTCACGCGCGCACCAGTGAAGCTCCCGGCCGGCAGAGGACTCCCCCCTGCCAGTAAGTTCAACGGACTTGGCAACCCTACAGCAGTCTAGGGTTGCCAGGTCCCCCCTGACTTGCATGACTCAACTAGGCCCAGCTGCTTGCTACTATACATCAGCAGACACCCTATGAAAGCCAGTGAGGTGCAGCAGTTAGAGCTTCAAATTAGGGTCTGTGAGACCCAGCTTCAGATCCCCATTTCGCGGTGGAAACTGACTGGGTGATTTTGGACCAGTCACATACTTTCAGCCTAACCAACCTCACAGGGTAATTGTGCAGATCAAAAGGAGGAGAGAATAATGTAAGCTGCTTTGGTTTCCACTGTGGAGAAAGACTGTAATTTTCCCAGATAGAGGCTGTGGGGGAGGGGGGTGGAGACGGAAAGGTGAAGACAGAGAGGCTGATAAAGGCAGGTTGGCTGTCGGGTGGGCAGGAAATAGGGTTGCCAACTCCAGGTTGGGAATTTCCTGGGCATTTGAAGTGTGGAACCTGGAGAGGGTTGGATTTGAGGAGGGGAGGAACTTCAGACTGGTGTAATGCCATAGACTCTACCCTCCAAACAAGGTATTTCCTCCACGAGAACTACCATTGCCAGCCTCCAGAGGAGGGCTGGAGATCACCTAGAATTACAAGTGCTGTCCAGGTGACAGAGATCAGTTCCCCTCGATAAAATGGCTGCTTTGGAGGGTTGAGTCTATGGCATTATACTCTGCTGAGGCTACTTGCCTTCCCAAGCCTCACTGTCCCAAGGCTCCGCCCCCAAATCTCTAGGAATTTCCCAGCCTGAAGCTGGCAGCCCTAAGGTGAATTGATCTCTGTAGCTGGGAGATCTGTTGTGATCCCCAGAGTGCTGCAACTGCTCCTATAGGGAGGAGTGCCTCTGCTGCTATGCAGGGTGGGGGAAGAATCAGGCAGGAGGCTGGGAGAGTGATGGGGCAGAAAGAGAGAGTGATGGGATGGGGGGCAGAAAGAGAGAAAGAGTGATGAGATGGGGAGGCATAAAAACAAATAGACATGACAAGTCAGAAAGAGAGAAGAAGTCACATGCATGGAGGAGAAATAGTGAGTAAGAGAAGGGGAGCAGAGGGGAGAAATAGTGTGAGAGAGGTAGGGGGAGAGAGCAGGAAGCAGAGGAATGGGATAGCCATCCCACAAGTTTATTTCGGGGCTCCACTTGTATTATATAATTTTAAAGACTCACCTATTCCCCTGCAAATCTAGCCAACTACTATAGTGATCTTTTGAGGCCCTGTTTCAGGTGCCCATACCACCTGAGTTAAGGTGGGTGGCAACCTTGGAGAGGGCCTTATTGGTCTTGGTCCCAAAACTCTGGAATTCTCTCCCCTGTCCTGTTCTATTGCTATCTCCCATCAGTAAATGAAGACTTTTGTTTTGGCTGGCCTTCCCTCAGTGATCCCTCCTACCTGGCCTATGCTTAAATTGTTTTTTTTAATGTTTTTGTGTGTGTGTTTTAGCTTGGTTTTACATTAATAATGTATGTGCGGGTTTGTTTTAATGGTTTTGAAGATGTGTTTTTATTATATGTTTCTAATCTGCCTTGGTGGCCCTGATGAGAACAGAAAGGTGGGGTATAATTTTTTAAAACAAATGATAATAAAGAATAACTAGAAAGAACTTAAAAGTCAGGAAGCTTGTGTTCTTCTTTAGCTAAAACAAAACAAAACAAAAATCCCTAACACCACATTAGATACAGTTTTTACCCACTGGCTTGGAGCACTCTGTGCCATTTCGTATTATCCATTCTCTTCAAAGTGAACTAACATTAGTGAAAATCTCTGGTGTTACAAGTATCAGTCCTTTCCTCACTATCTTTTATTTTTGATTAAATGTGTTCATGCTTGCCAGGCCCTCACTGGAGGTGAGGGATCCCCCACTTTAGGGCCCCTCCCTCCACCACTGCTCAGCCAGTCAGTGGGGGGAGCTTACCATCAGCAAAGGGAGGCCTATGCTGCCATCATTAGCAATGTAGCTATGTCACTTGTGGTGCATACTGGAAGTGATGTCATTGTGTTGCTGGTGACACACAGCAGTCTGGTATTTGGGCAAAAACTCTATGGTAAAAGTGAATTCTACCTGAGTGCTGAGTGTTGCCGGCAAAGTGATGTTGTTAGTGTGTGCCACAAGTGACATCACCGTATCACCAGTCAGGGGCGTTGACTTTTAAAATTCTGGGGGGGGGGGGGGGCTCTTGTGTGCATGCGCACTTTGCGTGCGCGCACGCTGGGACCTTGTCCCTGCCGCCACTGCCTCTCCCCCCCCCCGCCTGGCCACTCCTGCTTCCTTCCCTCCCTCCCTCCCTCCATCCAGGGGCCAGCTGGACATTTGCTTAGCTGGCCCCTGGATGGACAGACGGAGGTAGGTAGGGACGGAGGCAGTCAGGTGGGGGGTAGAGAGGCGGCGGGCGCTCCATTTCCCCAGGGGGCTCAGTCCCCCCCGGGAAATTTTGGGGGTGGCTCGAGCCCCCTCGTAGTTGACGCCCATGTCACCAGTCACACCAGCCTAGGCCTCTCGCCACTGCCAGTAAGTCCTCTCTACTCCCCTCACCCCCTACTTGTTGCCAGGGGGTAACTGGCAACACTAGTGTGCCTTGCCTAATAATTGTCAGATCTTTTTCTCCTCCTTTCCCTTTCCTCCTCTTCCCCTCCCCTTTCCATTTAAAGTTTGTTTGTGACCTTCTAGGCAGGGATGTCTCTATATTAATCTATGTATAGTATCCAGTAAACCTTCAGACATTTTTATGAATATTAAGCAATGATGATAACATAAGGCCCTGAAATTGCATATCAATAATAACATCCAAACAACAGATTTCAAATTGTTAGAACTGCAATTTGTCATTTTCCTTCTTCCAAATGGGGCACCAATGTTGTAGTCTTCTCATTTGCCCTTGGAATGCAATTGTTCATTCAGAGGATATTTGGAATGGCATTTCAAAATGTCCACATCTTGTATTTGGGTAGTTTGTTCTTTTCCCCTAGCTACTGTAAGATATCATGTAGTTTCCTGTAAAAACAAACAAGCAAAAAAATCGTTTTGATCAAGAGTGCACTAGATAAAGCATGGGGAATCTTTGCTATCTGCCTGTTACTATGCACAATTCAGAGTGCTGGTGTCAGCCTTTAAAACCCTAAATGGTTTGAGATCAGGGTACCAGAAGGGACACCTACCCCTGTACTGTCCAGCTCTCCCGTTAATATCTTCATCCTAAGCTCCACCTTCCAAGTCCCCTTGCTCATGGAGGTGAGGCAGGTGCCCATGTAAAACGGCATTCTCCATACTGATATCCTGTTTGTGGAATGCCCTCCTCCTTGAAACCTGCCTTGCACCCACCCTATTATCACAAGTGCCAGTTACCCTAGGTTTTTAACTAATTTTTTACTTCATCTTTTAGGTTTTTAAAAAATTGACTGTAGACTGTATTCCCCAGCTTTTTGAATAATTCTTTGACAACCTGTTTTTATGTTGCTAAGTACAGTTGTCATCTCTGGGTTGGAAAATACCCTGAGATTTGAGGGTGCAGTCTTGTAAGGGTGAGGTATGAGGAAGGGAGGGACATCAGCAGAGTATAAAGTCCACCCTTCAAAGCATCCATTTTCTTCAGGGGAACTGATCTTTGTAGTTTGGAGATCAGTTGTAATTCCAGGAGATCTCCAGTCCTGTTTCCCCCTCAGTTTTTAGATATATACATTGGGATGGTTTTTATCACTAGGAATGAGTTTAAGTTTTATTGGATTTTTATTTTTATTTTGTTTAATGATGTACCATTTCATATTTTTATTAGTTATTATTTTTTTCCCTTGCTAGATGCTTCGAGCAGATATGTGAAATGTTCTAAATAAATTCGAAGGTGGATTATCCACTGCATGCCATTCATAGAGCATTTTTTAAACTTCTAAGTGGAATGAATATCAGCTGGATCTCAGGAAACATTGCAGGAAAATTATTACATAAAGATCTAAGTCTTGAGAAACATGTCAATGGATGTCAGGTTAAATTCTGGTGCGTACTTTCTTCTGGTAGTTGAATTTACATTTTCACAGAAGGCAGATTACCTTCTCCCTCTGTCTTGTCCTACACACCACCCTTCTTCATTTTAGAAGTCTAATTGTTACTTCTCTGTTGGTGAATTAAAAAAACTGATTAGCAGCAATACTTCGTATGAAGACACCATTTTGTGAAAGGCTTTGTAATTATTTATGAAATTATCCAGCATTTCATAGTTTGCATGATAACAACTCAAATTGATGTATTAAGCAGGCACAGTAATTATTTTAACAATATTAAATGTGTCTCTGTCAAATAATCATTTCATAAATATGAAGAAAGCATTTCTAAGTGGTGCCATCATTTAAGACGCTACTGGATTAGTGACACCAAAATCCCATATCCTTTTTCTTCAAGACAGATTGAGCTCCTTATCTGGCTGTGAGCTCCCTATTTCTTGAAAAATGAAAATGAATTTTTAAATTAAAAAAAATTATATATTATAGAGGCAATTTTGGCAGTGAACCGGAAAAATAGAAAGGAAGATAAAAGGAGGTATTTCTTTATCCAGGAATAAATTGTGCAAACCTTGTTCTATTACAGACAGTCCCCCAGGGTCCTTAGAAATAATTCATTTCCTGTCATCTGTTTAAGGCTCACAGTTCAGTCTGGATATATTAGCTGGAGATGCCTGAACCAAAAACCAGCCAACCCCCTGCCACCCAAATCCTATGAATTTAAATGGTTCCATTCTTTAGGTGAAACAGAAAATGTTAATGTGGTGTATAGCTTGAAGATATTCTAATCCAGATGTTTATATAATCTGGGAAGGTGCAGATTTTAGGGGTTTCTAATCAGCTCCCCCATTTTCTCCGTGTCTTGTTCTTAAATAAAACAAAAACACAACTGGTTGTTTCCTTGCTATTAGGGTTAATTTCAAACCCACTATCACTTACATACTGTGGATGTCTCAAGAAGGTATTATAACTAGATGCCAACAGTCAGTTTGAGGAACTTCAAAAAATAAAATGTCACTGCCATGTTTTATTTTCAACAAACCTGCATAGTCTGTAAGATGTAGTCACTCAGGAATATGCTGTTTCTGGTGATTCCTGGAGAAGGAGGAGGAATTGGATTTCTATCCCGCTCTTCACTCAGAATCTCAGAGTGACTTACAATCTCCTTTCCCTTCACCTCCTCACAACAGACACCCTGTGAGGACGGTGGAGCTGAGAGCTCTTTTGAGGACTGCTCTTAAGAGAACAACTCCAAGATAACTTGTGACTGACCCAAAGTCACACCAGCAGCGGCATGTAGAGGAGTGGGGAATCGAATCTGGTCCTCCCAGATTAGAGTCTGCCCTCTTAACCACTACAACAAACTGGCTCTCAGACTGAGCAGACTGATATCACTTCCAGGTTTTCCCTGGAAGTAATGTCACACTGTCAACCAATGGCACCCCCCATATCTCCCCTTCCCAGACTCTGTCTGGTTGCCAGGCATGGCTGGCAACCTTATCCATGTTGAGGATTAGGAATGGACTTCAGAATAGTACAGGATCAAACACCATTCTTCTCCCATTTAAACACTGATATTCACCAGATGCACAGGTTTGTGTGTACAGACTTCGCATGGTATTTCTAAGGCAACTGCTGTATTTTTTAACACTGGTAATAAACACTTTGCTGGCTATCATTCACTAGGAAAGCCAGTGCAGAAAGCACACTAATGAACAGTGAGCTCCCATGCCAGTTAGAAGAATAATCTGCAAATGTTTAGAAAAAAAGAATTTTTAAAGTAAAGAGGTCTAAATTGACTAGTATTTGATCTACCCATTCCCAATCTACCGTCACTTGGAATTAGAGTGCAGGCTCAGGAGAAGACAATGTCTTATATAGGCAACTATGTTACGCTACCTTTCCATTTGACTAACCAAAATATGAGCTATGTAAAATACAGGAACCATTCAATAACCAAAATAGCCAAACATTATTTATATGTAAATAGAATGACAAACTTATAGCAACAAAATACAGACACCAATTTCTACTGTCAAGATCACTATAATGCAAAGTGATCCTTACAGACACTGTATTCTTTGTAACTCTGGCGCTCAAACAAGATGCACCTATGGAAAGAATGGACAAAAGTTCCAGATGTGGATAACACTCATGCAGGAAACATCTCAAAGAAAAGGAAAGTTCCAATATGACTTGTGAAGGTTCCAAAGTGATTTGACTTCGTATGATGGCTAGCTGCGAAGTTCTCGTATTTTTTCAGTGCTTCCTCAACACTCAACTTTTCTTTCCTTTACTTGCAAGTCTCTCTTGCTAATTAATAGCCTCAATTACAGCTCCTCCAAACCCGGTGGATTCAAATGCTGGAAGTTATGAAATGGCACACATGATACCACTGGGTTTACAATTTTTATTCTCCTGCCACTACTTGGAGTGATGGTGGGCAACAGGGGCTGGGGATCCCCTGCCACAACTGAGGGACTGAAAGCCTAGATGCTGGTGAGGATGTGGGGGATCTGCAAAATCATTTAAATCTTAATGTGATCCCTTGGTTGCTAAAATTTAGGAACTGCTGGATAAAAGTAATGAGCAGTAGCTGGGCTAGGTTGTCTAGGCCAGGGGTGGGCAATTGTTTTGGCTTGGGGGCCACTTTGTGGGAGCGGAGTTTAGTGGAGAGCCGCACCTTTTAAAATGATTGCATTCATTACTTAACTTTGCATTTCAGAAAAGATATAAATTGTATCATAAAAATCAATAAATATAAATTAAATAAAATAGTGGTAGTTTTATTCAATTTATTTATTGGGCTAATTTCATATCATCTATAGCTGCAAGCACATTTAATTTTAGAATCAGTTTAATGAGGCAAATGTACCCTATCACACTTTTCTACAACTTTTCTGAAATCAGGAGTGAGATTGCTTGTTGAAATTCTCATCACAGCCTGCAAGTTAATGTCTGTCAAGGAGCATCTATATTTACTCTTGTTGATCTTCATGCAAGAAAAACTTTGCTCACAAATATATGTAGACCCAAATATAGAGAACATTTTCCCAGCAAATTTCTTCATACATGGAAATTTTTTCAGCAGACAAAGATTTGTAAAAGTCAACTAATGTCACAGCATTAAACATTTCTTTCACAGTGTGATCTGACTGCATATCAATAAATTCAAGCTGCAGCTCCTCAGGTGCTGTATCAATATCAGCTGTGATGGGATAAGAGAGCAAATTGAATTTAGGCTCAATTTTCTTGAAGT
The DNA here is from genome assembly GCA_029233225.1 of Lepidodactylus listeri. NCBI lineage: Eukaryota > Metazoa > Chordata > Lepidosauria > Squamata > Gekkonidae > Lepidodactylus > Lepidodactylus listeri. The sequence continues at coordinate 63,312,530 of JARCFY010000002.1, read as the reverse complement.
CCTGAAATCTTCTTGGCGGGCCGCAAAAAACTCTGTGGCGGGCCGCATGTGGCCCCCGGGCCGCCATTTGCCCACCCCTGGTCTAGGCAGATGAAGCTGAGTTGTCAGGCCAAAAAGCAGCACAAAAACTTAAAATACATTTCAAATTGTGAAATTGGAAAAATTAAAGAGGGATTAATTCCTAGTAAAATGAATAAAGTAGGGAAGATTTGTGTCATGAGCATAGTTTCAAACTCTGCAGACTCACTAATAAATGCACATAGTACTATGTAAAAAGAAGAACCCTAGTTTGTTCATGTACTGATTCCTATGTACAGGATGAAGGAAGCTTTGAAAATACATGGGCAAGATTTTACAAATGGTTGGAAGACTACAATAAATCAACAATATCAACATATAACCGTACCAGAAAAATTTATAAACTATATTTTTAATTATAATGCAAAATATTTATATAAAGTATATGGTGGTAAAACTGGACAAACTGTTTGTTTATTGTCTGATAAAAAAAATTCTTATGATAAAAAAAAGATTTGGTTCTTATAGAAGTCCTCACCGAAATAATTTTTAAAAAATCTTTCTATCTTAGGGCCTGTGAACAATATCTTCTGTAATGGGGTTGCTGGCTGATTAGAAGAAACAAGCTTTTGGGTCAGAAAAACAAGAGGGCAAGACTGCCCCTTGCCCCTACAACACTAGGCAATATTACCTTTTTTAGCTGTACACTTTGGGGAATATCCATTTCTTGTACTGAGATTAGTCAATGGACTGGAAAATAACTGCCTTGGCAACATTGGATGCCCAGTAAAAGAGATGTGAAGCCCACACCTTCCTTATGGACTCATAATTTGTGTAACTATTGCGTTGTCACAGGGAGGCCCATGCCACACAATTCAAATGGGCGCTTGCGAATGTGCTCTGCTGTGCTGTTGTTTCCTGGGTCTTGCCACTGTCAGAAGCAGCTGTCACTTGCTGCTTAAAGCCCCCATATCTCATTGGGCTATGGAAGGCAGCAGAGGAAGATGAGGAGGACAGTAATGGAGGAAGAAGGCAGAGCTTCACTAGCCTGGAGGGTTAAGGTTTGGTTTAGCCACTGTTTTCACCAACCGAGCTGACCACAAGCAAAGAGGAAGAGAAATCAGTTCATTACAGTTGCCAACACAGCCCAAGCAAACCAGTTGTCAGCTGTTGCAATAAGCCAGTCAGGGGTGAAGTGGTGTTTGAGAGAGTTTACCTCAGATCTACACCCAAGACATATCCAAGATTTTAAATATTTTTTCTTTAAATGATTTTGGCAAGAGTTAATATGTTTAATGAGAATACAATATTAAAAAGTTGTGTTTTCAATGTTACAAAGTTTAGCTTGATATGCAAACAGGCTGGCATTCCTAATAATTGCGGCTCTATGACAGGGTTGCCAGCTCCAGGCTGGGAAATACCTGGAGATTTGGGGGTGGAGGTTAGAGAGGGTGGGGTTTGGGGAGGAGAGGGACCTCAGGAAGGTACAATGCCATATAGCCCACCTTCCAAAGCAGCTGTTTCCTCCAGGGAAACTGATCTCTATAGCCTGGATATCAGTTGGAATCCCAGGAGATCTCCAGCCACCACCTGGAGGTTGGCAACCATACTCTATGAGAGTGTTGTTTACTACAGAATTGGTTTTCTACCTTCAACTTTTAGTTTTCCTACCTCTCATATTTCAAAATCAAAGATACATAGGCTGTGGTGGTATAGATTGCAGCAATTTGCGGCTTGGGTATACTTGCAGTTTTTCTTGTAGGAAGTAAAGATATTTAAACTTTTAATTCCATAAATATGCCAAAATAATACAATTTTATATGCTAAGTTATAAATTATGCATTTTATGTTGGTCAACCAGTAACGAAAGTTTAAGTCTGGTAGGAAAGTAAGTATCATATATATTTCAATTTCCCCCCAAATTTCTGTTTTTATCTGGTGGGGGGGAAGGAAAATTCCCCCCACGGTTTCAAAATTTTACAAAAATTTAATTTTTTAATGTCTCTAGTCATGACATGCATTTCAACCACAATCATTATATTTTTAGTGAACCAAATCCACCGTCTCCAATTTGTACAGTTAGCCATTTCATTAATTATTCACATAAAGCATTGCGCATGATGTGAGAGATCACATAACAACAAATTTAGGAAATTTGTTAGAAAGCAATCTGCCAATAAAATAAACATTGTTCACAGTTTACAGATGAGAAAACAGCATGGGACCCACTGAGCTGCAAGCAAGTCCCAAGAATTCACATGATACCAGAGTCAAGTGACCAGAAGATGAAAAGGCACTGTCTTTGACTCCACCTATGTGTTAAAAAAACCCTCTTCCCTGCTTATTGACCTCAGTTCATCATCCTGTTGCTCCCCTCATTGTGCAAAGAGAGAAAGAAGGTATATCACCAGCAGAACCTTCCAAACAGTGAGGAGAAATGGCAGGTCTATAGGAGCTTGTGACCCACTTTCAGCTCCTATGGATTGAAGACCATTGTTCTAGTATATGATGGATCTTGGTTCCTTCTATATATAATTACTATATTGCCAAGTCAGTTTCATTTCAGCTTTATCTGTTGTGAAGGTGGGCTTTCTACTACTTATGAAATAACAGTAACTCCAAACTGTATGTATCCTTAGAATTACTTCAGGTAGATAAGATCTCGTATCAGTTCCAAACAATATGAATTTTATTAAAAAGGACAACAAATGTTGTATTTTGTAAAGATGTTTAAATGATGGGACAAGAGCAAGGCAAGGCTCTTAGAGCAGGATGCATTTGCAAGCAGAAATAGAGTTATCATCCCCCTGTTATCTTGTGTCAACAGAAAAGCCTTTTTACAATGCCATTTTTGCTCTCCTTTGGGTATATGTGCATGCCACTTTGCCCACATTATATGTCATCACAAGGCACTTTTCAAGAATGACAGAACTTTTGTCTGGGGGAAATTTGAGCTTTAAATGCTTCCAAAATGAGCATGCCACTCATCACAAATGTAAGCACTTTCAAGATACCTTTTCTTACCAATTTGTGAAATATTATTGTTAGCTCTTCCCATTGTCATTGCCACAAATGTGAGCTATTTTAAAGATGTTATCCATCCATTAGATTCCTTTTCTTCCTCTTTTAAAAATATTACTGTAAGCTCTTCCTATCATCATTATTTTTTGCGACCTGTGTGCCATCTGTAACTTTACATAAACCCTCTTTATTCAGTCAGTCCCTCCTTCATAGTGCAAAAAGTAAGGCAAGGTTCTGAATGTCAAAGGAATTTAAAGTATTATATAGAATCCTACCCTAAAACAGTGTGACAAGGAACAATTGTTAGCCAAATTGCCTTGATTTCTCAATAATATAGGGGAATTATAGCTTATTAATAATATGGCAATAGGCAAAAGGGGTCACCACCACCAATATATACAGAGGTTCCACCTCTTCCAGAAGCACCAGAAATAAACAGAGAGGCTGGCTTCAGTGATAAAATTGTTTCTTTACTGAGAGGTTCTTACTCAGACAAACAATACAGATTCATACACACACTTACACAGAGCCTAAGAAATAAAGATAGAGCAAAGATGTTTGCATTAGCAGGAATATCGTTGGTATTCATCGAGGGCAATAATTACCTGTCCAGAGAGATGTTGAGTTCCCACTGGAAAAATAAGGGGAGGCTATGAGGGGATTAGGGATCATGTCCTGAACCCGCAGAGACATGTGGAGACTCTGGCTGTGCAACCAAGAGCCGTGGAGGTAGGGTAGGGTAAGAGGCAGTAGAAGCTAGAGAGAGAACACGCTACTGGGTGTCCTCTTTTATTAGGGGGCTCTGGGGGAGGGTTTGACTGGACACCTCCCTTGAGATCATCCCTTGATGGTCAGCCCCAAAAGTCCTGTCTGCTAGAGAAAAGGGGCTTAAGGGGTTGGGCAATGTTATACCTGGATTGTGACAGAGATGCCTGGAGGGTTGGAATGACTCATCAGCCAGCTCTATTGTGGTGGTGATGAGCTTACTCCTCTCAGAGCTGTAGAACCAGTTTCTGTCTGGCCATTGTCTACAGAAGGCGGGAAAGAGTTCTTTTGTCCCTTCATAGTAAAGAAAGTTGGGGGAGAGGTTTGTCTGTGTGATGAAGAAGAGCTTCGCTAATGGCGTCTGGAAGCACATGTTCAAACCACAATGGCGAGTGGCTGTTTCTGTGTGAGTATTTGTGTTAAGGGATGTCTCTGGGACCTGGTGACCTTGGGAACCACTGGCACATCATCTCAGGCATCAGCTGTTGTCTGTGTGCAGCTGGCATTGCAATCTGGTCACACTGCATCTCAGTCCCTCTAACACATTCAGTAACACAGTCTATTATGAACACTTATGGAATTTATGTCCATAAGACCGCATAAGCGCCTTGCAGGGCAACACAATCACAGTAGTATGGGGAGTGCATAGCAAATATTTAGAAACAGTCAGTTGTATTCCACAATTTAGGGCCAACATTTAAGAACAGAAAGAGTGGCAATATTTTTAAAGGTTCCTGAGCCCCAAATTAGAACAGAAATTTTCTGAAGTATATTGGTGCTCTGTACTGCAACTCAATGGTTAAAAACATTAATGGCAGTACAGAACACCAATATGCTACAGAAATTTTTATCATAGAGTTTCCAGTGATTCCTAGAGCTACTGCCATCACTCCCAGCACTTGTGCTACTGCCCCCCATCATAGCCCCACCCCTACCCCCTCTTGCTGGTTGACAGGCTTGGCCCAGCAACCCTAAGGGTCACACTGGTTGGTTGCTTACTGAGAAGGTATTTCAGGATTACTCCATCTTTTGAGGGTTCTTCCTTCCTTTGTGTTTGACACTGAGGTAATGGATCTCTGTAAAATCTTTGTAGGTTCTACTATGTTTGCCATGCAAGAGTGGGTTGGCTGTCCTTCATTTTTAAAAAATCTATTTTCAGAGGGGTGATTTTCTCTGAGGGTTATTTTTTAAAAAAAAAAAAAAGTTCAAGCCCATGATGATGGCAGTGTAAATCCAGAATACAGTTGCAAGGCTGATTCATAGTGGGAGCAATCCTGAGCAGATCTACTGAAAAGTAGGACTCTGGAGAGACAGCATATATATATCCTAAATAAATGAATAAAATAAATGTCATTATATTCAATGGTACTTCCTCACAGAAAAATATTTTTAGGATTCCAGCACAACTAAATTAAAATAATCCACCCTCTGTCTCTTTTATCTGATTATGCGGTCCTTCATCAACACCATACTGGAGACCAGGAAGGGGGATATATAGCTATCATCCTTCATGAATTCCCCCCCTCCCTTTGCAGACTCTCAGTACAATCTATTGCCAGAATTCATTGTCTGCTCCTTATGTTGGATTCTGGGGACAGACTGGGGATTCTCCTTGTTTATTGCCTGCCAGATCCACTGAGGGCACTCTGTCTAAGTTGGCAGAGATTCTTTCATGCTTGGTGCTACAGATGCCTAGACTGATTGTTCAGGGAGCTTCGACATTATGAAGCAATTATGAAGGTAGAATGCCAGCAGGGGGTTGGGGGCTATCTGGTGAATTGCACTGAGTGCGACATGTATGACTATCTGCCAGCTGGACAGATGTCATGGGGGTGTGCTTGGTGCAAGGAACTCCTAGTTCTCAAGGAATGAATTCACACCCTTGAGGCCAAAGTGGCTGATTTGGAGAAGCAGAGACAGTCAGTTAGGCACATGGATAAGATTCTCAAGGACTTGTTAGATATGTCCCCTCCAAGAATAGCAATCCTGCCACTGTCAAGGAGCATGAGGGTCATGGAAAAACAGGGCATCGTGCTGAAGAAAGGGGGAATGTTCCCTCAGAAGGAAACAGATACTCTTTCAAACCAAGGAACCATCCCTGAAGAGAGAGGGAAGCAGGGGGGCTCTTGATAGTTGGTAATTTGATCCTTAGGCATGTAGATAGATGTGTGCCTGGAGTGAAAGTAGCTGACATCACGCGTGGTCTAGATAGGCTAGGGTTGCTAGGTCTTACCTGGTGGCCAGTAGGGGTGCTCCTGCCTGGTTCCGGGATCTTGAGTTGTGTGTACAAAGCATTTTGCCACAATGACATCACCTAGAAGTGACATCATCATGCTAGACAAGTCTTGCAAGGGATGCTCTAGCATTTGGGCAAAAAACTCTGTGGTCACCATAGAATTTTAATCCAAATGCTAGTGAATCCCCTGCACTATGTGCCTGGTGTAATGTCACCTCTGGGTGACATCGTCATGCCAGGCATGTCAGGCGTGATGGGGCTCTTCGGGGGCAGGGCTCCCCCGGTGGCCAGCTGGCTATCAGTGGATTGGGGGACTCAAAAGTAAGGGAACCCTCACCCCCATCGGGGGGATGGTGACCCTAAGATAGGCTAGTAGACAGTGCTGGGGAGGAACCAGTGGTTGTGGTACATGTTGGCACCAATGATGTAGGGGAAATGTAGCTGCGTAGTCCTGAAGGAAAAATTTAGGCTGCTGGGCAGGAGACTCAAGGCCAGAACCTTCATGGTAGCCTTCTCAGAAGTGCTGCCTTTTCCATGTACAGGGCCAGCTAGACAGGCACAAATCACGAGTCTCAGTGCATAGATGAGATAATGGTGTAGGGAGGAAGGACTTCAGTTTGCTAGGCACTGGGATGCTTTTTAGAACAAGCAGGACCTATACAAAAAAGTCAGCTTCCACATTTCAAAAGAAGGAACTGGGCTGCTGCCACTTAAAATCAAAAGGGTGGCAGTTCAGTTTTTAAACTAAATTCTGGGGGAAAGCTGTCAGGAGATGAAATGTCTCCAGTTTGGGATGGCTCATCACTAAAAGACGAAGGAGTAGCTGTTACTGTTCTATAGTGAAATAGATTAGGACTGTTCACTGAGAGAGTGACAAACAATATTGACTGCCTGACAAGGTCTAGAGCAGGGGTGGCCAACCTGTGGCTCGGGAGCCACATGCGGCTCTTTCACACATATTGTGCGGCTCCTGGCAGGGCGGCTGGGGAAGCAAAGGGGAGGCATGCTTTTTCTCTCTTTCTCCCTTCCTTCCTTCCTTCCTTCCTTCCCTCCTCCCTCCCATCTATTTGCTTTCCTAGTTTCTCTCTCTCTCTTTCTTTCCACTTCTTTAATTCTTTCTTTCCATCTCTCTCTTTTTCTCTCTCTCTCTCAATATCATTAGCAAACAAGTAATATCATTATCAATAACCGGTTTTCCTCGTTTGTTTTTATTTTTGGCAGTCCCATTTAACGTTAATAAAAAGCAAATTTGCATATTTTTAAAAATAAAAACGTGTGTGTGATATTTGTTCCTGTCTTGCGGCTCTCAGACATCTCTATGTGGCTCTTACGTTTATTCTATGTGGCTCTTACGTTAAGCAAGGTTGGCCACCCCTGGTCTAGAGGCCACAGGAGGAAGATTGCAGGCCTAATGTGTCTGGGGAATTATAGATGTTTACAAGAGATGGGGACCCACGATACTCATGGGGGGGGGGGGAGAAAAGGAGCTTCACATGGAAGAGAAGCAGCCACAGGTGGGCCTTCTCCCCCCCCCAGCACCGATGGTGAGGCCTGGGCCCGCAAATCTTCCCCCCACATTAACAGCGAGGCCCACGTGGCTCTGGGCCACTGGGCCTGCCAATCCTTCTCCCCCCGCTTCTGACAGCGAGGCAGGAGGACCTATGATACTCGCTGTGGGGGGGAGTATTCCTAAAGGCTGCAGCTCCATAGGTAAGTCTTTTTCCCCCACACCCCGGCACCAGCTGCAAAGCCTTAGCAGTTCTCAGCTGCTGGTCCACCGATCTTCCCCCCACACCCCCGGCATCGGCTGCCAATTTTCTCCCAACCCACCAGCACCGGCAGTAAGGCCTCAGCAGCTCTCAGCTGCCGGGCCAGATTCCCCCCCCCCCCCCGGCACTGGTGGTGAGGCTTCAGAGGCTCTCAGCCACCGGGCCACCGATCTCCCCTCCCACCCTCAGCACAGGCAGTGAGGCCTCAGCAACTCTCAGCCGCCGGGCCGCTGATCTCCCCTCCCATCCCCGGCACCGGCGGCGAGGCTTGGATGCCACCCAACCGCTGGCCAGCCACAGAGTTCCCAAAGTTTTCTCTGTGCATGTGCAGGAGATGCTCTATTAGTTTTGGGGGGATTTAAATATCCCCCAAATATTTTTTTTAACTTTTTGGATTTTTCTGCACACCTGGGGAGTTCTCCAAGTGTGCAGAAATATCTCTTTGTCCCCCAAGTGCCCCCAATGTGTGGATTTTGATATCCGCATGCACAGGGGCACTTGACTATTAGATATATAGACAAGTTGGAGACCCGCGATACTCGCGGGGGGGGAGAGAAGGAGCTCGCCCCCTTCCCCCCCACAGATCGTCCCGGCGGGCCTCGCCGGGCCCGCCGCTCGCCCCCTTCTCTCCCCCCCACAGATGGTCCCGACGGGCCTCGCTGGGCCCGCCGCTCGCCCCCCCCGGTGATCCGGCATTATGCCGGGCAGGACGCCACGGTGAGGACAGGGGCGGGGGACAGGCAGGGAGTCGGGGCCCCCGGACGACTGGAAGCGTCGCACACACCGACGGATCTGGACTGGACGGATGGCCATCGCCCGCTGCTTCTCCCCTTCCCCCCCAAACGGGCCGCGGCAGGCCTTGGCGGCGCTCACCAGGCCTGCCGCTCACCCCTTCCCCCCCCGGCCGCGACCGTTCGGAGAGCGTTCCCTGCGCATGCGCAGGGGACGCTCTTTCACTTTTCGGGGGATTTAAATATCCCCCGAAAAGTTTTTTAAAGTTTTGGCATTTTTCTGCAAGCGGGGGGGTTACCCCCCACCTGCAGAACCCCCCTCTGCCCTCCAAGGCCCCCCCCCCCGCACGGATTTAAGTATCCGCACGGGAGTGGGCCACTTGGCTATTAGATATATAGATATGAAAATGCTAGAGGTGTCCAAGGTAAATGGGAGAGCTGAAATGCTTAGTGTCAGAGGACAACATAGACAATGTGGGCATTTCAGAAACTTGGTGGGATGAGGATAATCAGAGGGATACAGTGATTCCTGGATATAAATTATATCTAAAGGATAGAGATGGATGGTTCAGAGGTGGAATGGCTTTATATGTCAGAGAAGGTATACAGTCCAGTAAAACTGAGAACCTAAGAGAGATTTACCTACAGAAACTATGGGTGGAAATAGTGGACCCAAAAGAAAGCTTAACCCTGAGAGCTTGTTATTGCCCATCAGATGAAAGGGTAGAGAATGATTCAAAAACAGCAAAAGAATTAAGAAAAGTACCTAGATGAAATAAATGTGTCATAACAGGTGATTTTAACTACCCACACACTGACTGAGTCAATATGTGTTCAGGTCAGGAGAAAGAGCTTGGGTTTCTAGATACTCTCAATGACTGTGCCATGGAGTAGATGGTCAGAGAACCTACCAGGGGAGAGGTGATCCTAGACTTGGTCCTAAGTAACGCCCAAGACCTGGTGAGAGATGTAAACGTGATAGCACCAGTTGGGAACAGTGATCACAGTGCTATTAAGTTTAGTGTTTGTTTAACTTTACAAGTTAAAGTTGTGAAGAAAAAACTGAAAAGTAAGGTAAGGAGGGTCAAATCCCTTCAGGAAGCTTTGAAACTATTTAAAACTACAATACTGGAAGCTCTGATAGAAATGTATACTGCAGGTTATGAAAGGTATGAATAGATATAAAAAAGGCCTACATGGTTAAAGAACAAAAGTAATGGAAGCAGTAAAGTAAGAAGGGTTCCTTTCAGCAGTGGAAGGCTAGTGCAGGTGAGGTAAACAAAAGGAAGCACAGCCTTTGGCAAATAAAATGCAAGTGACATGATAGAGGTTTACAAAATTATGCACAGGATAGAGAATGCGGAGAAAGATCTACTCTCCTCCCTTTCTCACAGTACAGGAAATCGTAGACACTCAATGAAATTATTGAACAGTAGGCTTAGAACAGATAAAAGAGAAGGAGGAGGAGATTGGATTTATACCCCGCCCTTCACTTGGTATCTCAGAGCAGTTTACAAACTCCTTTCCCTTCCCCTCCCCACAACAGACAGACACCCTGTGAGGTAGGTGGGGCTGAGAGAGCTCTGACAGAAACTGCTCTTTTTTAAGAACAGCTGTGCCAGAACTATGGCTTGCACAAGGTCATCTAGCAGGTACAAGTGGAGGAGTGGGGAATCAAACCCGGTTCTCCCAGATTAAAGTCCACTCACTGAACCACTACATCAAACTGGCTTTCTTCTTCACCCAAAGAGTAGTTAACACATGGAATTCACTGCCACAGAAAGTGGTGGTGGCTACAAGCATAGACAGCTTCAAAAGGGGATTGAATAAGCATACAGAACAGAAGTCAATCAGTGGGTATTAGCCACAAGGTATAGATGGAACACTATGTCTGGGGCAGTGATGCTCTGTATTCTTGGGGGGGGCACAATGGGAGGGCTTCTGGAGTTCTGGCCCCACTGGTGGACCTCCTGATGGCACCTGGTTTTTGGCCATTGTGTGACATGGAGTGTTAGACTGGATGGGCCACTGGCCTTATCCAGCATGGCTTCTGTTATGTTCTTATGTTCAGTTACCACAGATGTTGACAGGCTATTGGGATCTGTGAAGACTGACACTAGTGCTCTGGATCCTGGTCTGTTCTGGTTGCTCAAATAATCTAAGGGACATATCAAGGAGTCCTTGGTGTCCCTCATAAATCACTCACTGACTTGAGATACCTTCTGTTGATCTCTCAAAGAAGCAGGTTATTCATCCATTACTTTAAAGAAATTGCTACAGCAAAATTATGTAGCCAGTTATTGCCCGGTTTCTAATCTGCTCTTTCTGGACAAGGTGACTGAGGGAGTTCTTGTAGAACAATGGGTCCTTCTGAATTACCCATGTGCTTGGGACCCTTTTCAGGCTGTGGAATGAAGATGGCACTGATGGCTTTAGTTGATAATTTCCATCTGAATGTTGACAACATCCATGCCTGTTTGTTGCTCTTAGTGGATTTATCAACAGCCTTTGATTTGGTCAACCAGGCAATCTCACTGAGATGTTTGGAGATTGAAGTGGGTATCAGGGGATTTGCTTTTGATTGATTTAAATTATTGTTTATGGATTGGACTCAGAGGCTTGCCCAGTTGTTGTGTGGGATTTTTTCGGGGGGGTTCCACATGGTTCAGTACTATCCTTAATGTTATTCAATTTCTATGTAAAGAATTTAGGAGAAATCATCTGCGGTTTTAGAGTAGAATAAGAAGAGAAGAAGAGATTGGATACCCCGCCCTTCACTACCCAAAGGGGTATCAGAGAGGCTTACAAACTCTTTTCCCTTCCCCTCCCCACAACAGACACCCTGTGAGGTAGGTGGGGCTGAGAAAGCTCTGACGGAAACTGCTGTTTTTCAAGAACAGCTGTGCCAGAGCTATGGCTTGCCCGAGGTCATCCAGCAGGTGCAAATGGAGGAGTGGGTAATCAAACCTGGTTCTTCCAGATTAGAGTCTGCTCATTTAACCACTACACCAATATGCTGGTAACACCCTGCACATGTATTTTTATTCAAATTATTTAGGGATGAGACAGAGGTCTGACTGCTGTAGTTAAACAGATAAGAGTGAACAAGTTGAAACCTGATAAGACAGAATTAATGCTGGTTGGGAAGGCTGAGGTCTTGAGGGACATTATGCTTCCAACATTTGATGGAACTCAGCTGCACCTTTGCTGAACCATCTAGGAGCCTAGGGGTTTCACTAGACCAGAGTTTCCTCTAAGCTGTGCTGGGGGCTGTTGGCACACATAATTTTAGTTCCATCTCAAGGATTTTAAGCTTCTGCTCACACTAAGCCATTTCCCCTTCCATTGGAAACAATGGAGGATGGGGGCACTTCCTTCTGGGGCACATAGAATTGGACCCCTTGGTCCAGTCTTTTTGGAACTGGGGGAGGGGGAGGTTTGAGAAGAGGCACCAGCATATATGTAGCAAATCTGGTGCATCTTCCTCAAAAAACAGCCCTCCAAGCCCCAGATACCTCCAGATCAATTCTCCATTATAGCCCATGGGGCCCATTGACTATAATGTTCCCTATAGGCTATAATGGAGCCAGAAAAATTGGGTGGTTTTTTTTTTGAACACCTGTTATGCTTTTCAGTATGATTTGGAAGCTACCTTAAGTCACAGGGAAAGTAATTTATTTATTTATATATTTATATTTGAATAAATAAGTAGTTTGGGCAGGTTGCTAACGTTTAAGCAACTTTCTGTATGTTAGGTTAGGCAGGGTTCTAACAGTGATTGTCCCACCTCTGTTATACTTGACCTGTAATTTGTCATATTTCACTAAAGAAAAGAAAAACCAAAGTAGACTGCAAGAGTTTTCCCCCTTCTAAGTGCTGGTATGTTTTTTAAGGCTCAGCGCAGGACAGTAGTCTGAGGCCAGGTCTACCAATAGAGTAGACTGTGGTGGGTAGGCCTGTTCTCTGGAGGCCCGGTCTACCCCATAGAAGACAACATTTTCTGTAATGAAATTTGACTTGATTCTGTTTTCTCTTATAATGTTTAAATTATTCTTAAAATATAGTTTAAATGTAGTTTAAAAGAATTCATTCTGAGATTTTTGTAAGGTTATGGAAATAATCTGAAAAACTAGTTTATGCATTAGTCAAATGTAGACTCACAACTTCAATGCTACTAGCTTTTTTTCCTTACAAGGTATATTTTTGCTCACAACACTGTGCAGCTCAGAGGGAACATTGCGACTGGACCCAGAATTATTACTGAAGAAAGAGGTTAATACTACTACAAAAAATGCTTTCTTCCACCCTAATTTAGCTCAGAAGATGGCTTCCTACCTTGACTTATCTGATCTCACTTTATGGAACCATGCCATGGCGACCTCAAGACTAGGCTATTATAGGACACTCTACATGGGTCTGCCCTTGAAGTTAGCTTAGAAAATTCAGTTGATACAGAATACTGCAGTTCAGTTTCTATTGGAAGCTAGAAGAATATGTGTATTACATCCCTTTTGCTGTCACTCCACCTATCAGTTACAGAGTTCAGTTCTAGGTACTGGTTATAACAAATGAAGGGGTTTATATCCTCAGACCCTCATCTGAAGGATCATCTGTCCTGCTATGTCCTGCCATGTTAATATTGTTCATTTGAGCAAAGCTTTCTTAAGGTGCCACCCAGCAAATGGGTAAGATGTATGTATGCATTTTCTGTTGTGACTCCCTCCTTGTGGAATGGTCTGCTTGAGGAGGTCCCTTCCATCATTCTGCAAACTGTGTAAAACAAAATTTTCAGGAAGATATTTTTATAAAGGGAAAAGGGCTAAAGTATAATGGTATAGTTTGAGAGGGCAATTTATAAAGGGGACAGGATTGTAGTGTATTGTCATATTCTTACTGCATTGTTTTCTACTTTTGTAATACAGCTTTTGCACTGTTTATGGCATATTGAGTTTGACCCTGTTTCTTGCATTATTTCTCATTTTTGTGATCCTAGTCCTATTGCTTTCTTGCTTAGATGTTTCATGCTATTTGATTGCATTGTTTTACACTGCGTAATCTGCCTTGAGTGTCAGCAAGAAAGGCAGGCTATAACTAAGGTAAATAAATACATTAAACAAACAAGTCTAGACTGTTGCCAGTCTTCTGTTGAAAAACTAAGGCCGAGGACAGGCTGGCAATCTGAAGCGGAGGCAAAGCGGAGGGAACTGGAGCGGGGGGAAAAACTCACGGAGCTGGCCGTTCACACTGGCCAGAGCAATGCGGATCAGCGGCGATACGGAGCGTTCAGACTGCCACGGAGAGTTCAGACTGCCGCATAGCCAGCGCGCGCGGCTCGCGCGTGCCGCTGCACTTTTTTTTGTTTTCCTTTGATGTTTTTCGCATATGCGCATATGCAAAAATGCGCATATGCGCATATGCACAAAACTTTCTGCCGGTGCGTTCACACTTCCTCCGGATGCCTCCCGCTTCTTCCAGTTCACACTGTTTGGAAGCGGGAGGCATGCGGAGGAAGGCCCCTGAACACCGGGAAAAACCGGTGTCCGGGTAAAGCGGAAGGAAAGCGGCTGGGAGACGGGTAAGTACGCAACGGAGCCGACGGGCAGATGCGCATGTCTGAACGTGCTCCTTTCCTCCGTTTGCGAAGCGTGCCTGCCCCGCTTCAGATTGCCAGTCTGTCCTCGGCCTAAATGTCATCCAAGCTTGCTTAACTTGCGTGGTCAATGCAAATGTCTATGATGCCCAGATTTTTTACAGTCACTATCATTATATTCACATTGATGTTTGGGTAGCCCCAGAACCACTGACACATTTGGTAACCTTGCCAAAATTAGCTTTTATTCCACTCTTTGCTGATTTGCTCTTCTGCTGCCTCAGCAGAGGCTTCTTGTAAAGTCATGGCTGCCATCCAGAGATGCTTTCATCAAATGCCAGGCACAACAGTGAAATATTTATATCTAGGACTGGCCATTTACAAGTTGATCTGCTCAAATATTCATATCACAGCATGATGGCATTTGGTTGGGCCCAGAGTATCTAGACAATTATAAGGACAACTCCAACAGTTCCAGAGTTTTGTGCCTTTGTAATGGTACTGCAGGACTTGTCAATTATGCATGGGATCAGTAAACATACAAAGCCATAAAACCACCCCTGTCTCTGTAGTAAATGGAATAATGTGTTGGGGCTCTAATGTTTCAAAATAAAGACCCATCTTTCAGTCTCTCTTTCTCTATGCACTAAAGTTATTATCCTTTCTCATTCATGGGTATATCTACCCAATGATCACAACAATTTAAAGATAGTCTTCTTTTAGGAGGAAGCTGAATTAACCCCCTCCCCAATATAAATTAAAATGCCCTATTTATTTCAGAAATTTAAAAATGAATTAGTTCAGAATCTGGTCTGCTTCTCTGGCTTGATCCAAAGTACATGGACATATAAGCCTGGGGAGACTGAGTTCAAATCTCTACATACTATGAAGTTCACTCGGTGACAATGGGCCAGTCATTCTCCCCCAGCCTCAGCTCCCTCACAGGGTCATCGTAAGAATAAAAAGGGGAGGGGATGTACACTGTCCTGAGCCTACTGGAGGATTTGCACCAAATGAATCAAAATGATTTACTGTCCAGCCTTTTCAATGTTTTTTTTTTTTTAAATTGCAGTGACATATAGGGTTCTCTGGTCTGAGTCTGGTGTTTTGGCTGTGGAATGGATTCTTCTGTGTGGCACTGTTATTTGGATTTTATTATTGATTTTAATGTTTTATTCATGCAGTAGCTGGCATTTTTCTTGTTGTAAGCTGCCTTGGGCCCATCTGTAGAAAGAAATGGCATAAATATTTCAAATAAATAAATAAATAAAGTTAGGCTATTTATCGTGCAAGGGACAGTTCTCAGATTCACAAATGTGTATTAGGAAGTAACATTCATTGAATTTTGATGTTCAACTCGCCACTGGTTTTAATGGTGCACAAACTAAGCCATCATTGGTGGAATGCATAAATTATCCACATAATTACCATGTGTACACGTAGTACTGTATTAATCACTATAGCATGCCAATTAGTTCCTCCCCAATCCAAGAAGGAAAATCTCTTTTGCCAATCAGCCCCATTGCTAGCGAATTAGTAATTTCTGTTCCCTACCCTATGTTTCTGTTCAGAATTTGTTTGGTAGTGCGATTGGGCAGTGAGCTGCAAAATGGTAGTAATTAACCCAGCTGCAGAACATAGCATGCTGAGAAAATCCCTATCATTTTCTGGAATGGGGGCGTTTGCAGGAGGAGTCTTCTTCTTGTAGCCCTTTTCGTATTGTAATTGTGATAACAGATGCTGAAGGAGAGCTAATTTTTCAGTCCTGGGCCTCTCTCTGCTCGTTACCACCTGTGAGGACAGCCACTTTCACCCCTCAAAAGCTAGTGTTTAATAAGCCTCTCTCAGTGGCACGTATCAATTATTACTCAAGTACCTTGGCTCAGGCTGGGTAACTGTAAAGCTATTGAGTTAAAGAAATAATGAGTGGAAAGCCAACCCTCGCCATGGGGCAGCCACAACAAACCAGGGGCTCTGTTGTTAAGTGAAATTTGCCTTTTTCATGCTGGGCTTTCAGCTCTGAAACCTGTGGATGGTTTCCCCCTCAGCCATCTGCAGCATTTCAGATGGCTTCTTTATAAAATGTGTGGTGAGAAGGAAATTAAAAGCCCAACTGTATGTAAATAGGAACCTGAGTGAATGCACTCAGCAGCTCTAGGGAATGAGCAGCTGTGATTTGCCAAGCCAACCAGAAAATTAAAAAGATTGTTTTACAAACAGGCAGAGGAGGTGTGTTGGAACATGAAACTCTGGATGCATGCAAGGCTTACTGAAGACAGCTTTGTGAGGATTTCCTGTGACATAAACTGGGTTTTTCAGTTTCTTGGCATGAGTCAGGCACAAGCAAGAACAAGCTTAACCAAAAGCTTTCCCCCTTGAAACATCTCCTGTTTATCTTCTTCTCTTGGGGAAAGGGATGCCAACACATTTCTTAACATTCTTTCTGATTGTGGAAGCGTTGGCAAAAATAGTCCATCGGGCTGGGTGGATATTTGACTGATACAACATTCTGTCTGGGCCAGCAGAAAAGAGCAAGAGTCCAGTAGCACCTTAAAGATTAATAAAATTGTGGTAGGGTACAAGCTTTCATGAGTCACTGCTCACTTCATGAAAGCTCATACCCTGCCACAACTTTTGTTAGTCTTTAAGGTGCTAGTGGACTCTTGCTCTTTTCTACAAGATGGTTACCCATCTTGATCTGTTGGCCACTGTGTGACAGAGTGTTGGACTGGATAGGCCATTGGCTTGATCCAACATTGGCTTCTCTTATGTTCTTATCTCTCTGGGCTACTTATTGATAAATAAATGGGACTCAGACAAATGCCCAACAGGATGTGGATATGTTCCAGGAAGCATAAATGTCAATTTGGGGAATATGCAGGATGGGTAAGGAAAAATAGCCCAGCCCAGTAAACAGGGAGTGGCAGAAAGTGGGTCCCTTGTGTAAAGATCCTCTTCCTCATGGTAATGCTACTATGTAGGCAATCAGCCTTTAGATAATAAAATGCTGTATGTAATGCACACTGTGCAGGCTAGGCGGGATATAAATCCAAATAAATAAATAAAAATCATCCTAACTCTTGTAATAGAGGTGTCTATAAATCTAGTAGCAGTTCTGCACATCTCTGCTTTGCTATGATTCCCTACAAAAATGGCAGTGAAGTTTCTTTTCCTAACACCACATAGCAGAGCTATACAGGCATTGAGAGCAGGAATTGGGATGAAGGCAATATGGCTTTGGTCTCTCATCCCCATTATGATAAGAAACTGCCTAAAACTGAGATGAACTCAAACTGGATGAAGGCTAGTAAGTATAAATGCAAACTGGATGAAGGCTAGTATGAATAGTTGTTTGAGAGAAAGCTCTAATGGACTTAGGATGAAATGTTGGTCTGGTTTCAAAGCCTGACAGACTGGGTATTAAGCAGTGTTCCCTCTAAACTGAGTTAGTGTGAGCTAGCTTACTGTTTTTTAGCCTCTGGGTCACACATTTTTGTCTTAGCTCAGAAAGGATGGCTCCAGAGCAAACTAGTTTATGCAGTTGCCAAATCGCATGCTCACAGCTTTAATGCCACTAACTCACAAAGCAGAGTTTTTGCTCACAACACTCCACAGCTTAGTGGGAATTGAATCTGCACCTTGAAGAATTTTATGCTACTGAGCCTGTGTGGTGTAGGGATTTAGACTGTCAGAGTAGGACTGGAAATAACAGGAATGCCATGAACTTCACCATGAATGAGCTCATCAGACAGACTTAGCATATCTGTTGGCAGAAGTTACAGTAAGCTGATCCTGGGATTAGATCACTGGTGCAGCAAATGTCCCCAACTGCTTTGCATTGTAGGCTTTGGTATTTGTTAGGGTTTTTTTGCTTCTAGCCATACTATTAGGTTGATATCTGAGCATAATTAGCAAACAGACCTGGCATCCTGGGGAACCAAGTCATTCCAGATCTGGGAGGGAAAGTGTATGGAATAGAGCCCTTGAGCAAATTCAAGTGTATGTTGAAACAGAAATGGAGAAAAAGGTTTTGGCTGCATCCAGTGACAATGGCTAGGTAACAGGCTGAACTGTTTCTGTGTCACTTCTTCCCAGCTATTTATCATCAAAAGGATAATGGTCCCTATTGGGGATGGGCATGAACCATCTTACGAACCAAAGTTTGTGATGAATTTTTGCTGGTCCATGAAGTCAAGTTCATGGTAGGTCAAATGGCATGAACTTTTCATGAACTTTCAAGTTATTCATGGAGGTCTGTGCCAGTTCATGAGTGGAGACATTTCCAGACTGTCTGCTCAATCAAAATATTTACAAAACCTCAAAGCAACATATTGGAGGGCATGTATGGGAGCATCCTGGGGAGGTCCCCTGTGACTATGATGTCTCTAGCCTGCACAGGATCCATTCTATATACTCCTGAACCTGGACCTGTCAAAATGACTGCCTGTCATTTTCAAAGGTGCAGGTTCAGGAGTGTATAGAATTGAACATGTGCACGCTAGAGACACCAAATTTGCAAAGGATGTCCCCTAGATGCTCC
This sequence comes from Lepidodactylus listeri, assembly GCA_029233225.1. Classification (NCBI taxonomy): domain Eukaryota; kingdom Metazoa; phylum Chordata; class Lepidosauria; order Squamata; family Gekkonidae; genus Lepidodactylus; species Lepidodactylus listeri. The sequence goes on along the minus strand of JARCFY010000002.1, from coordinate 63,293,860 downwards.
CATTCATGCCCTCCAGTGTCCTGTGTCTCTAGATTGCACAGGATCCATTCTATACACTCCCAAACCTGCACCTGTCAAAATGACCATCTGTGACCGCTTGACAAGTGCAAGTTCAGGAGAGTAATGAGTGTATAGAACAGATACTGTGCAAGCTAGGGACACCAAACTTGCAGGGGATCTCTGGCTAACTCTCCTCTATCTACCCTCCAAGTTTGGTGAGAATTGAATGTATAAGGTCCAAGTTACAGCCACCAAAGAAGGTGCCCCCAGGAAAGTGCTTTCTGGGGAAAGGACAAGCAGTTTGGTGTCTTTAGCACGCTGGAGGGCTGTTCTACCACCTCATGAACCTCACAAACTGAACCCGTTCATGAGGTGGCTAAAAGTTCATGACAGTTCATGGTTCACAAAGAGGGCACACCACGAACCATGAACTGATCCACATTTTTCTGGTCCATGCCCATCCCTAGTCCTTATCATACGTGTGCTAAAAACAGAACTGACAATTTTCAAAAACCCACTACAGTACTGATTTGGAGGTATGATTTCAAAAAGACCTGGACGGTATTTCATAAGGAATCAAAATGTTTCATAAACAGTTGTGATTGGGTATACCATATATGCAAACATATTTGTTGTTTTGATTAACTGTACTTGCTTGTCCAGTTTCCTTTCTCTGGTGTGTGCACAGTAGGCTACAAGGCTATTACTAACTACTAACTTGGAGAAAACATGGGTTTGGGGTTTTTTTTTGCAAAATTGTCCATGTGTCACACAGTTTATGTGGGTGAAGGCCAGTTGTGCATGCATGCCTGCTATTGTGCTAGACATGCAGGTGCCTGCTGAACTCCAGGGGATTGATGAACACTTGATCTGATCATCAATCAATTTTGATATTTATATAATAAACTTTATTGAGAAGTTTTTGTAAAGACAAATAGTAATTAAGTTTAAACACACAACTATAATAAAGATGAAGTGGTACGTATGCAAAATTGAAGCAAAGAGTGCACACAATACGATTATATGTAGTGATAACAAATACACGAAGTCCCTAGGCTAGTCCCTAGGTTTGGGAATAAGATAATTAAGATGACAGGTAACAAGTACAATACAAATGCATATTCATCTGTCTGTGTTTAACATAATAGCAAATAGTGTATTACCATAACCATAAGTCATTCATTATGGGAGGAATGTCCATTTGTTTTGAGAGGTACTGCAATATAGGGAACCAAGTGGAAGTAAAGCTGGAAAGGGTAGGAGAAATGTCAAGTCGCGTAAGATTATCCGAGAGTTTCGCCATGATGTATACATCCCACAGCTTTTTATGCCATTGAGAAAGAGTGGGTGCCATTGTCGTTTTCCAGTTCTTGGCAAGGACCGTCTTTGCCACAAAAAGCATTACAGCAGCTCTTTCTTTAATGGAGACACTATCACACTCTGCAGCCCAACTGTTCAAAAATATATGCTCCGGGGTGAGGTTGATATCCACAGTTAAAAGAGGGTTGATCTTATCCAACACTACCCTCCAGAAGGAGAGAATATTGGGACAAGAAAACCAACAGTGAATATAATCACCTCTGTAGCTGCATTGCCTCCAACACAGAGGACTAGTCGAGTGGCTCATATGGGAAAGTTTTACAGGGGTTAAGTACCAATGCGCTAGAATTTTAAAGGTTTGAAGTTTCATAGAAATGATTTGGGTACGAAACGGTGGTGATGACCATAATGACTCCCAGTTAGAGTCAGTTAGTGAAGTGTTACATGCTTTGTGCCACATAGTTTGGTAGGAGAGGATGCCATGCTGGTGCAAAGAGGCTATTACTCTATGCACTTTTGAGATTAAACCTTTTTGAGAAGTACTAGCAATTGCAACTATTTCTTCAAACGAAGTGAGCGGTTGTTGTAGTATAGTTTCAAGCTGAATGTGTTTGCACATATGTGTTAACTGTAGGTACTGCATCCATGATATTGAGATTTGTAGCTTTTTTTCCATCGCTATCTTAGATAGAATTAGTTTCTTAGCTGACAGATCTTTCAGAGCGACTAGCCCGGCAGCTTTCCAGCTCTTATAGATTGGGTTATTGTACCCTGGGGGGAACCATTTCTGATCAATGAAGGATTGGAAACGAGATATTGGAGGAAATAATTTCGGACGCATACGGTCCCATGTATTCAACATAGCTGAGAGAATTGGGTTAGATTGGGTCTTTTTGAGGGAGATTGCCAGATGACTTCTGGAAACTCAAACGGAGTAGTGTATGGCAAAAATTTTGTAGCTACATCAGAGTTAGGCTTTGTATGTATCAGAAGAAGGATTTGAGAGAGATGTATGGATTTATAATACCATGCCAGATTTGGGAAGCCAATGCCCCCTTTTTCTGAGCATCTGTATAGTGTAGTGGATGAGATTCTGTGTGATTTATATGCCCAAAAGAAGTCCACTAGCATTTTTTGCCACTTGTTTAATTGAGATAGTGATAGGTGAATTGGAACAGTACGGAATAAGAATATAAATTTTGGGAGTATAAACGCTTTAATACTATTGAACCTGTGAAACCAGGATAGGTTGAGGGCATGCCATTTGTCAATGTCTCATTGGATTTCTGCCACAGTCAAAGTGTAATTGTATTTGTACACATTGTTTAAATTTATAGGAATTTTGACTCCTAGGTCTGTTAGGTAATCTGATATCCACTGATAATCAAAATTAGATTTAAATGTTTGCGAGGTTTTGTTGTCTATGTGTATTGGTAGCAGACTAGATTTAGACATATTGACTTTGAGACCCGAGACTGAGCTGAAATTTCAAAGGTGCAATTGTATGCGCTCTAGGGAGGAAAGAGGTTGTGATACAAATAGCAGCATATCATCCGCGAATAATGCAGTTTTGAATTCCTTTTTGACTAGCACAATCCCTTTAATTTCTGAATCTTCTCTGATCATATTGGCAAATGGTTCTATACATAAAGCAAATAAAAGTGGAGAGAGAGGACAGCCTTGTCGGGTGCCTCGCTGTAAATGAAAGGATTCAGTAATTAAGCGGTTGATATTCAGGTGGGATGAGGGCTCGGCGTATATTGCATTTATAGCCGATAAGAATTTATTACCAAAACCCATTTGTTGCAGTACTTGTTTTAGGAAGGGAATTTCTACCGAATCAAAGGCTTTCTCCAAGTCAAGAGATAGAAAGCCTGCGGATATCTTATTTGATTTGCAATAATGTAAAATTGTAAGGACTTTGTGTATGTTTTCTTTAATGTCTCGTTTGGGCATAAAGCCCACTTGGTCCTGATCTATATATTCAGTGACAAAGGAATTAAGGCGGTTGACTAAAATAAAGGTAAAGATCTTGAAATCTGTATTTAATAGGGATATGGGTCTATATGAGGCAGGGGAGGCTGGATCTTTCCCCTGTTTAGGTAGCACTATAACCATGGTGCTGTTCCATGAAGGAGGGAGGCGACCTGTATTGAGAATATGGTTGCATGTATCTGACAGGTGTTGGTCTAAAAGTTTGTTGAAATGCTTATAAAACTCTGTAGTGAAACCATCTGGACCAGGGGCTTTGGAAGTTTTGAGCCTTTTAATGGCATTAGAGATTTCCAAAGGAGTGATAGGTTCTTCCATCAAGTTTTTATGGTCCTCTGAGATTAGTTTCACTAAAGGCTGTGTTTTAAAGAAATCTTCCAGTTTAAAACTATCTATGTTCGATGTGCTGTAAAGTTTTTTATAGAAAGCTAGGAAGAGCTTAGATATAGAGTCTGAGTCGTAGTGTAGCTTGCCTTTGGTATCGCGTAATGTGGTGATTATTCTAGATTGCTGTTGTTTTCTGACCCTTTTAGCTAAGAATTTGAGTGATTTAGGTGTGAAGGCCCGGCCACATTGTTTAGCATATAATATATTCTTTTGTATCTGGGTCATATCTAAAAGCTCTAGTTTTTTACACTGTGCCAATAATTGTTTGTATGTTTTTGGGTTGCCAGATTGTTTGTGAGATTGTTCTAGTGAAGCTATTTCAGTTAGTAGTTTTAATCTTGTCTCTTGTTTTTGTTTTTTGATATAGGAAGCTGTGGAAATCAGATGTCCCCTGAGGACTGGTTTTAAGGCATCCCAATGGATATCTGGTGCCACTGATCCCATCGGGTTATCTATGAAATAATCATTGATGTGTTGTTCTATGTTGGAGACAACATAATAGTTCAATAATAAAGAACTATTTAGAGTCCATCGTGGTGAGCATTTTTTCTCACAATTTAGGTCCAAGTTACAGTATACCCAGCAATGGTCTGACCAAGGTTGTGATCCTATATCAGAGTTGACAATAGAATTGACTAAGGAAGATTATATGAGGATATAGTCAATGTTGGTGTACGTTGTATGCCGCTGGGAGTAGAAGGTATAATCACGTACTGTTGGGTGCATGAGTCTCCATATGTCAATTAAGTTGAAGGATTTCAGGATCTCAGGAAGTTTGGTAAGTGAATTAGATTTGGTAAGAGTTTTACTTGTAAACTTAGATTTGTCTTTGGCTAGATCCATTACAAAGTTGAGGTAACCACCCAGGATGATCTCCCCTGAGTGGAATGAATCTAGTTGTGTCAGTGTGGACAGTGAGGTGATGAATTAGAATGAATCCTGTAGTTGTTGGATGCAGAAGTGTGTTAACAAACCAAAGTTACTCCTGAAAGTAAGTAAATAGGTAATTAGCAAATGTGAGGAAGTAAATATAAAATTTAGATGGACTAGTAAGCTATGGTTGTGTGCAGGGCTTTTTTTGTAGAAAAAGCCCAGCAGGAACTCATTAGCATAATAGGCCACACCCAACAGCAGAACCTCATTAGCATATTAGGCCACACCACTGACAGCACAGCTTATTAGCTTATTAGCATACTAGGCCACACCCCCATGTTACCAGAAGAGTGGTCATCCAGCCACACCCACCTTTTCCTTCTTATTCTGTTTACCTTGTTTGTTGCCAAAACCCAGGGCTTTTTTTATAGCAGGAATAATTTGCATGTTAGGCCACATACCCCGAATGTAGCTAATCCTAATGAGTTTCTGCTGTTAAGTGTGGCCTATTATGCTAATGAGTTCCTGCTGGGTGTGGCCAACTCAGGAGCCAGCCGGAACTCCATTCCTGTGCGTTCCTGCCCCAAAATAGCCCTGGTTGTGTGAGAATAAATCAAGATGAACCTTAAAGAAAGCTCTCTAATCTCCAAGCGTCACTAGATGGTGCTGGAGGCTGGTGTGAGTAAAGCACCACTCACTCCCAGCACTGGTAACAGAGAGCTTTGAAAAGACTGACAGAACCTTAACAAATCCTGTGCGACTAAACCCCCCCTTTTATTAAACCCTAACAATTTGAACCACCCTAAATTCATTAAACTTTCCAGTATATTAAAACTAAAGTAAGAGTGAGAACTAAACGAATCAACTTGTAAGAGTTCATAAACTTCGATGTAAAAGTGGAGCTAAAAAGAATCTTGTGGTGAATTAAGCACGGCACAGCAGAACAATCATTCAGTAAAATGGTGGGAACTTTCGCGCTAGTCACACTAGTAGTAAGGATTCATTAAAGTGGCAAGTAGTATTTAAAAAAAAAATCAAAATAGGAGTTTAGGCAATGCAGAGTATTCCATTAGTCTTAAAGTGCAAACTAGGTTAACAATGACTTTTCCGAAGTGAATCTTTTTTCTGAGCAATGGAGGAAACACCAATTGCTTTCTAAAACGAGCAAAACATACAGTGTGGCCAGTAAAATAACTAAGGCTTGGAAAATGAGAGAAATGTTAAAATTTAGTTGTAGCATAACCTGGTAATATAGAAGAGCGAAATCACTCCCAACAGTGGCACTGAAGAAGCCACACCATAAAACGGCGGGAGAAAAAAGTGCAGTGCAAAAGTTGAGAACCCTGTCCCCTTTTGGAGATCTAAACATCAAAGCATGGCAAAGGAAACTTATCTGAAATCCTACAAGTAAAACTTTAACCTTTTAAACTACATCACCACCACAAAACTATAGATGTGGGTTAATTACTGCTTTTGTGATAAAATTAACAGTTTAAGCACTTAACAACACTATGAGATTAACAAGCATAACAATAAAAGGCTTGAAAACGAAAGGATACTTAGCAGGAGTTACATAATGAGTTCATGGGGCTGCAGCTTGTTCTTCTGCATTTTCACTCGAGGAGGAAGAGGCAGAATGGAGTTTTCTTTTGTTGGACGTTTTGGAAAGTTCCATTGGAGACGCCAAGTCTATAGTACGCAGAGTTTCTAAGCCATCTTCTTTTGTTGAGATCCTGTGAGTTTTCCCCCGGTAAGTAAATTGTAGAGAGAGCGGGGTAGCCCAAATGTATTTCATTTCATCTTCTGCAAGATGTGAGGTAATCGGTTTCAGTTCTTTCCTCTTCAGTAAAGCTTCTTTTGGAAGGTCGGGGTAGATTTCAATGTCGTCTTCTTGGTATTTAAGGTGGCCTCGTTGGCAAGCTGCTTGCAAAACCAGCTTTTTATATCTCAGATCAAGGAAGGTGGCAATAATGTCCCGGGATGGTCTATGTTTCAAAAGGCTTACTGGACTGGCTCTGAGGCTTTTGTGATAATGGGAGAAATATCCCTGTCGGGTGGTACTATTTTTCTCAGCCAGTTTGAGAGCAGCGATGTAAGGTCACCATTCTTTTCTGTTTTTTCAGCCCAGCCTCTGATTTTTAGGTTGTTCTGTCTCTGGGAAAGATCAGAACGTAAAACCTTTTCAGCAAGGACGTTGTCCATTTGTTGCAGCTGCTGGATTTCATGTTGGTTAGCAAGGCAAGCGTTTATGGCGCTGTTTGCAATTCCCCTATTTTCTGTGATGGCTTTCTGAAGGGAGTCAATTTGTTCATACATTGGTTGAAACATAGAGGACATATGGTCCAAAATAGATTTCTCCATATCTTGTAAAGCTTTAGTTAAAATTGGAAAAGTTACCGGCTTTTGTGTGAGGTCGTTTTCTTCCATTCCTGACGCCATTTTTTTAGTTAGAGCCAGCTGGAGACCTGGATTTGTTGTCGAAGATTTAGCTGTTAAGGTGGCCTGGATCTTTTTATTTTTGTGTTTGTTGAGTTGTTGACTTGGTTTAGGATCGTTCTCCATAGATTTAGAAGTCTTGTAAAGGGTAGGAACGCTGAGAGTAAGCAAAAGAGTTGGTCAGAGCGGGATTAGGCGGCCATGTTGTTCCGAGCCACCGGAAACCGCATTAACATTTTCCAATTTTGATATTTATGACTGGCAATTGCAATGCACTATGAATCTACAGGTGTTTAGGCATATCTTGGCAATATCTGTATTCAGATCTCCCTGCCCTAAGATTCACTGGTTGACCTTGGGCCAATCACTCAATCTCTCAGCCTGTCTTATTTTACTGGTTTGTTGTGAGGATAAAATAGGTAGAGGAATGTCATCTTGAACTCCTAGAAGGAAGCATATCTAATTAATAAACATATTCTCATAGCCACAAGGCTTTTTGCCATTCCCCATACTCCACAATAAACAATCCAATTCCTAATATGCCTTGTGTTATGTTCCTCAGCCTCTGTCTGATACTCATTTATTCCTCTAAATGACAAGAATAGTGTTCTTTATTTTCTGTGTGCAGTTGCTGTGCTGACCTGTACCTGCCTGCCAAAGGCTAATGTGCCATTTGAGACTACTTGTAAAGTATACATTGGGATCCCTGACCTAGGCTATGAACTCCTGTACTGCCTTAGGCAATGCCTCTATGGTGAGTTCAAACTGATGGTTGGTTCTGGCTTCAAAAATCAAATGACTGTGTCAAAAGAATGTTTAAAACTCTGTTCAGGAGCACTCCCCACATGGGGAAACTGAGCATGGTTTAAAAAGAAAGGAAAGTGAATGAGCATCTTCCCTTCAAAGCTAAATCTAATTGAGATCTAACCAGGGAGAAATGCTTTTGTCTTTGTTTCAGAAACCAGCAGCTGGCCAGGAATTTGGAGAGTGTTAGGGAAACAGCCTCATATGAGCAAAAGAAAGGGTTTTCAGATGTGGCCTTCGACAGACTTTGATGACCACTGCTGTTTTTCATGAGAATGTGGAATAGAAGACTTCATAATTCACATGTGCAGAATGCATGTTTTCAAGAGTATTCTTAGTATAGTGTTGTGCAGCATCCAAGGTGAGAGGCATATTCCATAGTACCAAAAGTCTTTAAAAGAAAATATGACTTTTCCAAACCAATGAACCCAGGAGATCGTGTTAGATTCCTTAGGATGAAGTGAGTACTGAGAGGCAAAAATGAGAACCAAAGAACTATTCCCCACTTAAAAGAGTAGGAACGTTTGAAGAGCCCTGCTGGATCAGTCAAGTGGTCCAGCATCTTGTTTCACACACTGGACAGGACGTTACTGTCAGGTTCCCTAGTAAATCAGCACTCAACAACATTCCTTAAGTAGGTTCAGTTTATTGGAGTCAGTATTTCTAAGACATTCCCTAACACTTCTGTGTTCAGACTAAAGTGGGGACGGGATTATGTACACAGTTCAAACTGGGGTGTCAGCTGGCTACAAGTCAATGAGTGCCCTGGTACCCTAGCGCAGAGAATAATGGCTTCAACGTTCAGGCGGGAGACTCATCAGAGAAACCCGAGATCTTATGTAAACAGAGGCAAATGTTAGGAGAGCATCAAAGGCGACATTCCAGAGTTTACAACAGCAATTTCAGCCCTCTCTCCCCTCCATTTAGTTATGACAGCCTAGCTGACATACTGCCCCCCTAAAGAAGCCCCCCTCCCAGCTTCGAAGGGTACAAGGAGTGGAAAGCACGTCATAATTCAGGGGCATCGACATGACAATCCTGGACCCATTCATTTTCCTCAGGACCGAAATCCTTCCACTTAATCGAATAGAAAAGACGGCCACACTGTATCCTAGAGTCCAGGATCTGAGCCACTTTGTGATGTTGTTTGCCATTCAGAATCAGAGGTGGGGGGGGGGCTGGGAAACAAGGGATTCTGTCCAGGATCCCACTTCAGGAGGCTGAAATGAAAGACCGGATGAACGCCCTGAAGGGATTTAGGCAAGGCCAATTCAACAATCAGTTCAACAATCAATTCGTTGATTTTACGCACAACTGGGAAAGGACCCACATAACGCCAACCCAGCTTTCTACTGGGTTGCAGCCCTTTTTAAGTTCTTGGTGGACAAATACACACAATCACCCAGATTTATGTCCCAAGGCTCCGCCCGGTGCTTATCAGCCTGAATTTTATAATCAGCTTTGGCTTTATCCAGGACCTCCCCCCACTGATCCTGCAGACCGCATCACCACTCACACAAGTCCCCCCCATTCCCCAGGGTGTTATCAGACATCACGGGGAGGGGCCTCCCCTCGTAACCATACAAAGCCATGAAAGGGGAGACCCCAGTGGAAGAATGCACTAAGTTGTTGCAGCTGTATCCTGCAAATGGTAACAAGTCCACCCAATCATCCTGTTGATAATTGGTGAAGCACCTGAGAAATTGCTCTGATTGGCCATCCGTTTCTGGGTGATAAGCGGTACTGAGTCCTTGTTCAATGTCCAACAGGAGCAAAAGTTCTTTCCAGAACTTGGCAACAAACTGCAATCCTCTGTCCAAGTTACCTTCCCCGGAAAACAGTGCAGTTTAACAATGTGGTGCATAAACATCTTTGCTAAAGCCTTAGCAGTGGGCAGCTGTTTGAATGGAACAAAATGTGCCTTCTTCAAAAAAGAATCTACCACCAACCAAATTACAGTATTGCCCTTGCTGGGGGGCAAGTCAATGATGAAATCCATCGAAATCACCTCTCATGGCCTAGATGGGGTTCCCAAAGGTTTCAACAGGCCAGGGGGTTTACCGCCTTGTTTGCACATGAGACAGGTAGGGCACGAGGTAACATATTGGGAAATGTACACCCTCATATGTGGCCACCAGAACTGGCATTGCAGTAAATGCAAAGACTTCAGAAACCCAAAATGTCCAGCTAATTTTGATTCATGGCCCCAGCGCATCACCTCCTTCCGCATAGAAATGGGCACGAAGACTTTGGACCCCTTATACCAGTAGCCATTTTTGTGTTCTTCCACCCCCTGCGAGGAGGTGAGCCCCTCCCAGTCTTCATCAGACACAGCATCCTTGAATCTGGTGTTTCACGAAAGCACCTCCTTCTCCCCCTGCTCTCACCTGGTTGTGGGTCAGTACCACCCCACTCAATTGCAAGGGTGTGAACATAGAGTCAATCATGTCTTCCCTCTGGCTTGTGTGTTGGGGAAGGCGGGACAGGGCATCAGCCAAAAAGTTTGATTTCCCGGGGAGATGGTGGAGGGTAAAATGGAACCTGGAGAAAAACTCTGCCCACCGGAGCTGTTTGGTGTTGAGGCTTCGGGGGGTGCACAGTGCCTTAGATTCTTATGGTCAGTCCAAACCTCATATGCAACCTGCACCCCCTCCAATCAATGATGCCACGTTGACAAAGCTAATTTAATAGCCGTGGCCTCCTTGTCTCACACTGACCAATTTTGCTCTGTAGTGTTGAACTTCTTAGAAATGTAAGCCAGGGGGTGGAGTCGCCCATCCACCCCCTCTTGCAAGATAGCCCCTCCCATCGCAACATCGGATGCGTCCACTTGGACAATGAATTTCTTATTCTCATCAGGGTGGGCAAGCACTGGCTCAGAAATGAACAGCTTTATAAGTGTCTCAAATGCCTGCTGACATTCAGCTGTCCAGTTTAACTTTGCCCTGGGCTTTGTACTCTCCACACCTTTCCCCTTTGTTTTCACAATCAGTGAGTGGGAGAGTTACCTGGGCAAAATTAGAGAGGAAATCCCTATAAAAATTACAGAATCCAATAAATGATTGGAGCTGGCGTTGGGTGGTAGGTGCTTCCCACCCCACCACATCTGCTACTTTCTTTGGCTCCATTTCCAACCCTCTCTGGGAAATGCGATAGCCCAGGGAATCCACTTCCTCCTTGTGGAAATCGCATTTGGACAGCTTAACGAATAGCCTATGCTCCAGAAGGGTCTGGAGAACCTCCCTCACCAATTTGACATGCAATTCCCTGTCAGGGGAATACAAAAGAATGTCATCTAAGTACACTAGTGCCCCCTGGAATAAGTGCTTGTGTAGCCCTTCATTGATCAGGTTCATAAAAACTCCAGGCACCCCCTGGAGGCCAAATGGCATAACAAAGTATTTGAATTGCCCCAGGGGTGTGTTGAATGCTGTCTTAGGTTCATCCCCCTCCCTTATGCATACTCTAAAGTAAGCATCCTGCAAATCAAGCTTAGTGAAGCTTTGGAAGCCTCAGCCAACAAGTCTTTGATCAGGGGGAGAGGGTAAGCGTTGGTAGTAGACATTGCATTGAGCCCTCTGTAATCTGTACACAATCTGAGCCCACCATCCTTCTTCTTCTGGAAGAGGACAGGAGCTGCATAAGGGGAGGAGGCAGGATGGATAAAGCCTTGCGCCAAGTTTTTATCAATGAACTTGTGTAGCTCCCCTTTCTCTGCTGGGCTCATGGAATACAACTTTCCCTTAGGCAACTTGTGCCCCAGCAACAGTTCAATAGTACAGTCACAATTCTGGCGAGGGGGTGGTTCGTCTGCTTCCACCTCCCCAAAAACCTCCGCCAAGTCCTCATACTCACAGGGATCCCCTCCCACCCTCCTCCATCAGGCAAGCAATCACTGGATCTGCAGGAGGAGACTCACCCCACTCAGATGACCACACATGGGACTTGCACCCTGGATCAACAAAATGCACCACCCCCCTTGCTCCAGTGGATGTAAGGGTCATGCACACACAGCTAAAGGCTTCCTAACACCAGTGGGAACCGGGTGTTGGGGTTAATCACAAAAGAGCAGTGCTCCCAAAGTTCTCCCGCCCCCAGCAGCACAGGGACCATCTGGTATTTGCACGACTCCTGCATAGGAGAGCCGTCCATCTGAACAAAAACTAATGGCTCTGGAAGTTTTTGGACTGGGGTCCCCACCCCTGTAACCAGGGATGGGCTGATTATGTCTCTCATCCAGCCTGAGTCGATCAGCGCCCAGACTCAAATCTGCATGCCCAGGTCTCTGTTTAAAATAGTCACAGTCACAAACAGGATGAGCTGCTTACCATAGGCAGCGCCTGCGGTTTTCAGACCTGTTGTTTTGCACCTCTTACAGCAGGTCCCAGCCTTTTCCCGATGGCTCTTGTGCTTCCTCGCTGCTTGATGAGGTGTCCTCCAGTCGTGCTCCCAGCTGTAGTGCTTTCGGAACTTCCCTTTCTCACTGCTTGATCGTTTTGGGGTTTCCGTGTCTGCCTTCTCTCCAGTTCTCGGAGGGGTTGAAGTTGCGCTGATGAGCAGGCATCCGCGAAATGGCCAGCTCCCCCACATTTAAGACAAAGCCCTTGACGCCTCCACTGTTCTTTGATGTGGTCTTTTCCTCTGAGCTGGGTCGTCTTCTGGAGAGCCCCTGGGGTTTTAGGGTACGCCTGTGGAGCTCGCATCTTGATCATCTGCTTCTTGCATCCAGGCCGCCAAGGCGAGGGGTTGCACATTGCACAAAACCGTATCAAGAATCTCGTGACTGAGCCCTGTTTGGAAATGTTCCATTAGCATGGGCTCTGGCCACCCTTGGATCTTTGCAGCGATCATCTTGAACTCTTCCGAGTACTCGCACACCGTGCAATTGCCTTGCTTCAAGGAGCAGAGGCGTGCTCTTGCCTTCTCGCTGGCCAGCGGGTCTTCATACTGCCTCCTCAGTGCCCACATGAAAGCCTGCACATCCTGCACTTGGATCTCATGCAAACCCACGTACCAGTCTGCCGCTCGATCCCTCAGCTTTGCGCCGACAAACTCAACCCAGTGTTCATCATCCGGAAATAGATGGCCCCAGTCTCTTAGAAATCTGTACACTTGCACTAAAAAGAATGCTAACTTTTCAGGGGCCCCGTCAAACGTAGCTTCCAGCAACTCCTTGGGTTGTTGCAGTCTGGGGACCCCAGGACTGGGGTTTTGAGCCGGTTGCTCTGGCCTCATAAGAACCCCAGGGGTCCCAGCTGGGGCCTCAGGATGCATAGGGAGAGCTCTCAGCTGCCCGTCTGGCCGTCCCGTAGGTGACGCAACCCACTCTGGTTGGAGGGGAGCCTGTTGCCTCAGTTCACCCCTCACCGCATCTGCGATCATCTGTGGTAATTTAATCATGAGTTCAAAAATCTCTTCCTGCGCTCATTCCCACAAGTGCGTTCCCATGCACTCGACCAGCGCCTCCACCTCGTTTCCTTAGCCTCAGCCCAGCGACTCCAGACGGTTGGGCTGCACCCAGTCGTAGCGGATTGGTGTGGCCACTCGGGGAATTAGCATCCACAATTCCCTCGGCGCGGTAGAAAGGTGTGCCCACGAATACAGATCTCTCCCCCAGGTTTGAGTACCTCCTCCCGGCCCCCGCCCGAGAGCTGGTGTTTGCATCCCTGTCAAGGGGACATTGCTCACCGTGGTGACGGCCACCTCTGCCTCTGAGACTGGCTGGTCTCCACCATTCCCCGTGCTCATGTTGAGATTCAGGATGGGGCGCGCAGTCCAGTGATGAGGAGTCTGAACACTCTGTCAGGTTCCCTAGTAAATCAGCACTCAACAACGGTCCTTAAGTAGGTTCAGTTTATTGGAGTCAGTATTTCTAAGACATTCCCTAAGCACTTCTGTGTTCAGACTAAAGCGGGGAGGCGGGGATGGGATTATGTACACAGTTCAAACTGGGGTGTCAGCTGGCTACAAGCCAATGAGTTCCCTGGTACCCTCGCACAGAGAATAATGGCTTCAACATTCAGGCAGAAGACTCACCAGAGAAATCAGAGATCTTATGTAAACAGGGGCAAATGTTAGGAGAGCATCAAAGGTGACATTCCAGAGTTTACAACAGAAATTTCAGCCCTCTCCCCCTTCCTTTTCATCTCCCTCTCTCCCCTCCGTTTAGTTATGACAGCCTAGCTGACAGTTACTTTGGAAGACCAACAATGGGGCATAGAGGCCAACGCCTATGTATGTGGAAGTTCATTTTAGTCACCGTGGCTAGTAGCTGCTGATCGATCTACCCTCACGAATCTGTTTGAAGCTACCTATGCCAGTGGCCATCACTATATCCTCTGGTAGCAAATTCCACATTTTAATCACTCATTGGGTAAACAAGTATTTATTTTATTTCATCCTGAATCTTCTGCCCATCATTAGATGTCCTCTAGTATTTTGGGAGACCAACAAAAAGTACTCTCTATCCACACTGTCTATCCCATGCATAATTTTATAAACATCTATCATGTCCCCCTTTGTCTCTTTTCTGCTCAGTTCCATGGCATTTATGCTATGGAGTCCTACAGGGTTCTATCTAGTCCTTCATGCTATTTAGCGTCTACATGAAACTGCTGAAGAAGTCATCTGAAGATTTGGGGTGAAGTGTCATCAACCTTCAGATGACACCAAGTTCTATTTTTTCTTTAACAGCTAAGCCAAGTGGATCTGTGGAAGTCCTCAACAGGTGCCTGCAGAAAGTAATGGGATGGATGAGGGCCAATAACCTGATGATGAATGAGGGCCAGTAAACTCAGTCAAGACAAGACTGAGGTGCAGTTGGTCAATGGAGATGCTGCTGGGGGACTGTTGAGTCAGCCTGTCCTAGAGGGCATTGTACTCCCTCTAAAGAAGCAGGTTTGTAGGCTGGGGGTGCTACTGGATCCTGGCCTACACTTGCATATAGGGATGGGCATCTACCAACTCACGAATTAACAGGGTCATAGCCAGCAGGGGGTCCAGCAGGCAGCACTCTCTATCGCAACACCCCTGAAGAAGAGCAGCACCCCTCCCCATGCTAGGCCAGGGAGCCAACCTTTTGTGGTCAGGGAGGAGCTCTTTGCTGGCATCATGTTACCTATCATGTGGCACAGGTCACATGAATACCAGCAGCAAGCAGCAAGCTCCTCCTCCACTGGAAAGGGGAAGCCAGGTCCAGGTGCTTCACCACAGAGGCAAAGAGATGTGCTGGGTCCTGGGGCTTTCCTTGTTTGGCTGCCCGGCTTGACTCTGCTCTCTCTCTCTCTCTCTCTCTCTCTCTTTTACCCCGCCCTTCCTACGAAGGCAGGCTCAGGGCAGCTCACATGAAACCAATAAAACAATATACATTTCAATATAAAATCCAAATAAGCAGTTTAAAACGATATAACAATTAGTAAAACAATGGTGGTACAATATAATAAAGTGCATTTAGCAACACATTCAGCGGTGCTGCCATGCTGGTAATTTCTGAGTTTAGGTCGACACAGGGCATGGCTGATAATGGGCAGCTCCTGGAATGCCTGCTGGAAAAGCTCTGTCTTCATGGCCCTGCGGAACTGTGAGAGGTCCCGCAGGGCCCTGATCTCACCAGGGAGCTTGTTCCAAAAGGTCGGAGCTGCCAAAGAAAATGCTCTGGTCCTCATTGATGTCAACCTGGCATCCTTTGGCCCAGGGAGGGCCAAGTGGTTTTGTGAACCTGATTGCAGTGCTCTCTGGGAAATGTGTGGAGAAAGGCAGTCCCTCAGGTAGGCAGGTCCCTGACCATAAAGGACTTTAAAGGTCAAAACCAGCACCTTGAAGCGAATCCAGTATGCTATTGGCAGCCAGTGCAATGACTTCAGCACAGGCCGGATGTGCTCCTGCACGGGGAGCCCCATCAGCAGCCTGGCTGCCGCATTTTGCACCAGCTGCAGCTTCCAGAGTTGCACCAAGGGCAGTCCCATATAGAGAGTGTTGCAGTGGTCCAGCCTCAAGGTGACCATTGTGTGGATCACTGAAGCCAGATCATTGCATTCGAGGAAGGGAACCAACTGCCTGATCAGCTGACGATGGTAAAAGGCTGCCTTGGCAGTGGCTGCTACCTGGGCGTTCATTGTTAAGACTCCTGATCCTCGACGATGACACCAACAGTGCCCCATCGAAGGCCGGTAGTGGGATCCCTACCCCTGAGCTGCTCCGATTCAGGCACAGGACCTCCATCTTCATCGGAAACAATTTCAATTGACAGTCTGAGCCAGCCAGCCATGTCCTGTTGCCCCTGAACCAGGTCTTCCAGCATAGAGGCAGACCAGCCACCCAGCAACAGATAGAGCTGGGTGTCATCTGCATATTGGTGACACCCTAGCCCGTGCCTCTGGGCAATCTGGGCAAGGGGGCACATATAGATGTTAAATAGCATCAGGGAGAGCACCGCCCCTTGAGGCACCTCACAAATTAGTGGATGCTTTTGGGAAAGCTGCTCCCCAATTGCCACCCTTTGTCCCCAGCCTTGGAGAAAGGAGATGAGCCATTGCAAGGCAAGCCCCTGAATCCCCATGTCAACAAGGTGGTGGGCGAGCAGCTGGTCATTGACTGTTGAATGCCTCCAACAGGTCTAAGAACAGCAGCACTGCCATCCCACCCTGGTCCAGATGCCTTCGGAGGTCGTCTGTGAGGGCGGCCAGTGCTATCTCCATCCCATGGCCTGGGCAGAAGCCAGACTGGAAAGGATCTAGCACAGAAGTGTCATCTAGAAAGCTCTGCAACTGTATTGCCACTGCCCACTTTAGTACTTTGCCTAAATAGGACAAAATGGAAACCGGCCGATAGCCAATTCAGCCAGCTCCAGAGATGGGTTTTTAAGGAGAAGGACTTGTTGATAATTTCTCTAAGCGCACCTTGAAACCCCTCACGGCTAGCTTTAATTAGTGAAGAGGGGCATGGGTCAAGACTGCATGTGGTTGGGCGTACAGTTGAGATCAGTCTGTCAACTTCCTCTTGGTTGAGTGGACTAAAATAATCCAGAATGGGATCAGAAGACATACATGGAGCCTCAAGTTTGCTCACTGTCTCAACTGTGGTGGGAAGGTCGCGGTGGACTAACAAGACTTTATCTGCAAAAAACTTGTGTAAGCCTCACAGCCAATATCCAATTCTCTAATGTTTTGTCTGCCCTGTGGCAAGACTGAATCATTCTATACAATTGTGCTGGGTGTGAGCTTGCAGATGCAATCGTGGCTGCGTAGAACTCCTTCTTCACAGTTTTGACTGTCATCTCATAGGATCTCATAAATGTCCTATAAGATGCTCTTGTTGCTTTGTCATGAGCACGCTGCCTCCATCTCTCTAGCCATCTAAGCCTTTGCTTTATCAGCCTCAACTCCTGGGTATACCAGGGAGCCAGCCTAGAGCAAGGGTGCAAAGGGCATCTGGGAGTGATCTCGTCAATGGTCATTGAGAGTTGGTCATGCCAGTCCTTGACTAGCTCATCTAGTGAGCCGCCAGGGGCATTAGATCCCAAAGAGCCATCTGAAGCTGCAGAGGGTCTATTTGGCTTCACAGGTGAGCTAAAATCTGCTTGTTGCCCAAACGAGGTTGGGGTGATGCATTTAACTGGGCCTTCAGGGCATGGTGGTCCAACCATGGATCTGCCATTGCAGTAATCCGGTCCACTGTAACCCCTGCCACGAAGATCAAATCAAGCATGTGACCGGCTCAATGGGTGGGGGCTGTTACATGTTGGGAGAGTCCCAATTCCGCCATGGATGACACCAGGTCCACCGCCTGTGAGGAAGCTGCATCGTCAGCATGGATGTTGAAGTCACCCAGGACTATCAATCTAAGGCAGCGGTTCTCAACCTTGGGGTCGGGACCCCATTTGGGGTCGAACAACCATTTCACTGGGGTCACCGGTTGGCATCTGAGCCCCTCCCCTTCCCACCCCTCCCTCACCAAAAGCCCTGCTCCGCTCACCCAGAAGTCTGAGCAGAGCACCGTAGCTTTCCTACAGAGTGTGTGGGTGGGTGGGGGGCAGGGTTTCAGAATCCTCTATCTAAAAGTTTTGCTCCTCCAGGTTGCACAACTTCTGCGTCTTCTGGTAAGCTTTTGTGTTGTAAATGTAGAAATCCTTGGGGAACAGGGTGAGATCCCTCCTCCGGTGGCCCCCCCTTTTATTTTGAACACCAAAGTAGAAAGAAAGGTGGAGTGTGTGTGTGTGTGTGTGTGTGTGTGTGTGTGTATAGACAGAGAGAGAAAGAGAGAGGAGTAGAAAAAACTGTGGATTAAAAACAATATATATCTTTAATTAGGCTTCTTACTATTTTCAGTGCCCAAAAAGTTGAAGCAAAAATGTGGCTTCCGTTTCCCTCTCCTGCTTCAACAGCAAAGTTTGATTCCAACCCAGCTCTCCTCTCCACTCCCCCACCCCCAGTCCTTTTTGAATTTCTCCAGCTTTTCTGTTCTTTGTTACTTCTTAGCTTTTATTTTTAAAAAGAAAGAAATCATTTTTTTTTGTTTCTGACTGCTCATGCCAGAAAGAGATGTACTAAAAGAAAGGACAGGATTGCCCATTGGAAACAATGGGAAACACTTGAAGGCCCATTGGAAATAATGGGAGCCAGGAATGCCAACTGATTTGCATGGGCTCCACTGTAATACATTACAGTACAAGTAGAGTTGCAAAGAAAATGTGGAATGGATTTTCCATTAGGGTCTCTGGGCCTATATAGACTACTCTGGGACTGACAGGCCCCGACTTGGAATGATAGCCCCAGGGGGTAGCACTAGCAGAAGCCTTCTGGGACTGGAATGACAGGCCCCAGAGTGGAATGACAGGGCCTGGGGGTAGCAGGAGAGTTCTGGGACTGGAATGAGAGACCATGGAGTGGAATGATAGCCCCTGGGGGTAGCTGGAGTATTCTGGGAATGGAATAACAGGCCCCAGAGTGGAATGACAGCCACTGAGGGTAGCAGGAGAGTTCTGTGACTAGAATGAGAGACCACAGAGTGGAATGACAGCCCCTGGGAGCAGCAGGAGTATTCTGGGAATGGAATGACAGGCCCCAGAGTAGAATGACAGCCACTGGGGGTAGCAGGAGTGTTCTGTGACTAGAATGAGAGACCATGAGAGTGGAATGACAGCCACTGGGGGTAGCAGGAGAGGCCAGGAAAGGCGGCAAAAGCCTCCCCCCACCTTCCCTGGGCTCCATGCCGAGGCACAGAGCCCAGGAAAAGCGGCAAAAGCCGCCCCCCCCACCTACCTTCCTTCCCCCCTCCTCCCTTTCTCTCTCTCTCTCTCTCTCTCTCTCTCTTCTCTCTCTCTCTCCCCCCCTA
Source organism: Lepidodactylus listeri (assembly GCA_029233225.1). Classification (NCBI taxonomy): domain Eukaryota; kingdom Metazoa; phylum Chordata; class Lepidosauria; order Squamata; family Gekkonidae; genus Lepidodactylus; species Lepidodactylus listeri. The sequence continues at coordinate 63,274,717 of JARCFY010000002.1, read as the reverse complement.
CCTGCAACAGCATCTCCCACCCACCTACCTTCATTTTCTCATGGCATCTTGTGCTGAAGAAAAGTAAGTCTGAAGCCTGAGTGTTTGTTGTGTCTTGTTGGGAATAGCTTGCAAATATATGTGTGTCTAAAGTCTGTATTAAAGTTGTTTGGTGCTAATTGCCATGCAAGAGAAAACATCTGAAAAAGTAGCTTCACTGTTGTGTGTGTTGGCAGAATTTTATGGTTTGGGGTCACCACAACATGAGAAACTGTATTAAAGGGTCACGGCATTAGAAAGGTTGAGAACCACTGATCTAAGGTGCTCCAATGCCCAGGCTGACAGCCTCCACCAGGGATAACAGGCTGTTGGCCAGTGCATTGGGCGGTCAGTACACCAACCAAACAGCCAAACTCTCCCCAGCTTCCCACACAAAGCCGGCACACTCAGTGCCTGTGAACCTCACTGCCAGGAATGCCCTGAAGGAGTAAGCTTCCTGAATGAACAGAGCCACTCCTCCCCCCGCCCCATAGTCTGAGATTGGTGAAGGACCAAGAATCCAGGGGGAGCCAACTGGGAGACAGCAACTATCTCCCCATCTTGCACCCAGGTCTCGGTCATGTATGCCAGATCCACATCCTGTTCTAGAAGGAAGTCCCAGAGGACTGAGGTCTTATTATTTATGGACCTGGCCTTGCACATCACCAATGTCGGAGTGGGGTTTTTAATCCTAGCCCCACTACCTGCCACCTTTGGGATGGGACACAGGCTGGAAGGTGTACAAGCTTCTCTCTTTCTCTGCCCCTTTCTCTTCCATTTCGGCCTGGTCCCACCGCTATACTTCCCCTCCCCAGGAGCACTGGTATTTCCTGGTCCACCATTTCCAGCTACTGATGGTTCTTGCTACCCTGAGCCTCAGTACACCAGTCAAGAATAGATGGTATAACCAGGATGATACTCCTAATGGCAGTTCACAAGTCCTTATGTTGCTGTTCTTATGTTGCTGTTAACCTTAAAAGCGAAACCTATCTATCCCTATAAACCTTCCTACCCCACTAGCTAACTGAGCACCCACCCCCTAGCTAGCTAGCACTTAAGTTCCAATCCCTCCCTCTTTCCCCAGCCAGTAATACCTATAAAGGCAAAGGATACAATCAATTCCACTATAAACTAATCTAGGATAGCTGAACCACAATGTTAATTAATTAAACAATTCAACCCGTCCTCTAATCAATTGATTTCAACATTTCCTCTCTGTCTGCTGTGTAAATCATACTTCCCCAAATTTATTCAATTTAATCACAGGCCCCCAATTAATCACCTAACTTATAGACAACAAATAATTATCCCACTTAATTAAGACTAAAATTCCCTTGGTTAACAGAAATATATTATTATTAAACCAAGTCCTGTGGAAATTTTGCCTGTCCTCTGCAGTCCAGTGATTTCCTCCAGCCCCACTGATAGTTTCCCTGAGAGCCACTCCCAGATCTTCTCCGCTGTTGTCTATGCCCAGTTGTTTCCTTGGGTTCTGAACTGGTCCTTGCTTTTGCTGCTCCTCTCCTCTCCTGTGCTCCCAGTTCCCACGTCTGCTCCCCAAAAGGCCAAGGAGTCTGTTCTTTCTTTCTTTCCTCTCCCCTCTCCCCTTAATTAGCTCCATTAATTAAATTAGCATCCCCCACCAGGCCCCCGCCCCACCCAGTAGTCACCATCAGTACTGTCCCCTCCTATTTTTTCTCCCACTCCTCAAAGCATCAAGGGCAGGAGACTGAGGCCAGGTAATTGCCCAGTGTCAGCAGGAAAATGGAAATCCTGTATATCGTAGAGTATAGGACAGAGGTCCCCAACCTTTTTAAAGATACAAACACCTGTGGAATTTTCAGAGGGGGTGGTAACTGCCACCCCAAAATGCTCTCCACACGAGGTGGAGCCAAACTCAAAATAGCTGCCTCAGGAGGCCGAGCCAAATGGAATACCTTTCTCCTCATATCTTCTGGAAAGAGGAAAATCCTGAAGGATGAAGGAAACTATACACTGACTAACAACATCCTGGTTGTTTACCAATCCTCTTCATCCTCTCTTTCATTTGAATACAGGAAGCCATAACAATCCATGTCTCACAATAGCCCCATCCACTTTCTGAAAAGCTTGCTGAGTGCCAAGTGAAGTATTGGCAGGCACCATGGTGCCAGTGGGCACCATGTTGGTAAACCTTGGTATAGGAGAAATTTATTGTCACCTATAAAGAAACTAAAAACCAGAGGCCAGTTGGGGATTGAGAGAGGGATGGGACTGCTGTTGGCTGGCATCCTCTTATGGACCATCAGAGTGTATTTTTCTCTTTAACATGGGAAAAACCTGAAGAGAAATTTGAGAGGTTTTTTAGGTTGAGAGAACATAATTGGATAGCCACCAGTTACACCAATACAAATATTTAGGCTCAAATGAATAGTATGACATATAGAACACATGCACAGAGAAGCCTACAAGTGATGTAAGTTGGGAGAAAAGAGCGAGTAGGCATGATATGAGGTGAAAAATTTAGATTGAAATTTTGGTGAAAGTAAGGCTGTGAACACACGGCCCCTTTAAATCCGGGATCCCTCCCGGATTAACGGGGCCGTGTTTTTTTTCTGCGGGTTGGGATGTTTACACATCCCAACCCCCGGAGACGGCGGCCACATCCGGCAGCTGCGGCAAGCGTCCGCAGCCGCAAAGAAGGCGGCGTGCGGCGTGGGGCGGCCGCCAAGGGAGGCTTGCTGCCCCTCCACCGGCTACCGCGGCAGCAGGACGGCGGCGGAGGCAGCAGGACGGCGGCGGAGGCAGCAGAGAGGGCGGAGGCTGCTGGCTTCCGCAGCTCGCTCCAGCGATCCCCGGGGAAGCGGCTGGTGGCGGTGGCGGCAGCCGCCTGGTAAGTTTAAAATTTTTTCCCCTCCCGGTTTACACTTGGGCGCTTGATTGCCCAAACGCCCAAGTGTAAACCGGGGGGGGGGGGAATGGCGGCTGGAGCAATCTGGACAGCCCGGCTCTCGCAATGATTGCGAGAGAGGGCTGTCCAGAAGGCTCGAATGCGGGTTCCTCCCGCGACTCCCAGGAAAACACTAGTTTTCCCCGGGGTCGGAAAATGCGGGAGCAACCCGCATTGGAGCCCGCTTCGCCGCGGGACTCGCTGCGGGCCGTTGTGGACAGCCCCTTTAAATGCGGTAGGAAGCAGCCCTTCCTCCCGCATTAAAGGGCCGTGTGCTCGCAGCCTAAGTGATCTCACAGGAAGGGGAAGAATTGGAAGGACTGAACTTTGACCTGGACATGCCTTCATATTCCTGCTGAGCTTCTTTCTTCCCCTCCCAAGGGGAAACTTTTATCCTCTCAAAGCACCATCCCCAAATCTCCAGGGTTTTCCTAAACTGGAGATAACACTCCTATTTGGAAACCCTATATCCACCCATAGTCACAGGATTCTGCCCCATCTTACCACATCGCAGCAGCATAATTTTTATTTCAAGCATTAGCACCGTTACTATGGAAGAGGATGAGCGGTTCCCTTGTTCTGAATTCTGTGCAGTCTCTTCTGCCTACACAATATAGAGGATTGGGCTGTCATCTTGAACTGACCTTTTTATTTAAAAAGGTATATTCAGATTACTGGAGTTGCTTTGGAATAACATAAGCTTATTTCTACTAACTGATAATACTAATTAAAGAGTTAATTCATATCATCATACACTATGACTTTGATCCAGAGTCCTGCACATGGCTCGGTGAATGTTGTTGTTATGTCACTTGGGCTTGATGTTGCTGGCACAGAACATTGCGTACCTTGTGTATCATGCAATTTTCTTTACAAGGAATCAGTTGCATTTAATGTCGTCCTGCCTACCTTAATTTATCAGTCATCTGAATAAAAAAAAAGCCTGGCTTTCTCTTGTGCTTTTAAAAGTAGGTGAATCTATGGAAATCTGAGGTAAACAGGGCTCATTTCGTAGCAGGAGCTCCTTTGCATATTAGGCCACACACCCCTGATGTAGCCAATCCTCCAAGAGTTTACAGTAGCCCCTGTAAGAAGAGCTCTGTAAGCTCTTGGAGGATTGGCTACATTAGGGGTGTGTGGCCTAATATGCAAAGGAGCTCCTGCTACGAAATGAGCCCTGGAGGTAAAGGTTTGCAGGGTGTGGCATGGTAGTAAATGTAAATCCCTGCTGATGTCCACAGAGCAAGCTGCTGCTAATGTACAAAAGAAGGGGCCAGTGAAAAAGTTGACAGTCCCACACTGCTTTCAGTGGATTGGTTTCACCTACTCACCAACAATTCTTGAATATGGCCTACTTAGATTGTTCCCCCTTTCGAATGCTAGGTTTGGGAAAAGGTATGCAGCTTCAATGGCTGGCATAAGTTGCCTTATGCAGCTGATACAGACCACTGGTCAGTCAGCACGGCTGACAATAACCTCAAGAAAAAACGTCCTGTTCCTTTAACAGGCGGTTCATGGGATGTTATTTAGCTGCTGATGTTACTTGCCATTGCGCCATGAAAAGCTTCAACCGCTCATTTCCACAAATTAAGCCTCTGTTAAAGGGGTAAGACGTTTTTCTCCAGGTTGTTGGAAACACTGTCTGTCTACTTCAGTACTGTCTTCTTGGCTAGGCACTGGCTCGTCAGGGTCTCAGCAGAAAATTATCTAGCCAAACATCTGCTACCTGAGACATTTTAACTGGAGTTGTGGGGGGAATGAACCTGAAATGAAAGATGTATACTCTGACAGAGCCAAAATACTTTTCTAAACTGAATTTCAAATCCCATTTGTATTGTGAAAGATCTAGTGCGCTGGGAATGAATAGATACACAATCCACCAGAAAGTCATCCTGTAGATGCTTCATTAAAATCATTGGGTACCTACAAGAGTAATTAAAGCTTTACACAATTAATCTACAGATTAAATCCAGTAAAGTTTGAAGCTCTAAAAATATCACTGGCCCATGAAAAATGGGATTGATTTTGTGTTTTTAATCCAGTGTTCACATTTATATGTCTGGATAATAGAATTTCTTCTGTTCTCATTAAAGCAGAAACAATGTGCAGAAAGTTGCAAATATTTGAATTCATTTTTTTTAAAAAACCTTGTCTTCTTTGCATATATAATTACTGCACTATAAATTTTCTCCTTTAATAAAGCTTGTTGACCAAAACAGCAAATGTTTTATGAGAAACTACAAAAACTAATGCTAGAGTTGCCCTATTATAAGCTCCCAACATTAACCCTACACGCTCAGTATGCTGTCAGGGAAGGCAATTTTCAAGAGCAATAAAGGTGAAATGGTAGCCATAAAACTCCAGTAATCAAATGTAAAAATAATAGCTCAATTCATTAATACAATGACAAGCTAATGGGATGTCTGTCTTAATTATCAGACAGAGCCACAGATTTCATTTTAGCGTAATTGTTACTTAAGGAGGCTATCCTTCCCTTACAGACATTTTGCTACAGAGTGACTTGGTGAACAATTGAGATTCCATCGCTGGAGTTAATTATAAGGGCACAATAAATGTTGACAGACTTCTATTTTAGTATCTATCACTTTATGGAAAAATCCTTTGAGGGGGCAGAATGTTTTTAATGTTATCACACCACCACTGTGAAGGTTCTCAACTTTCACATACCTGTACAAGGAAACATATTAAGCATGCTTAACATAGGCAGCTTATCCCATGTCACAGTGCAATTGCAAGGGTTCATTATTCCTTAGCAGAGTGGCTAAGCAATGATAAAAGGTGTGGATCCCCCTTAATGACTGAATATGCAACCAAGTAGTGGCAATTATGCAAGATTACTGAATCTTCAGTCTGAGAAGAGCCCATACCTTAACAATGCTTCATTGCTCATTGAACGGTCATCAGCTTGAATTTCCACATATCTGAGAAACCAACATGTGATTCCTATTCTAAAACAATAATGACTTCACCCTACAGATTTTGGGCTTTAGATTAGTCTAGCACTTGGAAAGCACAACAGAAAAGACAGGAGAACATGTGCAGGGAAGTTTTTAAATACCAGCTCCATTGTGCCACTTTGGAAGCTGCTTCTTCATCGCCATGTCTTGGCTTGTCTCCATTCAGGTGAAAAACCTGCAGTGTATGTGCAGGGAAAGGGTCCTGCAGGCAGGCAGTTCAACAGCAAAGGCTACAAAAGTTGGCAGAGGCTCCAGTAACTGGACTGTGAAGACAGAGACTAACAGAAGATGTCACATTCCAATGCTCTGTGATACCATTCAGTTGTATAATGCTTCTGCTTGATACCATTCAGTTGTATAATGCTTCTGCTTAAATATCTGTTTGCATAGAAATTATTTATATCTCACTTTCCTCATATTTCAAGATAGCTCACAAAACAGAATTTACAATACACACAACAAAACCCCAATGAATCTGCAGTCAGTAAAAGCCATGGAAAATCAAATTCATTCATTACAGTACCTCCTAAAAAATTCTTGAGACAGTGGCCAACTCATCTCCAGAGGGAGACCATTCCACAGAGTGGAAGCTAAAGTACAAAAGGCATGAGCTCTAGTTAATGTCAACTGGGCTACTTTTAATGGGGGAACAACCAGTATGTGGCAGCGTGAGAACTGTAGCTGGCACATGGGAGCATTGGGGAAGAGGTGATCTATTACACATGTGAGTTGTAAGCCATGGAGGGCTTTAAAGGTCATAACCAGAATGCTGAATTGAACTTAAAAGCAAACTGATAGCCAATGTAGCTGTTTTAGAATAGGTGAGATGCATTCCCATTGGCCAGCCCTTCACAATAGTAGACTGCTACATTCTGAATCAGTTGCAGTTTCCAGGTTGTCTTCATGGGCAGACCAGCAATACAACTGGGAGGTTACAATAGAATGTATTATTATGTCCTGGCCAGCTTATTCTAAGAAAGGATAGAGTTGGTGAACTAAATGCTGTTGCTAGAAGGCATTCTTCGCCAGTACCCTTACCTGCTTTTCACAAAAAAAAGATGGGTTTGTGAGCAACTTAAATTCTTAACCTGTTCTGCAAATGTCAACTCATCCACTGCATGTGGATCCAGTCCCTCCAAAACATCACCCTACCTGGTCAGTATAATCTCTAGGGATGGGCATGAACTGAGCCACAAAGCAAAATTCATCACAAATGTTGCGTGTTAATGGTTTGTAAACCAAAGTTCACACCCCTGCTTTTAGTTTCCTGCTAAAGCCACAAAAACAGCTGAGTGGTGAAGAGTAGTGTGCTCCCTGCTGCTCAGCTGTTTTGGGCTTTTTTGTGCAGGCCCTTTACACTTTAAAGGGACAGCACAAGAATGTCTGAAGTAGTTGAATGGTGGGGATCAGGCTGTGGTCCCTTTCACCAGGGCTTGCAGAGCCATGAACTGGTTCGGTTTGCCAATGAACCTCTTGGTTTGATTCGGTTCATGGTTCAGCCACAAACCATGAACTGCCATGAACCCCATTTTTTTCTGGTCTGTGCCTATCCCTAATAACTTATTTCTTGTCTGAATTCAGCTTCAGCTTATTTTGCCTTACCCCCTTGACCATGACTTCAGAGTCTGGTTCAGAGCTGAGACAAATGCATCTGGCAGCATAGATAACAAAACACAGATTTGGGTGACATCTACATATTAATAACATCCAACTCCATAGCTCCAGATGATCTCATCCAGTAGTCTCATATAAGATCATGGGTGACAAAGCAGAGCCTTGAGGCACTCCATGGGGCAAATCCCCACTCACTGATTCTGCTTCTCCAGTGGCAACTTTTTGTGTTCAAAGAGACAAGAAAGATGGACACCATCAAAGAGCTACTCCTTTAACACCAACCCCCTATTCCAACCAATGACTAAGGTGGAGTGGTCAACTGTATCAAGGGCCTCTGATAGGTCCTGCAAGATAATGTGCTCTCCTCTCTGTCCTTGGCTTCCCCAATTAACATTCTAAAGTAATTAAGTCCCGTGGAAAGGAGGTGGTGGTGTGAAGCTGCACATCACTTGCCCTCCTGACATGACCAGAGACCAATGAAATCATCCTTTCAATGACTGGCCTACTTGTATCTCTAGGACATTGCTTGAACCTTGATTGGTGCAAAGGCCTAGCAATCATTTAGGAGTCTAGTGATAAACTACCTACTTTGAAACCTATTTAGGGGGCTTGATGGTGTTTGCATGTTATGCTGACATGTAACATCGCCTTGCTCACCTTTGGACATCTCAGAGCTCTTACTGCTGAAGCCAACCAGCCTGGTGTTTGGGACTTGAGATGGAGTACATTTTGGACCCAGAACATTGAATGGGTAACATCTTGCCTCTGGAGAACCAGGGTTCTAAAAGTGTTTAGCTAGTTTCTTAATACCTAGTTTAATTGTTTTTGCCTCATGGTAACCTTTTATGTAAGTTTGTACCTTTTTCTCTTTGCACCTAATAAAAATATATTTTATTCACCAAACTCTGGTTCTTGTCTCTGCTGCTGCCTAAGACTGGCGGTTTACTACTTTTAGAGTAACTTGTGGGTTTGCTGCTGTGAGTCAACCTTGCAGGGAGGACTCCCTAGTTAATCTCAGTAAGGTCAGGAGTTTGTCCTTTAGCTCCTGACTGGAGGGACAGAGAAGGACTGGTGGTAGCCTCCCCAGGTTAAAGGTATACAGGTGCCTTTAACACCTTTTGTAATTTTAGCTAGCCAGCCTCTTGGCAAAGAAAGTTCCCAGCCCAGCTTGGGCACGGGGAGGCTTACTTTGACATCAGTATTGTTCCACTGAGGAACCGCTCTGTCAGGAAGTTCTTTCTGATGTTTAGCTGAAAACTCTTTTAATTTCAACCTATTGGTTCTGCTCTGACCTTCTGGGGCAACAGAAAACAACTCCGTACCATCCTCTATAGGACAGCTGTTCAAGTACTTGAAGATGGTTATCATATCACCTCTCAGTCATCTCCTCTCTAGGCTAAACATATACAACTCCTTCAACCTTTCCTCATAGGACTTGGTCTCCAGACCCCTCACCATCTTCATTGCCCTCCTCTGGACACATTCCAGCTTGTCTATATTCTTCTTAAATGGTGATACCCAAAACTGAACACAGTACTCTAGCTGAGGTCTAACCAGAGCAGAGTAAAGTGATACCATCACTTTGCACGATCTGGACACTATATTTCTGTTGATACAGCCCAAAATCGTATTTGCCTTTTTAGCTACCATGTCACATTGCTGACTCACATTCAGTGTATGGTCTACTAAGACCCCTAGATCTTTTTTTGCACATACTACTGCCAAGACAAGTCTCCTCCATCCTATAATTATGCCTTTTCCTTTTCCTACCTAAATGTAGAACTTTACATTTATCCCCATTGAAATTTATTTTATTGTTTTAGCCCAGTTTTCCAGCCTGTCAAGATCATTCTATATCCTGACTCTGTCTTCTACTATATTTGCTATCCCTCCCCATTTAGTATATTCTGCAAATAAACATTCCCTCAATTCCTTCATCCAAATCATTGATAAAGATGTTAAAACACGTCCCAGGACAGATCCTTGCAGTACTCCATTTGTCACTCCTCTCCAAAACAGGGTGAGTATGTGTCACAGGAGTTATTTAAATAGGAGTGTGAGAGGGGTTAGCTATGTGTGAGGAGAACAGCAATAAAGAGAGAATTACAAAAAAAAAATCACTGCCCCATTCCACCTACAAAATGTCATGAGTTTCTCCCTATTATCTTGTAGGGAAGAAAGCCTGTATATATGTAATTGCTTAGTAAGTCAGATCACTGGTTTTTCTAGCTCATATTGTCTGTTCTGACTGGCAGCAGCTTTCCAGAGTCTCAGGCAGAGAAAAGTTCTTCTCAATACTTGCTATTGGGCTTTGAGATGAAAAAAGTAAGTGCATACAACAGGGCAAAGGAAACCTTTCTCTAACGACTTTCATTTCTCATTAAAACTATTGCTATTCTTCACTCCACAGATTTTTTAAATCTTGGGTTCATACCTTTACAATTTGTTCCATATGTGTAGCAAAAACAAATGGGAATTTTGCGACACCTTTATCGTGGTTTTATTCTGGCATAAAATGTCATGAACTTCAACAGATGCATGAGGTGGATCCTTAGTTGGCAGACATTACACATGCATACACACACTTTGGTATGGTGGAAAACATTGTAAACAGCAGGGCCAAAAGGCCACAAAATGCAAAAAGTACAGGATATGACGGGCATCTTAGACAAAGTTCTTGCTTCTTAATTCTACAGACAAGCACACACACATCACCTCTGCTAGAGGAGTCTGCCCGTTCCCCAACTTACTAGGGGAGCATTTGTTTGCCCTGCAATATCAAAGTCAAGAATGCAAATAAATAATCTTTCATGCTTCAGCTACTGTGCTATACACTAGAGTAAATGGGGCTTCTCTCATGTAAAGAAGGTGGAGCAAACAAGGCTGCTGAAATGCTCAAATGCTTCAAGGAATGTGAAAAACGGTAAAGAAATCCAACCCAGAACAAATGGAACTCCTGAGGGGAAGTCTGAACTTATCCCACTGATAGCAAAATCATCAGAAGCAGCACAACATGTGGGAAACGTGAAAGGCAGCTGCAGTCTGAAAAACCCCATTGTCTGAAAAAACCCATTGTAGTTGACATGGCAACCCCAGCAAGGAGCTTTCAAGGCAGGTGAGAAGCAGAGGTAGTTCGCCATTGCCTTCCTCTGCAGAGTCTTCCTTGGTGGTCTCCCATCCAAGTACCAACCCTGCTTAGTTTCCAAGATCTGCTGAGCCTGGGCTATACCATGCTGTCTTCCCTCCACCATGCATATTACAGTGAAAATAATCAATCTTCTCCTCCTGCTAAACAGGCTACTGGTGATTTAAATTTGAATATGGCCTCCTAACAAGGACCCTTCTCACTACCTCCCCCCCCTTTCCAATGCCCAGGAAAAAAAGACCTGAAAGATTAAAATGAGCATCATGCAGAGTAAGTAGGCTTTCCCTTTTATTGCACAATAATCCCCTTAAAGCCTGGGAAAGTAAAGTATTTCTATTGATGTTGTCTTTACAGCACAGTGTTTCCTGGGAGACAGACTTCATGTTAAGCAGCCAAATACGATAATCTTTTGCCACAAATGTTCTGCACATGCAAAGCCCCTAATGTGCCCAGGAAAGCTGGAACAGCCATTTGGTTCTACAAGTAATAGGCAGAGCATGTTTCTGAGTCATGTATATTAGGCATTTCTGTGAGTAAAAGGGAGTCTTTTATCCATGAGCAGAACATAAGGGAATTGTAGTCACTACAGTTCAGCTAAGTGTTTCCAGAGCTAGATATACCTGAAACAACTGTCAGGTAATGCTTTTATGTGATCAACTCAAGCATTACAAAGTAATATGCAAGCTTTCAAGTTTACTAAAACTATTACTTTTGGATTGTTTCTATGGATCAATACAGCAATTTTCAGTTTTCAATCTTGAATCTTTCATTTTCCAACTGAAAAAGAGATTAGAAATATTAATTTCAGAAATGAGCTGAAAATATCCACCTTGGTTTGTGTTAATTTCAATCCTATTCATGACATCTTGTTGGCAATCAGTAAAACACGTCAAGCGCTTGATTTTCAAAAGAGTCCATGAGACACTTGGCAAGGTGGTCTAAACCAATGGGAAATAGGAGCAGCTTCCCCAGACCCCATGCTGAGAGGGGGTGACAGAACAGGGGAAAGAAGACAAAGAGCATGCTCCCATCCCCACTACTTGCACCGGTCTCATCTGGGACTCAGGCTGCCCTCTCACAGCACCAGCTACTTTTGCCCACCTCGTCCAGGGCTTGGAGACCCAGCTGGGTAGCCACCACTTATACCTGCTCCATCCAGGGCTCAGACTTCCAGGGATGCCTTCCACCTACCTCACAGAGGGTGAGGGCTGCCCCTTGCTTAGCCTTGTTGGGGGGCAGCAGGGGCCCCTGATGTGTGTATGTGGGGTAGCAGTGATTCTGAGGCCTGATCTTGAACTTTCATGGTTTGGAAATATCCATTTATTGTCAGGTCGAGCACCACATATAATTGATTCAGTGATTTGTTGTTGTTGATAATGTGCTCACAATTTAGTGGCTTCCTTGGCTTGCCTGTTCCTCAAGTGCATGACAGGATATGAGCTGTTTTTGCACCTCATGATAGCACATATTCAGAATTTATAGAATCAACTTAAAGTTGCGGATGGCAGGGTAAACATATAAAAACCAGTTACATCAGCATGTGTACATGCAACTTTGATGTGTGTGCAATTGTTAGTATTTATCAATAACTTGCATTCAGTATACTTAGTACTTACTGGTTTGAACTACAGTTCCTCGGCTGCAATGTGAAAAATACACAAATCCAACAAAATGCAAATGAATGCAAACATGCTTTGCAGTGGAAATCAGGTGGGAGGCAAAATAAGCAAGGCTAGAACACGAGAAAGAAAGCTATGCAGCTGCCCACTATCCCAATGGGATTGTGACTTCCAAGCAAAGCTTCTATTTTGTAAGCTATTTTATTTTCTGTTGAGTGCAATTGTGAACAGATGAGAAGAGTGAAAACCATGTGAAAGTAGCGCAAGAATCCACATGCGCAAAGCAGAGAGGGGAAAACGTGCTCTTCCCTCCTCCTATGATAGAAACAAATGATTAAAAAAAACTATAACAAAGACTACGGATGGGGGAACAGTAACAATAATGTGAGAATGCCCACATGCAAAACCTTTTGGTGTTTTTGATCTTTTCTGTCTGATTGGACGCAAAGAGTTTCCACCAGAGAAGCAGAATCACATGGGTGGGATTTATCCCATGGAGCAGGTTTCTATTATCACACTCATTAACTCTGTCAATGGGGTGGCCAGACAAGGAATGGTTCCTGGACTCTGCCTGCAGCCACTGCCAAACCCAGTGCAGGAGCAGCTCCCAGACTCCACCAAAAGACAGAAGGTAGGTGCTTTGTCTGCACATGCACAGACAATCCTGTTCGTTTGGGGTGGATTTAAACCCACCTGTGTAATTTTTAAAGGTTTTCAGATATTTCTGCAGACCTGGGGGGTTCCCCAAGTTTGCAGAAGTAGCTGTTTACTCTTTTCAGCATGCTATCCTATCAGACATCCTCCCCCCCAGCTCCTAAGCTGGCAACTCCTCCACTACTAACCCCTGATTGTCATTCTCAACTGCTTTTTCCATGTCTCCCTCTCTCACCATTCCTTCAGCTCTCATTGTTTTTTCTTAGGGAGGGGCTGAACCTAGCCTATCTGTTACAGATGAGGAGGGTGTGAGGACTCCACCCCCTCCTCCAGCTGAGACCCCCTTAGTTAGTGGGGTCCCCATCTTATTTTGGACAATTGTTTTAATAGGCACCCCCTTTTACAGCCTAAGTGCCAAGGGGACCTGAAACTTGGGGGAGTCACATAAAGGCACCTGGGTTCATTGGAAATTCCCAGGGAAAAGAGAGGAAGGGTTCTCAATAACAATAAGACTTCACTTCATTCTCAATAACAACACTGGAATATCTAGACACCCCAGAAGAAGTTGCTATTACATTAATCAACACACGATTCCTTTTTTTCCTCCATGAACAAGGGTACTCAAGTAATTAATTTACGCTCCATCCTGTTTCAGGCAATATCTTGACTCATCCAGACTTTTGTGTCTGTGCAGATCTGGCTCACTTCAACTGAATTAAAGTATCAGTAGAAAATAGCAAGAGTCCAGTAGGACCTTAAAGACTAACAGAATTTGTGGCAGAGTATGAACTTTTGTGAGTCACAGCTCACTTCTTCAGATACCTTTAAGGTGCTATTGGACTCTTTTCTATTGTTGCAGACAGACTAACATGGCTACCCATCTTGATCTACCGTATTTTCGGACCATAAGACGCACTTTTTCTCCCAAAAAAAGTGGGTGGGAAAGTGTGTGCGTCTTATAGAGCGAAGACTGCATGCTGGGGCGGGGGAGTGACTATAAAAATTCCGGGGGGGGGGGAGTACCTGTTGCTGCCACGAGGCCGGCTCCTGTTCCTGCCGCGAGGCCGCTGGGCCCGGCGGCTCCTGTTCCAGTTGCCGTCGCTGCTGCCAGTTCGCGTGAGGCCACTGCCAGCTCGCGCGAGGTCGCCGCCGCTGGCTCCTGTTGTTGCTGCTGGCTGCAAGGCCGCCACTGCCGGCTCGCATGAGGCCGCCACCCCTGTTGCCGGCTCGCACAAGGCCGCCGCCAGCTCCTGTTCTAGTTGCCGTCGCTGCTGCCGGCTTGCGCAAGGTCGCTGCCCCCACCGCCGACTCCTGCTGTTGCTGCCGGCATGAGTCAGAGCAGGCTGGACTGGGCCTGAGGAGCCAGGCAGGGTGCAGGCTGGCCATGCTCGCCAGGCAGCGGCGTTGCCTCGAGCCCTCAGACACTTTCTTCGCACACGGGAGGCAGCAGCAGCTCCGCTCTGCGTCGCGCCCTCCGCCTCCTCCTCGTGCTCGCCCCGCCACTGGCAGTCTTCGCGGGGCGCCCCGACACTCGCTCGGTCATAGCAGCAGCAGCTGCCTCCTCTTCCATGGAGCCCAGAGCCGCCCGCGACGGGGGCGGCAGTAGCAGCCCGGAGCTGGGCCAGGGCAAGCGGCTGAGCGTGGGGGAGCTGCGCTCGCTCTTCGAAGCATGTTGCATGGCGGCCAGCGAGCAGTTGCCCAAGCCGCCCAAGAAGAGCTGCCGGCCTCGCAACGGGGTGCTGCAGCCAGTGATCCCCCAGCTGACCGTCACCCCGGAGGAGGACGGTGAGGAGGCTCAGCGCAGCCCGGCTGGGGTCCCCCAGGCGGAGCCAGACGGCGCCTGGCTGACGACAGACTGTTCGCGGCGCCTCTCCACCTCGTCACTCTCCTCCACCAGCTCATCTTTTCTCTTCGAGGACTCGGACCTCTTGTTCTTGTTGCTGCCAGTTCGCGCGAGGCCGGCGGCGGCTCCTGTTCCTCTTTCTGACCAGCACAGAAGGCGCAAGCCTCCCCCCGCGTCTTATGGTCAGGTGCGTGGTATGGTCCGAAAGATACAGTAATTAAAGTATGTTAATCATGTTGTCTCACCCAGTCTCTTTGTGCCCTTGCAAATTTGGCTCACAATAGCCTAATCAAGGCTTTGATGGCAGTTAGTTTTAAACCAGGCAGTGAGATTCCTAAAAGAAGAACTCCATGCCATAGCAAATTGTTCCTGAGATTCCTGGTCCAGACCTCTGTTGGTCAGAATTCTGGTTTCCTGGTGAGAAGCCCTGCTGCACTGTGCAGGCTTTTTTCCTTGCTTAGCTGGCTCCTTGCTCTATTCCTTGGACCTCAGCTGCATTTGCCCCTAGACTCCTTCAGACCTCAAGCCCAGGATTTCAGTTTTTATGTCTCTTCCCTAGAACTTCCCAATTTCCTCCCTCCTACATTTTATAATTGTGCCTTCTTGTTGGTATGTGTGGTTACTTAGGGAATTAGTTCTCAGGTGCCCAGTATAGGTTCTTTACCTATATGTCTGTCTGTCTATCTGCCTGCCTCTCTCTCTCTCTCTCTCTCCCATCCATCCATCCATCCATCCATCCATCCATCCATCCATCTTGAAAACAAGATAATGATATAAAGGGGATACAGAAGGAAAAGGCTTATATAACAAATTATATATAACAAAAGTTATTATACGTTACAAGGTATATAGAACAGAGTGTTTCTCCCCCAACATCCCCTTCATTATTATTTTAAAGACATTTTCTGTAAAATATAATAGTCCTTACTTCAAACACTTTAAATTTCAAATTTCATAACTGACCTATTTTGTAAATTATTAATTTCATCATTCCTACATATTCTGTTACATATTTTGTCATTTCTACATACTAGTTATAGCTTTTAATTTGCCGCCCCATTCGGAAAAAGAGACAGACTCAAAGATTGGGTTAAACAAGGGCCACTTTATTATTTAATAAACTTTGCAGCAAGGGAACTAACCAACCATTGTGCGAAATCAGCGAGCCTGGTCACCACCAGGACCAGTTCCTCACCTTCAAACGGCTGAGCACCTTACCCCCGCCGGGGTATACTTCATGACCACATCCTGGCCATGCTTAGCTACCCTGTGTCCCCTTCTGGAAGCCCTAAAACCTGCCAGAGGAACCTGCCTGTTACAAACAGCTGACTGCGGTGAAGCCCAAATTCCACCAGGTGACTGCAAGAATGATCCTCCGAAGCCTAGAAACGTTCCAGCCACATGTAGGACTGATCCCGCTGGCACGGCCCTTAAGCAAGGTTTGTGCGCACCGGATGGAATGTAGGGGGGGAGGGCCAACAAAGTTCAGGAAGGCCGGGACTCTACAGGCTGCTGCAGCCCATTGCTCCCAATTGCTCTCCCTGCGCCACACGCACAAACAGCCCTGAGTGCTCCCGGCCGGTGAAATGCTGCCTGAAAACTGCCCAGGAAGGGGGGGGGGATAAGCTGCAAACACACAGCCACCTTTATTCCCCACCGCAGAAAAATGCGCCTGAAGGGGGGGGGGCGACAGCTTTTTCCCCACAGCCACAAAATGCGCCCAGAGAGTGGGGGGGGGGGGAAACTGTATGCACAGCACCATGGCGCCGTTGCTTCCCAACCCCTCAAAAGGCCCAAACTGTCCTGGCAAACACGCAGCTCTTTCCTGTCCAAATGACACCTCGAAAGAGGCAGAACCAGAGGAGGTGGAGCGTCTTAAAGGCAACGCTCCACCCCCATGCAGCAGCGGAGTGACATCAACGTTGCTCCCAGCTCTCTGTTGTCTCCCTCCTTCGGGACGGCAAAGACGGCCCCTCCCACCAAGCGCCGTAGTTCTGGAGGGAAAAGTAGCCGCAATATCAGTTTAAAGGACAGTCTATTATATGTCACAATAAAAATAAAAAAGATATTTTTGTTCAAAATCCACTTCCTTATACATTTATATTCAAAACTTATTCTCATTCTATTTCTGCACTGTAATACATTAATATGAATTGCAATACATTTATATACATTTTAAAACTTTTTCTCATTCTAAATTTTAAACTGTTTCTCATTCTAAGTTTGTCTCCCGCTTACATAATAAATACACCATTTCTCCTCAAATTTCAAAATTGATCGGTTTCTCAAATAAGTTGTTAGTTTTGCCATTACTGCATAATCAGCAAGTTTATTTTCCCATTCTTTTAAGTTGGGACAGACATTTGATTTCCTTTTTGCTGTGTAGATGATTCTAGCTGCTGTCACCATATATTCAAATACCTTTTCTAAAACTTTTGGTGAATTATTAGGCAATATTCCAAATAATGTATTCTTGGCTTCTGTAGGGAATTTAAATTTTAATATATTCTGCATTTTTCCATATATTTTCTTCCAATACTTTTTTTGCATTTCTAAGTCAACCACATATGGTAAAAAGTTCCATCTATATCTTGACATTTCCAGCATTTTCCCTTCTCTACTTTCTCAATATCTTTTGGAGTAATATACCATCTGAAAAAACATTTCATACCAATTTTCTCTTAACACCTGGCTAGCTGGGAACTTAATTTCTTTTCCTCTAAAGTTCTGCATCCATTTAATCATACATTTTTCTCTTGTTCTTCTGTTTCTAACTGAAGCAGTAATGTATATATCCATCATAGTAAATAATCTTTTTTATTTTGTAATCAGCTGCTTGAACTCAAGTCATCTATCTTAGAGCTCCACTTTCCTCATTGATAATCTTTTTTAATCTTGAAACTGATTGGTAATATAGTAACCATTGAATGTTGATTCCTCCATTTCTAATATCTTGCAAGGACTTGCGTTTGCCCTAAACATTTACCATATTGCTCCACATCTTGCCATACTGGAGAAATGCTGACAGAGAGAAAGCAGAAAGGCTTAATGCCTATTTTGCCTCAGTTTTTTCCTTGAAGAAGAAAACAGGCTCATCTAGAGATGGTAGTAGGCAAAGCACGGTGTCCAGGCTGCTGGTTGACAAGGACAGAGAGGTAGCTGAGAAGCACCTGGCTGCACTGAATGAATACAAATCCCCCAAGCCAGATGGTATGCACCCAAGAGTGCTCAAAGAACATTCTAGAGAGCTTGCAGAGCCTTTGTCCATCATCTTCTAGACCTCTTGGAGGATCGGAGATATATCACACAACTGATGGAGGGCAGATATTATCCCAATTTTCAAAAAAGGGAGGAGGGATGACCCAGGAAACTACAGGCCAGTCAGTCTGACCTGTGTCCCAGGAAAGATACTGGAGTAGATTTTAAAGGGATCAGTCTGCGAGCATCTAAAGGACAACTTGGTGATCCAGGAAGATCCACAGATTTGCTGCAAACAGGTCCTGCGAGTCCAAACTCATTTCCTCTTTTGATCGAGTGATGAGCTTATTGGATCAAGGGAATGCTGTTGATGCTGTTTACCTGGATTTCTGTAAAGCTTTTGACAAGGTTCCCCATGGTGTTCTGATAGGAAAACTAGAGGACTCTGGAGTGGACTCTAGGATAGTTAGGTGGATAGGGAACTGGTTGGAGAACTGCACTCAAATAGTAGTTGTCAATGGCATTTCATCTGAATGAAGGGAAGTGTCCAGTGGGGTGCCACAGGGCTCAGTTCTGGGCTCGATAATTTTCAATATTTTTATCAGTGATCTGGATGAGGGTGTGGAGGGGCTACTCATTAAATTTACAGATTACACTAAATTGGGAGGAGCAGTGCACACCAGAAGATATAGAATTCAATGAGATCTGAACATGCTGGAAAAGTGGATGGATGTGAACAAGATGCAACTTAACAAGGATAAGTGCCAGCTTCTACATCTAGGTAACAAAAATGAAGAACACACATACTGGATGGGTGATACACTTCTGGGTAGCAGTGTGTGTGAACAAGATCTTGGAGTATGGATGGATTGTAAATTAAATATGAGCAACCACTGTGATACAATGACAAAAAAGGCTAATGCAATCTTGAGGTGTATCAACAGAGGAATAACATCCAGATCTCAAGATGTCATAGTCCCGCTGTACATTGCATTGGTCAGGCCACACCTGGAGTATTATGTGCAGTTCTGGAGGCCTTAATTCAACAAGGATGTGGACAGAATGGAGCGGGTACAGAGGAGAGCAACAAGTATGATCGGGAGCCTGGAGACCAAGCCCTATGAGGAAAGGCTGAGGGACTTGGGAATGTTTAGTATGGAGAAGAGGAAGCTGATTGCTCTCGTTAAGTATTTGAAGGTCTGTCAGAAGAGGGCAGGGAGCTGTTGTTGTTGGCAGCAGAGGATAGGACTTGCAATAATGGGTGTAAATTAAGGGCAGAAAGGTACCAGCTGGATATTAGGAAAAACTTTTTAATAGTAAGAGTTGTGCAACAGTGGAATCAGCTGGCTAGGGAGGTGGTGAGCTTCCCCTCACTGTCAGTTTTTAAGCAGCAGCTCAATAAACACTTGTCAGGGATGCTCTAGGCTGATCCTGCATTGAGCAGGGGGTTGGACTAGATGGCCTGTATGGCCCTCTCCAACTCTATTATTCTATTAATGTATGTTAGGAAACCATTTTTATTTCTCATATTCTTATTGTTGTAAGCTTCTTTTGGGGACATGAGCAGGGAATTTGGAGGACTCAAAAAATTCCAACGTTTAAACCATATTCTTAAAAGTCCATCAATTTTATTTTATTTTGTATACAATAAAGCCATTTGTTTGTGTTTAAAATCACTCTCTCACTCTCCTTCATAATTTTATTTTGGGGTACCTCTACCGAGATTCACCTGGTATACAGAGGCTACAACATTCTTGTGTTGTTCCTTTGTGGAACCCCTTTTTAAGGTTAATTTCCCCTTCTCTGTGTCCAGTTTGGGAGGCATTTTTAAAAAATGTATCTGGTTTTAATCTGTAGTGTTTTAATTGTTACCCATAAACCACCTTGCAACCAGAAGAAAGGCAGGGAACAATAGATTGGCTATTTTGGGTTAAGATCTGCATGAGCTGCACTGGCTTCCAGTGGAGCACTGGATCAGGTTCAAGGTGCTGTTTTTGACTTTTAAGGCCCTTAGCAGTCAGGACCCACATACATTAAGTACAGCCTCTCTCATTATGCCCCAGAAGAGTACTACGCTCAGGAAGTAAGAAACTCCTGGTGGTCCCTGGCCCAAGAGAAATCCAGCTGTCCTCAACCAGGGCCAGGGCTTTTTTGGCCTTAGCCCCCATTTGGTGGAACTCTCTGCTGGAGAACATCCGTGCCCTGCAGGATTTGTTACCTTTCTGCAGGGCATGTAAGGCAGTGATGTTCCACCAGGCATCTGATTGAGGACAGCAATGAGACAACATGTAGTCTGGCATTCTCACACTCTCCCTTCTCTGCAACCCCACTAGGAGTAGGGCTGCCAAGTCAGCCTGGGGGGTGGGGGATCCCCTGCTACAGGGGTTCCCGATCCGCCAGCCAGCATTCGGCCGGTGGGGGGAACCCCACCCCCGAAGTCGTCCAGTCAGGATGACTTCCCCAGCATAATGACGTCACCCGGAAGTGACGTCATCACGTTGGGGACATTGCTGGGATGACGCTCTAGCAATTACCCCAAAACTCTTTTTGGGCGATTGCCAGAGCGTTGCCCTGGCAACGTCCCCAATGTGATGATGTCACTTCCAGGTGACATCATCACGGCGCACGTGCAACAGGGAAGCTCCCGGACCCAGGAGGACTCCCCCCCGCCGGTAAGTCACAAGGACTTGGCAACCCTAACTAGGAGGCTTGTGGTGCTGAATTTTTTCTGTCATCTTGGAATGGAATGTTTTATTTGTTGATATGTATTATGTACTTTACTGCTGGTTTTAACTTAACATAATTTATTTATTGTATTTACCTTTGGTGTAAGCCATCCTGAGCCCTGCTTGCAGGGAAGGGCGGCCTAAAATCGAATTAATTAATTAATTAATTGTCCAGAGCTTCTCACCTTCACAATCACATAGTGGGCACTTAGTCCCATTTTACAGATAGTACTTCATTCACTTGTTACCTGTGACACCAAACCACTTCATGTGATGGATGCCCTCTGTCATGCCCTCTGTCATGCAGATGATGTCATTCAGTGCCTCCTCTGAACAATTTCTCCCTATTTTTTCCACTAAGGAAGATAAATTATGCAACTATGTGACTGGTCATTGGTATGGAGCACTTAGGTCATATATTACCTGTGTATAATGGCTTGGCTTAATTCAGCTGGGTTTTGGGTCAGGTTTTCGGAGTGGGAGGGAGGAAGAGATAGAGCCTCCTGCTTGTTGAGCCTCCTAGATACTTCCGTAGCTTTTCTACCTTAAACTGTGGCATTGTTCTGGCATGCACCTAAGAACTGGGGATTGAATGCATTTCCTTGAATTAGTTCTGATACTTTGAGGGGGCAGATTCCATGAGTTTTCTCAGACTGTAATTCAATCATCTATTCTCTTTATCATTTCTATGGAACTGTAAGCGGTATTCCAGAATAATGGGTTGCATTATCAACAATATAAAGATAACACCCAGCTCTATTTCTCCTTTTCTTCTTTTCCAGGTGATATGATGTTGACCCTGAACACACTCAGACTGGATGGAAGTAAATAAAATGAAACCTAGTTCAGATAAAATGGGGGGAAAATTCTGGGAAAGACCGGTTAGATAGGTTGGGGAGGACTATCAAAGATGGGCCAACACTTTTCTAATTTACCAGCTGTGACCTTTGTTGGAAGATCAAAATTCTGCAGCTGTCATCCTGTTAGCCGAATTGCTCTGGGTTAGTGATTTTAAGGTCAGCAATTGGCAAATAACCGCCAGCCAACTATACCAAGGTCTCGCCCCTTCCAGGAGTTCTCAGTAAATAGGCACTGAGGCAGAGGTCTGTTTAAATGATTTTTACTGAAGAATATTCTCAGGCACACAATACAGATTCACACACACTAACACACATTTTTAAAGAAACTTTAGATAAATAGCACTTTCACATTAGCAGGAGGTTTGATGGTTGGGCAATACTTTACCTGTCCTGGAGATGGGTTGTCCGTTCCGAAGGAAGAATTGAGGGATTGAAAGGAAAATAGGGAACGTGTTCTAACCGGCAGAAGCACGCTTACCTCTGGCTGCAGACCCAGAGATCAAAGATGGAGGGAGGGTATTGGGATAGCAAGCTGGACTTGAGAGGGGTAAAAGCAGATAAGGGTCATGGAAGCTCAAGAGACCGGCCGCATGGTAGGTGACCTCTTTTATTAGGTGATCTGGGGGCGGGCAGCGCTGACTACATCCCCCTAACACACCTACCAGGTAATCTGTCCCTACAAACCCTACCAATGGTTAAAGGAGAAAGAGGAGGGGATGCTGGGGGGTGGTCAATATTGAGACTCTAAGAGCTAGACAGGAACTGACACCTGGGCAAGCTTGTGATGAGTCACCGAGCCATCCTATTGTCTCTTGATGGCCCTAGCTCAGCCAGTTGATGGGTTGAGGATTAGTTGCCAAGCAACCTCATTCAGCATCTCTCTGGAATGTGTGGAATCCCACTGGTATGTTGGGGGTGGGTGGGGTTGCCTAGTGTAAGTCAACAGGAACACCCTTGGGCAATGGGGTCCTCAACTCCTTGTCTCTGTCTTTGTGTGGACAATGGCGGGAGTGTGCTGCTTGGCAGTCAGGAATAGACTGGAACCTCTTGCAGCAGGTAAGAGGGCATGTGTGCAGTTTGCGGCTGGCATCACAATACAGTCCTTTAAGCATACACTTAGCACAGTCCAAAGTTCAAGCTTATGAACATTAAGAGTCCATAAGAGCACGTAAAGTGCCTTGCTAGGCAACAATTCATCCTTACAGATAGCCATACTTGAAGACAATTAGGAAACTTCAACATATATAACATGCTACAATCAGAACTTTGTTAGGTGATAGCCAGCAAACTGTATCATAGAACTGGCTATTTGTTTCCAGGTAAAATTCAAGGTGCTAACTTTAGTCTTCAAAACTCTAAATTGTTTGGATCCTGGCTATCTCAGAATGAACCTGCTCATATACCCTAAAACAATACCACCTGGAGAATTCTGGCTTCAGATCCCAAGACAAGATTGTGCATAGCAGGTCCATCACAGTGGTTGCTCTGGGGTTCTGGAATGTCCTCTCTTGAGAAATCTGTTTCTATCTTTAGAGAGGTTCCTTTTGTGTTCCATTTAATTTTCCTGTTCTTCTCTGTTTCATTGCTGCTGGTAACTTTGTGTTACTTGATGTAAATTGCATTATTTAATTTGCATTACCACTTTATTTATTTAATTGAATTTCTAGCCCGCCCTTCCCTGCACAGCAGGGCTCAGGGCAAGTTACAACAGTAAGTATACACAATAAATTAAAACAATTAAAACACAATCTACACAATATTTAAAAACTGTTGTTGTTGTTCAGTTGCACAGTCAAGTCTGACTCTTCATGACCCCATGGACCACATCATGCCAGGCCCCCCTGTCTTCCGTCGTGCTCCAGAGTTTGCTTAACTTGATGTTTGTTGCATCGATAACACTGTCTAACCATCCCATCCTTTGCCATCCCATTCTTCTTCTACCTTCAATTTTCCCCAGCATCAGGGTCTTCTCCAGTGAGTGGTTCCCTTTTCATCTGGTGGCCAAAGTATTTGAGCTTCAGCTTCAGTATCTAGCCTTCCAGGGAACAGTCAGGGTTGATTTCTTTTAGGATTGACTGATTTGATCTCCTTGCAATCCAAGGGACTCTCAAGAGTCTTCTCTAGCACCATAATTCAAAAGCATCTGTTCTTTGGTGCTCAGCCTTCCTTATAGTCCAACTCTTGCAGTCATACATTATTACTGGGAATACCATTGCTTTGACCATACAGACTTTTGTTGGTAGGGTGATGTCTCTACTTTTTATTATGCTGTCTCAAATAGTACAAAAGATGGCAATCAGGGACAATTAGTAAGTGCCCCCAGAGAACTTTCAGTATGTATGCCCATAGATGGAACCAGGTATTGGGCAGGTGGCAGAGAACAACAAACAGGCAGTGCCTCATAAATGGTGCAAAAGTGGGGTAGGGGAGGCCGATGTAGTTGGGTCTCTGCTGTCTTAACCATAGGCCTTCCCTTATGACTTTATTTCTCTTGTTTATGTCACTTTGGAACTTTGCTGAAAGCTACTTATAAATCTCATTCAATAATTATTGGCTGGTTGAAGGGAGAGACTTGAAAGGACCCATTCTGTACCATGCAAAGAATCCTGCTGTAGCTAACATACAACCCAGGGAAGCAATTTTTTCCTGGTCACAAAATAAATACATGCAGAGGTGAGACTTCCCAAAGTCTCTCAGATCTAAGACTAACTCTGTATCCATTAAACCACTATGCTGGGCAGTGAGTCCATTGCAATCTTGAGGTATATAATCTAAATTTCTCTAAGAGTGGATGTGATTACAAAGATGGTTAGAGGTCAGATGTTTATTAATTCCTCTTCTAAATTAGTTGTGAGCAATTAGTGTTTCACCAGAATGATGAGAAGTGAGCCCTCCATCACCAGAAGTGTCTTGGAAAGGCAGATTTAAATGTCAGCACACTAGTAGTACTTGATGCTCCAAACATATCCTCCTCCAGTGGGAAACTGGAGAAGCCTAATTTGGAAGTCAGGAAAAGCCAGCTTTTGCTGGCCTTGCTGATTGTTAAATCCACCACTGGGTCCTAGTATACCATCGGTGTGTTGTACGTAATTAATGGAATGCTGCAGCTTGATGGAGGCAGTAGGAATGGTTTTCTATTAGAACCTCTGTGGGATAAACAGAAACATATTCCCATCACTTGAGTCTCTTGCTAATGATGTCCTCAGTGCATCCCGGTTGCTGAATCAGTCTGGGCCTTCCCATATGGGAATACGAATAATCAGATTCCATAAATATTTTCCATTTTGGCTTGGGCTAGAGAATTCACTCATTAGGCCTCAGGAGGGGGCTTACACATTGACCCAAAAGCTAAACCTATGATTAGGAGAATAAAATATTCCACTTGTGAATTATTCTCCCAACAGAAGAAAGAAAGCTCTGATGTGTGTGGTGCCACTGAATATACTTAGCTATCTGTTGCTAGTATTCATTGCTAAATTTAAATTTCAAATTATTATCCATCTAAGCATGTTAACTCAAAAGAATATTTATGGAAATAAAAGAAATTGGATGTTTGTGTGTATTGTTGCCAATTACAAACAACTGCTTGTGATTAAATCCAATTGCATATCACCCTCCAGCAAAGTATTTGTAGAGAAGAAAGATGCTAGGATTTGAACAATTGCAGGTCAAATTAATATGGTGATTGCATCTGATAATTTAAAAATGCCAACTCATGTTAGCTTATCTTGAAAAACAGTCTGGAGGAAGCTACAAAATAATACTGATAAGATGTGGCTAAGAAAGATTGGGGGTGGATGAAATAAAAGCTAAGACTGCCAATGAGGAGTGAAGATAGATAAACATTAGGAACTTGTTCTATAAGAAGAGCCGGGTTAAATCTGATGTAGGAAGAGCAGTCTTGTGGCACATTCAAGAAAGTAAACTCATTGTGACACAAGATTCCAGAGGCCAACTTCCCTAGCCCATAAAGTACTAGAAGGCTGTATTTTTGCTGAAGTTGGAATAGAACTAAATAGAGCAACTTCAGGAAGCCACTGCTTTACAGACAATACAACCATATGGATGAATGTTATGCAAGTCATCAAAGCGAAGCCAGTTGTCTCAGAAACGGCTTAATTCTTTTGCACAATGATACATTTAGCCATCCTTGGAAGTAGAGGCATGGAAAATGAGGATGCCCGAAAAGGATAGCTAAATGAAAAGCATTGCAAGGCACATGGCATACATTACTGCTTGGCATCTGCTGCTTGCATATCTTAACCATCACATTCCTTTTCATACATTGCACCAGCAATGCAGCAAGAGGAAACACATTTCATTGGTACTTCCTTTCACCTTGCCTCATTGTCATGTGGAAAACTTCCTGGAGGCTGCCTTGGAAAACCTTTACAGATGGATAGACCCAGGAGTTGTGATCTCAGCATGCATCATAGCCAGGCTCAAAGCACACACAAGAATACTCATGACACTTAAAAAAATTAAAAAGCACCTTCAGTGGAGTTGCTGCCAATCTTCTGCCAATCGCCACATCAAAATGGTTGTGTGGACTGACTCTCTACTAACTATGTGCAATGACTATTTTATTCAAAAGTGCTGTTGGTAGCTTTATGCTCACATATCAAACATCCCATACATAGTCTTACTACATGGTTTATTGAGTGTCCAAATCCACAGTTTTGACAGGGTCACTATATGAGAGGGAAATAGCGTTATGCAGATTAAAACCTTTATTCCTGCTGTTGCTATTCCCCATGGCTAAAGATGGTTTCCAGAGTTCTGAGAGGTGAAAGAAGGTGGGTAACATTGCACAGGATTTGATTGTTCAAGCTGGGCTTTCCTTCTTTCTTCTACTATATGACTACATGTTTTAGCCTGAAGAGGAAAACAGAACATCACTTGAGGGGAGATGTGGGAAGCATGATGGATTTCCCAGTTCCATTCCTTGCCTCCAGTGAAACAGAGGAAACCTGATGATATCAAGGGACTGGGGAACTTACAGAGGTATTGAGGATGTCAGTCAAAGTATTTTGTATGTATTTCTGTATGTAAGTAAGCAAAATCTTTATAAGGTTTTTTTATATATACAGCAATGCATAGACATACACATACACAGATTAGACAGGAAAGCAAGGGCTTTTTTCTCTTAATAGTGGATTCTTCAGAATTCTGTGTAGGCTTGTTTGTATAATTGCACAATACAGCTTTGAAGCAAGCATGATGATCTTGTGCAGACAGGACCAAGCATCAAGGAAAGGGATAATTTTCATGGGTACCATTCTGAAATGTTCTTCAGAATCACCTCTGGATGCAGGTCCCGGACTTGCCATGTTCAACAGCAGAAGTTGATAGGATGAAGCCTTTGTGGAGAGGTTGTTATCTGCATTTTATATTAACTTTCCTAAGCATCATTTGACCTTGTCAGTGCAGATAAAGCCCTGTGAAGTGCACACCAGACAAAATGTAATTTTAATTAAGTATAGTTATATCTGGCCAAGGTGGCATGGAATACAAATGACCCTGCCACCACTGAATCCTTTGCATTTAGATTCATGTGTCTTTTGTAACCCACAAAGCCAGAAGAGACAATGACCTCCCTGAGGAAGCATTTGGGGAAGGAATTCTTCACCTTGTGTTATCTGATTGCCTACACTGCTGAGATGCCCCCAAAATATACTGCAATATCTCCATTTCTCCACAATGTTGTGTTGAAGAACTTCCCATACTGTATCCTTCTCTTATTTTTCTCTTTCAGAATGACTGTGGTGTATGTGGAGGTGGGTCAACCCCCTGCATGATCCATAACTGAACCCATGTAAGCAGAGGCAAAACCTGACCATACCTCACCAGATGGTTCTTTGCTTTGTATCTGATATTTCTATTGAACAGCAGCAAAAGCACTTCCCTAAGGGAGGCTAAGAATTATACACAAATCTACTGTGTTTGTAAAAAATGCCACACTGAAAGTGCTCATGCAATGTTAAATGATCCTTTCCTGGTTTCCATAGCCAACCATTAACAATATTCAGAAGTGATGCATTGGAGGCTAATAGATATATTTACTGTGATGCTCAAAGTGATTATTCTTCCAGGCAATAGAGGTGCCAAGGAACAGGACTGTACACTTAAAAAGAAATTCAAAGTCAGTTCTTTAGTCTTTAAAAAAAACTTCAGCCCATTTCTTTAGTTACAGAATGAAAGCCAGGCATGTGAGTGAATCAACCCCAAAGGCATTTTTGTTAGTTTCAATAAGAGACACATTTCTGAATGTAACCTCTTTCCCCAGCCCAACTGGGAAGAAATTCTCATGGGTCATGCCCTTCTCCCAAGGGATCCATGCTGCCAAAGTGTAAAGAGATAGAGGAAATGGAATCATTCCCATCTTAGAAGCAATTAAAATTCCCCTTTGCGGAATAAGCCAAGGAGGCAGGACCACGTTCATGTGTGAGCTCCCCCCCTTTCCTGAGATCCACAAGCCGTGTGTGTGTGTGATCTTTTCTTTTTAATAGAAGTGAAGAATATAGAAGAGGGGCATAGGCGTAGACTATGGGGGGGCTCAAGGGCTTGAGACTCCCCTGAAATTTCCCGGGGGGGGACTGAGCCCCCCTGGGAAAACGTAGCGCCTGCTGCCGCACTTCCTGGGGCCCTTCCAGGCCGGCAGCTGCTGCTGCCGGTGCCTCTCCCCCCCCACCTGGCCACTCTTCCATCCTTCCCTCTCCCTCCCTCTTTTCCTGGCAAAGGGAGAGGGAAGGAGTGGGGGGGGGGAGAGAGAGGCCCCGGCAGCAGCAGCTGGCGGGCCTCAGAAGGGCCCAGGGAGGCACGGAGGTTTCCCGGCGGGGGGGGGGGGGGACATCGACCCAGCAAGTGCGCGCTTTTTGCGCACACGCTAAAGAGCCCCCCCCCCTGGAATTTACAAAACTCTATGCCCCTGGAGAGGGGAGATCAGCTCTGAACCACTTGTGCCTTAACTCAGTGTGCCTTTTGTCTCCCAGATCTGATGCTCCCAAATCTGATACCTTGAGTCTTGAAGAAAAAATGTTGAAAGAATCTCAGTAAGTCAAGTGATGGGTCAAGTTTTTGTCCCTCTGGCTGGCATGCTCAATTTTTTTAAAAAATAGACCCTGTCTTCTTTACGTGTAAATGGAAGGTACCTAGGAAAAAGATATTTAAATGGGGGCAATTATGCAGTTGAGTGCTTTACTATTTTCCCATGAACATCAAGATAAGTTGAGGCTGGTATTTTAGAAATATAATCCTCATCAGTGATCTTTCATGTGGAGACGTATAGATTCTTTAGCATCATAGATCCCTTACGTCTCATCTTGTTTGGCTCTGCCTTAAGTATGGGAGGCATTTTCCTTACCTCTTTCTACCTATCTGTAATCCTGATCTGTCTGCCTTAAGGAGTAACAGTATTTCTGAAGGAGAGCAGTATCTTTGTCACTGGTTACTGCCAACATGCTGCTGTGTCTATCATAGTGTCTGAGCATGAGTGTGTGTGTGAAAAACGTGGCTTGCTTCTTCCACTCCCCCATGTCTGCAAAGCAGGCAAGCTTCTTATCCGTGGGAGAGCTTGAGCCTCTGTTTTGCTCCTGACAGCTTAACAGGTAAATACAGACCTTTCACATATAAACTCCCCCATCCACCAAGCTGGGAATAGGCAATGATTTGCAGAAAGTGGAAGTGCACATAAATGCCAGTCAGAATGGTCCTGTTTGGTAGGGAAAATGGCAAAGTGTTTTGGTTGGATGACATCCCTATCAGGCACATATTGGCTGAGTTAGTATGTCTCTTTGCTTCACCTCCTGCCTCCTGTGGTCTGGGAAAGTGAGATTAGAACAAGGCAGCAAACTATCAGATTCAAACCCTTCATGAATGTCAGAAATAATTCTGTTTGAATTTTGAGCATATACAATATTTAGAAAGGGTATTCAACTGCACATCTCTATCCAGGAATTTAGACAGTTATTGGTCCTTAATATCCTCTCTAACTCAATACTTTCTGGTGCTGCTAAAAATATGTTTGCAGATTATAAATCAATAAACTTCATATAAATGCTTAGTATGTGTCAGTAAATTCAGGGTCCCATAGGGTTCTGATCTAACTTCTTTCAATTTTTTTTAAAATGAGAATGTGAGATTACTCAAGCCATACTTCTAAAGTGAAGCGACCCGACTAAACATTGGCCAAAGTGGATAAACTGTGTATGCATATGCCTAATGTAGACTTTCCATGCAGTTGAGAATACAAAATATGCCTTTTGGGTTCTGTGAATGCATTGTAGAAAGTCAAGCATATAACTAGGGATAGGCATGAATTGTCTCATGGACTAAAGTTCATGACGAATTTCAATTTCAAACTAGTCATGTCAATTTCAAGAGGGTGCCCCCCCCCTTTGTCAGCATCCCTATGTGCCCTTCCCATTTTCTTGCACAGTTTGCAGAATCCCCCATCACTTGGCTTTGTTGTGACTCTGTGCTTTGAGAGCAGTCCTTTTAAGCTTGCAGTGCCAGAGGCATTCTGCACATTGTAACTGCAGGGACTCTCTGCTTTGACATTAGTCATTGCTACAGTGGCATTGGGTTTTGCTGGACACTATTACATTGCACTGGTTCTTCTGGGCTTGCAGCCCCCACCCCTTGGAATGTGATTCTGTGCTTCACGTCAGTCCTGTTGAGCTGGCATTGCCACAATGGCACTGCATTCCTTGGAATGCCGTTGCCCATTGGAAACAATGAGAGAGTCTTGAAGGGTCACTGGAGATAATGGGAGTAGGAATGCCAATTGACTTGCATGGGCTCCATTGAAATACTGAAATTACTGGCTTATGATCAGCCTACACTGAGCATAGCAACACAAAACATGACTGCTGTTTTTATTATTGTTTTAAATTGTTTTAATTAACTATTATTGTTGAGACTGTGTGACTTCATAATCCACCTTGATCCTTTTTGCAGGGAGGGTGGGATAAAAATAGAATTAAATGAATGAATGAGTAAATAAATATTTCAATGGAGCCCATTCAAATCAATTGGCATTCCTGTTTCCATTATCTCCAATGACCCTTCAAACCTCTCCCATTTTTTTCCCAATGGGCAATCCTGACAT
Organism: Lepidodactylus listeri; assembly: GCA_029233225.1. Taxonomy (NCBI): domain Eukaryota; kingdom Metazoa; phylum Chordata; class Lepidosauria; order Squamata; family Gekkonidae; genus Lepidodactylus; species Lepidodactylus listeri. The sequence continues at coordinate 63,244,024 of JARCFY010000002.1, read as the reverse complement.
TCCTTTTAGTACATACTTCTGCAGGGCACTAGTACATTGCACTGATTCTGATGGGCTTGCAGAAATGCCCTCAGCCACCAACCTGCAGTTTCTACTACAGAAATTCTCTGGCTTGACCTTAGTCCTGTTGGGTTTGCACGTCCATAGTGGCACTGGTTCTTCTGGGCACATTGCACTGGTTTTGCTTGGCTTGCAAAAATACCTCCCACCTTCAGTTTCAACTGAGAAATTCTCTGGTTTAATCCTAGTTCATTGGAAACAATGGAGGATTGAAGCACCTTCTTGGGGGGGCGTAACTCAGACTCCATAAATCCAATCCTCACCAAACTTGGAGGGCAGGTAGAGGAAGCTGGAGATCCCCTGTGAGTTTGGTGTTTCTAGCATGCCGAGAACAGGAGGGTTTCTACCACATCATGAACCTCATGAAACAAACGAGTTAATTTGGCCACTAAAAGTTTGCAACAGTTTGTAGTTTGTGAACCGGGCATGCCATGAACCAAAACAAACCACATTTTCCTGGTTTGTGCCCATCTATACATATAATTAAGATCACTATGATCTTAATGTAAGCACCGTGTATTCAATTTTTCTGTTTAAATGGGAATTTTGTAGTGGATGAGGAGACAGTGAACACTGTTTCTGATTGATCTCAACTGTGGAAACATATTGCATATTTTCTCCCGGCCAGCTTGGCTGGAGATCCTGGAGTTTGTTTTTTTTTTTTGTCATCTTCTGGGTGTGGAACAGCAGTCACTGGGTGTATGTGTGGGGGAGATATTTGTGAATTTCCTGCATTGTGCAGGGGGTTGGACTAGATGACCCTGGAGGTCCCTTCCAACTCTATGATTCTATGATTCTAACTTTGGCTGTCAGCAGTGTGGGCGACTTCAGGATGGGTTGCTGAAAGTACAGATCAAGCAAGTCTGATATGTTTTAGATGTGCATTGTGCTGATTCACATCAGACTTCAAATATATATGCATAAAATGTGAAGAGCCTCATATTCAGCACCTCAAAATTCAGTTCTATGCAGTGCTAAGCAATTTTCATGTAGCATGGCATTTTCTACGTTTATTTTCCAAATGAAGTCATTTGATTTCTCCATTATGCAAGCAGGACAGTATCCTTGAATAAAACAACATTCTAACCCAGTGGAATTAAAGGTCTATAATCTATAGAGGTTATAAGAAGAAGAGAAGAAGAGATTGGATTTATATCCCGCCCTTCACTCACTTAAGAGTCTCAGAGCGGCTTACAAACTCCTTTCCCTTCCCCTCCCCACAACAGACACCCTGTGAGGTAGGTGGGGCTGAGAGAACTCTTTCCCAAGCTGTCCTTGAGAGAACAGCTGGTCCAGAGCTATGGTTTGCCCAAGGTCATCCAGCCAGGTGCAAGTGGAGGAGTGGGGAATCAAACCCGGTTCTCCCAGATTAGAGTCCGCGCATTTAACCACTACACCAGACTGGCTCTCTTTTTACCAGCTGTGTATCTTTAAATTTATTAAACTCAGAGCTTTAAAAAAAGATGTTTGAGCAACCCCCCTGCCCAGTCCAAGATTAGCATATTTCTTTTCTGCAGTTCCCAAAGGGTCTCCATTTCTCTGTCTCTTCTCATCACCCAGAGTAATTTGGGGCTGTTAGAGCAAGTTCATTGCTGTAATTGCAACCAGATTGGTCATTAAAGTTGACAGACAGATGCTGAGAAAGTTGCTCATTGATTCCTGCCACTCAGCTGCTGACTCCCAGTGCTGACTCAAAGGCAAGCTTGAGTCACTGGGAAAGGCAGCCCCTTTCTTTCACATCAAGGAGAAATAATTTCTGGGAGGGAATGCTCAGAACTCAGGCTATTGTTTGTAATAAGGTCCATTCACATGCACCTTCCCTAAATCAAGCAAGGCTATTCAGCAAATGAAATATCTTCCTGGAGCTCTCTCTAATGGCTCAAAGTCAGTAAGGCTTTTTGGAAAAATAACACTCTACTTTTGCAGCTGAGATAACAGCTTATGTTACTGCGTCTTTAGGAATATGGGAACGCTTGCACTGTGGTTTCTCAGTCTTCCTTCCATTCAGCAAGAGATGGTTCATACCCTTGTCCTTCTGTTTGTTTCCAACTACAATGATGGTGCTGTCATAAGCAGAGTTACACACTTTTAAGTCCATTGACATCAGTGGTTTTCAAAGGGTATAAGTCTTTTTAGGATTACACTCTGAGAGTTGAAAATGTGAGTTAAGAATGATAGATAAGAATTAACTCTTTTCTTCTTCTTTCCTTTTTTGCTGAGGAAATCTAAATATGCTTCTGCTGTGTTTGGAGTCATGATTTCTTCCACAGGGCAGAAAGGTTCCTGTATCCAATTAGTTCCACTGGTATTTTCAAGAAAGATTGACAAGTTTTCTCTCTTTCTTATTTCAAAAGAAATGGCTATTCTTCCTCTAGAATAGAGCATGGGTAGACATTGGATGGAACAAATTTCAAATTGTGGTTTAAAAGCTAATAGGTATATGAAATTATATCTCACATAGTGGCCCTTTTGTACTTGCAGTTCCTTAACCATGCTTTGGGAGTTGGGACCACTGATAAAGTATGTCATATGTAGGGCAGAGGGTAGAAAAGTTTTGACAAAGAAGAGGTAGAAAAACAGTATGAGAATCCTCCCTTTTGTACTGTGCATCCTACAACATTGTTGTACACAGGCCAGTGTGAACGAACTATCTGGCTCCTTGCTGATTTTCTGACCTGGACAATATATTGTACAGCCTCAAAGCCTGGATAGATTTAGGGACCATATACACAACACTCACTTGTGTATGCAGCTAAGGATACATGTATCTCCCCTAGTTGAATCAGGGAGCATGACTAGGGCATGAATTAAAATATAGCCTACTGATAAAAATGTTGCATGAGAAGAAACATATACACACATAGAAAAAGATACTCTGGAAATGGGAGAACATTCTTTGGGAGCAGAAAGCAGGAATGGACACTTCCAAAAATTCCTTCTCCTGATACTCAAAATAGAGATTCAGTAGGTAAGAAACAAATCTTCTAGTTCTTTTTACTGCTTTGATAGAAAAAAACACACCCAGGTCCAGTATCCTATCGTCCGGTTATATATAATTCTGTTTTCACCATGATCTCTCCTGAACATTCCACATGCTCCAAAATCAGTTGGCTCCCTGATGTGTCACTCAGAAGCTGTCCCTATCCACTGGCTGTGAGTACTCATGTGCCATTGGCTGGGGGCTGGGTCTGCTCCTGTTCCCCGCCCACTACTTCAGCCACTGTGCCCTGTCAGAATTTCTGGCAGACGACTTCCTCTCTTGACAGCTTCCCTACTGTGTGGGACTGTTACCTCAGTGGCTATTGGTAGGTGTAACAAAATGGCAGTTACCTGTGTTTGTAAGATGGCTGCTGTCTGTGGTAAAATGTTCCCCCATAAGGTTCAGTTGAGCTGTAGTTCCAGAGAGGGGCCTGCAGGTGTATTGCTCACTGGGTTGAATGGGGCTTTCTCATCTGCTGGCCCACAGTTCCCAACTGCCCCAAGGCCAAAAAGTGCAGGAAAAGAGGGTGACGTGGCTGTCAGGGCTTCAATGCCCTCCAAACAAGCTAGTCCCTCTTGGGGAACCATTGCTGCCAATCTCCAGGTGAGGGCTGGAGATCACTCAGAATTACAACTGCTCTTCAGATGGCATTGATCAGTTCCCCTGGAGAAAATGGTGGATGCTGTGTCCTTATACCCTGCTGAGATCCCCCCCCCCCCAATGACAGCCAATATGATGCAACAGTCAGGGCTTCAGAGCATGGTAGAGGCTGCAGGTGTGGGGGGAGATGGAAAGCTGAACAGTGAGGGAGAAATAAAGGTAGGTTGGTGCTAGGCTAGGAAGGAGATAGGGTTGCCAACTCCAGGTGGGGAATTCCAGGAGATTTGAGGAGGGGTGGGGCCTCAGACAGATACAATGCTATAGACTCTGCCCTCCAAACCAGCTATTCGTTCTTGGGGGGACCACTGTTGCCAATCTCTAGGTGAGGGCAGGAGATCACTCAGAATGACAACTGCTCTTCAGGAAGCAGAGATCAGTTCCCCTGGAGAAAATGGTGGATTCTGTGTCATTATACCCTGCTGAGGTTGCCACAGCAAACTGACATACTCCATCAGCCATTGGCCCATCAACCACCATTCAAGAGTACTTGTGTGCCATTGGCTGAGACCTGGGTTGTCTCCCCCACCTACTGCCTGCTTGACCACTCTTCCCTCTGTCAGAATAAACTGCCAGCTGTCTCTCCTGACAAAGACACTTCTCCTGCTTGTCTCTTCCATGGCTGCCTGGCTACTGAGGTTAGCCAATGGCTGTCAAACCATTATCTTCTCCCAATGCTGTGCTGTTCACTTTCCCCTAGGGTTGCCAACCTCCAGGTGGGACCTGGAGATTTTCTGCTGTTACAATTATCTCCAGATGACAAAGATCAGTTCCCCTTGAGAAAATGGCTGCTTTGGAGGATAAACCCTATAGCATTATACCCTGCTGAGTCCCTTCCCTTCCCAAACCCTGCCCTCCACAGGATCCACCCCCAAATATTCAGGTATTTCCCTACTCAGAGCTGGCAACACTACACTGTGCTTCAGGTGGCAGAGATCAGTTCCCCTGGAGAAAATGGTGGACTCTGTGTCATTATACCTTGCAGAGGTCGCGACAGCAAATTGACAGTGTCCAAGGCCGGGGCACCCACCCAGAGTCTCTTTCTAGATCTTGTTGTATTTATTTCCATAATGGGCCTTATTCATGGTCATTCTATAAACTGCATAACAGTTTCCTCCTCCTCATTTTTCTGATACATTATTTCTCAATGGCAAGATCTTTTTGAAAGAGATGCTATTCATTTTGAAAAGGAAAAAAAATACTACTGTTTCCTCATTTGAAGCTAGATGGCAGTGTTTAACCTTCTTCTTCAATTTCTTAAATTTTCAGTGCTTGGCATGCTGCAAAAATAAATGAGAGATTAAATATTTTGTACTGGATTGCCTGTTACTGATTTAATACTGGTGCAATGCCGTGAGTAAATACTCTTCACTGGTTTAGTGATTGTGGGCAACAGTAAATCCCAGCTATCCCAGGACACCCGTCTCTGGAAACAGATATAGATATTTTTATCCAGTAAACTTTATTTATATATAACAACAGTACAAAGTGAGTCCTTGGATTGCAAAATAGGAGTGTTTCATATTTACAATAGGTACACAATAATATATTAGAATAATAACAAAAAACTTTTTTCCCCTTGGAACATTTTTAAATACTTCAGCTTTCTTACAGTTTTCCCCACAACACTTATAAAAACAACAGAAACCAGACAACCATCTTTAAAAAAAATATATAATACAGGGCTCCAGTGTGTCAAGTATAAAGGAGGAGGAAAATGAGAAAAAGTGTAGGGTATTGTGAAGTGGGTAAACATAGACCATTCAGCTCCACAAACTTGCTGGCTTGCTGTGCAATTCCAGGAATGGGACAAATGCATCTTCTTTCTCTCACCTCCTCAAAATCTTCCTCAAATGGATCTTGATAAGAAATTTGGGTCTTGTCTATTATTATTTTCAACATTAGTGCACTTGCAGAATGAAAATCAGAGTAAAGATCACGATAGCATGGCCTGAGGGAGAAATCTTTTCAGCTCTCCCCCTCAATCCATTTGAACAAAGCTTGATGATCACTGGATTGCATTCTCAGGGCCTTCCTACCACCCTTGTTTGGGAATAAGCCCCATTGCACTGTTAGGCACAGTGAAAACTTATGGAATAAGACCTACAACCTGTCTAGAAAGCATCTGGAAATTTTCAAAACAGATGCACCATTTCAGAAATATATGGGCAAAGTTTTGTTCCTGTGTACATTATGAAATCTTGTTTCAATACCACTGGGACATTACCAAAGCAAAATGCGGGTGGCCAATATCAACTAGTTTCATGTTTCAAAAATGGTAGCCAAATCTGACAACAAAAGTTGACAAGATATCAAATTTCCTCTTTAACTATTGAGCAACCTATTGAAATGCCCTAGTATTTCCCCCCCAATACCTTCAAAGGTCCAAATGCTTCCAATTTGTGGCCAAAATAAGGATTTTTTAAAAAAAAAATCCCATATGAAAAGCTAATTTGAAAATGTTGCTACCCATTCTGGAGCATCATCCTGTAAACAAAACAAAATTAAAAAGAAAGCGTCCACACTTCTTCAACTGTATTTTTTTTCCAGTTTGAGCCCATCATCATGTTTGTTCTGTGAAGGGAAAAAGATCATACAGAGAAGAAGGAAAGATACAAACAACATAAAGCAAAGGGAGAGTCTGTTCGAAAACAAGAGACAAACACAGACACTTAAGCACTAACCACATTCAAAGCAAACAGTGTCTCATTCCAATTAAGTGACCTGACTGATGTCACAGAACACGCTGGGAAACCACTAACAGCCTCCAATGACGATGTGAGGTTGCTGCTTGCTTTTCAGCTTTTCCCAGTTGCTGAATGGACTGAACAACAGCATTCAGGCACACTTGTGCCTTGCCTACACTTGAGGCAGAAAACAAATGTGCAATAGAGCCTTGAACTTCTGAAAAGGAAGCCTTCCACATGTTGGAAAGAGACATGGGGACAGTGAGAGCAAATGAGTCACACTTTCTTTTTGTGCTTCTTCTGTAACATGCAAAGAGGACCTTTGCAAGAAGCAGCTCACTCTTCTCCCTATGGAGGAGTTTACACAGTTCCACATCATGTGGGAAGCACAGAAAGAGGAAGACACTTGGGCAGCCCTTCCTCCTGCTCCTTTGTACCATATGAAGCAGCTAATTAAAAAAAAGCAGATATAGTATACATTCATAATTGGGAGGTGTAACGGATTGCAAAGAAAAGCAGGCTTTTAAAAATACTGCTTGTGTCAGATAGTCAGGGAGTTCAAGAGTTAATCTACCCTGGAGAGAAGAACTTATGTGATTGGCTGCTCTACTCGCTCTCTGACTGGCCAGCATCAGCTGAGAGGAAATGAAACAGCTGATCTGGAGGGAAAAGATTCATTCACCTTTTGAGTCACTTTTGGTCTTTGTCTGAAATCTAATGTCTAGGTTTGGTTTCTGAGGGAAGAGACTTTGGGAGTCAGTGATTTCTGTCAGGGACTTGTCAGAAAATTAGTTTTTTAAAGAGAAGAAGAGGGATCCCATTGTCTTAAATATATTAGAACTTCTCTGAGGGAGAACTTAGATTATCAGTCAAGAAAGCTACAGAACAGCTTTATACAGACAGTGGATACTGGAGAAGGAGTTGGCAGAAGGTCTGGGTAGTTAGAGAACTCCCATACAAGTCAAATAGTAAAAGGAGTTATTGCTTCTTAGGGACAAGGAGAATAACTTCCTGCCAGTGATAAAGGGGAGAAGCTTAAACAGCTCATGAGTTAGTGAAAAGCTGTAATATCTAAAGGGAAAACCTAGAACTCTGAAAGGAGAAATCTAGAAACTATAATCAAACGTTATTCTACAGAAAACAGTATTAAGAACCTGTGTTAGTGCTGAAATATACTAAGTAAAGCAACTTCATTGAAAAGATCTTAAAACTCTTAAAATAAGCCACAACAAAACTCTCTTGTATGATCTAAGCTTTCAAATCTGTATACAGTATGAAGTTTTACCTCAGCCTTTCTAAACCTTGACAATCTCCTATTATATATATCCTCTGCCTGTTCAACAAAATATTATTTCTGTTTTGAAAGTTACTTTGCCTCAAGTGCCATTTCAATAAGGGTTTAAATATAAGACAGGACAGTTCCTGTATTTTCCTTTAAGTTCCTGTGCTGGGTCAGAAGCCTAAACTAATATCTGTAAAAGGGTGGGACAGTTAAACCTTATAAAATAAAGAAGAAATACATGCTACTGAAGGGCACCTCAACCACAGAGGGGAACTAAAAATATTTTGTATTTTTTTGGTGGGAATATCTGCTTGAGAGTGGGGAAGCATCAGGCGTCTGTCATAGGAGGCAAGAAGAAAAGTTAGTCAAGAACTATGTTCCAAAAGACAACCTAATCCTTCAGAAGTACTTTTTCACTTACTGGAAATTTAACGGATTCCCTGTACCCCGTGTTGTCTTTTCAAGGAAATAACTTCATTAAATTGATCATTTGTGTTTAAAACTAAAACAAACAAACAAAAATCTTCTGAAATGGATTGACCTGAATTTAGATTGTAGTTTTCCTCCTAGTCTATTCGTTTGTGGATCCACAGGGATGGGTTTATGTTTTGAATCCAAACTGATCCAAAGCCTTGGTACAAATCTGCTATGTTGCTTAAAGGTTTGTTAGTTCCATCTACAATAAGTGCTTTTAAAGGGGAGATGTCATTTGGTGGGATCCGGGACAGATAGCTAACAGCTGAAAGGACACAGTATGGGAGAGCCGAGAAATAGTCACTAGAGCCACATTCACTATTTAGATTAGACTGCTCACCTAGTCTAACTAGCAAGTAAATATATACAGCATGACAGATCTCTGTGTTTTTATTAGTGTGTGGTTTGATACAAATGGAATATTGAAATGACAGACTCTAGCTCTACTGGAGTTTTAATGGTTCTTTCATGTTGGCTGTTTATCCTTCCTTCAATCACTGTTGTGTTCCTTTTTCTACAGGTTGAGTCTCAGCCTCCTTTCTTTGCACCCCAGACTTATTCAGGTTGAACTATTTTTGTTTCCATTTGTCTGGTGAATAGAATCCCTGTGACAAGTGAATGTAGATAATACTGGAGCCTGAAAGGAGGACTGTTTGGAAAATCTCAGCACCTGGTGCTCTTAAATGGAAAATCTCTCATTCCTATCACAAAAATGAAATAGGAATTTTCTCCAACTGGAGCCTCTGCAGATGTTCTCTGTGTTGCATCAGATTGTCATAGTTCACAGGAACATATGCACATGTGTTATTTGGCCAGAGTTCTTTTCTAGTTCAGCTTCCACATGTCCAATCTGAATTTAGATCTAGATTAGTTTTATTTCAACCCACCCATGGCTCTTCAGTGCTGTGTTTTTGCTTTTCATACAACGAAACAAATGGAAAGAATCAGGGAGATGTAGCAATAAACAGTAATATCCGTGGAACAAAATCCAAAGAGTTCCACTAAATTATATGTAGTGTTGTTATGGACAGTCATTTTGGTAGTTTTCCTGTGGCTATGAGTACAGACCCACAATATGCAAATCTGCAAAATGTTGAGCAAGGGTAACAAGTGCCAGATGCTAACACTTCTATTGGAGTTAAGTTCTATCGGAGCCATAAAAATATAAAGGTTGTTTAGTCACTCATTGCATTGAAATGTGCTAGTTATGGAAGAAATTAAGGTAGTTTACCTTTCAGCAGGGCACAGGTGTCTCTGGAGCTCTTATAACTTGATGAGGACTCAAAGAAGAAGCCTTGACAATAGGGTAACTTTCTAATCTAGATAGAATGCACTGAGGTGTACAAAAACTTTGTCTGATCAAAATCTTGGCCTTGCACTAGTATCACTTTGGGGGAGTAAACTAGTAAAACTTGCACTAGAATCACTTTGGGGGAGTTCATACAGAGGATGTAATATAAACTGAGTTCATTTGAGCCAAAGCAGATGAAGTGAAGAACACTCAAACAAATAACCAACACTTAGGATTGTTCCAGGGAAACAGCTGTTGTTGAAAAGAAATAGGACCACTCTGGCAGAAAGCTGAACCCATAACAACATTTTCACAGCATGGAATAGGAAAATACCTACTTCATAATATGAAGCTGAGACATGAATCTTATACTGGATTTTTTTTTACTGGAAAGCAAAAGGCATTCCATCACATAATGATATCTTGTTGACCAACAGCACCAAGGTAAGACTAAGATTTCCACCATTCTTAATCAACTACACATCCTTTAAACTCCTGCCTAGGTAATTTCCCACTAGCAACCTAGAAGCACTGTTATTTCTGTCACTTCCTTACTTTGCCATTTATTTTTTTCTCAATGCAGCTGTACCAGATTTGCTGTTTATACTTTGCACTGCCTTCTAAGAATACGTGGAACCTATTACAGAAAGAGCTGGATAGGCTGAGAAGCCATTGCTCTAGCAAGCCGAGTGGTTGCAGAATTTTGGTAGTGAGGGGGAAAGCATAGCAGGGGCAGGCAAGTGTGCTAACAAGATGGATTTCTTTTAAAATAAGGGCCTTCAAAGGAAAGAAGCATTTGATTATCACATCACTACTCTGTGCAGTGGGCTCTTTGATGGCCCTGGATAGCACTCATCAGTAGAAGATTAAATGGAATTATTCAAACAGCAGTGCCAGGCACAGAAATTCCAAAAATGACGTCTCTGGCTTTGATGTGAAAACACCTGAAACAGAGCAGGCTGGGATTCAGACATCAGGGAAAGGAGCCACTGACATGGATGGGGAAGAAAGTCACCTAAGTCAATCACTATGGCTTCTAAATGCTTGAGCTTGGCTGCAGTCCAAAGAAAACAGCACTGGAAACTTATCTCATAATACTTGAACCATCCATGAGCCAGACGAGGCAGTTACAGCTGAACTGTTTGGTAGCCTTTTGGCATTATAAATATCTAATTTGCCGAGCAGAAATTACCATTTCATCTTAAAACAAGCCCTGGCTAGATGAAATACTGCCATGTAGCCTTAAAAGCTATGAGTGTAAGTTATCAGTCTGCTGGTTTAAAAGCATGACTTTTGAAAATGGTCAGGCATAGGGGGCAATTCCAGCACAGCATGCCTAAAACAGTGTCCCTGACCCTGGCAAGCCATGCAAAAATTACACTGATCAACCTGCTGTTTGCTATGAGGTCAAACAGGCAGGCAGGATGTCAGCAGCTGTAGAGCTGACTCCCTCCTTCTTCCTACTAGCTGGGGTTACTAGTGGATCACCTCTTCCCTCACTTCTAATGATACAAGAAACTTCAGATGTGCCTGGATGCAGCCTTAGTTCAGAAGACTGAAGCTGCAGCCAAATAACTCATATCATGTCAGTAAAACCTGATAAAAACGAAACTGCACTTTCAAGGTCCTAACATGGTCTAATTGTGAAATGCCTGAAAATTGTCAGTTGGATTTGCCTGCCATACCAGATAAGTTCAGTAATAATGGATACTCTCTGTAATCAAACTCACTACACTGCCCAGGGCTATGAAGGAGCCAGAGAGAACACTCTCCTGAATGCAGACTGCCCTTGCTCTGAGATGCTTTCTGCATTTGGCTCTTGGTCCCTGCTCCTGCTAAGTCAATGCAAATCAGAGCTTTCTGGCTGCAAAGCTTTTGCTGCTGTGAATGTCAAAGGCTTTGGCTTATTGCACAAGGCCAGTCATTAGTATATCTTTCAGGCTATTAATAGGGCCCAGGGAAACTTATGAAAGTGAATTATTGGGGGGAAAGTGGGCTTGGCTCAGCTTTTAATGAATTATAATTGAAGCAGCGAGTCTCTCCTTTCCTTTATCCTTTTGCTGGCAGCATTCAGGATAATGATAAGAAACCAAACATCAGGGATTCTCATGGAACAGGTAGTTCAGTGCACAAGCCACCCAACCAGCCCACTGGAAGCACCCCCTTCTCTTTCTTTTAGCAGAATAGGGGCGGTAGATCTGGAAGGAAGGAATGAGGATCTGTGACATTATGTGGTTTGTACCTGCTCTGCTAGAGGAAGCATCTGCTCTGCTAGAGAAGTGGCCAGCCCTTCCAGTACTATGACTGGCTAAGCATATCTTATATTCATCTGTGAGAACCATCACTTCCTGACCACCTCTTAATTGCGAATCCTGCCTTGGAAACCTGATGATGTGGCAAGGCAGCACAAATACAGATATCCTAGAACTGTGGGGCAACGGGGTGGGAGCAGATCTCTTTACTCTGAAACTTCCTTTCATGAAATAGCAACAAAATACTGCAAAGTGGCCACTCTTTGTCCCCCCCCCCCCCCATTACTTGTGGAAGCCTTTGGGTATGGCTGCTCTGGCAACCTATACTAAGACTTCCAGTGAGTCTATTAGGCAGCATTTTATAGCTAAAATGTTACAAACTTTGGGGAAATCATGACATGCTCAGGATCATCATGCAGCAAGTTCAATGGTATAGCCAGCCCATTCTTCAACCTCAGCTGAGGGAGCCCTACTGCCTTTCTTAAAACTGACTCTGATTCCAGCTACAGGCTCTGACCCATGTGTTCGATATCCTGCTTTCCATTAGGTCTAATCACCTTGCCCCCTAATCACCCCTCTTAACTGCAGCCTGCACAAATATCAATATTTATTACAGAGAGAAATATGTACAGCATTCCACCTGCTACTTGGCACTCTTGGAAGGGACAAGAAAGCTTTGGTCTTTTTGTGACAGGAACAATAACTCACAGACATCAGGCTTCCACTGATTACTAAGAAATGGGCGGGTGGGGTCAGCTAAGAAACCTAACTCAAGACAAAACACATGGACAAAGACAACAGTCATTAACCAGCACATGGAGTGTGCTACTTCCTTCTGGTGAGAGAGAAGGTTCCTCCCCACTTCACCCTCCCAGTGGACAAAGAAGTCTTGCGCTTGACCTTTGCATGACCACACATATGGTGTGAGAAAAATGCAAATGCCCTTTGTCCTGATCACATAAGTATCAGAAAATCCAAAGAGGGAAAGCAATAAATATGTCATCTCACTAGGTCTACTCTGTTCAAGTATTGCTTGCTGTAAACATTTTTACTGCAAGAAATCACATAACAACTAGGGAAAACAAAAAAAGCTAACCAACCCAAAGCCCCAAAGCAACTAAGAAAGCCAATTGTTTTTTACACAAATTGCACCTGCAGAAGCCCACAATGCACCAGTTTCAGTTTAAACCACTCACAACTTCCTCAGTGTCAAAAGGACAGGACATTCCTTAGGGACACAGTTGACACTTACATAGAAAGAGGGAGGACTTTTTGCAGCAGGGTGGAATTTTTGTCAAAGTAGAAGAGGAATGAAGGACTTTCAAAAATCATAGTGCCCCTCCGATGGTAAACAGGATTGTTAAAAAAATACCATACTCTATAAATACATAGCCAAAGAAGGACTTCAGGATAGATGGGTTGACTGATTGGATGGCTTTTCCACTCTGGTACATGTCTGCTAAGTGCCTCTTGAAGGCACAAATGACTGGACTTCTTCCCCAACTGCACAGTTTCCTTTATTTAAAAAGGTTTGGTGCAAATTTGTGCTCGTGGGGTTTTTGTAAGTTCCCAGGAAGAGGAATAACTGAGTTTTTCAAACATTCCCAATGGGTTGAGCGTCCATCACAAACCATCCACCTGAGCCACAAACAACTCAAGAGAACAGAAGGGCAGTGTGTGCAGCAGAATCTTTTTTGACAGATATTTGACGTGGCCACTGTGGTTTTGTCCCATTTCATTTTTCTTCTTTCTTTCCTTTTTCTTTAAAAAAGAAAAAAAACCCTTTAAATAGTGTTTTTGTTTTCTCCTAATATACATCAAACAACTTTCATGCAAAGCAGCAGTCACGAAGGGATCTAGCCTTCCCATGGACCTTTCTAGGTGTACAGCTTGAGGAGCTGAACATCTTGGTGGATCCAGTGGTTTTAGGAATGCAGTACTGATGTTGGTTGTCACCTGTTCTTTCAACTGGAATCTGATGAGTGATTTTGAGCTAAGTATCTGGGCCAACTTCTGCTTCTTTTTGGCAGTTGTTACGGTGTGTCAGGTATAATGCCAGTGGCCTCCTTGCTTTTAATTCCCAGAAGTCTTTGTGGTAAGCAGTTCCTTCTCCTTGCTCCAGGAGTTCCAGCTCCTTTCTTCAGCTCTCCATAGACATGGCACCAATAAGCTGTTCTACTTTGTAGGCTAGGCGCTGCCGGCGCGCCTGCTCATCTTGTTCCAGAGCCCCAATAATCTGGAACCAAGCAGACAAAATTAGCTAAGGGAAGATTAAATGGATGGCAGAAATAACAAAATGGTCTTTCATAATGATTTTTAGTGTTCTCTGGAAATCTATAGATATTGTATCCTCAAAGTTGTAAACCTGAAAAGCTATATGTTGAATCAGATAATTGGTCCAGTCTACCCCAATATTGTCTTCTCTGATTCGCAGCAGCTATCCAGGCAAAGGTCTTTCCCATCCTTGCTACCCTGAGGTCCTTTTTAACTTTTTAACCTTCAGCATATAAAGCATATACTCTGCTACTGGGCCACAGACCACTGAGCGATCTTCTGTAAGTGTAACATAGTCTGATAAACTGTTCAGCTGCATGTATATCAATGTATGAGCATACAGATACCTATATAATAATCTGCCTGAGTGCACACACAGTCCTGAGTCCGTGTACAAAAACTGACAGAAAGGAAAAAAAATATGTTGATTTCATTCCATGGACTGCACAAGTGATGCTCTGACATTGGAGTCTAGCTTTGTAAATATTTGTGGTAGATTTACTAAGTATTTTTCAGGGACTGAGAAAGTGAACAATGTCCAAACCTCTTAATAAGTGGAATGTAATTACGAGGCAGTAAAAGCTAATAGAGAGTCAGCCAGTATAAATCCAGTCCTTTAGGTGTATTTCCCCTGGAATAATGTACCGGATGAAAAGAAGGAAAAGTGTAGAGAGCTACTGCCTTCAGCAGTCCCTAGGTCATTTCTGTGTTATCGGGTTGGTGCACATTACTGGCAAGGCATACAGTCATATGCTGGATGCTACATTCCCTGTTTCATTTAGCAAAAAAGTAATGAGGTTCTCATCTCTAATCGGCAAATGGCTGCTGCACAGTACCACGTATATATACATGCAATTAAATGACAAAAACCTTGCCTTTAATGGTTGTAATTGCAAAATAGGCTTTTCTTGCATTGCAAATTAAAGGGCTGAACAGATGGTGGAAACTTGGTTTCAAGTGATGCATCCATCAGAAGAGCCCATGCTGCCAGCAACACTTTACAAAATAGATCACGCCTAGGTTCTGCCATGGTTTCCGTTTCCAGGGAGAAAGGGGAAGGGGAGGGGATGGTCCCAAAGGTCAGGAGAGTTTCTGAAAGCATTTAGATACCAGTGCAGTTTTTCTGGACAAAAGGAACGATGCTTTTTCTGTGGGCCGCAATCTAATTATATAATAGGTGATCACTAATTTGATTCTATTTCTGATAACTTCAGATAATGGTAAATACAGTGAATATAAACCAGGAAAAAGTATCTCACAAAGATAATGAGGTTATTCAGAGAAAACAGAGAGGGTTTTCTTTTAACTTCACATGTTTTTGTTTAAAAAAAACCTTGTACAACTTAGCTTTTAAATATATGATGCTGGGCTTTAGAAATAAAGATGAGAGTGAAATTGGATTGGACTTTGCATTCAAATTAGGGCATCCCCTCCTTCAGACTGCTCGCTGGATCACATTTCATTCCATGGGACCTCTGATGAGCAATCTGACAAAGGTTTTCTTTCTTTTCTTTTTCTTTTTGCCTCTAGTACCTGCAGAAAATGCAGTCTAGAGGGGAATGTGGAAGTATCACAGGAGTCAAATGGGGACTCTGGCAATTTATTGACTTTGGTAACTATACTTCCAGAAGGTTTGGGGTGTATATGAAGTAAATAAAATAAATATATAAATGTATCTTTATTAAATGGCAAGATTGAACAAATGTGCTAGTGTAACACTTACACATCAATTAGGTTTCCAGTAGGGATTCTGGCACTTATGGAAGGTTCTCTGGACCTCTGCCCATTCTCTTCACTCCTACCCAAACCCCATAGGGCAGTCCATATGGGAGTGAATGTGTGATCTTTGAGATTGAATGGGCTGAATTTGTGATCTTTGGGCCTCTTCAAAGAGTCATCCCATTCTTCAAACAATTCCAAATATAAAAAATACAGAAAGTGATCTGTGGGAGTGGGACGTGGAAGGCAGAAAGGGGTTTACCACCAGCTAGTCCCTATTGGTTCCCACGGGGCAGTTTTCTTATGGGGCTATATGTGCAACCTTCAGCAGCAGGGCAGCTTTTCAACTTTAAATTTGAAATACTGCAAATCTGGCTGGATAGGGAAACTACCCTTCATCCGAGTTTATTTAATTTGTCAGATTGTCTTTGGATCAAATTCCCAGTAGCAGAGGAGGACCAATCCCTGAACAGGCTGGAACTGTGACTGGAACCCCCCCCCCCGACTTTTGATCATGGCTTTTTATACATGATTTTGGAAATGAGAAGTTTCTAAAGGATTGATATGCCATGGAGATGGAGCTTGCTGTTCAATAAAAAACAGTTAACTGTCTGTCCCTGGATAGATGTGTTCCCTTTGGCTCATCTAAAATTGTTCTTTAGATCTGGGCATGAACTTCCTCAAAAGCATTTTTTTGCTTCATTTTTAACTGGTTAATTCTCATGATCCTGCTCATTTATTACTTAGTAACAATATGTTTTTGTGCTCCTGAACACTTATATCAAGACATGAATTTATTACATGAGCTTTTGGCAATACATTTTTTAAAAATTTTTTAACTCAAATGTGGAGGTCAGTAGTAATTGACTGTTTCTGAGGGGGGGAAAACCTCTTTTTGAGTATCACAAGGCCATGCTTTTATTACAATCTATTTGTTAAGATCATGTATTAAGAAGCACAGCTTGCATTCTCAACATCAATATTTCGTGGATGGATGTCAAGAGAATCTCAGTTATGAGAGAAAACAAAAGTTCCTGTTTCAAGGCAAAGCCAAATGATAACTTTTAGCTGAGTATGACATTCATAGTGGTACAAATGATCATGCACTGTATACTAAGGGGTGGGGGCATGGCTCAGATGTAGAGCATCTTCTTGGCAACCAGAAGATTCCAGGTTGCATCCCTGGCATCAGCAGTTAAATGAACGCACATACATGATGCTGTCCTATACTGAATTAGACCACTGGTTTCATCAAGGTCACTACTGCCTATTCAGACTGGAAGCAGCTCTCCAGGGTCCCAAGCTGTCATTTTTCACATCACCTACCACCTGATCCTTTTATAACTGGAGATGCCGGGGGATCAAACCTGGGACCTTCTGCATACCAAGCAGATTCTCTGCCTCAGAGCCATAGCCCCTTCCCTAAGAATCAGTTAAAAAAATATAGTAGCAGCTGATGTGGAAGACCTCTTCCTGAAACCCTGGAGATCTGCTGCCAGTCGAAGTAGACAGTATAACCTGTTCAGACCAATTATCTTACTTAGTATAAAGCGGCTTCTTGTGTTCATGTGTTTTCTGTCAACTGGTTAATTTCTTGTACCTTCCTCTGAAGCTCAATAAACTCTCAATACAGCTGGAATCAGGCAGGTAGGTTAGAATGAAGGCAAAGTCTCAGTCTGTTGTCTTGTAAGATAAATGGCTCCTTCAGCACTTCTCCTCACTCCAAGGAGGGAAAGATCTCTTACCTCTTCACTGTATTTGCTGACATAGGAGTAGATTTCATTGAGTGCACTCAGCATGTTGAAATCAACAGCATGCAGACGTGACTGCTCTGCGAGGTAGGCATTCATGTCCTGGTCACTGATGGCTGGGAGTTTTGCAATATCTGCATAATACCTGCACAATTTAGTGGAAAGGAATGTGAGAATGGTATAGCTTGGTAAGAGACCTGAACAAGTTTTTTTTTTAAAAAGTAAGTCCCATCTAAATTCTGTCTCAGTTTGTAAACTGTGCCCAGTGTTTCTGAAAAGTGCCTCTACAACAGCCTTGCACAACTTGTGGCCCACCATGTTACCTCCTGTTTTGTTACTGAGTGATGCGGGTGGAGTGGGGTGTCAAGCACTGTGCAGGTCATTAATCTGGCTGAAAAGCTATGTCTGGATTGGTGCATAGGAATTTGTTCTGGCCTTAGAGCTACCCCAAGATTATGTTCAGCAGGCAGGTTAGGCCATCAAAAGAACTGAAACAAACATCCTGTTGGATCTTGTAGGTTACACAGCAAATCTTAAAACAAACAAAAAACCTAGTAACACATACATTAGCTAGTAACACATACATTAACATGTATTTTCTTATTGATATTTCAGGTTTTCAGGAAAGGATCAAAACCTGGGCCAGAATTGAAGGTGCATTTAAAAAACAAGTCATACAATACTAGATATGATTGAAAGGGCAGGAAGAAGAAATTATATTAAGAAGTAAAACCAGAAAGCAAATGGGAAAGAATGTTGGGTCTCTTCTAGAATTTGCAAGTGATCCATTAGTAGGTTTTATGCATGAATGGAGATGAGCTGAAAACATTTTGCTCTTGCTCTTTACCTG
Organism: Lepidodactylus listeri; assembly: GCA_029233225.1. Lineage (NCBI taxonomy): Eukaryota > Metazoa > Chordata > Lepidosauria > Squamata > Gekkonidae > Lepidodactylus > Lepidodactylus listeri. Next base: position 63,225,747 of record JARCFY010000002.1, on the reverse strand, counting down.
GCCCTGTTTAGCTTAGTTTACACATTTACAGTGAAACAGGTATAGGTACAACAGCTGAAAACCACGGGGGGCTTTAGAGTAGCAAATCATGATGCAGCAGGTACTGCCCAGTTCCCATACTGACCTCTCTACCCAGCTCTTATAACTGGGAATGTCCTTGGCATACAGCAGCTTGTTGGAGGGGGAGTCCTTGCCAAGGCGGTGCTCTGAGGTGGAGCATGAATCCATAAAGGTTTGGGCCACGACTGAGAGACAGGCATCCGTGATACTTCCTTTGTGGATGTCAAAGACAAACTGGGGGTTTTTAATTACATTCACCCAGAAGCGTAGAGGAAGACTGTAGGAAAAGAGGAGCAAAAATGACAGAAACATATGTTACAAATCCCAAAGGAAAGAGAAGCATACTGCAGAAGAAGGAAGGGAACCAGATTATATTTGGTAGTCATCTCCAGCTAAAATCAGGTGCAATACTCAGTTATGTTTCTGGCAAATCTCCTGATGGTTTTTTCCATTGTTCACACACCTCAGAGTTGCACCTACCAGTGTTTAAAGTCGCATGCCACTTTTAGCCATTTTCTGGCAGCTTAATTACCTCCCTAGTTTACTTGTGCTTGTATCAATTTTATTTGATTTAAATTATTATTTCCCACTTCCCCATCTGGTAGCAATACTGGAAACAATCTCTAATGGGGCAAAGAAAGAACAAAACTGGTTTTGAAAGGCTGAGTTTTGTCTCACCTGAGCAAACTGCTAGGGGAACATGCAAACCCCCCACTCATCTTTTCTTTCTGCAGCTGTGAAGACTGGGGCAAGAGGAAGAACTTACTTTTTCCTGTGCCACCTGTAGTATGCTTATGATCATGCTTTTGCAGTTTGGAAGGTTACATATTTAAATAAGAAATGAAAAAGATCTCCCTTTTCTTTTGTTGACAGTCTACCTGTGAAAGCATCTGATGCTACCAATCAGTACATGGAGAAGGGCCACAGTTCACTGTCCAAACACATGCTTTGCATACAGAATTTCGTAGGTTTAATCCCTGGCATTTTCAATGAGGTGATCTCATGTAGGAAGGCTGGAAAAGACCCTTGCTTACGAAAGTGTTGGCTAGACGGACCAATGATCTAGGTACATGTAAGGCAGCTTGGTATGTTCACAGCTGAAGGGAAAACTATGCTGATGACTGAATATAGAGCCTGGATAGCTCCTGTCTCTCAGGATTCCTTCCTAACTGCTGCTTGTAGAGATCAGTAACAGTTGGGTAGCTTTCTGTGCTGAAGACCCCTGTGGTCTGGCAGCCATGGGAAAAATCTCTCTGCTGATCAATGCCACTTGGTAGCTTTAAGAAGTGTCAATTTATTCTGAATTCCAACATTTTATCCTAATAACTCATTTCTCTAAAGCTTCTGCTAAATTGTTTTTAGCCCTGTACAGGCTTAGCAGGGAATCTGGCTTTGGCAGACACGATTAGAGGCTTTTCAAACCACAAGGGATTGAAAAAAGAATGTGTGTGTTTGAGTGTGTGTAAAGATTTGATCTTCCTTTTGTTGACATTGTTTAGGGGTTGGTGTTTGGTGCATGTATCAGTTTTTATTCTGTTTTTCGTAGTGTTTCTAACCCAGGAAACTTTTAATCCTAAAATAACAGCAAAGAAAAAGATGTAACAGTGGCAACTGTTTTGAAAATATGGAATTCAACTGCTGCTGGGTTCCTACCTGACTGAATTCCTTTGAAACACTGTGGAAGTGACTGAGCACTCAAGTGTGTAGCAGCTTGCACTCTCACTGTTACAACAAAGACTGAATGGTAAAAGCACCCATTCAAGTTCAGTTTTGCCAATGACCATTTTCAGTCATGTTTTTGATAGCCCCCTTGAGATTCTGGCTCTTTCCCCCCAAAGTCCTAGATGCAGACACAAGAAGTCCCATGGGCCTCAGAGAGCTAGCAGTTCTGGTAAAAGGCTTAGGAAGGATGCCAAATGCAATTAAGCAAAAACTCAGGTAATTTTCCTTTCTATACCCCATGTAAACCCTTCCCTGGGTCATGTGTCTGGCAACAGCCTGACTCATTCTAATTCCAGAGTCATATGGCCTGGGAGAGTGATTATACATGTATCAATGTATCATGAAATCAATAAATATTTGGTTCAGTCTTAGGTGCAATGAGGGGGAGGGGCTGTGGCTCAGAAATAGACTACCTGCTTGGCCTGCAAAAAGTCCCAGGTTCAATCCTTGGCATATCCAGTTAATAGGATCATGTAGGAGGGTGATGTGAAAAACCTCTGCCTGAGACCTAGAGAGCCACTGCCAGTTTCTCTTGATACATATAAATGTAAGGCAGATTCATGTGTGATATTTGTATAATCCTCATGTTGGCTTCCTTCAGTACCTCTTATCCAAACTTTTCCAAAGTCTGTTGTTTCAGTAATGGAGTGGATGACTGTCCTCAAGGTACTTATTTTCAGTTCAAAGAACATGGATTGCACATCTGGCTCTATTGACTCATAGTCTATCACTTAGTCAGCTATCACTTGCAGTTCAAGGAGCATGGATTGCACATCTGGCTCTATTGACTTATAGTGTATCACTTTGTCAGCTATCACAAGGGCAGGCAATCCCCATTAAGGGTGCTGAGCAGTGGCACACCAGACTATTTTGCTCAGCACTCAGGACTGGCTCTCCATGCAATCAATCAAACTCTTGAGGAGCTCAAGCACCACTGGGGCTTAGGCTTGTTGCTAGTGTGTCCTGCCAAATACAATCCTCTTCTCCCCTCCTTCCATTTGTGGACACAGGTTGATGCTTCATTCCCCCCTCCCCCCCAGCATTCAGCCCAAAATAGTTGTCTACCCCAAGCTATACATTGTCAAGTCATGGAATAATTAATTAGACTGGATTGATGAATACGAAGGTATTGATCCAAATAATATTTACATATGGAGGGGGGCCTGAGGTAAAATTCTTTCATACCAACCCAACACAAATCTTATACTTTTCCTTGAAGTATTTCATTTGTAAAAGCAGGGGTCCTTTCATAGAAAAAGAGGTGCAGGAGCTCATTAGCATAACTCAGTAGCATAACTCATTAGCATATGCCACGTCCCCTGACATCACCAGAAGTCTGTCAGAAAGGGAATGTCAGTTTCAGCCCCATTATATCCTATGGGCCATTGAAATCAATGGCAAAAACTCATAGGGTATATGAGGGGCTGGAGGAAAGGGGGTTTGAGGAAGAGGCTCCAAACTTGCAGGGTAGCTGCTGGGGCCTCTCCTCGAAATACCCACTAAGTTTCAAGAAGATTGGACCACGGGGTCCAATTCTATGGGCCCCCAAACAGATTGTCCCATCCCCTCCATTGTTCTCTATGGAGGGGGAAAATGTTAACTTTTTAAAGCAAGATTCACTAAAATTCTGCAGAAGGCTGGATGGACATGGATTTGTGTTATGGGGGTCATATGTGGCTGGAAACAGATGGTACTAAACTATATATTAGAGAGCAGGATAACAGAGCACCTGTAACACTGCTCAAATGTTACTGATAAGAAGGAACTGGCAAGATGGAAAGGGATCTGGATACAGTAAGGCTACTTCCTTCTTCAGCAGTGAGTTAACTGAGAGTGTCTCCTGTCCACCCCCACCCCCCAGGTAACAGTTTTCGGTTAAACATTGAAAATCAGAGAGGGATTTATGAAAATGCCTCCTTTTGGATTACAGGCTACCGTCTGAGTTTCCAGAGTTACCTTTCCTCAGCCAAGAATTATGCCTTTGCTATCTGAAGAACCCACATCAATGCAATTTTAGATTTATTAAGAATATTTCAGCTGTAGTCAGCAGATCCAATTCTGTACCTTACTATTTCTGACCACCAGAGGCAGTTTGTAGTTTCTTTGGCACTTCAGACTTGGGAAAAAAATATGTCAAAACAATTTAAAATGGGCTAGGTTGGGCCAGAGCTACAGTGTTAAAATTACATGATGTGTCTGAGTTTGCACACTGATAAATCATACACGAGATGCACCTCTAAATGCAACAAATATGCTAGCTATATCCAAACAACGACAGTAATACATACTGCTTGTGATTTCCAATCCAATATATTTCATTCATTCATCATTCATTCATCCAATATAACCCCCCCCCCCCATGCTAAAGCAGGCTCAGGGTGGCTGAACCAGAAACATTGTCCCCATGTTTACCTTCAGAAAGCAAGTTGGAAGCATTTTAGTCAGGCTAGTTCTATGACACACTTAAGACCTGTGTCTGAACTCCATAAACCACATTCTGACCACCAGCCCTGGAGTACTGATTGCTGTGTCTCAGTTCTTTGCCCTAATGTGGGCTCCATACCCATAAACCTTGCCCACTCTTACCAGTTGCTCTTCCAGGTGTGCCTCACATCTGTGTCGTGGATGCCATGCTTATCAGCTTGTTCATCAAGGAAATCAAACATATATTTGATGGCCAGTGGGAGAGCGCTGCCTCGGTGCACAGTGCTGAACAAGGTTTCAAACAAGTCATCTACAAACTTTTGCAATGTACCCTTTATGAAAAGAGAAACCACAGTGTGAGAGTTATTTGGAAACTGATCCAAGAGCAGCATCTTTATTCTTTCAGTCAATGTTGGTTTCTTTTATTTTTGAAATTCACTTTGAGGATCTGTGAAAGCCACACGGCTGTGTGGGCTGTGGTAGAAAACAGTGTGTGTGTATATATACACAGAGACAGACACGCATACATATCCTGTACATTTTGGTCTATTTTAAGTAGGTTTGTTGTAGGTTTAGAACTGGTAACATTTATCTGAACAGTTTACAGTCTGGGATCAATTCTCTCATGCAATTGAATTACCATTGTTTCATTGTCCATTTAATTATTTCTTTCAATATGGCATGCAGAAACATGCAATATGGCAGATCGCTGAACAGCAATAAATTTAACCATGACCCATTGTGGTCCCTCTGTTCAGAAGTTGGCAGGCAAATAAAAGATCTAAAGAACTGGTCCTGGGCCAGAAAGCCTGAACTTAATAAAATATAAAGGGGAGAGTGTCTAATTTAACCCTGAAGACACAAGCAGCTATATGAGACAAGAGATAGTCCCCTATGCATCAAAAAGGCGAAATGGGGGCAACAGTCCCATTTTAAAAAAAAAAGTGGAAAAACTTAGTTTGCAAAAAGCACAAAGCTCTTCAGGTGTCCATATGGCCTTCACGTTATCAGTGCATGTTTGTATTTTCTGATATTAAATATATTTTCTGATATTACAGTTATTATATTTTCTGATATTACCTTTGTAGCTAGCAGCCTGGTCAGGTAGATCTCTGACACCATCTTGCTGCCCCGATCACCCTCCTTCTGGTCACCGTGATCATGATTCTTGACTAAATGCCAAACTTTCACCCCACTTTCTAGATCTGGGGTAATCATGGGTGCCCTGGAGCGGAGACTGTCTGGACTGCCTGTGTACCGAAATGTGGAATCTGGGTAGGAGGAGAAAGAAGCTGGTAATGCACAAAAGGAAAACAGCCTTGATTACATCTCTGTCTTGCTTCATGTCCACAGTGAACACATTGTTAATTGGCTTATGCAAAGAGTAGTAAATATATAATACACTAGCAAGTCATGGGGTTGTATCTAGCATCTCTGTTGAGATTTCCTCCAACTGAAGGAGCTTCTTATAAGTGTATGGAGCCTCTCTTGCTACTAGAAAAATCCTTCTGCCAGAGGAAAGTTCCACTGCCCATGGAATCGAGTCACTGGACACAGTCTGTGGTCTGTCTTAAATAGTTTCTAGTCCACTGAGCTGGTCCATCTATTGTTTTCTATGCTGTATGTCATGTGGGAATAGTGGTACTATGTGCAACTACATTTGGCCTCCAGGATGCAATGAATCTTTATCATCATTGGTCCAGTCTAGTGGTCATACATTTGGAACTAAAATCAAAATATTCTACAATTTGGCCATGCTGGCAACTACACCTATAATATGTAGAGCAAGCTTAGAAGATAGGGATTGAGTTGTCCACTACATACCCATGTTGTACAAGGAGAAAAGCCCAGTGGTATAAAGTGTTTTGAAGTAATGTCAAGTCAGTGTATAAACTGCCCATCTTTTTCTCTCTCCTCTCCTTGTAATCAGGCAAACTCTTGTTTTGCTGTGACCAGCCCAGACTGGTTTCTTAATTTGCCATTTTTCACTTCTGGGTGACAACAGGATTAAGGGGATCCCCATAAATTAGCAGGAGAATGAGTGAATCATTACAAAATTTGCCAAAGCTTCACTCTTGATTAATGCTCAGATAAATATGAATATTCCTGTGGATGTAATTAAGGGGTGAGAGCACTGAATCATTCTATTTTTAAACCCAGCACTGCACCAATACATAATGCAAATGTAGAGAGTAAACATGCGGCTTCATTTGCATGCCATCTGCACAATCAGAGATATCAATATCAATGTTAGCGACAACTGTAGAGACTCATTGCGTGCAAATGCTTTTCTGGCAACTGTTTCTGATTCTGAAAAGTTCAATACTGTTGTTGCCTGACAAATTTTTACTGAAACTGGGAAATGTTGCTTGGAATAGGTTTCAAGGGAAAGGACATCTAAGCACACCACTGGATATTATGCTGTCATTGTGTGACAGCAAACATGTGTGTCTGGTTGTTGTGTTCACATAGGAAAATCAAGGTATGAATGACTACTACAGCACAATGAAAGCTTGGACTTTTTTCAGAGAGGTGGATAGATAGCCTGCCTCTGCATCCTGAACCCTGGTATTCCTTGGAGGTCCTCCTCCCAACAACTTTCCAGAGTCAACCCTGCTTAACTTCCAAGATCTGATGAGATAGGGCTTGCCTGAGCTACCCAGGACAGGGCTGATACAGCAAATTTTGTGTACATGTGTGGGCATTTGGGAGGGTGATCAGAAGTCCAGCTGATTTCCCTTCTCTTCATCCCAAACTGTCTGCTTGGGTTGCATATACAATGAGAAATATGAGCTCTTTCTCCTCCCTTTTGCATTTAATATATATACACATGAAAACATGAATCAGTCCACTTGTCCATCAGTCAGTATTGTTGCCTTGAACTGGATAGCCCAAGCAAGCCCGGTCTTGTCAGATCTTGGAAGCTGAGCAGGGTCAACTCTGGCAAGTACTTGGATAGGAGATCTTCTTGAAAAACTAAAGACGGGAGCTGGGGGCAGCTCTACCTCTCTAAGTATTCTCCAGGCCCCCAGTAGGGGTCAGTCACCAGAGGTTACCATGAGTTCCAGGTGCACACACTGTCAGTCACCAGAGGTCGCCATGACTTCCAGGTGCACACACACTCACACATATGCACACACATGCACGTATAATACAAAAAATACCACCCCCCCAAAGAGTATTGTCTACTCAGACTGGCAGTGGCTCTCCAGAGTCTCAGGTACAGGTCTTTTTACATCAACTACTTAATGTTCAGCAGCTGTCTGAGTTGCTCTGTACACTCCAAACCTTTGATTGGCTCACAGTCTGAATGTAAGTGTTGAACAAAGATAAGTTCACGGCCAAACTGAGAGATGCCTCTCTTTAAAGAGAAACTTTCCCAGTCTTCAGCGATAAAAACTCTAATAAGCATTCCAGCCACTTGGCACTCACCAGTTACCTGATTTACAGTGAAGACAGACCCAGGTGGGGAGCCATGTTCATCTGAAGCAGCAGAACAAATTTTGAATCCAGTGGCACCTTTAAGACCAACAAAGCCTTTGTTGGTCTTAAAGGTTCCACTGGACTCAAAATTTGTTCTACTGATTTACAGTGCAATCCTCCAGTCTAATTCCATTGACTGCATGGATTTATTGTTGGAGAACTTAAAAAACAGGGAATATTTTTATCTCTGTATCATGTTACTTTGTTTCTTACCATATCTGCTAATTGAGGTCCGTGATATACTGGCAGAAGCAGGAATGTTGTAGGAAGAGGTTTGCTTGGGAACAAGAGCCACTACAGAGCGATCAGACACCTGGGTGGAAGAAAAGGACAAAAAAGATAAGTAAGCAAATAGAACATTGCAAGGAATTTCTGTACGACAAAATACAGAGTCCAGCTAGCTGAAATCACTGACAGTTATGAATCTTTCAATTCAGACTTGGCACAAACATATGGAATGACATGTGGTGCTAAAAGACAAAGGAAAATAAAGGGTATATTTCCCTGTTGGCCTGTTCATCCTCTGAAGAAAAGGACTGACAAATGAAGAGACATATTGAAGGCATTCTTGGCCATTTTGATTTAGGATTACATTTGATCCAATAAAAATGAAGATTCCCAAGAATTGTAGCAAACCAATTAAAGCAATAACGCACAGGGAATAAAACAGCTATAATAATGTTATGGACCATAAAACATTCCTATTAAACCATTTTTTATTTTAACCATTTTTATGAACTTTAAAAGTTTGATTTACAGCTGAGCAAGTCATAAAATCATCTTTCGGGATCTTAAATTGTGAGTCCCACAACCACACCAAAAAGAATGGGGGGGATTAAAACTGGGGAAGTCAAACTATAAATGAACATTAACACTAACGAGATTTTGTTATAGCAGGTTTTAGTGGTAGCATTTAATTTTACCCACCCTATAAATCAGAGAGTCACGAAGTTTTTAAACTTATCTTCATTAACAGACCTTTACATCTCTGAGATTTGTACTAACGGCCTTCTAGTGTTGAACAGTTGTGAGAATTGAAATGGCAGATTCTTTAGGTTGAAAATGTTTTTTGTCTTGAATCTGACTTTGACTTGAGCTTGAGAATGTTCTCTGACTTTATATGGGTCCTCACCACATCAAATCATCCTATTGCTGATGTTTAAGTGTCAGCTAGTTGTTCATTTTGAAGGTGTTAAACACTTAGGTCTAATCGAGTAAAGTATTTAAGGTATACATATGGTATATGTGAAATCAGGCCATTCTGTTGAACAATATATGTGTTTAAGGTATACATGTGGTATGTATGGGATCAGGACATTCTGTTGAAGAATATATATACACTTAACAGTATTTTCTGGCTATTCTTTCAGCCAAATATAGATTGGGGCTAAATTTGGGCTATCCACTGGATAGTCAAAGGGCGTTTAAAAGGATTGCAGTTCCTTTAAATGCCTTCTGAGTGAACCTGCAGCTTGGAGAAGGTGTTTAAAGGGACTGTGAGCCCTTTAAACGTCTTCAGAGATCACCCGTTGTTTGGAGAAGGCATTTAAAGAGACCACAATCCCTTTAAACACCTTTGTTTCCCTCCATTAAAACCTTTTTTTTTTAAACTTGGGGGGGGGTTTTAGGAGAGGCACCAAATTTGCAGCCCCCCAGAGCTTCAGATACCTCTGGATCAATTCTCCATTATACCCAATGGGAGCCGCTGACTATAATGGTCCCCATAGGGTATAATGGAGCCAAAAAAAAATGGGATTCCCAAATATTTACTGAATCTGAATACCGTACCAGTATTGGGATTCAGGAATATCAGGAAATGCCAATATTTTCAGGTTTGATATACAAAAAAAATACCCTTTTTTGCCACACCCCTAGTAGCCACCAAGGATAACGATCACATAAGCCTGGAACACGGCAGGATACTCACCAGAGACTGAAATGGTTTACTTAGAATTTCCAGAAACTTAATGTTTCCTCATTTCATTTATATCTATAATATTTCCATTATGGCTTTGCAGCTTTCTTCTGTTAACTCCTCTTATTCTGAGCTGATCAGTTCCACATGTCAGCTTTTTTCCTAACAAATCTCCAAAATAAGTCCACAGTCATACATTAAAATTTTCAGCACCCAGAGGACTCTATTCTCTTTTCACCATTACTTCCTTCTCACACAAATTCTTAGGATAGCTAGCAGCGTCCTTCTCTGTGATCCACATGACCCTGGTCCATTCTTAGCCTCTTTACCATTTCTGTTGGCTAAGGCTTGATACAACACTGTGCTGAGTTTAGTGTATAGATTTACACACACCCCGGCAGCATCAGCCATATTTTAATTACAGAACTACTCTGGGAGCTGTTAATCTAAAAAGTAGAAGAGCACAATGCTACATGCTGTGGGACCCACCCCTTGTGTTCACTGCCAGTAAAGTGCACTTTTATGAGAGAAACCTTCTAATTTCACAAACTGTTTGTCCTTGTCCTAGCCCAAAGCCCAAACAGAGTCTTTGTTTTCTTATTGGAAAGGTTGAAAAAGTAAGCATAGATATTTAAGAAGGTTTGTCATCACAGAATTTGGGAACCCCTTCCCTAACACTGTCCTCATATAGCTTTCTTATCTTTTCACATTGTATTCCTCTCTGTATAACAGGAATAATCTGTTTTACATGATAAAGATGAGGATGATTCCAAAGGAAAAAAATGTTCTGATAACTGCTGCAGTCAAATGACAAAGAGTACTGTGGCATCTCAGAGGTGATCCCGTGCAATTTCTTACATATGAAATCCAAAGCCACAATAAATTAGTTGGACTCGAGGATACCACAGCTCTTTTCATTACTGTATCATGCAGAAGTGCTTTCCATTCCTTCATCCTGCTTGCCTTCATGACATGTAATTGTTTTTTACTTTGTCTTCAACATTCCCAGGTCTCAGCCTCACTCACAGGGATGGGAGAATTCACAAGGTGATAAAAGCTTAATATACCAATAGTAAGCAGCATAGTAAGCTGCAGAGAGCTCTTACTGTACATTCATAGCAAATGGCAGATAATTACAAATGCACAGAGACCTGTGAAGCCCTTCATTATAAGTTATTATTTTATAAAGTTATTTATTATTATTAACAATAAGGCCCTACATGAAACACAGGAAGAATAGGATATTTATATTTGCCAAATACAACACTTTGTTCCTCTATAAGTCTTTAGAAGGAACTATCAGCAATCATATTATTTTCTTAGGATGTTATTAGCTGCTACTTTGGTTTAATTCCAGTGGTTGGAACACAAAAGGCAATTCACATACAAAAGCAATCACTCCTAGGTTTCTGAAACTGTAGGTAGTTTCTTCAGAGCTGTAGTTAACCAAAAGAAAGAGACCCCCCCCCCCCCAGCCTTCCAGGCAGGGTTAGACAAGCATTTAAAATTGTTAGAAATCACTATCACATTTCTAAATGCCAGGGCAACTGGCAAACACCTCTGGTTTTTCCTTCCATGTTTCAAAGACTCAGGTAGATCATTCTTGTTAGATAAAATAGCATCTGATGAAGGAGATATAGGAGAATTTGGCAGATGTCTTCATTTTGATCACAATTCTATTTATTTATTAATTCGGTTTGTATCCCACCCTCCCTGCTGAGGCAGGCTTCTTCAAGTAAGTCCAAAGAGGTAATGTTTAATGGGACTGCAACAAAATGTAGGTTGGACTATGTGATCATACAGCATGTCCTGCTTCTTATTTGAACCACATACTATAAATGGAAAGGCATTTATAAAACAGTGTTTTGCTAGCAGTACCCCCACTAACAGATGGTCTCCCTGTGAGAACCAAAGTTTATATTACATGAGAGATCCATGAGAGCATCTCCTGACATTTTCTTTAACATTACAAAGCAGCTGCATGGAGGAATGGAGTTGTGAGTCTGAGGGAAAGCCTTATTAAAACTCCCTCATATGCCATTTCTGTACACTACTAGCAGGGACAGACTGGAAGGCAAAAATGGCCCTAAACACATATAGCTGCCTGTACTGAATCAGACCACTGGTCCATCAAGGTCAGTATTGTTTACTCTGACTAGCTGCAACTCTCCAGGGTCTCAGGTGGAGGTCTTTCACATCACCTGCTATCTACCTCATCCTTTTAACCGGAGATGCCAGGTGTTGAACCTGAGACCTTCTGCATGACAAGCAGATGTTCTACTATTGAGCCACAACCCACCCCTGAAAAAATCCCTGTCCACCAGTGGGAAAGTACGAGGGAAGGAGGAAAAGCAGCCTCCACCCACCTAACCTGCATGAGGACCATTGACTATGGTGGCAACTTGTACCCACTTTGCATGGGGCTGGGGCTGTCTCCCACCAGCCTTGCATGGGGGTAAGAACCACCAGTGTGTGGAGATGATGACTCCTGTCCACCTCACTTGGGGCAGGACCACCAGCTCACAGCAGCCGTGTGCGAAGTGAGGGCACTTGACTGTAGCAACGGCAGTCCTGCCTGCTTCACACAGGGTTGCCTTGTGTGAGGTGAGTGCCTCCTCACTTGGGGCCAGGGTGGCCTTGGTGGGGTGACCCCGCAGATCATTGGCTCATTAGGACATTTCCCAGAGGCTTTAATAGCCAATCCACTCCTGACTATTAGTCACTGTAAAGAAAAAAGGAAGGTACAACATTGGCATCAGTCTTTCCTATGTATTAGCTAAAAGGGGTGGATTTTTACAGGGGAAATCACTGGGGATGAAACAAAAATAACCTCCCCTCCCCAAGGCTGTGGCCTCAATCCAAACTGTACTCTCTGCAACTGCAGTTGCCTGGAGATGTAGTCTGTTCTATTTGTGCACATTGTGTCTACAGTATCTTTCTTTTGGTTAACTGCTGTCCTGAAGAAACTATGGATCTGCCACATAACATGTAATTTGGCCCTCAGTATGGGTTCCACCTGCCAATTCTATACATGTATCTTTTAACTAGGCCCCACCCACACTCATTAGCCCCTTTTGTTTTGGACCTGCCCAAAACGCCCATGATTCAGTTCATAGAAAAGGCAGCTGTGATTCTGTTGCGCTTCTTCCTAATTCTTTTTTTTTTAAATCATCATGTTAGGAAACAACAAAAAGATTGGCTAACTTTTATATTTATGTGAAGGGGAGTCAAACACTGAGAGAGCCACTTGATAAGGCATCTGGGTTTCGTTTTCTGTATTGCTCATTCTTCCCTGTCCCTAATTTATAATTGGAAATAGTTTTCTAATCTCTCTTTCTGCTCTCTATTGATGTGGTTTGCTGCCTTGGAATTAACCTTACACGTGCAATTATACATTGTTCAATGCTAAATTGAGAGCAAGTCAGTTTTCTTATAAAAAGACACATTTGCGAAAACGATATTTTCCCCCTCCAATCTTCTTGAGTATTTCGATCTGTTTTTAGAACACTTACATTTTTAGTTTTATTTTTTGCAATCAGTAATACATAGCATATGTTTGAAAGCACTACTAATCTGCAATGAATTGGCATCCTGGGGGATGCTGATCCTTAGAAACAGTAAATGGGAATTTAGTGGGTTTCTATTGTCTGGGGCTGAACAATACATGATTCAGAAAGCTGTTCCATTAGAAAAGTTTCTACAGGCTTGTGCATATATGAACACATAATGCTGCCTATACAGAACCAAACTGCTGGTCTATCTAGCTTAGTCCATTGTCTACTAGGACAGTTGTCACAGTTCTCCTAATTCTCAGGCAGAAAAAGGTCTTTCTCAATACATGTTAGCTTTGATCCTTGAACTGGAGATGCAAGGGATGCAAGGGATGTCTGCTTAGCCTTGGCAAGGGCTTTTTCAACCCTTACCCTGCCTTGGTGGAACATACATCCATTTGAGAGCAGAGCTGTTTGTGACCTCTTACAGTTCTGCAGGGCTTGTAAAATGGAGCTGTTCTGCCAGCCTTTGGTTAAGGTGGCGGGCATTCAACCATTCTGCCCCCCCCCCCCGGTCCATGGCCCCTTTCCCAGTGCCCTTGCTGTTCTGGATATTACTTGGGCACTGGAATTTCTTGGGGTAATTATTCCAGCCCAATATAACACATGGGTTTTGATTTTATCTGCTGTTGCTCTTTATTGTTTTATTGTTTTTCTTGTTTGTGGGTTTTATGTTGTGAGCTGCCCTGTGCCAATTCCTGGAGTAGGGTGGGATATACATTAAATAAATAACAATAACAATAACTACAACAATAATAATAAATGTGGGAGCATAAAAAGCATTTACTAGCCTATTGAAATACAGCACCCCCAACAATGAAGGTATGTGCCATTTTCTCAGACAATATAAACATATCTTTTAGACTCCCAAAAAATCTGATGGCAAATCTGGGAGACTTGCATGGACAAAAAGCCATTCAACAGGGATGGATGCAGTGAGGAGGAGCATGCCTTCTCTGCCTCTTATGACCACAAAACCTCTTTTGCAGTGGTAGCACTACTAATGAAATAGCCTAGAAAGCTAATTTCATCTGCTTCTACCTCTTCAGTCTAATCCCTGGTCCATCAGGATCCAACCCCCCCCCCCCCCCCCATATTTGCCATTGAATTTTCACAGGTCAAAAGGAAATGCAGCAGAAGGGGAAAATCTGTTTCTGCAAGCACCTTGTGCTCATGCTTTATAGGATCTCACCAATATTCCATCTGCTGCTTTTTTGCTTTAATGGGTCCCTGCTTTTTTTTTTTTTAATCATGACAGCTGACTTTTATGTGAATGTTTTACACATTCTACTGTTTTAATGATTGTGAGCAAATGTTACATTGATTGAGCAGGGTACAACTGTTTTAACTAAAAATATATAAATTAAATACAGGCTGTCTCACAGCTCTGATCAAGCCTTGTATCATCTTACCAAGCTTCCATCCTACCTGACAAGTGACAACTGAGCAGGACCATCTGAAGCATTAGCCTCTGACAATATTTAATGTGACAGGGTGAGACAGGGAAAATAGACCAAGGTGGACATTTCTTGCCACTCTGCTTCCAGCTTCCCTAAAAGCTCTCAGATTCCAATTTATTACTGGGTGTGTGTAAGAGAAGGAGCAAGAAGCCTTGCCCCTGACTCCAGTGTAGAAGCACGGTGCTCACACTCAGGCAGCTGCAGGTCGTCCCCCCCATTCCAGCTTTTGTGTACCTACCTGGTAGAACTGACTTCTGAGATGTGACATGACTATGAGGAATGCATTTTCTAGATCAGAGCATGTAAAACTAGGAGTACATATTCTTTGGTGTGGATCCAACACTTATTTCCACCAGGTGAAAGGGCACTGCCACCAGAGTAAGGAAACAGATTTTTTGTCACTTCCCTGTTCTTGGAGAAGCAATAGCCTGCTAAGAGTCTAATTAATATAAATATTACTGATAGTGTAGTTTAGTCCACTTGGTCCTTGTACCCTAGAGGGAACTGTGGAGCCTTTTCTTGTGTTTAGGTTTTTTCCCATGTTTTCTCTTACCAGTTTGGTGTAGTGGTTAAGTGCACAGACTCTAATCTGGGAGAACCGGGTTTGATTCCCCATTCCTCCACTTGCAGCAGCTGGATGACCTAGGGGAAGCCATAGCTCTGGCACAGCTGTTCTTGAAAAAGAGCAGTTTCTGTCAGAGCTCTCTAAGCCCCACCTACCTCTCAGGGTGTCTGTTGTGGGGAGGGGAAGGGAAAGGAGTCTGTATACTGCTCTGAGACTTTGAGTAAAGGGTGGTATATAAATCCAAACTCTTCCTCTTCCTTTTCTTCTTCTTCTTGCAGTTCAGCCTACCTCTTGTTTTTCTCTCTCTGCCATGCAGTAGTATGTGTTAGCGCTTGTGCTCTGTAGGCCTTTCTGTTGTATTAATGGCCTGTAGTCAGTTATTGTCTTTCTGCAAAATCCTGTTTCAGTAAATTCAGCATAAGCAAACTCCAAAGCATGGATTGGATTATTTCTGAACTCTGCCAACAGGTTCTGGGCCCAGACCCCATGATAAATTGCAAGAAAGCTATAACTGTGAGTCAGTAAGAGAAAGGAGGGGCACACCCAATCCAGAGGAAGATGGCAAGCAGTGCAGATATTAAATCTGCAGTGGCCAAGCTGAATAACAGCAATTATCAGCTGTAGAAGTTCAAACTGCAAATGCTGCTGTACAAAGATGACCTCTGGGAGGTTTTAGGCACTGACAGACCAGCCAATGATACTGCAGAATGGGACAAGAAAAGCAGGCAAGCAAAGGCAACTATAAGCCTGTTAGTGGAAGATAATCAGCTGATCCACACAAGAAAAGAAAAAACAGCTAAAGGTATGTGAAATGCACTTCAGAAAGTGCATGAACATTCAAACATAAACAGCAAGCTATATCTGCTGCATAAATTGTAAGAAGGAGAAAGATGTTATACTCAGAGGAATCATGAAGGAGCATCTGTATAAGCTCACCCTACCAGATGAAAACCTTCCTCAAGAAGCCCAACAGAGGATCACAAATAGACTGGAAGAGTTAAGACTGAAATTTTTGAAGACCAAGGTTTCCTCACAAATACAGGATGGGCCAGGACTTGACCATAGCAACAGACAGTCTAAGTCAACAGCTATACTGGAATGTATATCTCCAAGAGTCAAAACATCTGCTGCAGGAGATCTCCACATTGCGATGGGATTGTCTAAGAACTTTTATAAATAAAAAATGGAAAGCCATGACTCCTTAAGGTTGATCAATGAGACTGAGTCTAAGGTTGCTCCACTATCTGGGGCAACAGGGTGTAATGGTTGTATTTTTTTGGATGTGGAAAGGGATCTGGAAGTTATATCGCCAATGGAATGACTAGATAATTCAGCCCCAAACAAGGTACAGACTTCCCCTACTAACAGTCAGACCCTTTCTCTTATATCATGGAGCTTAAGGGGCTGGCTATGCAGAATGAAGAAAATAGGTTCAATTTACTTTATTTCTAAATTTGACATTATCTTGGGTCAGGAAACTTGGTGTACAAGGGAGATGTTCCTAAATGGTTACAAATCATTTGTCCTGACAGCAGAGGCTTCCCGATATTGTAGAGCTAAAGGGGGACTCTGTATCCTAATTTCTTCTTCCCTGAAAACAAAAATAGTGGAGCTCCCTCTTTATGAGCAGTTTGCTATGGCCCTGTTACTAAAGTTCCAGGGCACAGACTGCCTAATTGTAAATGTTTATCTGCCCCCTGCTAAAGACAAAGGGCTAACTCAGATATTTTTTTCTGGATTTGAATCTTACCTACAGCATTTAACAATGGCTTACCCTTTGGCCTACCTGACTGTGGGAGGGGATTTTAATGCCTGGATGGGTTCTGATTATTTTAACTCCTCCATGATGGACAGCCACTATCTTCCGGGGGCAAACTGTAAAACGCAACTTCTGAAGAGGCTCTCAAGAGACACAGAGTTTAACTTCGTGGGTCAATTGCTAAGCCAAATAACAAAAAGAACTAAACTTCAGGTTCTGAAACAGGTTGCCCCCATTCCCTCCATTGTTCTCTATGGCAGGAAAAAAGTAACACTTTTTCCCACTATAGAGAACAATGGAGGGATGGGACAACCTGTTTGGGGCCCGTAGAATTAGACCCCGTGGTCCAGTCTTCTTGAAACTTGGTGGGTATTTAGAGGAGAGGCCCCAGCAGCTACCCTGCAAGTTTGGAGCCTCTCCCTCAAACCCCCTTTCCTCCAACCCCTCATATACCCTATGAGTTTTTGCCATTGGTTTCAATGGCCCATAGGTTTCAATGGCCCATAGGGTATAATGGGGCTGAAACTGACATTCCCTTTCTGACACACTTCTGGTGATGTCAGGGGATGTGGCATATGCTAATGAGTTATGCTAATGAGTTATGCTAATGAGCTCCTGCACCTCTTTTTCTACGAAAGGACCCCTGCCTTCATCTATGACTATTCTAGATACACTGTCAAAAGAGAGAAAGGCTTTGGAAATGCCAAGAGTTTGTAGCAGCAGCCAGCAACAAGTTCCAAAGGAAGCCACAGACACTCTGCACAGACAATTGGGGTGGGGATACAAGTAAAGAATACCTAAAGGAACATGAACCACAGCATCAGACAACTGTGCCTTATACAACTGAACAAAATAGAACAGCAGAAAGGAAGAACCACACCTTAGTTGAAATGGCCAGATGCATGCTTTTGGATGCTGGATTGTTAAGTGAGTATAGGGTTAAATACAAAATAGATTACTATCAAAGCAATTGACAGCACTCCATACAAATTATGGCATGGATCAAAGCCAAGCATCAAGCACATCAGAGTGTTTGAATGCAAAGCCTATGACTTAATTCCCAGTGAAAAATGCTCAAAGCTGGACAATAAGAGCCACAAAAGGAATATTAGTGGATTACAGTGATCATTCTAAAGAGTACAGAATTCTATTCCTGAAGACAGACAAGATCGCAGTAAGAGGTACAGTCTACTTTGATGAGATCCCAGAACTAAATCTAATGCAACCCAGAGAAGTTAAAGGAAACGTATTAACAAGTGGGCAAGAGACAGCCAGGGCCAGCCCTGCTTAGCTTCTGAGATCTGACAAAATTAAGCTTGCCTGAGCTATCTAAGTCAAGGCAAGAAGGGTAGGACTTTCTTAAAATTGAAATATTGAAGGCACAATCACAAACAATTCCTATGAGAAGGAAAAATGGGAGGAGCCTAAAGAAGCCAAGGTGGTTCCATAAACAGATTTCTAAAGATTTGAGAAATAAAGACTTGTTTAGGAAATGGAAGGAGGGTCCTTATAACTAAAGATGAATATAAACAAATAACCAGTGCTTGTAGGGACAGTGTTAGAAAAGCTAAAGCTCAGTATGAGCTTAGGCTAGCAAGAGATGCTAAAACAACAAAAAAGTGTTATGTTTTTTATGTTCAAAGTAACAAAAAGAGCAAGGACATAGTAGTCCATTATGGGGACAGGTCACTTTGGCCAGGGATTCTGGAGGGTTTGGGAGTTTTTTTGGTCATCTTCTGGGCATGGAGCAGGGATCACTCACCTGGGGTGTAGTTGTGAATTTCCTGCATTGTGCAGGGGGTTGGACTAGATGACCCTGGAGGTCTCTTCCAACCCTGTGATCCTATGATAAAGAAGAGACTTAGACAAAGGCCCCATATGAAAGTATATGAGGAGAGGGTAATATGGAAAGAGTTACTGGCTAAGGTAATCTAAAGTAATCTAGACCAATACGGTTTATCACTTTAAACCAGCACTCTTGGCAGTGGCTGCCACCTAAGATTTCTGCAGGAGTGCTTGGTCCAGGAGAACTCCCAGACTGGTCTTTCATAGCAACAGTAATTGTTTGCTACGAGTGATTCCCCGTTTCAAGAAATTCTCATTCACTGCAACAATAAATTTCCTTCAGTTTAGCTCTATATACTAAACAGTTCTATATACTAAACTCAGTTACCACCTCAGCTAGATTATTCTTGTGTTCATTGCACTGCCCAGTCTGAACTTTCTATAATTTTTTGTTAAAATGAACATAACAAACATTATAACTGAAAAAGAATATTATTACTGATACCGAAAAGAAAATTTGTTGGGGGAAAATTCAAATGACTGCAAGTTTTTTGGAAAACACACACATCATTTAGACAAGATTTCTGTTACAGAAAGGCCAGCTTCTTTTGGTAGTTTAAATAATCTCAGGGCTGCTATATTATCTTGTATATCCTAAGGAAGGAACATGCAGATTCGGCAAAAAAAATCGCTATTTCATACCCATGAAACAGAAACAGTTATTACTGTCAGTGGGGGCAACAGGATGATTAAACTTTGAAGACAAACTAAGAGTACAGCAAAACACTAGCATTCCTGAAAGGCTTGCCCTAGGCCCACTCCTGTGCTCCCCCTCCCCCCCGCCCCACTATTGATACTACATGGCTCCTTCATTTGTACAAGAAAAGAAACAACATTTTAGATACAATCCTGGCTTGGCGGGTGATAATGCTGGCTGTATAGTAATGCTAAAACTCTCCAAATTATCAAAAGGATTGGGGTACTGATTTTTAATCATTTTAAATGGAAACTGAGTGGAGATTTTAAAAGTGAAGGGAATTTGTGCTTTTCAGTCATTTAGCTGCTTGTGAAAATCCCCTCTTCCCCCTTTAATAACAGCTGAGGTGGCTCTACAAATCTTAGCCCATATTTGTACTTTATTATCCCAGTCTGTAAATCCAGGGCCTTGACTTCATTAAAAAAAATAAATCTGTAAGAGAGTATGTTAGGTTTTGGGAGAGGAAGATAAATGTTCAAACCCTGCTTAGTCCCATGACGCTAAAATGGAAAGCTTTGGGCCAGACATGATCTTTCTCAACCTACCTCACAGAGTATTTGCAAAGAAGGAAGAGTACTTTACACCTCAAGAAATGCCACTGAAATGATTACTAACAATTACGATGATAGTACTACTTATGGTTTTAATTCTAGAATGTTTCCAACAGATTAACAACTTCTACCACATTCTTTGCTGAGCAAGAATATGGTTTGAATTTCCCCCTTCCTTTAAGCCCTGCCCCATCTCACAGTACCATGATTCTTAGCATATTGTTTTTTTGGTTTGGGCAAAGAGCATCCTTCCTTTTTCACCAGCAGAAAAGCTGACTGAATCTCACCCTATATCAAGAATTGTGGAATTTTCATAGCACTCCCATGTCTGACTCATTGTTATGATTTTCAAGATGACTTGTAGGAGCACTGCTGTGAAAACTGTACCACAGATAGCAACCCTGAGGCCATTCTGGCACATTAGCACAAATCCCCAGCTCCAGAACACATGTAGCCTGTACAATTTTCACACCTAAGTGCCATCATGCTGTTGGCTAAGGAAGATATATCTGCACAATCACAAGATATCCAGAATGAGTTATAACATCTCGCTATGTCCATCCTGCTCAGAGAGGCACAAATGATTCTTCCGGCTACAGCCAAAATGGTAATGTCAGCACAAAAGTACAGGATACCATGCCATAGACATAGCCTGAAGTGAACCCCACAGCGGCCTGGAGTCTAAGCACCAATTGCTAGTGAGACTCCACTGCACTTAATGACATTAGTCTAGGGTAGAGATCTACATCAGAGCTGGAACAAGGAGGACTACACTGTCTAACAGCTTCCTCAGGCGATCAGTCTGTTACATAAAAAGTACCTATTCTGTTGTTGTGGAAATCCAAACATCTTCCCCTTGCCAGCATCTGTGTTGCAAGGAAATAACATTTTTGCTGTAATTACTGCCATGTTTTATCCCAGGGAAGATACCATCCCCCCCCAAGCAAGCACCGCAATTTCAATGAGTGCTGCTGTGTGAACTGGAGTTGTGTGATAGTCATGGCCACCAATTGGAGCATGGTGATGAACAATACAGCAACTTGCCATGCTGTTTTGTGACCTTTTAAAAAACAATCCTTTTTTCATTCTCTTTCTCCCCACTGATTAGAGGCTAGGCTCTCTCCCCTGTACTATTTCAATGTGGATAAAGAAACAAAACAAGGAAAGAAAAACTGCAAAAGTACCTGCTTCCTCACGGCACTTTCTCACCAGTTCATAAATCAGTATTTGCTTTCCTTGGAAGTTGTATCACCTTTCCAGCACACAGTTCCCAAAATATAAGAACAGCTAACAGATTATCTTGCCCCCCCCCCCCGGCCCCTCCAAGTATTGCAAAGGAATGGGATATAGAGCCACTGATACTGTATCAGGCCTAGCACAAGCAGTAAAAACCCAAAACATTTTGGTACATCTGGAAATGCTTCCCCAGCTCTACAGGATACAGGGATAACACAGAAGATATCACTCTCTGCTCCTTGGTGCCAGGAAAGAACAATCTTGACCTAAATTGCAGAGAACACTTTTGCTTACAGTACGTCAAGTGGCTATTCAGTTTAGGAAGTGGCTCCTCATTCCAGAACAGGTGTTGGGGCTAGTGAAGTACGTGTTTTTCAAAGGGCTTATAGACAACGTGAAATCTGCTCACAGCACAAGCGTATGTATTAAGAACCTATCTAACTTAGCCTGGTTTTATGACAAGCAGAAAAAATTATTTAGAATGCAGTCTTTCTTTGTTCCATGGTTATGAGGATCTTTTTTGACATGACTAAGGCATCTGACAATATGACATTACTTTCCATTTTCATTTGGTTAATATTGCTTCTGAATGGACAAAGATAAGAATTTCCAACTTCTTAGAAATCCTTTAAAAATTAGAATTGTCTGAGACACAGCAACCCTCAATTCTAATCATGTCAAGACACATTCAAAAATGGCCATTCAAAAATGATGGATAGAGATGAATAGGTGGCGATCTCATCACATAAAAGGAATATGCCTCAGTAGTACTGTGGAATAGACTCTCAGCACAAACTGCTACTGTGATGTGACCAGGGCTATTTTTGAGCCAGAATGGACCGGAATGGCATTTCAACTGGCATCCCTGCAATCCCCCCCCCCCCCCGCCTTTCCTAGCTCGCCTGCCTTGGCGGGGGAGGGCGGCTCTGCTGGATTTCTCCTGCTCGCCCGTTTCAGCGAGCGAGCAGGAGAAGCCATCAGGAGGCGTTTAAATGTTTCCCCACAGTGGCTCTGGTGCTATGCCACTGCCACCGGGAGCGGGACGAGGTTGGTGGCGAGGAGGAGGTGAGCAGTGTGGCCGTCTTCCAGGCATTCAGGCACGCCAATGCTGCTTGCTACTGGAATGTGGGGCTGGCGCATGCAGCCTGCATCCCACATCTGACTATAGAGTTGGCTGTGAGGCGGTGTGCTCTTGCTGCAGCAGAGCCCCGCCGCCCCTCTGCAGCTGCTCCGCGATGCCTGGCTCCGACCTCATGGTGCTACGGCGCCTGCTCAACTCCTAAGGCAGTAGGTGTGTGTGTGAGTCTGTGTCTTATGGCATGAGTCCTTCTCTGGCAAGGGGTGTGTGTGTGTGTGTGCATGATGGAAAGTGAAAGTGAGTCTGCACTTTATTTACTAAAGGAAAATATACTCGACAGACATTTGGTGACCAAGTAGGTTGTATTTGGGTCACTGTCTAGCATATTATCTCCTTGAAGTTTATTAAACGAAGAACATGTTAAAAGTGGTGTTAAATGAAGAGTGTGTTTAAAATGATTCCTAAAAACAATTAAAAATGGTTAAAAATGGTTAAAAACAACATTCTAATATTTTGTGTGATAGATTTGTGCCACAAGTGCAGAGATTATCTGAATAAAGGAATACAACAAAATGTGCCCTGTAATTCTTCGGAGGGGATGGCATACAGGCAAGCTAAAGTGAATGCCTGACAAGATGGGGGGCCGTTATGTGTCTCATGTATAATGGCAGAGTTCAAGCAGGTAAAATACCAAAGAACTGCCTCGAGTAGACTGTGAAAGGGTCTTCGCCTAACCTAGCAAGAAGATAACTTCCGTTAAAAGACCTAGCTACCTTAATTTAGCATCTACTGTCTTCATCCATTTTTAAAGAAAGAACAGCAGATCTTCAGCTTCCGAAGCAAAAATGATCCTTAGCCTTATCTTGAAAGTGCTGAACCATGCTCTGGCTTCCAATGACTTTTGGCTGAGTTTAGATCTGAGGGATACATCAGAGATGCAGCAAGGGACTCCCATTATCCTATGTATAAACTGACATGGGGGATGGATGATAAATTCTGAGATTGCAAAATCCAGATAGTGACCCCATATAGTAACTGGGGTATTATTTTTGAACACCTGAATTGCACTGGGGATATATCTTCCTCCTCCTGTAAAGAAGAAGTGAGATATTGCCCCAGAAGCAGGTTTAATCTTCAGAGCAAACTTATGCTGGTGAGACCAGGTGAGGTAGGCTTGCCAGTCTCTAGGTTGAGGTGGGTTTTCCCCCAGATTTCGGGGCTTTTTCCCACTGCTGGCCAGCTGGCTGGTGGGGGAACCCTGCCCCCAAACAGCCACATCCACATGTGACTTCCCTGATGTGATGATGTCACTTCCATTTTAAGCCAGTTTTACCATAAAGTTTTGCCGTTAAACCAAAGGGTCCCTGTGCAATGTCCCCGGCGTGATGATGTCACGTCCGGGTGACATCATCACATCAGGGATGTCCCAGAACACTTCCCAAATCTCCTCACTGGAGCAACAAGGGGTTTGAGGATAGGTTCAAAGAAAAAAAAAAACAATACCCAAGTAGCAGAAATCCCTGACTTACTCAATGTCTAACATCCACACTCTGACTATATTTAGGATAGATATTGCTGCCATGTGCTTTACATGAAGGTGTCTTTGAAAAGGGTCTGGAAACTTCAGCTTGTCCCAAATGCAGCAGATGGGCTATTGTCAGGGCAGGATATGGGGATTGTATTACCTCAGTGCTAAAAGATCAGCCAAATGGCTGGTTCTTACTGTCTTGGAGCCGCTTACTGCTTGAAGGACCGACTCCCGCAATATTATCCAGGCTGCCTATTAAGATCTGTCTCACAAGCCCTGTTCTCTGTGCTCAGTGGTGGGTGGCAGCCAGAGACAAGGCTTTTTCAGTAGTGGCACCTTGCTTGTGGAATGCTTGGTGCCTACATTGCTTTCTTTTAGGTGGCAGCTCAAAACAGTTCTGTGCACCTAAGCTTTTAATTAGTGGGTTGATATTTTTAACACTATCTTAACCTGGAAACTGTTATTTTAAGGTGTTTTTGTAGTCTGGACTTATGTCTGTATGTTGAGCTGTTGCTTTTTAAATGCTGGACTTTAACATCTTTTAATGTTCTGTTTGTATTATTATTTATTTTGTAAGCACTCTTGGGTAGGTTTTTAGGGAGGCAGCATAAAAATGTTCTAAATAAATAAACAAACAAACATAATAGTTCCTAACGCTGAATGTATGCAGAAAAATATAGGAATGGAGACCATCAAGCAAATGGGTAGAAAACAGAAGTGACTCGCAATATTTGTACTTGTATCTAAAATAAAGTAAGATCACAGATGCAGCCAGACAACAGACTAAGACAAGTGTTGGTTAAAGTTAAAATGATTGACTGCATTGCATTTGGTTTCTATGCTGTATCTGGCCTTTCCTCCAAGAAGCTTAGAGCTGCATTCATTGGGTTCCTAATCAGCCTCTCACTAAGATACTGGCTAGCCACAGATTGGCTCAGCTTCAGAGATAGAAGTTATGTCAGGCCACCCTCTGGGCATGTTCCCTTCGTAGAGATGTGGATGATTAAAAGAGTTCAATGGGGCAAAGAGCTGAAGAAAGAGAGTTGACCCACCTATTAATAAGCTTTGCTTATGAGCCTTCTTTTTTATCCCCCAGGAAAATCGAATGCATCTGAGACATAATCAGCCACTCTTCTCTTTCAGTCCTTCCTTCACCTGTCAAATATTCTCCATCTACTGTTAGTAAGGCAACCTTATCTTGGCAAGGGCTAAAATCCTCTCTCTTAGCCTAGCACCTCTCTCTCTACTTCACCCTAAACAGCACATGCAATTGAAAATTCATCAAGTTCCTTTGCCATGCAGTCCTTGTCTGGACAATTGTCATTTGCACACATTACAAGTCTGAATCCTTCGAGGAAATAGGGTTATCAGGCCAAGAATTGCAAGGTTACCAGGAACTGCATCTAGAAGACTGACTCACTTGTATGCTGACTGGGTTATGTATGGCTGAGGACAGACTGGCAGTCTCGGCCGCTCTGCCTCCGCTTCAAAAGCAGAGGCAGAGGGGCCATTCAGACGGCCACATCTGCCCCGAGGAGGCGGCCCGGACGCATCGCGTCCGGCGCCGCGCTCCTCCCGCAGCGGCCGGGCACCACTTAAGAGTGGTGCCCCGGCTGCTGCGGCGTGCGTTCCACCCGCCTCTGGCGGGTGGAAACGCGTGCCGGGAGGGGGAGCCGTGCGGCATTCGCACACCGCCATACTGCGGGCGGCTTCCTTCTGGCGGTGTGCGAACGCCACGCTGCGGGGGCAATTCCCCCCGCCTTAGTCTGCCGCGCCGTGGAGGCACGGCAGACTACAAGTCTGTCCTCGGCCTATGTGACACCAAGAATATCTGAGGCCCTGTATATCCCTACATTGAGTACAAAACCTTCCAGAGAACTAGCACAACATTTAGGTAAGTATGTTTTTTATCACTGCTTAAAATAGAAAACTTTCTATCCATCTAATTTTTATCCTGTCTTTCTTCCACAGATATCAGGGCAATGTAGATGATTCTCACCTCTAGACAGCAACCCTGTGAGGTAGGTTAGGCTAAGAGACAGACAGACTGGTGGTCCAAGGTCGTGCTGTAAATTTGATGAGACAGTGGGAATTTGAACCTGGAAGTTTTACATTTGCCTTGAGCTGAGATCTATGTAGAAAGGATTATGTGAATGATCCAGTATACATTAAGTCTCCTGCTCAACACACTCAGCAAACCTGACCTTTATGAAGCAGGCAGAATGTAATCATTTGGTTCCTGTCAGAAAGATCCATGCATCTGGGGTGGAGTTGTTTCTGTCAATTCCCTACTCTCATGGCAGCTGTTCGACTCACTTTCATGCTGCTACTAGGGGCCCCTGACCATCATGAGCAGCATTTTGGGTTTTTTTTTTTCAGGCTGACATTGATGGGAGGAAGCAAAGAGGTCATGGAAATTTTAGGTGGGCTCCAACTTATTCTGTATCTTGGGTCTTGAAGAGTACTGGACTCGGGAGACCAGGAACGGTGAAATCATGAAGCCTTTATTGAGTGATTCAGCATGTACAGTAGATGGTCAGATCAAGCATGCTTCCAGGACTCTCATTATATGCTGGCCGGAGCCACACCTCCGGCCGCACTCAAAAGACCTGATAGGGGCTTAACATATGCGCATGTTTGTCATAGGTTCCCTGGAGGAGCCTCTGACTGCATTGGCTCCCCAGGGAGAACCTAGGTCCCACATTGGTAGAGGCTTTCAATCCGGATGTCTATTGTTCCTCCAGATTCAAGCTCCCCTCTCTGCCTGACCATGTGCTCTGGCCATGCAGCGGGCGCCATTACCTGGGAGCACATGGCAGGCTGATTGCTACACAGAACATACTACAATACAGGTCTCTTATGTCACCAATTTAAAAATTGCTTGTTTATAATGTAATTGTTATACAGAACTGAGCAACATTAGATTTGTGAACCATTAAAAGTGAAAAATGCTTTGTAATGTTTTTTTCTCTTCAAAGGTTTTCTTTTACAAAAGGATTGCCAGCTCTTCATTGGGAAATACCTGGAGATTTTAGGAGAGCAGCCTGGGGAGGGTGGGGTTTGGGGAGGGGAGGGACCTCAGCGGCTGTAATGCCATACCATCCATCTTCCAAAGCAGTCATTTTCTCCAGGGGAACTGATATTTGCCATCTGGAAATCAGTTGTAATTCCAGATCGCCAGCCTCCACCTGGAGGCTGGCAACACTATTTACAAATAACACATGTGGTTGGTGTACTCACAACTAAATAAAACATGTTCACTGTTAAGCATTTTTATATGTAACTGGTGTGTTTATTGGGCCTTACTTGGGACAGAAAACAGAAACTTCTGTTCTAATATAGGTATGGACTACTCTACAAGATAAGAACTGAACTTTGACCCCCCCCTCCCCAAACAAACAACTGAAATTACTGTACCTGGGTTGTGGATGGCTGAATACTGAGAATGGCAGAGGTCACCAAAATGGTTGTATGAGTAAACTTAAGTCATATCAAAAGTAGAAAGACTTTCCTGAAGGAGTAACTGTGGACAAACTGTTGTACTTGAGAAGCTACTGAACCCAAGGCAATCAACAGTGAATGTGTGGATCAAACAGATTATGAATACCCATTGGTGTGATCTCCTGGTATGATGCACACTTGATAAAAATCGCTCACCCATCTTCCATTAAATTCAAAGCACCTGGCTGAGAAGAGTAAATATCCCATCTTTTTCTGGGTAAATAAATGGCATAATTGCTAACTGGAAGGTTTAGGTTGGTATGAATGACAAGTCCATTGAGAGAGATGATAAAGCACATCAGATTTCTGGTGCAACACATCTGCTGTTTGGAATTCTGTTCACCTAAGGCTGGCAGTTCCATTCCAATACATATATTTCCTGTGTAGCACCCCAGACATGGGCAAGCTGCTGTGCTTGGCTGTGCCTTCGTACTCCTAGATCTACAGCACTGCAACATTAACCTCTTTTCAGCCGGTGCAGCTTTTCCTGTGTAGACTGAACAATGGGATCCCTATAGCAAAGTAAGGGGAGAACACAACTTGAGTGAGCTGCTGGAAATCAGACTGGTTCTGTGGCAAAGCAGGGAACCGAGCCCAGTTTTTCTCCGTATAGAGACTGTGACATATGCAATGGATCAGTCATCCTAAACAGAATTATAGGAAGGCCTTGTATGTGAATCGGTGGAAAACCAATTGCCTGTACAGTCTGATATCCTGCAACATTTGTTCTGACTATTGCTCCATTCAGCTGTGTAATCTACAGCCCATGGCAGATTCTGCCTCCCCCTCAGTGCTGCACTCCTCTGTCACTCCAGTCCTAGGTCTCTGACATGGCAGCTACTGCATGGGCTTTCACATCCTTAATGCCAGAAGCTCAGCTCCTCTGCATATGCTGTCTGTCTTGCAAACACGACTGGCATTTTTAATTTAGTCAATTTTTAGCTCTGCTTGTTTCTGTGAGATGTGTGTCAGAGCTGTTTTCCCTTTTAATATGTGAACATGCTGAACTATTCTGATTTATCATAAGAATGTGACCCTCCCTGCCTGTCTTGTTAGAAAAGCTGCTGCAGAATTAGATTTCTGTTTTTGCTTTACCTTCTGCTTAGTTGATTTCTGCAGGTTACTTGCTAGGTTTTGCTTGCTTACCTGATAATGAATCAGGGTGTTTAACCGCTTCCAGTCACCCTCGATCTTGGTCGTGATATCTTCATCCTGAAGGACCACACGTGCTATTCGGCCCTGACGCCACTCTGTTGAGCAAGCAAGAGCATATAAGGCAGTCAAGAACACAAAAATAGATTTTTCAGCAGGAAAAAAAGTTATAAGAACACAAGCATAGCACTGCTGGATCAGATCAGTGATCCATCTAGTCCAGCATCCTGTTTCACAGAGAGACCAACAAACGGCACAGAGGCTGAGGGCTTCCCCCTGATGTCGACTCCTAGCACTGGGATTTAGATGTCTGCTGCCTCTGCACATGGGGGTTCCCTTAATTACCATGGCTAACAGCCACTGCTGAGCCTTTCCTCCATGGATCTAATTCAGTCTTAAAACCCATCTATGCTTGTGGCTACCATTATGTCCACTGGCAGTGAATCCCACAATTTAGTTACTCACTGAGTAAAGAAGTATTTCCTTTTGTCTATCCTGCACTTATTGCCCATCAACTACATGGGGTGCCCTAATTTCTATTATAGGAGAGGGAGAAAAGCTCTCCCTGTTCACTTTTCCCATCCCATACATAATTTTATAAACTTCTAAAAAAAATCCTTAGTTTTTTTCTAAACTGAAAAGTTCCAGACTCTTTTGCCTTTTCTCATTATTGGCTGTTTTATTCTCAATTCCTTTACTAGAATGTGAAATTCACTGCAGGAAGTGCTGGTGGCTACAAACTCAGACAGCTTCAAGAGGGAATTGGATAAACATATGGAGCAGAGGTCCATCAGTGGCTATTAGCTACAATGTATAGATGGAATACTATGTCTAGGGCAGTGATGCTCTGTATTCTTGGTGCTTGGGGGCAACAGTGGAAGGGCTTCTGGAGTTCTGGCCCCACTGGTGGACCTCCTGATGGCACCTGGGTTTTGACCACTGCGTGACAGAGTGTTGGACTGGATGGGCCATTGGCCTAACCAAACTGGCATCTCTTATGTTCTTATGTTCTCCTAATAATCCCCAGCATGGAGTTTGCCTTTTTCATCACTGCCATACATTGAGTAGACATTTTCCCTGAGCTCTCCACTATATCAAGATCTCTTTCCGTCACTGTCTTGGCCAGTTCAGACTGCATCAGCATATATTTAAACTTAGCATTTTTGTTCTCTGAAATGGGTTGAATTCTTCTCTTTTTCAATTGTGCACAACTGCAATTGATACTTTTAGTATGGCTTGGCTCCATGCAGCTGAAATATAACTACCCTAAAGTTGGAAATGGAGATTTCTGTATGCCTGTCATATCCATGTTGCAGAAACCAGTTTGCCTTCATGCACTCCAATGGAGGGCTTCCTAAAGGGCTTTGGAAGCTGGGCTTAGAGTAGTATGATAATCTGAAAAGGCTACACATTTTAGAGCCAGTAGAGGAAGGTACTATCTGATTTAGCAGGCTCAAACACTGGATTATCGTTTGAATTATCTCTCCCCCCTTCCACATTAGGTTAAGGATATATAAATATGTGCTGTACAAACAAGAACTATAATTTATGCTTGTTATAAATATTCAGAAATTGCATTTATGCTGGTCAACAGGAAAAAACACACAAAAAGCAACAGAGTAATGCCTTGATTAGGACCTACTGAGGCTGCTTTCACAAACATTGGATAATACACTTTCAATGCACTTTAGTGATTGTTTGCAACTGGATTTTCCTCTGTAAATCCAGTTGCAAATGATCACTAAAGTGCATTGAAAGTTCATTATTGAACGTTTCTGAAAGTAGCCTAAAACAGCACAAAGCAGTGAGCAAAGTATGGAACTCAGCAGAACTCTTCTTCAGACCAAAAGTTAAACAAAAGAAAACCCCAAAAATAGTAGAAGAGAAAAAGATCTCCCACTCTTTTTTAAAGCTTATAATTCACCCTGAAGAAGGATTCTGTTGGAGCCAAAAGCTTGGTCACTACTTGGTTATGTTTACATATTCCTAATTAGCTTGAGCATCTGTCAGCTTGGCTCACATTCTGTTCACCAGTCGAGAGCAGGTAGCCAGCTTTTCTTCAGGCAGTTTTGTTGTTCATCAGTAGCTTGAGCCTGTTTGGAGGGTTAATTGTCATGTTTTCAAACAATACAATACAGTATGTTCTCAGACCTCACAGATCTTCCAATGATTTTTAAAAAGAGTGCATAAACCACAGCTATTTATAAATGCAATGAGGTTTAAAAAAAAAAGTCTTGCCATTTGGTGTCCATGTAAGTCTATGCTATTTTGTGCATGTATAATTTTACACAGCCTTATGGGAGTTGTAGTCCCTCCAGCATCATTTAATTACTTGACCGAACCATCCATGACCACTGGAGATAATTAATTTAACCTACTGTGCAGCCATAAAAAGCATCTACAAGGCAGAGGGAAATGAAACTCTGTCATCATGGCTACTGTGCAGGTGCAATTCTGTTTGGCATGCTGTTCAAGCAATCAACAAGGAAAGCAACAAGGCAAGGAGATCTGAGGCTCAATTCACAAGTGATTGCAGCTGTGGACAACGGTGCACCTGCTTGCTGAAGATGTGCATTGCAAACTTCTCAATTTCCCTAGTCCTAGTAAAGAATTTACTTTACTGTTACTTTTGGATTTGATCTAAACATGGACCATTGTCTCCTTGAATATGGCGAACATCTCAAAAGGAAATCCTGGCATCATGCGCTCTTCCCCAACTCCTTTCCCTTTTCACAAGTAAAGGACATCCTACCTAAGTCCATATCAACAGCTCGAGGTCTTTGTGAGTATGGGACATTTTTATACACTGCATCCAGAATCTTCTCTTTGACCTGAGTGATGGTATCGCAGTTGAGCACCTTCACAGGAATCTCAGGACTGTTCTCATTGTCGGGATTCACACAGTTTAATATCTAGAAAATGGAGATACTAATAATATCAAACCAATCCCAGGAATGTTAGGGAAAATATACCAATCAAAATATTTCTCATAATGTGGAGGCATTTTTAACCCTGTATTTCCCATTAACATCTAATGAATTCCTACAGTTTAATGCTATTTAAATTGAGAAGCTGACAATACTGTAAATGAGGACAATCACTTCCTGCTTCACAAAAAACATGTGGAGGCCTTGGCTAGGAAATATGGGGAGATAACGTTCACACCATTAGGTAAAGGTACAGATACTGCGACTGTTTCTCATACTTGTGCATAAAATTTTTATTTCCCATGTATCGAGCACATAGTTCTTTCGAAAGGTTCGTCTCTTCACCCATGCATAAACACCTATTGAATAAAGCATTGCCAATAAAATATCAGCATCCAAAGTTTTGAGACTGAGGATGAGACTGCAATTAAGATAATTTATGCCTACTTCCAGCTGGTACCTACTCAAAGTTTCATGAGGATTTGTCCTGTGTCTGAAAGTGATCAGCCAGTATGAAACTATAAGAACCACTTTTCTGTTAATTTCATTCACAGTGATGTTCCATGCAGACAGACAAGGCCCTCCCTTTTTTCTCAACAAGCCTGTCTGCTTGAACATGCTCAGAGTTTGCCACGATATGATGATTCATCCAGAAAACAGTGTATTGTACTATAGATTGGAAGAGGAGAAACTTCCCCGCTCAACCCATGCCCTGCCTGGGGCACTTCCCCGTGCCCGATGTCAGCTGATGGCTAGTGACATAGCATAAGCTGTTCAGGTAAAGCATCCACTCACTAGAGTTTTGTATTCAATCTGCTGCCGAATCAGCTTGTCCTCACTCAGGGAATAACGCGCTTCCCCTGTAATGGCATCGATTGGGCCTTTCTCCATCTGTTGCTTGATAGCACAGTATAGCATAAAGAGTGGCTCCCCAGCACATTCCTGTTTGACATAGAACGTAAGAGGACACAGACAAGGGTAAAGATAGAGCTCATCTGAGGTAGACAAATTGTAATACATAAGTTTAATTTTAGAACAGCTTCACAACTTTGATTTTTTACAGTTTATCTAGCCTGTCTCTACACTGCCCTGACACTGACTCCTTGATTTGGCTCCACAAGACATTTGAAAGGCTAAGGTAATCAACAAGAACTGTATTACCATGAGCAAAGGAAAAGACCCAGTCTGACATGACAGATGCTCTCTTACCTTTAGGAATTTATGGAGAAGGAAAGCAAACCAGTTAGTCAACATCTTCTCAGCCACTGACTCGGTCCTGGAAATAGAGGAGAAAATATTTGATTAAAACAAAACAAAATGTAGAGAGCCCTTGCACATCATTATCTCCACAAAAGAGTATTACAAAGAGAGGCAGTAAAATCAAGCAGCTGATTGGACTAGTTTAACTTATTTTACCTCCTGTAATAAATCAAATAACATTAGCTCTCAAGACTCCCTCCTCCATTTTTTCTACGACAGGACACTAGACTACTGACAGGGCACCAATGTAGTACAAAAATACAGACAATAGCAGTTTTTTGAGTGGGAGAGTCAAATGATGTGAAATTCCATCATATAACATATTTGTAAATCGGACTTTATTTCTCAATGAAACAATGAAAAAAGTACCATAGCAGCAGACACTGCATAAGAAACAGAAAGTCATTTGCTGTAAAAAAAAAATCACTAATATAAACCCTACAGTGGATTTTAAATAGCAAACTGCAAGGTCATAATACCATGAGGATCAATTGTGACAAACATAGCCACATACGTTGTGTGGCATTCCCTATAAAAATGTAAACTACAACCTCTCAAAAGAGAAGGAAGCTGTGCAGCATTATCCTATGTGTGATTCCTTAGGATGTGTTTTTATGCATCTAAATGTTTATACCCTGACTGTTTATACCGTGTCTTTTCAGAAGACCCATGGTGGCTTACAGGTTGCAACCCCCCACCCCAACAACAACAGTATCAGAAACACATAATATCCTATAGTCTTCTGTCTACCATAAAGCCCACTATTCCATTAGTAACTCCCAAAAGCCCTCTGAAATAAAACATCTTACATGCCTTAGAAAAAAAGGCTGTGTCCAGGATTACACTGAAACCGTCTAATTAATTTGTTAGCCCAACTCATAGGCGTCAACTACGGGGGGGGGCTCGAGCCTCCCCCAAAATTTCCCGGGGGGGCTCAGCCACCCCCGGCAAAATGGAGCACCCGCCGGTGGGGGAGGCGGGGAGGGCTGCCAGGAGCCCGGGGGGTGCTGGGCGTGGCAGAAGGCAGCCGCCGAGGAGGGGGGGTGGAGGGGGGGCCAGAGCCGGCGCGATGGGTGGGCACAGGGACTCCGCCGCGCCGGCCGGCCCCCCAACTCCGCCCCCCGGTGGCCTAGCGTTGGCTCTGGGCGGCGGGCAGCTGCAGCGTCGGGGGGAAGCGCGCCACCACGACTTCAAGGACCCCTACGGGGCAGCAGCCCCCCCCCGCCGCCCCCTGCTTGCCCCGCCGGGTCTGCCTCCCTGGGGCCGGGGGGGCGGGGGGAAAAGCGGCGGGGACATGGTCCCGTGCTCACGCGCATGAAAGAGCCCCCCCCCGGGATTTATAAAGTCTACGCCCCTGGCCCAACTCAAGACTGGCAAATCACTATTTGTCACCATTTTTGCCTACTCAGTCAGCATCATTTCCATCTTGCCTGGATACATGTTCTGTTTGTTCACCCTCACCCATCAGACCGCAGCTTCAAGGCCTCACCCATCAGAACACAGCCCAGTACAATCACTAAAGCTTCGAAAGGTCAAGATAAAGAACTATAGAGCCAAATATAATCAGCATACTGATAAAAGCCAACTCCAAAGCTATGGATGTTGTCATTCAATGGTTTAACATAAATATTAAAGATCATAAAGGGAATAATAGCCCCCTGTGGAACTCCACAAATCATCCCAAGCTTCTCCAGTGGAAATTATTTTACTCATGTAAACAAGAACAGAACAAAACATAGGGCTGTCTCTTTTAGGTCCACTATAGACTCCAGCAAGTATAGCAAGGCACTATGATAGATCTCATAAAATTTGTTGGATACACCATCATTATCCCTTTTGAAAAAAGCCCATCCATCAGAGGTAGTAATCCTAATTCTGACTCATAGCTTGCCTTGAAACCTGATTGAAATGGGTAAAGGGCAGATTGTCATCCAAGAGGGTCTGAAGTTATTCTGTCACCAACTATTTGTTCGCCTTGCCCAGAAAAGAGGAATAAGTCCCTGGTTTAAAACTGGCTGCATCATTCTTGGCCAAAGATGGCTACTTAAGAAGCAACTGAGGTTGCGGCCACATGAGCGAGATAAGCCGGTCAGGAATCGATGCAAATTTGTGCCGGAGCAATGTGCGCCGCAGTTGCGTGATCACACGCAACTGCGGGCGACTGTGGGTTTTTTTGGTGGGTTTCCAAGGCGCTTAAACGGGGGATCGATGAAGTGCTTCAACAGGGGAAGGGGGAATCAATGATTTGCTTAGATGGGGGGTGGGGGGGCAGGAGAAGAATCGATTATTCGCCTCAATGGAAGGGAGGATCGATCAATCGCGTCTCCCCTAAGGGGGCCTTCGATGATGCACACACGGAGAAGGACAAAAACCCGCGTGGCGTCGGGATAGCGTGTGATCACACCATTCGCGATGCCACACTTCCACGCTGGCGTGATCAAACAGGGAAACTCTGGTTGTGAACCGCAGCAAACCATTTGCTACTGGTGTTTCACTAGTAGCTTTTTACAATGCTTCCCCACCGGATCAAAAGGGTTTGCGATGGTTTGACGACGGTTGTGGGACGCTTCCCAGATGTGCTGCTGTGACTGCGCCACTTTGATCCGGTGGTGAATCATCCCTCTTTCGTGGCAAATGGGTGCGTATGATCACACCCTGAATCACAGCTTCTTTTGGCTTCTGGGTAACAATCCCTAGCATGTTGATAATCTTTGCTAAAGAAATTCTCACCTTCCCCTTGCATGGTTTAACCAGCCAGTCTATAGAAGCTGGCTTTCACAACCCCAAGCAGCCTGTTGATATCAGCCAGGGAATCAACCTGAAACTCTCCAAAGAATTCTGATTGGTCTCTAAACCTCTGACATCTTTTATATCACATCTGCTCTTAAACTGACCTCTAAATTAGACTGCATGAGGTTTATCAGCAAAGAATCTAGCAGAATTCCAATTCAGATTCTGTCAGAGAGTCAGGCTCAAATGACTACCCTTAATAATTTTGCTGAATACAATTCAGATGATATAACAGACAAGAACACACTCGAACAGGCTCTATCCAATGCTCTAACATGTGGACTGTTGTGGTCAAAAATTCTACTTTGTGAGCTACTGGCATTAAAGTTGTGAGCGAGCGATTTGGCTACTGCATAAATTAGTTTGCTCTGGAGCCAGCCTTCCTGAGCTAAGACAAAAGTGTGTGAGATAGAGGCTAAAACACTGTGCTCTAGCTCACACTAACTCAGCTTAGAGTGAACACTGGTTCTATCTGATCTTTGGGCAGTGCAGAATTGCTGTATGCTGTATTACATCAGGCTCTCATCTTTTGGTTGAACTATAGCAGCTTGTTCAGACGGAGACAATAAATTTCTGTATACATACTCTTACGGGTTAGTTTTTGGATTTGGACGCTAGATGTCTGACCATTCATTAAGGAAATCCCATGGTATTCATTTCCAAGAACACCTGGATAGGATCACAGTTTTTATTACTGATGTTAGCTGAATTGGGCAATGTATATGTCTTGTTACGGGCCAGCTGCACACAAGTCATAGTGTCTCATCCTAACGTATCTCATAAGGGTTGTGAGGCTAAAATGTTGGAGGAAGGGTGGGATACAAAGGGAATACCTAATAATAGTAATTATAAGCAAGTGTCAATTTCCTGCATTCAGGATCTTCCAAATGCCTTCCAAATGTGACTGCAATGTGTTCCAAAAAGAAAATTAAAAAGAACAAGAAGCATTGACTTTAATACTGAAATTTATGAATGCTATGTGACCCCGCTCTTAATTTTTGATCATTTAGAAAGGGAAAGTCATTCTGGTGTTTTTGTCCTCTGCCTCGTCCCCCCCACACTTTCAGCTAGAAGTAAATGCAGATTGCTCATGAACTGACAGTAACAAAGCCGAGCTGACAGCCCATCAGCAGCCCGTCTGAAGGGGTTGCCTGGTGAAGCTGTAACTCCTTACACATGGTGCAAATTATACCCTGTGGTTCAGTAAATCACTGGAATTTGTGGCTGGTGGCAATCAAGGACAGTAGAATGAAAATGGCAAGGGAAATTGCAGATTTCTCAAGGGCCACACCCAGCACTAGATCCCCACATTGTACTCAAGATTATCTCTAATTTAAATACAATGGCTCTTAATGATAGTTTTTAATACATGCTCGACAGGATTGCGATTTTGTCTTTAAAGAGACATCATCTCTCTTCTGGACAAAGAGAGGAATAGTGGAAGATGTTGAAAGACACATCAATGAAAGGGAGAGAATTCCTGTTCTCACTAAGCGCTGAGCCAATGCTGTTCAAAGAGAAGCTGCAGAGCAGTGGGCAAGATGCTCCATTTATTACTGGCTGTGCCAGCTAAAAGCATGTTGCAGATGAATCTTGTACAAGCAAAACCGGTATCTTCTATGGTGTAGTTTCAACAGATTTTCTTCCATAACAGGCTGGCCAGTGGTAATATCGACTCATCTGTTTTGCCACACATTAAACCATATTTCTATGTACCATTCAGCTGTGTATTATTCTGAACAGCATTTTTCTGGACTGACTTCAAGAAAATATACCATGATTTAGCAGGGAACCTTCTTAGCAGATGAACTGGTCACTAGAGGTCCATACAAGGCTTTTTCCCACTTGATCATATATTCACTTATATCAGTTCAGAACATTTTTCAAGTAGTGTTTCATGGACAGATCCTTGCTCTTTGATGGGTGAAAATTAGATTTAAAAGACTGTCCTTTATAGAGAAAGTGGAGAGGCCATCATTCAGTGGGAGAGGAAATGATTTGCATGTCTGAGTCCTGGCACCTCTATTTAAAGGACTGCAGATGGCAGGACTGGGAAAGATCTGTGACTGCGAGCCAGTCTGGACATTATTTTTCTTGACACCTCGATTAATTTTCAGGTGTAATAATGTGAAGCAGGCTCCCATGTTATACTGATCAAAGTTTAAATCACATTTGGTCATGCTGTGCTGTGCTCCCTCCCCCCTATAAAACACTGGACCCAGGAGCCAAAGTTTATATGCAGAACAGATTGTTCAAATTTGCTGGGTCTACCTTGATTTGAGTATCTCTGCTGGAATTGAACGGGTTTTCATAGAATACTGCCTACTTTAGGAAGAGAAGAGTGTTGTGATCCAAGTGGCAGGAAAAGGAGCAGGACGAAGGCTGCAGTCCTATGCAGGAAGTAAGTCCTAATAAACACAGTGGAACTTACAAGTAAACATGTATAGGATTGAATTGCATGAGATCTAGAGAAAAACAGGACATTTATTTATCTATTACTTCCTTCCTTTGCACCCAATCTTTCTCCACGTGGGAACCCAAAGCAGAGTACATTGTTCTCCTCATTTCCATTTTATCCTCACAACTGTCTTGTGAGGTAGGTTGGGCTGAGAGTGTGTGACTGACCCAAGGTCACCCAGCAAGCTTCCATGGCACAGTGGGGAGTCAAACCTGGTTTGCCCACATCCTAGTCCAACATTCTAACCACTATATGATTCTGTATATATATTATAACAAGTTGAACAATTATAGGAACGGTGTGTTTTTCAGAATTTTATTAAAAACAATGAGAATCAAGGCCTTTCATTTACAAAAAGTGAAACAGAAATGGGAGCCAAATTTGGTGTCACATTCCATGATGTGACCTTAGAGACCATCCAGATTTTTGGGGTATATGTTTTTGAGAGTCAATGCTCCTCGAAAGCTTATATCTCCCAACCAAATTTTGTTGTCCTCTAAGGCTGAGGACAGACTGGCAATCTGCCCTGGGATAGGTCCGCATGGGAAGCGGGGGAAGGGAGCCTGTTCAGACATGCGCAGCTGTCCCTCGGCTCCCTTCCGCACTTACCCGCTTTGAAGCCGGTTTTCTTGCGCTTTAGAAGGACACTGGGAGAAACCGGTACCCAGAGGCCGTCTTGCGCTTGCCTCCCGCTTCCAGGCAGTGTGAACCGGAAGAAGGTGGGAGGCAAGCAAAGGCGGCAGTGCCAACACGGCATTTTGCCAGTTTGCGCATGAGCACGCATGCGCACATGTGCAAATTGCCGAAACAGCCCTATCATGAGCTGCAGAGGCCAGCCCACCTGAGGCCACTCCACAGCAGTCTGAACGCTCCATAACAGCATCCTTGCGCAATACCCTGGCCAATGTGGACAGCCAGCCCCGGGGGATTTTTCCCCCGCAGCTTTTGCCTCCGGATTAACCCCACTCCAGATTGCCAGTCTGTTCTCAGCCTAAGTAGCTACTGGACTTTAGCTACACCATGGAATGTGACACCAAATTTGGCTCCTGTTTCCCTTTTTGCAAATGAAAGGTCTCGAGCCTCATTGGGGAGCATTGACTCTCAAAAACTTATAAC
Source organism: Lepidodactylus listeri (assembly GCA_029233225.1). Lineage (NCBI taxonomy): Eukaryota > Metazoa > Chordata > Lepidosauria > Squamata > Gekkonidae > Lepidodactylus > Lepidodactylus listeri. The sequence goes on along the minus strand of JARCFY010000002.1, from coordinate 63,186,669 downwards.
CCCAAAATCTTGTTGGTCTCTAACTTGCTGTACAAATGTAGTTGTTCTACTGCAGACCAATTAGGGTTGCGAGCCGCCAGGTGGGGCCTGGGGATCTCCCGCTTTTACAACTGATCTCCAGCTGACAGAGATCAGTTCCCCTGGAGAAAATGGCTGCTTTGAAGGGTGGACTCTATGGCATTGTACTATGCTGAGGCCCCTCCCAACCCAAACCCTGCCCTCTCCTGGGTCCAACCCCGAAGTCTCCAGGTATTTTCCAACCCAGACCTCGCAACTGTAAGACCAATAATGCTACTCTCCGAAATTATCTTCAGGGAAAACAACTCCATGGTATGTGGTGAATAAACTGAAATATAGGATTAGCTCTTGTGATCAATCAGCACAAGTATTTAGAGGATTTCCTCCACATTTCTCTCTTAGGCTCCCTCTAGCTGTCCTATCAGGAAAACTGCTTCCTGGAATTATAGGATCAATGTGGAATAATAATTATTCATGTCAGGAGGCTGTGACAGGTAGGGAGTGAAACTGCTACCTCCTTCCCCTTCCATTAGTGCAACTCCACACTGAAGTAGCAGGAAGGGCATTTTTGTCCCCTCCCCACTCCACTGCAGCCTTTCACCTAATCACAGGTCCCATGATCCTGGGAATCAACTTTCCTGAGGTCACGTGGGACTGCTGAAAGAGGAGAACAATGGAAAGATCCACAGCAATCAGCCCCTTCCACAGATGGATCTCAGGATCCAGTCCCTAAACTACAAATATATTTGATTCACTACTACACTTAGTACCTATATTTATACTTAACTACAGTCACATGCTGAAGACCTGGGAGGGAAGGATCAGAAAGGTAATGCTGATATGGTCAAGATCAAGATAACTGCATGCAGAGGAAGGTCTTATCCCCAAAACAGGTATTTGATTCCCCATCAAGGTGTAATGAAGGTACTGAGGAATCTTCATTTTAAGTTATAATTATGATTATTAGGCCACAGATGCTACAGAGGATTTACTGAATAACTCAAGAGTGATTTCTCTGTTCTGCAGCTGTTTTGTAAACCCACAAACCTGTTTAGGTATCCTACTAGGTCCCAAATACATTGATATGCAGCAGAATCTTTTCCCAGTCAAAGGCCTATTATGCACAAACAGCTTCCTGAAGAAAATCTGAGCAGTCGAAACTTTAAGCTTGACTTTGGATTCTGTGCCTGCCATATACACCATTCTTTTTTCTCCGGTGTATTTATTCTGCAGCTACAACCAAAAAACACAGTTTTTCTTAATTGGTGTGGGAACATCACTTGTGATGTGTGTGGGGTGGCATCAAAAGGTTTTATTTAAATTTACACAGTTGCCTTATCACAGCTGCACAGTAGCATCCAACAAGCACCTTCCATTTAAATCCTTGTGGTTCAGGTTTTGTGCATGCATTTTAGCATTGGTTCACTGAATGAAAATGAACAGAAAGAAACACAGGCAAAGGGAGAAAACCCAAGGTTGAAACTGACCAGAATTTTAAAAAACTTTTCCCCATCATTTTAATTTTTTTGAAATAAAAAACTTTATTAGTATCTTAACTGACCAAAACATCTTCCTGAAATCACTTTCTTTGTACATGTTTGCCAACTTGGGGGGAGGGAATATGCAGGGGGGTGGGGGCAGAAAACTTTGGAAGGCAAGGGACAATGAAGAGAAACCTAATTCTTGGGAGGGACAGGATTCCTGTTCGCCAAGCACTGCATGAGCCAACTTGACCCTTGCTGCTCCTGTGCTCTCTCTCTCACTCTCCAGGGAGCCCAGATGTGGCTTCATGAAGCTCAGCCTCTGTGTGAGGAAGCAAGTCCTTCTGGAAGAAGTGGCAGAGCTCCGAGCCCTGGCTCATCCCATGGTTGAAGGGCAGTTGCCCAGCAAGGAACCTGATTCTTGGGGGGGGGGGCACAGTTCCAGGCTCCCTCCAGCTGGAGGGAGGGCTAATGACTTTCCTAGTAGGTTGCTATGCCAGAGGGGAGGAGGGGGGAAGATGATGAGAGAAGGAGGAGGCTGCTGTGCCTCACCTCTGCCCTACAGGTGTGGATAGCAACACTTTGCCAGGAGCCGAGGAGAAGGAGGAGACAGGGTGGGCACAGTGGTGGTGAGGAAAGGAAGGGAGGCAGCTTGGCTCAGCACAGCCCCACTTCATGTTGCTCTTTCATGCAGTTTCCCCAGGTTTGACTTTGCCTGGCTGGAAACAAAGAGGAGGTGGCATTGTAACATGCACACCAATGGAGCTGATCACTGTTGGCACTGCTGCTGCAAGCTCTCCCATTTTATTTTTGTATAGTCAGCAGTCCAAGACTAGTGAGTTTTATATCTCTAGACTCATGCCACTTATATACAAAAATTACAAATCTAAAAACAAGGGCATTACAGAGCTTGTACACCAATGAAAGGGGGAGGATGGCAGAAGGTGCACAGTGGGAGGAACAACCTTAATTTGGCTGGTGGAGTGGCCTTCGAGATGTGGGGAAAAGGGGGGGGGAATCTGAGGGAGTCTGTATGTTTTTGAATTATTTTCGGCTTGGAAGCAAAGCAAGGGAAAAACCAGCACAAAAGCAGTCTCAGAAAACCCAGGTGAACACCAACCAGAAAGTGAATTGAATGCTGAAGGGTGACAAATCAATGCAGAACAAGAAAGAAAGTGAGGAAAACACCTGTGCATAAAAGGCAAAAGTCTCCACCTCCAAACTGTTCTCCCTAAGGAAACTGAGACCAGTGTTTATTTATCTGGTTGTTAATCAATGCGTACATATATTTCTTTGAGTGCTTTCATTATTTCAGTGTGCAATGGTAATAAATAAGGGAAAAGAAATTGCTGTTTTGGGTGTACATATAAATCTGCACAAAATATCTATGCGTGCTGACACAGGACAATGTGATATCATTTTTAAAAGATATTAAAAGTGCTATAGATTTGAACTTTGATGAAGATTAATCTACAACTGATACTAGTGTTGTGTGACTGGAACTGGTGTTGTGTGACTGTTATTTGGTTTTAAAAATAAGCCATAAGGGAGGGGAGGGCCAAATGGATTGTATTCATAGTGCTGGGTATGAATTGGCTTTTATCAGGACTGAGAAAAGAGGCCCTGGCAGATCCATATTTAGCTCTTGCAAGGACAGTATTAACGAAGCAGCATAACATCTGTCTTACCTACCTGTGTGAAGCTCTGACTGAAAACAACACAAGAGTTCATGGATGTGGGGCACTGCCAGTGGAGTGAGAGCAGAAGCAGGAGTGAGTGGAACCTCAGTGAGGGAGTGGGCACAAGACAATACTGGTAAGTTACTTTCTACATGACCACATTCTGGGGTATTATCAGAGGTATAATATGAATATAGTCAGGGGCGTAGAGTTTTGGAAATCCGGGGGGGGGGGGGGCTCCTTAGTGCGCACGCAAAGCACACACGCTTGCTGGGACGATGTTCTCCCCCCCCCCCGGGAAACCACCCCGCCTCCCCGGGCCCTTCCGAGGCCCGCCAGCCACTGCTGCCGGGCCTCGGAAGGACCCAGGGAGGCGCGGCGGCAGGCGCTCCATTTTCCCGGGGGTGGCTCAAGCCCTTGAGCCCCCCTGTACTCTACGCCTATGAATATAGTAAAAGACTGTAGTGTTCACAATTTACAGTGCAAGGCTATGTACAGTTACTCCATTGATTTCAATGAGTTTAGAATGGAGTAATTGTACATAGGATTGTACAGTTGTACAGGACTTACCAGATTAACAGTGCAGTCCTATGCAGTCACTTGAGTCTTGGCACACTGATATCACTGCATTTTAACTAGCATAATTTCCATTAACAATGTGCATTTTAAATGTACTACTTAATGGTTTGCTTTTTGTGGCCGTGCAGCCTTTAAAATACTGTTATCCTGATCTAGAAATTAGTGGGCATGAGTGTTCTAACATATGCACAGAGTCCAAAATGACTTTCTCATTCATTTCAAGAGAGACACGAGACACATGATTATTCCCTTGCTTGCCCCAAGCATGGCTAAGGAAGAGAGGAATAGCTATACTTTGGTCTAGAGATCCACAGCCCAAGCAACAAGCCCATTACAGTTGATACTTATTTAATTCATTTTCAGAACAAAAATAGACTATTTTCATGTTTTATATAATTGCATGTATGTGATGGAATATAGAGGGTGGAGCATTTTATAAGTGTGCAGTGAGTCCAGAAATACGTACTGTGGCCCTGTTAATTCATACTGACATTGTCCTGCAACTAAAATTAATATAAAACAGTGCATATGAACAACCTCTGTGTATGTTCAGATGCAGGTACAGATCTCTGGTCAGGGTGCCCAAAGAGGTCAATTTTAACTGTAAAATGTGTCAATTTTAACTGTGTAAAATGTGTCAATTTTAATTGTGTAATTAGGGATGTAGCAGTGCAGAATGTAACGAGATGGGTTAGTTTTTAAATTAACTGAACAGATTATCAAGTTACTTATTTATTGCTTTGATTTCTATTCCGCCTTGCTGGGCAAGCTGGCTCAAGATGGAAAAGTGCTACTTAAGATGACCCATCTTTGACTCCTCTGTTTATAAAAGTAATCACACAAATTTATAGTGAATTGTGATAATATATCCTTTATGTTATGTTATGTTCTGCTTGTCCTCAGTTCAGGCACATTGTATCTGTACAAAGTATAATACATGTTTCCTTTGCCAAAAAATTACAGTAGCTTGTAATCAATGCTACAACTTTGAAGCACAATTTGTTTTTGTAATTTTGATTTGTCACTCAAAAACAGATGTAAAGATATATGTACGTAGTAAGCAGAGGGTTGTTGGAATGCAGGAATCCTTAATCACACATGTCTGCTATTTAGACGTTCCATGTGGGATAGTGCCTTGTTAATTGGATTTATACCTTGTTCTTCACTACCCAAAGGAGACAGAGCAGTTTACAATCCCTTTCCTTTCCCCTCCCCACAACAGACACCCTGTGAGGTAGGTGGGGCTGAAAGAGCTCTCTCAAGAACTGCCCTTGAAAGAACAGCTCTGAGAGAACTGTGACTGACCCAAAATCACACCAGCAGCTGCATGTGGAGGAGTGTGGAATTAAAACCGGTTCTCCCAGATTAGAGTCCACACTCCTAACCACTACACCAAACTGGCTCTCAAACAGAGTAACTTTGTTAACCTAGGCAGTGCAATACTTAAGTGTCTTCCAGTCAGTAACAGACAATGATAGACCACGAGAAAAATTCAAAATGATTTGCCCAGGCCATTTGGAAAAGGGCTTAAAAATAACAAACAAAACTTCAGATCAAGATGGGTAGTTGTGTTAGTCTGTCTGAGTAAACCAGTACTACTCTCAAATCATGAAAGCCAGTGTGGCGCTGCAATTACAAATTAGGAGCTAGGAGACCCAGGTTCAAATCCCTACTTTGCCATGGAAGCATGCTTGGTGATGTTGGGGCAGTCACCTAATCTGCTTCACTGGGTTTCTGTAAGGATAAAACGTAGGAAAGGAGAATGACGGAAGCAGCTTTGGGTCCCTATTGGGCAGAAAAGTGGGGTATAAATGAAGTTTAAAAAGTAGCTTCTTTCCTGAGAACCAAACTAGATATGACCTTCATATTTCCCCTCATATTTCTTCTTTGGGAACCTGCAACTTTGAATTGGGGGGGGGGGGGGAGTTGGCTGTTTGTTCCCTCCAGGTGATTTTTATGCTCAAAATACTTCCCAGCTGTTATTCTCTGTTGGGGAAAATATGTAGTTATTCATGCATTTTTTCTTGCAAGGAGAAGAGCAGCTGGCTGGGGAGCAGGAAGGCGGGGGGGGAGATTCTGAGCAGAAAATAAGTCAAGAAGAAAAACAACTAACCGCTTTCTAACTATTCTCTACTCACTCTCAAAGTCTCATGAAGTCACAGAAATAATATTTTATGTAAACCTGGTATGAGCCCAAGAAAGTGCCAAGAAGGAAAACAAAAAAGAAACACAAAACAAATTCTAGATAAACTGAAAACTGTTTTATAATGTTAGCATTGTGGGGGGGAAATCATCAGCAACATGTAAGGATCACTGAACAGTAGGACCAATGCCTAGTTCTTCTTGCTCATGTTGTGGCCTTTCTGTTTTTGTTTGTTTTCAGATTTTCAAAAGTCATAAATTCCACAGGACTACAGCTAGCCCTTGTTTGAACATTCAGATATTGGCTATTATTGGATCTTGGGATATGGGCTATTATTATTATTTGCTAAAAAGATCAAAATCTATACTCTTACTTTAGTTTCAGCAAAAAATGGGGGTGGACCCTTCATTCCAGCTCTACCCATTCCACTGATCTCCTGAATCAAGCCTTCATATATCATGTGTCATTTTGCCACTCACATCTGACTCCGGTTACTAGTTTCTGAAATCTGGCTTGTGCTGAAGGTCCCTTAAGTAATCCCTTAATATTTGACTGCCATATTCTGGAGGGACCTCTACTATTCTCTCTTCTGCTCAACAGGCTTTTCTGATCTCCAAAGACAGCACCTTCCAAGTATGGCACTGACCCCCCACAGCAGGTAGGCTTTTTGCTACAAGGCACTCAAAATACTGTTATAGATCTGCCTCTAAAAATATTAAGTAAGCTCCCAAAGATTAAAGCAGCAGGGAGCTATCCCCTGACGCAAAGAAAATCCTTTTCATATTGACCACATAACGAGGGCAAAGCACACTCCAGAGATGAGCCAGCTTTCAAGGAGAGAGAGAGAGAGAAAGAGAGCCTGATGCCAGAAGCCAAAGCCTTCTGGCTGGCTAGAGACAGGAGGAATAAAACTAAGCCAAACAAAGAGGTTTAGGAGATCTCTGAAAAGTCAGTGTGTATTTTATTAATTTTTCTGGCGTTTTTCTGGGACTCTGAACTTTGCTTCTCATTCTAGGGACCAGCTCAGCATTTTCATTTGATATCAACTCCACGCCAGATCCCCCAAAGTAATGAGAGACAGAGGGGGGAAAGAGAACTGAATGCAATTAGAAAGTGCTTCCATCATCAGAGATCTATAAAAAAAAAATCTCTTGCTTTGTGGTTGCTCATTCATTATTAACTTAGAACAAAATGTTCAATCTCACAATATTTTGCACACTAAATAAAACTGAAGGAGTCTGCTGATACACAGGGTTGGAGCAGGCCTTTATTTATAGCTTTCTGACTGAAATGTTTGATCTTTGCAGAGAGAAGCTGGCTTTTAGGTTGCTGTGCTCTTCCCTCCTTCCCGCTTTGCCTTTCCTCATGTATAACAGCTACTTCTTTTTATCCCTTTTTGAGGCACCTGCTGTGGTTTTAGGATATCACATGACTTCCCCTTTCAGGTCCAGCCCAACACCATCTATCAAAGTCAATAATATACCAGGAGAGGTAAGATAGCGTTGTGGGCTTCATATTTTCAGGACAGAGGGCAGAATCACAGAAATTAAATAGAACATATGGTGCCTTGAAGAACAGGAGAAGGTACAGATGCCAACCTCCAGGTGGGACCTGGGGATCCCCTGGAATTACAGCTCATCTCTAGAGTACAGAGACCAGTTCCCCTGGAGAAAATGGATACTTTGGAGGGTGGACTCCTATGGCATTGTACCCTACTGAGGTCTCCTCCCCAGGCTCCATCCCCAAATCTCCAGGAGTTTCCCAACCTGGAACTGACAACTCTATCCCCCCACCATCCCACACCAGTGGCCAGGGGGGACCTGGCAACCCTAGGACAAGGCAACTGTATGAAATGTAAATCTAGAAGAAGTGTTGCATAAAGATAACCTCAGAGACTTCTTATGGTTGCAATATTTAGTCCTTCTCAGCCATCTTCATTGACAAAGCAGAAGAAATACTAGTGGTATATCCAGAAGACTAGTTCCAAAATGCTACTCTATTAATTCTTGCAGAGAAGTTCAAAATCTCCTGCAAAAGTCAATGGAGCAAAATGTCCTTTGCAGAACCAAAATATATTTTACGGGGCAAGACACAATCTCACAATATAACTCCAGCTAGGACCAAGACTGGCAAGGAGCAGGTCTGGTGGGGACATGGGGGGGGGGGGGGGGGGGGATGGGGATGGCTGTCAGTGATTGAGTTCCTGGAATTGATATTACACCTTTTAAGGAATCACAGGTAAAACCAATGTTTCCAGTAATTCCTAGAGAAGTGTGACATCATGTTCGTGTTTTCTGGAAGTTATATCACACTGACTTTTTATTTCTCCTGCTGGCCACTGGAGTGCCAGTGGGCAAGGCCCCTGGGGCTGGGAGATCTCCCCCAGCAAGAACATGGCAAAAAAAAATATTTCTGGCAAAAAAATATATGTTTGGTTCACTCGGTGGTCTTTGCTCCCTTTGTAAAGGACAAATGTCCTTTAAAGGTGCATTTTTAAAACCTGTGTGTTTGTGGCAAAAAAGAAAACAGGATTTCACAGGATTATGTATGAGGGACTGGCAAGTGAGAAAGGAACTCTGCAGACTTGGCATCTTCAGTTTAAATCTATTTACAAGCCAAAATGGATTTCTGCTTTGCAGCTGATGTTCATGTTAGCTAATGAAGAGAAAGAGGTGGCAAAGAAAACTAGGCCTAGCCAGAGTCCTATCTTCCAAGGTATAACTTCTTGCCTGTCTTTTTTATACGCTGGAGCTTTCATGTGTGGTATAAAATAAACACTATATTACATGGTTGATGCCAATAACAACAATCCTAACAACAATAACCCCCCCCCCCCCAGCATCATCATACCTTGTACTTCCTAGCTGCCACTGACAGGGATGGGGAAACTAACAATACGATAACAAAGGCATGGATACATTTTAGTATATACTATGCATGTAAAGGAAAAAGATTTAAAACATGGGGCTACAGCTGAAATTGGCAACCTTATATCTATGTATAACTCCTCAACTGTAATTTCCTCTACTAATAATAATAATTAATAATTATTGTATGGCATTGTGTGTAGAACAGCCAGGAGATCCTTAAGATTGTCTGGCAGCCAAAAATTCTAGCTCTTTTTTTAGTGTTATGCACCACTAGGTGGTGAGCTAAACTTTGCTTTTAAGGCAAGCGACATTTCAGAGGAGGTTTGCCATTGCCTGCCTCTGCGTTGCAGCCCTGGCATTCCTTGGAGGTCCCCTTCCAAATACTAGAGGCTGACCAAGCTTAGCTTCTGAGATCGGAAGGGATTGGGCTAGCTTGGGCTATCAAGTTCAGGGACTACTGATATATCCTCTGCTGATATCTTACTTCATGGGAATGCCAGAACCAGATGCAATAGGCAGACCCAACTACATAAAGGAATTAAGCAATCTAGCATCATAGAATATGATGGCTAGTTAGTTATTCCCTCTGTGTTTAAGAATAGTTTCTAGCAAGGATTAAACTACTCTGATATGTTTATGTAACTTAGAAACAAAGCACCAGTTCAATAACACTTTTACCGCCCATGCAAAAAGTTGGATCAACTGAGGATTTGTAATGGCTAGGCACGTGGCACTAGCTTTTTTGCCTTAAAATGGGGAGGGTGGAGTGCAAAGGTTCCCTGAAGCTGTGCCCTCCACTTACTTTTTTCACAGCTGCCTATCCATTTGGTCCTGAGAGTAGCAGTGACAACACTTCTCACTTCTGTCAAACTATCCCTTTCTCTTTTCTGAATGCAGATGACACTAGAAAAAGGGCAAAAAACACTGGGTTGTTCTGAAGCCACATCACTCGGGAGCTTTAGATGTTACAAAAAAAGAAAAGAAATGATATCCAGCAGAGCAAGGAGCATAGTCTACTCTTTGCGCCAGTTGAGGCATCCCCCAAATAAATGAAATTACTGCTCTAAATCTGCAGCCTGTGAACAGGATAGCAAAATTGTCCTGGCTCAGCCCTAGTGCTGGCTACTGCTTAACAGGATCCTGAGCTAGTTTTTTTAAGGGCTGCTCATCTGCTACAATTGAATAGTTGGGGGGGGGGGGCACCACAACAGATTTATACTCCACAGTGTAAATCTGAGAATTCAGTCACCCAGCCCCTGAGTCTGCATCTGCCACAAAAAAGGCTGGCAGTGATTTCTCTCTAAGCCTTCTTTGGGCAGCAGAACATCTGCTTCTGGCTTAATTCCTTTTTCCTTTCCAGCTCAGAGATGCCTTCCTAGCTTATAACTGGATGCGCTACAATCCACTCCGATTCTGGGTTTGGCAGAAGGAAGTCAAATAAAACATGTCATAGACACTTTATGCAGGCAAGGGAAGACGAGAGCAGGACCACAGCTTGCCACACACAGCCTCTGCAGGCTTGTCATTCTTGCTCCCTTCAGACGGAAATCAAGCTGTGATGTTGCCAGGCTGGCTCTGATGTGGGGCACCGGATTATGAAGAAAACCTGATGCTTCTTTAGTAAAGCATGAGGGAAATGCTGAAAGCATATTTGTGGAGAACAGTGAAAAGTCATTTCTAACAGCTTTGGCAGAAGATTCTCTTCTGCAGCAGAAAGAGAATATAAGGGAAAAGGCATGCTTTCATTTCTGAGATGCTACTGCCTTTATGAGCATGGCCAGAATAAACATCAACCATGTCGAGAAAATGCAGTGAGGCCAGATCAAAGGGAAACAACCAGAGTTTCTAACTCTGAGATACAGATTGCAGACACAGGGCTGGAGGGCTCATAAGAACATAAGAAGAGTCCTACCAAATCAGACCAGTAGTTCATCTAGTCATCCTGGAGGACCAATAAAAGGGGGCACAGAGGCAAAGCCCTTCCACTGATGCTGCCTCCTAGCATTTGTATTCAGAAGTTTACTGCCTCTGGATGCAGAGGTCCCTGTTAGTCACTATGGCTAGTAGCCACTGAAAGTCCTTTCTTCTATGAATCTGTTCAGTCAGCTCAGGAAACAATTCAGTAATGTTTGAATTCTCCCAAAAGTTTATTCTTCCTCAGTCTTCCATTGGGAAAAAAGAGCTTGTTGTTAACAGGCCTTTGGTAGTTATGGATAGAGAGCAAACTGTAGTGTGACTGGCTTGAGAAATACTGCTATTAGAAAGAGAGAGACCCTCAGTGTTAGGTGCCTAGTATTCAGTTTGGAATGAGTTAGTGAACAAATCCAACTGTCTTGCTACAGGAACTACTAGCTCATAGTACAGTTTAATTAAGGTGATCTAAGTGCTCAAGTTTACCTACATAAGAATCATTCAGAGGCTGAAGCAGTTTAATAGCATGAACAAGTTAAATGAATCTCTAGAATTCTTAGGTAAGGTAAGGTAAGGTTTCCCTTGCTTGAAAGCCAGTCGAATAAGACTCTAGGCTCTTCGATTCCAAACCGAAGAGCCAGCGCAGTCCAAAGACATTTCCATGGGCATGTGGTCGGCATGACTACATGCCAAGCATAAAACACAGAAGAAGTGGGCATCATTTCCCAAAGGCCTCCTCTGCTATCTATGTGGCCCTCTCCTTGGTCAGACCCAGCATTAGAATAGAGAGTTTTATCCTTCTCTGACTACATTACTTGTATAAAGTAGTACTTCCTTTGTTTCAAGACAGCAAAAGGTATGAACTCCAAGACTGATTCTCATAGATCAGATAGGATGGCCAAAGGTGCTTCATAAATCCCAAAGATAAACATCTGTGCATATGTAGTAAATGTACTAGCAGAACAATGACTACAGCAGGTTGTAGTTTTTAGAAATTTATCAGAACAAACTCCTGCTGGGAGAAAGCAGCATCTCCCAAACCACTATAACCACACCTTCTCTACGTCTTGCACTGTCAGTTATTATCTTGCTTCTTCTCCATTTCTTTTAGTGGACTCTCTTCTCTGCATTTATCTCCATCTTGCCTGTTGTCTGCAAGGCTTCTAGGCACAAGGATCTCTGAGCTGACTTTTTAACACATGTATGCAGTTGACTATGCTGTGAACAAAAGCAAACACTTGTCCACCATCTGTCTGGCATGGCATCATATCTACTGATTTAGAAGAAGAAGAAGAAGAAGAAGAAGAGATTGGATTTATATCATGCCCTTCACTCACTTAAGAGTCTCAGAGCGGCTTACAAACTCCTTTCCCTTCCCCTCCCCACAACAGACACCCTGTGAGGTAGGTGGGGCTGAGAGAACTCTTTCCCAAGCTGTCCTTGAGGGAACAGCTGGTACAGAGCTATGGCTTGCCCAAGGTCATCCAGCCAGGTGCAAGTGGAGAAGTGGGGAATCAAACCTGGTTCTCCCAGATTAGAGTCTGCGCACTTAACCACTACACCAAACTGGCTCTCTTTAATTTAATATTTTACCTCCCCCTATGTCTTTATCCTTGTTTAAGGGAAACTGGAAGACGCATACAAATGGAGTCATGAATCAAACAGGGTTACTGAAGGGTGGGTGGGTGGGACAGTATTCTCAGGGCCATTGTAACCTTTGGAACCATATAATGTTTGAGTCAGTGTAGGTATGGGCCCAGATGGAATCTTTGAGAACCCATGGTAGCTACTGGCAACCCTGTCCCAAACTTTTGGGTGAGCATTAAACACTAAACAGAAAGCAAGAGAAGTACTCGTGTCTGTACCCTGAAACATGTTGCAATATTGGAGTCTACAAAAATTGTAGCACTGTCTTAGAAGCTAATGTGATACTGCACATGCTGCAAGGAAACGCAGGACTCTTTTTGTAGCAAGAACTCCTTTGCATATTAGGCCACACCCCTGATGTAGCCAATCCTCCAAGAGTTTACAGTAGCCCCTGTAAGAAGAGCTCTGTAAGCTCTTAGAGGATTAGCTACATTAAGGGGGTGTGGCCTAATATGCAAAGGAGTTCCTGCTACAAAAAGAGTCCTCCTTGTGTCTATACCCAAAAATATATTGCAATACTAGAGTTCACAAAAACTGTAATACTATCTCAAATGCTATGGTGATATTGCACATGCTATTTTGAATCTCATTTCCTAAACACAGTTTGGTGTCTAACATGTACAATACTTACCTTCAAACCACGGTTCTGATCTGCTTCCCCTGTCACTAACTGAACATAAAATCAGTGTCTGTTTTACACAAACCCCAGTTTATTAGAGTTGTACATGCCACTCTCAGCATTTTCTGTAAAGGAAAAATACTGCCAAGTTTGAAAAGGTCTGGACCCAAGCTTTCTCCATTTTTCAATCTGTGTTGTAATGCTAAACAAATAAAGCAATGGCTATTCAAGGTAATTATACAATGCAATGCTGCCCTTGTAAGTCATAGACCAGCCTTCTAACTCTTCGAATGGTCCCTGTGGTGAAAATATCCATGCATCTACACAGTATTCTATGCAACTGTCCTGGTACAAGCTTCTTTATCTCTCAGGAAGCTTTCCTTGGACCAACCTGCACTAAAAATCATGGAACTAGTTGGGTTCACACAACAAGTCTTGTGTTGCAGGGGATGTTATGTTGAATATCATTCAGAAAGAAGGCTGACAGATTATAGTTGATTGGAGAAATTAGCCCATGAACTACTGTCCTATGAGAACTGGGCCAAAGGAACCTAATACCAAGTGGCTTTGTCATAAGGCCTATGTCCCTTCAGAGATTCAGATAAATTAGGTGTATTGAATCCTTGACCTGAATTTCCCCTCAAATTAATCTCCTTGCCCATTCCTAACTCCTGAGGGAATGTGTTTCCTGTATACTTGCCCTTCATCTTGCTTCCTCCCTTCTGACAGCTTCTCCCCTGCCAGTCCAAACAGAAGATGAAACAGGATGGGAAAAGGTGGGGGGAGAGAGAGGGAGTTAAATGTGTGTCTGACACCTAAGGCCTCGTGTAACCTCATGGCATTGGTTAGACTGATGGTTCTGTGTTCATTTATCCTCCTCGTAGGAAAGAAAGGCTTGCATTTTGGAAAGCACAGACCCCATCTGGTAGGCTCTGGGATTCCCCCTCCCCTCATTTATCAAGCAAACCTCTTTCAGACTCAGCAGCCAGCACACCACAAAGTCCCAGTTGTGCTATGTGGGGCTTGTGGAGGAAAGAAAAATGCTACTCTCCACCAGAGGCCTTGAGCAGCCAATTCATTTCCCTTTCCTGTCTCTAGTAACATGAGGTTAACTCTGTCGTATGATTTCATGGGTGGCTGCGCAAGGCCTTAAATTGGATATAAGAGAGTGATTGCCTCCAGCACTTCTGTTTCACACATTGTTTCCTATTGTCCTTTCCCCTTCTCTTCTTTGGCACAGCTGAGGCCTAGCTGGACATAACTACCCCATAAACCCTGTAGGACTTTGTCTCTTCCATTCTGACTTCTTACGTGCAAAATGGGAATGGTTATAGGCAAATGAAAAGAATGGTTAGATATTAAAGGAAGCCATATTTCCCTTTCCTTAAGAATATGGTTGCCAGATGCTCTGGTGGAGGTGGGGTCTCCCGCTGACAGGCCCCACCTCCATGCTGCTAATCAGCTAGCCAGTGGGGAGGGGGCTTACCCCAAAAGAGTGAGAGACATGCAGCAATTTGCCTACATCAGTGCCCACATGACTCGGAAGTGATGTCATCACATACAGGACATTGGGGCAATGCTCTGGTATTTGGGAAAAACTCTATGGTAGAAGCCAAATTTACCATAGAGTTTTTGCCCAAATACTAGAGCGTCATCGCCACAATAACCTGGATGAGATAACATCACCTCTGCATCACATGGGCAGTGACAGACATTGCTGCTCCCGGTAAGTCCCCTCTCCTCTGCTGGTTGCCAGGATGGACCTGGCATCTCTACTTCGCAATGAAACCTCAGTGGTGAAACTAGTGGTGAGTTCAATCTTTAACCTCTGATCCTGTCCATGACAGTCAGAAAGAACAGATCAGAAGTTCCATGGGGGGATGAGATGCTGCATCATACAGTTTATGCAACATTCTATCCTGTGGGGTTCACCACCAACACTGGCCTCACAATTCCTCTTGTCTATCTTTTGTACTAGAACATTTCTAGAACATAAGAAGAGCTCTGCTAGATCAGATCAGTGGTCCATCTAATCCAGCATCCTAGTCTACCAGTTGCCCTGGAGGACCAACAAATAGGGTACAGAGATCAAGGTCTTCCCTTGATGTTTCCTCCTAGTATTTGCATTCAGAAGTTTGCTGTCCTTGAATACGGAGGTTCCCTTTAGTCACGATGGCTAGCAATCAGTGATGGACCTATATTCTGTGAACCTGTCTAGTCCCCTTTTAATAAACAACTTGGAACAGTAGCCCAGCAATTTATAGGGATTGGGCACCCTGAAATCATGGTATAATTTGGGGACCCTCTAAAATCCATAATCTAACTGGCTGGTCTAGTTTCTATACCTTCACAAAACCAGCTTAGGAAAAAAATCCACCACCTTTGCAAGTACTCAAGAAATAATGAGAGCTGGGAATTAAAACCTGACATCTGGAAAATATAGACTAACACAGCTAATGTCCCCATAGGTTGGGGTCAGACTGCTGATGCTGAGTAATGTGTTTAAACTGTCAAGATGTCAAAACCTCCAGCATGCATTCTTATTTATTACTGTCACTAAAGGTCACCCCATATGGCGTTGCTCCTTGACAACACAAAGATCTCCAAACACTCCTGGTGCAGGTCAGGTGAAAAGCTTGTGGAATCATCCCCTGTGCAGTTACTGTGACACCACAGAGGGCAAAAAAAAGCTACTAGCAGGAGAAGAAGGAAAATCTCATGGGGTCAGCAATGCTCTTGGGTTATTTTAGTGGACAGAGAATTCCCTGCGGTATACTGCCACATCTCAGAGCCTCATAAATGTTATTTGTGTATGCTAACGTATGTAATGGATAATGCTGCTAACTTTCAAAGGATAGTCCTCTCAGTATGGTTTACTGGTTTCAGGAAGCATTTCCTCTCCCTTCAGGGGCATCTTGGCTGCCATATCTAAAGATAAGTTGTTATCTTGTACCTAATTATGCATGAAGGGAAACATTCCCTCCCCAGTCTTTAGACTTTTCAGAGTGAGAACTCCTTAGGGAAGTCAAAGTGTACTTACATCTTGTACCTACATCCTGAAGGTTCAACACATCGATTGTACTAGTGCAGCATCACAAAACATGACAGCACCTGACTGAGTGTTTATAGAGTTTAGCCTGAAATTTTGGCATAACTGTTTAGAATATGAATATTGGTCAGCTATGACTTGCAGGATATTTGCTCTTCACTGGCTTTTAACATTTATTTGGTGATCTAAGTAGGAAACTGGCTGGGAGCATCTACTATTAGTATAAGAATGACAGGTGGGTTTTCTGCTGCTCTGTAACTTGCTGTCGCACGAGCCGCTGGAACTGGCCTCGCTGTCGTCTGACTCGCTGGCCGCGCCTTGCGTCGCCACCTCGTCCGTGCCTGCCCCAGGCAGCCAGGGCCTCAGATTTGGCACAGGAGGGAAGAGGTAAGTCACCACTCCCACTCCCTAGTGCATCCTGGTGGAATTCGTTCCTCTCTCTCTCTGGGTCATGTTTCATCCACACTCAGGACTCTTCTCCTCGGCCCTTTGTGGCTGCCGTTCTTTAATGCTTCAACCTCCCATCACCTCCCCCTGGCTTCCTCCACCCCCCTGTTCCCCGCCCCCCTTCATAGCTGTAGACGCTGACTTCTGAGGGCTACTTCCGGGTCCGCCCTGCCCTTCCTCCCCTATGGCTGGGCGTGCTGCTCGGGTCTGTATCCTGGCCCTCCTGGCGCGGTTTGCCCTGCGCCTGGTCTTTCTTCTCCCCCAGCCCTGCTGACGATGCCCGGGTCCGCGGCTGCCGACATTGGCCCTCCCCGGGTCTTCGCTGCGTGTAGGTGTGCCAGCAAGGCGCAACTTGGCGACTCCTTCCCCTCCCTACTTTCCTTGGCTGTCGCAGCCGCGGGGCACCTCGCCCCGACCGCCGCGGCGTTCCCGGGGACCTCCCTGCCAACCCCCTGAACGGGGACCGGAGCCGACAACATCGCCCCGGCCGCCCACCCCTCGCTGTCCCTGCCGAGGGTAGAAGGTAAGCCAAGTCCCCCTTCCCCCTCCTCTTCTTTGCGGGAGCCGGTAAGTTCGGGGGTTGGGGCGGGGTGTGTCGTGGTGCCGGGCGGCTAGTTGTCAGGGTCTCCTGGGCCCACGATAGTCCCGCCATCGGGACACTTGCTAAAGCTGCTCCTCCACTGTTAAAGAGGTTCTGCTAGCCTCTACTACTAATGCTTTGTCCAAACCCACTCTAAACTCTTACAGGGTGGATATTCCATCCTCCTCATTTTGGTTTGGCTGAACTAAACCCCAAAAGCAGCAAACAATAATGTTGCACTTTTATTTTCTGAGCAGCCACTAGACACAAAGAACAATGACAGAGGACCCTAGAATATCAAACAGTCCAGTCATGCACTGTGTTTTTCAAACTGGAATTTTATAACATCATTTAGCCTTCGACTAAGCCTGGTAGGTGAGCCTACCAACTTCAGCAGCACTAGAGGGCACTCACATTTCTACACCCCAAAGAAAAACTACACAGTTGGTCTATTTCACTCTTGCATCAGGGTCTTCCCATACAGATTACAAACCTCCATCAAATCAGCTTTCCTCTTTTCTTTCTGTTTTTACCTGCGCAGGAGCAACTTGGGGTGATTCTTGTTCTCTAGGTTCTTCTCAATCAGGTCAGAGAGCAACTGCTTCAAGACATCAGTGGCATATTCTAGCTTTCCCTGAAGCCCTGTCATGATGAGTGAGGCCACATTGCCACGGTCCCGCATGGAGAAACTGCGCTGCATCTCCAAGGTCCGAATAAATGTCAGCAGGAAGACCTTGTTGTTGATCAGCTGGGCAAAGAGCTTCAGGGCCTTTTCAACATTTTGCTGCCCATTCCCTTGAACCTGCAAGAAGAAGAAAATGCTCTTAGGGATCAACTTAAAGAGCTGGTGTCCCCTATACCCAGTTTGATTTTGGATTCACAAAGGCTTAGAATATGGGATTAGGGAATATATTGCATGATGTGGCTTTTGTGTTTAAAAGTGCAACAAGTGGCACAATAACTGTGCTTCTGTTGCAGAGGTGATATTCCCTCTGGCACATTAATTACTAATTTAGGCTGTTACTTTCTTGTGAAGCAACAGTAAAAGGAATTCAGGTTTTTCTGCAAGTGCTGGTTGATTGTAATTCTTTACAAGTCAAAATGATAAAGCACTGTTTGTAGTTCTGCACCAAAACTTTCAATGACTTTATTCACCTTGCCCACATTACGAAACTAAGCAGCTGTGTAACTGGCAGCACATTCATCACCAGTGTAACTTTTTGGGGCAGGGTAAGTAGCAAGCATCAATATTTGCTTGGCTAGTGCACCCAATTTGTTTGTAATATAAGCAGGGAATTCAATAGGAGATTCCTTAAAGGCACACTTTCACAGGTTAATCTCTATAGGAGACTCTCTCTGTAAACTGATGACTTTATTCTGCAAGACCACAAAGTTTAGAGTAGAAGAAAAGTTCATCTGACCTACATGCATTTTAAAATATAAATATGACTTTTAAGCTTGCAGTCTTGCAAAGTAGTGAACTCCGTCTCCTCTTGTGGAAAGGGATCCAGCTGATCATGGAGTCCCACCACTCACGTTTAGAAAGGACCTCCTTATCTAAAATATCCCAGATCTTGTATCTTTAAAGTACAATCACAGAATAACTGATACATATTCATTTCTGTGCATTCAGAATTGCAACTTAAAAAAAAAAACATGCCAGTACAATTATTTTTTTGAATGAGAGGGCAAACTCCTGCATAGCCAAATGTCCATACTGGCAGAGGTAAGATGTATGGGAATATGAGGCTGTTCACCCCAAGAAGCTTGTATGACCCCCTCACTTATACTCTGATTTGTGAAGATCACAGAAAGAGTTGAAAACTCTGATGAATAGGAAGTTCTGAATCTTGCACATCACCCTCTGATATAGAATGGGAGAAGTAGGCCAAGCGACCCGATGGAGAGGGTGTTCTCGGTACACAGATTGCCTCCTTAACTGGTTCCAGAGATGGGTTGGTCAGAACCAAGTCTTTGGATTGGGAGTGGGACAGAGTAGACAATTTCAAATTCTTGTCCAGTTTTGTGATTCTGATGCACCAAGGACCTGCATTCAGAAGTTGTGGGAATGGAGCCCATAGTCTTTCCTGATTTTTGCATCAGGCCCATGGTGGTCAGGTTTGGTCTCAGAGCCTAGGAACTGAGGATGCCTGGATCCATTTGCCAGCAACAGAAGACAGTGTATTGGTTGCATTTTTCTCATGAGCAGCACCAGACAAGGCCTTTCCCCAGAGTCCTGCTTCTAGCAGGAAGCTCTATCATGTCTAGCTTTCAGAGTGAACTAGCGATATATAGAGCAGCGCAAGTTATCTTGCCTTTTGCCAAGGCACATAAGGCATTCACCATGGCTACTGATGTGGAGAATTTCTGACCCACAGGACCTCCATTTTTTAAAGCGTCCTTTTCACGCCATATTCTGGACACCTGGCTCTAAGGAGGCAAGATCTGAGGTAATTGCCAGTAGGGTTTGGTTGCCAGTAAGATTTGAGGTTATAAGACAGCTCTTGAACAAAGCTTTGACATAGGACCCTCTCTTCATGGCAGTGGAACGTGTACTGAGAGTTTTGCTTTGCCCCCTAAATACCATGCTGGAAAAGGTGTAAAACAGCATGGGGGAGTGGGATGGCGTGCCAGTTGGCATTTTTGAGCTTCAAAAAATTCTCATGGGGGATTTCATAGGTGCCACGAGGATGAACAGTTAAGATGTCCATCCCACAGCAGGATACTGATTCTCTCTGTCATCACATGTCAAGTCACTGCAACCTGTTCATGAAAAAAGCAAGAACATACAATTTTTTGCTTGTGCAGCTGGACCTTGACTGAAAAGACAAGGAGTCAAGGAACTGAAATCACCAATACCAAAAGTGAGCATCAAACTGTTTCACAGGCTATTGTGGCTTGCCGACTAATGCACAGAAACGCCACTGATGATATCTTCGGCCATGGCCAAATACTAACCACCAAATTTTTATATTGAATAATGGGCTGGATCTGATGATCATGGATCTTTTCCACATTCCCCTCCACCCAGAAGTTCTTTCCAATCCTAGCAAGGTTTATTCCAAGGAATGCAGGTCCTGTGTGGATTAACAGCCACATGGTTCAGGAAATTACAGTGGGGAGGGGGAAGGAACAAAATAACCCTTTCTGCCTCTTCCATCAGTACAGCTTTATTGATGGAAGTGGGTGATTTGCCCCCTCCCCAACTGCATGGCAAGACCAACTCAATGGGATTCTATATCTTCCTTCACTTTGCTTCAGATGTAAGTAGGAGCTTTATTTCTTAAGAGAACTGAGCAGCTGCCAAAGTAGTCAGTAAACTTAGCTTCCAGTGTAGCAAAAAAGATGTGACCAAGGTCTCAGACATAACAGCTCTACCAAACACAGGGCAGGATGCAGAAAACTTGACAAACATCTTTATATCCTTTGCAGCAGCAGAGTGCAGTTTTCCGGTGTACCTCTTTTCTCTTTAGTTTCCTTTTCACAAGAAGAGAATTAAAGGAGCCTTGAAATGGTAACAAATACTTGCAGACCTTGTCAAAGGGTTTAACAACTGGGGTCAGGAGGAGGTGGTAAGGCAGCAGCCATGTAAGAAATCAAGAGGAAACAAACTGTGTGTAAAATAGATAAAAAAGGCCTTTGTTATAATGAACTTCGGTGTTCATTGTGCTTAGCCTAGCACTTCTAATAAGATTCAGTGTGGGAGGCAGAAAGGTGCTTTCACAGCTGTGTGGGTTTCAATCTAGCTTCCCAGAAGGGACTGGGAAACAACAACGCCAGCTACCTGATGAAACTGAGACCAAGAGAACACACAACTACATTGTTACCTCCAGCTCACGCAGGACAGGGTGGTCCTCAATGCCAGGGAAAAGGACCCTCATGGCATATGTGCGATAGTCAAGGTATGGAATCCCAGAGCGGTCCAGGTCACTGGTTAACTCATTGATGTCTGTCTGCAGCTCTGCAAAAGCTATTACAGGAATGGGAGAGAGAAAGAAAGACAATCACAGACAAGCACTGGGAATAGAGGCTGTGGCACAAGCAATCAAGGACTGCAAATGAGCCAACTCAGGGAAGCTCGTTTGCTCTAGACCTCTCTGTGTCACTCAGACATGCCCTCAAGCTGGGAGCCACTTCCCCAGCATCAGAGAGAGAGAGGAGAGAGAGAACAGATGCTGAGAACAAAACACACTTGCTAATTTGTATGCTATTCACACCTTGTATGTAAGCACTGAAAATGCCTTGAAAGGCACTAGATAAAAATAAAGATCCTATTTTTAAATCACTGTGCTGCGTGTGGCTTTCTCATTCTCATTCTACTCAGTCACCCCCCTCCCCCACCTCTAGTGTTCTTTTGCTGTGGCTAGCACAGGGAATCTATTCACATGTGTCAAAGCATAAGTGGCATTGTCCAGGGTCAGCCTTTTAGGTGGGGGTACAGAGCTACAACAAAATTTACAGTTGTTGACAGTTGGCATGCAAAACCTTCTTATCTCACATAGAGATTAAGGGTTCATGCACCAGCACAGGAGAAGCATAAATGCTTGCATGCCCCCCTCCCAAGCAATGTGTTCAGTGACTGTATGATGTACACTTTCTCTGATCCCCTCTCTCTTTATAAGGGGTAAGGATTGCACAAATATTGTGTTCATACAGATGCATCACATATTATTAGTCCAGTGATGGCATGGGGGAACTATGTGAGTGTTCATGCTCTCCTAAATTCACCAGGGGCTATTCTAGTGAATTTCCTAATACTTGTCCTTATGCTAGACTGAGTAACTGATACGAAAAGATTTTGATCCAATCAATTTAAATTCACAAGGACATGTGCTGATTGATAAAATATCACAGTTTCCTTTTGTATAAATAATCATGTTTTCTACTCTACCACCATTCAAATAGGCCCATGTCAAGAAGGATCATTCCTTTGTTCTCATTAATGCCCATTGCTATGGACAGCAATACACAGTAAGGGCTCCTGATAAGGGATGCTGCAAATTTGTCAGCAAACCCGTCTGGCAGACAAACTTACCTTGTTCAATAATTAGGATCAGATTGTGAGCCAATCCAGGATATGTTCAGATTGCATCAAGCAGTTTGAACAGAGGCCAGACAAGTTTACAGAAGTCAACTCACAGTTGAGGGGGGGGGGGTCACCTGGGACGGGTTCTGATCCACTCCCCTTCGCAAAATAGCTACACAATTAGTTGCAAAATGGAGAGGTGAAAAAGCTTGTTTCTCTTCCTTCCCCTCCAAGCTGGGCGAGGACATTAATCAGCCTAAGGACCTGATTACAAATTACAAATTATATTTATCACAAACCTAGGCTGGCTCACAAGACCTCTTTTGGAACTGCATGATTTCTAGGTGAACATGTGTCAAATTTGGATAAGAAGTGTGGTGCGTGGGAACAGGAAAATTATACCTTCCCCTCTGTTCAATTTTCCTGATCTGAAATGGCCCCAGGGAGCTGCTTTTTAGCCCACTAGTGGCTCCATGTGTAATAATGGGCTACATGCTAGATTTCCTGGGAAGTACAGAGCATGTCTTTTGAGCTAATCTGGGGACATCCCCAGGGAAAATTTAAGCTAAGAAAATTTATACTGCGTACTTAAAGACATAAAGGTACAAAGGCATTTATACTTTAAAAGTCCATAACTATGCCAAACAGTACAAGTTTATATGCTTAGTGATAAATTAAGCACTTTATGTTTCTAAAACAGTAAAATAAATTTAGATTGATAAAAAAGTACTGAATTATTTCACCCCCCCAGATTTCTGCACCCCCTCATGCTTTCAGAAATATATCCCCACCTATGCAAATTTTATGCCAGCCCAAAACATTTAATCGCACTGAATAGTCAATAAATATTTTAAAACAATAACCAAATTATCTAAAATATGGCTGTGGCTCAGCATCAGATAATCTGTTTTGCATGTAAAAGGTCCTAAATTCAATCCTTGGCATTTTGTTAATAAACTCAGGTAGCTGGTGATGTGAAAGACCTCTGCCTGGGACTGTGGAGACCTGCTGTCAGTCTGAACAGATAATACAGACTTTGATAGACCAGCTTCATATGTTCACATGCATGAGCAATGCTGTATACATTCAAGAACTCCAAAGCACCCTGAAATGCTCAAAAATGCAATCAGGCATCTGCTTGTAAATCTTTTATGCACTTTAATCATTGTTATATGGATGAAAATAGGTGACCATTTAACAAGTGGCAGCAGGAGGCATTCAACCATGTAGCATGCTCTCCTGTTGCATCTTTCAGTGTGGTGAAAGGAACTTGTGTTTGACTGCAGATGTCTAGTAAATTTCTAATCACATAGACAGTCACGGCAGATGATGCATTCCTCATGTGGTTGTGTATGCCTAACATGGCAAGGTTATCACTGGAGAAGCATTCTCTATTCATCCAATGAGGATATCATAACAGTGCTGAAGAAAATCTCTGTATCTCTCTTTCAGCATCTGGTTATAGACTAAGCAGCAATGCTAAGTAAGATGTGATACTGCATTTACTGTGCAAAAGTACAAAGCACCTCTTTCTGCACTGGTGCTGTACTATGTTCACAGCCTGTGTTTTTGCAATGTGGTCTGTGCCAATATTCAGTATTCTCAGGTTCAAAAGTATGTGAATTCACCTACTAATACTGTGTGTGTACAACTAAACCATGAGTGTGTGTTGGGGGTTTGGGCTGGGAAGGGACCTCATCAGGGTATAATGCCGCAGCTGGGGGGTCTGGGGGTGGGGAGGGTATAATGTCATAGAGTCCACCCTTCAAATCAGCCTTTTTTCCTCAGGGAAACTGATCTCTGTAGTCTGGAGATCAGTTGTAATTCTGTGAGATCTCCAGGCCCCACCTGGAGACTGGTAACCCTAGTGTGTATGGAGCTTCTACCCCATGCACCTGTTCACAATCCCCAGCATATAATTTTTCTATGATTATAGGAGATCCCTCCTTCCTTTTTTGCCACCGCAAAAGCTGGTAGGGTCCAGCCCATTATGCCTCTACCTGATTCTGACTCACCCCATGTTGCTTTTGCTTTATTGTAGTAGGGCCTGACCTTACTAATATCCACACAAAAAGCTTACAGGAAAAAAAAGGCCAGTAGACAGTCAGACCTAACGACCTGGCACCAGCAAACTCTGTTCGTGTTGCTTAAATAGGATCAAACACTAATCCTGTTCTCCACACATTAGTCAGGCGAAGCGGTGCTTCTGAATCCAATACAGTTGTTAATGTCTTCCCTCCCATGGGGCCTGTATATGAGGGAGTTCTCGGTCTCTCTGACCGCAAAAAGGGGCATTTTATGAGTGTATGTGTTGGAGAGAGAGTGACCAAATGTTTATTTGACAGCTGTACGTAGGCTCAGGTCCCGTTAATTCATGCCAGATCAAAGTCAACTCAGGGTAAACAGGAAGCAGTTACCATGGAAACTAGACTTGGTGCTGCTCAGCCCTGGAGATGCATCCAATCAACAAGGAAAAGTTATATAGACAAACTAGATGTGCTTCTCTGTCTATTTAAGAAAGAACCATCCACACATCTGCAGATTCTAGTCATTTAGTCAGAAGAAAGTCCCAGTTGTGGTAAATGGGACTTGCTCCCAGGTAAGTTTGCAAAAGTTTGCTGCCTTAATGCACGATTAGGGCAATACTGCTTTTGTCACAACTTTGTTAGAACTATGTGGGTGAACCTCTGGCTTTGGTGTGCAGACTGCACATAGTACCTGAGCATGCAAGAGTTTGGTTCATAACCGAGTTTGCCTTTGTACCTGTCTAAGTGAAATAATGGTTTATGGTATTATAATGACTGTGAAAGAGTACATTTTTGTGACCTGTTTCAGGAAAGCCTAGTTCAGAAGAGCTGTTTTAGGTTAGTGGAATTTCCACCATCTTGCCAATGATATTGGGGGATAGGTCATTACCTTATCTTAATGATTTCTGACACTGTTGCTTGGATGGATTTAAATTCCTTCAACTGATACTTTTATGTCAAGGTGTGTCAGTAAGCTGATATCCCTTTTCTCAAGATTGATGTAGATTAAGTAAGAGGAGGGAAATGAATTTATTACTAGAAGCCAATGATGTTGAGTCAGGAAATGTATGCTGTTGCTGAGAAAAACAAAAAGAAAGAAAATCTGTACTCTCATGTTTTTATGTTGTGAAATTAATGCATCTGGCCGATGTCAAAGATATATTACAGCTAAAAGCAAGAAATGAGTTTCTGCTTATCTCTGTGCCCTCTTAAAGGGCTACATCTTTGGTTCTTCAGTTCCATCTGGTATCTGATCATCTAAGATAGAGTGGTGAGTCGCAGTTGGTATTGACAACCACATGTTTAGGAAATCCAACAAAATGAAGTGGATATCCATGACAGAAAATAAATCAGAGAAGACGGTAAAAATTCTGAACAAGTGCAAGGTAGAAAGAACTTAAATGGACTAACATTACAGAGTCTTCAACAAGACCTGATTTTGCTGGCAGAGGCAAGACTGGTCTTGTTATGAAGACTATGAAGCAGACAACTGTAGGCATCTGTCAATGCACTGACATTTTGGAAATTCTGCAAATAGTACTTTACAAGTGGGGGCCTGTGAGACTTGCAGGGGGTATCTCATCTCCTCCTGGGCTCTTCTGCAGCCACTGGGCCCAGGGCAGCCCTCGAGGCTGCTTCATCATCACCAGGCCCACTGTACCCCCTGGGCTGCTCTGCTGCTGCCATTGCTGGGTGCACTGTGCCTCCTGGGCTCCACAACACTGCAGGCAGGAAAGAAAGAGTGTTCTCTGCACTTGTGCAGAGAATGCTATTTTACTTTGGGGGGATTTTAAACCCCCCCCCCCATGTATTTCTGAAGATTACAGATTTTTTTTGCAAACTGGGGGGGGGGGGGAGTTGTCACCTAAGTTTGCAGAAAAATCTGTTTAGTGCAAGCATGGTCCTGATCTGCAGCTTTATAGTATACAAATACAGTATATAGATATAATAGTCTACAAAGGCTCTAAGAGCAGGAATTTTGGTATTGTCCGGCCTTCTAAAACCAATTTCTAAGATGTACTATTCTTCATTTACAAATTAGAATCACCGAAAATGTAGGCTGAGGCCTGCACCTAGGGTTGCCAACCTCCAGGTGGGGCCTCAACATCTTCTGCTATTACAATTGATCTCCAGGCAACAGAGATGTCCCCCTGGAGAAAATGGATCCTTTGGAGGGTGGACTCTATGGCATTGTACTCTGCTGAAGTCCCTCCCTTCCCCAAACCCCAGCCTCCCCAGGCTCCACCCCAAAACTCCAGGTATTTCTTTACCCAGAGGTAGCAACCCTGCCTACAACCTGCTTGTGCTAGTGCAAATAATGAAAACCCTATGTCATCGATAGAAACCTTCCAGAATGTTCGAGCTGTCTTTGGGAGAACTGTGATTTCCCCCCGTGTGAAGGATGCTTGCATGAGCCCTTTCTTAACTGTACCTAACTGAATGCAGTAGACTTTTCCTTCTCAAAGAGATCTCATGCTTTGTTTGACATTTCCAGATTGGACGTATACAACTGGAGAGGTACCACTGACCTTCCTTGCATTCGAGGGCCACCCGAGATTCCAGGTTGTCCATCTGCATCTGTAGCCTCTTGAGGGTGAGGTCATTTTCGCGGGACTTGCGTTTGTAGGCGATAAGGACAATGATGACAATGATGAGGAGAAGGCTGCCTCCTGCTGCAATGCTGACAATTGCTGGCAAAGTCAACAGGCTGTCTGAGATCACATTCACTGAGCCAGGGGAGAAGATGATGCCACCTACATGCACCTAATCAAGCAAAAGACATGAGATTCAGTCTTCAGACTTCACAATGGCAGCCAGGTAGACTTGCAAGACACCTGTCCTCCCCTTTTGATGAGACCCCACCAACTGATCCCCAGTTTCCTCTAAACTGTTTTGAAGGGCACCCTCTTAAAAGTCTAAGTGCAGTGGGGATCCCTAGGATGAGTCTCATAAAGCACACCTATTCTGCCATGACCAAGGTACGTTTTATCACAGAGGGAGGATGTCACCAGTATGCATAAAGCATTTACATACCCCCAGCTTCAAGGCATGCATAATACAAGCATATTCCCAGCTTCCAGGGATGTTTCACCTAACTGGGAAGGTGAGGAAGAAATATTGGAGAAAATAATCAAAAAGTTTGAACGATCTGCTACTTAGGATGAAAGAGAAGTGCTAAAATTCCTGGATTACAAGTACATAGACCATGAGCATTCCCTCCTATTGGTTCTAGATACCTCTCTGTTCACCTGAATGCCAGCTACTCTATGAATAACAAACTGCAATGCCTTCTGCAGCTGCTACCTTAGCAGAATATTTGTTACAAAAAAGAAAAGGGAAAAAATGGAGAAGCTGGGCTTCACAGACTGGTGCCTGACAGATTCCCTGTGCATGCCCCCCATAATCTGAAAATTATTCCGTAAATGCCACAGATGGCTTCAGAAGACACAATATTCCGTTTGTCTTCCAAGCAACAGCCAAGGCCATACAAACACTGTCCTCAGAAAGAAAGGGTACAACATAACTTGAAACACAAGGCTTCAAGTTGTGATAAATACGTACTATCTCTGGCTTTGTTCAGACTATCTGATGGCTCCATTTTACTTTCATTTCACAGGCTTTCAGCTTCCTTTTGTAAACCATGGACATTAGAGACTGAATGAAAATTTCACTGACAATGGAGTTTAAATGGAAAACAGAGAAGAAGGAAGAAAAGCAAAAGGAATGACAGAGTGGCAGGGCTTCGGGGAAACCATGGGAATGCTGCAGAATAGAAATGTAGATGGTTAATGATGGACTAAGATTTTGGAGAATATGCAATGCTCTCTGATGTATGGGAATGTGGAGAAGCTGAATTACAGTGTTACTGCAACTGGGAGCTGAAAGTATGACATACAAAGCAGGTAAGTCAATAGCTTTTTATTGGCTCGTAGCAAAATATACTTGAAAGATTGCTAAGGTTTGATTATGGAACCATCTTCTGTTGAGAAAAAGAAGGATGTAAAACAAGCAAGCACACAAATAAATAGATAACCATTCTAGCACCACAGGCTTTTCCTTCAAACAAAGCCAGGGGGGAAAAGTGTCCCATGAGAGACACACAAAAGTTTGATCTAATGAACAATATCTTCTTTGTGGTATTTGTGTTCAATGGATAAATTTGGAGGAAACAATCTGTAATCCAACTAGTATGCAAGCTCTGCTGTTGTTTATCTGATGTTTCTTGCCTAATCTCCAGCTATACTGTACATAAGTGATAGTATTTTGAATGGCGTGTGAGGTATCAAATTCAACTTACAGTACTCAATCCCCAAAACTACTCAACTCATGTACTTGCAGAGAAACGGTGTGTGCAAATATTCGTTTTAAAACAAGGTATGTCCACCTAGCACTTGCCGCTGTGACGACTGCAATCAAGACTAGTGGGACAAAAGACTGAAAAATATTTTAGGCAATCAAGTAAAACTTTTGGAGGTGTATTATCTGACCTGGAATGGATCCTGAAAAATGACAGTTTTTCCAAACGAGGTGACACGACTACAAACAGACATGAAAAAGCCGACAGCAGAGCGCCAGAGAGACATCTCAAATAATCATTTAGCTAAAAAGTTCTGAGGTCGGAGACACATAGAGTGAAAACAGCTCACAGTTTATTGATAGGTCCAAATGAGACTGAGACTTCTGGACTCACAGGTCTGCTTTTTATCCCCATTCCCGACCATACCCATGCCCACACCCAAAACCTGTGATTTGCTATTTACCGTGTCCCTGCACCCTATTTGTCTATCTGAGGGTGCAGGCTCACTCATTGGTCCCTTTTAGGATCCGGGGGATATATTGTATCTGGGAGCGAAGCTCGACAGCTTCTCCTGGCCACGTGTTTGGCCGACCGCGTGTGTGATTCCTCGGCCAGAATATAACATTAGCCTTAACACAAAATCCAGTCTCTTTTATTTCCTCTGGCAACCATATGATTGCATCTAATAAGACCAGCTTCAGCATTAAAGGCTCATTCACCTGTGAGTCCACTAAAATAACATATAAATTCCCTCACTTGCCAGAAATACCGTGTGATGGTATATATCAGCTAAATGGGAGCTCCTGTGTAAGAGACAAAGCAGACACAAACCAGGCATTCTAATGAGTGTGTACAAAGTGGGAGCATTGCTGTGTCTTGAAACATTGCATCTCTGATCTATAGAGTAGCATCAAATTAGAAAAGGGAAATGAGGCTGTCTCTGCACTATTGTCATTGTCCCATTTGACATTTTTATTTGTTATCAACTCTTATTTGTTCTGCAATGTATCCCGGGCGGGGGGGCTGATGTTCAGGTGCCCAAGGAGTGTGAGGCTACAGAAATGGTATTCATCAAAAAATCCGACAGACAATCTGATCCTGGCTTTATCTAGTGCAAAGTGAACTGAAACAAGGTGTCTCCTTCCAACTGAGCTGAGAACACTGTGCACCCACTTAGACACTCTGCTGCCTGCAAAAGCACTGGCCACAAGAAAGCTCATTAGGCTCAGAGGTGCAATGGCACTTTTTCAGTTTTCAGCAGTTATAGAGTTTTGCACTTCCCAACTAGCAGTAGCTCAAGAGTTATGGCAGATTTAAATACATATGTTGGAAAAAAGGGAGCATTCATGCATACTTGTGCTATTTTCTGAATTACATTGGTTAAAAATGTACCACAAAGGCAAAATCTTGATGTGATGTGCTCTATATGCTCTTTTAGATTCATGTGTGCAAGTTACTGTGTTGGTAAATAAAGCAGTTTTTGCTGCATCATATTATCAGAGACACTCACTTGGGCTTTGCATGTGTCTAGGAAATTTGAAGGCTGTGGGATTCCTTTCTTCTTTTATATCAAAGCAGATTTTTTAATAATTTCCACTTCAGCAGCTGAGATTGAAGGCAGTACAGAGAGACGTACCGCTCTGAAATTTCAGTGACAGAAAACACAAAAAGATGGATGGGGGAAAGTACAATTTTTTGACCTCACCATAACTTTGTGCTGCCCAGTGAGATTTGGAGGCTCACACAGCAGCTGGGTCTCCGAGATAGTGACAGCGCAAGCAGTCTCTCCAATCAGAACAGTGTAGTTCAGCTTTGCTCCACCAGAGGCAGGAGGGCATAAATTTTTACCCTGTAGAAATAGGAAAAAACGAGGTTCTGTGAAAATATAGCAGATGCCTTTGGATCTTCCTTGATGATCTCTTTCATGCAACTCTAATAACTGTAACAAAGAATCCCATATAAACCTTTATTCCCCAATAGGTATTACACAAGTGATACACATTTCTATAATTAGCTGCATAATTTCATGAGAACTCCCAATAATACACATAGGAAAGTACATATCAAGATGCAGGTCTGTTCTATCTACGCCTGTAATTTTTTGTCATATTTCTAAGATTAATGCCCCCCCTTCATCTTATATACCTTCCTCCAAAACATACATCTCCCACTGTGATGACTGGCAGCCCAGTACATGACTATGGATTTTGAACGTATATGTTTTATAAAAAGGTATGAAGTTTTCAGGAATATTCTTGCAATCTAGGGTACCCTTAGGAAAGTGTGAAGATTGTTGGGAGAAAAGGGCATAAGCCAAACTGAGTTATTCTTGTATATGCAAATACTGCATGGCAGGTACAAGGGGAACAGTTATTGTATCTGCAATAAACAGGAGCATTTTTAATGGTCTTTCTATTTTACTTTCTTCTTCAGATAGTTTGTGTCAGATCCTATATGTTGTTCCCACTTCCTTCCTCCATTAGGGAGGTTGTCTTCCACCGCAGAGCATGTATTCATCCAGTGCTAGGCACTTCCACTAATTCAAGAATAAGTTTTCAAGATGCCAAGAAGTACTTAAGATGAAAAGAAGCACTCCACAGTAAGGACCACCCCTGCAATGGACTAAGTTAGGCACAAGCAGAAAACAGAGGAACCAAGCCTGGAGGCTGGCAACTGTACTTCCCAGTGTGTAATCTTTGACACCCTGTGACATGTTTAACATGGGACTGGAGGAGAAATGCTGAGGCCAGAAGTGATCCATCATGTTCACACAAAATTTCCCTTTAATTCCAGTGTGCATTTGCTGAACACTCAGAGGTTAGGTACTTAATACAAAGGGAACAGCAAACAAAAGTGCATGGTGGTAAGTTTATCTATAGAGAGGGATGAAGGGGTCAACTGCTGTCTGAAGCACTGGTAAGATAGCATTTAAAATTCTGCTGAGTGGTGTTCTGAAGTACTAGATACAGGCCAATTACTTTAGGGCTTTAGTTCTGCTGTGTAACTCACCATGCAGTCAGTGTAGGAGCATTTCATAGACTATACAGAAGCAAAACAGTTATAGTTGCATTCCGTTCTGGGCATTTCCAGCTGTATAGTTTCTGTCTCTGCAAAGCAGTGTTTTTTGTATTGGTACTTAAAATGTACTGTGTGAAGTGGGCCCACACATTGTAAATTCATGGGGAGATGTATCTATTAGTGAAATGAGGCCAAGACTTGATACAGTGAACTCCCAGAATATGCTAACTCAATACGACCAGGTCACCTGGACTGTATGGTTTTCTTACCTTCAGGATAATGGGTGACCCTGGCTTTTGCTCCAGTACACCAGTGGGACTCAGGAGCTCAAAGGTGGGGTTGGGGTAGTAAATAAACTTGGTATCATTGTAAATTAGTAAGTACTGAACATTGTTAAAGATGAAGCCAAACTCGTCGGGTCTTTCAACAGCATCCAAACCAGGACGGTACTCTGGGGTGAGGGAGGGAGCTAGACAAGTCAGGGTGGTTGTGTTTACAACTTTACAGACCTGAAACAGAGACGAGTAAGGGTTATACTGTGAATTCATCTGTATCTGTCTTTGGGGAGAAATCAGACATAGCATATAATAATACTCTCTCTTCTTACTTGGGAGTTCAGTAGAACTTGGTATAACCAAAGCATGATACCATTTCCATCCCAAATGCTGTCCATTCCTGGGGTTGGATACTACCAGCTCATCACAGTTCTCGTCCTCACTTTAGCCCTCATCATTTTCCTTTAATCTATACATGTTCTATGACCTTCAACATAATCCTTTTGGAGGTCAAAAAGGAGTCTCTCCTACCTCTTTCACTAGTAGAAAAAGCTGGTTGGATCCAGGACACTAACTGCACACAAACAGGATTTCACCATTTGTATATTTCTGTATGTGAAAGAGAAGCATTTGCCGCTTCTAGATTTTTTTTCCCTAGCAGATTTTTTAAAATGGTCTTGCAAGGCATGAAAAGTTAATTGAGACATATGATGCTGATAGGTCTGGCATAGTTTCAGTGCACTAGGAGTAATGTGAAATGCTATCCAAGTAAAGAAACGAATACTTGAGAATATTATCTCCCCTTGCTCTCCCTGTATTCACAGAACATGTGAAGATCATGTCAGGAAACACATCATTCTCTCTCTTAGTGTTTTAAATACCATACTACTCTTACTCTAGCTATCATGTTTACAAGCATTTGTAGCCACAGCCATTAAGAGGATGAAAAAGTAGTTTGCACAGTTGCACGCTTGGTTTCTCTTTCTTTGTCATTCCTGTCCTGTTATGCAAAGGGATTAAGAAGGTAGAGCAGAATCATTTATTTATTTATACTATTTATATCCTGACCTGCATTCAGACAACCAACAAAGGAGCTAACAAAAAATCTATTAAAAGCTACTATACGTACTATTATTATCAAATGGATAGCACAATGCTATGGAGCAACAGGAATGAACAGAGTATAGTAAAAACAATGGATGAAAATTGGCTGGATTGGGCCCCTAGAAAGAAGAAAGACAAGAAGAAAGGAAGAGAATCAAAGGAGAAATAGTTTTATAACTGTTTTTTGTTTGCTGTAATAACACACCAAGCCTTATAATCTTAAAATTTACTATTTAGATTGTTTCCTCTACTGTATGTAGTTCAAAGGTCTAACGTTAAATTTTTGTTTGTAAACAAGAATGAATTAACAATGTATGCCAAGAAATAATTTAGCTTTTCAATAACTAATGATGTTAGTATTATTAGCATTACGAATGCATTTTCTGTATACCTTAGGGTAGGATAGTACGTAGTTTTTTTATTGTAGGTGTAGGGTAAAAAATGCAATTAAAAATTTCAAAAAAAAAAGAAAATTGGCTGGATTGGTAAGCACCATCCTCAGTGCACAGCCTTATACAACTCCAAAGGTGCTTTGAAAATCTACGGGCTTGACTGGTGCCTAAAAATAGATAGGGAAGAAGCAAGACAGATCTCTCCTATGCAGGTAATTCCACCAAAGTGTAAGACCTTCTTCCATTCTGTCTTCTGGACAGCACTAGCTGCACTCAGGCAGGACTGAACTGTGTATATGAATCTGTGATTACCATCTTTCTCACTCTATATATTTTATTATATAATTGGTGGTAGAAAGTTTTGTCAAATCACAGCTGACTTATGTTGACCCCATAGGGTTTTCAAGGCAAGAGATGAACAGAGGTGGATTGATTATATAATTAGTATATATATATTTTCCCCATGGCAAATATTTTTTAAACTGCCTGGTGCTATAAAGGAAACAGAAAGAAATATAAATCTTTTTTTACAGAACATACTGAAGTAAGTTGTTTCAATCTTGATACCTTAGCATTTCTAACATTTTAAAACATTTTAGCTCATTCAGCGTAATATTAAGGATTCAATAAGAGCTACCTTTGTCAGTTGGCAAGTTCTATTTTCCCCAAACTATACTAAAGGATTGGCTATAAGCCTTTTTTAAATGGATACTTGACTAGTTCAGTCAGGCCTCTCTCAATTTCTAAAAAAAACATTACAAAGTAGTCACTACTTCAAGAAAGCATTCAAAGTCAAATGGCTATATGAGCCTTGAATTTGTGAGGCAATCTTACCCATAAGCAGCAAATCTCATGTGCTTACAAACTATCTTTGGATAGATGGAAGCCCAGTTACCACTGAGCTGCTATCTGCATTTTGGCTGCTGAGATGAGGAGAGTGACAAGTTTTTCTTATGGCTCAGGTAAAGTCCAAATCTTCCATGTGGTATAGCAATGTAATATATGGATGCACACATACTATATAATCTTCCAACATGATATTAGTAGGACTTGGCATTTTAGTGGACTGTATCCAATCAACCACTGGAGCATCATATGCAGATATTTCCTATGTTTCTCTTTCCCCAGCTGTTCCTTTTGACCTCCAGAAAGATGATGCCTGGAGTTGCAGGACTCATGTGGACAAAAGGCTAGATGAGTTGGGAGACTGCAATTGGGGATGGGAATCAGGCAAAATCACCGTCTCCTCTCTCTTCTACTCACAGGACTTTGAAAGTCAAAAGGTGCAGGGGAATGTGGTAGAAATCTTTGTCCACCAGCAGCTTCTCTTTGCATTTGGCTGGATACAACCTGGTATTTCAAAATTCCAACATAAATTCAAGTTCATAGGGGCCTGAGGTTGTAAAAAGGGCCTTAGTCAGCTGCAATGCACCCATGGAGCATGTAGGAAGACTGAAGAAAAGCAAGTGAACACAGAATGGATGGCAGCAGTTGTCATGTGGGAAAGTTCTGGCAAAGCTGGTTCAAGGTTTTTGGGGGCTCTCAACAAGACACTATCCAGTAGGCTCACTCCCAAATGTGGCTTGACACAGAAAATGTGGACAACACTTAAGCTGCTGAAGCAAACCTGTTTGGGATACATGACTATCATTTGCTCAAATCTCTTTTGTTATGGTCTCCTTTTGTCCCCAGCTAAGGAGAGCATTAGACAGTACTTCAAAATGAAAATAGCAGCAGGACTTGAAAATCCTGAATCAGAACTGCAACACCCTCTCATCTTTTGTATTGCACAGCTGCCTGCAAAATATGCCTTTCAGCTGAACTTATAATTAATGTCTGGTTCTGGTGACAAATCTGAGCAATTTTCCCATGCCAGCCGTAAAGAACAGTCAGTTGGCCACAAGGGATTCTGGGCATGATGAAGGGTACATCCCCTTGGTAGAAAGTTGGCAGCCCAAGCAGCTCACTTGTTCCCCTGAGATAAGAATTCATTATAAAGCAGAGCATGGCTCTTGCAGCAGGGGTTTCATCAAGAAATCACACCCTGTAAAGCAGCAGGAGACTTTTCATTTGGATTCACTCAACAATGGGGAAATTTAATTTTACCCAACTTGGTATTTAAAGTACAACTTTTAAAATAATAAAGAAATAAAAATGTGTGATCTTTGCCAATTGGCCCATGTGAGCCAACCTCTTTCCACTGCTGGAAGACTTATCACAACCTGATCTGGAGTTCCCATGCCATGATCTGAAGCCTTTACCTCCATAGCTTGAGCAGCTCTGGAACAGAGAGATACCATGCAGCAATGGTATTTCTTACTCCAGTGCTCAGATAGAACATTTTTCTGCACCTGTCTCCTCTATCCAGTTCAGTTGCATATGATATTTACTATTCAGACAATGCAATGCTATCCAGAGTTTCACTACAAAGATATTAATAGTTTAGGCAGAGTTTCTGGATCTTGACTAGCTGCCCTAACTGATGCTTTCTGATTAAGGCACTGGAAAGAAGTATCTGCTAAATGAAACAGCTACTCAGCTTAGAGAAAGAGAAACCAGACTATTTCCGAGCTCTCATATAACAGCTTTAGGATATGGTGACTTGACAGAAGTCTTTTCAAGCTTTAACAACCCTCAAAGTTCTCCTAAAAACTACTTGGTAGACTTTAGTGCTGGGCAACCCCCCCCCCTCCAATAAACATATCTGAGCTGATAGTAATTACAGGCCTCCTGTTTTGTTTTGTGTTTTGTTGTGTGTGTGTTTTTTTAAACTGCTCTCCTCAAATGTTCTTGCAATGGGTAACATTAGATACTGTTAACATGTGTGTGGATGTAGGGGGACCCAGCTCAAATATTAAGAAGACTACAGCATTTCAGTTACATTTCTGGGGAATTTCAACACACATCTATCCACATTTTAACCATAGTTAAATATGTCATTCATGTTTATACCATCAAACAGTCAACTGCATATTTCTGCAGATTCTGTTTCTGCAAGAATTGAATAGCAATGGGAAGAGGGAGACCAGCTGGGCAAAACAGCCTGGCCATTCTATTTCATTGAGTTTCTGCAGTGTTCAGGGCTCCATTGGGGCCGGGGCGCGCCGGAGCGCCGCTCCGGGAGAGAGGCGGCAGGGGGGCGGGCACTTAAGAAAGCCCCGCCCCCCGCTCGCTCTTCCCAGGCTGCAGCAGGCCGCTCTGCCGCCGCCGGCCCCTTCCCTCGCCCCCCCCAGTCAGTGTTCCCGGAGCCGGCGGCGCTCCGCCGGCCCCAGGCAGGAGAGGCCCCTTTCCTCCCCCCTCCCCCTGGGGCCGTGGCAGAGCACCGCTGGCCCCGATAAGCCCCTTCCCTCGCCCCCCCGGTCAGTGTTCCCGGGCCGGCGGCGCTCCACCGGCCAGGGCAGGAGAAGCCCCTTTCCTCCCCCCCTCCCCCTGGGGCCGTGGCAGAGCGCCGCTGGCCCCGATAAGCCCTTTCCCTTGCCCCCCCCATCAGTGTTCCCGGGCCGGCGGCGCTCCGCCGGCCAGGGCAGGAGAAGCCCTTTTCCTCCCCCTGGGGCCGCGGCAGAGCGCCGCTGGCCCTGGGAAGCCCTTTTCCTCCCCCCCTCAATACTTCCTCCCTTCCTTCCTTCTCTCTTTCTCTCCCCCCACCTACCTACTTACCTTCCTCTTCCTTCCTTTCCCCCTTCCTTCCTTCCTTTCTTCCTTTCTTCTCACTTTCTCTCCCCACCTACCTACCTACCTGTTCCTTTCCCTCTCCCTTCCTTCCTTTCTTCTCTCTCTCTCCCCCACCTACCTACCTACCTGTTCCTTCCCCTCTCCCTTCCTTTCTTCTCTCTCTCTCTCCCCACCTACCTACCTACCTGTTCCTTCCCCTCTCCCTTCCTTTCTTCTCTCTCTCTCCCCCCACCTACCTACCTACCTTCCTGTTCCTTCCTTTCCCCGTCCTTCCCCTCTCCCTTCCTTCCTTTCTCCCTCTCTCCCCCCTTCCTTCCTTCCCTCTCTCTCTCCCCCCACCTACCTACCTACCTTACTGTTCCTTTCTTTCTTTCTTTCTTCCTTCCCCCCTTCCTCCCTCCTTCCTTTCTTTCTTCTCTCTCTCCCCCACCTACCTACCTTCCTTCCTGTTCCTTTCCTTCCTTCCCCCTCCCTCCCTTCTTGCCTTCTGACACACTCCTGATGACGCCATCACTTCCGGTGATGTCAGGGGGTGTGGCATATGCAAATAAGTTATGCTAATGAGCTCCTGCACCTCTTTTTTTACGAAAGGACCCCTGGCAGTGTTCATAACAAGACTATTTCGACCTATTCAAAGCATCAAATGAGAATAAATAAGGAGGGAGAAGAAAGCTCTATCATCAAACATCAGACCATTCCAGGACATTGCTCTATAGCTAACATTTGTTTTAAATCGAGACTTTCTGGAGGTGTGAAAATCTCAGCTGCAATACTGCATTCAGTTAGATACAGTTAAATTTAATTTATATTCATTTGATTTGAGTGCATATAACTACGTAGGACTCTAGAAACTATAGTTCTAGTCCTGAGGATTATAGAGAAATGCCTCAGTGGTGTATTTGAAAAGATAATACATCAGAAGCTGCATTTTAACAGATTTATGCAGACCCACCTGCAAAATGGCAGGCATCATAAAAGCATGCAGTTCATTTATACACTATCCCAGCAATTAGAGCTACGTGTTCTTCATCAATCTGACACCTTGCTTTGACTTCATCACGACCTCAATAGTTTATATCCAATCCCATCTGAAAATTATATCCAATCCTGTCTTATCAGATCAGAACTCCAAGTGCTGCCAGCAACATGCACATCTACAAAGTCATGTTGCCATGTAGTAAAATGAAGCTATTCCCCTGCTGAACAGCTCCTGAAAGTCACTAAAAGGCACCAGCAAATTTGATTTCTTTATGGCATTCCAGGCAAAACAACAATATCCATATCTATAAAGCATCCAAGAACACCACAATTCAAATTGGTTACAGGGTGTGTACATGACACATTTATAACGAAAGTTTCCTGCTGGCCATTGGCTGTACAGAGGCTTGTAATGCTCCCACAGCATAATACCTTATCTTCTTCATATAATATATAATTTTGAATTTAATTCACAGTTTGTGTGTGTGCATAAAACTTCAAGTTGCATGGCAGAGGAAACTGTCAGATTCCTATATCTTTCAACCACTCATCTCTATGCAATTTACAAGTGAGGATGGCTTTAGCTTAAGAGCACTTAAGGCAATACCAGTATTCTTATTTCGGTATCAACAGTGAGAAGGATAGTGGTACAAAGGACAGAGAGAAACAAGAGGGAAACGCACTACCCTGCATCATCTTGGTTTTGAACAGAACCTAGAAATAAGGTGTCAGACTTATACTGACCTAGAGGCACTTGCATATAACAGGATAAGATCAGGTGAATCTCATTAGCTTCTAGAGAAAAGGAGAAATATATATAAAAAGAACTAACCTGAGAATGTGACACTTGATTATTGTGCCAGCTATTGCAATGATTGAGTCAAGGAGGACCACAATTTACACTCTATACCCAAAGATAAACGGTATTACAACCCTATTTATTGGCTTTAACTTTTCAGGCAAGTTTATAAAGTAAGGGAGAAATGGCTTAAAGGGCTAGTTAGAGCTAATAAAGAGCAATGTATTTTAAAAAAATGATGTCATTTTTATATAGGGCTCCGAGTCCCTAAAAAGCTGCAACCAGGTCCATAAAGTAAAGGTACAAAGTATTCCTCTCACTGTTACAAGCCTGTATATCTGAGAGTGCTCCACAATACTATCAGTAACTCAGATCCAGACAAATCACAGAGAACATTCTGAAAATATGCAGACCCCAAATATTACAAAGTAAACCTGCACTGGAAACAGCACTGCACGCACGGCAATTCCTTCCTTTCCCTCTTTCATTGCAGGCCATCCTTCTTGAATCATGTTGTATGAGTGCCATGAGTGGCTGCACACAAAATTCTTAATGTTTTAATTTAGTGTTGAGGAACAGGGCAGCCTTTTCTTCAGTCATGATCAACTGACCTTATAAATACAGTTTGTTTAACAATCTTAAAGCTACAGCACACTTTTTAAACGATGTATACCTTGTTTTGCTGTGAATCCTACAACTTTTTAAAGATTTTAACTGGAAAGGTGGAATGCAAATACTGAAAATAAATAACATAACAAAGGGGAAAAGGTTGTCCTAACATAACTGGGGAAAGTTTGATACCTTTTGCTGGCTTATAAGAGCATTCATGGGAGCGCATGAGCAAGAGCTGGAAACTGTAGAAATACAGGGTTGGTCTGGTTTTTTGTTTTTTTTTTGAAGGGGAGAAGCAGCCAAAAGTTGATTTCTAGTCACTGACCTGTGGGGACTGAGTAAATACCAACAGCGGGGAAAAACTAAAGGGAAACAGAGAAATAAAGAACATTAAGGTGTAAGCCCTGTACTGACTTGGGAAAGTGGGAATATGTGTGCCTAATGGGGCTCTTCCAGCTCTTGTCTTCACAAGACCCTAACCGTTCCATGTTGACCCCCAGAAAGCCCCTTTGTCATGAAGCAGGTGCAGGGTGTGTACACACAAGATGCGGTGGAAGCATCCCTTTCATTGTATCCCTGTCAAATCCTCACTGGCTGTTTACTTAAAGCACCTCTCCCTTCTGCTGAGGGGTTTTGTGTCCACTGGATGATATATAGGAGGGCCTCACAATGACACAAGCACCATATGCCTCAATTGTCTCTCACTCAATGCTATTTTTCTTTATGAGAGGGCTCTGTGGAACAAAACAGAAGTGGATCCCTGGTGCGCTCTCTGACCAAGACCCCTCCAGAAGGCTTCATCTTGTCTGTCCTAAGATGAGGCTGCACTTATGCTGTTGTTGGCTTACTTGACATTATGATGGGTGACCAGGATGAAATTCTCAGAAACTGCAAGAAGCTACTACAAAGTTAGTCGTTCTGAACTGACATAGTTCTTTCCCACTTGAATAATTCCTTCTGTGAAGATTTTAATTCCAAATCAAAATGGGACTAGCATAGAGTTTAAGCATTAGGTGGCTATTCTTGTTTTTAAAATGCATACACTATTTTTTTAATGATCAAAAGATCCTAAAGGCAAAGAGATGCTGAGCAAAGAATGCTGACCTGGAAGAAAACTAACTAACCAACCAACCAACCAACCAACCAAGGAGCTCAATGTTCTTGTACGGGATGTAAAGGTTCAGTATCAACTTGCTCAAAGCTAATTAGGTGAGCTTTAGTAATAGGTGAATCCTCTTTTATTCAACTATTTTTTGATTGCTCATTCTGAACAATTAAATAAAAGGGACTATTTTTTCTACAAATGTTTTAAATTAGCTCATGGATATTCTTATAAATGCATATGCAGGCTTGCAATGTAACTCAGGCATTATAGAGAAGGACAGGCTGTTAGCAGCACATTTACCATCCTTTCTGATAATGCATCAGGAAGGAAGGAAAGGCAGTTTCTCATAAAGACAAAGTAAGACTTTAAAGCAATAAAGTTCTGTGCTCACAGTAACTGCTGGTCTTGGCTGCCTGGACTGATTAATGTTAAACGCTGCAGGCACAAAAGTCAGTGTGATGCAGCAGTTATAGTGGTGGACTAATTTATTTATTTATTTAATTTGATTTATATCCTGTCCTCCCTGCCAAGCAGACTCAGATGCCAAGCAGGCTAAAACTAAGATGGTTCAAATCCCTGCTTGTCATAAAACTCACTGGGAGACCTTGGGCTAGTAATTTTTTTTCTCAGTCTAACTATCTCACAGACCTAATGTGAAGATAAAATGCAGGAAGGAAGAGCCATGTATACCACTTTGAGTTCCTTGGAGGAATATTCAGATAAATATCACCTTAAAATACATCTCATTATTAATTATGGAATGACACTTTCAGGGTATGTTGCCTCATATTCAAAATAAGCTTCATGAGCAATTAAATTTATGAGCCTGTTACTTGTAAATTTCATCCACATCACTCCATAGCTGAGCATGACTTTGACTCTGCCTGTCCAACACCCAAACCAAATGCTTATGATACTACTAGGAATAAGGCCCATTGTGGAAATAAATACAACGGGCTCTAGAAAGAGGCTCTGGGAGAGTGCCAAGGCCTTGGGCACTCAGTGTCAATTTGTTGTGGCAACCTCAGCAGGGTATAATGACACAGAGTCCACCATATTCTCCAGGGGAATTGATCTCTGCTACCTGAAGAGCAGTTGTAATTCTGAGTGATCTCCTGCCCTCACCTGAAGATTAGCAACAGTGGTTCCCCAAGAGGGAATAGCTGGTTTGGAGGGCAGAGTCTATGACATTGTACTTGTCTGAGGCCCCACCTACCCTCAAACCTCACCCTCTCCAGGCTCCACCCCTCGAATCTCCAAGAATTCCCCACCTGGAGTTGGCAATCCTATCTCCTTCCCAGCCAAGCATCAAGCTACCTTAATTTCCCCCTCACTCTTCAGCTTTCCATCTCCCCCCCACCTGCAGCCTCTACCGTGCTCTGAAGCTCTGACTGACATGTCACATTGGCTGTCATGGGGGGGGGAATCTCAGCAGAGTATAAGGACACAGAGTCTACCATTTTCTCCAGGGGAACTGATCAATGTCATCTGGAGAGCAGTTGTAATTCTGAGTGATCTCCAGCCCTCACCTGGAGATTGGCAACCATAGTTTCCTTGGCCAGGAGGGTGGGATAGAAATTTAAATAAATAAATTTCCCAGGAGGAAAAGTGGTCTTATTCTGCAATGGGGACCAAAGCAGCTTACATCATTCTCCTCTCCCCCTTTTGATTTGCACAACAATCCTGTGAAGTAGGTTAGGCTGAATATCTGTGACTGGTCCAAAATCACCCACTCATCTTCTACAGCAAGAACCTGGATCTAGCAGACCGTGCTCTGAAGCACTAATTCCTATGCCTAGGGTAGCCAACCTCCAGGTGGAGCCTAAAGATCGCCAGGTATCACAACTG
Organism: Lepidodactylus listeri; assembly: GCA_029233225.1. NCBI lineage: Eukaryota > Metazoa > Chordata > Lepidosauria > Squamata > Gekkonidae > Lepidodactylus > Lepidodactylus listeri. The sequence continues at coordinate 63,144,493 of JARCFY010000002.1, read as the reverse complement.
AACTCCAGACAACAGATCTCTCCCGCCTGGAGAAAATAACTGCTTTGGAAGGTGGACTTTATGGCATTTTGTTCAGCTGAGGTCTCTCCCCTTCCCAAATCCTGGCTTCCATAGACTCTACCAGAAAATCTCCAGGAATCTCCCTACCTGGAACTGGCAACCCTAGTCAGGACTGGTCCCAATGGGTTCTTCACAAAGGCCTGAAAAGGGTTTCCTTCCTTCATCTGAACCAAACTTGGTTGCCTACTGTGGCAAAACGGGCTCTAGTTTACAACTCAGCTATTTGCCTCCCACCCTCGTCCTGTGGGCGTATCTTGCTCCTTAAGTTCCCTGCCAACTGTCATTGAATTGTCACTGCTTTTTTAGAGGGACAGTGAGACACCTGTGGCCAAATCCCCCTATTTGGAGATGGAATCCCCAATCTTTGGAGGATCCTCGGAAAGTTGGCAACCCAAGGGTCTGGCCTTTTCTTGGTTCCCTGGGCTACCCCCCCCCTTTGGTATTGTGCAGAGCAGGGGAGACTATGTGGTCAGGGCACAACACAGATTATTAGCCCAAATAAAAGAATTCATTTTACTTTTTACACAACCATGGAGCACACACACACACTAAATGAATAAAGGCACAACTGTAGGAGTAAGCACACACTATGAACCAACAGGGCATAAATCAACAGGAGTTAAACACAATCCTCCCTGGATGGACTGGAGTCTATATCGATGGTGTCCCACCCCTTGGGACAGTCTGTCTTTTCCCGCACTTTTTGGCCTTGGGGCAGCTGGGAACTGTAGGCCAGCAGATGAGGAAGCCCCATTCAACCCAGTGAGTGATACTCCTGCAGGCCCAACTCTGGAATTACAGCTCAATTTAACCTTATGGGGGAACATTTTAAACAAACCACAGACAACAGCCATCTCATTAACACAGGTAACTGCCATTTCTTTACACCTACCAACAGCCAGTGAGGTAACAGTCTCACGCAGGAGGGAAGCAGGAGAAGCATCTTCGTCGAGAGAGAAAGCCATCTGCCAGAAATTCTGAGAGGGCACAGTGGCTGAAGGAGTGGGCAGGGAAGAGGAGCAGACCCAGCACCCAGCCAATGGCACACGAGTACTCACAGCCAGTGGATAGGGACAGCTTCTGAGTGACATGTCAGGGAGCAAACTGATTTTGGAGCGTGTGGAATGTTCAGGAGAATGCAACCGCCAAATCAGGATTATTATATATAGAGATGGCAAACAGACTGTAGTGGAACTGAAACATTTATGATTACAAGGTGTGATGGAAACTTGTGTAGGTCTGAGACAACTGTGGAGTCATGAGGCTGACTGGACAGAATAGTTAGCAAAAGAGTAGAGTCAGCTGTAAGCAGGAGGTCACAAGCTGGTAGAAACACAAAACAAACTGCACTATATTCTCTGTCTCCCCAAGAAGAGGCCAAAGGTCACCTCAGTTAATAGCCTGTCCTGTCGATTCCTTTTATTACACAAGCAATCTGTCAGCAAGCACGGTAAATAACACCCCTTCTTTCAGACACAGTTTCCCTGTGTGAACAAGTCCATTGTGTATATACACTCTGGAATTTAGTATCTACATCTGTGATCTCAGTGCTTTTTATAAAAATGTAGTTTTAATAAATAAATCTTGTGAACTATAAACAATGGAAGTACAAAACCTTCAACAGGTTTAAAACTTTTCCCAGCATGAGGTGTGTTTATTTAAATGTCCTTGCAGTTGTAACTGGACTCGAATTGTGAAGGAGGATCAGAAATTGATCTTACATGTTTCTGTCTTGCTGACAAATCAGTGATGAGGAAGGTGTTGTTTTTGTTGGTAAGGAAGGTTTGAAAAGGTTCATTTAAGTGTATTTGGGGGAGAAAAAATTGTCTAAAGTGATAGAGCTACATATTAAAACAAAACAAAACTAAGGTGTACTCAAAAGGGAATTTTAAGATGGGGCTGCATCTATATTTAAAATAGTAACTAGGCTCCCATAAATAGGGCTCCAAATAGGAGTTATGCCTCTGAAATTCCCACAGTCCAAGCTGAGACAACTGTGTTTGCAACCCTATGCATAAGAATTCTTGCTGCTGAATTCAGAGTGTTTCCTTCTTATCTGCAGAATCAGGCTGTGTTCTCCATAGGCTACCTAAGGTTATTGCCATATATCATGGAATATATGGATTTATTCATACAGTTATGATTTTTCCACTATAAAATCATCATTTTCAGTTAGTTCATGGTGGATATTTCGGTATATGGATGTGTGTCAGGAATACAGACAATCCTATGTTGAAAATATTTGATCAGAAAATGAGCTGACTCACAATATGAATACATGGATGTTCATCATGCAGTGGCTAAAAGCATGTGTATTTCTGGGTAAATATCCATGTGGGGCTTGTAGCAGAAAACTGCCCTTGAATATGGCCATGTGAAGCTATTCACAATAGGATACTTGGCTGTATATGAGTTCTGTTTACAGCACAATCCTAAGAAATTACACTGTTCTAAATCCATTGACATCAACAAACTTAGAAGGTTGTAACTCTCCTCTTATCATTTAAGGCAGACAAATGCTACTTCCCCACATCACAGAGATCATGGAATAGAATTGGTCTCCTGTATTGGAAGACCAGGGTGCAACATTGACCAGAGGTTCAGTGTGGCAGTTCCAAACTTTTGTGCTTTAGGAGGTCCTTTGGCCACAAAAATCCACAGAGTGGCAGAAACAACTGTCAACAAATACTCTGTATGGTTGCAGCCATAACTGGGATTCCAAGGTTTTTGATGCTGGTAGTTAGATTTGATCTTCCAGCTAAGAAGACAATGTCTCTCTTTCCAGAATGGCTGTGTGAGAGAAAGAATCAGGATCCTGGGTTTGGTTTTTTTCCCAATTGTTGGTCAAGAATATGAAAGTGTTAGCATGCCAGGCTATCAGGAACTAATTAGAGGCAAAACAAGTACGGCAATAGGAAGTTTGTTTAACACTGAAGAATCTTCCCTTCACCATAAACTTGAAATGCTGATTCAAACCAAGGAAAGATACATCTGTTTTGCTTGGAGTCCCAGGATGTCCAAAAAGCAGCTGCATAATTTTAGTTCAAACTGGGGCTAGTCTGCTAGTGAGCTTTCTGTGGGCATCTCACAACTGTTAGTACTACAAGTGGGGGCACAGGAAAGTGCTTTTTCTCTGGGAGAAGGAACAACATGGAGTGTGAGAACTCCATGCTACCGTGACTCTTGCCTCCATGTGTTAACTGCACGCAACAAACTTGTACCCTGTCTACACTGCAAGCAAGCAGAGAAACACTACACACTGGCAGGCAATAGGGGCTACTCATGGCAGCCAACAGTACTCTTACATTACTGACATTTATATCCAGCCTTTCTTTCATCAAAAACCCTCCATTTAAATATACCTTGACCACCTAAGCAGAGTACTATTCTTGGCAAGCGTACCAGGGAGAGACATCTTGTAGGCAGACTCTTTTGTTCCCAGTTTTTCTTTAAAAACAAAAACTGCAGAGCCACAGTTTGTGATGGGGTGCTATGGCTGCAACAACTGTGTTAAGACAGGGCAAAGCCTTGGGCCTAAAAGGCTACTTACATTGACAGACTCCTTGCCATTGTACTTCACTCGGATCCTGGGCTCTTGTATGACATCCAGATTGGTCCCTGTGATAGTCAGAGGTGTGTGTCCACTAAGAGGAAGCAGAAGACATCGGGTTAATGGGGTTTGGCAAGGGGAGCTGGGGCAGTGTCCAGTGCCTGTGTTTCTGGCAAACACAGATGCTTGCAAAAGTCAGCAAGATGTTTTCTACAGGCTGTACAGGAACTCAGTGACAGAGTGGATTAATATACCATCACCCTGACTCTGGCTAGAACAGTCTCACAAGTTAATTGGATTTTCTGGTCTCATCTGTCCCCCTAGTGGGCAGTCACCTCTCCCATGTAACATTTCTTAGGGCTGGCAGGATGAAAAAATAAAGACCCAGGGCTAGATAAATAAGGGCAATAAATTAGTCAGAGTGCTTAATTATTTACACAGTGATGCTCCTAAGTAAGGGAGGCTATACATAATATAGTGTGTGCAGGAAAGGGATTGCCAGTTTGTTTGCCTGCCTTTGCAATTTCCAGTATAACTACTCCATACAGGGTAGGGATTTTCACAGAAAAGGCAGGACTTGCTTGACTGGGATCATATAGGAGAATGAAGAGGCATATGATACCAAAGCAAGCGACACCAGGGATGTTCATCATATAGCTTGAGATATGTTGGGGGGGGGGGCATATTTCAAGCACAGCATAGACAACGTCTCTTGAAAATCGACATATGCATTTTTTCTATAACAGGAATTTTTTTGCACAGAATAGATGGCTGGAGAACTTGCTCATTCCACGTACAAAAGGGGCCCACAATCACTTTAAGAAGTGACTGAGAGTTAGACTGTGTAGATCAAAGACTCTTCCTAGAATATAGGCTAAGATGACCACCTGAGTGATTTTAATGACTGAAAAAACCAACAGCCTTACTGCATTTTATCCCCCCCCCCTTACACACACACATAAAGAGGTAGTTTGGATGATTGCTGACTCTCCTCAAATTCCAAAGCTGGCCTCTCCACTGAGGCACCCCTAGTTTCTCAGGGGTGTGTGTGTGGGGGGGGGGGAGAGGATCTCCATAATCTCTTCTAGCCCAGTTTGTGGATCTATGCCTTGTCTATCTGTTAAATAACAATCTGTGCCCAGTCAGTGTTATCCAGATTTCTTCCTAGAATGAAATCAAAAGAATGGCAGAGACCTGCAAAGACCCAGTTTCCCATTTTTTTTAAAAATCATCTTGCTCCTGCGCTGGTGAGAAAAGTCAGTCCCCACTAGCCATATCAGCTTTGTTAGCAGTAGAAAAGAGCCAGAGTCCAGTAGCACCTTAACGACTAACAAAATATGTGGCAGGGTATGAGCTTTTGTGAGTCACTGCTCACTTCTTCAGATGCAGCTAGAATGGGAGTCCATCTGTCCTGTTTATTGGAAAGTGGAGTGATTTCAGATGCCGAATGACATTAGCTGGCAAATCATTGCTGCAGACAGACTAACACAGCTACCCATCTTCAGCTTTGTTAGCTATGTCTAGAAAGCCAAAAATTTATTTGGCCTAGAGAAGCTTATTATGATACAATTTGGGTTCTACTTCACAAGGATACATCTATCTTGTATTTATTTAGAACATTTCCATCCAGCTTTCTGTTCTCCGGAGTACTCAGGGTATCTTACATTTTAAAAAAGTAGACTACATTAAATCTATAAGATATAAATGCATAAAAATCAATAATCATAATATATACATGTCACTAAAACTAGCTAAAAACAGCAAAGTTCCTCCAACAAAAAAGTTTTAAACAGTAGAAGAAACAGTAGCAAATAATTAAAAGGACACTGAAGATCTCAATCCAAAGAATAAAATCAAGTTTCAAGAGCCTAGACAAAAAACATTTTTAAAATTTCTAACAGAAGGCAAGAAGAAATTAGGGTGATCCCATCTGGGGCAAGAGATGTCATACCCCAGGAGCAGGCCAGCCGAAAATACATCTATTAATGTGAACGGTCATAACAGGACATCACCAGCAGGCAGGGCCACCAAGAAGGATGAACTAGGGCAACAAAATTTGGCACGCTTGATCATCTGGGGAACCAAGCAGCTGGACAAGAAATGCACTTTTAAAATATAATATCTGGTTTGGAGATGGGTAGTATGTGGGGGGTCTCAAGTGGAATATTTGTCTGGAGGCCTAAGGTGGCTCTCAGTAGCCTTGCCAGCAAAGCTGAGGGGCTAATTAAGACATCCACCGCCACCAAACCCCCTCCCCCATTTATCTAAGAGAACAAAGTCTGCAGGCTTCTCCAACTCTCACTTTTGGAAATCAGTGTGAAGAGCAAAATGCCTCTAAAGCCAGCCCAGAAGTTTACTTCTCAGAACCATTCATTCTATTTGTTTTCAGAGTGCAAAACTAGTGCATGAAAGTTTTCATCCTTTATGTGGAATTCTATGAAAGGCAAAAGAGTTATGGCAGCAAAAAAGGTCCAAGTTTTTAGAAACTGGTCCACCAGCTCCTGCATTTCAGAGTGTGGGTGCAATGAATCTTGGGTAAGCAGCATGTTTTGATCAGCATCAGCTTTTTTATGCATTGGCTGTCACTGTTTTTGTTTTATTCCTGACTCTCTGATGCTCTTAAGAAGAAGCCTTTAATGAGCAATTGTGCACTTCTCCAGCAGATGGGAGTGATCACAGAGCTGCATTTGCTCTCCCGGAATCTCGTCACAGATTGCCATGGTTGTAATTGCCTCAGTAATTACAATTGAGTTAATAACTCTGATTTTCCAACTCAGGAAACAGGGATGCTGTAACTGCCAGGCAATGATGAATTCATGTTTGTGGATGGGAAACATACTATTCCAGAGAGTTTGCAATGTACAGAAATGGAACTGAGATATTTTCAAAGAGGCTCTGGAGCTTCTGCAACTACTATACACAGGCCCAACAAATGCAGACTGAACCTTGATCTCAAAGGCCTAATTCATCAAGATGCTGATGCACAGATCCTTCTGAAATCAGAAAATCTATAGGCATGTATGTGCCAAGTTGCTTGAAAGTTCAGGCCTAATCCATAAATCTTCAGTATTTACACAGGTGGAATAAATCCCCCAGGAGCCTAAAAAGCTGGGTGTTGACAATGGTGCAAAGTAATGGAAAAGAATTGAAGATAATAGCGCTTTCTCCCACACAAAGGATTTGGCTCTGCTGTGCTGACTCGCAGACCATGTTTTCTTTTGTCGGGGGTGTGTGTGTGTGTGTGTAATCATTTTTTTAAAAAATCAGTGTTTTTAAAGTTAGTGTTGATTCTAGAGTCAACAGTAAGACTCCCAAAGCAGAGAGGACAAAAGAGGTGGCAAAAAGTGACAAATAGTTCAGGCTTTCACAACTCCGTTTAGATAAAATGGCAGTTGGGCAAAGAGTTTCCTGCAATGTTTTTGAAATATATATGTGTGTATCTATAAATTCACAGTTTTCATGAGAAATTTCCCTTAGATTATTTTCCTTTCACTTTGCACAAAAGTGCCTTTTACATAAACTGATTTTTTTCAAATTAAAAACAGTTAGATAGCTCTTCCATTTGTTTTCACAAGACAAAACATTTTAACTGGTTTTAAAAACACTGATGTGTTTTGAAAAGGACCTTTTGGTATGGTTAATATCCACCTCCACCAGGCTCACATGGTTATAGACCCTTGCTGAGATTTGTGGAGGCAGGTATTACAAATGCCTTCAACATGTGCCTTTAAGGGCAAGAGGGTCCATTGACAATTTTTCTCCCTCACATGTAGTTTTTGCTTGTTCTTGCTATTTGAGCTTGGAGCAGGCAGTAGTCAGAGGCAGATCTGGATTGAAACTCCTCAGAGGGCTGAGGCTCACCATTTATCACCCAAGATGCATGCTGTTAGTTAGCCGTGTTGAAAAGCACTCCACTTTGAATCATGATTAAGTGCAGTTCCCAGAATATTGGACTGAATTTGTGACTTAGCTCTATTTCAAGCTGAGGTTCCAGTTATATACCTTAAGTTATAACATGTTATCGTCTGATGAAATACATCCCGTCTGATTTTGCCACACAAATATCTCTGGTTTTCAAGCATGCTTAAACCAAAGATGTCTGTAGGAGACATTCTGACAAATGGATGAGCCTGACCCTTACCAAAAAAAAAAGCAAAAGCTTGTGGAACTAAAAAAGGCTAACAGATTTATTGTGGTATATACTTGTATGTACTAGACCTAATTTCAATTAGTCCATACAAATTTATGCCATGAGAAATCTACTGAATTTTCAAGTGCCTCAAGACCTTTTTTGGGTTTTGCTGCAATGGGCTAGCATGGTTGGCCTTCTAGAATTATGCTGCCACTGGTGTGCACGGAGCTGAGGTGGACTCCTAAATGAAACATGCAATATTCTACTGCATTCTGCTTCTTGACTTAGAAAATGAAATCCTGTCCCTATTCCCCCCAACACGATGGGAGATTCCTTTATTTTGGTGCTAAAATCACATGGCTTGAACCAATGCATCTAAAGCTCAAACCAGCTCACATAACTTTAATCAGGAGAGGGACGATCAGCCATGCTTTGATCCCATTCATAATTCCCACCTCTCCAATTATAAGCCCAGCTACCTGGCTATGCTCCATTCAGGATCAATGCGTTGAACTTTGGGGTCATCGATGTATTCAAACTGCAAGGTGCTTTCTAACTGTGCCCGATCCACGGCAACTGAGACATGAACAGAGCCGAGGCCATGAGTAGAGGGGGCAGAGACACACACAATTTCATTCATGGACCTCCTGAAAGAGAGAAGGGGGCAAAGGTGCCTTTATAAACTACACAAGTGAAAAACAGATAGTAACACTATGATGCTTATAATGTTCACTCATTACTAGGCTGTGAAGAAAGCAGCTTCATCTTCAATGTAAGGAGAGAATTACATACCCCTGAATTTGTCTTACATACCCCAGAATGTACCATCTGACCCAGAGATTACTTTCTCCTCCTCTCTTTTCACCTTCCCACTTCCTTTCTGCTGCTACAGTGGAAGCAGGCCATAGTGCACAGTGCACAGGATAGCCAGGAGAAGGGAAGATTCTCCCTACTTTCTCTTCTCCACACCACCCTGCCTCCTCTTTATCTTTTTTTTTTAATGGGTGGAAATGCAGCTGGGCAGGGGAGATAAATCTGAGCAGACAAATGGTAGGAATGGAAAGAGTTAAGCATCTGCCTGATTGCAGCCAGCCAATACTGATTTTCATTAAAACACGTACACATCCAGTTTGGACCAGAGATATATACCTGACAGATAAACATGCAATCATAAAATTACAGTCTTGAAGGTTTTAACCTTCTTAAATTCAGATGTAATAAACATAATTAACCATAATCATTAACAGTAATACTACTTGGATTGTGTGATGTTGACACACAAAAAATGGAAGGATACAGTCCCCAACACGGGCTTCACACTAGTCTGTGAAATGAGAAAAGGGCAATTCGTGTCTGTCTCTTAGCGCCTCATGTTAGGAGAATTTTGTTACTGCCATTCCAAAAACAGCTAAATGTTAGTCCTACCTTTTTATATGAAGGAGTTGAGATGAATGTGTAGGACTTTGAGAAAGGTGGTTCTTATTTTATGACTCATAATCTGACAGTGTGGCTTGTTTTTCTCCATACCATTCTGTACCTTTCCCAAAAAGTGCACAAAAAAGTCCTTGTCCTGAGGAACTTACAATCTAAATTTAGATGGAGGGGGCACAGGACAAAGGAAGAAGCCACAGATAGTAAAGATGAACAGGAAAAGCAGAGGGCATAGAGTTAGAATGTGATGAGAGACTGCAATACCTCAGTGTCACATGGATCTTTGAAAGAGCCAATTTCCCTTAGAACGGAATGATTCTCACAGCCTTTCCCTGCCCTGTCCTTCTACCTGCCAGTGGCCTCAAATGAGTATAGGCATTTTACCATGCCAGAGACCAGACTTCAGAGAAGCCTGTTTAGCCCTTGTGTGAGATCCAAAGCGACATATCACTGCCGGCAAAGAGTTACTGCAAGCTCCCTGTGATCAGTTAATTAGCTTTCTGCGCTATTACCATGTCGTCATGGTGAATCTCCCTACTCCCCCGATCACAGGCAGGAGAATAGAGAGAAGCTGTAATTATAGTGAATCTCATTAGAAACTGCTTCATCTAATCAGTCTCCCTGCACATCATAAGTACATGCCAAGTTCATCACCTACAAACCATGTAGTTAAAAAAAGAAAAAGGAAAGAAAAGAAAAGAAATGGACCATGTTATGACCTTGCATAGAAAGGCAGGGGTAAAACAGGAGACTGCTAGATTTCGGAAAAGGTTCATTTATGGGTTTATGGGGGTTAATTAGATCATATGGTGAATTAGGAGCAGCGCCTAAATGTAAGTCTACATATATACATGGAAGATTGTGGGGGAATAATTCTGGTTCTGAAGGCAAACATTCTTAAATATTTCTTTAATCTGCACATTAGGAAAAAAAAATAACCCACACTGGTACAAAATATCAAATTTGATTATTGGGAAAGCTACCTGTCTGAGATATAGAAAAAGAAGCCATGTGACGAAAGGTTAAAGGAACTGGGTGCATTTAGCCTGGAGAAGAGAATTCTCAGGGAAACATGATCTCACTCTTCAAATACCGGAAAGGATGTCACAAGGAAGAGAGAAAGGCCTTGTTTTCTTCTACTTCAGACAGGAAGATGGATGGGCTTGTTACAGTAGGCTAGATTTCAGAGGGATGTTAAGAGAAAATCTTCATCTTAACAGTGAGAACAGATCACTGATGGAACAATTACCTAACTCAGTGGTGGGTGGCTCTTCCTTTTTGGAGGGCTTTATGCTGAGACATGACAGCTGTCTGCTGGGAATGCTCTAGATCTTGATTTCCTGAACTAAGGAGGCAGTTGGATTAGACAGTTTAGAAGGCCCTTCCAATTCCAGGAACCCATCACTATGATTCTATATAAGCCCAGTCATACCCTTCAGGCCTTGTGTGAAAGTGTAGAAGCTGAGTAGGGCAGTGGGACTATTTACATTCCAGAGTTTTGACTGGTTAGAACAAGAATAGAACTGTTTCTAAAAATACCAAATATTGTGCAAGAGAATACAGAGGGCAATATGGAACTCTTTGAAGAAGAATCTTCCCTACTTGTCTTGCCTAACATTCTTCTGTTATGCTGCCTCCCATTTTATATGATATCTCCTAAAGATGTCTGCAAGGCTTGAATGTACACAGCTGTTTGGACACTTTAAGAAGAAGAAGGAAGAAGAGATTGGATTTATACCCCACCCGTCACTACCCAAAGGAGTCTCAGAGTGGCTTACAAACTCCTTTCCCTTCCCCTCCCCACAACAGACAGCCTGTGAGGTAGATGGGGCTGAGAGAGCTCTGATAGAAACTGTTCTTTTTTAAGAACAGCTGTGCCAGAACTATGGCTTGCCCAAGGTCATCCAGCAGATGCAAGTGGAGAAGTGGGGAATCAAACCCAGTTCTCCCAGATTAGAGTCTATGCACTTAGCCACTACACCAAACTGGAAGAAAGTCAAGCCTTCTACTATTCTGCCAAGCTTTTGGTGTTTAGGATCTAAAGAAACAACTCAATCATTAAGTATGGTTGAATTGTTATTTTTACAATGGTATGGCAATCTTGCCCTCTTCCATCCCTCATGCACAGGATTTTCCCTTTTGGGGGGGGGGGGGCGTCTTCTTTCTTGCTGAGCAGCACCTTCATCTATTTTCTTCTTGTTTGTCTATGGCTGTCATACCCTGTCACTTTCATATATCTCTAACTCTGCCTGCCTGCCTGCCTATCTGTCAATCAATCAATCGATGGATAGATGCTGGCCCACAGCCTAGGGAACTGAGGGGAGAGACATGATTACCTTCTTATATTCAGCTTCTGAAATGGCAAACAAGAGGCTTTTAAAAGTTCAAAAGAAACAAAATGTTTTATTTAACTTAGAAAAGGTCAGGTAGAATCAGGGATAGGATGTATGAGGTGAACCAATAATAAAATGGAGGTAACTCGGTAATCACACTAACTCCAGATAATTTGTTGCCAACAAGAAAATGTTCCTGCTATTCAAACAGGTATTTTAAAACTTTGAGGAGAGAGGCTTTCTTTTCAGTTTCTGCTTAAACACTCAAGCATAGGATGGAATCAGAACTGATTTTCTTAGTCACTGTTACACCAACCATGTATAAACTAATTGTGTTTTCCAGAATTTGTTTAAAATTACTATATGCTTTATAGTTTCTTAGCCATCTTGTGAAGGTAATTTTTGCAAGCTGGAAGGCATGATACGTTTGGAAATAAATAAAGATCTCAGATGCCTGCAATGAGACTCTCTCAGTCAGAAACCAAAGAGACTACTCATAACAACTAGCACCAACCAGTAATTCTTCACAGCTGTACAGTCACCTTCCCACAGTATATCATCCATTCTGTGCTTCCAGAAGAGAAGTAGAAAGAGCACAAAGATGACCAAGGTTACTATAAGATATATTTTTGTTTATGCTTTCTGAGGCACCAAATACTGTGGTTCAGTTGGCAGTTTTTCCTGTCATATACTTGGGCCCAACAGGGCTGACTGTAGTCATGTAAACCAGCAAAAGGCAGAGCCCTGTAAACATCAGTGCTGCCTCCCAGCACCAGTTTCTGAGAGCTCTTATGCAACTCCAGACTTAAAAGGACATCTGAAAAGCAAAGGCTATGAAGAAGGAACCTCATCTGCAGATAAGAAATGAAATAGGTGGTAAAATTTAACTAGGCATATTCTGTTTTTCCTTTTATTCATTCCAAAGGTATAAATGAACTCATTATTAAACGAGATGAGGAAGTAGTAAATCCATTAAATCCTACCCATTTATTAACATGCTGCCCCTAATCTACTGTTTCCCAGTCCAGGCATAAAGTGGGTGTGCTGGGTTATTTTATCTTTTCAGAGGCTGCAGAAGGCAGCAATTCTGATATGTAACATTCTCATTAGACTACATAATGCAGCTAGGGAAAAGCAGGTTTTATAGCAAAAGAAGAAAGATAAAAAGGCAAGAGGTATATTAGGTTATTCAAATGGTGGGCTCCAGAAGGAATGACTAACAGTAGATTCAGGTGGGGAGGCCTTACCATGAGATGTATTCCTAGCTTTCAACCCCCCTTCTTGAACAAGGTTTGAAAAAAATGCTTAAATTTCTGATTCCTCTTTAATTAGGTATCTAGAACATCTGAACAACCATCTTGTGATCATATGACCATATTTCCATACTAGGGCTAGGGGGTAGGGTGGTGAGATCATCTTCCTTTCAGGGCCTTTATGTTGAACTATGAGACCATGTAATTTGCCTAAATCATAGGGTTGCCAGGTCCCTCAAAGTCCCCAGCGGGGGATTTTGGGGGGCGTTACTAGAGGGGATGGGGACTCCCCAGCAAGATGACATCACTAAGAAGGGACATCATCATGTTGGGGAGCGGAGGCTCCTGCCTCTCCCCAGCAGCATCTAAAGGGTCTTTTTAAACCCTGCTAGGGAGAGGCTGCATGTGCCTGCACGCTGAGCCCCAAATTCAGGGCTCAGCATGCAAGTGTGTGGCCCCCGCCTCTCCCCAGCAACATATAAGGATCCCTTTAAACCCTGCTGGGGAGAGATGGGGGGCAGAGGCCACGCATGTCTGCACACCGAGCCCTGAATTTGGGGCTTGCTGTGCAGGCATGCACCCCCGCCTCTCCCCAGCAGAGTCTAAGGGTCCCTTTAAACCCTGCTGGGAAGAAGTGGCAGGGAGACTGGGTGGTCACTGTTGGGAGCGGGGCTTCCCCCCACCAGCTGGCTGGCGGGCAGGAAGGAGCCCCTCCAAATCAGGCAACCCCCACTAAACTGGAGGGTCTGGCAAGACTACTAAATTACACAGCAGTTTATGAAACAGGGAAGATTGATTTCATTTTGTGAAAAATCCTAAAATATACATGTGACTTGAAACATACATTCCGAACTGTGTACAGCTATGTCCTCCATAGAGATAGTACTCATTACTCAACTGCCTAAGTAAAGCACACAATTATAGCATGGATTTAAATCTCAATCCATTTACAGAAGAGCACTTCTACCATCAGTCAAGGTAATTTGATTCACTCCTTTCAGTGCATGCCCCCTAGGGCTGCCAAGTCCAACTTGGGAAATATCTGGGGACTTTGGGGGTGGAGCCAGGAGACTTTGGGGGTGGAGCCAGGAGAAAGGAAGTGACATCATTTTGTGATGTCACATCCTGTGATGTTGCTTCCACATGCTGACACATGAACTCATGAAGTTTCCTAATACTGAATCAGGCCATTGGTCCATCAAGGTCAGTATTGACTACTCAGACTGGCAGTGGCTCTCCAGGGTCTCAGGCTGAGATCTTTAATGTCACCTATTACCTGATCCTTTTTTAGCTGAAGAGGCTGATACCTCCTGCATGTCAAGCAGATGCTCTATCACTGAGCAACAGCCCTACTGAATCCTTCCTCATCTCAGCAGAATATGAAGCACTAAGTGCTACACAAGTGCTAAATATGATTTTCATATCATAAGAACAGGAGAGAAGCCACAGTGGATCGGGCCAACAGCCCATCCAGTCCAACACTCTGTGTCACACAGTGGCCAAAAATACCAGGTGCCCTCAGGAGGTCCAGCAGCGGGGCCAGAACTCCAGAAGCCCTCCCACTGTTGCCCCCCAAGCACCAAGAATGCAGAGCATCACTGCCCCAGACAAAGGGTTCCATTTAGACCTTGTGGCTAATAATAGCCACTGACAGACCTCTGCTGGATGGGGACAGAGAGAGAGAGACAGACAGACAGAAAAAAGAAAGAAGGAGAGAGAGAGAAGGAAAAGAGCTGGCACAGGCACTTACTTCCATTTAGACCTTGTGGCTAATAATAGCCACTGATAGACCTCTGCTGGATGGGGACAGAGAGAGAGAGACAGACAGAAAAAAGAAAGAAAGGGGGAGGGGGAGAGCGAGAGAAGGAAAAGAGCTGGCAGATGGACTTACCCCAGGCCCAGCAGCAGCAACCTTTCAATCTTACACCAGCCGCATGCAAAAGCAGGCCCTTCAGTAAGAGCTTAGTCCCTCGTTAATCTCTGGGCGGGGCTCTCTTGCTAACTCTTAAAGGGGAAATGTCTGGTGAGGCTTTTCAATGCAGGCTCGTCAGACATTTCCCTTTAAGAGGCCTGGAAGGGAGAGGGCCCGGCAGGCTCCGACGTTCCCCTCCTGTTGGCAGCCATTGCCTCCCCCCGGTGGCCAGTTTTGAAAAAGCGGGGGGGAAGCATGAAAAATCGGTGTTTCCCCCACCCTACCGGGGGACTTGGCAGCCCTGATGCCCCCACATCACACCTAGCACTTTTCTTAGAGTTTCCCTGAGCCCTTGGGTCATCCTTGAGGGAACACTGTACCCTGGAGTGAGAGATGGGAGGCAGGAAAGCCCTGTTCCTCTTGCTGGTTTCTGATCACATTATTTTATTTTATGTGTCTATAGTTATTTATTGATCATCACCATCTTATGCATTCTCTTTATGCATTGGCCATTTCCAGCTCTCCCATTGGTTGTGCTGTGCACTCCACCAGCCACTGACCCATTAACCGCCACTCAAGAGTAATTGCGTGCCATTGGCTGGGGGCTGGGTCTTCTCCTCTTCCCCACCCACTGCCTCCTCAGCCACTGTTCCTTGCCAGAATAAGTGCCAAATGGCTGTCTCTCATGATGAAGACACTTCTCCTGATTGGCTCCTGGAGGACTAACTTTTCCCTCACTGGTTGTTGCTAGGCAACCAAGCTTGATCCTGTCAGTAAAAAGACAAAGGAATGAAGCCCTTTCCAGGACTTTTCAGGGAACTCTTTGGGGCCAGTCTTGACTAGTATTGCCAGCTCCAAGTTGGGAAATTCCTGGAGATTTTATGATAGAGTCTATAGAAGCCAGAGTTTAGGGAGGGGAGTGGCCTCAGCTGAACAGAATGCCATAGAGTCCACCCTCCAAAGCAGTTATTTCCTCCAGGGGGAGAGAGAGATATTTTGCAGGAGTTCAGTTGTGATACACCAGCCAGTGTAGTGTAGCAGTTAGCACTTCAGAACAGGGTCTGCCATACCCGAGTTCTTGCTGTGGAAGCTGGGTGGGTGATTTTGGACTGGTCACAGACTTTCAGCCTAACCTACCTCACTGGGTTGTTGTGCAAGTCAAAAAGGGGCAAGAAGAATGATGTAAGCTGCTGTGGTCACCATTGCAGAGAAAGACTGTACTTTTCCTCCTGGGGAACCATTGTTGCCAATCTCCAGGTGAGGGCTGGAGATCACTCAGAATTACAACTGCTCTCCAGATGGCAGAGATCAGTTCCCCTGGAGAAAATGGTGGACTCTGTGTCCTTATATCCTGCTGAGATGGCCCCCCTATGACAGCCAGTGTGACGTAGTAGTCAGGGCTTCAGAGCATGGTAGAGGCTGCAGGGGGAGGGGGAGATGGAAAGCTGAAGTCAGAATAAAGGGGAATAAAGATAGGTTGATGACTGGCTGGGAAGGAGATAGGGTTGCCAACTCCAGGTTGAGAAATTCCTGGAGATATGAGGGGTGGAGCCTGGAGAAGGTGAGGTTTGAGGAGGGGTGGGACCTCAGAAAGATACAATGCCATAGGCTCCACTCTCCAAACCAGCCATTCTCTCCTGGGGAACCATTGTTGCCAATCACCAGGTGAGGGCTGGGGATCACTCAGAATTACAACTGCTCTTCAGGTAGCAGAGCAGGTGAGGGCTGGAGATCACTCAGAATTACAACTGCTCTTCAGGTAGCAGAGTTCAGTTCCTCTGGAGAAAATGGTGGACTCTGTGTCATGATACCCTGCTGAGGTCGCCACAGCAAATTGACGCTGCGTGCCCCAAGGCCGGGGCATTCTCCCAGAGCCTCTTTCTAGAGCTTATTGTATTTATTTCCACAATGGACCTTATTCCTAGAGTATATAAATGCATCAAATCATGATATATAAATCAGGCTCCTGTATGTTTAGAAATGACAGCTAGTATGAAGTGCCATTGTTTTCATTTAAAAGGCTGGATTTTGAAAGGGATAAAATCATTGTAAACACTTAAACAGTTATTTATGATGGCCAAGTCCCAAGACAAAAGAACATTGTCATCCTTAGTGCCTGTCACTCATACCAAATCTTCCCACTGTTCAGAGCACTACCAAGAGGCAAACACACCTGCAGCCAGCACTACAATGCAGATAATAGAGTGGAAGGAGCTGCCTGTTGTTCCTTCAGGATTATATTTTCTCTCAAGAACAAAGGGATGGAAAACACGTAAATACAAAAAACAGCATGTGCTTGGGATTTGGGGAGGAGGCAGGAATTAACTATATCTAAATGAAGCATTACATAAAATTAATAAACATTAAATTGGTCATTACTATGCAGCTCTCTTCACTGTCAGATGCACAATGACTTAAGGTGATTAATGAGAGGATGGGCATTTACAGCTGGAACAGCTGAAATGCTGCCCATGAAGCAGAGAAGAGATTACAATGTATGCTCATGTGCATATATCAGCCCCCTTACCCATAAAACTCGCAGGTCTGGTTACCAAGCAACACCGACACACTGCTGCCAGCCCCAAGAAAATGGCCAGTGATGGTCACCATGGTCCCTCCTGACTCTGGCCCACGGCTAGGACTCAGGGAGCTCACTGTAGGATTCTTGAGGGAAAAAAGCAAAAAAAGGAAGAAAGATAAAGATCATCTGCTTTGGTCTGATGCTGTTCCACGTGAATATACAGCACTGAGATACATTGCTATAAATGGGGGGAGGCTGTGAAAGAACTTGAGCTGAAGGCCTAAAACACACAACCACATAAGACTTTGCAACATGTAACATATTTTCAATGTATAGCCATGGTAGTCTACTGCAACCAAATTAACACAAAATCTTCTGACATCTTAAAGACTGATGAATTTATAGTGGCATAAACTTGGTAAACCAGAACTCACTGTGTCAGATGCATAAAGCCACTCATGAAAACATAGCAACTGCCACACACAAAACATAACTATCAGTGTTTCTCATAACATAATCCTAATCTGAGCACTCCTCCTTTCTATATAATAAGCTTTTTATGTTTCTCTTATGGCTGTATAATTCATTCTGTGGTCACCTACAAGGTGAATGAAAAGCCAGAACTGTATTATTTAACAGGAAATCATATTTATTATTGGAACATGGCTCTGCAGGACATATTACCTTCATGCCAACTGTGTACACATGTATGCAGAAATAAAGAAACTGAGATATTCAACAGACTCTGTAGGAATTGAGATAATGACTTTTAGAGGCACCATCTCTCCTCATATGCTATCTGAAGAATTAAGGTTAACCAGTGTGCACACACTTTAATTAGAGATGTTTAGCCCCCCAAAGGGAAGATGAGGAATGCAGGTCTGTCCATGGAGTAACCCAATTGTTTCATTCCCCTCCCCCACAGATCTCATCTGCTCCTTGGCAATATCTTGGTAGCATTCCCTAAACACAGTCTTTTTGGTGCTACAAGAGCCCAGTGGTCCAGAGAGCCTCCATCCTCTGTTCTCCAGTCATGGCATTTCCCAGCAGGCATCATACAAACTGCCATATAAAGTCAATTCAGTGGTCAAATTAAGCCTGGGCCCTAGCTCTGAAAAATGACCTATGATGACTGTTTAAGAAATGCTTCTCCTAGCTCCAGGGGCTTGAAAGGCTCCCAAAAGGCTTTAAATTGAACAAAAAGAGAAATAGTTTTTTTCCCTCCTGAAGCCAAAAGTCTTTAAATCTGTAGCTGAATTTTTAATGCTAGGTAACGATCCTCTAATGGCAGCAACATAACCAAAGGAGGTAATAAAAGTCCGCATAAATAGGTGCTTGTTCTAGTTCCTGCCTGGTCTGGTGAATGACTTCTCTGTGCCCATGATTTCTCTCATCTATAACATGGGGATAATGATGCTGACTTCTAGTGCAAAATGCTTTGAGGTCTGTGAATGAAAACACAGAGATTTTTAATATTAAATAGTACTTAACACAGGATTGTTACAGCTGAGAATTTTACAAGCTGTATTTTAAAGCAATTTTAGGTTACAATGGGCAAGATGGCTACTGCAGAAACAAGCAACATAAGACTTAAAGGCACTTTAGTCCAACACACTTTTTTGTTTCCCATGAGCTTGAGTATTAGAGTATTTCATTTTGTTTTTCAAGATTACAGCCCTTGTGGCTGCCAATATACTTAGAAGATACTGATATATGCAAAATGGTCAGCATTAAAGGGATGAATAATAAGAAGCTCAAATGTACGCTTCTTTGTATGACGTTGCTTTCAAGGACAGGTCAAGATTTCTGAAAGAACTGTTTCTAGAATATAAATATTGTAGAGTAAATACAGGAGACCTAGCAAGCTGCAGCTCTCCATTCTTGAAAGTAATGTGCAAATTGGATTAATTCCCTGCAACAAAATATTCAAATTAGCTGTGGTTCTCCTGTTGTCCCCTGCTGCTAAACAAGCTGCCTTTCCTTAGCCAACAGTACCTGTGCTTTGGCAGACAGCCAGTGTTTTCCTTGTCTTGTCTGATTTTCTGGTATTTCTGAGAAGTTTACTGAAGGCTTTTCTGAGATAAGAATCCACACCAATAAGGAATTCCAAGGCATTTCAGCCATACTGAGTCCCTGATAGGTCATTCATAAGTCACTGTTTTGCTTTATGAAACTGCATCCACTGAGGTAAACAAACCTGTTTCTGATGCTTACAATGATATGCAGGAAGGATTATTGACGCTTTCACCTCAACTGTGAATCACCACCTAACTGTGTAAACAAATTAGACGGCTAATATCATTCCAGGACAACTGATGATATAGGAGCCATTTTTCTGTCAAACCCATTCTGTGTTCGTTGGGTTTTGCTCTAATTTTAAGGAGTCCAGAGGTGAAGGTAGATGAACTCTTCCTCACCTTTCTACTGACCCTCGGGTGAACACTTTCTCCAGTCCAGTTTTGAGACCAGAGGACAGCTGGGCTGGGAGAGAATCACCTTGGCTATTAAAATTAGGGGGGAAAAAACCCCACACACCTGTTGGCCCAGGAAGGTACTGCTAGTGCTCTTATGAATTGTGAGATTCATAACTCTGAACTTTGGGCTGCCTTAAATGGAAGGGCCATGTGCTTTCTTCATAATAGGAGCCAGCTCCAGCCCACGCCAGGAGGCTGACACCCTACATGAGTTCACCAGAGACAAAGGACTCCTCTTGCCATGAGCTCTCTTTCTGTTTCCACACGCCGGCCTTCCCCTGCCCCCCCTCCAACGTACCTGCATAGTTATGCTAAAACCTCTTGCTTAGCACCTATTGTCGGGGCCACCGCCCAGTCAGCCAGAGTCATTGACTTACAATAGATGTGGCCGGGTGAGTCATCGGAGCCAGGCCCAGTACCTGCCTCCTGATGAAATTATACTCTTGCAGCACTGACCATCCCCTGTACCTCACCTTTTGTCCACCTTTTACCTGCCCCAAGATCCAGAAGGGACAGACCGCCCAGTAGGTGTGTTAGTGGGATGTGGCCTGATCAGCCCGCCCCTAGACCCCCCCAATAAAAGTCCAAACCGAGAGTCACTCGGCCTCTTGAGCTGTCGCCCTCTATCTATCCTATTGACCCTTCAGTTCAGCTTGCTATCCACAACCCTTGCCTCCATCTCTATACCCCATTTTCTCTCTCTGGAGTAGCTACCCAGGAGAACCACGTGGTCTTGCGGGTTCAAGCCTCGTGTCCCTATAGCCTTTCTACTTCTCTCCCTATCCAATCCAGCCTGACATCGGACAACGCATCTAAGGTATTGTGCTTTCCCCCACCAACGATTACCTGCTCATGCAAATGTGCTATTTCCTGTCTTTATTTCTTAGGCATGTGTGATTCTGTGTGTGATTACGTTTTTGTATGATTGAATAACATCATCCAGTAAACTACATTTAACTGGAACACTGCCTCACGTGCCTCTTTCCTTGAGAACTCCCGGGAGGGGTGGGACCCTGGTATAGTTGGCAAGAACCTGTGTATTTTGCTGATTGCTAAACGTAAATTAAAGCAATTCGGCTAACACACCCTACCAGGGCTCCGTTGGGGCCGGGGCGCGCCGGA
Source organism: Lepidodactylus listeri (assembly GCA_029233225.1). Lineage (NCBI taxonomy): Eukaryota > Metazoa > Chordata > Lepidosauria > Squamata > Gekkonidae > Lepidodactylus > Lepidodactylus listeri. The sequence goes on along the minus strand of JARCFY010000002.1, from coordinate 63,123,705 downwards.
GCGTCGCTCCGGGAGAGAGGAGGGTGGGGGGCGGGGACTTAACAAAGCCCCGCCCCCCGCTCACTCCTCCCGGCGGCGGCAGGCCGCCGCCGACCGGGGACAACCCCCTTCCCTCCTCCCCCCCACACTCCCGGGGCTGCGGCAAGCACCGCCGGCCCCGGGCAAAGCCTCCTCCTTCCCTTCCCCTGCCCTCAAACTCCTGGGGCCGCGGCGAGCGCCGCCGGGCCCAGCACCAGCCTCCCTCCGCCCTCCCCGCCTCCCCCCACCCTCAAACGCCCAGGGCCGCGGCGAGCGCCGCCGCCCCCGCAGCAGCCTCCCCTCGCCCTCCCCCCGCCCTCAAACGCCCGGGGTCGCGGCGAGCGCCGCCGGCCCCGCAGCAGCCTCCCCTCGCCCTCCCCCCGCCCTCAAACGCCCGGGGTCGCGGCGAGCGCCGCCGGCCCCGCAGAAGCCTCCCCTCGCCCTCCCCCCCGCCCTCAAACGCCCGGGGTCGCGGCGAGCGCCGCCGGCCCCGCAGAAGCCTCCCCTCGCCCTCCCCCCCGCCCTCAAACGCCCGGGGTCGCGGCGAGCGCCGCCGGCCCCGCAGCAGCCTCCCCTCGCCCTCCCCCCCGCCCTCAAACGCCCGGGGTCGCGGCGAGCGCCGCCGGCCCCGCAGCAGCCTCCCCTCGCCCTCCCCCCGCCCTCAAACGCCCGGGGTCGCGGCGAGCGCCGCCGGCCCCGCAGCAGCCTCCCCTCGCCCTCCCCCCCGCCCTCAAACGCCCGGGGTCGCGGCGAGCGCCGCCGGCCCCGCAGCAGCCTCCCGTCGCCCTCCCCCCCGCCCTCAAACGCCCGGGGTCGCGGCGAGCGCCGCCGGCCCCGCAGCAGCCTCCCCTCGCCCTCCCCCCGCCCTCAAACGCCCGGGGCCGCGGCGAGCGCCGCCGGCCCCGCAGCAGCCTCCCCTCGCCCTCCCCCCCGCCCTCAAACGCCCGGGGTCGCGGCGAGCGCCGCCGGCCCCGCAGCAGCCTCCCCTCGCCCTCCCCCCCGCCCTCAAACGCCCGGGGTCGCGGCGAGCGCCGCCGGCCCCGCAGCAGCCTCCCCTCGCCCTCCCCCCGCCCTCAAACACCCGGGGTCGCGGCGAGCGCCGCCGGCCCCGCAGCAGCCTCCCCCGCCTCAAATGCCCGGGGCCACGGCGAGTGCCGCCGGCCCCGCAGCAGCCTCCCCTCGCGCTCCCCGCCCTCCCCCCGCCCTCAAACGCCCGGGGTCACGAGCAATTTTAAAAAATATCTTTTACAGCCATTTACTCTTTTAGGCCTTAAAAATTTGATTAATCTTGAAATCCAAACCAGTTGTCTGGGGTGCATGACATTTGGCATGAAGAATCAACCCGGTAAGCAGTGGAATCCAGCCAAAATTCAGAAAGGATCATTGTGGGATGGCTGAGCTGTAGCACATTAAAATGCTTGCTTTGCTGTAAGTATTTTCACTTTTATGACCAATACCCCCTGTCCCATGCAAAACATAGCATCTCCTTCATTTGGTTTAGATTAAATCATATTCAAGATTATTCTAGGGGTCTTGTACTCACGAGTTTGGTGAAAAAAATCTTGGTGTATTCTTAACATTTAAGAGGTTTCATAATGTGAATTTTAAGCAGTGAGAAGTAAAGTAATGGCAAATTATTCAGCATAAATCACCTGTAGGATAGGCCCTATACATTGATAGAAGAATGCAGAATGGAAGAGCATTTTTCTACATCATGCATCTTCAGTACATATCCTTTACCAGTGGGTTGGATCCTGCCCAAAAGTTCTGCAAGGTGAAGGGGGGATTTTTTTTTGCCAATTCTTCCTCTGCTGGTAGACCTCTGATGCTCCCCTTGTCTCTGGGGGTGTTCTTCCAGTTTTAACATTTCAGGGGGGGCATATTGGAAGAAGGGAGGCAGGGAAGTCCTGCTTTGTGGACAGAAGTCCTGCCTTCCCTGTAAATTTTGAGTAGGATCCAAGCCAATGTGATGACATTGTGTCTAGTGTTTCCCAGGTATGGTTGCTAGGTCCCCCTGGGGCAGTGGAGGGGGATGGGGGGGCCTGCCAGATACAGGTTGGGGAACTCCTGGAGATTTGGGGATGGAGCCTGGAGAGGACAGGGACTTCAGTGGGATACAATGTCATGGAGTCCACCCTCCAAAGCATCCATTTTCTTCAGAGGAACTGATCTCCGTAGTCTGAAGATGAGCTGTATTTCTAAGGGCAGAGCTCCATTGGGGCCGGGGAGAGAGGAGGCTGGGGGGGCGGGCACATAACCAAGCCCCGCCCCCAGCTTGCTTTCCCCAGCCCACGCTTTGGCATGGAGCCGGAGGAAAGCCTCCCCCCCCAGCTTGCTCTCCCCGGCCCGCGCTTTGGCATGGAGCTGGAGGAAAGCCTTCCCCCTGCTCACCCTTCCGGGGCCACGGCAGGCCGCTGGCCCGGGGAGAAGCCCCCATCCCTCCCTGCTCACCATTCCCGGGTAGGAGGGGGGTGGGAGGGAGGGAAAGCTGGGCTCCAGTGCCCAAGCAAGAGGGGGGGGAAGGGAGGGAAACACCAGGCCGAGTGGCTGACAGCCACTTGGCCTGAGGGGGGGGGGGAGAGAAGCGCCTTTCCTGTCTGTCTGTCTGTCTGTCTGTCTGTTTCTTTCTTTCTTTCTTTCTTTCTTTCTTTCTTTCTTTCTTTCTTTCCTTCCTTCTCTCTCTCTCCCCCACCTACCTTCCTGTTCTTTCCTTCTTTCATTCCTGTTCCTTCCTTCCTTCCTTCCTTCCTTTCTTTTCTTCTCTCCCTCCCCCCACCTACCTTCCTTCCTGTTCTTCCTTCCCCTCTTCCCCCTCCCTCCCTCCCTCTCTCCCTCCCTTCATTCCTTCCTTTTTTCTGATACACTTCCGGTGACATCAGGGGTGTGTGGCCTTCTGACACTTCCAGTGACGTCAGGGGGTGTGGCATATGCAAATAAGTTATGCTAATGAGCTCCTGCACCTCTTTTTTTACGAAAGGACCCCTGCACCCTACACTTTATGTTGCCAGGGTTTATCAACTTACCTCCTGAAAGTGAGCAAGCAAATGTGCCTGCTGTTATCACATCTAGGTTGTGCGCAGAACTCACTAATGGATGGTTTGAGGCAATGGAACAGACCACTGAGACAGCCCCTTAGAACCCTCTCAGAATGCTTTCCTCCCCATTTTATCCATGTATATAAGTAGTATTAACTTCTCTTTATGAAGTATGTTCCAGACAGAACCAAAACAGAAAACAAAACATGTCCAGGCAACAGGATGAAATTATGTACTAGTCATAAACAAGGCATAACAATGCAAAGCATGATAATGTTCAGCATATGTTTAATGAGATACTGCAAGGTGTTACTCTGAGATTCATCTTCACAATTGCTATCACCCAGGCACTGGTTATTACATACTATAGCCCAACTCAATTGCCTTCTGCACAGTTAAATAATTATTTTTTAATGTCAAGCAGCTTTGCAGGAGCCAATGAGATGCTTGCTGGTTGTGGCACTAGCAACGTGACTTTTTGTGATCCTAAAGAGGCTAAATAAAAAGACAGTGCTGGAGCAGGAAAGGAAGTCTTATTTTCAATATTTTCATTTGATTTATTGGATTTATAACCCGCACTCCCTGGCAACCAGGCTCAGAGCGGGTGACATCGTTTATAAAAACATTCAACCATCTAAAACATTATGATTCTAATACATAATTCCAGTAAATACAGTAAAATACATAATGAATAAAATACATAATGAATATAACCAGCTATAGAACTAATGGATGGCATAAAATCTCAGGGGGAGTTATGTATGACATAAGAAAGAAAGGGGAGGGGAAGGGATGAAATCTGAGATGGAACTTGTTGAGATGGAGCCTGTTGCTGCCCTCAGCCATAAGCCCGGCAGAATAACTCTGTTTTACAGCCCCTATGGAACTGTAACAAGTCCCACAGGGCCCTGATCTCTCCCAGAAGCATGTTCCACAAGGTTGGAGCCAGGGCCAAAAAGGCCCTGGCTCTGGTTGAGGACAGCTGGATGCACTTTGGGCCAGGGATCACCAGCAGATTTTGATCACTAGAGTGTAACACTCTTGGGGGAATATACCAGGAAAGGCAGTCCTAAAGATATGCTGGTCCCAAACCATTTAGGCCTTTAAGGGTCAACACCAAAACCTTGAACCTGATCCGATCCTCAATCTGGAGCGAGTGCAGCTCATAGAGCACCAGTTGAATATGTGCTCTAGAGAATGTTCCTGTCAGAATCCACACAGCTGCATTCTGAACCAGTTGCAATTTCCAGATCAACCTCAAGGAAAGCTTTGTGTAGAGCGAGTTTCAGTAGTCCAACCTGGAGGTGACCACTGCATGGATCACTGTAGCTAACTCGGAGACAGGAAGGGAACCTACTGTTTAACCTGGTGAAGAGGTAAAATGCCAGTTTAGCAACATTTGTGACCTGGGCCTCCACTGAAAGGGAAGAATCCAGGATCACCCCCAAGCTCCTGATGACAATCCAGATGTCAGGGTGCATCAAGAGACAGGTGTTGGCATCCCAACCCAGCATCCCTCCCACCCCAGGACCTCCATCTTTGATAGATTTAGTTTCAGCTGGCTTCAAGCAACTAACCACAGCCTCCAAACCCTTGGCCGAATTCTCTGGGGCTGCATTCAGATGGCTGCTCATCAACAGATATAGCTGAGTGTCATCAGTGTACTGGTGACACCCAAGCCCAAAGCTCCGTGCCAACTGGATGAGGGGGTGCATAAAGATGTAAAATAACACTGGGGAGAGGATTGCCCCATGGGGGACACCACATACCAATGGGTATGTTCAAACTTTGCCAGATCAAACTAAGTGCAGTCCTTACTGAAGAATATTATTCATCATAAGTGACATTACCTATGAGACTGTGTGCAGTCTTAGCTCCTGTTCCAATGAGTGAACAAAGCTGAATTCTATATTTGTTGCAGGCACTGTTTGCTTTCCCTTTTTATGCCTTCTTTAGCAAGCCCTGTACTGAATCACCCCAGACTCACCTTACCTACTCTTATCCTCCCCCCATTGTCCCCTTGCTTTCAACTCATAGAGTGCATCCCCAAAGTTCAGCCAATGATTTTAGCAACATGGAAAACTATTTCTATTATACAGATGAATATATCACAATGACAGATTCAGGCTGCATCCACACAGTAAGAATTCTCCATTCTGCATTCATTGCCACTGAGAATGCAAAAGCCTGTGCACTGGCAGTGCAGCTTCCACTTGGGAGGTTTCTGTAGACTTTCCTATGTCAGCTGTGATTTTGTATACTTTTTGCCTTGAAATCAGTAATTGCTATAGCATCACAGCATACTGATTCTTAAAAGGCCCCCCCTCAAGCCCCCTTCCCCCAGTGACACAGTAGGGGAAATGACAGCCATCAGGGGCTGATGGAAGGAAAATAGTTTCAGTATGGGTAGGACCTTTGAAAATGTGCACCTGCTCATCCTGACAATGTGCTAACATATGTAGACAGCTCTTTCTTCCCAAAATATTGGAGAATAGTAGGTTTGGGGGAGGGAAGGAAGGAAGGAAGGAAGGACTCCAGTTTGTAAGTTGAAGCTGGTACTTGTACTTGTTAATGTAGCTTGTTCTTAAATGTTTTAAATGTTTTAAATGCTTATATTGTTAATTTATTAAATGTTTTACATGTTGTTGTTAGCCGCCTTGAGCCGGTCGAATGACTGGCAAGGCGGGATATAAATGAAACAAATAAATAAATAATAATAAAATACTTCTACTGGTACTTCCCTGGTGCACCCTGAACTTTTTTCAAAGTGGGCAGGGCCATTATAAGGCAGTGCTTGTTATTGGCTGCCCTTGTACAAAAGAAAGGTTTTCCATAACTGCCTAATAGCAACTACAGCCATTACAAAATTAGGTTTCAGACCCCCCCTTCAGGCTTTCCTTCTTTTTATTCCCACTTCTTTTTCTCCTGTCTTCCCCTCTTGTGGTTTCCTTCATTGCTTTTTATTCCCCCAGTCTTTTTCTCTGTCCACTCTGGTGCTTTCATTCATTTATTTTTATCCCCTTTCTGTGATTTTTTTGCAAAGTGAGACGGGAGGTACTGTGAATAGCTATGCCTTATATAGCAGTAGTTTGGACTATGACTTTGCCTCCTGTGGTAGCCATTTTGGGATGGTACTCAAAGTTCCAAAATGTACCCACAGGCTCAAGAAGTCTGGGGGCCCTTGCTTTACATACTGTGGAGTAAACGGAACTGTTGTTATATATTTTCTCAAGGGGAGAAAGAACTTTCAGGTGGCCAAAAATGTGCCTGAATGTGCCCTCAAAGCAAGGCCTCACCCTTTAAAAATATGGCCACTAGGATTTGAGACAACTGTTAAATTTATTAATTTGTTTACTTTTATGTTGCAGGAGCAAAGAGTGCACTATTAAAACAGTACTAAGGTCACAAAATACAGTGAATCCCTTTCGGCATATGGATTTTTTGTGTGACCAATACATGTCTTCCCTCCATGAACAGCTATTGAAGCAACCCTGATATTAAGAAGCAGCTGGTGTCCAGAGATATTAACAGTCCAATCCTAAATACAAAGGTATCTGGTAACTTGAAATTTGGACTTCCTCCATCTTGCAGACTGTTGATAGAACCAATGCTTTTGCAACAAGTCCACCTCTAAAACAAAAGCCCAATTCCATTCCACTGTACCACTTATAACAGTGATGAGAAAGCAGGTGAAAACCTAATTTATCTATCAATTACTTCACAAATTGTGTATCATTGGGAAGCACTAGCATGTAGTCCACATAAAATCAATGAGGCTGGATAAAATGCCTTGTTTAGGCAAAAACAGAGATGCAGAAAAGCCCCAGGTGTGACCTGCAAGCATATGAATAACGTGCTTCATAATGAAATAATGGAAGGGAGCAATGATTACTCTGTGAATGGAAGACCACAAAGAGGAACTTTGGGTTAAACAGATGATGGAGACTCTATTGAATTAGTATCCATTTGCTTCCTAAATGTAGAGGAACTATTGTACATCAAGGCAAGATGCAGGAGAAAATCCAAGAATTTATGGTGTATATATGTGTTGCGTGTAAGAGAGAGCTAATAAAACAGATATACTAACTATTAAGAAGTAAGTGATAAAGGAATGACCCTGTCATGTATTCAGTACTGTATTCTGACAAAACTATTCCATAGTGTTCTGAGCACATACAAAACTGAATGGTAAGAGGCAGCTCCATAGATTTATTCTAATTAATTAAGTCCCAGAGTAACAAGGGCTCTCATTATTCTTGCCAGTGTGAAAAAGGAGGGAAATTATGACCAACATGATACTTCTCCTTGCCAGGATAGTACACAGGGAGATCTCAACACTATGGGAAATACACTGTTAAAACCATGCTTTGGCACAGAAGACACCTACAATAATTAAGCGTCAGCCCCTCTGTACGGCAGGCATATATAACAATCTTACAGTGCCAGCTCGGTTCATTTTTGTCCACAAAATGAGTAAATATATCACATTCACTAGCAGCTGAATGTAAGCTCTTTGAGCAGGAAGTGGTGGCTTGCAGTAAGCCTACACAAGGTTCTAGATCACTAGATGTCAAAACTAGTTAATTACAGGTGGACAGGTCCCTCATGACATGGCAACCTCTGAAAGAATCTGAGAGTAGCATGGATGCTGGGTTACTCTATTCTGTGATGCATCTAGAGTCACATCTACTTTCCTCAGAACATCTGCAAAATCTTAAATTTCAGGAGATTTCCCACATTAACATGTAAAATTAGGATATAAGAGATCCAGGTTTGAATACCCACTCTGCCATGGAAGCTTGCTGGATGACCTTGGGCCAGTCACACATTCTCAGCCTAACCCACCTCACACAGTTGTTGTGAAGAGAAAAAGGTGGAGAGAAGAACAATGTAAGCCACTTTGGGTCCCCACTGGGGAGAAAGTCAGGCTATAAATGAAGAAAGTAAATAAATAACTGTTGAACTACGGGCCAACATGAATGCTACAGTCCCATGTCTAGAATAAATGCTCCCGCTGAGTGGTGCCTTAACATTTAAAAAACAGCTTATGAAATGGATGGAGCTGAACACATGAAGGCACACTATCAGGGCATCCACTGGCATTGGTGTAGAACCATCCCAAAATGAGTTATTATGGCATAATCTTCTATAGCCAAGAGCCCATCAGGTTACAGAGCAGACTAAAAAGGGACTGAAGAAGAGCAGATGACAAACCCAAATTAATAAGATGAAAAATAAAGATAACTGGAATGAAAACAAATCCTGACAGCTGGTATGCTAAACATGAGTACAGTACATAATCTAAATACTTGCAGGAGCATTAAAGCATGAATAATAAACCATTTCTGTCACTTTGAAAATTTTTGTTACCCTTAAAATATTAATTTGCCAGAGCAGGAAGAGATTCTGTTTGTGTATTTGGTATGATTTTGCCAAATCAACTCATCACAATGGCTATGCTAGTACTCACCACAAATGTGTAATGCTGTGCCGACTTGGCCACAAATTCTGCCTTGCATTCTCCAATGCAGAGAAGAGCAGGCCCAGAGCTGATTCCGGGCTCTGCCTGCCCCATCTCACACACGATTCTGAAAATGTAAAGTCCCACAGTGAGTTTCATGAAAGGCAGAGAGGTTGCTATGAATCTGTATTCCTGATTTTTATGCCCTATTCCCTCATCTTCTGAATTACCTAATTATGGAGTCTTCTTTTTTTTTGCCATGTACTAATTTAAGGGGGAAGAAAGTCAAAATTAGATATAATTATTGCAAGCTGTAAACTTGAGTGCTAAGCAAAGCACTAATGGCAAATATATTAGCCCATAGCAAAGAAAGTGTGAAGTCCTTGAAGTAAAGGATGAGTTCATTAAGGAAACAGCTCTCGTTGCATTCCCCAGTTTAATCAGAAACAGACACCCCAACTCCAAGGTGGAGATAACAGATCTGGCAAACGTGACCACAAGAGAACGCTCTGCTAGTTCTGAGAGCATAAGGCAAGTGGAATGAAACATCACTGGCACAACAGAAGCATATTCAAAGATAAAATGGTTAATGTTGTCAAAACATGGGAAAGAGAAATAATTATCTTACACATCAGATCCCAAACCAGCTATTGTATGTGATTACATTTTCTCAGCGATTCAACCCACCCACCCAATTCTTGTGCCCAAGCAAGCAGGAAAAATGTCGGGGGGGGGGGGGGGATGATACTGCATGACTCTACAGTTATGGAGGAATTCCAGAGCTGATGTGCTGAAATCACTTCCATCACTTCCATCACTGACATCCTCACCTGATGCATCACATGACTTCATTCCCACCCTTTGCTCAGGCTCCAAAGCTCCTGGGGGTGCAAGGCAACAGCCTATTGTGCATGTCTCTCTCTCTTCTCTGTGCTGAGTTCTCCTTACAAATACATTGTGCTGTGCATTACTAGCACGAAATAGGATGCGATGTTTGCCATGGAACTATTGGCAATACTGGCAAGCCCATTTCAGTTTCTTCTTCTCCCTTCTCCCTATAAGGCTTAGACAGATTCACCCACATCATGGTGTTATTACATGTTTCTCTACCCACCCCCCTTCCACAGCTTTTCCTGAGGAAAAACAAGACAGGTACGTCTACTTCAACAGTTCAGAAAGAGGGTAGAAAATTTAACAAGTCTCCCAGTTTTGGAGGCGGACCCAGTCTAGTTTAGCCCTCAGTTACAGGACACTTGAATAGATGAAGAAAGGCAGCAGTTAAAAAAGCACTACTCATAAACGGACAGGTGAACTTGAGCCTGGGTAGGAAATGAGGATGGGGTGTGGCTTGCAGGAAATGCAAAAGGGGGAAGATTCAGCCGAGGCCACCCCATGCACCCTATTCATCAGCGTCATATTAGGTGGAGCTTACTGCTGACAATAGCTGTCAATATAATAGTAGGCATAACTCTACCCACTTTGGTAAGTGAACTTTGCCTATCCTGTATGATACTATTATGATACATATCATATTGGCAAGGCTTCATCCAGAATCTATAATATCATGTGACCTTACCTAGAGATTAATTTCCCCTTAAGTGCCTTATTCCATTTTGTTTGGGATGTGGCAACATTTTGACCCCTGTACAAGGAGATTGTTTCAATTTGTCAATTCCAATTTTAATGTAACCAATTAAGCTTTTGCAATTAAGTGTTCATCACTGTGATAATATATGCTTTTGTGACCTAATATTTAAAGCTTTAACAAGCACCTGAGTTCAGAATTTATTTCAGCTTCCCATTTAGGCTAAGAAAGAGCTCTGTTAAGTTGAAAAACTTGCATTCTCTTGCACCAGCATAATGCAAGATGCACTGAAGGTGGCTTGTTCATTCTCAGAAATCACAGTGTCAGCAACATCCCCACACTCTCCTACGGTTCTCTGCACTTAAGGCAATCCTCTTCCACAAAGTACTTATAACACCCCTATGTAGATGGAATCCCTGAAAGAAGCTTAACATCAAAACATGTAAATGCTAGCAAATGTGAGATCTGTTATCACTGCACATCAGCACAAGCTCCCTATAAAGATGCTGCCCTTGGACAATCATAGCACTTCTTCTGGGTACCTAAATCCTTCGTGTGATCTTCTCCATCATCATATTAATCACAGATTATGTGTGTGCCTCTTTCTCACTTTGATCAAAACAGGGCTGTCGCTCTCTTCAAGCTCACACACTAAATGCAATGGGAACAGCCATTCATCCACAGAAAATTGCAGGTGTATAAACTGGCTGAAAAAGAAATGGGTGGGGGAAAGGTTTTCAAAAATCCCTTTTGCCAGCTAGTACCTTTGAATGTGTGCTTCATTTGGTTGCAACAGAAAATGCTGACATTTTCACTTTTTAAAAACTGCAAATTATTGCGACATCATGCCCAGAGAATGACTCACAAAGGACTTGTCTGTGATTACTTTACTATGCACTCAGCACACAACTCATCCTAAATTCACACCACTGCAAGAGTGGCTGAAAGCCAGTGTAGCACTGGTATAGTAAATAAGCTTGTTCAGACAAACTCATAGGCTATGCATGACAGGGAAGTAGGACTGCAGTAACTTGACCCACCCACAGGAGTGGTTGTCCCACCCCTAGCCACTCTCTGTATTGGGATGCCACAGCTGTACAGTGACTTTTCTTGAAAACCCAACATAGGCTCCAACAGACACAAATAATGCAGTTGTTTCCCAGATTTAAGACAGAGTTCAGTCTATGCATGTTGCATATTTCCTCACACAAGCTCTAACCAGCACTTTGTTAATGTGTGAGATGGTTGGCTACAAAAAGGCAAGAAAGGCAGCCAATGCATGGAGTTGTTGGAGGCAATTAGACTCTCTCACTATCTGCACCGACTCACAGTGAGTCGCAAGGCAATCTGGGTATGGTGAACAATTGCTTCACAATTTTCTGTGCTCTGAAAAGATTTCCTTAAACTTCCATTCTCAAAATGCAATGTCACCCCTGTGAATAGGTCCACAGTCCCCTGTCAAAGGGTTGCTGTTCTTACAAATGCACACACCTTGTTGCTTTCAAAACTTTCCCGTTTCATCTTAACCACCTTTATTTGAAAGAAAGTGCCACTGATTTCAGACTTGAAAAAGTATTGCTGTAAGAAATAATATAACTTTAGCTATTTAGTGTTCATTAAAAAAAATAATTTTTTCCACAGAGTCAGATTTAAGATCTTTGAGATGCCTCTAGGTATACCTGCTTTTTAATTCTTCGATTGGTAGAATTGCTACCTTTTAATAATAGTGCACAGTTATGGAATCCACAGGCAAATTGCAAATTAAAGAGGGGGATATTAATTACTATGGTTGATCTGATAGGAAACTGAAGTGCTAATCCAGGCTGAAACCACAGGTACCCTGTTATAAAATAAGGCTCTTGGAAGTGCCATAGGGGGCTGATTATTGGGTTAAGTGGCCTTTAACCAATATTAACCTAATTGCTGGCTGGCAGATAGCATGCCTAGAACATGGCAAGTCATTACTATCTGAGAATCCAGTCTGCCCACAGAACCCTTAAGAGAGACTTCTTATCTGGATTCATCTTGAAAAAGCAGCTAACACTTGCTGTTATCTGCCTAGGATAAATGTTTTAATGATGTTAACAATCTTTGAAAGCTCAAGAGCTCTAATTAGAGTTGTGATTATAAAATCAAGGTTTCATGCCATAATCAAAAGAGAATAATTTTCATTCCCCCTGTTCCTTTGACTAAAAAGAAAATGGAATACTACAGTGTATAAAGTCTAATGGCTGCGCAAACCCTAGCCTAATATAGCTTGCAATGGCATTAGTACATGGCCTTAAGCCATTACTGTAATAATAATATTACCTTGCTCTTCTATGGAATCTTTTACCCAGGGATCGAAAGGTACTTTGCAAGTGCTACGCCACCCATAGCACTCCAGGCAAGAACAATAAAATAAATATAGTGATGCTGATTCCTGAGAGGAGAGAGCTAAGGCACTTAGCAATTTAATGATTTGCCCAAAGTGGGTTAGATCTAGGGTTGCCAACTGGTCAGGAGAAAAATGTCCTGTCCCTTTAACAAAGTCTTAATGTATTAAAATAGCCAGTTGAAACTTTTCATAGCAAGGAGGTAAATATCACCTGGTATTTGCTGTACAGAAAAATCATATTAAAGGGTCAACTATCAGGAACAGTTTAAAAGCTGGCAACCATGCCTATAGCTGGGAGCAGAATCCAAGTCTCATGCTGCAATTGTCTGAATTTACTGCCCTCTCCAGATCAACACTCATAAAGTATTGTCTTGCACTATGCACCATTTGCTAGCATTGTCAGATCTACTGATTGCACCAATTCCACTTTTACCTCCGTAAAGCACTCCCTAGAGAATAAGCCAAATAGTATGACTTTTCTACAACCAATTTTTCGGTAATGGTTAGCATTTATATATAACATCTTTTTTTTAAAAAACAAAAAACCCAGGATTGTTGCATTATAAAGTCCACTCTCTCTAAGTTTACAGATGTTAATTCTAATATGTGAGCACTGCTGACCTGAGTTGCAAGCAGCTAAAAGAGCCTTTGCCTCTGGAAAACCAGATTTTCTGCAGAATCTGATCTCTGCTGAACCTGATTATCCAAAGGGAAAGCCAAGCTGAAGATAAACCACACTGAGCTTCATGGTTCACAAAGGCTTTGTGCCCTAACCCAGAAAGAGCTTTACCTTTTTCTGCAGTGTTACTTTTTTTAAAAGCTGCACTAGAAAAGGCAAAATCAGGGATCAATCAAAGTCTTTTGTTAAACACTGAACAAGTAGTGGAATGGCAAACTGTTGCCCAATGATACTATCCAAGTGGTTTTTGCTTCCTATCAAGAAATGATGGGAGGCAAGGCTTCATGGCATAGAGGGCTCTTGGAAAGGCCGACACAGGCACAAATACCAGCAATTATGTGGATACTAACAGAGGACACATGCTCTAGAAAGGTGGATTAGCTGAACCTTAGCAAACTCAGTTTAGATAGGTCATCAAGAAACAACCAAATAGACAATTCTTAATCAATTTTCTTTGGATCTCAGAAATAGACTCATATCTCACACACCCATAACATCCCCATATAGTCATGATTAAAAAACCAAAAAACTACAAGATTGTTTTTTTCCTCTTTATTTTTTGATTTCTGTACAACCAAATTCAAATTTCATGGTAACAACTGGGCCTCTCTGCTATATTTAATCTCTGCCAAGTCTGGGTTCAATCCCCTCAGTATCTGAAACCCACAATCAATTTGCAACGTTTTAAAATCAAAACTGGGACACAAAAATGACAGAAAACGGCCATAGTAATTTATTTAAGCAACTGATCCATGGTACAAAGAACACAAAAGGAAAAGACTGAGGTCTTGGGGGAGGGGTCTATTTGTCTTGCGGTTAAGGTTTTAACCAGAATTTTCTAATCTCCAAATGATAAGCATCACTATCTGGGGCAGGTTCATACCCGAATTTATTTTGAAGGTGGACGTGGACATGGCTTGGCACCCAAGACCCCCTTCTCTCAAGAAACACCATTTAACAGACTATGAGCCATAAGGCCTTGAAAGGAACCTGCGTGTTGCATTAAGGACAGAAACAATGAAGACCAAGCTGCACCACTAAATCTCTGGTAAACCCAATGGCTTTTATCCTGCCTTGCCATATCTCCATACCTTGGCAGCCCTGCCTACAAGCACTCCATTCTTGACCTGTGTTTTCCTGTCCCAAGGAAGGACCCTGCTCCATCTTGTGCATGAGCAAAACCAAGAACTGCCTTCCCCTAACTGCAGGTGAAGCAAGAAACACTTGGCACTCATCTTGGGATGACTCCAGGCCTGTACTAACCCACTGAGATTCCACCTCTTCCAGGCTCTACCCCCTCCTCCAAAATCTCCACCAATTTCCCCAGTCAAAGTTGGCAACTCTAGATTCAGAGGAGAAATCACTGCCTCTCAGGTAAGGCTGAAGCACTGTAGTCACCATAGTAGCCTTACCATTTCTGGATGTTTTGTGGGAGGAGAGTTTCTCCTGCATCACACCCAGGCCTTCTACTGGAGCTGGCTGAGACACTGTGATTACTATGGCAACCACAACACCTCAGCTTCTCCTTAGAGGCACTAATGTCCATCAGGCTGAAGTGCCCCTAGGCTTTATCCCCATGGGGAGGGAGATCTACTTAGGCAGGCATACCACATTGAAATTTCCAGGTGGTCAGGATTTTCTCAAGCCCTGAAGATCTGGCAATCTGCTTTCGAGACACTGCATCAAAATTGCATAATTTAGGTGCTACTTTCTTCCTGCTTCTCATGTTATATTATTATTAAGCCGCCCTGAGCCCGTTCGCGGGGAGGGCGGGGTATAAATTGAAATAAATAAATAAATAAAAATAAATAAATAAATTATGTCACGGAAAGAGCAGCCTATAAGTCTAATAAATAAGAAAGTAAGTAAGTAAATAAATAAATAAAGGCATGGAAATATTTTGCATGTAATAAAATAAATCACTGTAAAATGTAACCTAGGGAGACATGGCAACTGTTGAGGCAGCTCTAGAAGCCTTCAGCTCCTTCCTCAGAAAGAATAACACCACTGAATCCTCATCTTATGACATAAAAAAGATATTATGTGTAGGTATGTGTGTGGGGGGGAGGGGACAGGGCTCAATTAGTTCCATTTTGAACACTTTTAATGCAAAGATTGTGCCACAGCAAGAAAGCTAAAGCAGAAAGCTACTCCAGAGCACACAATTATTCGATGGGATGCATTTCCACAGGATGCTGTGATGGTCAGTAGCATGAATGGCTCTTAAAGGATGATCAATGCACAGAAGATAGCTCTGTTATCAGCTAATGGCCACACTGACAGCCAAAAATACATCCTCACTTTTCAAAGATTATGCTGCAGCCTAACAATGCAAAGTATGTGTCTCTACTTTGCCATAATTTACCGTATTTTTCAGACTATAAGACGCACCTGGCCATAAGACGCACCTAGTTTTAGAGGAGGAAAACGGGAAAAAATATTCTGAACCAAATAGTAGGTAGTTTGGGGGGGGGGGAGGAGAGAGAGAGAGAAGAAAGAAAGAAAGAAGGTAGGTAGGTAGGGGGGAGAGAGAGAAGGAAGGAAGGAAGAAAGACAGAAAGAAAGAAAGACAGTCAGAAAGACAGAAAGACAAGGTGTTTCCCTCCCCCCCCTTGCTTGGGCCCCAGTGGCTTAACGCCACTCAGGCCCAGCTCTTCCCTCTCTACCTCCCCCCCCTGCAGCCCAAGAATGGTGAGTGGGGGAGGGAGGGGGGTAGGTAGGGGGGAGAGAGAGAGAAGGAAGGAAGGAAGACAGAAAGGAAGGAAGGAAGAAACAGGAAGGTAGGGAGGGAGAGAGAGAGAGAAGGAAGGAAGACAGAAAGAAAGACAGACAGAAAGAAAGTACCAGGAAGGTAGGTAGGTATGGGGGAGAGAGAGAGAGAGAGAGGAGGAAGGGAGGAAGGAAGGAAGGAAGGTAGGTAGGTAGGTAGGTAGGTGGGAGGGAGAGAAAAGGAAGGAAGACAGAAAGAGACAGAAAGAAAGGAAGAAACAGGAAGGTAGGGAGGAGAGAGAGAAGGAAGGAAGGAAGGAAGACAGAAAGAGAAAGAAAGAAAGACAGAAAGACAAGGTGTTTCCCTCCCCCCCCCTTGCTTGGGCCCCAGTGGCTTAACGCCACTCAGGCCCAGCTCTTACCTCCCTACCTCCCCCCCAGCCCAAGAATGGTGAGGGGGGAAGGAATGGGGTGGGAAAGGTGAGCAGGGGAGGGAGGGGGCTTCTGAGGGGGGTGGGAGGGAGGGGGGCTTCTGAGGGGGGGTGGGAGGGGGGCTGGGAGGGGAGCTTCTGAGGGGGGTGGGAGGGAGGGGGCTTCTGAGGGGGGGTGGGAGGGGGGCTGGGAGGGGAGCTTCTGAGGGGGGGTGGGAGGAGGGCTTTCTTCACTGGGAGGGAGGGCGAGGGAGGCGGGGGCTTGCTCCCAGCCCGCGGCGCTCGCCGCGGAGCTGGGATCTTCACTGGGAGGGAGGGCGAGGGAGGCAGGGGCTTGCTCCCGGCCCGTGGCGCTTGCCGCGGAGCCGTGATCTTCATTGGGGGGAGGGCGAGGGAGGCGGGGGCTTGCTCCCAGCCCGCGGCGCTCGCCGCGGAGCCGGGATCTTCACTGGGAGGGAGGGCGAGGGAGGCAGGGGCTTGCTCCCGGCCCGTGGCGCTCGCCGCGGAGCCGGGATCTTCATTGGGGGAGGGCGAGGGAGGCGGGGGCTTGCTCCCGGGCCCGCGGCGCTTGCCGCGGCCCCAGGAGCTTGAGCGAATGGGGGGGATTCGCACCATAAGACGCAGGCACTTTCCCCCCCACTTTTTGGGGGAGAAAAAGTGCGTCTTATGGTGTGAAAAATACGGTACTCCTTCCAAACCTCCCTGGGCCATGTGGACAGCAATAACCAGTAGAGAGAACTTTAAGGTTAGGACAGTCAGTGGGTTGACCCATCATTGCAACTCTTTGAAGCTGTTGCTCAGTGAAATAGTAAAAAAGAGACTTAATGTAGTCTCCTTGTCCTGCATAGATGAGCATTTACTGGCACGCTCTTCCTTTTAGTACAATGACTCCCCCTCCCCCCGGAAACGCCACAAAAACAAACAAATAAGCAGCTAACACAGGGACATGTGTCACTGGGGAAGGGTTGTTTGCCCGTCCTTTGTTACATGCCTATTTTCTAATTTTCAGCTGACATTTTTCTTAGTGAAATAAATGAATTGACTCCAGCAGAGGCCTATTCGGATTAAACTGCTGTCACTGCCTCACATGTTTAACAAATGGCTGCCTGCATCCGGCAGCACGGCGGGATGCATTCCAATTGAAGTGGCGAGGAGGCTGAGAATAAACAGCAAGGTGCTCATCAGGAAAGTTGCTTAGCAAAGCAGGAGCCCAGACTCAGAGGGAAACAAAATGCTTAATAAAAGTTTAAAAGGATCATTTAATCCCTGAGATAAAATCCAGGCTCTTGTTTCTTAGCAGGTGCAAGCCAGCCTAGATCACTAGAGCACTGTTGATTTATACTAGCTGAGAATCTGGCCTGACAGGTACAGGGTTTCGTTTGTGCAGTGCCATGGAATGGGAAAGAAGGAAATGACAGGGATATAGAACCACTGGAGTTGCTGTGCTGAAAGGTGATTCCAGAAGCCATCCTGGCACTGAGGCAGGGTTAATTAAGCATAAAATATTAACATCAGATGTTTTCCAACAAAATGCCATTTACATCATATTGGCCCTAAGAAAAGAATTATGGCTTTGCATAAAAATGGCAACGAAGCTATAATCAAACAGGCAAGAAGAACTCGGTGGGATGATTCCACCGCAGACTGCATAGGGGGAGTGATTCTTTGAAAGGGTGCCATGTCAAACTCTTCACAGCTGGATTATGGTGGTTCAATGGGATTTTCAAGGCAAGAGACATTCAGAAATGGTTTACTTTTGCCTGCTTCCACATCAGTACCCTGGTATTCTTTGATGGCTTCATTTCCAAATACTGACCAGGCTGACCTTGCTTAGCTTCTGAGTTTATGTCATACTGGTATGCATTGTACAAGTCTAAAATTGCAATCCTAAAGATACTTTCCTGGCAAAAAGCTTCAATGAATAACATAGGGATTACTTCTTAGTACACATGTTTCGGATTGCTGTCCAAAAGGGTTAGCATAGGTCCTGCATATCACAATATTAATAATCCTACTTTATTATTTATTAACAAGAATAAATACAATACTAATAAAATATATAAGGTGATGAAAGTCAGTCATATGTTTTATTACACAAACTAGGAATAAGGCCCGTTGTAGAAATAAATACAACGGGCTCTAGAAAAAGGCTCTGGGAGAGTGCCCCGTCCTTGGGCACTCAATTCGCTGTGGCGACCTCAGCAGGGTATAATGACACAGAGGCCACCAGTTTCTCCTAAGGAAATGAACTCTGCTACCTGAAGAGCAGTTGTAATTTTGAGTGATCTCCAGCCCTCACCTGGAAATTGGCAACAATTGTTACCAGGAGGAAATGGCTGGTTTGGAGGATGGAGTCTATGGCATTGTACTTGTCCAAGGTCCAACCACTCCTCAAACCCCACCCTCTCCAGGCTCCACCTCTCAAATCCCCAGAAATTTCCCAAGCTGGAGTTGGCAACCCCATGTCCTTCCCAGATAACCATCAACCTACTGTTATCTGCCCCTCTGACTACAGCTGACTTCTGCCTTCCCTCCTGCAGACCAGTTGTAATTCTGAGTGATCTCCAGCCCTCACCTGAAGATTGGCAACAATGGGTCCCCAGGAGAAAATGGCTGGTTTAGAGGGTGGAGTCTATGGCACTACCTGTCTGAGGTCCTACCCCTCCTCAAACCTCACCCTCTCCAGGGTCCACCCCTCAAATCTCCAGGAATTTCCCACCTGGAGTTGGCAACCATATCTCCTTCTCAGCCAATCAGCAACCTACCTTTATTTCCCCCTTACTTTTCAGCTTTCCATCTCCCCCCTGCAGCCTCTACCATGCTCTGAAGCCCTGACTGCCACATCACATTGGCTGTCATGGGGGGCATCTCAGCAGGGTATAAGGACACAGAGTCCATCATTTTCTCCAGGGGAACTGATCTCTGCCATCTGGAAACCAGTTGTAATTCTGAGTGATTGGCAACAATGATTTCCTTGGCCAGGAGGGTGGGATAGAAATTTAAATAAATAAATTTCCCAGGAGGAAAAGTGGTATTTCTCTGCAATGGGGACCAAAGCAGCTTACATCATTCTCCTCTCCCCCTTTTGATTTGCACAACAATCCTGTGAGGTAGGTTAGGCTGAAAGTCTGTGACTGGTTCGAAATCACCCACTCAGCTTCCATAGCAAGAACCTGGATCTAGCAGACCCTGCTCTGAAGCACTGATTGCCACACCTAGGATACCCAACCTCCAGGTGGAGCCTGAAGATCGCCAGGTATCACAACTGAACTCCAGACAACAGATATCTCCCGCCCAGAGAAAGACCTGCTTTGGAAGGTGGACTATGGCACTGTGTTCAGCTGAGGCTTCTCCCCTCCCCAAACCCTGGCTTCAATAGACTCTAGCAGTAAATCTCCAGGAATTGCCCTACCTGGAGCTGGCAACCCTAGTCAGGACTCATCCCAATGAGTTCCTCATAAACGCCTGCAAAGAGTTTCCTTCCTTTGTCTGAACCAAGCTTGGTTGCCTACTTTGGGGAAACAGGTTCCAGTTTACAACTCAGCTGTTCGCCTCCCACCCTCCTCCCGTGGGTGTATCTCACTCCTTAAGTTCCCTGCCACCAGTCACTGAATTGTCACTGCCTTTTTAGAGGGACAGTGAGACCCCTGTGGCCAAATCTCCCTATGTGGAGATGGAATCCCCAATCTTTGGGGGATCCCTGGAAAGTTGCTCCCTTGCTGGCTAGGTGGGGTATAAATCAGAAAGAAAGAAAGAAAGAAAGAAAGAAAGAAAGAAAGAAAGAAAGAAAGAAAGAAAGAAAGAAAAAAAGAAAGAAGGCAACCCATCTGGCCTTTCCTTGCTTCCCTGGGCTACCCCCTCTCTTTGGTATTGTGCAGAGTGGGGGAGACTATGCACAACACAGATTATTAGCCCAAACAGAAGAATTTATTTTACTATTTACACAATTATGGAGCGCACACAAACACTAAATGAATAAGGCACAACTGTAGGAGTAAGCACATACTATGAACCAACAGGGCATAAATCAAAGGGGTTAAACGCAGTCCTCTTTCTCTACACACAATACTCTCTCTACCTTTGGAGGTTGCGGGCTAAGGACAGGATAGGGTTGCCAGCCTCCAGGTGGGGCCTGGGGATCTCCCGCTTTTACAACTGATCTCCAGCTGACAGAGATCAGCTCCCCTGGAGGAAATGGCTGCTTTGAAGGGTGGACTCTATAGCATTGTACCATGCTGAGGCCCCTCCCCTCTCCAAACTGCTCCCTCTCCTGGATCGACCCCCAAAGTCTCCAGGTATTTCCCAACCCAGACCTAGCAACCCTAGGATAGGATCTCTCCTTGGACCAGCCCCTGTGGAAACTTCCATTCATTCCCCAAACCAGTCAACTGTGGAGTGGCTGAATCTCTGCTGCCTCCCAGGGTTCTCCCCCACATCTCTGGCTTGTAGCCTGGGTCAGCACAGGCAGCAGGAGCTTTTCCTAACCTGACAAATGGGTGGGCTGAAGTCTATATTGATGGTGCCCCGCCCCTTTGGACAGTCCCTCTTTTCCCGCACTTTTTGGCCTTGGGGCTGCTGGGAACTGTAGTCTAACAGATGAGAAAGCCCCATTCAACCCAGTGAGTGATACCCCTGCAGGCCCCTTTTTGGAACTACAGCTCAATTGAACCTTATGGGGGAACATTTTAAACAGACTGTAGCCATCTTACAAACACAGGTAACTGCCATTTCGTTTCACCTACTAACAGCCACTGAGGAAACAGTCCCACACAGGAAAAACACGAAAAGTGTCTTGGTCAAGAGAGAACGCCGTCTGCCAGTAATTCTGAGAGGGCACAGTGGCTGAAGGAGTGGACGGGGAAGAGGAGCAGACCCAGCACCCAGCCAATGGCATGTGAGTACTCACAGCCAGTGGATAGAGACAGCTTCTGAGGGGCAGGTCAGGGGACCAAAGGCTGTGGGTGCTTGAGGAATGTTGAGGCAAGAGGGACACGAAAACTCAAATATTATATAGAGAGATAGTTCATAAAGGCTTATATGTTCAACCTATTCAAATTGCGTATTATGATTTAAAAACCACACTACAAAGAAGCATACTTAGTTTTCCAGTTGATGCAAGACACAAAGGCATTTATACAAAAAGCTAAAATTGGTGTTTAGCTCACATAAACAATGAAATGCAGCCACATCAACTCACTGCTCAGCAATTATATACTGCTCCTCCAGCGGCGTACATTCCACACCAGCCACATGCACATTGTGGGTAATCTCAGAGAAATCCAAGCCCAGGTTAACACCACGAATTGTGACTCGTGTTCCTCCTTCTGGCGGACCTGACACGGTTAGAATCTGAGGAAAGAAGCAAGTATAATATTTACAATACGAACAAAGCTTACTAAAAAGCCTGAAAATGGCATGGGGCGGGTGATATGAATTTGAAAGTAGTTGTGGATTTTTGTTGTTATTTTAAATACAGTTTCTGTTATTTTGAAAACAAAAACAAAAAACTAGTGTTCTTAGACACCATCAAGAAATGGGTATCTTTGTCCTGCTTCTTAGGAGAAATATAGCAAGGTCAAATACAAGACTCTCATATGGATAATGCAATTGTAATATTGTCTTGTCAAGTAAATACTTCTAGTCTCAGGGTCTCAACAAAATAAGCAACACCTTTGTTCCCAAGGTTTGTTCATGAAGCCTGTTTAAAGTGATGTCACACTTCCCTAGGAATCACTGGAACGTCCGAGGCAAAACATAGTTTCCAGTGATTCCTATTTTTAATTTTTAAATTTTTACTTCATTTTTACTTTGAAGTGGCTTACATCATTCTCCTCCCCTCCCGTTTGATTCTAACTAATATCAGACTGCAAGCACTTCCTCTAGTCCTAATGAACTGCACTCCTATCCAAAGGCCTTTTTAAATTTTAAAAGGACACAGTCTCTAACAGCTTTCTGAAGTGGGTCATTTATTTATTTATTTCAATCACCTATCCCTACAATTGTGGAGCTTTAGGCAATGTACAAAGTTCTAAAAGCATAAAAACATAAAAACCATGTCCAACAACATACAGTAATTAAAAGTAAGTGGCGAAATTTTGTAGCTAGGTACCATAGCTGGTATGTGAGTCCTTGAAACATTCAGTGGGGAGTAAGTTCTTTTTAAAATGTTTTTTATTTATTTTCTACAACACTACAGCAAAATACTAACTAAAATCCTCTATTTTAACCCTAAGGTATACAGAGATCAGGTTCTATGGTGATAAGGTACTTATGCTTCAGTTATCATCAAGAAACTAAAAAATATATCCAGGCATCTTAGACTAAACTTAGCTTCTCGCCCTAAAGCTTAAAAATACATAAATGGCTGTATTTAAAACAGGGAAATACGATCATAAATTTAAACTTTTAATATAATAATGCTTATTTTTTCTTCTTTCTTCTTTTTTCTGTTTTATCTCTTGGGGGTTTGAGGGCTGCAGCTCCTTTTTCTGCATCAGACTCTTCTTCCTCCGATTCATTACTTTTTGAAGTGTCAGAACTTTCCAGTCCATAAATGCTCTCTTGTAGCTCCAATTCTTCCTCTGTGGATGTTACCTCTCTTCTTTCCACGTATTGTTCCAAGAATTTCTTTGCTTTTGCAACACAGTCAATCTTTTGCTTCTTATCCACATAGTTAAAGACCAAACCTTCAGGTGTTACCCATCTGTACATGGTACCTCTCGCTTGTAAGAAAGTAGTTAGGTTTTTGTAAGGTTTCCTCTTCTTTCTGATTTCAAATGGAATGTCCTTTAAAACTTTAACCTCCTGCTCTTGGATCTTCAAGGAAGTCCTGTCTGTGGCCTTGAACACCACATCTCTGGTAGATTTCTTGGAGAATCTCACCATTATCTCTCCTGGCAGGTTCTTTTTCTTCAAAAATTCAGGATAGGTCCTGTAGATCATATCCATATTGCTTTGAAGTTATTCAGCTTGTAAATCTGTCATAGGAGCAAGTGCTTCACTCAGTAGCTGTTGGAGATTCTCTCCTTTTTGTTCTGGGACGCCTTGGAATTTTAAATGAAAGTTGACCTTTCCATCTGCAGCTTCAAAAGGTAACCTTATCACAGGTCCTTTCTTTATCTACTATGTTTAGTCTTAAATTGATATTTTCTGTTTTGGCTTTAATTTCCTGCATTTCTTTAGCTGCCTGTTCAGATCTTGTGTTGGCATCAGCAACCTGCTTTTGGAGATTATCTAGCTTAGAGTTAACAACAGACAGTTGTTCCATCAGGAGGTGCAAAGCAGTAGCTAACACAGCAGTCAGGTCTGTACTTGTTTCAGACTTAGCTGCCGAAAGTGTTGATGCAGTTTTAGGAGAAGGTTTGGGTCTCATCGCCATTTTTTCTCCCTGTCCCATCATTTTTGTTTACCACTTTCAGAAAGTTTCGCAAAAGTCCTTAAAAGCTCACTTATTCAGTAGCTTCTATCTGCTTACTAAGTCCCTGTTTAAAGTTCAGCCATTTAAAAAACCATACTCCCTGATCTTAGCTGAAAACGCTGAGGTTAAAAGAGGGGGAAGATATAAACTTTAAATCCCCTGCTCCTCACTTCTATTCAGATCAGAGAATCCAGCTGGGACTCATGCTTTCTGCTTAGGTATTCTTCCTTGCAGCTCTCCCTGGATTTCTGCAGCTGTCTGGTGTGTGCCTCCACATGCCTGCAGGTGCGGCAGCAGCAGAACCTCTAGAGGCAAAGGGGAGCCTCGATCCCTTGGTCACTACCTCGGGAGAGGCTTCCCCTCGCGCCTCAGGCAGCAGCCCCCTACAAGGGCTCCTGGGGAGCCAAAAGTCAGTCAGTACCCTTTCTTGCCGCTGGGTCCGGGTCGTGTCTCCCGGAGGTCTCTGGGGATGCACCTGCCATGAGCTCACCAAAACCAGAAGTCGGGAGTAAGTTCTATAAGGAATAAGGGTCCAGGTAGGGTACCAGCCATGATGTTAATCATTATAATATGGGCAGGAGATATGCCCTTTATAACATAGGGAGGGGCTAATAAAATCTGTTTTATGGCTCACTAGGAATAAGGCCTGTTGTGGAAATAAATACGAGCTCTAGAAAGAGGCTCTGGGAGAGTGCCCCGGCCTTGGGCACACAGTGTCAATTTGCTGTGGCGACCTCAGCTGGGCATAATGACACAGAGTCCACCATTTTCTCCAGGGGAAGATCTCTGCCATCTGAAGAGCAGTTGTAATTCCTCCCTTGGAGATTGGCAGCAATGGTTCCCCATGAGGGAATAGGTGGTTTGAAGGGTGGAGTCGATGGCACTGAACCTGTCTGAGGTCTCACCCCTGCTGAAACCTCATCCTCTCCAGGGTCCACCCCTCAAATCTCCAGGACTGTCCCCACCTGGAATTGGCAACACTACCTCCCAGCCAACCATCAATGTATCATTATCTGCCCCCTGGTTTCAGCTTTCTATCTCCTCCCCCCTCCCCCCTAGAGAGCAGTTGTAATTCTGAGTGATCTCCAGCCCCCACCTGGAGATTGGCAACAATGGTTCCCCATGAGGGGCTTGCTGGCTTGGAGGGATGGCATTGCACCTGTCTGAGGTCCCACTCCTCCTCAAACCTCATTGTCTCCAGGCTCCACCCCTCAAGTCTCCAGGAATTTTCCACCTGGAGTTGGCAACCCCATCTCCTTCCCAGCCAATCATCAATCTCACTCTTCAAGTTTCCATTTCCCCCCCCCCCACAGCCTCCATCATGCCCTGAAGCCCTGACAGCTATGTCACATTGGCTGTCATAAAGGGTCCATCTCAGCAGGGTATGAGAACATATAGTCCACCATTTTCTCCAGGGGAACTGATCTCTGCCATCTGGAGAGCACTTGTAATTCTGAGTGGTTTCCAGCCCTTGCCTGGAGATTGGCAACCATACTTCCCCTGGTGGAAAAGTAGTATTTCTCTGCAATGGGGACTGAAGCAGCTGACATCATTCTTCTCTCCCCCTTTTTGACTTGCACAACAACCCTGTGAGGTAGGTTAGGCTTAAAGTCTGTGACTGGCCCGAAATCACCCACTCAGCAAGAACCTGGGTCTAGCAGATCCTGCTCTGAAGCACTAATTCCTATGCCTAGGGTAGCCTACCTCCAGGTGGAGCCTGAAGATCGCCAGGTATTACAATTGAACTCTAGACAACAGATCTTCCCCCCTCCCTTGGAGAAAATGTCTGCTTTGGAGGGTGGCCTCTATGGCATTCTGTTCAGCTGGCCCCAGTGAGTTTTCTCCCAAAGGCCATCATAGGTGTGGAAAGGGGCTTTCAGAGAAGCAAGCTTGGTTGCCTAGCAACGGGCACTGAGGAGAAAGTTGTCGGCTCTGATTATGGAATAGGGTTCCCAACCTCCAGGTGGGGCCTG
The DNA here is from genome assembly GCA_029233225.1 of Lepidodactylus listeri. NCBI lineage: Eukaryota > Metazoa > Chordata > Lepidosauria > Squamata > Gekkonidae > Lepidodactylus > Lepidodactylus listeri. The sequence continues at coordinate 63,098,020 of JARCFY010000002.1, read as the reverse complement.
GGGATCTCCCGCTTTTACAATGGATCTCCAGCTGACAGAGATCAGCTCCCCTGGAGGAAATGGCTGCTTTGAAGGGTGGACTCTATAGCATTGTACCATGCTGAGGCCCCTCCCCTCTCCAAACTGCTCCCTCTCCTGGATCGACCCCCAAAGTCTCCAGGTATTTCCCAACCCAGACCTAGCAACCCTAGGATAGGATCTCTCCTTGGACCAGCCCCTGTGGAAACTTCCATTCATTCCCCAAACCAGTCAACTGTGGAGTGGCTGAATCTCTGCTGCCTCCCAGTCACCAGGGATTTTCCAACCCAGACCTGACAACCCTGTGATGGAAATACCTGAAGATTTGGGGGGTGGATTCTGTGGAAGGCAGCATTTTTTGGGTGGGGGATAGAAGGACTCAGTAAGCTGTAATGCCATCAGGTCTACCCTCCAAAGTAGCCAGTTTCTCCGGGGAAACTGATCACTGTCATCTGGAGATCAATTGTAACAGCGGAGATCGGCAACCGTAGGGGGAAGTCAGCCACACTGCAGGGGGTAGAAGGGAATGGTTTGATGGTTGCTGGCCCACCTCATTAGACAGCCAGCCGTGGTGGAGCTAAGCAGGAGAAAGAGCCTGAGGAATTTCACATAGCCAATATGTTCTGTTTCAGGAACTCTTCAGTAACGGTTTCTGTCAGTCATTTTACACAGAACCTTATTAGTACCAGTTCCCAAACGGAACATATTGGCCCTTTCACACGGAAACGTGCCTCTTCCATTGGGGAAGCGTTCCTGAGCCGGTTTACCTTGAAACCTCCTCCCAAGCGTTCTTCAGTGCTTGTACCGGTCCTGAAGCGCTATGGGGTGCTGTGTGAAATGGCCCCAGTTTATTCTGACAGTTTATTCTGGGCATGCTGGCAGTGTGCGGGGGAGGGGGTTATGCTGTTAGTCCATTGTCTTTTCACTGACAGAAGCAGGCCACTGAGGGGACAGTTAGACCCACCTGGCAGTGGGCGGAGGAGAAGAGTGGACCCAGCACCCAGTTGGTCCTTCCCCTTCGCTGGCTCCCTCCAGACTGAGGCTGGGACGCTGGCTGGTGGCTCTGTGGGCGGGACTGAGGCAAAGCAGGGAGAGAATGCAGCCAATGGCCAGGGACCCCCTTTTGAGTGGCAGTCTGTCCAGCAAACTGATTTTGGCGCCCCATGGAATCTTGCCCCTTGGAATCTTAAAACGGCTTTATATAATAGGAAAGATAATCTCACCAGCCAGAGATTTAAAGCAATAGGGATATAGCACTAAACTGCTCAGGAACAGGTTGGCAACAGTCTCATGTTATGGATGGCATGTCCCTCTTGTTTATTCTCACCACAATTCCTTGTGAACCCTCAGATTACATTATGTCTATCATGAATATTTCCAAAATTAGCTTTTAAAAATTTAAGGAAAAACAGTTTGATACTAAAGCTGGGAATCACAAAACCAGAACCAATATAAGGGATATGGAAAAGCATTTGTCCAAAGATAAACAAGGAGCACCATGGGAAGGATTAGTCCCTGTTTAATGAGGTAAGATGCAAAGACACCTGGAAGTGAAGCATTAATTGGACAGAATATGCAATGAAGTGTGAGCTGGTCAAGACAACAGCAATACTTTCAGGTATTATTAATGTGAAAATCCGTCAGTCTGAACATACTGTTTGAACATTATGGGACCAGAAAAAAATTAATGGCCTGGCAACTGTGTGAAGTTAGCTGACTGTAGGTCAGTGCAAAGGAAACAGTGGGAAAGGAATTTTCCACACATTACCAGTTTGGTGTAGTGGTTAAGAGCGATGGACTCTAATTCAGGAGAACCAGGTTCGATTCACCACTCCTCCACATGCAGCTGCTGGTGTGACCTTGGGTTAGTCACGTTCTTTCAGAGCTGTTCTCTCAAGCAGTCCTCGAAAGAGCTCTCTCAACCCAACCTACCTCACAGGCAGTGTTCCCTCTAAGCTGAGTTACTGTGAGCTAGCTCACAGTGTTTTAGCCTCCAGCTCACACATTTTTGTCTTAGCTCAAGAAGGAGGGCTCCAGAGCAAACTAACTTATGCAATAGCCAAATCGCTCATTCACAACTTTAATGCCAGTAGCTCACAAAGGAGAATTTTTTGCTCACAAGACTCTACAGCATAGAGGGAGCATTGCTCACAGGGTGTCTGTTACGGGGAGGGGAAGGGAAAGGAGACTGTAAGCCATTCTGAGTCTCAGAGTGAAGGGTGGGATATAAATCCAATCTCTTCTCTTCTTCTCTACTTTACAATTTTCTGATGATAAAAAGTATCTACACCTGATATACCTTAAGAACTAACAAAACTAGAGTTGTGACACCAAACCTCAAATATAAATGGGACCAGAAGTGCCCTCCTAAGCAAAGTTACACACATCAACTTCAGTTTTCTTTGAAGGATGTAACTCTGCAACAACCCAAAAGATTAAAAATATATATATTTTTAAAAATACAATTCTTCAGTAGCCTTCCAGTTCTTAACATCTTATTCTTTTAGACTGTCTCTTTCTACAGTATAGTTCCATATTCAAATTTCCTCCCACTTCCACAGAGGTGATAAAGTTATTTTATTATGAAGGGAAAACTGAGATTCTCACATTTTCAACATTCAAGATTTTGAAAAACACTTCAAACATCTGAAAAGACACTCATACAAATGACAGGAATTGGTACCATTTCCCACTTCCCCAGCACACAGGAGATTTTGTATGAATCGTGGTAAATTAACAACAGGGCAGATTTTGGGTTTTACTGAAAGCATTGTAGCTGGGATTTCATTATACATGAGATTGCTTTGAGTAACACAGTTACGTGGCAATCCTATTACACAGTACTTGTAAAAGTCCTTGCGTGAATAAAAAGTGATCTGAATTCAGTCCTGCAAACAATATGTTCTGGATTAATCAAAAGCAGAAAAATACACTAGTAGCAGAGTATCACACTGCACTGGGCTCCTTTCAGTAACTTCCACTGGGAGACCACGTAGTGTTATAGGCTGCCATTTATCTCTTTAGACTAGTATTGCACTGATTTGTCATCAAGGTGTGTTTTTTGTGTGTGTGTGTGTGTGTGTGTGTGTGAAAATTATCAGGGTGAGATTTGGGAAACAGTGAAAAACCTTGAATGTCTTCATGCATTTTTCATGCCTGTTTCATGCATATTCAACTAAGTTTCCCCACTGAAAGTTTTCCAATGTACAGCATCTGCATTCATATGTTCATTCAGATGTGCACCTGAAAGTGCACACCATTCTTCTGCACTACATTACTTTCAGTCGGATGGATACTTGAATGCACAACTCAGTGGGAGGGAACACTGGCCCAATTTTCTTGGCAAAAAGGATGTGCTTTCTCTTCCCCAGGCACCTGACCCTTTATGAACTACTTTGCAAAGGGGTGAAAACATTGCTGCAAAGGATGGGCTTATTTTCATTGAGCTGAATATTTTTTACAAAACATGCCCTTCCATTTCAGCTAAGCATTATTTTAGATGATTCATGCATGATTCTCATGTATTCATCTATATGTCATGAGGTCAGTAATGGCACACTCAAAAGAACATATTTGCTTAGCAAATGGAACAAAGTTTGAGTCCAGTGGGACCTTTAAGACCAACAAAATTTTATTCAAGGTATAAGCTTTCATGTGCACGCACACTTAAGCATAGACCTTGAATAAAACTTTGTTGGTCTTAAAGGTGCCACTGGACTCAACTTTTGTTCTGCTGCTTCAGACCAACACAGCTACCCACCTGAATCAATCTTAGTGAATGGAGTTTGTCTTCAGGATCACTAAATGAGCCAGTTATCACCCTCTTAGCTTAGTACCTGGGAGAGTCCTAGGCTGTGCTGGCTGTCCCATAGGATATTTTGTGCCCATTCGGTACACACTTAATGCAGTACGTTTCCCTTTTATTCTGTGCTCTCTATATGCTCCCACATTGAATGAACATTTTAACTTACTGAGATACTCTGAAGTAATGAAGCTGTCCGTGGGGAGCATGGCTGAGTCTATTGATAAATAATAAACTCGCCACCTTTATTCATTACAATTAGTACTGTAACAACACAATCGTACAACCCACAACCAAGGCAGACTCACATATATATACATACAAAGTGAGGAAGACATAGCCCAATGAAGAGATGAGTCTTTCTCTCATGCACATGCCAGCAAGGTACATGGCACTTTACAGACTGGTATAAATATAAAAAGAGGAGTCCTTGCCCCACAAAGTTCACAACCTAAATTTCAGCTACTGAGGAGACAGCAAAGGGAGAGAAAAAAGGGAGGACACAATTAGGCAAATTCTTCCTACAAGCTCTCAGACAGAAACTGTGATGGCAAACCTATGTTATATTTTGTGGCATTTTATACAGCCAAGTGAGATAATTTGGCCCCATTCCAATAGGCTGTCATTCCAATATGACTTTAAACACAAAAAACCAACAGCTGTACCGATCGCCAGCTGTGTCTTGTACAGATGTCACACACCAGATGTGTGAGTTAAATTCACATCAATGGGAAATTAATGCACAAGCAGCCAGCACAATATATCCATAGACAGAGTTCATGGCACTTCCCGCCACTCTTTTTATCCTTCACTAGCTTCATCTTGCACTTCATCTTGTAGTTTTCATGTGAGCTCTAAAACACAGGAACCAAATCACTCTGTCCTCCTTGGAAGACTGGGCTAGTGTATTGTAATTACTCCAAGCCCTGAATACAAATCTCATCTTCCTGGCGTCTGAATCATGCCCTGACATCTTCCAGTCATGGGAGGAAGCTTATATGCCTGCCATGGCAGAACACGAGGAAGCTGATGGGAAGTAACAGCTGAGTGTTAGTTGTGGAAACCTATGCTCAAAGAGTAGGATTAACTTCCTTTTTATAGACCTTTATAGACCTTTATATAAAAGCTACTAACTTAAAAAGGTGTGACACTTACTCTGGAGGACTTCATTAAGCTCCACTTTGGACAGGCTTTGCATGTTAAATACTACATTTTATTAGGAAGCAAAGCATTCACACCTCCCTAAATGTCTTTTTGAAATATTAAAAGGAGAGTTTACTTCATGAGCTGCTTATTTATCCGACACTTCTGCCAGAACCACTTCAGCTCCCAGTCTTGAAAAGGGTAGCTACTCCATCCAGCTTCCCAGGATAGCAACAGTCAAGAGCTAAGACTCAGGAATAGGCACTATCCATCACCAGAATGTATGGTAGCAATTTTTGGCTCAGTCAGTGGTTTGTGGTGTAAACTGGGAAAACTAGGTCCCTTTGTTATGTGTTTTCCAGAAATGCAGACAGCAATACAAAGGTGAAAGAAATCTTTGTGGACTAAATTTGAACACCTAAGGACTTGTTCCTAATAGTGTGACTTGGAACTACTGGACTTGCACTTCTGTACATCCTTTGAAAAAGATATTTTGTATATTCATCTGCATGGTACAGTCCTTGTGTGCATAGAGTATTGCAGTGTGCATTAATTTGCTTATAATAAGAATATTTGGATTTTATGCACCGTGTTGGTGCACAGCTTTTCTTGTTGTTTACTTTCCCAAAGTGTTCTGTCCCAAAAATATAGGACAGTTCCCAAGACTATTTTAGCAACAGTTTTTAATGCTTTGAACACATCTCAGTTTGGTTTGTTAAGCATGGTGACCCCTCACGATAACATGCTTGGGCACATGTTAATATTGCTGTTCATCATGCCTTGGAAAAAGTCTCAGGATATAAGAGGAGAACTAAGCTCATGAGTTGCTATGTTTATGCATGCTGGTAACGTGACCAACTAGTCAGAAAACCAGTTTTGGAACTGTGCCTTTGATAAAATCAGAAAATAACATTTGTTTTATAAATGTAACAAGAAGAAGAACAAAAGAGGCTGATATCCTTGATTTTGAAGTGCTGATTCAGAACTAACATCTCTACTTCAAACACTTCAAGGGAAAAGTGTTTTCTTTCATAATGGACATTTTCTTGTGAAATATAGGATGATGGGTGAAAACGTTATTTTATATGAGCTACCAGCCTTTAATTTTATAAACTGCTATTCATGGAGAAAAGTATTTGTTATGTGGGAAGTTATTCATGGTGCAGGATTTATTTATCTAATCCCTGACCTACAATATTTTGACTCCTTGATGAGTAACTTGTGTTCCGGCTTCATCATTCAGCAGTCACTTGCTGCTCACATCTGAGTTCACACTGCCCACTGAGCATGTTCAGAGTGATCTTCTCTTATCACTAAGGGACCAACCCACTTACTGCATCTGGAATTAAGCCCATCCAGACATTTCTTTTTTTAAACTTCACTATTGCCTAGAATCTTGGTCCTGAGTGACCATACTAAACCTGCATCCTCTACATGAACCCTTCTGCTCCATATGTCTCTCCTTCACAGACTGTGCCAGGACGTTCTTCTAACTAGTTAGTTCTCATTCATCACTGTCTCTTAATTTAATGTACCCCATCAATTTCCTGCTGCCGTTCAAATCACAGTAGTCCCCAATTCTTTTTCCAGCTGATCATTTTCTCACTTCAGATCTGCTCCGATTTCATTTGTATCTCTTCAACTGATGATTTAATGTAAAAAACCAATTCCAAAACACAGTGAACCATGCTGGTGCCATCCTAGACTGGGCTGCTGCCATTGTGTTCTGAAAACACGCATTTGTTCTCTTGCTTTTGCCTCAACTCCCAATTCCTCCTGCACTCTCAGTCCTGGGACTAAAAGCTTTAATTTGTTCACAGTGTAGTGTCTCTTACATTCCCACTTTCTGTAAATCACACTCTGTAGTGCGTCTTGTATCATTTACCTTTGCAAAGCATCATGTGTCTCAAAAGACACCATACAACAATCAAATTGCATTATATTATACTGAGCGCAGAAGGTCTGCTGTTGCTAGTGTTTACAAGTCACCCAAACACAATGGTTCATGGTTCTTGACAGTTATTTCCTTTACAACTGTGTGTTATTTTTAAAAATGCATTTGCCGCAGCATTTGCATGACAAGCTGAGCTGCTTTGCCCCTCCCCAGTAAGGCCCACTGCTTGCCATTCTTTGAGATGCCATTCACATTTCTTACCTAGCTTGAGTCAACAAAAACTGACTACAGTGTCAAACAAGGCAGTAATGCCTTTCCATTTTCCAAATGTTCTGACCTGGAAAATACCCAAACCAGACTTCCCATTCGACCTAGATTTTAGTGTCCACTAATTGAACAGTTTTGAAGGAACTGTGTCACAATGCAGCCCCGGGGTTAGAACAGATGCATTAAATTAATTACAGCTGGGGAGATTCAGTCATGATCACAGAATGCAGCTAAAAATTAAAGGGTATGGTTACAGAGATCTCAGAAATGGATCAGGGCAAAAGCCCAGAAAACCTGCCCCCCCCCCCCAGGTGGTTTGTAGCATATATTCCAAATCTTTAAAGACACAGAGTTTCTTGATTATGCAGTTATGCAGACTAAGGTTATCCCTCGGTGTCTACCAGCATCCTAAGATCCCAGCCATCAGAAAAGGCCAGGAAGGTTGTGCCCATTTGGGCAGAAGGAGGGGTAGCTAGATCAGCACTGCAACAAAACCACACCAGTCTGATGATAATTTATCACCCATGTTTAATTTTGAGGCCTTGATCCAACAGAGCATGTGTGCTGAAACTGAAGCTTCATGGACATAAACTTTAAAAAAAATGTACTTTGGGTTGTCAGGTAGTGTTTGGCATCAGTGGGAGCTTCAGGGGCAGGGACATCGAGGGACATGTAGTCTTTTATGCCATAATGTCTCTTAAGGGAAAACCTGGAAGTGACATTGAGTAGCTGTAAGAAGAGCTAGAAATGCTAGAAGTGATGTTGCCACACAGACAATGGCAACTTTCCCCCCTCCCACTGCTGTTCAAAGGAGGGTGGCAACAAGGGGTGCTGGCAGGAGGTCCATAGTGGATGGCCTGACCATAGTGGAAGGCCTGACAGCCCTATTTGTGCTCATTGCCCCTCTGAAAAATCCTGTACATTATTTAATTCTGCCACTAGGCAGGAAAGGGGGAAAGGGGATGAATCCAGACTTCTGCTCCTCCTCCTAAACAGCTGATTGGTGGGGTTCCTGTTTTTTGGCCAACGGTAATATTCACCCAACTCTGCTACTGGATTAGCTGGAAGAATAACAAGCACAGTTGGCATTTGCTCACACAGTTCCCCATCCAGCCAGGAATATACATGCTTAAGACTGCTTCAGTACCTGCACAGTCTCTAGCTGGAATGGGATGTTAAGGTGGAAGATGTTTAATCATCTTTATCACATCCCTTTTTACAACATACCTGGAGAAGAGGGTTTTTTAAAAGATAATTTTCCAGTTTTTCTCTAACTCATATTAGCTAACTATACTAACTCATAATTTTCTCTAACTCATATTAGCATTCAAAAAAGGAAGTTAGATTCTTGTGAGTTCTCATCCCAAGTCTACTAGTGTGTCACTGTGCTCCAGCTGCTTCAGGTATTGAAAGTGCTTGACGATCACTGGATGAAAGCAGCTACACAAGGCAAAGTACTATATTACCATTATGAAGGTGTCCCTCACGAGAAAGTACGTATGGAGACAAGTATATATTATCAAACCCCATAGCCGCAAATAATAGGGTTCTACCCTATTATATCCCAAGTAATATTTAAAATGTTCTTATTTGAGACAAATGAAGATGGGAACCTGGAAAGAAAAACTGTGTTATCTTCCTGCATAAATGGCTGTTGGCTCGGTGCAGTATAGTGGTTAGAGTGACAGACTATGATCTGGGAGATTCAGATGTAAATCTCTACTCATGCCATGGGAGCTCACTGGGTGACCTTGGTCCAATCACACAGTCTCAGACTAATCTACCTCATAGGATAGGTGTGAGGATAAAATGGAGCTGAAGAGAACAACATAAACCACTTTGAGTCCCCAGCAGGGAGAAAGAATGTAAAAGAAGTAAATAAAAAAATAAAAAATTATTCTATGACCCATTGCAATATTTAATGGGTCAATCCTATGGTGTTAGACAATGCAAAAATAAATAGCACTTTGCTCAAGGGCTAACTTGCCAGTATTACCTAGAAAGTTACAACATACTGACAGAACAACACAGTACAGGAAGTTGCACCAATGTGACATCTCAGGACAGTGCAATTACACTGTACCAATACTTTGCAAAAGGAACACTGCAATCAAAGCCCTGGAGTGCTAATCCAAAAACATCAATACCAAGTGCCCAATCAAGGCCCACAGGCCAAGCAGCATTTCCCACTGCACAAAGCAGAGACCAACGCATGTATGCCGATGTTGCACCCCAAAGGAACAGACACCATCTCACCGCTGTTCACTATGGCGAATTCACTGAGTTACACACTTTGGAACCTATATTCTGACAATTTGTTTGGAACAAGATATAATTGATTTCAAAAGCTTCAGAATCAGGTGAGACAAATGTGGAAACATAAACTACAAGAAAGAAATGAGTCCGTCAACTCCAGCACTATAAGCAAACTTGGATATAATACCATATCTGAAAAAGGAAAAGGCAACACCAAAATGCAAAGAAGTCACCTATTTTCCACTTGCTTTTTTGTTCTATTGTTATATTTGTTACTGGCTATGTCCCAGTGGATGAGACCAGCAGGGGCTCGGCACATCCACTGAGCTAGTTCATCAGCCTGGCATGATCACTCCTTGTCTCCATCTTAGCTGATAGTATATTCCAAACCTAATTGTTATCTCAGCAGAGCAATTCCATTATTCAGCCTGACACTGCTCTCCCCCCCACTTCCCAGTCCCTGTTAGCTGTTTGTTGCAGCGATGTTATATTAATGAGCCTTGCAAATAAATGAATAGATCAGAGCGCCACTTGTTCACAAGGAAGCTGATTTTTTTATTCATTTCATCACTGAGGTTGCAGGCAACAGGGGAACGATTTATGCTGTCAAGAGGAACACATGGCAGATCCCAATGACATGTTGTTTGAATGCAGAAGATTTCATGTTAACATGTATACTCCTATTGATTTTTTCTTTTCTGTCAATGAATAAGAATTCCCCTAAACCTCCCTCCCTGGAGGCTCATTACGATTTTAAATGTTTACTTCCTCTATTGAACTGTTTAAAGTTTTCATGAAAAATCTACGTCTGATAAAATTTTCCTTTCTACTCCCCTTTCCCTAGAATGTTAACTACTAATTGAATCAAGAGTGGTTAGAGCTAGCCAGGGTTCTCATGAAGTAAGACCCTGAACAAATTAATCCATGATTTCTGAACCTGGGTTAAGAAAGTATCCTGGTTAGTTTTGTGTCCAAGGGTTGCTACAGATATAATAATTATCTGCAATTAGACCTAATGGGAAGAATTTACATTCCAGAGTATAGACAGGGACCTTGAGGTTCTGTGATTTTTCTCTTGTTGCTCTCTGGGAATATAACATGGATCCTACTCCTATCCTACCAGTTCACTGGACAAAGTTTATGCATTTATTCACTCATTTATTAAAATATGTATATCCCACCTTTCATTTTGACTCAACTTCTACAGGCTAAGGGGTCTATCTTCAACTCAAGTAACTCTTCTGTTGGAGGAAGGCTACTTATCATTTATTTACAAAATTTATACCCCACCTTTCTATCCTCATCAGGATCAACAAGGCAGCTAGCAAATTAAAAACAAAAAACATGTATCATAGCCTTTAAAATCAAACAAAAACATCATTTAAACACTTCAAGTCCAGGTCCAAGGAGTGGCACTTCAAGTCCAGGTCACACTTTCTGCTCACCAGTAGCACTTCCAATTTGTTGGGGTTAAGATTCAGTTTCTTAGGCTGCATCCACTCCAATACTGCCTCCATGTACCAGTTTGGGGTTTCTATAGTCTTCCTGGGACTGACTGCAAGCATGAGACAGAGCTGAAAGTCATAGCGTGTTGGTGACAACCAATCTAATTCTCTGGATGACCTTACCAAACAATTTCATGTAAATGTTGAAAAGCACAGGAGACAAGATGGAGCCTTGTGGAACCCCACAAACCAAAGGACAAGGGGCTGAGCAGCAGTTCCTCAGCACCATCTTTTAAAACCTACGCTCCAGTTAGGACCAGAACCACAGTAAAATGGTGCTTCCCAGCCCCTGCCTGGAAAGGTGGTCCAAAAGGATACCATGATTGAAAGCCACTGAGATGTCCAGGAAAGGATGGTTAGATCACCTCATTTGCATTGACCCACAGAAACACCCCAGAATTCAATGATATGTTCATTCTCTCTCTCTCTCTCTCTCCCCACACACACATGTGTCTGTGTGTGTGTGTGAAACAGTATGTACTCCCGAAATAGACAGACAGACAGACAGACAACTGTTGTGTACAGGTCTGAAGCTATAAATTGTACTTTACTATAACAGGGAGCTGAAGTAAAATCTTCTTAGCATAGTGCAAAATAATCAGATTTACCAAGGATTGAATGCGCACACTCACCAACCCGGTTGCAGAAACAAACTAAGCTGCCTTCATCATTCAAATTCTACTAGTAACATCACAGAAATTGATAACTACTTGGTTGGGAACACAAAATTTTCTTTCTTGCAATGCTCACTTCAGTTATCCACTTCAATTGTGGTGGGCTCTATTTCTCCTGAACATTAACCCTTGGCTTGGTTAAAAATCTGAGCTGCTGGGCCTCTTCTTCCTTCCTTCTTTGAATGCTGCAGTGGCAGGTTTTCAAGCACTTGGAATCCTGGGAAACAAAGTTTTTCTATGGCACCTGGCTCAGTTGCATCCCAGGGTCAAGGAGCTTTAAGACATGCAATTCGCTGGCTGGCCAATTTCCATAATATGGTCTCAAGCACTCAGGAGAACTACTGTTCCCAGGATGCCTGGTACCTGGGACATAGCAGCATTCTAAGCACCAGAAGGGGAAGGAAGAAGGGCTCACAGAATTCCCTACCAAGATCTCCCTGCCCCCATTATTCCGCTGCCAGGTAAGTATGGGAGAAGGGAAAGACAGTGTACAGGAGAGGTTGAAGGATTTATTGGTGGGGAATGCCATTCAGAACCCCTTATACTTTCACTGATGTCTGGGACTGGGGGGGGGGGGGAAGCAAGCTATTTTCTAATGGCTTTTGGAAAATAGCCCTGTTTGCCAAATCCATTTCTAAATCAAGTTGAATGAAGTCTGCTCATCTATGGTATCTACCATTCACAGTCAGTTTGGAGACTCTTGTCAGAGTGGGATAAGGCTCCAGGTCATCCTGTTTAGGCTGTAGGCCCTTTTACAGAGATGACAAATCACAAACCTCTGAGTTCTGTGCTTCTCTTCTGTACAAACCTAACTAAAGATAGTAATATTCCACTCCACAAATTTGCTCAAAGTCACCATGAATGCCTTAAGGATAAAGGCATGGAGACAACTTGGCCAATCATTCTCTCCCTGCTCCCCCTGCTTAGCTCAAGGAAAGGAAGTGAAATCTCTGATTTCTTAAAATGTTACATCTGTCTGAAAATTTTAGTGGGAATATAAGATTGTTTGCAAGCTACTTTGCTCCTGGTGACTTGCAAACAACGCAGAGAACTCTGTGGGAACAGTATAAAAATGCTGAGAAGGCAAGTCTGTTTATTTATAGAAAGGCTCTAGGCATTGATTAAAAATAAAAATGGAAACAAAACCCCTGGGGTGAAAGAAAATCCACTGAGACCATCAGGTTGGCAGAGTGGGTGGGTCTCAGTGTCACACAGAATCAAGCTGAAAGAGAGAAGTACTGCTTCGTTTCTAGTGGCAGTGGAAGCACTGTGAAAAATTCAGTATTGGACAGAAAAACAGCATGTCTGAGCTTTACTTAAATTCTGTTGAAAACTGTGGCAGAACGGTCCTACTCGGGCCTGCAGGCCCTGTTCCACCCTGCCCTCCAAGGTTTCCTAAACACCTGGAATGGCTTTTCTCACTCTCTTGTAACCCTCCATCACCACCTGAACTTTGTACGAATTGCTTGCTGGGAAGGTCAGGACTCCCAGCTTCCCTTTCAAGTTCTGAGGCCTTGCCTCTGCATCTCCTCCTGCCCAGCGCCTGGTCACCATAGGGACTGTTTACTGCCTTGTGTGCCCCTGGAGGAATAGCCACTTTCCAACTGACTGCCTTACCCCTGGCAGCCCTTTTAAAATAGTGTGTCCAGAATGGTAGAGATGAATGTGGTACAGAGAACCACTTCCAGCAAGGGTATAGACTTTCCAATTTCCCGGGGGGGCTGGGCCAGGGGGAGGGAGGGAGGGGGAGGGAGGGAGAGAGAGTAGGATTGCCCAGTATTACCTTTTAACTTTTAGTCTTTTGTGCACGCATGCAAAGCGTGCGCATGCTGGGATGATGTCTGCCGCCGCTGCATGTGATCACCTCTGCTGCCGCAAGATCCGCTCACCCACACACCTCTCCCCACCCACCTCTCTCTCCCTCTCTCCGGGCCAACTGCCCAGCTCTGGCAATCGCCCTGAAACTCTATGGTGCCATAGAGTTTCGAGGCAATTGCTAGAGCGTCACCCCGGCAACATGCCCGGCGTGATGACGTCACTTCCGGGTGATGTCATTACCCCGGGCAGTTGGCCCCGAAGGGAAGGAGAGAGAGGTGGGTAGGGAAAGGTGTGCGGGGGAGTGGCTCTTGTGGCAGCAGCAGCTTCTTCTTGGGCTGGGGACCTGGAGGGCAAGGTGGGTGGGGAGAGGTGTGCGGGGGAGCAGCTCTTGCGGAGGTGGCTTCTTCTTGGGCTGGGGAGGCGCGGCAGCGGGCGGGTGCTCCATTTCGCCGGGGGGGCTCAGTCCCCTCTGGAAAAGTTCAGGGGTGGCCTGAGCCCCCGAGCCCCCGTGTAGTTGACGCCTATGACTTCCAGTATCAAGTTATAAAGTATTTATTTAAAAGTATTTATTTAAAAGAAAATGTTTGCAAGCATACTTTTAGCACAGCACCAGATTGGGCAAGGGATTCAAAAGAAATGGGTAAAACACAATTCCTCTGTCCCTCTCTCTACAGAATCATAGAATCATAAACTTGGAAGGGACCTCCAGGGTCACCTAGTCCAACCCCCCCACAATTCAGGAAATTCACAAATACCTCCTTCCCACACCCCAGTGACCTCTGCTCCATGCCCAGAAGATGACAAAAAAACCCTCCAGGATCCCCAGCCAAACAGGCCTGGAGAAAAATTGCTTCCTGACCCCAAAGTGGTGATCAGCATTTCCCTGGGCTTGTAAGAAAGTTCCAAAAGAACCAGGGGTCGTTTCCTGCTGGAGTGCGCTGGAGCATCGCTCCTGGAGTAAGGAGCCCAGGGGGTGGGCACATGTAGCAAGCCCCATCCCTTCCTCCCAGTCGGCCACAAGGAGCACTCAGGCTGGCCACAGGTTTCATAGCTGCCCGGGAGGCTTCAGAAGCTACAGAAGCTGCAGCCAGTCTGAAGCTCCAGGGAGGGTGGCAGGGATGTTTTGGGGGGTGGGGAGGAGGTGGTGGCAAGTGTGCAGGCTGACCACGGGTTCCTTGTGGAGGGTGCTGCCCTGGCCAGCCTGCCACGCCTCCCCTCCCTTCCCTCGTACCCTGCTCGGCTGCTTCCCTCGCCCTGCTGGCTGGCTGTGCTTGGTGCTCCTCCTAGGCTTGGTCAGAGGGCACCATGCTGTCCTGCCTGCCCCTGCCCCCACCCGAGTCACCTTGCCTTGCCAAAAGCCCCCCCCCATGCTCTGCCTTACGCTTGGAACTGCACTGGCTCCTCCCCCTCTTCTTTCCCAGTGCCTCGGGTGGTGGGCAGCTGGATTGGGAGTGGCCGGGAGTGGCAGCTGCTTCCCCTTCACCGCCAGCTCTCCTCACTCGCAGGCAGCTACGGTGGGATGGGGAGCCCAGGCCGGCCACTGGAAGAGGAGAAGGGCATATGTGCTGCGCAGCTCACGCCGCCACTGTTGCCTTCACCTGCTGCCAGGCGGAACCCGCAATTGAGCCTGCTTCAGCGTGGGACTAGCCGCGGCCATTCTGATCAGTCCCTTTAAATGCGGGAGGAAACAGCACTTCCTCCCGCATTAAAGGGCTGTATGACCGCGGCCTTACTCACTCTTTGGGTGAAGAAGTATTTCCTAAAGAGTCCCAAGCAAGGGAAAGTGTTCCAATCCTTTTATCATTCTAGTTGCCCTTTCCTGCACTTTTTCCAATGCTATCTTTTTTGAGGTGTGGCAACCAGAACTGTACACAGTACTCCAAATGCTAACAAAGCATCAGAAAGCTAGTGAATATGGGATGTGTTTAACAGTACTAGCCATAAACTTCTAAATCACCAGCTGTAACTTGCATATGAACTCCTTGATCTCAAGGCCAAATCTGGCTCAAGGGAAATATCATCAGCATGAAAGCATTTTAAAGAGAAAATTCAAACCATGCATCAATGTGAGTGCCTCCCCCATTTTGAACTCTTTGGCCCATATGACACATACAAGTAACAACATTTGGGTTTGTATCTAAAGTAGTGAAAAAAACTTACCCTTCTGAATGGATTGCAGTCACAAGCTGGAAAATGCCACTGATGGGTTTTTGAATGCTAAATGGTAGCTGCGTGCCTTCTAAATTTTAGCTTGGATGCACCAGAGCATTATAACTGATGGAAGGATTTTTAACTGTGGAGTGCAACTTTCTTGCCTACCCCCTCCTGCTTCACCCATCTGTTTATAATAGGGGCACTTACTAAAGAAAAGCAAAATACTGAGCTACTAACTTTGAAAATAAAATAATGGAGCTTGCAAGGAGGGTGAATAATGATTCTTAGAAACTTAATGAGAAGCATAGAGCAGTATTAGAGAAAAGAAGCTTCTGTTCCAATTCCCCAATGACCCATTGACCTCCCAAGTAGTTATCAGGCAGTTCAACCAGCCAGTACCCTGTAGAACACGCCAAAAAGCAGTATCTTGCAGGACTCACTGACAATTCCACTGCCTAGTGTTCTTTGCAGCAGGTGCTGTATATCATCCTATTACGCTTTCCCATCTGTTTGTGCAAAGCCCTAGTTACCCAAAGCTTGACCAACTCTCTTGCTTCTTTGCCTTTTAAGATTTTTACTAGGAAGAGCCTGTCTATCAATCAAAGAATACCATAATAAATGTGAGGATTATTATAAAAGGACTTACACATGCTGGATAGAAGAGTACAAAGGGGGGGGGCACAGAAGCATGCAGGAGAGGCCATCCCAGTCTCCCATCTTTGTTTCCTCCCCTCTCCCCCTACTTCCCCGTCTCTCACTTTTTCTCCCTCACTATTTCTTTCTCTCTCTTTCTGCCTCCCCACCCATCACTCTCTCTCTTTCTGCCCCATCACTATTTTATATCACCAGTTTGGTGTAGTTGTTGAGAGTGCAGACTCTGATCTGGGAGAACCAGGCTTGACTCCCCACTGCTCCACATGCAGCTGCTGCTCTGACCTTGGGCCAGTCCGAAGTTCTTTCAGAGCTGTTCTCTCAAGGGCAGTTCTCGAGAGAGCTCTCTCAGCCCCACCTACCCCACAGGGTATCTGTTGTGGGGAGGGGAAGGGAAAGGAGCTTGTAAGCCACTCTAAGACTCCTTTGGGTAGTGAAGGGTGGGGTATAAATCCAATATCTTCTTCTCTTTCTTCTTCCACCCCATAACATTCTCTTCCTCTCTCTTTCTGCCCTCCACCTCATCAGTATTTCTTTCTCTCTCTACCTCCCCAACCCATCTTTCTCTTTCAGTTTCTGCCCAACCCCCACCCCATCACTCTCTCCTTCTCCCCCTCTTAGCTTTCTCCCCCCACCCTGCAACTGACAAGCACACTCTGGCTTCTCCCTTACCAATTGTGCTATCATTGCCAGGGCTGCTGCAGATTCCCGCCTCCTCTAACCCCATCATTGGCATCAGACCTTATGTGGTTTGCAACCTTCAAGCTCCAGGCCCACTTCAGCTTTCTCCTCCTCAATTGTTGCTGCAGCTTCCAGCCGCCCCTCCTCCCCCATCACTGGCATCAGCCCTGGGGTAGCTCTGGCCTCCAGCACTGGGCCCACCACGGCTTCATCCTCCCCAATTGCTGCTGCCTTCACTGGGACCACTGTGGCTCCTGGCCATCTTCCTCATTGGCATCAAGCCTGGCAGAGCTCCTGACCTCCATCGCCAGGCCCACTGTAGTTTCTTCCTCCCAGCCACTGTTGTACCTGGCCAAAATCCTGGCTGCCTGGAGGAGGTAAGGTATATTGTCTTCATCTGTGCAGTCAACATTTTTGTTTTGTGGGGCAATTTAACCCACCCAATGTATTTTTAATTGTTTTGAGGGTTTTTTTCTGCAGACCTGGGGGGTCCCAGGTTTCTCCTTTCTGTTATTGTAGGCAGATTTAGAAATCTGCAGATGAACCCATATGTGGCTATTAGCTATACAGATGAAACAGAAGCCCTCACATGGCAGGTTCATTGGGTACCTCTATGAAAAATGGCTGCAACAGGGGCTACCACTGTAGGGGACTTTTGCTGTGGAATTTAGTGAGCCCCCCATCAGCAGCATGTTTCAGTTTGTGGGCTGAGATCCAGCAACATCTGCATTTGGAATCAGTAAGTAAGTTGCCATTACAAGAGGGAATAATTGCAACCCCCCCCCCCAAAAAAACCCTAATAAAATTATCATTTTGTTTGATAAATTGACTGTAACCAAGGTTGCATTTGTACTAAAACTCTGCTGCTGCTCTGTCTGTGAATTCCAATAAAACTACTGGCCAGAAGCCCACTTTCTGCCTGGTAAATTACAACCCTTCTTCCCTACCTACCTCCTACTTACCAATTAGCAAACCACATGAGAATCTCTTCCCAGCTCTCTCTCAGTCTGTGCACCAACTTCTCCTCTGTCTCGCTCTTTGGCATCTTTCTTCTCTTTACCAATACCTTTCACAGTTATCTCTCTCTCCACCCACCTTTCCTGATATATGTGCCTTTTGTGGCAAGGGCTGATGCAAGAAGTGCAATACAACATGATGCTAATACTGAGTCGCGCTCTCTACTATGTCACTCTTTTAGCTAGAAGCTTCTCTGACATGAAATTAAATAAGTTGTTTGGTCTCTGATACAAGAAGAATGGGACTGAATGAGCACAACCAACAGGGTGGTGGCAGTACCTCCTTTTGTAGACAAGGTGCCCTAAGGAATGATGGATGTTCATCTCCTGGCTTTGTTGGATGAAGCTGATTTTCTAAACCCATGTATATCTGGTTTCTGGCCTGGTTTTGGAAGAGAAATTTCCTTGGGTGCCCTGACTGATGTCCATTACCATAAGAACATGTGGAGTGTATCTCTGTTGAGACTTCTGGTACTCCCATCAGCTTTCAGTACTATCAACCATGCATTAGTCTCATATGACAGGATGCCATGGGAATCAGGGGTACCATGCTCTGGGCATATCTGTCAAGTCTGTTCCAGAAGATGATACTGGGGACAATCATTCTACATTATGGTTCTTGTCCTTTGGGGTTCCACAAGGTTTTGTTTTGTCCTGCATGCTATTTAACATCTACATGAAACTGCTGGAAGAAGTCATCAAGAAATTTTGGAGTGCAGTGAGTCATGGGCCAGCCAACTGCCACCTCCTCCTCCTTGGAGGAATCTGAAGAATCAGGCCCCACATCAATGGAATCCCCACCTGAGCAGACAGATCTGGCAGCAGACCCAATAGGGGAAGCGTCAGGAAGTGAGAATGTTTCCCGGTCACATCTGGGCTGTTTGATCTTCCAGGAGAAGAAAGAGATGCCATAGAGGCTGACTTCCCATCCAACCTCTCCTGAGCCAGCAGAGCACAGAAGAAGAGAGTGCTTGGTGGCTCAGGAGAGATGAAGAAGTGCTCGCTTGGCTGCTCAGCAACTGTCAGTGTTAGTTTTTGGAGCGTTAGTTCCTTGCAGGACCAAGACTGACAGGCTGTTAGGGAAACAGTAAAAGACCCACACCTGTAGGAAAGTGAACATGACTGTAAGGAGTGACACCTGGCTCTCAGGGAATGAGTCTGCAAAAGGTGCAGATAAAAAACTGTGCTACCCCTCTGTGTGCTGACCTCTGTGTGCTGAAGCAACCTTGTGTGCTACCCCTCTGTGTGCTGACCTGTTTAGCAAACAGAGCTCTACCCTTGTACTTTGTTGCCACTAATCTGTGCTTGCTCCTGAAGCCTGGGACCCAGACTCCTGTATCCTATACCTGTTCCCGAGCCCTGGAACTGAACCCCTGAGCCTACCCTGATCCTTAGACTGAACCTTTGGCTATCTGACTCTGGACTGATTTACAGACCTTGCTCCTGTGTATTTCTGTACTTGTCATTGTATTTTGTATCCTGGAAAACCCGGCTAGAGCAACAGCTCTAGGCTTAGCCCTGAACATGACACAGTGTCACCAATATGTGGATAACACCAGCTCTCTTTCTGATTTTCATCTGACTTAAGTGAGATGGCAGAAGTTCTTAACAGGCATGTGAAGATGACAGCAAGTTGGATAACAATCAGTAAACTGCAGCTCGATCCAGACAAGACTGTGGTATTGATGACAGAGCTAATGGAAGACTGCTATGATAGCACTACACTCTTCCTTGAAGAAACAGGTTTGTAGCTTAGGAGTGCTATTAGATCTAGATTTAAGACAGAGGCTCAAGTCTTCTCTGTGACACATGGCACCTTGACCCAATGTCAGATGCCTGGATGATAAGGCTAGAGTTGAGACACAGTCTCCAGATGATCAGAAGTCTGAGTTGGCATTCTGTGGGATGGCTGAGAGTAAGATACCGGAACAAGCAGTTCATGAAGTTTCCTTATACTAAGTCAGACCACTAGTCCATCAAGGTCAGTATCCTCTGCTAAGACTGGCAGTGGTTTTCCAGGACTCAGGTCTTTCACATCACCTACTACCAGAGATGTAGAATTTCCAGAAATTTTGAAGTTCGGAAGAAAACCCAGTTTTTTCCCAGAAAAACATTAGCACTTTTTTTTCTTTTCCAGATTGAATATCATTCTGTTACTTTGGGAACACAAAATATGACTATGGACAATTTTATATGGCATGAAATTATCACAACTAGCATATTAAAATCTAGTGTATCCAAACAATTATTACAAACAGAACTTACTTTTTAAATAATATTTGTAATTGTAACAAATGGAGCAACAATCTCCTGAACTGTTTACTAGTTTATGTGGAACAGACAAAAAAAACTCCACAAAACAATTTTTAAAAATCCAGAAGTAACAATTATTCATATTTCTTCTCCACAGTATTAAATAAAAATTAAAAAACCCATTCTCATAAAAAGAATTGAAGAGGGGGAAGTGTATAGAAGGGACAGTGGGACTAAGTTTCAATGAATGCATTTTGTTCTTGCACTGGAGAGTTCAGTTTGTAACCTACGACTTGCTTGTCCTCAGTGCACAGAAATTACATTAATCTGATACCATACATATTTTTTAGAAATGATTTGGAAAATATTAGATATTTTATTCACTATGTTAAAATAAAATGTTCCATAATAAATTTCTTTCTCTTTCCTTTTTTCAATTTTTCCAATTTTTTGAACCCCCCCCCCCCCAAAAAAAAAAGGTTTCAGGGGAAAAACGGGGGCGGGGGAGAACGGTTTTTTTCTGAATTTGTCCATTTTTTTCCTGGACCTTCACATTTCTACCTACTATCTATCATTTTAATTGGAGGCTGTCAAGGTTGAACCTGGGAGCTTAAGCAGATGCTCTACTACTGATCCATGAACCCCTCCCCAAGCTGCAAGGGACACAAATGAGCAGTAAGGATAAGATTGTTGGATTCACTGGTCTAGGTACTGCCAGGGAAACACGAGAATACAGCACAGTGCACAAAGGCTTAAACGCAGCAAAGCTTGCGGCTTGGTGTGGCAACAGACTTACAGAGTCACACGGAGTCAGCAGTCAGTCTAAAAACTAATAAGTATTTATTAAAGGAAATACATGCTTGAGAGTGCAGGTAACAGATAGATATAGATTACCTCTTCTAACTAGCTGGATGGTGTTAGATGCTGGACGCATGTCCAGCCTCCATCTTCTTGCGTGCGGGAGAGAAGCGGGGGGGAGAACAGAAGCAGAGGAAATTGCCCCTAAGAGTAGCATTCTACTTCAAAGGAAAGTGTCAGATAGCAGGAAGGAAAGGGTGTTCTGTGTGTCCTAACCTCTCTATCTAAACTCTCTGGTGCCATCTTCTCATGTCTGAGACAGGAGACAGCGCCAAGTTCTCCACTTCTAACAAAGATAAGAAGTCTGAATGAGTGGACCAATCTGCAAGGGTCAGAGGCTAGAATCATGATTCATGGCAGGGTGGGTACAGTTCCTTTAGGAGTCAGGCTGATGAATGGAATTGCTAAGCTCAGTCTGGGATAGATCCTCAAAGGCTAACAAGTTGACCAGACTCTGGAGGAGGAGGAAGAAGGGGAGTTGGCTTTATACCCCACTCTTCACTACCTGAAGGAGTCTCAGAGTGACTTACAAACACCTTTCCCTCCTCTCCCCATAACAGACACCCTGTGAGGTAGGTGGGGCTGAGAGAGTTCTGGGAGAACTGTGACTGACCCAAGGCCACCCAGCTGGCTTCATGTGGAGGAGTGGGGAATCAAACCTGGTTCTCCAGTTTAGAGTCCGCTGCTTTTAACCACTACATCAAGCTGGCTCTTGGAAGGAACTTGCGAGCGCAGGTTTTCCACCCTGACATTTAGTTGGTAGGCCAGCTCTGGTCATTCCTCAAGAAATGGGATCTGCCCATAGTTATTCATTCTCTGATCATATATGAATTAAACAATAACAATGTGCTTTACATGGGGCCGGTTGTCCTTGAAGACTGTTCAGAAACTGCAGTAGCACAGAATAGAGACAGCATATTCTGCCAGTTTTAAGAGACCTTCACTGACTACATGTCTGCTTCTGGGTATAACTTGGTTATTACCATTAAAGCCCTAAATTGTCCTGGATCAGGGTACTTAATGAATTGCCTGCTCCCATGAATACCTGTTCAACAGCAGAGATCTTCTGGTGAGGCCTTTATCTGTGTGATCCCCAACTTCAGAGTGAGATGGGTGGCTATCAGACCATGTAAGGTAAAAGTGACTGAAAATGAAACAGCCAACATTATAATGCCCCTGGGTGGTGCATCCTGATTTGACATACTGTTTGCTGTTCTGGTCACTAGATCTGGAAAGGACATTACAGAGCTGGAAAAAGTAAAGAAGAGGGCAACCAAGATGATTAAGGGGTATAAGGAAACACTGAAGAGTCTGAGACTTTTCAGTTTAGAAAACAGAAAACTAAGGGGGTTATAAAGTTATGCATGGGGTAAAGACAGTGGACACAGAGAACTTTCTCTCTCTCAAAAGAGAGAACTTTCTCTCAAAATACTAGAATTTGAGGGCATCCAATGAGGTTGATGGACAGTAGATTCAGGACAGGCCAAAGGAAATACTTTTTTACTCAGTGAGTGATTAAAATGTAGAATTCACTGTCAAGATATAGTGATGGCCACAGACATAGATGGCTTCACAAGAGGATTAGATGGAGCCATGGAGGCTGCTAGTGATGGTAACTAAAGGGAATCTCTACATTCAGAATACTAGGGCCAGGAGGCAGCATCAAGCAAAGGCCTTGGCCTCTATACCCTGTTGCTTGCCTTCCAAAGTAACTAGTTGGCCACTGTGTGAGAAAGAATGCTAGACTACTTGGACCACTGATCCAGAAGGGTTCTTCTTAGGCTCTTCTCACACAGTGAAATGTGCTACATTTTAAAGTAACTGTTCTGCTAGTATAACACCAGCTTAACAGACAGTCAAAGCATCGTTTCTCCAGGCCTCCCTACAAGCTTCTAATTGCGTCCCTTCCCATGTATATAATCTTATAATCATAAACAAAAAATATTATTTTTGAAATGTCACAAATCAACCATATCATGGTAACAGGCTTGGAGTTCTGGACTTCTGGGCCATGGCAAAGTATATCTGGCTTTTCTCCATTGGGTCCTTGAAAAAGAAGCTCAGAGTGAATGCTGGGAAATGGCAACACAAAAGCCCTATGATTTCTTAGTCCACAGTCCAAAACTCACTGCCGAAAGCTATTTATAGCACTGCCAGTTTCTCACCAATGAAAGCGTTACAGTAAACAAAGTTTTCATAAGACTCTTACCCCTGTACTGGTCTACAATCCAGAGAAATCAATTACAGACTAATTACTTTCCTGTTTTAATTAGTATGCCCGCCAAAAGGGCAGAAAGGATAGCCCTCTACTGATGACTGAGCCTGACAACTGAGAATAGGTGATCAAGGCCAGTAAAAGTGTATACAGTTTATGCATTAAAGATGCTACAAATTAATTTAATAGGAAATCATACATCACTTTATTTGTTCCTCTTCATTGTAATAAGGGGAATGTGTTAAATCAGGACAAGCAAAGGGAAGCAAAGAACATTTCTAAGAATACAAATGTGGAAGTTCCACTGCAACAGTGGAACTTTTCCCCCTGCAAAATGTTAAGTAGTACAGAATCACACATGGTAAAACCCATCCCAAATGGGCTGATTTTGTACATAAAAGGAACTATCTTGTTATACCCAAAGAACACTTTCATAATTTGGCATGGTGGATCATGGAAAACCAGGAGATTTTATCTATATTCAAGTAGGTCAATAGAATAAAATTTAATTAACAGTTATTACCTTCATATCTGGGGTACCAGTAAGCTTGTGTGGGCTGGTATGGAGTACTGATAAGAAAGTGACCAAAGTGGAACTCTCATTTTCTGCTCTCAGTCTTCCAAGAGAGACCATACCAGTCTTTCAGCCCTCCAAGAGAGATCATACTTTCAATCCTGCTTCATGTACTACAATAATATGCCAAATATGCCAATGAGCCCTGGGTGGCTTAGCTTTCTGATAAATGAAGGAACCAGGAAAAAGAGGAAGACTTCAAATAAAACTCATGCTCCAGCAATATGAATATGAGACTACCTAACATTTAAAGACAGTCTCTTTGATTATGTTGGAGATATAAATTAAAAAATAATTATTTTCTGTCATGTTCTTCCAGTGGCAACAACTAATGGGAGGCTGGAACAGAAAGCGCAGTTGACTCAGGGCTGGAAATACATACCTCCTCATGCACAAATGGCAGCATTTTGTATTTAATATGGGTAACCACATAACTGTCTACAAATTGCTAAGTGTTATGTAAACATATTAAGGCAAGCTAACAAAGAACAGGAAAAAAATCCAATCTGTCTAGGTATTACCTCAGTGATGCGTGGGTTGGAGCACTTGACATTCCTGCTTGACCAGTCAAGCCACCTTCCCCATCCCCCAACAGATGAGGGGCAGTGCTGACGCAGAGTGCACCTCCCTTCTACAGTGCACCAGCCACATTCAAATTTCTGGTCTGCTTTCAGGCACAACCCACAGCTTTCCCGCTGGGCAGCACATTTATACAGGTGAACTGTGGAGACAGAAAACATGCATAAGCTGAAGGTAAGATGTAAGGTATACCTGCAAAACCAAAAGAAACGTACTTGCTCATAGTGTTGCAAGGCGCAAACTGGTAACTGTATTGACTAATAATTTATCTGCATTGCATTCTGAAAGTACTATTTGGGAGAAATGTACAATTCAAACTATGAACAATTTCAGGGAGAATGAAAGATGCTGCCTTTGGAATGATGTTCTATACAACCGCTTCTGCCCAGGTAGTCATAATTACTCTGTGTTCAAGAATATCTTACAAGTAAAGAATACTTGTTATCTTGGGATCCTTGGATTCTCCAGCAGTAATTTTAAACCAAACCACTGGTGGTCAAATTGAGAGCCAGATAGCAATAAAATGTGTCCAGGAGGGATATGCACCAAAATTTCACTCAGCTGGTTTGCTTCCTTAAAAAGTTTATTTGGATTATTTAATATCACTACATTGCACATTTAGGGTTGGGTGATGGGTTTAAGTGGAAGTCATAGTCCCAACTGGAACTATTTTTGAGAGCAATCAATATGATTAAACGGTCAGAGCATCTTTCCTGTGAGGAGAGGTTGAAGAGTCTGGAGATTTTCAGTTTAGAAAATTACACAGGGGGAACATGATAAAGGGTAAGTGATGGGCAGGGAGAACCCAGGGCATCCTCTGAAGTTGGTGGGGAATAGATTCAGGATGAGTAAATGGACGTACACTCAGTGAGTAATTAGACTGTGGAATCTGCTGCTATTGGAAGTGGTGATGGCCACAGAAATTAAAAAAGGGATTAGACAGATAATTGGAGGGTTGATCCATCATTACCTACAACCCAAGATAACTAAAAGAAACCTTCATGTCCAGAGGCAGCAAGCTTCTGAATACCAGTGCTGGGAGGTGACATCAAGGGAAAGCCTTGGCCTCTATGCACTGCTTATTGGCCACCCAAGGCAAGTGGTTGTCCACTGTGTGCAACAGGCTGCTGGACAAGATGGATCACAGGTCTCATCCAGCAAGGCACTGTGTTCTCAGAGGGGCAACCTGAAGCAGATTTACTTAGAGTCCTACCCAAGACTACTCCCTGCAAAATGTTCCTAGGATTGTACTGTATGTCTCCCAACCAATTAGGATTGAAGCTGCAGGGAAAGGGATCTTCATTTTCATATTTCAGGCAGATAAGACAGTGTTCAAGAGACAATGAAAGGCAGAGCATATTTCTATTTTTTTCCTTCCTTATTCAGTTGAGATTGAACTCTCAAAGCCTGTAGACCTCTCCCAAGGGAATCCCCCCTGCCAAATGGCAGAAAGAGTAGAGAAAGGATCTCCATTTTTCAGGCCTCTAAAATTCTCCCTTGCCCAGGAGTGGCAAACATATGGCAGGGTAGTGATCAGTTTTCCTTCTATCCTTTTCCACTGCTGTGATTCTGAATCTATTTCTAAACAGAAATGGCATATGTCCATCCAATCCCTATACTAGGTCCATTCATTTCAGCATTTTTCTGCCACTTTGTGCCTAACTTACCTCCCACTAATCACTGAGGAGCTGATGGGCTTGTAAAGTCCAGTGTGATAAGGCAAGAAAGACATGGAGCTTCATCTTCCTTCAGTCTCATGCTCTCTGAGACACACACATACAGAGCATGAGACTGAAGTGTATGTACACAAACACATTTCCACCCCTACTTTACATGAGAATGGCAGACTCCTGCATAATTTGGTCCTCCCAGGGCTATTTTTAGATGAGATTTTCTGGCAGGGAGAGCTGATCCTTCTCTAGCCTTGCCCTGTCCTTCTCTAGCCTCACCCAATTCTTTTTTTTTTTTAATTTTAATTTTTTTGGGAAGATGGGGCTTCAGCCTCCACTCTGCAAAGCAGAAGGGCTCCCTATTGTAGATGGGGAAGGGCAGACAACAGAGCAAAGGAAAATTGGCCTCTGGTATTTATAGGGTTGCCAAGCTCCAAGTGGTGGCTGGAGATCTCCCATTATTACAATGGATCTCCAGGTGACAGAGATAAGTTCACTTGGAGAAAATGGCCTCTTTGGAAGATAGACTCTATGGCATTACACTCTAGTGAAGTCCCTCCCCTCCCCAAACCTTGCCCTCCTCAGCCCCCCCCCAAATCTCCCAGTGTTTCCCAACCCAGAGCAGGCAACTCTAGATATTTAGCTGTCCCACCCAAGTGGCACTATAGAATGTGTGCATTACAGAGCATTACATAAGCAAAGTCTTTTTTTCTGACTGAAGATGCCAAAATTGAGGGCAGTGAATTCAACAAGGTCAAGGAAACCTCGGCCTGTATTCTGCCCCCACCTTCTCCTAGAGTATGCAAGAAAAGCATTGTCCTGCTCCATTAATAAAGCTAACACTTGATAGCTATAATGGCTCCAGCAAGGAGTTTATGACAGGCTTCCCAAATCCAGAGAACTAGCATTGTGATTGGAGGAAAAAAACGCTTTCATGGTGATCCTCTGTAGCTTAAATTTGGCTAACTGTTCTGGCTGGACAGAATCCCTTTCAGACAAGAATTCTATAGTCAGTCTTCCACCTTGAGACTCCTTGGCTCCCTGGTAGGCTTTCCAGGTTCCCAGTCAGGGTGGGGGATCCACTGCTTTTGTGGGCTCTGGCCCACCACCTGGCCAGTGGGGGAAACCCAACCCCTGAACAGACACCTTGCAAACCTACTCCCTGGGAAACAGAAACTTAATGGAAATTGAAAGCAGAGTACAGTCACAGACATTGTGGCACCATCTTAAAAATGGCTATATTTGGCTTAGTCATTTTGGATCCAGAAGTTGGAGGAAATTTGATTTAACCAGCAAGGCCTGTTCCGTTTGCCAGTGTCCCAACTGGAAACTAACCTAAGAAGGTGCCATTTACCTATATGCTGCTCAGGCCTGTAGCCAGGATTTTGTAGCTTGTGGGGCAAATTTTTTTCTGGTGGGGCTGCCATTATTTTTTTGCCTGTACACAACTGTACTTTTAAGGGCAGGCACCATTTTCTAAACAGAGAATGCCTTTTAATTTCCTCTTGCACCCCTTATGCAGAGATTCCAACCCCCCCCCAATTCCCACGCAGACATCAAACATGGACCCCTTCTTCCTGCAAATGATACCCATAAAACCCCACCTCCACCTTCACATTAAAGATCCTCCACACAGCTCTGAAATCTGACTTTTGCCCCAAAGAGGCCACAACAGCCAATCTTCCCTTGATATTTCCTGGGTTGGTAGTAGCTGCAGACTCCACATTCTCCAAGCAGATCCTGCTTGGCCCAAAAAGACTCACAAAATGTGAACACTCAGCACCTCTCACTTCCAGCTCTCAGTTGCAGTGCGCAGACTCTTCCACATGAGTGGTGGCAGAACCTTGGGGTCCACTGGCCGGGTGCCTTTTCTTTGTTGCTATGCTTTGAGTGCGTTGGCCTGGCCCTCGACTTGCTAAGAGCAGAAGAGGGTGGTGGGGCAGCACAAGCAACCGAGCAGTGCTTTGCTCAGGATATCCTGACTATGTTCGGATACAATTGGACTCTATCCTCTGGCCAGGTTAACCAAAAGCTTTTGACAGGGTTCCCCATGATGTTCTGATGGGTAAACTAAAGGACAGTGGATTGGACTATGAGATAGTTAGGTGGATAGGGAACTGGTTGGAGAACTGCACTGAGAGAGTAGTTGTCAATGGCATTTCATTTGAATGGAGGGAGGTGTCCAGTGGGATGCCACAGGGCTCGGTTCTGGGCCCAGTACTTTTCAATATTTGTATAAATGATCTGGATGGCGGTGTGGAGGGGCTACTCATTAAATCTGCAGATGACACTAAATTGAGAGAAGCAGCAAACACGCCAGAAGGTAGAGATAGAATTCAACGAGATCTGAACACACTAGGAAAATGGGTGGATGTAAACAAGATGCAATTTAACAAGAATAAGTGTCAAGTTCTACATCTGGGTAACAAAAATAAGGAACATGCATACTGGATGGGGGATACACTTCTGAGCAGCAGTATGTATGAACAAGATCTTGGGGTAAGGGTGGACCGAAAGTTAAATATGAGCAGTCAGGCTGATGCAGCAACAAAAAAAAAAAGGCTAATGAAATCTTGGGGTGTATCAACAGAGGCATAACATCGAAATCACAAGATGTCATAGTCCCACTGCATTGGCCAATCAAAAAGGATGTGGACAGAATGGAGCGGGTGCAGAGGAGAGCAACAAGGATGATCGGGGGCCTGGTGACCGAGCCCTATCAGGAAAGGCTGAGGGACTTGGGAATGTTTAGTCTGAAGAAGAGGAGGTTGAGGGGGGACATGGTTGTTCTCTTTAAGTATTTGAAGTGCTGTCACTTAGAGACTAGCCAGGAGTTGTTGCTGTTGGCAGCAGAGGATAGCACTCTCAATAATGGGTTTAAATTAAGGGCAGGAAGATACCAGCTAGATACCAGGAAAAGCTTTTTTACAATAAGAGTTGCTCAACAGTGGAATCAGCTGCCTAGGGAGGTAGTGACTCCCCCTCACTGGCAGTCTTTAAGCAGCGGCTGGACAAACACTTGCCAGGGATGCTCTAGGCTGATCCTCCATTGAGCAGGGGGTTGGACTAGATCAGGGGTGGCCAACCTTGCTTAACGTAAGAGCCACATAGAATAAACGTAAGAGCCACATAGGGATGTCTGAGAGCCGCAAGACAGGAACAAATATCACGCACACGTTTTTATTTTTTAAAATATGCAAATTTGCTTTTTATTAACGTTAAATGGGACTGCCAAAAATAAAAACAAACGAGGAAAACCGGTTATTGATAATGATATTACTTGTTTGCTAATGATATTGAGAGAGAGAGAGAGAAAGAGAGAGATGGAAAGAAAGAAAGAAGTGGAAAGAAAGAGAGAGAGAAACTAGGAAAGCAAATAGATGGGAGGGAGGAGGGAAGGAAGGAAGGAAGGAAGGAAGGAAGGAAGGAAGGAAGGAAGGAAGGAAGGAAGGAAGGAAGGAAGAGAGAAAAAGCATGCCTCCCCTTTGCTTCCCCAGCTGCCCTGCCAGGAGCCGCACAATATGTGTGAAAGAGCCGCATGTGGCTCCCGAGCCACAGGTTGGCCACCCCTGGACTAGATGGCCTGTATGGCCCCTTCCAGCTCTGTGATTCTATGATTCTATGAAATGCTACAGTGATTGGGAGTCATGCACCACCACTTTCTCCCTTTAAAAACAAACATGTCAGGCATGGGGAAAGCCGGGGGGGGGGGCGGAAGGTGGACCTGGAGATCTCGTGTTATCACTGTGTGGCTCGCTTTGGTGCGATGCAAACATACAACTTTAAACAAATGTTTAAAAATAATTTTTAAAAGCATTTTTCTAGATAAATTCCTGTGGGGCTGTGCCTTTAAGAGAGGGAGTGGCGCCTCAAATAGCTCCACCATAGCTACAGGCCTAATGTTGCTTCATTCCAGTGGAACAAATGTGAGCTTAGTAGGGGCATTTCTGGCCAGGCCAAAAGCACAGGAGGGAAGGGTTAATGCTGCTCTACAGTCTGAGCTGAATTTTGGCCCCATGGGGCTGCTATTTTGAAAAGGCGGCCGGGGGGGGGGGGGGACTAGGAAGAGCCAGTCACAAATCTCCATGTGTCTTATCAAGTTAAGATCTATATGTCTCAACCCTTTGCAAAACATTTTGATTTGGATGAATTAAAGTATTTTGATTTGAATGAACCATGTACAATATCATGACACACCTTAGTGTATTACTATTTCAGAAATTCTCAGCATCTGTCTTATAGTTGATGCATTGTTAAGGATTACCAAACTGAGCACATACAAAATAGCAAATCAAGCTCAAAAACTGCACACTGCATTCCTAAGTAAAATTCGTTCTGTCTCTGATTTAGTAGCTCCCTCTTCAGATATTAGCTGATAGTGCCAGCCAGGATCCAACCAAAAGTAGAACTCAAGGGCTATGCACAAGGTTATGTAAGGTTCTTACTAGCACACGAGTTTGAACAATGGGGGCATATAAACCCTTCTCCTTCCTGTTGAACCTTTCCCCCAGATGTTCTTAGATATTATTTCTTCCATGCTTGATTTGGAAGACAGCCTTCAAAACCTTTTTGTTTAGTTTCCTCCACTGATTTCAACCAAGAAAGACCTCATTGAAAACAATGTCTCCATTCCCAGGGAGCCTGGCAGGACTTCCAATATATCAGGTTCCACAGTAAACTTCAAAAGCATTTGAAAGCAAAATATAGCTCAGATGGGAACATACGGGAACCCATTAAATGGATGTCCTTGCAGCCATAAAAACCAGACTCTTTGATGGGTATTCATTTCAGGGAACAAGTCTGTTGCTTTTAGAAGTCTTGTTTTGGTCTGAACTGCCACAGATTTGCTGTTGAATTCTAAATATGTTTACTCAGAAGTAAACCACACTGTGTTCAATGAAGCTTACTCTGGGTAAGTGTGCACAGGAATGTAGCTTTGATCATATAATTGACTCTGATAGCATGTGTATTTTTCTAGGCATTCCAGTTAGTGTAGCAGCTATCATTAAACTGCTTTTTCTTTCTTTATTCTCCATTAAGTGTGGATTTAGTAAGCCACAACCAACTATTTTCCCCAACCGTAGCTGATTATTTTCAATCAGCCTAAGTCACATATACATATCTTCTGATATTTCAGTCACTTCAATATGGCTGCTAACCCATATTCAGAAAAGTTTTAAGGATTTTCAAACCAGAGTTGTGCCATGATCTGAAGATATGGTGAGTCACTTATGCAAAGTCTCTACTTTCCTGTGCAAAGTAGACAAAAGAAAGAGGGGACTATAATGTAGCTTTTGGCTTCTGTTTTAATCTAATTGTATATCCTTATGCAAAGTCCCTTTTTTGTTCTGTTTCTAAGGGGGTATATTATTACAGTAATCAAGAAAATTATGCAATGGCCTAACATATTTACATCAGTTAAAAGATAGGGCAAGTTTGTTCCTGTCAGACTCAATTACGAGCTTGGGGGTGGTTGTAGACCTGTCTCTTTTACTGGAGAAAAAATGTTGCAGTGGTGCAAAAAGGGTTTTCTACCAGTTACATCTTGTTCAGAGGCTGCCCCACTTCTTGGACGCAGTGAATCTGGCCATGCTGATCCATGCGACAGTAATCTTGAGACTGCATTACTGTAATATTTGGGGCTGACTTTGAAGACAGTTTGGAAACTTCAACTGGTACAAAATGCAGCAGTCCTCTTATGAGCAGTGGCCGGCTGCTTGTAGATTTGCCAGGTCCTCTTCGCTCACCAGTGGGAGGTTGGAGGGACCTCTCCAAGAGTGCATAGGGCAGGTTACCATAGAGTTTTGTCCAAGATACTAGAGTGTTGCTGTGCGACATCCCTGATATGATGCCATCACTTCTGTGTGACATCATCATGCTGGGGACAGTGTGCCAGGTGGTGGCTGTCGGGGTTGGGGCTTCCCTCCGCCGGCCAGCTGGCTGGTGGCAGGCAGGAGCTTGCCAAATTGGGGGATCCCTCGCTCCCACCTGGGGGCTGGCAACCCTAGTTGTTTGGCATACTTTATTCCTATTTTGAGATCTCACAACTGGTTGCTAGCTTGTTTCTGAGTTCAATTTAAGGTGCTGGTTGCTACCGTTAAAGCCTTTCATGACCTATGATCCACATACCTGGAGGACCACCTCTCCTGGTACAGCTCTGCCTCTTGGACCAATACCTATTGGTTATTCCCTCCTGTAGTGTAGTTAAGACAGCTCTCATTAGGTCTAGAGTTTTTCCAGTAACTGCTCCTATTTTATAGAATTGCCTTCCTGAAGTTGTTAGAAAGGCTTCTGCTTTTTTAGTTTACACAAGTTATGCACAGTGGAATTATTCAAAAGGAATTTTGACACCTAATTTTTTTTATTATATATGTTTGTTAGATGCAATGGAGTCTTTTTTATTATAACTGAAACTGGCCTTGAGTCCCATTTCAAAGAAAATGGGGTTATGAAGACATTTCCTATTATCTATTTTCTGACTTAGAAATGGACATAAAGCATCATAGTGAAATCTGGCTACCACTGTAATAGAGAAAAATCCCATGAAGGGCATGAACAAAGCCTTTCAAATGATTGTTAACGATACAGGCCATGTTTAAATGAAGCTCTCTGAGTCCTTGGTTTAACTGGCTTTATAATCTTCACTTTTAAAGTTGTTTAATGATTGTATTTTGCCTTTATTACATAACATTGCATGTCCATTTGAATGTATATCCAGGAAAAAATGTGGTTTATAAATAAATGAAATATGTGTACACATGTGCCTCTGCAATTCTTAATTACTTCTATCTTTCCCCACTAAATTGTTGCACAAAGACATCCCATTTGGACTGTTTCAGGAGATGTCATACAAAATCTTCCCTAGGGCACGTGCAGGACACCTGAGCGAAAAAGGGCTATACATCTGTGGATTTTTTAGAAATGTATTGGAATTATGTAGCCTTCAGAAAGCCTGAAATGAAAATCCAGGAGTACCACAGAACTTTATGAAACACAGAATCTCTGAATTTCCTGATCAGATTTCTATCTAGCCCATAACACCATTTAACCAAAAAAAATCAAATAAATTAATATTGTTACCTTTCAAATCCTCTGGGTTGTCTATGATGAAGTTTCCATTCCAAACCACAGCAAAATCTACTGCTAAGTTACTGATGTCCATTCCATCGTAGAGATACTAAGGAACAAGGGCATTAATATATTAATGTCAATTCTCTGTATGACAGTGAGAGAAGGACTAGGGGCAGAGCTATTATTTATTTATCTGCATTTTAACAGTATATTGCTTAGGAAAGTGAGAAAGGATCAGAACAATTGACAATATCCATCACCTGCATAGTGAGACACACATCATACCACAAAGAGACAATTAAATCTGTCAAGAGCCCTTGAGAGAAGTAATAAATTAATGACCCAATCCATGCAGGCTGTTCTTACCATTCAAATCCCTCGCTTAATGAGGCCTATTTTGCACACTGCCCTTTCTCAGCCCGAAGATGAAGCCTTGGCCTCTATGACCTGTTTGTTGGCCCAGGCCCATAGCTACAGTGGCACATTTTGGGGCCCAGCCCCCTGACTTTCCACCAGGGCCACCAGACTTATTACCCTATTCAGCCCCCCCCCCCCGACTTATTTCCCACACTTGCCACAGCTGCAAGGGGCGGCGGCAAGCTTCGTGCTGCCTCCCCCCCCCCCCCCCCCCCGTTCTCTGTATCTGTCTTCAGCATGGAAAGCTGAGGTTGCCTCTTGCTGCCCGGAAAAGCAAGCCCTGCCTCCAGTCCCACACTGCTAAAGATTAGCAGCGTGGGACTGGAGGTGTAGTTTGCCTGCTTTGCGGGCTGGCAAGAGACAACAAGCTCTGCCCGTCCACTCTGCAGAGCACAAAGTGCCCTGCTGCAGTGGCGCCAACTGTTCCTCTGTACCCAAAAGAACAGCAGAAGCAATGGCAGCTATGGCAGGCTGCAGCTCAGGGGATTGGAGCACTGCTTCGTCTTCCTCTGCTCCTTCCTCATACTTTCCCCCTTCTTGTGGAGTTCAAGGCAGCAGCTTAGAGAAAAACAGGTTTCACTTTCCATAAACTGGGGCGAGGGGGCTTTTTGCCATTCAGTCTCAGCTCCCTCCCTTCACCTTATACTACCCCACTTATGTTTCTACTTGGTCTACTTGGAAGTAAGTCCACTTTTATTCACTGGCATTTACTCCCAGGAAAGGGTTCTTAAAAAAATTATGCCCCCCGAAAAATTTAAATGTCCCCTGAAAAAATAAATCTTGGCTACGGGCCTATGTTGGCCCTTTGGGGTAACTGGCTGCTCATTGTGTGAAATAGTTTGCTGGACTAGATGGATTATTGGTATGATCCACCAGGGCTCTTCATATGTTCTTATGAAGCTCATTGTCATGAAGACTGAGCACTTCAGAATTCACACATTACAACATAAGTGTCATTTTGGCTGTAGAGACACTAATTGGAAATGTATACAAAATAACTCTGAAGTACACAGTCAAGGAAAAATGAAAGAAGACAAGTAGTAACAGCAGTAGTGTAACAGAAGATGAAGCCTGTGAAGTAGGACTTCCTTTTTGTAACTGGTTCTTATTATACTGCCTATTTTTGACTCCCCAGCTGTTTGTGAGGTTGTGATTATGATAAACAAATGCATTCCAGAGAGTATTCTGAACAGTTCAATATGAGCCTAGGGGCAGAACCATCTGAGTTTTCTGTTGCAGTTGTCACAAAGCCCACTCATTATTTAACTCTCTGGATCCAGGGGTTGTACCAGAAAAAGGGAGCTAAGAACATACTCATGTGAGCAGGGGAAGATTAGATTATTGCTTAGTTGGGGACCTTAAGCATTTGAAAAGAAGTGAAACAGAAGCATTTTATATGATTAGCAACTGCTGGCTGTGACCATCACATATCATAAGAGATTTCCACAGTTTTCTTATATGGAAATAACTGTCCTCTAAAAGACAAAGAACTATTAAATACAGGTATCTGTGACAATTTAGGCATACATAGCTACCTTATACTGAGTCAGTACATTTGTCCATCAAGTTCAGGGCTGTGGTCAGATGTGCCATTTGGCACAGTTGGGAAGCGCTCCTATTTCATCCGTTGGTTTTTGGAACAGAGTTGCTTGGTCAGACATTTAATTTTGCTGTGGGATCAGCCCGTCACGGAGCAATCAGACAGTGTGGACGGGTGAAGGTATTATTATTATTATTTTGCCGGCTTTTACACATGCACATAAACGAGGGAGCAGTTTTTTGCACATGCACTTTCTAACTTCTGGGGTTCGATTCGCCATTTTGACCTTCCACAGAGCACTGTGATCCCCTTGGTTTACAGTGAACCATGGTTGCCTGGCAAAGATCACTCCTTTCCTGCTCGCTTTCAAAGCTGGCCTAGAGATGGAGATGATTATGCAGTTAAGCACATATCACTAAGCAAGCAAAAAAAAAATGGTGCCCAGTCAGAATGGAATGAGCAAACCATCCTGATGGCCTAAGAGAGCCCTTGAGTGATCAGACTAGGGAAACTCTGTCTGGCCCATTGGCAAGTGTTAGGAGCAGAGTTTCCCAGTTGTCATTTTACTCCATTTCAGGGGCGGACCAGGACGGGGTGCTGACAACTCAGAACCTTTCACAGATGTTGACCATGCACTTTAAATCTGTCAGGCATTGGCTTTGAAGTCAGATCTAAAGGCACGTCTGACCGCAGCCCAGTACCGTCTGATCTGACTGGCAGCTGCTCTTTGGAATCTCAGGTAGGGAAGGCTCTTAAAAATACCTGTCATCCCTTTTTAAGTAGAAATGCCAAGGATTATACTGGTGAGTTTCCACATGCAAGGCATATGTTCTATCACTGAGCTAGAACTCTTGCCCTAAATATTTGGTCTTCAACCCCCTGGAAAGCCACAGAAGCAAACAAAAAAACAAACAAACTCTAAGTGAATGCTGTAGGGAAGGTTTGAACGCACTACCTGGGTGTTCCATCCTCCTGCCTTATTTATTATTGCAGATAAAGATGTTAAGCCACTGGACAACTGTGCAACCCGACCTTCTTTTACTTTTACTCTAAATGCCCAAAGAACCACTTGCAACAAAGTTAAATGACCAATCAATCCAATCATATATCATTTTGGATTATTTCTAGGTTGTTTTTTTTTTAAATGCCAAGGATTATACTGGTGAGTTTAAAACAAACAAACCCTGAAGCCTCTACAAAGCAACAAAGACTGTTCTTATAGGACTTGGAGATGCAGTAAAAGCTGACTGTCCTGACTGGCTGGATTGATTCCAACATCATTCTTGTCCATTTGGATACTCCTGTCGAATCATCCAAAGTCCTGTTTCTCAACAGGCAAGAATGCAAAGGCTATTCTTGGTTGTGCTTTTTTCATGGAGGTTATTTTTCATTCCTTCCTTCTCTCACTCTCATTCCTGTTCCTAACGCTTCCTCTCCCAGCAACAGGCAGCTTTCCAGTATTACACATTCTATCATGCTGCTGCAGCCTGGAATTTGACAGTTCCCTGATAAGCGGCCTGCAATTCTCTTTATCTCTTCTGTGTGAATTAGCTTTGCCTTAACACCTTTGTCACATCCCTGCCCCAACTCCCCCTTCCCTGACCCCCCACAGTCACAGACGGAGAAGCTGACAGATAAAAGATCTTCTCTGGGGCCAGGATTCTAATTAAACACCTCACTTGCCTGTAGCACATTCCCGCCTGGAATTCAGGATTAGTTTAACCCCTGTTTCTCTCCCCTGCCTCTCTCTCTCTTTTTGGTTTCATCACCTGGAATTATGATTCCTTGTGCTTTCTTTTACCTTCTATGCTGTTCCTCATGCATACTTCAGCCCTTTCATTACTTTGAAGATGAGGGGAAATGTGGGGAAGGTATGCCTCCAATGATCAAGGATAATAGAAGCTCTTCTCAAAGAGGCTAGACAGAAAAGCTAGCATTATGGAACGCAATAGCCAGCCCTGGCATTAAGGAATGGGCAGTCATGATAAATGGATACAAGAAGTAAATGTCCCATACTTGGAGGTTTGTATACTCATTCCTGGGAGACCTTCTATTTACTGAATATTTGTTTAAATTGTCAGACCAAACAAAAAAAAACCCCACCACTGAACTAAATTGGTTTTCCTTGCTGCTTTGGACCAAGTTATGATGTCCACATGGCTTCACTTCCAACTTTTGTAATAAGTTAGGGAGGAGGAGGCACAAGTCTTACACTGCAGGGCAAAACTTTGTTGGGGTCGTATATGAATAGCTTTTCTAAAGTCATGTATCAGGATGCTTCAGTCTCTAATTTGATGGAAGGCTGAAGACATGTTGAAAGTGAGAGACAGACACTGCAATCCTAAACTGTGTGGCACCTTTCTAAGTATATTGAAGTCAATGAGCTTTGAAGGATACAACTCTGTTTCAGATTACATTGAGAGACTCTTAATAAATAGCGACCACTGATTCATTTCTGACAAATTATCACATACATTCTAGCAAGGTCATTATTTCAGATATGCTAGCCTAGGTGTACATCATTCACTGGAATTACCTGGAAACCTGCCAGGATACTGAGAAAGGGAAGAACATCTTGGTACTCTCTATCCCCCCTTCCCATTGGTTGGTATATTCTACTGACAGTATCACTCCGTTACATTATTCCACTAGCTCATGCCACTGCATGTTTATCTTGGATCTCATATAATTTCATACATGCTCTTTGAGAGCCAGTTTGGTATAGTGGTTAAGTGCGCGAACTCTAATCTGGGAGAACCAGGTTTGATTCCCCACTCCTCCACTTGCACCTGGCTGGATGACCTTGGGCAAGCCATAGCTCTGTACCAGCTGTTCTCTCAAGGACAGCTTGGGAAAGAGCTCTCTCAGCCCCACCTACCTCACAGGGTGTCTGTTGTGGGGAGGGGAAGGGAAAGGAGTTTATAAGCTGCTCTGAGACTCCAAGTGAGTGAAAGGCGGGATATAAATTCAATCTCTTCTTCTTTATTTGTATCTTTCCTATCCTAACATCATTTCCCACATCCTTTAACACAGAGACTGCCTTCTCACTCTTCTCCCTTTCCCCACAATCCTGCCCCAACTCAAGGAACTTACTGAGCTATTCTGGCACTGGACACTTGAGCTGTTGAAGCGAAGAGCAGGCACACGATGAATCACACCTTGGATGTTGAGGACACACTCATAGCCACGCTGACCAGACTGAGGCTGTGGTAAATTTCTGGCCTTCAAGGTGATGGGCTTCACCTCACCAACAGGGATCAGAATCTCTTCTGTAGGGAACAGCTGTGGGCAATCCTAGAGGAAAATAAACAAAAAAACAAATATCTAGGTAACTGCAGCCTCTGAATACACATGAACCCTGGGGTTCAGGGGAAACTAGAATTCAGCAGATGAAGAGTAAGGGTGGCTATAGAGACTCCAGATTATACATTTTAAGTCTCGTGATTTTCAGTCCTATTTCTCTGGGACGATCGTTCTGATTCCTTGGAGCAGTTTCTTATTACGACTGGAAATAAATGAGTCAGTTTGCCATCATACAATCTACCTCAGATTTAGACAGTCAATCTATCAACTGGATGGGCAGGAAAGAATGTACTTCTCTAGGATGATTAAGTGAATAAAACAAATGAGCAACAAATAAGTCAAGAGTTCTCGTTTGCTTCTGCAATTAAAATGAGGCTCCTCTAAGGAAGCCTCTGACAATTCAGAGAATACTTTCGAAGTGTATGTGTACATTTTAAAAGAAAAATTAAAGTCATTTAGAGTTGAAATAAGCAAGGTTTTTCTAACCAGCAAATACAATTTTTTTTACAAATATGTTAGTTTAGAATATTAATCTGCCTTGAGAATTCCTTTTGGATTTATAATTATGGTATTTATCCAGTATCACAAATACGAAAACTAAGATGTATCATTCATGACATTCACAATTTCCAAAATAAAGCACTCATCTGATTATATAGTGAACCCTACAAAACAATAGCACATAACCAAGGTGTTATCTGTTAATTGTCAAATGGAAAATTCCAGTTTATGACACCATAAATTACGTAAAATTGTCTTTTCATTAAGAATTTCATTTTTAAAAAAGGTTAAACTGAAGAGAAGATTCAATTCAAATCAGCACACGATGACTCACATCCTGGATGCTGTGGACGCACTCATGGCCACACCGGCAGGACTGAGGCTGAGGTACTGACGCTAAGCTCTTTTGGGTCTGGTTTGTGACTGGATTTCCTGGGGTTTCTATATACATTGCTTTGAAGTCCATAAGGAAAAGAGGCAGAATAAATACATAATAAATGAAAAGCCCTTTTGAGCTCCTCAGAAGAAAGACTGGACACAGTCCAGCAAACAAATAACATTAGGGTTTTGATCTCAACAAATCATACAAATGCAAGCACTTAGAACCATTGTTGCTTATTTTCAGTTGCAGAACCACAGACTTGTACAGCCAGAAAGCAAATCCATCCATCTCAATGATAAATGTTTGCTCACAGCCTTCTCTAGTGATGATCATAGTTCTAATAATGCTTCAACTGCTATATTAGCTCAGGTGTAGATAAATGGAAAACAGATGATGTCTGTTTTGGGCGACCCAGTAGCTTTACTCAGAAGCTCCATAAACTTTTATGGCAACTCTTGTATATGTTTTATTTCATTTTTAAGACAAATTTTGTCAAGTGATTTTTAGATCAGGTTGGGGAAAATGTCTGCTGTCACAGTGGGGAAAGGACGTTATTTTCTAAGGAGTGACTTTATGAGCTGGAGAAGAATATTTGTGACTAAGTACTTACCCTGTGCACCCTTGTCCTTGCTTCTAAAACAGTTCATCTTACACACAGAATGACCCATAGCAGAATTGGAGGCCCCTGTCTGTAGGGTGCTGCTCTAACTAAATTGGCAGATGCCTTTAGCTGCACCATTAATGATCCTCATATCTCTAGGATTTGGATGTTAAAGAACAAGAATTTTTAAACATATGTAAACACAATTAATACAGAGTTTTTTGTGGATGCTCACTACACTTAAAGCATTGAAGGCTGTTTATATTGCACCTTCCTTGGATGGTCTTCGTACTCTTTTGCTTTGCAGTAATGCATCTAATTTCTCTCTGTTGTGCTGTTTGTACAGCTAATAGTACTATAGCAGCACCTAACAACCAAATAAAAAGTTAGCTCACTATGACGAAAAAACAAAGATGTTCTTGGAAATATTCTGAGCGGGTGGGGAAAAGATCTCTATTTCATGGGACTACTCTGTTCTGTTTTTATACAGACCAGGAACTTTGAGAGGAAAGCCTGAAAAGACAAATAATGTGAATATATAGTGTTAGGCACCTGTTCTCAATTCCAACATATGATCAGAAACTCAACTGATAATGATAACAGTTCAGTGTCTGTAACCAGCTTTGCTAAGTAAACAATCATATTTTCCTCTTGCCCTTGGCCTTTAAGCTGTGGGTTCTATTTGGTACCAGACAGACACTTAATCAAATGCTGATTTTATAATTTCAGTTGGAATCTTCCTTTCTTCCTTCTTCTACCCAGAAGGCTGAAAGTAAAATGTGATAACACCTCCAGCTCCATCCAATACCATGTCATTTATTCAAATCTGCCTGGCATTTTACACAGGATGCTGACAAGAAAGCTTAAGACCATTGCCTGCAACATCTTCCCCCTCACTGTTCCTACTAATGTAGAGCTCTGAAAAAAACACTGTTTTGGTGTATCTTTTTGGCTGTAACATAAAGTATTACCTTTTTTCTTCTTGTTGTAAATTCACCATAACTTTTGTTAAAAACCCAGGTGTAAATCCAGTGTTAGCATGTTAGAAAAGAAGTTATGGTTTCAGTCCAACAAGCTATCATAACCGTAAAATACTTTCTCCGCACCAGGGTTTCAGAACCGGTAACTTAGCTGCTTGATTCAACTCATCTTTTAAACCCACTTTTTCCCACTGAAGATGGCTGTGGTCAGACAACAGACTTGGCATAGTTTGGGCATGACTCTAATTACGCTGTATTGTGTTGTAACGGAAAGTTTTGATCAGACATCCCACTATGAGCTGGCTTCACTGTGCACTTGCTCCATGGTCGATTGTTGAGATTATTGCTGCAAGTCTACCATGGAGCGCACTGTTGGGTGGCATCCTTTAAAAAAAATCACTTTCAGGCATATGCAGAACCATGTAACCAAAACAACACTCCATTTTGACAGCTCCACGATCCCTCTGCCAAGCACTGCAGCCCCTCTCAGCCTCCTGCGTTTTGCCTGACATTCCCCTGCTAAACCGCAAGCTCTTCCTAGTTTTTCCACTTGCGTACTCGCTTTGTCTCTCTTACTTGGAATACAGATTTACATGAGAGGAGCCCCACTGACTTCAGTGCATTTACTCTTGTATCAGTCATGGGATGCTCTCAAACAGCAACTCTTTTTTTTTGCTAATACAGTTTGCAGGGGGGAAAGTGGGATGAGGGATAGGGTTGCCAACACCAGGCAGGGAAACGCCTGGAGATTTAGGGATAGAGCCTGGGGAGGACAGGGACCCCAGTGGGGTTTATTGTTGTTGTTTAGTCACACAGTCAAGTCTGATTCTTCACGACCCCATGGACCATATGACGCCAGGCCCTCCTTGTCCTCTGGAGTTTGCTTAACTTCACGTAGACATAACACTGTCTAACCATCTCATCCTTTGCCATCCCCTTCTTCTTTTACCTTCAATCTTTCCCAGCATCAGGGTCTTCTCCAGTGAGTGCTTCCTTCTCATATGGGGGTCAGAGTATTTGAGCTTCAGCTTCAGTATCTGGCCTTCCAGGGAACAGTCAGGGTTGATTTCTTTTAGGATTGACTGATTTGATCTTGCAGTCCAAGGGACTCTCAAGAGTCTTCTCCAGCACCATAATTCAAAAGCATCTATTCTTCGGCGCTTGGGTACAATGCCATAAAGTCCACCTCCCAAAGCATTCATTTTCTCCAGGGGAACTGGTCTCTGTAGTCTGATGAACCTACATCCCCCACTTTAGCCAAGGTCTATGCCCAGAAAACCCTGCACACACTTTTGGGGGCAGATATTTAGCCCAAGTTTGCTCAGAAGCAAGGCTCCCTTCCAAAACTTCAGGCACAAAGGAGAAATTGTCTCTGCTCAAGAAACAAGAAAGGGAATCTCACTCCAAGGGAATCTCATTGCCAAACAGTGGGGGAGGGTGGGGGGAGAAAGGCTCTCTATTTCACAGGCAGAGGGTGAAGTTGAGAGAATGAGTTTTTTCTCTCTGTTTTTCTGAATGGCCATTCCTCATCTCAGGACCCTGATGTGTGTAGGAGGCTGGAGCCTGTTTTTAAACAGAAATGGTAAAGCATGCTAAACTTTGCACTCACACATGAATAGATAATAATCTTCAGTATTTTCCTTAAAAGTTCTGCACAGCCCTTTCCCATAACACCAAATGATTGGGCAGATTACCTTGTTGCTTCCTGGGGGCTGTTGCTTTGGCATGGTTTTTTTCTTGGTCCATTTGGTTGCTTTCCATATCTTTATAAACAAGTGTGTTCTGTTCTCTCACAGGCCTCAACACAAACAAGAGGACCAGACTTGTAGTGGTAGAGGAGTTGTGATTTTTTTCCCTGGAGCACAATTATCATTATGTGCTGGGGGGGAATGTAAACTGGCTTCACAGGTTGATTGGTGCTCCCCCTCCATGGGTAATGCATAGGCAGTGCTGGTGAAGAGTTGCCCTGCATGCTGTGGGAGTGACTGTCAATAATGCTACATTATCACTGGTTTCTAGCACAACTATTGTACTTTATGCTTTGCTAAGTGCACAGGACTGTAAGTACATTATACCAGTGTTAGCCTTGGCACAGAGGCTGCTGGCTTAGCAGGAGTGTTGCACTGGACTGCCAAAGGGATTTTTGAAATGCAAATATTTAGACAGAAAAAGCACTATCAAAAGTGTCTGCATAACAGGAGAAGCCAGTAAAGGTGACACAAAGATAAAAGTACACCTAGAGGTACTCTGCTATCATGTCTTTTTATATGCCATGCTATTGTGCATGCCCAAATTAATGGTGATTTTTCACTACTTCTTTTATTTGATTTTGAAGACAAGGGGTATTCAAAACATATTGTTGAGTTAGACCCACAGATTAAAGGCACCTAATTATCCTTTTGTCTTTTATAGTTTCACAACATAAAATTTAAACTGCACGCTGTTTTGCTAAAATATGTATGTTATTGTTATATGACAAAAACCCTGCATGAACCATAGAACACTATTAGAGCAGAGGAGTTGAAAAGGAACTATGTAGTAAGATCCATTATCTTTCCAACCCACAGTATTTGAATATATCTATAGAATGCTGGAAAACAGTTTTCTTTTAGATGGATGTGGGTGAAAGTTCTCCCCCCACCCTTGAATTTGTACATTGTACAACTGGAAATGTTGGCTG
Organism: Lepidodactylus listeri; assembly: GCA_029233225.1. NCBI lineage: Eukaryota > Metazoa > Chordata > Lepidosauria > Squamata > Gekkonidae > Lepidodactylus > Lepidodactylus listeri. The sequence continues at coordinate 63,054,517 of JARCFY010000002.1, read as the reverse complement.
GAAAAGGATTTCTATTATCATTAGATACAAGGAGGACATAATGGAGTTTTTCTCTTAGCAAAGGTTTTGTTGGGAGGGAAATGTCGCATTGGGACTCTAAGTGAAAGTAAAGAATCAGGCAGACTGTGAGTATACTTGACTCTAGGGACAAGAAAGAAACTGTAGGCTTTTGCTATTTGACAGCTTCAGTGATTGCATTAATAAAGGGATCTACGAATGAGGAAGGATACGCTACAGGATGCAATATCACCAACTGCACAGGACACTTGTGGGTACTGCGTTGCTACTGGCCATTTTCACTGAATTTATCAGATGAGTGAATGAAGACACAGAACCTGTAGGGGCCTGTGGTTTGCTTGGGTGTGTGGCTTAGAAGAGAATACTGCTGGCTGCCGAGTGCAATGTTTTATATTGGGCTTTGAGTGTTCTTTATTTAGTTAGTTATAGTGTTAATAGTTTTGTCTGAGAAGCTGATGACTTAGAATACACAGGGATTAATCCACATACATGTATTTATATGTAAGTGATTAGCTACATAAGGGTATCCAAGTACAAAGAGCTGAGCATTCAGTGAAAGCACATTTCTCCTTTTTTAAATCTTTCTAATTAGGCTGTTTGAACACATGAATAAATCTCATTTTTATTGGCAATAGATATTAAATCATTAGTAACATTTGTAAAAATTAGTATGATGTGCTGCCTAGAGAAGATGCAAAGATATATACATCAGTGTACTTAATTGACTGGAGTCAGCCCTTTATGTATGTTGGACACAACACAAATGTTACACATCTAAAAACCATGTTAATCTATAGTAAATCAGAATTGAAGCCAGAATTCACAAACAAGTGTTTCTAACAATTTGGAATTTTGTTCTAAAAAAATCTGGCAGGTATACAGAATTCACCATTCTTTCGGTTACATAAATATGCATTTACCCTAGGCCAGAATTTTTCATTGCTCTACTTCAGCTAAACATATTACACATTCTTGTGACAGATCCGTGCATATAACATTTTAACCTTTTTATAATGCATTATCCGTGTTCCTACGAAATGTAAAATTCATTACACCTTTTGAGATAGATTAGACATACAGATAAGGACTTAACAAAGATCTACTACCATGTTCAGGATAGAACCCAGTCCTGGGATAGCAGACATTTGTAAAGGATGATGCTGGTTTCCCCACGGGGAGAGGCCTGGGTGGCTTCCCAATTGCTGGTATGGCAGCCAATGCAGCACAGCAGTAATGGGACTTCCACAAGGTGTTTCCCCATAGTTTCTCTGTCCTAGTTCCCCATCAGACATTCCACATTTTAGCTTCTTGTGAGTCATCATATGGTGGTGCTACAGGTTTCATGAAGAAAGCATTGTTTGAGTTGATCAGGGTTTGGTATACAAATTTTTCTGCTCCTACAAATCCTAATCAAATATTCAGCATCAATCACACACTACAAGCTATATTTTAAGGGAGCTGTCAGGGAATAGTGGAATACTCCGAGTTAGTCTGTAGATGAAAACAGTATGTTAAAGAACGTATCTAGAAGTAATATTTTGCCTTCAAATATAGTATTTTTTTTTACAAATAAACTCTGACTGATGCCTAAGATTGCCTTTCTAAGCCAAGTAAAAAAGACCTAGAACCCAAAGGGATAAAAGCAAAGCTCCTTATGTGCAGCCTGACTTTTTTTGCAAGTACCCTTGCAAGCATTAGCTAATTATGCACGCTGATAAATGCTAACCGAATTGGCATGTGATCTAAAACACTGCTCTCCCTCTACATTGTTGATAGCTCCATTGATTTGGCTAACATCATTCCTAATTTACATTGGTAGAATCCGAAGAAGAATGTGATCCTTTAGACAGCTGGCATAAAATAGAGGAAATCCAATGGAAGGAGGCAAATTTAGCAGCTGCTGAATTTCTATTTGCTTTTTAGTGAACCTAGTTCCTTATTTCATTTTGTTTCCTGGTCTTTGCTTTGCAAACTGACAAGGGCATTTTCATGCTGATGATTAAGCAGTTCTAATTTAAAATGCAGTTTATATCTGCCAATTTGTTGTGTACACACCCCCTTTGCACCTTCAGATGCCGCTTTATCTCAGTAAAGCCAGTCATTCCAGTGACAATTTTGCCCTAGCATGCAAAACCTTTTCCTCTTTGCTTTCTTCTCAGACATAGTCCTGCTTACTTTTCTGTCTTGTTCAAAAATCTCTATGCTGTCAGCAGTTATTGAATTCCCAGTGCTTGGAATCCCTTTAGTAACAGCTGTTGTTTAACAAAATGCAAGATCTTAAAATATACACTTGTAGGGGAAGGGATGAAATCAGGAAGAAGTATAAAGAAGTGGATTAAGATCTAGAAATTCGCAATTCAAACTCAGCAAGGGTGTTAAGTGTGCACAAGCAAGATTACACTGTGATAACTGCTTATACTGCCTGCATCGTGTAGTTACAACTACTGAGTTACAAGACATTTTAAAAACCTGGAGCATAAAAAGCATATTAGGGATTTTATAAGGTCTTACTGAAGGAAAAATGATTTGCACACAACAACATTAACACTGGTCTGGAATATGTCCTTCACTGTATCATGGCCAGCTACTTTCATTTTCATGATATTTTCTTCATGTTCTGAGTTCCAGTTTAGACCTCTTGAGACTGGCAATTTCACACACAACATAAACTTAATCAACAATACATAACCTTCCTGACAAGCCCAGAAGAACTAAGCAAAGCTGAGACCACCACCTTTTTACAGACCCCTTTCCCAAAACATTCCTATTTCCCTAATAAAGGCTCAGATCAGTCAAATAATGACTCAGTTCAGTTTGGGAACCTTTTCCTACCTAAAAAATGCTGCTACTGCTTCTTACTAGAGTACAGGATTATAGAAGAATAAGAATAAGGCCCGCTGTGGAAATAAATACAATGGGCTCTAGAAAGAGGCTCTGGGAGAGTGCCAAGGCCTTGGGCACTCAACGTCAATCTGCTGTGGCAACCTCAGTAGGGTATAGGGACACAGAGTCCACCATTTTCTGCATGGGAACTGATCAGTGCCATCTGGAGAGCAGTTGTAATTTTGAGTGATCCCCAGCCCTCACCTGGAGATTGGCAACAGTGGTTCCCCAAGAAGGAATACTGGTTTGGAGGGCAGAGTCCATGGCATTCTACCTGTCTGAGGCCCCACCCCTCCTCAAACCTCACCCTCTCCAGGCTCCATCCCTCAAATCTCCAGGAATTCCCCACCTGGAGTTGGCAACCCTATCTTCTTCCCAGCCAAGCATCAACCTACCTTTATTTCCCCCTCATTGTTCAGCTTTCCATCTCCCCCCCTACCTGCAGCCTCTATCGTGCTCTGAAGCCCTGACTGCCACGTCACATTGGTTGTCATGGGGGGCATCTCAGCAGGGTATAAGGACACAGTCCATTGTTTTCTCCATGGGAACTGATCAATGCCATCTGGAGAGCAGTTGTAATTCTGAGTGATATCGAGCCCTCACCTGGAGATTGGCAGCAATGGTTTCCTTGGCCAGGAGTGTGGGAAAGAAATTTAAATAAATAAATTTCCCAGGAAGGAAAGTGGTCTTTCTCTGCAATGGGGACCAAAGCAGCTTACATCATTCTCCTCTCCCCCTTTTGACTTACACAACAATCCTGTGAGGTAGGTTAGGCTGAAAGTCTGTGACTGGTTCAAAATCACCCACTCAGCTTCTACAGCAAGAACCTGGATCTTGCAGAACCTGCTTTGAAGCACTGATTGCCACGCCTAGGGTACCCAACCTCCAGGTAGAGCCTGAAGATCGCCAGGTATCACAACTGAACTCCAGACAACAGGCCTCTCCTGTCCAGAGAAAATAACTGCTTTGGAAGGTGGACTTGATGGCATTCTGTTCAGCTGAGGCCTCTCCCCTCCCCAAACCTTGGCTTCCAGAGACTCTACCAGAAAATCTCCAGGAATCTCCCTACCTGGAGCTGGGAACTCTAGTCAGAACTGGTCCCAATGAGTTCTTTACAAAGGCCTGCAAAGGGTTTTCTTCCTTTGTCTGAACCAAGCTTGGTTGCCTACTGTGGCAAAACAGGCTCCAGTTTGCAACTCAGCTGTTCGCCTCCCACCCTCGTCCTGTGGGCATATCTCACTCCTTAAGTTCCCTGCCATTAGTCACTGAACTGTCACTGCCTTTTTAGAGGGCCTCTGTGGCCAAATCTCCCTATTTGGAGATAAAATCCTCAATCTTTGGGGGATTCCTGGAAAGTTGGCAACCAAAGGGTCTGGCCTTTCCTTGCTTCCCTGGGCTACCCCCTCCCTTTGGTATTGTGCAGAGCAGGGGAGACTATGCACAACACAGATTATTAGCCCAAGTAAAAGGATTTGTTTTACTATTTACACAATTATGTCCAGCATACACACACACATGAAATGAATAAGGCACAACTATTGCAGTAAGCACGTACTATGAACCCACAGGGCATAAATCAACAGGGGTTAAACACAATCTTCCCTGGATGGGCTGGAGTCTATATTGATGGTGCCTCGCCCCTTGGCAGGGTCCCTCTTTTCCCGCATTTTTTGGCCTTGGGGCCACTGGGAACTGTAGTCCAACAGATAAGGAAGCCTCATTCAACCCAGTTAGTGATACCCCTGAAGGCCCCTCTCTGAAACTACAGCTCAATTTAACCTTATGGGGGAACATTTTAAACAAACCACAGTCAGCAGCCATCTTATAGACACAGGTAACTGCCATTTCTGTACACCTACCAACAGCCACACACAGGAGGGAAGCAGCAGAAGGGTATAATGCCATAGGGTCCATCCTCCAAAACAGCCATTTTCTCCAGGGGAACTGATCTCTGTCATCTGGAGATCCACTGTAACAGCGGGAGATTTCTAGGTCCCACCTGGAAATTGGCAATCCTAGGGGGAAAGTCAGCCGCATGGCAGGGGGTTGAAGGGAATGGTTTGATGGTTGCTGGCCCACCTCATTAGCCAGCCAGCCATGGTGGAGCTTAGAAGGAGAGAGAACCATTTTCTGACAGTTTATTCTGATAGGGTAGTCAGTGGGCGGGGGAGGGGGGTTATGCTTGAAGTCTTTTCACTGACAGAAGCAGGCCACTGAGGGGAGGTTAGACCCACCTGGCAGTGGGCGGAGGAGAATAATGGACCCAGCACCCAGTCGGTTCTTCCCCTTTGCTGGCTCCTTCCAGACTGAGGCTGAGACGCTGGCCGATGGCTCTGTGGGCGGGACCGAGGCAAAGCAGGGAGAGAATGCAGCCAGGGGCCAGGGACCCTCTTTTGAGTGGCAGTCCATCCAGCGAACTGATTTTGGTGCCCCATGGAATCTTGCCACTTGAAAATGGCTTTATATAATAAGGAAAGATATTATACAGCAGGGGTGGCCAACCTTGCTTAACGTAAGAGCCACATAGAATAAACGTCAGATGTCTGAGAGCCACAAGACAGGAACAAATATCACACACATGTTTTTATTTTTAAAAATATGCAAATTTGCTTTTTATTAACGTTAAATGGGACTGCCAAAAATAAAAACAAACAAGGAAAACCAGTTATTGATAATGATATTACTTGTTTGCTAATGATATTGAGAGAGAGAGAGAGAAAGAGAGAGATGGAAAGAAAGAATTAAAGAAGTGGAAAGAAAGAGAGAGAGAGAAACTAGGAAAGCAAATAGATGGGAGGGAGGAGGGAAGGAAGGAAGGAAGGGAGAAAGAGAGAAAAAGCATGCCTCCCCTTTGCTTCCCCAGCCGCCCTGCCAGGAGCCGCACAATATGTGTGAAAGAGCCGCATGTGGCTCCCGAGCCATAGGTTGGCCACCCCTGTTATACAGCTAATCCACCCATCCCCTTCTTAGTAGTTCTTATATTTCACAGCTGTGTTTTCTCCTTCCAACAAACACCACCCATCAACCGTACACCAGGAGTATTCTCACAAGCAAAGTCCCAAGAAGTGACCCACGAAACAGCAAGTACAAGTGTAATTAGGATGCTTGTGTAATTAAGCTTATAGTGGGAGTACATATGGGTAAACAAAGAAAGAGGTTTTTTTTTTGGAGAGTGCTGACATTCTTGGACCTTTAAGAGGGTGAAGGCTATTACCAGGCAAACTTATAAAGGCACAGGTAAGGAGACTGCCACATGAGCAGAAATCTTCAGTGGGATTAAAGCTCAGTTTTTGGTCTGATTTCCTTCACTCCAAATGAAATCTGGTTTCCTGACCCTGCTCTGGAATGTTTTTAGTTTTTACTGCCATTTTATATACAATGCTTATGGCAAGTCAGGCATGAGGTTCAAAAGATGAAATAGCCATATAAAAAGCAAAGCACATTGCACCACAGCTCAACTCTTGGACAACTCTTTATTAAATATTTTTCATAAATCCCACCTGTCTTTGAATTATTAATTAGGAGACAGCAAAAGTATTTTGCCGTGATCTGGCAAATCCAGTTCTTAATATTATTTCATAAGCTTTTTGGATCCCAAGCTTTTATATTATAGCAGACTTGAGCATTTTCTCAAATCTGAACTACTGGGTAATTCTGAATTGAAGACTTCCACATAAACGTTGCTAGAAATGCCTAGCTCAGCATTTACCAGTGAACAGAACAACCACATGCTTAAAGCTACACTGGAACATTAAAGACTGGGAAACACAAAACATTCTAATGCTGTTATTTTTAATACAGCATTCAGGGAATTGTTGTTTTCTCTCTGAAGACTGGAATTTCCTCCCTAAGCCCAAAGAAGGCATTTCTGAGCTACAAAAGAAAATTACATTAAGATTGCACTGTGATTCTGCTTGAAACACACAGAGAGAATTTTCCAAGATGGATATCCATCCGAAATCTAAATCTATGTTTTGGATTCACTTTTTAGTTTTTAATTTCTTTGCCCTATCATGGGCCAAAAAGGGGTGTTATGAACCCAATTTGCAATACATGAAAGAGATGTTAAAAGAGATGGTGTTTCATTTTCATGAGCATCTGAAACAAACATGCAGTTCATGCTAAGGATATAGTCATGTAATGTTAATTAGCTTAATAACCATATTAGGAATGCTTTTAGCTAACACTACTTCCTGTTTCATATCAGATTGCCTAGTAAATTCTTGTAATATGCTAGGATGATATCCAGTATGTTAAATTTTGGAAGATAACTGGTAGGATACAAAGAGCTGTGAGCAGATCTTTCTTGGCTTCCATTTTCCAGTGCTGCCCTCTGTGCCTCCTGCCCCTGCGAAGTTGTTCCCGATGGCTTGGGCCCCCTAAATATTGTTTAGAGTACAGCAACAGGAATAAGAAATGGCAGAAATTGCTTTTATTCAATTGCACAGGGAAGGTCATTCCACTAAAGGCAGGAGAAGTTTGGGTCCTACCCATTACATATTAGGCAGCTGGAAAAGATATATCACGTTTAGGCTGAGAAATGCATCATACATGCTTGTATATAGTATCAACTTTGGATAGCAACCACATGTAGATTCTGCTTGAAACATCTTTCACTTCAACAAAGTGGGCACCTCTGTTTATCTTCCACTTTGTCTGTGTCAGACTCTTCTACTTCCTTTGTAATGAATGGTAAATCCTTATGTGCAAAACAAAGGCTTTGTTTCAGTAACGAAGTACTATTGGATTATGGTTCTGGAATGGAAGTACTAAGCCATCCTAGTTTCAGAGGTACCTGAAACCATAAACCATGGAAACTCTGTGTGAAAACAGAAGGGCACATTTCAAGCGCTGGTTCTTACTTGGGAATGTCCTAAATGGCTTGGGGAAGGCATACCTGAAGGAACACTTCCACCTGCACTGTCCAGTCTACCAGTTGCAATCTGCCATCCAAGCTAGGATGATGCCCAGTTAAGAGTGTTTGAAGTAATATTGGGCACTATACTGGCAGAATGGTTACTTTTTCATTGTGGCAGCAACTGTTATAGTGATATCTTGATTTTTCAGTTATGAAATGCTTTGCAGAGCAGAGGTGACAGATATGCATCATGTCTCCTATATCATAAGTAATAATGTGTTCTGCATTTTGAAGTGCTTTTGGTTTTTCCATATATATAGGTATGTTGCGTTCTCTAGTAGGGGTGTGCATTTGGCTCAGCTGAGCTGGAAAAAAATCCTCTGTATAACGACATTATTCCAGCTCCCCAGAAACTGAATCACATTTTCTACTCTGATTCGGCTTCCCGAACAGATATCGCTGTATAGAAGCTGAATCTATTCAGCTTCTATTCAGCAATCCCATTTTCTTCCATGTTAGAATCCCCCCCCCCCTTTGATTCCTTTCCTAGCTGGCATGTTTAAATGCCTCTCTGAGCTCTCCAGCCTGCTCACTTCAGCAGGCGGGTTGGGGAAGGCACAGGGAGGCATTGAAACATACCTCCCTGATCTCTCCAGCCTTCTCCAGCTGGAGGACGGGGGACATATGTTTAAATGCCTCCCTGATCTTTTCTCCCTTCTCCAACTGGCCTGCAGCTGCAAGCCAACTGGAGGAGGGAGAAAAAAACTGAGGAGGCATTTAACCCCCCCCCCCGGAAGTCATGCGGGGGGGGGGGGCAGGCTCCTATAATTGAAGGGAAGGCAAATTGCCTTCCTTTCCATGAAGGGAATGTGCCACCTCTGTGGTGTGACTCCACAAGGGAATTTAAACTTTAAGCTCCCTCCTCTCTGGAGTTGCACCACAGAGGCGGCACACTCACTTCATTGAAGGGAAGGCAGTTGGCTTCTAGTCAGTCAGAAGGGTGAAGCAGTGGGAAGAACCAGCACCCAAGCTAGTGGTTTGTTGGGGGAGAAGCAGTTAGAAGCTGGAAATAATGTTTTTAAAGGACAATGGAGCCCGCAGCTATAGAGACTGGGGTGAGAACAATCCTTCTCTACCACTTGCAAGGCTTTGCCATTTTTGCAGGCTCAGATGTCCTTTTAAAACTCCACCCTGCTATTAAGACATTCATACTCCAGGAAAAACAGTGTTAGAGATGGGCAAGCGGCAGTGAGGAATCCCCCCCAATTTCAGCTCCAGTTTTGCTGTTGCTTCCTCCCCTCTTCCCCACCCATTATTTGTGTGTGTGTGTGTGTGTGTCTCACTCTCAGCCAGTCAGCCTTCCTTGTTAGATTTAGAAGCAGTTAGAAAGTTTTAAGAGGACAGCCTGTAGCAAAAGAGGGGTGAGAAGCCCAGATGCCCTTTAAAAATGCCCCCCTGCTATTTAGCTGTTCATACTGCAGGAGGAATTCCTCCAATTCCATCTCCAGTTCTGCTTTTGATTCCTCCCCTCTTCCTCGACTCATTATCTCTTTCTGTCTCTCTCTATCAGTCAGTCTGTCTCTCACTGTTAATGCAGTAGGGGCTGAAGTAGATCCTGTGGTGGCCATTTCAAAAGGAATTAGGGAGAATTCAACCCACCTTGAGGTTTTTAAAAACTTTTTGGATTTTTCTGCTGACCCACAGAGTCCCCTGAGTCTGTAGAAAAATCTGTTGGGGGAGAGTGTGCCCTCTGTTTGCTGAAATAAGAAGAGAAGAAGAGAGAGAAGAGATTGGATTTATACCCCCCTCAAGGAGTCTCAGAGCAATTTACAATCTCCTTCCATTCCCCTCCCCACAACAGACATCCTGTGAGGTTGGTAGGGCTAAGAGAGCTCTTTCGAGAACAGCTCTGAAATATCTTGTAACTGACCCCAGATCACACCAGCAGCTGCATGTGGAAGCATGGGAAATCAAACCCAGTTCTCCCAGATTAGAGTCCACACTCCTAACCACTACACCAAATTGGTGTATCTGCAGGTATAGAGGACTGTTGAGAATTAGATATATAGATTGCTATTCCATATCAAGAACCAGTTACTTTCCATTTAGTCACTTCAACCCACTTACACACCTAGAGTTTAATATAAGTCCTGCCTATGGTTAATGAAAGAACAAGAAATTGACTAAAGGTCTAATTTCTTGACAATTATAATATTAGACTGTTGAATGTTATTCCACACCTTTTCTGTCCTGTATTATTGATAATTGCTGTGCTTTTAAATGATTTTATTGTATCTTTTACTTTGTGAATCACCTCAAATAGGTCTCTGGAGAGGCAGCATATAAAACTTGTAAATAAATAAATAAATAAGGGCATATGGGTTTTGAAGTCTTTTCAGTTCTGCCTTCTGACCCTAATCATACTCTACTCCAAGATTTGCTTCTGAATACTGTAGTAATTTGAATTATGTCCTGGCCATTCTGCAATGCCAAGTAGATTTAAAAAAATCACAAATGACTCTACAACGAATGGATGTTTAATGATACTAAATACAGTGAGATTACAATATTTAAAATTATGTCCACAGAGGTCAATACCTTCCTCTAAGGTCAAGACACTGTATAACTGGGATGCAGAAGAGATGCCGAAATGAATAATTTGGAGTATTTTATGATATATTTTGCAAAAAAAGAAGAAGAAATTGAGCCTGTATGAATGTTTTACACATTTGGCAAAATTTGTCATCAAAAAGCAAATGAATAAACTGGATGACTCCTTATCTGGTTTGGGGCTCCAGCTTCTAGTAAAAAAAAAGGACTAGGCATTTAAAGGTCACACAGATGCTTCAGTTTTTGTTGTTGATGCTGCTGACAATGATTATAATTACAAAGAACTTCAAGCCAGTCTGAAAACACAATCAGATATGGAGATTTCCAGGTGAGATTATTACCTCAACATTTCCGCTGAAAGGAAATAGAACCCTGCATTTTAACCTTTCAGAGCCTTTGAATACTCTGTCTGCCTATTTCAGTGTTACACACATGGAAGCCACATTCACTTTACCCAGCAGACACCAAAGAAGAAAGCAGGTCCACAAATCTGGCAGAATAATTGGATTTGTTTATATTTTCCCACTGAGATTTCCCCACAGGAGCACATTTGTGTGTCTGTGTTCCCCACTGCCTGCTTGCTACTTTCATTTACATAGATACAGGGCTTTTTTGTAGAAAAAGCCCAGCAGGAACTCATTAGCATAATAGGCCACACCCAACAGCAGAAACTCATTAGCATATTAGGTCACACCCCCAACAGCACAGCTCCCTCCCAGGATTGGCTTTCCCAGGTGCCCCACATCTTGCGGGGCACATGAGGAACCCAAGGAGGGGAGGTAGTTTAAACTGCCTTCCCTCCATGGATCGGCTTGGCTTCCCCAGGTGCCCCACGGCTTCTGGAGCACCTGGGGAGCCCGAGTGGGGGGGAGGCTGTAGGCGTGGCTAACTTGCAAGCCAGCTGGAACTCCGTTCCTGCCCCAAAATAGCCCTGCATAGATATATATTTTATCAACATACACCTCACAGTGACATGAGGACACCAAAATTCTTCATAGAAATACTTTTCATGTTATAAAATCCATCTCAAACCAAATATCCATTAAGCACTAAGTGTTATAAGTGTGGAAGGGGAATGCTGTTGTAAGTGTGGAAGGAAAAGTGTTATAAGGGGAATGCGTACATTTATTATCATCATCAAAATTTTTATCCTACCTTTCTGCTGTTACATGGGCCACCCAAGGTGGCTAAAAGTTAAAACATATGAAATGAAATTATAAAACCATTAAAATAAATCCCTTTCCCCAAAAAAACTCATTAAAAACCTTTCAAAAGAGTTTTAAACCCCCCAGGTAAAATACATATAAATCAGTTTGGAAACAAATTGGAAGCCAGTGTAGGTGGGCCAAGACTGGAGTGATATGTGTCAGCTAATTGCTGCCATTCCCAGGCGGGAGGTGGATTGCTCACTGGGTTCCCACCACGGCCCTCACCCCCGCCTTTGGAATGTATCTCTCTTCTCACAGTCTGAATGTTATCTCCCTAACCTTGGAAATGGGGAACTTTCTCAACGACTTTGCTGCTTCTGCTGCAGGTGTTTATTGTAACTTTCCAGCCTATAGCCTGAGAACGAAATGTCTGAAATGTATTTTGCAAGCTCCAGGATTGGAGCCCCTCCCTCTCATCACCAGGTTAAATGCACTATAACTGTAACCCCTCAACTCTTTCCTTTCATTACTGACTCAGGAACGTATAAATGACTAAAAGATCCACTGGAATAAAGATTTTTCTAGTTAAGAACTTTGTTTACAGTTTGAAATCTCTTAGACTCTCACAATATGTTCCCTACAACCCACTCCAGTCAACATCCTGGCTGCAGTGCTCTATACCAACTCAAATTTCTGAAAACTTTCAAGGGCAGCCCCATGTGGAGTGCATTGCAGTAATTTAATCTAGATGTAACCAGGGCATGCACCACAGTGGCCCAACCTTTTCTGTCTTGGAAAGGCTACAGCTGGCTAACCAGTCAAAGCTGATAAAAGGTGCTCATGAACACAGCCGCCACTGGCTTATCCAGCAGTAGGCCTGATTCCAAGAGCACTCCCAGATTACAGACCTGTTCCTATAAGGCAGAGGTTCCCAAACTTATTTGGCCTACCACTCCCTTTTCAGAAAAAAAATTACTCAGTGTCCCCCCTGGAAATCTACCTTCAAGAAGTGGACAAAAGGGGCTTCCGGTTTTCAGCGACTCGAATGGTAGGCATGCTCTGTCAGAGCTCCGACTGGGGTGGTCTATAGCCCGGTGGATGGGAGGGGTGCCAGATGATTCTCCCCCCCCCAAGCCCTTGTAGGGGGCTCCCAGCCTGGGGCACGAGGGATACCTCTCCCAAGGCAACAGCCAAGGGATTGAGGCTTCCCTTTGCTCCAAAAGGTCCTGCTGCCATGGCACCACCATAGCTCCAAGAGGCGCACACCGGTTGGGCAAGCAATGGAGCGAGTGTATAAATGAAACAGTCCTTACCTTGGCGCAGCAATGAGCAAAGTGTGAGTTAAAACCCACTCAATTGGATACGCATTGAAATGGAGCCGAATTCCTGATTTAAAAGCAGTGAGGGAAAGGGAACATTCTGTCCCCCCCCCCCATTCTAAATGAACTGAATACAGATTTTTGGATCTTGGTTTGCTGGTGCTGCTGATGACAATTAAGTGGAGTGCAGCTCTTCTTAAAGTGGATATATAAAGAAACTTTCTTTGACTTGGTGAACTTTCCTGAAATGTAAACTATGACTGGCAGGGGAGAAAAAATGGCGATAAGATCAAAACCTTCTCCAAAAACTACATCTTCCACTTTCTAAACCGGAAGCAAATACTGACTTTCCCAACATGTTAACTGCAGCATTGCGCCCTCTGCTGGACCAGATGACCAAACTGAATAAAAACTTTGATGCACTCCAAAAACAGATCAAAGAAACCGACATTAAAACAAAGGAGATGGCTAAATCAGTTAAAATGGTTGAAGCCAAAGCAAAAGTAATGAAACAGAGAATAAAAGTGGTGGAGAAAGAAAGAGCATCTGACAAAGATCAACCTTTAAAACTACAAATGGAAAAATCAGCATATGTTCTATGATTTCAAGGTCCCTGAACAGAAAGATGAGAATCTGAAGGAAATCTTAAGTGAAGTGTTAGCGCCAATAACAAGTTTACAAGTGGATCTCCTACAAAGTGATATGGATATGATCAATCAGACATATCCTGAATTTGTAAAGAAGAAAAACCTGCCTGGGGAAATCGTGGTGAGATTTTCCAAGAGATCTGTAAGAGATGTGGTGCTCAAGGCCACAAATGGGACAACCTTAAAAATCAAAGACGTTGAAATCAGAGTCTTAAAAGATATACCATTCGAAATGAAGGAAAAAAGGAACCAATATAAAAGTTTGACCAACTTTTTGCAGAAAAACTCTACCCCTTATAGATGGATTTTACCGGAAGGACTTGTATTCAACCATAAAGAGAAAAAGGAAAATATTGTCTCTGTTAAAAAAAGCAAAGATATTTTTGGAATTGCAACAAAGTCCAGTGGAAAATAAAAAGACAGCTGCGGAAGAAGAAGAAGGCATTATACATGATGTGGAAAGTTCTGAAAGTGCAGCGAGTAGTACTTTGAAGGAGGACTCTGAATCCGAAAAAGGGGCGGCCGCCCTGAAGCACCTGGCAGTCAAATGGGACTTTGACAAAGCAAAACAAAGAGGAAAGAAAGGGAAATAACACTTTGTTTTGCTTGAGAGTTTAAGAAAATTTAAAATAGCATTTATTTGATTTAATCCGTGCAATACCAGTTTATAAGAGAAAGCATAAAAATCACGCTCCATTATATTAACCTTAATTTCAAGGAAGCTTTGTTTAATCAAGCTAGAGAAGCAATTTTATGATCCTTGTTTAGCTGTATTTTAGTGTAGTGTTTAGTGTTGTAGTGTTTTTAGTGTATATAGCGTATGTAGAAAAGCCAATAAAATTTTCAAAAAAAAAGACATGGACAAAAAGATGCAGGTAGAGTCCACCATGATCCACATAGCCAGGCAGGCCAAGGCAGGTACAGAGCAGCAGCCGAAGGCCTGAAACCAGAGGCCAGCAGCAGCAACCACATAAGAGCCCAGCAGCAACACCAGCCTTACAAAGGTGCAGTGATCTTGCATGATGCCGAGAACCATTCTGAATTCGTTGTGATGATATTACTTCTGCTTCTACTTCCCAAGTATGTGCTTGGATGCTCACTGGGGTCCTTATACCCTATTTTTCCACAGAACATTTAAAAAAATGTCCCTGAGGCTGTATGGAATGTTTCATACAGATATTGTGGGTTCTGTGAGAACCCCCATCCAAATCCGATAATCAGCGAGTGGTGCTTGAGAATCTGCCTGAAGATCATGCATTCTGCATTACTCTGGATTCTTCAGGGATGTTCTTGTATATAGGAAAACACAACCTTGCATGAAACATTCAGACATACATGGTGTCATGGATATCTGAAAAAGAATGTATATCATAGTAACAAAGTTAACACCTTGGGACAACTGCTTCTCATAATGTGAATTGTTGCAATTTCAGTTAATCCTTCAAAGAAAAACTGTGTCACACCTCATCATTGCCTTAACAGGCTGGTTTGCACAGAAGTAAGCACAGAGTTGTTTAACTGCATTAAAGAATAATTTGTCTAGAATAAAAACGGCAAAGAAACCAAGCAGCGCAAATTTACTTGAGTGACTGCAGACAGCAGAACTGCCTCCAAGCATTAATGGGGAACAAGGTGGTGGAACATGAAAGTGCCACTTTTTCAGTCATTTTGCAAAGTATAACCTTACTTTAAAAGGCTTCAGGTCGCATTCGCTCTGACATAAACAAGCAATTGCCAGCAACATGTCAGGGTTCACACCATTGGTTAACATCAGATAAAAAGTATAATTTTAACCTATTAGGAAAAAAAGTTAATGTGTTAAAATCATTGTGAAGGCAGGTTTCTGTATTTACAAAACATCCTGATCCTGAACTTCATGAGGGAGCTTGTAATGTGTACTTTTTTCTCATTTGACCTCACTAGTATCATTTTGGTTAGCTTCTGAAGACAATGCATCCTCTGTTCACAGCAAGTTTTTTTCGTGTAAATATTCCACTACTATATTAAGGGAGATGTAAGGACAGCATTGCTAGCAGGGTGGTGCTGAAAGCAAATAAACAAACAAAACAGAGCAAAACCTGACTGAGACATTTTCGAACT
Source organism: Lepidodactylus listeri (assembly GCA_029233225.1). Taxonomy (NCBI): domain Eukaryota; kingdom Metazoa; phylum Chordata; class Lepidosauria; order Squamata; family Gekkonidae; genus Lepidodactylus; species Lepidodactylus listeri. The sequence goes on along the minus strand of JARCFY010000002.1, from coordinate 63,038,934 downwards.
TTGTGAGATATTTTCTGCAAAGCGCTTTTAACATAATAACTGGATTTGGTTTTATTCATAACTCTCATTTCATTTTTCTCAGAAAGATTAAGCAAATTAGCATGCTGAGCTGGTTGGGTTTGCACGTGTGTGTGTGGAGCACAGAGGAACAACATTTCAGTTGTATCATTGCTTGTTACACTTAGCCAGAGATCTCTCTCAAAGAAGCGCAATACATTTGCTCAACATACGCTAACTAGAAAGAGGCTAACAGAAGCCTTGCCAGCTATAGAGGACAGGAAGGAAGTGGCAGGGGGAGTCCCAGAGGCAGATTTTTCAAGACCTAGAAAGGTCTTTCTTCAGGGCCATTAAAATAAAATAAAACTGTCTGATGTTCAAGGAAGCCAAGCCTCCTGCCATGCTCAGTATTTCTCACTTGAACAGATTTTTGGAACTTTTTTTTTTTTTTTAAATATTCTGCCTGAATTTATGAAGAAGTTCTGTGATACCAATTAGAATAGACAGAGGCTCAGAATCTCCCCAGAGTTCAATTCCCAGGTATGTCACAGATTTACTTCTTCAGCCTGGTCTGGAGAAATCACACTTTCTGCTCTCTTCCCCCTTCCCCCCCCCCCCCCCCCGCCTTCCATTTCCTACCGGGGTAATAAGAGCAACCTGCAGCAGTTGGGAACTTTTGCTGCCATTGCCTTCAAGCTTGAAAACAAATTCCCAAAGTTAAGGAAAAGGAATGAAGACAACCCCAGTGGACGGGAAGGAAGATGTATCCTCACTAAAGCACAGGAAAGATAAAAGATAATAGTTCGCTCCTGCCATCTTACAAAGATGTATCTTGGTTTTGCATTTGGCTATTTAAAGCTTTTGCTTTGTCTCCAGAATTAAGAACTTCTCCTTGGGCATCTTTTCTGTGCGCAGGCTGAAATGCTTTGAAGTTCCAGACAGCACAAACTGTCTGGTGTTGCTTTTGGTAAAAGGCACCAAGGAGCCAGGGGCTGCTCCCAATGATACATATGTCTGCTTGTTCTCTGTTGCCAAGCCCTGCTGAGGTTCATAGGCATGTAACCCATTTATGTTATATTATCTCCTGGCATCTTGTCTAAGAAGAAAGGTGTATGTTGTTTTAGCCTGGTGTTTCTTGTTGATTTAGTTTGCAGCAAAAATCCTTTATAAACAAAACTTGATTTTGCCTTTATAACTGAGTGGTTTATTTGATTCTGTGTCATTTCCTTGCTGGTCTGACTCTTTCTTTAAGAGAATGAATGACAATGGCTTAATCTTGCCAGCAAAGCAGAACATATCTGAAATTTGCAACCAAATGCAGAAGCTGTCTATCTCCCACATTTGCAAAAATGTTGATGGGTTCTTTAATCTCAAAAGACCTCATGAGCAGTATCCTGTCCAGTGTTCCCTCTAAGCTGAGTTAGTGTGAGCTAGCTCACAGTTTTTTAGCTTCTGGCTTACACATATTTGTCCTTGCTCAGGAAGGATGGCTCCAGAGCAAACTAATTTATGGAGTAGCCAAATCACAACTTTAATGCTTCAGTAGCTCACAACTTTAATGCAGTAGAGCCTGATCCTTTTAACTGGAGATGTTAAGGATTAAACCTGGGACCTTTGGTGCAGAAAGCAGATGCTGTACCAATGAGCAACAGCCTCTTCTTGGAAGCTGCTGTATTCTCCTAACTTCTGCTCCCACAGTGTTTTATCCCCAGAAGGTTGCTGGTGTGGGTTGAGAAGGAAGGAACTTCAGAGGGGTGTGGTAGCACTTTGGTCTATCTGGGAGGAGGCCTACAAAATAAAACATGATACCAAGCTTCAGTACCCTGCTTTCCTTGGTTTTTTATTCAGCCATTACTACAGTGACTCTTCAACCCTTTGGGCTGTTGATATTTGTGATTTCTCAATCTCTGCCTAGCCTGTAATGACCATAACATGGAGCAAAAGGTTGAGCACCCACACCAGCATTTTAAAATGTGTTAATAAATTTGGGCTAGTTTCAAACATATTATCAAAGTGTAAGAACACTGACAATGAATTTAAACTTCACCATCACTGTGAAGAGGAAGCCTCTTTTTGCACCCTCAATTGCCCCTGAAAAGCCCCTCTTGGTAGTTCTGTGACTGAAAACTGGGAAATAGCCATTGCACAGGTTTTTATTTAGGTTGGAGTTACAGTGCAGGAAAAGAATGGGTTTAACCTCCTTCCTAGACTATTAGCCCTCAGAGCAAAAAAACTTCTCCTTGGGCATCTTTTCTGTGCGCAGGCTGAAATGCTTTGAAGTTCCAGACAGCACAAACTGTCTGGTGTTGCTTTTGGTAAAAGGCACCAAGGAGCCAGGGGCTGCTCCCAATGATACATATGTCTGCTTGTTCTCTGTTGCCAAGCCCTGCTGAGGTTCATAGGCATGTAACCCATTTATGTTATATTATCTCCTGGCATCTTGTCTAAGAAGAAAGGTGTATGTTGTTTTAGCCTGGTGTTTCTTGTTGATTTAGTTTGCAGCAAAAATCCTTTATAAACAAAACTTGATTTTGCCTTTATAACTGAGTGGTTTATTTGATTCTGTGTCATTTCCTTGCTGGTCTGACTCTTTCTTTAAGAGAATGAATGACAATGGCTTAATCTTGCCAGCAAAGCAGAACATATCTGAAATTTGCAACCAAATGCAGAAGCTGTCTATCTCCCACATTTGCAAAAATGTTGATGGGTTCTTTAATCTCAAAAGACCTCATGAGCAGTATCCTGTCCAGTGTTCCCTCTAAGCTGAGTTAGTGTGAGCTAGCTCACAGTTTTTTAGCTTCTGGCTTACACATATTTGTCCTTGCTCAGGAAGGATGGCTCCAGAGCAAACTAATTTATGGAGTAGCCAAATCACAACTTTAATGCTTCAGTAGCTCACAACTTTAATGCAGTAGAGCCTGATCCTTTTAACTGGAGATGTTAAGGATTAAACCTGGGACCTTTGGTGCAGAAAGCAGATGCTGTACCAATGAGCAACAGCCTCTTCTTGGAAGCTGCTGTATTCTCCTAACTTCTGCTCCCACAGTGTTTTATCCCCAGAAGGTTGCTGGTGTGGGTTGAGAAGGAAGGAACTTCAGAGGGGTGTGGTAGCACTTTGGTCTATCTGGGAGGAGGCCTACAAAATAAAACATGCTACCAAGCTTCAGTACCCTGCTTTCCTTGGTTTTTTATTCAGCCATTACTACAGTGACTCTTCAACCCTTTGGGCTGTTGATATTTGTGATTTCTCAATCTCTGCCTAGCCTGTAATGACCATAACATGGAGCAAAAGGTTGAGCACCCACACCAGCATTTTAAAATGTGTTAATAAATTTGGGCTAGTTTCAAACATATTATCAAAGTGTAAGAACACTGACAATGAATTTAAACTTCACCATCACTGTGAAGAGGAAGCCTCTTTTTGCACCCTCAATTGCCCCTGAAAAGCCCCTCTTGGTAGTTCTGTGACTGAAAACTGGGAAATAGCCATTGCACAGGTTTTTATTTAGGTTGGAGTTACAGTGCAGGAAAAGAATGGGTTTAACCTCCTTCCTAGACTATTAGCCCTCAGAGCAAAAAAAGACAGGCACCTTCTTGTTCTCCTCTCACTATGGGACTCCTATAGTTGCTCTTGCCATTTATTAAACACTAAGGCTTCAATCATATGCACAATTAGACCCGACATAGGTGTGAATGACAGGCAGATTTAATGGGAGCGATCAGACAACAACATCTGGGAAGCGTCCTGCAACCATCGGTAACCCATCTTGCTCTTCCACAGAAGCGGAGTAAAAAGACACCAGGGAAAATCAGTAGTAAACAGGTTGCAACAGACCATGGGTGGACTTTCTCGTCTGATCACTTCAGCATGCTCTCATGGCATCGGGATGGTCTGATCAGGCCCTCCCGACTCTGTACCGTTGTTCTCCCCCTTCGCAGTATGAGCATCATCGCAAACTCCATAGGGAGCCCTCATTGTGGAGGTGCGATTCATCGATCCCTGGTTTAAGCGCATGAGAATAAAATGGAACGACCCCCCCCCCCACGACTCACCCACAGTTGCATCTGATCACACACTGATGGACTGCGCCCACAGCTTCAAAGGGAGGTGTGATTGTGCAACTGCAGGTCAAATTCCTTTGAAGAAAATAGCCTCTCTTCCCCCGTACTTTATCTTGCTTGTGTGACTGCAACCTGAGATCTCCATATGAATCTCCCTTATTTGTGATATAAGGGCACTTCCACACATACTCAATAACACACTTTCAATCCACTTTCAATTACAGTAAAATCCAGTTGCAAAGTGCACAGCCTAGGAATCTCTGTGGTACTATGGCTGTAATGATTAATGCTGCAACCCTACAAGCTATGCATGGATAAGCCCCATTTATTTCTCTGGGTTTTCTGACTGAGTAAACAGGTGGTATATTACTGTCTAAAGTTACAGAAAAGAATTTCTGCTAGAACAAAAGATGGTGGGAATTTTTCTTTCTTGCACTGATCAAACAGGTGCTATTTACTGTCCTCCCAACATGGTGAAATTTTCACAAGCTTTCTGTTCTAAATATACCTTCTGTCTTTGGCTTGAAAGCATACTGTGCACCTCTGAAGGTTTGGGCCCTCCATTTATTTGTAGCCGTGGGAGCCCCTGATACTGAAATAACAGCAAATAAGAGCCAAACTACTTACCTTTGCTCTGTACTTTGGGAAGGCTTCTTTCTTGTTTTTAAATTATAAAGTCACATGAGAATAACACCTGGGAACTGCTGCACTAAAAGGTACTGCCTAACCCATAATACGGTGTCCATACCTCAGAAACATTGATTCGCCCCTCTTGGAATGAGCATGTTGTGGGATCATGGGTGCAGAGGTTTCGATATTTACACCAGTGGCAACGAAAAGCACTGTTCACACAAGAGAGGCACCTGTCAAAAAAAAGAAGAAAGGACTAAGTTACAGAGTGTGTGTGTGTGTAAAAATGGTGCTTTGTAGACTTTATCCTGGGTATTTTTAAAATTTTGTTAATTTGTCATTACTACTGAATAATCAATAATGATAACATGATAAACATATTTAAAATGTTCATGAAATTGTATGCGATACAATTTCATGAACATTTTATGACACCAGGATGTAGGTGAATTTCCTTCCTCCCTTGAAGGGTATAAAGCATAATGGTTTGGGGTGGATCCAGGCAGGGCCTTATGTGACTTAGCCAGTGGAAAGAGAAAGTACACTTACATAAAGCTGATAATTCCCTCAAAATGCACAACCATAGTAACCCACATGCCCTGCATGCAGGGGTCCTTTCGTAGAAAAAGAAGTGCAGGAGCTCATTAGCATAACTCATTAGCATATGCCACATCCCCTGACATCACCAGAAGTGTGTCAGAAAGGGAATGTCAGTTTCAGCCCCATTAATACTCTATGGGCCATTGAAATCAATGGCAAAAACTCATAGGGTATATGAGGGGCTGGAGGAAAGGGGGTTTGAGGGAGAAGCTCCAAACTTGCAGGATAGCTGCTGGGGCCTCTCCTTGAAATACCCACCAAGTTTCAAGAAGATTGGACCATGATGTCCAATTCTATGGGCCCCCAAACAGGTTGCCCCATCCCCTCCATTGTTCTCAATGGTGGGAAAAAACACTACTTTTTCCCACCATAGAGAACAATGGAGGAAATGGGGGCAACCTGTTTGGAGGTGTGTAGAATTGGACCCCCTGGTCCAATCTTCTTGAAACTTGGTGGGCATTTGGGGGAGAGGTCCCAGAAGCTACGCTGCAAGTTTGGAGCCTCTCCCTCAAACCCCCTCCCCTACAGCTGCTTTTAAAGTTGCCACCGAATTTCGACGGCAATTCAGCGGTGGGCCGAATCAGATTGATTCGGCCCGTGGCTGCCCTACTGCCCCTCCTGAGCTGGTGGAGCGGTGCTCTGCCTCGTTCCAGCCCCAAAGGACCCCTGCCTGCATGTATGATTAGCCAATCATCACCAAGGGCCAAGAAAGATTTCTTTGAAGTTACACTTACTGACCAGCCTTGTGAGGGGGTCATCTTTGCCTGCTTTGTATTGCAGCTTTAAAGAAGGAAGTAACAACTGGACTTCTAGCTTGATTTCACAGTTAGGCTCTAGCCAGAACCATAACTAGCTAATATTGTGCCTGAGGCAAGAATATGAAATTGCACCCCCCTATATCACTAAACAACTAAAACCCTTACCCCAAATAAACCATGATTATTAGTTTTATGGGGACAGGGCTTCACATGATCACCGCAATTTCCTGTACCCCTTCCTTCATATCTAAACTCAAAAAGTCATGCAATTTTTTTGTGATATATCACTTTTGGCTTGAATATTTATAAACTGCCCTTCACTTAAGTAAAGCAGATGATAGTAAATTGAAACATCAAAACTGGTCAATATAAAAGAGGAGTTAATTTGCTGATGGACAGATTTTCCCCTATGTCTGTGAGTGAGACAGCACTGAAGCTCTGTTTTCTTGGATAATGAAACAAAAGAATGCAATTAACTATTTGCAGGGGGAAAGTTCTATGGGGGGGGGGTGCATCCCACAGGAGATCCACTGGTGACTGGATTTTGCTATTGTCTTATTTTTTTCTTGAAGATTTCAAGTTTCACAGGTCATCAGATGGATAATACATAGTTTTACCTGGCATCTTGAAAGCGACCGTCTGCAAAATATATGGCAGCAGCAATAATAGTTTAATGCCATCTAGTGGGTCAGTTGGAGCTCAAGCAAAGACTGCTACAATTCTATTGTACAATAGCTCCAGATTTTGCCCAGGGCATTGGTTAGCTTCTGCTATGCCTGCAATTTTTCTTCTCCTGTCACTGAGATGGTGTTTTTAGCCATTTTTTGCCTTGGGATATTTTCAGAGCAGCAGTTCCCAAAGGGACAAAACTCTAAACAGCATTTGAATCATGAGCATTTCTGCTTCTAGTGTGGAGGAGTCTTTTCTTCTACTTCTAATAATAAAAAGCTCTGAAGAAAAGAGGGGGGGGGGTTTACATTTGCAAAAGCCAACAGCATCCTTAAAATCTAAGAGTTCAACCCCTCACACTAGTTTACTGGTTTAATAGCACAAAACTTCTTTTTCTCCCCCTCCCCAAAACTGATGGTAATACAACAGATGGTCAGAGATTCTTAAGGCAAGTATGGGCCTCTGTGCTAAAGTAGTTTCTTTGGCATCACTGAAAAAACATTGTTATAATTTGTTATCTAAAATGAGGCACACAAGTAATCTCACCATTTTCTTAACAGAAAATACCCCAATGCTAAACTAAAGAAGGTGCATGCTTCTCCCCCTTAGTATACTAAAACATATATTAACCATATCCTAAATTGCATCTTTTCGATACTTCTGTAATTACCTTAATAGTAAAGAAAGCTCATTTACACACAATCACAAACCGGAGGAAGGTAACAACATGACAAAGTGTGAGCTGAGAATATTTAATTACTCATGTATTTGACCCCTTTCTCTCTCCATTTCTGTTACCAGCATCTGAATGTCACCTGCTCTTCAGTCTTCAGTTCTAGGCTAGAAATGGCTCTCCCTTTCAGAGAGCTATGCCCATGGTCTAGTCTGAGCGTCTAGGCATACAAGGCCCCAATGCTATTTTCTACTCTGTTTCAGCTGGGAATAGCCTCCTGAAGGCTCCTTCTTATTTAGACTGGAATAAAGTTCAGCAAGGCTGAAATGTGGTTGTCAATCAACCTTCCTGCATAGTTGTTAATCAATTTAGAAACAGAGCACATGTGGATTTTCAGTTATGTTTCTGTTTTGTATTAGAGAAACCTGATAACCACATACTTAGAACTTAGAGCCTTGGGCTTCAATCCTGTCTTTTTGCTCATGGAAAGGGTGTGTGCCTTTTTCTGACTCCCTCCTCTCAGCAGGGGCGTAGACTTTTGCAAATTCCGGGGGGCGGGGGCTCTTTAGTGTGCGCGCTTTGCGTGCACGCTCGCTGGGGCGATGCCCCCCCCGCCGGGAAACCTCTGCGCCTCCCCGGGCCCTTCCGAGGCCCATCAGCCGCTGCTGCCGGGGCCTCTCTCTCCCCCCCCAATCCTTCCCTCTCCCTTCACCGGGAAAAGAGGGAGGGAGAGGGAAGGATGGAAGAGTGGCCAGGCTGGGGGGGGGGGGGAGAGGCACCGGCAGCAGCAGCTGCCGGCCTCAGAAGGACCCCGGGAGGTGTGGCGGCAGGTGCTACATTTTCCCAGGGGGGGCTCAGTCCCCCTGGGAAATTTCAGGGGAGGTTCGAGCCCCCCCGTAGTCTACGCCTATGCCTCTCAGTGTTGGCCTTACTTTGACCCCCTGTTGTTCCTGGGGGTTCACTGAACAATGCAGGAACAGTGGGGGGGGGAGCAGCAGGAGACTGGAAAGCCACCATTTCTGCAGCACAGCTTTGATTGTACTACCTTGGGTCCAAGTCCTACCTTTTTCACATGTGCATACCAAGCAGAAGAACTGAAAAGTGTTTCAAGCAGCACATGTGAATTCAGCTACAGAGTGATTTCTGCTATTTTCTACTTCCCTGCTTTAGGACTGATAAATAATAAAAGGCATCTTTAGGCCACAGTCAGTGGAAAGCTCTCAAATTGAGGAAGTGCTCTCCTCTTTTTGAAACACTAGGGCCATGTACCTGAGCCCTTCTGAACATTAAAGTTTACTTTAAAAAATCCAAGACTTGGCTTTAAGACCATCAAAGCCAAGATCCTGATGCTAACACTTAATCCATCAGCACATGAGTGCTCAAGTATGAGGAATGTTAACAGCTCTACAAGCACAGTATCTCAGAACATGGTGGAATCAGGTGCGCAGCTGTGGTGGTCTGAAGCAGCAGAACAAAGTTTAAGTCCAGTGGCAAAGTTTTATTCAAGCTGTAAGCTTTCATGTGCATGCAGTATTCTTCAGATACAATGAAATGGAAGTTACCAGGTAGAGGGTGGGCAGCAAATTAGCTTACAGTATAATGAAGATATTTAACAGAATCAACTACCAAACAGGAACAACAAGGTTAGGTTACCATTTGGTTTAATTCTGGGGGGGTGAGGACACAGAGAAGGAAATAAATATGTCAAAACTGGAGATTGATAAGCAGATGTATCCTTAATTGTGGAATGCTGAGAGTAATTAACTGAGACCCTGCCATTATGTTCCATCCATCACCTCCCAATCATGGAAGTGACCTTACAGCACCTTCTTCTTTGAAGTGGGGTTATTGGCTGTGTAGAGTTATCAGAACATGATGGTTTTCTTTATTTATTTAGACTCCCAAAAGCAATGCTCAAGGCAACATAGAATGATTAATATCATAACACTGTCATGATATTTCACTGGCTCATCTCTGCTATCTAATAATCTCTACATTATGCTTTAGTAGCAAGATTATCAAGCTATGGTGAGCATATACAGGTGTAACAAAAAGGTATTTCCTAACTAACTTGGGAAACAGCTTTTCCCAACACTGGCTGCTACAATTCACCACTACTTAACCAGGGCTACTACTTGGTACTGAGATGTCTCCTGCACTGAATAATGCTAACTCTTGGTGTTAGAATCTTCAAGTCCCAGTGAGTAGGAGGAACAGAAGTAGAGTCTTACAATTGGTGAGCACTGCAGTTGTAGAACTTGAACTCAGTGCTGACAAACATCTTGCCTGTCTCTTTGGATTTCAGCAGCAGCTCTATCCCAAACCAGTCTGGAGAAAGAAAGAGAGGAAAGGACAATTAAAAGGGAAAAAAATCAGATGGAATCATTTAGTTCGCTTATATATAGATTCATTATCTGCAAGGTTCCTTTCTTATATCCTTCTGGAGTTCTTCCTTCTTTTGCAACTGCTTTTCTACCTGCCTTGTCCAGTGAGGTTGTTGCAACCTATTCTTTCAAACTGGGATACAAAGAGTGGGCAGACCTTGATGTTGGCAGAGAGTGGCCTCTAAGGGACACGGAAAGGGCAGAGGAGAATCCAAGGGAAAATGTAAGCTTTTGAATTACCATTATCTTGGAATGGGAGCAAGGGGAAAAACTGCCACAAATCCACTTTCAGAAAAGCTGGGGAAATAATGAATGGAAAGCGAACAGAGAGCTGAAGGGATGAAAATCAATGTAGAACTTTTTTTAAAACCCCCGATGGACATGCAAGGTGAAAGCGGGGGGAAATGCAGCACAAAAAAGATACCACGACGGAGAGACTGTCAAAGCAAGGGAAACCACCGGTGCATAAAAGGTCTTTGCTTGCTGTGCTGTTTTTTTAATAGTTTATTTTTATTTATTCCTTCTTTTTCTCCCCAATGGAGACCCAAAGCTGCTCACATTGTTCTCCCCTTTTCCGTTTTGTGTTCACAGCAAATACTGTGAGAAAGGTTAGGCTGAGAGAGAGAAAGAGAGAGAGAGTGTCTGGACTGAGGTCACCTAGCAAACTTCCATAGCAGAGTGGGGATTCAAATCTGGCTCTTCCATATCCTAGCCTGACACTCTAACCACTACCCCGCACTGGGTAATATATGGAAGCATTGTGAAACATGATCCTCCTCCTGCACTCCGAAGTGGTCACACCCATGCATGTGAAAACTGGACCTGAGACTGACAGATGATGCCTTTTATTTATTCCACCTATACGCTAAACAGATATGACACTAACAGAATGAAAAATACTCATAACAATTGCTTTACAATTATGGAAATAGTTGGAATTAAAGTCTGCACTGTCTCTACCCAAGTTGGAATGCTTGGAAACCAGCCAATGAGAAAATAAGTTTAAAACAATTAGCTTTTGGTAACGATGAACATAAGCATGTTTGTAAGAAAGAACTTGACAGCAGTGACATTCACAAAGCAACAGCCTGAAAAATAGAAACCTCTTCCACCCACTCATGGTGACTGAGTCAGACCTCAGAGCGTGAGTAACACCCACGTTGCCTCCTTTCTGGTCCGCCTCAAGGAACAAAAGAATGAGACCCCTAATAATACAGAAACCCAGAAAGCAGATGGCTCAAAGTTTGACTGTTAAACGTGTGGAGTGCACAAGATTTGATAGAAGGGGCTTACTCCCACTACAGGCAAATACAGGGGAGCCATGTTTTGCGGATACGATCACGTTCCCACCAACCGTTAGGCATTAGAGCTCTGCTCACTGGTAGAGTTTCCTGCCAACACTTACACAAGGACTCACATCTCCCATATTAGGCATTCTTAAGACTGTTTTAGCAACCTAATGCAATAACGAAAGAGACTGACAAGACCACACTGACACCCAGGCAGTACCTACTACATGCCAAGCTCAGCAGAAAATGTAACAGAACACTCCTTGATGTCACATGTCCCAACCCAAAGCGCTCAACAGAGCATCAAGAATCTACAGTCTACCTTGAACAATGACACTTCTTTCTCTCAGATTCTGGGAGGTTGGCCCATCCTAACTTGCAGATAGCACTCCAGTCTCAACCAGCTTCCTACTAGTAATGATGGGTCACCTACTAGTAATGATGGGTCACAGAGACAGAAACCTTGGGACCAGACCCTTCAACATACCCTAAGGGCTATACTATTGCCTAGGGCTTTTTTTGTAGAAAAAGCTCAGCAGGAACTCATTAGCATAATAGGCCACACCCAACAGCAGAAACTCATTAGCATATTAAGCCACACCACTGACAGCACAGCTTATTAGCATATTAGGCCACACCCCCATGTTACCAGAAGAGTGGTCATCCAACCACACCCACCTTTTGCTTTTTATTCTGTTTACCTTGTTTGTTGTCAAAACTCAGGGCTTTTTTTGCAGCAGGAATTAATTTGCATGTTAGGCCACATACCCCTAATGCAGCCAATCTTAATGAGTTTCTGCTGCTGGGTGTGGCCTAGTATGCTAATGAGTTCCCACTAGGTGTGGCCAACTCAGGAACCAGCCGGAACTCCGTTCCTGTGCGTTCCTGCCCAAAAATAGCCCTGCTATTGCCACATCTATCAAACAACAGTCTTATAGAACAAGTAATATAACCCATATCACAAGGGGCTCATTTACCTACACATTTTCCATTGTGGCATATGTCTTCACCTTTCAGCATTGTTTTTGTAGCTGTTTGTAGATCTACCTCTATGCAGGAGAATGAATGGACATAAAATCAGGACCAACATCTGCTGATTACCCCCAGCCCGAAGGATGTCCATTTAGCCTCAACCAGGGTTAGGGCTTTTACTGCCCGGGCTCCGGCCTGGTGGAATCAGCTTCCACTGGAGATCAAGGCCCTGCGGGGCCTGCAAAACGGAGCTGTTTCACCAAGCCTTTGGTTGAGGCAGCAGGTGTCCATCATAATTGGCCTCCCTGCTCTCAGTCTTGCTCCCAATCTGCTTAAAGGGCCCACTGAATTCCATCTGTGGCTTTAACAGATATGAAATTCTTGCTACTTGTATGAATATTGTTAGTGTTTTAACTGTTTTAAATGTGATTTTATTGTAACAAGTCTTGAACTCAGCACACCTGGCTCCAGTTGTTAATCCAGACTCTGCCCCCTCTGGAAGCTCATTGGCCACATCTAGGCCTTGTCCATCCTGATGTCACACACCTCCTGGGACACCTGATTGGCCCAGGTAATCTTTTGTTCTCACCTGAGACCAGCCCCCAAGACCTTCCATTGGTCTGCATTGTTTTCCAGTGTCTTTAACCATCGAAGCCCATGGTCTCAGACCATGTGTTTTCTGCCCTGATGCCAACTGGCAGGCCACCCCTTTACCCTCTGGGTTTAGGCCATAATCCTTTCTTCATGGACCTCTGCACATCTGGACAGGTAGTATCACCCCATAACTCACTCCCTGTATTCCCTATCAATCACCTCTACTTCCTTAGTTCTGTATTGTGTGTATGAATGTTTGATTATTGTTTATAAGGATTTAAGAATCCTTCAGTAAAGAGATCACTGCTTTAGTTATCTAGTCTCTGCGTCTATTTCTGTGACCTGGATAGAGTGGGACTCTGGTATATAAAGGCCATGATCCTGTAGTTATGCCAACTGCACATTAATATCATAATTCCCCAACCTTTTATTAAAACAAATAGAGCAATTTGGCTAACAACAATGAACGTCTTTAAGGTGCCACAGGATTCTCTATCATTCTTTATGTAATGTAAGACTTGCTAGTCCCTCCCCTGGAGTGCTGCTGGCTCACACAGAATGCAAACAGACAGGCCTGCTTTATCCTAACAATGGCCAATCTTTTTGGCAGGTGTGTCACAAGACAACAAGGGGGTGCCTTCCTAGTGCATACCAGCAAGATAAATGTACATTGGGGCAGATTTGCTTCAGGTCTACTGGTTGAAGGAGAAGGCTCCACCGGGGAGGTAAGCAACAGAGGAACCTAACTCTAATACTAGGCCCACCAACTCTCCAGTTTCTATTCCAAGCAAATTCCTAAGTCCTGTCATTTGTGATATCTGTACTGCAGTTTGTCTGCCCCTATTATATCTCAATGGATAAACCAGCTCACCCTGGTCCACAGGTATGGCAGGGACATCCTTAGATACTGGTGAGATGCATACAATCTGGTTGCCCAAAACTTGGCCCTCCACTTCTGTGAGGTTTCCAAATACGCAGGTGATACCAGTTGACAGGTCAGGTGCATCGCTCACTAGCAAGCTGAGCTAGAGAGAAAAGGAAAGAGACAACCACAATTAATGTTCTAAACAGCTTTCAGTGTCCTAGCACCACACATGGTGTTAGGCGTAGGGCTGCCAGCCCCCAGGTGGGACCTGGGGATCTCCCGCTTTTACAACTGATCCCCAGCTGGCAGAGATCAGTTCCCCTGGAGAAAATGGCTGCTTTGAGGGTGGACTCTATGGCATTGCACCATGCTGAGGCCCCTCCCCTCCCCAACCCCACCTTCTCCTGGCTCCACCCCCAAAGTCCCCAGGTATTTTCCAACCTGGACTTGGCAACCCTAGCTGATTGTAACACTGCTTATATTGTTTTGAATGGTACATAAGCTGACTTGAGCTCTTCCAGTGCAGACAGTGGGATACAAATTATTAAAAGGAAGAAAGGAAGCAGAAAGAAACTGGCATAACCATGAAACATTCTTCCCATTCTTCCTTTCCTTAGCAGTGATGTGGCAGTCAAGTGGCCAGCTGCTCTTCAATAGCTTTGCACATCATTGTATGGCAGTTGCAGTCACCCAGCTGACCTGATATGTGATAATACCAGTGTGCAGAAGCACAATCAACAATTCTCTCCCAGCTAGACATCACAAAAGCTTTTAATAGTGCTACAAATAGCCCAGCTTCCAACCAGGGGAACTTTCTTCCACATGTCATTTGAAAATATATTTTTCCATTAATACTCTTAAAACCCAGAGGTTGGTCAGTAAAGGATGACTCCTTAGGGCCTAGCCTCACAAATCTTAAATTACAGTACACAACAGTCAATTAGTACTGACTTCTAACCCCTGGCACCATGTGCTGAGGTGATAGTGACAGTTCTGCCCCACACAGATCACAGCATGGATTTCTATACACCATTGTGAGTGCTCGAAAATCTACTTTCACAGTAGAGTGCAAAAAGCTAATCCACATCGAGCCCTGCATCTGGCCACCTCAGTGTATGGAATCTATACCTGAAATTAACACAGAGTGACTGAAAACTTCACAAAGCAAGCACAGGAAACATCAATTAAGGAAGCCATTTCTCACAACTGCTACTTACAGGAAGGCTGTGCTCAGAAACCGGGATACTGCTGGGCTGCACGATGATACTCATACACTGGTTGATGCTGGCTGCAAATCGGTATGGTTCATTTGCTCGCTCGCACTTGTCCCTCCGGGAACACCTGACACCAAAAGCACAGGATAGCATAAATGTAAAGCAAGTAGACTTCCACACACACCACCTAGTTGTTTGCATTTCCCATTATTTTGCCTCTCAACTAGTACCATATGATAGAGAAGTTTACTAGAAAAAAGTTCACTAGCACAATTTATTATTTGCCAGGCATTACTACTCCTTCAAGAATAAGTAACTTAAGGACATGATGGACAGCATGTGTGTGGTAGGTTGCAATGTGATCCTGCTCAGCAGCATCTAATTGTAATCATCTCCATAGTTACTCACTTTCTCCAGATTCATTCCTGATTTTAGACAGAGTGATCACATCTTACTTGAGTCTCCCCAATGACAAGAGAAAGTGTTGTCATTTAAGAGAAAGATGCCTCCATCTGAGTGGAACCCAGAAATGGTATATTAGAAGACCAAATCAGCTTGAAACCAGATAACTTTGTGGAACAGAGAGCTAAAGTAACCAACTTGAGGACGGTGGGCTATCTGGCCAATAAAACACTTCTATCTGGCTCTCATTGACCCTATCAGATTTTAATAAAGGAAAATTGCTTTCAGAATGACAGAGAAGAGATATACTATGCTTCAGTGTTATATCAGAATTTGGCTTTTATATGTAATATTCTAGACATACCTCACTACTTGTGCTCTAGAATTTTAAAGTTCTTATATATCCTGATCCCATGAGTGGATTCAGCAGTATGTGCCTCTGGTCCTTTGTATGGAAAGTTGGGAGGGGGGGGTGTGTACTTCCCATCCATGCTTTAAAAAACTACCTGTTCTTATTTAGTTGGGCTTCTAGGCTGTCTCTCAGTCAGGGGCTCTTAGTAAGTTAAAAAAAAACATTGACAAAATTTTGATACACAATTAAAAACTGAGTCAACTGCTGGAAAAAAAATCACCTATATAGCAATTACCAATTTTTAAAAAGTCCTCTGATGGCCCTGGGGAGGGGGATGATGAACTGGGGGGCTGGAGCAAGGGAAATGGCACCATTGTGGACATGACATGCTTTGACTGTAATCTTTCTCCAATGATCATATCAGATCACATTTGAGAAAAAGTTGGAGAAAAGTAGGGGAAACCCTAGAAAGTGGACAATTAAGGCACAATGTCATATGGACATCCCCCCCCCAAACCCCCCCCCCCAAAAAACAAAAAAACTTCTCCAATTTGGATGTCAAACCAGAACAAAACATCTGTATGGAAGCAACATATGTTGAAGCCTAAAAATGTGAGTGGAGCCACTCCACTGGCTTTGGAAGCTATGCACTTGAACACAGGAAATTTGTTATAGATGCTGAATTCCAGTCATTAGAATCTGTGGCTGCTGGTGGTGCTTTTATTTTTCTAAGAATTAAATGCACCATCTACTGAGACTTAAAAGAACTATATAGCACAGGCTAGCAACAACCTCACAGCATTTGCTCTTTAATTAAAAACTGAGGCTAATTAATCTTCTCATGGAGATGAAGGGTCTTAGAATGCTGGAAGCTTGCATTCCTCCTCTGTACACTGGAGACACTAGAGTTAAGGTTTATTTTCATGGTTGAATCACCCAGGCCCTCTCCCCCTTCCTCCTTGAACAGCAGCCATTACATGTCACAAGCTGAGTTATGAACCCTGCAGCTGGCATGTGTTGGATACCTGGCTCATCACCAGAATAATTTCATTTGAGAAGAGCCCCAAAGTGGGCTGAAACTCTGAGCTTCTATCAAAATGAAGAGAAATGGAGAGAAAAGGCTAATCATCTCATGATCTTTCCATTTTGCTTCATCATGTGAGGTTATGAGGTCATTGAACATACCTAAGGAGAGCTATGAAAAAGTCAGCAGAAGGAGCACTGCTACCAGCCAAGCACCAGAGCTGTTGTTCAGCTTCTGCCACTCAGTGCAAGTGAGGTCTGCAATAAACTGGGCTAGAAGATTTGGGACCAAATACAACATGGCAAGGCTGGTAAGTCTGTCCTCAAGAGCTAAGCAAGTTTACTAGAAGGACTTTGTACTTAAAGAAGCTTTTATGTTCTGAACTCAAACAATCACTGTACACCTAAAGGTGGGGAGGACAGAATTTTCTTCCAGTTTAGAGTGGCATATAACCTATAGCTTTAAAAACAAACAAATACCTTAGCTTACTTGCTTGAAAGTTGTGGGTGTGGGAATCCAGGACACATTTCTAGTACAGTGGACATTAACTGTTCCCCTTATTTACTACTGTAAAACTTCTGTATTCTCAGTGATATATCAGTCCATTAGCAATGTTCTGATAGTTTACATGAGATGATTATTAGAGTCCAGCTATACAGTCCAATTGTTCCATATTCTATAGTGTCCTATTCTATAGTCCCCATGCTCTTTAACAACTACATGAAACTACTGGATGTAGTCATTCAGAGATTTGGACTGGGCTGCCATCAATATGTGGATGACACTCAGCTCTATCTCTCACTCCCAGGTGATCTCAGAAAGGCTGTAGAAACCTCAAACTGGTGCTTGGAGGTAGTTTTGAAATGGATGTGACCTGACACTTAATCCCAACAAGCTGGAAGTGCTACTAGTGGAATGTACTGAGTAGTTGTGCCTCTGGTAGATGTTCTCCCCTGAGGTTAGGGATCTCTCCTATTGGTTCAATAGCAACGTATTTCTTTTGCCTCTTCGATCCGCTTATTTGCAGAACTTATATGCTAGCCTGTTTTAATGTACTGCCTTCTGCAGTACTTCATGGGAGGTTTCAAAAGATTCCATATGCACAAAGCATATGCGATTGTGGCAGGAATGAAGTAGACAGTATTGTGCCTGTCTTTTTGCACTGTACCTACTACTCTGACATTCATACAATTATTTATTATTGGATCTAATAAGCCAATCCAATGAACATAAGACCCTCTATTTTCTTTCCACCCAAAGTGCTGTAATTATTGAAATGGTGCTGAATTTTCTGTATCTGGCTTCTAAAAGGACAGATATGTATTAGGATTTCATTTTCCTCCTGTTTGTTTTTCTTTAATTCATTATGCCAATAAAGATTGCTGTGAGTGGAATGTCTGACCTGGGATTTAAGGTATCTCCCATTCTGGATGGGGTTGCACTGCTCTTGAAGGAACAGATCCATAGTCTGGGGGTACTCTAGGACCCAGGCCTACTGCTGCATAAACAGGTGGCAGCTGTGGCCAAGAATGCTTTTTACTAGCTTTGACTGATTAGCTTAGGGCTGCCAGGTCCTCTTCACTAGCTGACGGAAGGGAGCTCTCTGGGAGTGTGGGGGGTGGTATGACATCGCTGTGTGCAACGTCCCCACTGTGATGACATCACTTCCATGTGACATCATCATGCTGGGAATGTTGTACAGAATGGTGGCTGTAGGGGGCGGGGCTCCCGCACCAGCCAGTTGGCCAGCAATGGGCTCCTTCAGGGGATCCACCATTCCCACCTGGAGGCTGGCAACCCTAGGTTAGCCAGCTTTGGTGTTTCATGGGCAGAAGAGATCTGGCCACTGTAATGCATTACTTGGTTACATACAGATTAGATTACTGCAATGTGCTCTACACAGGGTTGCTCTTGAAAAGTGTTCAGAAACTTCATTTAGTACAGCATGCTGCAGCCAGGATGTTGAAAGGAGTGGACTGTAGGGAGTACACAGGCTTCCTTTTGCTTCCAGGCCCAAATCAAGTTGCTGGTGTTGACTTTCAGATCCTTACATGGTTACGGACCAATGTTCCTGATAGACCACCAATACCCTTATGAACCTGCCTGACCACTGTGGTCAACTTTAAAGACCCTGCTTCGGGTACCCCCATCTTCTGAGATTAGGTAGGTGGCACCCTGGAAGATGGCCTTCTCAGTTACGGCACCAAAACTCTGGAATACTCTCCCCAGGATGATTTGTCTGTCGCTTTCTGTTGTCATCTTTTGCCAGTGAGTGAAGACTTTTTTTGTTTCCCTCCATGATCTCTCCTTCCTGCCTAATGTTTTGTTGTTTTTATGTCTTGGATGCTTTAATTTGTTAGCCACCTTGGTGGCCCTTGTGAGAGCAGAAAAGCAGGATATATATCTTGTAAATAAACAAAAATAAATATATTAAACTATCTTTTTGGAGGTTATCAGTTTTCCTCTTCGGAGAGGGTGCTGGCTTTAAAACAGCAATTGCTTTAGAAACCAGTTTTTGCCTTCAATACATGATAAGCAGAGGCAAGTGGGAGGCTACCTCCTAGGAGTTTGAGTGAATCATTTTCATGTGACATGTTAGTATGTGGTCCACCCAAGACCAATGTTTCCCTCAGCATTGACTTCCACAGGAATACAGATTACAACGAAGAGGAGCACAGCTTTGGAGATGTAAATCAGGTACAAAAATGAAGCTGCGCGATGATGTGCTGCCAATGTTTTATATATAATCCAAAGGAAACTTATGCCAAACGTCTACAGCACCACTTTCAAAATAATATAAATGTATAACCACGAAGTTACAGTCCAATGGTTTTTGTAGTTGTTCCTATGTAAGTACTCATCAGCTGAGTAGATAGTTGGTGACAGCTGAGTAGATAGTTGGTGATAGTTGGTGAGACGAGATTCTCCGGAATAACTCCCGTTTCGAATTTATTGTCCTTCTTCCATGCCACTATTTCAGAACAAGAGATGGAAATTCTACATCAGGCGTCTATACATATTTTAGGTTGCCTTCAAACATTATGCCCCTCACCCCCTTCGGAAGGTTGTAGGACCTGATAGAAGAGTATATTGGATGAACTCTTTCCCCGGTGAGGGGCATAATGTTTGAAGGCAACCTAAAATATGTATAGACGCCTGATGTAGAATTTCCATCTCTTGTTCTGAAATAGTGGCATGGAAGAAGGACAATAAATTCGAAACAGGAGTTATTCCGGAGAATCTCGTCTCACCAACTATCACCAACTATCTACTCAGCTGTCACCAACTATCTACTCAGCTGATGAGTACTTACATAGGAACAACTACAAAAACCATTGGACTGTAACTTCGTGTTTATACATTAATATTATTTTGAAAGTGGTGCTGTAGACGTTTGGCATAAATTTTTACAGGAATACAACATCAGTTCTGTTTTTGGTACAGTTCCCGCACCATCAGGTTGCACTCCCTTGAAACTTGTTCCAGAAGCAGTTTGTCATTGTAACTAGTGCAAGAGGACTTTGTCACCTATCATTGAGACTAGATATAATGGCACACTGCAAATCCACTGTTTTACTTTCACTGTGGCTAGATGCAATCTTAGGTAAATGTCTATGGCCCAATCTGTATCTAGTATTCGCTCCATTGTTTTACCAAACCCACACTGGAACAGAAAGAGATGCAGCTCAAAACCACATTCAAATACCCCAGCCAACGCCTACTGACTGCAGAGTCACCCCTGAACAGCCATAAATCTATGTGGGCAGTACCATAAAACCGAGAGATCAAAGGAAGTGAAAGCATGCAGTCTGGACACTGCCATAAAATTTGACAATCAATCAAAGTGAAAGCGGCATGCAATGCAGAGGAGAATTTCTGTTCCAATGTGAGTATGGTAAAACAGCAGAGCAAATGCTAGATGCAGATTGGGCCTACATTAGCAGACAAGTTGGCTGTTCTATAAAGAGTCTTAATCTTCCCATGACAAACTTTGTCAGGATGAGGCGACAAGAGGGGCTCACAAAACTGGGTCTCAAGTGCAGGAAACGCCATGCAGTCTTAATTACTGAAGGGCTATTTGTATCTAAGAAATTGCACTGGGATGGAGGGGATGTTACCACTTTCCCTTTGCAAACAGCAACAGAGATACCTAGCAATTGATACAGCGATTTTCTTTCTATACCCTCCCCCTTTACTTGAATATAATAGACCGAAATATGAATGCTGCCAAAGAAAAGAATTATTGTCTTTTAAGTGAATCTGTGAGATTGCTCTAAAGTGAGCTCTCGACTGGAGCCTTTATCTCATTGACTTGCTGGAATGGCTCTTTTTTATCATACTATTTATGGCAACAGCCCTAACAGAGATAAATAGGTCTGGAGACAATAACATACTAGAAAACAAGCAGCATATGGGGGAGCCCTGCAGGAGATAGATCCCAGTGAACCAAGGAGACTCTTTAGCAGTCTCCTTGTTGGCTCTACCTGCTGCCTGAACAACAGGGTGACCTGCAGTGCAATCCTAAAAAGAGCTACACTCTTCTAAGCCCACTGAAATCAATGAGCTTAGGAAAGGGTAACTATTTTAGATCTGTACCATCAAGGAAAAGGAGAAGAAAACTTCCTTTCCCTTTCCTGTTTAAAATGAGATACTCATGCCTTAAGCTGGCACACCAGGGGTTTAAAACTCCGCAGACGGGATGCACATTCCTTTTTCTAGTCCAGACAAGAGATTTTGAGGAAAAAGCATGTCTCTCTCAGCTGCATCTTTAGGCTCTCTAACACTGCTGTTTGCAATGTTAGAAATTGCCCTGCATGAAGAATATTCCTCAGAGCAAAAACTTCAAGGCAGGTTTGAGGGCTCTGGCTCAAGCAGAACAGCTGTAGGATTCTCATGGAGGAGGGCTGGACATCTATGTTGCCATCTATTATGCCTATGGTGAAATTTGAGATCAGTTTGTAGAAGCCTAATCAGATGAAATATCAAGGGAATTGCAGGGAAATTAAAAGGATTTCAGCAAGACAAGCAAAATTTCCCAGTGTTTTCTTTTTTAAACAAAACCTCTTACAGAAAGTGCCCAATTTCCCTGCTCTCCACCAAAGTTATGGGACAGCCCATCACAGAATTTTTATACTTGATCAAAATGTCACTTTTTGTTGTTGTTGAATTGAACTTCTACTTTTTTATCACCTTGATAATTTACTTGCAAGCAGTATCACAAGCAGTTCTGCACCTGCATAGAGGCAGCAGGTGCCATGTTGGTGCCGTTACAGTGCCCTAGATCACTGTGCGTGATCTAACGGCTGCTAAGTTAAGTTGCATGAGCTGTTTTTGTGCCTGAGTAGTTGCCAGCATGCCTCCTCCTCTTCACCATCAGGACCCTTCCGTCTCTTTTTGTTCGATATATCCCAAAGGTGTGCACTTTCCTTGCCTAGAAAGACTTGATGGAGTTATTTTATTTTCTTTGCTCAGAATATTAACTAACTACACCAGCTCTACACTGCAGTCAGCAATGTCTTATCCAGAGTTAAAACTGAGCTGCCATGCAGTAGTTTGGAGGAGTGCAGTGCAATCTGAAATGAAATTGATCAGTGTTTTTAGGTGTTTGCTCATCTCTGGGAAATAGAACCAAAAACACAAATGGAAAGCTCAGTGAATGTGGATAGCTCATTCCTACTAAAGAGGTAACCTGTCCTGTAAATTACTTTTCCTCCTATTGGGGGGGGGGGGAAATCGGGGAGCAAACACCCATAGGAAAGAGTTGCAAGAATGCACATAAACTCTCCAATTATTTCTAATATGGACAGTTTGCCCCCCTTTCCTTATCGCAACCATAACAGACAGAAGGAAACTCTTCACATCTGCAACTCATTTACTATAGAATGCAAATGTTTTATATACTTCAACAATGCAGTAAAGAGCAGATGGAGAATGGAGGTGGCAGGAGTGGAGGTAGGATGTGGGGAAAGCTGCAGGAAAGTATGAGAATGTACATGCACCATCAGCTTTTTTGCATAGTTGGGAACATATGTGAACTGTTCAAGTTCAAATTAGTAGTTTGTCAGATGTTCAGCTGCACTGAGTGCAACTTGTTTTTCAGCTTGCAAAGCAAATCGCCTGGGTAACTGGGACATCAGAATAGAAGTGTTGTGTTTGTTTAGAATATGAAGCAGTAATAGCTTGAAAAGGGCTCTGGTAATCTAAAGCTCCAACTCCTATTCGATGATTAATAAAGACTCCCATTGGTCCTGAAGCCAATCTAGATACCCAATCACTGAGCCCTGCTTGGGTCCAATAGTATTGCTTGTATATAGTTACATTGTTGAAAGTTATGTGTTGGAACAGTATAATGAAAGTGCTGCTCTCATAGAGCTGTCTTTTGAGCTGAACAATGTCACTGAATAAAAGCCTGTTTGTTTGAATTCATCGCCTCCTGCTCAATACTTAAAAATAAGAGAGCTGTGAAGTCCCGAGGTCATCACCTAGGTGCTGTTGTCTCTTTTTCTGGAAGGACTCCTTTGCTGCACTTCCTTCTGGTCTCTGCCTCTCAGGCAATTGCCTACTCCACACTTCTTTCAGATAGCCTGCCCAGAGGCCCACTCCCCATTCAGCTTTCTAGCTTTTTGCAAACTCCATTTCTGCTGACAGCATACAGCCTCCCTCTCATTCCAAGGCTCAGTGAAAGTGTTTTCCCACATTCTTACTTTTTCTCAGCCCCTCCATTCACTGACTCCCTGCTTCCGCAACCTAGCAGTGTTTTAACTGTATGAAGCAATAAGCTCTGTCTCTCTTGACTCAAAAAGAACAGTCTAAACTGAATGAATTTTATGCATGTACACAGTTTTTCAGATTCCCCTTCAGGAAAGGTTTGCACTCAGTGCTGACAAAAGCAAAACACAGCCATCGGTGTGCTGTTATATTGGCTGCAAATCTGAGGTCTCCAACTGAAGGAACGGAGACCATGCCACTTGAGGATGCCTAGTGAAAATAATAGAGGGGAGGTGGTGAACTGCCGATCTGCTTGGTGTCTGCATGGAATGGTTCAGGGCAAGCAGCCTCAAGCATAAACAACAAAGTGGCTGTCATGTGATTTCATCATCCCAAACTTCCATGTGTTCATCCAATTTTATCAGTTCCTTAACAAATGCAGTGTGAACAGCACTGCTTTGACCTCCAACCTTTTCTGAGCAGAGCACAGAAAAAGCTGACCCATGGGGGGGGGAGGGGAGAAAACCTGACATTTGAAATAAAAACCTTAATTCAGAGGAGACCTCTAAACATGAGAGCAATTTTGGAAGCAGCAAGATTGACACAGCTATTGACACATTCAAACCAGGGTTTAAAAAAGTTATCGCTGCTTCAAGAAAGTGGTGGTAAGGCAGGAACATTCTAAGGAGAAGTTGAGAAATACTATTACAGAACTTCTCAAACGACTGCACATATGCTGTATATACACTTGCAACTCAAAGTTTTATCTGACTGTCTTGGGCCCTTAGTAGGGTTGCCAACCTCCAGCTGGGCCCTGGAGTTCTCCTAGAATTACAACTGATCTCCTTGCTTTGTCAATCCTGTGGGGTCACCATAAGTCAGCTGCGACGTGAGGGCAGTTCTGCCCACCAGATGACAGGGATCAATTCCCCTAGAGAGAATGGCTGCTGAGGTCCCTCCCCTCCCCAAACTCCATCCCCACCTCTCCAGGATTTTCTCATACTGGAGTTGGTAAACCTAACCCATATACTTGTAAACCTATAATGAATTGTGTCTTCCATTTCATTTCAAAAGTAGCTTAACAGGACTCCAGGGTTATACTGAGTAATGAGAGGAAAGAAAGGTGGCAGTGCCTAAAATTTTCTTCTGATACTCAATAGACCACTGATGTTGGGTAAGTTGCCAATATTAGTATAACAGAGCCCCAACCTGGATAGCCCAGACAAGCCCAATCTTGTCAGATCTTTGAAGATAAGCCTGACAAGTATTCCTCCGAGGAATACCAGAGCCGGGACGCTGAGGCAGACAATAGTAAGCCACCTCTCTGAAATGTCCAAGCTCCACTAGGGGTTGCCAGAAGTCAACCATGATTTCCAGGCACACACAAACAATCACACACACACACACGAAAAATACCAATAAAATAAAATAAAATAGTATAACAGGGATTCATCTACTTGTTTGTTTTCAAATTTCTCCCCCCCCCCCCCCATTTTTTTCTGGATTCTGGAGATCCAAGTGACCTGGAATCATTCTATTTGTTATTGTTCCATTTGCTTATTTCTGAATTTCTTAAAGAGTGTTGCACATTTCACTTCTTTCTGTTTATGTAAATCTCTATCCCCCCTTGCATTACCAATGCATGTGTGTGTACTGA
Organism: Lepidodactylus listeri; assembly: GCA_029233225.1. Classification (NCBI taxonomy): domain Eukaryota; kingdom Metazoa; phylum Chordata; class Lepidosauria; order Squamata; family Gekkonidae; genus Lepidodactylus; species Lepidodactylus listeri. The sequence continues at coordinate 63,014,084 of JARCFY010000002.1, read as the reverse complement.
TAAAACATTGCAAAAAAGCTATTTTGATCTGACAACACATATAACTGTATTAATATTGTTTTTTTATGGTATTTTTACCTATGTGCAAGAGCACATGTGCACATAAAAAAACCATTTTGATGCTCATATATGCACATATATTTACAATAATATTGAAATTATTTTTACTGTGTTATATTAATTCACCCATATGTATTGGTACCACGGGGGGAGGGGGAAAGCTTCAAATGAACTGAAGAAACTGAAAATTGATGAATTCTGTGTTGTGAAATTAATTGTACATATTCTCTCAGTTGAATTGGAATTCAAGAGGAAATGAATGTTTGGCAGAGTGTTTAGAGCTGACCAATTGTTTTAAGTTCTCTAAGTAATTAGTCAATGCTTTAATCGGTTTCATTGTTCTATCTATTGCATTTATTTATTCGTATTGTATTTGTATTTATTGTATTTTTTAAATGTTGTAAGCCACCCCAGGTCCCCTGTGGGTGGATAGTGAAAGTTAAAACTAAATAAATAAATAAGAGTGAAATAACAATGGGGAAAGGGGCTACTTTATGTGTTTTATGTTCAGTATTTGTACGTATCACAGCTTTATTGAAGAATACTCTCTTCTATGAGGCCCTTAAAAGCATGTGTTGCAACATCTGATTGTTTTGACGTACACCCTATACTCTGGACAACCCGCTACTGTTAGGACAGCATACAGAGAAACAGAATGGTTTCTAAGTGGCAAAGGTGTCAAACAAGGATGTATTTTATATCTCTCCTTCTTCAATCTATTTGCAGAACATAACATAAGAACAGATGGATTAGATTCAGGTGAAGGTGGAATGAAAATTGGTGAAAAGAACATTAACAATTTGACATATGAAGATGACACAACACTACTGGCAGAAAACAGCAAAGACTTGAAATGATAGTTAGTTTAATAGTTTAACTATTAATGATAGTTAAAGCAGAAAATGCCAAAGCAGGATTATAACTGAACATCAGAAAGAAAAAATTAAAACTGCTGCCGAATTATACAATTTAAGACTGACAATGAAGAAATTGAAATTGTTAACAATTTTCTATTCCTTGGCTCAATCATCAACCAAAACGGAGACTGCACTCATGATGACAATTGCTTCTGGGGCAAACAGCCTTCTCCTAGAGTTAAGAACTATGCCTAGCAGACTAGATCTGTGGGCTCCAACCCAGTATATTTTAGTGCTGTTACATTTAAATGTTACATGTATATTTGAGTTTAGTTTATGGTTGGACTTCTTCCTGAAAATCTTTGAGAATGTCTTCCTGAAAATCAAGATACCAATGTAACAAACAGATGTAGGAATATAAGAACAGCTCTGCTAGATCAGACCAGTGGTCCATTTAGTTCAGCTTCCCCACTCAGCAAACAACCGCTCACGTCCATAGCCACAGCAGGGCATTTGGGAGCCGGGCCCCTTTAATTTACAGCCATGCCCCACAAGTTTGTGTCCCTAAAACTCTTTTTACTAGTCAGTCCACGGCTCATGGAGGACTGCTGGGACTGCTGGCTCCCTTCTCTTGCCTGCTGTTTTAGCTCTGTGGCAGTGGTTGCCAGGATGGTCAGCAAGCAGCACAGGAAGCTCCAGAACCAAAGAAGGAACCATGGCTGCATGGCCCAGCTCCTCCAGAGATGCATCCAGCAGGAGAAAGCAGTTCCTTCACTCATGCTGTTCCCAGCTGAGGGGTTCAGTTTGGCTCCTGGACCTGCCCCCAACCACTGGGAGGAGGGAGGCGGTGCTCAAGTTACAAAGGAAGGGAGGGATAGAAGCAGGGGGCTCCAGCATTTGGGCACATTAACTCTGCACCATGGCAAGGTGCCCTTCCTGAGCAAGTGCTGCTGAACGAGTGAGGGAGCACATTGGTGGTGGTGGTGCTGGCATCATGGCCAAACCAGGAGCAGCTCAGCTCAGCACAGTCCTCCTGGCAAAGCTGCTGCTGCCACCACCACACTGGGCACTTGCTCCAACTCTGCTGCCCTGGCTCATTGTCAGGCTGCAGCACTGAGTCCTCCCCACACTGACTGGGCAAGGCTGGAGAACACAGGGAGGTGTTGGCATGGGAGAAGTACTGCTATGTGTGGATCTAGTGCTGGAGGAGCAGTGGTTCAAAGCAGCTGGGGGGTGAGTAAGCCCTTTTATTATTGTATTTTTCATTTTGTGATGTCACACCCCACCAGTTTCCCCAGTGTCCCCCCCCCCCCATTGAACATTTCCTAGCTACAGGCTTGCAACCAGTTGCCCTTAGACAAAAAAACAGGCTACAGAGGCCAAGGCCTTCACATTGCTTCCTAGTACTGATATTCAGAGGTTTGGTCTGAGCATGGATATGTGGTGGTAAAAAGCGATTATTGATGAGATCAGTAACCAGAGAGTGAGGCACCAGGCAAAGGACATGATAGTGCTCTGATGGTCTGCTACTTGCCTTCCTCCTAGTTTTATGAGGTGAGGAAGAACCTATTTAAAGCTATTGAGCAGCCATGATATAACTTCCTACTTTTGGGAGGATCAGACAGTGGAGACCCTCTTCCTTTCTCTGCTTTAACTGCTCCATTGCTATCTCCTCTTGCCTTTAAAGCAGCTTACAAAGATATTGCCCATAAGAATAGCCACTGTTCCATACATTGGCAGAGCAGGGATATTTCTTAGGAGAGCACACTGTAAGACTCATTGACTGTTCATGCCACCATGAAACTGCTTTTGTCTGAATCATCATAGCTACACAGAAGTCTCGTTCTCCAAAGTGCCAAGTAGAATGAGACAAGATTCCCCTTTAACAGATCTCTTCCTTGATCAGTGATGACAGTTTCTGCTTTCCCTGCAAGACTGTTCTAAGGAATATTAATGCTTCAACTACCATGATTCTTCCTGGAAAATCCTGTTCCCTCCATGCACAACACAACCTCAGCAGAAGGACAGCTCAGAAAAAGAGATAATTAAGAGTTAATGGCTGTGGTTACACCCACTAAATAATCCACTTTCAATCCACTTTCCAACTGGATCTTGCCAGTTCACACAGTAAAATCCAGCTGGAAAGTGCACTGAAAGTGGATTGAAAGTGGAGTATTTAGTGTGTGTGACCACAGCCAGTGTTGGAAAGTTTCATAAATTTCATCTCTTGAGAAAGTGGACCAGTGGGTAGGGTTTTAAAACAAACAAAAAAACAAACATGCTAAGGTTTAAACCAGCCTAAAAGCCCTATTCTTTAAGCCCAGATGTGATGGGAAAGGCTGTGGTTGCTTTGCAGTGATGAAATGTACTCTAGACGTACTCAGAGAGGTTTGTTTTTTTGTTTTTGTTTTTACAGAAGATTGTTTCATGTGATCCTCACAAAGTCAGAAAGCCTAGATACAGCACTATATGCCAGCTAGTATTTAAATAATCAACAGGGATGGCAAGCAGCACTTTGAATACACACACTGGTCTATTCTCTGTCTCCTGGCTGACCCCTGCTCTCCCTAACATTAGGGCTGCCAAGTCAGCCTGGGGGGCTGGGGGATCCCCCGCTACAGGGGTTCCCAATCCGCCGGCCAGCATTTGGCCGGTGGGGGGAACTCCACCCCCGAAGTCGTCCAGCCAGGACGACTTTCCCCAGCGTAATGACATCACCCGGAAGTGACGTCATCATGTTGGGGACGTTGCTGGGACAACGCTCTAGCAATTGCCCCAAAACTCTATGGTACCATAGAGTTTTGGGGCGATTGCCAGAGCATCGCCCTGGCAACACCCCAGCGTAGTGACGTCACCGCGGCACGCGCGCGCCGGGGAACCTCCCGGACCCAGGAGGACTCCCCCCCGCTGGTGAGTAAAAACGACTTGGCAACCCTACCTAACATGCACACACGGGAAAACCGCCCAGTAAACATTATGTAAGACTTGTTTGAATAGCTCAATAAAAAGAGACTGAAACTGCTGGACTATTGCCATATTTATCACTTAAGCATTTCAACACTGCAAACCAGTGAACCTATCACACACACTGGTCAAGAGGCTGGAATCCAACTGACTAACTAACGCTGCCCTGAAACTTACTAGCCAAGTCTCTGCCGGAGGTGGCTTAACCTGGCTGCCGCCTTTCTTTTTCACCGGGTGACTCTGGTGCTGCCTATATCTAATTGGTGTTTGATATGTACAGTAGGTTCATGTTTTAAATTGTATACTTTGTCTGATGGCATTTTAATGTTGTAAGCTGCCTTGAGCCAGCTTGTCTGGAAAGGCAGGGTAGAAATGAGGATAGATGATAGATGATAGATACCATAAATCTCTCTGCAAGTCGGGGAGAGGGGGAAGAGTCACTGAGCTTTTCCAAGTGTAGCAAAGAGACAAGAAAGCAGGTCACTAGGAAACGACAAAAGGCTTTTTTGAGACCATGTAGGGCCGGGGGGGGGGGGGGAGATGAGTCTGGGATGTGCTCTAAGTAGGGCTGCCTTGAATGGGGATTCCTTTTCATGAAAGTTTCCCCCTCCTCATGAAAAGATTTCTCATTCTGCAGTTTTTCTGAGCAACCCAACATACGGCAAAATGTCAGCTTTCTCTACAGTAATTGTTGCAACTGCTTTAAAAGAGACAAATCTGCAAGGGAAGGGGAGGGATCCCAGTTGTGCATACAGATGTGAAGGCCTGGAAAAAAACTGGAAAAATTGGGGGGGAGAACCATTTCCCCCCCTCTTGTTTTCCTGAAGTTTTTGTTTTTGTTTTTTTTCTGAAAAATTGAAAAAAGGAAAGGAAAAAATTTATTATGGAACGTTTTATTTTAAAATGATGCTTAAAATGTTTTAAGACAAGGTGTTCAAATATTTTCCAAATCATTTCTAAAAAATATGTATGGTATCAGATTAATCTAATTTCTGTGCACTAAGGACAGACAAGTCCTAGGCAAACCTTCAGTTTTTAGAGGTTCATAATAACTGTGATAATGACAAACACAACATAGCTGCAGAAGCAGAGACTGAAACTGATAATTACAGCTCAGAAAATGATTCGGATTAAATGTCATGCCCATTCATTGAAACTTAGTCCCACACTCCCTTCTATACACTTCTCCCCTCTTCAATTCTTTTTATGAGAATGGGGTTTTTATTTTTATTTAATACTGTGGAGAGGAAATATGAATAATTGTTACTTCTGGATTTTTTAAAATTGTCTTGTGGGGTTTTTTTTGTCTGTTCCACATAAACTAGTAAACAGTTCAGGAGATTGTTGTTCCATTTGTTACAATTACAATTAAATATTATTTTAAAAGTAAATTCTGTTTGTAATAATAGTTTGGATACACTGTATTTTTAATATGCTAGTTGTGATAATTTCATGCCAAGTAAAATTGTCCATAGCCATATTTTATGTTTCTAAAGTAACAGAATGACTTTCAATCTGGAAAAGAAAAAAGAAGTGCTAATGTAGCATTTCCTCCCATTTTTCTGAAAATCTCCTCCCCCGAAAAAAAAAACAGAAAAAACCTGGGTTTTTTCCCCAAGCTCCAAAATTTCCAGAAATTTTACATCTCTAGTTGTGCAGCAAAAGTTGACTGTTATCCAAGAGGATGCTGCTCTTCTGGAAAAAAATGTTGTCCTGGAATTTTTACGTTTTGTTGTAAAACCCCACAAAAAAATCAGTTCAGCCTTGGCCTTAAAGCATCCATGGGAGAAAACTCAAGAGGAAGAGGAGTGGCTTACAAAAAAGTGGCTGTCTCTATAAGGTACACAGCAATGTACCAAGTAAAAACAAAGGCAAAGTTGCACTGGATACTCTGGCAGCATAGAAAGGAGCAGAGATAAATAAACAGACAAACTAGCAGTGTGTACACTGGTCTAATCAAGATGCCTACGGTAACTGGTCTTCATTCTGGGTAGAAGGCCTAGATACCAGAGTCATTTCAATCTACATCCAGTGAAATCAATGAGCTTTGACTGGAGTTGCTCTGTATAACACTGCAGTGTTATAGTGTCAATGCAAATCTCATCAATTGCCAGCACTGCTTTGGGGGATTCTTCCTCATATTTTAAGGAGCACAAACATAAAAATATTGCAAAATATGACTGCAGAAACTTCTGTTCCAAAATGTCAGATCTCTTCCTTCAGGGAGGCACCTGAGCACTTGCATTAGTCTTGTTTACTGCTTGTAACATCACCAGATCCAGACTCTGCATTGGATCCAGTGATCTGAGGATATAAGGATTATGCATCTTTCCTGCATTCCTCTCCCCTTAGCAGTCCTTTCTGATCCTAAGGATATTTAGTCCCAGGATTGCAGGACCCATATGGATTAGCAGCCTTGTGGGTCAGAAGGCTACAGTGGGAAGGAGAAAGTGGGCAAAATTGCCCTCTTATCTCTCTTCCCACAGCAGTGCTACACTGGCAGAAGAGGATTTCCACTAAAGCCTCTTGACCCACATGTAGGGCTGCCAGGCCTCCCATTATGGTGGGAGACCTCCCACCAGCAACCATAGTTGCCTGTTGTTACTCCAAGTGGTAGTGTGAGAAAATAAAAATAAAATGGCAGCATTGGTTCCATTCATACAGTTTTATTATCCAGCTTCTGATAATTCCTAGAGCTACCCTATGTCCCTACCCTACACTAACCAGAGATATTATCAAGGTAGACTGCACCAAGACTTTTCCTGTAGCCAAAAGAAATGAAAAGTCTCAATGGATGAATGATACAATTCTTAAAAATAATTGAGAAGCAAAAGTAACAGGTGACAGAAATAGAATGAGCAGTCTAAAGGCAGTCTTCCAGCAATTTGCTCACAGAGACAGAGAAAGCTACTACAATAACCAGTGTAAAGAAATAGAACAGAACAACAAAGAAGGAAGAACAATAGAACTGTTCCACAAGATCCAAGATATCAAAGGAAAACTTAAATCACAGCTAGGGATGCTGAAAGATCAACATGGAAATATATTAACTGAACAGGACAAAATAAAGAAAAAATGAGAACAATACACGGAAAAACAATAAAAAAGAAAAGAAAGGATAGCAAATTCCTTCAAATAAGACTCTTTTGAAGAAGAATCTGCACTTTTAGAAAGTGAAGATGAAGATGCACTCAAAGCAACTGGGAGAAACAAATCACCACTAGAAGATGGGATACCAACAGAGCTATTTTAAGCCAAAGAAATGGAATCCTTCAGAATCTTAATGAGAAAATTCCAACAAATATAGAAAACAATGGCACACAGACTGGAAATGCTCAGCCTTTATTCTAGAAGTCAAAGACTACAGTAACTATCAGATCATCATATAAATTTCTCATGCAAGTGAAGCTCAAAATCTTACAACAAAGACTGTTACCATATATGGAATGAGAAATGCCAGATGTTCAAGATGAATTTAGAACAGGAAGAGTCACTAGAGATCATATTGCAAATTTACATTGGTTACTGGAGCATATGAGATAATTTCAGAAGAAAATCATCTTGTGTTTCATAGATTACAGCAAAGATTTTGACTGTGTGGATCATGAAAAGCTGTGTCTGGTTTTAAAAGAAATGGGTGTGCCATGACATCTGACTGTTTTGATGCACAACCTATACTCTGGACAACTGGCTACTGTTGGAACAGAATATGGAGAAATTTTATGGGTTACAATTGGCAAAAGTGTCAGAGAAGAATTCATTTTATCTCCCAGTCTCTTCAAACTACATGCAGAACATATCATAAGGAAAGCTGGATTAGATTCAGATGAAGTTCAAGGGAAAACTGGTGGAAGGGACATCACCAATTTGAGATATGCAGATGACACAACATTACTGGCAGAAAATAGTGAAGACTTGAAACAACTAGTGATGGAAGTTAAAGCAAGATGGATAGCCATGTTAGTCTGTAGTAAGAGTCCACTAGCACCTTAAAGACTAACAAAATTTATGGTTGGGTATGAGCTTTCGTGAGTCACTGCTCACTTCTTCAGCAGTGACTCATGAAGGTTAAAGCAGAAAGTGCCAAAGGAGAATTACAGCTGAACATCAAGAAGACAAAAGTAATGACTACTGATGAATTACACAACTTGGTGGTGAAGAAACTGAAATTGTTCAAGATTTTCTATACCTTGGCTGCATTATTAACCAAAAGGGAGACTGCAACAGAAATCAGGAGGAAGAGGAGGAGAATGAGGAGGAGAAGAAAAGATCGGATTTATACCCCACTCTTCACTTCCTGAAGGAGTCTCAGAGCAGCTTACAATCTCCTTTCCCTCCCCCTCCCCACAACAGACACTCTGTGAGGTAGGTGGGGCTGAGAGAGCTCTTTCAAGAAGTGCTCATGGGAGAACAGCTCTGAGATAACTTGTAACTGACCTAAGGTTGCACCAGTACCTGTATGTGGAGAAGCGGAGAATCAAACCCAGTTCTCCCAGATTAGAGTACGCACTCCTAACCACTACAACCAAATTGGAGGCTGAGACCAGGAAGGGCAGCCATGAAGGAACTACAAAAGATGCTTAAGTGTTAGAGTGACAATGTGCTATAAAAGATGCTTAAGTGTTAGGGTGACAAGATCATGACAATTCATATTACAATATTCCCCATTACTATGTAGTTTTCCCCAGGAAGTTACATATGGACCCAGCCTATGTTGCATTCTCCCATGTCCCCACCTCCAACTCTCCTGCCAGTTGCTATGCTCAGCTTGGCAACTGTACTACTATTTATCCATGTGGGCACTACAATCCTGAGAATAAACTCACCTGGGTTCAGAAAAACACAGGGAAGATCTATAACTGTCAGCTCCTTCCACTAACAGATCACTGGATCCCATCCTCTGTACCTTCGAAGAGTGGCATGGAAGGAAAAATCACTGAGTTATACAGCTTTTCCTGTCAGTATAAAACAGATTTGGGAAAAGCTTGTACATGCAGCCTGGAAAAGTCTGCATGCAATCAGAGCTGCTGAAGACTCAGTCACTTGGAAAACTCAGGCATTCTCTGCCTGCCAGAATGGAAGCTGAGCTTTATGGAAAATCTGTCCTGAAGTGCTTCTATGGGCAATATAAGAGGCAAAATGGATGGGTTAAAAACCAAAGAAAAAAGTTAAAAGATGGCAAAGAAAAGCCTTGGAAATTAAACACCTTTTGTGGAAAGTGCGGCATTGAAATTACCCCCCTTACATGAAGGTTGCTGATTCAATCCAAACATTGCATCACAGCCTCCCTCCCCTCTCTCCACACCTGCTGCATGGGCACAAAGCCCACTGCTATTGTGTGGGCACCCTCTGCCTCCACCCCAACAGCTAAACATTTAATGGGAGTACTGGCACCTGGCCCAAAAGGATTCTGGACTCTTTTTTTTTCTGCCATTGAACTCAGGCCTGTCCTTCCTTCACACTTTGGGTACCCCTTCCGCTTAAGGAAGCGCTACCATTGTTGAAGAGAAAAAGATGCCAAACACCTCCATAATTCAGATGCACAGCTTCCTTGGCTTTCACCAAGATGTTGCCTAGAAAACCTTTATTCTTTGTCCCAGCAGATGTCTCCAAGCTTAGCAGAGAACTGTTAGCCTAGCAAACTCAGACAATTGCAGGATTTAAGCCAGAGATTGAAGTGTGTAGCCTTTCTGAAATTTCAAAGTGATATTTAAACAGTGATTCTATTAAGTTACAGTCTAAGAGAAGTGATTGACACCAGGAAGGAGTCTTGGCAAGTGTGCAGAAGCTTGTTTTTCCAAAAAAGAATAGAGGCAAGAAGAAAACAGGAAGGCAAGGCAATGAGATTAAACAGACAATCTTAGACCAAGATAAGTAGATTTAAAGAGGGATTGGGACTATTTCTGGAATCTGACATAACAAAATGTCTAATGAAATATATTCAGTTGGTGGTAAAAAACATGTATCTATGTAACCTAAAATACGGGTGTTGTTAGGTTTTGTTTTTGTTTTGCAAAATATCCATATCTTGAAATTAGGTTTTTCTCACAATTTAGTTAACCAGATCCTAGTCATATCACTACAGTCTCCTTGACAACAATGAAATTGCATGGATGTGACTGGCAGTAAAAAAGGAAGAAAAAGAAACCAAGACAGGGATTATTCAAGTGATTAAAAAATCTCCATACACTAGATTCAGTTTCTACAGGTTAAACATCAAGTGATATCATCTTCAATATTCAGATTAAACCCTTGGTTACAAAACAGAAATCTTCCCCAGACATCTGATTGTATTTATTGTACAAGGCTACGTACTCCCTATAGGTATGGCATGATTTTAAAGTGCTGTGATTGTACTAAGTAATCACCTGCTATATATGGAAGGGATTAAGAGGTGTTTGAGTTGGTTTTAAGATAATAATTGCCAGTTAATTCTGGACTCACGTATGGTGTAGAACACACCAACCGCAATGAGGATCTCCTGAGCTCAAACATTCTCCACAGGTTGTGTACTGTTCACAGGATTCAACGGAAACCTGGGAAACCTAGAAAAAAAAAGGAACACATCAAACACTCATTCAGTGCAAATTCACTCTTCTTGCTTGCCAAAATAACTCAAGAAAACAAGCCATATGCAGTTGATCCTGAAATAAATGAGTGACAAAATTTTAATTAAAACTCTCAACATTCTCATGTGAACAGCTTGTTCCTCTCCTTCCACTGCCCTCATTGTAATGAGGTGGTGGAAGTAAAATTAGAGTCCACTACACTGGTTCTCCATTTATTTATTTAAAACATTTATTGTAAGAACTCAAGGTGGTTTACAACCATGGTTGTCAAATTAGGAGTCAGCATTAGGAAAGTGGACTTTGCCTATAATTCTTTCCCTCTCTGGAAATAGTGCCCCATCTCCTCCTAATTGTAATGGAGTTTGTGATTGCTGCAAGTAAATGTGAGTTTCCCTTTGCAGAGCATGTGAAGCTAAATGTAAACCATGGATGGCTTTAACTCCTGCTAAATAGAAAACCCTGTTGAACTTGTTAAGGTGGATGCCAACAAGGGTTGTCAAATTCCAGCTGGCTGGAGATCTCCTGGGATTACCACTGATCTTCAGTTCACTTGGAAAAAAATGGCCACTCTGGATGGTGAACTCGTCAGTGTTATACCCCACTGAAGTCCCTTCCTTCCCTAAACCCTGCCCTTCACAGGCTCCACCCTCAAAACCACTAGGTATTTCCCAACACACAGCTGGCAACCCTAATGCCAATATTCTCCTGAGCCAGAGTTAAGGCAGGAAGGGAAAATTGCTCCAAGGAGAGCATTTCACCAAGGTTGGCCTCCAATCTGTTAATTGTGGCTAACAAGAGTCCAGTGTTACAGCAGCCCAAAGTGATTTATGTAAGTCACACACTAGGAAATACAAGGAGCTAATTCTCCTAATGAATGGACAAAAATGAGTGACAAAAGTTGAAGCTGTCCTTTGGAAATTGCATCACTAAAAATACCACAGGCAAACCCTCCAGCCAGACATGACACAGCAAGGTTTTTTCAGCCAAACAGTGACTAAGCTTTCTTTGTGGCTCTTAAAGGAAAGGGAAGTATTGGAAGGGAGTGGAATGGGTCTGTTTTGCTGCCCTGCTTTGAAGTATGTGGGTACCAAAATCAGGGTTGATGGTGGCAATTTCATGTGGAGGAGGAAGAGGAAATTGTATTTAAACCCTGCGTTCACTACCCAAAGGAGTCTCTGAGCAGTTTACAATCTCCTTTCCCTTACCCTCCCCACAACAGATACCCTGTGAGGTAGGTAGAACTAAGAGAGAACTGCTCCTGAGAAAGCACTCTGAAACAACTTGTAAATGATCCAAGGACACACCAGCAGCTGCATGTGTAGGAGTGGGAAATCAAACTCGGTTCACCCAGATTAGAGTCTGCACTCCTAACCACTACACTAAACTGGCTCTCAATGAACTGTGTAACTAAATTCAGATCATATTACCTATCCTGAGGGAGTTCACTTTTTGTTCTAACAATACAAACATTGTTTGGACAACAACTTCCTCCAGAAATATACTGCTGAATTGTCTTGATTGAATGAAGTACTCAAAGAACTACTAATCAGCAAAAGCTCACACCTTGAATAAACCTTTGTTATTCTTAAAGGCGCCACTGGACTCTAAATTTGTTTTACTAATCAGCTTGTTCGTATTCACAAAACAGATTATTGCGAGCAGCCTCCTTTTTCCATTCCTTATTTTCCTCAGTCAATTCAGTAAGTACTGACAGAGTCCTCAGAACCTAACGGTAGGACTCTGCATCTGAACGCATTCCCTAATAGAAGTCATAGGCAAAAGAATAAATTGCCTTTGCAGGAATGTCAAAGCAATAGAATCCAGAATATTGGCTGTTAATGACATACTAGTTTAATAACAACTTTTTAACTTTAGCAGATAGCAAATGCAAAGCTAAAAATGCAGCAGTTTAATATAAAATTAATGTTTGCAGTTGGAAATATGATGTAAAATTGTCTGCATATTTTGAGATGCTTCCTCAAAGGAAGCTTTAAAACTGTGTTGGTTGGTTTCAGTTTTTGGTGTGGCCCATTTTTCCTTCATGGATAGTCGAGAACCTGTCAATTTGGCCCAAGTTCTGTTTGCTGGTCACAAAAAGGGAGCCAATTTTTGTTGTTGTTGTTGGGCTGTTTGTAAGCTGTTTGAGCCTGTTTGGTGGGTTACTTTCTGTTTATTTGAATACACAGGCAGGATTCCTCACCTCCAGCTGTAGTGCTCAATCCAACAACCCTGTGACATAGGTCAATTACTGTCACTTCACAGATAGGAACTGAGACCAAAAGAACATGATTTGCTCAAGGTCATATGAGTTGGTGTGAAAGACAAAACTGGAGCCCAGATCTACTAAACCCACATCAGATTCTCTATCAGACCACACCAGCTCCCAGACATTCTTACTCAGATATAAGAATATGCCCACTTAGAAGAAACATAGCAAAAAAAACCCGTTTTTGGTCATCAAACTTTCAGTTAAGTTTGATGCTGAAGGATCAACAGTTGGGAAAAACATCCAGCTGAGAAGTTTTCTCTAATAGTGAATATATATGAACATGAATATTAAGGTACCATATTGTAGGGAGTGGTATACTAGCCCTTCAGTGTACATGACATCAATGCATCCATATGTGAGCTATTGGACCATGCTGGAGTTTGTGGAGTTTCACATGCAGAGCTGCAAAAATCTCAATGGGAAGATCAAAAATATCCATGCTGTGGGGATGTTGGAGAGGGAATACTGGGGTGCACTGCATAGTCATTTTCCATATCCTCTTTATGAAGTGGAACATACAGTGTTTTACAAGACATTACTACCTGTGCCTGTGATTATCTGCCCTGCTAGACACCTAATGGCAGACCAGCTTCAAGGAGAACCATGTAGCAGGAACTATTACATATTTGTTCCCTTATTGGGGGTAGGGTTTCCTGAATCCACCTGGTACTTCCTGCTACTGCTATGAGCAGTAGTGGGAGGGAAAAAATGGCCATCAGCCAACAGCACGACATCACTTCCGGGAAAACCAGGACATGACACCAGTCATCTCTAGGAACTGCCAGAAATGTAGACAGTTCCTAGACAGGCATGAAGTCACTGCTGGATTTTCCCAGAACTGATGTCACATTGTTGCCTGATGCTCCACTCCCCATGTCACACCCCCCCCCCCCCAATCTCCAGTTGCTTGCCTAGCAAGGGGGATGAGGAGTGTCAGCAAGGTAATTTCCAGTTAGGACAGAAGGGTAAATGGAATAAATAGATAGCAGAACATCATGGAAAGCTGGTGGCCAAGGCCCATTGACCATGGCCACATACTGATCTAAAACAAGTGTCCATTTGATATCCAATGGTTGCTGTGTTTGTGTCTTATGCTGGAATAATTTTTGTTAGGTTTGAATGTGCCTCTGGACTTCCATTTCATTGTGTCAGTTTACGGAATATGTGAACACTTCTCTCAATAAAACAACAATAATTACTCATTCTCTAACAGCAGAAACACAAAGTTTACCACACGGTAAAGATTCAGTCATCTCATTGGCATGGCTTGCTGGTACTTTCTGTGACTGTGCAGCAGCCTAATAAGGCCAGAGAACAGGGCACAGCCTGTGCTGACAGATGGCCCAGCAGTCTAAGCTGAACACATCAAGGATCAGTTCCTGGCTTGTGCAAGGAAACCTGTCTGCTAATGCCTCAGGCAGCACTTCTCTTGGCACAACTCTGGATCAAAAAGCTGTTCCCTCAAATCCCCAATTGTAAGACTGACTGGGGACATGGTTATGACAGGGGATGACTCTTTATTCTATGTGGCCTTGAGAAAAGGCACACTAGCTCTTTATTTACGGGCAAGTCACACTCTAAGAAGTGACAATGGCAAGAAGTGGATCAGGAATGCATCTAGCACTTGCAGATCTTGTTTCCCTTTTTTGTTCACTGGATCAAGAAGACTAATTATGACTTCACATAGAATATGACGATGGTATAACTCTGGCATACTTTCTTGGTGTGAAGGGAACCACAGAGACTGCATCTTTTTCTTCAGTGCCTTCAACATCTAATCTGCCTTACTGCTGAAATCCTGATCCACATTTAAGTCAGCTCATGTGTCCTCTGGGGCCTTTAAACACAGCAAGGAACCAACAGATGTATTTTGTATTATCATTTGTATGATACACATATTAGGGTTTTTTTGAGGGGGGGGGGGAGATAACTGTGTTGCTTTTCATCTCCTTAAAAAAAACCCCAGAAGACACGTTGAACTGTAAAGGGAAGATGGTATACAAATGCCTCTAATAAATAAATCTGTGCACTCCATAACTGAAGAGGAAGAAGTACTCTCTTGCAATGGTTGTATGGGGTATGTGCATGGAGGCAATACAAGAATTTTTCAAGGTAAGAAATGAAAAGAAATTCACAAAACAGTGAGGCATCAGATGCCATGTCTATGTGTGTTGAGAAGTATCCTATTTGTCTCCAGTTGCACCACAAAAAATATCCAATAGGTACCCTGCCATTTGGACAGTTTCTCCAGATGACACCCACAACAGCAGTGTATGTTATTCAGGGAAACAGCTATCCTTAAGTGCAATATAAGTGATTCTAGGGTTAGGGAAAGGAAAATTGGACTTGCTGTGAGTTTTCATACTAGTTAGTGGCAGCAGAGTGGTTTACTCAGGAATATACTTATTCCCTCAGTTCATATTTTGACATAAAAAGCACAACCCTTTCCCAATTGGTAAGAAAGCTCAAAATACTATCAATCTAATGGAATCTATATAACCACCTGTCTCACCTGGAACATTATTTGTGACAACCCCAACTCTAATCTAAGTCTCCCCATTATGTATGGAAAAACCTTAAACCACAGGAGGAGGAGGAGTACCATAGCACAGTGTTAGAGCCTCTCTTTTCATGCAGAAGATACCAGGTTCAATTCCTGGCACCTTCAGTTTCAAGGACCAGGTAGCTGAAAGACCTCTATCGAAGTCCCTGCCAGTTCAGTGTAGACACTACTAACTTTTGTAGACCAATGGGATATGGCAGCATCATGTGTTCAGTAATGTTTTGATGGCCTGGTACACATTTATAGTTATTTCAAAATTGGATTGAGACTTCTGGGCCTCATGGGAGTACTCCCAGAGAATCACAGAAATGGGCTTTGTAGGACATACGGCCTTGAGGCATAAAATCTGAAGCTATCTTCTTGAAGACCTTCAGTGAGGGAGAACCCACCAACTGCCCAAGTAATTGGTTCTGCTATTTAGTTTTTCCTAGAAAGTTTTTCCTAATATGCAGCTGAATTTGTCTCCTGTAACTGAAGCCCATTCAATCTAACTCTTGTCCTCTGAAGCAGCAGAAATTAAGTCATTGCCTTCTTTTATGCGACTGCCCTTCAGTAGTAGTTAGCACCATTATGTCCCCCCTCCAGCCCAGTATTCTCTTATCCAAGCTAAGGAGACATAGTTCCTTTGACCTTTCTTCATAAGACTTGTTTTCCAAACATTTCTGAACCTGTTGCAGTTTGCCAACATCTTTCTTAAAGTGCAGTGAAAGCAACTGAACTCACTACTCCAGATAAGGGGGTTCTTATATGTTTTCTGGGGGAAGGAGTCACAGACACAGTGGTATGCTTTCTTTCTCCCCACATCAAGTGGTAAGGTTCTTCATTATAAACTTCTTTCCCTCTACCTGTCACTTGTCTCATTTTACAGGGGAGACATTTTTAAAAGTTAGTGGGCACACAGACCTGCACAAGAAGGCTAGAGCCCTGTGAAACTTCTCCGTTCTGCTACTGACTGGATCAGTTCTAAAACTGAGAGAATGTCCCCTCTTTCTGGTCCTTCCTGCTAGCCAAAACAAACATAATGCTCCCAAGTAAACTGTTCTTCCTCCAACAACTGGAAAATGAGGTATTTTTACAACAAAAATACAAACTTGAGGAAAGGCATGTGAACCTGTGTAACAAATGAGGAGAAATGCACAACAGCTGTGTAAAAAAACTTGATTGTGAAAAAAGATGACTGTCATTTCTTCCTTGCTCATATTTCATCCTGCTGGCACTCTGCATTTCAGACACCTTCTTTCCATAATTGCAATCATCTCACAGTTCTTATTCTTAAAGCTTCTCCTTGAGTTCAACAGAAGTAGGCCCCCTTTGCAGACTTGTTAAAATGCACATACTTTGTCAGAGCTGGATTGGGGACTAACTATTAAGTATGTGTAGAGGACAGTTGTCTTGATTGCAATTTTGCATGCTTGTTGACATGTCTGGAGTTCAAGCAGGGGAAATGAAGGTCTTCAAGGGGAGAATGAATAAGTTACAGATATTTTAAAACAACAGTAAGTCTTTTTTCCCCCTTCCTCCTGGCACTATATGTACAGCCATAATAAGAAGAAATGGGGAAGAAGGCAACGAGCACTGAATGGGAAGCCCTGGGGAGAAGATGAAAGTGAACAGAAAAATAAGGTTTTGTGTTCTCCCAAAAGCTTCATGCTCCAGTAGATCTGAGAAGAAATTCCTGATTCCTGCTCCAGTTCACTTCTCCCAAGCTCAAGCACAGGCGGCTGTATCCATTACATTCACCAATGGACTGTCTTTCTACTCTTGCCATCCAAATGTGGCTCTTGTGCAGAGAGCTAACTAAAGGAAAGAACCCAGACTCTTTTTTTCCTCCCTCAGTTTTTCTGGCCCTTATGAGTGATGTCGGCAACTGGCTGAGAATTAAAACAACTGTCTGCATTGCATTAGCTCTGTCCGTCAAAACACTGCCCAGCTCCCAGCAGCTGGAGAATCAGAAGCTGAAAGGCATCAGTGTGTCTCCGAACAAAAGCCACTTTCACGCCAAATACTGTTGATACAGTGAGAACTCAGTTCCTCTCTACATTTGAAACCAATAAGGCCACTTTTTTTCTTGTTTCCTGGGCCCTACTGAACAGATTTTTTAGAGGGAAAAATGTATGTGTCTAAGTGAGTAAGAGCTAAAGGCTCTAAAGTCAGATTCAGCTCAGTTCCCCCTCTGGAACAAGCAAGCAGGTGTAGCAATCATAAAAGAGACTTGATTTTATTCTTGAGTTAAACTGAAAGTGATGCAAGTCCCTTATCGAGTGAAACAATGTTCCTGTTTTATATTTGGCAGCCATGCAAAACACCCACTGAGAGTGTAGATAAGGAGGTGAAGGCTAAAATAAAATACACACACACAAACTAAAATATAGGTGTCAGGTTCCCAATCTTTAGCTGAGGTGCTGAAATCCAGTATCCTTTGAGGATTATAATCAGGGATAAGAGAGATCCCACATAATATTTGCAGCAAAAAAAAAATGTGAAAATGGTGCCACAAGATACTAAAAATTGCACAAACTTACTTTAAGTAACACCATATAACTCTTTCAGCAAAGATCTCAGAAAGAATGCTACCTTAGATTTCAATTCTATGCTGGTGTTCCCCAGAACTGTTCCCTTCTCTATACACACCATACTTTGATTCCTGCTGTTATCTTTAAAGACAAAATTATTATCTCTATGTAATTTTCCTTTCATTCTGCCTCAAGCATCTCAATGTCCAAAATCTCTTCTGAAGTCTCATTGCCACTTTGAGCTACAAAACTTCTGGTTGTTCTGTTTTGATGTTGGCCAGCAAGGCACTTTTAGTGCTCTTATGGATTTTAAGATTCATAAGCTTGAACCTGGGTTGCTAGCATTGGAAGGGCCATGTGCATTCTCCATTGCAGGGGAAAGCTCCAGTCCACACCAGGAGGCTGGCACCCTCGATAGTTGACAAAGACAGAGACAAAGACTCCTTCTGTCATGAGGTTTCTTTCTGTCACATCACGCTGGTCAACCCCTGCCCCCTCCAACATACCTGAATGGATTATGCTAACGCGGTTACCTAGCAACTGATGGTTGGGCCATCACCCAGTCGGCCAGAACTATTAACTTACAATAGAAGTGGCCCCGGTGAGTCATTGGGCCTTGCCCAAGGTGTGTTCCTGGTGAGATCATAGTTTCTGCAATATTGTCCACTCCCCGGCCGTCCTCCTTTTTGTTCACCTTTAACCTATGGTAGGGTCAGAAAGGGATGGACCGCCTAGTAGGTGTGTTAGTGGGATGCGGTCTGCGCAGCCTGCCCCCAAGACCACCTAATAAAAGACCTTGCACAGAGGCAATCGGTCTCTTGAGCCATCGTCCCCTATCTGCTTTGCTACCCCTTATGCCCAGCTTTCTATACCAATACCCTTGCCTCCATCTTTGAATCTCTGAATTCTGGAACAGAGAGAACCACGTGGTCTTGCCGGTTCAAGCCACGTGTCCCATTTTTCTATTTTTCTCTCCCCATCCAATTCTTCCTTCGAGCGGACAACTCCTCTTCAGGACAGGTACAGTATAACCCAAGCAACGTTTCCTGCAAATTGCAACTGTGCTTTATCTAACTAAATTTCTTAGGCCTGTGTGATTGTGTGTGTGATTACGTTTTTGGTGTGCTTGAACAACATTACCCAGTAAAAGGCATTGAACTTGCTATCTGCCTCACGTGCCTCTTTCCTTGAGAACTCCTGGGAGGGGTGGGACCTTGGTATAGTTGGCAAGAACCCGTGTATTTCGCCAATTGCTAAACTTTAAATTAGAGCAATTCGGCTAACATTGAGATTTTGGTTCCTCAAGGTGTCTGCTTTGTGGGTGCCTTGCATTTTAAAGTTTTTCTTCCTGATGTTTGCTGTTTTTGCACTACTTTTATTGTTGTGACCTGCCTTATCTTGTACATGTGTAGCAATATGAGAACAGCAACTGTACTGGACTTGCCAACCTCCAGGTGGTGGCTGGACATTTCCTGGGGTTACATCTGATCTCCAGGTGACAGAGATCTGTTCACCTGGAGAAAATGGCCACTTTGGTTGATGGACTCTATAGCATTATACAGCCCACTGAAGGGGCCTCCCCAAATCCTGTTCTTCTCAGGCTCCACCCCCAAAATGTCCACATATTTCCCAGTCTGGGGTTGGCAACCCTAAATTGTTCTGATGAACCAGCATATATAGATTAAATAAAATGTCACATCAATAGCCGAATGCTTGAATGGATTCACCCCATTTTTTATTCCAGTCATTCTTTGATTTCAGATCTGCTGCCTTTTCTTCTTCATGAAGGGAAGCCAGAACAAAGAAATCATGTTAAATCCAGTTCAAGCAACAGATCATTGCAGGAGCTGGAAGGTAATCAGAAAATAGCTCAGGTTAACACTGAGTAGCTATTCCAAAAGGAAGCCATCTAGGAACCAAGTGGTGTAGTGGCACAGCTCTCCCATGGGCAGAGAAACCAATCCCCAGGGAAACCAGCCACAAGAACAAATAAGGCATGAAAGGTGGAGAAGAGGTCTAGATTGTCCACTGGTAGGATCCAGTATGGCTCTTATGTTTTTATGCTGGAATAGGCAGCAGCCAGACAAACACAAAACACTGTCAGATATATTTGACTGTCACTTCACATACCTCTGGATGCAAAGGAGGCAACTGAAATACATGTCTGAAAGTGGGCACACAGGAACTACAGTTGCAGAAAGCACAACTGGCCCTGCATAAAACCTTACTGCCCTCACTCTGGGAGATTGTTGGATACTGTGTGAAATCAGGAAGAAGAGCAGTTTCATGAATCAAGCTACCCTTCCTCTCTGAAGCACTAAACACTTGTCACCCAAAGCGCTGTTCAGTCTCACTGTTGGAATTCCTGTCAGTGAGCAACACTGGGCTCACTGACATCTGGAGGTGTTTTAATTAAGACAATTGTCATGGGACACTATGCAAGAGGTGAGGTCCCCCTCTCCTTCACAAAGTAGGGAAGTATGCATCTGAATCAGTCACATGAAATGCCTGCCAGAGGCCAATGGAAGCTTTATAACCCTGCTTTTTTAACGTGATGAAACACTTGGCAGTCCTGTCACGCCTTTCATCAAGAATCTCAAAGCACAATAAATTAGATCCTGCAAACGTTTCTGGGAGAACGTGAGATACACAGGCCTGCTGGACAAAGCCACTTGAAGTGAGAGGTTATAGCTGCGGATGGAGCTAGGCAAGCTATTCCCAAAAGGAACACAGCCAGGAACTGATTTAATCAGCTAGCAAAGAACTGCCTGATTCCCTTGCTACAGTTAATGTATTTGGGGTTGGAAAGCCTCAAGCATGCAGTGTGGCTTGTTTAACCTTACAGAGGTTGAGGACCATCTCTTACATTGTGTTTAAAAGACACTGGGTCATTAGGGGAGCCAAAGCTGCATTTGAAGATCCAAGAAGATTAACAAAGATACCTTAAACCAGAGGTGTCAAACTCATTTGTTACGAGGGCTGGAACTGACATAAATGTCACTTTGTCCAGCCAGGTCATGTGTGCAATAAAAGGTAATGCTAGGCATGGGAGATATCTATATATCTAATTCTCAACAGTCCTCTCTGCCTGCGGATACTAATTTCTGCAAACAGAGGGCACACTCTCACCCAGCAGGTTAGTCTACCGACTCAGGGGACTCCATGGGTCTGCAGAAAAATCCAAAAAGTGAACAAAACCAAACCTCTGGGAGTGTTGTATCCCCCCATACCTTTTGAAATGGCCGCTGCAGGGATCTACTCCAGGCCCTGCTGCATTGACAGTGAGAGATAGACTGGCTGATAGCCAGAGAGAGAGAGATAATGAGTGGGGGAAGAGGAGAGGAAGCAAAAGCAGAACTGGAGCTGGGATTGGGGAGGATTCCTCCTGCAGTATAAATGGCTAAATAGGAGGGGAGCATTTTAAAAGGACATCTGAGCTTCTCACCCTTACCTCTGTTGCTACGGGCTCCACTGTCTTCTTAAAACTCTCTTGGGGGGGAGGCTTCTAACTGCTTCTCCCCCTCCACCAGCTTGAGAAAGACTGACTGGCTGAGAGAGAATGGGGGGGGGGAGGTAACAGCAGACCTGGAATTGGGGATGATTCCTTGCTGTTTTTCCTGTAGTATGAATGGCTAAAAAGCAAGGGGAAGTTTTAAAAGGACATCTGAGCCTGCAACTGCAAAGCTTTGCAAGCGGGAGAGAAGGATCGTTCTCACCCCAGTCTCTGTAGCTGTGGGCTCCGCTGTCCTTTAAAAACATTCTCTCTGGCTCCTAAATGTTTCTCACCAGCTTGGGCACTGCTTTTTCCCACTGTTTCTCTCTTCTGACTGACTAGAAGCCAGAGGAAAGTTACAAAAGGACAGCTGAGGCATCACTAATAGATGGGTGGGCACAGTGACTGAGAGGTAGAGGGCAGGTGGAGAGCACCTCCAACCAGTGTCAGTTTGCACACACCACCTTTTAAAATATTCCTTAGCAACCCTGACAGAAAAATAAACTGCAAAAGACAGCTGTGGCACTGTGGGTGAATGTGGACTCATCTCAGGCTGAAGAAGACTGTAGCCTTGCAACCACACAATTCTCCACAACAAGGTGAGAGACTGAACAAGCAAAGGTGCCTCAGGTTGATCCACTGATAAATCAGGGGCCATCTAAACAGCTGCTTTTGGCACAGACACTCAGAAGGAAAGTGGTACAGGACACCTATAGCATCTCAAGACCTGCAGTACCCAGTAAGGCAATCTTTGAAAACTCACCTCACATAAACAAAGTGATTGTAATTCCCAGGCAAACTCCTCTTTGAAGCCAACTTCAGTCAGCTGGCTGAATATGCACAAGGGAACTGAGCAAGGCTAAATGGCTCTCTTTCCAGTGTTCAATAAAGAAAAAGGAGGAAACAAAGGGGAAAAGGGAAAAGTGTAGGCTTTTTTTTTTATTATTGATTTTATCTATTTCTACTACTACATCGCTATTTTTCTAAGCTATTTTGACCTTATACAGAGTGTGCTTTAACATTTGCTTAATATTACCTTACCATTAATACATATGAAGCATTTTAAACCTTGGTTAATATTCAATTAAAATTGTTACTGATGATATATGAAAAATAAAAAAGCTGTTTGACAGACATGTTCTTTTAAAGGAATGCTTAGTTATACAAATTATATATAATATATAAGTGCGATTTCAAAAAACATTTCAGCCCTTATTTCTTCTTTCGTCCTCTTCTTGTCTTAACAGTCTCTTCTTGTACCTTTGGAGCTGCTGCTCCTTTTTCCGAGTCAGAAATTTCCTCTTCGCTCTTTGAGCTATCAAATCCATACATACTTTCTTGCGATGCCAGCGAACCATCTGAGTCTCTCTCTTTTCTCTTTTCTTTGCTTTTTTCCAAAAAACTTTTTGCCTGTTGAACAGTCAATCTTATATTTTTTGTCTTTGATGCTGAAGCTCAGTCCTTCCGGAACATTCCATCTGTAGATAATAGATTCAGACTGAAGCCAAGATGTCAGTTTTCCATAGGCTTTCCTTCTTTTCCTTATTTCAAATGGGATATCTTTCATCACTTTAATTTCTTTTCCTTTGATCTTCAGAACCGCTTTATTTGTGGTCCTAAGCACCACATCTCTTGTTGACTTTTTGGAGAATCTTATCTGAATGTCACCAGGCAGGCTTTTCTTTTTAGTATAGTCTGGATAGGTTTTGTAAACCATATCCATATCGCTTTTTATTTCCGCTGCTTTTAAGCCCGTCACTGGTTCAAGCGCTTCACTTAACAGATTTTTAAGGTCTTCTCCTTTATCCTCTGGTACATTCTGAAGTCTTAGGAAAAAATTCGATCTTTCCATCTGTAGTTTCAAAAGCTGATCAGAGTGGAAGGCCTTTTCTTTCTCCGCTTTTTGTAGCCTTGAATCATGATTTTTTTACTGAAGTCTTAACTTCCAGAAGTTCTCGCTGCAGCTTCTCTGTAGTTTTATTCGACTCCTTCAGGTCCAGCTGCATCTTGTCCATCTTGACGTTGAGAGCTGTCATTTGGTCCACTAGAGGTCGCAATAACGAGGAAAACACAGTGCTCATCTCTGTGGTATCAACCTTTGAACTCGGAGCTGTACTTCCTAGTTTGGGGGAAGGTTTCGGTTTCCCCGCCATTGTTGAGGCTGCGCTTCTTTGTTGATAGTTAGATAAGATGGACGAAAGAAGCAAATTCTACGACTGCACTTATATCTTTTTAAAGTTCATATCCTCTAAAGAGCGATGCCGCCATCTAGCAAGCCGAACGTATGTTTTTTCATGCAGTAACGCCATGTAAAGAGTCCCGTAAGTACGCCAGTCTCGAGGGGGGGGGGGTTTGCTCCACCCGCCTTTCCCGCTGTGTTCTGTTTATTTTTACTTCAGACTCACGTTTTCTCCGTGCGTAACTATAAGTTCCAGCTTCAAAGCTTCGCACTCTCTGCTGCTTCTCGGTTTTGCGCTTTTAGCCATACAGCTCCCACGGATGGGGGAACCTATGGGGGTGATGAAAGGGGACCTCGATCCCTCGATCGCCACCGTAGGGAGAGATCCCCTTCGTGCCACCCCAGGCAGAGCCCCTTCACTAGGGTCTCTGGGGGCTCGGCACCAGTCCGAAGCCCCTTCTTCCCGCCGGGTACGGATCGCGCTCCCCGCAGATGCGGAGGAGCGCGTCCGCCATGGTCGCAAGTCTTGCCGGAAGTCCCGGAAAAGTGTAGGCTTGATTGCCCCCAGGTGCAGGTAGGGTTTCCCCTGCTTTTGGGAGCTCCAATCACCCCCACCCAGCTGGCTGGTGGGGGAAGCCCCACCCCAAGCCCCACTCTCAAGAGTGACCACCCACCCGGCCACCCCTCTCCCTCCCCTCCTGCCCAATTTAAAGGGCTTCAGCTGATCGGTGGGGACTGAATGATTCACCAATCAGTTGGAGGGAACTTTCAGTCTAGCAAGAGGGAGGGAGGGGGCAGTCACGAGCCGCATGCTCAGTTCCAAAAAAGACCCTTTAAAGAGCTGAGTGTACAGCCCTCCACCATCCCTCTCCTTCCCACTTGCTAGATTTAAAGAGTCCTCTGACTGATTGGCAGATCACATGGTCCCCACTGGTTAGCTGAAGCCTTTTAAATCTGGCAGGAGGGGAAGGAGAGGGGTGGCCGGGCTGGTGGTTGCTCTTGGGGTCGGGGCTTGGGGTTGGAGCATCCCAGTCCACCTTTAGAACGCCCTCCAAATCCCCCCGCTGGAGTGACGACCTGGCAACCCTAGTAAAGTGGGTTCCAACTGTCATTCTCTTCCCTTTACAGAAAGCTGTCACAGAGTTGCCTCCTTCCTTAAGAGAGCACCACTCAGAACAACTGGAAAAATCTCTGCCTTATTTGTCAGAAACAACAATCTCTCATCAGAACCATACAGGACAATACAATGCCAAAAGTACCTCACAAAAGAGGATGCCCTCACAAAATGAGAAAATCCGAAAAGCTAACAAATTGGTTACTGCAAGAAAGACATCTAAACAGTAACCAACTATACTATGAAAAAATACATTAATAATATACAACATTTTGTTGCTGGTCCCTACTTTTAAATTTATAAATGACACAGGCAAACCCAATTAAGGATATTACAAGAAGCAGGGACCCATGATACTTGCACGGAGGGGTATTCCCCATGACTCACAGGTGCCCGATCCGCTGAAGCACCAGGAGCCCCGCATGGAGGAAGAAGGCCACACCAAGGCTTCTCCCCCCCAACAGCAGCCATGGCAGCAAGACCTGCATGGCTCCCAGCTGGTGGGCTGCCAAGGCTTCTCCCCTACCCACTGACACTGGTTCACCAAGGCTTCTCCCTCCCCCCGACAGCAGCTATGATGGCAAGCCCTGTGTGGCTCCCAGTCACCCAGCCCACCAAGGCTCCCCCCCACAGCAATCGCATGGAGCCCTGTGTGGTTCCCAGCTGCTGGGCCCACCAAGGCTCCCCCCAATGACACCGGCAACGGCAGTGAGTCCAGCCGCCAGTTCCCAGTGGTAAGTGTGCAAAGGAATGCTCTTTTATTTTGGGGGGGATTTAAGTATCCCCCATATACTTTTTTAAAATGTAAGATTTTTCTGCATACCTGGGTAGTGCCCCAAGTGTGCTGAAAGATCTCTTTGCACCCTACATACTCCAGATCTGTGGGAATAAGTATCTGCATGCAGAGGGGACCCTGGCTATTAGATATATAGATTTTTTTTTACTCAAAATACCATCATGCTTAAAACATTAACATTCTTATAATATTTCCTTAATGTATCTTCCTGATGACTGCCCTCCCACTTCAGTCTAGCTTCCTTACCTCAACAGGATAAGTCACTCTTAATATGTTTGGTGAATACAGCCCAAATAAGAATGTACTGTATGCCATTGCAAGAGCCATGGCAAAACCAGCAATGTGCAAGTGTTATTCCACCCCCCCCCCCCTTTCAGCCATATAGGTTGGCTCACCTTCTTGGGAAATGGCACCAGTCCTGGGGCAATCAGGACAGTATGAATTCAGGTTTCTTTATATTAAAACTGAATCATTTGGAATGGAGGGGGGGAAATCTAAATTGTAATTTCCCTGGCTGTTAACCTCAGATATGGCACTGTACCAACAAATAAGCATATAGATAACAGCAAAACGTCATTAAAGAACATGGCTCTTATACAGAAAGCCACTTCAACCCAGCTGACAAATGCAGCATTTCTGTGTGGCAGGTTGCCACCTTTCCTTTCCTCAATAGCCTTATTCAGTCATTACAATTTTGACCCTCTGACCTCATGTCAGAGAGCACTGGTTGTGATTGTCCCAATATGCTCAGTCATCATTTCACGAGAACAGGACAACATACATATTTTCCAGTTTGGTACACACAAGCACATACCCACAGATAATCTGGACTTCCAAACATGCATACCAAAGCTGGAAAAATACACAATATTCTGTTCATACAAAATGGTGACCATGAACACTAACACAATCATCCATAGTGCAACCTCCCCTTACACATGATTGGTTTAGCAAAAGTGCTAATGACTTTGCTCTGTCATCTCTCAGTATCTATGTTGAAAGTTAGGTGATTGTAGTATGGCTTTCCACCTTTCTTTTGAGGGTTTTTTTTTGTTGCTCTTTTAGCTTTTGTAATTCTGAATACAAATATCCTAGTATTTCTATTATATTCAAAATGCACATAAATACAGAACTGGGTTGATAAAGTGGTGAGCTTAAATTTATATATTATCACATACTTCTATCTTGCAACTCCTCCAGGCCCTGTAAAACTTACAGCACCAAAGGGGAAATGGACTTGTGTTCTTTTGCCCTTTATAACAGTGGAGCAGAAGCACTTGCTTGTGTCTTACTTCTTTTTATACTGTTCTCTGCTTAGGGTTGCCTGCTCCAGGTTGGGGGTAGAGCCTGAGGAAGACAGGGTTTGGGGAGGGGAGGGAGCTCAGCAGGGGTGTAATGCCATACAGTCCACATTCCAAAGTGGCCATTTTCTCCAGGTGAACTGATCTTTATCACCTGGAGATCAATTATAATAGCAAGAGATTTTCAGCCACCACCTGGAGGTTGGCAACCCTAGGGCTACTTTAATTCTCACCATGAGATCAAAGAGCTTCTGTATGTAAAATGCCTCATCAGGGAGAGAAAAGAAAAGGATGATTCAAAATTCAAGACTGCTTGTAGGAGGAATGATATGGATTGCTGCTGTCTTAAGGCAATGGAATCAGGTAGATGAGGAAGGATTCAAGCTGTTGTGAAATGAAACATGTGGTGAGCAAAAATACCAGGCAGGAATCAGGAAGAGCCAGGGTTTTGTTGGTGCATGCATGTGCACGCACGCATACACACACACACACACACACACACACACACACACTTTAAATTTATAAACTTTCAGCATAATTCATTAACATGCTCCCCGTATTTACATTAAAAACACACACAGAGGCAAAGGATATCTGGCAACAATGTGCTGCTGGATTGTGGAACTATGCCTCACAATAAAAAGGAGTGAAGCAATGACTGAAGCAGACTACATTTAGCTTGCTTCTATCCCTTTCTCCATAAGTCTCTAGAACTTTAAACTGTTTGAAAGTAAAGTGTTCCAAGAGCCAATGATGGGCTGATTCACATGGCTTTTGTTGTTCGGTCGCACAATCAAGTCTGACTCTTTGCGACCCCATGGACCACAATACGCCAGGCCCTCCTGTCCTCCGCTATCCCCTGGAGTGTGCTCAACTTCATTTTCGTTGCATCGGTAACACTGTCTAACTATCTCATCCTTTGCCATCCCCTCCTTCTTGGACCTTCAATCTTTCCCAGCATCAGGGTCTTCTCCAGTGAGTGGTCCCTTCTCATTTGGTGGCCAAAGTATTTGAACTTCACTTTCAGTATCTGGCCTTCCAGGGAACAGTCAGGTTTGATTTCCTTTAGGATTGACTGATTAGATCTCCTTGCAGTCCAAGGGACTTTCAAGAGTCTTCTCCAGCACCATAATTCAAATGCATCTATTCTTCGGTGCTCGGCCTTCCTTATGGTCCATTTCTCGCAGCCATACATTATTACTGGGAATACCATCACTTTGACTATACGGACTTTTGTTGGCAGAATGATGTCTCTACTTTTTATCATGCAGTGCTCCCAAGGAGCAGGTGTCTTTTAATTTCATGGCTGCAGTCACCGTCTGCAGTTATCATGGATCCCAGGAATGTGATGTCTGTCACTGCTTCCATGACTTCTACTTCTATTTGCCAAGGAGTGATGGGGCCGGATGCCATGATCTTTGTTTTTTTGATGTTGAGTTTCAAGCCACCTTTTGCGCTCTCCTCTTTCACTGACATCAAGAGGCTTTTTCGGTCCTCTTCACTTTCTGCCATTAGAGTGGTATCGTCTGCATATCTGAGGTTGTTGATGTTTTTTCTGGCAATCTTAATTCCAGATTGTGATTAATCCAGGCCTGCATTTCACATGATGTACTCTGCACATAAATAAGCAGGGTGACAATATGCATCCTTGTCGTACTCCTTTTCCTATTGTAAACCAATCAGTTGTTCCATGTCCGGTTCTGTCACTTCTTGACCTTTATACAGGTTTCTCAGGAGACATGTGAGGTGGTCAGGTACTCCCATCTCTTATAGACTTTAAGGATTTTTGCACAGTGAATATGGGATAGTTAGAGATTAATAATTTCCCCAACAAGATGAGCTGTGATCTAAATATGTTGCAACATTCTCTAATCTTGTTCTGCATGTTAGTTCTGTGGATGAATAACATCCTGTTTGAACTCATGTCTATGTGAACAATTTTTCAGGGTCTTAAAGGGGAAGGTATGTTTGTAAACAGAAAACCTTGAATTCTTGCCCATTTACAAAATGATGACATCATTCATGTCCTATATAATTCTAGTACATACACATATGTACTAGAGCCCGCTTGCGGGGAGGGCGGGATATAAATCGCAAAAATAAATAAATAAATAAATAAATATACATGAGTGCCCATATTTTCATACATAGGTATATCTTATATAGTGTCAACATAAAACTACCAAGCTAGACAGGATTTACTGGATATTCACGCAGAATGAAAAATACAGTTTCATAACTATAACTCATAGTTTAATGTATTTGCTTTGATTTCAGGTGTCATAAGTGAGCAGAAGATGACTGAGACAAAAGGAGGAGCAAGTGCCGCAAAATGAATCATCTCCAAATTGCTGTATCAAAAACTGTTTAATTGCTTGGTTTTCAATACTGCAGAGTGACAATTCTTCTCTGCCATAATTTGAAAGTCAGTGAGTGTGAAATCTTCACCTGCCTGTAGTTGTAATTTCATCTCATTCAAGGCAGAGAGCAATACCTCATCATAGGATGCTGATCTTGATTCTTTAGGCTGTGTTTCCTTTTCTGCTGCTTGTTACCACACAATCAATGTACAAGTACTTATTGAACTATAGGTCATGTACAGGTCATTGTTTTAATTGGGCACTATACACATAACAATTAGACAATTTGGGTGTTTATAAACATACAATACAGGAAATATAGAGTGCCATCCTAAGCAAATTTACACCATTTTAATCCATTGAGTTCATTGAACATAGAACAATAAAACTCTGCTTAGAATGGCACGGATGGGCTTCTGGTGATACA
Organism: Lepidodactylus listeri; assembly: GCA_029233225.1. Lineage (NCBI taxonomy): Eukaryota > Metazoa > Chordata > Lepidosauria > Squamata > Gekkonidae > Lepidodactylus > Lepidodactylus listeri. The sequence goes on along the minus strand of JARCFY010000002.1, from coordinate 62,984,619 downwards.
ATAATTTGCTAAGTGGCCAAGAATCAAGATGCCTACTCAAACTGTTTCAATTCTACTCCACGCCCCAAAAAGACCATGCAAAATTTCTCTCTGGACACAAAATCAGACAAAGAAAGGCACCCAGCTGCTGTTCTCTAAAAAAAAAAAAGAAAAAGAAAAGCAATAGTTGGTGACTTTGCATGTACATATGATCGAGCAAATTTCCAACATTGAAATATGGCTGATCTATTCAAGACAAAAAACAACCTAATCTAGATTTGAAAGCACCAGTCTATGAAACATCCTTCTACAACCACTCTCTCTAATGGTACCCCTGTTGAGAGAATATCTCAGATACATAGCTGCCTGCAACCCTGGCAGACAAATAAATTTGGACATAAAGACAGATCTTGACAACTGAACAGAGAAGTTTCTCTTGTATGCTTTGGTGGACTCCCCATTTAGTATACCCACATCTACCTGCTCCTCTCTAAAGATCTGTTCCTTTCCTAACATATATGGATAAAAGAATGACAGGAATTTGTGAAGATCACACACCCAAAAGCTAGGGGTACGAAGGACAGGAGTTCAAGCACAAAGAGAATCTATTCATATCTCTCCTTCATTCCCATATGTAGGGTCACAAGTGATACATGCAGGGACAGAGTACATCTTTAATTGCAACAGAATATAGTGACATTAATGGATGAGGCTCTACCTTAAAGTAAAGAATCTTAATGATGGAATGTTCCATGTTATAAGTAACATGCTGCTTGTATTTCTTTACTCATGAAGAAGCTGCAAGTTGGGAAAAATGGAGTGAGGATGCTGGCTGACAGGCAACTATCAACAATGTTCTGGCAGAAAGACCAGCTAAGAGTAAGGCAGAACACTTCCACACTAGAGCCATTTGAAACATACCGTATTGTTGCACCAGCAACACTTCAACTTTGACCTTCCACAGAATTTCCCTGTTGACTGTTGCTGTCTCATGAATTCATACACACATACATACCACAAAGACATCTCCAAGCCTGTTCTCCTTTTCCCTCAGAAGCCACTGCCAAGCTGCAGTTAATAATATGAAGTGATGTAGTGATGATGCAATTATAACTTCTAGTTTGTCTCTCAAACACAGTTGCATGCTTCTGTTCTTCCAAATAACTAAAAGTTGAATATATAGGGCTATCCCATTTTGTGTTTCAGCTCAGGTAGGAGGGCAACTCTGAGCTCACTACCTAAACTCTGCAGAGCCATCCCTTACACCAGTCACCTGGTACCCTAACTAACTTGGTTCATCAGTAGTCCTTCCTGCTAACATTCAATATCCACTGGTTCAGCCCAATGTAGCTGGACTGCCCCAGGTCAAACAACATAGGAGTATAACCAGCAATGGAAGTCAGGAAAAAAAAGGAGAGGCATGCAAATAGGCCTGTGAGGAAATACACTGACTCTCCAAACAGAGGCAAACCCAGACCTTCAGACCAACACCTGAATAAATTATTTTCATAAATACCCCATAGGGTATTTCTTGTAATTATTCCTTAATTTCTTTTTAAAAAACACAGCATAATTGATGCACATCAAAGGACTAACTACAGAACGTTTCCCAAGCAATATGTACCAGAGGTTTACATATCATTTACACTGTTTTCATTTTAGTCATTTCAAAATCAATCCTAATTATCATTCACAACATGCATGAAGACGCAAGCATTCACCTGGTATTGCCTCCCACTTTCCTACAGGAATCTCCTTGTACAGCAACCTTTTTGTTTGTTTAGTTGACATAGCAGCTTTGGGGCTCACTTTTTCACTTCCCTAATTACAGAACTTCCTACCCAGTAATTAAATGATAAAGACTCATTACTGTTTTCCTTGATTGCCTGATCAGCTCTGTTTTTAAACCTATGGGGACTTTCCACAAACCCTTCCATTTAGAATCAGTTCTTTCCTTGACTAGCCACCGGAGTCATAAAACAAATACTCTGAACAATACGGTCCTGGAAATAATTAAATAAGCAAGGAAAGCAGAGATGCTGGACACCCCCCTCATCCCCCTATTCCGCACATTTTTGATTGCTACCAAAACAAGCAGCTGACCTCTCTGACTAGGAGCCAACCCATGGGGCATCCCGTCAGTGGCACGCTGCCTCAGAGACCTGTCGTGGTGAGAGGAGTTCAAACAGAAAATCTATTTTTAATGACTTTGGGGAGTTCTGGGGAGATGCTGAGTAATTCAATGTAATTAAAGCTATCTATCACTCAGTGAGCAGGAGCTGAAACTTGATGAACTTTTCAATGATATTTTTTCTATTCATTAAAAATACAGGCACATACAACTATGAGCTCCAGCAGGAGTCATAAAATAGGATGTATGTGTACATATACGGTATATATATATACACACGCACGGGAATTACTTGTCATTTTATAGCAGTTAACATATCGTATGCTACACGTTTGGAGAAAATAAAGAAGTGCAGCACTTGCCTCCCTTTCAAACTTCTAAAAGTTCAGATAGATCGAACCAGAGAAACTGTACTAAAACAAACAAACAAAAAAACCCTAATGCTGAGATTTGAGGTTTATATTTAGGACTGTAAAATATGGGAATTCAACAATATGGGAAGATCAACAGATGAGAAAGCTGTTGGTTTGGATTTCTGATGCCAGAGTTCAGGTGACAGACTGAGAGCATAAGATGTAAATCCTTTAAAAAAATAAAACAATAACCTAAGATAACAAGTCCATCTTTGTTGCAGAATCAGAAAGAACATAAAGGAAGTTTTTCAAGATGTACTTCTTACTGCAATGGTTTTTTTGCCAGGGTTTTACACATTTTGGTTGGCCTTTGTTACAAGCTAAAATTTGTGTTTTTCTCCAAAGGGGAAGGAAGAAGCAGGGCCATGTCTCTGACATTTCACTGCGCTTCGGGCCCCTGTTAAGAGCTATCGTCACCATTTTGGCATAGCCCACTGTTATGATCCTGTTAATCCATCCAGATTAGCAGCAGTTATCATGATTAAATATATGTTGCAAGAAACGATTACTATGACATAAAGCAGACATTAGCTGCAAACGAACATGCCTGAAAACGTTCTAATATAGAGGTAATATTTTCCTACTCCAGAGAGTTGCCATGTGGGTAAACTCAATAAAGGTTATAAAGCCCTGGGAAATTATAAATGTTGTATAACTGACAAATAGGAGCAGTGACAGCAAAATACTAGACAAGTTCAGCTATTAAGCTATGCATATCTTCACATGTGTACAGTGGCTTCTTAAGTGCATTGGTTGACCCACACATTTCAAAAGAGGGAGCAAATCCATATGCATAAGGGAACAGTTTATGGAATCACATTTCTTTTCTTCCCTTTTTTCAAAGATCTCAAAGAAGCATTCATCTTTTCTCCCCCATTTCCCCCCCTTCCACCAGTTCTGTGACAAAGGGTCAAACCAGATGAGACACTGGGAGTTCCTGGTGCATGTGTCCCAGTACTTTCTGAAATTCAGTTATCAGGTGTGTGCGGGGTCCAGTGTGAACTGGGATCATAATGCACAATTTTTCTGATCTAAAACAGCCCCAAGTAGACACTATTTTCTGTTTTATTATATTATTTTATTGTATTATATAAGCTCTACAGGGCCATTTCAGATCAGAAAAAAACCATGGGGGAGAATGGTTAACCCTCTTCACTTTGAAATGTGAACCAATCTGAATGGTATCCCACACACTGATAATGGAATTTTTAAAAACAATAGACGGTCCAGACACTGATCTCACCTGGGTTGGTCTACAGGTTAGGCTGAGAGAGTTGTCCAAGGCTACCAATAAGCTTCAAGGCGGATAGGAAGTAACTGCTGAGCTCCAGTTTTCTTGGTTCAATCTAATATTTTATTCACTACAGCATAAACAAATTATTCTCTGTGCATGCAGATCCAAAACTGAGGAATCATATAGATTTTAGGTTATGCTATATGTCCTAAGTATTTGATCCACAACAAAAGTGATCACAGGTTGTCATGAAACAACAAGCTATAGGGAAGCATGTGCTTTGCTTTGATGGGTCCTCATGGAACTAACTGCTGGCCATCAAATGCTAGCTATGTGAATTTTATATTCAGTATGTCTTTGACTAATCCTTAAAGGTCAACATTTCACAAAGTTTACAGTAATTGTATGATTGCCTATAGTGACATTATGGCTGTTACTAAATATGTATATGACAACCCCCCCTAGGTTCAGGACACAGTTGGGTCAATTTTGAAGAACCTTTTTTGTTTTGACAATTTGTCTATGGTTCATTAGTATAAAAAAGGCATTCCATGGAAATAGTATGCAGGTGATATGGACTTGGACTTCCAAAGATCCCTGGTAATGGCTTTTTGGATGGGCTTTACTCACATTTACAGACTGATCACAATATTGTTATAATATGATTTAACAGGACGTAAACCATTAATAAAATTGCTGAGGGATGGATGAGGGACAAAAGCCCTGACAATTTGTGGACCAATACGATGCTTGTTAAAGCTTCTGGAATGTCCTCAAGTCTTCCCATAAATTTCAAAGGGACAGAAAGTCCTGGTTCCCCTCCATGATTAATATATGCAAAGCAAATATAATGTGAGAGGCTGAGAGAGCTCTGACAGAAACTGCTCTTTTTCAAGAACAGCTGTGCCAGAACTATGGCTTGCCCCAGGTCATCCAGCAAATGCAAGTGGAGGAGTGGGGAAACAAACCTGGTTCTCCCAGATTAGAGTCCGCGCATTTAACCACTGAGCTCCTGAGAGAGAATTCTACATTTCTAATTGTCTCTGGTTGCCAGCAGCTTTAGCTATTATTGCTCTCTTTTTCTCCCAACTGAAATTCCCAATGATAAGAACTCTACCTCACAACTTCCCTTCCTTTGGAACTTCACAAGCTTCCTTCATATGTAATGTTCATTTATATAAACTGATACCATAGTTATGGCAATAATCTTTTACACAGTCAAAAACATTTAGCCTCGTAAGTACTGTGGAACAAGGTTTGGCCTACTTTTTATTGTTCTGCATACCTAAACTTTTATTTAAAGCCCTGAATGAGGTCCAAGTAAACCCTGGAAAATGCATGAACACGGTTTCCATTTAACACCTGGCAAGACAGAGCTAGATCTAGAATATTTGGACTCATTATACCACACAGCCACACTCTGATCTGGATAGTTAATAGGGCTGTCAGGCTGTACCTGGCAACTGGTGGGAGGGTCGGGGGTGGGGACATGGGGGCGTAGGGTCCTGTGCACCAGTACATCACTTCTGGGTTTCTCCTGGAAGTAGAAGTGATGTAGTTGCTCAGACAATGCCAACTGTTGGCAAAGAGGCTTCCCACCACAGCAGGAGGTCTGGCAACCATAACAGTTAATCAGGGTACTGGGGAGTAGAGTGGAGGTGGTCATGATCCTGTTTTCCATCAGAGGAGTGTGTATGAGTATTATGATTAAATGGGTTTTTAGTCCCTATCATTATGTGAAACATCACATAGGGAAAGGAACATGAGGCCGTAAACCATTTCACTTGAAGTGGTATTTGTTTACTAATTTATTTAATTTATACCATGCTTTTCTCTCCAATGCAGATGCAAAGTGGCCTATACTGGGGAGGAACTGTGCCTGGGGGGAGGCAGTGGCTCAGTGGTAGAGCATCTGCCTTGAATGCAGAAGGTCCAAGGTTCAGTCCCCAGCATCTCCAATTTAAAAAGGATGAGGCAGTAGGTTAGGCTTGAAGAGGCATGTAGGTTTGAGTTTCCACACTGTTAAGTGACAGTTGCAGACCTAATACACTGGAATGAAAGAATGAAAGCTAGTGGAGATATCAAAGAGGCTTTGCATGCCAAATAGATTTCCCTGCATGTATTATCACCTGCAGGAACATTTCACAACCAACCACTGGTACCCTTTGTACATGACTAGCTGTTATATTGACATGTTCCTGGATATACATGTATTGCATAGTTATTCAAAGTTTATAATGCAACAAAGGAAACAGCACATGGAAATTAAGCCCTGTGAGGTTTACAGCAATAAAAGACCAGTGCCTCAAAATAATACAATCTATTGTTTTTAATCTGTAGACCTAGAATCACATGATAAATTAGATCAAAACACTATCCCTAAAGAAGAAAAAGACATGAAATAACTGACCAAAGGTTACCCAGCAGGCCGAAGCTAAGTCAAAGCTGGATCTCTGCTTACAACAGGTCTGAATGGTCTAATAGATTTTCTGAGATCATATCTATAGATGCCATTTTTGAAGGAACCACAATATTAATAAGCAACCTATCAAACTTGGCACAGACAATGCCTACATTGATGCACAATGAATGCAAGAGGATTACTGAATCAAAAACTTAGCAAGAAATTGGGAAAAGAATGCTCCCTTAGAATACCCATGCAATTTTGCTGATGAATTTAGTCTCTACTTCATCCAAATAGAGCACAGAAGTAACTTTCTCCAAAAAAAAACAGTGGTTAGAAATGTGCACTAGCAATAAGTACAAGGATGAATACATATGTAAAAACAAAATCCATCTAATAGCTTTTACTAGGACCAATCAAAATAACATGAAACACTGTGCAAGCTTTCAAGCTCAAATTTATCAAACTGGTTGTTAAAAAAAAGAAGGTGGGATGCAGCAGATATTTCAAGCTCTGATATTAAGGCCACATTACTATATCCTATGCTGACTGCAAGGCAATCTTGAATAGACTAGGTAGTGCAGGATGCAGCTGGTATCAGATTGTATGTTCAAGCTATCTGGGAAGAAGAAAAATTGAAGTCTCCAAATGAAAATATAAAAGCCAGTAACTGATCCAGTTTCTCCAAAAACACCAAACAATACACACAGGTCCTTCAAAAGCCCAAGAGCAGAAGAAAAACATTATTTTGGTCAGTCTTAATAAATGGTATAGCATGGTTATTATTTTTAGATTTTGCTTTGGACCAACACAGCCAATGACCTGTGAACTTTCTATACATATGTGCATTTATATGTACATTCTTTTCCCCCCCACTCAGGAGAGTGTGCCAGGTCCCAAAAGCACTCAACTACATTAGTGAAGTTTTTCACCCTGCAGTAATACTGTTGAAGCTGTTCTTTAAAGGGAAATAATGAAATGGAACATAGTGTCTTGAGGACAGAATGCTTAAGGTAATATTCAGAAAACCAAGTAAACATTCCAACTGGACAGAATTCCTAAGGGAAAACCCGTGCCTTGCATGTGGTTTACCACAACTTCAACGCATCATCAGAGCTGTCTGAGGCATCTCAGTAAAACATGCTGACATAACAGCAAACTGGAAAGGCTATGCTCCCTTATTCCCAGAAGAAATGCCTGAAGTGTATGGGGAACAAAAATAGTTTTCTTACCAAAGAAGAAACATTCAGATTTTTTTCAGCTAGCAGTGGGTGTTCTCTCTAAATTGCATGTTAACACCTTCTCTGGTTCTAGGACCTTAAGGTCAAACTGGATGTTACAGGGTACCCAGATTTGTTTACACATCTGGCCCATTTGTGTACAAGTTAAAGAGAGAGGCAAGATCTCATATTCATATCTAATGAGATGCATAAATGGAGCTGACCCCCCCCCTACTTCAGTATGGTGCATAACATAAACACATGAGGCTCCCTTTTATGAAATCAGACTGTTGGTCCATCAGAGTCAGTATTGTCTACTCAGATGGCAGTAGCTCTCCATGGTCTCACATATTTCACACTACCTACTGTGTGATCCTTTCAACTGGAGATGCGGGGTACTGAACTTGGGATCTTATGCATGTCACACAGATACTCTACCACTGAGCCACAGCCTCTCCCCATACTAGGCCATTTTCTCCCAGCCTGGCACCCTTTTGAAATTCAAATCAGGAGGGAAAAAAGAAGAGGTTAGTTGATGGACTGCAAAGAGAGATAGGAGAGACTTCCCTCTTTGCATGTTTTTTTCATATTAAAATTAGATACTTTCTTAGATTACAAATGAATGAAAAACTCATGTGAACACATGAGAGCCAGTTTGGTGTAGTGGTTAGATGTGCGGACTCTAATCTGGGAGAACTGGGTTTGAGTCCACACTCTTCCACATACAGCTGCTGGTGTGACTTTGGGTCAGTCATGGCTCGCTCAGAGCTATTCTGTCAAAAGGAGTTTTCAAAAGAGCTCTCTCAGCCCCACCTACCTCAAAGGGAAGGAAAAGGAGATTGTAAACTGCTCTGAGTCTACTTCGGGTAGGGAAGGGTGGGGTATAAACCCAATCTCCTCCTCCCCTTCCTCCTCTTCTTCTTCTTCACATGTAGTTGCCTCCATCAACCCTGGTTTTGGTCCCCACATACTTCAAAACAGGGCAGCAAAACCGAGCCATTCCAATCCCAGTCCAATACTTCCCTTTCCTTTAAGAGCCACATAAAGAAAGCTCAGTCACTGTTTTGCTGAAAAAACCTTGCTGTGTCATGTCTGGCTGGAGGGTTTGCCTGTGGTATTTTTAGAGATGCAATTTCCAAATGACAGCTCCAACTTTTCTCACTCATTTCTGTCCATGATCTTACAATTACAAAGATGCTTTCAGTGGCCCTTTCTGCTCTAACTGCTAACTCCGGAGAATCTGAGCAGTCAAACCTTAAAGCTTGATTTTGGATTTGTGTGCCTCCTTTTTGCACCACTTCCCCCCCACCCCTCTGGTTTATTTATTGTGCAGTCTGTGTATGCAGGCTTTTCAGCGCACATGCACTGACAAGTACATGCACTCCACCTACCCGATTCACAACAGATTTAAGCCACTGCATTTGCCACTTGAACCCACTCCATTGTTACTTGGTGCCCCAGGAATGACAGAGGGCACGATTTTTCAGATCACCACTTAAGGTCCCCTTCCCTGAAAGGGTTAGTTCATTTAATAAACAGGAACTGAAAGGAACCCAGGGAAAAACCCACTCTTGAAACTTGAAACCCATTCTTCTCTCGTGTATCTGCCCCTCCTTGCTGATTTAACTTCCATAAGGATCAGGGCATCTCTTCCAACTGTGACAGACTTTTCTTGCATGTCAAGTGTGCTTCTGAGCCCATGCCATCCCGGTCCCTGCCTCGGGTCCAATGTTCATTCCCCGCTGTCTCAGGTGGGGAGCCCCCCCAAAATAAATATTCGTAGGGCTCCTTTTCACTCTTGCCTTCCCTGGGCCACATTCCCTTCTTTGTGACAAGAGCACTCATTTGCAGCTTGCTCACCCCCAAAAGAAGGGGCTGCGTCCTGCAACAGGGAGTCTTTATCTTTTTTTTAACAAGCAGCATGAGTATAGCGCTAGACTTATGCTGTTTGTAAAAAAAAAAAAAAAAAAAAAAGGAAGGCAACACAGAGCTGCACCTGCAGAGAGCCATCAGCTCCCTGCACTCACAGCAAGCCTGGCTGGGCATCCCTCTCCTGCTGCCTGGTTTAAACTGGGTGGCAGGAGAAGAAAACAAAACATGCAAAAGAGCCGAAAAACAAAACATGCACACCTGTAGTCCTTTCTTCCACCAACAAGGCGCTGTTTTAATGTTAGGCGAAAAGTGCAGAAAGGGAGGAATGGCCTAGATGTTGATGGTGGAGGAGTGGCATCTGAGGGGCAGGGAAAGTATGGGGAGATAAAACCCAAGGGAAAGTTTTTGCTTTGAATTTCCTTTGGCTTGGAAGTAAAACAATGAAAAAGATCATCACAAAAACAACATTCAGAAAAAATGGGGATACAATAAAGAGCGAGTGAACTGAGAGCTGAAGGGGCGAAAATCAATGCAGAACAAAAAAGACACACGAATTAAAAGCGTGGGGGGGATGCAGAACAACAAAGAAAACATGACAGTGCAGAAAAGGCCAGTGTATACTGCAAATGCCTATGTCACTATCAAGTATGTGATGGAAAAAACTAATTCCTGAACCCTGAAGATTAACTGCATCAATTTCTGTTTTGGCATCATTAGTAATTCTGCAGTCTTCATATTTTATTTTAGCTTGCCTGTGGAGCCAAATGGACCTTGTGTGGCTTCAGATGGCTCTTCGGGATCCACTGGTGGCTTGTTAGATGTGCTAGTCAAGGATTGGCATGGCCAACTCTCGGCAGCCATCGACAACATTGCTTCCAGATGCCCTCTGTGCCCTCGCTCTAGGCTGGCTCCTTGGTATACCCAGGAGCTGAGGCTGATGAAGCTCAGACGGCTAGAGAGACGGTGACGGCATGCTCGTGACGAAGCCACAAGAGCATCTTTTAGGGTGTTTATGAGATCCTATGAGATGGCAGTCGAAACTATGAAGAGGGAGTTGTACGAAGCTACAGTTGTGTCTGCTAGCTCACGCCCAGCACAATTATATAGAACGATTTGGTCTTTAACCAAATCGTTCTATATAATTGTGTTGGGCATGAGCTAGCAGACACAATTGTGGCTTTGTAGAACTCCCTCTTCGTAGTTTTGACTGCTTCCTGATAGCTACCCTTTGTCCACGATCTTGGAGGAAGGAGATGAGCCACTGCAAGGCAAGCCCCTAAATCCCTGTGTTGGTGAGGTGGTGGGCAAGTAACTGGTAGTCAACCATGTCAGACGCTGCCAACAGATCTAACAACAGCAGTACTGCCATACTGTCCCAGTCCAGATGCCTCCAGAGGTTGTCTGTGAGGGTGACCAGAGCCATCTCCGTCCCATGGCCTGGACAGAAGCTGGACTGGAAGGGATCAAGCATGGAAGTATCATCCATAAAGCTCTGCAACTGTATCACCACCACCCTCTCTATTCATTTGCCCAAATAGGGCAAATTGGAAACCGGCTGATAGTTTGCCAAGTCAGCCGAATCCAGTGATGGTTTCTTACGGAGAGGGCGGACCATCGCTTCCTTGAGAGCCCCCATGAACAGCCCCTCAGTGAGGGACTTGTTGATAATATCCCTAAGGGCACCTTGAAACCCCTCGGAGCCTGCTTTAATTAGCCAGGAGGGGCACGGGTCAAGGCTGCATGTGGTTGGACATACAGCTGAGCTCAATAGGTCACCTTCCTCTATTTATTATTTATTTATTTCTACTTATATCCTGCCTAGCCAGCAAGCCGGCTCTAGGCAGCTAACAACATAAAATCATAACATACAAAGTTAAACACATCATATAAAATCATTTAACTCATATTAAAAGGCGGCTTAAACAATAAAATCACAGATGGCAGCAAATACTAGACCAGCACCAAAACCAGCAACCTACTTTTTTCCGGCAAGGAGGCTTCCACCACACATGTTCTGAAGGTGGCTCACCAAGCCCCCTACTAAGGGCCATTCCCTCCAGTGGCGGCCCCATAAGCCTAGCGGAAGAGCTCCACTTTGCAGGCCCTGCAGAACTGCAAAAGGTCCCACAGGGCCTGATGTTCTCTGGGAGCTCATTCCACCAGTGGGGAGCCGCCACCGAGAAGGCCCTATTCCAGGTGGTTGCCAACCTGGCCTCCCTCAGGCCCGGAAGGGTCAGGCGATGTTGAGTGCCTGACCGGAGTGCTCTCTGGGGAGTATATGGGGAAAGGCGGTCCCTTAGGTAGGCAGGCCCCAGACCATATAGGGCTTTAAAAGTTAAAACAAGCACTTTGAACTGGATCCGGTATGCTATAGGCAACCAGTGCAGCGCCCTCAGCACAGGCCGGACGTGGTCCCTCACCGAGAGACCCATCAGCAGCCTGGCTGCAGCGTTCTGCACTAGCTGCAGCCTCCGGAGCTGGGTCAAGGGCAGCCCCATGTAGAGAGCATTACAGTAGTCTAGCCTCGAGGTGACCATAGCATGGATCACTGTCGTCAGGTCATTGCATTCGAGGAAGGGAACCAACTGCCTAATCAGCCGTAGATGGTAGAAGGCTGCATTGGCAGTGGCTGCTACCTGGGCCTCCATGGTTAAGGAGGCATCCAGGAGCACTCCCAAGCTCCGGACCCTCGGCGCTGGCACCAATGGTGCCCCCCGAAGGCCAGCAATGGGATCCCTACCCCCGGTCCACTCTGACTCAGGCACAGGACCTCCGTCTTCATTGGGTTCATTTTCAGTCGGCTCAGCCTGAGCCAGCTCGCCACGTCCTGAAGCGCCACGTCCTGAAGCGCTCTAGACTGAGTGGACTGAAATATTCCAGAATGGGACCAGAAGATGTGCATGGACCCTCAAGTTCGCTTATTCTCTCAATTGTGGCAGGGAGATCATGGTGGAGTGACAAGGTTTTATCTGCAAAGTAGCTCGCAAAAGCCTCACAGCCAATGTACAATTCCCTCATGTTTTGTCTGCTCTACCTGTTGTTGGGTGGCCAGTCTGACTTTACCCTGGAAGACCTGGTTCAGGGGCTACAGGACATGGTGGGAAGGCTTAGACTGAGCTGACTGAAATTGAATCCAATGAAGATGGAGGTCTTGTGCCTGAATCAGAGCAGCTTGGGGGCAGGGATCCCATTACCAGCTTTCAAAGGGGCCCTGTTGGTGCCAGCGCTGAGGGTCCAGAGTCTGGGAGTGCTCCTGGATGCTTCCTTAACGATGGAGGCCCAGGTACCAGCCACTGCCAAGGCAGCCTTCTATCATCTTCGGCTGATTAGGCAGTTGGTTCCCTTCCTTGAATGCAATGATCTGGCGATGGTGATCCATGCAATGGGCTGGAGTACTGCAATGCTCTCTACATGGGGCTGCCCTTGGGGCAACTCTGGAAGCTGCAGCTGGTGCAAAATGCAGCGGCCAGGCTGTTGATGGGTCTCACTATGCAGGAGCACATCCAGCCTGTGCTAAAGATACTGCACTGGCCGCCAATAGCATTCTGAACCCACTTCAAGGTAAAGGTTGTGACCTTTAAAGCCCTTTATGGTCAGGGACCTGCCTACCTGAGGGACTGCCTTTCCCTGCATGTTCCCCAGAGAGCACTTTGATCAGGACTACAAAACTGCCTGGCCCTCCCTGGTCCAAAGGACGCCAGGTTGACATTGACTAGGACCAGAGCGTTTTCCTTAGCAGCTTCGGCCTACTTGAATGAGCTCCCTGGTGAGATCAGGGCCCTGTGGGAATTCTCACAGTTCCGCAGGGCCATGAAAACGGAGCTTTTCTAGCAGGCTTTCCAATAGCCTCTGGGCTGACCTAGTTAGAAGCTTCTTAGAGTGGTAGTACAATTGTGTGAACACACTTTATCCAGAGAACCGCCATCACTATTAATGCTTTTAATTGTTATTATGCTTTTAATTGTTATTATGTAGTGTTTTAGATGTATTTTTGTATTAATTATATATTGTTTTTATTGGTTTTGTGAGCCGCCCTGAGCCTGCTTTGGCAGGGAGGGTGGGGTAAAAGTAAAAAAATAATTAATAAATAAATAAAGTACGTGCTTTAAAATGGAGTTACCTAGTTCACCATACCCATTTCCCCTGAAGACAAGAATTTGTTCACAATTGAAAATGTGCAGTATTTCACATATTTGTATATGCATCATTGGTGGGATTTATCATTGCATGGACATTCACTGGTGGGTGCTAGCTGCACATGCTTGGAACTTATTGGATTGCCGAGGTGGACAGAAACTACTTTTTTGTTCTTTCAGTTCAACGTGAGAGGCTGTAAAAATTGGGAAAATTAAAAAGCCCAGTAGCACCTTTAAGACTAACAAACTGGGAAAATTAAATTTCCATCAAATCCAGGAGAAAGGTGCACTGGGGAAGACTAAGAAGAGTAATTTACTGGAACAATGTGCTCTGGTCCCAGTCTGTCCTATATTTAACCTCTTGTAGGAGGTTACTCCCCTCCTTTCAAAAAAGTAATAATTGAGGCTTAGGGAGGGGGGCAACTGGTAAGACGGGAACAGGCATGTCTCTGTGCACATGTGCATAAACCCATTTTGCAAGCATCCCACAAAATGCTCAGAAATTCATGCCCACTACTGCTGCTGGAACTCCTACCCTCACCTGTGGGCTACGAGCACTGCGGTCTCATCAATCATTCCCCTTGTCTGAGTGCTTGTTCTGTGTATGTGTACTTGCATGCATGTTAGGGAATGTGACTGAAGTGAACCCCTCCCTTCACTGAGGCATATCTTTAGAGGCAGCACAGTGTTGTATTTAGTGGATATATCAGAAAGATAGACAGCAATGAGTCAGGTTGACAGGAAGACACTTCTAAATCTACTTTAAAGCTATAAAAGAAAGGGCAGGTGTCACAATATTTGGTAGTTTTAAAACAAATAAATGGTGCCAAAGATAATTGGCTATTTATAAGAGAATGGGAAAAATAGCAAACTGGATTATATACCTAATGCTTCAAAAAATCCTTACTTCACATAGATAATGGTCTGAACTTGGGAAAGAGATCTTGGAAGTTGTGATGGACTCACTGATAACATCAGCTCAATGTGCAGTAACAGCACAAATGGCAAACTGAATGGTTAGAATGATTAGGAAAGCGATTGTAAATCAAACTGCCAGTATCATAATGGCCTAATATAAATCTACAGGGGTGCAGTCAGATTTCAAATCCTGCATGTCGCTGTGCTTGCTCCAAAAGGATAATACAGAAATGGAAAAAGTAAAGAAAATAACAAGAGTTTTGGAGCAGTTGCTCTACAAAGAAAAAAATAAGGGTTTGGGGCTTCTTAGTGTGTGTGGGGAGGAGGGAGATGATTAAGGGAATACATAATGAGAGTTACTAAGATTTGAAACGTTATTGTGGGAGTGGGTAGAAGTTTCCCTCCTTCTTAAAAAATGCCAGAATTCAGCATCACTCAAGTATTTGAATGGCAGGAGATTCGCTCAGCACACAGGTAGAAAGCGGAAGCAGCCGCTGCCTTTGAAGCAATGGATGGTTTGCCTTTGAAGTATGGTTAGATGGAGAAAATCACTGTGTCTCAGTCCCAGTTAGTCACAGGATTGCTATTAAGATAAAATGCAGGGATCATGTAAACTGCCTGTGGCTCCTAAGAAAAAGAGTAGAATAAAAACCAAACACAGTAAACAGGCAATCTTTGCTCACCACAGGTTTGCCCTTCACTCTGTCACACGTAAGGCAGGGGAAATCATACATATACATGTTTTACAGAATTATTTGCTTTCAGTAAAGTATAGGCCGGTAGCATATGACCACAAAGAGGGATAAATCACAGTAAGGCTGCGGTCACACTAAATCATCCACTTTCAATCCACTTTCCAACTGGATTTTGCCAGTTCACACATAAAAATCCAGTTGGAAAGTGCATTGAAAGTGGATTATTTAGTGCATACGACCACAGCTTAAGTTTTTGGCCATTGGGAAAGAAGAACAGAAAGGGGGTAAAAAGCCCTTTTCAGACAAAACATGTAGGTAAAACAAACATGATTTGGGGGGGGGGGATAATCATTTACATGCATTTATGTAAAGGCATGCACAGAGAATATGGGTGAATGTTATCAAAGCCCTGCATTTTCAGTATTCCAAAATACATAGACAGAGCCATGTGCATCATATGCACAAACACCTTGTGCATTAGAGGGGCCAGGAGCAGTAAGTGGGCCACCTCCCACTGCTTACCCCTGTTTCCTGCCAGCACTTCCAAGGCTGACATAGGAAAAATGGGGGCAAGCGGTGGGGCGTGCTCCTTCAAATGAATGCAGGCAAGTCAAGAGTGGTGTCCATCTTTGCAATCTTGCTTCCCCTGCCCCCAAATGTACATTCATTCTGCTCACAAACACTGTGTGAAAAGTGAGAATTCCCACACAAGCAGTTTTGTGCTGCTGGCAACAATATATTGCATTGAATGCACAAGGGAAATTTTGAAGGTTGTGGGCTATGTAACCAAAGAACTGGGCACAAGCCAAAAGGGAGAGGGGATTCACCTATCAGCTGGAAGTCATCAACCATCCCTTTGGCTGCAAAGCACTAATTTATAATTATTATTTCTACCTTGGCTACAAACCTGGTGCATGGCTAATATATGTCCCAGAGGCTAAACTTTCATCTAAGCATCAAATGAGGGCCAACATTTCCCTAGCAACTGCCACTGTACCACCCATGGTCTTATTTTCAGAACAGCTCCACAAATTGAACAACCTCTGGCCTTCTATTTCCTTTCATTCCAGACACATCACTCAGGCACCTTGAATAAACTGCTGAAATCTTTATAGCATCTCACCAGCATTGCTACTTAAGAAATCCTTTGCACACACATGCCACAGATAAAGCCCAGTGTTGAACTAATGGCTGTGTCAGGTGAAAAAAACAGAGGCACATTCCTGGTTGCAGTGATTTAGAGCTGCTCCATCAGTCATTCTGTTGATTTTACAACACGCCAGGATACAACAAGCTTCTGTTGATTTTACAACACGCCAGGATACAGCAATGGAACATCAAGCAGAACACCTAATACTCAGCCTACTTCGATACAAACACACAATTGAAATCTTAGTATTTGTACAGCCAGAAATCTTAATATTTTCATGAGAAAGGTGAAACTCACATACAAAAGAAGTAATAACTTGAGACATGTTTTAAAGCAGGTCCTTAAGCAAATAATTCCAACACAAATTTTTATCTTTTTGCAAATCACCAACGATCGGGACCACAAGGATCACCAGCTTATTTTATTTTATTTTACTGCATTCTAGAACCCCCCCCCCATCAATACTAGCAATTGTTTAAAAGCAGCGGCTTTGATTCAGCAAAGGATTCCTAGGATAATCTTCAAAAATTTAGCAGAATTCCTGCACAATAATTGACTTTGTGTTATAAAAAATAAAAGTGCCTCTGTAAATTTTAAATTATGACCTTCTCTGACATAAGGCCATTGTTCTTGAGGAAAAGCCTGGGTCAATCCAATCAATTTATTTGCATGTTCCCTCTTCTTCATCTCCTCTCATGAATTCCCTCTTTTTCTTCTCCATTTCCTGTTCAGCACAAACCACAGTTTGCTATAATAAGTCACAGTGTTATAGAACCTAAAAGACTAACTGCTTTAATTCTAGAACCAGCTTTCATGGACTAGAGTCTCCTCCATTAGATGGATGTTGTAGGTCATCCCCAGGCAAACACATAAAGTTGTCAAAGGACCATGACATACAAGAAGTACAGGGTAAAACACAACTATGTAAACTTTAAATACAGATAATTCACAGTATGAGTAATTTGTGATTACATAGCTTTCCTAGTTCTGCTAAACATGTTCACATCTGTAATGACTGAGGAATCCTTGTGACATCTATGCTATATGAATCAGCAAATAGTGGTTAGTGACTATTCTCCAAACTGGACTCTGAAACCATTATTTCAAGTTGATTTATGATTCTTTTGGTGGTCAAGCACTACTATAGTGTGCTGCTGTAGCAGTCATAGAAAACTATGTGCAAAACAGGAAACAGACAGGAAATATGCAAGTGAGAGGAGTGAAAGGATGGAGAGGAGGAAGCATGAAACTCCATGGTTTGTTCATGGTTCTCCAACCATGATTTGGGTGATCAACTGAAGGACTTACTAGACAGCTCTAATAAAACCAAAGCTTTGGGTGATCCCAGATAGACAGAACCTCTGTCCATCTGATATTTTCATGAGGATCCTAAGTAGCAGCAATGATACAGAGATGATACAGAGCAGTGGTGACATATATATGAAAATTATCCAATTTATCTTCTGAACTCAGCTAACTCAAGGCCCCTGATATTTTGGACTTCTAGACTTGTGCTAACATCAACAGAATATCAGGACCTCAGTCTGTAGTTCCTTCATTCAAGTTGTTTTATTCATTCAGTACCTTGAGATTTACCTCCAGGCCAGTTTATTCAGAATCATGGTGAAAGGGCTAGAGAAAAGCACCTTAAGGTTGCAAACTTGATTGACCAGGAGATGATGGATCCCATCAATTATAAGTCTCTCCATTTCTCCACCATGTCATGAGTCCTGACAATTATCATTATTTGGAGAACAAAATGTCAGTTTCTTTTTATTAAACCTTCCATTCCAAAAACTGAAATGGAAAATGTCAAGTACTCATACTGAAGCAGAATTACTCTGCTAAAACTGTTTTAAACGTTGCATTTCATTTTAACACATCCAACTTTTTCTTTTAATTTTCTTTGAACTTATTTAACTGTTAGTTACACTGGTGCTTTTTGGCATGAAGAATGAATTTTGATGTTTTGGCTTTTGGATACAATTTAAAACAAAAGAAAAATAGCCGAACAGACTGTCTGAATTGCATTCTCTTCTCAAAGCATGCAGGCTCTTAATTTTATTTGCAAAGGTTTTCTCTTAAAATCAGTTAATAGATTCAGAGTCACGTAGCACATCCATATACCATGATGTATCCACTCTGCAAATCTCAACCTTGATGAGTCTCAGATCTCAGGGGAAAATACTTACTAAGGGGGAAAAGGGGAGCAGCCTTCAAAAATTTCAGTCAACAGTCATTTAAAGAGAAAATTAATTAAGGGGAATAATTACCGGGCAGACATCCTTCCTTCTCTTGGTTGTAAGTGGTAAAAAACAGGATTTTAAATAATTCTGGAGTTATAACCAATGTAATTAGGTGTTCAGTGCATACTTAACAATTGAGCTATGCTTATTAAAATTACTGTTTTAATCAGAACATTCCCAGAAAATCACTAATAGCACAATGGGCTGATTCCCTAAAATTCTAATTAGGCCTAAATTTCTCACCACCTGGGGAATTAAATCCTCTCTTGTGCTACAAGTGATACATTTTCTCCCTTGCCCCCAATCTGTGTGGAAAACAGGAACTGATGGTGCACTGTGACCACCTTGCCAAATTTTCATTTGTAGATCTCAGATAACAGTGGCTGTAGAAATGTCTGAAAAATAAAAAGGAAGGTTGGAAAAGGCTGTCCTAAAAATGTTAAAGAATCTTGCACTATAGCCTCCAGGAATAGCAAAGAATCATAGATCAGGTGTTTACTTTAGTCTGAAGAACTGGTTTCTTTGGTCAGGATGTAAAGGTCACTCCAAGACAAGTGGATCTGTAACTCTGTTGTCTCCTGAAGTAACTAGGGAGAATATCTGACTGCTTTGTACTCCTTTCATGCCTCTCCTGTGTGCTCCTTATAGCTCTAGGCAGGGAAGTCTGTGCTTTTCTTAATTCCATCTTCTAGCATTTTTGGCCTTGTGCCATTATAGCGGCTCTTTCAAGCCAGAATTCAGCATCAGGCACAAGAGCAACAGCTAAGATTCTTGTCCATAGATTCGTGGCTTAAGTTTCATCTTAATACATGATGAAGCTGCTACACTGTACTGTTATTTGTCCCTTACCATATATTCATGGACTCAAATACATTTTATAAAAAAAAAATTCTTGGATGACTAAAAGGTCAGCCTATTCCCCACCCCTCCAAGCCACCTGACTTCAATTGTTTACAGCCCAGGTCCTCTCTCTCTCTCTCTCTCTCTCTCTCTCTCTATATATATATATATATATATATTAAAGTAACCTTATAATCCAGTGTTGTTATTGTTTTTAATCACCTGGCTCCTTATTATTTTGGAAGCCTAACAAAAGCCTAATTAATTTTTGTGAGAACACTGACTGGATCCTAAGCTGAAATTTATTTTGTGTTTTTTTAAATATATATATTTAAACTATCACCTACAGTTGACTGTTATTAAATCCTAACCAGAAATTTCTTTCAGAAAATTTTTCAAAACCAACAGGAACATCACAAAACGCCACAAAACTACTCCCTCAGAAAACACAATACAGAAATATTTTTCCAACAACTAAAGAAGAACCACTGTAAAACCAGAACCAGAAGAATGCCAAAAGACAACCCTTTTAAACAACAACCTGCCCCCCCTAAACCCCATAAACTGTGTAAAATTAGAATGCAAAGCATTTAAACATTCTACAACAAGCCAAGAGAAGAGACCCCAATGAAAAAGCACAGGTTTCTGAAACCCGAAAGAGCACAAAACAAAACAAAAGAATACTCTTTTTAAAAATAGCCAGCAAAAAAACCCACAAAGACTCCCTGACAACTGCAACCCAGCAGGCAAAAACATAAAACACAGAAACAATTGAAATAATATTTTAAAACAAAGTGCAAACCAGTTCCAGCACAAAACAAGGAGGTCTTCCCAGGCAGGCAGCAGCAGAATTAATCCAACATGGAGACAGACCAGAGCAGCCAGAGGCTCACCAGTACTCCAGAAAATCTCATCCTGAAATGGTGACAAGCTGTAGCTTGGCCGGCTTTTTATCTTCATTGCCTATGTTCCAAAGCATTGTGATTTGGCAGACATTTCTCTGGGAGAGCTGCCTCTCTCCCCCTTCCCTCCCATTACACAAGAAACCTGTTAAAATGGGAAGGGACAGGTATGGTATCCTTAAAATGTTGGACCAAGATATACCCAAATATTTCTGAAAATATCTGGGACCTGGATATTGGTATTCCCCAGAATTCTGAATATCATCTAGACACCCAAATAAAGCAAAACAAAAACAAAAAAAACCCACTGGTACATATTCAGACCAGATATTTCCCAGCACACATCCCTACCTAAAATGCCCCTCCACAGCTTTGGACCCACATATCTGCAGGATGGCATCTCTTGCAATAGTCCACCACAACAGCTTCACTCCTCTGAGCAAAGCCTTTTAAAAGTGCCACAGTGCAAACACAGGTAAGAACCGCTGCATCTGGTACCTGAGCTTCCTTGGCGCTGGCTCCCACCTTGTGGAGTGACATGCCTAAGGAGGTCAGGAAGGCTCCCACATTTCTATCATTCCACAGAATGTGTAAAACAGAAATGTTTAGGAGGGCATTTCTCTAAAGGAAATAGTTTTGTAGTATAATGGAATTGTTCAGGAGGGGCGCTTTTATAAAGGGAATAGGATTGTAGTCTATCACATGTTTACTGTATGTATTATCCTGCTCCTACTAATTTCATAATTCATTATCTGTATTGTTTATGTTATAGCATATCCTATGCTTTTTTGTTTGCATTGTTTTCTACTCTGCTCCTATTGCATTGTTAGTTGATTATAGATAGATGATAGACAGACAGACAAAGGCAGTCTATACAAAAACAAAATAAAATTTCAAGCATTACATAGATTCTCAGTTACTCAGTAATGTATCATGGTACACAATATAGTCTGGTTTTAATATGCTTTAAAAGTTAATCTGTGAGTGCACTGGGTTGATCCAACCCTCTCCTGCATGAAAGGAAGGCACTTCTGGCCATGCACAGAGGAGGGGGTACCTACAATTTCCACTGCTTTTCCTTCTCAACTGCAGCCACCATCCACAGTGAATCACATGCCTTCTCTGAGAGTCTCCCAATCCTCAGCGTATAAATATGCTTTCCCATGGTTCAGTTCTTAACTGCAGAAAATTGTAGAAGATGGCTGATTTGGAACCCATGTAAATCATGGCTATATCACAGATGGGCTTCATGGCCTAGTTTCTTTTGCCTTGCACATTTCTAATGCATATGTCTCCTGGTTTTGATATTTGCATATAATGTCTACTGATGGTAGTTTTAGGTCATTTGCATCTCCAAGCAAATAGGCCCCACATTTGCATAAAATCCACCTGGAGGGATCATTAGGCAAGGGCAAGCATATTCAAAACCAAGTCTAGCATTCTTTATAAAACTTACTTTCCACAAGTATCCACAAAAATAAAAGGAAACTGGTTTAACTGTTCTGTATTCAAGCATGTATATCCCAAGCTTCTGTTACACACAGCAGCCAATACAATATATGTACAATGGAAGAATTTTGTAAAGGAGATACATCAGTAGAGTAGCTATATTTCAAGAGGAAGCCAACTGTGCTTATGTGCAGAAGCATGATTCTGGAAGGAATAAGAGTTTTCGTAACAGCTCATTAGGGTTAGGGATACCCGCCTCCAGGTGGAACCTGGTGATCCACTGGAATCCTGGAATTATATCTCATCTCCCAATAGAAGTGAACCACATTCAAAACCACTGGGCCTGTAAACCTCACACTCCTGCCCTACTGCCCCATGCTCTCACAAAGGATGTACTTCTCCTCCAGCTGTCCAGTGGCTCCTGGAGATCAGTTGTAATAGCTGGAGATCTCCAGCCACCACCTGGAGGTTGGCAACACTAGTTCATATAGTCACACAAGACCTGCTGTTTCTAAAGAACCATATACTAGAAAACAGGGAAACCTTTTCCACTATAGCTGCCAATCCCCTCCCCCCCCCAGTTCAGTGGTGTTGTTAAAAAAGGATTAGGACAGGGCACGATTAAATAGAGGAGTTTAAAATGACAAACAAGCTTCTAAATGGGATTAGAGTCTTAATGAAAGCAGTAATGAATGAAAGAAGAACTGGAATATTACCCATAAATATCCAGCAGATAGATTAGATCCCTGGATACTGCATTAGCAGACTCTATAAAATTATTTCAATTACTTCTCATCGATAAATAACAAGGCCATATTCCACATAAAAGCAAATTCTTCTCTGCCACTGTTTGAAACCACTAAAAGAGATTTGGATGTTTTATCCCAAGAAAAGTGAGAAAAAGACAACATACAGAGATGATGAGAGATGCAAAAGAACATGAGAAAAATGTATTAGCACTATATAACTTAACAAAGATTATTATAACTGCTTGGTCTCTTCCAGTCACTGCTGGCATTATAAGGTTTGCACAACTACTAGTACAGGCAGGCAACATTTACAGATTTCTGAAACCCTTCAAAAATTCATAAAACCTAATTACCAGAGGGAATAGAATCATAGAGTTGGAAGGGACCCCCAGGGTCATCTAGTCCAAACCCCTGCACAATGCAGGAAATTCACAAATAGCTCCCCTTCCATGCCTGCAGTGACCACTGTTCCATGCCCAGAAAATGACAAAAAACCTCCAGGAATGCTGGCCAAACTGGCCTGGAGAAAAATTGCTTCCTGACACCAAAGTGGCAATCAGCATTTCCCTGGGTGTGTAAAAAAGGACCACAAGAACTAAGCACTGAGACAACCCTTCCTGCCCTCCCTCTCATGATTTGCCTAAGTTCACAGAATCCTCATTGTTGTCACATAGCCATCTAGCCTCTGTTTGAATGCCTCCGAAGGAGAACGCCCCCCCCCCCCCCCCGAGAAAGCCTGTTCCACTGAGGAACCGCTCCAACTGTGAGGAAGTTCTTCCTAATGTTTAGTCAAAAACTCTTCTTATTTAATTTCAACCCATTGGTTCTGGTCCAACCTTCTGGGGCAACAGAAAACAACTGCATACTATCCTCTAGATGACAGCCCTTCAAGTACTTAAATATGGTTATCATATCACCTCTCAGTCGACTCCTCTCCAGGCTAAACATACCCAGCTCCTTCAACCTTTCCTTATAGGATTTGGTCTCCAGACCCCTCACCATCTTCGCTGCCCTCTTCTGGACACATTCCAGCTTGTCTATATCCTTCTTAAATTGTGGTGCCCCAAACTGAACACAATACTCTAGGTGAGGTCTAACCAGAGCAAAGTGGTACCATCACATTTCATGATCTCGACACTATACTTCTGTTGATACAGGCCAAAATCACATTCACCCTTTTAGCAACCACATCACACTGCTGACTTAAGCCTAACCTATAATTATGCATTTGATTTTTTCCTGCCTAAATACAGAACTTTACATTTATCTCCATTGAAATTCATTAAATTTCTTTTAGTCCAGTTTCCCAGCCTGTCAGGATCATCCTGTATCCTCACTCTGTCTTCTACCCTATTTGCTACCCCTCCCAATTTAGTATCATCTATGTATCATCCCAATTTAATATCATTTAATATTATCTATGAATGTATACAACATGGGCAGTCATGAGGAGCTGAAACAGAAGAGCTTGACATTCTTCTGTAGTTTGCAGTTTAGCAAACAGAAGGAATAGCTCTGTTGTCTAGCCAAGGGCAGAAGGCCCTTAATATTTATGCCAGACCTGAAAAATCCAGATACTTCATATTGCTGGCCAATTACAGGGGCTGATATTACACACCATATCATAAGAAGACCCCTGCTCGATAAGACCAATGTTCCATCTAGTCCAGCATCCTATCTCACACAGCAGCCAAACAGTTACTATGTAGGGCCACCAACAAAGTACAGAGGCTGAGGCCTTCCCCTGATGTTTCCTCCTGGCACTGGGATTTAGAGGTTTACTGCCTCTGAATGTGGAGGTTCCCTTTAGTCATCATGTCTAGTATCCATTGATAGTCCTTCATCAATTTGTCTAAACTTCTTTTAAAGCTGTCTATTGCTACATACTCTGGCAGCTAATTCCACATTTTAATCACCCATTGTGTAAAAAAAAATTCCTTTTGTCCAACCTGAATCTACCATCCATCAGTATCATTGGTAGAGTTGTCAATTCCTGGCTGGAAAATTCCTGGAGGTGAAGCATGGGGGTTGGGGTTTAGGGGGACACCTTAAAAAGAGTATAATGCCATACTATATCCACCTTCCCGGGAAACTGATCTCTGTAATCTGAAGATCAGTTGTGATTCCAGGAGATTTCCCAGGCCCCACCTGGAGTTTTGGCAACCCTATTTATAGGGTGCCCTTGAGTTCTCGCATTTTGGAAGAGGGAGAGAAAGTTCTTTCCCTTTACTCTCTCAACCTCATGGATACTTTTATAAGCCTCTATCATGCCCCCCTTAGTCCCAGACTCTTTAGCCTTTCTTCACAGGAAAGGTGCTCCAACCACCTAATCATCTCAGTTGCCCTCCTCTGTATTTCTTCCAGCTCTGCATTGTCCTTTTTGGGATTACAGTGACCAGAACTGCATACAGTACTCCAAATAAGGCTGCACCACAGATCTATGCAGGGACATTATAATATTGGTCATTTCATTTTCAGTCCCTTTCCTAATAATCTGCAGCACAGAGTTTGCCTTTTTCATTGCTTCTCTCCTGCACCCCCTTGGCCCTCCCCTCTTGATAAACTCCTAGGCCGAGGACAGACTGCCAATCTAAAGCGGAGGCAAAGCGGAGGGAACTGGAGCGGGGGAAAAACCCCACGGAGCTGGCCGTTCACACTGGCCAGAGCAATGCGGATCAGCAGCAATACGGAGCGTTCAGACTGCTGCGTAGCCAGCGCGCGCGGCTTGCGCGTGCCGCTGCTTTTTTGCTTTTTTCGTTGATGTGTTTCGCATGTGCGCACATGCACACATGCGCACATACGCACATGCGCATAACTTTTTGCCGGTGCGTTCACACTTCCTCCGGATGCCTCCCGCTTCTTCCAGTTCACACTGTTTGGAAGCGGGAGGCATGCGGAGGAAGGCCCCAGAACACCGGGTAAAACCGGTGTCCTGTTAAAGCAAAAGGAAAGCGACTGGGAGACGGGTAAGTATGCAACGGAGCTGACGGACAGATGCGCATGTCTGAACGTCCTTTCTTCCGTTTGCGAACCGTGCCTGCCCCGCTTTAGATTGCCAGTCTGTCCTCGGCCCTAAACTCTGCACTGGATGCCAGCCCTGGGATATAACCCCTTGCCTGAAACCAGTGTGCCTCTTATAGAACCAGACCATATTTTGACCAGTATTTGAAGAGGTTTGTGACACACACATACACACACACACACACACACAGAGAGAGAGAGAGAGAGAGAGAGAGAAAGAGAGAGAGAGAGAGAGAGTCCTGGCTAACTAACTGGCCAGGACCCAGCTTCAGGCCACATAGTCCTTGCTTCATGCCCCTAAATTCTTGACACCATATTCCCTTCTGACAAATGCCAAGCACTATCTCTGCATAACTTGAATAAAGGAACAGGAGGACCATGAAAGAAGCTGGGGTGATGAAATCTATGTTCCTGGAAAGTATAAATTAACTTCCCACCGGCTGTGCTCTCTCACTATAACCAACTGTTCAAGAAGGCAGGAAAATCACGTGCACTATTATTCCTGCAGCTGAGGGGACAGATGACCTTTCCAATACTGTACCTTTATAAATCTTAAATAATGAAATTTCTTACAAAAGAAATGAATAAATTCAGGTTAAATCATTCCCTGCAACAGATTTATGCTGAGATCTGAGAACAAGCAGACAGAAGGTTGGCTCAAACAACAGATCTTCCACATGCTTTCCCTAAAAACTACATTGGTAACCAATAGGTGTCTGACAGGAAGCCTTGGAAACAACATCCATATCACCAAATAAAAACAGGTGGAGGGACAGAGAAGTCTAGCTGTGTTTTGTTTTCCAATCAATGGTACTATTGTGACGTTACATTGGTCTTAACGGTAAGGACAAATATAGATATATATCTTGTTGCCGCTAGAGCCATAATAATCTCAATAACTACATCTTGGCAATAAAACAAAGTTTGACTGAACAAGGTGGACTGAAACTTTGTTGTACTGCTTCAGATCAATACAGCTGCCTACCTGGATCTACATCATAGCAAAACTACCCACTCTTCAAAAACCCTTAATTTTGGGGTAGGATAGTTTTTTTTAACACTAACTAGTCAAACACATTGAGTTCTCAGCAAAGGGAATACTAATGTTTGTGATACAGAAGTGCCTCCAGAAGAAAAGGATTCAGATTTCAGGAAAGGCATAAATACTGGTATTCAGGGTATTCAAGTCACCTGATACTGTTTTGAGATTTGGGATGGTGTTTTTATTTGGGTTCCATTATTCCCTATGTGGAGCACTGAGAAGGGGGCTAGAGTGGCTGTTTTTCAACCAAATGACACCAAACTTGCAGGAGACTTAGTACTGCCTGTTCACTAAAGCCCCAGGTTTAAAGCAAATTGAGATTTGGGATGGTGTTTTTATTTGGGTTCCATTATTCCCTATGTGGAGCACTGAGAAGGGGGCTAGAGTGGCTGTTTTTCAACCAAATGACACCAAACTTGCAGGAGACTTAGTACTGCCTGTTCACTAAAGCCCCAGGTTTAAAGCAAATTAGACCAAGGTGTCCCGTTCTACAGACCCCTGAACAAGATGTCCCTGGCCATTCTAATTGCCGCCATGGTTTCTTAAGGGGAGAAAATTCAAAACCAATAGCCAAACACATAAGAGCAACCATTGGCCCAGAGTCTCCAAATGCAAACAGAATGAACAAGCCCAACAGAACCAAGGTTAAACCAGAGAATCCCAGCAGAACTATGGGCCATCGTAGCAAGCCCAACAGAGCCAGTATCTAACAATAGAATGCAACTTAAGCAGGGAGATTGTCACAATATCAAACCAGAGACTCCAAGCCAAACTAAACGTGTGGGCTTTTTAAAAACAAAAACACCCCCCCCAAACCTAAACTCTCATCTGATTAACTATTATTAAAACCTAACAAGGCAAAAACCAGAACAGCAGCAACAAAAGCAGCAGCAGCACTCCAAAAGATCTAGCCATGAAATCAAGTCCAGCTGCAAGCTTTTTATCTTCTTTGCGCAAGAGAGCCATGGAGGGAAGAAAGAATCATCATGATTGAGAAGACAGCTCATCCTCCCCAAGGTCTGACCCCATTGCCTGGGATAACTGCCTCCCTCCCCCCTTTTTCCTGTTGACTGGGAGAAAGCATCAGAAAAACGGTCCAGGGAGTCTTAAAATGGCAGCTTCAAATATTCCTGGATATACCCAAATATTTCCAGATTCTTCTGTGACCAGTTAACTGGTATTCTGAAAAATCCCAAATACTTCAGATTCTCAAATATATCAAAAAAAGTAGTACTATGGCATTTTTCAGATACATATTCAGACTGGATATATCCAAGCATACATCCCTACTTTGTGGCATTTTCAACAGAATTATTCACTGTTAATACATACATACTATGATTATTTGAATATATCCTGATTATCTTTTCATTTTCTATATAGAGATAGCTTTGATTGTATACATAAAAATTCCGTTTAATAAATGAATTATAAGAATACCCCGCTAAAATGAATCTTTATGTAAAGGGAAAATTAAGTGATACAGAATTATCAGGAGCCATTAAAAAATGTCCTGTGGATACCTATGAAGCCAGGAGAATCTGAAAAGAAGCTAAAGGAAGATCCAGAGAGAAATGGGCTGTTAAGATCGTTTTCAAGAGGGGAAGACCATAAAATAAGAACAGGTATTTTTTAACAACTACCAAAGCCAACCAGTATCCAACCTAAACACATTCCAATTCATTGATTTTGGATTTCTTTTCTGATGTCGACAATAGAGATATAGGAAGAAATGAAGCATAGACTTCCCTTCCTTTAACATTTTCATCAAAGCTGAATGAAAACTCATGGCTGCATACAGGTCTCTCTGTAGGATAAGCAGCCAGGGATGAGGTTAATAGGCCAACCCCCCATGTGACCTCCTCTTTCTCACTTGAAATCTCTAATTACTAGGCAAAAGAAAAAAAGAAAGTCCTGTAGAGTGGGTCCTCCCTGCCAAGCTGAGCTCTTCCCTCAGCAATCAATCCGTAGTTTCCTGCGGGGTTGAATGAAGGAATTTCCCTTCAGGTGAAGCAAGGGGAGACCACAAAAATCAGTTTTTATTTCTCACTGGGCAACTAATCAAGACCAAGCTGGCCCCAAAAGGTAAGAACAAACCAGCAAGTATCCCCAGTAGCTCGGAGAGAGCGTAAATAAATAACACTGCTATTGAAAAAAGAGCCACATGGCTAAGATGAAGTGGGGAAAATCAGACAGATGAGACTGTTTGTAATGCACCAACAGCATGACAATTGGCAAATGAACCTCTACAGTTACCCAATTCCTCTCTTATGAGAAAGACGCAGGCAGCAGGCAAGCAGGGTATGAAAAATGAGCAGCATATGTATCTGAGACAAATGGGAGCAGGGGGGTTGTTGTGAAACGAGAGAACCTGGCAGCTTGCTCACACTTCCCCAGCATTGTCAGGAATTTGTTACAGGTTAGTTATATTTCCCCTGCCTCATTACTGACTTCTGTTATCCTTACCTACAGAAACCCTTGGGAAAAACAAGCATTGTGACTCAGAGATGACAGAGTTCTGTGTAAAAGCTAGGCATATCATTTTGTTCCCTTAGCCTTTAGTTCTCCACCTATGACCAGGAGATAACTATTTTGCTGTATGGTGCCACGTTTTCACCTGCTTCTCGCCATGTTGGTTTAAAACCACCCAGCTTCTTTGCTTCTTCCTGCCATCTTGTAGTGTTCAAAGTCTGTATTTCTAAAAGAAGCTCTCAGACTAGCTGAGATTTTGCCCTCAGTTTAAGGGCAAGTGACCAGAGCATTCCAGAGATCGAAAGGAGCAAAAAAGTAACCTCGGAGAGTATGCAAAAAGTAAAAAGAAAGAAAATGTGTAAATAAAAGGAATGTGTAATACAGTAACAGGCCATATCTACTTCAAGGTTTTCATATACATGCACTCTCAAAATGCACAGATAGGTAAGTAAAGGGCGGGGGGTGCATTAGATCATTCATTTCTTTCCCTTCCACTCTACCAAAGGCCCTAAGATTTTTTTGGGGGGGGGGGGATATTAGTCAGAATGCATGTCCTGACCTCCATGATTGGAAGAAGTTTTTCAGCAGTCACACTTTTAACCTTCATACTATTTCCCAGTCACACCAAGTGGCAGAAAACAGGGACAGGGAACTCTATCTAAATTAGTGATGTGTTCATATTATCTAGCAACTGGTTTCAAGTAGAGTATCACAGTAACAGAGTCTGGCCCTGATCACACACAGAATTAGCCGTGCAATGGGCATGAATGCCATGTAGATTTTAAGGGCGTGATCACACCAGAACATCTGGCAAGTGTCCCACACCCGTCGGCAACCCGTTTCTCTCCGCCGAAGAAGCGGAGTTAAAAGATACTAGGGAAAGTCCAGTATCAAATAGGTTTGCTACGGGCCACAGATGGACTTTCCTCGTGTGATCGCTCCAGCGTGCACTCATGGCATCAGGGATGCCATTTTTTTCCTCTTCTCAGTATGCGCATCATCACATACTGCCAGAGGAAGCCTTAGGGTGAAGATGCGATTCATCGATCCCCTGTTTAAGTGCATCGGGAAAAAATGGCAACCCCCCCAACTCACCCACGATTGCGTCTGATCACGCAGTGGCGGGCTGTGTCCACAGCTTCACAGAACTGTGTGATCACACAATTGTGGGTCAAATTACTCTGGAGCAAATAGCCTCACCCCCCCCCCCCCCCGATTATCTCGCTCATGTGACCAGGACCTCTTTCTGGCAAAGTATGACATTCATAACCCTGTTGTTTTCTATCTGTTTTGCAGGGAATCCTTTGGAGGTTTATATATCAGATGAGTTAACTTTGAAGCCCACTACCCTGGTCAACTGAGCATGTACCACAGAAGTGGTTTATGGCTATCAGTGTGGAAAGATACTCCAAAGGCAGACTGTTTGAAAGCCATTGTCATAATCTAATTTTGTTCCCTTCATTTATAGCAGTCATTACTGCTGGTATCTAGCCTAACAATCTTTCATGAAGTAATTCATCAATTATTCTTTGAGAGAGAGAGAAAATGTAGAGCTGAAATCACAAGGAGCTACTTCTTTGGAAGAATACATGATTTATGGGATTTTGATTCCCAGATGTTGAGAAATAAAGGAAGATGGGAAGAATCAACAACAAAAGATTCTGCAGACAGCTTGCCATCATCTTCAAATGGGAACTAGTCATATAGCCTCCAGACATTTCAAAGCATAATTATAGCAAAATATAATTCCCAAACCATTTCAAGAACTATTGGAGTTCTTGGGTTACCTCCCACCAGCAGCCCCTGCTTCCCACTGCCACTCCATGAGGAGAAGAATTAATTTAAAAATTGCCATTGGTGCAACAATGTCATATTTGAGGAAGTGGGGAAAACCCAGAAGTAATGTCACTCTGATCTAGGAATTGCCAGAAACTCTGGTTTAACCACAGAGTTTTCAGTGATTCCTAGAACTGCATGATGTCACATCCACGTTTTCCCCAGAAGTGACATCATGCTACTACACTGATGATACCTCTCCATGTTCACACACCCCATATCCCACCGGGTGCCAGCTATTGGCTGGCTACCCTACAGAATATACTTACTGCAGATATTTTCAATACAAGAGACTTCATGACTTGGTCATTCATCTTCTGGGTTGATTAATCCCCTGACTCTTTTCCATTGTAGCTAACTGTTTGGTGTCAAGTTGTAACTACTTTCCATCATCCTTCTTGCTTGAGAACCCACTTTTTCATCTGTTGTTCCACTCAGTTCTATACAACAGCTCGTCTAGCTGTCAAAAGCAATTTAAGAACCTGACCACCATAGTGACAAATGAACCTACTTCAGATATGTACACTGAAAACTATAGAATTGCAGTGGCTGGCCTCAGCACATGAACCTGCTTGGAAAGCAAGACTGTGGAATGTTTCATTGCATTGCACTGGAAATGATTGTAAAGAAAAATCTCCATAGGAAAATATGTGAACAGAAATCTCATCTGAGAAACACAGGGGCCTACCATGACAAATAGGAATTGTTTTTGTCTACAAACCTGGTAGCCTAACCCATGCAGGGCCCAGGCATGCTTCAGTGGTTCAGGAGTATCCATTCACTAAAATGGTCACAATAGTGGTTTGTTATCTTTCAGTGCATATCTAGCTTCATTTGATGCAATCACTGCAAGAAAAACTGTTAATTAATGCTGGCATTTTACATCACTTGGAGGTTTCTGAATGCCATATTAACTTTTGAGCTGAAATATTTGTGTTGGTATAATTGTCTCTTATCCAGTTATGTTCCACACAACCTAAAAAACAAATATCCTCAAAATTCTCTTCAAGTTTTTTCTCAGAATTAAGGAGAAAAATCCATTCTCTCTGAACCTTCCCCTAGATTTTGGCCCAATTTACACCTCCCCTCTGAAGTAGTTTGACTGCTGTCCTTTCCTATGCTCATTTCATGCTAGTTTCAAATTCCACTCCCTGGGTCTGAAGAGTACTAAGCAACAGGATCTGTTTAAAACAGTAAAATGCTAGCTTGACCACAGGAGGGTAATTAACAAATGTAAACAGTAATTTTTAAACTAGAATAAGTATGGTTTGAAACTAGAAACAGGTATAGATGGGTTTTTTTGAAACTAGAATGATTCCAGCGGGAATGTCAGATGTACATTTGACCTTAGTGCCCTTAATTTCTCCTGCCCTCTATAGTATACAATAGGAAAAGTGAAAGTCATAAAAACATAAGAGAAGCCAATGCTGGATCAGAGTCCAACACTCTGTCACACAGTGGCCAAAAACACCAGGTGACCTCAGAAGGTCCAGCAGTGGTGGCAGGACACTAGAAGCCCTCTCACTGTTGCCCCCCTATCAAGCACCAAGAATACAGAGCATCACTTGTCCCAGACTGAGAGTTCCTATCTATACTTTGTGGCTAATAGCCACTGATGGATCTCTGCTCCATATGTTTATCTAATGCCTTCTTGAAGCCATCCATGCTTGTAGCCACCGCCACCTCCTGTGGCAGTGAATTCCACGTGTTAATCACTTTTTGGGTGAAGAAGAACTTCCTTTTATCTGTTCTAACCCGACTGCTCAGCAATTTCATTGAGTGCCCATGAGTTCTTGTATTGTGAGAAAGGGAGAAAAGGACTTCTTTCTCTACCTGCTCTATCCTGTGCATAATCTTATAAACCTCGATCATGTCCTGGAGTATTCATCCTGTGTAGCCACTCTAGGACTTTAATTTCTCCTAGACTCTTTGGTATACCCTCAAAAGCTGCCTTTCCTTCAAGAGAACTGATCGTTGTAGTCTGTAGATCAGTTGTTATTTCAGGAGAACTCCATGCCCTCTTTGAGGTTGGTAACTCTACTGATAACCTATGTTTACAGATGGATTCAAATAATGTATTCAAGGAAGAACTCCAGTTCATACAGTAACCAAAAAAAGCAACGGAAAAAATCTGAAAAATTTCAAGAGTGACCAAACTCTCCTTTCCGATAGGAAACCATATCCAGCCTAACTGGCGATCTGGCAAATCTAGCTGGAGAAACAGCAAGTAAAACATCTGCTTGACTCAGCACACACACTGTCAGACACCAGCACAGAACACACACACACACCCCTGCAAATTGCCTCATCAGGTTGGTAGGAAGATAGGGCAGAAGCACACTAGGCCTGCCTCCTGCCTCTGCACAACTGCCTGGTTGTCTGCACCGTGTGACCATGCAGAGGAAGTGGCCATGTGCACACCTGCTCCCCATGATCAGCAACATTTTAAAAGCAGCATCACTGGTCATTAGAAGGAAGGATACATGCAGCCATTTCCTCCACATGATTGCACTCTGCAAATGACCATGAGATTATGCAAAAGTGGGGGTGGGGCCAGCACGCTCATGGTTGTTCTCTTGCCACGCAGTGAGGCAATGCACAGGGAGTACCCTGTTCTAGGCTGTTGGCACACACTCATGAGCTGTGAGAGAGGACTTGGAACAATCGTATGGTAACACATTCTACCGCCCAACACATTAGGAACAACCTGCTTTGAGAGTTTGGGAATTACCTTAGGCTGGTTGCAAATCATTTTGACTCACATCTACATCTGGTGTGGTAAAATGCCACTTAGTAGGATTACTTAGATGAAAACTACCCTGAGCTGAGAGAGATCAAGATAGTGTTGTCATCTTATGAGCTAAAAACACAGTGCTTTAAGTGTCCAGACTGGCAGAAAATACTTGTATTAATAATACAACTCTCTTGGCCAATCTGTTCTTCTGGCAAAGAGCATACTACAGTATTGGCCAGTGTATCATCTCCAAGGTTATTCAGCCTTCGCAAAACCAGCTGTGTACTACAGCCTCCCACATGCAGTGCAGTACACACCATTAATTAGAGATTTTGTTATGGAGACTGACTGAGACTGAAGCCAGAAACAAATAGCTTTGTGTTTCAGAACAAGCCATGCTGTGGTTTGCTGAGCTACAGGGGCATATAGACAATGCAAAGTTCGTAGCTCAGTTTTTAGCTCAAAAAGTTGTAGCAAAAATCATTAATAAAATAGAATCCCATTGAAGCTTTCTGGATTTCAGAATACTAGCAAGCAGCTTGCAAACTACAAGCTTTCCTGCTTAGTGAGATGCCATGTCAGTGTTTAATTCTTTATCCCACAGTTGGAGATTTAAATATTCATACCATTCTGGAAAGGAAAGGAAACGTGTCAGGCAATAACACTGTCAAACCCCCAACTCTGTAGCAGAGTACTGCAGAGCTGTCTCAAAAGAATGTTTTTAGGATGTGCAGAGCTCCAGAACAGGGAGCATATACATTAAATGATATACATATTGTGGATTACTCTAAATTCAGAAATAAATTCAAAATAATCCAATTTTAGAAGAATTCAGAATTTACAGTAGCTCCAACTGTATGACAAGGTTCCCAGGCAAGGTAACTGAGTTGCCAGACTCCCATCGGCCTTATCACTCAGTAATAGGACCAAAGCAAACACCTAAACAGAGAAATAAAGCAGCTTTTCCTGCTCTCTGAAACTGCAGTTATGCTTCTGAGTGCTTCTATGGGAAAGCGATTTTTAAAAGAACATTTTTGAATCTTCCTTCTAGCTCCAAGATGAATTCTCCCTTGTATCCAGAATACACTGAGCTGTAAATCAAGGACAAACTTTATACCTATTTCATAGAAAGTTTTCAACCACTCAGAAGCTCCCTCAGGTCTTCCCAATATGAAATAGAATTAAACTACTCATTCTATTCCTGCCAGACCTTTATTTCAAGTTCCCAGTTACAAGTAAGGCTCACTACATGATTTATTGCAGCTGAAGAAAAACAAATTATCTCAGGTATCTAACAGTGACCAAAACATCTGTCTGTTGCCTAGATATTACTTTACCCCCCAAAAGTAGCATGTCCAGTCGAGAGACCAGGTTTATGCTGGATCCCTGTAACATCCCAGGGGGACAGATTTCCCTCAAGCTATTTTCATTTAACTGTCATGACCACTATGATTTTTTTTCACTTCTAAAAAGTAAGAAGATACATTCTGAAGAAAGTAAAAAGAGACTTTGTAAACTTGGGGAAAGTGGAATTATCCCATAATCTTTTACACAATTATTGTGAAATATATCCTTTAAAAATACAGGTTTCACAATAGATTCAGATGGGTAGCTATGTTGGTCTGAAGCAGTAAAACAAAGTTTGAGTCCAGTGGCATCTTTAAGACCGGACTTCCGGCAAGACTTGCGACCATGGCGGATGCGCTCCTCCGCATCTGCGGGGAGCGCGATCCGTACCCGGCAGGAAGAAGGGGCTTCGGACTGGTGCCGAGCCCCCAGAGACCCTAGTGAAGGGGCTCTGCCTGGGGTGGCACAAAGGGGATCTCTCCCTACGGTGGCGATCGAGGGATCGAGGTCCCCTTTCATCACCCCCATAGGTTCCCCCATCCGTGGGAGCCGTATGGCTAAAAGCGCAAAACCGAGAAGCAGCAGAGAGTGCGAAGCTTTGAAGCTGGAACTTATAGTTACGCACGGAGAAAACGTGAGTCTGAAGTAAAAATAAACAGAACACAGCGGGAAAGGCGGGTGGAGCAAACCCCCCCCCTCGAGACTGGTGTACTTACAGGACTCTTTACGTGGCGTTACTGCATGAAAAAACGTACGTTCGGCTTGCTAGATGGCGGCATCGCTCTTTAGAGGATATGAACTTTAAAAAGATATAAGCGCAGTCGTAGAATTTGCTTCTTTCATCCATCTTATCTAACTATCAACAAAGAAGCGCAGCCTCAACAATGGCGGGGAAACCGAAACCTTCCCCCAAACTAGGAAGTACAGCTCCGAGTTCAAAGGTTGATACCACAGAGATGAGCACTGTGTTCTCCTCGTTATTGCGACCTCTAGTGGACCAAATGACAGCTCTCAACGTCAAGATGGACAAGATGCAGCTGGACCTGAAGGAGTCGAATAAAACTACAGAGAAGCTGCAGCGAGAACTTCTGGAAGTTAAGACTTCAGTAAAAAATCATGATTCAAGGCTACAAAAAGCAGAGAAAGAAAAGGCCTTCCACTCTGATCAGCTTTTGAAACTACAGATGGAAAGATCGAATTTTTTCCTAAGACTTCAGAATGTACCAGAGGATAAAGGAGAAGACCTTAAAAATCTGTTAAGTGAAGCGCTTGAACCAGTGACGGGCTTAAAAGCAGCGGAAATAAAAAGCGATATGGATATGGTTTACAGAACCTATCCAGACTATACTAAAAAGAAAAGCCTGCCTGGTGACATTCAGATAAGGTTCTCCAAAAAGTCAACAAGAGATGTGGTGCTTAGGACCACAAATAAAGCGGTTCTGAAGATCAAAGGAAAAGAAGTTAAAGTGATGAAAGATATTCCATTTGAAATAAGGAAAAGAAGGAAAGCCTATGGAAAACTGACATCTTGGCTACAGTCTGAATCTATTATCTACAGGTGGAATGTTCCGGAAGGACTGAGCTTCAGCATCAAAGACAAAAAATACAAGATTGACTCTGTTCAACAGGCAAAAAGTTTTTTGGAAAAAAGCAAAGAAAAGAAAAAAGAGAGAGACTCAGATGGTTCGCTGGCATCGCAAGAAAGTATGTATGGATTTGATAGCTCAAAGAGCGAAGAAGAAATTTCTGACTCGGAAAAAGGAGCAGCAGCTCCAAAGGTACAAGAAGAGACTGTTAAGACAAGAAGAGGACGAAAGAAGAAATAAGGGCTGAAATGTTTTTTGAAATTGCACTTATATATTATATATAATTTGTATAATTAAGCATTCCTTTAAAAGAACATGTCTGTCAAACAGCTTTTTTATTTTTCATATATCATCAGTAACAATCTTAATTGAATATTAACCAAGGTTTAAAATGCTTCATATGTATTAATGGTAAGGTAATATTAAGCAAATGTTAAAGCACACTCTGTATAAGGTAAATATAGCTTAGAAAAGTAGTGATGTAGTAGTAGAAATAGATAAAATCAATAAAAATCTTTAAAAAAAAAAAAAGACCAACAATTTTATTCAAGGTATAAAACTTTCATGCGAATGCACACTTCTTCAGATACAATGAAATGGATATTACCAGTCCATACATATAAGTAGAGGGTGAGCAGTAAATTAGCATACAGCATAATGAAGATGTTTAACAGATTCAAGGACCAAACAGGAATAACAAGTTTAGTTTACATGGTTACTATTTGTTTTGGTTTAATTCAGAGGGAAAACATAGTGAAGGAAATAAATATGTCAAAATTGGAGACTGATGGGCAGATGTATCCTTAATTCTGGAATGCTGAGAGTAAATACCTGAGACCCTGTCATTATGCTCAGTCCATCTCCTCTTAAGCATGGAGGCGACCTTACAGCATCTTCTTTGAAATTGGGTAACTGGCTGTGTAGAGTTCTCTCCCCTGTCTCCAGATCAGAGAAATACATTCCAATCTACCATTCCAAATTACGTTACATTCTACTATTCATTACATTACATTACAATCTACTATTCTAATCTATTATTCCAAATAAGAAATAAAATAAAAAGGATGTATGGTCTTTCTGAGGGATTGTTGAGAATAAGATGTAAGAGTTGAATGAGATTAGCATGTAGTGAGATAAGAAACCAATATCTTTGTTAAGCCCTGGGGATTCCATTGTTCTGAATGTTGTAATATCTTGCAGTCCCCTTTCTAGTTTGTTCCTGAAATTCCTTTGGAATAAAACAGCTACTTTGAGGTTGCCCACTGAATGTCCTGGATGGCTGAAGTGTTCTCCTACAGGTTTCTCACTCTTGTGATTCTTGATGTTAGATTTGGTAGTGTTTGTGATTGTGCTGTCTAGGTGTATGTGGCAACAAAGTTGGCATTTGGGTTTATTGCAAACTCTGGTACCAGTGTCTGTCCAAATTAGATGTTGTATTATTGTGGATGAGGAGTTGTTTGTGACTGGGGGGCTGCCTGTGCCCAAGGAAGAGTTTGCCCCCCCCCAAGTACTTGTGAAAGAGAACTGTCATTATCCAGTAGAGGTTATAAGTTAATGATGATGAGTTGAGCTGTTTTGAGTTGAGAGTTGTACATAACCGCTAGTGGTGTTCTGTTAGTGTTACTGCTGCAAAATGGTTGGACATCTGAAAAAGAATTGTTCAATTTGGAGAGCTAAACAGAGAAAACAAATCACAGAATTACCCAAAGAATAGGCTAAGAAAGCTGCAAGTCAATCTGTAGACATATAGCAACACATCAAAAGGATGGTACATTGACTCATGCAATGGTCACCTCCAGACTAGTCTACTCTAATGCGCTCTGTGCAGGGCTGCCCTTGAGCTTGATCTGGAAATTAAAACTTGTCCAGAACACAGCGGCATGGGTCCTTACCCATTGACAGTACATATTCAAGCAGTGCTTTACCAGCTGCACTGGCTCCAAGTTGAGTACCAGATCAGGTTCAAGGTTTTGGTACTGACTTGGAAAGACCTAAACTGTCTGGGACCAGCATATCTAAGGGACCACCTCTCCCAGTATTACCCCCCCCCACCCCCGAAGAGCCCTAGGCTCCGAAGATAAGGCGCCGGCCTAGTGGAACTCTCTGACTAATGGCATCCATGCCTTGCAGGACTTAAAACAGTTCCACAGGGCCTGTAAGACAGAGATGTTCTGCCAGGCTTATGGTTGAGGACAGCAATGGTTTACCATCAAGCCCTGTTCCTCCCCACCCCAAGGGAGGATACATAATGCCATCTGATCAGTTTTATTACCACTGATCAGTTTTATTAATCTGTATATATTTATGGTATTTATTAGAATTGTATTTATAAATTGTTGTTAACTGCCCTGAGCCCCATTGGGGGGTGGGTGAATAACAACAACAACAACAATTATAATAACGTGGAGTCTCTTTTGGTGTAGAGCCAGATAAAGGAAAGTTGGCTGTTGGGTGGGAAGAAGATAGGGTTACCAGCTCTAGGTTAGGAAATACCTGGAGATTTAGGAGGTGGAGCATGGGGAGGGTGCGGTTTGATGAGGGGAGGAGCCTCAGAAGGATATTGTTAAATAGTGATAATGCTATAGACTTCACCCTCCAAAACAGCCATTTCTTCCATAAGAACTAGTTTTGCCGACTTCCAGGTGGGAGCAGGAGATCACATGAAATTACAATTGATCTCCAGATGACAGAGATCAGTTTTCCTGGAGAAAATGGCTGCTTTGGAGGGTGGACTCTATGGCATTAGACCCTGCTGAGGTCACTTCCCTTCCCAAACCTCACTTCCCAAGGCTCCACTCCCAAATATTCAGGAATTTCCCAATCTGGAGAAAGCAACCCTAAGGAAGCAAGAAAAGGAGAGAGAGTTTATGGTGCCATCAGGAAAGGGAAAGAGAAAATAGTAGAAGAGGGAGAAACGAGATGCCTTCTGCAAGTCCTTGCAGGTTTCCACATTCTCTGCCAAACGCTTTGACATCAAAGGGCATAGATCGGTGTGTTTAGGACTGTATTGGTGATAAGGTAAAATTCCACTTTCCATCCCAGTATTACCACACTAGACATTATATATAGACTCACAGAGAATGTAGAAAGATAGACTCAAAGCCAAACTTTATTTATTTATTTAGATAATTTATTTGGGTTTTTTAATTGATATGACATGGGACTCTGAGCCATTCATGTAAAAAAGTTAGAGTGGGGTGAGAACAGCTCTGTGCAGTACTGATGAATGACCTAGCGCGTGGGGGGGGGGGACAGTGTCTTTCTTTCCTCCTTCTATATGTTTCCTAACATCCTTGCTCCATTTCCCTTTTTTGTCCTCTGTTTGTCCCATTCATCCATAAAATGTGTGTGCATGTGTGCGTGTAATTTTCATGTAAAATTGAGCATGTAGGTGAGGCAAGCTGAAACCAGCTCTAACCTTCTCCATGTTACCTTCACATACTCTTGTCTTTTCTTGCCACTCATCTCTTTCACTTTTAGGTTCGGAGCTGAGCTGGGAGAAAAGTGCTAGAATAATGGTGTGTGGGGAATTAAGGCATGTGTGTGTGGGAGAGAGAGTGGAGAGAGCTTCAGGGCATTCTGTCACACATTCTGTTTGAGGTCAAAACTGGGATCTCTGCTGCTTCCTGGAAGCTCCTGCTGCAACCAACATGACTCTGACTGTGGGTGAGATGACCAAACTGACTGTGGGTAAGATGGCCAAGCTAACTCAGGCCAAACTGATGGAAAGGAGCATCTCATCGCCAGGAGAAGTGCTGCTACCCCAGTAATGGAAGAGATTGGTTGGGCCCTTCCTCCATGGCCATCACTTACTTATCCTCCATTCTTGACTGGGATGGTTTCCCAGGTAGGCAGAAAATGAAGAGATGGACAAGCAGCAGGGAGGCACACATGAGGAATGCCAGAAGAAAGCAGGATCAAGGAAGTGGGCTGCTGTACTGTGGGCTACTATTCAAACTGCAGAGGCCTGACCCTATGCAGTAACAGCTGGACTCAGGTTCAGGTTTCAGTTTATTGCCTTTAGCCATAGGCTGTTACAATGACAGAACAATATATAACAACTGCTGGAATTAAAGACACTACCTCATAATGCTGCAGTGCATTCATTTGAATGCATGTGTGATGATTTTAAAGTGTGATGATTTTAAAGTTTATTACAATGTCAAAAATCAATTAGTCAATCAAAAAAGCCCAGAGACACATCACTGCAGAAAACACTCTTGAACTTTTGGCACCCAAGCAATTGCTTGCACTGCTTTATAGTATAATTACTCCAGGGGATATATGGTAAGATACTCAACATTATTCTTTCTATGTATGTCTTGCAGCTCAGTCCAATGCATGCTTTCAAGCCATACTGAGTTTCATAGGACTTAGCCTCAAATAAGTAAGTTTAGGATTGCAATCTTATGGCCAAATCATTCATGAAGTTAGGGATCATGTTTGGATCCCCAGATGTGCAACTGAGGTGAAAAAAGAAACTATTGGGGAATCTGGTTTGCAGTCTCAGCATTAAGGAAGTGGAGGTTTAAATCTTCCCCTGCACCATTTCCCAAATTGTGACTATGTACACAGGAGTTGTACTTATATCCTCCCCCCCCCCCTGAGCTTAAAGCCACTAGAGGAGGCAGCATTTTCTGTTGGGTAAGTGGTGCAAGGAGAAGGGAAGGGAGAACCGATTCCCCCTCCCCAAGCACTAGCTACTTTTAGCAGCTCAATTACATGTTCAGGTATTCAAACATGACCCTTAATTCATATCAGAATATATCCTCGTTATGTACTCCTAAAAGCAACCTTCAACTGCAAATGTACAAAATTGCTTCATATTGTTCTTTGTTCGTTTTTCCTAAAGCTTGGAAGTTTTGAGCCTTGATCTGAAATTTCAGGTTCATGTGGCATGCTTCTGGCATTATCAATTTATCATTTTCCACCAGCCATACAATAATATCCCCAAACAGTGACTGGAAAGCGCAAGTCCTTCATATTAATAGACTCAACAGGGTCCCACCTGAGTCAGCCTTGTTTTTCCTTCTTCTGCGCCTGCAATTTCTTCCCTTACATTTAGATACTGGCTAAAATCATTCCTGGATTAAAACTCACTTGCTTTCATTGGTTTGTCTCATGAATATGTTTGGCCCCATGTCATCCCATTTTATCAGTTCCCCTAGTAATCAGCTTTGGAAATAATTTGTTGTTTGGCTTCTCTGATGTTTCCTTCTTTTGTGCGTATCAAAACGACAAAGCCATCAGACCCTCAAAGTCCAATTGAAAAATAATTGGAAATCCAAAGTGGCACTAAATGTTATTTTCTAAATAAAACACATTCAATTACAGAACATGCAACTGTGGAACATTAAGAAAGATTAGTTAGCATTTTAAAAAATGTATTAAACATTCAAAGCCTTCATTATACGCAAAGGACAACATATGCTCATTGGGCTGGGCAGGAGATGAAGAGAATGCAAAACAATGAAAACTCCACTTTCTTTCAGCAAAATAATATGCCTTTCCCACCCTACATTTGTATCTCATGTACCACATGAATTTTTGATTTGTTGCATGTGGAGTCTGTGTGTCACAATTCTTTACTGTACATCACAGTCTACAGTCACCAGTTTTATCTCCCTTACCCACCTTTCATTAGCTATACTGAGTTTTGAATAACTATTTGGATGCAGAGAATTGCCTTTATGTAAAACAACAACAAAAAACCGTGAAACACTATATAGCCATATTGTGAGATGCTCGGTCTAGCAACTCTTTAGTAAGGTTATTGAGTTGATCATTATTGTAGATGTTAAAGTTAAGAATTTACTGAGTTGAAACAAGCTTTTGAAAACACAGGAGTGTCATGGGTTAGATCAAAAGTTCACCTAGTCCAACATGTTGTTTCCCACCTTGGCCAGTCAGGTGACCTGGAGGTCTCTGAAGCTGAGCACAAAGGCTAAAACTTCCCTTTTGTTGTTTCCCCTCCTAGTAACTGATACTCTGAAATATACTGCCTCTGAACATTGAGGTTCCATTTAGACTTAATAGCTAATAGATACTGATCAATCCACGCTGCACAAATTTGTCTAATTCCCTTTTAAAGTCACCAAAGCTAGCGGCTATCTCTACACAATAAGGCAGTGAATTCCATATTTTAATTACAGATCACATGAAGTCCTTTCTTTGTTCACTTCTGAGTCTACTGCCCATTGACTTTATTTGGTAAACAATTAAGTACGTAGGTATCAAGAATACCTTGGCTATTCTTTGGTCATGTTCCACTTGTAATGTCTAGTCCTGCTATAAAGAATACTCACTGCAGTCTCAGGCAGGAACAACACGCAGTTTATTTAGCGTCCACTCTCAAAACCAGTAATTAGCAACAACGTGGTCAAACCACTCAGGCACTAAGTCAACCCAGATAATAAATGCTTCGCCCGTTACAAGATACAGCTGTGCTGTGCTCAGTTACTGGTCTTTTAAAGACAAAATACATCACGCCACTAATGGAACATATGTCAGAAGAAAGCTGACATGTAATGACATTCTCAACATGTGAGTGGTTTTGTTAATCAAGGCTGTCTGAAGCCACAGTCAGTATTCTAGGAGGGCAAAATATGGTAATCTGATAGTGTACCCATTTTAAAGACATCAGATTAAAGTCAAACTTGACTAGCAAGTGGAATTCATCTCCAGAAGGCAATAATGAACCAGAAGACATAAAGATCAGGCAAGTAAGTCCATGCAAGATTGAAGGTGGAAGCTATTTTACTATGCAGGAATATATGAGCATAACAAATAATTGTTGTAAGAGCAGTCATATCTTGAAAGGTGAGGATAGAAAAAGGAAATGCCAGTGTGGCTTTTCAGTCTTCACAATTCCTTCCTTTAGATATTCT
Source organism: Lepidodactylus listeri (assembly GCA_029233225.1). Taxonomy (NCBI): domain Eukaryota; kingdom Metazoa; phylum Chordata; class Lepidosauria; order Squamata; family Gekkonidae; genus Lepidodactylus; species Lepidodactylus listeri. Next base: position 62,941,356 of record JARCFY010000002.1, on the reverse strand, counting down.
GGATGGTGCTTCCCTGGCATATCCATGACTCACAAGCCCACAAGCCATAATTAAAGTCCCACCACAGGTCTGAATCTTGACAGGTTCTTTCTAAAATGAAAGATATTTCTTTACCTGTGTGTTATTATTTTAACCTGTAGCACAGATATTGACTCTTGTAATGCAATGCTCAGAGATAATGGGGACAGCTAGAAAGACTGAATAACTTCAAGATGCTTGAGATCAAGAAAAGCGATTTATTCCCATTTTTTAAGTTATTTCTTCATAGTAATTGGATAGGCTGATATGATGCCCATAGTTAAATGGCTGGTGAAGCATCAGAAAAGAAGGTCACTTAATAAGAAACAAATCAGGACCAAACTAGATGTGTTAACCAGCTCCAATTCCGATTCCTCACAGCCACACAACAGCTGCAAGGAACAGCTTAAAAAATACTGGACAGACCATTTGGCCTAGGAATGCCGCCTCACACAGAATCCAAAATCTCCCCATCATTGTTTCTCCTCTTAGTAACTGATATTTGGAAATATACTGCTTCTAAATATTGTGGTTCCATTCAGTTATCACACAGTTTGGTGGGTCCCTATCTAAAAGTCATAAGGAACTATTTAGAACCACCTGGTCAATTATGTAGAATCAGAATATAATCCAGCACTTTTGATCATATGGACTCTACAGTTTACCTGCCCATCTAAGGAAGAAGGAACAGACTAACAGTTTTTCCAAATGCAACTGCTAAATTTAGAGAGGGTTGCATAGAGTGTAGGTTTTGCAGGGTGTCATATGCTGAAATACTAGGATCTGAGGAGAAGTTTCAGCTGCTAAAATGAAGCCCCTGAAGAGAAGACATTTGTACTGTAAAGTGAAGCTCAGCAGCAGGGGGGGAATGTCATATGCTGAAATGGAGTCCCCAAATGGGAAGAAAATCCTTAATGTTAAAGTAGCCATGGGGGAAATACAATTCCCATGATCCTTTGTTATCTTATGCTAGAGGTAGATGTGCACCGCTCAGCAAACTCTGATGAAAGGCTCAGAGATCACATGATCCGATCAGCAATCAATCTGGGGTTTATTCACAACAGAAGGTTATGACAGAAGCCAAACTTTCAGGGGTACTATTATCCCTAGTTAGGCCTTCAGAAGAGTGATTTATGCCAATTCCTTACTCCTGCTTCAGATCTCTACTTGATTCCTGAGGATCTGCTGACTAACAGAGACAATATGGGGGGTTTGGTGGACTGCAGCAAGAAGGAGTAGTGGGGAGGCCCTGCTTTTCTGTTCCTCCAAAGCCCAGCAACAACAGCATGCCTGTATGTAGTCAGGATCTGAAAACTGGTCTTTGAGGTAGCAACTCTTTATAATGATAAAACCACAACAATGCAACAGATGTACACGTTAACTTTGGTAAACATAATGAAGTATATGAGAAGGGGCCAAGATAATCCTGTTTCAACAACTAGAGGTAGCATGTCAGCACTTAGTAGCACAGTGAGGTTCAAGCCAAACATGACCTTGAACGGGATCCCATTTACAGAATGGACATTCCAGTCAGCAAAGAAAATGCAAAATGAGACACATTTATCTGGGAAACATTACTTCAGATGATTTGCTTAAGGGCTCCCATTCCTTCCATTTATACACACAGAGAGGAACTGAACAGAAAAAAGGGTAACGTTCTACGGCTTAATTGACTTATTTTGTTAGCCATTTTCACATCTTGCCTTGTATATTTTTACAGAAAAACAAACTGTTTGCAACTGTAATTTTCACAGGAGCGTACATGAAAAAATTACCACCCTGAGGCCCATACCCAAGAACAATAGCACCATCTCAGCTTCAACAAATACAGTCAAGCATACAGGCAAAAAAAGAAGCAAGAGCTGACCCCAAGTAACAGCGATGGATTTACCTCCACCTATGCTAGAAAGCTTAAGACATGGAAACCAAATCCCTCTCTCTCAGGGTTTCATTATCCAGGAATGGTTTTCTATCTACATTTACTTATTCTAGCCTAGAGCTTACACATCTTGAGACAGAAGCAACAGAGCAAAAGGAGATGCCTTTTTCCACCACAGTCACCTATAATTCAAACACGTTACCACTGCCACCAATGTGATTACACACAGACTGCACAATGAAATAAAGCCCAGCCTTCAACAGAATTACAGCTTGATTTCAGCTGACCCTCATATTTACAGAGAGCCACTCCATCTTTAAGCCAGGCCATAACGGGGGAGTATAAAATCACAAATCAACAGCGGTGAGGCTGAATGACATTTGCTGTTCTCCTTACATTACTACAGAATCTGATCACAGTTGAGATGTATTGTTCACAGGCAGCTAGTGGTCAAGGGCCACTTCATATAAAATCCATTTCCTACTTTGAAATCAGATAGGAAATTGTATAACTGAAATGTATGGTTTGTTACATATTACAACCAAAATATGCATAGCACACCCCACACTACAAACACATGCAGGATTTGTAGTTTTCAACAAAAAAATTATTCTTGTCTAAAGTCCTTTATGCTTGCCGAAGTATATGTGTACATCTGAACATTTGTTTGTTTGTTTTATGCGAAATGGCCATAAGGAAGCTCACAAAGGAAAACTATTCACAATAAAATAACTGACACAATAACCTTTTTAAAAAATATTTTTAAAAGTTCATTCCCAAAATCCTCCAAAAAGCCCAGTTCCTAATAGATATCAATTGCATCTCAGACAAAGAAGGGATCTGGATGAGGGACCTGCCTAAAGATGTTCACAGGGCCGGTGCTTCCATTAGACAGAGTTAGGCCATTGCCTTTGGATGCTGTCGAAAGAGAGTGCTGCGCTGGCCTGCCGTCCCGCTCCAGTGCCCCTCTTTCCCAAAAAGCCCTTTGCTGCAGGCAGCATACCCACCCGCCCTAGAGTGTTACAGAAAGCAGCTGGAAATGGGAGTAAGTGGGATGGATGCCCTCAGGCTCAGGCGCAGCCGCGCAGCTGGCAAACCCTGGGACTGGCTATTGTTAGCTGAGAGGGTGTGAAGGCAGGGGGCGGGGCTGCCCTCTGCTGTGTCTCTGTGTGGGAAGGTAACGTTGGGCTGTGTGCACCTATGCAGTGTGCTTTTTGGTGCACCATCTGGGGGGATTGGCGCCCTTACCACTTGCGCGTCTGAGAAGTTTGCCTGGAGTCTCCAGACAAATGGAGTCGGGAATGGCAAGTGAGGTTTTGGCCACGTGCAGCCAGCCAGCCAGCCAGCCAGGTGGGTGGGTGGAGGTTTGCGTGTGCACTTCGGGACTGGAGGAGAGATGTGGGTGGGCTGCAACACACTGCGGCACGACTCAAGGCAGGGCTGGATGGAGTCTGGGCCAGAGCCCCGGGGTGCGTGGGCAAGACACTCCATCGTCTGCCAGCCACCTCTGCCGGCTCCTGGGGAAAAGCACTCCTAGTTGCCCCTCCCAGGCCACCCTCTGCATCCCTCCCCTGGAGAAGCAACACAGGCAGCAGCCGCGAGCCCCCCCTGGTGGTGGTGAGCCTCCCCCGTTTCCAAAGCCTGGCTGTCAGGGGAACTCACAGAGCAAGAAGATGGGCACGGGGGGGGGGGGGGGGAGAGACCCAAGGAACCCTCTGCCCCTTGGCTCAGGCTGCAACCTCATTGACTGACCACTAAGGCAGTGGTGTGTGTCACAAAAGAGAGGGTGGAAGATTGGCAGGCATAAGAGGAAGTCAAAATACAGTCTTTCATGTAAAAACTCACAGACTGTAGGCAGGCTTATGTACATTCTGAAAGGTGATAATAAGGCTCTGCTGATAAAGTCTGCCATCAAAGCCATGGATGGTTACATTTTTGAATACATTATACCACTAATTTTTCTAGTAGTTTATATCTTTCTGATCAAATTGTTTGGTTCTGTTGTTTTAATATAAATGTTTCTTTTTAATGAAAATCAAGCCAGAGAAGAGCATGTTGTTTCTCTGTTTTTAAAAATATCTGTACATTTAACATCTAATCTGGAAACCGTGTTGTTGACATAAATTAAGAAGAATCAACTGAATGATTAAATGGATTTTTATGCTTAGGAATTGGGGGTGTCCAGTAACACAAAAGATGGGTAGTGATGATAGTAATGAGAAGAGAGTATATTATTCCCCTGTACATGAACATCCAGGGCCGGTGCCAGGTTTTTTTGCACACTAGGTGAGGCTACGTCTCCCCCCCCCCCCCCGCATACTAGGGTTGCCAGGTCCTCCAGCTGGCTGCTGCCGCCGCAGGTCTGCCTCCCTGGGCGGGGGGGGGAAGAGCGCCAGGGACATGGTCCCGCGCGCGCGCACAGGAGAGCCACTGCCCCCCCTGGGGATTTAGAAAGTCGACGCCCCTGCCATGGGGAGGGGGGGAGCAGGGCAGCAACAGAGAATGAGCAAGGTCTTTGAGCTCACTTCCCTCCCCCCCTGCAACCCCTAGCAGAGGGAAGGGGGGGCTGTCTCCAGCCTTGCAGGAGCCAAGAGCCGGCAGGGCACCCCTCCTCCCCAGTCTCCTTCCCCACATCTCCAGGAGTTTCCCAGCCCGGATCTGGCATCCCCTGCCAGTGACCAGGAGGAACCTGGCAACCCTAGTATGCAGGGGGGGGGGGGAGACGTAGCCTCACCTAGTGTGCAAAAAAACCTGGCACCGGCCCTGGATGTTCATGTACAGGGGAATAATATGCGAAATTCACTCTCTTAATCTTCTCATTACTATCATCACTACCCATCTTTTGTGTTACTGGACACCCCCAATTCCTAAGCATAAAAATCCATTTAATCATTCAGTTGATTCTTCTTAATTTATGTCAACAACACGGTTTCCAGATTAGATGTTAAATGTACAGATATTTTTAAAAACAGAGAAACAACATGCTCTTCTCTGGCTTGATTTTCATTAAAAAGAAACATTTATATTAAAACAACAGAACCAAACAATTTGATCAGAAAGATATAAACTACTAGAAAAATTAGTGGTATAATGTATTCAAAAATGTAACCATCCATGGCTTTGATGGCAGACTTTATCAGCAGAGCCTTATTATCACCTTTCAGAATGTACATAAGCCTGCCTACAGTCTGTGAGTTTTTACATGAAAGACTGTATTTTGACTTCCTCTTATGCCTGCCAATCTTCCACCCTCTCTTTTGTGACACACACCACTGCCTTAGTGTCAGTAACATAAATATGAAATAATATTTTCCTTTAGCTGAAGACGATGTAAAGCAGCCTTTATGCTCCAGCTCCCAGCTTTCTCTGAAATGCTGGTAGTGACTTCTCTGCAGTTGAATGCCCTGACAAATTCCCTTCTGGGCTGGCAATCCTCAGAGTTGGAAGATAACCATAATCTGATGCATAATCTCTTTCCTGCTGTCTCCTGGATGTACAGAAATAGCCCAATTTTGTCCAACAAGGAGAAATGCGCAATCACGGCAGGAAGATTGGATTTTAGATGGTAACCTGGCCCAATTGCATACCCTCTCATGAGCACAGCAGAATCAAATCTGCTAGTACAAAATGGTTCATGCTGCATAGTGGTTACTACTAAGTGAGGAATGCAATGCCCAATCTGACCTGAGAATGAATATGTGCCCAAGGGATTACTGTTCTGCATAACGTTTTGTAAGAAATACAGATTGTGGAAGACAGACTTTTTATGTTGAGAAAGTGTGTAAACAAAGGCTTGGTGAATATATTGGAGAAAACCTTTCCAAATAGTGGGAACAAACAACATAGTAGAAGGTGGGTATTGGATAACGGAACAAAAATAGCAGTTTCATATGAATATCTCCTCTGAATGCCTACCTTATTCCACTATACCTTGAATTCCTACACTTATGGTACCTAAAGCATTATTCTTGTTAGAAATTGTCCTCAGTCCTTTAACCAATACCACTCTCCTGATGCATCTCACTTTGCTCAAAACAGGGCATGATCCATATAGTCCATGACTGAAGACCTTGACATCTCACTTATTCCATCAACCTGTATACCAGCATACTCTGTTTAGATGGTCTCCTATGCAGTGTTACCAAGAGTGACAGCTAGGTGGTCACTTTTAGATATATTTTCAGTCAGAGCATCTGCTTGACTTTTGTCAGTCTTGTACATAGTTCAGGCAGAAATCTGGAATGCCCTACGAACTATACTGTATGACAATCCCCCTTAAAGTCTACAGATAGCTCTACAGCTTTCATAGTCAAGAGGGAAGCTGATCACCTGGCTATTTTTTCAATATTCCATAGGCAGTGAGTGTACACTGTTCCATAAACCATCTCACACAGATTAGTACTTGTTAATTTCTCTCATCACCAAAAAGAACATTTTCATTTCAAAGCCAAGTCTTGGCATGGGATACTGTAAGTAATGCAACATCTGTCTGTGGTGTTAACATATTTAAAGATGAGAGGATGATTAGGTGTTTGAAATTATTTTTTTAATCAAAAAAGGTTTAAATTATCTCCTCAATGACAATTTTCTGAGAAATTTTTCTCTCTAGGGATGAGAGACGATTTCTGGAAGTGCTTTCTGTGCACAATATTCAGTTAAGGATTATACACCAAAAGCACAAACTTTTTTTTTAAAGTTAGCTTTAGTGTTGGAATTTCTTGTATATAACATGGGCTTGTGTGTGTATTTAAAAACCATTATTCCAAACATTGCAGAAATGAAGAACGGATCTTGGAGAGCAATCCTGACATGTTTCAAAAATATAATTCATTATTTGTCTTGCGAAACACTGCAACTTCTCACTCTCAATGCAGTTTCCTTTTGCAATAGAAAATAAGATAGAATGGCACTACCGATTTCAGACAATGGTCACTGCTCTCTCAAGAGTTTTGGCCTAGAACTGGCAGGTAAGACAGGGGGGCTTTGATGTGTGTGTGTGGCCACTGGAAGGGATGCAGTGGAGTGGCAAGGGTGCATCAAGAGACTCCTGGGGGACCTTGTGGAGTCTCTCAGGGCTGGATAACTGGGCCACACACACCCGTGCCACCTGCCACACATGGAGCCCACACGTAGGGGTCCGTGGATGGGGGTGACACCATGGGAGGGCAGTGGGCCAGCACGATGGCACTGATTGCTGGGCACCCAGGCACCCACTTCCCTATGCGCTGTTGCCCTCCAGCGCTTTCCTGCCTCTGTCCACGGGACACCATGGTCTGGTGCTGATGTGGCTCATGGCTCTCACATCCTTGGTGGAATGGCCTACCCTGGGCTCTCGTGGGGGAGATGGGGACAGGTTGCCAGATCAATGTTGAGGGACTCCTGGGGATGCACCCAGCCCTCCTTGTGGTGCATGGGCAGGGAGTTCCCCATCCCCAGTGTCCTTTCCCCTGAGGGGCACTGAGCTCCTCATTCCGAAGGAGGCCTGCAGTTCCCAGGAAGCCCCATATCCAACCTGCAGGATGGCGACCCAAGAGGTCCTCCTCCTGAAAGCTGGTGCTGATGAGCCTGTCATTGCTATGGGTCTCTCTCCCATGCTGCTGTTTTCTGCCCCCTAGCTGTGATGTGCAACAAAATCTGCCCCGGGGAATGGCTGCTCCCATAGTCTCAAAGTGCCCCGCCCCTCATGCAGCCTCTGACTCGAGACCATGCTGTGAGACCATGTGGCAGTAGAATTGCCATGGACACGTCTTGCAAGTAGCCAGCTACACTGCTGGAACACTTAGGGAGCTGACTAGCACCGCCACCCACCACCCCTGAGCTGTGCCTGGCTGCTGCAGCACGGGTGCACCTCAGGGTTGCTCTGCCCATTCTCAGGTATTTAGGGTAGGTTCTTTACATTTTTACCTATTTTGTTTGTATACAATAAAGCTGTTTGTGTTTAAGATCACTCTCACTCTTTTTCTTCATAATTTTACTGTGGGGTGCCCCTCCCGAGATCCACCCTGGTATACATAGACCAAAGATCTCGGGTTCTTTTTTTCTGGAACCCTATTAAAGCTAATTTCCCCTTCTCTGGGTTCAATTTGGGTAATACTCTGGCTCAAGCATGACATTCTCCAGGTGTGTCAGACTAAGACTGGATAGATCCACCTTAGGGTTGCCAACTGCCTGAAGAAATATGTTCTGTTCCTTTAATAGAAGCTTAATAGGATTTTATTTACATGTCATTAAAAGCTTCAATAACTCATTTCCATATGCAAGCCACCATTAAAAGGACAGGTCATTTTTCTTTTTATGATGTCTGTCTGTCTATCTATCATGTGACAATTTTTTTTAACAAAGTGTATCCAGTATTTTTATTGAAACCATCTGGCAATCCTGTGTATTAGGAACAACAATGTTGGCAGGAAACACAGCAAGCTTTTGAGCTCACCAGAAACTCTTTATTGGCTAGACGTTACAAAATATAAGAAGATAGAAGGTAAGAAGCAGAGTCATCAGGCCATGTGCTTAAAGTCTGATCTTGCAGGCATCCTTCGTGAGATGGATGTATGCCATAAAAGGGCAACTGTTGTGAAATAACAACAATGCATATCCCACATTCTACCCCATGTTCTTTGGCATCTGGAATCAAACTGGAATTCAGACTGATATATACTCGAGATTTCATGTCTCCATTCATAATATACTCCAAGTTTTACAATATACTTGTAAAATGGTTGACTACTGCAATTTCTTCAGTGGTGGAGACAATGAAGTTCAAATTTACTTCTAAGTTAAGCAGCAAACATCTAGTGAGCACTGCTGCTTCACTGTTCCTTCTAGCTGAATCTGTAATCTAAAAGATGTGTTGTGTGTGTCCCAGCAAGATTCTCACGGCAATCCTATTCACCTCCTATCAGACACCCACTATATACAAGGGCTGGTGAACACTACATTCCATCTCAGCAGGGACACTAGGAAACTTGGCAGATTTAAAGTTGCAGGCTTAGCAGTGGGCACTGTTGATGCTGGCATCCTGCCCTCCTCACTTCCTTGCTCCCATGAGCTTTGAGGTAGAGAAGGGAAGCCAGAATGTTTAGTCTGCTTGGCACATTCCTGGATTGCTAAAATAAATAGAAGATTATTAATGGAGCTGCTTTTCCTCAGCAGTGTCGCCAGGAGATGCCAAAGTTATCAAGTGGCTCCTGAAGAATGTCAGAGGCTCTGTGGGGAATGGACTGGAGTGACTCTGCATAAGCAAATTATTCCTCTCCTTTGGAGTGAACACAGAATTGGCCTGCTAAGCAAGATTTTAGTTGCAGAAGTTTTGTTGCTCCAACAGAAAGCTTAACATTCTCAACTCAGGAAGAGTGGTGTGTTAATAAGGAATTAGACTGCCATGGAGATTCAATCCCTATATAATCTCAGGCATGTCAATCAGTGTCTCTGCTTTTCTTCTCTTGCAAAACAAAGATAGTAGTTTCATACTGTCTTGCAAATATGAATACATGCATACAACAATATGGACAGGCAATGAATATGGAAAAAACTAATCTAAAACTTGATGGCTGTGAACACACACTTCTTTTGATCCAACATAGGCACAGATGCCTGACAGATCTAAAGGGAACGATCAGACAGCAACATCTAGGAAGTGTCCTGCAGTCGTCAGCAATCTGTGCTGCTCTGCCACGGAAGCGGAGTTAAAAGACATTGGGGAAAGTCTGGTCCTAATACTTGCTGACGGGCCACAGACGGACTTTCCCGTGTCTGATCACTCAAGCATGCTCTCATGCTGTCAGGATGGTCTGATCATGCCATCTCGACTCTGTGCCATGCCCCCCCCCCTGCAGTATGTGCATCATCGCATACTCCATAGGGGAGCCTCAGTGCGTTTATGCACAAGGGAAGCAAACGGCAAAAAAACACCAAGACTTACCCACAGTTGTGTCTGATTACACAGTGATGGGCTGCGCCCACAGCTTCAAAGGGCTGTGTGATCTCACAACTGTGTGTCAAATTCCTCTGGAGGAAACAGCCTCTCTTCCCTTGCACTTCAATTGGTGCATGTGATCGCAGCCAATGACCAGCTTCCTTCTGCTTCAATATTACAGGCCCTTTTAAAAATTAACATAGTATGCAGATCAGGATGCACTGAATATACCTTCCAATCTTGTCATATTAAGAACTAATCTCTAACATTTGAGATAAGGATGGGGAGAGTCAGATGTCTTGAGAGAAAGAGAGAGAAAAAATAGTAAGATTCATGGTGGCTCTTGTTCTGAAGTCGCTTGCAGTGGTTTTTGTTTAGTAAATGCCTCTGATACTTGAAGCATGTTTGTTTTTCTTAGTCTCCTACCACTGTGCATCTTTTGACAGGGGCAAGATTTCTGGTGGGGTAGAATTCTGCCACAGTATGTGGGTAGAATATCCATTCCAGAACAGGTAGTTTCAGGAACACATTGTCAATGTCAACTAAATCCAGAAATATGCTAATTTATTTATTTCAGTGGAGAAGGAAAGTGCTTCCTGGTCCAGGCTTCCTCCCTTGGCATCTATGTTCTTGCAGGCAATTCTATATAGGGCAGGTTCCCAGGCATCTTGATGGAAACAGCTAGGAGGGTCTGTGAGTGTCTTACATATACTCCCTACAAATTTCATAATAATAAAGTGATACACTATACCATATCCCCTTTCCCATTTCACCCTTCACTGGATCATTTTATGCATCCATTCCCTTTGCTAATTCAAACTAATTAAAATATAAAATGGAATAATTTGTGCAATTTCAGAGTTCCCTTCTCCATATTGTGAGTTATGTTTCTTTTCTGTTAGCGCCCAGCATGAACAATTCCCCTTCCTCACCGGCTGACTAGCCGCCAAACTCATTTACTGAAAAGCCTCTAACAGCTACGGCAGCACTGAAAGGGAATAGGGAAGGAAGTCCTGATAGAGAAAGAACGAGGAGTCTGAGGTTTGCTTTTAAATTTCATAGTTGAGCACTTTCTGAATTGGGCAATGGGACATTTCAGTTTTGTCCTTTAAGTAATTACCTGACTTGAGAATATAGTTTCCCATCTTGTTATTCTTATTCTTCTGAAGGGAAAAATGTGGTGTCAGTCTAACATAGAGCTGTTTAACACTTTATAGACTAGCAGCTGCTGGCTAGTCTGGACCTCATATACATGTTGGACCATACTTATATTGGATAACATTCATTGGTGCTTGCATCCATTCCAATTGCTTGCACCAATGTCCCGCCCCCCTTCCAATACATGCCTCTGGAGATACTTCCACTAGCACATTACAAATTATACATGTTTCTGTATGAATGGAGATCTGCCTAAACACATCACACTGCCATCTCCTGACTCAGACCACTGGTCTATCAAAGTCAGTATTGCCTACTCCAACTGGCAGCTGCTCTCCAGGATCTCAGGAAATGGTCTCTCTTTCACATCACCTACTACCTATTCATATTTTCAGCTGGAGATGCCAGGGATTGAACCTGGGAACTTCTACATGCCAAGCAGATGTCCTACCCCTCTCCTGTATCATTCTGCCTGCTAGATAAGATCCTCTTTTCATGGTCTGCTTGATGAGTTTCCACCAGAGACTTTTTCAATAGGGGCATTCCAGCTGTGGTACTTGATGCTTATCATTTTGGTTTTGAAAACAGGTTAAGACATTTGCGCAGGTGCCAGTATTTTAATCCAGACGACATTTCAGTGTTTTATTATTTGGACAATGTATTCTAATATTTTAAGACTATATTTAATTTTAAGTGGTTATTAATTTTATTGTTTTTCAGGGTGTCTGGTCTCCTGCTATAGTGGAAGACCACCAGGCATCAACCCCCACTCCACGCCACTGCCCCAAACTAGTTTTTGGTGAATCCTAGAGTGTCGGCTGACACAGTGACATTACTCCTGGTTTTGTACTGGAAGTGATGTTGTGGGTCAATATGACACTGGTACTGCAGTCCCTGCTCTCCCAGTATATGGCAGGTTACCAGCTACCTGATCTAAACACAGATAACCTGATCAGAACATATAATATACACTGAGCTGCATGGGCGTCAACTACGGGGGGGCTCGAGGGCTCGAGCCTCCCCCGAAATTTCCCGGGGGGGGGTTCAGCCACCCCTGGCAAAATGGAGATCTCGCCAGTGGCCAGTCAGCTGGCCAGCTGGCCGTCGCCGCCTCTCCTTCCCCCCCCCACCCCTGGCCTGCCCTCCTGCCTCCCTGAGGCGGGAGGGGGAGAGAGGCGGCGGGGACATGGTCCCGTGCTTTGTGTGGGCGGCAATCAGCCGGCCAGCTGGCTGCCGCCACTGTGACTGCGCGGGTCTGCCTCCCTGGGGCCGGGGGGGGGGGGAGCGGCGGGGACATGGTCCCACGCGCGCACACGAGAGAGCCCCCCCCCGGGGATTTAGAAACTCTACGCCCCTGCTGAGCTGTGTGTTCTGACCTGGTCATATGGAGAACTTAGAGTCACAAGAAGAGACTACTGAACATACAGTTGTATAAGAACACATAGGGCTCCTGATCAGGAGCATTCCTAAGTATGGACAAAGCATTTGCTTATATGTGCATTTCATATCTGGTATACACTAAAAAAGGCAATTTTGCAGAAAAGCATTTGGTTTTTTGTCTATGTTACTATGGAATATCCCTGTTTGTTCATTTGTGCTTAGCTGTTACAGGTATTGCTGTATGATTTACCTATTTAATGGTTTTATTCCTAATGATATTACCTTCACATTGACTTTTTTTCTAGATTCCATTTAAATTTTTAGAGTCACAAAAAGTATTTTTTTAAATTTTTCCTTTCAACATCCTGATTTACTTGATCTATTAATAAGAACATGAGAACACAAGAGAGTCCCTTGGACTGCAAGGAGATCAAATCAGTCAATTCTAAAAGAAATCAACCCTGAAGGCCAGATACTGAAGCTGAAGCTCAAATACTTTGGCCACCAAATGAGAAGGGAGCACTCACTGAAAAAGACCCTGATGCAGGGAAAGATTGAAGGTTAAAGAAGAAGGGGATGGCAAAGGATGAGATGGTTAGACAGTGTTATTGATGCAACGAACATGAAATTGAGCAAACTCCGGAGGATGGCAGAAGACAGGAGGGCCTGGTGTGATGTGGTCCATGGTGTTGTGAAGAGTCGGACTCAATTGTGCAACTGAACAACAACAAAGAACATAAGAGAAGCCAACATTGGATCAGGCCAGTGGCCCATCCAGTCCAACACTCTGTCACACAGTGGCCAAAAATACCAGGTGCCATCAGGAGGTTCACCAGTATTGTAAACCATCTCAAACCACCTTGTCCTGGACAGCCAACAACTAAATGAAACAGCTTTTTGACATATGGGAGTACTATTTACCCAGGTTACACCAATATGAGCTAAAAAAGCTTTAAAATTTGATGCATAAAAAATACTTAAAATGGGGATAAACAGAGTAATCTATCAATTGCATCCTGACATCCCAACACCCCCCAGCACAGCAGTATTTCAAACAGAGGGAGAAAACTAGTGACATGAATGACTTGTTTCCAAACAGAACAAGCTCTGAAGGCTAATATTTTCAGTATCGGTCACACAGTTTTGCAGCTGTGTGAAATGACATCCATAAAACCCAGAAGACATTGAAAATCCAATATTTACTATGCTTAGAATAAAGGGGACTTTTATGCTACAGCTGAAATCAGCTGCCTTTGTGTTATGCTAGATGTGATGGCAATAATTCTGTGAGTTCAGACACAGAACTATCCTAACCATGTAGAAAAAGGGGTGGCAGTGGGGAGTCCTATTTCAAGGCAAAAGGGGTGAACAGAGTAGTAGTGCAAAAACTCCCTCCTCTGCTTCCTCCCCACAGTCACTCACTTCAGGCACTTTTCTCCCATCTAGGGCTAAGCTACCTTGGCTAAAATAAAAGTGCTTGGAAATGGAGGCTGCAGAAAGGAAATAATGGGAGTGGAGGGCTATGCACTCCTTATCTCTGCACTTTATTTTTGTGTTTAAAACCAGATCCCCCATGTCTCTCATTCTATATAACTGGGGCAGTTTTGTGTTTAAACATGTATAACTGCCATTGTTATATCTACTTTGGCCCTTCTCAAAGTGATAATAGTAGTCATAACTGAAATGTACAAGGCTGGATTAAGTTGCCTTGTTCTGATTTTTCCTGAGAGAGAAAAAGAATGGAACCAAAGTACTACCAAGCAGGTAGATGCAATCCCAGACATGGCCTCAGTTGACAGCAGTGAACAGCTGTTCAACAATGGCTGTAAACTATTCACCATCATGAAAAGCAGCTGCCATTTCCTCCAATTTTTGTACACTGGCATTTGGGGAAAACTATGTGAGCATGTGTGTTTTTGTGAGAATGCTAGAAATGTCCCAAAGCCATAACTGCCAATCCAAAAATTAAACAATAGGAACATGACAAAAATGGAAAGAGAAGCTAACATCAACAGAAGTTCAAGCTGGGGACCTTGGGGCTCAGACAGGCATGAGAGAAAAGATCAGAGGGGGAAAAAACTGAATAATTCTAATTAATACTCAGGAAAAAAATTCAAATACTGCTTAAACATTTCACTTGTGAAAAGCGCATTTACTCAGAGCAAAAGTATTAACACTAGCTTCTGCTGGAAAGAAGCATGCGTGTGCTGTTGCAAATTCAATAGGAAGGACACAGATCACATGCATACATACCCACAGATCTACTATTAATAAGAACCTCTTTGAACAGAAAATACCTGAGCAACACTTAAAACAAACAAACAAAACTGATCCAGAGTCCAAGCACCGAGGAAGAAAATGGCTACAGTTTACCTGGGCCCAGGTAACTGGGCAGTCTGGACCAAAATAAAATAGAATTCCTGCTTTCCTACTCGTAAGATGATACCTATTGAATGGGATCTTGTGTATGCAGAGGCTCATATTACACAAAATTATGCTTGGGCCCTCAATTGACCTAGTCAAGGACAAGTGCTGACAAATTGTCTAATAGCAGAGGACAAAAAAAATGAGGTAGTATGTTATCCCACCTGGTTGTGCTCTTTTTTTTAGATCAATTAAAGGTAATTAACACATCCTGCTTGTCAGATAGCTTTTCTTAAATGACCTCAGACTTTTTTTTTAAGCTAGGTTTCTTCTCTATTTCTAAATGATTACTGGAAAAGAGAAACCTCGGGTGTTTAATCTAATGTTACAATCAGAGGAGAAAGGGCAGTGATGTGCCACCTCTGCTGGCCAGGTGCATTTATCCAAGTATTCTTTCAGCAAGCACACCTGTCCACTTTTGTCCTTAGTAAAGGAGCAGACGCATTTTTGCAGCCATTAATCTATGGCTGGAAACTGACAGTAAAAATTATGTTCTGCCAAACCTGTTAAATTGTTGGTGCTTGACCATGAGGCGTTTATGACCTCGAAGGTAACATCTGACCTGATGTCAACTCCATAAGATCTGCCCTTTGGAGTCTTGAAGTGTTTCATGTTACATTTTGGCTAACTATGCAGAGTTGTAGGGTTCTGTTAACCTAGTGGCTCCACTCTGAAGAAGAGAGTCTTCACAATCCCACTACTTCTCTCCCCATCCTTCCCAAACAAAACAGGCATTAAGAAAATCTGAAGGACCTGAATGAATGATATCATGGCCTCCAGAACTATGTCTTACTTAGCCTTGGGTTCAGTATCTAGTGTCAATAACTTTGCCCCATTTCACAGAAATGAAAGTGGCAAAGAACATTTCTCAAGGGCCACCTGTGTGATAACTTTCTGGTTGGGCATTATAAGGTTGCTCTCACTGGACATGTTCAAAATCTGTGCAAACTCAATTTAATAAATGGAAGGCAGTGCTAGGGAGGCTTGTCAGTGCAAGCTTTGACCCTTTGCAGAGGACACAGCTCAAGAATATGCAAGTTTCTTTAAGCTCTAAGCCATCTGTATAAGTCCTGTAAGTATCTTAAATCATGCCTACACACAACTGGCCATGTTTGGAAATGAGCGATAGATAACAAAACATTGAAAATCATGCTTTGAATTCTATTAAGGTTAGAATCCATATTGCTTCAGCTTTTAAGAAATACATAGCTAAGCTCTGACTCAGACAACCTGTTCCAAATGCCATCAATCCCTCCTTACATATTACCCACCTGCTCAGCACAATTATTACCATAAGAGGTCTCTCATAGGAAGGAGATTAGACATTGTGTATAACATATTTGATTAACCTAACAAGAGCAGGTCTCTCTTATCTGTAGCAAATATTCAAGATTGTGTCCAGAAAACCATCTGAACAAGCAGATACAATTCAAATTTAAAACAGATTTTGTTCTCTTCTCCCTTCATTCTATTACCCCAGCAATTTCCATCCTTCTATACTTTTAGAAGTTTTATTCCATTCTTTTCACAATAGTTGCATTTATGGCCTCCCTGCTCCGGGACTGATGGTCCTTCTTGACTTTTTCCAGCCCTCAATCTAATCCTAACCTCTTGTAAATCATGCAGGTATCTGCCATTTACTCCCTGTTTTACTCAGCAGCCAGAAAATCTAGTTTAAATACAAAGCTGCTTTCATGGGATTTATGCATCTAAGGGTTACAGGGCACAGAGTTTGACTGTAATTTGTTTCTATAGACTCCTATGCCTCTCTGGCTCCAAATATAGAAACATTGGCTGCACAATTACTTCACAACTAGAGATGGGCATGGACCAGGAAAATTCAGTTTGTTTCAGTTCATGGTGTGCCCAGTTTGTGAGCCATGAACTGTCATGAACTTTTAGGCACCGAACAAATCAGTGAGATTCATGAGGTTTGTGATGCAGTAGAATGCATTCCCGCCCCCCCCCCCCAGCATGTTAAAGGCTCCAAAGTCACCACAGGTTTCCAACTGACATATCCTCTACCTGCCCTCCAAGTATGCTGAGGATTGGATTTACGGGGTTCGAGATATAGCCCCCCAAAGAAGATGCCCCTAGGAAAGTGCTTTCTAGGGAAATGACAAATGCAGGTTCAGGAGGGTATAGAACAGATCCTGTACAAGCTAGAGACACCAAACTTGCAGGGGATCTCCAGCTGATTCTCTTCTACCTGCCCTCCTAGTTTGGTGAGGACTGGATTTTGGCTGATGGTCACTCAGGCCCATGTGTGTGCTGCCTCTGTCCCTACTCTTGCAGGGAAGGGGTTACATTGGCATGAACTGTGGTGACATTTTGGTGCTGTGCTGTCATCATATCTGTAACAGGTATAAGATGAGGAATTGTATATATTTGCTATAACAGCGCTTGTTCTCTTACACGGCTGTGCATATTTAACCCATTTTTAATTTCTATTTATGTTAGTATCCTTTCTCTAAAATTCCCATCACCAGATTCCCCTGTATCTGTTCTAAGTATGGACCACTTAAGGCCAGAGAAACCTAATCCAATTCCACCTTTCATTTGAGACCTGAGTGACCTTGCTGGGGGTTATATAGTGCTTTGGAGAGCTGTCATTGGCTGCAGACTCAGGGCCAAATTTGATAAGATTGACATCTCAAGTTCATCTTCTGGACAGGCTGCTATTTTAAACAGTGAGTTTCTATCTGGGAACTCCTATAAACTGTGTCATGGTGGCCCAGCTCAGGTTGGGAACCACCTGTTGTAGGGGAAGGAGGAGATCCTGACTTCCCTCATGCCTGTACACCCCAGCACCATTTCGGATCAGAAAAAAAACAGCACAGAAGGGAAGGCAGGATCCCCTCCACTCCCCACACCAATCTGGACCTGACATGAATTGAGTCCCTGCAACACAATTTATGTGGTGCCACTTCACTTTGAACACTGCTTCGGATAGCCAAACATGAATGGTGCTGATTGCCAAATATCTAGAAAGGCATTCTACCTATAATTCAGCAAAACTGGTCTCTGCTTACATAATCCGTGGGGTAGGGGGATATTGGTATTTTGAGTGTAAACTTTATGTATATAGTTTACTTATATTTTCCTAAAAAATTATCTCCCACTTTTCAAAAGAATAACAAGGCTCTCAAGTCACATCATCAATATCCATGCAAGATGCTTCTGTGACTTGGGTACCAGGTGTGTGTTCTAATTAATGATTTACTCAATCTACTGCTCCTAGGAAGGTTTTCTGTATAGGAATGGCAGGCTTTGATTTTTATTAATAAATGTCAATTCCCAAATTCCTCCATACAGGTTGAAAAAGATCCCTTGATAATAAGTGAAATTTGTAGACAGGCAAAATGATTAATACTGCGCAAACATATCTGCAGCAACTATAGCAGCATAAACTTTGAAGCATTTTTGTAATCAGTTCAAGGACTTGTGTATTTTGAGATGGGATGACAACTGGCTCAATCCCATCCCAAGCTCAATATCCACAGAAACCTCACTAAAATGAAAGCTGTGAAAAACCATTGCTCTGTACATACTACGGATGACAACCACCTTGAACTCAACCCTCAACCTTATGGTGATTAAAACAATAAATGGTTTAGACCAAACTAGATTTTCCACAAGGGAAAAAGAGAGAACTATACAAAGATCATACTGGGGATCATGATGTTGAAAAATAGGCAAAAATACTTAAATACTCAAGAGTTTGCAAAGGATCTTTGCTTAACTGGAGAAGAAGCATTTCTTTCTGTTTAAAAATCTTTATTTCAAATGGAAGGACTCACTGGGAAACTACAAAATAACAGATACTTAGAGCTACATCTTCACATCTTTACAGCACAGAACACATGGTCACACAACAATGGAGATTCCTCCTTCTCCCTGATGCCTAGAAGGAAGTCACCTGATTGCATTAACCAATCAATGTTACACAGTTTCACAGGCTTTCTTTACATTGGCCCTGTGCCAGGTCTCCTTGCAGGTCAGTCTAAACAGTAGCACAGAAGGCAGAACAGATTAACCCTATAATGACTGGAATCTAAACCTTGCAACTCACACATTTCCAACACATGAGACCTCATGGGAAAAAAAGCTATGTCAGGCAGCAGCTGAAGTAAGTTGGGGAATCAGATGAAATTGTGTGAAAAAGCTGGCTGATCCAACCCATTGTCTTAGATCCTAATTGTCTGCATTTACAAGTTTTTAAGAGACAAAATATGAGGGAAATGCTTAAAATATTCATAGCTACTGTGTGTTAAAATTTGAAAATTATACATTCCCTCTATTGAAAATGGCTGGGCTTTTGCTACTTTCCTCAAAGTGAGCAGGCCAATCAGAGAATGTCTCTGTTTATCTTTGGTTCTTTGGTCTTTGGTTCAGACTCACTGTTTGGCAGTTGAAGAAGAAGAAGAGATTGGATTTATATCCCGCCCTTCACTCACTTGGAGTCTCAGAGCGGCTTACAAACTCCTTTCCCTCCCCTCCCCACAACAGACACCCTGTGAGGTAGGTGGGGCTGAGAGAGCTCTGAGACAACTGTCCTTGAGAGAGAGCTATGGCTTGCCCAAGGTCATCCAACAGGTGCAAGTGAAGGAGTGGGGAATCAAACCTGGTTCTCCCAGATTAGAGTCTGCGCACTTAAGCACTACACCAAACTGGCTCCAGTTCTTGATTCCCCTATATTTAAACACATTGCATATGCAAGCATATAAGTAATAGGGGTGGCCAGCTTGGTCATGTGGCAGATCCACCTCTGAGAAGCAGTGCTATCTACATCTTGATTACTATGCCTAGCTTCACTCAGCAATAGTGAGATCTCCAGCTGTGCTGGAATAAATTTAAACCAAACTTCTATATTGGGTAATAAGCAAAAAAGCTGGGTATTCTCTTCTGCCTTCTCTTTCACAGTTTCTTGGGATGATTCCCCTTTTAGCAAATGTTAATTACCTGATCCAGTGAAAAGTTCCTGGGACTGGCCTGAGGGGATCTATCCCTTTCACAGACCTTGGCAATTTATGTAAAGTCTTCATACCAATAAAGTACCACTGAAACTGGCCTATGTATGCAACCTTTCCAATAGTTCTTGTTCAGCTGCATTAAAAAAATAATCTCTCCACCCCATAACCTTCAAGAGTCAATGTCTCTACCTCTTCCATATGGGTTCACCTACCTCCTTTAGGCATAGAAGAAGAAGGACTATTATTTATACAGGCAGGGGCCCAGCCCTCCCTTTGCTATGACTACCATGCCCTTCTTGTTGCAACGTGAGGAGAATCTTTAGGGCACAACATTCATCTTTTCCCACCTCCCACCAAGTGACAGGCAGGAGTGCTTCTCTATTCATAATATTCTGCATAAGGGTCTCTAAACTACATCCAACCAATGTCATAATGTCACAGAAGCCGAAAGAAATTGCTCCTGAGCTCTACAGTTCACTGATTCTCTTTCAAAAATCATTTCCAAAGGTAAAAACAGGAATGAGACCATCTGTTTTCTAAAGACGATATTAGGTAAGATTTGAGAACAGGAGGGGGTACAGTTTGTCCCAGCCTCTTTGTGATCATGACAAAGAGACCTCAGGCAACAAGGCATTCATGCCTACAGGAAATGATGTAAAAGTAGCCTTATATAAAAAGGGAGAGTCAAAAGTGAGGGATATATGAGAGGGACTCTATGAGGAGGAAGAACTTGTTTAAAGGACCAATAAAAAGAACAAGGCCCTAAAATGTGTTTATTTATGATATTTACTCTGCAAAAGAAGGCATTTACATTAAAAAGTCAAACAGTTAAACCATTGTAAAACATAAGTGTTCAGGTGTAAGTAAGAACATTATTATTTCATGGACCCAGGTGCAAGGTATGATGGAAAAGTAGCTGCTGCCCCCCCCCTTCCCGCATGATGGACTCAACAATAGAATTAGGAAGGAAGGAAGATGTAGCATCAAGCTATACCTTATAGTTAGGCTTACTATATTCATTTAATACATTATGATAGTATATTCCAGTAAAGTATGGTTCTTGCTCTGACAAAAATAATTTTTGTACAGTCTCACAATGTGTCCCCTCTTAAAGCAAGCTATATACCTATAGTTCTTTTATTTGCCTTATAGGTTTCTTGTGCCCCACTCCTAACTATGCTGATCTCAGGGTAGCATTTGCAAGAAATGTGTTTGGAAGGGGTGTGTTAGTGTTAAAGAACAGAAGCTCATAAAAGGGCAAGTGCTCTGCCAAGAGCCAAAACACAGGGGGAAATTCCTTGGGTAACAAGGAAGGCATAAGAGACTGGCATTTCAAGTAGTCCAAATAAAGGAGATGAGTGATCAAGGGAAGACAACCAACAGATGGCTGAAGAATCACCTTGGCTTGTCAACTAAGGTCAGCCACAGAATACTGATGCCTGGAGTAACACCTAAGTTTTCCAACTTTTTCTAGCTGCTTTCTTGTACCTTTAACATCTTTGCAGAATTTCCACAAGTAGGATTTTAATCAACAAAGCACAAATGCCAAGCAAAAAGTACAGGTGTTCAACAAACACATCTTTGAGCAGCACTCATGGAAATGTTATTTATGCAGGACAGAACACAGAAGATACACTGAATATTTACTGTTTGTACAAATCAGTTGTGACAGGTAAAGCACTGATAATTACTCCAGGAACAGAGGAGTCAATGAGAACAGTGCTCTGACTATAGAGCCATAGGTGTAGGAATGAGTTAAGATTTTGACAGTTGGTATTTTAGTCAGTGGAAGGTGGTGAACTGGTATTGAGAAAGGGGAGTCTGAAAAAGGGTTAACAGGCCAGGACAGTGGGTTAAAGACAGAGGCCTGGGTTTGGAGGTAGGTTTGGAGCTGTCCTGAATTTGACATTGTGACTGAATTAGAGTGGGATGTTACAAACTGTTAAAGTCTGCCTAGAAACGTCTCTCCCCAGGTGATTCCCATTTAAATCTGCCACCCTGCTTCTCTGTATATATCTACCTCAGTCTGTGCATTTTTTCCTACACAAAAATTGCTCTTCATTTGGAACATAAACCACCTTGTCTGTCAGAGTATCTCATCCTTCAATTACCAGTCACAGGCTTGGATGGGTTTTATACTTCAGCTCAGATTCTATCCCTGAACCTTTTACATTTCTGCTGGGAATCTCAGGTCACTGGGGTAGGTGGGAAACAGATGGGAAATCCTTGGGGAGGTGTCTAGCCTTAGGAAACCGTCACATCAGTTTAAGCCAAAACAGATTTTAAACTCAAAATGAGAAAATATCCTTACAGCTTTTCCCCCTTCCACATGTTGAGATGTGGTTTTACAGCTAGATCCTAACCATTGTTACTCAGAAGGAAGTACAACTGAGCGCAGTAAAGTTTGCTTCCAAGTTAGGATTGCCAGGTCCAATTGTTCTCCCAGTGTGGGGTGGGAGGGAGCCTTCCGGGAGTGGGAGGGTGGGGCAATGTCACACATTGTGATGATGTCACATGGAAGTGATAGCAACACTGTAGCATCTTGGCCAAAACTCTATGGTTACTACAGAGTTTTGGCAAAATGCTAGAGCATCACCACACAACATCCCCCAATGTGCCTGTTTGGGGGTGGGGCTTCCCTGTCGGCCAGCTGGCCAAAATCGGGAGAGCCCCCACCCAGACTGGGGGTCTAGCAACTCTATTCCAAGTATATTTAAGATTGCAGAACTGTAGCAGAATGAAATTGTCTACGATATGTTAAGCTGGTGGGAACTTCTGGGAGTTTAGAAGTGTCATGCTACTGCATCCTCTTTAACCTCTCAAGTGTCACTTGATTACTGGAAGTCCAGGCACAATATTTGTTTACGTTATTTATGCATCTGACTTAATATCTTCATGGCTCATTAATTTCTGCAGAGATTACAGAAGGGGGGTGGGAATCGCCAGAACAGAGAGTTGCAAGAATCAGGATTTAATGTTGCATCTGCTGTAGAAAACACACGCATGAAAACATTCTAATTGAATCTGAATGTTTGTGAGAACTGCAAGGTGGCTCGTGCTGAGTACAGCACTAAAAATAGCTCCTTGCAAATTCTTTCAGTGCGGATGTGCCAATAAGTCTTGCCTACAACATTTACTGCTATTTCTAACAATACTGACACAGCATGCATCTTAATTCTGACCTGCAGATTCACCAGCTGTTATCCCACAATTGTAGTAGCACAAACTGATATCAACACCCGTATCGGTGTGTGAAATCATCCAGCCCACCATGGCATGGATGCCATAAAACTATCCTGAAAAGATCAAAGGCTTCGGTGATTTCAGAATGCTACAGTATAGCTTGGTCTTGTTAGTCTCAAAGGTGCTACTGGACGTGAATCTAGCTGTTCTACTGCAGACCTACAGGGCTACCCTCTGAGACAGTAAAGCTTGTAACTCTTCAAATATTTGCGTGACTATGAGGGATCCATGTGTACACCAGATGCATAAAGAAAAGTGCTCCTATATCTTAGACGAAGGGATTTCAACAGGCTCAGCTTGTCATATGGTAAGGCTATGAGATAGAGAAGTTCATCTACCAAAGTTTCCTCTTCCACGCAATTAACAATAGTAAAAGAAAACACCGTTTTGCTTTACATGCTAGACACAGAAATTGCCACCTCATGCAGGCCACTGACTGATTCAAGAAGACTGGGCCCAATATGTCTTTGAGTAGGATTCGGGGCGGGGGGGGGCAGAAGAAGAGGATGCTGGGTCAGGCTTAATGAGATTTATGTTCAATGAGTGTAGCTCAGTGGTAGAGCACATATTCTGCATGCAAGAGGTCCTAGGTTCAAGCTCTGGAATCTCAGGATTTCCAATAGGAGGTGTTTGGAAAGACCCCTCTGTACCTGGGATTCTGGAGAGCAGCTGCCAGTAATAGTAGACAATACTGAATCAATATTATGCAGTTTTATATATGAAACCAAGTGAAAATAAATAGAAGAGCCTAGTTACAAATCTGAAAACATCTATGATATGATATACCACCAAAATGCTTTTTAATTATGATGCAACATATTTGTAGAAGGAGAACTTGTATGTTGCATAGATGGACACCTGTTCTTTATGAGGTGTGTTTTGGTGTTTGCTTTGAGTGATTTTGAAAAATTTAATCTTTGCTTACAGCTGCTTTTACAGTCAAAAAATGACAATCCTTTTTACTTTCCTCATTTTTCCCTTTTGAAATCATCCAGAATATTTTCCTTCACATAATTTAAAATACCCTGTACCCTAAACATTTTTCTTTCTCACTAAGAAAGACAATAAATAACCATCGCTGAAATAATTTATGTACACAGTCCCCATTCTAAAACAGTTAAGCAGTCATTGAGCCCACAGCCAGGACTGCAAGGTAAGAGCTTCTGTCAAAATAGTGTTTCTTAACAAGGACAGGTAGAAAGAACTGCAAACAGGTTAACATCAGCAGAGACATGCAAAACACTTCACCAATGAGTTAAGCACAGCTCTTAATAGAATTATGCTTCAGGTATGTTTCATTATTTAGTAATTCTCTCCAGTTCACAATTAACAGAATTAGCAGCTCTGATGAATATTTAGACCCTCTCGCCCCATAACAGATGAGTTGGAGGCATCCCCTCTGGATCTCCATTGGAAAACTTCCTACATAGTTGAGTCTTTCCCCCCATTCTTTATGTGTAAGCCAGAGATAAGGCTTTACTATCAGGATTATAGAGTCTAAATTTTAAATTGACACTATATATGAGAAAGATCACATCCTGCTCTCTACATCCAGGTCCAGCTCCATGTTCCAGTTTCATACTGATCCATTTCAAAACATCTAAAAAACAGGAGAGGCACAATGCCTTTAATAAGGGAGGGGGACCCTGAATGTTGTGAGCTAGCTTTTGAGTTGCACAGAACTTTTCTTCAGGATGAATACCAAAAAGGATGAAAGGGGAGAAGAGGAAAAGGTGTTGGCACAGTGCGGACTCATTTACCTTATGTGGCAAGTCCTGAGAGGGTTACTCATGAAGTTCTTTGTGTTGCACTGGTACCTGATGCATTGTGTAAGGTAAAACAAAGCCTGGGAAACTGACAGATCTCATGGCCAGTGAAGAAGTGTGAAAGACATAGTCAATTATGACTTGTCTCCACAAACTTTATTGTCACATATAGCCTGAGGCTTACGTGAGAGAACAGCCTGAACTCAGTGACACGGAGGCATTGATCTTTGGTGCCAGTGCTGAAATGCAGGCACAGGACAAATGCTTCCATTGCTCTGGATGAAATCATAAGCAATTTTATGAGGGATTAATCCCCAGTGAGGTTTACTTCTGACTATATGTGTTTGTTTAGGATTGCACTGTCTGTGGTATTTTCCACATGGGGACAGGCTTGTATAGTTTTCCTGTTGTTGCTGAGACTGGGGTACAGTAAGCTCTTCTGTTATTTTAAGCGTACTAGAGCTGAGTTTTCACATTTGCATTTATTCAGAAGTTGAGCTTGGCACAAATTCAGTTCAGTGCCCTTACCATGAAAATCTTTATCTAGAATCTCAGATGGGTCTCTAAATTAAACCAAGTTCTGAGCCAGTATTATGGTTTCAGTTGACAAATCACCTGTAAGGTATTTAGGGCACTAGACAAGGTGGGGTGGTTTTGTTTTGTTTTTTTGCAATTCGGGACTTTACAGACTAAAACTAGCAACTTGGTAGGCAGTGGGGGCCACTACTGACACTGAAGTCCTGTTGAAATACATTCCTGTCAACCTACCCTTCTCAGGATATGAGCCAGTTAAGGCTATCAGACAAGTGAAGCAAATAAAACAGACTCTTCTCTCAAGTTTCAAGCAAGGATGAAAATCTCTGGGTAACTTCTGCAAATGCAAAGAATACCATTTATCATAAAGCTAGGACAATTTCTTCTTATTAAAGATTTACAGAATGATCCATCCCAATTATTGTTAAAGGATTTATTTTCTGCCTTTTTTGCCACTTGGGACCCAAAGTAGCTTGCATCGTTCTCCTATTCTCCATTTTATCCTCACAACAGCCACCCCATGAGATGCCTAGGGTAAGACTAGGGCAAGACTACCCAGCAATTTCCATAGCAGAGTGGGGATGTGAACCTGGATCCTAGTCCAACACTGTAAACACTATAACACACTGGATCACTTCCCAAAAAGAAATGTGTCCATCACTATTACAATCTCAGAAGAAAATATTATTATATACCATGTTCATAGTCAATGAATGAGTCAAGAGCGATCTCTCACAATTACTGGAAGCTACAGCATAACCATATTTCTTCTAGTGTTTTCCCTTAATAGATATGAAAAATCATGAAACATTCTCAAAAAAGAGTAAACACTGCTACTAAAGCACAGGTGCCTAAAAGGCATGTAGTCATAATTTTAACTGTATTAGACTCCTCTCAAAAACTTACTGTCAGGAGGACACAATGGGAGCAATTATGTACTTAGCTCTTGTTAAAGAAAACAGGCTAATTTTTATTTCCATCCTAAGCAGTTAACACCCTTCTAATCCATTGAAGTCAACAGGCTTAGAAGGGTACAACTTAGTTTAGGATAGCACTGTTTGACTAGGAAAATCAGGTCCTTTGTCATGAAAATTAATCTCCAAAGGGTTGAATTCCACAAACAAAAATTCAGCACAATCCAGCCTCATTGAGATGATATCCTCATCTCTTCCTGTACACACAGCACCAAGCCCATTATTCAGTATTACAGAATCATGAACGACAGGCGGTAAAATGCTTAACAGAATCAGTGAACCCAAGAGCAAGGCTTCATGGCTGGGACCTCTTGCATTTTCTCATCTCCGACAGGAGTAGAATATGGTCTATCTGTTACCGTCAAGGTTCTGGATTATTTACATGGGGTTGGCTCCCTTAAGCAACAGACTCTAGTGGACTGCAAAGGCTATAAATTTCCATCATAATCATTTTGGTGTTGCCATGCACAATCTGGACCCTTTTTTCAGAGGGACAGTTTATCACACTCATAAACAGGTTCAGAGCAAGGGCCATGCAGACAGTAAATACCAGGGAATTGAAGAGCTGACACTACCTGGAAAGAACCCACTGTCTGCTTGAAATTTGGCTTGGAAGGAGTTAATCACATTCCTCTTTCTTCCACAAAGAAGAAGAAGAGATTGGATTTATACCCAGCCCTTCACTACCCCAAGGAGTCTCAGAGCAGTTTACAATCTCCTTTCCCTTATTGTCTCTTAATTGTAAAGTCAATTTATCCATTTATGCAGATTCTAAAAGTGTATATATTGTTTCTTCTTTTGTTGATATTTCTTCCTTCTTCCAGTATTTGGCATATAAGATTCTGGGACTTGTTATAACATGTATGATCAAATATATATCTTTTTTCTTAAAATTCTGTTGTACAATATTTAATTTTAAAAGTTCTGGTATAAATGGAATGTTCATGTCTAATATTTTCTGTAATATCTCATGCATCCATGTCCAATATGTTTTAGCGATCTTACAAGTCCACCACATATGATAAAATGAATCTGTTTTTAATTTACATTTCCAGCATAAATTAGACATATTAGGGTATCATTTAGCTAAATTTTCTGGAGTCATATACCATCTATAAAACATCTTATATATATTCTCCTTATAAGGAACCGCTTTAGTAAATTTCAAGTTTACTTTCCCAGACCTTAGACCATTGGTCTAGTTGGATGTTATGACCTATGTTTTGTGCCCATACTTCCATATACATAATGCTGGATTATCTGGCCACTTGTGTATGCTGACCCCCTGTCCAACAGGAGGGGTCTTTCCAACCATCAGTGGACCCCACAAGGGTGTTCCAGGAGTCCAAATGCCAGACAACTTGACATAAGTGAACACAAAGATGCAGGGGCATAGAGTTTTAAAATCCGGGGGGGGGCTTTTGCATGTGCGTGCGCTTTGCAAGCGCACACGCCGGGACCATGTCCCCGCTGCCGCTGCTGCATCTCCCCCCCCCGGCCTGGCCACTCCTGCCTCCGTCTGTCCCTCCATTCGTCCAGGGGCCAGTTGGGCATGTTGCCGGGGCAACGCTTTGGCAAACTAGAGTTTCAGGGCGATTGCTAGAGCGTCGCCCCGGCAACATGCCCAGCGTGATGGCGTCACTTCCGGGTAACGCCAGCAAGCTGGGCATTTGCCCAGCTGGCCCCTGGATGAAAGGAAGGACGGACGGAGGCAGCCGTGGCCAAGCCGGGGGTGGGGAGAGGAGGCAGCGACGGCCGGCCAGCGGGCAGGCAGGTGGGCCTAGGAAGGGCCCGGGAAGGCATGGCGGGGAGGCGTGGTGGCAGGCGCTCCATTTTGCTGGGGGCTCAGTCCCCCTGGGAAATTTTGGGGGTGGCTCAAGCCCCCCCCCCCGTAGTTGTCGCCTATGCAAAGATGTAAGCCAGGACTGGCAAGGCAGAAATTATGCCTAGGCAGTGACCCTGGAAAAAAGGCAAATGAGATCTTGCTCTGACCACTGCAATCCCCCCCCCCCGCTGACATCTGCATACTCCAGACAATGTACCTGCCTCCCCCAGAGTAACCTCTTTTCAGTCTCCACCACTAATCCTATCAATCTGATCTCATCTTCCCTTCTCACATTTCCTTGACAATGACAAGTCTTGCATCTTACCCCTTCCCACACACCCCAAACCAGGTGGTTCATCAAGGAGTATTGTTTCCTTTTGATTAGTTCAAATAGACAATCACATAACCATTTACCACCGGAGATGCAATCAGGAACCAAACCTGAACTTCTGCTTTGCATGTAAGAAGAAACCTCCAGTTCCTTTTGTCCAGACCTGGGAACTCATCACCACGTTCCCAAAGTGACATTGTTTTACCACTGATAAGTTCCATTGTTTTACCATTGATAAATCCCATCAAGATATATCTAGTCTTTTGTCCCTTACCTGGGAACCCCTGGACACTCCCAGCCCAGCCATCCAGCACCTGGCTAATCTCATCAATGGGACTGTAAATCCAGACTCTGCCCATTTGGGACCTCATTGGTCACACCTAGGTTTTACTCCTCCTTGTGTTACATGCCCTTGGAACCCTTTATTCGTCTTCATCTGAGACAAGCCCCCTCAATGTCTCCCATTGGTCTGCATTATGTTCCAATGTCTATATCCATCCAAGCACATAGCCATCAAGGTGTGTCACTCTGAGGCAGCCTACAGTAGAGATGTACCCCCAAACCCCACAGTTTGGGTCCCCTCCCTTTTCAGCAATGGGCCCCTGCATGTCTGGATAAGTATAGTATTACCCCAACCTCCCCACCCCTCTATCTGTGGGCTAACTTCTTTTTATTTCTTCTTGTGTGCTTGCAATTCTTGATTTAAGTTTAAATATCTAAATTATTAATTTTCCCTAATAAAACCCATTTCTTTTACAATTTGGACTGGTCGTTGACTCAACCAGGAGTCTTAACGGGACTATCTCTGTAAACATTGATAGCAGATTCTCGCTACTGCCCCACCTCTTGCTAGCTCTGCCTTTGATGTTAATTCCCAATTCAAACCAAAGGCAAGAATATCCTGATTTGTGTAATAGTTTCACATCTCTCTATATAATAATTCTCCGCATGATGGTGGCACGCTCCTGAAGATTCCACACGCCACCACAGCCTTTGGTCCCCTGGCCTGTTAATCAGAAGCTGTCCCTATTCACTGGCTGTGAATACTCGCATGCCATTGGCTGGGTCTGCTCCTTTTCCCCGCCCACTCCTTCAGCCTCTGTGCCCTGTCAGAATTCCTGGCAGACAGCTTTCTCTCTTGACAAAGACACTTCTCCAGCTTCCTTCCTGTGGGGGGATTAACTGTTACCTCAGTGGCTGCTGGTAAGTGAAACGAAATGGCAGTTACCTGTGTTTATAAGATGGCTGCTGCCTGTGGTTGTTTGTTTAAAACATTCCCCCATAAGGTTCAATTGAGCTGTAGTTCCAGAGAGGGGCCTGCAGGAGTATCACTCACTGGGCTGAATGGGGTTTCTCATCTGCTGGCCTTAGGGTTGCCAAGTCTGGGTTGGAAAATACTTGGAGACTTTGGGGGTAGATCCAGGAAAGGGTTTGGGGAGGAGAGAAGCCTCAGCATGGTACAATGCCATAGAGTCCACCCTTCAGAGCAGCCATTTTCTCCAGGGGAGCTTTTCTCTGTCAGCTGGAGATCACTTGTAAAAGCAGGGGCTGGCAACCCTAGCTGGCCTACAGTTCTCAGCTGCCCCAAGACCAAAAAGTGCGGGAAAAGAGGGACCCTACCAAGGGGTGGGGCACCATCAATATAGATCCCAGCCCATCCAGGGAGGATTGTGTTTAACCCCTGTTTTATTTAGTTGTCCCTTATTCATTTACTGTGTTTGTGTGCTCCATAATTGTGTAAATACTAAAATAAATTATTCTATTTGGACCAATAATCTGTGTTGTGCTCTGACCCCATAGTCTCCCCTGCTCTGCCAATACCAAAGGGAGGGGGTAGCCCAGGGAAGCAAGGAAAGGCCAGACCCTTGGGTTGCCAACTTTCCAGGGATCCCCCAAAGATTGTGGATTTTATCTCCAAATAGGGAGATTTGACCACAGGCAAAAAAAGGCAGTGTCAGGGCTTCAGAGCACGGTAGAGGCTGCAGGTGGGGGGGGGAATGAAAAGTTGAAGAATGAGGGGGAAATTAAGGTAAGTTGATGCTTGTCTGGGAAGGAGATGGGGTTGCCAACTCCAGGTGGGGAATTCCTGGAGATTTGAGGGGTGGAGCCTGGTGAGGTTTGAGGAGAGGTGGGGCCTCAGACAGGTACAATGCCATAGACTCTGCCCTCCAAACCAGCAATTCCCTCTTGGGGAACCACTGCTGCCAATCTCCAGGTGAGGGCAGGAGATCACTCAGAAGTACAACTGCTCTTTAGGTAGCAGAGATCAGTTCCCCTGGAGAAAATGGTGGGCTGTGTCCTTATACCCTGCTGAGGCTGCCACAGCAAATTGCCCAAGGCCTTGACACTCCCCCAGAGCGTCTTTCTAGAGCCTGTTGTATTTATTCCCACCCCAAGGCCAAAAAGTGCAGGGGCGGGAGATGGAAAGCTGAACAGTGAGGGGGGAAATAAAGGTAGTTTGATGCTTGGCTGGGAAGGAGATAGGGTTGCCAACTCCAGGTGGGGAATTCCTGGAGATTTGAGGGGTGGAGCCTGGAGAGGGTGAGATTTGAGGAAAGATGGGGCCTCAGACAGGTACAATGCCAAACACTCTGCCCTCCAAACCAGCAATTCCCTCTTGAGGAACCACTGTTGCCAATCTCCAGGTGAGGGCAGGAGATCACTCAAAATTACAGCTACTCTTCAGGTAACAGAGATCAGTTCCCCTGGAGAAAATGATGGACTCTGTGTCATTATACCCTGCGGAGGTTGCCATAGCAAATTGATGCTGAGTGCCCATGGCCTTGGCACTCTCCCAGAGCCTCTTTCTACAGCCTGTTGTATTTCTTCCCACAACAGGCCTTACTACTAGTTATTTAATAAAGCTGGTAGGGGTAACACTTGTGAAAGAGAAAGTACTCCTTAAATTAGGCTTCTCTCTCACCTTTCAACCACAACCTGAATGTGAACTGAATCTACTTGAATAAGTGTAAGTTTTACGTTTGTAATATATTTCTTGGGGAAATTATTTACTGCACTCAATATCATGCTTCTATGACTGGGCAAACTTTGCCATATTAACCAAATATTCCAATACACGCATATACTTAAATTCCATCAAAATTAGGACTGAACTGGCTAAAGTGTGAATATGCTAATTTAAGTGGATCATCACATGGTGCATCACCACCCGTGTCTGTTCCAGATGCCTATAGGAAGTGCCAAAAAGGAAGCACTGATAGGCCTTGCACAAAGGAGGAATATACTTCATGAATAAAAAGCTCAGGGATCACTTGGAAAAACTGGGAATATATATATTATGAAAAAGAACACTGAAATTACGTCTGATCATCAGAGAAAGAACAAACATGAGAACTAAGATCACATGTTATGGAGCAAACTATTATCATGACAGGAAATACAGAGTTTTCAATAGAATCCATGGATGTTTTGCCATGGATTCCAATCAACTGGAGGCTGAACTAATTCTACATGAAATCTTGGGCCAAATCTACCAAGTACTGCAAATTCTTGAGCAGTCAGTGGATAAAACAACAGAATCTCTGGGGCTCCCTCACAATACTGTTACTATGCATTGTCACAACTGGTAGACTCCCCACCACCACTGCCCCCGTATGTTCATAGCAAAACACTGAAAGAGTGGTAGTTTTATGTATAGTTGGATATGTCAAAACTTTAAAAATGTCCATAGACAATAAGAACGTGAGTACCTTCAGAGAATTCAGAGGCCACTAACCAAGCCCAGTCAGTACTTTGCCTGTAGGCCTAGGACCAGATTGTAGGAGTCTTATAAATGGATTGTCAAAGTGAGAAATGACACAGAGGATTGCAGACTGGATCCCATGACTTGCGGGCACAAAGACTGTAGCACATTCCATGTTCTCTCCTTCTACCTGGAGCCATTTCTGTTCCTGGGGAAGTTTATTCCCATGGTCGAGGGACTTGCATGTGTCAACAGCCACACCGGTGGGGTGGCTGTAGCGGGAAGGGGGTGAAGTCACCTTTTCTTTACTCTTCTGTCAGTGTAGCTTTACTCATACAAGGGGCAAAAAGGATGATATCATTCCCTTTCCCCTTCCCACTACAGCCACCCAACTGGTGCAGCTATTAGTACATCTAAGTCCCTCAAACCTGGGAATAAATTATCCTGGGACTGGAAATGGTTCTGGGAGGGTGGGGAAGATCCTGGACTGTCAGTGTTTTCCACTGATGGTTTATGGGATCCAAGCTTGTATTTTTAATGTCTCACAGTTACCAAATCTTGTTCAGTTTAAAAACTATTATTTTCTGCTTTCTATATTGTATTAAAAACATTGAGAAGGGCCATATGGAGCAGAATTCACCCTATTATGATAGGGGAAGGTAGGACCGGATAACTGGGAATAGGATTTTCAATATGTTTATATTGCTTAACAAGGACGAGACATGTAGGAAAACAGGATCTTGATTTTTCTTGAACGCAGACTACCTGATATGAACGTTTGTCGCCAATTGCATATGTTATAATCTTACAGTTTCATAGTCTCTTTTAAAAACAAAAACCTATTGAAATCCAGAAAAGCCAAACTAAACAACAAAGGACAATCCTAAGAAAATACCACCTGCTGCCAAACACATGAAGAGGAAGGAATGGATGGGGTTTTTGCTTGAGAGGTGCTTTGCTGATAGACCAAAGTCCAAATCCCCAAACCATATTTCATTCATAGCGGCTCTGTCCAATTCTCATTTCTTAAAGACAATGGAGTGCCAGTGAGAAGGAACGTTTCTTCTTCCCTGGGGCACAGATGGCTGACTGTGGCCAGACACAGATAAAAATAAAGCCTCCACTGGCACTAGCCATATCTGAAGCAAATGCTAACTCAGAAAACAGTTCACAATATGCAGCAATCTTTCTGCAGAAGGCCAACCTTAAAAGTGGAGCTTACCTGTCTTTCTGACATCACATAGAGGTAATTATGATCCGTGGAAAAGGCCATGTCACGAAGGATAGGACTTCCATCCTTGAAAATTGGCACCACTTCATACTGAATACCACCATGGGGAGGGCCATCTGCTCGGATCTGGAAGAAAGACAGACGTACTGCAGGTCACTCTATATGTAAGAAAAATAGAGGCAAATGTTGACTAAGTGACCATACATTAGAAATTAAGTCAAGGCCAGTTTGATATCCAGCATCTTTGAATGAATTCTAAAAGTAAAAAAGTTACAAATAGAGACGTGAAGTCCTGAGGGGAACCGGGAGCACAAATATTATGAGGAAAAATGTTTTTTTTCTGGGGGGGACCTCCTGGCAAAATGGTGGCAGCTGGTGGCCAATGGAATTGCTGGAGAAGGCTGCTGGGATATGTAGCACAGTGTGGGGCAAGTGTTTTTTAAAACTGTGCTTTGGAAGTGTTTAAAAGAAAAACAGTTTTGAGAAGCTCTTGTGAGAGAGGGGGGAGGGGGAGAGAGACATATGTCTGTAAAATGTCTGTTAAAAAAGCATATGCAGCGCTTCATAGACGTGATGTGAATATGCAGTTAAGCACACCTTGCTAACTGCCTCAAAAAAAAGAAAAAAAAGAGCCCAACCCAGAAGGGAACGTTCAGACTTCCCAAATGACTTGAGAGTGTGAGACACTGATCAGACTTCCAGAGATGTGGGGTGAAACCGCTAACACAAGGACCGGAATTTCCCCAGTGTCAAATAACTCCGATTCAAAGACTGGTGAGAACTGGGGATGCTGATGACTGGGGAACGTGAGACAGATGTTGCTGTCTGATTGTGCATTTGAAATCCAGAAGGGAACAGCAACAACACCGGATCAAACAGCTTGTCTACAATTAATGAATGTGTTATAACGTGTATGATGATAATACAATATTTTCAGTGTTACAAAGTTTAAACTGCTATCCAAATATGGTGCTAGTCTATTCTGACTGTATGGGGTTGATTCTGTTCAGACTATACACTTTGCTACAATGTCTGTGATTTCTCTTTTCAACTGTTATTCTTCCTGCCTCTCAGATAAGCTAGACATAGATACATGTGCTCAGATGACATTTGATGCAGCAGCTCATCTCTCTCTCTTTCTCTCTTATGTGTGCGTGTGTGTGTGTGTGCGTCTTGGCTATATTCACAGTTTTGCTTGCAGAACTTTTATTTAAAAATATCTATTGCTCACACTAATAAAGACTGGAAATAGGATAACCGGCACCCATTCAGGACTGTAGCCATCACCTTCCAAGACAACAGGCTATATTTTCCAAACAACATCAAAGTGATTTAGGAATCCCAAATAACAACATCAAAGAAAGCAAACCAATTTAATTTTTAAAGATTTATATCCTTCCATCATTTGTACTCTTGAATGTCACAGTCTAAATGACTGACTTGATAATCAAGTACATAATTGCTCCCCACATTGTTTAGTTAGAATTTGAATGATGCTTTTATAAATCAGTGTAGCATGGTGTAGTTTTAACAGTATTGGGCCATGGTCACACGGCCCTTTAAATCTGGGACTCCTCCCGTATTTAAAGGAGCTGCTTCTCTTAAGTTTGGGTTGGGATGTTTATACATCCCAACCCCTGGTTTATACATCCCAACCCCTGGTGGCGGCCATGGCGGGCAGCCACAGCAGCGGAGAAGGAGGTGGGTGGCGGGCAGCAGCTGAGAAGGAGGCTGGCGGTGGCGGAGGCTCTCGGCAGAGGCTGCGGCGGCAGAGGAAGTGGGCGGTGGCGGCTGTGGCAGAAGAAGAGGCAGTCTTCAATGGCGGAAGAGGAGGCAGCCGTTGGCGGAGGAGGAGGTGGCGGGCGGCGGAGGAACCCTTCCCCAAGCCCTGCTGGCTGCCTGGTAAGTTTTGGTTTTTTTTTTCTCCTTTTACACTTGGGCGCTTGAGTACCCAAGTGTAAAAGGGGGAAAATGGTGGACGGGACCATCTGGACAGCCCTGCTCTCACAATGGGTTCCTCGCACGACTCTTGGGAAAACAGTTGGAAAATGCAGGAGGAACCTGCATTTGAGCCCGCTTTGTCGCGGGACTAGCTGCGGCCGTTGTAGATGGTCCCTTTAAATGCGAGAAGAAACAGCCCCTCCTCCCGCATTAAAGGGCCGTGTGACTGTGGCCTCAGACTAGGATCTGGGAGACTCAGAGTCAAATCCCCACTCAGCCATGGAAGGCTGAGGGGTGACCTCGGGCCAGTCACACACTTTCAGCCTAGCCTACCTCACAGGGTTGTTGAGAGGATAAAATTGGGGAGAGAAAAATGACATAAGCTGTTTTGGGTCCCCATTGGAGAGAAAGTCAGGATATAAATAAAGTAAGTAAATGAACAAATAAATCTCACTAGAAGGAGCCTAAATTGCATTGTTTTAATGAGACAACACCTCAGAACTAATAGAGGAGATAAACTCATATATCTGCTGTAACACTCATACTTCTGCTTGTAACAGACTATGTATTTTTCTTCTACACAAAAGAATTAGACATCAAGTAGACATATTAGACATCAAGTAGAAGTATTCTAGCCTATCTTTTTAACTGACATGCCAACTTTCTATGTGAAGGGAGAGGGCAAAAGGGCATAACATTCAGTCACCACCTGCAGCCTAAAGTGGTATAATCCTGAAACAAATTTTAACACAGTAGTGAAAATTGGATTGAGTGATATGAGAGTGATCCTAACATCACAAAAAATGAGGCTGCCCAGCTTGGGCAGAAGATCTGGGAACTATTCAGGAAGCAAATTATCAGTGATTTAATGTATTATTATATCATGAGGAATGCCATTTGATTTTTCTGCTTCAGGCACCACAACCTCTGCACTGGAGTCTAACATCAAATAAAATGATTGCATATTTTTACCTGATATGGATGTTTCATTGCCTCCTAAAGTCTGAGGATTCTAGCAAACACTCGCACACACATGCATACATCCACACAACAAGCGCTCTAGGCGGATAAATGAGGTGGATATTTGGCTGATTCCATATGAATGCCTCCTAGTCTGTTGGTATTGGTGATATTTTAGGCTTGATTATGCAAATCTCTCCCCCTGCAGAAATACTCTGCTCAGACTGTAAGAGACCTCACTGCTCACAGTGGGAAACACAACTGCTTGAAAACATCCCAGTCTCTTTCCAAACGTTAATAATTGATGGCCTTGGGGAAGAGAAGGGGAGGGATAAACAAACAATTTACATTGTATTTCCCCCACCAGGATTTGCATATTTGAGTAGCCATTTGATTACAACATGGTGTCTACATAACACCAAGCTGCAAACATTGGCAACCGTCAGGCGGAGAGATTAGACCAGCCATGTGAACCAAGGGCTCCTGGAACCTGACTGATGCCCCAGTGGCACTCAGTGACAGAGATGCTGTTACTTGCTGGCCAGAGAACTGATGTGAATGAAGGGATTCGTCAAAGCACTTGTGTGCACTGTCATAGTAGGAACATGGGGTTGGTAGAGGGTTTAAAGGGGGGGGGGGGAGCTCCTGTCACAAAGCAGCCATCTGCTATAAACACTCATGCCTGGCTGTCACAGGTCATCCTATCTTGCTGCTCAGTCACTCAATTTGTGATTCCTGCACTAAGCATGGAAACCTGAGAAATATTAGAGAAGGCTGCGGTTCCAGGGCATAAAGAGGAGATGCAGATAATCAGAATATTTACAGCACAACTTACTTTCCTGATTGGCAAGAAATGCAAAATAATGCTCTTTATAAAACATAGAAATGGCTAGATTGAAAGGAAAACATGCCATGTGTTTCATCACATATGACAAGCAGGGCTGCACTCATTCTACAAGCCCCATAAACATCCCAGGTTAGTCCACAGCTCCCAGGAAAGCAGGCTGCTCTGTCCCCAAGCCCTGCATACTTACTCCCAGCAGCAGTCCCCTTTGCCACCCATCATTAAACCAGCTGTTTAAAGTCATTGCCAAGCCAACAGACTACAAAGTCTTTCCATTAAAATGTCTGACTGGAATTTAATTAATCCTTGCAGGCCAGCTGGCAAAGGGTTGCTGGGTCTGAGATAGTGGCATTTCTTCATGAAGTTACAGTGAGGGCACTTTGGTCTTTTCTCTTCCTTGAGCAAATAACCAAGAATCCCTGATAATACGTACATACATACATACATAGACACAGACACACACCTCTCAGCTTGGAAGTGATGCTACAGACTCTGTGTTAGTACTGCAGCAACATCTGTTAGAATCTGACTTTCATCTTTCATTGTATAATATACAGCACCTGGTACATAAGTGGCTCCTCCCTTATTCCATGAGTGCCTGAAGGCCAGGACATCTCCACAAGGCATAGTCCTCATCTGAACTAAAGGTACTTCTGAGCAGGATTTGCACCTGGCTCTCCCATGCAATTTTTATATATAACATTTACACTCCTTTCCCCTTAAAATATACAAAAAGTAATACTATATCATATCAAAAGTCCATTGCTCTTTGATGCTGGAGAGGCCTCTTAGGTGCCTAGCGTGCATTTTTATTCAGTGCAGGGAGGGGTAACTCTCAGGTGTCCTCAGTTTCTGTACGTAGCCTCCCTTTGTTGATGCAAGGGCAGGGAAGGTGAAACTATGTTATCAGGGAGCATCTCCCCCCCCCCCGGGCCCCATTTTTTATATCAGCTATTGCTGCCTTATAGCACTGCATTTATTACCCCTGCTACTTGGAAAGGAGGGTAGCTACAGTGAAAAGAAGGATGCAGATCTGAAAAGGACTGAGTGTGGAATATATGTTCACAGATATAGGGAGATGAAGGTACAGGTAGCCATGGCTCTCCAAGTTATCTGATTACAGATGCCTTCGTTAATTAACTTGGTTCCAAGCACACTTCACTAACCATTTATCAGGTTCTAGTAGAATCAGAAAGAACTAGAACCACTGCACAAGTGCCCTATCAAAAGTTGGCCACATTGCATGGAAAAAGGCAAAGCTCTGGAAGGCAGAAACAGTTCAAGCTGAGAGGATAGAGAAGGAGTCCTGCCCTGGGACTCAGCTGTGATGCCGAGGAGTCTCCTGGGATGGAAGGAGCTTGTTTCCTCAATCAATGTTGATGTGTGTGTTTGCAAATACAGCTTGAAAAGAGCCTAACAACATAATCTGCAAATCCAAATATCAGTGCCAGCTCAGAGCATTCAAGGCCAGCAAAACACTTGCACGTGACCAAGTAGAATGCATTCTGATTTGAAAAATTTCAGTTCTTCAAAGGCATCATGGAGATTTGTCTGGCTAATACCCCTACAATGCTGACTGCAGGCATAAGCTCTGCATTATCTTAAGAGATTAGCAAAATACCATATTGTGTCATGTATATGTTGCACAGTAGCACCCCGGTGATACTGTCTGATCCATTCACAGCTCTGATGTAACACAGAAGCCCCCACTTGCTTATTGTACCAATTCTTCTATTCAGTATTTTACTCATCATCACAACTGTCATTGTAACTAAGCTATGATGGGTTTGCATCTCCTTCCAGTTCCTCTCTGCAGGCTCTCATTAAAGGGTGTTAAAGACTCTTCGTGGGAACTTTCCATGATTAAATTACCTGTCTTTTTTCATTATGAATTCTTCAGTGAGACAGAATCTCATGACAAAGTGTATGGCACCAGAAAAATAGCTGAATAAGTCCTTGCATACCAAGCTTCATATTCTGAAACAGCAAAATCTGCTTTTGTTAACTCCCAGAGAACCACACAATCCTTTACCTTTCCCCCATATTCAGAAGTGTGGGGAGGGGTGCGGTACACAGATTTCAGAGCCCTCTTGTCTTTTCAAGAGTTGCCACTGCTGTCTTCAGTGACCTTCAACATATGCCCCTCATTTCAGCAGCTTCTTCCCTTCCACAGGAAGCTGCAAATATGCTAATCAACTTACAGGTATACTCCAGCCAAAATGAATAGTTTAATTGAAAGGGCTCACTGTATATGTGTTAAGGTTTGCTGGAAAGAGCTTCCTTTCCTAATAGAGCCTCCCTAAGTGAGAAAGAGCAGTCATCTATCATTGCTGTTCTATCATTCACACATATGTTTGGCTTGAAATTACTTTTGTTTCTTACTCCCCATGATTGGCTAAAAGACATAATTACTAGCCAATCAAAAATATTTATCCAGCTGAAATGCATGTTTTCCCCCACCCGTCTGATTAATAGGGCTGCCAAGTCAGCCCGGGGGGGCGGGGGATCCCCCGCTATAGGGGTTCCCGATCTGCCGGCCGAATGCCGGGAACCCCGCCCCAGAAGTCGTCTGGTGAGGACGACTTCCCCCGTGTAATGACGTCACCCGGTGGTAACGTCATTACGTTGGGGGCGTTGCCAGGGCGACGCTCTGGCAATTGCCCCAAAACTCTATGGTTTTGGGGCGATTGCCAGAGCATTGCCCTGGCAACGCCCCCAAAGTGATGATGTCACCTCCGGGTGACGTCATCACGTTGCTGTGGCGCGTGTGCAAAGCACATGCACCAGAAGAGCTCCTGGGGGGAGAACAACTCCCCCCCGCCGGTAAGTAGACCCTACTTTGCAACCCTACTGATTAAGTAGGAAAAGAAATAGGTAGCCACATTGGTCCACAGCAAAATCTGGGCGGGGGGACATATAATACTTTTATTAAGAGTAACCAAAATAAGATAACACAGGAGCCACAATGATGAACAAGAAGTTATTCCAATGGACACAATAACCTATAGTTGATCAAATGCCTCTCCTATGCTAAACTGAAATTATAGGTCCCTTAAAAGGTCAAGAGCAAAGGGAAAACAGTACAATAGTGAAGAAAATTTTTAATAGATGCAACTATTAAACTCAGTGTAAGCCAAACTGGAGTAGTATTACCAAATGAAACTTCTCAGTTTCTTTTCTCTCCAGCAGAATGTAGAGCCCAGTGTTACCCAAACTGGACCCAAAGAAGAGGGAATTAACTTTAAAAGGATTCCAGAAAGGAATTAATGCAGAACTTTCTTCTTCTTCTTCTGGGTATATCAGAGTGGATCTCAGAAGGGGTTCCCCAAAATAAAATTATGAAAAAAGAAAGCAAGAGACTGATTGTACACACCAATGAACAACTGTTTTTGTTGCTGTTGGGGGCCTAGAGGATATTCAGAGAGGTGGCAGAATAAATGGGGAAAATACCTTGATCAGGCTATTGTGATCCAAAGTTGCATCGGCACAAAGAGCCTGGGTGAGACAATGTAACTGACATATTTTAATTAGGTTGAAGTGAGCCAGACCTGCACTGACACAAAAGTTTGGTTGAGTCAAGATAGTCCCTGAAACAGGATGGAATATAAATTAACAACTTGAGTGCAGTTCTTGATTGAGTAAAAAAACAAAACAAAAAACAAAACAAAAAAGAGCAACCAGGTGTTGGTTAATGAAATAGCAACTTCCTTGGGTTGTGCAGATACCTCTGGGCAATGCTCCCTCTAAGCTGTGGAGATCTGTAAGCGAAAAATCGTCTTTGTGAGCTACTGGCATTAATGTTCTGAGTGAGCAATTTGGCTATTGCATAAATTTGTTTGCTCTGGAGCTATCCTTCCTGAGCTGAGACAAAAATCTGTGAGCTGGAGGCCAAAAAACTGTGAGCTAGCTCACACTAACTCAGCTTAGAGGGAACATTGCCTCTGGGGTATATCAGGATATTGGGTGATATCTCCAGTATTGAAAAGTCTTATTGTTATTGAGAACGATATGCCACTGAGCGGGCATATCTTATATACTAATAGCAAAGGCGCCCCCTGCGTGCGGATATCTAAATCCATGTGGAAGGGCACCTGGGGGGCAGGGAGATTGTTCTGCACATTTGGGGGGCTTCCCAAATGTGCAGAAAAATCTGAAAACTTAAAAAAACTTTTGGGGGGATTTAAATCCCCCCAAAAGTTAAAGAGCATGGGAACTCTGCAGCGGCCTGGTGGCTGAGAGCCACTTGGGCCCACCGGAGGAGCCAGGGGTGAGGTGGGGAGGGAAACCGGTGGCCCGAGCTCAGGCCCACCGGAGAACCCATGGGGTGGGGAGGGAAACTGGCGGCCTGAGCTCGGGCCCACTAGAGAAGCCGTGGGGAGGAGCCCGGGGGGGGGGAGGAAGGCTTACCTGAGTCTGCTTCCTCCTCCTTCTCCTCCTCCTCCTCCGCATGGAGCTCCTCCAGAGGTCTACCCAGCCCTTTCCACTCTATTGGTAGAGGTAGGCAATAGCAAGCCACCTCTCTTTTTTTTAACAATTAAATTTATTTATTACAAGATTAAATAAGTTGTACATTGATAACAAAACTTTTCCTCTCTGAGTGCAAGTAACCAACATAAAACATTGAACGTCAACTAAAGCAATTATAATACAGTAGTATAGTCAGGGGTCATTTCGAGCAGAAGCTCAGGGGAGCTCAGCTCTGGGAGTTGGTGCCAGCCCCCCCCCCGGGAAATGCCTGCTTGTGTCATGGCTGCAGCAAAATGACCCCGTCCCCTGGAAAGGCCCTTGTTCCTTTGACCAGCCTTCTGAAGGCTTCAGCCACCACTGAATCTATCCTCCCAGAACAGTGGTATTTCTGAGGCTTGGATTAGTAGCTGTCCCCCCCACCCCTTGCCTTCTGACATACT
Organism: Lepidodactylus listeri; assembly: GCA_029233225.1. Taxonomy (NCBI): domain Eukaryota; kingdom Metazoa; phylum Chordata; class Lepidosauria; order Squamata; family Gekkonidae; genus Lepidodactylus; species Lepidodactylus listeri. Next base: position 62,899,350 of record JARCFY010000002.1, on the reverse strand, counting down.
TCCGGTGATGTCAAGTGGTATAGCATATGCAAATAAGTTATGCTAATGAGTTATGCTAATGAGCTCCTGCGCCTTTTTTTCTACGAAATGACCCCTGAGTATAGTAGAGTCTTATACTAATGTTTCTGAACATCCCTTACCGCCAAGCCCCACTAGGGGTTGCAAGAAGTCAGCCATGACTTCCAGACATGCATGCACACACGCATGCACACACACACACACACACAAATACCAAAAAAATGTCACATAGAAACATGCTTGGCACCAGATAGATTTGTTTTACTTTGGTATTTTTACAAGCTTTCTACTTTTTCAAATACCAGGTAAATTTCCGATTTGTCTTTTACAATACCTTTTAAATGTTTGCATTAGGGCTGCCAAGTCCAACTTGGGAAATATCTGGGGACTTTGGGGGTGGAGCCAGGAGACTTTGGGGGGTGGAGCCAGGAGAAAGGAAGTGACATCATTTTGTGATGTCACATCCTGTGATGTTGCTTCCACATGCTGACACATGAACTCATGAAGTTTCCTAATACTGAATCAGGCCATTGGTCCATCAAGGTCAGTATTGACTACTCAGACTGGTAGTGGCTCTCCAGGGTCTCAGGCTGAGATCTTTAATGTCACCTATTACCTGATCCTTTTTTAGCTGAAGAGGCTGATACCTCCTGCATGTCAAGCAGATGCTCTAGCACTGAGCAACGGCCCTACTGAATCCTTCCTCATCTCGGCAGAATATGAAGCACTAAGTGCTACACAAGTGCTAAATATGATTTTCATATCATAAGAACAGGAGAGAAGCCACAGTGGATCGGCCCATCCAGTACAGCCCATCCAGTACAACACTCTGTGTCACAACAGTGGCCAAAAATACCAGGTGCCCTCAGGAGGTCCAGCAGCGGGGCCAGAACTCCAGAAGCCCTCCCACTGTTGCCCCCCAAGCACCAAGAATGCAAAGCATCACTGCCCCAGACAAAGTGTTCCATTTAGACCTTGTGGCTATAATAGCCACTGATAGACCTCTGCTGGATGGGGACAGAGAGAGACAGACAGACAGACAGACAGACAGAAAAAAGAAAGAGGGAGAGAGAGAAGGAAAAAAAACTGGCAGAGGCACTTACTTCCATTTAGACCTTGTGGCTAATAATAGCCACTGATAGACCTCTGCTGGATGGGGACAGAGAGAGAGAGACAGACAGACAGACAGACAGCTTTTTCACTTACTCTTGCCCAATTCCCAGGCTTTATTTCTGGCCCTTGTTTCACCCAGCTGTTGTCCATGTAAGTCCCATAACTTCTCCCCCCCCCCAGCATAGGCTTTTTGGTGGCTAAAGAGGACCTTTGTCCTCCCCTTTTCGCCAGCAGAAAAGCTAGTTGGATCCATCCCTAACTTAAAATACCGGTTACTTGATGTACAAATGCTTTTAAAAATGCAGATTTTTACTGCCGGGGGGGGGGGGGGGGACATGGTTGAAAGAAACAGAAAATTGGCATAAAAATGAGGAATCCCAACTTTTATTTGCAGAAGGGAAATGAGGATTGGGGGGACCCAAACAGCCAGGACAAGACATTTTAAACAATCCCACTCCCAGACTTCTACAGGCAACCTCTCCTTGTGATGTTTACCTCTTTGGAAGTGACAGTTTATTCCTTTGACAAAACCACAGTGGACAGACAGACAGCAAAAAGAAAGAGGGGGAGGGGGAGAGACAGAGAAGGAAAAGAGCTCGCAGACCCCAGCACCTTACGCAGCTTACTCCAGCAGCAACCTTGCACGGAAGCCCTTCAGTAGAAAGAGCTTAGTCCCTCCTTAATCTCTGGGCGGGGCTGTCTTGCTCGATCAGCTCTTAAAGGGGAAATTTCCCTTTTAAGAAGTTCAAGAGGCCAGCAGGGCAGGCTCCGAGGTTCCCCTGCTGGCAGCCATTTTGTCCCCCCGGTGGCCAATTTTGGAAAAGCGGGGGAAAGCTTTAAAAATCGGTGTTTCCCCCGCTCTACCGGGAGACTTGGCAGCCCTAGTTTGCATACAAGCATGTGCCTTTCCTCTCTGCCTACCAGTGCCTATGCTTTGCTATTATTATTTGGTTGCTTCCCTATTAATATTTTATTTTTGCTTCTTTACTGAAGCTGTCATGCAAACTAAAGACACAAGTTCTAGATACCTGAAAGTTTGTGTGACAGATCTTGCTGCTGACAATCACCCTACATGTGCCTACAGACTAGGCCTCTGTCACAATTGGATGTTCTAGCACTGGGGTTATACTCTAGAATAAGCAAGAGCTGAGGGGGTAGCAGCCATGGTTCTACCCACTAGGTTTGCTCTCACAAGAGCCAAGATGCAGGCAAAGGGCTCCTTCCACCCCACTCCACCACTGTGACACAACAGGGACATTCTCCCTGCACTTTTCAGCCCCTAGTTTATTCCCACTGGTCTGTAATTTGGCTTCTGCACAGGACTGAGCAGCTGAAGCTGAATTCCATTCCTCATAAAACAATATTGTCTGAGAACTGCACTTGGCTTAGTTAACAACAGCTACATACCATTCATTTCAGAGATTACAATAAGGACATGTAACACTCCAAGGGTCACCCCCCCACACACACACACATACACCCCCAATGTTGAATGCACTACTCATCCTACTTTATGCTGAATCAATTTGCTCTGCAGAAGAAGGTTCTCCGCAGCCAAACAGATGTCATTAAAATACGCTAGAAAAACAAATTGCCCTCTAGTATGTTGATAGTTCAAAGTATACCTAAGCAGCTGCAATTTATGAAATGTCATGATGGCAGAGTTCACATGCATGCATTTATAGGTGTGTAAACTAGAGATAAGATGCATTCTCCTCCCACTCAGTGATTTAAGTTTAGAGACCCAAGGAGGGTGTCTGGCCCTGGAGAATGACAATGCTAGCAAATTCACATTTCTTTTATATGTCTGTATGTGTGTTACCAGGGATTGGTAAATTAATACTGTGGGAAAATCTACCTTTAAATGTTTGGATGTATTATTCAAATGACTACTATAAAGCAGTGTAAAGGGATAGACTTTTTTAAAAAAAACTTGCCATTTTTTTTTTTAAAAAACCCTAGTATCAGTGGTAAGGGGAATCTAGAGGCCAAGTCCTTAGTCTAAAAGTGATAGCCCAGTATGGGTGTGGTTGAAGAAGCAGAGTCTGGCAATTCTGGCAGGGAGGAGCTAATTTTTTTTGGCAAGTCTAAAGCCATGTGGGTTTTTTTCTGGCCACTTAGCAACCCCTTATAGTCATAGCACTAGACAAGATCAAAAGGCCATCGACTGTAACTTCTTGCCAATAGTATCACAGAATTATTAGCCCTTTGCCATCTACTCAGTCCAGTTGTGAATGTGTAGATAATTTAAACAAGTGAACCAAGACATAGAAACACTGAAACATAGAGCTGGAAGGGACCGCAAGGGCCATCTAGTCCATCCTCCTGCACAATGTAGGAAATTCACAACTACCCCCTACTCCCTCAGTGACCCCTGCTCAGTGCCCAAAGAAAAGCAAAAAATCTCCATGATCCCTGGCCAATACATCCTGGAGGAAAATTCCTTCCTGACCTCAAAGTGGCGATCGGAATTACCGTGGTCATGTAAGAAAGGGCCAGCAGAGCCAAGCACTGACTCATCCCTTCCTGCCCTCCCACCCATATTCTGCCTAAGTTCACAGAATCAGCATTTCTATCAGATGGCCAGCTAGCCTCTGCTTAAAAACCTCCAAAGAAGGAGAGCCCACCACCTCCTGAGGAACCCTTTTCCACAGAGGAAATGCTGTAACCATCAGGAAGTTCTTCCTAAAAAGTATAGACAAAACCCTCACTTCCTAGGCTTGATAAACAATCTGATCTACAGGAAAATTCCTTCTCAACCCCAAAAATAATAGCTAGACCTTGTGCCAGGGTTGTCAGGCTACTGGCAGGAAGGTTGGGCTGGAAACATGATATTGGGGGGGGGGGGGTTCCACAAGCATGATGATGTCACTTCTGGAGAAAACCTGGAAGCAACAGCAGTAACGCTAGGAATTGCTGGAAACACTATGAGTTTGCCATAAAGTTTCTGGCAATTCACAGAGCTACCACTATCATTTTCATGTGAACCCTGAAAGTAACATCATCATACTTGTGACAACAGTGAGGTCCACACACATACACACACACACACACACACGCACACACACACACACACTGCTGCATGGAGTTGTGGCAGGCAATGGAAGCTCAGAGCAGGAGATGCCCCACCCCAACTAGGGGCTTGACAGTCTTACCTTGCTCATGTATCTCTGAAAATTTTACTGTAGCAAGCACAATTCCTAAGAACCTAAGAAAAGCATTTCCAGATAAGACCAAACATCTTTCAGTTCTAGCATTCTGTGTTCCACACTGGCTAGCCAGCTGCATCCAGGAAATCCACAAACAGGCCAACAAAGCAAAAACCCTCCTCAGCTGTTGCCCCACCGCCTCTGAACCTGGAGGTTGTGTTTAGGTTTCATGTAAGTAGCCAGTGGCAGTTGTATCTTTCACGGACTTGTCTAATTACCTTAATAAAGTGATCAAAGTATGTGGGCTTCATTACGTCATGAAGCATTCAACTGCATAAACTATTTATTTATTTATTTATTTATTTATTTATTTATGAGATTTATATCCCGCCCTCCCCGCCAAACGGCGGCTCAGGGCGGCTAATCAATTCAGTTCAGTTCAATTTATTGTAATTAGCCATTGGCCATTACAAAGTTGCAAAACTCTCAGTGGTAAAAATACTGATTATCAACAAGCTATAGGTTAATATCAAAATACACAGAAGTACCGAAAGTCAATAACAAAATATGACTAATTTAATACAATAACCTAGATAATGCCTCTTCCCATTGCCAGCTTGGAACATATACTCTTTGCATCAAGGGCAAATAATGAAACTCTGTAAAAATCATATGCATCAGTGACAGATAACAAAAATGAGATTTGATCCTCACCTGGATATACACTAAGACCAGATAAAATACCTGCTAAAAATTTAGCCCTCGGACTGGAGTACAGTGGGCAAAAGAGAATATAGTGCGGTAAGTCCTCAAGTACATGGGTGCCACAAATACATAGATGATGGGCCAAAGGAGTTGATTAAAGCGACCCTCCAAAATTGCCATTGGCATTGATTGAAACCATAGGGAAGTAAAGGATGCTCTAAATACGTGTTTGGAGATGTTGACTAAGTATGGAGTTCTACTATGGTCTGATTTGACTAGTTTGTACCATGGTGCTGCTCTTGATTTTAATATCAAAGATCGGACTAGCCAGGCATCAAAATCATAAATCCAGTTTCTAAGTTGGGATTTATCAACTGATGTTCCCAAAAGATCATTGGGAATGGAGTATCTTGAGCAAATGTTGCTAAGAAAATCAAGGTGCGGTGAATCTTTGGCTAACAGCAGGTTAAAGGATTGAGGGAATTAGTTTGTGAGTTTACTGTTCTTTTCCAGTATCTAATAATTATAAGGTGTGCCCGAGCCTTAAGAGAAGGGATACATGATGTTCTTTTTGTTGTCTATCTTTAGACATTTGTCAATTAATTTATGACAGCTCAGAGGAAAGGGCAACAACACCCAAGTTCTCTTATAGAAAAAATGCCACTAATGATTCTAGAGGACCATAACTGTGACATGAGCACAGAAGTGTCACAATATATATAATTTTATCCCATTCTGTCTATATAGATATGGAGCCATACAGAACACTGGTATCTGATCTCTTCAGAGTCTACCAGTAAACATTTAACTGAAGTTTCCTCCTCTGCTACTATTTTAGCATCCACTAAGGTTCCCATTTAGAAAGTATCTCGAAGATAGCAGCAACACCTTACCACATCAATGGCTGGAACTCAGGTTCCCCACCTCATCCTGTGTTCTGCTACATTAAGAAGCAATGGCAATATGATTTAGTACCCTGTCTTCTGTGTGGGAAATTTCCCCTTTGAAATTAAAATGAAATATTAATCCTATTAAGTATGTTCCCCTTAAATCACAGATACGTCTATGAGGAAATTAATGACAACTCCTTACATGCATATTCAATTCAAATCAGCGTATCCAATTAACTGTGTTACCTGGAGGCCCCCTTATCTCAGAATCTCAGTCACATTTCTACTAGTTAGCCCTAAATTATAGTGGGATGAAGCCATTCTAAGTGGACATCATTGCATTGATTGTTGCAAGGGCATCAGTGAATGGATTAATTTTCTAAAAGGTCATTAATAGGTCATTTGAAAACTGTTCTGTGAAAATCTGCTTTATGTGAAATGTGGGGAAAGTGCATCTAAAAAGACTACAATGAACAGCCAAGTTCTCTTTGAAGCAAAAGAAAATCCATAAACCCAGGAGCTGCCTCATCTCACTGGAGATTAAATACACTGGTCAGGTTCCCCCCTTTTCAACTTCTGTACTGAAAAGGAAGATGAACCAGACCCAGTCATAAAAGAGACTTATAAACTGGATAGCTAAAGTTCTAATTACATAACAATTTAGAACAGGAGTTCTTTGCAGCAACTTCTAATAATACCAGGGACAGTGCAAGTCTGCAGGTTCTAAAACTTTTCCTAGTGTGTAGATGCCATGATGAAAAAGCTTCATCTGTTGTTCATCTGTCTGTCACATTAGAACTCTATCAAGGAACTAAAAGTTAGCAGTTCATCTTGCTGGTACAGTGTTCAATGTTGTACACACCAACTCAGCTTGCTTCCATGACAGCCCTAAATCTCAGAGCAGAAGAGAGACTGTCCCAGCTTGATCCCCATTCTAGCCTCCTTGATTACTACTTCCAGCTCAGGGCAGGTACCCAAATGAAAAGGATATGTCTCAATTACAGAAACACATGCAGGAATTCTTATGACTGGGAACCTGCTGCTTATCACACACCTGTACTTTAAAGAGAAAACCAGAGATTAAAAAGAAAAGTACTCATCTCAGCAAAGTTCTCTGAAAGTGCACTCTGTAAATGTGCGACATCAACAGCTGCCTATACCAGGCATTATCTTCGGAGGCTCCCACTTGTAGAATGACGGAAGGAGGTCAGGAAGGCTCCCACATTTCTACTGTTCTACAGAGTGTGTACAGTGGAATTGCCCAGGAGGGCATTTTTAAAATGGAAACAGGGTTTTAGTTTATTGTAGTCTTTATTATCTTGTTTGTATTCCATTTTTTAAACTTTTAAAAAAGCAGTTGCTTTATTGTTTATGGTACATTTTACACTGTTTTCTTTATTCCATTGTTTTCCCAACTTCGTAATCCACTTTGAGGCTCAACCGAAAAAAAGTGTACTATCAGAATAGTAAATAAATTTAGAAGCAAGCCTATCATTCAGAACACAGACAACACACATGTATTTGTTACTAAGGTGGTTTCAAGTACAGATGGCTTTCAGATGACTGAGGGATCTCCTCATTAGTTCTCTCAGGAAGCTGCTGAGTATTGAATTAAATGACTCTATGAACAATTGCAGCAAGCCTTACAGACAAATTCAAAACTGGGTACAAGGCAGTAAAGGCAGTTTTGTGTTAGGAAATGGGAGATCAGGATGGTTAAAATTAGTAGACCTGAGTAGGCCTGAGTAGTAGACCTGAGTAGGTTGAAAAACAAGGTCCTGAGGAAAAGAGAAGTGAAAACAGAGGCCTGAGTAGGGCTGCAAGGTATTATTTAAAAGTTTCAGGATGAGTCTGCTAAGTAGGGTTTTTTTTTTTAAGGAACTTCTACATAGCTGCAACCCTTACAAGGTCATTTGCCACTGTCCCTGTCCAGGATTACATTGCTTAATATAAGATACTGTTCACCATAACTTTGCATTAAACTTTGCACTATGTGCAGTTCTGTGATCACTAAAACTGCTTTTTTCTTATAGATCTAGGGCAAGACAGGTGCAGGGGCAAGGTTTTTTTAAAAAAAAATAGTTTTATGATTTATTTACAAAATTTATACACCATCTTTCTGCCCTTCAGGTATGCTGGACTCAAGCCATATATGGCTTTAAAGGTCAACACTAGCACCTTGAATTGTGCCCAAAAACAGACTGAGAGCCAATGTAGATGGGTCAAGACTGGAGTGATACGGTCCCTATGACCTATTCCAGTCAACATTCTGGCTGCAGCATTCTGCACCAAATGAAGACTCCAAACACTTCTCAAGGGCATCCCCATGTAAAGTGCACTGCAGCAATCTAATCTAGATTCACCACAGCGGCCACATCTTTTCTGTCCAGGTAAAAAGCTGGTAAAAAAAGACTCCTGGCAACAGCCAGCAGTTGACTGGGTCCAAGAGCATCCCCAAACTGCTCCTTCAATGGGTACTCCTCTCCCCAAATCTCTACCTCCAAGCTGCTTTCCTCAGCTATAGCAAATTATAGGTACCAGTCAATTCCCAAGCAAAAGTAAAAGGAGCATGGAGATAGACAGGGCTCCGTTGGGGCTGGGGCGCGCCGGAGCACCGCTCCGGGAAGGGCCCGGGGGGCGGGCACATAACAAAGCCCCGCCCCCCGGAAGAAAGCCTCCCCCGTTCACCCTTCCCAGGGCCGCGGCTGGCCGCCGGCCCCGGGAGCAACCCCCCTCCCTCACACACAGAGCTTTCCCGGGGGCCGCAGCTGGCCGCCGGCCCCGGGAGCAACCCCCCTCCCTCGCCCACAGAGCTTTCCCGGGGGCCGTGGCTGGCCGCCGGCCCCGAGAGCAACCCCCCTCCCTCGCCCACAGAGCTTTCCCGGGGGCCGTGGCTGGCCGCCGGCCCCGGGAGCAACCCCCCTCCCTCGCCCACTGAGCTTTCCCGGGGGCCGCGGCAAGCGCCGCCGGCCCCAGGAGCAACCCCCCCACTGAGCATTTCGGGGCGCAAGGGAGGGAGAAGCCGGGCCTGAGTGGCTTAATGCCACTCAGGCCCAAGCGGGGGGGGGGAGGGAAACCCCAGCTGCAGTGGGGGAAGAAGCGCCCCCCTTCCTTCCTTCCTTCCTTCCTTCCTTCCTTCCTTCCTTCCTTCCTTCCTTCCTTCTCTCTCTCCCCCACCTACCTACCTACCTTCCTGTTCCTTCCTTTCCCCCTTCCTGCCTTTCTCCCCCCTTCCTTCCTTTCTTCTCTCTCTCTCTCCCCACCTACTTACCTACCTTCCTGTTCCTTCCTTCCCCCTTCTCCCCCCTTCCTTCCTTCCTTCTCTCTCTCCCCCCAACTACCTACCTACCTTACTGTTCCTTTCTTCCTTCCTTCCTTCCCTCCTTCCTTCCTCCCTCCTTCTTCCTTTCTTCCTTCCCCCTCCCTTCCTCTTTCTCTTTCTCTTTCTTTCTCTTTCTTTCTTCTCTCCCCCCACCTACCTACCTACCTTCCTTCCTGTTCCTTTTCTTTCCTTCCTTCCTTCCCCCTCCCTCACTCCCTCCCTTCTTGCCTTCTGACACACTGCCCATGACGTCAGGGATGTGTGGCTTTTTGACACTTCCGGTGACATCAGGGGGTGTGGCATATGCAAATAAGTTATGCTAATGAGCTCCTGCACCTCTTTTTTTTACAAAAGGACCCCTGGAGATAGAGATGTTTTGAGTGGAGGGAAGAATTAAAAAGCTCCTGCCTAGCCAGTCTCCCCCTGGAAATCACAGTCCCAGCCATCACAATCCATAACACACACACACACACACACACACACACACACACACACACACACACACACACAGAAACTAAAACTCTTTTCAGTTATCACAGAATGAGACATCATATGCCGTTACACCCTTGATTTCTGTGCCAGGACTTGCCTATGAGACCTATGAAGTCATAAAAATACTGTCCAGAGTATCCAGGGCTCATTTCGCAGAGCTCCTTTGCATATTTGGCTACATTATGGGGGTGTGGCCTAATATGCAAAGGAGCTCCTGCTACGAAATGAGCCCTGAGAGTATCTTTCCTCTTTTGCCAAGCAACTTCATCCTATGTCTAGAGCAGGAACAACATTTTTTAAAAAACAAAACAAAACAAAACTAGGAAATGTGGTTTCCAAGCTTCATTACCCATTTTGTACAACAATCTTTTTTTTTTAAAGCAGCATAAGTTTTATTTGATTAAGACATGAGCTGCATTTGTTGTGAACTAAGCTGACTTCTCCATAAACTCACAGAATTGAGTTGCCCTGCAAAAGTATGTAGATGGAACACTGTGGTGCAGTAGCCATTTCAAACCCCAACAATCACCATGGATGTTAAAAGCGTGATTCCGAACAGCAACAACAAAGAGACAATAGAGCTTGGACTGCAAATCCAGCTTGACATCCCAGCCTTTTTCTCACACTGCTGGGCACAAGATAAACAAAACAGCAAAACAGCATGGAGCCGGGGAAGCCTGTCTGCTCTGATTTGAAGCCTGGCCATTCTGGGCCCCTGTCTTCCTTCTCTCATCTGTTGTTCAGGAGACATACAACTTGCAAATATATACATCGTATCCTTACATTCCCAACTAATCCATCCCTTTACACTCCCAGGGTTGAATGGATCTGTGTGTGTGCACGTGCTTGTCTGTACTGGAAGAACTCAAGCATGCTCAGTGAATGCTCTCCGTTCCTTTAGAAGAGGTGGTGATGGTAAATGCAAAAGAATGAGAGCTGGGAATCAGATCTGAGAAGCTGGAATGAGCTAATGAGGTTCAGCTGGGAGTGCAGTGCTGTATTCAGTGCTGAGAGTAAAGAAAGAAAAGGAGCCACAGGGTTTATTTTTATAAGGATTTATGACCCAAATTATTTATAGATTCAAGTCTTTTGTAAGTTCAATACTTGTGTCAAAATGTATGGCTGTGTATTTCTTTCCCCTCTTTTCTTTCTCTCCCTGGCACACACAGATGCCTCCTCCCAACCCCTATCTTTGGAAATGTTAACTAAATGTTCAAAGTCTCAGCTCAGCAGCCTGGAGCTCCCTAGAGGAAAGCTCAGAGTCTGACCCTAAATGCCAAGATAATTGTAGAGGAGGACAGAAAACTTAAACTATCTCCTCCATGCTGCTGCCTTCCCTGCTGATGCTGTATAGGAAATGGATGAGGGTGGCTATGGCTTTCTCGCTCTGTCTCAAAGAACTTTTGCTTTTAAATAGAACACCAGGATGAGTCACTCGCTTGCCTGCTTGTGAGAAAATCTGGGCTCTGCTACAAATGTGGCTTCTTACAACAGGAAAATTAAGACCAAAGTAGTGCAAGGAGAATATGGGCTCCCCTGGCTGAACTGTGCTTGTAGCTATCTGGTTACCTTTATCCACACAACTGGAATAATGGATCTCCCCCCTCATGATTTTGAGTGTTTTATGTATTTTTACAGCGTTTTGCCGGCTTCACTGTTGCAGAACACACTGCTTTGGATACTGTCTTAATGCCAAGGATGCAGTCTATTTATACTTAAATAAATAGCTGAATATGAAGAATCTTCCTGTCATTTTCAGCTGTTACCTGAAATGATCAAGGTGTGTAGAAATTTCCAACACTACGGCTTGTGTCTAGAACTCTGCTTCCGTGGACAGAAGGTCTGCTTGCAATAAAGGACTTCAGCATCACCCCACACATTGTACCCCAGGAGCAGCATGGGGGGGGGGCATCTTGAGCTGCAGGGGGAGGGCAGAGACAAGAACTTTGCACTCCATGTGAATTGCCTTATGCCCACAGGAAACAGGTCCAAGCCAATGCTAAATTCACATGGTACCTGCTCCAGATATTAGCGCTGGAGTACAGAGCCCTTACCATGCAAAGGTTGTTTCAAATGACCTCTGTCTGGCAAATGTTATGTGAAAACCATCCCAAAATCTACAAACTGATGCTCCAAGATAATTATCATCAAAATTATTTGTTACAACATTTTAATTCCACTTCTTGGTATAAATAACAACATAACATCAATTACAAATTATATCAGTAAATTCAAGGACTACATCATACCATGTTGAAATAGTACCTCAGGCATAATTATTAAGGACCTCTGAAGAAGCAGTGTTTGGTGAATTGCGCCTGAAGGTGGTAGTCCAAACTCCACTGTGGTTAGCTGCTCAGTTTCATTCAAATTTCATTGTAATGGCAGGGTATTAAACCTCATATAATTGATCCCAATGTAACTTGCTTCTATCTGGCTTAAGTACACACAAGCAGCCATGCAGGTCCATTTGAAAAAATTCCATACAGGGATAATAAAACTTTTAAAAGCTCTTCTGACAAATCATCCTGTTACCTGTGTGGTTTTCAGTTGGTCTCAATACTTATATTGTTTTACTGTTTCTATATGGAACTGCTGCTTATTTCCCACTAGAAGTCCTACGTAGAGATATTACCCTATTGGTGTGATATATCCTGATTTATTCATGTCAACTGTAAGGACTGAAGGAAAGCCTCTTGTATGAGCTGCTCATGAGATTTAAGAAGTCAACACATACTACTGACAATTACAGCAGAATGGCCCCATAGACACAGCCAAATGCCACAGCTATATTTTTAGAATTTAATTATACCCACACTTCCTACAGCACACATCAGTGGATTTATAACTCCATGTGACCTACAGCAATAGGATTATACAGATGATGAAGGCACTTTTCCTGGACATGCTCTCTTATAAGAGAATGTATAACGTTGGTAATAAAATAGTTGTACATATGGTGGTATTCTCTGAGCCACATGCAAATATATTAATGCCTCTGTGCACAGAAGGCCTTGTTCACGAACCCCACTAACCACCGTGGTACATTGTTGTAATTTGTTTCTTACAGTAATTAACCACAACTTTATTTATTTACATAATTTATAGTCTGCCTTTCTCACTTGGACTCAAGGTGGATTACACAGAGTGAGTCAGTGCCAGTTTTTAGCTATTGAAAGAAACGGTTACATGTATAAATGTTCAGAAACAGAAAATTGCAAAGATTAAGGCAGCAGGAGGAGGGTATGAACATCACAGTGCAAGAGAGCTACCAATTCTAGCTGATCTTTGTATGATGAGAACCTATCTGTATTTTATGACAGAGTACAATAATTTTCATTTTTTGTTTTTTCTTTTGTGAAATAGAGAGACAACATTGCAGTATCATAATGCCCCTGTATAAATCTATGGTGTGGCCTCAATTGGAATACCATGTATGGTTCTGGTCACCATATCTCAAAGAAAGGTATTATAGCATTGGAAAAAGTGCAGAAAAGGGCAATGAAAATGATTAAGGGGATGGAATACCTTCCCTATGACGAAAGGTTAAAGAAGTTAGGGCTGTTTTGCTTGGAGAACCAAGACTGTGGGGTGACATGATAGAGGTTTACAAAATTATGCATGGGATAGAAAAGACAGAGAAAGAAGTACTTTCCCCCCTTTCTCACAATACGAGAATTCATGGGCACTCAGTGAAGTTAATGAGCAGTAAGCTTAGAACAAATAAAAGGATGCACTTCTCCACACAAAGAATAATTAACATGTGGAATTCACTGCTGCAAGAAGTGGTGGCAGCTACAAGCATAGACAGATTCAAGATAGGACTGGGTAAACATATGAAGCAGAGATCTATAAGTGGCTATTAGCCACAAGGTATCGATGGACCACTATCACTGGGGCAGTGATGCTCTGTATTCTTGGTGCCTATATGGACATGGATCAGCTCATGAACTAAAGTTCGTCATGAATTTCAGGTGGTTCATGATTTGTAAAGTGACGTTTGCAAACTGAAGAACTGTCACAAACTTCCATATATTTTGATACTGTTCATGGTGGTTCGTGGCAGTTTGTGAAAAACAAAAAACAAGGGTTTAAAAGACTCTGAGCCATTTAAACCAGTGCTTTCTGATCCCCACGAAAAGCCATGCTTTCTGCTCACCACTGCTTTTCGCTGCCACTCAGCTGTTTAGTTTAAATGGACCCATTTAAACCCCTGCTTTCTGATCCCCACCATTTTTTTGCAGGAAGCAGAAAGCAGGGTTTTAAACTTTAAATAGTTCACAGATAGATACAAATTGGTTTGATTCACAGACTGGCCTACTGGTTCGTGGTTTAGCAGTTTGCGCCCATCTGTGGGGGCAGCAGTGAGAGGGCTTTTGGAGTTTTTGCCCCACTGGTGTATCTTCTGATGGCACCTGGGTTTTGGCCACTGTGTGAAACAGAGTGTTGGACTGGATGGACCACTGGGCAGATCCAATGTGGCTTCTCTTATGTTCTTATGGGATCTGATTTTTTTCAAGATGTCTGTTACAGTGTAAAGGCCTTGAGTAGCTCAAAGCCTGTTCTCTTTGGTCTGGCCAAACATTTTCAAGAGCACTTCAGTATGGACAAGGAATGAGGCAGGAAATGCAATCTTAAGCAGAGTGACACCCTTCTAAGACCACTGAAGTAAATGGGCTTAGAGGGGTATCTCTCTGTTTAGGATCGCACTGTAAATTATCTCTCCTGGGTCCTGGAACAGACAGGTAGGCATCATACCAAGGGCAACACAGAAGGATTTCATTCTAGCAAGTGCCCTGCTTCCCTTGGCAGATGATAGCTTATGCCTGCCACAACATAGTCACTTGGAAGGGACGCAGACAAACATCCAGTATACGCACTACTCTTTATGCCGGACTGTGAAAACATTTCAATTATGCAGAAGTTGGAGACCAACATCTTTGCAGGCCCAAAATGGGTTACCAGCTTCTCACATGAACCCACAAATATTTTGCCTTATGGGCTATTACTATGCTGCTAGTTATAAGAAATTGCTATGTACTGTTTGTTACAGGAAATTGTCAGGGCATGCAATTTGCATAACAAACAGCTTGCTGCCTTAGAAGGGAGGGGGGTTGCATGTATTTTATGGTAGGGGACAGTTTATGAATTCTTCAGACAGACTTCTTAACCCAGGGCTGCTGAAAAGCAGCAAACTAGCACATGCAAATGGATTATCCTAGGGTCTACTGAACACCCACTCTAGAATCATCAACAAGTATCAGAAATGTTTGTGCTTGTTGATTATTGCAAGAATGCTGAGTTTGCTGGCCATTTTCCAAAATGAGCATGCCTGCTGCAAAATACAGAGATTAATAATATACACTGAACACAACACAATGAAGGGGCTTCCTATATTCTCAGTTTGGCACTTCAGTGAAATACACTTCATGTACAGGAAGGAAACAAAATGGGTATTTTGTTTATTGTGTTTACAGCAAACTGCTTGAAGGTCTTCTGGCTGAATGTATATAAATATGCATAAATGAATGCATAAATCCAATCCTTTTTTCTGCAGACTCATAATACGATTCTACACAGTCCACACTGGTATCAAGACTGGCTGCTTTACTCTGGTATACAGAATCTCACTAGGAGTGAAGTTATAGATGCATTGAGAATTGGATGTGTTTTCAGTGCACATCTTGCCACATGCAAATTGCTGTCTGATTTCTAAAAGACAAATGAAAGAGACCATGTGCTCCATCCAACCTTGTGAGCCACTCATGTGCTCCACCCATACTTGCAAAGCTTTTTTTCCGGGGGGAATGCAGCAGAATGGAGTTCCGGAAGCTCTTTGACAAAATTCTTTTTAAAATGTTTAAAAGTTCATGAGTTTTCAGTATACAGACTGAAAATTTCCTTTCCCTCTTGAGAGTTCCAGTGTATCTTAAAAAAAATGCCCTGCATACTTGTATATATCCAATGCTGCCATTAAATCAAAAAAGCAATTCCATTTTGCTAGTGTGGTGCTGTGGACAGCATGCTGAATTAAAGCTGAGGAGTCTTGGGTTCAAATCCCTGTTCAGTTATGAAGCTTCCTATCTATCTTCCTCTGCCTAATTTGCCTAATCTGCCTAGTGCTGCTGCGTGGGAAAAAAATGGGGGTAATAACAGGTGCACAATTCTGTGCAGTTTGCAGAAAAGGATACAATTGTGATAAATACACACATTCATGCTAACAGCTGAACAGTACACACAAAATTCATTTAATGTTGTCTCTTGAGCTACAGTGAAGAGAAAGGGGGGGGGGTATGCATCACTGCCCATCAGGCTGCTCCTTATGGCAGCAACTGCAGCACAGGCCTGGCAAGGGAGATAAAAGGTAAATGCAACGTTAAAGAGGTTTTGAGCACAAAAGGGAGAGATGAATGCGCTGCTCTGCATGGTGCTCTCCAGCAACCCTGCTAAAAACACAAGAGAAGGACCCTTTCATGCCAGCACACACATAGAAGCACTGAAGCAGCCTTGGAGCTAGCTTTGCCATTGCAGTCAATGTTTCTAAAGCAAAGTATAACGTTCAAGTGATTCGCTTCAAGTTCTGCATAATTGACACAACAAAAACGGAAGATTTTTGTCTCCTTAAATATTTTAAGGATGTCTTACTGACTTGTGCCATTTCTACCATTTCCCTTGCATAGCTTCCAGATTCTTGAAGCACTGAAAAAGGGAAGAATATATTTCCATTTCAGTCCCAGCCAAGCTCTAGAACTTAATATAACAATTTTAATGTCAGAAACATGTTAAAAATCTATTAACATGAAACATGAAGGGAGTGATACTACGCAGGTCTACTTAGAAGTAAGCTTCATGTTATTCAAGGACTGGAAAGTATCCCTAGGAATGCAAAGTAAATGTGCTAAATTTCATATCTTTAGTCAGCTAAGGCTGCAGTATTCTTTGTTTCTGTTAATTAGATTTTTAAAGCAAAATTCAAATTTCTCAATAAATGTCCAGTCTGTGGGTAGGTTTCAGTTTGTTTATTATTAAAAATTTATTTATTTATTTAGATTTATACCCCGCTTAGCCAGCAAGGCCGGCTCTCAAAATATTTTTGACCTACATCCCCCCCAGGTGCCCAAGGTGAGTTACCTGAAACATATATTACTAGATATCTGAACAAAACAGAAAACTGTAAAATGTATAAATACAAAAAAATAATTTGAATAATAAAACTAAGCTCCATATTGAATACTGGGAACTGAACCCAGATCTCCCTAATACAATCCTATATTTTATTTGCTGCACTGCATTGACTGCTTATGACTATGATGATAAAACAGGGGTCCCCAACATCATGCCCATGGGTGCCATGGTACCTACTAATACATGAGAGCCAGTTTGGTGTAGTGGTTAAGAGTATGGACTCTAATCTGGGAGAACCAGGTTTGATTCTTCACTTCTCCACATGCAGCCAGCAGGGTGGCCTTGGATCAGTCACAGTTCTCTCAGAGCTGTTCTCTCAAGAGCAGTTCTCTCAGAGTTTTCTCAATCCCACCTACCTCACAGGGTGTCTGTTGTGGGGTGGGGAGGGGAAGGGAAAGAGATTGGAAGCCACTCTGAGACTCTGAGTGAAGGGCGCAGTATAAATCTAACTCTTCTTTTTCCCTAGTGCTTGCAAAGTGTTTTTTTTTAAGTGGGTGGGGTCAGATGGGTTTTCTCCCATCAGGGCTTCTGTCTGGCCAGTGGAGATCTAACTGTTTTTGCAGATATTTAAAGAACATTGCTTAGGCAGCAGCTGCCAGAACAGAGATCTTCACTGCATAACTGAAGGTAATCTGTGTGTATGCAAACCCGCCCCCCCCCAAAACCCCAATATGTTCATTTAAAAAGGTACCCAGTGAAATGTAGTGTCTGTCTGAAATGTTGAAGATTTACTATTAGTTATGCATAACTTCACTCCATGACATTTTGTGGTTGGCTCCGCCTCCTGCGGCATTCATTTTGTGGTTGCACCCACCACCCTATGACAGAATTCCAAAGGTGCCCTCAGGCTCAAAGAGAATGGAAACCCCTGTGCTAAACAGTTTTGAATAGCACGGCACAAATGAATATTCAGTATGAAGATTATCTAGGGGAATCATTGCTCCACATAACATGTTTTCATGGCAGTATTGCTGATAATGAAGCAGAGCTGTCCCCTGTATAACCCTGTTGTTCCCCCACATATGGATTCAGTGCTGAGCGCCCTAAAGCTGAACCTACTGGGCACTGCACAATGAAAGAGTTTATGTTAAGATAATCTGCCATGTTATATTAAGATGAGGGTTCATTTTTGACAAAACATAATGTATAAAATGAAAAACTAATAAGACATAAAATCAAGGTCCTGAATAAAAAAACCACAGAGAATTGCTTTGTAAGACTAATAGCATGAACTGAAACCTCACTGGAGTAAACAGACTTCCTCGTATGAGATAATACAGGTTTCAGATCAGCCAGGACATCCCATGTCATGTACCTCGAAGCTGTGTGAAGAAATATCATCCAGCCAGTCCCACCAAAATACTGTATGAAGGAGCCAGAGCAGCTGAATGCTACATTGAAGATGCTTACATATCAGATTATTTCCAGTGACTTTGGTCTTTGTTGTCAGTTCCAGTTCTTCTCCAGGCTCTTGCTTCAAGCACTACTCTCCCTTAGATCAAACAGTCTGGGCCTTCTTTTGGATCTTATCTGTATTGTTATTGTTGAGTTTGCTAGGTCCAACCCTCATACTCCCCTGGATATACGATTCTTTCCTGGTTAATTTCAATGAGGGTAAACTTTTCACTCTATTCTAAATCCACTCTGCAAGGAGGGAGGAGGGAGCAATACAGTTTAGGCTTCGATTTCCATTTCCCCTCCCCACTGCATCATTTACTCCATTGGTCTTCTAATTAAAAAAAAAAACTTTGAAGATGAAACAAGAATAAAGGTAAAGAGTTGCCATACCAAGAGTAATCAGAAGCCAAAGCATCTTTAATTTATTACCACATAACAGCTTGTAGAGAACAAAGCTAACAGTTCAGGAAGATCACTCCGTTTAAAAGATTTTTTTTTTAAATGTGGAAAGCTGTCAGCCTGTACCTTGTCATATCCCTGCTCAGAGGAGAGGAACTTTAATAATGTACCACCTCCATTCAAATGAGCTCCTAATTAATTAAGTACTATTCTTCTGGGGATAGATTTGTTAGAATTGGTTTGGGGGAGATGGATTGACAAGGTTGTTTTGTTTTTTAATCACAATGTGGAATTTTATTTCTCTCTTGTGTCTGGACACTGGAGAAATTGTGTTGATCAAAATAGCATTGAGTTCTTTCTTCCTTTTAAGACAAGGTGTAGTGATCAGAGTGCTGTCCTGTCTGTTATTCCATCACTTTATCTCAACTGTACTGCAGGCAAATTCCTCCTTCCACCATTGCCAATCAATAATACAGCTTTCCCCATTCCTCCAGGTACAGGAAAGACTGAACATAATCCAGACTTTATGCATACACAAAAACTTATTCAAATACTTTGTAATCCTGTACTCCAGGGGTGGGCAAATTGCGGCCCGGGGGCCACATGCGGCCCGCCACAGAGTTTTTTGCGGCCCGCCAAGACAGTTGGCCATGTGGTTTCAGTCAGGCCTCCATCTGAGAAGGTCAGGAAGGCTCCCACTCTCTCCTGGTTTACCACTAAACTACCACTATTTTATTTAATTTATATTTATTGATTTTTATTATACAATTTATACCTTTTCTCAAATGCAAAGTTAACTAATGAATGCAATCATTTTAAAAGGTGCGGCCCTCCGCTAACCTCCGCTCCCACAAAGTGGCCCCCGAGCCAAAACAATTGCCCACCCCTGCTGTACTCCTATCCTATCCTTTTTTTATACATCACTCAAATCTTTGAATTGCTAGTATAAAAACATGTTGGCTTAAATCCCCCTTCTACTGTAGTCTGCTGAGTTACCCAGTTCTGCTACCTAGGGTTGCCAGCTCTGGGTTGGAAAGTACCTGGAGATTTTGGAGGTAGAGCCTGAGGAGGGTGGGGTTTCACGTGGGGAGGGACCTCAGCAGGGTATGATACAATTGAATCCATCATCCAAAGCAGCCATTTTCTCCTGGGGAATTGATCTTAGTTGCCTGGAGATCAGTTGTAATAGTGGATTTTTGCCATCTTTTGGGCATGGGTCACTGCATGTGTGTGTGTGGGGGAGGTATCTGTAAATTTCCTGCATTGTGCAGGGGGTTAGACTAAATGACCCTGGAGGTCCCTTCCAACTCTTATGATTCTATGGGGGATCTCCATGTACTACCTGGAGGTTGGCAGCCCTAATTCTATGAGAGGTTGGTGGAGCTCTGGGAACAGCAGATATGCAAGGTGGAGTTCTGCAGCAAGAGGGGGGAACTGGAAAAAAACAGGGACCCATTTCCTGCTGGCAAATATAGCTTTCAGCATCCAAAAATGCTGTTAAGATGAATGATGGGCACGTACTGGAAAATACGGTTTGTGTCAGTTCATGGCTGAAACCAGGAGTTTCATTTGTGAACTGAAATGGTTTGTTGTTTGTTGCCCTGCAAACCCCGTAGAAAGGGACTGCAGTCCCTTTAAATGGGGTTTGCAGAAAGAAAGAAAAAATCAGCTGAGAACAGGCTGCTTCCTACTGTCTTGTGCAGCCCCTTTAAATTTCAAGGGAGTGCACAAGAAAGCCTGAAAAACAGTTTAAAGGGACTGCACAAGTTTAAAGGGGCTGCACAAGACAGCACAAAACAGCTCAGCCCACTTCTTAGCTGTTTTTTGAGCTGTGTTGTGCAGTCCATGTAAACTTTAAAGGGACTGCATAAGATAGTCTGAAACAGCTGAGAGGCAGGGAGCACACTGATCCCTGCTACTCAGCTGTTTTTGCAAGTTTCACGGGCAACAGAAAGCAGAGATTTAAAGGGACTGCCACAAACTGTTTTAAAAGTTCCTGGAAGTTCATGGCGGTGGACCGCTCATGAACTTAGGTTTGGAAACCACAAACAGGGCACAAATTTTGCTTCATGGTTTAGTTCATGCCTATCCCTAGTTAAGATCTAGCCAGTCTCTCTCTCTCTCTCTAACTTGCCCTTGCCCTTTTTACACAGAGTTCAGGGAAGATTACAAGGTTCTTCCATTTTATCCTCACAAAAGGGCTGTGAGGAAGGCTAGACTGAGAGGAAGTGACTAGCATTAGCTTACCTAGTGAGGTTTGTGGCTGAGCATGGATTTCATTGTGTGTCACCCCAGCTCTAGTCCAGCATTCTAACCACTACACTGCACTGCCCCCCAGTAAAACTGCTGAGAATTAAACATTAATTTTCTTCTACTTGGCATAATGTTGCCTCAAGTGAGAAGAGCAGCAATGAGGAGATTTGCATTTTTAAAACCAGAATATGCCAGATCAAATCTTACAGTGCTGATAATATGTAATTCAACATAACCAAGTGGATGCAGAGCTGAGTTTTATAATCTTCACACATGCCCTGTAGGTTCCTAGTAGGGTTGCCAACAATGTGTTGGGAAATTCCTGCAGATTTGGGGGCAGAGCTTTGGAGAGTGGCGTTTAGGTAGTTGAAGGACCTCAGTGGAGTATAATGGCATAGACTCCACTTGCCAACACTGCCATTTTATCCTGGGGAGCTGATCTCTGTCACCTGCAGATCAGTTGTGATTCTGGGAGATTTCTAGACCACACCTGGAGGCTGGCATCCCTTTGCCTAGGTAAAATTTGATATGATCACCAAAGGAGGATTTTGTAATAGATTTTTCATGCTCCCCTCTGGACTGCTCTTAATACCAAAATCTGCTCTACTGGACATCTTATAAGCAATCTAAAGTGGGTTCACACTTATTTGTGCTTTCACACACACACACACACGGCCACACCCCATCACAAGTGTCTACACAGACCATGAATACTGAAGAAATTTTAATCCATATGGACACACTTTTAAAATCTCTACGGTCAGGAATCTTAGGAAAAGCCAACCAGGGCAAAAAGAGACAATAGGGAAAGCATTTTGGAAAGAAAGAAGTTCAAGTCTAATTTTGAAGCAGCTTCTCATTTTGTTGTTGTTTCTGTGATGCACAAGTGCACAATTGTACTCTTTTGTGTCATAGACACAAAAATAATAGAACTCCCTTCAAAATTAGCCCTTTGTACAGGGGAAGGGACTAGTTTTAAGTAGCTCCTGTTATTTTGGCAATGTTGCAATAAATAAGTACACTTGACCCCAATTCTTGGGATTGCAGACATGCACGCCCACAGTCTCTCTTTGATCACTGAGTTTTGCCCCTCAGTGTTCCATACAATTCATCAAAGGATCATCAGAGCAAAATCCCTGGATTAAAGATTTAACAAATCCTAATTGGGATGGCTTTAGAAAAATATAACTCATTCCTTGAGATAATATGCTACAAACATTTGCGAAAGTGTAAGGAAGCTCTCTCTCCCTGCATCTGGATTGGCACATTTTTATCTAGGAGTCTCTACAGAAAATCTTGTAAGTATTGTCCATTCATACCTCCCCATGCCTAACAACATGAATAATCCACTGACCCTCCAGTGTCATTTTTTTCTCCCAGAAGATCACTGTTTCACAGTAAAAGCTTTCACAGATGAGAAGACAGCAGCACAGGCTGAACTTGCTCAGTTTGGTTGAATGGCCAGGCAACATGGAATAAATAGCCACTGACTATACTGTTCAGCAATAGATCAAGTCTGAGTCATTTGCTCAGGGCAATTCATCTCCATAGGAAATTGCAAGACAAGTTACTGTCAAGGATCAAAACATAATGTTGGAAAACCTCACTTGCCGGATGAAACTAGCAGACATTCGGAGTGTGTTCCTGAGAGAAGAGCCTTCTGCTGCATTCACAACAATCCTGATAAACTACCAAAAAACCCTAGACTCCTGGCTGATGACTACAACACACACACACACATATACACACAGAGTGGACTTCAGTGGTTTTGGGATTTCTTAATACTGCACTGGACCAAATGCACTCCAAACAAGTATGTCAGATCCCCCAGTGGAGGCAGGGGTTCCCCTGCTGCCAGGCCCTACCTCTCTGCCACCAATCAGCTGGCCAGTGAGGGGACTTACCCCCCCCCCCAAAAAGGGAAGAACACCTGACATTCCAGTGACATGCCTATGCGACTTCAATGTGACCACAACGTGACCCAGAAGTGATGTAGGCATGTCAGGGAATTCGTGGTGACACTGGATTTTGTCCAAAAAACAGCATCACCCCAATGTCCCTGATGTACCTATGTCACTTCCAGTTCACACTGGAAGTCAAGTGGGAACATCGCTGAAACATGGAATGAGACTCCCTGCTCCCAGTAAGCCCCATCCCCTGACAGCTGACCAGAATGACTTGGCAACCCTAACCCCAGAATATTGTCATAGAAATGTTTTTCAATAAATTTCAGAGGGTAGCCATGTTGGTCTACAGTAGAAGAGATACATTCGAGTCCAGTACCACCTTAGACACCAACAAGGATTTCTGGATATGAGTTTTCAAGAGTCAAAACTGTCTTCGTCAGATCACCCCCCCCCCAAAAAAATTTTTTTTGATGGTCTCTAAGGTGCTCTTGGACTAAAATCTGGCTGTTCTACAGAATTGTCTGTGTTTCATTGTCATAGACCTGTTGAAATGCATGTATTTTTAAACTGTTTCTAAACTGCTCAAATGCAAACTGTTATACTGTTGCTTTGAAATGCTAAATCTGTTTGTTTTTGTTTATTTCCAGAGTCATTGCAGAGGATGATAATCGCTGATGCAGACAGACTGCCTGTAGCTACAGATCTAAATTAAAGGTAATATCTTAAAATCAAAATTAATACTGGCCCAATCTTGAATATTTTTAACTTCCTAATATCTTAGCTCCTTTAGTGGGGGAGAAACAGGAAGAAAAGTCTTTGGTTCAATATTAGTTCCTTTATAATACTTGACAGGCACTATGGGCTACTCATACATATGTATCTTATTTTGATTTATGCAGTAAGAGCAACTATGTCATAGCTTTACCTGGCCCAATAGTCTGTGCTGTTATGATAGCTGAAAGTAGTTGTAGCCAAAATTTTATCTGCTAGGGTTGCCTACTCTGGGTTAAGAAATACCTGTAGATTTGGGGGTGGAGTCTGAGGAAGGCAAGGTTTGGGGCATAATGCTATAGAATCCACAGTGGCCATTTTCTCCAGATGAACTGATATCTGTTGCTTGGAGATCGGTTGTAATAGTGTGAGATCTCCAGCTACTACCTGTAGGTTGTTAACACGATTATCTGCAGATGGAAATGTGGCTTTCTGGTAAATAATAGTGCATATGAGTAGTGGTTTTATATAGACTCTTCCCTTAGTTCAGAATAGTTTTGTTTTTGGGTTTTTAATTATTATTTGTGTTTAAAAGCATCTAGAGTAAGGAGGAAAAGACTTCACCTACACATTTCAATTCCCAGCTGAAGTTCACACAGACTTGGCATCTGAGTACAGATGGTTCCTGGTTCTTTAATGTGATTTGTTATACTTTGTGCTATTCAGTGTTTTGATAACTACAGTTTGTTTTTTATTGTTGTTTGTGTTTTGCATTTTGTGATTTTTTAAATAAACCATCCTACATATCAAGTTTAATAGAAAATGTTAAATAAGTAAAAATAAATATCTACCACACACATATATTCTTTGAATAAAGATCTGATGCCCCCAAGGAAACAACCACACATTCCCAGACAGTTTTGGTCAGGAATACTGACATTGCAGAGGTTTGGCAACAGATCTGAAAAAAGCAAACTAATCCAGCTGCCTGATCTATGCACAGCTTCTGTATTGGCAGGGACTCCTGGCCTCAGGATGGGATGGGGGAGTTGCGACATGATAGATGTTTATAAACTTATGCTTTGGATAGATAAAGTGAACAGAGAGAATTTTTTCTCCCTCTCTCATAGTACTAGCATTCCGGGGTACCAATGAAGTAGCTACACAAGATATCCAGGGCAAATAAAAGGAACTACTTCTTTACTCAAGGAGTAATACAATTGTGGACTCACTGTCAGTGGATGTAATAATGGCCATAGGTATGCATGGTTTTAAATGAGTGTTACATTCATGAAGGAGACGCCATCAATGGCTACTAGCCATGGTGCGTGAAAGGAACTTCTATATTCAGAGACAGCAAACTTTCTGAATACAAATGCTAGGAGGCAACACCAAGGGAAGGCCTTGATCTCTGTGCCTTGTTTGTTGGTCCGCCAAAGTAACTGGTTGGCTGCTGTGTGAAACAGATTACTGGACTAGATGGACCATTGCTCTGATCCAGCAGGGCTCTTATGTTCTTATCTGAGATCTTTATTGAATAAATATATAGGGAAAAACATGCACTACATACAAACAAAAATCACTAAGCTCTCAGACTAGGTTTTGGCTAACCAGTGAGATAAAACACTGATTCACAGTTGTGCTACGTTTTTACTTATTTTAATGAGTAAGTAGACTCAGTTCCCAGAGAATTAAAATTGAATGGAGAAGCACTGGACTCCAAGGTCTGACCATGTCCCACACACTGTATGACACTGCTGCTCCTATGGCTCCATAATATATTGTTTGTTTATTTTATTTGTTTGCAAAATTGGTATGCTGTCTTCCTGTCCAGTCAGTGCACTTATAATTGCACTGTCAGAGTTAGACATTTACTGTTAAAGAAATGAAGCTAGGATTGTTCAAATGCTAACCAGACCTTGATATCCTAGCATAAGGAGTTCAAGCAAAGCTTTGGTGAAATAGAATTTGTTTTCTAGGATTACATTTATCCCACATCAATTATGAGGAGGTTCTGTGTTCCCAAAGGATAAACAATATTAATTAAGTTCTTATAGGGTGTCCTAGTATCCTCCATAACTTATTTTTGAGTTCCTATAGGCAACAGACAAAAGACCTCCCAGCATGGGTACATATTCTTCAAGCTTCCCACCTGCAAAAGTCCCATTAGAGAGCAAACTGTGAGCTCCCAGAAGGCAAGAAAGCAAATTATTCATGCCTCCCAAAGTGTACTTAAGACAAAGCAAAGACAGATTGTACAGCTGATGGCCATAGGCCTGGAGGCAGGCAGATCAAATGAACAGAAACAAGAGGAGAGCCGCCTGTGCCTGTAAAATAGTTCAGGTCCCATAGGGGACTTTGGAAGAAAAGTTAAAGGACATGAAAAATTAGGGTTGCCCCACAGACTACCAGACTTACTAACTTGTCAAACAAGGAAAAGACAGAGAAGTATTCCTTTGGCACGATTCCAAATGAAAGCTATGAACTAGCAGCTGAAACCCAGGCTCAGTTGAGACAGACTTAACATTTATGGGAATATCCTCCTCTAACAACTCTTAATTAATGAGAAGCAAAAAAAACTAGGCAGAGAGGGTTTGGAGCCCTTGGAAGACCAAGGGGTAAAAGGATTACTAAAGGAAGATAGGAAAATAGCAATGAAGCTGAATGCAATTTTTTTTGCCTCTGACTTTACATTGGAAGATGGGCAGTGCTTGCCCATCCCAGAATTATTGATTTAGGGGGTCCAATCAGATGTTGTGTTTTATGAGCATTGAGCACACTTATATTTAAACCAAAGGTGTTTATACTGGAGAATGTCATCCAGACATCGCACCCATCACCTGCCTCAGCACGCAGTCACTCCATGGTTAAGTGTTCACACTTCCCACGCTGTAAGCTCTTTCCCCTCTGAACGTGCATGTGAATTGATGATAAACTGCAGCACAGTAATCAGACATCTGGAAGTGCACAGCAAGACTACTTGCATCAACCTCCACTGGTCTTTCTCCACTGTCAGCAAAGTCGGAGGTGAAGACGAGTAGCCTACAAGTGAGAAGCACTATACAGATGTGGTTGTCTGGATGCACCTGTAAAATCTGGTAGGGAGAAGTAATGCCATCAAAGCTAATAGCTTGTCTGACTGTGGCCCAGGAGGGGTGTCGAAAGACCTCAGTCAGATTGAGGTGATAAGAAAGGAGGTCCTATGACTGATGGACAAATCAAAAACTGACAAATTGCCAGGCCCAGCTGGCATACATCCAAGAGTTCTGCAATAAAAAAGGCAACTGTTCTGCTGGGGTTTATAAGAAAGGGGACTAAAAACAAATCAGCCAATATCATAATGCCCCTGTATAAATCTATGGCGCAACCTCATTTGTAAGCATTGGAAAAGGTGCAGAAAAGGGCAACTAAAATGATGGAACACTTTCCCTATGAAGAAAGGTTAAAGAGGTTAGGGCTCTTGAGCTTGGAGAAACAATGACTGAGAAGTGACATTATAGAGATTTACCAAATTATACATAGGAAAGAGAAGGTACATAAAGGAGTGCTTTCCTCCCTTTCTCACAATACAAGGACACTTGGGTACTCAATGAAATTAATGAGCAGTAGGTTTAGAACAGATAAAAGGAAGTACTTCTTCACCCAAAGAGTAATTAACATATGGAATTCATTGCCACAAGAAGTGGTGGTGGCTACAAGCATAGACAGCTTCAAGAGGGGATTAGATAAACATATGAAGCAGGGATCCATCAGGGCTATTAGCTACAAGATATAGAGGGAACACTACATCTGGGGCAGTGATGCTCTATATTCTTGGTGCTTGGGGAGCAACACTGGAAGGGCTTCTGGAGTTCTCACCCCATTGGTGGACCTCCTGATGGCACATGGGTTTTGGCCACTATGCGACACAATGGCCCCGTCCACACTGTCACTTTTGTCGCTCATTTCTCCCTATTGCTTCAGGTTCCCCCACCCCCCATATGTTTTGTTCTCTCTAGTAGTCCCAGAGGGAGCAAAACACATGTGGAAAAGGGGGAGGAACCCAAAGCAATAGGGAGAAATGAGTGACAAAAGTGACAGTGTGGACAGGGCCAATGTGTTGGATTAGATGGCCCACTGGCCTGATTCAACAGGGCCTCTCTTTTGTTCATAAATTCTTGTGAGAATCATGGAATTGTAGAAATTCAACAAGAAAATGGAAACACAGCTTTGAGGGCTAGAATGTATTTGGGGGGGGGGGGGACATCACTGGAAGAGGGGGTAAGGCCAGATACCTCTCTTCACTCTTCCATCAATTTCACTGAATCTATTACTAGGAGGAAGTTAGTCAACCCTACTCTCATCCATTAAAGAAGGAACTGTATAAAAATGACATCTTATCACAATACAGTAAAATACTACTGAGAACCTTGCTCAGGATATTTAGATGGTGTATTGTTTATTCTGCTTCCAATGGAACCAATGTAGTTAATGCAGGCATAGGACAGAATTGTGTCAGGATAAAACAGATAAGCTGTGCATGAGGCTGTAAGGGGAAAGCAGGCTAGCTTTCTTCACCTCCTGTGGTCCAGGTGTCAGGTCCAAATAATGTTTAGGGGAAGTTAATGAAATTAAATCTGGGGGCTTTTCTGCTGCTGTTGACCTCCAGGGCAGTAACCCCATGTCACTACCTTTAGATGGCACTGCAGTCCACATCTACAGATTACATGCTGTTTGGTCAGAGTTAGGGTTCTATGCAGTTCCAAACAGGAAGTAACAGAAGCATCATAGACTCTTCTTTGTGATTCGAAAGCGTTCCAAACAAGAAAAGGAAACAAACAAACAAACAAAAAGCAGAGCCTGCTTTGGTGGATATATTAATGCCCAGAAATTCTAATCTATCGTTGCTCATGAAAATATGAGGTGAAAATATTGCGACTGATGCCTGAAGAGCTGCGAAATGAGATGTACACTGAAAGATCATATGAAAAGTATGTCTTATAAGTGAGAGAACATTACAAAGTACTTTATTAGAACATACCATCCAGTTATTAAATTAAAATTGGTTTTGCATTTAATGGTTCATCTCTTCTTTTCCACACACATTTCTGAAATGAATGGATAGTTCTTTGAAATACAGAACAGGAGGCAACTCTGAAATACACCATATGTTCAGCAGAGAAAAGATCTGCACAGTATCACTCTTATTGGCTCAGTTCAGCAATGGCTTATTTTAACTATAG
This sequence comes from Lepidodactylus listeri, assembly GCA_029233225.1. Classification (NCBI taxonomy): domain Eukaryota; kingdom Metazoa; phylum Chordata; class Lepidosauria; order Squamata; family Gekkonidae; genus Lepidodactylus; species Lepidodactylus listeri. Next base: position 62,870,586 of record JARCFY010000002.1, on the reverse strand, counting down.
TTTTTGAAACCAGGATTCAACTTGTAGATGATTACACAAATCCTGGCTTGCCTTGACAAATGTTGGCTTCCTTGCTTTCTCTCTGGACAGACATCAGGACGAAGCCAGGGCACTTGCACATGTACATCATACAGAACCATAATTCAGACCAACTATAGTGAACAAACCAGACTCAAACCACTGTTTAAGATCCTGGTCTGATGCATCTTAGTGCAGTGGCTCGCCTTTGGTTGACCGCACAAAACACAGCTAGTTTAATTAAAGGATAGTTTTGTGTTATGTCTGAACTGAGACAATGAGGGCATCTGTGCTGGTCTGCAATAGAACAGCTGGATTCGAGTCCAGGAGCACCTTAGAGACCAACAAGATTTCCAGGCTTTGAGCTTTCAAGAGTCAAAGCCCCCTTCGTCAGATATCTGACAAAGGGAGCTTTGACTCTTGAAAGTTTACCTCCCAAAAATCTTGTTGGTCTCTAAAATGCTACTGCAGGGGTGTCAAACTCATTTGAGGGTCGGATCTGACATAAATGAGACTTTGTTGGGTCGGGTCATGTGTGTCATAAAATGTGATGTCAGGTAGCAGAGATATAAACTTTACAAGGGACACAGCCATTTCTTTACCAGACACTCTCAGTTGCACTTGAGATGTTTGCCTATCTCTCCTGTGCGACTGAGAGAGACTGGCGAAGCAAGCTGTGATGTGGCAACAGCAAGAGAACTGGAAAAGGAAGTAGGCAACAGCCAGGGCCTTGGGGGCCGGATTGGAGCCCTCTGAGGGCCTGATCTGGCCCCCGGGCCGCAAGTTTGACACCCCTGTGCTACTGGACTTCAATCTACATGAGATAATGTAGTCAGTTTTAATCTGTATCCCTTCCCTTGCTTTCTCTGTATCCACTCAGATTTCATCCCAGCCCTGTTTGCCTGTTCCCAGCCTGCCTGCCCTGGTTGTCTCAATTCTTAGGATTCTGTTCAAACTTAAATGCCAGACACATGAACAAGGTATGTGATTTAGGATGACCAAATGCTAAGGAGAACAACACCATTCTGCTGTGGAATTTCAGTAAGTGTATCTTTTCTCACCTTTGCATCCCAAGAGATATGGTATATCAAGACAAAAAGGGAAAAAAATCACCTTTAGCACAACTAGTAAAAGATCCTTGCATGTGACCTCCTTTGGATCTGTTCATCCTAGAGCTGCTTATGCATCTAGTAAGCTCTTATACAAGTCAAGTCAGTTTATTTACCAACAATCAATACAATAGAAGGCAGATAAATGACAGAACAATAAAATTATAGTATACTAGGAATAAGGCCCGTTGTGGAAATAAATACAACGGGCTCTAGAAAGAGGCTCTGGGAGAGTGCCCCGGACTTGGGCACTCAGCGTCAATTTGCTGTGGCGACCTCAGCAGGGTATAATGACACAGAGTCCACCGTTTTCTCCAGGAGAAGATCTCTGACATCTGAAGAGCAGCTGCAATTTAGTGTGATCTCCATCCCTCCCCTGATGGTGCTAAGCAGGAGAAAGAGCCTGGAGGAATTTCACACAACCAATATGTTCCATTTTAGGAACTCTTCAGTAACGGTTTCTGTCAGGCATTTTACACAGAACCGTATTAGTATCAGTTTCCTAACGGAGCATAGTGGCCCTTTCACACAGAAACGTGCCTCTCCCGTTGGGGAAGCATTCCTGAGCCAGGTTACCTTGAAACTTCCTCCCAAGCATTCTTCAGTTCTTTGTACCAGTTCTGAAGCGCTATGGGGTACTGTGTGAAATGCCCCTTGTTTCTGACAGTTTATTCTGACAGTTTATTCTGGGCATGCTGGCAGTGTGCGGTGGAGGGGGTTATGCTGATAGTCCATTGTCTTTTCACTGACAGAAGCAGGACACTGAGGGGACAGTTAGACCCACCTGGCAGTGGGCGGAGGAGAAGAGTGGACCCAGCACCCAGTCGGTCCTTCCCCTTCACTGGCTCCCTCCAGACTGAGGCCGGGGCACTGGCCAGTGGCTCTGTGGGCAGGACTGAGGCAAAGCAGGGAGAGAATGCAGCCAATGGCCAGGGACCCCCTTTTGAGTGGCAGTCCATCCAGCCTACTGATTTTGGCACCCCATGGAATCTTGCCACTTGAAAACAGCTTTATATAATAGAAAAGATAATGGCATCTAAAATTATAAATAGGAGTCTAAAAAGTTTAAAATACAGAAATGATAAAATTAACATTAAAATCAGAAATTAAAATCCAGGCCTATCTGTACTTCTTTATCTCTTTCCTAGATTGGTATGCCAACCAACCAAATTTGGCAACCATCTGAGTCAGCTTTTGATTATCACCTGCCAGCACAAGGGACAAAAGTATCCTTCTATTACGACCTGGATAAGAGTTAACAATAGGCTTAATCAAAACTTCCCTAATGTTATGGTATATACTACAATCGAAAATTACATGTTCCAATGTTTCAACAATTCCCATCCCACATATACAACTCTTCCTCAGTGATCTAGTATATCTGGCCTCCAATATAGCTGAAGGTAAGGCATTGTATCTTAATAAGGTAGCATAGCATCTAGCATAGCCAAATGCAAAGGACAGAGGTCCTGTAACTTAAAAGTAAAGAGAGAATTTCAGGAGCTGCAGTGTTTTGGGCCTGCACAACAGGCTCCACCAACAGAAATTGCCTATTCTACACAACCCATAAAGGAACAGGAGCCTTTGCATCTAGTCTGCCTATCTTGGCCAACCAATGCAAAAACACAAGGATGTTCCTTTTGTCTCTCGGCAGCTTCTTGATCATTAGCTGCACCACATTTTTTCATGTAATTAAACAGAAAACCCTAATCCAGTGTAATTAGCTCCCTCATTGCCAACGTCAGGCAGAAAAACACTGTTTTAATAGTCTTTCAGGTCTAGCTGGCTAGGAAAGTACAAGTGTGCGGTTCAGTGGTTTAACACAGAAACAGCCCCCATTCCCTTTCCCTCCCCTTCTCACTCTGCTTGTCAATTTGTTTTCCTAAACAGCACTGAATGATTTCCTGACTGTAACAGCCCTGACATCTCCTGAAGTGCTGCATTGCTGGCCTCATCCAGACAAAAAGGCTGCCATCGTATCCCTGTTGGGGTAGCAACAGAACTGGGAGAACTAAATGTTGCCAACAGCAGTTGTTGCCAACATGGGCAACTTTTCCCCCCATCTGTACCTCTAACTTTGCAAATTAGCACGCACACACACACACACAAAGATAGAAGAGCACCAATTTTCCCAGGCCAATTTTTCCCCCCTTCAAAAACTTGTCTGTCTAAAGCTGGGCTCCAGAATCTACATTTAGGCCTGTGAATAAAAGTGGCCAGGTTCCCAGAGCTTCAGAGCCGAGGAAGCTCTGACTGATTTCAGACAGCAAGAGCGACAGATGCTCAACGCTTTGGAGAATTTAGCCACTTTAATTGGAAGCCCAGCTGTGAATTTTAGAATCCCCATTTTAAGCAGCCAGATTTGAAAAATGTCAGGATGAGAGAAAATGAAGTCACACTATCATCTTATTGCAATTCAAATTTCACGTGTTCCTCTACGTTGTAAAGGGTACAAACAAAGACACCCAAAAGTCAATAGGGTATGTATTAAAGCATGAGCACATTAATTAAGGACCAGCTATCCAGATGATCATGAGTCTCCTGAGTATTTATTTTGATTGCTTAACTTTTGATGTACTTAGGTACAAACAGAAGAAAATGTATTTGGGAGGGTTTCTTTGAATGTACCTTAAATCAAACTTATGAAGGGATAAAAGAGACACAACATACTCTGTTCAGTTCCATCCACATGCCTTGAGTGGTGCACAATTAGTGGGCCAGAATTTCTACAATTATAGAATTACAAGACTAAAATGAACTTTCTGATCACTTCCACAACCTGACAAGCCATCCACACCGAACACCTCTAAGAAATTTAGCTTGTATCAAAATTGAAATATGTCATGAACTAAGCAACTGGCACATCTCCCTTAACTTATTTGAACTTGAATTAATAAGAATTAAACCTAAGATTAATTTAGAGGGCAGCTACAGAATGTACAAAAGTTCAACATTTTGTTTCATATTGATTAAGGACTTCACATGACTTCTGTCACCACAGCACAAAATGGATCCAGAAGCCTCTTTATTGCTACCTAACACTAAGCATGCTTTAGACTGGGTAGTTTCTACACCACTTAATGTATCATGTTTAAAAGCTCATGCTTGGTTTCAGCACTGTTTGAGATTTCTGTTTGTTTTCTGATTTCTGTAGTTCAAACCCTATTGTATTGCTCCTTGGGTACCCTATCCTGTTGCTAGTACTAGATTTATACTATGTAATCCACCTTGGGGCTCAGCAAGAAAGGCAACTATAAAGAACCAAAATAAAAAATATCTTGGGTAACTCTCCAGGCCCAGATCAACCTCCTCCCACTAAGTACTATTTCTTATATCATTGTGACTACATTCTGCTTCTCAGTGCCATACCAAGGGCGGGGTGGTAGGTGTGGTCTGCCCTGGGTGCATGCAATGAGAGGGTGCATTGTCAAAAAAAGAGAACATTTCTCTCCTCCCTCCACACTTACATGCACACATGCAGCACTCCTCAAAGGAGGGGCAGACAATTGGGGAGGAACAGTGGAAAGACAGGCTGATCCCAACTGCCTCTTAGAAAATGTGAGCCAAGAGCAACAATGACTGAGAAACTGGGGGGGGGGGGAGTCCAGTTTTAGCCCAAGAGAAGTTTTTGTGCCTGGGTTTCTAGCCCCTCCTTTAAAAAAGCAGCATCTGCAGCTCCCCAAATCTGAGCCATAGCCCAGGAGCCTTCCCTTGCTCCCCTCCACCAAGGCTCATTGAGGATCATCCAGGCAGGAGAAGGGAGAATTTACAAAAGGGTCCCGAGCTTCGGCTGCTCCAGTGTTTCTGCTTTCCTGCCATCCATCATCCCAATGCAGGACATCAACACACATAGAAGTTAAGGAAGAGAGCAGAGGAAGGAGAAAGGGGAGGGGTTTGTTTTTGCCCATTGCCACAAGAGGAAAGTTTAAAAAGGACACACACACACTTACCAAGGGGCTGGGGGAAATAAACTTTTCTCTCTCCCACACTTTGAAACCCAGTAGGAGTTTCTTAACTCAAGTCAGATGATCTCTGGAGTCCAGATCCATTGACTGATTTGTTTTCATTCTAATCCATTTATGTTCCTCCTCTTCCTTCTACCTGCTTTTAGTCAAGTGCATCATCAGCTGTTGGGGCACAGGCTGGGTTTCCTGACGTACTTGAGTGGGAAAGAATGTGCAGCTAGTGTGATGGAGGAGCCCATATCCCACCTTTCACCCAACCTCATCTTCATATGAAAGTGTATCACATGGCTTGTCCAGCTACATGGCCTCCAAGCATTTTGTTTCCTCCTGCACACACACACACACCCCAGCCCTGATTGCAAGAATATTTGAACTAGCCTTCAGGTAAACTGGCTGAGGCTGGTGAATACCCCCCAGTGTCAACCCTCTGAATGGGCCAGTGGTGCTGGCATTGTTGCCCTGTGAACAACAGATGCAGATTCAAAGATGGTCTCAACCATAGTAAACAGACTTCTGAAGACATTCACCACTGTGGGAATACATCAAAAGTCTCCAACCTTTCCAAGCCTGCCAACACCTTTGGAATTCTGACACAGCATGGTGGGTGCAGCCTAGGGTGGCCAACTTCCAGGTAGGGCTTGGAGACCTCTGGCATGTGTTTTTTTGGCAATGAAGAAAATTTTGTGGGATAGAGGAGGGGGTGTTAAAAATGACCTCCTCTGGGTTGTCAAATACATTAGGTACATGTTGTGTTTGTTTAGAATATGAAGCAGTAATAGCTTGAAAAGGGCTCTGGTATCCTAAAGCTCCAATTCCTATTGGCTGATGAATAAAGACTCCCATTGGTCCTGAAGCCAATCTAGATACCCAATCACTGAGCCCTGCTTGGGTCCAATAGTATTGCTTGTATATAGTTACATTGTTGAAAGTTATGTGTTGGAACAGTATAAATGAAAGTGCTGCTCTCATAGTGCTGTCTTTGGAGCTGAACAATGTCACTGAATAAAAGCCTGTTTGTTTGAATTCATCGCCTCCTGCTCAATACTTAAAAGTATGCCACTGCCTGATTTTGTCAGTTCCCAGAAGCTAAGCAGGGTCAGCCCTGGTTAATACTTGGATAGGAGACCACCAAGCAAGTCCAGGGTCACTATACAGAGGCAGGCAATGGCAGACCACTCCTATTCATCTCTATCGGGTTGCCATAAATTGGCTGTGACTTGATGGCATTTTACACAAGTTTCTTATCCCATTACAAGTATGGGGGTCACTATGACTCAACTGTGACTTGATGGCAAAAATAAAAATAGAGGAGATGGCTGTTAAAAAAGTATCTACCCCAGGCACGAAATAAGCCACTGCTGCTTCTACCTCAGTCTGAATATCCTCATATTACTGCATGGGGCAGCTGGATCCAGTTAAAGCTGGGAGGAATGTGGCACATGGAGTGAACTCTAAATCCTTTTTTGCATCCAGTGATGATGTAGAGCATGTGAAGTCCATGATCCATCTGCAGAAAGCACTTATGGCTGAGCAGCCACTTCCAGCCCAGAGAAAATTTATTTCCAGACTCGTGGAATCTACACCGAGAAACAGCTACCTGTCAGCTAATGCTGCCATCTCCTGCCCGGGAGGTGGGATGGGTGAACCCTTGACATCGGGTCTGTGGAATGTTATGTTATCTTTCTCATGACATGCTTATCAATCTTCGAGCTGCTCTGAACTTGGGAGACTGCTGGTGCCTGCCCATGTATCTCTTCTCCTGTCTGACTCTAAGTCTTCCCGCTTTTTCCCTGGGAACCGTAAACCAGTATTTTGAGTGCCTTTTCTTTGGCTTGGTGATTGGGTGCAATTCCTTACCAGACCCCTTTTTGAATTCTGTATAATTGTCCTGCTTGGGGCTGTGTCAGCCATTACTAACACAAGAAGTGCAGATGACCACAACAGACCTTTCTCAATAAAGACTTCCTTCTCTACAACACTTGTTGACTGACTCTGTAGGACTCTCACACTACCCAGGTCTGGAGGCTGCAGGGAGGAAGGGGGTATAATCCCTCCCTCCTGGAGTGGAGCTCTGCTGATAGAAGAAGCAGAAGGAAGCAATTTTGTCTCCTCCACACTGCAGCCTCTTAACCCATGATGCTATTATTACACAGGGGGTCAATGGCCTCAGGAATATAATTCCCTATATGAATATTTGTATTTAGCTGCTTTGTATATTTTCCATTTTTTTTAGTTTTTGTAGTTTTATATTTTCTTTTAAAACATTCCATGGTATTGCCCTGACCTGGATGGCCCAGGCAAGCCCAATCTTTTCAGATCTCGGAAGCTAAGCAGGGTCAACTGTGGCTAGTACTTGGATAGGAGACTTCCTTGGAATACAAAGTCGGGAGAACAGAGGCAGGCTTTATTCAGCCACCTCTCTGAATATCCTCCAGGCCCCCAGGAGGTGTCAGTCAACAGAGGTCAATGTGACTTCCAGGTGCATGACCACACACACAAATACCAAAAAATACCCCCCAAAACCCATATTCCATGGTATTGTTGCAAGTGACTATTGGAAAAGTAACACATGAACATTTTAATTAAGTAAATAAATAATGTCCTGAAAGCACTGGAATCCAGAATCCAGTTTCCGGAACTGGAATTTCTAAAATCCCAGAAGCAACACTTTATGAGTACAAAACCAATGAATCATCCCATAAGGGATGCCTCTCCATGCCTCACCTATCAGGTCCCTGAGCCATCTTTGTAGCATTCAAACAGTTCCTGAGCTTTTTCACAGGAGCAAACCTCCACAGTTCTGTAGTTCATTTTTTAATAGTAGTTTTGATATCTTGTGTCTAAAGCTGAGACTTCACTGGATCCCATACCAAATTGCAATTAAGTCACAGTTATGAATCCCATCCTAATTTACATCAACAGCCAAAGCATTGCTGTAATTTGACTCCGTTAACCCCAGTTTGTATGATTTTACACACCACAAGAACCAAATCAGATTTCTTTTCAAAGCTCTGTCTCTCAACTTAGATGGATGGCCCCATCTGAACAGTAGGCTGATACGGTTAATCAAATGAATGGGGAGAAAACAAACCTTCTTTTGCTTTGATGGGTACATGTTGAGGTTTTGGGGGTCTAAAATTATCTTTGATTACATACTTCTTCTCTTTATTATACTGAAGGCCAAAGACATCCAGTGCACTAACCTTGTAATAATCACTTTATCTGCAAAGAATGGGCTCATTTTTAATGCAAAAGCTACAATAAAGTCAAGTAGCAGCTGAGACCCATCACTGCACTGAACAAGGTAAACTAATCCCCTGCCTCCAAGTTCAGTTTTCCCACACTGGGGAGGCATCAAGAACAAGACATTGATTGCAACTGGAGCCTTCTGGCTTGATGACAGAATTTCAATAATAGGGGCATTAGCCTGCAATAACAAATATGTAACAACTCCTCCCATGCTATCAGTGCACCAGAAATAAAGTTAAACATGCTGTCCCAGAGGAGGCTGGGCAGATCAACTTGTAAGGCAAACAGTCCCAGGTGTAAGATGTTGAAGCTTGGATAACATTGAGGTGATTCAGTTTCCTTGTTTTTGAGGCTTTATGCAATAGCACAAGAGCTGTACAGGCCTGCATGTTACAAAACAGCTGCCTGCACTCAAAGCTCATCTCTTTAGTTTTTCATACACAGAAGAAGGTCCAAATGCTGTTCAATACATATATTATTAATAGTATTGTTATTATCATTTCTACAGTGCATATTAGCATTCGTATGCAACAAACAAACATGTGACTGTTGCTAAAACTACCAACAGAAAAGACATGTGAGGAAATACACGAGATATAACTTACAAAGTTTATTGCAAAATTATTTCTAGTAAATTGTTACCAAATCATTTCAATTTTCCTGTCAACATTTCCCCTTTCAAAAAGATACACAGTTCATGTTCAATTAGTGACTAAAATTTCCATTTGGTGCCATTTTTTCCAATTCCTAGTACAGTCTTTGTTCCCTAATCGTTTTCATTCAGACATCGCACAGTACTAATTTATCTTACAAGCGTACAGGTCCACATGGATTCACAAGCCAGATACTATGAAGTAAATGGGGGTGATGAATTATATCATAACACTAGTGCACTTAAATGCATGACTGCTTGTTTCAAAGACTGATGAAAAATAATGACGTTTCCCTGGCCAATAATCTCAGAGGTGCTTTAATTCTATATAGATGATGCAGCTGGTGCTGTAACCAAATATGGTGAAAACTGTTCCTAGCTATGGATATTTTCATTTTTTATTCACATACTTATACACCACTTTTCTTCCCAATTGAGACACAAAGCTACTTACAAAATTGTTCTCCCCTCCTCCATTTTATTTTCACAACAACAACTCTTGTCGGTTAGCCTGAGATAGAGTGACTAGCCACAGGTCACCGAGTCAGCTTCCATGACCAAGTGGAGAGTCAACCCCAGTCTCCCAACTCCCAACTCTGAAAATCTAAACACAATACCACACTGACTCTTTACTGGGGCAAACCAAAACAGAAGGGGAAAACCCCAACCAGAAGAAACAGTGAAGTTAGATAACTGAAGGTTGGGTGAGAGAAAATTATAAGAAATGGATTAAACTATATATATTTATATTTTATTCCAAAGTGCACTAAAACTCTTCTTTAAAAACATAGGTACATTTTCCCCTTGAAGCAGCGAATCCTGAATCTATGTAACATGATGCAATTAATTATCTCTAGGTTAATAGCCTAGAACCATTAAAACAGGAAATACAACTCAATATCTCTAGGTTGATAATCTTGATCCACATGAAACAGGACCAAGTGCATTTCAGCCTCCAAGGCCTTCCTTGGCTATATATGAGGTTTGTGAATAGTAGAAATTTACTGGCAGTTAAAGGTTGATGCATATATGTATCAACCTTTAACTGCCAGTAAATTTCTACATATATGCACACTCTGAGGGTTTTGATAGCCATGGTCAGGTATGTATAAGGTTTATCTTAATTGCAATTTGTTGTGTCCTTAATTAATTGAACTTAATTTTTTTTCATTAAAATAGCTTTGTCATATATATTTCTTACAGAAGGAGTTATTAAATCTTCATTCCCTGGATGTGTGTGCTTAAAAGTCTAAGGAAACTTTTTATACAACCTAATTATTTTACACACAGAGGCTGAGGACAGACTGGTAATCTGCTGCGGAACAGCAGCGGGGCCAAAAGCTGCGGTGGAAAACTGGCCCGGGGCTGGCCGTTCACACTGGCCAGTTTCCCGTGGGAGCATGCTGGGGAGGATGTGGAACAGAGCATTCAGACTGCTGTGGAGCGGCCCCAGGTGGGCTGGCCTCTGTGGCTCGTGGCAGGGCCATTTCGGCAATAGGTGCATGGCCGTAGCGACAATCTAAAAATTTAAAATCTCCCCACCTCCTCTATTGGGGCCACTTGCACATGAACTCATGCACATCTCACCGTGGTGGCGCATTCACACTGCCACCTCCGCTTGGATCCTGCCTGTTCCCGTCCAAACAGCTGAGAAGTGGGATCCAAGCAGAGGAAGGCCCCTGGACACCACTTTCTGCCGGTGTCCATCTGAGACAGCAGGGAAGTGCTTCAGAGATGGGTGAGTATGGAAGGGAGATGGAGGACAGCTGCGGCTGTCTGAACTGCCTCCCTTCCCCCGCTTCTGAAGCGGAGCTCTCCCGGGCCACGTTACCAGTCTGTCCTCAGCCAGAGTATTTGGAATGTAATCAATTCCATTTAAAAAAAAGATTTATGTAGTCAAATTGTTTATTTTTCATATATAAATTATTCAATAATTATTATCTTTATTCATTTTCAGGCCTTACAATCAACCTGCCATGGGATTAACATATGTTTGTATATCATAGTGTGCATGTATACAATAATTTGACCACTAAGGAAGCCCTTGGAGGTTGAAATGCATTTGGTCCTGTTTTAATGTGGTTCAAGGTTATCAAACTAGGGATATTGAATTGTCCGTCCTGTTTATTGGTTCAAGGCTCTTAACCTAGAGATCATTAACTGTATCATGTTACATAGACTCAGGTTCTCCCTGCAGGCTCTGCTGGGCAGCCCGATTTAAACTGGACTGCCCAATAGAGCGGCCAAGGAGCCAATCCAGCAGGGAGAGTTCTCCTCGCAGGCTCGGCTGGGGTTCTATTGGGCAGCCCAATTTAGACCAGACTGCCCAAAGGAGCTTTTTAAAAGCCTTTTGCATACCGTGGGTGAACTCTGAAGGCACTAAAAGGGTGCAAGGTCTCTTTGAATGCATTTTCAAAATGGTGAGTTCAAGTGGAAGATGTTTTTATATTCAGCTATCTGGTGGTCCCCAAAAATCCCAAATATTTTCCGGATTTTTTTTGGGTGGCCATTTTTGGATAGCCAAATAACTAGCCCACTCAGTAACCAGCTGAGAAAATACCCGATAAATACTGATAAGCTATTTATTGGGTATTTTTTCAGCTCGATTTATACCAACTGTACCTATTTATACCTGTTAGGGAACAGGTATATTCTGTCCTTGAAACAGCAAATATTTAGTGATATATATATATATAGCTTAATTCAGGGGTTTCAAAACTGGGGCTGGATTTGACAAAAATGAGACCTTGTCAGGATGGGCCATGTGTATCATAAAATGTAATGCCAGGTAGTGGAAATATAAACTTTATAAAGGACACAAACACAATTAAAGATTTTTTTAAACTTAAATAAAAAAAATGCTTAACATTAGCACTCTTGCAATATTTTGTTTATTTAACTGTCTCTGATAACTGACATCTTTTGCTCTGAATTATTGAATCAAAATGTCTGTGCTGTAGCAGTCTTAAGTATGCCATTCAGGTATGTATCTGTAAACTGCAAATAAACTGATACAGTAGCAGAACTGGAGGCTCCAAGCACGTCTTTTGGTCATGTTTTGGATCATTTCAGCCCACTTTGCCTGGAAGAGGCTGACAAATTGCTCTCTCTGGTCCGCCCAACTACCTGCCGACTCGACCCGTGCCCATCATGGCTAATTAAAGCAAGCCATGCTGGAGTATGTGGGGCGCTGAGGGAGATTGTCAACACGTCCCTTGAAAAAGGGACGTTCCCGAGTGCCCTAAAGGAGGCTGTGGTACGCCCCCTCCTAAAAAAAACATCATTGGATCCGGCCGAATTAACCAACTATCGGCCGGTATCTAACTTACCCTATTTGGGTAAGCTGATCAAGAAAGCGGTTGCGGATCAGTTACAGAGCTATTTGGATGACGCCTCTGTGTTGGATCCCTTCCAGTCTGGCTTTTGGCCAGGCCATGGGACGGAGACGGTGCTGGTCGCCCTCACGGATGACCTCCAAAGGCATCTGGATCGAGGCGGTACGGCGGTGCTGATGTTGTTGGACCTGTTGGCAGCGTTCGACATGGTCGACCATCAGCTACTGACCCGCCGCCTCGCCGATACTGGGATCCAGGGGTCAGCCTTGCAATGGCTTTCCTCGTTTCTCCTTGATCGGGGACAGAGGGTGGCAGTAGGGGAGCAGCTCTCCTGCAGACACCCACTGACTTGTGGGGTCCCGCAGGGGGCAGTGCTTTTCCCCATGCTGTTCAACATCTATATGCGCCCCCTCGCCCAGATAGCCCGGAGGTATGGGCTTGGGTGTCATCAATATGCAGATGATACCCAGCTCTATCTGTTGATGGGTGGCCAGTCGGACTCCAGCCCCGGTAATCTGGACCTGGCATTGCAAGCTGTGGCTGGTTGACTCAGGCAGAGTCGGCTGAAACTGAATCCGTTAAAGACGAAGGTCCTGTGTCTAGGCCGGAGCGGTCTGGGGGTGGGGATCCCACTCCCGACCTTCGATGGGGTACCGTTGGTGCCAGCGTCGGAGGTTAGGAGTTTGGGACTGCTACTGGACCCTTCACTAACGATGGGGGCCCAGGTGGCAGCCACTGCAAAGTCAGCTTTTTATCACCTACGGCTGGTCAAGCAGTTGGTCCCCTTCCTTGAGCGTGACGATCTGGCCACAGTGATCTATGCTTTGGTCACCTCAAGAATGGACTACTGTAACACCCTCTACATGGGGCTGCCCTTGTGCCAAATCCGGAAGCTGCAGCTGGTGCAGAATGCAGCGGCGCGGCTGGTGACAGGTCTCCCAGTTCGGGAACATGTCCAGCCCGCCTTAAAAGCACTGCACTGGCTGCCTATAGCATACCGAATAAGGTTCAAGGTGCTGGTACTTACCTATAAAGCCCTATATGGCCGAGGACCTGCTTACTTGAAGGACCGCCTCTCACCATATATTCCCCAGAGAGCACTTCGATCCGGATCCCAGAACCGCCTAACCGTCCCAGGGCTGAGGGAGGCCCGCTTGGCAGCTACAAGGGCCAGGGCATTTTCTGTGGCGGCCCCTTACTGGTGGAACGAGCTCCCAGATAACATCAAGGCCCTGCGGGATCTATTACAATTCCGCAGGGCCTGCAAGACGGAGCTCTTCCGCCAGGCTTTCAAATAGCCCACAGTGTTTACATCTGGCCCTGGCCTGATCTTTGGCTGCCAATGTATGAGCAGATATGGGGATATGCTGGATTGCTGTTTTATAACTGTACTGAAGCAATGCCATCTGAATGATATATGACAGGATGTTTTTATGGTTGTTTTAATTTTTAACCAAACAATGTATTATGCCATAATGGCTGCTGTGAGCCGCCCTGAGCCCGCCGTATGGTGAGGAGGGTGGGATATAAATTCCAAAAATAAATAAATAAAAAACCTACTTTTGATTTATTGACATTCATTACAGAAATCTCATGGTCAGTGCTCTGAGCCTAGAATGTAGGGGAAAATATGAAATGGCTGGGCATTGCGAGCTTTTGTACATAAATTGCTTTGTGTGCTGGTCAAGAACATGTGAAGGTATCTTGACACATAGTGAGGGCTAAATGTTTGTCTACAAAACTATATATTCCCAGAAAAATAACTACTATTCCTATGAGGCAGTGAAAGAACAGAGACACAGCAATGTATACTGGTCACTATCAGCCTGCTATCTGGGAAGCCTATGTTCAAAATCCCCAGTCTACAAAGGAAATGTGCTGGGTGAACTTGGTCTGGACACACACTCTCAACCTAATCTACCTTACTGGCTTGCTGTTATTTCTCATCTAAACAGTTCACATCGCTTTCCTACTGAGGAAGCCTGGATTATGAGGGCATGAATACAGTGGTAAAGGGGAGGCAAACCCAGTTGCCCGCAGGACAGCCACAGCAAAATGAATGCAACAAAACACACACAAAGCATAACGAGCCCAACTAAATGCACACACACTGTAACAAGGCACACAAAAGCTCATACCTTGAGTACAACTTTGTTGGTCTTAGAAGTGCTTTGTATTTCTCCCATGCAATTGAGGCAGGCAAGAAAGGAGGAAGGGGAGGAACCTCAGCCAATGGAATAAAAGAAAGGTTTGCCTTTGTCTCCTGTGTGATTGAGGGAGCCTGGCTGAAAAGCAAGCTCTGGCTTTTTCCCTCCTTCCTCCCCTGGAAGGAGGAGGGGGAGGAGCCTCAACCAATGCAGAGAACAGCAGCTTACCTATTTATCTCTCCTGTGCAACTGAGAGAGTCTGGCAAAGCAAGTTCTGATGCAGCAGTAGCAGAACTGAAGAAGGAAATAGGAGAGAGCCAGTTGCTCAAGGGCCAGAGAGGAGTCCTGTGGGGGCTAGATCTGGTTCGCAGCCACGTTTGACACCCCTGGTTTAATCCATTTCTTATAATTTTCTCTCACCCAGCCTTCCAGTACCCATCTTCTGTACTTGGGCACCCACGTGCAAAGCTAATAGAATCCCCAAGCTCTAGTCCTCATCTTTATAAGGAAGTACAACCCAATTAAGAACACACCAAAAAAAAAGAACACACCAAAACCACCTCCACCATCAGTTGATCCACACCTACTATCAACACCTCTGGATTGAATTTCTGTTGATTAGCCCTTATCCATTCTGTTACTAACCCCAGGCATCTAGGATATTTGCTAACCATCTGTTAGCAGTAATCAGGTGTGCTGAAGCAGCTCTGTGGCTATGCCAAAAAAAGGGGAAACAATTAGAGCAATTGGTCTTGCCTCTGGCATCCTAAAGGATAGTGAAATGTTTGGATCCATAAGTTAGCTTGGCTTATACCAAACATGGACAGAAGGTCTGAAACTTCAAACAGACTCAGAAAAGTAAATTCCTCAAACCACTCCATGTCGCTGCAGTTATTTGCTCAGACTGGAAACATATTCAGTGAAATTTATGGCCTGTCATATCCTGAAGGCTAGAGGTAACAAATAAAAAGGATCATATAACACCCTCTTCCATCTTAAATATAGAATAAAACAACAGTGAAATACTTGAAACCCCTGCTGACTTAATGGTAACTTTCAGTCCAAACAACTAGCTCTTACAGTACTTGTGAAAGATGCTCAGGCTCAGATACTAGTGAATTGCCTAAGGGAGGTCATGTAACTAGATAGGTGTACCAAGAGCCATCATTTACCTGTGCAACATTCTTCTTCTATGACCCCCTTGATTACAACCAGCTAGCTTTCTCCGGCATTCTGGAACTACAGGAAAAACAAGATTTTTGCATGACCCAAGGGTTTCTTACTGTAAACAGCAGCCTCCAGGATTGTTTACAGTACATACTGGATCACAGTTAAGGTGCAGGAAACAGAAAGATTTTTTTTTTTAAAAAAACTTTACACTATGCTGCCCTTCCACCCATTAGGGGAAGTTTACAGGCTGCCTATAGGGCACAGAGAAAATCAGCCGGGGGGGGGGAGCTCTTTAAGGTCAAGAAAATGGTATGGGTGGAAGTGTTAAGCCTTCCACGAACACACATACTGCAATCCCCACAGCTGCTATTCAGTATTTTTAAAATATCTATATGATCTAGATATTCATTCTGGTGTTCCATTCCTGGATCTCCTTGCATCTTATCTAGGTTGAACTGGACCATTTCCAGTTCTCTGTAACAAGATTAATGTACAGAGGAAGATCTTTATAGTTGCCTGAATCTTTCCAAATAAGGGGAACAAAAATGAAGTAGTCCAGACCAAGCTGTTTCCTGGCAGATTGGGGTATCTGGAGGCAGACAGTACAGGAAAACTTAGAAAAGACTCATTCTCTCCACAGCCCTAACTAAAACTTGATAAATATCAACCTTTTTTTCTCTCTCTAGCCACAAGTGCCATGCTAAGCTAAACATAATACGTGGAGATTGCATTGCTAATGAATACCAGCTGGGATATCAAGTTCACCCATTGTGGTTGCAGCAGGGTGGGTTGTTTCATAAGAGGGTTTTTTTTAAGCCCCTTTGCTGTTATTCCACCTTTTATTCAGCTGCTGGGAAATCACTCCTGCCAAAATACCCACCATGGAATACCAGTGTAACAGGAGTCTGTGCCTTGACAAGTCTGTGGTCTCCTTGCTTCTGATCCATCCTGCAGGGATTGCAGGAGGCGGCTGCCATCTATGAGCACAACTTTTTATATGCTCGCTTGGGGGGCAAATCCCTCGGCTGCCTCTGAATCATAAAGGCTTCAGTTAGCGATCAGTGAGAGAAGGCCAGACTGCTGGCCAGATGGTTGGAGTTTTTGAGGTAAAGTAGATAAAGCCTGAGTAACTGGCTATGACCTCTCTCCAGCATATTGTGCTGCCACTTGGCAGGTGATAAAGCAGCAAGCACAATCAAATCAGTTCAATAATTTTTTAGCAGCCTTTTTACAACATCTAGAGGATGGGGGATGTCTCAAAAAACACAACTGGGAGTCGACTTGTGCTTGATTTATGAGCCAAGTGGAGCCATATCTAAAGTCAGGTCCTGGGGACCAACAGAACAACAGATTGTGGCTGCTTTTCAAATCACACTTCAAAAACCATAGGGTTAGCGGCTGCCACACAACTATCTTGACATATGACTATTTAAACGTTAAATAGCTAGTGCTTGCCGAGAAAGTAAGAGTGTGGCAGATAGAGCCTCCTGCTTGTCAGCTCGCTCTCTGGATTGTAAGAACAAGGATTCACTTGAGCTGTAAAAACACTTTAAAAAAGTGGAAGGTGTGGAAGGTGATGTACCTAGTGGGTTGTCACTCATATAAGGTCAACAAAGGTGATGGGCCTGCTATAATGACTGTAAATGGATTTTTGGATCAAGAAGTGTGTGAAGTTCCAAGCCAGGACTTGGGGGGGGGGGATGTGATATGGGGGTAGAATAGGAACACAAATTCTACCTCTTTGCATGAAAGATCCCTGTCTGCTGATTGAAAAATCGTATGAATATATGAAACTACCTTCTACAGCAGGGGTCCTCAAACTTTTTAAACGGGGGCCAGTTCACTGTCCCTCAGACCGTTGGAGGGCCGGACTATAGTTTTTTAAAAAAAACTATGAACAAATTCCTATGCACACTGCACATATCTTATTTTGAAGTAAAAAAACAAAATGGGAACAAATACAATATTTAAAATGAAGAACAAGTAAAGTTAAATCAACAAACTTACCAGTATTTCAATGGGAACTATGGGCCTGCTTTTGGCTAATGAGATGGTCAATGTCCGGTTCCATATTTGTCACTGCTAGTCGTAACAAGTGATGCAAGTGTGCATCAGTTAGTCTAGATCTGGTTTGAGATTTCAGATGTTATTTTGCAGGTAGGGAAGGCGCACCGGGGGGGGGGGGGGGGGGGGGGCGCGCAAGCAAGGCACCCTTGATGGGGCTGTTTTCTTTCCCTCTCCGAAGAAACAAAGAACTCGGCATCCTCACAAACTTTTTAAGGCAGCAAGCCCCCAGCTGCTTCTCCCTGAAACTCCACTACTGCAGGCATCATGATGGGAAAGAGAAACCTCTCTCTCTCTCTCTCTCTCCCCCTCCGAATCCCAGCAGCACAAAAAGCCTCGAAAAAGACCCCGCCCGGCTCTTGGGACTGGCGCAGGTCTCCTAGCCGGCTGAGAGGCCTCCTAGCCGGCTGAGGCCTCCTAGCCGGCTGAGGGGCCAGCCGGAGTGCCTGCCACCTCACACTTACCCTCTTCCAGTCTTCCTTTTGCCTCCTCCTGGCTGACTGGAAGCAGGGGAGCGGGGCTTTGTCATGTGGCCCGGGACAAGTCGGCTGCAATTTTCCCGCTGCTTTGTGTGCTGCTGGGAATTGGAGGACAGGCAGCGACACACCCGGCGGGCCAGAAAAATGCCCTCGGCAGGCCGCATGTGATCCCCGGGCCGTAGTTTGAGGACCCCTGTTCTACAGTTTAGATCATTGGTCTTATCTAGTCTACTGGCAGTAGTTTACCAGTCTCTTGGGGTAGGTTTTGATTCTAGATAAAAGGATCTCAAGTGGCACCTGAGATCCTTTACTGTGGGGATGCCAGCACTTGAATCTGGGAGGAACTTTTTTCATGCAAATATGTCTTTCATCAGTCAGTTACACCTCTTTCCTGCTAAGGCCCATCTTATAACTTGAAACTGAAAAATGCACACACAAATTACTCAAACTTTAAATCACAATTTCCATTAACTTTACTTTATATTGTCAATTATATGCCATGTTGGCCCACAAAAGGAAGGGTACAGTATGAAGACAATTTCTGTTGAACCACAGAGTGATCAAGGACTCATGCTAAGGAAAGAGAGCTTGAAGGAAGACAGATTAGCTTTAGCAATATAACAGAAGTTCTACAGAAAAGATAACCAGGCTTGCCCAAATTGTTTCTGTGTACAACCCAAAATGGATTGTTAGGCTGATCTACCTCACTTGCTGAGCCAAATGAAATCCCATTCATAGCTGTCCCTTATCTGTGAGTTGCCAACTAGACAGTATCCCTTCTTTTCCTCAACATCCAGCAACCGATTAACTTAACCTAACAAGAATATATTTTACTGATTGATTTGAAAATTATCATTAATGCAGTATGATTGTTCAAGACACCTGTTTAACCAAAATATCATGGAAGCCCAGTCCAGGTATTCTTTCTGTGTTTCTATAAGCCACAAAGATATCAGAAGTGAAAAGAGATGGGATAAGTCGAAACAGAATCCCCAAAATACATTAGAGGTGAAGCCCTGTTAGCCTGTAGCAACAAAATAATAGTGAGTCTTGTGGCACCTGGGTTAAAAAATAACACTAATACTAGATTAAAAACTTGTTACTCTTCAAGGTACCACAAGACTCCTCATGATTTTTACAAAGCAGATCAATGCGTACACCCATATACTCTCAGTGCAGGGAGACACAGGAACAGCTGAACATAATCCTTGCCTATATCCAGGGGTCCTTTCGTAAAAAAAGAGGTGCAGGAGCTCATTAGCATAACTCATTTGCATATGCCACACCCCCTGACGTCACCGGAAGTGTCAAAAGGCCACACATCCCTGACGTCATGGGCAGTGTGTCAGAAGGCAAGACTGGAGGGAGGGAGGGGGAAGGAAGGAAGGAAGGAAGGAAGGAAGGAAGGAAGGAAGGAAGGAAGGAAGGGGGGAGAGAGGGAGGAAGGGGGGAAGGAAGGAACAGGAAGGTAGGTAGGTAGTTGTGGGGGAGAGAGAGAAGAAGGAAGGAAGGGGGGAGAGAGGGAGGAAGGGGGGGAAGGAAGGAACAGGAAGGTAGATAGGTAGTTGGGGGGAGAGAGAGAAGGAAGGAAGGAAGGAAGGAAGGAAGGGGAGAGGGAGGGAGGAAGGGAGAGGGGAAGGAAGGAACAGGTAGGTAGGTGGGGAGAGAGAGGGAAGGAAGGGAGGGGCGCTTCTCCCCCCCACTGGGGCTGGCGTTCCCCCCCCTTGCTTGGGCCTGAGTGGCGTTAAGCCACTTAGGCCCGGCTTCTCCCTCCCTTGGGCCCGGGGAACTGTTGAGTGGGGGAGGGAGGGGGGGTTCTGGGGGTGACTGGGGGAGGGAGAGTTTTTTTCCCGGGCCGGCGGCCAGCCGCGGCCCCTGGGAAGGCGACTGGGGGAGGGAGGGTTTTTTTCCCGGGGCCGGCGGCCAGCCGCGGCCCCTGGGAAGGCAACTGGGGGAGGGAGGGTTTTTTTTCCCGGGGCCGGCAGCCAGCCGCGGCCCCTGGGAAGGCGACTGGGGGAGGGAGGGTTTTTTTCCCCGGGGCCGGCGGCCAGCTGTGGCCCCGGGGAAGGCGACTGGGGGAGGGACGGGGCTCCTTGGCGGGGCCAGTCGTCGTTCCCCCGAGGGATGCTGAATTTAAATTCAGAGGACCGGCTGAATTCTCTGCAGCATCCTCTTCTTGCAAAGCCTTTGGTCCGGATTCTTCCGCCTGTGCTGGAAGCCTTGTCCCAGTATCCCCAGGGGACCCTTCGTTTACCGCGGCTGACGTACTCAGTGGAACATCACGCACATCGCTCACGTTTTCTCTCTCGTTGGTTTTGTTTTGGAGTCGGGCCTCTGCGAGGCGTCCTTCCTGGGCATCAGCAGACTGAGACGATCCTTCTTGAGATCGAGGTGCACTGGGAAGAAAGGCCCCAGCCGCGGCCCCGGAGAAGGTGACTGGGGGCGGGACGGGGCTCTTTGGTGGGGCCGGCGGCGGCCAGCCGCGGCCCCGGGGAAGGCGACTGGGGCGGGACGGGGCCCGCCCGGCCCCGCCCCCCGGCCCCTTCTCTCCCGGAGCGGCGCTCTGGCTCGCTCCGGCTCCAACGGAGCCCTGCCTATACCTGAAAAAAGATACAATACTAGGAAACCATGCAGTCCTAAAGAGAGTCTTTGTCCATTAACTAAGAAGGCTGTTGCTTTGTTCAGGATTGCACTGTAATTTATCTATTTATTTAAAATCCCTCTTCTCTCCTCAATGGGGACCCTAAGCAGCATATCGTTCTCCTCTCTTCTGATTTATCCTCACAATAACCTTGTGAGGCAGGTTAGAATGAGAACATGCGACTGACTAAAGGTCACCCATCAAGCTCCCATGGCAGAGTGAGGATTTGAACCTGGGTTTTCCAGATTCTAGTCTGACACTTTAACCACTACACCACACTGGCTCTCAAATTCTTTTGTCTTCCACTAACATCTCCCATTGGCCTTCCCAAGGGGTGGTCTAGCCATAACTTACAGAGAAAGTTCCTTGTGGGCCACTATGGGGGGGGGAGGCTTCTGATAGAAGCAAAGTCAAGCCCCAGTAGCTCTGCTTAGCGCTGTAGGGCCACTATCTGTGTCTGCCCTTCCATGTAAGGTCATCTACTGTTGAATCCCTTTCCTCTTTGTCCCATTTGCTGTCTGGTATTTTCTGCCACAATTCTTTCCTATGCTCAGAATAGTATTTCCTCATTGCATTCTGCAAGCTATTTCCCAATTATTCAATGCCTCCCTCCAGATTCCTGTCATCAGCAAAGCTTTCCCAAGAAAACTATCCTTTCCTCACCTGGCTTGCACTTTCACATGTACTTTAGCCACTCTACTAATCTACTAGGCCCTGACTTCCTTCCCACTCCAAGCAGACACAATCTTCACCACTTCTGATGTCTGCACCATACATAAATGTGTAGTGATAACAGCAATAGGTGACTACTGGTTTCTGTGCACTATTAATTCAACCCAAAATAGTCACTGCTGATCAGGCTTTAGTTCTTGGAGGTGCTGAGGAAAGCATTTATTTACAGTAACAGTTAAGTGTGGATGAGGTTGCTGTTGAGGTGGGAAACATAAGACAGAACAGTAGTAGTTTATTACTGAAAATTAAATTCAGTGTAAACTTTCTACATGTACAATGAATATGAATTAATAGAAATCCCAAGGGAGGGCCTCAGGCACAGCCAATGGTTAGTATTAGTGTAATCAGATGCATAGCCCACTGGCTAGGATTTAGAAGAGCCAGCTGCACATTCCAACTCTTTGGTGTGACTTTAGGAAAGCTAATGTCCCAGATTTGCACTGCAAAGGAAGAAGAGAATTCTTTAATGGTAGGAGGCTGTGCAGATTAATATGTTAAAGATGAAGATATGCCTCTCTAATGAAGACTAGATGCATTTGTTAGGCAAACCTAATGGGTAATCATTTCCTTATCAGTCTCATGAGATGCTTTCATGTAGTATTCTGGGAAGCCTCTCATCCATATCCTGGTTTATTTTGTTTATTTATTTTATTTACTTTATTTTTACCCCACCTTCCTCCCCAGTGGGTATCCAAAACAGCTCACATCATTCTCTGCTCCTCCATTATATCCTCACAATAAACCCTGTGAGGTAAGTTAGGTGGAGAATCAGTGACTGGCCCAAGGTCACCCAGCAATCTTCTATGGCAGAGTGGGGATTGGAACCTCGGTCTCCCAGATCTTAGTCCTACACTCTACCCACCACACCGCACCACACCACACTGAGCCCTTTTTGCTAGTTCATTATTTTTATTATTACTTCTGAGGATACAATGGCATTTAAATAATGGCAGTAATTTTTGTTGTTGTCGTTTATACCCTTCCCTGGTGCCTGCCAAGTCTTTTTAGAAAATGGACAGGGCCAGGTGGGGCTCTTGCCCAGGAAGGCTTCTGACTGGCTATCTGAAATTGGTTGTGCAGGCTTTTAAAAACACTGCTTTGGTAGCAGCTGCCACCATAGCACACAGATCTTCATTGTGTGATTGAAGGTAAGCTGCAGCAACCATTTTGTGGCTGTCTCCCATCTCTTGGAGCAGCCATTTTGTGGCTGTGCCAACCATGCTGCATCAGTATTCCAAAGATGCCCATGGGCTCAGAAAGGTTGGGGAGTCCTTGTCTATTCATACCCTAGCCGTATGCTCAGTGAATCTATATGTGTAGGATAGGTGGGTGAGCTTATACCTTCTTGACCTCCATACAATCAACTGTCTGACTATCAGAAACCTGTAACAGACAAAGACATCAATCATGTACATTGAGCCTGTGGTTGTACAAGGAACTCTAGGTCCACCTGACTGCACTGAGATTTGGTGGTGATGCTGATGCACTCCTGCTCTCCCCTTTATGTATTCAGTATGAAGAAGGTGAATATAGGGCTCATAGCACCTTTTAGAATTAAGAACCATTTTGTCTGCTGCTGCTACCTTATTTACCCTTAACTTTTTACTGAATTTCAGAATCTCTACTTGCCTCCTCCCCACCCCAATCTGTTTCAGAAGTCACTCCTTTTTCTACACTCACAAGTCACAACATCTTTGGAAATTTTGATGAGATCTGGCCTGGAATATTAACTGAAGAAGCTCACTCCACCTCAGCTAACCTCTTTACAGTTTGAAGATCCCATTAATTTTTGTTGTTGGAACATCCAGATAGGTTATTACTATTTATCATAAGGTTTCTCCTTCAGCTTTGCCATGTTCTATTTTTAAAAGCCCAAGCACATTCTTAACAACAATGGTTTTCAATGTCATATCTCATTAGGCATGTTGTGGTTTGCATTCAGCTTCAGAGAGTGCAGTCGGTGAGCAAAACTGCAGGATTCCAGCTCCTCTAGTATACAGCAGTTCTCTTTAAGAAACAGAGAACTGAGGCCCACAAATGGCTTGCTGATAAATTACATAGTGGGGTGCAGCATCCTGTTGTTTCGAATTCAGGGAAAACTTGGAGTCTTCAGTATGCCAAAATGTGTGTGAACCATTTACAGTTTTTATTGCACCAATTCTGCTTTAAAACAGCTGTGTGCTACCTTTAAAATTATGAATTATGATACGGTAAGTAGTAAGGGAAACAGCATCGCAAACGTGTTCCCTTTTCCTTATCGTTTGCCAGAGGGCACATGTGGCTGCGAGTCAGTGGTCGCAACAGTGCTGGCAGAGCAGCACAAACATCAGATCAGCCTTATCAGTTCACTCACTGGGAGGTATTAGAAAGTCTTGTGCAGTGTCATTTCAAAATCATGGGATACCAAGCTTTGCATAACATACCATATGACGAAGTGTTGTGCTTGAGGGAACTGAACCTGCATCTCTTGATAGAATGCCACTCTTTAATAATCTTCGAACTTCTTGGCATCTCAAGCTTCAGCAACACTGAAGCAGCCTCTTACAAATTAAACCTGCCATTTCAGAATATTCCCTTTTGTTTCAAGGACTGAAGGTGTATCCTGAACATCCGCAAAGATGTTAGGAGCAATCATACAGCAAGCAGGATAGGACACTCCTGCTTTCCAAGAAGCTTCCTAGCCATCACATCTTGATTTGTGGCCCTGTATTTTACCCCATCAACAAGCTCAATATGACACAATCCGATGTTCAGTGAATAAACTCAGTTATGCAAGTTCTGCCCCTCAGATTCCCATATCTGACTCTGTAGTTCAGTAAATGAAAAGCTGCAGCTTTCGAAGTTGTTGGGTTTAATGTCATCAGTTCATCAGAATGCTGCAATTCTAAATGACTTGTAGGTGATTGGAAACCAACATACTTTTTCTTCCAGGAAAGCAATCCTGCTGGTTACTGCAGATACGTGAGGCACAAGAGGCAACTACTTTTGCTTTAATTTGCCACCACCCTTACAAAACCCTAACAAAACTACTTTGATTAATGAACCAATGCTGATGCAACACTGCTGGATGTGGCCGCATGCACCTCAGGTTAAAGTCAAGACTGGGTGGGTTTCCAAAAGGATGGCGGCAAACTGAGCGCTTGACTTAACCAAGCAGACAGCTCTGCCTTTATTAGCAAGCTACTCTGGGCAATGATTTCAAATGAATGTCTGTATTTTATTAATTATGAGTCTGCTTTGCTGCTGAACTCTTTAATGAGTTCCCCAGCTGTATCAATCCATAGCCATTAAGTCTAAATGGCTTGTGCATGTGCGTGGATAACAGTTAGGCAAAAATGCATTCATCAAGCAGATAAGAAGCACATAGGTTTACAATAATACATAGCTCATCAGCCACACGTGGCTCAAGAAGGCATTTTTGGCTTGGCCTAAAGGCTAGTGATAAATAACTGTGAAAAGTTCAGCTTTTGGGGTTTTTTTAGAGCTTATAACCTACATAGTTGTAAAGGAAACACTAACAGCATGCTACAATCAGTATGTGAATGCTCAGTATGAAAGAAAAGCAAACAATAAGAAGCATGGCATTATTTTAAACTGGCAAAATGCCTGTTATTTTATGGGGGATGGGTCAGTGCTGGGGGATGGTTCAGGTTTGTACATTACACTGACTTTGTGCATTTGCATACTGTGATTTTCTTTGGACAGGTTTAACAACTACTTTCCCAACAACACAGAAGGATCCCCCCCCCATTTTTTCTACAATTTAATTTGTTTGTGTGTGTGGGGGGGGGGTATTGCATTTGTCACAATATTTATTTATTTATTATTTTAGATTTATACCCCGCTGTCCCCGCGAACGGGCTCAGGGCAGCTTACAGGGCACATAGTGCCAGATTCAATACACCGTAAGATTACAATAAAACATTTTAAAACCACACAACACAACAGCAATAAGACAATTCAGTTTAAAGTGCTTCCAATATTCCATATTGCGATGGTTTTCCTTTTTTTTTTTTTTGCCTCACCAGTCCAGCTCCCAGACTGCCTGGCCTGGGCTACTTCCAGGGCCAGCCCTCATTGTGATGATACTAGCAATGGTAGATGACACTAGCGGTGGCAGCTCCTAGTCAAAGGCCTGGCGGAAGAGCTCCATCTTACAGGCCCTGCGGAACTGCATAAGGTCCCGCAGGGCCCTGATCTCCCCCGGGAGCTCATTCCACCAGACAGGAGCTGCCACTGAAAAGGCCCTGGTCCCAGCGAGCCTGGCCTCCCTGGGGCCTGGGACAATGAGTCAATCTTGTGACCCCGACCGAAGTGCTCACTGGGGTATATATGGGGAAAGGCAGTCCCTCAGGTATGTTGGACCCTGGCCATATAGGGCTTTGAAGGTGAATACCAGCACCTTGAAGCGAATTCGGTGTGCTATAGGCAGCCAGTGCTGTGCCGCCAGCACAGGCCAGATGTGGTCCCACTTTGTGAGGCCCATCAATAGCCTGGCCACAGCATTCTGCACCAGCTGCAGCTTTCGAATTTGCCGCAAGGGCAGCCCCATGTAGAGAGCATTACAGTAGTCCAACCTTGAGGTGACTGTTGCATGGATCACTGTAGCTAGGTCATCGCGGTCAAGGAAAGGAACCAACTGCCAAGTCAGCCGCAGATGATAAAAGGCTGACTTGGCAGTGGCTGCTACCTGGGCCTCCATTGTTAAGGCGGGATCTAGGAGCACTCCCAAACTCCTAACTCCTGATGCCGGTGCCAATGGCACCCCATCGAAACTTTGGTGTGGGAGCCCCCACCCTAGGCCATTCCGACCCAGGCACAGGACCTCTGTCTTTGCCGGGTTCAATTTTAGCCAACTTTGCCTGAGCCAACCAGCCACGGCATGCAATGCCCAGTCCAGATCTTCTGGGCCAGAGTCTGACTGGCTGCCCAACATCAGATAGAGCTGGGTGTCATCAGCATACTGGTGACATCCCAGCCCATGCCTTCAGGCAATCTGGGCAAGGGGGCGCATGTAGATGTTGAACAACATTGGGGAAAGCACTGCTCCCTGGGGCATACCACATTCCAGTGGGTGCCTCGTGGATTGTTGCTCCCCGAGTGCCACCCTTTGTCCCCGACCTTGAAGGAAGAAAACAAGCCATTGCAAGGCCCGCCCCTGTATCCCCATGTTGGCGAGGCGGTGGGCCAGCAGCTGCTGGTTGACCATGCTGAACGCCGCCGACAGGTCTAACAACAGCAGCACAGCCACGCTGCCCTGGTCCAGATGCCTCCACAGGTCATCAGTTAAGGTGACCAGAGCAGTCTCTGTCCGATGTCCTGGGCGAAAGCTGGACTGGAAAGGGTCTAAGACCGAAGCATCATCCAGATAACTCTGTAACTGTAACGCCACTGCCCTCTCAATTAATTTGCCCAAATATGGCAAATTGGACACCGGTCGATAATTTGCTAATTCAGCTGGGTCCAGATGTGATTTTTTCAAGAGTGGGCGGACCATCACTTCCTTGAGTGCCCCTGGGAACCGCCCCTCCATGAGGGACATGTTGTAATTTCCCAGGCAGCCCCTCACAGCCCCTTGTGGCCAGCTTTAATCAGCCAGGACGGGCAAGGGTCAAGGATGCATGTGGTTGGGCACACAGTCACAAGGAGTCTGTCAACTTCCTCTAGGCTGAGCGGGCCGAACCCATCTAAGCCCAGAGTCGAAGACGTGCAAGGGGCCTCGAGTTCACTCACTGTTTCAAGTGTGGCGGGGAGATCACAGCAGAGCGTCAAGACTTTATCTGCAAAATAGCTTGCAAATGCCACACAGCCAATTTCCAATTCCCTAGCGTTTGGTCTGCCCTGTGGCAGAACTGTCAAGGACCGAATCGTTCTAAACAATTGGGCTGGGCGTGAGCTTGCGGATGCAATCGAGGCAGCATAGAAAGTTCTCTTTGCTGCCTTCATTGCCATCTCATTGGCTTTCATAAACGTCCTATAGAATGCTCTTGTAGCTTCGTTGCGAGCCCGACGCCACCGTCTCTCTGCTCTGCAGTTGCCCTGAGTCTCTGTGAGAAAGGCAGCCTATAAATGAGGTAAATTCAGGTGGAGTAGCCATGTTGGTCTGAAGCAATAGAACAAAGTTTGAGTCCAGTGGCACCTTTAAGACCAAGAAAGTTTTATTCTGGGCATAAACTTTCATGTGCATGCACACAAAAGCTAGGGGTCATTTTAAGCAGGAATGCACAGGAACGCTGTACCGGGAGTAACAAGCCCAGGAGCGGGCACATATGGTGATGTGCTGTGGAAAAAAGCAAAAGCATACTAACCCAATATGTATTTTCATGCTTGTTGTAGGGTAGTTCCCCTGCAAGAGAAAAGGCACCCTAAAGTGTCTTTAGTCAAAGTGTAAAGCTGGCTCGCCAGCTCTGAGTTGGGAAATACCTGGAGATTTTTGGGGTGGAGCCTGAGTGCTGGGTGTTGCCTTCTGACACACTTCCGGTGATGGCATATGCAAATAAGTTATGCCAATGAGTTATGCTAATGAGCTCCTGCACCTCTTTTTCTATGACAGGACCCCTACATAATTAAACTTTGTTGGTCTTAAAGATACCCTAGACTCAAACTTTGTTCTATAAATGAGGTAAATAAATACAGTTTTGCAGTACTATGAATCAGTAAGAGATACATGGTTTTCCAGTCAATAGCCAGCTGCTTTTGGATTCAAGAGCGAGCCAGGCATAAATCTGGAAATAGAACATCTTCCAAAAAAATGTACAGGAGGAAACAGGGATCGTCCTGTGAACAGCTTGGGGCACGGTCTGATGGCTCAGGAAGCAGAGACCCATTTCAGACTACTAGTGTGCCACAAGCACAATGAAGGAAATATCAAAATGTATACAGAGCAGATCATTGCAGATTACCAGTGCTGCAAATAAGCCAAATCACAAACTCCTGCTATTACAACTGATCTCCAGACAACAGAAATCAGTTTACCTGGAGAAAATGGCCACTTTGGAAGGTGGACTCTATGACATTATACCCCACTGAAGTCCCTCCTCTCCCCAAATCCCAGTCTCCTCAGGCTCCACCCCCAAAATATCCAGGTATTTCCCAATACAGAGCTGGTTACCCTAAACAGGAGTGGTAGTTGGCCATTATCTGTCCATGTTGCTTGGCAAGCAGACCAATAATTTGGGAACTGAGCACATGTATAGTAGAGTTTAGATAGTGAGATTATATAAGAAGGGCTTGAATCCTGTAGGACATTTCTGCTCCCCGCCCCCCGGTTCATGGAAATCCTTCACAGGATCCAACCCAGAAGTAAG
The DNA here is from genome assembly GCA_029233225.1 of Lepidodactylus listeri. Classification (NCBI taxonomy): domain Eukaryota; kingdom Metazoa; phylum Chordata; class Lepidosauria; order Squamata; family Gekkonidae; genus Lepidodactylus; species Lepidodactylus listeri. Next base: position 62,841,718 of record JARCFY010000002.1, on the reverse strand, counting down.
AAAGCAGAGGCTCCCATGTAAAATGCAGAGAGAAGGGGGCCAGAAGCTCTGAAGTTTACAGAAATCCCAAGAAAATGATATGCAAGATCCAGGTTTGCTTACAAGGAGATTTTAATAAAGCATCAATTTACAGAAACAGCAGGCTTCAATCTGCTGGGCCTCGAACATATATAGTGAAGCCAGCCAGAACCCGAGACTAAATGTATAGCTAAAACTAAACATCTTGTACCCTAATTGCTTGCTATGAGTCAAGAATAGCATCACTCAAAGCTACATTCTAGACACTGAGAAACCTTGCACCTAGTAGTCAGTGGTGGAGGGAAACAAGTCATATTTCTAGATAAGAACTCAGGAGAGTGTAAATGAAAACATCCTTTTGGGAGCAGCCTGTCCATCATCCTCCCAGGTACATAGAGGTCAGGAGCTACCAGTACTCCAAGATAGGGTAACAGAGGCTATACAACTATTTGCAAACTTATTATTCTAATTCCTGGTGGTGGTTGGAAACTGACTAGAGGCATTTAGGAGAACATTTGGCATAAATTCCACAGTGCCTGTCAGGTAAAATGTGAAGCTTAAAACCAAGGTTAATATATTTGCATGACCATTAACCTCTCATTTAAAGGAATGTTACAAAAGTAATTTTCAGTTAAAGGGAATTATGACCAAATGTATTATAGCCAAGAAATAAGCAAGTAAACCACCTCCTCCCTATTTCTGCTATAAATGCAAGCATTTCTGAGCGCCCTTTTATAGCACTGTTCAGTTGGTGCTAATAACCTTTAAGGGTTAAAACACCAGTCTCAACAGCCCTAGGGAGGCCGACCATTTTCAGGATTCAGCATTTCACAGCTAATCCTCCTAATCAACTCCTTCACCAATAAACATTCAAAGGGTAAGCCTGCCTGCATGAAGATACAAAAGGATGTTCCCACTTGACATTGTCTAACTTTGCAGACAGTGGAACAGATTCAGTACAGAAACCCATGGGAGAGGGCAGTTTCAGTTGCCTAGTATAAAGCTTCAAGCTTGTTCTGTTCAGCAGGAGTCTGCTGCTACTGATCAGGGAAATGGTGCCAATTTTCCACACTCCCCTACTGTGCAAGTATGTGGCAGCCAGAAGGTAACAACCTAATTTTCAGAACAGATACTTAGGATAATTCTGGGAGAAATGGGACAGTTGGGGAGTATGAAATATATGTTTTGCTATTTCTTTGCATATTATAAGTGTTATCTTGGAATATATAGATCTTTTCTAGTTCAATGCAGAATTTTCTGTTTGTGTGCAATTATTATGATCCCATGAAAGAAATCAGAGATGGTTTGGACTCGTGGTGGCTACAGAATGACAAGTGGAACTTACACTTCTGGAGGAGGAAAAAGAGCAATAAAATCATGAAAGATTCCAACTTTCATCCATTTTTTAAACTAATACTGCAGCCACACATCACTGGATACTATGCTACTGCTGCGCTAACCACCCAGGAAAATCCAGTTGCAAATAATTACTATGATGCAAAGAACTCCTAAAGTGCAACAATAGTGAAATATGCAAGACTGTGTGGATACAGCCTATATGTAAACTAAAGGCATATTTAATGCCAAATGATGAATAGATGGCATGTGGGATGTATGACAACGTTGAGTCACCCTTTGGAAAGGACTTTTAAAAGTGGAGCAGCAATTTCATTCTGTGGCAGGATGCAAACAATTCATGATAAATAATACAGAATAAAAGACAGAAATTAGGATATCATTGTCAGCCCCCTGCATGATGAAATGTTCATTTTTACACTGAAACAACACCTTCACAGAAACCTTCCAGATCAGCAATATCAAGCACAAAGTCTTGCTTGTCTGACAGCCGAACACAACCTACAGCTGATGTTACCCTGTCCCTGAGCTGCCTTGCTACTTCAACTGTGCATCCCTAACTTTAGGTAGATAGCCTTCAAACCAAAACTGATAACAGTGACAATCATCCTCCACCTGGTGGGTTGAGTATGAACTACAGGCTAGGAATTAAGAGTCAGCATATGCCAAAGCCCTGACAAACCCATCAGGATTGTTAATGATTACAAAGCAATGTCCATCTGGTGACTCTGCCGGGTTCTTCAATCCTTCAAGCAGGTTGGCAGGAAATGCAAAGAACTATCTCTATCACTGCTGGGCTTCAACTTAATGCATTGCCAGCGGCTGTCAAGGAGATAAGATGGGAAGAAGAACAGGGATCATTTGCATTGTTGCAAGCATTTCTGCTAGCCTGATTTACAGACTCAGCTCTCTCTACCAAGTCCGCTGGTTGTATTGGTGCCTGCCTCAAACTCTAAGCCTTCTGCCTTTGCATTAACTTCTCAAGCAATTACAATGAAGATTTCTTTGGCACTTCTTCTCCTACCACAAAGAATCTGCTTCCATACAGCTGAAGATTTATTCACCTGTTAAGTGACAAATGTCTGTTGGCTATGATGGACATTCTGAAGTGTGTGGCAATATGTACAAACAGTTGGGCATGAATTGCTCATCTGAAGGATGGTCTTAGAAGAACTTTAATGCTAATTCTTTTGGCTTCTGTAAGCTTGTTTAACAGCTGAGGATTCACCTAGAACAATCATCAAGTCAGACCTTCTCTTGTGCACATCATCTACACAGTAACAATATGATCTGGTAGTGAAGAAGATGTCTCTGACAGAGCTTGGTTGAGCCACCAGGATGTTGCTCACACAAGCAGGTGGGCTGAAACATCTCTGGCTGCTGTTAGCTGAGTCCTTCAGAGCATACAAAGAAGCAAGGCAGGCAGAAAGGTTTAGGGAAGAGGCATTATGTACAGAAGTTGAGAAGAGGGAAGTAGTGATGCTAGAAGGCAGCAGCTCAAGGGGAGCAGGAGGAACCTTAGGCCAGGAAGGCTGGAAGAAGGAGAGGTTCAAGGGCATGAGGCCAAAGAGAAGGCTGGATGGAGAAGGTTAAAAGGGGAAGGAAAACAAAACTAGAAAATGTGAGCAGGAGCTGCAGAAGCAAGAAGGGCTGAAGTTCACATATAGATTTTCATCACATCTTTGACTGAAGGCCTTTAGTAGTAATGGAAATGTTGAATGTCTTCTGCCAGGATATTGTTTGGTGCAAGGCCCACTGAAATGGGAACTTGCACAGGAGAAATACCCAGTGGAATGTATGCCTAGTTCGAGCAAAGCCTAAAAATCTGTGTTTACTTCAGCAAACTAAAGAAACAAACTTTCTTTTATCTTAGATAAATATTAGCTTTACTGCATTTCTTTTTTCCTATTAAACACCCTCCCCACCCCCAAAAAACCCTACACATCCCTTCTAAAGGGAACTGAAGCACATGATGCCACACATGTACCTTCAGTGCGAAGAAGACTAGCAGAACAATACCATACAGAGTCACTCCAGTATGTCTGCTGAAATCAATGTGCTTAGGCTAGATTAGCTTTTCACTGAATTCTTGAGAATGCTTCCTGTCTCTTTCAGGGCAGCTCCAGGCTTTACCAAGACAAACTCAACTACTGTGTGAAACCCAGAGTTACACCAGTATTCCCCTCAGTAAACATGGAAAAGGTAGATGTCAAACATATGCATCTTGAAATCATTAAATAGGTGTACACGGGTGTTAAAAGATATGTCCCCGTCATCCACATTTTGTATGTTTGCTGCAAGAAATGCTTGGGGGGAAATGCTACAATTCTATCTACAGCATGAAATGTAGCGCTGTCCTTGGTGAGAAGCAGAGCAGCCAGCAAGCCTTGTAACAGTTGCCGGGATGGATATGCTTGGAAGGGGCGGGGGAGGCAATTCTCCATGGCTTTTCCCTCTGTTGTTTTAGCAAATCCATGATGGAACAGAAATTCCCCTCTGCATTGCTTGCTGCTTTCACTTTCTTTGATCATCAGATTTTATGGTACCCTCTGCATAGATTTATGTCTGTTTTATGGCCATTCAGGGGTGACTTTGCACTCAGTACTGTATTGGCCTGGGGTATTTGAATATGGTTTCGAATGAGCTGCACCTTTTCCTCAGTGCTGAGAAAATGTGGAGCGAATGTCAGATGCAGAACCAGCCAGAGAAAGAAATGAATGAATGAACGAACAATTCTTTCTGCTTGGACTCAATGTCTTTCTCTTTCTGCCATGGAGAGAGAGAAATCAAAGCAGTGTGCAGACAGAGATCACCCGCTTGTCTGGAAGCAATACATATTCACCAGAGGTGATTAGTGGCATTTTTGAAGCCTGCAGTGAACTAAATCCTTCCATGTCCTCCACTATTGCTTGGACACTAAAGAGCAGGATGCTTTTAACATTGGATTTGTCAAGCTAGGAAATACGTTTCCTACATGGCCAAGGCCAGCAGCCCAACCACTTCCACCAGTGGGTGATTCACTTAAAAAAATAAAGTAGCTAATTATTTAACAACCTCCCTGTAATCCTAGCAGCACTAATGGGTTCTGCTGTCTTACGGCTGCTCTCATTTAAAGCTTGTAAAGCTGAGCAAGAGAGGCAGTAGGTTAAAAATATCCCCTTTCAAACAAAACAGCATCATGTTTGGATATTCTCAGAGAAATTAAAGCAACAAAAGGTCCCTGAACTCATACATAGCGTAACCAAGGAATATGCACAATGCTATACATGTCCATCTGTTGAGGACATACTTTCAATTTTCACAAGTGTTATGATGGGCAGACAGCGAGGACGATGTGCATACGGCAAAGAGGCTGGGAGAAATGGGAGCTGTCTAACAACACTTATGAAAACTGTACATCTATTCAATAGAAAAAAAATATACACCTGCTACTGATGCATGCTCTTGTCGTACCCAGCATGAAATTAAAATTCTTCTTCAGTATCGTATTGCAAGCTAGAGTTGCTCCACAAGCCGACAGCAAATGTATCCACCGGCTTCCTCAGTGCTCAGATTGGAAGCCAGTGGGGTGAAGGAAACAGGTCTATCGCTTGAGGTAAAAATATTCCATTTCAAAAATAAATCCCGTCAAAATATTGCTAGCCTGGAGCATGTCTCTTGGTATTAATTTCACAGTATGGATTCATGCATAAGTTCCGCACTGCCCCCTCCCTCTGCTCTCCCTTCTTTCCCTCTTATCTTTCCAGAACAAACACAATGTGCAAGCTAATTCTGTCGTTTTCTACCTAGAGTCCACTCAACATGTCAGCAGTCCTGCTAGAATTGCAAATAGAGTATACTGAGCAAGGGAACCGTGAGAAGGCTAAGTAATCACCACAAAAAGGAGTTGGTGGGGCAATTAAATATTACGGAGTGCTCCATGCTGTGGCCAATCCAAAAGGTGTATAGATATGACACATTCACAGAAGGGTCTTTACACTCATTATTCTATGGTCCAATTGATATATTAACCCAGTGACAAAGTTGATTCTAGGGCCTCAAGCTGCACAGGTAACACTCTAGAGCAGGGGTGGCCAACCTGTGGCTCAGGAGCCACATGCAGCTCTTTCACACATATTATGCGGCTCCTGGCAGGGCGGCTGGGGAAGCAAAGGGGAGGCATGCTTTTCCTTCCTTCCTTCCTTCCTTCCTTCCTTCCTTCCTTCCTTCCTTCCTTCCTTCCTCCCTCCCTCCCTCCCTCCCTCCCTCCCATCTATTTGCTTTCCTAGTTTCTCTCTCTCTCGTTCTTATAACCGGTTTTCCTCGTTTGTTTTTATTTTTGGCAGTCCCATTTAACGTTAATAAAAAGCAAATTTGCATATTTTTAAAAATAAAAACGTGTGTGTGATATTTGTTCCTGTCTTGCGGCTCTCAGACATCTCTATGTGGCTCTTACGTTTATTCTGTGTGGCTCTTACGTTAAGCAAGGTTGGCCACCCCTGCTCTAGAGAATTAGCTGTTTGCAAATCATGCCAAGTTTTGAGTACAGAAATAAAGACATTAAAGAGCTTTCCTCATATGCTTGGCCTTACTTGTGTGGTAACTTTTTTCACACAAGCAGCTTACCAAATGGAGCAGCACCCATGCCCCTGCTGTGATTAGCTTATTTTAAGTGGGATCCTATTATATAATTTCTGTACCACTTGCTGTGGTGTCACGTCAATACTTATGCTATGCTTCAGTTTCTTTCTGGTGGTTCCAGGCTTCTGATATACTACTACACTTGTTATTGAATGTCCCATGTTGTTGATTGTATTGACTTACTGTGTGCAATCCACCTGGAGCATCTGTGAGAAATGTGGACTATAAATAATTTTTTTTAAAAAAAAAAGCTGAAATGGGTTTTATTCCTTAAGTTCTCAAAAATGCCATACCTTTCACATGCAAAGTGTACTTGTTATCTCTCCTATGCCAGACTGGTGTTATTGTTGGTCATTGCCCATGTTTTACAGATTAGAAACTTTGGCTGAAAGTTAATTACTGTCCCAAGGACATTCAGCAAATTCATGAAGGATGGCTAGTAATGGACATTTACTTCCTCTACTACTAGAGGCAGTATGCCTCTTTGTAGTAGTTACTGGGGAGCACAAGCAGGAAGATGGTGATGCAGTCATCCTGTTTCCGGCTTCCTACAGGCCACTGTGTGAACAGAATGTGGGACTAGATGGGCCTTTGGTCTGATCCAGTAGGGCTCTTTTTATGTTCTAATGGCTATGGAAGAAGTGGAAGCTGAGCCTTGGGTTTTTTTTTTCCACGGTGGCTGCCAAAATTTCTTTTCACTTTGTTGAACAGCTGTGTGTTTGCCCAGGCATTTGATGGGGTATGAACAGCAGTCATCTTTTAGGTGGGAGAGGGAGGCATTTAGGGGTTTAATTGTATCTGCTTTTAATCAGTAATGTTTTAATCATTATCTGTAAACCAAGTAATGAGGGACAGTAATGTCACATGCTGTATCACAACCTACGCTGGTGTTGTTAGATCTGTCGGTTGCATTCGATATGGTCGACCACCAGTTGCTGATCCACCGCCTCGCCGATGCGGCGATATGGGGGCTTGCTTTACAATGGCTTGCCTCCTTTCTCCAAGATCAGGGACAGAGGGTGGCGCTTGGGGAACAGACCTCCCAGAGGCACCCACTGGTGTGTGGTGTGCCTCAAGGGGCGGTTCTGTCCCGATGTTATTTAACATCTATATGCGCTCCCTTGCCCAGATTGTCCAGAGGCATGGGCTAGGGTGTCATCAATATGCAGATGACACCCAGCTCTATCTGTTGTTGGGCGGCCAGTCCGGCTCTAGCCCAGATGACCTGGAGCGGGCACTGCAGGAGGTTGCGGACTGGCTTAGACTGAGTCGACTGAAACTGAATCCATTGAAGACGGAGGTCCTGTGCTTGAGTCAGACCGGGTCGGGGATGGGGCTCCCATTACCGTCCTTCGGTGGGGCACCATTGGTGCCAGCGCCAAGGGTCAGGAGTTTGGGTGTGCTCCTGGACTCCTCCTTGACAATGGAGGCCCAGGTAGCAGCCACTGCCAAAGCAGCCTTTTTCCACCTACGGCTGATTAGGCAGCTGGCCCCCTTCCTCGACCGCGAAGACCTAGCTACAGTGATCCATGTTATGGTCACCTCACGTCTTGATCACTGTAACGCTCTCTACTTGGGGCTGCCCTTGTCTCAGATCCGGAAGCTGCAGCTGGTGCAGAATGCTGTGGTCTGGCTGTTGATGGGTCTCTTTTTGCGGGACCACATCCGGCCTGTGCTGCAGTCGCTGCACTGGCTGCCTATAGCATACCGGATCCGGTTCAAGGTGCTGGTGTTAACCTTTAAAGCTCTATATGGTCAGGGGCCTGCCTACTTGAGGAACCGCCTTTCCCCATATAGGCCCCAGAGGTCACTGAGGTCAGGCACTCAACATCGTCTGACTTGCCTCGGTCCGAAAGACGTACGGTTGGCCTGTACCAGGGCCAGGGCTTTCTCGGTGGTGGCTACCCACTGGTGGAACGAGCTCCCGGATGACATCAGGGCACTGCGGGATCTATTGCAATTCTGCAGGGCCTGTAAAACGGAGCTCTTCCGCCAGGCTTTCAACTAGGAGCCACCACCGGGGGAAGGAACTGATCTGGTAACATCGCCCTGGTCCTGTTGGTCGCTCCCCTTGCTGCTTCTGTTCGCCATGAGAAGTCTGAAGTCGCCATCTGTTCTGTGTTGGATGTGGTGTCAATTTTAACTGGTTATTTTTTATATTGTAAACCTTTGTTGATATTTTATGCTTGTTAGCCACCTTGAGCCGGTTCACTGACAAGGCGGGATATAAATATAATAAATAAATAAATAAATAAATAAATAAATACATCTTAAGTGTTCATATCACAATGCTTTCAGTATTAAGAGGCTCTTGTGTTGGCCACCATTATATAGCATGACTACATGTGTGAAATATGCTAGCAAATTTTTAAAATTACTCATTTGTGGCTATTTGATCTAGTCTAAATGATGGACAGCACAAGTTGAAAAGCAACTATGTTTAAGGCTTTCAGGAAAACAACAGGAAACAGATCCAGAAGGTAGAGACTAGAAATTAAATTATCGCTCTTTTCCTCCCCCACACTGTGCTTGAATTTCCTTTTGTAATGCTTAATAATTTTCACACATTAAAGTGACAGGTCCATGCACTGGCAGGAGGCAGACTTTGAGGATCCACACCACAGCCATCTGAATGAGACCTTAAGAGGAATCCTTTGCTGGGTGAGAATTGCATAGTCCTGAAGGAAAGATTTTCTGAGGTGAAGAAAATAGACATTTGTGTATATCTTTATATACAAAGTGTGAAAATGCCTTAGACATAAAAGAGGTTTGACAAATTACTGATTTCACCAGATCTGGCATTAGCAGCTGGGCAGCTCAAATAAGCGCCTGAGGCTGAGTTTCTAATGAGGAGGCCCATGGAGCCAATGGGGAGTGAGAAGAGCTTTTCAGGTCACACAGAACTATGTGAACTTTGGAAAACTTGAGGCTATCATGATCCACATCTCCCCAGTACTCAGCTCACTTTCTCTGCCTTCCCATCACTGGGCCCAGTGACCTATGCCAAGTCACTGAGAAGGCAGGATTCATGGGAAAACTCAGGCACTAGGATGCTTTTTGGAACAAACAGAACCTGCACAAAGGAGACACCCTTCACTTGTCCCAAGAAGGAGCCAGGCTACTGGCACTTATAATCAAAAAGATGGCAGAGCAGTTTTTAAACTAAATATTGGGGGAAAGATGACAGGAGATTCAATCTGGTTTGGGATGGCTCATCTCTAAGAGATGAAACAGTAGCTGTTACTCTTCTAGAGGGAAATGGATTAGGACTGGCCACTGAAAGAATGAAAACCAATATTGACTGCCTGACAAGTCTAGGAAAGTTGCAGGCCCAACGTGTCTGAGGAATTATAGATGTTTATATACAAATGCTAGATGTGTCCAAGGTAAAATGCGGGAGCTGGAGTGCTTAGAGGAGAACACAGACATTATGGGGATTTCAGAAACTTGGTGGGATTAGGATATTCAGTGGGATACTGTGATTCCTGGATATAAATTATATTGGAAGGACAGGTAGGGAAGGGTCAGAGGTTGAGTGGCTCTGTATAAAGTCAGAGAGGGTATAAAGTCCAGTAAAAACACAACCACATTCAACTTTAGAAAGGGTAACTTCACTCAAATGAGGGGGCTTGTGAAGAAGAAACTGAAAGGAAAGGTAAGGAGGGTCAAATCTCTTTGGGAAGCTTGGAGACTATTTAAAACTACAATAATGGAAGCTCAGATAGAATGTATACCACGGTTAAAAAAGGTATAAATAGGTATAAAAAAGGCCTGCATGGTTAACAAACAAAGAAGAAGAGGAGGAGGAGGAGGAGGAGATTGGATTTATACCCCACTCTTCACTTGGAGTCTCAGAGTGGCTTGAAATCTCCTTTCCCTTCCGCTCCCCACAACAGACCCCCTGTGAGGTAGATGGGGCTGAGAGAGCTCTTTCAAGAACTGCTCATGAGAGAAAAGCTCTGAGAGAACTTGTGACTCACCCAAGGTCACTCCAGCAGCTGCATAAGGAGGAGTGGGGAATCAAACCTGGTTCTCCCAGGTTAGAATCCATGCTCCTAACCAGGGGTATAGAGTTTTGTAAATTCCGGGGGGGGGGGGCTCGCTGGGGCAATGTCCCCCCCGGGAAACCGCCGCACCTCCCTGGGCCCTTCTGAGGCCCGCTAGCCACTGCTGCTGGTGCCTCTCTCCCCCCCCGGCCACTCCTTCCCTCTCCCTCCCTCTTTTCGGGGCGAAATGCCCAGCATGGTGATGTCACCCGGAAGTGATGCCATCATGCTTGGCACGTTGCCAGGGCAACACTCTGGCAATCGCCCTGAAACTCTATGAGTTTCAGGGCGATTGCTAGAGCATTGCCTAGCAATGTGCCCTGCGTGATGGCATCACTTCCGGGTGACACCACCACGCTGGGCATTTTGTCCGGAAAAGAAGAAGGGAGAGGGAAGGATGGAAAAGTGGCCAGGCTGGGGGCAGGGGGAGGGGAGAGAGAGGCACCGGCAGTAGTGGCTGCCGGGCCTCGGAAGGGCCCAAGGAGGTGCGGCAGCAAGGCATGGCAGCAGGTGCTATGTTTCCCGGGGGGGGGCTCAGTCCCCCCAGGGAAATTTTGAGGTGGCTCGAGCCCCCCCATAGTTTATGCCTATGCTCCTAACCACTACACCAAACTACTACACCAAAGGTAAGAAGGATTCCTTTATGTGCTGGAAGACTAGTTTGAGTGAGGTAAGTAAAAGGGAGAACAGGCTTTGGCAAATAAAATGGAAGTCAGTGATCAGACAGGCAAAAGGGGACTATGAAGAACATATTGCAACACCACCACCCCAAAAAAACCCCAACAATAAAAATTTCTTCAAATTCATTAGAAGCAGAAACTAGCCAGGGAGACACTGGGGCCACTGGATGACCAAGGGGCGAAATGATTACTAAAGGATGATAGGGAAATAGCAGAGAAGCTGAATGTATTTTTTGCCTCTGTCTTCACTGTGAAAGATGGGAGGCAGTTGCCCACTCCAGAACCACCAATTTCAGAAGAGGTATTGAAAGACCTGAGTCAGATTGAAGTGATGAGAGAAGAGATCCTAGAACTGATGGACAAATTAAAAATGGACAAATCACCAGGGCCAGATGGCATACATCTAAGTTCTAAAATAACTCAAATGTGAACTTGGAGATCTCCTGACAAAAATTGGAATCACTAAAATCTGCCTCCATTCCCAAGAAGTGGAAGGTAGCTAATGTAACCCCCATCTTTAAAAAGGTTCCAGAGGAGATCCAGGAAATTACAGGCTGGCCAGTCTAACATTGATACAGGGAAAATTGGTGGAATCCGTTATCAGAGAAAGAATTAGTAGGCACATTGATGAACAAAAGCTATTGAGGAAGAATCTCACTAACCTTTAAGAATTCTTTGAGGGGGCAAACAAGCATGTGGGTAAGGGTGACCCAGTATATGTTGTTTACGCAGAATTCCAGAAAGCTTTTAATAAAGTTTCTCATCATAGGCTTCTAAGTAAACTCAGCAGTCATGAGATAAGAAGACAAGTCGTCTTATGGATTAAAAACTGGTTAATTAACAGGAAACAAAGTGAATCTAAATGGGCAGCTTTCATAGTGGAAGGTGGTAAGCAACGGGGTACTGCAGGGTTCAGTAATAGATCCAGTGCTTTTTAAGTTGTTCATTAATGAGTGCTGGAAGGAACCAGAGAAGCAGCTAAGTTTGTGATATCATGAAATTGTTCAGGGCGGTGAGAACCAGGGAGGATTGTGAGGCACTCCAGGGGGATCTGTTGAGGCTGGACAAGTTAGCATCATTGTGGCAAATGAGGTTCATTGTGGACAAGTGCAAAGTAAAGCACATTGGAGCAAAAAATCCTAACTATGAATACAAATTGATAGGGTCCAAACTGCCGGTAACTGATCAGAAGAGAGATCTAGGAGTTTTGGTAGATAACTCACTTAAAATATTGACTCTGTGGGTGACTGCAATAAAAAAAGGCAAATGCAATGCTGGGGATTATTAGGAAGGGGACTGAAAACAAATCAGCCAGTATCACAGTGTTCCTGTATAATATATGGTGTTGCCTCATTTGGAATGTTGTGTACAGTTCTGGTCATTGCATCTCAAAAGAGATATAGCAATGGGAAAATGGTAGAACAGCGCAACTAAAATGAATAAGGGGATGGAACACCTTCCCTATGAAGAAAGTTTAAAGAGGTTAGGGGTTTTTAGCATGGAGAAACGATGATTGAGCGGTGACAGAGGTTTACCAAATTATGCATGGGATAGAGAAGGGAGAGAAAGAAGAACTTTTCTCCCTTTCTCACAATACAAGAACTCTTGGGCATAAAACGAAATTAATAAGCAGTAGGTTTAGAACAGGTAAAAGGAAGTAATTCTTTATCCAAAGAGTAATTAACACATGAAATTCACTGCTGCATGATGTGGAGCTGCCCTGAGCCTGCTCGCAGGGAGGGCGGGGTACAAATTGAATGAATGAATGAATGAATGAATGAATAGACAGCTTCAAGAGGTGATTGGATAAACATATGGAGCAGAGGTCTATCCATGGTTATTAGCCACAAGGTATAGATGAAACAGTATGTCTGGGGCAGTGATGCTTTGTATTCTTGGTGCTTGGGGTACAACAGTGAGATGGCTTCTGGAGTTCTGGTCCATCTGGTGGACCTCCTGATGACGCCTAGGTTTTGGCCACTGGTCTGATCCAACATGGCTTCTCTTATGTTCTTAATGGAGAAGTGACTGAGAGAGAACTGAGACATGATCTGGAAGGTAAGAGGTTTTCCTAGGCATGGAGAGTCCTTTTTGATTCTTTATAAAAGACAGACTTGTAGACAAGGATTAAGGAATAGACATGATTTGCAATGTAGGGCTAGAGATGATTCCAGATCTCCCTTCCTTCAAATTCTCTTCTCCCCACCTCTAGATTTGGCTGTATAATTTCGTACTGTCCAGGTTATGGAACAGCACTAACAACTGAGTTTCCCTTCTTTCGTTTTCTGTAATTTCAAAATATTGCTGCACATGTGTAGTTTGCTCTGTCAGGTCTACTGTACTTTTTTGCTAAAGTGATTTTTTTCCTCATTTAGGTAAACTATGCTCACACCACACAATATCCCCCCAGCATGGAACTGAGTACATAATCACATTAACATTCCTTTTAGTGGAGATGCAGGCATTAGTCCACATTGTTCCTCTTTCAATTACACAAGAGTACAAAGACTGTGTCTCAGATTTGCTAATTCCCAGTTCCAACACTTTCTGTAGTTAGTAGAAAGATACTGCTTATTTCCTCTGCTAGCAGACCAGAGATTGCTGCATCTTTAAATTTAGTGGGGAACAATCTGCATTAATATTAAGATCTTCTGCACTAACATGTAGAGCCAGGACTTTTGCATTCACACACACATATATATGTTGACACAGTTGTTTGTATGAATGCATGCTGGAGAAAAGAACAGCAACAATTGGCCAGAGTTTTGATGCACACAATCATATTAAAAAATGTACCAGTAAAGGGTATGGAAACCTATAGCAGAGCAAACTGCATGCTCCATTTCTGGAATTAATTACAAAATTCTCCATGTGAAACTTGAAGATCAGCAAAGCAGAACATGGGGCAGAGCCAACCAATGGGACAATTATGAAATGAAATGGGAAAAATGATTTTGCCTTTATGTAGCCAACAACGTATCTCTGTGTGGCCTGATCTCTATTGGAACAGAGGCGTGACAGCTCCAAAAAGACTGTTCTGAGATTACTTCTGGTCCAAAAGAAACCTGAAATTAACAGCACACTGACAGAATGTTGTGCTACTATCATATTTACATGCCACAGAGCTTATGAAAAGAGTCAAACTCTCTAGTGCACATTCAAACCATGTTCCCCACACCTTGGTATTATGCTGAGCACTTTCATGCATTTGTTTACTGGAAGTTGTTTTACACATTATTGATTTCCTATAATTTTTCCTGGAAATTACCTCCACTGAGTTTACCATAATGTACACTTTTTAATATAATTTTTAAATTGCTTTTCTCTAAAACTACAACAGAAATTAGGAAGGGGGAACTACAAACTATGGGAGAAAGAAAATAAGACCACTAAAAGCCCAAGTGGCAGGAGTCATTTTCAATGTTACATAGCTTGGTTGAGATTTCACTTATAATACATTTTAGTAAGATGAAGCATAAGAGTTATGTTTATATACTATTTAGTAATACAGAAGGGTTTTTTTAAAATGCTGAAATAGGTATGTCAGGTAATTCATGGTTCCAAACATATAACTGGATTCATGTTTCTTATTTTTTCGGTTTCTTCCCCGTAGGCTTATTTTTTATCAAAGTCCCATCTTACTTTAAGTAATTTAGGGGCAGCAGCTCCTAACTCAGATTCAGAGTCCTCCTCAGAGGAGCTGCTTGATGTGTCTCCATGTCTTCCCAAATCATAATCGCTGTGATCTGATGTCTTGTCCTGTGCTGTTCCTTTTGGTTTGTCCATTGTTGACACTGCTCCAAGAAGGCTATGGCTTTTGTAACAGAGTCCACTCTTTCTTTTTTGTTCTTAAATTTAAAAGTCAGTCCTTCAGGAAAGAGCCATTTGTAGGACATGGAATTTTTCGGTAGAAAGGTTGTCGAATTTTTATATTGTTTCCTCTTTTTCCTGATTTCAGATGGAATGTCTTTTAAGACTTTTATGTCTGTACCTTCAATTTTTAGGGTAGTCCCATTAGTCACTTTAAGAACTTAATCTCTGCTTGATCTTTAGGAGAATCTCACAAAAACCTCTCCAGGCAGATTATTTTTCTTGATGTAATCTGGATAGGTCCGATAAACCATATCCATATCCGATTGTAAAAGTTCCGCTGTAGTATCTGCAACCAGTGCCAAGGCATCGCTTAAAAGCTTCTTCAGATCCTCTACATTGCGTTCTGGGACTCCCTGGAATCTCAGTAAATAAGGTGATTTTTGCATTTGCAGTTGTAGCAATTGATGTTCATCCAAGGTTCTCTTTTTTTCCACTGCTTCCAGTCGCTGCTTAAGTTTCTTAGTCTTGGCACCCACTTTTTTAACTGATTTGGCAGTTTCCTCTGATCTCAGATTGGTTTCTTCAAGCCATTTTTGAAGAGTATCAAATTTTGTGTTAAGAGTTGTCATCTGGTCCAGTAGAGGGTGCAATGCAGCATTTAACATATTTGGAAAGTCTATGGTTGCTTCCGCTTTAAATGATGACGTATTTGAGCTCGCAGTTCCTGGAGAAGGTCTGACTTTAGGTGCCATGATTTTCATAGTAGAGACAGGTTGTTTATGTTTGGGGAATGTTCTTTAAAAGCCTCTGGAGCCAGTTAGAGAAAGCGTTTTAGGCTTATCTGGCTCCTATTTCAGCCGAGAATGCTTTGGTTGTGCCCCTTCTCCTCTCCGATGAATTTTAAAGAGTTCTTATCTTTGTGGGATGGAATTCTCTCCCTCTGGCGCTTTAAAGTTGAGGATTGGGGGCTTAAACACTTATCTGGCCCTCTGGATTAACGTATGAAAGACTCACGCTTCACCAGACATCTTCCGCCAGGTAAGATTCACTTTTTACCGCCTGCTTGCTCGTCCCAGTGTACATCTCTTTTGCCATTTCTGGTTGCGCAGCGGTGGGACCTATTGGGGCAATCCCTTGGCATTTGCCTTGGGAGAGGCACCACTTGCACCCCAGGCTGAGAGCCCCCTACGAAGCCTCAAGGGGGAACCAGGTCCAACCAGTACCCCTCCCAGCTGCTGTAGGCATGGGCCTCTATCATCGGAGCTCTGATGAAAGCATACTCGCCCAGTGAGCACCAAAACCGGAAGTTCGCCATAATGTATGCTTAAAGCAGTCATGGGTGTATTGGGATCCACACTTTCTAAATAATGGGATTGTTACATATTGAAGGAATCTGAAGAACTGGTTTAACAAACAAGTCCATTGGTAAGATCTTTGGCAAATAATTCTGCCTTTTCCCCAACCAACTGGAACTTATTGTGCAATCCTATGCAGTAATACTTTAAGTTCATTGAAGGCAATGGGTTTAGACTAGAGTAGTTCTGTACAGGATTTATGATAACAACCTCAAGGTAGGGCTGGAGTCCCCAAGGAATTACAACAGATCTCCAGACTGCAGAGTTCATCTGGAGGAAATGGCAGCTTTAGAGGGCAGAATGATGGCATCTTCTTCTTCCCATCCCAAGACTTCATCCTCCACAGACACCATCCAAATTTCCAGGAATTCCACAAGCCAGTGTTAGTAACCCTAATGTGATTGCACTGCTCAGTCTGGTAAATAGCAGAAGATTCTTTGTCTGCTTAAGAACAAACCAGATGTGATGATGGAACAGAAAGGAAAGGGAAGAGGTGACAACAACAATATATTTGCCAGCTTTGCAACATCTTTGTTGGGAATAGCTTTTTCCCTCCCTTTCTCAGGGAATAGCTTTTTCCCTCCCTTTCTCCCTCCCTTATAAAGCTTGGGTATGACCAGAGGCATGATTCTTAGGCTCTTAGACTGTGGTTTGCAGCTGGTATTTTCAACAAAGCTAGCCAATGAATCCAGGACCAGCCTGAGAAGCACTTGTTTGTTTTCCTGTCTGTCTTCACTATGCAATGGTTTATTTATGTAGTACCATTTCTGTTGTAAGCTGCTTTGGGTCCCCTTGGGAGAACAGCTGGATATAAACAGTACTAGGGGGTCTGAAATACCTAGAAGGAAAAACCCCACATTTAAAAAACTGCAGCCAACATTTTCCTTCCTCTATCTCCTCAGTTTGTTCCTCAGTTCCCTCCCTAACTGTTTTGAGCCCTTTCAGAGAGAATCCATTGCACATTGATCCTGTACAGCCCATGTACACACTAGCCAGGAACAACTGCCATAACAGCACAAGCTGTGAATGCTGAATGATGGGGCTCGCAGCTTTTGAGTACTTGCCTGTACTTCTGGTGCTGAACTTCAGACATTCCAAATGCAGGAAGGAATCCTCTCCTTTTTCTATGTTGCAATTTACATAGCCTTAGTGAGATGCTTGGGGGGGGGGGAGTGGACAGTGGAAGGAAAGACCTAATAGCCTGTGAAGTGCAAGAGCCAGCCTCAAAACTGGCCATAATGTGGAACACTTAAGAAGGTTAGCTTATTACACACACTGTGAAACAGCAAGTCGAAGCAGGGAAATCTATATTGTGCTATAACACGATATAGAATTAATCCCCCTAGGTAACAGAATCCCTCAGAAATAGCAAATGGGGGAGATATCCACAGTATTATACTTTATCACACTTTCTGTCAAAATAGCCCCCGCAGGGAGTCTTTCATATGATGATATCACCAGTAGAGCCTTACACAGAGAAGATGATTTTAACCAGACACCAGCCAACCATCAATATATTTCTTAGTGAGATGAGAATGTAAGGAGACACCTTATAGTCATCTTTAGACCGTTATTGCTCTTTCTCATGGAGTGTAACTACTTTATTTTTATGGGTCTATATATACACACTATATGCCATTCATTGTTAACAGTATAAGTCTGACTTACATTAATGTAGCAATTCCCACTCTGTGAAAACTTTCAGAGATTTGAAGAATCAAAACCAGCATGTAACTGCACAGTTACTCCTTGGAGAATGAGTGGCAGCAGTTTAAGCAAACACACTGCGCAGAGCAGAGGGGCAAGTTGGGAAGGAAAGCACTGGGTACCACACAACATACCCTGTCCTGGGGGTAAGATAACCTTAAAGCACCAAACAAACTAAAGGCCTTCTCATGTTTCTTTCTAAACAGAAAATATATAGTGATCCATCAAATATTATTCTTTCCAGCCAGCACATCCATTGTGAGGCTATTGCATTCTACCAGTTTTCAAACCACAATATTGAGTTTCTTCTAAAATGCTGTGTTCCCTCCTGCATTTTGGCTGTGTGACAGGGTCACTCTCTCCTGGATAGGGCTTGTGCCTTCATGTTGACTAGCGCCTCAGGTCTTTCTCTGTTTTTTTAAATATATATATATACAGTTTATACACACACACACACACACACACACACACACACTAGGTCTTAGATATCTCTCTACCATACATCCGACCGAACCAATGGAGTATTCTTGCAGCCTTTTAAATGGGAACCACAATATTTTAAGGAACATAAAATTTCTTCCTTATCTCAGCCCAACTTATAGCAATGAGATAGCCATTTCAGAGCTCTTTTCTTCTAATTTCTCTCTCTCTCTTTTAGTTTTTTTCAAGTTATGTGTTCACTTTTTCCAATGCTGCATCACTGACTTGTGGATTAAGAAATGGGGAAATGTCCATATGTTATCCCCTGGAGCTTCTGTATCTTCCTGAAATAAGGCTATCTCCACTTTAACTGAATATACCACTATGGACACCAAATTGGAATTATGACAGTTTTTGTCTTCCCAGTTAACTATCAATCCCAATATCATTTTAGATATTGAATAAAGACACATGCATTTGTTTCCCAAGAAACTAACTTGTGTTAGACAACTCCAGCTCAGTGTAAAGTTATAAGCAACTTTAACTGCAGTTCTGGAAGCAAGTCAAATTATGAAAAGGGGCATTTACTTCTAAGTAAATATGTACAGGTTTACTAAGGATTGAATTCCATTCAAGTAAAGGGATTTTCTTTTGGGTAAACATGTTTATGATACTGTGGTTTTCTAGAACCAAGATACCATAATATGCAAACAAGTTACAATTACGTGCCTGAGGGCTCGAAGTGATCATAAAGATATATTATTAAAGACAGGGTATGGAAAGCCTTCTGTAGCTATACTGGACACCTTCTGGGAATGTAACTAGGAACAGACTGTCAGGGTGCATTCAGACGGCTCTTCTGAGCTGTGCCAGGCACGAGTGCCTGGTGGATTTAAAGTGCATATCCAGACCTCAGCATCTGGGAATCATGCCACTTTCATTAGTAGCCTGTCGATCCCTGTCGGGAATCCGTACTTAAAAGATAGTTCTTAAAGTCTGGTCTAAAGCTGGCCGACGGGCCAATGCCGGACTTTGCACCATCAGGTTATTCCACCAACGTGCAATTAGCCCATAGGAATGTTCTCCAGACCATCCCGAATGGCTGCCATTTTTTTAAAAAACTCTTAGCGATGTGCGCATAACCACTTAAACATGAGACGTCTGCAGATGGTGAGGCACATATGCACATGTGCACATATGCAGATATGTGCATGCACAAACAGGATTATTATTATTTTTTTAAAAAGCAGACCACACGGCTCCTTACGGTGGATGCCGTCTAGACAATCCACCATGGAGTCATGCACGGTAAAAAGATTCACAGGGGAGCTGTCTGGTCATGCAATGCTGGATTTAAAAGATCTAGATCAAATTACAGCTGGGACAATGGTGGAATTAGCTGCCCATCTGAACACACTATCAGATAAGCATTCACTTACACAGAAAGACCAGGATGAGTACATTGCCATTCCAGTCAAACAGCCCAGTAAATGACAGCTGTGACAGCTTGCAGAAATAATTTTCATTCTTAAAGGATATGACCTCAGTTTATCCAGTGAAGACAAAATGAGTGTACCATCTTCTGATGGTGGCTAAAGCTATGTACCAATCCAAGACAAATCTAGGTAAGTCTATGCTCTGTCATAGGACTAAATATATTGCATATTCAACTGGTTTGCTTAGCACAGCTATCTCATCATGTATACCAGTACCTGTGTTGTGTGCCCTGAAATACTTATAGCAAGAATGTGAGCATAGAGATCTCCATTTCATGAATTCTTGAGTCTCCGGGAAAGAGAAGGCTGGGGGCGGGCACATAACTAAGCCCCGCCCCCCAGCTCGCTTTCCCGGCCCGTGCTTTGGCGCAGAGCCGGAGGAAAGCCTCCCTTCCTTCCCGCTCAACCTTCCTGGGCCACAGCAGGCTGCCGCCAGCCCGGGAGAAGCCCCCATCCCTCCCCCCCTCACCGTTCCTGGGCCGAGCAGGCTGCCGCCGGCCCAGGAGAAGCCCCCATCCCTCCCCCCTCACCGTTCCCAGGCCGGGCAGGCCGCCCCCGGCACGGGAGAAGCCCCTTCTCTCACCTCCTCATGATTCCTGGGCCGGGCAGGCCGCTGCTGGCCTGGGAGAAGCCCCCATCCCTCCCCCGCTCACTGTTCCCGGGTCGCGGCAGGGTGCCGCCGGCCCGGGAGAAGCCCCTCCCCTCCCTCACCCATCCCTCCCCCACTCAGTGTTCCCAGGGCTGCAGCAGGCCGCTGGCCCTGGGACAAGCCCCCATCCCTCCCCCCGCTCACCATTCCTGGGCCGCAGGGGGGGCGCAAGGGAGAAGCAAGAGCGATGGGGGGGAGGGAGGGAAGTGCCCCTTCCTTCCTTCCTTCCTTCTCTCCTCCCACCTACCTACCTACCTTACTGTTCCTTTCTTTCTTCCTTCCTTCCCCCTCCCTCCCTTTCTTCCTTCTTTCCCCTCCCCCTCCCTCCCTCCCTCCCTCCCTCCCTCCCTCCCTCCCTCCCTTTCTTTCTTTCTTTCTTTCTTTCTTTCTTTCTTTCTTTCTTTCTTTCTTTCTTTCTTTCTTTCTTTCTTTCTTTCTTTCTTTCTTCTCTCTTTCTCCCCCACCTACCTACTTACCTTCCTTCCTGTTCCTTTCCTTCCTGTTCCTTTCCTTCCTTCTCCCTCCCTCCCTCCCTCCCTTCCTTCTTTCCTTCCTTCCTTCCTTCATTCCTTTCCCATCAGATAGGTTTGCCAGCTCTAAGGTGGGAAATACCTTGGAGATTTTTGGGGTGGAGCCTGAGCGGTGGGTATTGCCTTCTGACACACTTCCGGTGACGTCAGGGGTGTGTGGCCTTCTGACCCTTCTGGTGATGTCAGGGGGTGTGGCATATGCAAATAAGTTATGCTAATGAGCTCCTGCACCTCTTTTTTTATGAAAGGACCCCCGGATACAACTGGCTTGTACCTCCCACTGATCTCAATCATGAGCCTTTCTGCCTTGATAAATTTGCATGTGTATCTGCTCCTACTAGGCACTCTAAGATTCCTGACAGCCACCCACCTGGAAGGGAGACAGCGAGACAGCCTACTCATTCTTTCTTCTGCCTCCTCCATGCCCCAACTCAGTGACCCCTAACCTGTCACTCTGCATTTGCCCTAGATGTTTTACACATGGCAGGGTCAAAGCCATTATAGTTGATCCAAGCCAAGTCCACACACTTAATCTTTTCATCACACTGCTGGCATTTAGGCATTTTCTTTATATCAATGGCTGCAATGTTATCATCTTTTTCAGACTTCCAAAGCATAACGTTTACAGTAGTTAAGGTGATGCTGTCTGCCCTTGAACCAAACATTGCTAAGTGGATAGGGCAAGGCCCAATTACCAACTTCTAACTTTTTTTAAAAAAGTGTTATTATTTGAAAAGTGAAAAATCAGAGGTCCTAACATCTTTTTTCAAATTACACTTTTAAAACATTTTAGCCTTTGCGCTCGGAACACCCCATTGGTGGCTATGCTGCAGTTAATTTGGATGGATGAATGGATGGATGGATGCATGAGAGAGAGAGAGAGAGAGAGAGAGAGAGAATGAGAATCCAGAGTTAAATATTCCAAGTAATGATCCCTGACCTAGAAGGCTCCTCTCCCCCTTACCATATTAGAAATGTACTTATAGATATTTTCTTCAATTGCATGCATTCCAGAGCTAATCCCAGATACTCAGAAACAGAGTCCACAGTTACATTTTGGCATAGGTGTGAACTACAGAAGGGCTCATGGGCTTGAGCCACCCCCGAAATTTTCTAGGGGGGACTGAGCCCCCCTGGCAAAACGGAGCGCCCACTGCCGTGCCTCCCCGGGCCCTTCCTAGGCCCGCCTGCCAGCACATCTCCCCCCCAGGCCTGGCCACTCCTGCCTCCGTTTGTCCCTCCGTCCATCCAGGGGCCAGCTGGGCAAATGCCCAGCGTGCTGGCGTCATCCAGAAGTGACACCATCATGCTGGGCACGTTGCCGGGGCGATGCTCTAGCAATCGCCCCGAAACTCTATGGCACCATAGAGTTTCAGGGTGATTGCCAGAGCGTCGCCCCGGCAATGTGCCCAGCGTGATGACGTCACTTTTGGGTGACGCCAGCAGGCTAGGGATTTGCCCAGCTGGCCCCTGGACGGACGGAGGGACGGACAGAGGCAGGAGTGGCCAGGCTGCGGGGGGGCACGACAAAAACATGGTCCCGGCGTGCGTGCGAAGCATATGCACATGCAAGAGCCCCCACCCCTCCTGGGGATTTTAAAACTCTATGCCCCTGCATTTGGGTGAACACTGGTGCTCAGATTAAGCCCCCCAAATAGGGGCTTTCAAGAGAATTCTAATATGTATACTAATACTGGTATTTAAGAACTGGCAAATCTTCTTGCTTTTCCTGTCTAGAGGATTGATAGTTCCATGGGAGGGAAGGGGCAAAATTGGGAAAAAATAAGGCCCACCTTCTTTCTGCTGTGTGCTAAAATTAGCCACCCCGGCACATCCTGTCATCTTAGCCCTAATGAGGGAAAGGAAGAAAATGGGTCCTTTCTCAATGTCCCATTAAACCACTACCAACTCACCAATTTGGACAACTATGGTGAGAGGGAGGCTCTGCTACAGGCTCCCAAGAGCTTGGGGTAATGTGGAAAGAGCTGAGAAGTCCTCAGACCTTGGTTGTCCTTCCTTCTGCCTCCTTGGTTGGCAGGAGGAGAGACGGGCACCTGTGCTGTGGCCACCAATACTCCTCCACTGCTTTAGAGGGTGAGATAAGAAAGCATCATGGCCCCATAGTGTTCTTCTCCTTTTGAGGGGAGAATCTTGGGGTAAAGGCCAACCAACTTCTGTGCCAGCAGCAACTGAAAATGAATCTCCTATAGAAAGGCAGAGAGGTAGTAGAAAACCCAATAAAAATACTGTTTAGAAAGGAGTCACTGTGTTCTTTAATGAGTGCAGTTAATGACTACCTGTCTGCATGCTTGACAGGGCCAAACCTGGGAGATAGGAGTCCACAAAGATTAATGACCTTGCCTACCTCCAGGAAGGAGCTTCTTACCATCAGTGGTACCTGCCCTACCCTGAACTACTGGAGAATTGTTTTAAAAATCAACAACTAGGACTGAGTGGATTCCCTCTCTTCTGCTTCATCATTGTCTGGTGGCGTCATTATGGCTTAGGTTATGTGTTCCCTGGGTGTTTTCCAGAAAGGAGGGCTATTTCAGGAAGTTCATAACAGATTTTGTTAATAAAACAGTTTATTCCTTTAGGAGCCATCATGGCATATGAAGTGATACATGAACCAGAAAAGTAAATTACTCTTAGTGCCCTGCTCCCTCCAACATTTCTTGCTCCTGTCCAAAAAGAAACTACTGTTACTTGGCACCAAAGCACGTATATCAGGTTTACTTACATTCTGGAAACAGTCAAGTTCTGTGAAGCGCAGCATGATTGAAGCTCATGTAGTAAATCAGTTTCCCTACTCTTTCAAAAAATGGAATATTACAGTCTGGTCCTATATACATAGATTACGGAGTAGGACTAAGTAAGTATGTCAGATTGCCTCCTTGATCTTTTTGAACACCAGGGCTGTGATCAAACGTGCAGTTTAATCTGTTGCTGTTCCCTTACAGGTTTAAAATGCATGATCAGACAGCAATATCTGTCTGTCATGCCCCAGTTGTCTGTGTCTTGTTTACCCCCCCCCCTTTACTGCATGTTTATTTGACACCTGTGAGAGTCTGGTCCTTTTGGGCTGAGCTGGTTTCAACCCAGGTTTCCTGTTGTCTGATCACTCTGTTGCGCACCCAAGCAATCAGGCAGGTCTGACTGGTCTCTTGTTTTTCAACCACCATTTTTTTACTAGTTAGCGAAGTGGACATAACTGCATATTTGCGCCGCTCTCTCTCTTCCCCTTTCCCACAGGGGCTGCTCTAAACTTTGTTTTCTTCATAAAAACTTTCAAAGTTTTTATGCACTTCAGCTTTTTCCTGTGCTTTGGGGAAGGGGAAAATTGAAAAGTTTAGAGAAGGAGACTACATGTCCCAACAGGTTGTTCAGCACTTGTGCACATGCCCAGAGGACAAACTTTAAAAAAATGGCCACTGGCCCCATGAACTACATATCCCAGAAGGCATATCAATGCTTGTGGGCATGCTCAAGGGAGAAACTAATGGCTGACGGCAACACTCCTTGGCTGCTGGGTCTGATATGTGTCTGATCAATCAAGAATAGGGTAAAAGCACTTTGAACAGTGCTTAAAGGGTAGTCTGATCAGTATTCTCCATTACAAAATACCCTGGATAAATTAGAGGCGGGGCAACAGTGGATTAAAATGCACATCTGACTGCAGCCCAGGTCTTGGCAAAGTTAACATTTCGAATGAGGGCCTCCAAGATGGGGGGGGGGGGAGGGAAGACCATTCATTTCATTAAGGAAATCTAAGTCCAGTAGCTTTGGTAAATACAAACCTGCTAATCAAGTAATGTTGAAATGCTTCTGCTGTATATTTTCTCTTCTTCAAAGAGTTTGCAATTTTCAAAAAGTTGCATACATTCAGCTAAAATAGGCTGGGGAAAGAGAGCTGGGATCACATTCTGGCAACATCTACCCAATAACAAGTATTTAAAGCAACTGTTAACAGACACTTACTGATAACAAGCCCATCATCTATCTCCATATTAGCCTAGCACAAAAAAGTGCTTCCAGCTTTTTAATACAACTCATGTGGCTGAAATAATAGGCCACTTTTCTGATCAGAACTATAATTCAGTGATGCTGTGTTGCATAAGAGTGCTATAGTTACAGAAAAAGAAGCAGCAGATAGGCCAGGTCAGCTTCATAGCATCATCACAGAATCAGAATGTCTTCTATTTTAGTATCACCCTCTATTGTATTTACACATACACAGTGCCAGTCAGTGGTTGATCTTCTTACAAGAGTCGGACAATCCTTCTATGGCCAATGTGATGTTGTCACTTGAGAGAGGTTTCAAGAGTTACAGAGACATTGATCAAAATGATGGTCAATCAGATGGCACTAACTTACTCTGACAAGATACTGGGGAAAGAGCTCCCTATACTCCACAACAAGTGTTAATTATTTACATCCCCTGGACTTTTTCAATTATCTTTCCAACAGCGAAGAATTGCATTTTGCTCTTTGGAGATATTGATTGCACAGGAAAGAGAAGAAGGACATTTAGCTCTGTGTACTATTTGTTTCAGCAAGAGCTTATTGACAAAGCAACAGTATATGAGATGCAAAGCTTAACCTGACTTTCAGTCACCATGTTTTACTATCATGCTTTCATATGGGCTCTCCAGTATTGGAAAAAGTATATGTCATAGTGAGCAATACTAAGGAGGTCTTCTCCGAAGTAAGCTCCATATTATTCATTGTGGCTTACTCCCAGAAAAATGTTCTGAAGATTGAATCCATAGTCTCTCAAACCAGGTACCAGGGGAATCTTCCCATATACGGCTCTTTCCCATAAAGTGCTATTTTGCCTACTTACTTAAATTATGTAAAAAGCCCCAAATGATTCTACATTTGAGATTGCATGAGTTGCTTGGACTAGGGTTGCCATACTCCAGATGGAGCTGGGAGATCTCCCATCCAGATAACAGAGATCAGTTTCCCTAGAGAAAATGCCTGCTTTGGGGGGGGGGGGGGTTCGATTGTATGGCATTATACCATGCTGAAGTCCCTCCTCTCCCCAAAACCTGCCCTCTCCAGGTGTCACTCCCAAAATTGCCAGGCATTTCCCAACCCAGAGCTGGCAACCCTTGGTCAGAAAAACCTCAGGCCTCCAAAAAATCCTCTCCTTTCCATGGGGATATTGTCTTGGCCATGCTTTAGTGGTTGGTGCCCCCTGAAAATTCCAACCATTATGTCTAAAACAGCATTAAAGAAATATGAACAAAGTATACGGTGTTGCTAGAATTGTCAACAGGCCTGGAGAAAATGTACTCTCCCTTTATCAAAGGTTTACCAAGTAATGTTATTTAAGCCACTTTGAAGAGGAAAGGCAGGATATAAATATTTTAATAAATAAAATATATGAAAAGCTTTAGCTGTTCATTTCTACTCATCAAGCATCTATTAAAGGGACAGGACAATTTTCCTCCAGACCCATGGGCAACCCTAGCTGATTTGGTTTTTCTCCTCTAGGAAAAAAGCAAAGTGACTGTTAAAAATTTGGGCCCAGCCTTTGCAAAAGCTCAGCTATCACTTAATCCATAAGGAAGGGATGCCTGATTTTCAAATGATCTGAACAATATCAATCTAAAATAGTTTAAAATGGTGGAAAAGACAGACGTGAAGCCTAAGGGCACAAGTAAGATAGCCAGCTGGCCAGGAAAAAAAAATGTCCTGTCTCTTTAATATGTAGAAATGGGAAGCTTTTCACAGCATGGAGCTAAACATCACCTGTACTGCTGCCAATCAAAACAATATCAAAAGGACAGCTAGAGGGTTGCTTTAAAAGTCAGCAACCCTATAAACAAGAAATGTGACAAGATACAACAAATGTGAATTTCTGAATACCATTTGGCATCCAAAGTCACATCACATCCCAGAATCAGGGATGTTCAAGTTGCATGAAGTTGCATAAAATACCAAACTGAATCTAGTTCCTAGATTCAAAGAATCACAGCTTGCTATAAAAAAGTTTTCCTATCAAATAGTGTTTTTAGAATCATAAAACCATAGGTTATTGTTGAACCATTCCCCTCTCAGCTCACAATAGCATCAGCTCACACTAGACCAAAAACTGAGCTGGCACACAACAGCAGGGGACGTGACTTGCTATATAAACTATTTCAGATTACCCACACAAAGGCAACTTAGGGCTGTGCAAAAAAACCCCCAAACCTGGTATTTTTGGGGTTTGGTTATCTATCAGTGTTTTCCGATATTCCCAATTCTGAATACCATATATAGTAAATATTTGGGACTGCCATTTTTTCTGACTCCATTATACCCTATGGGACCATTATAGTCAATGGTCCCCATATGCTATAATGAAGAATTGATCTGGGGTATATTGGGCTCTAGGGGGGCTGTTTTTCTGAGATAGAGGCACCAGATTTGCAGCACAGCTGCTGGTGCCTATCCTCAACCCCTCCCAAAAAAGATTGGACCAAGGGCTCCAATTCTATGGGCTCCTGAAGAAGGTGCCCCATCCTCCATTGTTTCTGAGACTGAGAGTTCACTCTGAAGGCATTTAAAGAAATCACGGTCCCTTTAAATGCCTTCTCCAAACTGAGAGAAGGCATTTAAAGGGACTAAGAACCAAAAAAATCCTGAAAAGATTTGGGATTTTTGGGATCACCAGATAGCTGCAGTTAAAGGGCATTTAAAGGTACTGAGAGCCCTTTAATTGCCCTTTAACTGCAGCTATCTGGCGATCCTGAAAAATCCTGAATCTCTTCAGGATTTTTTGGGTTGGCCGTAACCAGCTGAAAACAATTCCCTGCAAAATACTGATAAGGTATTTTTCAGGGGTTTTTTGGCTCAGTTTACACTGAGCACACACCCCTACCAGCTACACTTGTAAAGAAATTAGAAAATCAAAACACCCAAAGGTTATAAGCCTATATCACCAGAAAAAAATCCTTCCAACCAGGGTTGCCAACACTAGCTTGGAAAATTCCTGGAAGTTTGGGGAGGGAGCTCAGTGGGAAAGTGATTCCACAGAATCCACATCATTTTCTTAGAACCTGCCATTTTCTTCAGGGGAACTGATCTCTGTAGTCTGGAGATCATCTGGAATTCCAGGAGAACGCTACCCTGCCCCCCTTTGATAAACCTATTTTCCAACCACAAATGCAGCAACTAGTCTTCCTGTCCTCTCTTATTGTACCCAGGAGAGATGCTTTATCTGTGATTTTTATATTCTATCTACTTTGATGATGATGATGATGATGATGATACAGCTAGAAATGTTTGGGGCTTTTCTAGCAGAGCTAGAAGAGTCATGGTATGTACCCCTTTGGTAGTTGTTTAAGGCTAAACCTGACACAAATAATATCAGTGTTTCTTGGGTTCTGAAAGCTAGGGTTTCCCACCAGACAATACAATTGTCTGCTTGCTTGTTCTGTCAAGAAACACCACACAACTAAATGCCCTGGTTATCATCATCATCATCTTTATTAAGCAATCTAAAATACTACATAACCAGCTAACACAAATATACACATCAGAAAGTGCATGGACAATGATCATGAACTTAAACAGATATAAAATTATGCATTTACAACCAACTCACGAATCCTCATAGCAGATAGGTAACACCTAACAACTTGACTGGTAATGTAAGGACCCCAATCAGATAAAAGGTATAAAACCAACCATTAATCTGGGTATCTCTGAAATTTGTGCAAGAGAGGGCTAGTTATGGAATTTCTCTACTCAGTATAAAAGCTACAATATAACAAGACGAGGTAGAAATTCAGGAACCCTGGCTCTGCATGGACAATATATCTCCTGATGAGAAATCTACCATAAAGGATTATTGAAGGCAGAATGTTAAACCTAGTGAGCATAAAAGCTCTGCAGACTTTTGGAGATTTAAGATGAAATAAATAGAGAGCTGGAGCCCTATTGTGTGTGGGGGGCACTAATGGGGGAGGACTCTGACTCTGGGGCTCAGCTTCTCTGCAAAGTTTACAACAAGGCTGAGGGCAACCCTTGTTTCTCAGATCCTGCTAAACCCATCAGCCAAGCAACCACTTGAGCAAGGCAGGACTAGACAGGATGCAGCCTCCTATCAAGGTCTATGGTTTCCTTTTTCCTTTAGTTCTACCCAGCTCCTGCACAGCCAGATATTGCAAAGGGACAGCCTTGTTAGTGTATGGTAGCAAAACAAACTTTGTTGTCTTTTCCTACATTTATCTAACCCTTTCCCACACTTTTTGCCTCCTTCGTTTTGCTCCCTTCTTTTCACAATATGTCATTCATCTATACCCATTTCTGATCCCCCCCTCCATTTTGCAGTCTCAGCTCCTCCTCACTCATCTTGGTTGGCAACTTAGAACTTATTTAATAGTAGTAGAGGAGGAAACCTTTGTTAATATTATGAACAGAAGGGGGGAAGTTAATATTTCTCCATAAACTATAAAAGTAGTAAAAGGATGCTTTCCCCCCTCCTCCACCCT
Source organism: Lepidodactylus listeri (assembly GCA_029233225.1). Taxonomy (NCBI): domain Eukaryota; kingdom Metazoa; phylum Chordata; class Lepidosauria; order Squamata; family Gekkonidae; genus Lepidodactylus; species Lepidodactylus listeri. The sequence continues at coordinate 62,812,542 of JARCFY010000002.1, read as the reverse complement.
TAACATGTATGACAATAAAGTTAATCTGACTCAGTGGTAACAAATGAGGAACAAAAGAATTTATTTATTTATCTTCTTTATATTCTGCCTTTCTTCCCAAGGGGGATTCAGAGTGGCTTACATCATTCTCGTCTCCTCTGTTTTATCCTCACAACAACCCTGTGAGGTAGTTTAGGCTGAAAGTATGTGACTGGCTCAAGATTACCCAGCAAGGTTCCATGGAAGAGTGGAGATTCAAATTTGGCTTTCCCAAATCCTAGGCTGACACTTAAACCACTACACAAGCTTAGCTTCCATGATCATCCTGAAGCTGGTGGCCAATTTTGAGATTCTTAGTTTCATTTTCTGAGTTATGCCTGCCACAAATGGACAGACAGATGGACATGTGGATTTCTTTTATTATAGATGTGTGGTGACAGCCAGCCAGGTGATTTGTTTTATGATACTTGGTTTGGATCAGGGTCAGCAGGGGTGGGGGGAGATGGGATTTTTGTCCCGGGGCCCATGGTGGCTCTTGGCAGTCCTGTGCACGTAAACCACTGTCAAGTCACAGCTGACTTATGGCAACCCCAGCTTTCAAGGCATATGAGAAGTGGAGGTAGTCTGCCATTGCTTTCTTCCACAAAGTCTTCCTTGGCGGTCTATCCTTCCAAGTACCTATCCTGCATAGTTTCCAACATCTGACAATATCAGGCTATACCATGCAGCCTTCCCTCCCCTGGTTATTATAACCCAATTTTAATTCATTTCTATTGTTAACCATAAAGATTAGCTAGAGAAATCTATCCCCCAGTGGAAGAGATGGCACAATATTGGTAATTCTACCCTCACCCCCAATTTTGAGAGAAAAGTTGTCAGAATTACATTCCCCCACCCAAACCCCTAAGCTAAAGTGTTTACTACCATGGGCTGCAGCCAGTGACTTTTCTCTGCTAAGTAAGGAGTCTTGCTCCAGAGGAAGGAGTCTTGATGTGACAGGCAGCTTCTCCCATCACAGCAAGACTCTTCTTTAGAGAAAGACTCCTCAGATGGTGAAAGAAAGTCACTGGATCCAATGTGAACTGTACATATATGCAGTAGGCACCGTGCAGCTGCTTTTCTTTACCACTGTGCGATGAAAAGAGCCAAAGGAAAGTCAAACTTTCAAAAATAAATTCATCCCACCATCCTGCATCATTGTGCAACACTATGAACAAAAGCCAAAGAACAAACTTTAAAAATAAATGTGTCCTTCAAACAAACCCTTACCCTTTCTCTCTGCCTAAACTCCCCTCTCTAGAGCTGCTGTTACATCTGGAGTTGTCTCTGCCACCTACATCGTCCTAAAGAAAAGTAGAAGACAGACATTCCAAAGAGAAGGCTTACTTCACTGAGTACATATGCACTCATAATGCATCCCTCCTTCAGCTAATGTTTAAATGGGAACCTCAGGTCCTTATAACTTTAATTAATGCACAATGGCTTTTCACCAAACCAGTTACTCATACACCCTTGGAATATTTATAAATTTTTGACAGAATTCAAGCAACAGGAAAACTGAAAGTATGTTATGGTCTGTTAAAGTCATATACTTGTGAACTTTCAGGCAACCATTTTAAAGTTCTATAACTCAACCATTTTACTTTGGATTTTTCTGCAATATGTACAGATTATATTATTTTTGGATTGATTCCTTGGGCCAAATTTCAGGTTGAGTCAAGCTGCAATTGTATTATTTGTTTTGTGGCAAACCAATTCAGGCATCTAACCTTAAAGGTATTCTAGAAGTATTTTAACTAAATACAGCTGAGCAGTTGGTTACTTTATGGGTTTGGCTCTACACTGCAGCTGTTCTCCACTGATCAATCAATGATGCTGCAACATGAACTTCATGTAGAACTGCAATGCAGGGTCCACATCAGTAGATCTAGAAGCATTAAAATCATAACCCTTCCAGATTTTCCTTTCCATGTAGGGAACAGTTCTGTTCTGATCATGACTCTGCTCCCTCCCACTTTTCATTAATATCAGTATGCTTCCATTTTAAAAAGTGCTAATTTGCACTTTTACTTCATGGCACCATATTGCTATCTCCCCTACCCTCATATTGCAACTAACAAGCAAATTGCTAACTTTGCATCTAAATCCCCTATTTGTAGAACAATCCCCCCCACACACACACACCTAAGGCTGCACCAAAATTTCAACAAACTAGAGCTACAGACTCCAAGACTTTTCATTTCAGATTAAAAATCTGGAAACCACATGCTGCAAAACTAGGCTTGCCAGCATCCAGGTGATGGCTGGCAATCTCCTAGGATTTCAACTGATCTCCAGGCCACAGAGATCAGTTCCCTGGCAAAAAACAGCTGCTTTGGAAGGTGAACCTACAACTTTATATCCCACTGAAGTCCTTCCTCTCCCCAAACCCCACCCACCCCAGAGTCCACCCCCAAAATCTCTAGGAAGTTCCCAACCAGGACCTCACAACCCTGTACAAAACTGCACTAATTCTTCATTTACATTGTTTATACCATACATTTCTCTCTAATGGGGACCCAAAGCAGGTTACATTGTCCCCTCTTCTTCATTTTATCCTCATAACAACCCTGTAAGTTTGGTTAGACTAAGGGTGTGTGACTAGCCCAAAAGCACCAAGCAGTCTTCAGTGGCAGAGTAGGGATTCTAACTTGGCTCTCCAAGAGCCCACCAGATCTGACACTCTAACCACGAGACAATTATAGTTCCAATTTTTAAAGTGTCTATTCAGCTGTTTTTTTAAATACTTTTTATTGTTATTTTTCTCTTTAAACATAAATTCCATTTACTTTCCAATATATCTTGATACAGAAAATCTTCCTGTTCTTGCTATACACTTTCAGCAATATTTAAACTGTTCGCAATTATTTAACCAAATATATACTCGAGACCAATAGTTATCAAACACATTTTCATTGTTACCTAGTAAAGTAAAGGTTAATGTCTCAATTTCTGCAACTTCTAATAGTTTATAAATATAATCTTCTTTTGTTGGTATATTTTCATTTTTCCAAAATCTTGCATACAAAATCCTTGCAGCTGTCAATATTTGCATAATTAGATAAACACCGTGTTTCTTAAAAATATCAAGAATTATATTAAGTTAAAAAAATCTGGATTTAACAATATTTTCACTTCTAATATATCCTCTATCACCCTTTTTATAAATATCCAGTATTTTTTTTGCTTTTTTGCACAACCACCATACATGAAAAAAGTGCCAGTGTTACATTTACATTTCCAACAATTTTTTGATATATTTTTATTGTACCTGTTCAGTGTATCCAGAGGGATGTGCCATCTATAGAACATCTTTAGTATATTCTCTTTAAAATTGCTTGTCCGAACAAATTTTATATTTCTCAACCATACTTTTGACCATTCTTCTAATTCTATGTTATAACCTATATTCTGGGCCCAGGCTATCATTGGTGGTTTTACCCATTCATCTTGCATTTTATAATCTAACAAAAATATTTTCTTAATAAGTTTATAATTATTGTTTATCCATATCTCATCTAAACCAGTAGATTTATAGAAACCCATTTTTTAAATCTTTCATCCATCTTGATTTTAGTTGTATCTTTTCCCACCAGGCCAGGTTAGTGTTTTGTTTTTTCAACACCTCTTCTGGAATTAGATCTCCCCAGGGTATCTTACAAATAATGTTGATTTTACAAAAATCTCTATTGGGGACACCCATTTAGGTATCTTCATATAATGTTCCCTTTTGATTTCTTCCCATATTTTGTATAGTGTGTCTCTTTATTATATGTTGCTTAAAATATCCAAATGGAGTTGCCTTTTTATACCAGATGTAAGCATGCCAATCCTCAAGAGACTGTGGCTTTCCAACTTCAATAATCTTATATTATCTAAGATGATCCAATCTTTGATCCAACTCATTGCTGCTGCCTTGTAATAAAGAATCCAATGGGGTAGGGCCAGGCCACCTTTTTCTTTTCTATCTTGTAGATATTTTAATTTTATTCTTGGATTCTTTGCAAGTCATACAAAATCTTTTACTAACTTTTCTAAATCCTTAAAACATTTTTTAAATAATTGGGATTGTTTGGAAAAGAAATATTATGCATGGCAGCACATTCATTTTCACTGTAGCTATTCTGCCTAGTAGTGAAATTTGTAGGTCTCTCCATATTTCTGTCAATTCAGCTCTTGATGCACTTCTCAGAAGTAAGAGGTAAGGAACGTGTAGTAAGCACAAAGATCAACCAGAATAGTAGCACATAGAAACCCTATTTCTGTTCCACAACAATAGAAAAAAATCCCAATAAATTGGCTCCTGGACAAATCAGGAACATAATAGAGAAGGAACATGAAAACAGTGGGCTATTACTGATATCACTAACATTATGACTGTGTATCTGATTGATGGCAACAGCTGATGGCAATTTAGGGTTACCAGACCCACCCGGTTTGGTGGGGGTTACCCACTTTTTGGGGGGTTCTACCCACCACCTGGCCAGCTGGCCAGCAGGGGAAGCCCCGCCCCCAAGCCCCAACACCCGCAGCTACCCCTCTCCCTTCTCTCTTGAGAGAAAGGAGAGAGACAGGTGGTTGTGGGTGGCACATCTGATCTCCAAGCAGCATTGCCACTCAGAGATCAGGTGGGTGGGTCCCTCCAGCTGTAGGCACTTAAAGGGACCCCTTTAAGTGCTCAAAGTTGGCAAAACCATCCCCATGGGGGTGGGGCTTTGAGTAGATGGCCCACCCCCTCTGGGAACACTTCCCCCAAAGTCCCCCACTGGGGACAAAAATGGGCCTGGCAACCCTACGGCAACTACATTACAACTGATTGGTATGGAATCACCCTGGGTGTGTTTTACTGTGGTTTCAAGGAACTCAAAAATTGTATATTTGTATCAAAATAATAAAGACTGCTTTCACAATAAGCACTCTCTCTTCCTCTGACCGTACATACCATAAATAAGAGATGTTTTATATTTTACCCTAATGGCTGTTTGAGTTCTGTTTAATTTGATGATTGAGTGCTCCCATTTATATTTTAGTCCCCTCGTGTGTATGAATGTCACCCCATATTTCATGGCAACTTGATAATTTTATTTTATTGTATAATACTGTATCTTGCTTGTCTAGAAATTTCAAGGAAATTTATAATCTAATGAAAAATAACATAACATAAAAATAACAAATATAAAAATCAACTACCACCAGTCAACTCAATAGCAAAAAGAGCACCAAAATATTTAACTGCAAAACAACCACTAGTTAAGGAGAGAGAGTTTAGGATGATACACTCTGTTTAGGATTGTACATCCAGTATATGAGAAAGCCCACTGAATGAACTTTCTCAGTGTTGTTTTGTAGACCACAAACCTTCGTTTCATTTGCCCATATAACTGAAGTCTCCTCTCCCATATCTCTGAAATTTGTCACAGACAATTCTTTTAGAGAAAAGTACAGTACTGAGAATTGCATTCCAATTGGATGGAAAATAAAATAATTTTCTGCTGGAACTGTTTCATACTAAAACAAGGGAAACAAAAAGAAATGGAATTAGTACACGCTGTTCAATTCCCATTCATTTGTGTTTCAAAAGGGATGAAAATTACTTTTTGGGGCGGGGGTTTCATTCATGTTTGAATGAATATTCCAAAATATCACCATATCTACACAATCATTTCACACCAACCCACAATGTATGCATATTAAAATACTGAATCTCAGAAACACAACAGTGTTTTCTAGTGTAGCAGAGGTCATGCCTCTATAAGTAGAGAGCCTTTGTGTTATTTTTTTTCAGGGCAAAAACAACAATAGGTTATTGATAAGGAGCATCACAGAGACTATGTCTGTTTACAGGAGCATGAAAACGTATTGCCACCAGATCACTTGAATCACATAGTTATATTTCTAAGCATTTTTAATTCCTAATACAATGCTGAGTAGCTTTACACCTGTGCGATAGCTGTTTCATCACTGTGGCTTTTATTATGTCCTGTCTAACAAAGAAGAGGCAGTATCCCTGTGCAAAGCATGTAATTGATTGCAATTTGTCCGCTTTTTCCATCTGTGCAGTTGGATACATCCTTTAAATGACCAACACTGGACAAAGTGTATTGCCTGCTTCTTGCACCTGCACAGTAAGAGGAATTTACTCAAGTAGCGATCAAAATTTACTGGGTTCATGGGCAGATACTGAAGGCACACATGGACACTAAGCAGTAAGTCTCAGCTCAAAAAAATCTCAAACTGATATTTAACAAAAATTACTCTGCACCTTTTAAAAATCAGGAGCAGCAGGTGGGATGAGGCAGCAGTGGCAAAAGATCTAATTATGTGAAAAACAATGTACAGATCAGAAACATCTAGATTCATTTGGATGCATTTGAGCAACTTATTAAACTATTGGCTCCCTGCTTTGTCACTGAACCAGCAAGTGACTGAACATGCCTAGTCTTAAAAACCACCTCCTTGGTCCCAACAACAATCTCATTGTGAGGCCAACCTGAAAACCTGAATGTTCAAACTGTACTTGCATGGAATCATGATAACTATAATTTGTCAATAGGACTAAGCAGGGCTATTTTGGGGCAGGAACGCACAGGACCAGAGTTCCCACTGGCTCCTGAGTTGGTCACACTTGCAGCTAAAATCTCTGCTCATGCGTGGCTACAGAGCACGCTACCCTTCCCACGTTACACACAAGAGGGAAAGGTGGCATGTTGAAATGCCCTCTTTCCCTCTGGGGAGCCCATGGAGATTTCCTTGTCAATTTCCCTCCCCTCCAGTCAGCTGAGAGTGAAATTGACAAGGAAAAGTCTCTCTCTGCCTTCCCTTCTCTAGCTGACATGTGGCAGCTGGAAAAGGGCAGGCAGGGAACCCAGGCACATTGAAAAGGCCTTTCTTTCCTTCCCCAATCTGGAGGAGGGAGAGAAAGGCATTTAACCATGCCCCCCCGTCATTTCCCCAAGTCTCTCTGCAATAGCCATCTGGTTGGGGGTGGGGGAGGTGGGGAAGCCATCTGGTTGGGGGTGGGGGAAGAGACTAAAAAGGCGATGCTGAAGTGCCTTCAGCAGCGCCTTTCCCCAGCCATCTGGTTTGGAGGCGGGGGTGTAGACTTGAAAGGCGATGCTGAAGTGGGGCAGAGAAACTCGGGGGGGGGGGGGGAGGCAAGCTTCCATGCCTGCCCTGTGCTTTCCCAGCCCCCCACCTAATATGCTAATGAGCTGCACTGTCAGGATGTGGCCTAATATGCTAATAAGTTTCTGATGTTGGATGTGGCCTATTATGCTAATGAGTTCCTGCTGGGCTTTTTCTACAAAAAAAGCCCTGGGATTAAGTATGCTCCTCCGGTCAAGAGAAGTGCCATCTGATCTGCCCCTGAAAACAACTGATTTTCTTCATAAAGAAGCCCAGCAACTGCTACTAATGACAGGTTTCTTGCTGCACAAGAAGCAGTCACACAGGTCATGGAGAAAACTGGCTACTGTGTGAGTAAACCATAACTCATTTTGGTGACTCAGATGTCTCTGGTAGAGACAAGCTATAGTACCTTTTTAATGAATTCATTACAAGGGGGTTTTTTTGGGGGGGGGGAGGGAAGGAACCTAACTCCAGTCCACCTTACATTGCCTATTATCTTTGTTCTCAGGAGTGACTAACAGACTTGGGGTTTGTTATATAATTAAATGCTAACACATGTATCCTTTGCTTAGCACCATTTCTGTATTTGCTTGTGTTAATTAGGATGTGAACCAAGGAGCCTCTCAACTGCATTTTAACATCCTTCCAAGTTAGCTTTTTTTTTAAGAGCTTAGAGAGCAAAAGCCCCGAACTAGAAATCTTCTACCCTAGACAAGTCTTTGAAAATCTTTTACGTGTCATTTATTCTGTCCATTCTGTCCATTTTGGGACTCTGGGTAAACCAATTAATGCAAAACCGTTATCTCTAAATGCAGTCTTTTCAACCACCCACTCAGAAATATTCTTCAATAATACAAGAGAAAATTGTTTGTGTCACTCACCACAACTTCTTCTGTCTTCTGTAAACTGCTTGTCCTTTGTAGTGTACTGCCGTGGGAAAAACTTAAGAATCACCTACTTGTCATGGTGCTTGTGCACAGACCCATTACTCCAAGCACACACTCCAAGTCCTGTCCCTACGTTCATATTATGTGGGAGTAGTATTCACAGGTTCATATTATGTGGGAGTAGTATTCACAGGTTCATATTATGCGGGAGTAGTATTCACAGGTTCACAATCCAATGCAGAATGTAGCAATAATTCTGAATAAGACTGGATTGTATGTAGAGCCTGATTACTCCATCCACACATATATACCCCCAACATTATCATCTCCCAAAGGATCTGTGATTCAGCTGTACAGTGCATGCAGTGTAAAGAGATGGTTTCAGTCCCTAGTATCTTCAGTAATAGGAACTTGGGAAGCAGGTGTTAGTGACCTTTCTCTAGCTGAGATCCTGGTGAGTATACAGCAGTGACACAGATGGATCTAAGTATAAAGCATGTTCCAAGAAAATGAGAAATTACCAGCTGATTTCATAAAGCCTTAAACTTATAAAATGTGAAGCACATCCCCCTAACACATGAATAATGAAAGCCAGAATCAGAGAGATGTATAGACATGTTTAAGACAAGATAAACTCTCAGTCTCCTCTGTGCACTATTTTGGAACCTGCTGGGAAAAAATAAAAGACCTGCCATGTGTGGATTCATATTCGTATTTCCCCCAGAAAGCTATAGATTTTTTTTTTCATTTTGAACACCTGGAATCTCATTACATGCAATACATGAACTATGCCTTCCACCTACTAGGCCAGATGATTGACCTATTAGGATTGGTATGTTTTTAGACAGAATATAAATAATAAAAACAAATAATATCTTCTGTCCTATCTGAGCCCATCCTTGATGCTTTAAAGAAGATAGATAAATTACCATACTTCATTGAAGGTGCTGCACAGATACAGCTCGGGAGAGCCTTCTCCGCTAAGTGTAATCAGCATTGAATTAGATTGTATAGTACAGAGCATTCCCATCTTAATCCATTTATTTTGGAAAATCCACCATAGGATCCTTAGAGGCTCAATGCATAATGGCAAAGAAATCAAAGCAAAGGTTTGCTTCTCTCTACAGCACTAAACTATATTCCTACCTAGATTGCAGTGCAGAAAACAGGGCTTGAATGGCCATGGTTGCCATTCAATATGAACTGGCAACAGAAAGGACCAAATGACAATTTCTAACCAAGAATATTTTATTTCATATGCTCTCATCACACTTACAAAGACTGTGTCTGTTGGGAATAGACAGGAAGATCCGAGCACAGCAGAGAACTTAGCCTTTGAGGGAGATGAAAAGGAGGATGGAACTGAAACAATTCTATAAATGAATGCCACTTTATGATCTGGCTGGTGGCAGTTCATTACTAAAGTAAATGAAACAGCAGTGCATTCCTGAGGGGCAGCCCTGGAGTTGCAAGGGGCAGAATAAAACAATGGGGTGGGGCAGGAGGGGGGTAGCTATGATCCACTTGGAGATCAGTAAAGCAGCTGGGAGGGAGAAAAGTGGGGCTTTCTGTTGAAGCAGGTGAAATACAATCCCATGAAGAGACTAACCAAATAAGTTAAAATCCAATAATTATATTATTTTTAGGCTGGGTTTTCCATACACATAAGAACATTAGAGAAGCCAATGTTGGAACAGGCCAATGGCCCATCCAGTCCAACATTCTGTTACACAGTGGCCAAAAATAGCAGGCGCCCTTAGGAGGTCCACCAGTGGGGCCAGGACATTAGAAGCCCTCCCACTGTTGCCCCCCCAGCGCAAGGAATACAGAGCATCATGCCCCAGACTGAGAGTTCCTATCTATACCTTGTGGCTAATAGCCACTGATGGTCCTCTGCTTCATATGTTTATCCAATTACCTCTTGAAGCTGTCCATGCTTGTAGCCACCACCATCTCCTATGTCAGTGAATTCCATGTGTTAATCACTCTTTGGGTGAAGAAATACTTCCTTTTATCTATTCTAACCCGACTGCTCAGCAATTTCATTGAGTGCCCATGAGTTCTTGTATTGTGAGAAAGGGAGAAAAGTACCTCTTTCTCTCCCTGCTCTACCCCATGCATAATCTTATAAACCTCAATCATGTCACCCCTCAGCACATAAACTGGGAAGTACATGTGATAGCTAAAACACTGGAATGGAAGGCCATTTCCAAAGTTACGCCACTGGCAGAAGTGCTCTAGCAAATCAGGATTATGACAAAAATCATAATGGGAATGGGATTTTTGTCCATGACTATTTATGAGTCAAACACATGGGTACAATTATCTGCATACCCTGCATCTGATTCAGAAATGCATATGGGTATAAATCCTTCTATAGATAGGATTTTGATACAGGGATGTATGATTCAAAACCATTCCTGTGAACAAAACTGGAACATCTGAAGCAGTCTTAAATAATATCTAACCAGTGCCTTATCCGTTGTGTTGCATCTTCAACCAAATACAGAACTAAAAAAGCACAGTCAAGGGAGGGGGGAGTAAAAGCAGTAGATAATGGAATTATCATTGGCATTTCTTTAGCCTTTTGTTTAGTTTTTAGTTTGGTGCAATCAACATTCAGAATATTCATGAAACACAGCCACTATCAGGAAATAACTTAATCAAAACTTGCTCATAATTTGGTAATAGATTACTGTATCACCAGGTAAATGAACAATACACTGAAACACAAAAGGAAGCAGTGTATTCTGTGCTGCTACTCGGTTCATCTATAGATTGATCTCTTAATGATGCCTTGGGCCCCTGTGCCACCATCCTGACCCATCTTCCAGCTACACATATGGTCAATTTCCATCATTATGGGCGAAGGCAAGAATCCCCAATTATGACTGCACTGGCTAAACTACAGCTTCCTAGTCAACTAAAAGGCAGCAATGATTATGGCATCTTTATTGTGCACTTAAGGGTGATGGTTATGTGATTCTATACATAACAAGAGGAAATAAGTCAATATAAGCACATCCATGCAGAGACCGTCTGTGTCTAACTGTGTTTCTCAGAGAAGAGAATAGTTGTGCAGATGTGGATAATGGGGCAGGCAGATGAGGATAATATTTTTTAAAGAAAAATAATCACATACAATACCAAAGCAGCAAATGGGAGAAAGCAAAATTATCCATCCTGGTTAAATGACCATACTATCTGTTCCTAAAACAACTCATTGCTGTTTTTTCCCCCCAAGTAATAATATTTTGTACACTTTAAAATTAGATGGAATTTTTGTGAGCTCTAATTCTTTTCACTACTACTTCTTAACAAAAACCAGAGAAAATGTGACTGAAAAGAGTACATTCCAGTTGAACAGGCATCTCCTGAGAAACAGCTGGGAAGACAAAACAACAGCCAGACCTTTATGTCTACATATCCATAATCACATGAGACTGGCCAAACATGAAGCAACATTCTGTGGTTGTAGTCTTGGGTACTACATTCTGGAATGTTCTGTTACAGATGCAGCTGAGACTAATAATTTGCTATAGAAGACTGTTGATCTGCTTAGAAATGGATTACCTAGGGTGTGTAAATTCAAGCCAGCAAACTTTGTAGGGAAATAGTTCACAGCAGCTTTTGGCGAATCTTTAATACCTTTGTTATTACTTTCCATATTTGCAGAACTTTTAATTTGAAAAGAACAATGTTTACTCTATTCATCTTTCTGACACCATCCTTCCCTTGTTTAGTCTCACCTCCATATTCCTTCAGATGCACATTCCAGTTGTGTTCTGTGTTCAATTTTACACTTAAGATCCTCAGACAGGGACCTGACTCCTTCTTGTTACTTTCTAAAGCATCATGCACAGTGATGACACAATCTACAGTTAGGTGGTGGACACATGCGTAAGATATGGCAAGCGGGAGGGAAGCGAGGCTATTTCCTCCGGTGAAAGTTGACCTGCAGTTGCGCAATCACACGGATTGTGGAAGCTGCAAGCACAGCCCACCACTGCGTGATCAGACACAACCACAGGTGAGTCGGGGGGGGGGGGGGGTTGGCCGCATGTTTCCGATGCACTTCCATGAAGAATTGATGAATCGCACCTCCGCCCTGAGGTCTCCCTATGGAGTGTGCAGCAGTGTGCGCTGATGCACATATGGCAAGGGGGCGGGGGAACTCTGGCATGGAGTTGGGATAGCCTGATCAGACTATCCCAACGCCATGGAAGTGTGCTGGGGTGATCACACGCAGGAAAGTCCATCTGTGGCCCATAGCAACCTGTTTGCTACAGAACTTTCTGAGGTATCTTTTAACTCTGCTCCTGTGGTGGAGCAAAACAGGTTGCCAATGGCTGCGGGGCACTTCCCAGATGTTGTCGTCTGATTGCGCTCTGAATTCGCCCAGCATTTGCACCTATGTAGGGGCGAATTGTGCGTGTGATCACAACCAATAATCATTAATTACAATCTTGAAAGGTAAATTACTCACTTCTGTTCCCATTTTACAGTTATTGTTTGGAAGCAGAGAAGGAAGCAGAGGCGGAAGACAGACCAGGGCTTTCCTATGCCAGTTGTTCTATCTGTCCACTGCACCAATCCAGTATTTCAGGGAAGCTAGAGAAAACTTAAGGGGAATGAGGCAGATGACATCACAGCTTTATTCCAAGGCCCTGTGTTGCCGCTGTCACAAAGAATGGTCCATTGACATACAAACATTGCAGAAGATTATAATGGTTTAAATAAGTAGAGCTATCATGGCTTCCCCCAAATAATCCTTTGGTGTGGTACTGACAAGTCAGAGATTTTTTTACTTCATCCTGTCCCTTCACAGAACAGTTCCCAGGATTCTCTTCAAGGAGGGAATTACTATTACTTGAGTTTAAGGCTGTAGCACAGCCAGGCACTGACAGGAACACACCAGAGACTTTGGTTCATTCAGATCCCCACTCCCAGTCATCCACACTGTTGGTAGGGAAAATCAGGGATGGTATCAGCTGTTCTGACTGCTGAATTAGAACTCTCAGTGTAGTATCTGCACTATTCCAAGAAGATTCCAAGGTAATTTTTATTTGTATGTGCACAATGTATACAACATTCAGAATGCAGATGGGGCTATGGGAAAGATTTCAGAATGCTACCGCTCAGTTCTGTCGTCATACATGCATAGCTCAGGGATACCAGGGGTTATAGATTTCTGTCAAGGTCAATTTACACAGACATCACCTTCTCTCTACTAACACAGTCCTTAGAGACAGTAAGAGTGAAAAGGACTGTGATGCCCAAAGGTTGAGTAAGGACAGATCAGAATGCAGGCTGGTCAGAAAAAGACCATTATATGTGAATCACACAGATTAAATCACTGGGGAAGTCTGCAAGAAACACCAGACAAGCAGACTTCAGTAACAACAGACTCAAGAGCTCTCTAGCTGAAGAGAACCAAGCTGTAGCATTCTTTTAAAATGGCAGCTGGTTAGTTATCAACTCTGTGACTTTGTATAAAAGGTTCTGATGAAAGCCAATATCTCTCAGGTTCTAATAGACACCCACACAAACTAGACATTTCCAACACAGACACTGCAAAGGGGTCCTGAAAGCAGCAATACGGTCCTGTAGAAATAAGAAACTACAGTGAAGTTCATTGAGATGATGGCAATTAGCTCGATTGGGATACCTCCACTGCTGCTTATTGCACTGTCAAGCTCTATCTCCATCACCAAAGGAACACATCACAGCTGGGATGGCAGCAATGTGGCGCAGAAAGAATCTGAATTCCACAACCATTAAAGGCACTGGAGTTTTGTCCTCTAGTCCACCCAACCTGCACATACTTCATGAGACATCTTGTTCAGTAGAGGGCTACCATGATGATAGCAGTCTAACAGTGTATCCTAAGCAAGTCTACTCAGCTTCCCAGTCAAGGTTATTAAATGTCATTTACCCCCAGGAAAGTCTTGGTGTGTGTGTGTGTGTTAGGACTGTACTATCAAATATATTGTCTGTTTACTGGACTAGATAACTTTTGCCTGGTTTCTGGCGACAAATTCTAGCTATAACTTCCAAATATACCAACAAAGTATATACAGAGCAAGATTACAGAAACAGTCACAACATTATGATGTAAAATAGTCTTCTCCCTAAATTACCACCCACTCTCTGCCCTTTCTAATGCTACAGGGACACAGGATTTGGTTTTGCTTTGAGAACTGGGTGGGAGGTTTCCTCCCCCTGAAGAGCAGGGAAATATTTTTAGACCTAGTGGTTAATCAAGCCTAGACTTGTTCATGGATTTTTACTGCCTCTCATCTTTGTTATTTGATTGGGTTGGAGTCAGGAGTTCCTGTCTAGGACCAAAAGAGTAATAAGTCACATTACTTGCATTCCCAGTGTAGTTTGCTCCTTAGTTAGATGAGCCAGGAAGGTTAGACATTAATTATCAGAAGGCACCTGTTGTTGTGTATTGGGGTGGGTAGGAAAGAGGCCAAAGGAGATATTAGCACTTAAGGGTTGCTGGCAGTATCTCACCTATGAATGGTTAGTTTGACATGGTGTCTTTTACAAGGGGTATGGATCCATAACTCAGAGGAGACACACCACAGACATACAAAGTTTTCTTTCAGGCCTGAATTACACTTTTTTTCTCTTTATGGGTCTTTATTTGTGGCAGTTCTAATTTCTCACCCTTAAGAGATCTGGTATGCTATTTTGGGTGCTGTAACCCTCAGAGTGCTGGGAGTTTCCAGTCAGCCAGCCACAGAAATGCTGGAAGGAACATATTGATGGATCGTTAGAGAGATTTGCTGTATGTCAGCAGTCCGAGAAGGGCAAAGATGTATAGGCTGCAGTCCAAGGAGTTCAAGAAAGACGTGGTAAACAGAGAAAGAATCTACAGGGGTCAGAGATTTGGGCATAAACTCCCAAGTCTGGGCTTAACCCACACATTGAACTGCCACAGACCAATCAGAGAAACAGACTGCCCCAGGGGATTAATTTTCTGTTTCTCAAATAAGATTAGCTTCTTCTAGACGCTATAGAAATTAAACTACTGTGCAAGGAACATATTTGGGGAAAACTGGCCCTAATTTTGGTTGTCCATAAAATTTTGAGAAAATTTTTGCTCACAAGACAGTACATGGGTCATTTTCAAAGTTCAAAGTTTATTTAGGTTTAATAGCCCATAGGCCATACACCATTAAAAAAAAACCCAGAATCTAGTTCTGCTATGATCTTGCATTTCCAGTTCACCACTGCCCAGATACTGTTAACACATTACCACTTATTCCCTTACCATAGACCTGCCCTGTAGAAAGCCAAACAGAGAGCAGTAGGAGCACAGCAGAAGCACCAGCGGTCATGATATGTCTAAAAAGCAAAGTAGCTGCAGTCCATGCTGGAGAGACAACCCCCCCCCCCCCCAGCAATATTTACTTCAGCACCATATCTGCAATTTGCATGTTCCCTTTACAGTTATGGCCTTGCATTGTGGAAGACTCCCTGTGTTTATAAACCCCTGTGTTACAGAAAGAAATTCAACAGGTATCACTTTCCCTCAGATGGAGATGTGGTGATGGGGAAAGTTTCACCTGTTGATTTTTCTGCCTGTTATGTAACTGTTAAAGGCAGAGAAAGCCTGGCAAAAAAAGAAAGGTGGAAGCTCTATCTGATGCTGAGTGGCCGGTCGGAATCCAGGCCAGAAGATCTAGACCAGGCGTTACAAGCCATGGCTGGTTGGCTCAGACTGAACTGGCTGAAACTGAATCTGATGAAGACGGAGGTCCTGTGCTTAAGTCAAAGCAGTTTGGGGGTGGGGATGTGATAGTCACCTCAAGACTAGACTACTGTAATGCTCTCTACATGGGGCTGCCCTTGTCATAAATTCGGAAGCTGCAGCTAGTGCGGAATGCTGTGGTTAGGTTCCTGATGGGTCTTCCCAGATGGGAGCACATCCAGCCTGCACTGGCTGCCAATAGCATACGGAATTTGCTTCAAGATGCTGGTACTTACCTTTAAAGCCCTATATGGCCAGGGTCTGACATATCTGAGGGACCGCCTTTCCCTATACATACCACAGAGAGCACTACGGTTGGGGTCTCAAAATTGATTGACCCACTCAGGTCCTAAGGATGCCAGGCTTGCTTCTACTAGGGTCAGGGCCTTTTCAGTGGCGACTCCATACTGGTGGAATGAGCTCCCGGAAGAGATCAGGGCCCTGTGGGACCTTTTACAGTTCCATAGGGCCTGCAAGACACAGCTCTTCCACCAGGTTTTCAATTAAGGAGCCACCCTCACTACAACCACTAACAACTGTAGCACAGATCCTGGCCCTTAATCTTTGACATCTGGCCTGTGTCGCCATGGAATTTGGAAGATTACTGAGCTGAAAAAACTGTAAAAACTGTACGTACTCTTCAGCACACCATCTTGTAATTAAGGATATACTACAGAACTTTATATTTGTAACTGACCTGTTGAAATGTTTTTACGTGGATTTTAATGGTTATTAACCAACATAAGCCGCCCTGAGACTGCTTGTGGGGAGGGTGGGGTATAAGTTAAATAAATAAATAAGGAGCATTGTTTCAATGATCAATGTCTTGCTGTTGTTACCAGGTTCTAGCCCTAAAGACAATGAGTGAGGTTGCATCAAAGATGGCCCCTTTCCCTGCCTCTCTTCTCTCCTGCAGCAGAGGAAAATAGGGACCTGCTGGGCATAATTTAAACTGCGTAGTTCACACACAATTTTTAATGGTATTAAAATAGTCCTCATAAGCGAACTGCATAAGAAAACATTGGATATATGTGGTAGCTTCCTTCCTTCACCTCCTCTTGTTGCCTTGTACTCCTTTTCTATCTCCAACAGTAATCTGAAAGCAAGTCACTAACAGTGCCATTGTAAATACACTTTCCTTGGAGTCAGCCCCATTGAACAGCCCCGCCCTGAGCCTACTTCGGTGGGGAGGGCGGGGTAGAAATTAACAACAACAATAACAACATACCTGAGAAGGAGCCTGAGTAGACCTGTAGAGCTATTACTTGCTCTGTAATACTGCACAGCACCCACAGAGGGCTTCTCTCCCACCTATGTCAAACCACTAGAGAATAAGATGAAGCTCTCATCAGCTATTCACCTTTTCCTCTTCTACCTCCACCCTCCCCTCCCAAATACAGCTGGCATCTTTTTCTTACTTCCCCTATTCTGATGGGTGCTGACAGGTAAATTGTTCTCAGACAGCACCACCAGATTGCCAGAGGCTGATAGTGAAATGATTTTTCCTCCTCATAACACAGAAGGTTCTTGTTCTCCCACTCTTCACTCATCCTCTTCTTTGCCCCCCATCCCTCCCAGTTCCTCTTAAAGCAACAACTCACGACTCCTCTGTCAAATTTAGGAGAGGAACTTTAATAAGAGTTGAAATGTCTTGGAATCAATTATCACCAACCTGAGAGCTGCAGCAACAGGGTGGGTAGATTAGTTTAGAAGACCGCCAGAGAGCAGCTGATGTGTAACAGTGTTTATTTTAATCTGAAGCAGGTTGAAGATAAAACCTCAGCCACCCACGACACACAGTGTTCTTTGAACAAGACACTGTAAGTTCTGAAGCAGGCATGCTGCAAGGCTGAAATTTTTATGTCTTTTCCATTTACTAAATATATCCAAACTATTAAAACCAGCAATCTATAATATAACAAGTAAAATGCTAACCTGAAAGAGACACAATTAAATCTCTAAAACAGCAGTAAGATAAACAGTACAACTTTTCAAAGGCCATCTCAAGATTTAATGAAATAAAGATCTTTCTTTTTTTGCCATTGCTAGGAAGGAGGTGATGACTCTAGGTGACAAGATGGAGCATGCTGCCAGACACACTAAGGTGGGCCCCTGCAACTTGTGACACCTGACACAAGCACAGTCCACCCATCATGAATGATAGCCCATACAAACATCCTACATTGGATGTTTTTATGGAACTGCAAAAACAAGGAAGTTGTCAAGCATTCTGGACTAACACTTCCAGAGAAGTTGATGTGAATTTAACTGAGAATGTGGGTGGTTATACACATTCAGTGAAAGTACACAAAATGGGCTAAGGTTGATAGCACAAATAGAATTTTTTAAAAAATTAACAGGCGTATATAAGAGCTAATTCCCCCCAAAAAATAACGACAGAAAGGCACAATATGCATAACAAGAAAAAACTGAGAGATGAAAGATATTACGATCAAGAATATATCAACATGATTTCCTATCTTCAGGACTTCCTAATAAACACTTTTCATAATAAAATTCAGTTCATGTTGTCCTCTCTCTCTCCCCCCCCCCCCCCCCCCGGTAGAGCTGAGTCTACTGTGTTTCATTACAGAATCCAGGACAAGTGCTTTTTATTTGTTTGTTTGTTAGTTAGTTAGTTAAACTTTTACCCCACCCTTCCAGCAGAACTCGCTCAGGATGGCTTACAACAATATAAAATACAACAAACAATACTGTGTACAATATAAAATATAAGAATACAAAATTTTGAACCATAAATATCACACAAAAAGTGCTGGTGTTAATTCCTCAGTATAGTCAGCTACTCAGTTCCTGTCAGATGGGCACAGTACTCGGTTTGGGCTATAGTTAGACGAGAAGGTGGGCATAGCTGGAGGGCATAGCGGGGGGGGGGGGGACCCAGAGAGGTCAGGCTCATTTGTCAACTGCCAGATGTCAGCGGTGACAGTGATGGTAGTGATGGTGGTGTTGGTAACGGTGGCGACTCCAAAGGCCTGGCAGAAGAGCTCCGTTTTACAGGCCCTGCAGAACTGTAACAGGTCCCACAGGGCCCTGATCTCCTCCGGAAGATCATTACACCAGAGTGGAGCCACCACCAAAAACGCCCTAGCCCTCATTGTTACCCGCCTGGCCTCCTTGATGTTCAGGAGTACCAGCCGATTCTGGGTCCCCGATCTCAGTGCTCTCTGGGGAACATATGGGGAAAGGCGGTCCCTTAGGTATGCAGGTCCCTGGCCATAAAAAGCTTTAAAAGTAAGAACTAGCACCTTGAACCAAATCTGGTATGCTATGGGCAGCCAGTGCAGTGCTCTTAAGGTGGGCTGGAAGAGACAAAAGGAAGACAACAGGAAGACACAACAACAGCCTTGCCGCTGCATTCTGCACTAGCTGCAGATTCCGGATGTGGGACAAGGGCAGCCCCATGTAGATGGCATTACAGCAATCCAGTCTCAAGGTGACCATCACATGGATCACTGTTGCCAAGTCGCGTTCGAGGAAGGGAACCAACTGCCTAATCAGCCTAAGATGATAAAAGGCCAACATGGCAGTGGCTGCTACCTGGGCCTCCATTGTCAAGGAGATGTCCAGGAGCACTCCCAAGCTCCTAACCCTCGGCGCTGGCACCAATGGTGTCCCATCTAAGTTTGGGAGTGGGATTCCTACCCCTGGATCACCCCAACTCAGGCACAGGACCTCCGTCTTTGTCAGATTCAATTTTAACTGACTCAGCCTAAGCCAACCAGCCACAGTTTGCAATGCCCAGTCAAGATCTTCCGGTTTGGAGTTGGACTGTCCACCCAACAACAGATAGAGCTGGGTGTCATCTGCATACTGGTGACAACGCAGCCCATGCCTTTAAACCATCCATGTGCTCAATACATAGCTTCCAGGATATTATACACAGGCAAATCAATACTTATTGTCAGGGCTCCGTTGGGGCCGGGGCGTGCCGGAGCGCCGCTCCGGGAGAGAGGAGGGCGGGGGCGGGGACTTAACAAAGCCCCGCCCCCCGCTCACTCCTCCCGGCGGCGGCAGGCCGCCACCGGCCCTGCAAAAAGCCTCTCCCCTCCCCCCCTTCCGGGGCCGCGACAAGCGCCGCGGGCCCCAGGACAGCCGCCCCCTTCCCTCCCCGCCTCCCCCCGCACTCAAGCCTCCGAGGCCGCGGCGAGCGCCGCGGGCCCCGGAGCAGCTGCCCCCGTCCCTCCCCGCCTCCCCCCGCACTCAAGCCTCCGAGGCCGCGGCGAGCGCCGCGGGCCCCGGGGCAGCCGCCCCCGTCCCTCCCCGCCTCCCCGCGGGCCCGGGCTCTCCTGCTCCAGCAGCATCTCGGCCTCTTCCTCCTAGATGTGCGGAGGCAGGAGGAGGTGGCGGCGGTGGCGGGAGCTGCAGCTGCGTCTCCGGCACTGGCTGCCTGCGCGCTCCGGGCAGCCGTGAGCCGAGGGGGGCTGGCGAGCTTGGTTGCATCCTCCGCGTCGCCGCCTCTGAGCTGTCCTCGCCCGCCAGCCCGCCTGCCGTGAGCCTCCTGCATCCTTCCAGTCGCTGCTGCCGAGTCTCTTCTGGCCTCCCCCTTCAATTTTAACCTCTCCCCCTCCCCCAACTCTGGCCGCAAGTAAAGTGTCTTCATGATCCCCAAGGATGTCCGGGAAGCATTATAAGGGCCCTGAAGTCAGTTGTTGCATCAAGTATTTCATATTTGGCTTCAATGTCATTTTCTGGGTAAGTGCAATGTTGGACATGGGTTTCTTTTATGCTGTTTTAAATTTCCGCCTGAGAGCGATAGAGGCAGAATGGGATTTTCTCTCTTCCTTGATAACGTATGCCGAGGTCTGCTGCGTGCATCGGTAAAATCAGGCCAGCGCACTCCCCCCGCACTCAAGCCTCCAAGGCCGCGGCGAGCGCCGCGGGCCCTGGGGCAGCCGCCCCGGTTCCTCCCCGCCTCCCCCCGCACTCAAGCCTCCGAGGCGCGGGCCCCGGGGCAGCCGCCCCCGTCCCTCCCCGCCTCCCCCCGCACTCAAGCCTCCGAGGCCGCGGCGAGCGCCGCGGGCCCCGGGGCAGCCACCCCCGTCCCTCCCCGCCTCCCCCCGCACTCAAGCCTCCGAGGCCGCGGCGAGCGCCGCCGGCCCTGGGACAGCCGCCCCCTTCCCTCCCCGTCCTCCCCCCCCCCACACTCAAATCTCCGGGGCCGCGGCAAGCGCCGCCGGCCCCGGTACCAGCCTCCTCCTTCCCTCCCTGCCCTAAAACTCCCGGCCGCGGAAAGCGCCGCTGCCCTGGGAGAAGCCTCCTCCTTCCCTCCCTCCCCCACTCACTGCTCCTGGGCCCCAGGGGGGCGCAAGGGAGGGAGAAGCCGGGCCCCAGAGGCCTGAAGCCCCTGGGGCCCAAGCAAGAGGGGGGAGGAAGGAAAACGCTGGCCCCAGTGGGGGGGAGAAGCGCCCCCCTTCCTTTCTTCCTTCTCTCTCTCTCTCTCTCTCTCCACACCTAGCTACCTACCTTCCTGTTCCTTCCTTTCCCCCTTCCTTCCTTCTCTCTCTCTCTCCCCCACCTACCTACCTTCCTGTTCCTTCCTTTCCCCCTTCCTTCCTTCTCTCTCTGTCTCACCCACCTACCTACCTGTTCCTTCCTTCCTTCTCTCTCTCTCTCCCCCACCTACCTACCTACCTGTTCCTTCCTTCCTTCTCTCTCCCCCCCACCTACCTACCTACCTTACTGTTCCTTTCTTTCTTCCTTCCTTCCCCCCTTCCTTCCTTTCTTCTCTCTCTCTCCCCCACCTACCTACCTACCTTCCTTCCTGTTCCTTTCCTTCCTTCCCCCTCCCTCCCTCCCTCCCTCCCTCCCTCCCTCCCTCCCTCCCTTCTTGCCTTCTGACACACTGCCGATGACGTCAGGGATGTGTGGCCTTTTGACACTTCCGGTGACGTCAGGGGGTGTGGCATATGCAAATAAGTTATGCTAATGAGCTCCTGCACCTCTTTTTTTACGAAAGGACCCCTGCTTATTGTGCACTCATCTGCATAAAAATTGACAAAGAAGCCATGCATACTGACTAGGCAATATACAAAACATATCTGATCAATCCATATTCCCCACCTAAGTGAGATCCAAAAGCAAAACAAAGCCACAGACCAAGTAGGTGCATCACTAACTCCCGTTAGAAGGAACACTACTGCCAGCTGCACCATCTAAAACTATGTTTCAATTTGTGCTTTCTATTTCATGACTTCAAGTATAAAGATTGCTTGTGGTGAAAGGCATGAGCCACAGACCCCTGGCCCTTTGGCTCACATCTGGCTAATTAGTCTCAGAATTATCCTAAGATACATTTTATTGTTCTTGTTTGGTTATATCTTTGATTGAATTTTTTGTACTACATAATTGTAACCTACTTTGAATCCTATCAGGGAGCAAGGAAGCCTGACTGCTATTATGAAAACCCTTGGTATCTGGAATTTTGACTGTTCTATATCTGTGATTATATCTATATATCTAATAGCCAAGGTCCCCTCTGTGTGCGGATACTTATTTCTGTGGATCTGGGTCACATGGAAGGTAAACAGATCTTCCAGCAAACTTGGGGCAGTCCCCATGTTTGCAGAAAAATCTAAAATGTTCTTAAAAGTATACGGGGATACTTAAATCCCCCCCAAAGTAAAACTGCTTACTCTGCACACTGAAGCTCAGGAAAAGCCATTGGAGCTGCAAGGGAAGCCACCACAATGGCTGTGTGCCCAACCACTGGGACATCCCCCGCCAGGACCTCCGGCAATGAAGACTATAGCTTCAGCCAGCAGGTTTGGGCATCGGACTGCTGAGTAAAAGCAGCCAGCAGCACCCCCGGGGAGGGAGGGCAACCAGTTGACCAAGGGAGCCAAAGGGGTGGCAGCGCCTCTCTGGGAGCTGGCCTTCCTGTCCTCTGCTGCTGCCACTGCTGCCCAAGCTGGCCCTGCAAGGAGTGCAAGGAGGTGAAGCCTGCATTATCAGCCCCCCTCCCTCCTGCAACCAGATTGGGGATGTTTGCTGGCCTGCAGCTGCAAAAGGAGAGAAACAGAAAGAAGTGGGGTTCTGTGAGAGGGGAGAGAGAGAGACGGAGAAAGAATAAGCAATTGTCTGTTGGGGAGGGGAGAAAGAAAAGAATGGGACATTGAGGGAGGGGAAGAGAAAGAGGTAGGGGAGATTGGGGGGTAGAGAAATGGTGGAGAGAAAGAGGGGTAGACTGAGAGGGGGTGGGGGGAAAGGACATTGAGAAGGGCTGGGGTACGAGGGGGTGAGACATATAAGAGGCGAGAGGAGAAATGGGGTAAGACAGGATTGCTAGAAAATGGGGTAGGGAGGAAAGCTGACATAGAAGGGGTGAGAGGAGAAGGGGACATGAGGGAAGTAAATAATGGGTGTGTGCAGAAAGAAAGAGGAGGGTACTTTGACCATAAAGGGGGAGAGGGGAAAAAAGGTAGAGGAATCCTCCCTCCCCACAAGTTCCTTGCGAGGGCTGCCTGCAACAAAGACTACGGTAGGGCCACAACACATTATGCAACATTTTGTTGCAGGTCCCCTCTTGTGATATTCTAAAGGTGCATTCCATGTTTCCTTCTGGCTGAATCAGAGGCAACATAGGTGAAGAGGGGACATCACAGACCTGGGAAAAGGTGACAAACAAGCAAGCATTCGAGCGCATAAAACCAGACATGTCCTTGGAAGGAAAAATCATAAAAACTGCAACTGACTTATTTCGGCCATGTCATGTGGAAGAGCTCACAAGAAAAAGCAATTATATTTGGATTGCTAAGTGGCAAAAGGAAACCGAGCCACCAAATAACATGGTGGCTAGGCACCATAAAAGCTGACACCAGCCTGAGCATGGAACAACTCAAAGAAACAGTACAAGATTGGAAAACATGGAGAGAGCTGGCCCATAGAATCTCCAAGAGTCTGACACGAATGAATGGCTAACAATAACAACAGGTGAAAAGATTTCCAGCATTTAACCATTGAGGTAACTATCTGAGTCAGATTGACTTGCAATTAGCAACATGCATGTGAATCTTAAAATAGGGAAGAACCAAAATGGATTCTAACCCAGTGGCTTGCCATTAAAAAAGAATCATCCATACACTGGTCCACCCACAGTATGTGCAAGGCAGGCCTCAATGTAGTATGCCACTGGTCAAAAGTAAGAACTCTGTAGATGAGTCCTACAATTCTTTCTTTATTTTTATTTACAGTCCACGACCAGAATACAAATAAGAAAAAAGTGATCAGAGCCTAATAAAATATAAAAATCAAGGTATACAAATATAAACATGTATAAAAGTAATTAAAACTAATACTAATACAAATACAGCCATTTCTAACCTACAATTCAAGCAACGAAGCTACATAGAAAGGTAGCCAACATAAGGGACAGTGCTTGCCCTTCAATATATGGTGATCAGTCAGCCCCTAAGAATGAGTAACGGCCACTAAGTGTTTCCAAAGTACATTTTCTGAGGGCACAAGAGTCCTTCTTTAATTGTGGCAATTATGAAACACCAGATTCTATGATTTTCCTAGACTGGAGCTACACAATTGGAAGAGTTGAAGTTTGTTAGCGTGATAGAGTAAATTACATGATTGATTTGGACTTAATTAAAGGCAATGATATTTGGTCCAAAAGACCACATTTCTCAATTTCTCATGCAATATTTTGCCATTATAATGCAATGCAAAATAGTTAACCTGCCAGCAACCACAAACACATCTTTTGCATCAAGAGAATGAACGGTTAGTCACTGGTGAGAAAAACTGTTGTGTGCCAATGTCCTGTTAACTATCATAGAAGATGGCTGTTTGGTGGAGCAGGTTGGCCATTCAACTTACAGGGAAATTTCCTGGTGGGCCTCTGCCTTAGAGGGCCACTGGTGGCCAAGAGTAAACAGAGCCAAACCTCAGCAACTCTGTCCAAGCCTCAGGTCAGCTTGGCTCAGACTGCTCATCAGCCATGACAGTTTGTTCACTGTCTCCTCCTGCACTGCTTCCAGTTGTGGGGTGGGGTGATTCAGTGGTGAGCTCATGCCCATGTCAACCCCAGTAAGCTGAGTGGCCCCACAATGCTGCTTTGAAGCACAGCAAGGGTCGTTCAGGTTGACTTGCTCCCAGGTAATTTTCACTTCTGCTCCTGTTGTTTGCTAACATTTTGCTGCTAATTTCTATGGAACATTCTTACCCACCCACCCCAGCTTCCCAAAATCAGTATCTCCAATCCAGAAAATGATGCAGTCTTAGGTACAAACCCTAGTAAAGATAGGATGCCATTGGTATGTACCCACTTTCACAAAATGCTGCTTATATGTCTAAGCCAAACGAAATTAATTGAATGATGCCAAACTCTATGTACATTATCAGCATGGATGGACTCTGAAACAGAAGGATGAGGGAACTATCTAGCATCATTTTCTGGCTGTCTGATTTCTGGTGTCTTTAATCTGAGATCAGGAAAAGCCAAACCTCACATGTTCCCCTTGCTGTTTGTTCATTTAGATAATTTATATGCTGTCTCTCCAGTGACTTGCTTGTGGCTTACAACTAAGATAATAAAATAAAACAATTAAAACATGACCATTAAAAAAAACAGGCTAATGCCATCATAACCACTAAAAACAGGCTGATAACATTAAATCAAACCAGTTATCTATCAAGTCTGGGTTCTACTCATGGAATTAGTGCTTCTTGAGTGAATGCAAATTCAACATCATCTGGATTCTTCCCCAAAACAATTCCAAAGAATATACTGAGACTCAGTGTCCTTCCTCACCATCAGTAGCAACAAGGGAGACAGAAATACAGAAAACGGAAAGGAGATAATCAAGTATGCAGACCTCAGTGTAAAAATGCGTAGACAAAACCACTTCATTATTCTGGTGTGATCTTTTGAGAACGACAGATATATAACTGTAGCCCTGTTCAGATTCTCATCTAGTGTACAGTGGACATATGTGGACACGGGCATGATGATGGTAGATTCTACCCAGCCAACGTATGTTCAACTACAGAT
This sequence comes from Lepidodactylus listeri, assembly GCA_029233225.1. Taxonomy (NCBI): domain Eukaryota; kingdom Metazoa; phylum Chordata; class Lepidosauria; order Squamata; family Gekkonidae; genus Lepidodactylus; species Lepidodactylus listeri. The sequence continues at coordinate 62,786,726 of JARCFY010000002.1, read as the reverse complement.
TGGAACAGAGTCTACCTGCATACAACTGTATGCACATAGGGCTCTCTCTGTGTAACTGAGAACCCTGAAAAAAAAGGTTCCCAGTCATGTGGAGGGAACATTACGTGGATCCAAATGTACTTACAGAGGCTCCATTCCAATATTCAGCTGAATGCCTACTGGGGCAGAGGCAGCATCTGCAATCCCTCTCCCACCAGTGCATTGTTAATCATTATTTGAAAGGAGCCTTACTTGTGGAAGCCTGGAAGAAAAAAACCTTCAAAGTGTTGTATTTTATGCATGAAAGAAAAACAAAAACAAGATATGACAAGCTTTTACTGTTAAATACATGTAACGTTTCACAAAAGAAGAGTTGTAATTTTGGAGGAGAGCCATGTTACTATATTAACATTGCAGTCCTAAACAGAATTGAAGACAACTGGCTTACAAGGGTGTAACTCTGTTTAGGATTTCACTGGCAGTTGCTAAGGAAATGTTGAGTATCTCTATTATCATCTATAAAATGTTCTGTATGTAGATCTTTCCTTTTCAAGAGGGAATGGGAGCTAATATCTCAGTAGGGAAGGAATATGCCATAAAAGCAATGTTCCAGCAATTCAAGTGTGACTTTCAAAGGCCTCTGGTTCTGCAAAGAATGCATGAATGATATATTAACACCAGATACTGAGGGGTGATCTTACATATACCTCACATATGTAATGCTGAAACAATGGCATTAATTGCTATACCTATTGGGTTTGGGGGGAATCACTGTTTTAAACATTACCAAAATGGTTTCCCATTATGTGTTCTGTTCACAGGGCAGCCTGGTAAAAAGAAGGGTTTGTTTGTTTTTTTAGTTCATAACTCTTTCACTGTGCCCGGGACTTCTCACTGAAGGACTGAAGTGGATATCTTAGACATGATTCTCAAAGACAGCAGGATCTAACCAATGAACAAGACAATAGCCCACCCACTTTCCAGAAAAATAGCGAGAACACATAGATGAACACAGCATTTGAAGTCTTGGGGACTTCATAATTATTTAGTGAAACAGAGCAAATTTATCCAGTACATGAACCTGAAAGCTATTTTATGCTTTGTACCACCCTCATAATCTATTGTAATGAAGCTTCCTATACCCATGTCCAGACAACTTTTTCCTGTAGTCATGGCTGAACAACGAAGAAAAGCCTGCATCCACAAAAAGGGGAAATTGAGATTGTGGGCAATGTTCCCTCTATTAAATGCAGTCTTGTGAACAAAAAATCTACTTTATGAGCTACTGGCATTAAAGTTGTGAGTGAGTGATTTGGCTACTGCATAAATTAGTTTGCTCTGGAGCCATCCTTCCTGAGCTAAGACAAAAATGTGTGAGCTGGAGGCTAAAAACCTGTGAGCTAGCTCACACTAACTAATCTTAGAGGGAACACTGATTATGGATATTTTCCCCCAATCATCATACAGTGATGTTCACTGTGTGGTGTTTCAAACATCTGTATGGCTACAATTGGATGGCTACAGAGCCAACCAGATGTGTTATGGAATCTTTAGGGAACAGCTAGTATTTCCACTTGAGGTATCATTCAACAAAGAACCCCTTTTCAGTTAACACAGAAATGGACCATTGCCTGTTTGTGGTCGATTTCTAAAGAAATAGTCAGCACTTGCCCGAATCCTTTAAAAGTCCCCTTCCAGATCTCCTACCCAAATGCCCAGTAGCTCTTACTTATCTGTCATATAGTGTCAGAAAGTGATCACACCCATCCTCCCAAAGGCTACATCCAGCATGACAGCAGCTAAAACTATCACAAAAAACTGGAGGTTTCGTAATACTGCAAAGCTTCAGAACCCTTGGTAAGAAAAAATTGTTTATGCCAATAAAAACACTAACAGCTGAACAGCATGGACCAGCTGCACAAGAGGCGTGAGGTATGGGGGAATTACATTAATCCCTTCAGTATCAGTCTGACCCCTTAAAAATGGAAGGAATGGGTCTGAAGGTTCACTCTCATGAAGTAAAGCCAAGGGATCAACTAACAGTAGCATCTGCTGGTCCAGACCATATTCTGCTCTAATCTCCACCACTCCAGCTGGGGCCACAGGCTAAAGGCTGCCAGAATAACACTCATTCATAAGAAGCAGTGAATCGATGCACTGAAATTGTGCGCTGAGGGCAAGCATGAGAATGGTGAGCTACTACAGGGCAGGCAGTTTGAATCTGGAGAAGACACAGCAAGAAAAAGTCAGTTTCCAAATGATTAGACAACCATTTTAGAGCATGATTCTGTTAGCCCCGATGCAGTGGCAGTAGCAAAATAGTCTTTATGTCCTTCCTACTACTAAGTACTGACGGGGCACTGCCAGGAAAGTAGCCTGTTGCAATGGGAGGATAGCTGGAACTTCCCCCCCTTTTTAAAATGTGCAGTATGGGGGTGCAGAAGAAAATAATAGTCTAAACAAAACAACCAATTCAAGCTCCAGAAATACTGTGTGTGGTTGGGGTGGGGGATAACAGCAGCATTGTGTGTATATGTGTACGCAGCTAGGCTTTTAAGCTGTGATTAAATGGAAGCTGGTTGTCCGACCTCAAGTGCTACTGAAATCCAAGGGACAAGTTAAATCACAACTGATTTGTCCTATTGAACTTAATGGTATTGGTGCCTTTTATTTCACCAGTACAGGATGAGCACCCACAGAGGGACCATAACAACCATTAGGGGCACTGGAGATCAAATGAGAAAATTAAACTGTATAAGATTTTTAAAATGGCATGGCTGTGGGAGGGAATGGGCACAGAAGTACATTGCTCGGCAATTGGTATCTATGGTTCTTGTTCTTACTCCTACCTCTTCTATAATTATTATTGTTATATTGTGGTACAGGCATTCAGGCTGCATTATCCTGAGGGTTCTCCATGATGCTGAGTTATCAGTTAAAACACTGAGCAGAGAGATGGATGCAGGACAAGGCTCTAATGGCATTAATGTTGCCTTGCAATATTCCATATGATGCTGATGCATATATATAAAAAGCTGTCTCCACCCCACATGCAGGTCTTCAGCTCAAGTTCTAGAGGCTACCAGGTCAGTGTTTGCCTGATCAGCTAAAATAGTAACCATCCCATGGACATCTGCCCATGCTAGGGAATCAACTGAGACCCAGGGGCTCATTCTTCATAGGCCAGTGAACAGGGAGCTGACAGTAATGACTTTTGACAAGAGTTGACCTGGGCAAAGGTCAAACCAGTGACCCCAAACAGAGTAGTTTCTCTAGCTTTTCACCAACCCACAGGAGCCATGCTTCTTAAAAGACAGCCCTACAAAGAAACCCTAAACAGGTCCTGAACTGCATCTCAGCAGTAACCTTATCAGCATGCACTCCAGATAAAGGCTCCTTTTTCCCCTGGCAGGAATCAAAGCCTTATTGAGACGTGAATTATGAATGAAACCTTACGCTTTTAAACTTTTAACCTGTACGTTTCTAAGAAAGTCTCTACAATGGATCCGGGGCAGATGGTTGAGTCTTACAGCTTCTGTGAGGTTGTTTGCTCCAGATCCAAGCATGTCAGTTGAAGAACACAGTGTTCTCAAGGTAGGCTTGAAACTCTGATCCGTGTGAGTGAAAAGAAAAGCTGCTGGTAGAATGACATTATTGAACTTCTCTTAGGTACAGCTCGCAGCTTAGATTGCGCTTCTTGCTAAGATTTTCTCATCAACAGACAGGCCTATCAACTTCTTATGTCTGACATTCCCTGAACTTTTAAACATCTTTCCCTGAATTGAGCTCCATAAGTCTTGAATGCCTTTGTGCCATGCAGAGTTTTTAATTAAACAACAACAACCTTAAAGGGCCCATCTGGATCAATGCATCATTGGGATTCATAAGACAATTTTGTAGTGAAATTCAATTGAAACAACTGAAGAAGTACAAAGCTAGTGATTTTCAAACTGTCTGCAGTTCTAATTATCTCCATGACATAAGTGATTGTTTGGAGCACTACCATTTTCAAGCATTCCAGACCCTCCAATTTTAGTGGTTTACATCATAAGGTCAATGAGTCTCTATATCAGGCGATACTTTTTGCACTGAATACTGCTGTGTTGGAAGTACTGTGAAGAGAAGAGCTCTTGCACTTTCTGACATTGCTGGCCTGAATACAGAGATGCATCCAGTTGACCACTGCAACTAAGTGTTGCAAGTAACACAAGGAAGGATATGGGTTCCACTGTGCATACGGTGTGCCAATCATGACCAGAAACAGTAGACGAATACTGGTTACTACTTTTATAATTGGCATCTTGCATGAATTGAGGGGTGGGACTATAAACTATGATTATTTTGAAGGGCTTGCTCTTTTCCAAATGCTGCTTGGACAGGGGAGAATAACATGGGGCCAGAGGAACTTTTCAACCCTTTCAAACCATGTGGTTTTCCCAGTGAAAAACATCATCCCAGTACTGTTTCACCCATTCCATATTTTTCTACAGTGCAGTAGAAGCAGTTTGGGATGTGGTTTTTTAGAGGGAAAATGACACAGGCAAGAAAGGTAAAAAGCCCCTGAGCCCAAACTATATACCCCACAACCTTTGCCTCCATGTTGTTCTCCCCCTCAAAAGAGCATCTGCATTTGGGAAAATATATATATTTTTAGAATAATTATGAATTCCAGGTAAAATGCAGGACCTAAGGTGAAGCTCCTCACTTACAAATTACTTGTAAGGTGTAGTTCATCTACAGAGTCCTTGGCTCCACTTGTAAGTTGCACAGCCCGGATGATCAAATGGGGGGGGAGTATTAACTGCAAAAGCACAACCTCTATCTCAAAGGCAGAAAAAAACAACTTTCCTTCAAACTGTGACCCTTTGCTTCAAATGCAGTTGAGTACTAATTCCAAAATACTGACTTTCCCCCTTGGGAAGAGAAATCCAAAGGTAATGTTCAGTCAAATATTCTATTCTTGCACATTTTTTCTATATATGTATGAATGACAATGCAGTTTCACATATACAGGAAGAATCAAAGACAGTAATGCAAGGTCTTTGAATGCTTTTATTTATTTACCACATTTATAGTCCATCTTTCTCACTTGAATTCAAGGCAGATTACACAGAGGAAACTGTTGATTTTGCCCATTTGCAGGTTGGCAATTGTAGGGCTGCAGTGGCTCAAGTGGTTAAGATACTGAACTGCAGTCTGGAAGGTCGGTAGTTCAGCAGTTCGAGACCTGAGTGCTGCATGACAGAATGAGCTCCCGTCTCTGGCCCCAGCTCCTGCCAACCTAGCACTTCAAAAGCAAGAAATTGCAAGTAGATAAATAGGTACCGCTTCAGTGGGAAGGTAACAGCATTCCATGCGCCTTGGTGTCTAGCCATGTTAGCCATATGACCATGAAAACATCTTCAGACAGCGCTGGGTCTTCGGCTTGGAAATGGAGATGAGCACCACATCCCTAGAGTCATATTCAACTGGCTTTTGAGCAAGGGAAACTTTACCTAACAGTAGAAGATCCTACTGGGATGAGCAAAGCTTGCATGGCAGAACATGGGGGACAGGTGATCTCACAGATATGAGGATCCAAGACCATGAAGGGCTTTTATGTGATGGCCACTACCTTAAATTGAGCCTGATAACTAATGGGCAGCCAGTGGAGTGCCTGCTGGATGCTTGTTGTGGGAACACAAGAAACATCTCATAGACATGGCCCCACTCCACTCCCAATATGAAAAAAAATGTACTGGTATTTTAGCCCTTAAAAATACAAAGATTAATGGTGTAGTTGCCAGTTCTGATTTTTTTTTCTTTTGCCACAGAACCAGTCACATTCTCCCACACAGTCCAGGGGGAGAGAAAACTGCTTCCAGTATTTTGCTTTCTAAGCACAGGAATATTTATTTCTGATACTGATGCTACAGATTGTGCTCCCATCCATCCCATTGCTACTAAGTTTATTATGAATGATAAACCAGTCCAAACAGGAGACACACCTTCAGAAATTCTGTTCATATGAGGCTGTGGCTTAATATCAGAGTGCATGCTTGGATGAAAAATATCCCAGGTATGTTCTCTGCCATATCTAGCTAAAAGATAACAGGTGGCAGTCAAAGGTTTCTGCCTGGAACAGCTGCTGCCAGTGTGAGCAGACAGAACTGGGCTGAATGGCACACTGGTTCATGTGAGAATTATTCCCTATCACGGTTTATTTACATGAGAATCACAGAACCAGACACAAGACACTTTACTGGGCCTCCCTGAACCTCCTACCATTCGCATGGGATTTTAGTAGTACAGAAAACAAACCAACCATCTTTTCTTCCAGGTATAAGCTTTTATGTGCAAGCACACTTCTTCTGAGGGAGGGAGGGAGGATTCTTCTGACAAGCACAATGTACATTGAGGAAATTATTTTGGCTTATTCTGAAAAGTTTTTTTGAAAAAAAGATTGGATTTTTGTGTTTTTATCTGGATTTATTTTCTTTTAAAAAGACCCCGATTAGGAATTTGTTGGAAAACAAGTTGCTTATATTTCAGCCATTATAGAGTTAAATGTTGTTTGTTAGTTAAACAGGGTATGTATTCAATGTGGGAAAGTTTGTGGGAGTTGCATACTCAAATGTAACCTTCTGTATTGGTCAGCTAGCATCTTGTTTGTAGAAATGCTTTGCTCTTATATGCATGTATTCACAATCTTTTATGGTCCTTTTTGTGAAGCAATGGAAACAGTAAGAAAGAGTCACACAGAGAGAAGAAATAACCATCTTAGAAATGCAGCCAATAAAATGTATTAGAATAGCTGCAAGTATGTAATCCTTAATTTCTTTTATCCAAAGTACCATTCCCTAGTAAATATTTTTTTTAAAAAACTTAGGCATGGTGTGGAGCTTGTGTTTGGAATGCATCCATTGTTTTAAAACAAAATCCCAACAGAATAAGAACCCTTAGATTGGTCCTTATATCTTAGAGAGTGGAGTGATTTCAGATGCCAAATGATAATAGCACACATTGGTAAAGAGACAGGAAAAGTAGGTCTTAGTTCAGTCCAGGAGGATGCATTGTCTTGAGCTTCATTATCAGTTGCAATTCAGCAGTCTCTCTTTCTAATCTCCCTCTGAAATTCCTTTGTAAGATCACTGCTACTCTTAGGTCAGCAACTGAATGTTGTGGTTTCTAATGTCAGACTTATTTCCATCCTTCTGGACTGAATCCTCCTGGATAGAATTGAGACCTAGGTTTCCTGTCTCATTACCAATGCTGGTATCTCCTACTACCCTTCTCCTACAATGCCTATTACCCTTCTGCATATCACACCTAATCCAATCATGTCTGCTATTGCCATTCAACATCTGAAATCACCTTTACAAAGTTTATATCTCTGGTACCCCACATTACATTTTATAGCACACATGGCCTGGCCCAACAAAGTGACACTTATGTCAGATCCAGCCCTCATAATAAATGTTTGACAACTCTGGTTTAGAGTACAGTATGAAGAACAAATCAGATTTTACAAAACAGACTAATCAATCTTTTCACAAAGTATTTAATGTCCCATGGAATACTGAACAAAAAGCCCCTACCTTCTTTCCTTTTTTTGGTAGGTACCTGTGTCCCCTTGCAACTTAGGTTAACTCTTGGTAGCCTAACCTAGGACTAAGGTCCTGGACCGACTACAGACCTATATTACCAGGTATGCTGTCACTTCCATCAGAGAAGGGCAACACTACCAACAGCGCAATCCCATGACAAATGATTCCAGATTCAACCTACTGATTTCAGTGGGTTTAGACAGAACAATTCAGTTCAGTATTGCAGCATGAATCTACTAGAACAGAAGAAGCAAAAGCCAGTAACAGCAACACACAGGTCTTGGTTCAATAGCCTCATCTTGGCCTAAGCAAGGTACACCAATGTCTGGCCTATCACAAAATGGTTTCAACACAATCTTTCTTCTTGGGATGCACCATTATGTATTCTCCTCCCTAAATCCTGCATGAGCACTTTAGTACCAGAGGTTGTGAATGAACTGACTGACTGCTCAATTGATAGAAATATTTAACATTCATCTTTGTGTCAAGGCAGGGTGAGGGAAAAGAGTAAAGTATTAGCAGAAGCCAGCAATACTTACAAACTCTTTACAGCCATTTAATGTTGAATTTTACATGCAATGACTGAGCACATAGGGACTGGGATTACAACAAGAAGCTCTGCTCCTGACTGATGTACAGTCATTGGAATGTAAAACCACAGTCTATCCTTGTAGAGATGTATGTGTCTTCTTGCATAAACATGAATGCTGCTTTTTCACATGATATGGAGAGAGCCATGCAATGTGTAGGGTTTATGCATTCATTCCAATGCAGGTCAAGGACTGAGTTTGCTGCCATGATCCCCACCTCCCATATATGCTCTGTGCACATACTCTGAATATCTGAAAAGGGATACTGTTTTCATGAGTAGGAACTATTCAGCGGGTTAGTGCTATTGCCTTTTGGTTGCTATAAATGGCAATTATTATTTTTTAAAAAAACAAATTTTTTATTTTTTCTTATCTAAAACTTTACACAATTACCTTCAGAATATTTTCATCACTATCATATTTTCTATATAACTGTGTATTCCGATTACAATTCAAACTCTTTATGACTTCCCACCTCACCTACACCATTATATATATAACAACAATTATAAAGATTTAGAAATATTATCTCTTACAGGTAACATATTTGGTTAACTATGAATGGCAATTATAACATTGGATACAGTCCTACATAGACTCAGAGCTCAGGCTTGGGATTGGTAATAAGTGAAGTGATGATCTTTGCCAACTGCCCCTCCACTGTAGGGCTATTTTTAAATAACAGAACAGAAAGGGCTTAGAGTGTAATATTGGGCGGAACTATCTTCATTTATTAGTTCCTTTGTTTCTAAGGAAGGCTCACCACGTCCAAGTATAAAATCTGGTTAGTGGAAAACATTTAAGAATCATGGGTTGTTTTGGGTTTTTTAAAATACTCTTCATAGGAAGAACCTGTGCTGGCAGGAAAGCCATGAAGAAACAGAAAAACAAAACAATCCAAGTTAACTGGGGGGTCATAAACCCTGCTCCACTGAAACCTACAAAGCATTTTAAAGAGGGAGTGAAAAAGCAAAAAAGGTTTTTCCCGTAGTCTGGGAATTGGGAATAAGTGTCATCATCTTGAAGAATAATTCAAAGCTTCAGAAAAGCTACAGGGCTTCTTTGCTGCTTTAGACAGTTTAGCACTAAACAAAATCTAGCAAATTAAAACCCTTGTGAATATTGCCTGTCCTTTAGCTGAGTTATACAATTTGAACAACAAGAGAAACTACAGAATTTGGATTGGTTAATGTATCCATATTCAATCAGTCAAATAAAAAGACTGTTTACGATCCTCTACACGTTGAGTGTGAACTGAAAAACAACAGGAGGTCTTCAGAACAAGGCTTGCAAAGTTTGTGTGTGTGTGTGTGCTTGGAAGAAACAAATCAATCAACTCCCATTTTGGAGAACTAACAAAGTACGAGCAATCTAAGTATTTGTGCTGTTAAGATAACAGGGTTTTTACTTGGATTTAAATCTGCGCATATTTGAAGACCTGCAGACATGTCCCAGTTTAGCCAGGATAAGCAACACACTAAAGAAGTCTACAAGAAGCCTGGTTTGCTGTACATATGAATACTGCACTACCATTTTTGCAACCTCGAGAAACCATGTTTGAAACAAACCTGATGGGGCATAAATGACATTTTAGAGGACACTGATTCAATGGAAATGTTTGTCTTGTAGGCTTTCAGTTCAGCAAGACCCACCCAGCACACTAATGTTACTGTCCAGGAACCAGGTATGCTAAAGAAGTTGGTGGCCCTTCATAACAAGACTATACTAGTGTTTTAGACTGAGGAGCAAAAGAGAAACAATGAGGTTCTGTTCTCTTCTACAGAACAATAATCACGCTTGTTTTATACTAAAGTTGGAATAAGGCCCATTATGGAAATAAATACAACAGTCTCTAGGAAGAGGCTCTGGGAGAGTGTCCCAGCCTTGGGCACTCAGTGTCAATCTGCTGTGGTGGCTTCAGCAGGGTATAATGACACAGAGTCCACCATTTTCTCCAGAGGAACTGATATCTGCTACCTGAAGCAGTTATAATTTTGAGTGATATCCAGCACTCACATGGAGATTGGCAACAATGGTTCCACAGGAGAAAATGGCTGGTTTGGAGGGTGGAGTCTATGGCATTGTACCTGTCTGAGGTCCCACCCCTCCTCAAACCTCACCCTCTCCAGGTTCCATCCCTCAAATCTCCAGGAAATTCCCACCTAGAGTTGGCAACCCTATATCCTTTCCAGCCAATAATCAACTTACCTTTATTTCCCCCTCACTGTTCAGCTTTCCATCTCCCCTCCACCTGAAGCCTCTACCATGCTCTGAAGCCCTGACTGCCGCATCACATGGGGGGGGCATGGGGGGCATCTCAGCAGGGTATAAGGACACAACCATTTTCTCCAGGGGAACTGATCTCTGCCATCTGGAGAGCAGTTGTAATTCCAAGTGATCTCCAGCCTTCACCTGGAGATTGGCAACAATAGTTTCCTTGGCTGGGAGGTTGGGATAAAAATTTAAATAAATAAATAAATTTCCCAGGAGGAAAAGTAGTCTTTCTCTGCACTGGGGACCAAAATAGCTTTCATCATTCTCCTCTCCCCCTTTTGACTTGCACAACAACCCTGTGAGGAAGGTTAGTCTGAAAGTCTGTGACTGATCCAAAATTACCCACTTAGTTTCTACAGCAAGAACCTGGATCTATCAGACCCTGCTCTGAAGCACTGACTGCTACACCTAGGGTAGCCAACCTCCAGGTGGAGCCTGAAGATCACCAGGTATCCACAACTGAACTCCAGACAACAGATCTCTCCTGCCCAGAGAAAATAATTGCTTTGGAAGGTGGGCTTTATGGCATTCTGTTCAGCTGAGGCCTCTCCCCTCCCCAAACCCTGGCTTCTATAGACTTTTCAAGAAAATCTCCAGGAATCTCCCTACCTGGAGCTGGCAACCCTAGTCAGGACTGGCCTCAATGAGTTCCTCACAAAGGCTTGCGAAGGGTTTTCTTCCTTTGTCTGAACCAAGCTTGGTTGCCTACTGTGGCGAAATGGGCTCCAGTTTACAACTCAGCTGTTCATCTCCCACCCTTGTCCCATTGGGGTATCTCACTCCTTAAGTTCACTGTCACCACTCACTGAATTGTCACTGCCTTTTTAGAGGGACAGTGAATCCCCTGTGGCTGAATCTCCCTATTTGGAAATGGAATCCCCAATCTTTGGGGGATCCCTGGAAAGTTGGCAGCCCAAGGGTCTGGTCTTTCCTTGCTTCCCTGGGCTACCCCCTCCCTTTGGTATTATGCAGAATAGGGGAGACTATGTGGTCAGAGCACAACACAGATTATTAGCCCAAATAAAAGAATTTATTTAACTATTAACACAATTATGGAGCACACACACACTAAATGAATAAGGCACAACTGTAGGAGTAAGCAGACACTATGAACCAACAGGGCATAAATCAACAGGGTTAAATTTATTTATTTATTTATTTTTCAAATTTATACCCCGCCCTCCCCGCGAACAGGCTCAGGGCAGCAATCCTCCCTGGATGGGCTGGAGTCTATATTGATGGTGCCCTGCCCCTTGGGACAGTCCCTCTTGGGGCAGCTGGGAACTGTAGTCCAGCAGATGAGGAAGCCCCATTCAACCCAGTGAGTGATACTCCTGCAGGCCCCTCTCTAGAACTACAGCTCAATTGAACCTTATGGGGAAACATTTTAAACAAACAACTACGGAAGGCAGCCATCTTACAAACACAGGTAACTGCCATTTTGTTACACTTACCAACAGCCACTGAGGGAATAGTTAGTCCCACACAGGAGGCAAGCAGGAGAAGCGTCTTTGTCAAGAGCCATTTGCCAGAAATTCTGGGAGGACAAAGTGGCTGAAGGAGTGGGCGGGAAAGAGGAGCAGACCCAGCACCCAGCCAATGGCACATTACTCACAGCCAGTGGATAGGGACAGCTTCTGAGTGACACCAGGGAGCAAGGGTGTAGACTTTCCAATTCCTGGGGGGGGGGGGCTGGGGCTGGGCCAGAGACATTACAGGCCATTGTGTCCGGCATAGGCGTCAACTACGAGGGGGGCTCAAGGGCTCGAACCACCCCTGAAATTTCCCAGGGGGGACTGAGCCCCCCCCCCGGGAAAACGGTGCGCCCTCTGCCGCGCCTCCCTCAGCCCTTCCTAGGGCCGCCGCCTCTCTCCCCCCCGCCTGGCCACTCTGACCCTCCCTCCGTCCGTCCAGGGGCCAGCTAAGCAAATGCCCAGCTGGCCCCTGGACGGATGGAGGGATGGACGCAGGAGTGGTCAGGCGGGGGGGAGGCGGCGGCGGGGACATGGTCCCGGCGGGCGCGCATGCACGGAAGAGCCCCTGGCTCCCCCGGGAGTTTTTAAACTCTACGCCCCTGGACTGTCCAGGGGAGGCACAGCACGTCCTGGAAAAGTTTTTTTGGGGGGGGCTCCGGCTCTCCAGCCCCCCTGAAGTTGACACCTATGCCAGGGAGCCAACTGATTTGGGAATGTGTGGAATGTTCAGGAGAGTCCATGACCAAAACACAATTATTATACAGATAGACAAAAAACATGATCAAGCTGCTTAGCCCATGAAAGTCTTCAAACCACAGTAAAGAATTCCAGAAACCTAACCTTCTGAAAGGTATTTCCTTGCTAATTACAGGCACCAATTTTATGTTTTAGGAAAGACAGACCTATATCTTTTCTGTAGAGGGCCACCATTTGTTTCTGCATGTTGAAACCCTGCATACTGGCAGAGCTCCTTGCCTCTAGAATACGGGACGAATTTAGTTTGCTTGTACACAGAATGAAAAACAGAAGCTGACATTAGCTATGATTAAAGAGGTACAAAAAAGGGAAGGGTGTACGTGAGTATGAGAGAGAGGGATTTTAGGCTTTTTTTCAGCCCAGGGTGTAGTATGACTTGTTCTATCAAGTGTTGATAATGCTTTTCATTGTCACATATGGGGTGGGGGAAAATCAATCACCTATAAATTATAAATAGAGACAATGCAAGTTAAAAGTAAAAATCAGCAAAGCCCCTGGTGGCCTATAGCTTGAGGCAGATTTGACTAATTTTAGTTTCCCTGTTGTATCTTGTTCTGTTTGGTTCAGTGACTGCTTTTACTGTTCAACTGTCACTGTTTTACTGCAACATGGAAGATTATGTGTAGTGGCCTAAAACAGACAATGCACTAAAATGATCCAAAGTAGAGGAAACTATAACATATGGAGGCAGCTGTTGCAGAAGCAGTTTCAGTTGTTCTCGCCTGTGGATCTGCTGGGAGTAGCTTATTTGTGAGTTGGAGACCTATAGATGCCACTAACTAATAAAAAAACCACAGGGACAAGTTACACCTTCAGTGACAGCTGCTTATGTCCTAAGTATCCACAACATGAGGGAAGGTGGGAGATATGAGCCATCCTGAGCCTGTTTGCAGGGGAGGGCAGGATATAAGTGTAATAAAATAAAATAAAGATGTAGATGAATGTCACGGGGCCTGTCATCTAACAGCTAGTATATATATATATATAATGCTTAGGGGCTTTGTAGTCCAGAACTCCATAGGCATGATAGCTGGCAGGCAGGAGAATTTTGTCATTCACTCCCATTGAGTCCAGTGCTTTTGCCAGAGCTTGGTTACACCAGTGCTGGGGATAGGATTTTATACTGAGAGCTTCAGGATACCAACGAAGGCCTGTTCCTTCCTTGGCATGCTCCCAGTGCTACCTATTTCTGGCCTTTATGCTGGTTCAGCTGGGCTGGCACCAGGTTTCCAACAGCATCACATTATATTTATCCTAGTGCCACATCAATTGGATACTATGTTGGTGTATCTCCGAGTTATGCTGGCACAAGGATTAGCTGCTATCCTAAGCAGTTTGTAGACAGTCCTTAGGACTGCACTCTAAATCACTTAAATACTGATCCAGACATCAGTTAATTTATATCTCCCACAATGGACTCGGCATGGCATATAGTTACAACCAAGTATAGTTTCCTGGTTACACATGGTGGAGTAAGTGAACAGTTATTTTAGGAGACCAGTGCTCATTTGAAAGCTACTTCCATGACGATTTCCCATACAATATAGTATTTATTGTTGACTATCCCAAGCAGGTTTACTCAAAAGTAAATTCCATTTTATTACCAGTTAAGTATTTTTAGGATTGCAATATTATGGTTTTGTGAGAGCATCTTTCTCCACTGGATATATCTCTTCATATCTGAGTGTGCTTTCAGAGATACATAAATATTCACAGCTAAGCACACAATGATGGAAGGTTACAAAGATTCTGCTTCTATATGCAACTTGGTTTTAGAAGGGTATTTTCAAAATCTTTATTTTGATCAAAATGAAGTGTCATACTCCGGGGATTCCTTTTATTTCTCAAGGCATCAATATCACAGTATTCATTCATCAGTTGACAAACACAATAATTGTGGCAAATTATCCCTTCTGGAAAATGTTTATGTGAGTTCTTAAAAATCTTTTGGCTCACTTGGGGAGGATTTTTAATATCTCATCCGTACTGTTCCGGACAACGACAACAACAACAAAATGATTTTACTTTCCCCTTGTGCAAATCAAATGTTTTCATACTATTTTTTTGTATTTTTTCCACTGAATTTTCCCATAAAATGTATGCATGCTTTCCATTTTATTTGTGTGCCAATAAATCAGCTTTATAAATTATGGATATACAATGTGCATAAATGATGGATATTGTGTGTGTAAATGATATATAAATTGCACATAGAAACATGCAACATGAACACACAATAAAAAAACAAAAACAAATCTTCAAAGCCCAGAGTGTGAAACAGAAAATCAGAACCATTGATAAAATTACCAATGAATATAAAAAAGGAATAAGTTGGAGAACACTTGTGCCTCCCCGGTTTATTCTCAGCTCTTCAATGCATTTTATTCCTAGAACAACTAGACTGATTCTCCATGTCTATTCACTACATACAAATTCCCCAAACCTTTGAGCACCCGGAGCACAGGGTTCCAAATTCCATAAGATCCAAAGATCCCAATACTAACAACACAAAAGAGAGCATCTTGGCACAGCTTTTCTCCTCCTGAAGCATGATACTAGGAGACAGTGTACCTGCCAAAATTCTCCCTTTTATTCTGCTGTTCAGGCACACAGGTCTTGTCCTGATACCATTTCCAAAAACACAACCCCTTCTCTGTTGTTTGTGCCAGGAGCTAATCCCAGTAAGCAGTGCTCTGTGCTGAGCGTTATCAGAGATGCAGCCCTGGTATTTATTTTGCAGGAGGAAGAAAATGCAGCAGCTTTATAGAAGTCTTTCCTATACGGTAGAATTTATTTAAATTACTAATGAAGGAATAAATCTGGGAGAGGGAGACATTTACTGCATCCTTATTCACACAGGGCTTTTGTGTGCATGGAGTGAAGAGGGGGAGGTGGGAGAGGCTAAGATTTGTGCTGTACTAAACCCTGCTTTGCTAGAGTAATGAATTCTGCAAGATTCTATTAAAAGAAGAGCCTACCTGTCAGGGAGGAAATTGAATGCTCCCCCTCACTGTGTGCTTTTTTAGGAGCATCCATTTGATTAGGACAGCACCTGTCTGAGCGAAGCCTTCCTGTGGACCTGGGATGGCAAAGAGGTACTTGTTTGCATAAGAGGAAGAGCACACACTTGACAGGTTGGTGCCAACTCAATCTGCAGTGGCTTATACTTCTCTGGGTCCTGCTGCTTTCCCTGAGCAACATTCCCAGAATTGAGATGAGTCGATTGCACCTGAGGAGGCTGAGGGATGGATGTTTGCAGGTTGCTGTGTCAGAGTATGTCAACACAGTGAATGAAAATCTGATCTTCTTCAGCCTTTTAAGAAGGAAAGGGAGGCAGGATATCAGCAGCAGTGGGAGATCCATGCTCCAATCCACTTTCGACAGTAGATTTTCAGCAGTTGCAGGTGAGCTACATGGCTGTGCTTTGCCAAATATTGTTAATATGAATTTAATGAAGAATGCACTTGTGGCATGTGCCTGGTGTTTCAGCTCACAATCTATGTAGTCAATTTAACAAAAAAAGGTATACATAGTGAAGTATATTTACAAACCGCTCTACACTGTTTAGTGTACTACAGGTATATCAGTTCTGACCCTCAGAACTGGCCACAATTCTTCTTCGCATGCAGAAGCAGCCATGAGCTTGCATCTTCCCACTCCTTCCCATGTGTCAGTTTGAAATGTAAAAAGAAATACACAAACACAGATAAAGTTCTTCAGAGGTCACTGCAATGTTGCCATTCTGGTATTTCATGGATTTGCACTCGAGCAGTTCTTGTGATTGCCAATTAAGTATGCTGATTTGCTCAGAAAGGTGAGAAAAGAAAACTTTATATAGACCAGTGATGGCGAACCTTTTAGAGACCAAGTGCCCAAACTGCAACCCAAAACCCACTTATTTATCGCAAAGTGCCAGCACGACAATTTAACCTGAATACTGAGGTTTTAGTTTAGAAAAAAGAACACATACATTAACATCTTTAGTCTTAAAAGAAAAACACAATAACAGAGCTTTCAATTATATAAACAACTTTTTATTGAAAGGGTAAAAGTTTGCATTTGGCATGCTTTTGAACAATTAATGTGATTTTTGCTGTTGTATGCATGCTGATAATTTGTCTAACCTTGGCTCATACTTTGTAAGTTTGAGAGCAGCCCAGCCTCGAGTCTGTGTCGTCTTTTTCCTTTTAGAGACTGAGTGCCCAAACTGCGTGCGTGCCCACAGAGAGGGCTCTGAGTGCCGCCTCTGGCACGCGTGCCATAGGTTTGCCACCACTGATATAGACCAACCAGTGGGACTCAGAACAACTCAATCTTGTAGATTCGATTTTTTAAAAAGAATGATAAAATGTGCACAAAACAAAAGGTAGTGCTAGCCCTGTAAGTCATACAGCAAGGTGAATTTAACTGAAAAATTCTGCCACAAAGAAATTGACCGTGCTTTGGTCCCCATCTGTCCAACATGGATAGCAGCACATATGCCCAACCTTGGTAGGGCGTTTGAAATAAGCATAGATTATAAAAGATCCAGACACTAAAATAACCATCATTTAAAAAAAATCTATGTAAGGGTGTGTGTGTGTGCAATGTGGTGGGAGTAGATGAGGAGGAAGTGGCAAAAGTTGCTCCATGTCATGAAATGTCCTGCTGCTATGCAGTAGAACTTTCATGTAGTGATGACAAATCATTTGGTTTAATCTAAAAATGAACAGCAGTATCAGTAGCTTTAGTCTTTGCCAACACTGCTACCTACGTCATTGGCACTGATAGTAAGTAGCTGTCTGGCTTAAGCAGCTGCTCGTAACTAACACATGCTATATAAAATGGGGTATACTTACAGAGCATTATTTAGTTTTAGCAGGATCTCATTGGTCATTTAACTTATAGGGAAGTTGGTGGGCCACTGCCCTAGAGGACCACTGGTAGTGAGGAGCTGGGACAGCCAGGCACCATTAATTCTGCCAGTGCCTCCCAGGCCTCTTGGCTGAGATCCTTCCAGCTGCACTGGTGCTAGGTTGTGGGAGGAGGGCATGGGTGAGCCAATGCCCACTCTTGGTGCCACTGAGATGAGTGGCAATACAGTGCTGGCTTGCAGAGCATCAAAGGCTACTCAGTTTGGCCATTTTCTCTTTCCAGTTTGCCTAAATGCAGGACCTGAGCCCTCTGGAAAACTCTTTACCTGACTGGGTGGGATCACATCTTCTCCAAACCCTTCCCAGCATGCAATACACAAGTTTCTATCACTGTTCTGAACAGGTGTTTGCCTCTCACCCACCTGAGCCTGTACAGCAACAGCCATGGCTAATGGTATTCTGCTCACACCTTGCAACATTCGGATTAGGACTGGAAGCCCTTCTAAGAGAAATACAGATGTCAAATCCAATTTTAAAGGGGCTTGATCTGCCGGGAACCAAAAGAACATTTGTTCCTCTAGCTGTTTGAAAAGAAACAACCCCCTCCGCCTCCTCCTCTAAGAACATTTGAATGAATGGACCATTTGCCTCACCCTCTACTGTTATGAGCTACTGCAGCCTGCATAAGGAAAAAAAAAAGAATTGAGAAGGAATAAATGAAGTGATAAAAGAAGAAAGGAAAAGGGCAGCATGGGGAGCAGAGTCCCTGGCAGCACATCATTAACCACAGAAATAGGGTGAGCTGGAATCCTGCTGGAATGCAGAAATAACCAGGGGCTGCTTTTGACCTCACACGGAGGGGTGGGGGGAAAGAAAGCACTTTGAGTTGCTTCTGCCAGAATACAAAGAAACACAATTAACACACCCCTCATACCCTGAGACAAGGTTGGATGCTCTTAAGGAAGGGGAGACTGATCAGAGTCATGGGTACAATCCCCCAAACCAGCGCCAGTGGGGCACTGCACCCCTAGTTATTTATTTACAAGAAGTTCATGTCACCTTTCCTGTATGATGTTTCTTAAGCAGTAGTTGCTTGTGTCTTGGGAAAGAAAGGTTTTCCAGCAATGACAGAGTTTTAACTTGGGTGGCATCATATTGCAAGGAATGAGAGCTTTGCCCTCAGGTAGCTCAGAAACACATGGCAGGTCATTACTCTCTCCCTGGTGGAAGGCCTCATCAGGTTAAGGATTCCTGCACGTGTTAAAGCCATTAAAAAGGTTGAGAGGGAGTTAAGATGAAAGGAAGAAAATAGCTCTGGCTTTCCAGCTGTCAGCAGGGGCACTCCCCCAGACCCAAGGAGGGAAAGTGATAGATTGGCGGCCCCTCCTTGACCCAAGGGTCTGGTGACATATCTAGATAAACAATGAGCTCTCTGGCATTTGAGAAACTCTCCTCCTCTTAACATCAGCTCAGCCCCCCCCCCCCCACCCAAGAAGCAATTGTGGCTCATGACTTTGCAGGAGGATCTGGGACTGATTCAGAAACAGCTGAGTAAATTTCTGTGTATGATTCCCCTAGATTTTCAGAAATGTTCCTGTCTGTTTTAATAATATATGAAGGTGGCTGTATGCACAAAATTTCTCTCTCTCTCTCTCTCTCTCTCTCTCACACACACACACACACACACACATTGCCACAAGTTAACATGGGAGCAAGCAAAAAAGCATGTCTTCATGTAGGCCTTTACCAAAGCTTCTGGAAAACCCTATATACTAGAATTAATAGGTATATCTGCATTTGTAGCAGATTCCCAATGTCTGCTTGTTGCAAGGGGGAAAATGCAACTTTGCTATCACTGCAGTGGCAAGCAAGTCAACAGAAGGTGCTCTATTTTGCAGACCTTTCCCTTGTCCCAGCTCCCTTTGGCTTCAATAAAGCTATTGATTGTACAGGCTCTAGAGCTGCTATCTTGAAATAAGTGATCATATAACCCGTATTTCAGAAACTGCTGCAAGGGATCTGTGTAGATTTGCTAGAAATAAGTGATGGGAAGTATCAAGGCAAGGGTTAGCAGAATCAAATAATGCAGCAAACACTGAGGGGGGGATGCTTTTACAAATTAGCTTGTATCTCTCAGCACGAGGTTCTTTTATTTATTAATTTATATCCACTGAAGTGCTCCAATCCAGGAACTTCTATCCAGACACCTGGCTTCAGCAAAGCCAAACAGAAATCCAGTGACACTTTAAGGCTGAACAAAATTTATTCCAGAATCAGCTTTTGTGAGCAAGTTTCCTGCATCACCTGCCTTCTGACCATACCCACTGGGATTGTTACATGTGCCTCCAGCATCCCCTGAGGAAACTGGTCGATATGCTACATGCCCTGGCCAGTCTGTCCTTGAATATCAGGTAAAACAGAAATGTTGAGAAAGTTGCAGTGACAGGAGCTGAGGCTACTTTGTGGATCCCCCCTGCCGCCCCCCCCCATGTAATCTGCATTTAATTAAGACTTAAGAATTCTCTTCTCAGCTACTCCCCTCCCCGTCCCCATCCTGGAGAAAAGCAAGGAATCATCTGGAAGTGCAGAGGCAGCTGAGGGAAAGAATTCTGAGTATTGTTGATTTGGAGCAAGAGCTCAGCTGTTTGTTTTACATTTCAGGAAACTAAATGTATCAAGGAGCAATTTTTTCTAAAAAGCCAGTGGTGTGTTAAGGAGCATTTCCAGCTGTGCCCACCAACTCCACAGCTTGCATGTTGCTTTGCTTACAAACTCAACCCACCTTCTGCTTTGTGATCCTTCCTTCTAGCCTGCTTGGTCCCCCCCCCCCCCACTTTTTTTTCAAATTGCTCCAGAGCTTGACCCACCCCATTGCTCTTGCCAGGGAAAGGTCACCACTAAAATCCAGAGGTCACCAGTGATAAATGAAGTAGAATCATAGCAAAAGATTTCCAGCCCCTACTCCATGCAATTGTGGGAACAGTACAAACACCACCTGGAAAGAGAAAAAGCAGAAATTCTCCACTTTCTACAAGTTAATTGATGTGAAATGTTGCCAGCCCGTCCGGCAAGGTGGGATATAAATGGAAAATAATAAATAAATAAATTTGAGTTTGCAAAATTTCCTTAGCACAAAGAACGATGAAAACAGAGGACTGAGCAGAGTTAACAAATGACCTTAGTTAACAAATGACCTTAGTTGCATGTAATAGTTCTTTATTTTTAAGAGAACGTCTCTTATTTCAGAAAAAAAATCTGCCCAAGAAGACAATGACCTGGCCTCACTTCAGAATTTCATATGGCAACCTTGAAGGCATGTCCATATGGGACAAGCGTGCCCAAGCAGAACCTATTTTGATCTTCCACCCATCTGTACAGCAGATGCAGAAAACATTTTTATTTTGCCATTCCAGCAAACAATACAGAGAGGTGCACATGATACTCCTTCACTTTATCCTCATAACAAACCTGTGGAGTAGGTTTTGCTGAGAGATAGTGACAGGCCCAAGGTCACCCAGTGAGTTTCATGGCTTTCAGCATGGGTCTCCCCAGCCCTAGGTTGATATTCTAACCCTTATACAACACTGGCTTTCTCAGGAAACACACTAAGCAAACACTGCTTGGAGACCAAAGAAATGTTAGGGTACAAGACTGCGTGCCATATTCTTCATGCTTCACTCAAATATTGCCTTTTGTACCTCTGCTCTTGTTTTAAACCCCTATCACAGAGCTTATTAATAAGTGTTACATCGCATGTGATGTGTAACCACTCACCATTCACGACTCCTATACCACAATGCCTATACAGTTTTGTGACTTTTAAAAGTCCTTATTTAAATACACATGGCTAAGTTTGTTTCAGTAAAAGGGTGATAATTTACTCTTAAAAACAGATGTTTGGATGAGCCTCAGCAAACTACCTCTTCCCCTTATCGCTATATACTGTCATTTCAAGACACCCCCTCTTAAAAAGTACATTATGCATGTACACCTCACAGTAGGACTATCATCCATATCCACTATGTTTTAGACGCATATCACGTTATTTTTGAATAGGGCTCATGACTACTGTGAAAAGGTTGAAAATGCAGCTAGAGAACAGCTATTATTATATGGATAAGCTCCAAAGTTTGCAAGCCATACTGCTTGGGCTTTTCTTCTTCCACTTCTCATATCTATATATTAATAGCCAAATGCCCCCTGTGCATGTGGATATCTAAATCTACACATCGGAGGCACTTGGGGGGCAGAGAGATTTTCCTGCAGACTTGGGGGACTCCCCAGGTCTGCAGAAAAATCTGGAAACTTTTAAAAACTATACGGGGGATAATTAAATTTCAAAAAAAGTAAAAGAGCGTTCCCTGCACATGTGCAGAGAATGCTCTGCGAACTCTGCGGCAGGCCCAGTGATTGGGAGGTGCCCAGGCCTCACTGCTGGTGTCCTGGGGGTGGGGGGGGGAGATTGGCAGCAGGCCCAGCAGCTGGAAGGCGCCCAGGCCTCACTGCTGGTTCCGGGGGGAGCTTACCTGTGGCTGCTTTCTCCTCAGCCGTGAGGTTCTCCCCCCCACAAGTATCGCGGGTCACTTCTTGTACATATATAATTCTCAACAGTCCCATCTGTATGCAGATACTTATTTCCGCAAACAGAGGGCTCACTTTCTCCCAAAAGGTTTTTCTACAGACTCAGGGGATTCCATGGTCTGCAGAAAGATCCAAAAAGCTTTTTTAAAAACTCAGAGATGGTTGAATCCTCCCCCCTCAGTAGATTTTGGAATGGTCGCTGCTGGGATCTACTCCAGGCCCCACTGCATCCACAGTGAGAGACAGACTGGCTGCTAGCCAGAGAGACAGAGAGAGATGAGTGGGGAAAAGAGGACAGGAAGCCTACTTGCTGTAATAAGAAGTCCCAGTTTTATGCTTTGCTCATATCCTGCAATGCTCCCTCTAAGCTGTGGAGTCTTGTGAGCAAAAATTCTACTGTGTGAGCTACTGGCATTAAAGTTGGGAGCTAGCAATTTGAGAATAATGTCAGCTGCTTTAGTCCCCACTGTGAAGAAAGACCAGTTTTCCTCAGTAGAAACTGCAGGGGGAAGGGAGACAGAAAGCTGAAGACAGAGGAGCAGATAAAGGTAGGTTAGCTGTTGGGTGGGAAGGAGACAGGGATGCAAACTCAAGGTTAGGAAATTCCTGGATATTTGAGGGGTGGAGCCTGGGGATGCTGAGGATTGAGGCAGGGAGGGACCAGACAGATATAATGCCATAGACTTTGCCCTCCAAAGCAGTAATTTCCTCCAGAGAAACTAATGTTGCAAACCTCCAGGTGAGGGCTGAAGATCTCCTGGAATTACAACTGATCTCCAGATGACAGAGATAAGTTGCCCCAAAGAAAATGGCTGCTTTGATGAGTGGCATTTCTGGTATTATACCCTGCTGAGGTCACTTCCAAGCTCAAACCTCATCCTCCCAAGGCTTCACCCCCAAAGCTCCAGGAATTTCCCAACATGGAGCTGGCAACCCTATGAGGAACTGATCTCTGTATTTGGGCAGTCCATTGTGATTCTTGGAGAGTGGCTGCTGCCACTGCTGCTGGGGGGGGGGAGTAGGTGGGAGGCCGGGAAAGTGACAGGGACAGAAAGAGTGATAGGGTGGGGACAGAAAGGAAGTGAAAGGCATGGAGTGGGGGGAGTAAGAAAAGGGGTGGCAAGAAAGAAAAAGTGTGAGAAAAGTTGAGGGAGAGGGGAAGAAGCAGAGAAGGGGGGGAAGGGATTGTGGCTCCCACAAGTTTCTTGTAGGTCCCTACATGTGTGTGTGTGTGTGTGTGTGTGTACACATACAGGCTCATTTGGAGACTTTATTTCAAGCACATATAAACCAGTTCAACATACCCCACTGCCTGGAAGCAAACTAAAGCCTACCATGTGACACCCCCACCCCCACCCCCCAAAAAAATTATGAACAGACAGATTTTAACACTAGCTGCTGCTTGGTTTCTAGAAATCATAAGAACATAAGAGAAGCCAATGTTGAATCAGGCCAGTGACCCATCCAGTCCAATACTCTGTCACACAGTGGCCAAAAACACCAGGTGCCCTCAGGAGGTCCAGCAGTGGGGCCAGGACACTAGAAACCCTCCCACTGTTGCCCCCCCCCCCCCCGCTGCCTTCAAGCATCAAGAATACAGAGCATCACTTGACCCAGACTGAGTTCTTATCTATACCTTGTGGCTAATAGCCACTGAGGGACCTCTGCTCCATATGTTTGTCCAATTCCCTCTTGACGCCGTCCATGCTTGTAGCCGCTACCACCTCCTGTGGCAGTGAATTCCACGTGTTAATCACTCTTTGGGTGAAGAAGTGCTTCCTTTTATCTTTTCTAACCCAACTGCTCAGCAATTTCATGGAGTGCCCGTGAGTTCTTGTATTGTGAGAAAGGGAGAAAAGTACTTCTTTCTCTACCTGCTCTATCCCATGCATAATCTTGTAAATCTCGATCATGTCACCCCTCAGCCATCGTTTCCCCAAGCTACAGAGCCCCAAGTGCTTCAACCTTTCTTCATAGGAAAAGTGTTCCAACCCTTTTATCATTCTAGTTGCCCTTTTCTGCACTTCTTCCAATGCTATAATATCTTTTTTGCAGTGTGGCAACCAGAACTGTACACAGTACTCTAAATGTGGTCGCACCATCAATTTACACAGGGGCATTATGATACTGGCTGAATTGTTTACAGTTCCCTTCCTAATAACCCCCAGCATAGTGTTGGCCTTTTTCACTGCAGTCGCACACTGTCTCAACATTTTCATTGAGCTATCGACTACAACTCCAAGATCTCTCTCTTGGTTAGTCTCTGCCAGTTTGGACCACATCAAGGTGTATTTATAGTTAGGATTTTTGGCTCCAATGTGCATCACTTTGCCCTTGGCCACACTGAACCCCATTTGCCATATTGATGCCCACTCACCCATTCTTGACAGATCCCTTTGACGTGCCTCACAATCCTCCCTGGTTCTTACCACCCTGAACAACTTCATATCATCTGCAAATTTAGCCATTTCACTGCTTACTCCCAACTCCAAATCATTAATGAACAAGTAAAAAAGCATCGGACCGAGTACTGATCCCTGCGGTACCCCACTGCTTACCTCCCTCCACTGAGAAAATTTCCCATTTATACTCACTCTTTATTTCCTTGTAATTAGCCAGTTTTTGATTCACAAAAGGACTTGTCCTTTTATTCCGTGACTATTGAGCTTACCTAGGAGCCTTTGATGAGGAACTTTATCAAAAGCTTTCTAGAAGTCAAGGTAAACAACATCTATTGGGTCCCCCTTGCCCACATGTTTGTTCACTCCCTCAAAGAACACTAACAGGTTGGTGAGACAAGATCTTCCCTTACAGAACCCATGCTGAGTCTGCCTCAAGAGATTTTGTTCATCAATGTGCCTACTAATTCTTTCCTTAATAACAGTTTCCACGAACTTACTCAGTATCGACGTCAAACTGACTGGCCTGTAATTTCCCGGATCTCCTCTGGAACCCTTTTTAAAGATGGGAGTGATATTCGCCACCTTCCAGTCCTCAGGAATGGAGGCAGATTTTAATGAAAGATTACATATTTTTGTCAGGAGATCCACAAGTTCCCATTTGAGTTCTTTCAGAACTCTCGGATGTATGCCATCCAGGCCCGGTGATTTATTTGTTTTTAAGTTGTCTATCAGTCGTAGGACCTCCTCTCTTGTCACCTCAATCTGACTCAGGTCTTTCAACACCCCTCCCAAAATCAGCGGTTTCAGAGTGGGCAAGCACTTCTCATCTTCCACAGTGAAGACAGAGGCAAAAAATGCATTCAGCTTCTCAGCCATTTCCCTATCATCTTTCAAAAATTTACTCCCTTCTGAAGTCATTATCCTGATCCCTCCATCAAATGTAAGATTTGTGACAGGGGGCCAAGCCCCTGAACAGCTAAGCAGAACAAGACACCCTCTATCACAGTCTCAGTGTTCCTTCCACTGTGACATGGGATACAACAAATTCACTGAGACTTGAAACAAATCATAAAAGACAGCTGAAATCCAGTTTGTCATTATACAAAAAAGGATAGAATGACTCCAGAAGATACTCTGGTTTGGGATTTGGTTTATCTCAATTGGTGAGTTTTAGACTTCATGTATGTTAATAATTACCTCTAAATACAGCACATGGATGTGTGCAGTAAAACCACAATTAAGAAATCTAAGGGAATCAAGAGGAAATAGCTACAAATTGATAATTACCCACTAAATAAAATGTACCATGTGATTAAAAAAACTTGTCTGCCTAGTTTAAAAAACATCCATTACTCAGGGAGCAGCAAGTGGCCTGTCAGAATGATCATTTAAACAGCAGTAAGTGCCCAACAAACGCCCCGCTATCTTGTTCTGTTATTGCACAAGTTGCTTTTCCAAGCTAATGTTTGCAACAGCTACTACTGTCAGCTTTATTAAGATTCTCTGCAGGCGCCCTGCCCAACAGAATTCCATGCTTTGTATGGGCCAAAAGGAGGCTCCCCTCCTTCCCACCCTGCATTTGGCGCCATCAAAGCCCTACTCAGCTCTGACCCTAAGCACAAGAGCAGAAACCCAGCATGCTGTTTATCTATCACTGTTTAATAGAGTCATGGCTCTGCTGGCCTGGCTCCTGGTAGAACTCCCAACAAAGCTGAGCTCAAAGAAGGAAGGGAAGGAGGAAGGGAGGGAAGGGAAGAGAAGGCTGACCAAGCCACTGAAACAAGTCAGGCAAGACACAGCAGCTGGGGGAGATTGCTAGACCAGCCTGGTTCATAAAATGTGTCCCACTGTCATAAGCTATATGAATGTATAGTTTCTCAATCACACTTTATTCAGTTTCTCAAAAAAGAACACTCACATACTTGGCCTGGATGTACACTGCCAGAGAGGCTGCCATGTTAAAACTGCTAATCTGTAGAATTTCACAGGTGTTGTTTCTACTCCTTCCTTCAGGTGATCTGTCAGTATCATGAGTGACAGTCGTGTCATCCATAATTACTCTGATTTGCTTCTAATGATTTTGCCCATACAGGAACCAAAGATGGCAATAGCCATTTGCCTGTTTTAGGTATACCCAAGGAAGAAGCTCAAAACCGCTTTCCTAGATAAATTCTTTATATGACGGCTCAGGGTTTGCTATCCTTAGTGTAAATAGAGCAGGCAGCACACTAAGGCCAGGGCAACAGAACAGGCTCTAGACACTATAGCCCCTTTGACCTCTCCATCCCAGCATACACTAGGCTTGCCAGGTCTCTCACTATAGCAGGAATTATCCTGGAAAACCTGTACTTTGCAGCACCTGAAATGCCTGCAGAAGGAAATGGGGGGGGTGGCCTGGGGAGCACAGTGTGTGCTGGGGTGCTAATGTCACTTCTGGTAAAACCTGTAAGTGATGTCACAGGTGCACTAGAATTTTCAAAAACTCTAAAAATATCAGACCCCACCCCCTTTTGGCTCTTAAGGTTTGCCGTAGCATACAACCAGGCACATTGTCACCATTAATCCTGTGTGGTACCCATTTATGCTTTATACACATGGGTGAACCAATGGAAATGTGTTTGTCTATATATGTAGTTGTTCTCCTAGTATCCCAGTGTTGTCACGAGCAGACATTTTTAGTTGTTTCAAACAAGAGTACAGCTTTACTTAACAAACCTACAGTTATATACACACCAACATGCAACCTTTTCTTCTAGTACAGGCACTCCTTTTGTGAGTACATCATTCTATAGGACCCCATAGCTTTTAAGAACCATGAATATGTTATTGCTCTTTAAAATCTCATTTATTTAGATTTCTGCCATATGGGGAGAGGCAGCATGCTGCTAATTTACTTGTGCTAGTATTTTTTAATATGTAGCTATTGTCATCCACTGGTATAAACACACACACAATACAAGTCTGAAACAAGCTGAAGGAGAAATGACAATTCATCTGGCAGGGAACTGAAGCAGCAGGGAAACATCATAACTTTGTACTCTATGGTTCCACGATTGAGCTTCCTAGGACAGAAAATACATCAGGCAGAAAACAGAATTATTGTTGAGTCCTAATGAAGATAAAAGAGACAACCCCACCACCACCCTTGCTAGGGTGGATGCAGAGCACTGTGTAAGGCGGATAATGGCATGCCTACAGATTATCAGGGGGGAAATGCTGTGCTTTAAAAAGAGAAGGTAGATACCCCAAAGCAAAAATACAATTTTGTTACTGTGCTTCAAAATGTGGTAGAGAGACTCTATTTTCAAATATCCTTTGCTTCCTCCATATGGGACAATATTGGATCATCTGCCTGCAGTAAAGGGTTGCCAGGTCTTAGCAGGCTGCCAGCGGAGGGGTCCCTCTCCTTATCTGGGATATCTTTGGTGTGTGTGCATCACATGCACACCATGATAATGTCACCTGGAAGTGACGTCTTTGTGCAGGGCATGTTGGGGGTGGGGCCTCTATCATTCAAGGAAAAACCACAGAGTTTTTCCTTGAATAATAGAGCATCCTCTCACAAAGTGCCCTGCACATTGAAGTCACCTCTGGGTGAAATCATCATGCCAGACATGTTGGCCCAAATGTGGCACTGGCTGGATGCGGGCGGGCAGATCGGGGGGCCTGAAGGGCGGCAACCCCACTCTACCAGCAGGGGAATGACAAGCTATGCAACAACGTTTTCTCTATCCTGTGCTGACAGGAACAAAAGGGGCTTTGAAAATAAGAACACAGTTTTGTAACCTAATCTCAACTTTCTATTTCTTTTCTTTCTTTTTTCCTTTAAAAATTTTCTTTGTTAAAGTGCTGTCTGGAGACAATAACTGACTACCAAGTTCATTGTGTCTGGACCTGTACAAGCATTTAGTAAGATCAGAAGAGGTTGTGGTAACACTGAACATATACAAAACAGAACTCCTCTGAAGGCCCTAGACCAGGCAGGGAGGGGCCCCTGATTAGGAATCCTGCACATTTTAAAAGTTAAAGGCAGATACAGGGGAAGAAAAGTGGGTCAGTATTTGGGGAGAAATGGTTAACCTCCCCACCCCCACATCTAAATCACTCCTCAAAGCTGTTAGCTGCCCCCAGGAGAAAACTCAAAGCTACCACTATAATGTCCTCTTGGGGATACAATACAGCCTCAGGGGAAGGAAATTCGGGTTGACAAACAGTGTGTGTGTGGGGACTCTCCCAGCTCTGCAGCCTCAGCTAGCTTCCACAAGCCCTTAGTACACCTCTTGCCTTGTCTTGCCTGCTGGTAACTTGACAATCTAATCATGGATCTCTCCCATCTCATTTAGCTTGGATAACAACAACAATGTATTACTATGGTACTTCTGTGTTTGAGACACTTCATATGCATGATTTCAGTGAAACTTACAACAACCCTACAAGGTAAGTCAATATAATCCACACAGTATACATGAGACAAAAAATTGTACAATGACTGCTTACTCCCACCTGAACTTACCCAACCACTCCAGTCATCTTCAGAGGCCCTGTTTTGGGTGTGCCCATCACCTGAGGCTAAACGAGTGCCAGTCCAAGAAGGGGTCTTCTCAGTTGTGGCACCAAAAACTGTGAAATTCTCTCCTCAGGGAGATTCATCTGTCTCCCTCTATTGTTGCCTTCCACCAACCAGTGAAGACCTGTTTGTTTGTTTGGTGTTCTCTCACTTACTCTCACTGGCCCTTCTCCTTGCTTGTGTGTCTGTGGGGCTATAAGTTTTAAGTGTTTAAAATATTTTATTTACCCATGTTTTAAATGAGGATGAGAATAGTGGCTTGCTTAGGGACACACAGAGCTTGTATGGTTGAGATGAGATTTGGCCTGGGCACTTTCCAGTTCAAACTCTATGCTGAATTTGTCATCTATATATTGCACTGAAATTATAACACTCGTGGTACATTCCTTCATGTTGCACTAAATAATTATTTGTGGGAGAGTGTGTGTGACTGAGAGAGGGAATAACTTGACAGAAACTTTTCTAAGTGGTTCTTGCACGGAGCTCAAAAAGTCTGGATGTGGCACATTTCAAACAAGTTCACAGCAGATGCTTATCAAGTCCTGCTTACTCATCACTTGGCTAAGCAAGCCATATTTCATCTTCAGTAGCTAATTCCAGCCCCTTCAACATTTTTACTGCTTGCTTGAATCCCCTCCAACTTGGGGACATTTCACTGGTCCGGAGATGCCTGCAAATGAGTATGGTAATGCAAATGAACCTTATATTAGAGGAGGGACTGCAACCTCCCTTTTTCATTGTGTGACACATTATAGATACAGCCAAAAAATGCATTAGTGATTTTTAAAAAATGATAATCCCAATAGCAATCTTGCATGCTGAAATCTATTTTTGTTCCTAGATGGTTGTCTTTAGGGAAGCTACACATTATCTCAGCAAATACTTATTTTCAAATTCTACAGGGAAAGGAGACATTTGTAGGGTAAAACTAGAAGACAGAAAGAACGCTTATTGCAGCCTTGCAACTCCCCACCTCCCACAGCTGTTCTTCCCAGTTTATTTCTGGACTTGAAACCTGGCTGGAAATAAATGGGCTGAAAATGGCACATTTTTGGGAGGAATCTGCAAGCAAAGTTGCCTTCATGTCCACCAATCTCTATGATGCTTGTTTGTTAGAATTGCAAAGGACAATATGTCTATTCAAGAGATGGTGTTGGAGGAACTTTCTGTCCCTTCTCAAGGGAAAGCATTAAGATTCATCCAGATGTTCAAAGTCTGAGTGCAACTGAGAAGATAAAGCAAAACTTATATGTTTAATTATTTTATTTATATCCTCCCTTTCTCTCCATTGGGGATCCAAAGTAGCTTACATTTTTCTTCTCTTCTCCATTTTATCCTCACTATAGCCCTGTGAGGTAGGACAGGCTGAGGAAAAGAAAGGAGGCATACTCCAACTGTATTTGTACTGTGGAGGTGGAAAACTTTCTGAGAAGATGAACATTTATCAACATTTTCCAGATGGTGTCAGCTGCTTTTTAATGCTCCTAGAGAAATAACACACTGATCTCACTAAACCTTAGTTCTGCAGAAACTACTCTGATCACAGTTTCTTAACAATCACAGCTGCAATGTGAGACAAAAAAGTTTTTATAGTTCCACCTGCTTGCCTTGTTTCATTAATAGCAAGCTATTCCTTACATCTCTCTAAATAAACTCTTTGGCTTGATTTTAGTTTTCTTTCCATTTTTTTCTGCAAATTTTTTTTGAAAATACAACAGGCAGCCTATCTGTAATGGACAACTTAATCAAAGGGGAAGATAATTTAAGATGCATATCTGTAGAGCCCTCTTCCTCCTGGACACAAACTTCTGGCATGAACTTGGTGAGGTCCTTTATATTTTCCCAGATGTCACTGGAACAGTAATCAGCACCTAGTAATCGATCCCTAAGCCATGCAAAGTGCAATGCTACACAACAGTTATTCTACCATAGTATACCATAACAGTTATGCTACCACACTATTGAAAAACCAGTGTGGTGCGGTGGTTAGAGTGTCGGACTAGGATCTGGGAGAACCAGATTCAAATCCCCACACTCTCATGGAAGTCTGAGGGGTGACCTTGGGCCAGTTAAATACTCCCAGCCCAAGTACCTCATAGCATTGTTGTGTGGGAACAAAACAGAGAAGGGGAGAATGTTTTAAGCCGTTGGGGAGAAAAGTGGGTAAAAATAAAGTGGAGCATAAGTAAATAAATAAATATGTTTCAAAAAACTCTGCATACTAAGAGCTGAGCAAAAGAGTACATCTATGACTTCATTTAATTATTGAGATCTGTTCTTTTTTACCCATCACTTGTCTAGAGGTCACTTCAGATCATACAGTGTGACTGACTGCACATTCTTAATTTTTGTCAGATGAAAGCAGGTACCCTTGTTTAATTCTAAATGAAAAACTAGCACATAGTGGAATAGAAAACAAGAAGAAGAAGAGGAGGAGGAGGAAGAGACTGGATTTATATCCCACCCTTCACTCACTTGGAGTCTCAGAGCGGCTTACAAACTCCTTTCCCTTCCCCTCCCCACAACAGACACCTTGTGAGGTAGGTGGGGCTGAGAGAGCTCTTTCCCAAGCTGCCCTTGAGATAACAGCTGGTACAGAGCTATGGCTTGCCCAAGGTCATCCAGCAGTGGAAGAGTGGGGAATCAAACCCGGTTCTCCTAGATTAGAGGCCGCACACTTAACCACTACACCAAACTGGCTCACCAAACAAGCAGTGTGAACAAGTGGCTTCCTTAGAGTCCAATCACAAACATGTTTGGGGGATTTTGGAAACCTTGACTTCAAAATGTACTTTTCCCTTCTGTATTGGATGGGAAATATACCCTTCTGTACATTTTATATTTAGCTAGCACAGTGTTGGGTTATTTTTTGTGAGTTTTGGATCAAGTTCACAAATGCTGTGATTTTCAGAATCTCCAGTATATATTAGCAAAGCTGCTAATTCTGGTGCCTTAGCAAGAAACCTTGTATTTTGCCAGCCACCTAGATACATTTGGTGGTGGTGTTCCAAAATAAGGAAGAGAAACCTTGGCACTTAAAATCAAAGGACCATCAGTTCCCTCCAAACTGATGAGAATGGATGAAGAAGGCATAGCAAGAACGATATCTGCTTTAAACAGTGTGTATTTCTTCCATCTCAAGAGGAAGATGTGATGGTTGTGCTAGCAAATGGGGAGGGACAAGACTGGCATACTAGCATTTCTTTTGCTGAAATGCATATCTGTCTTTTTTGATATGTGGCTGAAAGGAAGCCACTGAGAGTATTTGTCTGATAGTAAATCTATCTTCTCCATTTGTTACTCACCAAAAGGAAAAATAGAACAAAATTGTGTTTGTTAGTTAGTTTATTTTTCATACTTTTACCTCGCCCTCCCCGAAATTTATGCCTAAGACCCTGTGGCCTTCTGAGCAACCAACACATATGCAGTTATAGTCAATGCTTCATTAACATTCATATGCCTTACTTTACCTGCAAATTCATACAGGCTCAATGTCCATCACTCAGTTACTGGCAGCTGAACATGTGGACAGATCCAATATTGAAAAGTTCAAGAAATTAGCAGATGATTTTTTTAAAACAGTTCTACTTGGGCCAGACTGCCATAGCACTTCCTGACAATTGTCTGTTCATTTTGCCTTCATAATGTGACAGTGGAATAGTCAGCATGTCTGAGCTACGTGCCACTACCAAAGGAGCCAAAGAAGCATTCCCCACATACAGACAAGCTCTTGGATAATTACACTGTAGATGGAGCCTCCATTAAGCAGAGACCCTATCTGATGAAATAATTAAACCTATGGATTAATCCAGCCTTGAGCACAGCAAATGAACTTGCATGATACTAAATTCAAGTTGAGAATTCGTTTGCAAAATTCTAAACTCTTGATATTCCAGAGTGCAGAGCTCAGAAAGCCAAGTCAGCATATAGACTGTCATCAGCCTCCCTGTCTGGAAGCTGAAATAATGATGAAAGGCCATGCTATTTATTCCTCTGACTTAATAAAGAAAGTTTGGCAAGTCTTTCCTTGCTGGGTGAGTGGCAACAAATCGTTCTTTTCCAGAGCTAGTACATGAAGGGATGCCTGCAGCATATTACTTTTATCTGAAACCTGTTCTTGAATTTTCCTTACAGTTCCCCGGAAATCATCCTTTATCCGCAAAGACAATGGCACCCCAAGTCCTAACATGCTTACATGGAAATCTGTATCAACCAACTGAGCTATTCCCATTTAGAGATACTGCCATCTGAAACAAAGACTGTGATCAGACAGGCTATTTGACCCGATTTTGAAGCTTCTCCCTGATGGATTAAAAATGATCACCCAGACAGTGACATCTGTCTCCCGTTCCAAAGTAACTGGTGGCCCATTCTCACAGCTGACTTTCCCGACACCAGAAAAAAGTAGACCTTGGCTGTGGTCACATGGCAGGGTTAGAATGGTCTGGCCATGACTCAAATTTCTCCATTATTTTTTGTAACAGAGAAATTTGATCAGACATTCCATCCTTAACCCACTTCACCCTGTACTCACCCCGTGGAAGACTGATCAGATGGCAGGCACGGAGTGGGAACTTTTCTTTATTATTTGTCCTTTGAGTATGCACATAAGTGCTTATGGGAAGTATTGCTTCAAATTCCTGGCAGCTGGTGGCCAATGGGATTGCAGGACAATCAGGAATTGTGCAGTGAGACCAGTTCAATCCGTAAAGGGCTGTGATCAGATGGGCTATTTGAACCAATTTTGTTACGTCTCCCTTACAGATTAAAAATGATCATTCAGAAACTGACATCTGTCTACCACTCTGCAGTTGTTGGTGGTTTGTACTCACAGCTGACTTTCCTGACACTGGAAAAAAAGTGGACCTTTACAGATTGAACTGGTCTCACTGTGCAATTCCTGACGTCTGAACTTTCTCTTGCAAATCAAGATGTTTGGGAAGCTAGAGAGCACACTTGCATCAGCACGATTTAATAAATTCATGTAGTGGTGTGCGCTTAAGCAGATCTTCACCCCATGTGTTTCTTTTTAAAAAAACCTTTTAAAACCTTCCAAAGAAAGATTCCTATGTGTTTCAGCTGTTTTCTGCCTACAGCTTTGCGACACACATGATTAGGAAAGGGGTTAATTGAAAAGTTGTGTCCTTTTCAGAGAGGGAGGGGGGCAGTCTGAGAATGATGCTGTGACTCCAGCTTCGCTTCAAGCTTTTAAATAAAAATGCCAGCACACAGGACATAGGATGAGACTTCTCTATCCTCTCCCCCTAGCTTTGAAACTTTTGAAACATTTAATTTTTTTAAAGCACTGTTTAAAAAACACTCCCCTCGCAGCCATACCACAGATCCCAGCAGCTTCGTCCTGCAATCACATTGGCCACCAGCTGCCAGGAATTGGAAGTGATACTTCCCAGAAGTGTTTAAAGGGAACAAATAAAGGACAAATAATAAAGGACAAATAATAAAGAAAAGCTCCCACTCCATGGCTGCCGTCTGATCAGTCTTCCACGGGGTGAGTACAGGGTGAAGTGGGTTAAGGATGGAATGTCTGATCAAATTTCTGTTACAAAAAATAACAGCAAAATTTGAGGCAGGGCCAGATTGTGCTAACCCTGCCATGTGACCACAGCCAAAGTTACCCAGATAAAATCTACAGTGATTTCTGAAATCACAGCTCCCAAAGGTACTGCCCAGGATGTACTCTCAATGCATGTGAGGTATTCTTTGACTTGCATCTTGCTTTCCCCCCACTGTAGATTGAAAGCAGCTCACAAAGAAACACAAAAATATAATTTATGCAAACAAAAAAAATACACAATGAAACTTTACCGGTAACTTCTGGATCCACTGACCTGGCTCACTCAAGGCTACAGTCTGTAAGCCAAGGACCAACAGCCCTTTGGCTCTTGCCCTTCGACTCATGCCTGTGGTCACACTCTGGCTAATTGCATGCAACACAGGAGGAACAGAAGCTCTCCCCAGATCTAATTCAACAGGGAAAAGCTTTCTTCCCCTGCTGGAGATATCAGCCACACTTCTTTGACTTCACTATTGTTCCATACAGATTCGTCTAGAGAATATGCCCAATACTCTCCTGTGATTATGCACTGACAGGGAAGGAAAACTTGTCAACTATTGGTACTGTTCTTATTGAAAAACCTTTTATGAGTTACTGAAAAACCTCAGGGTTCCTAGTAACACTGTTTGGAAAACACTACAATAGTCCTTATCATCAACTAAATTTATAGTGTGCTATAATCATTTAGTACAAGGTACACTATGCCAGAGAAGCTTGTAGAACAAGTTTTGTAAAGCAAACGTAGTGTTCTGGCTTAGGCAATGAAAGAGACCCCCCCCCCCAGCCCAGCCAACCGCCAATCTGGCTTGAAAGGGAATCTTTACACATTCATTGATGTCTGTCTATGAAGACTAGCCTGGGTTTTGCCATTATTTATTATTATTTATTTATTTAATTCAATTTATATCCCATCCTCCCTGCCAGGCAGGCTCAAGGCAGATTACATTAAAAAGTTAATATATATTAAAACACAGATGATAAACATCATGTGCTCATGTACATAACAAATAAAGTGTTGGTGGCGATATAACATTACATAGTGATCCCAGTAGGCCATGGTGAAATGGTGACAAGGGAGTATGGCCAGAATCAGTATTCAGTATATCACAGGCTTCTGGTGATGGCATAGAGGGCCTTATCACAGTTCAGTTGTTGTTGGTAGTGGTTCCTAATCAAAGGCCTGGTGGAAGAGCTCCATTTTGCAGGCCCTATGGAACTGCAGGGCCCTGATGTCTTCTGGGAGCTCATTCCACCAGTATGGAGCCACTACTGAGAAGGCCCTGGCATTAGAGGTCAGACGTGCTGCCAGTGGTTAACATTTGCAATGGCAAATGGCCCATCACTGACTGGGACCCAAACCCACCAAAGCTTAAAAATATAACCATTTTTATTTGAGGAAGGGGAGGGGAAATTGTGCACACAGGTATAAACACATGTGTCTACTGCACAGGATACCTATCGGGAAAAGAGGTCTGCTCCCAGGTGAAGGTTCAAGTCCAAGCACTTCAACAAGTCTTATGACTGAGTGGTAGCACAGCAGCATCTTGGCTGACTGAAACCTAAAGTGGCTGAAGTCTAAGTGTCCTGCAGCACTCACATAGCTCAGCATACAATGGAAGTGGCCCACCTTCTAACTGCAGGTGAGCTTCAGCCTTCTGATGTGAGAGCAAGATGCATGTCTGTATGTATATTCATGTATTTTGTTTCTTGTGTAGGAGGAGGAGGGAGAGAGGTCCTTTTCCGATCTCTAGGTGGGCTCACAAAAAACTGATTCTGTTAAGACAACTAATTATCGGTCCACAGTAGTAGCATTACTAAGATTTTTGGACTCTATCACATAGTTTGTAAACCAATTTATATTACATTATTTCAAAATTTTGTCCATATTTAGCTGCATATCCAATCTGCCTTTTCTGGGTGTACAGATATTATACACTAATCTGGCAGGAGTTGCTTGAATCAATCAACCAGGGATAGTAGGGAGGGACGGTCTTTTAGGCTACCTGTGAACTCTGTTGCATAGCCAATCGAAATTATAACCCACTGGTCATTTATAACGTTTCCCCACTGGACTGTGCAGCCTGTCAAATTGTTCAGGATCAGGAGCACAGTGAGAACAGTCAAAACCCTGTTTGGGAGCCTCTTTAGAATTCCTGGAGGGATGTGATCTGTATTTTCTCTTTCTGTTCTTTCTAATTCTTTCAAAGTCATCATCATCTCCTGTGGCTGGATATGCATGCTCAGAACCCATGTGGAAATGCACAGAGACCATGGTGATGAATATAGAACTCTTTTACCTCTGTATTTTTAAAAAAGTCACACATCACAGCTATTTTCTCAGGGATAAAAGCCTAATACCTGAAGGAATCGTAAATTGGCTCCCAGCACACTGGGCGGGGGGGGGGGGGATGGAACAAATAATTGGCTCTTTAGTTGCTTATTGGCATTCACATTGCCCAAATCTTTGATAACTCTCCTCCCTGAAAGGCAATCTACAAGGACCCACAGAGCCCCAGGGACACGGAAAGGGGATAATAAAACTTCTGATCCATTATCACACTTCATTCCCAAGCATCAGCAGCCATCAGCTTAATTCTTCTTTTCTAAACGCCCCCTAAAGCTGAGCTAAACTTCTTCTTACAAAAAATGACTAGGCTTGAGTTGAAGGCAGGAGAAGAGGCAGGGCTGGTGAAGAGATGAAAGACAGGTTTGATGGCAGAAAAACTGCTAATGCCTTTATTGCTGGGACAGTGACAAAATCTTGCAAAAGAAAAAAAAACTTTATCCGCTTTCATGGTAATTATATTCCTATCATTCCTTTCAAATCCTTACCCCCTTGGAAATCCAAGTGAACTGTAATCCAGTCAGGGATCTTAACAGATGCAATGTTATCCGGTCTCTCATGCCTCTAGCTCCCTTCTGTGCCCTTATCAGCACCCCCCTTCCAAACAAAGTAACTCTCTTATTTTTAACTTAACCTTTGGATGAATAGGAGCTTTTTATCAGCTGTGATTTAAAAATAAAAAGGAAGGAAAAAAAGAGAAGAAAACCCAATCACCCATCCATTTGGAAAACTGAGCAGTACTCTAGCATAAAAAGACAGTGAAGTTTTTGAGCAAATTTTTGGGCAGGCAATTTTTTTAAAAATATAAAAATATTTATTTGGATTTCAGAAATACAACAAATGAATATCACAAACACAAATCCCGTCAAATTACACAACACAACCACACAACACAGTACTGAATACTGAAATACTTTCTGTTCCATTTGTTTTTAAAAATCCACAATCTACTAACACAAGGGTCCCCAACATTTTGAGAATGAGGGCATCTTTGAAATTCTGAGACAGGGTGGTGGTTACAACCACAAAATGGCTGCCACAGGAAGCAAAATCGCATACACAGAAAAAGCCCCAGAGGAGGGGAGAAGATGAGTAATTTAAAAATACACTGTAAAAGAGGAGTGAGAGAGAATAAAACAAATACTGGGTGACAGCTGTCCCTGATGGCTATTCCTGTAATAATGTTATTTTAATCTGGACAGCTGATCATATCTTTAGTGGCCAGTAAGAAGCCCTACTGGGCAAAAGCCCCACCTGGCCCCACCCACTTTCTAAAAATGCTCGGTGGGTACCAAGAAAGGCATTGCTGGGTGCCATTGCACTGTGAGTACCATGTTGGGGACTCCTGCACTAATGCTTACCAGTGGCTCTTTGCAGTCTGGATGGATGGGGAATAAAGATTCAGTGGTCAAATACTAATTCTGTTGTCATAGGCCTACTATCAGCAAGATGGCATGGCAACTCTCTAAGGATATATTCTACCACAGAATATAACATTTCTAACTGAAATACCATTTCTAACAAACCACTGAAAAGAATCATACCTAATTGTGAGGCAAACCACCATTCTTGCCCTCCCCTCAAGAGTTACTGTACAAAGTAATGGGCCTGGTTCTTTCTTGCAGGTGACATTTATTAAGGGCTCTGGCCTAACTGGCCCTTTATCAACTCAAGGTTGAAGTCCTTAGCTTCTCATGAGAACATCTTTTAGAGTTGAGAGGGGGAACAACTGGAGCAATGATGTAAGAGTCTGGAATATTCTCCTGAAGGCCTGTTTGGATTGGAGGTTACCATCACCTGACCTGAGGGGTTAGAAACTATAATTATGCTATTGCCCTAGAGGCAAGGTTCTTTTCTGAGATTTTATAGGGGGAGGCCCAAATCAATGCTTCACAATTTTGCTGATGACGTAGTCCATACTACATTAAGGCCTGATCTAGGATGTAAGTTTTTCACCACTTGACAAACCTGTGTAAGTTTTAAGTAGTAAAAGCTAGCTTTCTTGTTTTGTCTTCTAAGTGACTTTTGATAATCTGTTGGCTTTATTCTTAGTAGGGTTGCCAGGTCTGGGTTGGAAAATACTTGGAGACTTTTGGGGTGAAGCCAGGAGAAAGTGGGGTTTGGGGAGGGGAGGGGCCTCAACATAGTGCAATGCCATAGAGTCCACTTTTTAAACCAGCCATTTTCTCCAGGGTAGCTGATCTCTGTCAGCTGGAGATCAGTTGTAAAACTGGGAGATCCCCAGGGCCCACCTGGAGGCTGGCAACCCTAATTCTTATTAACTTGTTTATTTATCCAATAAATTATATAAGATATTTTTATAATAACATCAGTCTGGGATTACTTGTGTGCTCATACCCTGGGGAACTCACAGGTCAGCCTGTGTAGCTCCTTGACACTAACAAACCACAGAGTTTAAACAATGTTCATACTGTACCTTCTAGTCCTCAACATGTGTGAAAGACTACCAGTTAGTGCTGTTGCTCCACTGGACCCAAGGACTATTGCCACAATCATTGATCCAAAGCTCTACAGCAGTCAGCCTGAGCAAAACCAAATGGACCATGTGTAGGACCATCGCCATTGTCACTAGGAATCAACAGCTAAAAATACAAGGCACCAAGTGCTGGTTAATCCAAACCAAATCTTTTACTGGCTACAGCAAAACTAGGTTAATTTATCCAAAGAGAACTGGATGCAGGGAAGTAAGACACAAAATGCAAGAAGATAATTAGCAAGACTACTTGTTCCCTGAGCAAAGACCCAAGCTTGATCCAGAAGTAGGGTTGCAGGGTTGCCAGCCTCCAGGTGGGCCCTGGCGATCTCCCACTTTTACAACTGATCTTCAGCTGACAGAAATCAGCTCCCCTGGAGAAAATGGTTGCTTTGAAGGGTGGACTGTATGGCATTGTACCATCCTGAAGCCCCTCCCCTGCCCAAACCCCTCCCTCTCCTGGATCCACCCCCAAAGTCTCCAGGTATTTCCCAACTCAGACCTGGGTTGCCAGACCCCACAGTGGAGGCAGGGGACCCCTGCTGCCAGGGCCCACCTTCCCGCTGCCAATCAGATGCAAAAAAACAATAAAACTGCATAAGTTTGGAACCCATTTTGGGAAATGCTGCCCTAATGGTTTATGCAGACTAGAGGTTTCCTGATTACAGATGACCATGATAACAGCCACATCTGACATTGGACTGACTCAATTTGGCTCCTTAATAGGATGATAGCAATTTCAGAAATCTATTCAGAAATCCATTGTAGGAGGACTAGAATATAACAGGGACGGCCATAATTTCCAAATCTTTCCGATTAAGCACTTGCTACAACTAATTCAAGACACAAAGAGATTACCAGACTCTAATTTCTGTGAATGAGATACATCTGAATCACAGAATCACAGAGCTGGAAGGGGCCATACAACCCATCTAGTCCAACCCCCTGCTCAAAGCAGGATCAGCCTACAGTATCCTTGACAAGTGTTTGTCCAGACGCTGCTTAAAGACTGCCAGAGAGGGGGAGCTCACCACCTCCTTAGGCAGCTGATTCCATCTGGAAACAAGATATAAGCACCTGGGTATTTGTACAGCTTATCACTTTCCCTTGTTTACCTTTTAAACAGAATAATGAAGAAAGAGTTGCTACACAGTAGAAGTTTGTAGCATCTGCGTAGCCCAACATATCTAAAAAAATATCAAAACCTAACCAGAAAGCCAAGAATACTCCCAAGATATATTATAGCCATGAGCAAGATGCATCAACAATTATCTGAGTTACACAAGCAACAGCTTCCTCTGAAGGTACATCTGGTACAGCTGCACCTCTCTGGAGATGTCCAG
Organism: Lepidodactylus listeri; assembly: GCA_029233225.1. NCBI lineage: Eukaryota > Metazoa > Chordata > Lepidosauria > Squamata > Gekkonidae > Lepidodactylus > Lepidodactylus listeri. The sequence goes on along the minus strand of JARCFY010000002.1, from coordinate 62,745,907 downwards.
TTTGAAGATTAAGATGCCAGAGGATTTCCAAGAATTAATAAGGTGCAAAAGTCTTCATGAGATCCAGGAGCAGGGCAGGTCCAACAAGCTTTGGCATCAGCTGTAGTGGTTAGAAAAGCCCCCTCACCCATTTCTCCCCTTTTATCTATTCATATACTGTAACAGACTCCATCTGTCTCCTCCAGTTCAGACATAACAGGACCAGAGTTTGAAGAGTGTAAATCTCCTTTTGCTCACTTCATTTCTTATGAGCATAATTAGGACAGCAGTGTTGACAAAGACAGGGAATTGCTCTCCCTAGGGGCTCTGAATTCCAGCCAGCAGACTGTTAAAACCAAGGAAATGTCTGTTGATCAGGAGCACAGCACTGATGTAACATTGCCCTGTCCCCACAGTCCCGCCATCTACTGTTGTAAAGCTGTCAACATATGGGAATGGGAGCCTGTAGTCCAATGAGGGATCAAGATAGAAGGTCTTCTGTCAGAGACTAAATGCAACCGGAGGAAGCACTATCTCCTCTTTATTGCCAGTTAAGTCTCAAAACTGTCACCTCATGGCAAAACAGCTCATTATGTCCTGTTGCCTGTAAAAAACTACTGTGGGCCCATCAGAAGAAGGGGGCACCCTCACGGTAAGTCAGTGTGATTTTTTTCAGCCTTTAGTCGAGTATTAGATCACACAATTTCTGCTTGGAAGATCTCAGTAGGCAAAAATCTTGGATTATTAAGGTTATTGTGGTCGATAAACATCATACCCTCGAGCATTAGAAACCTTCAAGCCTACCACACACAGAAACCTTAGCAGAGGAACACCCCAGACCAAACTAGACAAATGGACGCGATCAGATGGCTCTTTAGATCCAACCCAGGCACGAGTGCCTGCTGGATTTAAAGGGAACGTCCAGACAGCAACATCTGTGAAACGTGCTGCTTCTGTTATCAGCCTGTTGAGCCCCACCAGGAAGCCGTACTTAAGAGATACTGGTGAAAGTCTGGTGCTGATGCTTCCCGATGGGCCAATGACAAACTTCCCCCCATCTGGTCGTTTTAAATAGGGGGTCCCCAGGGCCACTATCACCACTTTACTGCTGGAATTGCCTCACAGACATACCACAACCATGTAATCCTGCTTGGGACCTCAGCACAAGGAGGAGGAAGGGCATTTGTGCTCTTGAAAACACTGTGTGTGGGAGACAGGAACCCTTCCTTTTCCCTGTGATGTTGTCCCAAGCAGGACAGGCCACCATGACATTTATAAAGTAAGGGAATTACAGGGGTAAAATGGCAGCATCATACCCTGAATCACTGTTTGGTCTTCAGAAATGGAAGTCTAAGTATAAAATAGAATTCAAGAGACATAATTGGGGATGCGGTCTTATTCTTTGGGGTTTAAATTGTGGCCATCTCAAGCCACAAGGAAAGGCAGGGCATAAATACTTGAATAAAAATAAAGCTTTTAACAATGCTTAAACTTCACTGTCCTTTTTCTCTTTTTATCCCCCTGCCCCATCTCAACAATCTTCAAAATAAAAAAGGAAAACAATTGGCAGTTTTGACTGCTGGAGAAGCAATATTGCCATGTACTGTGATATGTCAAGGCTGCCAGGCTTTTCTTTAAAAACAAACAAACAATAAAAGTTTATTGAGTTTTCTTTATAGCACAATGCAACAACAAAAAAAGTTCCCTGAGGAATCTTTTTTTTTTAATTGAATTTTGTCATTTGTATTGATTTTTGATCCTTAGGAGTCTCTGGAAAGCTGGATAAAAAAATTTATACTGACTGTTGAAAACACCCAATGACTCCTAACCTCTTCCCAGACCTCAACATATAGAGAAAAGAAAAAGGACATTGATGGGGCAATGATCAGAAGAAGAAAAACAATGGACTGTGAGGGACATGGTGTTTAACCTGATCCCCATCCAACACATCCCACTCCAGCAGTGCAATCCTGAGGAGAGTTACCCCCATCTAGTCCGCTGAAATCAATGGGCTTAGAATGGTGCTACTCTACTTGAGACTGCACTGCAGTTCACCTGCCTAAGGCAACCTCATACGGGTCTCAAGGCAAGAGATGAATGGAGGTGACTTGCCATTGCTTCCCTCTGCACAGCAACCCTGGACTTCCTTGGTGGTTTCCCATCCAAGTACTAACCAGGGCATATGGTAACCCTGCTTAGGACTTGTATTGTTTGAAACCTCTTTTCAAAAGAGGAACTCGTTCTACTGCTTTTTGTGTAATTGCTCTGGAAAGAAGATACTACGGTTTCCACCTGTTATAGCTGGGATCTTAGATGCAGTAGTTGCAAATCAACTTGTAAGTTAGCAGCAACAGCCAAATGACTCCCTGCGTAACAAGCCCAACTGCTTTTAATAAGCTGATAGAGGAAATGCCAAGCTGAGATGAATAATTACTACCTCCAGCCAATAGAAAGCTTTGTGTTGCTTGATTTATGTGCTTTACAGAATACTCTGGCTGGCAGGTATAAGGCCTGCAGGCGGCAGGTTTATAAGATTAAAGCCCAGTACACAATAAATAATTTAGCATCCCTCTCAAGCAGTGTGATGTCTACATATATTTTAAATGCACACCACTTTCATCCATGTGTGTCTTTTGATGCAAAACACGTAACCAGACAAAAGGAAGAAACAGAACAACAGGGATAAAAAGGTAGACCCTGTGATGATAGTGCAGGATATAGACAACCCATAAACTAATTATTCTGAACATGCTGCTTTGCCATTATGCTGGGTGGCTGTTACTCACTGTTTTTGCTGTTCGTCAATGTGTGTGTTGGAAGAATCTTAAATTCTCATTTGACCAAATTATTCATTCAGAGTAGCCCCCCTTCCCTTAAACACAGCGTGTTTATGGCAAGGACTTGGCTCGCTTCAATCACCCTTACAATAGGTATCAGGTGAATGCTAAGTGAACTTCAAAGTCTGACTTTACATAGTCTCAAATTCATAAGAAACAGTCTTATTCATTTATTATGGTGAACTCTTTGCATCGGATATTATTTATTTATTGAGAACCACCATCTAGCAGCCTTAAATGCGATCATCACCCAATTTTCAAGAGGTGTTACAGTTAAACACAGACTCTGCCAAGCAGGTTATCCTTGAGAGTGGAAAAGGCAGATTGAATGGATTATCCACATCTTCGTTTTGCAGATTATGATTTGCAAGAAGGTAAATTCTGAAAAGTGTTTCAACTAAGGCCACTAAAGAAACATTAACTTAGGTTTTAAACACATCTCTACATGTTCCGAATATTAAATCCCTGCTTATCTATGAAGTTAGTTTCAGAGGGCAGCCATGTTGGTCTGCACTAGAACAGTCAGATTCGAGTCCAGTAGCATCTTTGAGACCAATCAGACTTTCAGGGTATAAGCCTGACAAGGGTATCTGATGAATGGAGCTTTGACTCTTGAAAACTTGTACCCCCCCCCAATCTTGTTGATTTCTAAGGTGCTGCTGGACTCAAATCTGGCTGCTTAGACATGAAGTTTCTGGCAATTCCTAGAGTTTAGGGTTGCCAAGTCCTACCTGATGTTCGGCGGGGGGAGTCCTTGCTGGGCAAGAATTCTTTTGGAGCACGCCACGATGACATCACCCGGAAGTGACATCATCGCGTCAGGCACATTGGGGCAGGACCTCTTTAATTTGAGGGAAAACCATAGAGTTTTCCCTCAAATTATAGAGCATCCCCCCCCCAAACATGCCTGATATGATGACGTCACTCATGCCAGGCACGTCTTTGCAGTCCAGCAATTTGGGGGCAGGGTTCCCCCCAGCACCCCAATCCAGGCCAGCGAGAAGTGGGCCACTCGAGCGGGGATTTCCCTACCCCCAAGGGAACTTGGGAACCCTACTAGAGCTACCCTTTGTCACTTCCATTTTGTTTTAATGGAAGGGACATGATGCAACCAGCCTCATGTTTGTTTGCTTTTAATTCCCCCTCGCCTCCATTCTGAGCAGTGGCGGGCAATTGGGGGGGCGCAGGAATTCCTGCCCCGACCAAAGAACTAGCAGCCCTGTGGCAGGTAGGATTTGGCTACCTTACTTGCTGTCAGAAAGCTAAAACTGGAGCCAGCATAGGTGAATGACAGCAAGGACAAGTATATTAAAGGCTGTAACTGTAGCCCTTTTCAGATATCCACTTTTGGTGCACCAACCCCACATAACAGTCATGAGCAGTACCCACAAACCTCCCAATATGTGTGGTCACCATTTTGGATGAATAGGGCAAAATGTGTGTTTTCCCATGTGTTACAGCTTTTGTTTGCACGAACACATACCAGCAAAAACTCAGTGTTCCACCACTTCTACTGAAGCTGGAAATAACATGTATTTCCCTGTGTATACAAAATGGTGACAGAATTGATTAGGGAAATTATGGCTACTGCACTCTCCAATTATATATGGTTAGTGTACCACAACCAAACACCAAGGGTTCAGCCAGTCCCGAAAGCCAGCCAATACCAAATTCAAAATCAGCAGTTCAAAAGGGGTGATAATCTCTAGTATCCACCATATATAAAAAGATCCTATATATTAGGCTAAATAATCCCACAGATTGTTTTCTGATTCTGTCCCACAGTCGCCTGAGTTCTACATTTCAACAATTGCAACCATTCCTGTGTAATCATTTCCCTGCCTCTAGGCGATTTTGTATCTCATGATCCTGGTTTATCACCTATTGTTTATTACCTAGCTCCAGTTTAGGAAGCATGGTGTCTGCCTTTTCCAGGCATCTATTTCCAGAAATGAAAAGGACAGTAATAAACAAGCAGGGAAGGGACTGTGCATCATAAGGGACTCAGACTAATATACAGATTGGCTGCATCCAGATTGTGCCCGCTTAATATGGCCATAAATTTCCGGCAGCAGCTTATGTGATGAATTTGCATGCTCAATACATGTAATAATTTTCACTATGGCTTTTATGTTCCCTCCACGCTGCTGGGGCAGCACTACCTGGCAGTGCACAGTAAGCACAACAATCTGCAGTATACTGGATCAGAAAACCAAACAGGATGTAAAATCAAACTTTTGTAAGTCTTGGCCCAGTATTCTTCACTGCCCACTGGCACAGAATGACAGATTGTGCACTGGACACCCATTTGCAACCCAGAGCCAAATATGGCTCTTAACCCCCCCCCCCCCCAAAAAAAACCTTTAAGTTAAAGTATACTGGAGGGGTAGGTGGGATGTTAGAATAGCCAGTATGTGAAGGAAATGGCAGGCAAAGATTTTTATGAGGCTAAAGAAGTTCTTAGAAATGCTTTACAGAAAGGGAAATGATAGAGATGAACAGCTGCCAATAATCCAGTTACAAACTACATGCAGCTTTATGCCAGTACAGTAAAAGATCCCATATTTCTTATCTTTAAACAACAACACTGGCTTCTGGTTTGCATCAGGGCACAAATCAAAGGGCTGGCCATTACCTTTAAAAGTCTTAAATGGTCTAGGCCTGAGATACTTAAAAGATTCCATATAAACCGATCAGCTCAGGTCAACTGCTATGTAATTTCTGTTAGGGATGCCAGCCTCCAGATGGGACCTGGGGATCCCCCAGAATTACAGCTCATCTCTAGACTACAGCTATCAGTTCCCCTGGAGAAAATAGATGCTTTGGAGGGTGGACTCTACAGCTTTGTACCCCACAGAGGTCCCACTCCTCCCTAGTTTCCATCCCCAAATCTCCATGCCCTAAATCTCCTAGAATTTCCCAACCAGGAGCTGGCAACCCTGCACCACCACCCCTGCCAGTGACTGAGGGGACCTGGCAACCCTAGAGTCCTTCCACCTTCTTAAATGAGGTAGGTAGATACCAGAAAGAAGGATTCCTCAACTTTGCCATGCCTGGCACTTGATCTTTTCTGTTTCCAGTGCCAAGTAACATTTTTATTTACTGAAACATTTGGCATAAGCCTGTTTGATTTGTAGGTTTCTCCATTTTATTTATTTATTTATTATGTGCATTTATATCTGCCCATCCCACGGATGGGCTCAGGGTGAGTAACATCATTAGAATAAATACAATTTCAGTTTAAAACATTAAACATTAAAAACAATAAAACGTTATAACAATTAAAACAATGGGTAGAGCTTGAAACAGCACCAGTTGGCTATAAAGTTCTGGTCCGATGGTACAATGAGTTAAAGGCCAGTGGTCAGTGGTCAGTAGACAGGTGACAGACGGGTGACAGCAGCCTTAGGGAGGCCATATGTGGGAGCCTGCTGCTTCAACCAAAGGCCTGGCAGAACAGCTCCATCTTGCAGGCCCTGTGGAATTGAAGAAGATCCTGCAGGGCCCTGGTCTCAAGAGGGTGCATGTTCCACTAGGCTGGGCCAGGACAAAGAAAACCCTGGCCCTGGTTGAGGCAAGATGGGTGTCCTTCGGGCCAGGGACCACCAGGAGGTGATGATCTTTTGAACATAACACTCTTTGAGATGTATATGGGAAGAGGCGGTCCCTTAGATATGGCCATATAAGGCTTTGAAGGTCAAAGCCAGCACCTTGAAGCGAATCCGGTACTCAACTAGTAACCAATGCAGTTGGCAGAGCACATGCCTAACGTGGGCCCACACGCCACCACATTCTGTACCAGTTGTAATTTCCGGATCAGCTTCAAGGGTAAGCCTGCATAGAGCAAGTTGCAGTAATCAAGTCTGGAAGTGACCATTGCATGGGTCACCGTCACTAGGTCTTGGGGGGAAGATAGGGTTTCAGTAGCCTGATCTATCTAAGATGGAAAAATGCAGATCTGGCAACTGCAGCAACCTGGGCCTCCATAGAAAGAGAGGCATCCAGTGTCACTCCTAGACTCCTCACTGTCTGGGCTGGCACCAAAGGCATCCCTTCCAGTGTGGGGAGCCTGGCGCCCACATCCAAGCCCCTCAACCCAGGTACGGGACCTCCGTCTTCAATGGATTTAACTTCAACCGATTGTGCCGCAACCATCCAGCCACAGCATTCAAAGCCTCAGCCAAGTTTGTAGGAATGGAAGACAGATGGCCGTCCACTAACAGATAGAGCTGGATGTCATCAGCATACTGATGACAACCCAGCCCATTCTCCAGACTAAATGGGTGAGGGGGCGCATATAGATGTTAAATAGCATTGGTAAGAGGATCGCTCCCTGTGGCACACCACATTCCAGTGGGTATCATGGGGAGACCCTCTTGCCAAGTGCCACCCTCTGTCCTTGACCATGGAGGAAGGAGGAAAACCATTTCAAGGCAGTCTCCTGAACTACTACATTGGCGAGGCAATGGGTCAATAGATAATAATTGACCATGTCGAACGCCACTGTTAGATCTAATAGTAACAGCAGCACCGATCCACGCCGATCCAGATGTCTACAGAGGTCATCTGTAAGGGCAGCCAGAGCTGTCTCCATCCCATGACCAGGGCGGAAGCCAGATTAGAAGGAATCAAGAATGGAAGTGTCATCCAGGAAAGCCTGGAGTTGTTTGGCCACTGCTCTTAACCACCTTACCCAGGAACAGTAGGCTCAGCAGTGGGTGGTAGACCATAGGGTCTAGTGATAGTTTTTTCAAGAGTGGACAAACTACTGCCTCCTTCAAAGCCTCTGGGAAAGTCCCAGCAGAAAGGGACAAGTTGATAATTTCTCCCAAAGGGACCAACCAGGAAGGGCATTGGTTGTGGAGGCAAGTAGTTGGCCTTACCGCTGCCGGGATCCTGTCGACTTCCTCCTGGGAGAGTCGATTGAAGGCATCCAATATTGGACCAGAAGATGGATAAGGGGCTTCCTGTTCTCTTACTGTCTCAATTGTGGTCTGGAGGTCCTGGCGGAGTGTCACGATCTTATCTGCGAAATACCTCGCAAATGCAGCCAATGGCCAATTTCCAACTATTTGGTCTGCCCTGTAGCAGAGTGGTAATGGACCGAATAATTCTAAATAATTGGGCCAGGTGTGAACTTGCAGATGCAATGGAGGCCGTGCAGAAATCTTTCTTTGCAGCCTTCACAGCCATCTCATAGGCTTTCATAAGCATCCTATAAGATGTTCGTGACACTTCATCACGAGCACGTCACCACCTCCGCTCTAGCCGTCTTAGCTCCTGCTTCATCCTCTGCAGCTCCGGTGTATACCAAGGTGCTGCTTTGGTGCGAGGGCATAGAGGGCACCAGGGAGTGATCTCATTGTTGGCTTCAGAGAGCTGGTGTTCCCAGTCCTCCACCAGCTCATCCAACAAGCTGCCAGGGGGGCACTGGATTCCTGAAGCTGAATGGGGTCCATTTGACTCCGCAGGCAAGCATAAATGTGCTTGCTGCCTAAACAGGGAAGGCGCAGAATGCTCAGCCGGACCTTCAGGGCAAAGTGGTCAGACCATGGGACTACATCTTTAGTCATCTGGTCCACATTATCCCCATCCCCAAAATTAGATCTAGCGTGTGGCCTGCCTGATGCATGGGAGCCAATACAAGCTGGGAGAGTCCCAGTGCCTCCATGGACAATACCAGGTCTCTGGCCTGGGAAGACTTTGCATCATTGGCATGGACACTGACCCAAGACCAAAAACCTGGGGTATTCCAAAGGCCAACCTGATACAGCATTTAGCAGATCAGACAGGGTATCTGCCAGTGCATTAGGCAGTCGGTAGACCAGCCAGATAGCCAAACTCTCCTCGACATCACATGCCAGGCTTATACATTCAGTGCCAGAGATCGTTGGGGCAGGGAGCGACATGAAGGAACAAAATTCACAGATGAGCAAAGCCATACACACACACACCGCCCATATGTCCAAGACTGGTGAAAGACCAAAAACCCAGGTGGGGTAAGCTGGTTCAAGGCCACAGTTTCACCATCTCTCACCCAGTTTTCGGTTACACAGGCCAGGTCTACTCACAACTCCGTGAAATAATCATGGAGCACACTGATCTTATTATTGATAAACCTGGCGTTGACTAGCACCAGTGTTGGAGAAGGGTAAGTTTTCCTAGCCCCACAACCAACACCTCTTGGGATGGGATGTAGGTGGGAAGGAGTCCGAGCATTCCCATATCTCTTCTTCCATTCCAGTTAAAGGAATAGTGCCTTCTCCCACTGCTATATTTCCCCCTCCCATAATTACTGGTATCCCTGGCCCTTGCATGGCCCCCCATCATCGGTGTTGTCAAACCCAATTCACACTTTCCAGTAGCCAACAAAAGGCTGTACCTACCCAGCTCTAAGAAAAACAACCACAGTTTGTCTCTAACCACTATCTGACTGAATACCCCATCCACCTCACTATCCAATTACCCACCCTGTTACAGAATTAACCCAATTGAATTGAACTAAATGAAAATGACAGTCAAAGTAATCAATTCCAGATATTCCAGTCTAATTTGATTAATAGGCTAACAATCTCAATTTAATCAGTGGGGAAAAATTAGGTTGGGGAAATAACATACTAATTCATTCAAAACCCTTCCTCTAACCTCCCCACCCCAACATATAAATTATCAATAACTGATTAACTAAAACTACTTAAATACCCAATTTAATCAATTAAACAATCTCAATCTCAATTAATCAAACTAATATTCAATCATCAGGGGATATAAACATATAACATCAGGGAACCTAAAATACATAATTAAACAAACGAATTTTGAATGGGGTATTTACTTTTGTTTCTACCACACCAAGCCCTCCACTTGTTAGACTCTGTTCTTCCTTGGCTCATAGCGTTTCTCGTGTTCCTGCACAACCCTTAGTTTCTTTCTTCTCTCCCTTAGAAAATAGATTTTTGTTTTACCTCTGCACCACTGGTTTTTACAGTTGCTGCCTTGATTTTGTCTTGTACTTTACATTGTTTCTTTAGTTGTTTTATGGATTTTGTATAGTTAGAGTTTATATTATTTATTTGCTAGCCTGATAGGTGTTTTTTTAAAAAACTTCTGCAAACTTCTTCAAAACTTGGGGAAATAGTCTGATAAGGAAACACTGGGGATAGCCAAGCAAACACAAGGTGGAACTAATTAGTTGACAACCTTTCTAAAGGCTGCTCAGGAGGTCACTAATCAAGCTTCTTGGGGAGGGATTTATGTATGTTTGATGGCACCACTGACAAGACTCCCCCCCAGCACATGTTGCCAGCTTGTTAGAAGGCCTCAGGCATAGGCGTAGAGTACGGGGGGGCTCGAGGGCTCAAGCCACCCCTGAAATTTCCCAAGGGGGTTCAGCCACCCCCGGCAAAACAGAGCGCCTGCCGCCGCACCTCCCCAGGTCCTTCCAATACCCAGCCACCACTGCTGGAGAGGGAAGGGGTGGCCGGGGGGGGGGGGGAGAGGCACCGGCAGCAGCAGCTGGCGGGCCTTGGAAGGGCCTGGGGAGGCGTGGCAGTTTCCTGGGGGGGAGAACATCACCCCAGTGAGTGTGTGCACAAAGCGCATGCACTAAGGAGCTGTCACGCTCGGTCTTGCCCTCTCCCAGAGTGCCCCCGGTGGCCGTGCTGCCCTCTCCCGGCGGACGGTCCAGGCGAGGTCCGAGGTTCGAGGAAGAGGTGCTTATTGGGTCTCAGAATGGCCAGGGGCGGGGGTATACAGCACCCTCTACCGCCTCCTGGCCTCCGTCGGTGTGCTCTGCCGCTTGGCTGACTGTTCTCCCAGGTTGCGCCCTCGTGCTCTCTCTCTCTCCTGGGCTCCGCTCACAGCCATGCATCACCTCCGGCTCTTCCTCCTCGACCCGTTCCGCCTTTCTTCCTTTTATTCCCTCTCCCTCTCGCCGGACCGCCCTACCTCCCCCCTCCGCCCCAGCCCCGCCCCCCTTTATAGCCAGCGACGCTGAGGCTTCCTTCCTGCTTGCGGCTCCTGGGACGCGGGTGTGGCGAGCCTCGTCGCCGCCGCTGCCGGCCTTCTCGTGGTGCGCCGTCTCTCCCCGTTCCGCACCATGCCAGGCAACCTCCTCCATTGCGTCCAGGTGAGCTGCCCCGGCGGGACGCAGGCTACGCGAGGTGGGGTGTGCTCTGGGCGTCTTCTGGCTCCCGGTTGCCGGGCCGAACACCGCCACTCCGGGAGACTCCGAGGGCTCCCTCCCGGCCTCTGTCTCGGATCGCGGGTGCACCCGGCTCTCGTGCGCCTGCTGGGCCAGCTCCCGTTCCGGACCTTCCGGGACGGGACAGGAGCTCCCCCTGGAATTTCCAAAACTCTACGCCCCTGGTCTCAGGGTCTGGATAGGTGCAAGTATCGTCTCCAAATCACTGATGTCTTTATAAGTTGAAACTAGTACTTTGATTTGTGCCTGGAAATGAACAGGGAACTAAAACTTGGGTAAGGACTGGCACTAAATGAACTCAATGATCCTGATGCATCTATAGTGGGCACCTACTTTGTTTCTGGATGCAATTAAAGCTGCTCTTATTCAAGACATGGTTATAAAAGAAACAATTCTAACAGTCCTTTTGGTAATTAGGTACTGATCCTTACCCAGGTTCCATTTCTGATTTATGTTTTAAATAAACCAGTGAGATGATAAAAATGAGATTTACCTAATTCTACACTGACTTGCACACCAATTACAATTGATGGAACACACATATTTTACATATAGAAATGTATAGCAGAGTACAAAAGGAAAAACTGGTACTAAGTAGATATATGATGGAATTCAGTCCAGAAATCTCTTTGCTAAGAATTAAGAAAAAATTAAATATGGCTTGAACTTCTGTAGGTTTTTCTCCAAGTGTATATATCTCCAGTATGTAGGATATACAGATTCACCAATGTGAACTTTCTTGAACTGCTATAAATAACCTAAATGAAACTCAGTACAAAGAGGAGTATGTAGAAAAATAGAAGAAAAATGGCTTCAGTGTGAATATTTGGAAAGACACTGGAGAACAGAGAGAAGATATTTTAATCATTACAAAAAAACCACCTTGGCAACCATTCTTTTAATTATATTACTGTTAATCAGTTTTCATTGTGACAGGATGCAGAACACTGGTGAAATAAGCTACCTGCTAAAAGTATGTAGAAATGTTAGTTTTGTTCTATTGCACATGAGAGAGAAAACGTACTTGGTACAAGAAGCTGGAGCATACATAAACAGCCATTACATGGTACTGCTTTATAGAGGAACCAATAAGAAACCTTGGGAAAAATCTGAGCAATGGTGTGGTGTAGTTGTTAGACCATCAGACTAGGACCTAGGACAACTGGGTTTGAACCCCTACTTTGCCACAGATGCTCACTGGTTGACCTCAGGCCCTTCACAATCTCTCAGTCTATCCTACCTCAAAGGCTGATGTTGTGAGGATAAAATGGAAGGGGCAGGGGTGATGAGAAAAGCCATTTTTGGTCCCAATCAGGAAGTAAAGTGGGGTATAAATAAAAATAAGAAAATTAGCAGAAAATCTTGTAGTTTGGATGGACTTTAAAACAGTCCTGGTGTTTGTTGTTCCTGTTTGTTGTTAGTTTGTTTTCGTTTTGAGGTTTGTGAGAGTATGCCACACTTTTTCTCAGGTTAAGTATGTATATTTCTCAGATTAAATCCCTGCAAACCACTTGGCACTCATGGTGATCCCTTATAATAACTCTGCTGTTGTCACACAGGGAAAGAAAATCCAATGCAAGTAAAGTTCAAATGATGAAATAATTCATAGTGCTTGGAATATTTGATTACAACTCCAAACAGTACATGCAAAATCATATAAATATTAGGGTTGCCAGGAACAGCCAAGCAACCACCATGAGATGGGGAGGAGACATGGAGGGCACTGTTGGCAATGGTGATTTTTAAAAGATTATTTCTGCAGCAGTGGTGGTGGGAAATGGCAGCTGGGGACAGGGGCTTGGCAACCCTGATAAGTGTAGCTTTTCTATACTATTGCTTTATGGCATATTGTGTGCATGAGCACAGGTATTTTCCTCATTACTATCCACAGCTTGGGTGCATGGATGCCATGGTATCTTTGGCATCCCTAATAAATGCACACACCTTCTGCTCTACATCTATGCCATTATGAGAACTTTATTTTTAGTAAAAGGTGAAAGATTGATGTGATCTGAAGAGAAACCTGGGTATGTGAAAACTTTATTTTTAATCTTTCAAACATTTTTTTCCTGACAGTTTTATACCGATTCTATACCTGATTATACAAGAATCAGGCTTCTTTCCAAGAGTGTATTCATTGCTTACTGCAACCCCTCAGACTGGTTTGGTATCTATTTGTTCAGGCTTACTGTATTCTGCATCTACTGTAGGATGCTTGGAACCTTGGAGGTCCACCATATCACTTCAGCTGGAACACTCATACACTATTTAAATTTGAAAGCAAAAACCTCTGGCAAAAAGAAGAGCCTCACCACCCCACCCCATCACAGTTCTTTGCTATTTTTAACCCCTCCCTCCCTCCCTCAGCTAGTTCTCCTGTCCAGTACAGGAGCACACAATAATACTACTTAATGGTTTAAAAGAAAAGAGTAGCAAACAGGCAATTCCTCTGGAGCATGGCCACAGTCCTGCAGCAAGATTAATTCTTCACCCATTGTATGAGGGCCAAATTGTGCACAACTAGTGCCATTTCTGGTTATCGCACAACACCCTTAAAGCCTTGGGAAGCTCTAAGCCTCTCTTAGCCATTTATAATAAATACATTCCCCCCCCCCCCAACAAAATCTCTGTCTTTCTATTTTGGTACCACTACTATCTTTTAGCATTAAACTACAATGATTCATCTTTATGCTGGGATTCCAGTGCCAACTCAATGTTTCTGAATGAGTCTTGTAATATTTAATCTATTTCATTTTAGTTCCAAGTCATAATGGGAGCAGCCTAGCTCTCTTAAAATGTATGACAGCTTTACCATTAAATTCAATGGGATGTGAATTAAACCCATAATTTTGCAAGAATCACATAGATTTAAAAAACAAACAAATCAGTAAATTATATTTCCCTTGTAGTATGGAAATGTTTGAAAATGAGACCAACACCGCACCTGGCCTTTACAAGCTCAAAACCCAGAAAAAAACACTGTTTAAAAAGAAGCATAATGTATCTGTTAAGTCTACCTTGGAACACACACTAGAGTCCTAAGACCCCCACTACTGACAAAGGGGGATTCCGGCTGGCAATGGGCATGTGCAGACTATTTCAAGCCATAACTGAAATAATTTTTTTCCCAAGCAAACTCTGTAAAATGAATTAGAGCTTGCATGTCAGTTTACTGCACTTTCATCATGGTAACTACTGTTAGATTTTCCCTTAACACAGGAGAGTTCAGAAGTTTCTCCAAGCTAAAAGTGATTTAGAGCACAATCCAGCAAAAATTAAGCGCTTTTCAGTCTCATTGATTTCAATGGGAAAATTAACTACATGCTTAAAGCTGGGCTACTGAAATCAATGGGACTAAAAAGTGCTTAACTAAGGATGGTAGTTCTGTAGCCTCAGGCAGGCTAGCAACAGGAGTTATTCCTCCCTCCCCTCACAATAATAGTTCTAGCCCCAGTTTGTTTGTTTGTTTGTTTGTTTGTTTATGGGATTTATATCCCGCCTAGCCAGTTAAGAAATCATGAAACATTCCATGTTATTTCTCCCCATACTTTATCTAAAAACTGACTTTGCAGGTTCAGATACATTGACTTTATCCCCTTTAGGGAATCTAAATAGCACTGCAACTTAAAACTGATATAACTAATGAAAGATACAGATGGTGCTAACCCAACTATTATAGTGATTGCATTGATATCCTTTGTGTCCACACAAAATCATCCTATACCACAACATTTCCTTTTCTAAGATGTATGTGCACCTCCTTTTACTTTATGAGAATGCTGTGAGATATACAGACAAGTTTATTTGTTCTTATAGATATGATTTGTTTGGCAGGGGTGGGTTTGTTTGTTTTTTAGTTATTTGCATCATTCTGTTTTACTATTTTAGTTGTGAGCCACCTCGAAAAGTCCGGACAAGCAGCATACACATTTTCTACATAAATAATAAATAAAAGAACTGTCCTATTACATACTGGAAAGCATCAACAATTTGAACCAACAATTTGGATAGTAAGTCTTGTACCTAGGGTTGCCAGGTCCTCTCGGCTTGCTGGCAGGGGGATTTTGGGGGGTGGGGGTGGGGACATCTGCATTTTGAGCAAATCTCTATGGGTTTTTTGACCTAAAACCATAGAGTTTTGCCCAAAAAGCAGAGTGTCACTGTGCAACACCCCAGTGTGATGTCACTTCCATGTCATGTCATCACATTGGGGATGCCATCATGTGATCAATGCCCCCTCTAAGCTGTGAGCAAAAAAATCTACTTTTTGAGCTACTGACATTAAAGTTGTGAGCGAGCAATTTGGCTACTGCATAAATTAGTTTGCTCTGGAGTCATCCTTCCTGAGCTAAGACAAAAATGTGTGAGCCGGAGGCTAAAAAGCTGTGAGCTAGTGTGAGCTCACACTAACTCAGCTTAGAGGGAACACTGCATGTGATGTCTCTATTTGAGGTGGGGCTTCCCCCACTGGCCAATTGGCCAGCAGTGGGCAGAAGCCAAAAAAACCCCCACCTGGACCGGGGGTTTGGCAACCCTACTTATATCTAGTGGCTACACTTCAACTAAAGCCATGAACAACTAGTTACACCTAAGAAGTGGGATGTGACATAAGGATACACCATCCCAGTTCAGCAGGGAAGGCCAGCTTTGAGAGGTTTTAAGAGGCCCGGAATAAGTTACCAGTAATACTTCCCCCAAGAATGACTTCCAGTGTCCCCAGTTAAGACCTTTGGCCCCCTCACACATGTGCATACGTGTCCATATAAGCATCCCTCCTGGGAAAAGGAGTGGAACCTAATTCTTTCTTTCTTATTTAAGCTCTATCAGCAAGACTAAAAGGAGTAATTAAAACTCACTATTGCCTACTCCAAATGCCACTCCCACAGGAAAGCTAAGAGAGAAACCCAAATCTTTCAGTTTCAGGTGGACAGCCATGTTGGTCTGCAATAGAAGAGATAGATTTGAGTCTGGTAGCGCCCTAAAGACCAACAAGATTTCCAGGGTCAGATCTGATGAAGGGAGCTGTGACTCTTGAAACCTGATATTCTGGAAATCTTGTTGGTCTTTAAGGTGCTCCTGGACTCGAATCTAACAAATCTTTCAGATTCCTTAAAGTTTACAGACAACAAGAAGCTTAAAAAAGCATGCACACGCAATTGTTTCCTCCCTCACAGGAAATGGCACCTTTCCCATGGGAGATCATCCCAAGGTGCCGTGACTTACCAAAGAAGTCAGGCAGGGAAGCAAACCTGGAAGAACCGTGTTTGATTCCCCACTCCTCCACTTGCATCTGCTAGATGACCTTGGGCAAACCATAGTTCTGGCACAGCTGTTCTTGAAAAAGAGCAGTTTCTGTCAGAGCTCTCTCAGCCCCACCTACCTCACAGGGTGTCTGTTGTGGGGAGGGGAAGGGAAAGGAGTTTGTAAGCCGCTCTGAGACTCCTTTGGGTAGTGAAGGGTGGGTTATAAAGCCAAACTCTTCTTCTCTTCTTCTTCTTCTCTGGGCAGGAAATGGGGAAAAAGTTATCCCAGAAGCCTCTACATGTTAAGGACCTATAGGCTATTTCCTATTCTTCTGGGAGTGGACCAAATGTCTTCAGTCAGCCTTCTGCTGGGCTATGAACCTCATCAGATGCTTGACCTTACTTAACACTTGATGTAGCTATGTCAGTAATTACTGGGCATCACAATACAGATGGAGGTGTATATCTGTGTTGGTTGTGTGCAGGAATCACACTTGCTGGATCAGAAAATGAATTCATTTAATCTGATCTTTGGTGTAAGACTGACTTTTTAAAAATATATAAATAATATATAAATAATAAACAACAATCCATGTGGGTTGTAATTAAGGATTAATTAAATGGATGACATAAACTTCCATGAGAAATAAGATTTTTTTTCCAGATAGCTCTTTTCCAGAGATCTAATCTGTTGTCACCAGTTGAATAAGACATAGTTAACTAATATGCATAAAAATTCAGCACCTTTAAGGGAGAGCTACCACATTTCTATCTACCTAGACAGGAAAGAAAGGCAAATACGATCACTCACTTCTGATATTTAGCCGAGCGGAGTATGAAGCAATTGTCCATTGCCTGTCTGACTTATGAATATAGATAGCATTGTACATTGTGCATTGAAATATTCATAAAGCTAACAACACGGAGTCTTGGAATTGTAATAATACAAATGTCTCAATTCAATCATATTTTAAAGATTGCACGTGCAGACAAATTTCCCCAAGCAAGCGGCAACAAAAGGCAGTCGAAAATATGGGTACAAAAAGCACCTGCACCAAAGAAGGAAATAAACCTTCATAGTAATACCCCACAAGTTTTGCACTCTCCATGTCACCTAGTATCTCCTCAGTTCTCTTTTCCTAATTTCCAGGGAGGCAAATTGGTACCCACCAACAGTGAAATCCCTAAGCAAAGTTATACCCTTCTAAGTCCATTTAGAAGGGTTTAAATCTGTTTAGGACAGCACTGCAAGCATGCTATTTTCCAGAAAAGACTCATTGAGGTGCAGGTTTCTGACAAAGAGAGCTTTGACTCTCAAAAATTTATACCCCCAAAATCTTGTTGGTCTTTAAGGTGTAACTGTATTCAAATCTTGCCATTTTACTGCAGCCAACACAGCCACCCTCTGAAACTAAGGCTCTGTTGGTCAACAACAAAACTGCCTGAGGATGGAGGAGTCAGCCTGACCTGGAGGGGGTTGTACCCCCCCCCCCCGAAGGAACAGGTTCATAACATGGAAGTGCTGGGGGATCCTGGCCTATGGTTGGAGGTGCAGCTCTCCTCTGTAGCACACAGTATCTTTTATCATGTCAGCTGATATGCTACCTATGAGTGTGCCTCAAAAAGTGTCATCTGGGCATAGTGATTCATGCTCTGATTACATCCAGGTTAGACTAGTGTTATGTGATGCTGCCTTTGAAAATGGTTTGGAAGCTGCAGCTGGTCCAAAATACTGCAGCCAGGCTATTGTCAGGGACTGTATCACCCCCATGTTGAAAGGTCTGCATTAGTTGCCCATTTGTTTCTGGGGACAATTCAGAGTGTTGGGTCTTACTGTGGGACAGACATACAAGTTTCTATTTTCTTCACTATGGTGGTTGTTTCTCTATGATTTGTGGTTGACTTGTCTGTTTGAAGTTTAAGAGCAAAACTAACACCATTTTGATTGTCAAGTTGTGGCAATCAATATTAGGTCTGCTGACACATAAATAGATTAGGAGGCATGGTCTATAGATGGAAACATGCTGGAAAACTGAAGCCACTGTTCTGTAGTAGCCATCCTGAAGGCCAAAAATTGACCATTAACATCAGCTGGCAAAAGCAGAGGGGTAGATAAGGAAACAATGGCAGTTTGTGAAGAGTCTGAAGCAAGGGTGAGAAACTGCTCTCTAGGGTGTCAAAGTTGTAATATGCATGCTTGAAGAGAATTGTTTATTGCCAACTATAAAAGCTAATGCCATGATGTTTTGGACAGACCTCTTGGGTATTTTCTGCTGGGGTCTCCTTTACGAATAAAGTTTCACTCCACTTGGAAGGAATCTCCCTGTTGTGTTTTTATTGGATAAAGAACACACCAGGTGAACAAGCCATTTGGCTTATATTACCTTTAAAGCCTAAAAAGGCTCAGGGCTAGGATACGGGAAAGACCATCTCCTCCTATTCTATTCAGCTTGCCAGTTAAGATCTGATTCCCAAGCCCTGCCCTCCATGCCTCCACCTTAAGAGTTGAGGCAGGTGGCAATCAGAGACAGAGATTTTTCAGTATTATGCTAATATAGCAGTCAGTTGGAATACCAGTGCTCATACATGAAAGAGAGAGGCATTTTGGGAAGGTTTGGGGAAGACCTTCCCTCTCCTTGTTAGTCACTGAAATTTGGCCAAGCCTTTTCAGGAATATGAATATAAAAGGGTGAGAGGACAGCAGTTGAACAACATAAAGTTTAAAAAATGCTAAACAAAGATTTACAGCAGGAAATAAAGAAAACTGTGTCTGTTCCAAATTGCTGGGGTTTGTCATGGGAGAGATACATTTTTCAGACTGACAGAAAAATAAAAACAATTGTTCTCTTAAATTCTCTTGGCAAACTGGCCAGATTCCAAGCATCATATCATTGTTTATTTCATGGTATATACACACATATTTCACGGCACAATGTCTAAGAAGTGAGGTAATTTCTCAGTTAAATAAAAGTACTAATATCTGGAAAACATCCTGGTTGAATGCATTTCAGTGAAATATGGTTAAATGAACTGTAGTTCAAAATGATTCAATTAACTCACAAAACCAATGACCGAAAATCCAGACTTGTTAAATGTATGCAGATTAGGTGGCTTCACATAATTTATTCTGAATTGCAATATTTTTGGTTTCCAGTCGGAGGAATGGAGGTCTGACACGATTTGCAAATGCGCAGGGCGGACAGCGGCTCTTCTTGACAGCTTGTGTGGATAAATCCACCTGACGCAACCTCACACAGGTAGTGTGAGGACCAGCAAGCAATATAATCCAGGTTTGAGCAAGCTCGGTGAAGGAAAAGCCTCGGAGGAGACTTTTACAACACCTTGAGCACTGCAGCCGAAGAAGATTTTTGCAAGTATCTCTAAGGAGCCGAGCTGGGCTGATTAATCAGCATAAAATCTCCAATTCCCCTGATTCCTTAACAAAGAAGACAAAGTTTAAACGTTGGGACCACATCTGAAGAGAAGTAACAACATAAGGTAACGGAAAAAAACTTTTTGCCTTACCATTACCGTGTTTTGAAAGACAAAAAGCAGATCTGGTGAAGCAATAGACTGTTGCAGATTGGATGAGTGCAGTTTTGAAACGTTAAAAAGCTGAATTTGAACTTAAAAAGCCAAAAAAACAAGTTGTTTAACATTCCTGCGGTTAAGAAGAGTCGGGAGGGGGAGCCAAGCATCGCGAGACAAAGAGGGGAGGAGGGAACCAAGCATCGCGAGACCAAGCTGTGAGGACTGAGACAGGAAGTGACGGCTTGAGGAGCAGACAAGAAGGGAAACGGAGAAGAACCGGAAGAGAGCAAAGGGGACTGTAAAAACTGCCGGACCAAAAGGACTACAAATGGAAGTGACGTGCAGAGAGCAGACAAGTAAGCAAGAGGAAGGGACAAAAGGAAACTACGGCAAGCCAGAAGCAAGGTAAAAAGACTATAACCTTTGACACAAACCATAGAGAAGTTGTGCCCGCCATTTTGGATTTATAAAATTTTTAAACAGTAATATCTCATAAACTATATAACTTAGAAGGCTGAAACCAACGAAATTTGACTTGGCTAAACTAGCTTGTGTGATTACACTAAACAGTGTTTGATTTGGAAAATAAAAGAAAATTGATCTTTTTAAAAGAGACAAGACGGATCGCGGGCTAAGATCGAGAGCAGCTACATGGTCCTCTCCTACAATGGCAGCAAAAAAAGAGAAAGAATTACTAGCTGTTATGGAAGCAATGGAAAAAAAAATGTTAGACGCTATAGGAGAGGTAAATGTTAAAATGAATGGTATAGCTGCACAAGCAGACAAAAATTTTATAGATTTAAAAGCTGAATTACAAAAGTTAACCACTAGAACACAAGACATAGAAATTAAAGTAAAAGAACTAGAAGAAAATACTCAAAAAACAATGAAGGAAAATGACAGAATGGAAAAGATGATGCACTATAGAGACATGCAAAACCATCTGAGATTTAGAGGTATAGAGGAAAAATTAGGTGAAGACATTTTTACAAGAATGCAAGAAGCATTAGCAGATTTTTTACAAGAGGAAGAGGAAGTTGTTAAAGAACATATGGATCTTGTTTACAGAGTCAATTCTACGTACGCGAGAGACAAAAATATACCAAGGGACGTGGTAGTTCAATTTACAATGACGAGAACAAAAGAACAAATCTACAAGAAATGTTTTACAGACTCTTTTGAAATAGGTGGAAAAAAAGTTATCGTAATGAAAGAATTGCCCAGAGCAATTTTGCAAGACAGGAAAAAATTCAAGCGTCTGACAGACAAACTGAAAGAGAAAAAAATAAGATTTCGTTGGGAAATACCACAAAGACTGAGTTTTTATTATGGTAACAACAGAATGGTGATTAAAAATTCAGCAGAAATGTACGCCTTTGTTGGTGAGAACAAGGAAGAATTTGGTGATATTTAAGACTACAACAAGATGGATTACAAAGTACTCTCATGGAATGTAAATGGACTTAATTCACCCCAAAAACGTAGAATGGTAGGACACTGGCTGGAGAAACAAAAATGTAGTATAGTTTGTATACAAGAGGCCCATCTTAAGAAACAAGACTACAAATATTTAATAAGAAAAAAGTTGGGAGAAGAATTTTTTTCATTGGCAAGTAATAAAAAGAATGGAGTGGTAACATATGCCAAAAAAGACTTGGAACCTAAACTAATATTTAAAGATAAAGAAGGAAGATACTTAGCTATTGAAATTCTGTTACACGGACAGAAGACTTTGATTGTAAATATTTACGCCCCCAACGGAGCTAAAGAAATCTTTTTTAAAGAACTACAAATGGAACTGGACAGTGTAAACTATGAACAAATCATAATGTTGGGAGACTTTAATGGGACTGTGAATAATAAAATAGATAGGCGCTCAAAGAGAAAAGACGACACACTAGGGAAACTTCCAAAAAAATTTTTTGAACTGATAAAACAGGAAAAGCTGGAGGATATTTGGAGGAAGGTTAACCCACAAGGGAAAGACTATACTTTTTACTCTAACAGACATGATTCACATTCAAGAATTGATATGATCTGGATGTCTATTAATCTAACATTTAAGACAAAAAAAGTTGAAATTCTACCTAGAATAATCTCAGACCACAATCCTTGTCTATGGACTTCTGGGCAAATAAAAAGGCAAGGGAGATGGAGAATAAATGAGGACTTATTAGACAATCAAGAAATAGTTAAAAAATTACATGAAGAGACAGATTTATATTTTCAAGCGAACATACAAAAAGAAGTAAAAATTCAAACTGTGTGGGATGCGTACAAAGCAGTTATGAGAGGATTATTGATATCATTGAACGCTAAAGACAATAAAAAGAAAAGAGAACAATATGAAAACATTGTACAAGCCATTAAAATAAAAGAAAAGGAACTGAAGAACAGACCAGGAAAAAAGAAACTGCAAAAGGAAATTTGGATGTTACAAGACCAAGCAAAAGCTATTTTGAATCAAGAGACTTACTGGAACCTGAAAAAATTGCAACAAAAAGCATTTGAAGGTGCAAATAAACCTGGAAAGTACTTAGCATGGCAATTAAAGAAAAAACGTGAAAATAAATTTATTACTAAAGTGATACGGGACAATATTGAGATAATAGACAATAAGGGAATAAAAAGGGAATTTTTTAAATATTATGAAAAGCTTTTTAAGAAGGAAAATAAAGACAGAAGAAGGATTAAAGAATACCTACAGTCATTAAAATTACCAAAACCAACGGAGAAAATCAAAGAACTACTTAACTGCCCAATGTCACTACAAGAGATTAAAAATGCAACAAATGATTCAAAATTAGGGAAAGCACCTGGATCAGATGGATTTACAGCTAAGTTTTATAAATCACTACAGGATTCGATCTCACCAGTGTTATTGCTATTAATGAATGACATAGGAGTGACAGGTGAGGTCCCGGAGACTTGGAAAGAAGCAACCATTTCACTCATTCCGAAAGAAGGTAAGATTTAACCAATGTTAAAAATTATAGACCAATTTCTTTGTTAAACAATGACTATAAGATTTTTGCCAAGATTATAGCTGATAGGCTTAAGGAACATCTTAAAGAGACTATACAGACAGAACAAGCAGGATTTTTACCTAATCGCCAAATAAGAGACAATATAAGAGTAGTAGTGGATGCTATAGAGTACTATGATAAACATCCGGAGAAGGAAGTGGGATTTCTTTTTTTAGACGTGGAAAAAGCGTTTGACAATTTAAATTGGGATTTTATGTTTGAAGTGTTGGAACATCTTGAAATTGGAGACTATATGCTTAATCTTATTAAGTCAATATATAGAGAACATAAATCCTCTTTAATAATTAATACTGAAAAAACGGATTACTTTAAAGTGGAAAAAGGAACACGACAAGGATGCCCACTCTCGCCGTTGCTATTTATTTGGATTTTGGAAGTCTTGTTACTAAATTTGAAAGAAGATAAAGAAATTAAAGGCTTAACAATAAAAGGTTTCTCTTTTAAATATAGAGCCTTTGCAGACGACGTGATGTTTATAGCTGAAGACCCTATGACTACACTACCATATTTGTTGCAGAAAGTAAGAGAGTTTGGTGATTTGGCTGGGTTTTATGTAAATAAGAACAAATCGAAAGTGATGTGTAAAAATATGCCAAATAATAAGCAAATTGAATTACAAAATCTTATAGAATGTGAAGTGGTGAAAAAGACAAAATATCTAGGTGTAAACCTAACAATGAAAAACATTGATTTGTATAAGAATAATTATGAGAAATTATGGCAGCAAGTTATGCAAGATATTAAAAGGTGGAATGTATTAAATTTGTCACTGCTGGGTAGAATTGCAGTGGTTAAAATGAATGTGTTACCAAGAATAATGTTTCTGTTTCAAACTATTCCAATTGTGAAAGATGTAAAAACATTCAAATGCTGGCAGAAGGAATTGACTAAGTTTGTGTGGGGAGGGAAAAAACCAAGAATTAAGATGAAAATAATGTGTGATGCTAAAGAGAGAGGTGGGTTTCAGTTACCAAACTTAAGGCTATATCATGATGCAGTATGTTTGACTTGGATAGGGACATGGACTATGTTACAAGACAGAAAGTTATTGTCCCTGGAAGGTCATGACTGTAGGTTTGGGTGGCACGCATATCTGTATTATGGTAAAACAAAAATGGACAATATGTTTAAGCATCATTATTTGAGAAGAACATTAATCGATACGTGGACAAGATATAAAAACTTTTTCCCAGAAGAAATACCTATGTGGATTGTACCTGCAGAAGTTTTAAATCCATCATCTCACTACAAAGGACAAGATTGGTTGAAATATAGAGACCTGTTAACAAGACATGGTAAAGACTTTAAATTGAAGGAGCAGCAGCAGATGGACTTTGATTATGGCTGGTTAAGGTACAGACAAATATATGATATGTACAGAAGTGATAAAAAATCTGGTTTTAGAGAAAAAAGCAATGAAATAGAATAAATTTGGGAGGAAGATGGGAAAAAAATGATTTCTAAAATGTATAAAGTATTGTTAAAATGGTTTAATGCTGATGAAATGGTAAAGGAACAAATGATAAAATGGGCGATAAACCTAAACAAAGACACTGAAATGGAATCTTGGGAATTTTTATGGAAAAATGCAATGAGTATTTCTACATGTTATAATCTAAAAGAGAACTGTTTTAAAATGATGTACAAATGGTATATGACACCAAAAAAAATTGCAAATATTAATCAAAATATGTCTAACAAATGTTGGAAATGTAAAAAGAAAGAAGGTTCTTTCTATCATATGTGGTGGACTTGTGATAAAGCGAAGACTTATTGGTCTATAATACATGCAGAAATGGAAAAAAATTTGAAATGTACATTTAAGAAGTTGCCTGAAATGTTACTGCTTGGACTTAAACTAGAAGAGATAAATGTAAAGAAAAGGACAATAATATGGTATATGATTACAACAGCAGGAATGGTGTATGCACAAAATTGGAAAAATGAAAAAATACCAGAAGTGTGGGAATGGTTGAAAAAATTGTTATATATGGCTGAAATGGATAAATGGACTAGAAAGTTGAATAATCTGTACTCAGAGACTTTTTTAGAAGATTGGGAGGATTTGAAAGAATATGTTGAAAAATATTGGGACATGAAAAACTACATTTATACATGGTTATAATAGCATAAAGGAATAGAAATTGAGTATATGAATGTACTAAGGATAATTAGATAATGAACTTGTTTTTTAGAATTATATAAGAATATAGAAAATAAGAATTGGTATATAAGTATTTTAAAGATATATAACCGTTACCAGAAATGTAAACATAGAGATAAATATTACTATTTTGGATAAAGTGGAAAATGTGTTATGCTTCAGATGTGGTGGGAAACCACCAATACAAGATAAAAGCAAGACTATACAAATAGAACAAAATGTTATATAATATGGAAAAAAGGATTTGTATAAAACAAATGAATTAATTTTAATGTTTTGAAAAATAAAAACTTTCTTACAAAAAAAAATGAATTGCAATATTTTTGGTTTTAATAACATTTTAGGGTTCAAAGCTCTACTGTAGTCTATAATATGGGAAGCAGCTAATCACGTATGGGATTAAAATGCTATCCCTTCAGTTTGTATACAGATAAATTCTTGCAACTGAGAAGAGTGCCAAGGTGCTATTGAAGGACTACTAGTTTAATTTATGGGCAGCACTTTGAATACTTGAAGTGTGTGGGGTAGTGGCTAGAGAGTTAAACTATAGGACCTGGGAGATGCAGGTTCAAATTTGGATTTAGCCATGAAGGTCACTCAATCTCAAAGCCCAAATGGCCTGACAATTGTTAAAATAAAATAGAGAAAAGGGGGGGGGGATTCTCTGGGGGGGGAATTGAATAAAAATGTAATGCATCACTGCTTATTTTATTAAAACACGCAGATCCTCTTTTTCTACAAAAATGTCTACAAAAATGTCATAAAACATAAAAGCTGTCATTTTTGATTGACTGCTTAGCTAAGCAGGGATTAGTCGTGTTACTGATCAGAGACAAATAAAAGCAAAGAGAGAATGTTTGTAAAATCTTCAGGCACTGATACCAGGTGGGAAGGCAGTCTTGCTTACATCCACCATGTTTTCAAGGTTAGATGAACACTGGAATGGAATGCCCAGGTTAGACTAGTACTAGTGATGAAATGGAATACTCTGGCTTGTGTAAAGAATTTAAAATAGCAATAACTAAAACTGGACACAAAGTCATGAAATGGTGCTCATTAGTCATCATCACCATTCATATCCCAGGGAGTGCCCAATAGGCAGACATAATATTTAATCAACATATTCCAGAAGGTATTCAAAAGAGCAAAGCTCCACTATCTAGGGCAAGAATCATGCTCTCCCAAATGCAAAAGACCAATGGCTTAGGAAAGACTATAACTGCAGAGTAGAAGTGCTGCTTGAAATACACTGTCTGGAAATTGCACAACAAATGAATTAAGTGTGCAATAATTGTGCAAATAAAAGGTTGTACAGAAAGGCATTTACTAAAATAAAGTGAAAGACTGAGACTGTAGAATCCCGAGAAACTAAACAACATGATGAGATTAGTTCAGTCAACCCACAGAGACAAAGAGCACAGAGACAGAAAGTCTAGGCTTGCCTAATTCTAAATAGTCATGCATTCTCACTAGCACAAATGTTCAACATTGTGCTTTAATAGTAGTTTGGTGCTAACCAGAAGCCATATATATGATCTACATTTTGTCTGTGGGTGCCTCCCTGTGATCCTAAGCAGCTTGTGGTAACATGCTGTGGCAGTATGGCTCTAAGTTATCATAGCAATCTCATTTTTCTTATGGTAGCAGGTATAAATGGCATGATGGCAAAATTATACATATACTTCTCTATGCTTGACAGCTCTGTGGCATTCATTTATTCTCCATCACACAAACACTACTCCATTGACAAGCTGAATGAAGGGCACTTCACTGATTTATTAGCTATAATAGGATACACCACTTCTTGGCTTGAAAGACAAGATTGATTTTTCACGAATAAACCATGCAATCCGCCTTTGTTATTCCATTTGCCCTACTGTGACACAACTGGGGACATGACCCCAGTGGAAGGAATGCAAAACATGCTGCAGTCAGTACAATGATGGACAGAAAGAATTATTGGTATGAATTAAAACCTACATTTTAACAGGAGGTTAACCAAAAGACAATCCAAAACTGAAACCAGCACTAGTTAATTCATTACCTGTACATTGATAATATGCATTCATTGAACAGATCATCTCTCTGTTGGAAAGGAGGAAGAAACTGGTATTATCATTTTCCTTGTCTCCTAAGGCACTGTCTACTCATCCTGAATGAGGGTCAAGTTGTACATCTGCCATAAATTCAAGTTTCCCTTCAGTATATTTAGCTACAAACAGGGCTATTTTTGGGCAGGACGCACAGGAACGGAGTTCCAGCTGGCTCCTGAGTTGGCCACACCCAGCAGGAACTTATTAGCATAATAGGCCACACCCAACAGCAGAAACTCATTAGAATTGGCTACATTAAGGGTATGTGGCCTGATATGCAAATTAATTCCTGCTGCAAAAAAAGCCCTGGGTTTTGACAACAAACAAGGTAAACAGAATAAGAAGCAAAAGGTGGGTGTGGCTAGATGGCCACTCTTCTGGTAACATGGCCTAATATGCTAATAAGCTGTGCTGTCAGTGGTGTGGCCCAATATGCTAATGAGTTTCTGCTGTTGGGTGTGGCCTATTATGCTAATGAGTTCCTGCTGGGCTTTTTCTACAAAAAAAGCCCTGGCTACAAATATTGCTAAATATTTCCTAACAGAACATTTATAGGCTACACTTGAATAAAAGGATTCTAATAAGGCCTACTGCATCGTGCTACAGGAAAAAGTGTATCCAACAAGAGGATATACTTAGAAAGCATTTGAGATAAGAAATGTTAAACTGAAAACCAGATATAGCATGATCAAGCTAGTTAGGCTCAGATTCTGCCCAGTTCTTTAAATACTTGGTCCCATGGCTCATCCATCATGGAGGAGAACCAAAATAGTAGAAATTTGATTATTAGCTGTGAAGCATTTGTGAGCTTTTTTGTGGATAAAGTATTGTCACTCCGCCATGACCTACTCACCAATATGCCATAGTATGTGAGCTGGAGGCCCCTTGGCCACCATTTGATTAAGTTTTTGATACCTTCAGCTTGCTCTCCTCTGCTGATGTTGACAGGATCCTGGGTGCTGTCAGGCTGACCACATGCCTTCTGGATCCATGTCCCTCATGGCTAGTGAAAGCTGGTGATGAGAGAATACCTAGCCTGCTGATGGATATTATCAATCTGACTCTGGAAACGGGAAAATCCAGAGGTTCTCAAGAAAGCTGTGGTTGTACTGCTCTTAAAAAACCCAACATTGAACCCTTCTAATCCTGCCAGTTCTCTCTAATGGATCTGCCTTGACATGGCAAGGGGGCTTGCGTGGTTCAATGAGGCTGTGGACTATGCTGTGGAGGGCCACCCAGGATGGATAGGCCACAGCAGAAAACTCAGACGAAATGTGATCCACTGGAGAAGGAAATGGCAACCCACTCTAGTATCTTTGCCAAGAAAACTCCATGGACAGTAACAAAAGGCTAAAAGATATGACATCGGAAGATGAGCCCCTCAGGTTGGAAGGTGTCCAATATGCTACTGGAGGAAGAGCAGAGGACAAGTAACCTCAGAAAGAGTGAAGCGGCTGGGCCAAAGCTGAAAGGACACTCAGTTGTGGATGTATCTGATGGTGAAAGGAAAGTCCGATGCTGCAAAGAACAATACTGCATAGGAACCTGGAATGTAAGATCTATGAATCAAAGTAAGCTTGATGTGGTCAAAAATGAGATGGCAAGACTGAACATCAATATCTTGGGAATCAGTGAACTAAAGTAGACAGGAATGGGTGAATTTAACTCAGAAGACCATTATATCTACTACTGTGGCCACGAATCCTGTAGAAAAAATGGGGTGGCCTTTATAGTCAACAAGAGAGTGCTAAAGGCAGTAATGCGATACAGTCTCAAAAACAACAGAGTAATCTCGGTCCAAATCCAAGGCAAACCATTCAACATCACAGTAATCTAAGTCTATACCCAAACCACTGACACAGAAGAGGCTGAAGTAGACCAATTCTATGAAGACCTACAATACCTCCTAGAACTAACTCCAAAAAAAGATGTCCTCCTCATCATAGGGGACTGGAATGCTAAAGTAGGAAGTCAAAAAGTAACCGGAATAATGGACAAGTTTGGCCTTGGAGAACAAAATGAAGCCGGGCAAAGGCTAACAGAGTTTTGTCAAGAGAACATGCTGGGCATAGCGAACACCCTCTTCCAACAACCTAAGAGGCAACCCTACACATGGACATCACCAGATGGGCAACACCGAAATCAGATTGATTATAACATTTGCAGTCAAAGATGGAGAAGCTCTTTACAGTCAGTAAAAACAAGAGCTGGAGTTGACTGTGGCTCAGATCATGAGCTACTCATTGCAAAATTCAGACAAACTGAAGAAAGTTGGGAAAACCACTAGGACATTTAGGTTTGACCTAAATCACATCCCTGATTAATATACAGTGGAGGTGAAGAATAGGTTTAAGGGACTAAATTTGATAGACAGAGTGCCTGAAGAACTATGGACGGAGGTTCATGACATTGTACAGGAGGCAGCAATCAGCACCATCCCAAAGAAACAGAAATTCAAGAAAGCAAAGTGGCTGTCTGATGAGGCTTTAGAAATAGCTGAGGAAAGATGGAAAGCAAAAGGTAAAGGTGAAAAGGGAAGATTTACCTGAATACAGATTTCCCGAGAATAGCAAGGAGATATAAGGTAGCCTTTTTGAATGAACAATGCAAAGTAATAGAGGAAAACAACAGAATGGGAAAGACTAGAGATCTCTTCAAGAAAATTGGAGAAATCAAGAGAACATTGCTGGCCATGATAAAGGACAGAAATGGTAGAGACCTAACAGAAGCAGAAGAGATCAGGAAAAGATGGCACAAATACACATAAGAACTATACAAGAAGGACCTCAATATCCTTGACAACCACTGACCTCAAGCCAGACATCCTGGAGCAGGGGTGTAGACTTTTGGAAATCCAGGGGGGGGGGGGCTCCTTAGCGCGCACGCTTGCTGGAGAGATGTTCTCCCCCCCCCCAGAAACCGCCCCGCCTCCCCGGGCCCTTCCGAGGCCCACCAGCCGCTGCTGCTGGTGCCTCTCTCTCCCCCCTGCCACCCCTTCCCTCTCCCTCTCCAGCAGTGGTGCCCGGGCCTCGGAAGGACCCGGGGAGGCATGGCGGCAGGCACTCCATTTTCCTGGGGTTGACTGAGCCCCCCCTCTGGGAAATTTCGGGAGAGGCTCAAGCCCTCGAGCCCCCCCCCCGTACTCTACACCTATGTCCTGGAGTGTGAAGTCAAATGGGCCTTAGAAAGCATTACTAACAACAAAACTAGCAGAGGTGATGGTATCCCAGCTGAGCTATTCAAAGTCTTAAAAGATGATGCTGTTAAAGTGCTGCACTCAATATGCCAGCAGCAGTGTACAAGGATTGGAAAAGGTCAGTTTACATTCCAATCCCAAAGAAGGGCAATGCCAAGGAACGTTCCAAACTATCACACAATTGTACTCATTTCACATGCTAGCAAGGTTATGCTAAAGATCCTACAAGTTAGGCTTCAGCAGTATGTGGATAGAGAACTGTCAGAAGTACAAACTGGATTTCAAAGAGGTAGAGGAATGAGAGATCAAATTGCTAACATTTGCTGGATTATGGAGAAAGCAAGGGAGTACCAGAAAAACATCTACTTTTGCTTCATTGACTACACTAAAATCTTTGTGTGGATCACAACAAACTATGGTAAGTCCTTAAAGAGATGGGAGTACCAGACCAGCTCACATGTCTCTTGAGAAACCTATATAAGGGTCAGGAAGCAAGAGTTAGAACTGGATATGGAACAACTGATTGGTTTAGCATAGGAAAAGGAGTATGACAAGGATGTATACTGTCACCTTGCTTATTTAATTTATATGCAGAGTACATCATACATAATGCTTGCCTGGAAGAATCACAAGCTGGAATTAAGATTGCTGGGAAAAACATCAACAACCTCAGGTATGCAGATTATACCACTCTAATGGCAGAAAGTGAAGAGGATCTAAAGAGTCTCTTGATGAGGGTGAAAGAGGAGAGCACAAAAGTTGGCTTGAAACTCAACATCAAAAAAACTAAGATCATGGCATCTGGCCCCATCACTCCTTGGCAAATAGAAGGGGAAGTCATGGAAGCAGTGACAGACTTCACATTCCTGGGATCCAAGAGCACTGCAGATGGTGACTGCACCCATGAAATTAAAAGACACCTACTCCTTGGGAGGAAAGCTATGGCAAACCTAGACAGCATAATAAAAAGTAGAAGCATCACCCTGCCAACAAAAGTCCATATGGTAAAATCAATGGCATTTCCAGTAGTAATGTATGGCTGCGAGAGTTGGACTATAAGGAAAGCTGAGTGCTGAAGAATAGAGGCTTTTGAATTATGGTGCTGGAGAAGACTCTTGAGAGTCCCTTGGACTGCAAGGAGATCAAATCAGTCAATCCAAAAAGAAATCAACCCTGACTGTTCCCTGGAAGGCCAGATACTGAAGCTGAAGCTCAAATACTTTGGTCACCAAACGAGAAGAGAGCACTCATGGAGAAGACTCTGATGCTGGGAAAGATTGAAGGTAAAAGAAGAAGGGGATGGCAAATGATGAGATGGTTAGACAGTGTTATCAATTCAACAAGCATGGACTTGAGCAAGCTCTGGAGGATGACAGAGGACAGGAGGGCCTGGCGTGATGTGGTCCATGGGGTCGCAGAGAGTCGGACTCGACAGTGCAACTGAAGAACAACAAGAACAACAACAACAAATCCTGCCAATTATCGCCCAGTTTCAAATTTGTCATTTCTGGGTAAGGTAATTGAGAGAAAGGTAACAGAGCAGCTCCAGGATTTCCTGGAGGACAAATTGGCATTGGATCCATTCCAGTCTGGCTTTCACCCCAGCCACAGGATGGAGACAGTGTTGGTCGCTCTGATGGGCTATCTCCACAGACAGCTGGATCAAAGTGGGTCAGCGCTGCTGCTGTTGCTAGACCTCACAGCAGTGTTCGACATGGTTGATTACCATCTTTTGATCCACCGCCTCACTGACGTGGAAGTTTGTGGGGTGACCCTTCAATGGCTTGCATCATTTCTCCGTGGTCAGAGGTCAGAGGGTAGCTCTGGAAGTGTGTGTCCTCTAGGCACCCATTAATGTGCGGGGTCCCTCAGAGGGCACTCCTCTCTCTGATATTATTTAACATCTATATGCGTCCCTTTGCCCAGCTGGCATGGAGTTTCAGGCTTGGGAGTCATCACTATGGAGTGGAGTGCCTTAAGGATCTGTCCTGGGACCTGTTTTGTTTAACATCTTTATAAATGATTTGGATGAAGACACAAAGGGAATGCTTGTTACATTTGCAGATGCTACTAAATTGGGAGGGATACAAATACAGTAGAAGACAGAGACCAATCTCCCACAGCTGCTGCTCCACCCCCACTCTTCTCTTTGCCCCGATCGTAAGTGTAAATTTCCCACTATTTGCTGTGCGGCCGCATTTTGCCCCACAGCTTTGCCGGATTTTCCCCGTATCTACTCAATCCTCAATAAACAGGGTCGCGTAGAGGTGGGGGAAATCAGGCAAAGCTGCAGGGCCACGCAGCAGATAGTGGGAAATTGACATGATTGGGGCAAAGGGAAGAGCGGGGGTGGAGCAGCGGCTGTGGGAAATCAGACTATAAAATTTTCACTTCAGTCATGGCTGATACATTTCTTTAATCTATCTCCAAAGTAATTCATCCTGATCAGACTGGTTTTGTACCAAAAGACTCATGAAAGACAGTGTTCGTTTTGCTGTTGATGCAACAGAACATGTTAAACATAAGGGTGAAAAAACAGCCTTTCTGTTTTTAGATGCTGAAAAAGCCTTCGATAATGTATCTTGGAATTTTCTACAAAAAACTTTGCAGTATTTCAAGTGTGGTTCCAGATTTTTGAATTGGATACAGAATGTCTACACTAAACAACATGCAAAAATTTTAATCAATGGGGTTTTGACAAATGGATTTAAAATAGAAAAATGAATCCGTCAAGGATTTCCACTCTCTCCACGTCTCTTCATTCTTGTGTTGGAAATCTTTGCTTCTAAAATTAGACAAGATTCCAGAATTGAAGGATTAAAACGAGTGGAGGAGTTTAAACTAAAGAGTTATGCAGAGGATGTGGTCCTTGCCATTTTGAACCCCACTCTCCAACACGTAATGAAGCAAATTGACAAGTTTGGATCCTTTTCAGGTTATAAAATCAACAGGAAGAAAACCAAGATTATTTCAAAAATTTTAACTACTCAAGAAGAGGAAGAGACTAAGAAATATCAGGATGTGACATAACAAATAATCCAGACAAATATTTAGGAATATATCTCAAGGGACAGAATGATACACTATTTAAGGACAATTCTATGACAACTTGGTCTAAAATACAAAAAGATTTCAAAAGATGGTCCAAATTACAACTATCCAGGCTAGGAAAAATTTCTGCTATAAAAAGGAATGTTCTACCAAAATTAAACTTTTTGTTACAGATTATTCCAATTTCAGTACCTGAAAAGACTTTGAGTGACTGGCAAAGACAAATATATGATTCTATGTTTTGATGATTCCAGGGTCCTGCAGGATTTTATGCCATTCCACAGGGCTTGTAAGGCAGAGGTGTTCCACCAGGCTTTCAATTAAGGACAGCAATGGTTTCCACTATTGCTGGCCCCCTCTCCTTGCTCTCCAGACTTGTTTTGTTCCTCCTCATCCCCTGCCCACAATGTGGCTGGGCATTCCGGAATGGGAAATAATGTGTAGCTAGCCACCTGGACTCTGTTGTACCAATGTTGTTTATGTATTTTTATGGTTTTTATGCTTTTATCTATTGTACATCACCCAGAATCCTGCTGCAACAGGGACTGGACCATTATTATTATCATTAGTATTATTATCATTATCATCATCATCATTATTATTATTTGCAGAGTGCAACTTTTAAAGCTGAACTTTGCTTGTGGGTTACCAGGCATTCAGTCATTTGGTGCTTTTGGCATTATTTTCCAGACATAGAGATATCATACCACCGAAATAGCATAGCCATAGAGGCATCTTCTTGGATTCTAATACATATCTTGGTATCATTCCATTGGGAAATATAGCAACTCTCTCACACGAATTCAGATTTTGGCTTTAGATATTTTCTCCCTGTCCAGCTTTCATATTAAAGAATTAATCTACAGGCAGCTGTGCATCCACAGATTCTTTACAGACTGTTCCTATTGAAATTAATAGGAGCCAAGTGTGGTCTTGCACAGTGGCTTCTTATTTTTTGCCTAGGGAGATGCAGACTTTATTTCTGCAGAGTTCTTTGCTCTTCATTCTCAGCACTGCCAGAGATCCGCAGAATGTGTCAGATATCCATGGAGTTTCTGAAGAATGTCTGTGTATTTGTACATCTGCTCCTCTCATAAATCTATTCCTTTCCCTCCTTGCTTCTTTATGCAACTGACTGTGCAACCATACACCAAACTACAACAGTTCAGTGCTAATTACATATTACCTAGTCTCCTGGCAAAGGCTGAGGAGCAGCAGGCAAACGAAGCAGGTCTCCCAAATTGGCGAAGTGCCATCACTGTACAGGTGATACTGTCAATAGATTTTAAATCCTGTATTTTGTTTCTACACTCAAAGAGCTTATTTAGATTTGCTGCCAAGGCAGAAGCAACATTCATCAGTTTCACCACTACTCTTAGCAGCATTTGCACTCCTGTCTCCAAGCCTGATGTTGGGCATTTCCCTTAGTCCTCACTGCAAAGGATGCAGAGAACAGTCATGAAACTAAAAATAAACTTGTCAGTTACCCATCTAAAGTGTTCTGCAGACTAGTTTCAGAGATGGAGGAGGAACTTTTCAATTTCCTCCCAGCTTGGGCTGAAGGATGCACATTCATCGGCATTTATTTCTTTTTCTCTAAGCAAGTACAAGGATTCATGCAGCCTGTCTTCAAGATTTTTTTTAATCCCATGATGGAAATTTATTTGGGCAGAATCATACATATGGAAGATCTGGGATACCTGTCTACATCAGCAGAATTGCACTGTCTGTATCAGAAATCAAACTAGGCAGATTATAGATGCATCCCTGAATAATGCTATGAAATAAAACAAATGTTTAACAGATCACCTTTAAAATGAGATAGTGGTATACGGGCGTTACAGCAGTGGGGTGAATGAGCCCTTTTCCTGCCAACTGGCTTTGTCAGCAATAAACCAGGAACTCATTGTCTAGAACTTGGATTGGGGAACAGAACTCAAGGGGATGACAATGGAGGAGGAGGAAGAGAAGTAGTAGTAATCTTTCAAAAATCTTCTTCGGGGTTATTTAAGTCAAAGGTGTCAAACTCATTCATTACGAAGGCCGGATCTGACATAAATGTCACTTTGCCGGGCTGGGCCGAGCCAAGTGTGCCATAAAACGTAATGCCAGGTACTGGAGATATAAACTATATAAAGGAAAGCATCTGGTAAGCTCTGAGTTGGTGTATCCTGACTGCAAGTCCTCATGGGTTTAGAGGGGTGTGTGAAGGAAAACCCATATGGGTGGACTGGAGAGCCAGTGGTGCAGCCCTGGGCAGATGCTCCCATGCTGCTTGACTGCTGCAGACAAGGTTGTTCCACCATGCTGAAGCCACAATTGGAGTGGTTCTACCCACTCCACTGAGCAGTCTCCTGTTCCCTCCCTTGCACTAGTTGCTGGCAGGCCACATAAGAGCGCTGGACAGGCCAGTTCAGCCCCCAGGCCTTATGTCTGACACCCCTAATCTAAGTTCTTCCCTCCTTATCTAGTAAAACAGCTTTCACAAGATCCTTTCTCTAGGGAGCAGTCTCAGACTTGGCATTATTGAATAATCAGGCCTTTCCTGACTTGCACGCAATTACAGAAGTTTTCCAGCGCCAGAGTTTTCTCAGAAGTCTATTACAGCTTCACCTGCTCAGAAGCTAATGCAAATCTATTAGGCTGCTAAAGATTTTTATTTTAAATTCACCAGCAGTACCATTTCCTAAAGGGCTTAAGTGGTTTAAGGGTCCTAAATCTCTGAGAAATCCTCCTGGGACTTAAACTAAGTCCCTAGATAACTTTCGAAATGGAGAATTGGCCGCTTTTGCACATTTAACCCATGTATAAAACTCAGCTGAAACAGCCTCACCTAAAGTGCAAGTATGGAAGCATGCCAAGAGGTCTCCAACAGCCAAAAGTAAGAGATCTTTGCAAAAATAATATACCAAATCACAAAGAGTGTCAAAAGTGTCTTGTTCCAAACAGCACAACAAAAATTCCCAGCCCCTTGTCGGAATCTTCATATCCTCCACCATCTTGCTTCCAGATAGCCAAATATCCTTCTGGCATTCATCATGGATAAAGTTGGGCCTACTCCCTGGAGGGTCCAGCACTCTCTAGACTTGTCACAAAAAGGAAAGCTTCCCCTATAGGCTGGTTGTAAACTGTAAATAAACTGCCAACACTGGCCGTGCCCAGGTTCCAAAAAAGCCCAGCTCGCTGGGCCCTATGGGCCTCATAAAACAACAAAACAAACAGCAAGCTCGCTAGCAGGAGTCTGGGAAGCAAGCCAATCTCATTATAGGGGAAGCAGCATTAAGCTTGCTCTCTCTTTTGGAGCAGACAAAAACCCCTCCTCTCCAAAAGTCAGTTGCTTTACAGCCATGACGAGCTGGTTATGGGAACAAAGTAGTGTAAGAAGGGAAGAAAAGGGGATGGCGGAATCTTTGTATACAAAGAAGTGTCAGCATGGAGTGGCAGGTACCTAAACACACTCATAAAGAGCTCTGCAACTTGTGACAGAGCTGAGGTATTCCTAAGTGTCCAAAAGGAAAGGATCAGAAGGAAAGGATTTTCCCCTCCAGTTTATAAAGGAAGACTGGACTGACCATAGCCAACAGCTCATTTTTCAATCTGAATTCCTTAACTTGATTGAAAGCAAGACAACCTGCACACCAGGAACCCAAACATGATCAGTTTATTTTTACACACCACAACAAAGGCTTTTAGCCATGCAGGATGAGTTACAGGGGAGAAAAGGGTCTTTTTGTACAGTAAACTGCACTATATAAAAATACTGCACCAGTTGATCAGGAAGCTGCAAATTTTGTCCAGTCTTGATAGGGGGCAAAATCTGTATTTGCCAGCAACCCTACCCTCTACTGAAGAAGGAGAAATGGAATCAAGTCTGTGATACCACAGAGAGTTCTGAGGGTTCCCAAAGGGCCTCCAAAGTCTTCTATGACTTAAAGCCCCTTTCCTCCCCAACAGTGAGCTTTGAAAGTGGGGTCATCCTTGTCATCTTTAGACTCACAATCACCAGAGGAAAGATGGACATGTGGTAAAGCAACTGCAGTGAGTGAATTTGTGGGATCCCTGTCACTATGGGACAGGGCATGTGAGTGTCCTGTTCTGGTGGGATGGTGTAAGATTGCCGTGGCCAGCACTGTTACAGATCATGCCCTCAAGGCAACCTGATATGCACAGTCTCCATATTATGTTTTCCAGCTCTTAGGCTGCGCCATTGCAGCATTTCATACATGGGAAATCTCAGAGGGTACTAATCTTGTTGTGATGTAGCCAATGCTAAGGTATCTCTCTAGCTCTCAGAGTGATGGGGACCTTTGCCCACAGAGAGACAGAGATAGACTAGTCCAAAGTATTTCACAAGAATTGGCTAATTAGCTAATAGGAAATAGCACATCACCAAAGGAATGTGATTGTTTCTAATAATGAATCCTCAGAGGATATGCAGATAAATTTAGAAAATGATACACTCAGCATCTGACTCCCTTCCAGCAGGGAAATCCCCACAGGGCACAATGGGAAAAAAATCCATTCAATTGGAGACCACAGTTAATAGCTATGAGGTGGCTTGCTGAAGCCTGGCTTTCAGCCCCCCTGGTTCAGCTTGGTAATCAAAGTGGTGACCCTGTAAATTGTGTTTAGGTTTTACAGTGCGCTTCTCAACCATAATGTGTTAGGACAGGCAAAGCAACTGAATTACTGGGCTGCTTTTACAGCATCCAGTAAACTGAGGCAAGGAGCTTTGCATCACCTGAATAATGCTGTATGGTGAAATAAAGAAGAAGAGAAGAGATTGGATTTATACCCCACCCTTCACTTGGAGTCTCAGAACACCTTTCCCTTTCCCTCCCCACAACAGATACCCTGTGAGGTAGGTGGGGCTGAGAGAGCTCTTTCCAGAACTGCTCTTTCGGGGACAGCTCTGACAGCACTATGGCTTGCCCAAGGTCATCCAGCAGCTGCAAGTGGAGAAGTGGGGGATCAAACCCGGTTCTCCCAGATTAGAGTCCATGCACTTAACCACTACACAAAACTGGCTTTCATTTAGCAGGTTTGCATCCTGTTCATTGTTAACAAATTTGCTTTTCTTCCTGTACAAACAAAATTCCAGAGAGAAACATTTCCTGAAAGCATTTTAGATTTTCCTAAACTGCTGCTGGTAACCCAAGAGGGAATGCTTAGTTCAGAGAAGATCAGCCAATGTCTTAGGAAGGAGGAGGGCTCAAACAGGCACAGCCCTAGCATTAGAGGCACATAAAAGTCTTAGTATCAATCAAAACACAAAGTGCTGTAATAAGATATTCACAGCCAAGCCCACTTAGCTGTGCTTGGGACTTCAGGAATTTGGGTAATTAGTAGGTTTTAGCAGTTAATGGGTAGACTGTGTTGTTTGATTTTCAAGGGGTCTTTATCAAATCTCCCCAACTAGTCCTTCCACAGCTGATGAATTCCAAGTCTTCCCTGTTCTCTCTCTTGGAGTGTATATATACTGCAGTCTCAAACGCTGCATATTCCCTCTCAGGGGTCATTTTGAGCAGGAACGTGCAGGAACGCCGTTCCAGGAGTAACATGCCCAGGAGCAGGCACATATGGTGATGTACTGTGGAAAAAAGCAAAAGCATACTAACTTGATCTGTATTTTCATGCTTGTTGTAGGGTAGCTTCCCTGCCAGAGACAAGGAAACCTAAAGAGTCTTTAATCAAAGTGTAAAGCTGGCTCGCCAGCTCAAAGTTGGGAAATACCTGGAGATTTTGGGGGTGGAGCCTGAGCGGTGGGTGTTGCCTTCTAACACACTTCTGGTGATGTCAGGGGGTGTAACATATGCAAATAAGTTATGCTAATAATTCATGCTAATGAGCTCCTGTGCCTCTTTTTCAATGAAATGACCCCTGTTCCCTCTTATGGCAAGGAACCCCGGATACTATGACTTGTGAGGATCCTGAGATTCTTTCAAAATCTAGCAAATTCTTACAGAATCAAACAAGAGTGCAGATGAAGTTAAATTCAGCATGGAAAGGCTAGCCAGGTTCTGGAATACTGTCCAGCCTGCCAGGTGATATCCTGCTCTCTGTGCCCCTGGCTGGAGAGATGACCAATTAGAGATGGGGCTTTTTCATTGGGGATGCCTTTGAAATGCCCTCCTTCTTGAGGCTTGCTTGGTGCCTAACTTACTCTCTTTTAAGCGCCAGGCTAAAATATGCCCTTTTACTCAGACTTTTAACAAAAGGGTTCTATCATTCTAGCTGTTTTTATGGCCTGTCTCTAGCCTGGAGTTGCCAAGTTCCAGGTTGGGAAACTCCTGGAGATTTGGGGATGGAGCCTGGTGAGGACAGGGACCTCAGTGGGGTATAATGCCATAGAGTTCACCCTCCAAAGCATTTTCTCCATGGGAACTGATCTCTTTAGCCTGGAGATGAGGTATAATTCTGGGGGATCTGCAGGTCCCACCTGGAGGCTGGCAACCCGACTCTAGCCTGATGCCTGTTTTATGGATGTAGGCTGCTAAACCTTTTTATCACTCATTTTAACTTTGATAATGTTATGGTTATTGCTTTTATACTTTTATTGTATTGTTTTTGTTTTGTGAGCCTCTGCAAGCAGGTCTCTGGCTAGGCAACATACCTATTTTCTAAACAGATAACTAAGATGCTTCCTAGTCCTTAGTACTGACTACATACCCATTTGTGATGCAGAATATTGTCAAATAAGGATATCTTACAAATACCATGAAAAGCTGGTTTCACTATATGCCTTGGATAAACTCACCAGATATTTCAATCTAATATCCCGGCAAATGTTTGCCAACCTCGTAAATATGAAGGGGTAAATTCAGAAGCCCATTTCTTTTCTCTATGCTATTCACTTACTGTGGTGAAACAGACCAACTCTATAGATCCACTCTGCATCAGAAGCCCAGCCATTTAAAAGGCCTTCACTAAATAAATGCCATCAGGGATTAAACCAACCTGGAAAGAGTATTCCTTTAGTAATCCTGCATAATTAATGGGACACAATTCTACTCAGCATATTAAATAGCCAGCATGCAGGCACAAATGGCTTGCTTTAAGCAGCTTTCAAGCGAGGCTCTCCTCAGTCGCTTACAGTGCCATCCTAAGCATAGTTACACCCTTTTAAGTCCCCTCAAAGTCAACAGGCTTAGAAGGGTGTAACTGTTTCAGATGACCCTGTAAATGTGGTAGCACCTCCCCCCCAACACACACCCTACTAGTTTACTAGTGCATCAATACAGCCTGGAAGGAGCTGCTGTGTGGAAGGGGAACCAGATGGAGGAACCATCCTCAAAGGCTGAAGTGAGGGAGGGGTGGACCAGACTCTGCCTCTTCTGCCAGCAGTGCTTCCAGAGCAAGAGGTGGTGGTGGTGGAGTCTTCTAGTTCTGCCTGACTGTAGTTCCCCGTCCTGCATGATTTTGTCTGCACAGGTCCCACAAATTCCAGCATCTGTTTTTTAGAGGTCTCAGGGGTTAGGGGATATGGAATAGTTCCAGATCAGAAAGCACCTTCTGCTCACACTTCTTTGGATCTAATCCCACATTTCTTTTGTTTCATTTTAATATTTCTGAGGGCTAAATGTTTGACCACATAGGGGATGTTAAGAATGTAAGTAGACATGCGCTCATGAT
Organism: Lepidodactylus listeri; assembly: GCA_029233225.1. Classification (NCBI taxonomy): domain Eukaryota; kingdom Metazoa; phylum Chordata; class Lepidosauria; order Squamata; family Gekkonidae; genus Lepidodactylus; species Lepidodactylus listeri. The sequence goes on along the minus strand of JARCFY010000002.1, from coordinate 62,704,931 downwards.
GTGAATTAGAACTGTGGCCACAACTGGAATGTATCAGGTGCTTAACCTCTTTATTTGTATATAGTCTTCTATATGAAAGGTCTATGGAAGAGCCTGCTTTCATTCTATGAATTTGTATCTACTGGCAGCATACTGCTTCTAGTGACTGCCAGAACACAACCCTATGAAGTTATTCATTCAGATTTAATGCATCCTTGTGGGGAAATAACTATTCTCACCATATCAACCTGCCTTCAGAAGAAGGCTTTGTGAAAGTTCCTCTTGCTTCAGAGGTCCATTCATCTTGATGACAGACAGTCACCTTCCTATGGGTTCACATCACCAGGACTACTCTCCCATACTGTAAGCCTGCAAGCTTTCCTTCACTCTGCTAAGACTTTATTTTTAAAACAGAGGTTTGATAGTCTTTTATAATATTTTTGTAATACTTACAATACAATGACTAGCACATTATGATAAATGTTCTATATTTCTGTATTGATAATTTTTTAGTCTACAGTAGTTTTTGAGAAGTGTGATAATGCAGTAATTGAGAAGGAACATTGCTGAACATAGAGATTCATTGAAACCAGTATTGTAATGATTAAGTGCTCAACTGATTTGACTCATGTTCATGAAATGAAATCCCAGTACAGAATATTCTTGACCAAGGTTTGTAGTCACTGCTTTTACCAGAAACAAGGGTACTCCCAAGTCCTCCACAGCTGATCTCCAGTTTAGCAATCCCCTTTCTCTTAGGGTCTGCCAATGGCCAAGTATTAACATCCTGTTGAGTTGATGCAGGGTCTTTTCATATACATAAGCATTTTAGTGATTAAGACAGGACATATTTTGTCATATGCTTCTATGTAAAAGTGTGTACATATGTACACTCCATTATGTATGTATGTATGCATTAAATAGCTGTGATGACAGGAAACAGAGTGCTGCAAGTGTCTTGAGTGTTATGGCATAACCTTGAGAACTGGGCTGCCAGGCTGTATTTATGCTGGAAAATACAACTATGCCCATGGCAGGTCAAAACCATTAAGTTCTGATATCATTCACATGAAATGGATGGATGAATGTGTTTGCATACCACACTGAGATTCATTTTAGCAATGAGTTTTACAGTAAATATATGGTAGGGAAAAGTCAGCGTAATCATGTTTTTCACAAAACAAGGGCTTCCTTTAAGAAGCGAAGGAATGTGGGGTATTTCTTTGCCTCAGGCAAGCAGCCCCACTTTGTGAGGCAAACAGGAAGGAATGTTATCTAACACACTCCATCAACCACACACAGATCTATAAGAAGGGTGGAAGGTGAGAGACAAGAGAACAGTACAGAAAAGGAAAACTTACTCCAGGCTATGATTGCCCAAAAAGCTGCCAGTGCTAATTAACCCATTCATTCCTCATTAAGAACTGCCAGTGGGTGCATTGCCTGTAACAGGACTTTAAATGTAATAAAGCAGAGTGCTGTTGAGGGTCATCAGGCTTTGTGAAACTTCAGTGCATAGTCATGAATAGAGAGAAGCTGTAGAGAGTGCAGGGGTCCATTGGAGCAGGAGCACAGCTCCGGGAGTGAGGAGCCCAGGGGGCGGGCACATGACCAAGCCCCGCCCCCTCCTCGGCCTCCCCAAGCAGTGCAGAGGCGCAGCGCCCCGGGGAAAGCCCTGCTAGGGTCTTTATTGTTTTTAATGTTTTGTTTTAATATTGATAATTTTATCATTGTTCCTTTTATGACTGTGTGCTGCTTTTCCAGAGACTTGCTCAAGGTGGCATATAAATTTTCTAAGTATACCATTTTTTATCTGGGCACATGGCACATAAGTACTGGAGAAATTTCACCAACCCTTCAGCAGCTTCCACCCCATCAATTTGGTGTAGTGGTCAGGAGTTGTATTCTAATCTGGGAGAACCGAGTTTGATTCCCCACTCCTCCACATGCAGCTGCTGGTGTGACCTTGGGTCAGTCACAAGTTCTCTCAGAGCTGCTCTCTCATGAGCAGTTCTCAAAAGACCTCTCTCAGCCCCACCTACCTCACAGGGTGTCTTGTTGTGGAGAGGGGAAGGGAAAGGGATGGGTGGTGCACATGTCCTGGGTATCTCAAGTCTACTTGAAACCTGGTGGTTTCAAGGGAGCAGGAAGAGAATAAGGGTGCGTTCTTTACACTTATTTTTATTGCACAAAGTATTGGATGGGGAAGGGAATGGAGGAAGAGCTGGTCAGTTTCACTCAACTGTGGAGTGGAGCCTGAGAGGTGGGTGTTGCCTTCTGACATACTTTTGGTATGTTAGGGGGTATGGCATATGCAAATGAGTTATGCAAATGAGTTATGCTAATGAGCTCCTGCACCTCATTTTCTACAAAATGACCCCTGAGAGAGTGCAACACATTAATTATGGAAAAGAGCAAAAGTCCAGTAGCACCTTACAGACTAACAAATTTGTGGCAAAATTTGGTATCTGAAGAAGAGAGCAGTGACTTAGAAAAGCTCATGCCCTGCCACAAATTTTGTTAGTCTGTAAGGTGCTCCTGGACTCTTGCTCTTTTCTACAAACTGAGTACCCATCTTGATTAATTCCGAAGAGTGATAATATTGTAAGACAGAAGACTTTGCAACTTATCACATTTTCATGTTGTGTCATACTTTCTCTCATGTAAAACCAAGCCACTAAGGGTGTATCTAGATCAGGATTCCACAATCTTGTTGAGCCTCTTGGCTTTTGGGGTGTTTCGAGAATGAGGATCTGGCATCACCACAAAATGGCTACCATGGAGGATGGGGCCAATCACAAAATGTTGAGAAGATCTTCTTCAAGCAGCCTCCTACAATGGAAGCAGCTATTTCTAAATGGGTGTTTCCTGCAAACATAAAAGTGAGGCTTTCTTGGTTCTTCTGAAGGACCTCCTGCACCAATAAAGTGGTGGAAAACCAGGACTGGCAATTTGCTTTGGGGAAGAAGCAAACTAGCATCAAGAAACCTACTGACAGGCACCACAGCATTCACGAGACCATGTTTGGGATCACTAGTCTCAATTAAATACTTTGAGTGGTAAGCCTCTTGTGGATCTGTGCTTACCCCTTTCTGACCAGAAGTACAACTATCCACAGAAGACCAAGCTCAAGAGCAGCAGATTGTTCCTGTTTCCAGCAGAGTGCAGTGCCAATTGTCTGGTTCACATAGCTATCATGAAGACTCCTTTCTCCCATCCCTCCCAGGCAGCTGTGGAGAATACGCATCGGCTGTGATAATGATGTGGACATACACATACAGGCCCCAGTTACAGTAGTGTTACAAATTTTCAAAACTCAGTGATTGTTCATCTGGTTAAACATTTATTCAGTGCTTTTTAAAAGTACAGATGCCTTCCCTTTTATTTTTAAAAAGTCAAATATCTGCCTGAAATGGGGTCCCAGAATGCCAGTGGTACAACCTGATCTTTAGCATACCCTTCACTCTCTGAAATCAGCAGAGCAATTCCACCAAGACGAAAAGTGCTATAAAATTAATATTGCATGAAGGACACCTCCCCCCCCCCCCCCGAAGAGTTCTAAAGAACTCAAAACATTGGCACACTGTGTTGGGTTATTTTTGGCTGGTAGAGAAGGTATAGGTAGGCATTCTCACTACAACGGGCCCACCCGGCACATGGCTGCTGACTCTTTGATCTTTGAACACGATCACTTTCTGGTGACTCTTATATTCATTGAATTAACAGCAATGTCCAAACTCACAAACACCTGCATTGCAATGTATAAGGGTCAAATTATACATTCATATTTTGAGCTGTGGGGAATGGCTTGGGAAAAAATAAAGGAGAGCCCAAGTGAGCTCAGAATGCCATGGGGGGGGGGGGAAGAAAGGTTCCTGCCTTGCCCTCCAAGTCATGTTCTAGGGTGGAAATGATGCTGGGGGAGTTATTTCTTTGTTTTTGCTGCTCCTCATGGAATATTCTGTGCACATGGAAATAACTTCCCTTCAGTGCTGTTTCCACATGGGGAAATGGTTTGATGGGAGAGAAGGTTGGGGCCCTTCCTCCCCCTCTGGTGGTGTTCTTTGTCCATTTAGGCACTCCTTTATTTTTTCCAAGCTATTTATTGCAACTTCAGAGAACTAAGATCCAACTTGTTAAAAACCCAAACATTTAGTTTGGCTTTAATATGACTATGTCAAGGCAGGCAGGTAATATGGATGATGTGGCACAATCTAACTCTGCTAAACTGTAGACAGTTAATCTTGTCTGGTAACATGGTATGACAGACCCCTGTCTCTTTCCTAACACCCAGGCAGAATTTTCCCACCAAAAATATAGTCCCCCTCCATAACCGAGTCGCCCTCTAGTAGTGTATATTTCTTCTTTGTTTGATAAGCTTAAATTGTCCCACCCTGTCACAGATATTTGTTTATGCTTTAGACTCAGTACAGGAACTTGAAGGAAATGCAGGAGCTGTCCTGTTTTATAAACCCTTGTGAAATGGCACTTAAGGCAGATTAACTATCAAAAACAGAATAAAGATTTTATTAAACAGGCAGGGAATATATAAATACAAGGATTCAAGTTACAGAGGTTGCTGAGATAAAACTTTCTAATGTATACAGAATTGAGGTTTTTGAACATACAAGAGAGTGTTGTTGAAGCTTACTTTCTGAGTTTCAAGTTCTTTTCAGTGAGAAGTTTTTGCTTATTATATTTTCAGCTGTTATACAGAATCTTGAATACAGTTTCTTAGAGAATAGCTTTGTCTTAATGATTCTGGGTTTGTCCCTTCAGAAATCTAGGTTTTCCCTTTAGAAATTATAGCTTTTCAGCAACTCTTGGGGTGTCTTAGCTCTTTCCTTTTATCACAGACCAGGATTCTCTTCTCAGCTCCTTTCACTGGCAGGAAATTATTCTCCTTGTCTCTAAGAAGCAATAACTCCTTTTACTATTTCTTTGTATAGTTCTCTCTAACTACCCAGACCTGCTGTCAAATCCTTCTCCAGTATTCGTTGTATGTATAAAGCTGTTCTGTAGCTTTCTTGACTGAGAATCTAAATTCTCCCTTAGAGTAGTTTATTAAATATATTTAAGATAATGGGGTCCTTATTCTTCTCTCTAAAGAAGTACTTTTCCAACAATTCCCTGACAGAAATCACTGACTCCCAAAGTCTTCCCTCAGAAGCCAAACCCTCTGGCTACTAATCCAGACATTACATTTCAGACCAAGACCAAAAGTGTCTTAAAAGGTTAATGACTCTTTTCCTTCCAGATCAGCTGTTTTATTTCCTCTCTCAGCTGATGCTGGCCAATCAGAGAGTAAGTAGAGCAGCCAATCACATAAGCTCTTCTCTCCAGGGAAGATTAACTCTTGAACTCCCTGACACAAGCAGCATTTTTAAAGCCTGCTTTTCTTTGCAATCTATCACACGTAGCTATCACGAACATCAAGCAAAACCTGAATATGTGACATCATGCACTTACCAGAAGGTAATCACTCACTATCATCCTACTAGGGTTGCCATTGGGAGGGAAAGGGGGGGTAGGGTTCCCAGGTTGAGGTTGGGAAACTGTTGGAGATTTGGGGATGGAGGCTGAGGAGGACAGGGACCTCAGTGGGGTACAGTGCCATAGAGTCTGCCCTCCAAAGTATCCATTTTCTCCAGGGGAACTGATCTCTGTAGTCTGGAGATGAGTGGTAATTCTGAGGGGTCCCCAGGTCCCATTGGAAGGCTGGCATCTCTAATCCTATCAGATCTGGAATTATCTTATTCTTAAGTATCCATATTTATTTATTCTTTCATTCCAGTGGTACAGCCTCAAGGAAAGTTTCAAGGGCAGATGATTTTTTTAAAAATACAAATAAATGGTAGACAACATTTTGCCTCAGAATCTTCAGACGTATTTCATGAGCTGTAAACAAGTTTTTCAATTACAAAAAGTGTGCATTTAAATCCTTAGCAGTCTTGCCATTCTTGAACACTTTACCAAAAAAAGTTATGTTGCCAGTGCTTTGCTGAAGGAAGAAAACCTCAACCTACAATTGGTATTTTGCTAGGAATGATTATAAGATTATCATAAACGTCTCCTTTTCACTTGAGAATAAGAGAAATGTGAATAGAAAACGATCATCCACATCTTAATGTTCATATGTTCCCTTCTGGTTTTAATACAGATCAACAACCAATGAATAAAAGTCTATTTAAACTCTAGTCAAAGCCACTTTTTGAACACCAGCCACTTCCTTCTCAGCCATTCAATACATAAATACATTAACAATGATATTTCTTCCAAATAGCAAGTGAAAGTCTTTCTGGAAGACTTGCATATTTTCTAAGCAACACAGAAACAAAAGCAAAGCCTTTGATCAAACTTGAAGTGTATGCAGAAAACAATCAGATATTCAACTCCAGATGACAGACAAACAACAAATCGATCCCATGGTGGAAGAAAGTGGTGAGTAAGCGGATAATGTAAAAGGCAAAAGATTTATATGATCTGAAGATAAACCAGAGTATTAAAAAAAAGTGCATAATGTAGACTTAGCTACACTGAGTAGCATCACCCCAGGAGTATTCCTCTGCTTTGAAGCAATGAGAATTCCATAAAAATATGAGTGGACAATTCCTGCACATCCCCTTATTTTAATATTACCTCACTTCTGCATCTATGGATTTGAATTTTTACAGCAATCAGCAGTAGACACGTTTAACTTACCTGCATAATTGTTTTGAGGAGTACTCCAGGGGCATCAAGTTTTAAAATCCCGAGGGGGGGAGCTGGGGCTTTTGTGCGCGCACAAAGCACGTGCACACACCAGGACCATGCCACCACCGCTGTCACCTCTCCCCCCCGCCACCTGGCCACTCCTGCCTCCATCCGTCCCTCCGTCCAGCTGGGCAAATGCCCAGTGTGATGGCATCACCCGAAAGTGATGCCATCACACTGGGCTCATTGCCACAGAGTTTCGGGGCGATTGCTAGAGCATTGCCCCAGCAACGTGCCCAGCGTGATGGCATCACTTCCGGGTGATGCCACCATGCTGGACATTTGCCCAGCTGGCCTTCGGATGGAGGGAGGGACAGAGGCAGGAGTGGCCAGGCGGGGGGGAGAGGCGGTGGGCGGCGGCGAGCCTAGGAAAAGCCCAGGGAGGTGCAGTGGCAAGGTGCAGTGGTGAGGAGTGGTGGCGGGCACTCCATTTTGCTGGGGGGTTCAGTCCCCCCCCCGGGAAATTTCGGGGGTGGCTCGAGCCCTCGAGCCCCCCATAGTTGATGCCTATAGAGTACTCTATTAGCTCTTTTTTACATGCATTATTAACTCTTTTTTAATGTGAACACTTTTATAACATGAATGTTTAAACAGTAAATAGATCTCCACAGCTATCAAAAGTTGGCAGCACCCTTGTGGACCACCAACACAGGGAACAAAGAAAAGATGCAGCCTCAGGCTCTCTGGAGCCCAACCTGCAGACTTACCTTTTTCAACTTGCCACTCTTAGTCCCCACAAACACCACACTGTAGTCATTGTAGACATAGGAAGTAACAGAAGTCATCCGATCTCGGCTGGAAGTGTAAAGAGTCACTCCCTCTACTGGTACGGAGCCTCCCAGTGGCTGGTTAATGTCCAACCCACAGAAGTTGTCATCTATTGGGACTGGCTGAAAGGGGGGGGAAAACATATAGGTGAGTGCAGAGTGAAGAAGTATATTTTTTTGAACTCTCCCAGGCAATGTCTGATTGACAAATAAACATTTTGATCATTTGAACATAACGTAGAATTTTGAAATTTGAGGCCAGCAGCAACTACACATATTTTTTCTGTATTTGTTTTGTTTTGGAATCACTTTGAAACAAACCTTGGAGACTCAGTTCATGGCATCATTCTTGCATCATATTTCACAGGTCTATTTGACAATGCATATCCATCAACATAGCAGTATTACTCATGGTTCTTGTAACAAGAGTTGTGACTTGGTCAGCTGTGTTACTGGAGGACCCTCGGTATTTCCACACTAACAGGGAAATCTTGCTTCTTACTCCTTGGATATGATTCAGTCTGTTAGCATGATTGTATGATTCAGTCCAATTCCAAGAAGATCTAGCTGAGAGAGGGATGGCCTGGTACAGAGAATTTCAGGGAAAAGCCCTCACCATTTCTCTTTTCTTAAAAATGCTTGTTCATTATGCTAATTCATTTAAACCTATGCAGAGTACTTATCCCTGATGTTTTGAAAACTACCATTACAAAGATGGCAGACAAACAAATCAGATTGTTTAAAACAATGTGGCAACTCCACTGATAGAGCACCTCAGTACCAAGTAATGGTCAGAAATCGAGTCAATTTACTCTGCTTATCCTTAATGCTATTCAAACGAAGTCACCCTTGTGCCAAAGGTCATGCCTTCATTCTTGCTGCTGTGGAAGGTCCGCACAAAACCAGGGCAGGTCAATAATTCTGTGGACCCCATCTTTTCCATCCTGTCCTGATTGGCTGAGGTCTCCACTCTGAAATCCTGTAGTTACGTGTACGGTTCAAACTTAGAGTGACTCAGAGAACTGCATGAAGTTGGTGGATTAATTTGGATATAGAGGGCAGATTCCCTGATTGTTTAACACTCCCCTGTTATAGGAAACCATATACAAACCCACACAAAATATCATTTAGAGTTCCTTCTGAGAAGACAAAGACAGCACAATCTATTTTTCAGAAGCACTCCTTCCCACATTTTTCTGATTCACATCCTGAGTCAGAATTTAACCCCCATAGCCCTGCAAATCCAGGGAGGCAGATAAAAATAGAGCCCCCCCCCCCTTTTGCCCTTCTGTCATTATAATGTATTTCCTAATTCAGACACAGGCTCCCTCTCTCTGTTTTTGTTTGTTTGTTTGTTTTCTGGTTCCTCCCCCCGCCCCGAAATTCTCTGGCAGAAATATGATGCCCCAAATCAACTATATCACCTTCCCTACTTGTGAAAAATCAGCTGCTAGTGCCATGGGAAGTACAGGTGTCCTCTCTCTGATTTCCTACTTGTGGCTGCTCCTTCCTTTCACGGAAGCAGCCAACTCTGTCCTATACAATAGTATGAACTGATAACAGAGTGAATGTTTCACACCCTCAAAGTATTTTCCTTCAGGAAGATGGGCACTGCAACTGGCTGAGGCAAGCAGCAGAAATGATAGCTGACAGAGCTGTGCAGTTCCACTTTTCCCTTTCCCAGGTTTCTTTCAAGACTGAATGCCTGTGAAACAAGCTGAGTTCACAAGACAGCTTGTTTCAGGATGCAGAATATCAGCCATCCAGTCATGATCTTTCTGTCACCCTACAGAAATCACTTGCTCTTGCCCTGCCTTGGATAGCCCAGGCAAGCCCAATCTTGTCAGTTCTTGGAAGCTAAGCAAGGCTGACCCTGGCAAGTTTTTGGATGGGAGACCTCCAGAGAATATCAGGGTCAGGAGGTCAGAGGGAGGCTATCAAGCCACTTCTCTGAATGTCCTCCATGCCCCAGTAGGAGTCGCCAGAGGTTGCCATGACTTCCAGGCACGGGCACACACACGCATGCAAACTCGCAGAAATGCAAAAATCCAGGCCCATAGCAAGGATTTTTAAAGTCCAGGGGGTGGGCATTTAAATTTCTTAGGGGGCACTGGCTAATCAAATTAAAGTAATACCTGGCTCCTTTCCCACACCTGCTGCCACTCAGGGTCCCTGAGGTGGATGGAAAGTCATTGGGCCCTGCCAGTAAGTCAGGGGGCCTAGCCCCAAGATGTGCCACTGTAGCTACAAGCCTGCAAACCCCCTCCCCCCCTGGAAATCACTTGCTCTTGTTCCTGCCTTTCCTGGTCAGCAAGAGAGAATAAATGATGCTGTCCTTTTTCTGCAAGCACTTAGAGCACTTCTGTAAATGGAAAGCCTTGAAGAGCAAATGAATATTATTTATGCTGACTGGACCCAAGTAGGATTCCCATCTAATTGCAGACAAGCTAAAGAACCTCATGGTTTCACTACTGAACCCCCACCCCAGTTTCCAGTGGCTGCATTTATAAAGCTCCTTAAATGAGCTGCTTCTATTGGTCACCTCACCACATTTTTTTTTATTTACTCTGAAGCTACAGATGACCTTGATTTGGGCAGAAATCCTGAAGAAGCTTTTCTGGGACTATGTCCCATTGAATAACATGGGACTTACTTCTGAGCAGACTTACTGACTATGATTGCTCCCTTTGACACAGAAAAAGAGGTATCTCCATTCTTCTTTACCTACTCAAACGGGACAGCTACATCAATCAAGAACAAAGAGGGGAACTCTAATTGTCATTAATCTTTGAGGTTCATTTGGATGAAGCCTTCCTACTGGCATTTTTTCCAGCTTTTCTCAGGTTTGGCATCAGACTGGGCAGAAACTACATCAATTCAAATGCTTCGTATTACTGGCTTCTATTACCATAATAAGAGAACGATTGCACATTAAAGAATTCACCTTTCCATCATGATACATGAATCAATTATGCTCCTCATTCTGACACATAGGGAACAAAGGAAGAAACAGTGCGGCACTTTACACAGTAGCATTTAAAAGTGAGAATTGTTTTCCAGACAATGCCTTCCAGATAACCTGTTAATGTTGACAGATCAGCACTGGTGCTTTTATTTTACAACAGGGTGAGCCTATAACTGAGTTTTTACTTGAACCTGCTTGTTTAAAAATAACCATCAAGTGGTATCTGCAAAGCCAAGAAACAAGTTCTTGGATCTTAGAATGCCTATGTTCCCCATACTTTTCTCTCAAGGAATGTTAACTAAAATACTATGAACATTCTTACCGCCTTGGTACACTGAACATCTTTCCCTAGTAGCCAGTTGAGTTCCAGGTTGCCTTCCCCTTGGTAGCAAGACTGCAGGCGATCCTTAATTTGGGCATTGATTGCACGGATGGGGAAGATGCAAAGAGCTGAATCATCAGGAGGCTGGTGATACTGTTTCTGACCTTTGGAGAAGATGGCAAAAAGGACATCATCCTGGCCAGTGATATTGAGAGACCTGGCCAGCACCTCCCCTGGCTTAGAAAGGAAGGCAGCCTGTAGGAGTCGATATTCCACATCACCCTTGACACAGCCAAAAGGCAGAGATACGTAAGAGTGGAACTTGGGGTCATCCTTGCAGAGACGCACAATTCGAGATGTGTAGAAGAGATCACTGGCTGAGTTGATAGACACGCCCTCAGGTGTTTCTGGTTGGACAGTCAGAAAATAGACAAAATTGCCACTAGCAAATCCATAGATGTAGAAGATATCAAAGTGTGAGACCAGGGCCAGTGTGTCTGAGGGGATTTTGATGAGGGATGAAACAAAGTCGCTGTGGAGCTCATAATCCAACATAGCTGATGATTCTGGGTCACGTGGCAGCTTGCGGCTGGAGAGAGTGGGGAAGTAATCCTGCTTGCCATCCACTGCGGTACCAATGAATAGCTTCCCATCCTCGCCCTCAGAACGAACTATAACTCCATACATAGTGCCAGTCTGGTTAACGCTGGAAAGATAGTGCTCTTTTTTGTGAGATGGTTCCACCAGTATGAAAAGATCATCCAGTCGCAGAAGTTTGCATACTCCCTGGTAGAGGCTTCCACAGGCTAACAACCTATTTTCAGAGTAGTCAATGATCAGCAGCTTGTTGACATTGTTGGTGAGAGTCAGAATCTCACTGCAGGGTTGCACTATGAGTGGTGGGTAGCAAGACTTGTTGTCCTCCTCCGGTCCTGTCTTGTGAGCTACCAAGATGGTCAAGTTTCCAGACAGCTTGTAAACCCGATTGATAGCTCCCACATAGACTGCTCCTGTAGCCTGATGAACAGTCAAGTGGTTGAAAGTCCAATCACGGTTCTCAGAATGAAAAGTATTGTAAATGGAAGTGCTTGCAGCATTTCTTGACAAGGAAACCAAGAAAAGAAACACCAAGGCCACTGACCAGCCATCGGAGTCCCATATCCGAGGCCAGATCTTTCTCAGTTCCATCCTGCAGGGGGGAGGTGAAGAGGCAACAGAATGTGACCCTCAGAACTCCCTGTGTGTGTCTCTTGCTGCAGCAGCGTGTCTCACATGGCTCTACAAAAATAAAAACACATGCACAGGAGAAAAGATTAGACCAGAAGCATCCTGTAGATACAATTCAAGCAGGCTTTTTCATCAAAGGCTCCTTGAAATAAAATAAGGACATCTCCAAACCCATGAAGAATAAGCACAGTTCCCATTTGGGTAAACAGTGAAGGCTTTAGCACTCTGTTCCGCCTCTGTGCATTAATTGTTACACAGTTTAACTGCTCATAATATGCTCTGAGTCATGAGTTCATTCAGCTGCAGGAGGGAATAATCAATCTCAGCCAAAAGACAAGTGTTTTGCAGACAGTTCACCTACCCAGTCATCAGATCTAACAACCCTGGCTAGAGGGCCTTATTTGCAAGGTGTTGAATTGACAGGTGAGTAAGAGGGGTTTCCTGCCCATGAAATCCATAGGGGTTACAATTTAATTAAAGAGGAAAAGTCTCAGCAGAGAGAGCTCACGTGTCAGCAGCACCTCCTGTTTCTGCATGCCTCCCATTCACCAGCAACCTGGTGCCTTAGGCTGTGTCTGCACCTTCTGTAATTGATGAGTCCACAGAGAGTGGGCCATGTGCCAGCACTGTATGAACTTATAGAATCTGCATCAAGTGGCAGTTCACATATGCATCCATCACTCACAGATGTGCAGCCACAATGTAGAATCTTGACCTCAGACTGAAGGCAAAGAGTTCTACAGTATTTTAAAGACTGAGGCTGCAATCCTCTTTTCTGGGAGTAAAAACTCCACTGACTAAAATGAAACTTCTGAGTAGACCTGCTTAGATTGCTCAATTATAGCATCATGAAATTTCATTAACAACAACCAGCTTTGGCACATCTGATACAGTATAGTTCACTTATACAATCTGGCCACTGGGGTTTGCATGAGGTATGAAATGGTGTTGATGAGGAATGCCTACTTTGTAAGGTACCATGTGGCTTTGTACTGCTGTTCTCACATGGAGAAGAGCAGACACAGACCTGGCATTTTACCTGTTTTCTATTTATTGTACACGGGGAGCAGTGCAGAGAGAACTATACTGATTAAGGAGATTTGGACAATATATTATTTAGCATCCTGATTACATAAAAGACTATCCTCCAGTCTGCACATATTTGGCTATGATATGCACATGAACATCACAAAGAAATAAGAGACACATTTGAGCACATCTTTTTGGATATCAAAGCCAATCAACTTAAATTAGACCCAACCATGTAAACTTTACTCTTCCCAATTGTTCATGCCTACAGAACTACAAATGTCCCCCTTCGGTGTGCCCCACTTTTGCAGCTGCTGTGGCTGAGCCCAAGCAGTTGTACTATGGCTGTCTGGTAGCCAATCTTCTTCCATTCACTCCTCAGATCAGATATAAAAGCCATCCAGATCAAGGATAAAACACTACTACTGTACCAGAGAAGACAGAAAAGACTGATGCACCATCTTCAGGGCAGGCACTCAGGAAAATATCTGTAGCATCTAAGAGATGAGCTATCTCTATCAGTTAGCATTTTGAGGCTCTTAAGGTGCTTCCCTAATCTCTCTTCCATGAATCTTTAATGTTTCTTAAATTCAGTGGCATGCCAGACTTACATTTCTCAGAAACATTAGGCTGAAGAACATTTGAGTCAGGAAGATCAAATGAAAAGACAAGAAACAGGGATGAACCACCTGAGCAATGCTCAGTTTCCCTTGGAAAAAGAGAGTGGAGGCTCTCCCCTGCTGCCTGCCTCCAGTAAGAATGAAGCCCTTTCTTCTGATGCCATTCACCCCTTTTGTAAAGAATTATTTCTGGGTTTCTGTCAGTTACATAACACATTGCTTCACACACTGCACTGAAGCTTACGGAATCTCCACCTCCTCCTCTCTGTTCTGCCATCAGAGGCTCACCCTGACTAAGACTGGATCAACCCCTGCTCTTTGCTGTAACAGCAGAACAGCCTTTGATTGGGTTTGGCAGGCAGCAGCTGTACATCCCTTTCAACACTGGCTTGCAGACCCCCCCCCTTTTTATTTATATGCTGGCCATCAGCTGCACAGAGTACCTGTCTGAAAGAACAATCATTGCAAAGGGGTGGAGTTCAGCAGCTGCTCTTATTCTTTACTACAAAAGCACTCACTGGATTGGGAAAGCGTTATTGCCACAAGGTCTGCAATTGCTACAGTTTTCACTCTGGTATTGCTGGACAACTAGGTACCAGAGTTAAGTGCTCTGATTTGGTATAGTTAGTACTCACAATACTTATGTCTGGCAACATGCTACATGTTACACTGGACATCCTGCAGCAAACACACATAGGCTATGGTCGCACACACTAAATAATCCACTTTCAATCCACTTTCAGTGCACTTTCCAACTGGATTTTTACTGTGTGAACTGGCAAAATCCAGTTGAAAAGTGGATTGAAAGTGGATTATTAAATGCGTGTAATCACAGCCATAGTCTGGAAGTAATACATGGACATGGACATAATGCATGCATCTTTAAATAGCTGTGAACTGGTGTCTGGTAATCTGGATGAAAAGTTTACTTCTCACTTTACATGTGTGCTGTAGAAAACTCTAATACAGCATTAGTCAAGTATTTCTTGCAACATGATGCACTGCCAAAAAGAAGCCATTATCTTTACAGCTGTGTAGGCACTCTAGCAGAGAAGTGATCTTAAGCAGATTTGACGCTGAATTCTATTGCAGGTGGAATTTGGAGGCAAAGTGGAATAGATTCAGGATTTAACAGAATAAATCACTCCATCTTTGTTTCAAAGGCTTTTCTAACACATTAAGCCACACCATATATGCCTCTAACAAAGCCTTAGTTACAGGCTGTGATTATGCCATGGTACTAGGGCTGCCAGTACCAGGTTCAGAAATACCTGGTGATTTGGGTGCTGGAGCCTGACAAGGGTAGGGTGTGGCCAGGGAAGGGACTTCCATGGGGTATAATGCCGGAAAGCCATCTTTCAAAGCAGCCATTTTATCCAGGTGAACTGATCTGTTTCCCGGAGAACAGTTGTAATCCCAGTAGATCTCCAGCCACCACCTAGAAGTTAACAACCCTTCATAGTACCACACAGTAAAATTCTAATACAAAGAAGCCTAGATTTTGTTCTATGATTAAGTGAGGGCCTCCAGCACTGGAAAAGCCTCAGAACTCCCCCAAATCCAGGTAGTTAATTGATAAAACTGGAGCCTCTGTACTTTACTTGGTAATTTTAATTCTATTAGAGAACTGTAGCCTCTGACAAAATTGCAGTCCCCAAAATTAAATAACTTTAATGTTTGTCATGTAAGCATTAGGGCTGCCAACAAGTCCCCCCAGGGGGCGGGGATTCTCCCGCTAAATAGGTCCCCAGTCTGCCGGTCTGGATCCGGGCAGCGGGGGAAACCCCACCTCCGAAGTGGCCCGATCAGGCCGATGTGCCCGGCATGATGACGTCACCCGGAAGTGACATCATCACGCTGGGCACGTTGCCAGGGCGATGCTTTAGCAATCACCCTGAAAAGTCTATGGTACCATAGAGTTTTAGGGTGATTACCAGAGCGTCGCCCCAGCAACATGCCCAGCGTGATGATGCCATTTCGATACACACCCGCAGGACTACTGGAGACAGAACAGGACTCCCCCGCTTTTTTAAAAGTAAGACTTGGCAACCCTAGTAGGCATATGTGGCCTCAGGGCCAGCTTAGCACATTTTACCACCCATTAAGAGCCCTCCTCCATGGGTGACCTTTTTTGGACCCTGGTGATGATAGAGAGAACACCCTTCCTCCTATGCACACCCCTGCATGTTTCTTGAAAGAATAAAGAGCTGATACTGCCTGGCTAGGATTCAGTGCCTTGCAAAATATTGACAAGTGCGACCGGGATTTTTGTTGTGGGGAGGCAACTACTGCTGGTTGTAAAGGTTGTATGGTACAGTCATGAGGTTCCAATGCTTTATAGGATCCTCAAAGGACCAGTGCTAAACCGAATGATATAAGCAAGGAAAATGACAAAGCGCTGGAGCAGGACCTTTTAAAGATCTTTTCTCCTATTCCTACTTCTCTTTCATTTACACACAATCAAATGTCAAGCAGAATTAGTAGTTATTAAAAGCTCTTTTTAAAAAATATTGTCATTCTCTCTGAAATGACCATCCTCTCCTCTACTTCAAGCTGGTTGAGGAAGAAAAAGAAAGGCAATGAAATGCTTTATGTTTCATAATCTCTTTTCCACCTCAGAGCTTGCCACTTACCTGAAACACTCCAGAATGCAGCTACACGACACTATTTACAGGACAAATAGCTGCTAAGCGAGAACCAGAACTTCTTTTAACTTAATCCTGTGAACATACTTTAATAAAATTGCCCCCAAAAGCTTATTATCCAGGTGCCAGTTCCAATATGATCTCATATTACTGAGAGCCACTTTTTAATGCAATATAAATAACTTCCAGCTATGTGGAACAGTATGGTTAGAGAGCATCTGGGATTAGAAGTTTTTGTTCTATGATTATTGCCATTGTATAAACTAGAGTCCCCGGATTGTTTAATTCTTGATTTGGGCACAAGCAGCCCATTCCTGTTGCCAGTTTTCTCTGTAATTTATAGAGTTATCTTCCCTTAAGCACCTCAACTGCATTTTACAGGTGAGAACTTAACCCAACAGAAAATCACACCAAATCCATGAGCAGAGCCCACAAAAACAAAACACAGTTTCAGTGTCTCCTTCCATAATGATGTCCATATTTTCTGAAGGTGGGCAGCTGGTGGTAAGGAATGTGGGGAGGGGGAGAGAAGAGAGATGTTTTAATCAGTATTAAGACAAAGTGACTTTTCTTACAGGAAGAGCCTTAAAATTACAAAAGAGAGGAAACACGATTCTTAAGAACCCATCCAAGGATCTTGTCTCTCATCTGCTCAAGCATATTGTTCACACTTGAACTACACAAGCATGGCATAAAGTTGAGGATACTTCCCTTTTGCTTGTCCCCAGAAACTGGTATACAGACAGTAAAATGCTAAGTAAAATTACAGCTTTCTGAAAGGCAAGATTTACTCTTACCTGTGACATGAGTCAGAATGTGTTCCCTCGACCCTACTAAGTCCCCCTTTTTTTGCAGCAGATGTGCTCTGAGGCCCAGTTCAGTTCAGGAGCATGACACAGGGAGAGGCATTGGTTCAGCCTTCCCTCCCTCACCATTTTCCCAAACAAAAACAGCAATGGGGGGATATTTGCCCCATGCTGCTGTCAGTGTACATAAAGCCCCAGAGCAGGGCTAATATATTCTCCTTGTGGGAAAACATCATGGAGAAAAGACTGAAGCCCCTCTTCCCCATGCCATGCTCCAATAGAGAATCAAGGCCCTGTGCATGGACACAGTCACACTGAGGGAACCTCAACCCAACCCATGTCACGTGTAATGTGCAGTTTGGCCCTGAATCAATGGGTTTAGACAAGGTGTAACTCCGCTTAAGACTGCACTGTGAGCAGGGCTATTTTTGGGCAGGAATGCACAGGAACGGAGTTCCGGCTGGATTCTGTGTTGGCCATGCCTACAGCCTCCCCCCCCCACAAGTTCCCCAGGCGCCTCGCAAACCGCGGGGCGCCTGGGGAAGCCAAACTGATCCAGGGAGGGCAGGCAGTTTAAACTGCCTCCCCTCCTCAGGTTCCCCAGGCGCCCTGCAGCTGTGGAGCACCTGGGGAAGCCAATCCAGAAACTGCCATCCTTCCCTCAGGTTCCCCATGCACCCTGCAAGCCGTGGGGCACTTGGGGAAGCCAATCCTGGGAGGGAGCTGTGCTGTCAGGGGTGTGGCCTAATATGCTAATGAGTTTCAGCTGTTGGGTGGCCTATTATGCTAATGAGTTCCTGCTCGGCTTTTTCTACAAAAAGAGCCCTGACTGTGAGTGATATGGAGAACACACTTAACTAGACATGGTAAAAAGCTATTTATAATCTTAACATCCATTAATTTTTCAATCATTTGAAAGGTAATTTAAGTTAGTAGACAAAAGAAGATATCATGTGAGTAGATATAGTTAAACTGCCCTAGTGGATAGCCTGATTTTCAGAGCACTCTACCCACTAAACATTCCAATTTTAAAGCAACATCTCTATTTAATTATTTATTTTAAGTATACATTGACAAAACCAGTAGCAGGAGGAGGAAGAAGAAGAGTTGGTTTTTATGCCCCACTTCATTACCCGAAGGAGTCCCAGAGCAGCTGACAATTGCCTTGTCTTCCTCTCCCTACAACATACACTCTGTGAGCTAGGTGGAGCTGAGAGAGAACTGTGACTGACCCAAGATCACCAAGCTGGCTTCATGTGGAGGAGTGGGGAATCAGACCCAGTTCTCCAGATTACAGTCTGCCACTCTTAACCACTACACCAAACTGGCTCTGAAAGCTGTGGTTGTAAGTGTAGATATACCCTGTATTTTCGATACAATGCCAGTCACTGAGATGGCAACAACAACACATAACAGAAGCCTTTACTGAGGCAAGCAAAGAAACTGCAATAAAATTTATTATTTTAAATCCATTTGCTGATTTCTTCTTCTCTGAACTTTTCTCCCCAAATCCCTAGTGTTAAATGCAAATCAGATGCTACTACTATTGGTTAGTTCCTTCTCCCAGCCCACTGAAACTAGGGAAACCAACAGGAGATGCAGCAGAAATGTGTAAAGAGAGAAGATGGTGAACCGGCAAGGAAAGGGGTTGTCTTCTGCTTTACATAATGCTTTTGAGTCTAATAAAGATGAATAAAGAAAAAACTAAAAATGTCTTCACTGACAAGCTGTTTGGTGTAGTGGTGAAGAGCATAGACTCTAACTTGGGAGAACCGGGTTTGATTCCACACTCCTCCATCTGCAGCTGCTGGTGTGACCTTGGGACAATCATAAGTTCTTTCAGAGCTGTTCTCTCAAGAGCAGTTCTTGCGAGAGCTCTCTCAGCCCCACTTACCTCACGGGGTGTCTGTTGTAGGGGGTAAAGGAAAAAGATTGTAAGTCACTCTGAGACTTCTTCAGGTAGTGAAGGGCGGGGTATAAATCCAGTCTCCTCTTCCTTCTTCAAGGGATTTCTTTAAAAAGAGATCCCCCCCAGATGTTGAGAATGAGGAAAAGAGAAAGGGGAAATCAGGTATGTGTATGCATCTATATCTATGTAAGGGATTATGGGTAAACCTTGCCTAAACCTGTGCTCAGAGGTACTTTCTCCAAAATTCTAAAGATACAGGGAGACATGAGATGGTACATTCAATGGTGAGAGAAATGCTGAACATATTATCAGAAGTAATTTACTTCCCATATGCCAGGCCATAGCCTTGGTATTTAAACAGGCTCCTGGGCTAAGTTTTGGTAGATCAGGAGGAAGCTGAAACACAGACAATGAACACTGGCCTATAACAAGATAGCAGGGGGGAGGGGTTGTGAGGGAAAATAAGAACTTGTCTTGTGAACAGTTGCTGGGAGGAGGGGAGAAAACAAAATCATTGTGGTATGGAGGAAAACATGTTTCCAAGTCTGCTGACAGTCAGTGGTTAATTTCATGTAGGAATTGTAATCTGTAAAGTACATATGCCATGATATTGTAAATCCTGCTTCTTAATTCTAAGTGTATAAAACAGAGGTCATTAATTCATATGGTCACTATAAATTGGAAGCAACTTGACAGCAAATAACATACACACACACACACACACACACACAGAGCATGCATTGCTTCATGATACAGGAAAGGCACCCCACTTATGGCTGAGATATGTTTTTTCTTCTTGCTAGTTAAGAATTCCATGCCACAAATGCACTGATCTTGGGAATCATTGTTGTCCCTGTGTTACTCAGCTGATGTCAAAGATGTTAGGACAATTACCTTCACTGGAGATCCCTTCTTCTAGCATCATGAATCAGGGAGGGTGCCCAAGCAGCATCACCTCAGCAATCCTGCTGGTCCAGCCTCCCCAATGCCTTCAGACACACTACCCCTCCTACACCTGACAGACAACTGCCTGTCATGGGTTGGCAGGGGCACAGAGTCCTTAAAGCAATCAGGGAGGCTTGCTTAGCAGAATTGCCTTAGCACTGCTGCTGGCTCAGCCTCTCCGATGCCTTTAAACACAGTCCCCCTCCTTATACCAGATAGGCGGGTGTTTGTCAGGTGCAGAAGCAGGGCCAGAGTTCTTTAATCCATCAGGCAGGCCGCCCTTTAGCCACACTCCCACCCACTATGGAAATATACCCCAAATTTGTAGAAAAGTGGTTTCCTGTATCAGGTTATTTAACTTCTCACAATGTGGGTTCTAGAAAATTGGTTCATATGAACTTGCTTAATATCTGATTGCTCGGATGTTGTTTTGAATACGTAGTGATGTCCCACTTCTTAAATGTAACATAAATGTGAAGCATTTTTGTTAAAAAAAAATGTCCTGCACTCAAAGAAAAAATCAATGCCCAGGTCAAACCCCTACACCAAGAAACCAAAAATAAGGGGAGTGCATTCCTATCATGGCCTCAGTCCCCACTACAAAAAGATTTCCGAGAAACACAACCCCTAAGTGGATAAAAAGGGGCAAAATGTGTTCCTCCAATTGTTTTCTATGTGCCTGACTGGTGGGCTGCCTTCTCCCCTCCCCCAGTTGGTCAGAGTTCTGAGGTAAAACCTGTCTGCTTGATTGTTCAGCTGCGGATCTCAATGTTCTGAGGTAAAAATACAGTTAAAAGAGACTGCAGACAGTTGAAGACAGTTACAGAAATCATCAGTTCAAGACTCCTTTATAGACATTTCTCATAACAGCCAGCATGGCAATCACAGAGAGGTCCTTCAGTAGAGGGGGGGAAACAGTACGTATGTCTCACTTCATTTTTTACATTACAATCTTCTCCATTAGAATTCCTACAACAAATGTTACATTTCAAACTTCACATCATCAGTATTATAACTGGATTTATGGAACTTAAATACTGTAGCAAAGCATGAGTATCAGGCTAGTAGTCTATAAAGCAATATCTACATGCTACATATTACCAAATACTGCCAATGGAGACACCATACTGGCTTTCAAGACTTCTCCAGCGTTGCTTGGATATACCATCAACTGTACTCTCTTTCAGTTTCTTACAATTAAATCAAAGATGATGCTTTACTTATTCACGAGGCTAAAATTCACAGGTGGACTCAAAGGCTACTGAAGTGAGAATGTAAGTACATCACTGAACAGTTTCCAAAGAAAAATAACATTATTTTGGCACATAAGTCCCAAATCCCTATCTTGAAAGGAAGCTGCATCTGAGTCCTGGAATAGACAAGCATACACCATCCAACAGTACTCAGCCTTCTGTCTAGGTTTTTCAGATAGGCCTTTTACAAACACATGGCTAGGGTACAGCTTGATCTTTTATCACGTTTATTCTGAAGCAATACATTTAACAGGGCTTGCTCCACAGGATTACAGCTGAAGCCCATCAATAAAGTTCCATCTAGAATTAGCAAGAATTCTGTTATTGTTATCAAACACTGATTGAAATTCAGTGGGAGAAAATGTAAATAATTCCATGTTAATGGTAAAGGATGGAATAAATTCCTGACAGACATATGGTTAAGAACATCAGTTATGAGCTAGAAGTTCCTAACATCAGTACCGTCACGAGCTCACTAGATGTCCTTAGGCAAGCCACTCTCTCTCAGCCATCCATGTATAATAGGGGGATTACATCAGCATGCGTATCAGGACTGCTGTTCAGATTATGGAGATCACATGTATAAAGCACTTTGGGCCACTAGGAAAAATGCTTTATAAATACAAAATACTAATTTAGGAACCATTTGCTCTAATTGCTCTACTGTTCCAATTAACTTCATCTTTTAAACAGTATCCTAAAAAAAAAATCAAATCACCACAGTCAAATGTGTTTGGACATCCACTGCTCCCAAGAAATTCTACACTCAGGTTTGCCATGATTGCTCTTCAGCAATCACCAGTCATCAAACCTAACTGTAGACTGATTGCTTTTCCTCTATATCAAGATACTTAAAACGGAGGTGTCCCTTTTGAGTAATCAACTGTGTGTGCATGTTACATTCCCTGTGCAAATGGAGGACATTTCTGACACATTTTCTTCCCTCCCCATAAAGTTTTCTTTCCCGGTCCCCTTAGAGCAGGGGGTGTAGAGAGACACCTGGAATCTCGCTTACAAAATCATGCCAAGCACCATGTTCAGCAGAGATACTTGCCGCTCCAGTAGCTGACCTGTCACACCACCTGTGCTTACATAAAGCTCTAGAGGTATGAAGGTTGGGTTAATAAGTTAATTTCCCTTGAAGAAAGTGGGGGCACAAGATCAAAGGGCAGTGGTCATGACAGCCATACATTTAGTAAAAACCCTTGGTGCCATGGCAAGACCAAAGCATTGTAATAACATCTACAATGAAAACTGGCCCTGAATGCAGTCCAGGCCCGATGGCTTTGGCTGGAAGGTCCCCTACTAGATAGGATGCCATCTTAACGAGATTGGAAGCACTTTAGTGGGTACTGTAGTTTTATTGATGCAGTTTATGCTTGTTGTGTAATGGAGTTTTATTGTTGTTTGGTGTTTTTAAATTGTTTTTAAAATGTTTATGATGTGTACGGCATTCATGCCCTTGTTAGCCACCCTGAGCCCGCTTGCGGGGAGGGCGGGGTATAAAAACATAAATAAATAAATAAAATAAATAAAGGGCAAAATAGTATACTTGTATCGTGTCCCTGCACAACAAAACTTGAGGTACCTCCTGTGATCAGAGCAGAGGTATAAAAATACGCATCCTTCACATCAAGTACAATAAACCACCTTTTGCTAACAGTTCCTGAACTACTGGGAGCAGAAGCTCTGATAACAGGACACGACCAGCAGCGGGGGAGAGGGGACCTAGTAGTGGTCTGGATCAAAACTCCAGCTTATATCCCCTGATGTCTATGAAGAGTACTCAGGAGTCTGATATGATCCCACACCAGGCATCCTGAAAAGGATCTAGTCAATCCAAGAAAAACAGGGCATCTGTCAGAGGCAAAGCACTCTGATTTCCTCCCAAGGGTTAATGTGAACAACTTAATGCTCCGACTTGCAGGTGTCCATAATTGGGCCTCCCTGCCTACACAATCCATATCTCTTTCAAGGCCAGATTCAAGAATGTGGTAACTGGCTCATTATAGGAACCTGTGTTCAGTTCTGTAACCATATGGTGGGAGAAGACAGGGGTGGTGTCGTCATCTTCCAGAGAGTTCCAACAATTGTCCTGATTGGATTTAAAAGACCACACCTGACATCAGATGGCAAGAGACTATAATCTCTCCCTATTATATAAAGGCCAGGTGGGGTGGCAACATTCCATGTGCTCTCATTGGCTGTAAAATTCTCTCCCTCAACCATTGGCCCATCAGTCGCCACTCAAGAGTACTCACAGGCCATTGGCTTGGTGCTGGGTCTGCTCTTCTTCCCCAACCACTCCCTTTTCAGCCACTGTTTTCTGTCGGAAGCAATGTGTCTTGCGACGAAGACACTTCTCTTGCTCAGCTCCTGTGGGGGACAAAGTTTTCCCTCAGTGGCTGTTGTGAGGAACTCACAGGGTTGCCAGCTCCAGGTAAAGAAGCCAGAGTTTGGGGAGGGGAGAGGAAAGGCCTCAGCTGAATAGAATGCCATAGAGGCCAGCAGCCAAAGCATTCTAACTTTTCCCTCAGTGGCTGTTGGTAAGCAACCAAGCTTAGTTCTGTCAGTAAAAAGACCAAAAAAACCAAAACCCTTTCTATGCCTTTGTGAGGAACTCATTGGGGCCAGTCCATTGCCAGCTCCAGGTTGGGGAATTTCTGCTGAGTCCTTCCACACCCCCCCCAAATGCTGCCCTCCACAGGATCCACCCCCCCCCCACCCAATCTCCAGGTACTGCCCTACTCAGAGCTGGGAACCCTACTTTCCCCTTGGTGCCTGCTGCTGGTCAACCTAGCTTGGTTTCTGTCAGTAAAGGGCTCTTTCCACATCTATTCTGGCCTTTGGGAGAAAACTCATTGTGTCCTTATACCTTGCTGAGATGCCCACCCCCATGACAGCCAATGTGACATGGCAGTCAGGGCTTCAGAGCATGGTAGAGGCTGCAGAAGGGGGGAAAGATGGAAACCTGAACAGTGAGGGGAAAATAAAGGTAGGTTGATGCTTGGCTGGAAAGGACATAGGGTTGCCAACTCCAGGTGAGGAATTCTTGGAGATTTGTGGGATGGAGCCCGGCAAGGGTGAGGTTTGAGGAGGGGTGGGGCCTCAGACTGGTACAATGCCATAGACTCTGCCCTCAAAACCTGTCATTCCCTTTGTTGCTAATCTCCAGGTGAGGGCTGGAGATAACCCAGAATTACAACTACTCTCCAGATGGCATTGATCAGTTCCCCTGAGAAAATAGTGGACTTTGAGTGCCCAAGTCCTTGGCACTCTCACAGAGCCTCTTTCTAGAGCCCAATGTATTTATTTCCACAACAGGCCTTATTCCTAGTTAACCAATAAACAAGAGGGAAGCCATGCTGATTTTGTGATTCGACAGGACTGTGGTTCTGACTATGCTAAGCTCTATGGCAATGGTCAGCTACACAGATAATGCTTGAATCTCTAGCTTGGACTTTGATATTGAAAAGGTATGCCATCTAATACCAGATATTGAAGTATTAGATTTAAAAGTTAGCTTTCTTTCATACTGCAAGACTGTAGAGACTGTGTTACCTAGTAATATCTTATTCTTTAAAACGTTTAATAAACCTTCATGTATTTTAACAAGGTCGTGTTTCTTGTGTGCGTATAGCCTTGAGGACCCACATCTCTGAGTGTTGCCTGCTTGCCAAGGGGTGGTGGCTCAGAGGGATCCAAGCTTGGGTCCTTGACAGCCTCTTCATCAGGTTTGAAGTCCAACTGTAATTCCTGGCGAAAGGGAGGTAAGTTGTACTGGTGTGGCTGACAAAACGGAGCCAGTGCTGGAACCAGTGGGTAAGATGGTATCCAGATCTGGCCACTGCTACAGGGGCTTCATTGGCCACAGGCCCTGAGGGAAGGGTGACTGCCAAGGCACCCTGTACCATGGTTGTAGAAACTGTTGTGTCAGAAATGACTGCTTGAGCCCTGAGAAACTGGAGGGCAGTGGCCAGAACCAGCCATTTCTTATCCAGTGTAGAGGAGAAGGAGGCTATTGCACGAGCTTCTCTTCAGAGATGGAGTCATCAGGTTCCATAAGATCGGGGGGAGGGGGGTCTGAGGGGTCAAAAATGGTTTATCCGCCAGCAGGATTGGATCCTCAGATTTGGTGACTGGAGCCAAGGCTTCAGTAGTTGATGGAAGCAACAGATTTGAGTGCTTCTCACAATGTTTTGACCTGAGTCACATTCAGACAGCTCGTTTGAGCCATGCCAGGCATGAGTGCCTGGTGGATTTAAAGGGCACATCCAGACAGCAACATCTGGGGAATGTGCCGCTTCTGTGATCAGCCTGTCGATCCCCGTCGGGGAGCCGTACTTAAAAGATCGTGGTGAAAGCCCAGTCCAAAGCTTGCCAATGGGCCAATAGCAGACTTTCCCCCATCTGGTCGTTCCACCAGCACGTAATCAGCCTGTAGGGATGGTCTCCAGACCATCCCGAATGGCTGCCATTTTAAAAAGTCTTAGTGATGTGCACATAACCATTTAAACATGAGACGTCCACAGAGCTCCACTGAAATAATCCAGACAATTTAATGTTTCTGTGTATCCCGTGAACTTTATCAAGTTTATTAACTGAAATGGTATCTAGAGGAAGGTACCACTGGCGGTGCTTTTACCATTTAAGTCTGCACATGCACAGAAAAACAAGTACATGGTGAGGCACATATGCACATGCACTTTTTTTTTTTTTAAACCCAACCACATGGCTTCTTAAGGTGGATGCTGTCTAGACAATCCACCGCGGAGTCATGCACAGTAAAGCACTTCACAGGGGAACTGTCTGGTCGTGCAACACTGGATAAAAAAGATCTAGATCAAATTTGAGCTGGGCCAATGGTGAAATTAGCTGCCTATCTGAACGTACCCTTAAACTTTGCCTTCTTAGGTGGAGACTCAGAGGTACTATGGTGCAAGGTCTTCAGTTCTGGCGACCCAGACCCAGGGCTATTTTTGGGCAGGAACACACAAGAACGAAGTTCCGGCTGGCTTCCAAGTTGGCCACGCTTACAGCCTTGCCCCCCCCCCCGGTTCCCCCGGCACCTCGCAAGCCACGGGGCACCTGGGGAAGCCAAGCTGATCCAGGGAGGGTAGGCAGTTTAAACTGCTTCCCCTCCTGGGGAAGCTGATCTGGAAACTGCCTTCCTTCCCTTGGGTTCCCCATACACCCCGCAAGCCACGGGACACCTGGGGAAGCAAATCCTGGGAGGGAGCTGTGCCGTCATGGGTGTGGCCTAATATGCTAATGAGTTTCTGCTGCTGGGTGTGGCCTATTATGCTAATGAGTTCCTGCTGAGCTTTTTCTACAAAAAAAGCCTTCCCGGACCTATATCAACATGGATCCAGAGCTGGAACAGATCATGTGGATTATGCTAACAGAGGATGGATGGAAGGCTTCTTCACAACTCACTACTTTGCAGCTGGTCTTTCAGAACCAGAAAGGGTACATTCCCAAAGGGCAGCCTTAAGTCATGACGCCCTATCATTCCTGGCCTTGAGAGTGAATTGTTGGCAGGGTCTGCAGGCCCTCAAATTATGGGATTTCCCCAGGCAGACAATACAAAGGGGATGTTAATTCAGTTGCAGTATTTTAGTGCCGCCTTGCTGGCATTTCTTCAAAAGAGATTTCTGGGCCATAATAATGTCAAAAGAAGAGGTGGTAGGTTACTACAATGAAGCAAGACAGAGAACAGAGCAAGAATGATGCTCTTGGCTCCATGGCGAAAGAAGAACTATGGGGAAGATGGAACCACTCCTCTTCGCCATGTTACTTTTGGCAGGAAAGCATGTGTGCGTGTTGAAAGGGGAAGGGTGCCCTTTGCAGAGTTTAGCTAAAAAATTCCTCCGGAGGCAGGCCTGTGCATGCACAGTGCCAAATGTGGGGTGGCACTTAAGAACAAAGACGAATTACACATTATCAATGCAGTAATACTTCTCACCTTATTAGGATATGTGGAAAGTACTGTGCAAGAGACCCATTAAGGTCTTGGGGCATCAAATCAGAAGGCAACCCTACTCCTCTATCAGTCCTTATAGTTCCTTCACAATTGCACTGATGAGATATGAGGTATTGCAGAAGACATCCCCAAGGGCCAGGGAAAAGTCACAATGTGCTTGTCATTGGTCCCTTCCACACAAGTGGGATAATCCGGAGGGGAATCGAGGCTTTTTTGCCCCGGCACAATTTGCCCCGCAGTTGCATGATCACACAGCTCCGTGGACCTGCTGGGGCAAACTGCCGCTGCGTGATCAGACGCAACCGTGGGTGAGTGGTCCTTTTTTTTGTGGTGGGTGTCTGAGGTGCTTAAACGGGGGATCGATGCTTCGCTGGAAGAAAGGGGGGAATGGATGCTTCGCTGGAAGAAGGGGGGGAATGGATGCTTTGCTGGAAGAAAGGGGGAATGGATGCTTCACTGGAAAAAAGGGGGGAATGGATGCCTTGCTGTAATGAAGGAAGGGGGGGATCGATGACTTGCTCCTCCCCCCCTTATGGGCTTTTGATGATGCACACTCAGAAGGGGGACAAAACCAACAGTGTGGCGTTGGGATAGTGTGTGATCATGCTATCTGTGACGCCACACTTCTGCGCTGGTGCGATCACACAGGGAAAGTCTGGCTGTGGGCCGTGGCAAACCGTTTGCTACCGGTCTTTCACCAGTAGCTTTTTACTCCGCTTCTCTGCTGGATCAAATTGGTTTGCCCCGGCTTGCCGACAGTTGTGGGACGCTTCCCAGATGTGGTGGTGTGATCACACCAGTTTGATCCGTCGATGAAGTATCCCTCTAGCGTGGCAAATAGGTGTGTGTGGAAGGGACCCTTGTGTCCTTTTGAATGTATGATGCATTACATCTCTGCCTTTTTAACTACAAGGCAGATATGCAAGTTCCATTAAATGATTTTGCTTTCAGCTTGTTAACACTGAAGAAGGAAGAACAGATGAGTGTTTTTGAGAAGAGAACTAACAGTGCAGTCCTATGAAGAGCTGCTACATTCTAAGCCCTCCATTTTCAACAGGCTTAGCTCTGAGTAAGTCTAAATAAACACTCCTTAGTGAGAAGATGGAGCTGAAAAAGGACAACAAAAACAGGTAGCCAGTTCAGAAAAGTGATCGTTCCTTCTCCTCTTGGGAGGCCTTTTCATTTACAGCAGTGGTATTTGTCTTGGTGTTAATGAAAAGAAAACTATGGTTCCTATTATGAGGAAGATTGCAGCAGCAAAGCTGGAGAGTTACCGTGAGGTGAACATGAATTAGGTACTGGAAACAGAAAGGGACTGGAATGCCAAGGTTACAAGCTCACCTTTCAGTTCAGCCTCGCTCACATATTTCCTCTCATTAATTTTCCAAGAGAACTTTTTAAACACCAGAACTCTCCCTTGCCCTTCCTGAAGCAAGACCATTTCCAAAGGGCAAAATCAAGTAGCTCAGGTGCTTCTGCTCTATGGGAGACACTTGAGGTTGCTGACTGCTTTTCAAGTGTACAAGAGAAGCCTGATAACCTGTAATAAACACCAGTGACCGGAACCCAAGAGCCACGCTTGCCTAACAGCTTTGTTCTCTCTGATAAAGTGACAGCACAGCCTGAAAGCAGATACGAGAGAGAGGCTAAGTAGCAAGAAATTATGGTACATTTTTTTCATTCTCCACTTTCCTAGGCTGGAGAAAAAGTTGCAAGACTATAATCGAATGATGAAACAGAAGAAATCGTGACAAAGATTGTGATCCTAAGAATGCTTCCTTGAAAGTAATTCTATTTAAATCAATGGGACTTGTTATGAGCTTGATTTTAAAACGAACAAAATCAAAATAACAAGAAACTCACAGATTTCAAGTTCCATCATCAGGAGAAATTTAAAATGGCAGCGCATTAAAAGAAATTACGAAGAGTTTTATAAATGTCTAAGTGGTGAATCCGTCATGTTAACTTTTTTTAAAAGATCGCAAAAAATACAAGGCCATTAACATCTAGAGTTCTAAATGGCTCAACTCTAATTGTTTGACTCTGATAACTTTTTTCATCGCCTCCTCAGTATCCTACAATCCCAAATGAAAAAAAAAACAATTAATGGATCTATATTTCAGATGGCATGTAGAAGTAGTTAACTGCCAACGGATTCCAGGCTTGAACTAGGAACTTCATGTTTTAAGACTAAAACTGAATTAAAACTGTTATTCCTCATAGCTAACATTGTGATAAAATGCAGTTAAAAGCAAGAAAATGCCCTCATCCTACACAAACTCAACACCATCTGGCATATTGCATCTGCTCATTACTTGTTCTCTATGTAAACCACTGCAAGGCAGTAATACAAATTGTTATTTGTTTATTTATAGTTTAAATTTATAGCCCGCCCTCCCCTGAATACACAAGGCTCAGGGTGGTGAACAACTATAAAAACATTGGTAAAACAATTCCAATAGTTAAATAAATATGACTAAAACATCCTCAGATGGCACTAAAACATCAAAGTTTTATGTTGTATCACTGTCTCGTGAGGGAGGTACAAAGGAAACGGGGGGGGGGGGGAGTGCCAGATACAATGGTACCCCACCACAACCAAAAGCCTGGCGGAACATCTCTGCCTTGCAAGTCCTGTGGAACTGCATTAGGTCCTGAATGGCGCAAATGTTATTTGGCAGAAAGTTCCACCAGGTAGGAGCCAGGGCTGATAAGGCCCTGGCTCTGGTCGAAAACAGCTGGATTTCTTTTGAGCTGGGGATCACCAGTAGATTGTTCATAATGCTCTTCAGGGGGCATACCAGAGGAGGCGGTCCCAAAGATACGTGGGTCCCTGACTGTTTATACAGGGAACTGATAATGAAGCCACCTTGCAAAGCTAGTCCACTGGACCATTCATATTAGTACTGGCTACTGTGACTGCCAGCCATTCTCCAGGGTCCAGGCAAAGAAAGGTTTCTGCCAGCACCTGCTATCTGGGACCATTGAACAGGAGAACCCACAGACTGATCCTGAGACCTTCTGCATGCAAAGAAGAACACCTGCTCTACCACTCAACCATGGCCTCTCTGTCACAGGCTCGGCTTCATTGCTTCATGTGCCTCCGCATTAGACTACAACACCCTACTTACCCCCTTTCCTCTTCCCTTGTCTTATTTTGCAAACAGGATAATACTTGCTAGTTAACTCAAAATCGTTTATCCTGTCCAACCACTTTGTGGCATGGGTTGTGCACATGGGGGGAGAAGAGTGCAATGTGATTTATGTAACCTGTAAATGCGACTTTAAAAGCAATTTGGATCCATTTGGTAAAGGAAGTCAAGAGGGAGTAAATGCAGCGATGCAATCGAAATGCAGGCAGCTAAAAGGCCTCAATTAGTCTGAAAGGCGTTATCTGGTATTTAAATAATTATTAGATTGAAGGCATAATCACAGGGTTTGAGCTGATTTTTTTTCGCCACTGTCATCTTAATGGAGACCATAGTATTATTATTCAAATGCCTGTGATTCTCATTGAAGAGAAAGCAGAGCGGGTGTTTGGCAGGCAGGGTTGGGGGGGATGTCATTTAATCTCCATGCAATGGCAGGAGACATGATTAGTCTTTTCTCTCATTTTTGCTGTTAGTAACAGACAGATGCTATGGACTACTATCTGTCTTGTTGTATGCAGACAATTAGAAATATATATTAGAGAATCTCTTGCAAAAAAAAAAGAACTGGCACAAAAGAAACATTTAGATGTGGTTTAGCTGCGTATGCTTCATTAAACTGGAGTCTGCTTCCTTTTGAAAAATGGGATATATTTAGCTTTCTATGGTGTAATTGATGGGCAAATCCCTTTTTTCCACTCTGAAGGCTTATACAGGGCTTTTTCCCTCTTCAAAAGAAACTGGAGTCCTTTCTAAAGCATCTTGAGGTAGTAGGAAACTAAGCTCTAAAAACCTTTCCTACTTACAAACTGATGCTTACTCAGAAGCAAGGCCCAGTGAATTCAATGGAACTGATTTCCAAGTATAGATTATTTCCATCCATACATCTATACACTTCTGATGTTCCCAAGACAATATCCAGGAAGTTTGCTTATGCCAATGACATGATTGCAGTAAGGCACAAATACTGACCAGAGACCTCAAAATTTTGGCTATTACTGTAAATGGCAGTTTATCCCAAGTTCAGGAAAAACAGAATGCTCCGGTTTCCATCTCAATACCAACCGTGCCAACCGTGAACTGAATATCTACCTTAATGGCACCTGACTTATACACAAGCATACACCTAAGTACCTTGGTTACAAGCATGGACAGCTTCAAGGGGGAATTAGATAAACATATGGAGCAGAGGTCCATCAGTGGCTATTAGCCACAAACTATAGATAGGAGCTCTCAGTCTGGGGCAGGTAATGCTCTGTATTCTTGGTGCTTGGGGGGCAACAGTGGGAGGGCTTCTGGTGTCCTGCCCCCACTGCTGGACCTTCTGAGGGCACCGAGTGTTTTTGGCCACTGTGTGACAGAGTGTTGAACTGGATGGGCCACTGGTCTGATCCAACATTGGCTTCTCTTATGTTCTTATGGTATTACTCTGGACAGAACCTTGAGCTACGAACACCATCTTTACAATGTAGCAATGAAAAAATGCATATGAAACAATGTTCTTCAAAATTTATGTGGTACAACTTGGGGTGCATATGCTACAACACTTAGATGCACAGCTTTGGGGTTGGTGTATAATACTATGGAATATGGTGCTTCAGTGTGGCTCAACAGTCCCCATCTCCACAAATTTGGTGTCCAACTCAATACAATGAGACCCATATGTGGATGTATTAAACCCACTCCAGTTTATTGGCTACCCATGATGTACCACATCGCTCCCCTGCATCTCCAAAGACAAAATGCTGTTCTTCATGAATATAGAAAGATCACTGAAATCAGAGAGTTGCTCATACACAAAGACATGGCTGATGCGGGCCTATCCAGACTAAGATCCCGACACCCAGCAATAAGATCTGCACAAATCCTGCAATCACAAAATTTCATTCTAGGGAATGAATGGTTGTGAACATGGATGCAATCTGTTCCACCCAATATCCATAACCAGATAAACACTAATGAGAGGCCCTTAGGATTTGACTTGCCACATAATGTATGGAAGACAGTTAATAAAATATGAACAGGCTTTGGCAGTTGTACAGACCTGTTGTTTAAATAAGGCAAAATACCAGGACCCAAATGCAATTGTGGTGCAGCCCACCAAACTATTTTCCATCTGTCACAGGAATGTGAGCATCATGCTTTCCAGGGAGATGTGACAGAGCTCTTTGAACACTCCCCAGCTGCAACTGAGTGAATTGAAAATCTAGATATTACTGTTTAGGGGGATTGCCTAGCTCAGTCTGCTTACCTGTTGTATCAACTTGGTTACATATTTTATATTATTATATACTCGCTGTGTGTAACTCTGCCATACGATAAATCAATCAATCCCAAGTAACTGTGTATAGGATTGCAAAGCATCATCTGCAGGAACAAACCAGCTTGAAAAGGATAACAGCTATTGCTTCCAGGGCAGGCTGCATAATACCACTCTATTTTAAGACTGTTGCAAACTGGAGCTTTTTCATCATGCTCAGTTACAGCATTTTCTCTCTTTCTCCTTTTTTGGGAGTGTGTGTGATTGCATTCAGCCTGAAGAATTCTAGTGAACTCAAAAGCTTGTTTGGTACTTTTCTGATGATTTATCTAGTCCTAATAAAAGGTATTATCCTCTGGCTTAAGTGGTTTGTGCATTTCACTGTCAAGCTCTATTGACTGTGCTTAGAGACACTGAGGGCACACATACCACTGTAAATCTTAACATTTACAGATCTCTACCGGCTCTGCTGTTTTTGCATTCCTGACATATTAATGCTTAGTGAGTTTAAAAGGTAGAAGCTCATAATGATGCCTTACAAATTTACAGTTGAGATATAAAGGAGATATTACATAGAATATGTCCACGGCACAGTATCATTTACATCTGGACAGTACATTCTGTATTCTTGTCTTGAAGAAATTCATCCCTGTTCTGAATAGTTGTCTTTATGTTTCAATTATTTTAAATTAAATTTGTATTGCTTTTTTATTACAGCTCATTATGATTCCTGGAGAACCAATGAAATTTGGGCTGAACCAGGAGTTACAAGTTTTTCCATTTAACCACATACATATGGCATGTCAGAGTATCAAAGTGACCAGTCAAAATGTACACATGGAACCAAATGTGTATTAAATGCTGTACTTTCATCTTTATCTTTGCTAATCTAATAACGCAAATCCTAGAGTAACCAGAAGGGGAACAACTGGGAGGAGAAGATTCAGGAGGTGAGTTCTGGAGATGCTGTGTTGATCATAAAACATGATCCACTGATGATTCAAACTATAGGAGAGGAGACCTAAGGAATGGCATTGCAAATGTGAGGCAAAACAGGCAATCAGCTTACATTTGGTAGGGGATTCTACCACATGGTTTCTTGGTCATCTATGTCACTAGAAATGTTGTGTCATTCTTTCCTTCCATGTATTCTTGTATGTAGCAAAGACTACCTGGCACGGTCTTAAATAGAATGACCCCTATATCTATGAAGTTATGTTTGTTCATGTAGGAAGATGGTTGGGGAGGCGTAACCATGATTGATTTTAATTTGTAAAGTGAATCTTTTGGGGGAATTGCTTTTCTCCATTTTTCTTCATATTCAGGAGGCCAGGTGCGTGTGTTTATAAGTATGCATGTGCATATCTGCATAAAGGAAGCAACATAAAAAAACACCTAAGTATCTAAATTAAACTCAATGTGGGCTTGTTTTAATCTCCTATCAAACTTTATACATTTGTAAATAAAGAACTAAGAAGTAGAGACAAAATGCTGCAGTAGTGCATGGCAACAAGATCAGCAGAAGTAGCATCTTCACACAGCAGCAGAATGAATCCAGGGTTGGATCCAGACTAAATTTTCCATCAATTGAATGAAACTTTCCTGTCTCCCCCTCCACCAACTGCAGCCCACTTTGATATCCATATAATGCTGCTCCTGGGTAATAGGGAGCCCAAAGGAATTACTTCAGGGGGTCTGTAGCTGGAAGGGACAATAGTTGGAAATGGTCTATTTAGTCTGGATCCAACTCTAAGGGCAGCAAAACAGTGACCATTAAATACTGCAGAGCAAGCCATTTATTGCATGCACTTTAGCACTTGAACAAAATGTGCAAACTCACCATCTTTTCCCATATGATTAGCTGGTTGTTTATATTCAACCTGTGTTTGACAGGGAAAATGTCTTACAACCCCTCAAATGCTGCTTGCTGCAATCAGGAGAGGAAAGAGCCAGAGCCCTCTGTGACTGAGTCACACCCCATCTCCTCACTGTCACTGTCTGAGAGGAATGAAAGGAACAGCAGCAGCAGCTGTAGTAGTCAGAGCTAAGGAGGAAGACAGGAATTAAACCATTCAGGTTTTAAACAAAGGCAAAGCCACCATCATTTCACTGTTAGTTCCCTCACTCCCTTAACCAATTAAGATCATCTTTTCAGCACAGGACAAATTCCCTTCTCTCCAACAGCACAGCTCTGCCACTTCACTAAACAAAGTTCTTCAACTTGTTTCAGTGGCAACAGTTTTTCCTATTATTTGTTGTTGTTATGGTTCTCAATCATAAGCCACTTAGCAAACCAATCAGACTGAAAAAAATACGTTATGATCAAGGCAGACCTATACATACATGGAAGTAGTGGGGTTGGTTTCCTTGAGTGCAGAAACGCCTTCCCGTTTGCTGGTTACTTGTTCCTCACCCACTCGGTAATGTCAAAGCAAGATTCATTACTGGCAAGCAAGGGACAGGGGGATGCTCTGTTTCACCCTACTGACCACAGTAATACCTCATCATTCTGTCAGAAATTCCCTAGAATTCCATATATCGTAGTAAGGGTCATCAAAAGGGCAGGGCTTACAAGCCTCAGTGGCTTCAAGAAAAAAATATCCAAGAGCAATGCTGTTTAAACAGTCTCATCTCATCCCTCCTTTTTATTAAATCACATTATCTGCTCCCATTTATCTCGGCTTGTTCATGGCTCAAAAAGATGTAAAGAGTGTAGCTGGTGAGAGGATGGGTAGCATGTAGGAAAGCTTAAGACCAGAGGCAAGGCATATGACAGACACAGGAAAGTGGCTAACAGAAGGGGTAGTGCAAAGCAAAGAGATGAAAAAATAAACTAACAAAATAGCAAGGACAGCAATACAGGCACAGCCAAGAACAGCAGACACAAGATGATGACTAATTTGCTAATAGCCTGTCGCAGAGCGTTAGGAATATCATGTATTAATTTGTCTGAGTTAAGTGTAAGCCTCTGTAAAGTCTCTACCTACATCTGCTAAGGTGTTTCCATGACTAAATGACCAGGAGTCACTGGCTAAGGTTTGCCAACAATCCCAGTTGTTAGCAAATCATGCTAAGGGTGCAGTGTCCTGCAAAAACAAGCCTGCTCATTGCTCCCCCCTATGTTCTGCACTGGGGGCACCAATACCCTTGGTTGCTTTTCCAGAGCAAAGCATATGTAACAGCGCTCAATGGAAAAAAACATCCCAACCTAATTCCTCATTCATTAATCCTGTTAGATCTCTAAGTTCATTTATTTATTTATTGCCTATGTACTCTGTGTTTCTTCCCAATGGGGACTCAGAGAAGCTCATATTGTTCTCCTCTCCTCCATTTGTATACTAACTTACCTCTCAGGGTTGATGTGAGGCTGACTGTGTGTGTCCGGCTCAAGGCCAACCAGTAAACATCTAGGGCAAAGCAGGAATTCAGACCCGGGCCTCCCACACGACACTGGTCTGAAGCAACTACTCATATTTAATAAGACTCAGTTAAGTGAGTTGGATCCAACCAGGTTTGCTGCAGGTGAAAAATGGAAGAAGGGTCCCTTTCACCACCACAAAGGCTAGGCTGGGGATCATGTGACCTGCATAGATGAAAGCCATTTGGGACAGGGGCTTTGTTAAAAAGGAGAATTGGCCTTAAGGAGCAAAATAGTTGGCCAGATCCAAGTGTTTAGGCTGTAGTAAAACTACTAATGCAGAGCTTCTTTAAGGTGGTTTTATCCCAGCAGTCAAGTCAGAGTAACTAGACTGTCAATGAGGCCTTGGGCACCAGCATCAGGACTAGGGTTGCCAGCCCCCAGGTGGGGCCTGGGGATCTCCCACTTTTACAACTCATCCCCAGCTGACAGAGATCAGCTCCCCTGGGAAAAAATGGTTGCTTTGAAGGGTAGACTCTATGGCATTATACTATGCTGAGGCCCCTCCCCTCCCCAAACTCCACCCTCTCCTGGCTCCACTCCCAAAATCTCCACGTATTTTCCAACCCAGACTTGGCAACCCTAATCAGGACTATCAAATGACTGCAGGGTTGTCATATCACCTCTTTCAGTTTCCTTTTACAATGGCAGCTGGGAGCAATGAAATCAGGTACAAATTAGTCCAATGTGACTTCTACTGAAAGCCAGCATGCCAGGAATCAGGAGTGATTTGGGGCACATCTTAGGGTCAAATAAGTCAAGGGAATGAAGGGGAATGAGCACATAAAGTAATTGGCAACTTAACGAGGTGGGACAAGGGTGGGGGGAATCTCAGAATATGCAGTAGAACATGTCTCTTGTTTGACAGCCGTATGCAATGGCCATTTACTCCCCTCTGTCAAGGCAGCCATGATCACAGAATTCAGCCATGGTAGCAGAATGTAAAACACACCCATCTCCTTGGCCTCTGCATGGCCATCTCCTTTTATGAAGGCTGGAAGAAGAGGTAAAAACAGCCATAGGTCACTGGAGCTACCACTTCTGTCAAAACTGGTGGGCGTGATCCAATCCCAAATAAGCTCTTTTAGGTCACATTGATTTTGATATGAGGGTGTTACACAAACACATAGCCTCATTCTTCTGGTGATCGCAACAGGAGAAAAAAGCGCTTGTCTTTAGCTAGAATTTGTGCCCCATTTATTTAAGGGAACCAACTGCCGGGCCAGCTGATGATGGCAAAAGGCTGACTTGGCAGTGGCTGCTACCTGGGCCTCCATTGTTAAGGAGGTATCCAGGAGCACTCCCAAACTCCTAACCCCCGACGCAGGCACCAATGGCACCCTGTCAAAGTTCAGGAGTGGGACTCCCTCACCAGACCACCCCGACTCAGGTACAGGACCTCCATCTCTACCAGGTTCAATTTCAGCTGCTCAGCCTAAGCCAACAAGCCATAGTGTGCAATGCCCAGTCCAGATCTTCTGTGCTGGAGTCCAACTGGCTGCGCAACATCAGATATTGCTGGGTGTCATCAGTGTACTGGTGACATCCCAGACCATGCCTCCGGATAATCTGGGCAAGGGGGCGCATATAGATGCTGAACAGCATCGGGGAAAGCACCACCCCTTGAGGCACACCCCATTCAATTTGTTTATTTTCACAGGAAGGCAGACTATAAATAACAAAAATAAATTATTTTTTAAATTAATTTAACTGAATGCTGGCTTAAAGTTTACCCTTTGCTAGAATCGAAGCTGAGTAATAAAAGCAAGTGGGAAAGGAGGGAATAGGATATGAGGTCAGCAGCCTTCCCTCCTTTGCCACTTCTTGGCAAGATGACAAGTTCCATGTCTGAAGGCACACCTGCATTTTTGAGAATGTTAATGCTGGCACAGATATTTGTGAATGGTTAAGGCCTACACAGAAACAGTATGTAGTGGAGGAGCATTACATAACTAGAACCCCTTCAGTGCATCTCTGGGGTCCAGAATCTGATGACTCACCTCTTTCTCCCATACTTAGCTTATGCTCTGGGTATAAGGCTGCGTGAGTACATTCATGCAAATATGAGAAATAGCTAGGAGGGCCAAGCACAGTATTGTGATAATTGCTTCCTGCAGAATTCAGAGAGGGGTGGGTGGGTCAAAAGAGGAAAGCTGGAGGGAAAGAATAAAACCCAGCTGTGAAAAGGCATTTCCCTGATAACAAACGTAATCACATGAATTATGGACTTAATTCTCACTTATTGTCCCAGTTTCAGATATTGTTTATACAACACAAGTGTACCGGATGAGCCTTCTCTCTTTCCCCATCCTACCTCTCTCCCTTGCACATGTCAGCTTGTCGGGGGAGAAAGAGGAAGCAGAATCTGCTCATGAGCATAACTGTGGGCAAATGATAAGCTGTGACAGCATTTTGCTCTAGACGATGTGGTTTGGAAGAATAATGATTTTCAGCTCAAGGGAATCTCTCCCCAGTTTTGCCACTGACTCACTAAATAACTCTGAACAAGTCACTTCCCTTCTTTGTGACTGAGCTTCCATTGTGTACAAGAAAAACCTATATCACAGGAGGGTGGTCAGGGACAAGAAATTAAATTCCTGTTGAGAGTCATACACAAAACATTATGTGTAACTAGGGCTGAACCCCCTACACATGCCACAACCAAAAGTATAATGCTTTGTCTAGAACCAAATAGGTACACAGATTATCATGATTTGCCTGTGATACCGGGAAAATGTATAATGTAGCACTGAGGAGACTTATGGAGAAAATGAGGGAGAGCATTCACTGCAGTAGCATTTCCTGAGACCTCAGAGCGTGTGGAGATGGAAAGACTTTGATGATTCAGAGTGATTACTCTATCTTTCTGAGCTGCAGGTTCCCATCCAAACACATTCTGCCTTGATACTTAAGGTTATAATCTCAGCCTTGTGATCTGTATATATACAACATTTAGCACAATGGGGAATTAAAGTAAACAATAATTTGAAGAAAGGAGCAACTAGTTCCATGAACTCTAGCCCAATAGTAATTATATATGCCACATCATGCCCACTGAGATTCTCTAAGCTTCATCTGAGAAACCAAAATTTCAGCCTTGGTTCCTTCCCATGCATAACATTCTCTCATAATCATCTGGAAAATACTCAAACTCAATCCAAACTATTCTGGAAAGAAGGAATCCATGATTTTGAAGTGTACCTTGCATGGGGACCCACTAGGTAGATACTAGTTCAGGACAGAATAATCTGGAATGTTTTATTTTCACAAACAATCTGTTAATTTATATTGCAAAACTGGCTAGCAAACTTTTTTTTTCAGGAAAGGCTTCTTATAAACATGGAAACACACGTAGAGACAGCAGAAGCAATTTCTCTTCCTCACACAGCAATGAACCAGCCCACCAGTCAACA
Organism: Lepidodactylus listeri; assembly: GCA_029233225.1. NCBI lineage: Eukaryota > Metazoa > Chordata > Lepidosauria > Squamata > Gekkonidae > Lepidodactylus > Lepidodactylus listeri. The sequence continues at coordinate 62,665,488 of JARCFY010000002.1, read as the reverse complement.
TTCTTCTTACTGTATGAGGTGAGTAGTTGTCCACTGGACCAGGGCCTTCTATATTTTTTTTATTTACTTCTCTCCTTCCTTTATGCTCTACCTTTTTCCACAATGGGGATCCAAAGGGGCTTCCATCATTCTCATCTCTTTAAGGATGGCAGCCTCCAGGTGGGACCTGGGAATCCCCTGGAATTACAGTTCATCTCCAGACTACAGTTCCGCTGAAGAAAATCCCTGAGATCAGTTCCCCTGAATAAAATGGGTACTTGGGAGGGTGGACTCTATGGCATTGTACCCCACTGAGGTCCCTGTCCTCCCCAGGCTCCACCCTCAAATCTCCAGGAGTTTCCCAACCTGGAGCTGGCAACTCTCCAACTCCCTGCCAGTGGCCAGGGAGAACCTGACAACCCTACCTCTCCTCCATTTTATCCTCTTGGTAGGTTAAGGTTAGGCCAGGACATACTCAGATTGGCCCATGGCTACCCAGAAAGCTTCTATGGCAGAGTGTGGATTTGAACCTGGGTATTCCAGATCCTAATTGATCATAGACCACACTGGGGCCAAGTTTGTTCAGGTTTAGACATTAGGTGAAGGCATTTCCATTTTCTTAAGCTTTTGCAGGTGCAATTTATTTCTTGGGGGGGCACTGCTTTGTGATTGCTTTTTATAGTTGTTTTAGTTTCTGCTTTTGGTTTCTGCCTTTTTATGACATTGCTAAAGTTTTTAGTTTTATTTTATTATCTGTACTTTTAAACCTTTGTACACTGCCTTGAGATTTTTAAAAATGAGAATCTGAGTGAACTATTTAAAATAAATATATTGCATTTATGGGTAAAATACCACACTCACTCAGGAATATGATGAGGGTGTTCTTAAGTAACAGAACATGGATTTATTCAGAATAAATGAAGAAAGAAGGACAAAGCCTACCAGAGTTCTTCATTGCAGCTTGCCTAGTTGGCCTACCCAAAGTCAATAGTAAAGCCTGGTCTGGAACTACCCCAGATTTTGGTACTTTGGGGGCGCAATCATACACACCCATTAGCTACACAAGAGGACGATTCACCGGCAGATCAAAGCGGCACTATCACACCAGCACATCTGGGAGGCATTGCACAACCATTGGCAAGCCAGGGTATGGATAATCAGTGGTGGGGGAACACTTTACACATGTTTTGGGGCATTAGAGCAAAACTGCTAAGCCCAGGCAAAATCAGTTCTTCACTAGCCTACTTATTCCTTGGACCACCTATGCTTGTGCCATGAGGCAGCCTTCTTTCTGAATCAATCTTGCCTAGTGGCCACGGACTATCCCAGCTCAGGGAGGGGAGGGGAGGGGGAGAAGATGGTCCAGTGAAACATCTTAGCGGAGTGGATACTTTCTCCTTCCCCCAGCAGCCTGTTGTTTGACCTGAAAGGACCTTCATGGGGGGAAAAGATCACAGAATGAAGGGCTGAAATGGAGCAGGAACTGGGTTTAATCATTTCCTTCTCCCTCTCAGTAAGTTAGCCTCATCATTCCTGCTACTACTCAGTGGAACAACAGGAACAAAATGGGGGGGGGGGGCTGTCCCAATGCTGTGATCTCACTTCCAGTACAAACCTAGCAGTGACATCACTGCATTGGGGTGATGCTCTAGAAACCATCCAAAGCTTTATGGTAAAATGCCAGCTTGCGGTGGAAGTGATATTGCAGTGACGGCACAACACCAATTTCATTGTCCCCACCTTCCAGAGTCTTCTGCTGGTTGCCAGTGCTTGGCTGGCAGCCCTACTCCCAAAGCAGATTTTTTAAGATAGGCTGCAGGAAGAAGGTGGAGAAAGAATCATTCCGTGAGCTTTCCAACTGGATCCAACCCATGTTTTGCATGCAAAGTGGCCCCTGTTGAACCTCTGCTGTTGTTGTTTTTTTGGGGGGATCATGGGGTCAACTCCTCTACCTGAAATCTTGGTGATAATAGTGGAATTAAGTATTCAAATAAGATGCACAATAACAGCAGCCAGATGTTTATCATACACAAGGACCTAATCCACAAGATTGTTCAGAGTAATTGAAGTACAAAGGTACAGACTGTCCCTAAGAAAATCCCTGGTTAATTTGATTCCTGCTAAATAACAATTAGATCTGGAAGTCATCACTGAGTTTGTTCTTCACTGAATAATTAGTTTTACATGACAACCCTCTATACTGAACCCACATACATTATCAGCATCTGACTACTTCATTATTGATTCTAGTGGAATGTATCTTTTTGGGATCCAGTTTTTGTGAGACAATTTCCTTGAGTTTTTTGAAAACTTGGAAAACCACTGCCAGAGTAGACACTACTGAGACAGATGGACCACTGATTTGATTCAGTGTAGGACTGCACCTTGTCAGGCATGCTCAAGGGGATAAACAAATGTGGGGGGGGGGGATGGGGAGGACCACAAGATCATAGTGGCAAGTGATTCCTCTGACTTACAGATGTTCAGTCAAAAGCCTATTTGAGTGTAAACTCTCTGTGTAGGGCTGCCTTTGCCCAATTGGGAATCCTGAAAAAAAACAGCATTTCAAATTTCCAGGGTTGACAGCAGCCTAGAGAAAACACAAATGTTCTGCACCCTTAATGGAGGCTTAATGGGATGTTTACCAGGTGACATGGGGGGTGGAGTTGAAATCCCCTTCCCATGAACATTCATTATCTTTCCTTTGAACGTCTGACAAGGTGTATTTTTTTGTATTGAAACTGAAGTAGTTGCCATAAATAGTGCAGTAAAATATGCCATTAAAATGGGAAACACTCAAGCACAGACTGAGACAGGAGCTGTACCATTTCAGTTTCACATAGTAAGCTTTTATGTGATAAAAAACTCAAATAATTTAAAACATATAAAACTAGCTGGTTGGATCCAGACTCAGTTGGCCAGACTCAGTTGACCATTTCTACCGATACCATCCCCTCAATTTTTATTTATTTATTTGATTCAATTTCTAGGCCGCTCTCCCCACACAGCAGGCTCCATGTCATTCCTCAGTCCCCCCCCCCCCCCCCCCGGAACAGCCTTTCATGGATAGCAGTGAGCTGCAGTGACAAGAGGGAGGTAGGATGTTTCCATTCCTCTCATAGAACATTTAATCTGGATCCAGCCCAGTATTTCCTCTGACCCAGTAAGGTTTTCATTTTTTTCACATTAGTTATTTTCTATTAATGGTTTGTGATGTGCTACTGAAGTCATATAAGCCCATAGGAAAACCGTACCCATCTATAATGAATGCAAGAACTGATCCTGAGACCCTTACTGCTTCAGACATAGATGCCCTTGGCTACTCTGAGGCATAGGGGAGAAAAGGAAGTGAAGAGACACCCAACATAAAGTAACCTTGCCCAAGGTCACAGAAAGAATCTATATCAAAAACTGACTTCAAATGAATTGAATTTAAGGCTTCAGTGTCAAAGTTCAGCACGCTAGCTGCTAGTCTGCTATGAAAACAGGACCAAGAGAATCCTTGTTTTCTCCCAGCTGCATGCTAGAAAAACTACCGGCAGCAGATAAACCCACCCAGCACCAAATTAAATGGCTCCCCAGGCACCCTATTAAAACAACAGAAGCCCATGGCCATGCCAGCCCTTTAAAAGAGAGTGGCGTTCGTTATCCTGAATGCTCCCCATGGTGGCTACACAGAAGCCACAGCGCTGTTACCTAAGTAAACCAGGAAATTGTACATTTGTTTAAATTAGGTTCTAAAATTCTGAATCCCTGACTGTGCAGCTATAGATTTCATTCCGCCGCCAGCATTGATATTATTAGGAATGAGAAACAGCAAATGCCAGCACAGACACAGTCTCTTTCTAGTTACAGGATAAATAATTCTGTTCCAGGTGTGGGATTATCTTTGGCACATGTGAACAATAAGCACCAAGCAAAATCAACAGAAATGCAAACTCTCCCTGTCCATCAGTGCTCAGGTTCTTAATATTCTCTGGGAGGAAAGAACAGTGTAGCATCAACCAGAGGGGTAAAAAGGGCAGAAGTCACACTATAAACTCTCAAATATGGTTGACTAGAGTGTTAAAACGAACAAGAAGAACTTGGTTGTTCATTCTAATTTGAACAGTACAGTATGACACAACTAACTGACATAATAAAGTAACAAAACAATCCAGTAAAATAAGAATATGAGAAGAAGCTAACATACAGATTACTAAATAATCTCCCTGTGCGGCAGATATTCTATAGTGTCTAAAACACAGAAGTCATATGGCTCTGGTTCAAATCCCCAAAGATTGGCCAAACTAACATATGAAATGATTTTGCCATGAAATGAGGATTCTGAATAGGAAAACAGATGCCAACAATCTGCTATTAACTGCAAGCAGAGACATCCTGTTAAGTGACATGTCTCATTGAGTGATGTAATAATGTTCTTCTCTCATTGCATGATTTGAATCTGTCTTGTGGCTCTTCAAGCAGCCATTCTGTCACTTTGTTTTCAGCTGAAGTGGAGGCAGGTGGGAGCACTTCCACCTTGGAAGCCTGGTGATCAGATCAAGGACAATAGCATGTTATGGAGCCCTGACTGGAGGGGCTCCTCAAGGTTCTTCTCCCAAGAAGCAGAAGAGTGGAGAGGAACCCCGCCAGAAGAGGATAATATGATCTCTCCAGCAGCCACTGAATGCCAATTTCTGCCTGAGAAAGAGACTCATTCTCCAACTCAGTACTCCTCAGCCCTCCTTTTTGATTTTGGAACAGTAGCAGATCACTCAGTAATTCAAGGTGCTTTAATAAGCTCTCAGTTTAGATGAACCAGCTGTCTTCTTTATTCTGAACAGCGATTCTTGCTTTTTTGCTAAGGATGTTTCTGTCATCCCCCCCCCCCCAACCCTCTCTACCCTAGCCAAGCTAACAGGGTAAAGAAAGCAGCTGATGTGAGTTTCATGTGACAGTAGCTGCAATTAAAACTTAGGCAAGATGCAGACAAGGGGGGGCAGATGTTGGGATGGTATGACAAGGGCCTTAAACTTCATTCAGCTCTGAAAGGCTCAGCATCTTGCAGTGAAGTCTAATTTTCTTTCCTCTTTACCAGATGTTGCTTATATGGTGAGACCTTGCTGGTATGAGGTGCTGCATAAATATACTATGAAAGACAGCTTCTGCCCTCGAGAGATTCCTGTCTAACACTGTGATGTTAAAGATATGCACTGCTATGATGGCGGATGGTGTGTACCACTGTCTCAACACCAGCAGCCTTGGTGATATAAGTATGACAGGTCCAGCCTAGTACGGAGCTGCTTTCAGCTTCACACCAACCTTTTGCTATTGACAGCAGGTGCACAGATAACTCCATGAGAGAAACTGGGCTTAGCAGTTGGGAAGGGTGTAACTAAATCAATATGATGGTCTTATTGACTTAACATAAAAGTACTGTGAGGTGCCATTCATAGGCCCTGGCCTGTTATTATTAGCTAATGAGAGTAGGACATAAGGGGAACTGTTTTTCATCCTTGTCTAAAAGACCCAGGCCTGTTTGCTACAGTGAAGCATTACAAGATTAGGAAGAAGCAGTCACAATAGACATGTGATCCAGTGAAGCTCAAATAGATGATTTGGAACAATTCAAAGAGTTGTGAGTGTATGCATTTTTCTTTTACTCCCTTCATGTTTCATGGAGAACTAGACCTCCAGGGACTTTTTCCATAGATCACCTAACAGTTAAATCTATCCTTCCGCATACAGTTACATCTCTACTAGGGATGGGCATAAACCATGAAAACAGAGGTCCATTGGAGGTTCAAGGATTTCATGAACCCTGAACCTCCAACAAACTCCTCCACTGCATGAACTGGTCCATGGTTTGTGCTTTGAGGAGTTTGGCCCACCCAGAAATGAGCTCCAAAGGCATTTAAATGCCTTCAGAGCCCACCTTCGGGTCAGGCCTGCCCAACTGAGCTCCAAAAGTGAGCTCTGAAGGCTGTGACAGGGTTTTGGCACACCCAGAGCAAGCTCTGAAGGCTTTTATAGGCCTTTGGAGCACACTTCTGAGTGGGGTGGGCTCTGAAGGCCTATAACAGCCTTCAGAGCCCACTCTTAAAGCACAGTTGGGACAGCCTGATCTGGAGGTGGGCTCCTAAGGCATTTAAATGCCTTCCGAGCTCACTTGGGTCGTGCCACAGGGTCAGTGGTAGGCTCTGACAGCATTTAAATGCCTTCGGAGCTCACTTCTGGTTGGGCTCTGAAGATATTTAAATGCCTTCAGAGCCTGCACAAGCCCTCCCTGAACCTCACAAACCTCCTTGGGAACTACAAACCCCTGGGAATCACAAACCAGCCTGGTTCATGCTTGAACCAGGGTTTGTTTGTGGGTTCATGCCCATCCCTAAGCTCTACTATCATGCCCTGTCTCCACTCTTTGCTTCCTTCTCCCAGTCTTGTATCTGTGCCCTCCTGCAGGCCAGGCTGCTCAGAATCATCATCATCATCTTTCCTATATAATAAAGCCGTTTTCAAGTGGCAAGATTCCATGGGGCGCCAAAATCAGTTGGCTGGAAGGACTGCCACTCAAAAGAGGGTCCCTGGCCACTGGCTGCATTCTCTCTCTGCTTTGCCTCAGTCCCGCTCACAGAGCCACCGGCCAGCGTCTTGGCCTCAGTCTGGAGGAAGCCAGCAAAGGGGAAGGACTGACTGGGTGCTGGATCCACTCTTCTCCTCTGCCCACTGCCAGGTGGGTCTAACTGTCCCCTCAGTGCCTTGCTTCTGTCAGTGAAAAGACAATGGACTTTCAGCATACCCCCTCTCCCACCCACTGACTTTCCAGTCAGAATAAACTGTAGAAATGGTAGGGTTTCCAGGTCTGGGTTGGAAAATACCTCGAGACTTTGGGGGTGGAGGCAGGAGAAGGTGGGGTTTGGGGAGGGGAGGGGCCTCAGCATAGTACAATGCCATAGAGTCCACCCTTCAAAGCAGCCATTTTCTCCAGGAGAGCTCATCTGTCAGCTGGAGATTAGTTGTAAAAGCGGGAGATCCCCAGGCCCCACCTGGAGGATGGCAACCCTAAGAAATGGCTCTTTCTCCCAGGCTGTGATCAGAAGTCCAGTTTGATCCATTGCCATTGCTGTTCTCTGATGGATTTAAAGTGCACGATCAGACAGCAATATCTGTCTGTCGTGTCCCAGTTGTCTGTGTTCCGTTTTCCCCCACCCTTTACTGCGTTTTTATTTGATACCTGTTAAAGTCCGGTCTTTTTGGCCTGAGCTGATTTCCTGTTGTCTGATCACCCAGTCAATCAGGCAGCTCTGACAGGGCTCTTTTTTTTCCTGCCACCATTTTTTCCAGTAGTTAGCAAAGTGCACATGACTGCTTATTTGCACCACTCTTTCTCTCCCCCACACCCACAGGGGCAGCTGTAAACATTGTTTTCTGCATAGAAACTTTCAAATAAAAACACCTCTGTACTTCAGCTTTTTCCTGTGATTTGGGGAAGGGTGCCTAGAGAGTAAACTTTTTTAAAATGGCCGACAGCCTTATGAACTACATATCCCAGAAGGCATAGCAGTGCTTCTGGGCATGCTCGAGGGAAAAATTATTTTTAAAAATGGCTGGCAGCAACATTTCTTGGATGCAGGGTCTGATATGTGTCTGATCGCTCAAAAATGGTACAAAAGCGCTTTGAAGAGTGCTAAAAGGGGTGAGTCAGATCAGTACTCTCTGTAATAAAATACTCCGGATCAATTAGAGGCGGGGCAACAATGGATTAAAATGTACGTCTGACTGCAGCCCAGTTTAGCTCCACCATGGCTGGCTGGCTGGCTAATGAGGTGGGCCAGTGACCATCAAACCATTCTCTTTAACCCCCTGCTGTGCTGCTGACTTTCCTGCTACAGTTGCCAATCTCCAGGTGGGACCTGTAGATTTTTTGCTGTTACATTTGATCTCCAGATGACAGAGATCAGTTCCCCTGAAGAAAATGGCTGCTTTGGATGGTAGACCCTATGGCATTATACCCTGCTGAGTCCTTCCATCCCCCCCCAAATGCTGCCCTCCACAGGATCCACCCCCCCCCCCAAAATCTCCAGGTATTTCCCTAATCAGAGCAAGCTTGGTTGCCAAGCTGGCAGTGGGTGGGGGAGGGGATTATGCTGAAAGTCCATGGTCTTTTTACTGACAGAAGCAGGCCACTGAGGGGACAGTTAGACCCACCTGGCAGTGGGTGGAGAAGAATTGCCAATCTCCAGGTGAGGGCTGGAGATCACTCAGAATTCCAAGTGCTCCAGGGCTTCAGAGCATGGTGGAGGCTGCGGGGGGGGGGGGGAGTGATGGAAAGTTGAAGAGTGAAGTTGATGATTGGCTGGGAAGCAGATAGGGTTGCCAACTTCAGGTGGAAAATTCATGGAGATTTGAGGGATGGAGCCTGGAGACGGTGACGTTGGAGGAGGGGTGGGACCTCAGACAGGTACAATGCCATAGATTCCACCCTCCAAGCCAACCAGTCCCTCATGGGGAACCATTGTTGCCAATCTCCAGGAGAGGGATGGAGATCACGCTGAACTACAACTGCACTTCAGATGGCAGAGATCTTCCCCTGGAGAAACTGGCGGACTCTATGTCATTATACCCTGCTGAGGTTGCCACAGCAAATTGACACTGAGTGCCCAAGGCCTTGGCACTCTTCCAAAGCCTCTTTCTAGAGCCCGTTGTATTTATTTCCACAACGGGCCTTATTCCTAGTAATAATAATAGTAGTTATTGTTTCATTTTGTTTCCTGTATGAAAATCCTCAACTGGCTGCAAAACTGGTACAAAGCAAACAGATTTCAGCATTATGCCTGCAATTCCTTGTATGGGCATTTATTTGTTGAGGCAGTGGATCATAGGGTCAGGCCTTAAGGATCTTTTCAAACTTATTAATTTTAACACTGTGCAAAGAGAATGCAGACAGTATAGTCTGGCACTGTTAACTAATCTGCACTATAATGCTAAATAGTCTTACACCCTTCTAAACCTATTGACTTCAAAGGATTTGGAAGGTTGTAACTGTTTAAGATTGCCCTGAAAGTGACTGGCTTTGCAGTGAGCACAACAAGCAATATTAAGCAAGTTCTGTTACAGCATGCAAGTGGTAGGAGACCAATCTGGGCCTTGATTTCCTCCCACTCAGTATAATACAGGAGTCTGTAACCCTTTATTTTTGCAATCATTTTTTCCTCTCTGGGGTTTGTCCCATGAGATATATACTTTATATCTTCCAGCAGCAATAGACTGCTCCTGATTCCAATATAGAAAGAAGGAAATGCAATTATACATTGGGAGCTTAGGGAAACCTACTAAGACACAATTTGGGAATTTTTCTCCAATAAAACATATTTGATTTCCTCCACACCACAATAGCTGTATTCACTAATCTAGTCTCCCCAAACTTGGTGAAAAACGCAACACTGCTTTATACAAAACACTGAAAATGAAGGATTTAAATTGTACCCAATACTTCAAGGGTCTTCAGTGAGGGTTGAGAGCGCTTGCTGTACACATACAGCAATCATATCTGTTTAAATTAAATCCCTGGATTCCATCTCTTTGTGAGACACTGTCATTATAAACTGAGCAGGGTGGGGATATAACCATTGCTTACCCTCCTGATGGCACCTGGTGTTTTTGGCCACTGTGTGACAGAGTGTTGGACTGGATGGGCCATTGGCTTGATCCAACATTGGCTTCTCTTATGTTCTTATGCCTTGGAACACAGGCACATATACCTCAGTATGGCTTGTTTTAACTATGGTTAGTTTGTCAAGCCAGGAGATGGCTCTCAGGCAGTCACTCAAATCCTGGTTTCTCTCAACAACTGCTGGTTTCATTGCCTGTACTCTGGCATTGGGGATCTCTGCAACTGGGGATCTGCTAAGGCACTGGCATGAAACAAGCCAGAATTAAGCCAAAATGTCTGCATTCATACATTATACAAAACCATAGTAAAGAATAACAGTGTGAACCAACCTTAGATTTTGGCATCAGAGCCTAATTAACCACAGCTAATGGAGTAGCCCACATTGGACAATCCAATATCCACAATTAAATTAAACCACAGTTTTGTACAAAGTCTGACCCAAGCCAGTGTGCATATAACACTATATACATAGGGCTAAACAATCATGAACCTTCATTTCATGTTTCCTGATCTTGTGGGGGGAAAACTGTTTGGGGGGGGGGTAGGGCTCCTCCTAGGGTTGCCAAGTCTTCAAAACTCACCGGTGGGGGGGAGTCCTCCTCTCGCCGGGAGTTTCTCCTGGCACGCGCCCAGCAACGTCACCGGAAATGACGTCAGCACGTTGGGGGCGTTGCCAGGGCGATGCTCTGGCAATCGCCCCAAAACTCTATGGTATCATAGAGTTTTAAGGCGATTGCCAGAGCGTCGCCCTGGCAACGCCCCCAACGTGCTGCGTCACTTCTGGTGACGTCATTACGTCGTCCTCGCTGGACGACGTCAGGGGTGGGGGTTCCCCCCACTGGCCAAATGCTGGCCGGCGGATTGGGAACCCCTTTAGCGGGGGATCCCCCGCCCCCCGGGCTGACTTGGCAGCCCTAGCTCCTTCTGGCTGCATCCATCTGGCCCTAATTTGCTTCATGCCCAAAGACCAAAAAGGAAGGGGCTTTGCCACCTCCTTTTGGTGACCTTGGTTCTGCACTGTTCAGAGCATTCAGTTGATTGTTTCCTCTTCAGCCTCTTCCCTGACTCTTTTAAAGAGCACTCTCTTTGAGGAGCAGCATATGATATGGGCACTCTCAGGACTTCGGGCCTCTTACATAAAATCCCATTTTAATGAGAACTCTGAGCCTCTCCCTACTGCTGACATGGGTTTACCTACCTCCTTTTTCAGCCGCTGCCTCAGAAGTCCTCTTCACCACAATCTTTTCTCCCACTCAGAAGCAGCCACCAAGTGGGGGCAGGTGAGCACCTCTCCCCAGACAGATATGATTGCGTGTTTGTAATCTCTGTACCCAGAGACATAATTGCATGTATTGAGACTGGGAGTGTGGCCAGCACACACAATCCCACTTCCTTCCACAAGTGTAGAGAGCTATGATCTCAAAGTATACACATTTGTTTTGCGCTGGAGGCAAAACAAGCCTCTGAGACTGGATAGGCTGGTCGGTAATCCAAGGGGCAATCATAACACATTGGCACTGTAACCTTAAGAGTGAAGCTTGAGCTTCAGTCTTTTGTCCACTGTGAAAGCTATTATAGAGCAACTATATTATGAGTCACTTCCTTCCTATATCCAGCCTGAGAAGGTGGACCCAGCACTACATGGAATGCAATAAATCTGTCAGAACCTACTTATTTGTACAGTTCTTCACAGGGATGGAGGAAAATTGGACTTGGAACAGGTCATCCCTAGAGCTCTTATCCATTCTGCTGCCTAGTCACTACAGGCTTGGTTTAGAGTTCCCTGATAACCTTATGCTTCTTTGTTGAGCTGGGGAATCTTACCAATACATCAGAAAAGAAAAATAAGCATTGCCAACACCCAAAAGGAAATACTGATGGCCCCAAGCCCATGTCTGGCATGTATCTGGAGAATCCCATTTTTTTAATACAGACCCAGCCAGGCATTCAATAATACAAAGCCATTTATTTGCCAGGAGGTCATCCAATTCCCACTCCTGTGTGGCTGAAAAATACCATTAGATAGGAAATCTAACAGAGCCACAAGGAAATTGACATGGTATCCTATTTAGCAACAAGGTGGCTTGAAGATGAGAAAAATCAAGCTTTTGCTATTTTGCCACAATTGGTGTTTAGCAGAGAAGTGAATCAGGACAATAACCTATGTATCGCAGGATTTTGCTAGTTTTCTTATCATATATTTCAACATTAGAAACAAATATTAACACAAAGAGGCTAACCTGACATGGCAGAGAATGTTTCTTACCAAACATTCACTATTTATTGGCTATACTAATGAAGATGGAATCACATTGGAGAGTGCAACAATTAATTACTAGGGATATGCACTTGGATATTAACTAATCAAATCTTCCCAAATGTTTATTTGTTAACAAAATTGCTACAGCTAATCCACATTGAAACATTAATAGTATCCAGTAGTATTTTTGGATGCGTCCATTGTTCTAGCAGGCTTTGAACTGAAGGCCAAAGGGACGGGAGAGTGAGCCAACAGATTTTTCCAGTCATAGAGTTATACAGATCTTGCTCCACAAAAGATTTATGTGTATAGACCTGGCTTTCCAAACTGCTTGTGCCAATCACATTGCTAGCTCACTTGCTTGCAGAAAGTTTTTGATTCTGTACAAGGGCATGGCATTGGTACCTGTCTGCTTATCTATTACATGTTATTTTATCTTGCCCAGCCCTCAAGGAACTTGTGATGCTTATCATAGTTCTTCCACCCTCCATTTTATTCCTAAAACAGTGAGTTAGGCTGAAAGAAAAGAATTGGCCCAAGGTGTACCGAGATCTCCCAAGTACTAGTCTAACACTCTAACGACTACACTATACCAGCTATTTGTTCTTTTGGTGCTATACCTGGTAGTCACAGGGGCATACATTTTGCTTGCATTTTTTGGTCTGCAGCTAGTGCTGTGTATATGCATGGACAGAGGCAAATGTAGCTCTTGTCTACTGGAAATAAGCAGCCCTTCCAGAGGAGCAAACAAGGACGCTTTTACTTTTAGCCCCTGGACCACAGGCCTTGTTGGAGGTTTTTTTTTGGGGGGGGGGGGATAGAGACAAATTCTCAGTTTCACTTTCCCCAGACACCAGTCAGAAACCATTGCCTTCACTGTATATGCAATCATTTACACGGGAGGTGGGGGGACTGCTAGAAACTCCATGTCTAGAGCTCAAACTATTTTAAAAAATGCCCTTGGGCTCAATTCAAATTTTATTTTATTTACTTATTTAATTTATACCACACCTTTCTCCCGAATGGGGACCTAAAGCAGCTTACAACATTCTCTTCTCCTCCATTTTATCCTCACAACTATCCTGTGAATAACAGGCCCAGGGTCACCCAGTGGACTTCTACAGCATAGTGGGGATTCTAACCTGGGTCTTCTAGATCCTAGTCCAATGCTCTAACCACTACCCCATACTGGACTGGGACTGTAGTGTGAGAGGAGTGGTTCAGTCCTTCTCCCCACAATATTTTCCTGATCTCAAATGTCCCAGCAAGCTGCCATTTGCCCCACTGGAGCAAACATATTCACGTTAGTTGCTCTGTTTACAGGCAGCAGTGAGAAGTGGATATAGGGTAGTGGTCTCTAGTACTGTGAGCTCCTCTTCACAGAGTGATGCCACAGATACTCGACAGTGTTAGAACTGGTGGAGGACTTGGCGCTGTCTCCTGTCTCAGACTTGAGAAGATGGCACTAGACAGTTTATACAGATAGAGAGGTCAGGACACACAGAGCATCCTTTCCTTCCTGCTATCTGGTACTTTCCTTTGAAGTAGAATGCTACTCTTAGGGGTAATTTCTTCTGCTTCCGTTTCCCCCCCCCCTCCTCTCTCTCGCATGCAGGGGCGTAGACTTTCCATTCTCCCGGGGGGGGGGGGACTTTCTCTCTCTCTCGCCGCCGGGACGATGTCCCTGCCACCGCCTCTCCCCCCCGCCTGGCTCCCATGCCCCCCTCAGAGGGAGGGAGTGGGTGCGGGGGAGCCGGGCAGGGGGGCTCTTGCGGTGGCAGTGGCCGGGGAGGCTTGCGGCAGGCAGGGAGGCGCGGTGGTGGTGTCCCCTTCGCTGCCGCCAGAGCCATGCTGCTGCTGCCGCCGGGACAATGTCCCCACCATGGGCAGAGCTGCTGTCGCACCACCACTCTCCGGGAGGGAGGGAGGAGTGGGTGGGGAGAGCGGCTCTGGTGGCGGCATGGCTCTTGCGGCATCGTGGCAGTGGGAAGGTGCAGCAGCAGGTGCTCCATTTTGCCAGGGGGGGGGCTCAGTCTCCCCCGGGAAATTTCGGGGGTGGCTCGAGCCCTCAAGCCCTCCGTAGTTTATGCCTATGCTCGCATGCAAGAAGATGGAGACTGGACATGCATCCAGCATCCAACACCATCCAGCTAGCTAGAATAGGTAATCTATATCTATCTCTTACCTGCACTCTCAAGCATGTATTTCCTTTAATAAATGTTACTTAGTTATTAGACTGACTGCTGACTCCGTGTGACTTTGTAAGTGTGTTGCCACACCAAGCCCCAAGCTTTGCTGCATTTAAGTCTTTGAGCACTCTGCTATATTTCCAGTGGTTCCCTGGCAGTACTTAGTCCAGTGAATCCAACAGACAGTACCTTCCCTTAACCCTTACAGACTCTACAGAACAGTGGTAAGAACAATGGAAGGCTAGCTGGGTGATAGGTTATGATTTCGCAGTAACAAGACATTGTGGTTTGGGTGCTGGGGAAATGTGCAACCTCCCAAAAAAACAAAACAACCCCACAAACAAACATGTAAAAACATTGCCTTGAGCGAAGGTAATGAGTAAAAACTGCAGTAAATGAGAAACAATGTACAGCTTTATATGAAAACTAAGTCACACATTCCTCATGATGGAATGATGATTTATTACGCTTAGATCCTGTTCTTCCTTCTGGGATTCACATGGGGCATTCAGGCCATCTTCCATTTGTAGCACTGACCAGTCAAAGATTTAAGCTTCAACAATGTAACAGTGTCATGTTCCCTCACACCAATCTCTGGGATTTCTTTTGTCTGATCGCTGCTTGCAGTTTCATGGATATGGCTGTTTCTAGCCTCTGAAGGCTGCACACGCTGATTTGTTCTCATGGAGACAAAATTTCAGAAGTACCCAGCAGAGCTTTTAAAAGATGTGGCCATTGAATGTCAAGGAGAGTTAAATTACTCAGGACCCTCGCATTGAAAATCAGAATCTATTTTGAAAGTGGGATTTCAAAAAAAAGTCCAGAGGTGGGCTCAGTGGAAGAAAAGCTACCAGCCATTGCCTCAGGGAAGCCAGATTAACAATGGTAAAATGATCCATTCACAATCCCCCAACCCCAAACAATCTGGATTTCCTAACTTTCCAAAAAAAAGGTTTAAAAGTAAAACTTCCCACCAGTCTGCTGTCCCTGTTCATAACCCATTTCTTTCTTTTGAATAAATAACAAAAACAGGCATCCAAGTCCTTCAACAACAGCTGCCTCCTGGTTCTGGTGCTTTGCAGCCTAGGCTGCCACAATCTGTGACCACCTCCAAGGCAGAGAATTTATTTGGTGGAACTGATGCACTAGAATTGCCCATGCTGTGTGATTTCTATGCCTCGAAAAGCTGCCTTGCAAAAGCCCCCTTCTATCAGAGCATTATTACACAGAGAGCAACCAAGCAAATAAGAATTCCTAGACTGCTCTTTAACAGGGTTACAAAGCATTTGCAGGCTCTCTGCCATTGCTACACAGCTTTAAAGCTGTCATGGATCAGCCTCGTCATACAGCCGTCTACTGGCCCAGAAGGTCCATAGCCGCACGCTGGGTTGAGACTTCATTTCCACTGTAGCTAAGTCCTCTGGTCTACTAATGAACAGTGAAAGACCGTCTAGAATATTTGGTCTGCCTCTGTTACCACAAGTCCAGCTGAAATACATAGAAACTTCCCTATCTTTGCATCTTTCCACTGAAATATCGGGTGGGGGGGGCTATCTAAAATAACTGAATCCTCTAGTAGTGGTTACTGAGAACGACATTTAGCTATTGTCAATAGCTGCTCAGGAAGGACATTCTCCCTTTTTGTAGGACAAGTGTCAACCCACCATCCATGTTTGGCAGCCCACCAGAGGCATGATAAATCTATTTTTGCTTCCGGGATGAGACTGCAAAAACCGTGCAATTTGACGAATACTTGGCATCCCATGTCTAGAGGTTAAGTTTGACATGATGTGTCCCACAATGTGCAGGCCTGTGGTTCAGAGATATGCAATGGAACTCTTGTGCCAGACACCAGAAGCATAATTTGGCTCGTGTCCCTTCCCCTTTGCACTGCAAAATCATTCAGGTACCATTAAAGCTTCATTAGCAGCCCTGTACACCTACACCAGAGCTATTAAAATGCACCTTGGCCTTTTCCATTTCTCTGTGCTTAAAGTGCATTCGGTCATCTGAACAGCACTAAAAATGCAATGAAGAAGAGATGGGAGTGCTCATGCTTTTAAAAGAAAACAATACAGCTGAACAGCAGCCGGGGGGGGGGGGGGGGATAGACTGAAGAGTGATGGACTTAGTGATAGATCAGAGGGCTGCAAGATCCTATTCTGAATCATAATCTTGGTCAGTAAACTTCCCCCCATGGCAATCACACAAGAGGCAGCCATCCAGAGGATCACACCGGAACAGCCATCCATATCCCCACATCTAGAGGCGATAACTCTGGGTTACCACTGGGCTGACCTTGCCTGGTAAAGAAGAAGAGAGAAGAGATTGTATTTATACCCCACCCTTCACTCCCCAAAGGAGTCTCAGAGCAGCTTACAAACTCCTTTCCCTTCCCCTCCCCACAACAGACACCCTGTGAGGTAGGTGGGGCTGAGAAAGCTTTGAGAGCTGGTACAGAGGTCCCTTGATCTCCCTTTCAGGTCAAATTCACCCAACTGTAACTGAGATCTGATCATCAATGAGATCTACCAAATGTGTTTTCCTCAGAAGTGATGGTGTGGGATAGTGGTACAGTTGGCAGATATGGTACCTCTCTCCCCCCCCCCCCCCCCGCATGTGTTTCTCAGGATGCCATACAGGACATCCATTTATATAAGGGGGGGGGGAGTTTTTAAATCTTAAAGGAGCCTACATTTTCCAGGTAAGAGTTATACAGTGAACTGCCAAATTCAGATACTCTACTGAATTCATAGGATCCTTCCTGCCCCCCAAAAGAGGATGGAACAAAATATACAGAAGCTCAAGCAAGCATGTAACTGTCCCCTGGAAGCATTTTTTCCTGAGGAGATCATGCTTGGAAACATGAGTAGACTGTTCCAAAGTGAGTCAGAGTCCCACCACAGCCAGGATACTGAAGAGACCAGCCTAGGTCAGCTTCCTTGAGAGCCTTTTCATGAAGAACAGCCTGTGACTAAATGCTGCTCTCTAGAAGTTTCCTGTTTTTCTCAGCTTCCTGAAAACTGGTAAAGAGCAGTAGGAGTTTCAGTGCCTTATGCTGATCAGTGACTATGATGAGCGAACATAAAAACTGCCTTTCCAACAGTGGAGCTGACAAGGGCTGGCACAGAGTTTGAGCAGAAAAGTCCCTCGTTTAAAACTTGCCTCATCCATGAACTGAACAGGTGGTCTTAGGCAAGCCACTCTCTCTCAAAGCCTAAGCACCCCCACTGCCATATGGGTATAATGATATGTCTACGCTACAGGTTTGTGTAAGGATTACATGGACCACTTTGAACACTCTAATGTGCCATATAGTGTTTATTATTATAATAAAACAAACTGGGACCAGAAAGTTGCTTATTAGAATTGTCCACTTCTTTTAATTAGCTGCACATATTGGCTTTTCAGGACTAGAGGAGCTTCTTATTCAGAGAATTCAGTCATAATCCCACAGATCAATGATATATCTACCTATTACATTCTTTATTCTAGTCCAGTGGCACCTTTAAGACCAAAGAAGTTTTATTCAAGGTACTAAAGTCTTAAACTGCTTTCTTTGGTCTTCGGCTCTGACCTTAACCCACACTGGAACATAAACCCACCTAAGGTGGGTCACATACACACTATTTCCTTTCTGATATATTCTTAAAGAGGAGAAAACAAGGGAAAAGCAAAATGAGGGATATGGAGAGATGAGCAGAAAGAGAGAAATATATAGTAAAAAAAATAAACCTAGTCTCCTTAGCTTCCTCCTTCTTTTGCCTTTATTTAATGTTGCACAATGAGCTATGAAGTGACATTAGTGCTTTTATATTCTGGATCAAGTAGGATCATCATTGGATATTGCGCTACCATATTTACATCAGTGTAGACAGGAAAATCCAGGTGGTAAATCATTACAATAGCCAATGACATGTAAATAATCATGGCACATAATTGGGTGCAATGCTGCAACTTTCCCTACAATGTTCTGCCCAGCTGATATTGCACTCTGTGTTGGAAGAACAGCATTACTGGCTATGCTTACAGCTGTCTCACTGTACTATACCAATGCTGATTTGTTATGACAAAGCCCTTGCACAGCTGGAGTAAAGGTGGGAGAAGGCTTGGCTTTCAATGGTCCTGTATCCCAAGGGCCCATAAGAGTTGCAGCAATTGGTCCAATCATGTCCATAGCTCCCCCCCACCCCCGAAGTAGAAGGTGATGGGATTGTTGTGTTAACAGATGTTGCAGACAGCAGTCTACTCCTGATTATGAGGGGAGGGGTCCTGTTTTGAGCGTGGCACTATCCATGGTTAAAGTAGCTGTTGGAGTAAAGGCAGCTCAGAATGCCTGGCCATGGGGTGCATGGGTGTGGGTGTACACTATATTTCCTTTTGCACTAGAATCAGACTGCATATATGTATGATGCCGCTCTTTGTCTATGCTCTGACTTCTCTGATTTCTGTGCCTTTATTCCTCTCTCCTCATGGTCTTGTAGGAGTCAAGATGTTTCTGCAGACCTGTCCCATGCAAACAAGCCAAGGGCACACTTATGATCTCATACTTACACACACGTGTAGCTGGATTAGCTGGCCATTTATAATAGAGAACAGTATTACGATTAGGCTACTGTCTTCTTCTACTACAAAATGCTGCAATTTACTGACTGGAAGAGAGTTACTGAATGTGATTCCATGCTTCCCTGACTGCAACTTTGCTATCTTAACTAATCCCACATTAACAATAGTAGCTTCATAGGATTTTGTATGTAAAAGTCGATATGTTCCATTCTTGTTCTATCCTAGTGAGAATAACCACAAACAGACCTCTCCTTTTCCTGTGCCTTGACTGTCTCTAATGGACGGGCCTTCTTGGCTCTGCTAGGTGGCTTATACCTTCTAAATATCTGCTTGAATCGATTTGTTCTCTGGTCTCATCTTCTGCAAGATGTGAAACACCAACAAGCAGTTCCTTACTCTGGTCACTTAGAGCAGTGCCTTGTGCTGTCACTTAGGTGCAGCATCCTCCTCCCGAATTAGACAAGCAGGCCCCCAGGAGGAGCCCAAGGCCATGCACCTCAGTGTGTTAATGGAACAGGCAACAGTCTCTGGAAGCTGACTCCCCAGCAGTCCTAGCATTCAAATATTTGCTGGGGGGGGGGGGACCACTATCACAAAATTACAGAGATTTCCCCAAGAGCCAGCTTTGAAGATTTGATAACCTCAAACCTCAGATGCATTTTCGTCCAGCCGGGAAGCTGCAGCCGCCCCGCTCCTCTGCGGCCAAACAGTAGTGCTTTGAGGCTGAGAAAGTGCTTATCTAGCACTCGCCCAGCCTCACAATCACTCCGGGCAACTAGGAAGGAGACTTTCCTTTCCTGTTTGGCCGTTGGCTTTGAAATAGCAGCAGTCTGGCTTAAAATTTGGAATGTTTCTTCCTTTCACCCACCTCTGAGAGAATGAAACAGGCTTTGGGCAGAAGCTGCCATCTCCCCTCCTTGTAGCATGCAGCTCCCGGCCTTCTGATTGCTTCATTAAGGAAGGATAAGAAAGACGAAACTGGAGGAGGAGTGGGAGGTGAGAGGTCACTGTAATATTTATCCAGATGTCACCTTTCACTTTCCTGAAGTGGGGGACATTAACTTCAAAGCAGAAGGAGGGCTGTGATGCATAGTACTGCCTGTCTGCTGGGGAAGCCACACGTATGCTCATACAGAAGAGCAAATTTAGAGTCCAGTGACACTTTTAAGACCAACAAAGGTTTATTCAAGGTATGAACTTTCGTGTGCATGCACACTTTTTCAAATACTCTTTGTCAGGTTGATGGAATTCCACTCCATGAACTATGCTCATACAGTGAATCTATTTCTGGCTTTCTGTGATGGTATCAAACCGATAGTACAAACAGCAGTAGCACTGACAGAAGGCAGATGTAGGGGAGCAGGGTGTGGCAATGAGAAGAGTGGAAACATGCAGAAGTCTACTTTAGGATTGAAGGAATGACCCCCTTGCCTTGGGCTGCAACCAAACTACACTGAAGAGTTAGAAAGAGCCACTATGAGAAATATGGTACAATGCCAGAAAAGATAGGAGAAACTAATTATGGGTGATAGGCTAGCACTGGCAACAACACTACAATATAATGGAGGGCCTCAGAGAAACTGATTGAAAGATAGTGTAAAGAGAAACCTTGCCTGGATGCAATCCCAATGGTAAAGTGGGCATTTATAGAAGTGGTTGGAGCTGCTCATCACTGTGAGATGAGGCAGGTGGTCTTCTGGCATGGGCATTATCTCTCCTCTCACAATTTAAGAACAGTGTTCCACAAATGAATGAGAGCTATGTTCTCCACCTATGTTTACTGTCAGCCCATACACTCTAACTTGGTGTATGACTGGTGTGTTTTACTGTACTGTACTCAAGTCAAGGACTTCCACATCATTTCCTACCTGATCCCTTTAACTGGAGATGCACGGGACTGAACCTGGGACCTTCTGCATGCCAAACAGATGCCCTACCAGTGAGCCATGGTTCCTCCCCAACTGCATGATGGTTTCCTTCCACTGAATCACCCTGAGTTACTGGAAGCATTCCACTATTTCACATCCACCTTGCCTTCTGGTTCAGACTTATTTGGGCTGTCTTCTTTACTTAGGAGGGTGATCCATCAGGGTGAACAGTCTAACATATGGGTTTGCCAACCTCCAGGTAGAAGCTGGAGTTCTCCCAGGATGACTACTGATCACCAGACTACAGAGATCAGTTTCCCTGTAGGAAATCCCAGCTTCTGAGAGTAGCCTGTTTGGCATCACATCCCTGCTCAGCTCCTTCCCCTCCCCAAACTCTGCCATCCCAAGGACACCCCCCCCCCAAAAAGAAGAAGAAATCTCCAGGAATTTCCCACATGAAGCTCCCTTACACAGAACCAGACCCTTGGTCTATCAAGCTCAATATTCTTTATTCAGACTTGCAGCAGCTTTCTAGGGTCTCCAGTAAAGGTCTTTCACATCACCTGCTCCCTGGTCCTTTTAACTGGAGATGCACAGGACTGAACCTGGAACCTTTTACAGGCAAATCAGAGGCTCTTCCACTGAGCCATAGCCCCTCTCCCTAAACCCAGAGTTGGCAGCCCTACTAATATGTGATCTAGGAAGCTTACAAATCTCAACCATAGCAACTTTCATGATTCCCAGTGTGGCTAATTTACTGCTAATTGTAAAATGGCTACCACCAAAACCCTGTGGATCACTCTCTGCTCATGCAATCAGAGCAAAGGAGAAAATGGCTGATAGTCACACATCAGGCAGCCCTTCATTATACAGATATGGATGTTTGGAACCAAGATATTTTTTCTTCTCCCACTGTGGCTAGTCAGCAATATTAGGCAGGAGAGAACCAGCTATACACCTCATTTGCTCTCCTAGGGAACTGCCTCTCTCTCTCTCTCTCTCTCTCTCACTGTGTGTGTGTGTGTGTGTGTGTGTGTGTGTGTGAGCGTCGGATTGATGGCTTGTCTGCCACGGCTCACTATCACTCTGCCTTTTAAGATGATCTGGCCTTTTTATAATGTTACTCCAATGCCTTTTATCTCCAGCTCTGAATGTAATTTTAGCCACAGCAAAGCAGGATTAAACTTTCATAACATGATACATTTATCTCTCTTTTCATATTTCCAGCCTCCCTGCCCCCAGTTCAATTTCAACCCAAAGAGAAGCAGAGATTAAACTCAGAAACAGGAGCCAAGCTAGATCAGATCAGGATGAGAGAGGCCAACTCCTTCTCAGCATCCCGTCCCTGGCAGGCACCATCCTTCAGAGATGCCAGCAGCATCCTTATTGGTCAGCACTGCACTATTCATTCTCAGCCAATTAAATGCAAGGATGGAGCATAATTCAGGCAAAAGAGCAAGCAGCCAACACAGGCAAGGTTGGATTATATTGGATTAGAACAAGACACCTCACTACTGACATTGGTTTACTGGGTTGCTGCACTGTTATGTTTCAGTGTCTTCCTAATACAGTTTTATCATCATCTGAGAGCGATCTCACAGTCACATTCCAGCCACGGCAGGGAAGGCAGAAAGAACCCATGCTGAGGGGATTTCAGAAGCCTGTCTCCCTCCACTGATTAATGGCAAGGAGAAAATACCAACCAGGTTCATTCCAGCAACCAGGTTCATTCCAGGAATGTTTCTCAAGCACACACATACTATTCCTTTCCCCCATAAATGATATCTCATGCATAGCTAGGGCTCCACTAAACAGTATGTCAGACCCATTTGAAATGCCACCCTTCTACTACAGAAGCATAGAAGACAGAAAATGACCATTTTATGAGTTTCATAGTAGTGGCAAATTTATAATAAGGTTGTCCCCGGTCTTCCCTACAAAAGTCACTCACTGTCCGTACATCAACCTGATCTATAGGAGCCACCCTCTAGTGGGGAAAGATGGCATTGCAGGTCCTCAACTCATTCACATAAAGGAAAAGATGAAACCTTTTGGATTATTTTGAGCATAGTTAAGAGTGACAGAGGCACAGAAATGGTTAGATAAATAAATATGTACATAGAAGCCTATGGCATTCTTAATCACAGCCTCTGTTTTGGCAAGGTCAGATGTTTTGCCTGCCTTTGGCCTGAAACACCCTGATGTTTCTGTACTGCAGTGATAAATGTTATGACTAATCTATATCAAACATAAATTGGACTGCAGGCCTGGCAGGAATATATATGGAAAGTTATTTTAAATCAACAAAATTAAATATCATCAGTAACACTTGTTCAGTCCCAAATAGGTTGATAATAAGATTAGCTTTTTTAAACCTCTGGGCCTGGGATCGGTGCTGACACAAGAAGAATTGGCTTATCCCCCCCCCCCCCTTAACTTAAATTTGACCTTGCAGTAAAACTAAGCAGTTGGTCTGAGACCAAAGGGTTTTGCTCCCAAGGACCTCTTTACTTCAACCTGTTTGTCTTTAGATTAACCCTGTGGGACAATCTACTTGGGCTCATGAGGGACAGGTAAGCTATACGGTTTGACCATGTGGTCAAATCTGGTCTTATCCGGTCCAAAGAGGAGCACCTTTCCTCTCATCTTATCTCACATGTTCTACAGCATCTTACCTCACATAGTTTTCTTTAATGGCAGTGGATGGATTTGCCCATAAAAGCCAAGTCAGGTAGCAGTACCCACCTGCCAAGGACAATATGCTGTCTTGATTCCCTTTTTGTTCTGATGTTATTATCACTGAAGTTCAAAACAACCCTCTTTTCCACAGACAAAGAACTTTCTTTCATTTGCCTCAGCTTCTAAGGCCTCGAGTTTCACAAGCAGGGAGTTCTCATTTTATTGAAGGAAAAATGAGAACAGAAAGTGTCCTGACCTATGAAGGAAAGCCCGGCAGGGAAGAGCGGTGGCCCTAACTCAATGCCCTTGATGATGGATATTGGCTAGGATGGATCCTGCCATCAGTGTGGGTGGAAAACATCACAGTTACCCCCCCCCCCACCTCAGTCTTCTCATCCTTTTATTAGCAGCCATGGCCTGCAAGCCAAGCTGGTTAAGAGATTAACTCTCTAAAAACCACATTTACTCTAATTAGCCATGAAATCTTTGTAACTAAGTGAAAAAATAATTCCCTTGAGGGAGTTTTGTCCATTTGCCATTGTTTGAATTGCAGAATGGGGTGGGTGGGAATCCAATAGGGAGCACAAAATAAAGAAAAATCAGATATAATAAATTAATAGCAGAAAGTCTAAGCAGTTATCAGCAATACAATACATAAACCTCAAATAAGAAAAGGAGGGGACAGAAAGAAAGAGAAGGGGGGCCTGCTTTTGTGGACGTTTTTTCTGGCTGGCCAAATGTGAATTATTTCTAGTTAACAGACTGTAATACAATGCGGGGTCTCTTAATGATTTGGGTAGAAGATTAACAGTTCCTGGTCCCCCCATTTACAGTGACGGACAGAAGTACATTGTAACCGCCCCTCACTCTGCATGTAGACAGCTGCGTAAAGCTACAGAAAGAGACAGCTGGGTGAAGGGGGGGGGGAAGCATCAGAAAGAAGGGCCCCATGTTGAATTGTTTAAATATTATTTTGCTGGGAGGTTGTAAAGCAAGGAAGATGGAGATAACCTCACTAAAACTTACAGCCATAAATACTTCATGTCAGCAGAATAAGGACGATTATATTCCTGCCAGTGCCTTTCTTGCGTATCTTAAACAAGTCACCATCTTCCACCACCCACCCACCCTGTTTGTGTATTTCTTGTAACGTGCCCATGAAATAAAGAGTAGCTGAATAATCAAGAAGGTGTTGAAAGGGGAGAAGGGTCTGTCTCGAGAGCACCACTGGGAGAGCAAGTGAGTGTTTACTATTATTTTTATTAGTTTTAAAAGATGCCTGACAGGTAGGGGAGTGCTTCAGAGACTGAATGGAAACTTCAGGAGTGAGACAGAGATGTGAGGAAGCATAACAGCCAGAGAATCGACTGGAAATAGGTGAACAGACAGGCAGACAAAACAGGGTTTGCGTGGGGATTGAGCAGTGAACTTTCAGTTAATCAGAGCAAGATCTGAACTCAAGTGTGACTGAAAACAGGAGACTCATACATCAGTGTTTCTGATGGAGTCTGATGACCATTTGGACACAAAAGAAGCTCGACATTTGAACAGATAGGTACAGTGCCCCAGCAATTATCATCAGGAAGTTCTGCACTTATCCCTCTGCTTGGTACATCAGTATATCATTAAAGAGAGTGCCAGCCAAACATATAAACTCACTTTTTGCCCCCACTTTTGAGAATTACACATTGACACCACACTGCCACCAATTCAGTTCAACCTCACCAGAATAGCATCTCTCCATTCTAAACATTACCTTCAGAGTGAACATCCGCTGTCTAAAGACAATCAGCAAGCTCCCGAGCCTTCACCTAACCTTGCAACAAAGTTTTTACAGCTCATGTCAGTGCTGGGGATCTCAGATTACCACAGAGACCTGGCCTATACTTATGTCTCTGCTGTGAATCTGCTCCAAAAGTCATTTCTATTTAGCTGCTTTGTGAGCTGATCTATCCAATACTAAGTGCCATTCACCAAAGAGAGTGGAAGAGCCAAAGGCAGGTGGGGTCATTTATTCTCTGGCCTTCAATTGGTCAAAACTTTATTATTGTAATCATTTATTTTGTATTTTAAGAAACACCAGTTTTGTTTGTTGAGAAGCTGAGCAGAAGACAAGGTTAACAGAGAAGTGTCAGACAGGGAGAGAAAGGGGAAACGTTCCTCTTAAACTGGGGATTCTGTTCAGAACATATCACTTTTTTATCATTCCCTCTGTCCAAGGAACTCACAGCAGTTTACACCGTTCTCCACTGTTATAACCATACAACAACCCTGTGAAGTAACTAGTTAAAGGGTGAGGGATATCTTTAGAGCTGAGTGGAAATCTGAATCCAAGTCTCTCCAAATCTAGTTCAGTGTTCAAACCCCTGCCCTATACTGACCTGTGATCTGTTACCAGCTTCCACAGGAGACTACAGATAAATATCAAATAAAGCAACATGGGCAATGAAGGGTAAAATGAGTTATTTCAGCTTCTTTCTGTGAATGTTGAGTAGAATGGAGCAAGGTACTTCCTTTTGCTATATGTTGAGTTTTAAGATGACAAAAAAAAACCCAACAACGAAACCCTCTAATGAACTTTTGTCTTCAGTTGGACTGGACCACACTTACTAAGTTAATGCTGATTGTATTCATCCTGTAAACCCCACTGTACTGAAATACTGTGCTTATAAAGTCTGAAGGTTCAGAGGAATGAGAAGCATACAAAGGAAATTGGCCATTTAAAATACTGATATATTGCTGGATTTGCAATGACAGTGGCTCCACGCAGAATATAGTCACATCAGTCTCCTGACTACAGAGGAGAAGTAGGTCATTGACTTGGTGAGACAACAGCATCAATAGGGCTATCCAGTCAATGAGAGCGCATAAAGCACAACCAGTCCTATGCTGCTAATGTTACCCTTCTCACCTACAAGTGACTCAAACCCTGGAAAAATCCTGGTAAATGCAATACTAGCATTTAACAGATACATGTGCATATGCAGGAATACACACACAGAAGAGCAGTTACAGGATTTGCTCTGTTTCAGCATGTGCTGAACTACACAACCAAAGGAGATTTCTCTTTCCCATCTCCTGAGTAGAATCCCACTGTGAATCCATGAGTTTTCTTCCAATGCCGCTGTGTGAACACCAGTTACCTAGACTCTCCAGAAACACAAAGTTTTGAAGCAACCTGACTTAAAAAAGAAGGTCTGAAAAGTTGACATCCCAGATTAACCAGGCAAAGTGAAAAGAGCTCTGTCCACAAAAATGCCTCAGCCCCAGGAAGTGCATATGTCCAACACTAACAACTTTTCAGGTTGGGAAAAATGTATAATGTTTAATCCCCCCCCCCAATGAAACATGGATTTCATGTCTTCCCAAGCTGCTTTGAGACTAGGAAACATTTTCATAAAATATATATTGCTGGGGACTGGAAAACACTCCATGAGGAATCACTTTCTCTCAATGGGAACTTTTTTTGGAACCTGTCCGCTGCACTTGTTTCCACTAGATGTAAAGAAGGCTAAGGGGAACATCACCCATTAGATTTCTGGCAGGATAGGTAGCAGAAACACTGATTGACTTACACCATCCTTAAGAACCCCTGGAGACAGGCTGCCCGGAAACAGACTTGGTTCTACAGACACAGGTGTCCTGAGGGCTAGAAAGGCAACCCTCTTTGCCCTCCAGTAACACTGAGTGATGAAGCTGTAACGGTCATGGAGAGAATCAAATTCCACACCCTGGCTCTCAGAGGAAAGTGCCTGGAGACAGGTGGGGCAAAAATCTGTTTTTTCTTTAATCACCCTTTTGTATTACAAAGAACATGAAGAGTGGGGTGGCGAGGAGGTGGATGGGAAATCATTCTCCCCACCCCATGCGTGCAGAGTAAGCGGGAACCAGGTGTCCGCGGAAGGCATGGGCAGCCCCTTTGCCAGCTCTGGCTGGTCGCCCGGCTTCAGTGACTTACCCAAGCTAAAGAATGCCTCGGGTTTCTGGCGGCGGCGGCGGGGGGGTGCTCCCAGTTTCTCCCCACTCCTCCTCGGAATTACGAAGAGGTAATCCACAGAGAGCCCGAATTCATGGAAATCCACAGCAAGTCCCCCACCGCTGGCATCTATCCGTATTCCTCAAGTCGCTCCCGCTCTGCCTTGGACCGGCTCCTGCCTGCCTGCCTGCCTGCCGTCAGTCAGTCAGTCAGTCATTCCGCCGAAGCCTCGGCGCGGCTGGCTGCCCAATTGTGATCTGATGTGGCCAATTGTCTTCCGGGCTATTCGTTGCCCACCCCGGTCTCTTCTGACTGGCATCAGCAATTCCCGGCAGGCTTCCCTTGGCGTCTCCTCGCCAGTGCCATCCCCTTCACAGGTCCGCCGCTTCTGCTGCCCCCTCCTCGCCTGCCTGCCCGCCTCCCTCTCTCGGGCTGCCAGAGCCACGGCGAGCGCGCACTCCTTCCTCCGGCTCTAGGCTGGCACTGCACGCTCATCGCTCCCCATCCGCCGCGGCGGCAGCAGCAGCCAGCCTGCTAGAGCCGGCCTCCTTTGATTACCATGGAGCTCATTAACATACAGTCATCGGGGGTTAACCCTTCCCCAACCAGCGGCTCCCAAGCCTGGGCCTGCCCAGTCTGCTGCAGTCTCCGGACCCCCTCGCTTGGCTCTCCCGCTGGCGGGCGACGTCACAGCCAACAAGTACAATCAAGGGGGGGGGGGGGGGGGCTGAGAAAGGCTGGCATCTGTTTAAAAATAGATCCGCAGCCGAGTGTCCCCGCGGGCCCAGGGAAATGAACCCACCCAGCCTCAGCGAGGAAACTCCCTTAAGGGGTCCCTTCCCTATAAGAGAACGGGGTGGGGAGGGGGCGCAAAGCAACAGAATTCAGAGCCCGGGCTGAAGAATCGGGGCTGACGCCGCGGCTCCGTTCGCTCGAGGGAGGCCAAAGGCAGCCAGCAGGTGAAGTGGGGACAAACAGGCGTCGCGGGAAGAGCCCGACGACCCACCTGGGCCAGGGAAACGGTGGGACGCCACAGGTGGGACCTCAGCCTGGTAGCGGACAGGAGAGAGCGAATGAATGGAGGTAACGCCACTCCTTCCTCCCTGTCTGTCTAAGAGCCGTGCAGCCCGAGCTCCTCGTGGACATGGGTTCAATCCGAAGCCATTCTCGCCGAGTGTGGATAGTCCTTACTCCCAAGTAAGTAAACGAAAGATCGCATCCCTCAAAGGAAAGGGGGTTCTGGGGCGCAGGAGGGCCTTTTGAGCATTCTGCGCGTTGCAATCCAGGTCCCAGGAGAATTCTGCAATGATTTGATATAGAGATTTCTGCGCGGGGGGGAGGGGGAGCATTTTACGCGAGGGTCATAGTCGAGTTATCTTTGTTCTGGAATTGAAGTGCACGGACCCCCCGGAAGTCCAGACGGGCTGCCCAAACGACAATACATAAGCAGGGGGGAGTTTTTTGTTTTTTTGTTTTAATCAGACATGTTTCTTTGCAACATATAAGACACGAAGGTGCGCGAAAGAAACAGGGGCAGCATTGGAGGGGGCAGAGGAAGGCGAGGAATTAAGTCAGCATGCCACCCCCCACCCTTTTCCTTAAGAGCATCGCTAACAATCTGCCTTCCTGCACAGTGTTACCGACTAATGATCTGTTACAGAATGATCACGCAGTGAGTAGAGTCCCTTATTATGACTGCTGTTGAGCAAGTGATGCATCAAACTGAAGTCTATGGGGAGCAGGGACGAGTGGGGGGCAGCGGGGGGGGGGAGAGGCCTTATAGTATTAAGGGAGGAAACAAAACGAAGTTCAAAGCGGATCCTTCTGCTATCCTGAAAAGATCTGACCGCAGATGATTCTCTGATTTTGCAGATAGTGGCAAGAAAAGAAAAAGAATCAAAAATATGAAAAACAAAATCAGGTAAAAATCAAGCAGATTAACATCAGTGGAAACAGTTAGCCCCTGGAACTACCTACCTAAGGGCATCTTCCCTTCACAGTGAAAGTGGATGTCTAAGAACTGTTGTGGTAAGTAAACACTCACATATCTGCCTTGGGTGAGGCTTTGGGGAGTGGCCCCCAAAACAACTTGCTTGAGAATCAGTCATACCATCCAAGGCACAAATAGGAATTACCATTCCGACACACTAGTAGTAGATTGAGCTCAGTAGTCTATGAAATGGAACAGTCTTGGATGTTCTCTTTGGCAGCAAGATAAGCTAACTCCCGTGACGCAAGACGGGCCAAGAGGCAACTTCCTGCTGTTCTCCTTAAAGAGTGCATCTGCCCCCACCCTAAAGTTCATTCTGGGCCACTCTTCAGTCTCAGCAATCCACTTCCAATCCACATTGCTGCATGAGGCACCACTGAACAGGAGAAGAATGGTGTCAAACCATGTTTCCCTCACGCAATGCTACTGTGGCAGAAGTCTCTGGCACGCTGCCTTCTCCCACTCCTTGACAGTGACAGCAGAGGAAAGTGAGAAGGGCCTTCAGTGTTGGCAGTGGAGTGAACCGTTTAACAGTTGTGCCAACCCGAGCTGTTGGGGGCCATGACGCCTGTCCTCCCACCAACTGGAGCCATGCCAGGGCAGCAGCTGCATGTGCTGCTGGTTAGTTAACTGTACAGTAAGGAACTTGAAATATGGAATTTGGTGCCAGAGACATTGTATATCATTTCGTTCAGGCCACAACTGTGGGAAGCCAATACACTGGCCTTCTAGTTGTGGGGACAGAAGTGGGAGGAGGGAAGCTGCTCCTGGCACATGCAAGTACATGTGTCAGATCCCACCAGATAGGGTTTTTTGAGTATGCCTTGATATTTTTTTGTGGATTTTGCCCTTTTTTAAAAAAAGAAAAGAAAAAAGGAGAACAATTATTTCAGCTTTTGGTGAACCCACCACCCTGTCCCTCCTCACACAACCACACATTCTAACAAGCAAATTCAAATACCACCACCACTACCACCACCACTATGTACACACACCAACTTGGTTTGAACAATGAACTTCAACACAGGATGTATGAATCAGCTGTGGGCAAGACTAGACTTGTTATGACAGAGCTTGAAAATCTATGCCCTCAGTCCATTATGTGCAAACCATCAAATGGTCACTGCACAATTGTGATCAACTTCATCTGGATTTGAACTCATGATTAAAAATTAATAGTTTTAAAACTGCTTCCTAATCTGATGAGCTATCCAACCCTTCTTTACTTAGTGGCTTATATGTTTAAAATCTCCTACTAAAGATGTAATTATTCTCTGACATTTTCCTTTAGAGAAAAGGCTATAATTTTTTGACATTTTAGCAGCTCACCCTACACTAGAAAAAGTCAGTTAAAATTATATTCCCAAAATGAAAAAATAAAACAGATCCTGACAAAAGGTAAGGGACTTAATTGCTTGATGGACTTTTTTTTTCTCTGTTAGATGCACTGAAACCCAACGAGCAGTTTTTGCAGCCCAGAATATTTTGTTTTGATTTCCCCCCAGCCCGATTCTAGAATTTTTATAGTAATGACCTTCTACAGGGTCATCTAAGGAAACTGATTGCCATTCAGGTCAGATCAAACAAAAAGGAAGTATTTCTTTGCACAACACATAATTAACTTAACAGAATTCAGGGGTCACAGCATGTGTTAGTTGCCACTAGCTAAAGGTTGTAGAAGTTCATGGAGGACAAGTCCATCAATGTTTATTAGCCATGACAGCCAAAAATGTAACCTTCATATTCAGAGGCTGTACACATCTGAAGACCAGATGTTGAGAACCAACATGGGGTGCATGGCTATCACCAAGTCTTGCTCATAGGCTTCCCACAAGCACTTTCCTAGCTGCAGCTGGAGTTAGAAAGCTGACATCGGTTGGCTCTGTTCCCTCTAAGCTGTGGAGTCTCGTGAGCAAAAATTCTACTTTGTGAGCTACTGGCTTTAAAGCTGTGAGCGAGCGATTTGTCTACTGCATAAATTAGTTTGCTTTGGAGCCATCCTTCCTGAGCCAAGACAAAAATGTTTGAGTCAGAGGCTAAAAACTGTGAGCTAGCCCACACTAACTCACCTTAGAGGGAACACTGGTTGGCTGTAATTAGTATAACACTTGATTTGCATGCTGAAGGTCCCAGGTTTAGTCCTTAGCATTTCCACTTAAAAGTCTTCAGGTAGCAGGGTTGGGAAAAGACCTTTCTTTGCTTGAGACCCTCAAGAAGCAGGTCTCAGGCAAAACAGACAAGATAGACCAATGGACTAGGTGGACCAATTGTCTGACTTATTTATTTATTTTTACCCTACTTTTCTCTCTAACAGAGACCCAAAGGAGCTTATATCATTCTATTGCCTTCCATTTTATCCCCATGACAACCTTGTGAAGTAGGTTAGGCTGAGTTTGTTTGACTGGCCCAAGATCACCTAGAAAGCTTCCATGGCAGAGTAGGGATCTGAACCTGGCTCTCCCAGATCCTAGTCTGATACTCTAACCACCACACCACTGGCTCTCTGTATGACAGTTTGAGACTGGGCAAAGGGCTTCTTCTTTACAAAATCTTCCTTTAAGGGTTCATGCCTTCCCTCTTTGTGGTACCTGCATATTTTCTGCCAGATAACAGCCTAAGGGCATATGTATCTGTGTGATTTAGGCTGGGAAATTAGTCAGTGGGAAAAGACTAACCTCACTAGAGCACTGTGGTCTGTGTTTGCTTTACATATTTCACATACACACACACAGTCACAGGAGATCTGATCATGGATCAATCTTCTTGCAGTTTAGGCTGTGAACAGTGAGTACTAGTTGGCCTAAAACTGGGAAAACTGTTTGCCATAAAATGTACAGGGCCATTCATTCTCTCTGAGCCTAATCTACCTCATAGAGTTGTTGTGAGGATAAAATGGAGGAGAGAGAACATGTATACTGCCATGCAGTTCTTTGCAGGACTATTTATTAAATGCACTTAATAGAGCTGCTAGGTGTTTGCTGTTTTAAATTATCACTCTGTATTGGTTGATGCCAGGTTCTTCCAAGTAATGAATCTGCTGCTTCCCTGCACTATGGGTGCCAGCAGGTCTGGAGAAAAATGCCCTGTCCCTTTAACAGAGGATTGGTGGGATATTATTTACCAGGTGATGTTATTTACCTCCATGCCAGGAAAACCTTGACTGACCATCTCTTAAATGTCTGTTAAAAGGAGAAGACGCTTTCCCTCAGGCCTGTTGGCAACCCTAGCCTGGGCCAAGACACTTACCTTTTAGTGCATTTTCACAACCAATACTTAATGCACCTTTTAGCCTCCTTCATGCAGTTCATGCACAGATGTGAATGACTGCAATGTAGTTTGAATGATACAAACATCCAGAGCTTCCACTGATGGATGATCATGTCGACAAGTGAATTTACTTCTGCATTTTAATATGTGTTTTTTGCACTCATCTGTGAACAACTGGTGAAGTACAGTGTTGGTCCTCTACTGACCTTAATCGCTATTATAATTTCAAAATTAGGCCCAGTGTGTGTGATTTCTCTTTAGTTAGCTCTAGCCAGACAGGATTGCGGTAAACAGAAGGAAATATCTGAGATCCAACAGAGGCAAAGAGAATGAACTGAAAAGGTGTGAACTTACAGGTGAAAACTGAGATGGCTTTCAACGCAGTCCCTCAAAGGCCAGTAAGTTCTCTAGCTGTCTGGTGCAATGCCATCATGGAACCACCAATCAGTTTGGAGACTTGTATTTCCACATCAAGAAATCAGAAGGAGACTGAGACTAGGAAGGGCAGCTATAAAGGAGCTAGAAAAGATTCTGAAGTGTAAGGATGTGTCACTGGTGACCAAGATCAAGTTAATAAATGACATTATTTCCCATTACCATGTATGGGTGTGAAAGTTGGACAATAAAGAAAGCTGATAGGAAGAAAGTGGATTCCTTTGAAATGTGGTGTTGGAGGAGAGTTTAATGGATTCCACGGACCACCAAAATGATAAATAAGTGGATTCTAGATCAAATCAAGCCTGAATTCTCCCTAGAAGCTAACATGAACTGAGGCTATCATACTTCGGTCATATTCTGAGAAATCAAGAGTCACCAGAAAAGACAATAATGCTAGGAAAAGTTGAAGGCAGCAGGAAAAGAGGAAGACCCAACATGAGATGGATTGACTTTACAAAGGAAGCCACAGCCTTCAGTTTGTAAGACCTGAGCAAGGCTGTTAACAACAGGGTGTTTTGGAAGATGGTTTCATAGGGTCACCATAAGTAGGAAGTGATTTGATTGCACTGAACATACACACATTCCCATATCATACGTGATTGGGTTAAACACTACAAATAGTCTCTTCTATATATTTTATAGTTGTCCCTGTTGTTAACGCATTATTTAGCATCTATATAGCATATTTTCTATGTGCAAAGTACTTTCCATAGATGATCCCATGGAATTGCTAACCTCCAGGTGATGGCTGGAGATCTCCCAGAATTCCGACTAATCTCCAGACTATAGAGATCAGTTCTCCTGGAGTAAATGGCTCTTTTGGAAAGTGTGCTCAATGACATTATATGGTGCTGAGCTCCCTCCCTAAACTCCACCATTCCAAGCTTCACCCCCCCAAATATGCAGGAATTCCCAAACCCAGAGCTGGCAACCCTACTCATATAACAGCCCTGTAAACCAGACCAGTATATTCCCATATTGCAGATAAGACTGAGGTGAAAAAATAATTTAGCTGGCCTAAGGATGCCTAGTGCCCTTCTACCTTAGAGACAATGTGAGCCAGGGAGCTACAGCAAGAGTATTGTACCAGGACTGGGGAGACTGGAGTTCAAATGTGTCCCCCCTTATGAAGCTTCACTGGCTCTCCTTAGGCCATTCACTGCTTCTCAGTCTAACAATGCCCATAGGCTTATTTATTTATTTCCTGCTCACTTTTCTCACAAGAATTCAAAGCCAATTATACAGAGTCAATACAATCAAAATTAGGACATTCAATAAATAATGCAATAGGATTAATACTGTAGAAATCTGGAACCAACCAGAAATCTAAAATACAGAACTGAAACAAAGCATAGATGCTAACATGACACATTAAGCAGTGCAAAAATTATACTGCAGAATCTTACTTAGAGTTCATTGTACTCAGTAGAACATACCTGTACATCTCCTTTAGTGCAGGGCTATAATCCAGGGCTGTGGCACTCTCCAGTATCCCCTTTCTCCCTGGCAGGGCCTCGGTAGTGCCTGGAGATGGACACCTTACTCACACCCAGCTCCCTCTCTCCTGACTTAATTGAGTGCCCATGAGTTCTTGTATTGTGAGAAAGGGAGAAGAGTACTTCTTTCTCTACCTACTCTATCCCATGCATAATTTTGTAAACTTCCATCATGTCACCACTCAGTTATTGTTTCCCCAAGCTAAAGAGCCTTAACATCTTTATCCTTTCTTCATAGGGGAGGTGTTCCATCCCCTTAATTGTTTTAGTTGCCCTTTTCTGCACCACTTCCAATGCCATAGTATCTTTTTTGAGGTGCAGTGTCCAAAACTGTACACAGTATTCCAGATGAGGCCACACCATAGATTTATACAATTTAGTGCCATTGGCAAACTTAGCCACCTCACTGCTTACTCCCAGTTCCATTAATGAACAAGTTAAAAAGCACCAGACCTAGTACTGAGCCCTGCGATACCCCATTGCTTACCACCTTCCACTGTGAAAACTGCCATTTATATTCACTCTAAATTTCCTGTTAATTAACCAGTTTTTAATTCACAAGAGGACTTGTCCTCTTATCCCATGACTGCTGAGTTTACTTAGGAGCCTTTAATGAGGAACTTTATCAAAAGCTTTCTGGAAGTCAAGGTAAACAACATTTGTCCACATGTTTGTTCACCCCCTCAAAGAACTCTTAAAGGTTAGTGAGACAAGGGCTGCGGTCACACGGCCTCTTTAAATCCGGGAGCCCTCCCGGATTAAAGGGGCCACATTTTTTCCCTGTGGCAGCAGGAGGAGGAGGAGGCCGTGGCAGGCAACGGCGGCAGATGGAGGAGGCTGCGGAAGGAGGCGGCAGCGCCGGCCGGCCTCAAAGTGTGCGTCGGTGGCTTTTTCGGCAGCGGTGGCTTTTTCGGCAGTGGTGGCTTTTTCGGCGGTGGCCGGGGGAGGCACTTTTCCCCGAGCCCTGCCGGCCGCCTGGTAAGTTTGGGGGTTTTTCCCCCCCTTTTACACTTGGGCGCTTGAGTGGCCAAGCACCCAAGTGTAAAAGGGGGGGGGGGAATGGCAGGCAAGACCATCTGGACAGCCCTGCTCTCGCAATGATTGCGAGAGAGGGCTGTCCAGATGGCTCAATGCGGGTTCCTTCCGCGACTCCCGGGAAAACAGTTGATTTTCCCGGGGTCGAAAAGTGCGGGAGGAACCCGCATTTGAGCCTGCTTCGGCGCGGGAAAAGCCACGGCCTTTTTAGATGGTCCCTTTAAATGTGGGAGGAAACAGCCCTTTCTCCCGCATTAAAGGGCCATGTAACCGCGGCCAAGAACTTCCCTTACAGAATCCATTCTGAGTCTTCCTCAATAGCTTTTGTTCATCAATGTGCCTACTAATTCTATCCTGAATTACAGATTCCACCAATTTACCTGGTATCAACATTAGACTGACTAGCCTTGGATCTCCTCTGGAACCTCTTTAAAGGTGGGGGTTACGTTAGCTATCTTTCAGTTCTTGGGAATGGAGGCAAATTTTAATGATTAATTGCATATTTTTGTCAGGAGATCCACAAGTTCATATCTGAGTTCTTTCTGAGATCCAGTTTGGTGTAGTGGTTAATCTGGGAGAACCGGGTATGATTATCCACTCCTTCACTTGCAGCTACTAGATGACCTTGGGCAAGCCACAGTTCTGTAAGAGCTGTTCTTGAAGGAGCAGTTCTCAAAAGAGCTCTCTCAGCCCCACCTACCTCACAGGGTGTCTGTTGTGGGGAGAGAAAGGGAAAGGAGTGTGTAAGCTGCTCTGAGACTCCAAGTCAAGGGCGGGGTATAAATCCAATATCTTCTTCTTCTTCTTCACTTATCTTGGATGTATGCCATCTGGGCCTGTTGATTTGTTTGTTCCTGCCCTCCGTGAAGGAACAAGGCCACGAAGGGCATTGTATGGAGTGCCTGAAAAATGAGAGACTGGGAGGAAGAAATGTATTTACTTACTTTATGTATACCCTGCCTTTCTCCCCACTGGGGACATAAAGCAGCTTACATTGTTCTCCTATATCCTCATAAGGGCCTTGTGAGATAGATTAAGTTGAGAAAGTGTCACTGGCCCAAGGTTACCCAGCAAGCTTCTCTGGCAGAGTAGGGATTTGAACCTGGGTCTCCCAGATCCGAGTCCAACACACTAACTCAGAGGGCCCATGGGTGCCATGGTACCCACCAATACCTTTCATGGCCCTCACCAAGTGTTTTTAGAAAGTGGACAGGACAATGTTCCCTTTAAGCTCCACAGTGTTGTGAGCAGAAATTCTACCACGTGAGTGAAAAGAACTAGTAGCATTAAAGCTGTGAGTGAGTCAATATTTGACTATTCAGTAAATTTGATATTTAGAAGATTACTTCCATAACAATGTAAAAATCTCAGAATAAATTATTTTAAATTATATTTAAACAATATTTTATGAATAATTTAAACATTATAAGAGAAAACAGAATCAAGTCAAATTTCACCCACCCCTTTCCTCTATATTGGTAGACCTGTACTCCAGAGTACAGGTCTACCCACCCCTTTCCACTGTATTGGTACACCTGGCCTCCAGAGAACAGGTCTGCCCACCCCCTTTCCACTATATTGGTGGACCCGGCCTCCAGAGGTCTACCCACCCCTTTCTACCATATTGGTAAACCTGACCTTGTGCTGAGCCTTAGAAAACATACCAGCACATGGGTGGGAAAAAACTGTTGCAGTCTACTTTAGGAGGGGGGTGTTTAGTGAAATATGACAACCAGCATTACAAGTGAAGTATAACAGAGGAGAAATGATTGCTGTCAGAACCCTTCCTAACCTAACAAATAGGAAGTTGCTTAAATGTTATCAACCTGCCCAAACTAGTTATTTATTCAAATATTTATATCCCACTGCCCCCTGTGACTCAAGGCAGCTTGCAAATCATACTGAAATATGCAATAGTGTTGTGCCAAAAATGTTTTTCCTCTGGCTCCATTGTAGCCTATGGGTATCATTACAGTCATTAGACTCCATGGGCTATAATGGAGAATCGATCTGGGGGTATCTGGAGCTCTTTGGGGACTGCTTTTTTAGGTCTCCTAAAATTCTTCCCAAATATAAAAAAGATTGAACCAGAGGGTCCAATTCTGTGGGACCAAGAAGGAGGCGCTCCCATCCTCCATTGTTTCTAATGGAGGGGGGAACTTGGGGTGCAGAAGCAGAAACCTCTGAACTGGCGTCTAAAATTTTTGTATACCAGCACCCCCTAGCACAGCTTAGAGCCAGTTTGGTGTAGTGGTTAAGTGCGTGGACTCTAATCTGGGAGAGCTGGGTTTGATTCCCCACTCCTCCACTTGCACCTGCTGGATGACCTCAGGCAAGCCTCAGGCAAGCCATAGCTCTACCTGCTGTTCTCTCAAGGACAGTCGTCTCAGAGCTCAGAAAGATACAGATGGTGCTAAACCAACTATTATAGTGATTGCATTGATATCCTTTGTGTCCACACAAAATCATCCTATACCACAGTTTGGTACCACAGCCAGTTTGGTGTAGTGGTTAAGTGTGCAGACTCTAATCTGGGAGAGCTGGGTTTGATTCCCCACTCCTCCACTTGCACCTGCTGGATGACCTCAGGCAAGCCATAGCTCTACCTGCTGTTCTCTCAAGGACAGTTGTCTCAGAGCTCTCTCAGCCCCACCTACCTCACAGGGTGTCTGTTGTGGGGAGGGGAGGGGGAAGGAGTTTACAAGCCGCTCTGAGACTCCAAGTGAGTGAAGGGCAGGATATAAATCCAATCTCCTCCTCCTCCTCCTCCTCCTCTTCTTCTTCTTCTTCTTCGAGGGAACTATGGACAGAACCACATGGGGCTTTTGTCCAGCGTTCTGGTTGGCTATGGGAGATCTAATAGGCAATGCAGACTTAAACTGTTTATCTGACAGCAGCCACCACAGCACAAGGACCTTCCCTGTGTGACTGAAGATATGCTGGATGTAAGCAAGAAAATACCTTTAAATAGTATGTTCATCTTAAAAGCTATCCTCTTAAACAGAGCTTCTGCCCTAAGTGTTGAAGAGTTACTATTACAGTTATGTACAGCATTGCACCTTGATATTTTGTGGTTGGCTCTACCTCCTGTGGTAGCCATTTTGTTGTTGCATTTTCTGGCTGCACTCAGCATCCGGTGTCAAAATTCCAAAGGTGACAGCAGGCTCAAAAAGGCTGAGGACTCACTCTAACTACTACATACACTGGAACTTCCTTGAGGCCAGCATAAAAAGGAAACTAATCATAAAGAAGGTTCTCTAGCTCACATTCATAGACCCTGAGATACTCTAGTGCTGCAAAAATGGTATAAAATGTGAACTGCTCTGTAAGAAGTCAAATGAAAGAGAAGTCTAATGTTCCCCACTAGAGAAAGGAGAGTTGGGTATATGCCTATTCAAGAAAGAAGTGCCCTCTGGATATTATTGTGTGAAGCACCATCACAAGGGTGGGGGGCATCTTGCCTGGAAAGTATTTGTGAGAAGGAAGGAGAGAGGAGTGTATGTGTGTGTGTGAGAGAGAGAGAGAGAGATTGAATTCACTCTCTCTCTCTCTCTTTCCCTAATGGGGAAAGTCATGACCTACACCAGAGGCTGGTCAAATGCTAGACCTGGAGGCTAATCAGATTGCTTCTGCCTTTTCTGATTAGAGCAAAATATAGGCTTTACTTTTCACAGAACCCTCAAGAGGGAGGTGGAGGATGCTTTCTGCTTCTTCTCTTCTCTCCAGGTAAAGGAAGCTACTGACTGGTCTCATATTCAAAGACCCCTCCCCCCTCA
Source organism: Lepidodactylus listeri (assembly GCA_029233225.1). Lineage (NCBI taxonomy): Eukaryota > Metazoa > Chordata > Lepidosauria > Squamata > Gekkonidae > Lepidodactylus > Lepidodactylus listeri. Next base: position 62,626,314 of record JARCFY010000002.1, on the reverse strand, counting down.
ATCTTTAACCCTGGAAAACACAAGTTTTAAGAGGACTGAGGGGTCATGGCACAAGAGACCTTGTGGGTCATGGCCCTAGGGAGTTTAGCTGGGACATTCTTACAGACTTGAGTTACACACTGCTGCTTGTATTCAAACACCTCTATGTGTGTGTCTTTCTCCACATGTTGGATCACAGCCAGGTTGCCATGCATACAAAAAAGATATTTTTTTAAAAATAAAGAAAATTGTTCCTAAGCCAGTGAATTTCAAATGTAAGGTGAAAGACAATAAATGTAGAAAGCATACTGACACTTTGGAAAAGTTGCTGGCCTTCAGAGAACCAGTCTGGTGTAGTGGTTAAGAGTGCAGACTCTAATTTGGGAGAACTAGGTTTGATACCCCACTCCTCCACATGCAGCTGCTGGAGTGACCTTGGGTCAGTCACAAGTTCTCTGAGCTGTTCTCTCAAGAGCAGTTCTCTCAAGAGCTCTCGCAGCCTCACCTCCCTCATAGGGTGTCTGTTATGGGGAGGGGAGGGGAAGGGAAAGGAGATTGTAAACTGCTCTGAGACGCCAAGTGAAGGGTATAAATCCAATCTCCTCCTCCTCTGAAGTGGGCCAGACAACTACTATATGGTCAGCCTGTGCATCATGGCATCCCCCCCCCCCCCAAATGAGATTATTGTAACAGGCACATCCAAAGGTTCCTCCTTTAGTTCCTGCGGAGATGAGCCGGTGTATAAGTCAGACTTCGAGTATTGCTGAGTAAGCAGGAAGCCTGTCAACGCACTGCTTTCTCTGCATTTGCAACCTGCCTATTGTTTCTGGGCAGGATTAAAAGGTGTTTTCACATTTATGATGGGTGGCAACAGCAATTCATGTTGAAGTCATCCAATTCAATCTTTGCTGACCTGCATCCCTTCTGGGCAGCCCCAAAGCAACATATTAACATTGACAGAGAAGGACTTACAAAGCATTGAAAAATTGGTTTTGTTTTTTTTTAAGATTGAGAAGCTGAACCCTTGTGAAAGTTGGGTGATCAGGGTTATTTCAAGCAATTGGGAGTATTGCCTCAGAGCAAACCTCAGAACAGTCATTTGACACTACATAAAAGACGGCTAACGTTGCATGAACCTGCTTCCAGATGCATTGCTGGACAACAAGCACACAAAAAATTCCTCCTACAACTTGAGAGATTCTTCTGATGTACATAAATTTCTTGTCTAGAAAAGCAACAAAGAATACACAAATTACGATAAAAGGAGAGCCATGTGTGCCAGAGCAGAAGAGGTTTTTAGCCAACCAAGCCCGAGGGAAACTGCGATAGGCAGGCCACACCACTTCCTCTTTGATACTCTGCTTCATACATCCAGAACTCTTGAGTGTGCCTGTAGCAGAGAGCAGGTGCTGCTAGTGGCTACAATTGTTACATTTGGATCAACTCCAGTGACTAACAGTATATGAAACTCTATGTAGAAGTGATTCTGTACAAGAAAAGACCAGTGTGTCTTATTTTGATGTATATGGCATATGATTCCACAAATACAAATAAAGGGGTTTGCTTTCATTTTATCACGGCACTGAGCATGGAGCCTTGACACAATTTGGGGGAAGATGTGATTTTAGCTGTAAAGGAGAATTTGACTCCCTCTAGTGGTAGGTCTCAGGCCTACAATAAGAGAAAAGAGCATACGGTATCTATCTATTAATGTTATTTAGGGTCATCTACACTACAGATTTAAACCAGTGTTAACAGTTGCCCCCCGTCTCCCTAGGAAATCTGAGGACTGCAGTTTTCTCTGTTTTTAGTGGGACAGGGGTCTGTAAAAGAGAATTTTCTGCAAAGCTACACATGCAATTTTTGCCATCATGAAGCTAAGTATGATTTGTCATGACTCTTTTTAAAAAAGAAGTTTGTATTTAATAAAAAGGTCAAGGTTTTCCTCAGGACTAAAATTTAGGAGAAGGTTGTTCTGTCTTTTTAATTTAGAGTGCAATTGAAACTGTATGGTAGCAATTGGAAAACTTAATACTGTGTGGGGAGGGCAGCTGTGATCAGCAGCATTTCATTATGTGCTAAACTCATTGTACTGGGCCCTTATACTCCCCCTTCCCCTGATTTCTGAGCAGCTGCAGGATTGGAGGTAATGTGGTGACATGAATGTTGGGCTGGATAAGCCAAGCTTTCAAGCAGCAACCCAGTCATTTACTTCCAGACTTATCTCCCTGCCTTAAAGGGATGTTGGGGAGAAGAGGATAAAAAGGTGAACTGAAACAGCAAATCTCTTTTATTCCCTCTCCCCATATTGGAATGATTTAGGGATTTTCCTCAGATAGGTGCAAGCTGTTGTTCTTTTGTCTGCAGACTGAAACCTTTATTTTAGACACAGCATTATTGGGGAAGTTCATATTCCCCTCTCTTTCGCCATCCTCGCAATAGCTCATGAATAGTGCCCCCAAAGTAGAAACTCTACTATTAAGTCTAAATTGTGTTTAATATTTGTCTTATTTGTCTCCATTTGTCTTACTGCTCCTTTGCTAGCTTGTTCAATTACAGGATGTAAATTAAAGTGACTTTCAGTGAGATAGAAACTGCATAAAGCTGCAGAAGTGCATTAAAATTGGCTGTATTTGGTTGCTAAGGGGAGAGGGAAAATAACTGGACTTTCATTATAGGGTTGCCAAGTCCCCCCTGGCCACCAGTGGGAAGTGGGAGGTCGGGTTGCCAGTTCCAGGCTGGGAAATTCCTACAGATTTGGGGATGGAGCCTGGGAAGGACAAGGACCTCAGTGGAGTACAATGCCATAAGTCCAGTTTCCAAAGCATCCATTTTCTCCAGAAGAACTGATCTCTGTAGTCTGGATATAAGCTGTAATTCTGGGGGAATCCCCAGGTCTCCCCTGGGGGCTGGCATTCCTAATTGTTAAACCCTTAAAAAAGCATCACTTTGCTAAACAAATGAGCAGCTATTATAAGTAGACACAAGGTCCCAAGGGTACCCTGCTATTAGGGTCAAAAGTGAGGCCAGTCTGGGGGAAAAAACCTGCCCACCTTTCTTTGACAAGCTAAAGCACGGAACCTTTTCACACAAATTATTTGTCCTGGGTTCAACCGTGTTCAGAAGCAGGTTTTTTTCTGCTTCCCAACAGTACTGTGGTGCATTTATGAACCTCCCAGGGGTTCCCTGGCTTTTCTCTGATCTTCCCAAAACTTGGTTTGCTGCTAAGTTTTGGGAAAGATTGCAGCAAAACCAAGATAGCTGTCCTGTGAATGGAAAGTTTGATTTTCTGAGTCCCACTCACATGGCATCCATTTCCCCTGCCCTTATCCCAGTGGTGGTCATTTTCTTCCCTCACCACTGGGAAGAATAATGGAATATTATTAGATTGTTTTGGCTAGCAGTGGGGAGGAGCCTGCAAAAGCGGGGGAACACCCACCCAGACCAGTGGGCTGGCAACCCTAGGAGGGGGTTGGCTGCTGCCAGGGAAATGGGGCAGGGAAACGATGAGGAAAATGTGGAAACCCACTGATAGTGTGCTGTATTGGCAGCCATAGCACTAACAGGGAAACCACCACACCAGCCTGTCCCCTTCTGGGAAACAACCAAGATAAATGTTTCAGCACATTCTCCAGGCCTTGGTTATGGAAGACAGTGTGCAAGGAAGCTAAGATTTCACTGGTAGCATCTGAGATGGGAGCAAATGCCCTGCCCCAAAATGATTTACCTTACTTTCTCTCCCTGCTCTGTAGTGCAGCATGCTGTGAGTAGACTGAAGTGCTGATACTGTTTTTTTTCACACTGGCTTAAAAACCCGCTTTCATTACCTGATGTAAACATGTTTATTCCCTCATGTTCACATAGCTTTGAAAACATCCCACCACTGTTTCATTCCTTCCCCATTCTCCCCCATTCCTACCCCTCATTTTCTCCCAGACTTGGGGGGGGGGGGGGGTCAAGTGAAATGTATTAGCAAAAAAGCCCAAGCTTGGAATCTGAACAAAAATTTTTGCATTGGTTTTCTAAGGCAACCTGCCCAGTGAAGCCCACCCTGGAGGTGCAGGTTTTTAAATTTCAATTTGCATGCCAGCATTTCAATGTTTTGGTGCTGGAGGGCACTTGCCATGGCAAAAGTTCCATCCCCCTAGGGAGGCCGGGGACCTATAGCCAATCATTGTCTTCCTTGGCATTTCTCCATTCTCACGCAAGAGCACATTTTTGGGGGGATGGCATTTTCAAAATAATTTTTGCTGTTTGTAGATTTGCCTTTAGAATTTCTGTAGTAATCCATGCATGCCTATTTCTGTCGCAAGAGGCAATACCTCCTGTGGGCGCTTCTTTGATAAGTAATGCACAATCTTAGGCTGCTCTCAAAAACAAGGATTATCATCAGACAGAGTAAAATAAGCGCAATCAGCCATTAATCTTGCTGTGGCATGGTGCTGTGAGTTTCTCACCTAATACCAATCAGGTAAACTAATTCAAACTCCATGGGGAAGTCAATCAGAGGTCCCACTTTACTGTGGGAAAAGGGAGCACCAATCAGTGAGGAGACATCTATTCCAGGTGCAAGACTCAGGTGATGCGTGAGGGGAAGGGACTGGTCTTTAACACGGCCCCTTTGAGCTTGCTGGGTCACTTTAGCACCCCAGTGCATGCATATAATGCCCCCCCCCCCCAAAAAAAAAACTTGAAAATTTGATCTACTATGAACAAGAATAAATGGAACCCAGATGGGGAAAATCCAAGAAAAAATGTGAGTGATAACTGGTTGCAACAAAAGTGTGATAGTCAAAACCACAATAACAGCAAGGACAACTCAAACGGCAGGTGCAGTGTGAAAGATACCACTGACTGAGTCATTGCACTGTTCATATTTCGTGATCCTAACAGCACATACATACAAAACAGAATATTACCCTTGTCCACTCCATCCCTGTAAGACTTCCTACGTGGGACACTGTAACATGGCATTCCACCTAGGGCTGCCACATCTTTCCTGATCAAAATATGGTTTGGATTCCAGGCTTTCAAGCCTCCTTCCTTTCCAAAGACTGCCCAGTGATAAGTGAGTTTTGGCCAAAAGAGAAAAGCTCCCATGATGTGGTGGAGTGTAGCTCTTTCCAGGCACAGGTTGGACCAAGCTCCTCTGGATCAAGCCCAGACATACTTCATTCTGTCAGTTCTATGAATTTCTACAGAAATTGGTGTTCTTAAAGAATGGTGTTAGCATGAGAGTCAATGAGTAGGACAAAAGGCTGTTGCCTGTTTTCACGTATCAGACCTGTGAAGTACATGTGATTTTATTCATGCCCATTGTATAGCTCCTAAGCTGAAACCTTTAAGGACACCCCCCCCCAAAAAAACAACAACAACAACAATGGTAACTAGAAGCCAGAGAGGACTTTTTCATGTGTGCAGGGAGCCTAAGCAGAAGGACCACAGCTGAGCAGAGAGAAAAGATTTCAGTCCCTAGCAGAATTGGGTATGTCAGATATGTTGCTTGCATCTTACAGGGAAGTACACTCCATTCCAGTCCATTGGGAAAATCTGCCTTGGTTAAGCATTTTGTGTGTGTGTGTGTGTGTATCACTAATGCAGTTTCCCTTTTCACAGCAAGATATACAAGGCGGGTCAGAGCATCTCCATCATGTCTCTTCTTGCATGACTGTCTGCATCCTGTCTATTATTTATTAATGGCATTTTTTTTTCTTTTCCTAGCAAGGAAAAAAAACTTTCTTGGGCTTACAGAACAGAATGGTGACTGAGCTAGGTTAGGATATAAAGTGAACAATTTGGCAAGCTAATTCACAGCCTATGGAATGAAAATGCTTCTGGTGGGAGCTTAACTGGGACTACCTGAATAGAAAGCATTGAGTATTACTGTTTGCAAACTCAGTGCTCAAAGCTATCTAGTATTTAACAGAGCAGTCCCAAGCAGAATTACACCCATGGAAGTGCATTGACTGAAATGGACTTAGAAGGGTGTAACTTGATTCATAATTTCACTGTAAACTCTTAAGGGTAACCAGCAACCTCTAAAAATTGTTAGAACCTAAATAGCATTCTTGGATATGAACTGACAGAGTGCCAATCAGTTGACTGCCATCATTGCAGATTTTTTTTAAACAGGGTTCACAAATGCAAATTGGATCAAGAAGGAACCTCATGCACAGTGAGGCCAGTCATATGGGTCAAATTGCCTCTCAGGCCATGGGATGAGCCCCATAGTTGTGATATACACACAAATGCTCCAGGGATGTGATTTCACACCACTGGCAGCATCTCCTACATCATCTGTTAAGTATGTCTGTTAAGGAGGCCAGTAGCTTCCAACTGCAGGTATTGCATATTTATGACTTTATTCATGTTTATTCTTTATTCTGACTTTATTCTTTATTCTATGGCAATACTTGGATTGTTTATGCCCTTCACAAATAGTATTGCCAACCTCCAGGTGGGGCCTGGAGTTTTTCTAAAATGAGAGTTGATGTAATCCCAACTACAGAAATCAGTTCCCTTGAAAGAAGTGGCAGTTTTGGAGGACAGACTCTTATGTCATCACATCCCTGCTGAACCTCTTCCCCTCTCTCCCACTGCTGCCCTCCCAAGCACCAAGAATACAGAGAATCACTTGCCCCAGACTGAGAGTTCCTATCTATACTTTGTAGCTAATAGCCACTGATGGACCTCTGCTCCATATCTATATTCTAATTCCGAGAGTTTTTTTTTTTCCTGTGTGGATGCTTATTTCTGCCAAAAGAGAGCTCCCTCTCTCCCGACAGCTTTTCCTACATAGTCAGGCCCCTTTCTTGGTCTGCAGAAATATCCGAAAAGTTAAAAAAAAAACTTCAGGGACCATTGAATTCCCCCCAATACTTTTTGAAATGGCATCAGCTCCAGGCATCAACTGTGAGGAGATTAGAATGTTCATGGGAGGTTCTAATGGTTTCTGTCATTAAAAGGCAGGGTTTTTACAGGCAGCAGTCTAGGGTTGCCAAGTACCCCCCACTGGCCACCGGCAGCAGATCCAGATCCAGGCTGAGAAACTCCTGGAGATTTGGGGGTGGAACCTAGAGAGGACAGGGACCTCAGTGAGGTACAATGCCTGTGGAGGGTGGGATTTGAAGTGGGAGGCAGAAAGAGAGAGAGAGAGTGATGAGGTGGGGAGGCAGAAAAACAAAGAGAATGATGACGGGTCAGAAAGAGAGAGGAAGTAACATACATGGAGGAGAGCGAGAGAGTAAGAAAGGGGGACAGAAGGGAGAAAGAGTGTGAGAGAGGTAGGGGGAGAAGGGAGGAAACAAAGGTGTGAGGAATGGGATAACCATCTTGCAAGTTTCTTGCGGGTCTCCACTTGTGTTTATCTAATTCCCTCTTGAAGCTGTCCATGCTTGTAGTTGCCAACACCTCCTGTGGCAGTGAATTCCATGTGGCTGCAACATCCTAGGAGAAGAGGAAATTCTTAGCTTGCCTGGAGCCATTTCTCATCTCAAGAGAGGATTGAGCTAGTCATTTACATTGAGAGACCCAGGCCTGAGTCCTACTGCTCAACATCAGCAACAGGGAAAGAAATACCTCTGCTTACATGCTCAGACAAATACACATGTGTGAAAAACAAAATCTTAGAGTTCAGCACTGTGTAGTGAACAATTTAAAGCAGTTTCTAAATAATGCCTGTGAGATATGTGTCTGCTCTAAATTTTGTCTCTGGTGGAACATTTGGGAAGTTAGCTTCGCACCAACCATGCTCCCCACTGCAGTTATCTAGCTCTCAATCACAGTGGGATAATACACTTAAAATATCCACTTGATCACAAAGTAGGTTGGTAGCTTACAACAGCATATTCAGCTATAATTACAGCAAGCAGCAGTTCAATTAAACTCTGTTAAAAAGAACCAAGATCATAAATAATAAAGTGGACCTTTATAAGGCACTGTTGAAATAAGGACAAAGTTCAGATTGTGTCAAGATATCAAGTAGATTTCAAATAAGGAAAGGAGTATGTGGAGCCACCATATCATCCAAAAATGCTAGTAGGGTAATTGTATATCCAGTGCTTTGCTGCTCCTTTAAACCAAATGTCATTAAGAAAAACATGCTTCGGGACCATATTACGAAGTATACACATTGCACAGGTGATTCTGGATAGTAAAGCCAGACTTTCAATATTCCCTGAGATCTTTGTGATATGAACTCTTGGGGTCATGAGGACAAATGCACACTGCAATACTAACCAGAACTATTCCATCTTTCCTATTATATAAAGCCGTTTTAACATTCCAAGGGTCAAGATTCCATTGGGCGCCAAAATCAGTAGGCTGGACGGACTGCCTCTCAAAAGGGGGATCCTGGCCATTGGCTGCATTCTCTCCCTGCTTTGCCTCAGTCCCGCCCACAGAACCACCGGCCAGCGTCTTGGCCTCAGTCTGGAGGGAGCCAGCAAAGGGGAAGGACTGACTGGGAGCTGGGTTCACGCTTCTCCTCCGCCTACTGCCAGGTGGGTCTAACTGTCCAAATGAAACAAAGAGAATGGGGGGGGGGGGAGAGAAAGGGAATCCAGGCACTTCTGCCTGACAGAGAGACCAAAGCACCTTCCTTCTGACAGGCAAAACTGCCCGGGATCCATTCTCTCCCTTCCCTAACTGTCCCCTCAGGGGCCTGCTTCTGTCAGTGAAAACACAATGGACTATCAGCGTAACCCCTCCCCTGCACACTGCCAAATTGCCAAATTCCCTCTCAGAATACACTGTGAAACAGTCAAAGAGAAGGGAGGGGAAGGGAAAGGATACCCCAGGCTGGGTTCCCTGCAGCCCGCCCACCAAAGCTCTGCCCACCAAAATTCACCTCACAATGTGGCTTCACCTCAGGAGAGAGGATGCCATTTCCCTTCCCTTCCCATCGCCTCCAAATAGAGCAAGGGGGGGGGGGATCCAGGCGCTTCTGCCTGTCAGAGAGAACAGAGCACCTTCCCTCTGACAGACAGAACTGCCAGGGACCCATTTTCTTCCCTCTCTCCCTTCCCATCACCTCCAAATGGGGCAAAGAGAAGGGAAGGGGAGTGAAAGGCTGGGCCTGGCTGGGGGAGGGGGGAGCAGCAAGAGAGGAAAAGGTGAGAGCCTGCCTCCCCACAATGTGAGCCTACTGCCAAGGAAGACCAACTGCAAAGAAACATAAAGTCCTCAAGCCTCCTGCATGATGCAGCATGCTCAAGCCATTAATGTTAGTGTATAAGTGGATCAGGGCAAAAGGCAGAATGGGAAAGGGGGCACTCTATTATACATACAGGTAGTGACGGTGCGGGGGGGGGGGGGAGGTCAGCTTCCTCACAGCCCTATCCTCGCACTCCTAACTTTGCCTACTCACATTACACTCTCAGCCAATGCTCCCCCTAAGCTGTGGAGTCATGTGAGCAAAAATTCTGGTTTGTGAGCCACTGGCATTTCAGTTGTGAGCAGATGATTTGGCTACTGCATCAAGTAGTTTGCTCTGGAGCCATCCTTTCCAAGCTAAGACAAAACTGTGTGAGCCAGAACCTAAAAACTATGAGCTACATCACAGTGGGGAATTTCACACAGCCATTATGTTCCATTTCAGGAACTCTTCAGTAACAGTTTCTGTCAGGCATTTTACACAGAACCGTATTAGTACCGGTTCCCTAACAGAACATTCCGCCCCTTTCACACAGAAATGTGCCTCTCCCATTGGGGAAGCGTTCCTGAGCCAGTTTACCTTGAAACCTCCTCCCAAGCGTCCTGTTCTTTGTACCGGTCCTGAAGCGCTATAGGGTGCTGTCTGAAGTGCCCAAAGCGCTTCCTCCAATGACGAGTGTGTGTGTTTGTGTGTGTGCTTTTTGTGTATTTGTGTTTGTGTGTTCTTTGTGTGTTTGTGTGTGTATTTGTGTGTGTGTATTTGTGTTTGTGTGTGTTTCTGTGTGTGTGTGTTTGTGTGTTTGCGTTAGTGTGTGTGTGTTTGTGTGTTCTTTGTGCGTTTATTTGTGTTTGTGTGTGTTTGTTTGTGTGTGTTTGTGTGTGTGTGCGTTAGTGTGTGTGTGTTTGTGTGTGTGTGTTCACATTAGTGTGTGTGTGTTTGTGTGTTCACATTAGTGTGTGTGTGTTTGTGTAGGTGTGTGTGTTCTTTGTGCATTTGTGTGTGTGTTTTTGTGTGTGTTTGTGTGTGTGTTTGTGTGTTTGTGTTTGAGTGTGTGTTTGTGTGTGTGTGGTGAAGAGGCTTGGAAAAAACCCGGCAGTCTGAAATGGCAAACTGCTCCGAAGACGGCTCCAAAATGGTAGGGGAAGGGCTGTCTGAAACAGCTGTCACTGTACCAGTTTATTACAAGCCGGTAAGCAAGATCTGCTAGACCCATTGTTGCCAATCTCCAGGGGAGGGATGGAGATCACGCTAAATTACAACTGCTCTTCAGGTGGCAGTGATCTTCCCCTGGAGAAAACGGTGGACTCTGTGTCATTATACCCGGCTGAGGTCGCCACAGCAAATTGACGCTGAGTGCCCAAGGCTGGGGCACTCTCCCAGAGCTTCTTTCTAGAGCCCGTTGTATTTATTTCCACAACGGGCCTTATTCCTGGTTCTAAAGTAATTTCTGATCTTAGTTTATGATTACACTGATAGTCTGGAAGATGTTGCTGGCATTATATTTCTGCTGCAGTTTAGTTTTTGTTAATGAAAGAGAATTAATTAAATGGGATTTTCTGTATCCCCAGGTAGGTCATTGGTACTGAACTGCCAGTTTTCTTTGCCCAGTTGTTCAGTGGAGTGGTTCCAGAGGTACATTCAGTTACAATATCCCTATCATGAAAGATAGTGGTCAACTAGATAGAGCTGTCCCCAGGGTTTGAACTAAAAATATAGTTTTGCCAAAGTCTATACACAACTCAAGGCTTTTGTGTGTTTGTAAGATATGAAGCAAATCTGTCTGTAAAGGTCTGCCTGTATGTGTGTGTATATGCTTATAAATGCATGCCAGCAACATTCTTCCAGACTACCAGCATAATCCTAAATTGAATTATCTCCTTCTAAGATCATTAAAATCAATTTGCTTAGAAGGGGGTAGTTCTGCTTTGGTCCTGGTTGGAAGACCATTTTGTTGTGGAAGCATATAGTGGGGCTACCCTTAACCTGACATGTCGCCAAAAAATTTCATGTGTGGTTCATGAACTAGAAAATGCTAAGAAAAAGAAAAAGGTTGATATAGGAAGTTGTCAGCTATCATGTTGATATGTGTTGGTACATGCACAAAGCAGTCACATTGCCCCTGCATCAAAATGATCTTGGGAATGAGCACTAATTCTTGCACAGCTCTAGCCTAGGACATAGCAGCATAATCTGAAATTCATCCACATATACAATGCATGTCTGCATGCAAACACACCTACACAGGCAGACCATTGAAGATTACTGAATGCTAAGATATCTGCTGCATCTACTGACAACTAAGGCCTGGTCTACACATGCAAAGAACTGAGGGGGTAGAACAGACTATACATTTTCTTGGCTATAGGTTGGTGGTTGTGTCACATATTTAATGCTATCCACATAGAAACTCCCCATTAATATCTAGTTTAGCCCCTTGCATATTGTGCTAATTGTCCATGTACAGGAATTATTAAGGGAACTGTGAAGCATATAATCCCATACCTGGAATCTGATGTAGGACAATTCATTCTACCACCTCAGCACCCTCATTGCCACTGCAGTCTGCTGCATATGTAGACCAGGTCTATGTGGGCACCCATGCTGTGATGAGCTCGATGCAAATGCACAAGCAAGCTTGGTACAGAGACAGAACTGATTCTCCCACACACCCGTATTTTCTCTCTTCTTTCCCCCCATTTCATGCAAGTGGTCTCAGTTTTAAACAGTATTGTGATCTTGCAAATCACAGTATTTAGCTATGGCAACATCAGTGCTCAGGGAAATGCCAAAAGAAGTCTTTGTGATGACATAAGCTGCTGTAGGAGAACTCTTTGATCTGCCAGCTCACTTATTACTGTAGTCAGCTGACTACACCATTCTGGTGGGCTGGAAAACAATGTGCCTGAATGTAAGTTGTGAACTCACTCACAAATTCCCTATTTCATTCTTGGCTTGTGTAGGCCAGTTCTGCAGAATTTCCTCAAGTTTAGCTGCCTTTTGTAAATCACAGGAGCAGGCTGGGAACATTATTGCACAACTGAAAACTTCTCACAATTGCTACCAGAACTTTGAAAATGGCCCACATGCAAGACTGACTGCTGTTCATGAAATGCTGAAATGCTGTTCACTGAAAAGGATATGATTGCTTCATTACACACCATGCACAGGCTGCGAAGGTGGGAGTCAAAGAGGAAAGTAAGGCAGTTATTCTAGACTATGAATCTGTGAATTTTTCTTTCATAAAAAACCTCTGCTTCTGAGCATATAAAACTAGGGGTGTGCAATTTTTTAAATCAGTATCTTTTTGTTTGGGTCTACTGGACCCCCCCCCCCCCAAAAAAAAAAATTTGGTATCTCCAAAAAATCCCGGATCCCAATAGAGATATGGTATTTGGATCAGGGTTTTTTTTTTTTGGAAATCCTGAATTTTTACCCGGGCCAATAGACCTGAGAAGAAAAATACCAGTAAAAATACTGAGAAGAAAAATAGTGATCCTGGGACTAGCTTGGCTTTTCCTGCAGTGCAGTTTAAATTGTGCTGTAGAAGAAGCTGGCCCCAGGATCTGTGTGCCGTGGGGAGGTCTCTCCCTGCCACACACAGATCCTGCTTGGGCTGTCGTCTCCTGCAGCATGTTTAAACTTTACACCACGCTGCAGGAGAAGCTGGTCCCAGGATATGCATGCTGCAGAAAGGGCTGGGATGGCTTCTGCTGCAGTGCAGTTTAAACTGTGTTGCAGGAGAAGCTGGCCTCAGGATCTGCTGTGCCATGGCTAGCAGATTGCTCCCTGTGGCACAGCGGCTTCTGAGGCTGGCTTCTGCAGTCCAGTTTAAACCAGGATGCATGAGAAGCCAGCCCCAAGCCAAGCTACAGCAGACTGCAGTAGAAGCATGACAAACAGCTTAGAGGTGGGAGCAATCTGCTCCTGCCTCTTCACTGTTATCGGATCTACCAGTAATTCCCAAATATATCTGGGATTTTGTTGTTGTTTTTGGTTTTCCCAAGAAAACCCAGATACATTTGGGAAGCCTAAGTATACCTGGAAAATGCCTATAAGATATTTTTTGGGTATATTTTCTGCTCGGATAGATTTGAATGCACACTCCTACATGAAACATGAGTCATGCCTTTACCAACCTTGAGCCCCTACTCGTGTTCCATTTCCTGTCATTTTTTCCCTGTTGTACTTTCCTAGGTAACAGCCTTCCAGATGAGCAAAGGTTATCACTTCTTGAGCCTGGAAATGTTTCACACAGAATGCTTTTCCTGTATAGATATAATATCTGGGAGGATGTGTGCATTTGCCCTTGTGACATGGGTAGTGTGGCATGGGTGGTGTGGCATGGGTGGTTAATTTGGCCCAAGTCAAGCAATTAGCCAGGGATATCAACATCCCAAACTGTTTGTTTGGTAAGCCCCTGAAAATGCACTTCCCAAATGACAAGATAGGTAGTTTTGCCTGCATTTTATTCACTGGTGGAATGATTCTTTCTCTCTTCTACAGAACTATTTAGGGTATTTCTTGATGCTGCATTGTCCAGGAAACTTGAATAGTTTGTCAAAAATCACCGAAGGACAAAACAGTGCTATTTAAAGGTTACTCAAGATACCAGGCAGGTGGATGCTTCTTGGCTTTGGATGGAAAGCTTAGCTCACAGACATCCTAGCACTCTGAAGTAACATTCAAGGGGAGTTAATAATTATTTGTTTTTAATCACTACTGTAGGAGAATCATGGGCAATTATTTCAAAATTATTAGTTGCACTCCATTATTACCTATGATAGAAAAAGGAAACATCAAATAGGCAAGTGCACATATGCACACAAGAAACTGAACAAACAATCCGCTAGAGAGTAGCCTCGGCTTATGATCTTGTTGACATGGTGTTAAGCCATTTTGCTCTGTCCACATTGCTCCATGGAATATCATGAAGGAGCTTTCTTTACCTTACCAATTTATTGTAATCTCCAACTAGCCTGCTGACATTTTTTTGTCTCTTCCCCCACACTTAGCTATTTGAATAGAGCAAAAATTAACATGGATCCCCCCCAATTGAAATATGTTTTCATTACGTTCTGTGACAGCAGAACAGAATGCCTGAGACTCTTGAGTTACAGAATGTCTTGTTACTGTCAGAAACACAATTGCCAACTATTTCTGCAAGGATATCAAAAACTGAAGGCTCAGATAATACAGCATTTTTAACCAGCCTTCATATGGCACTTTAGAAGGCTTCTAAGGAGTAGGGTGTGATACACAACACAAAAGAATAGTATTATCTTAGCATTCTGCAATATTCTAAATGGTGTGTTCTAAGACACTGTAAGAATAAGGTGCATGCTATGCCAGATATTTATGCAAATATGAATCGTAATTTGCATTATTTGTTCTCCACTTAATTAAAAGTGCGGCAACAGTATAGCAGATGGAATGTTTTTCATCTGGCACTTTCTCCTTACCATTCTACTAACTCATAGCAATATATTAACTGTTTGGTTCTTTGAGGTCTCGGTTCCTACTGTGTAGGTTTGTACTGAAGATATCTTGGATATCTTCTGAAACAATAAAAATATTTCCAGCCCATCCAGTCTTGAAGTTTTAGCAATGAATAGAGAAGACATGTAAAAAATATACCTCTAAAAACAAATTATTTGCTTGATATAAAAATTATGTATTAAACTGATATTATCTCATACTTGCTCAATCTTTGGAGTCTTATTCCTGAAAACACTAAAATTTTGGTGAATTATCACAAGTGGAGAGTTCCCCAGCTGTGGAAAATCCCACAAGACCAACAAGATCCATCCATTTTATTGATCCCATCAGGGCTTCCTCCATGTCCCCTTTTGGGGGGCTAATGAATATGCAGTTCTTGGCATCCAAAACACTTGGTTCTACAATATTTCATGAGCTGAGAGTTGCCATTCTATTCCTGCAGAAAATCCAAGCAACATGTTCTGTTTTTTTAGAAGCAAGAACTGTAGGAACATGAGCAGATGCTGAACTAGAGACTACTTTAAAGAGAGCATATAATCTCTTTGGATATTAAGATTTGTATCAGGTAAGAGACAAATAGATGATGACTACCACTGTTACAGAAGAACAGCATCCCACTATTCTGATTTTGAATTCATTTCATACTCTCCACTGCAATGCAGACACTCAAAAGCAAAAGCCAAATCATGTCCATTTGCAACAAAGAAGAAGAAGCTTGCTTTCTTTGGTTCCCAAACCCCACTTAACTGAGGGTACGCATTCATTTTATGACTCTCTTGTATCTCAGGGGACTTCTTGATATTGTCTCCTGCTGCTGTCATTTGCTGTGTTTTTTTCTTCCAGAAACCATTTTCAGAGATCCAGTTGACAAAAAGCTATTTGTTTGTGCTTAAAACTTATTAAGCCTGATTATCACCATCATTATAATTTAGTTCAGTAATATTCATTGACCAATATCATCCTGTTATGCCAGCAAATCCAATCAGAGCAGCTTCCAACTTGGCTAGATACTGAAGTTAACACAGCAAGGAAGCTCCATGCCAAGCTTCATTGCAGTTATACACATAACCACCTCATTCGCTGCCTGGAAAATAGGCTGGTAAATGTGACCATAATGTCTCATAGGCTTCCATAACTCTTTTTGTTAATACTCTTCTGCATCCTTGCTTTTTACACTCTTGGGCCTTACAAATTTCCCTTATAGGGCAATGTAAACCCCACAATGCTTTAATTTTTCAATTACTATTTGGTGTTCTAAAAGACAGGTAAGGGCTACTCCATCTGTTCATTTTCTTTGTAGAAGTCTTTCCCTGGTTCACAGTTAATAGCAAACCACAGTTTGTCTTTACGGGCTTGAGTCTGGAGGGTCTTGGAGCTCCTGTACACTCTCCCCTTTCCCACTCTTTCCTTGTGTGTGGCTTGGATATTTGGGGGGATTGGAGCATGTCCAGACTCTGTCCCTTGATTGACTCCCTCTCAGTATGCCTTGAGAGGGACTGCAAGGCCTCAGAATGGAAAAGGAGGGGGACTGAAGCCACCTGCTTCCTCATATCCATGGTCCATCCTTGGCCCACAACCTGGTCCCTTTTGAACCAGGTCCGGCAAGATGTGTACGCTGAGTTGCATTCCCTGGTCTCTCACAAGAGTAGGATTGCCAACCCTTGCTCAGAAAATTCTTGGAGATTCTGGGGACAGTGCTTGGGAAGAGTGGAGTTGGGTGAGGATGGAGCTCAGCATGGATGCGATGTCACCTTTTGATGTCATGTTCTGTGATGTCACTCCCAGGTCAAAGGTCATGCAATGGTACATCCTGGGATGTCACTCACAGGTCAAAAGGTAAGTCCATAAACCCTTCCCTTCCTGTGAGGTAATTTCCTCCTTTCAAATTTAAATTTCCCAATTTATATCAATGCTATCAGCTTTAATTATGATATAAAGGCATTTTTAAATGACATAAAGCTGAATGAGAATCCAGCTTTTGTGTGTGTGTTCACACCTCTAGGTATGAGGTACAACAACAAACTATGGCTAAGGACAGATTGGAGCTCCGCCGCGCCACAGAAGCGGAGGCGGAGCAAGCCGGGGTGAACTGCCCCGGAGCGCGCTGTTCACACTATGGCGCAGGGAGGCTGCCTGCAGCGTCCACACTGTGGGTGGCTTCTGGCAGCGGCAGGACAACGCGCGGCTCTGCACTTCCGTGCGCGTTCACACCTGCCGAAAGCGGGAGGAATGTGCGCCCAGCCGTCGGGACACCAGTTTTAAGTGGTGTCTGGCTGCTGTGGGAGGAACGCACTGCGGGACAGGGTAAGTCTGGGCCGCCTCCGCCAGGCAGCTGCAGCAGTGTGTACGGGCCCACCTCCTCCGCTTGCAAAACGGAGGTAATGCAGGCCCAAACACCAGTCTGTCCTCAGCCTATGGTTTGCCATGAAACCAAAGATGATTCAGTTCTGAACCATCCCCAAAGAGAGAAGGGAGGGGGAAGGAGGCAGAGGATGAATTGGCCTAATGATTCTCCCCAGCTCATTCTCATACTGACAACTTGGGGGGCGGGGACTATGGCTCTGTAATGTATTTTAGCTCTAGCACAGCAAGTCCCCACCACCACCACTGGAGAATGGTGAGATTTTAGTGTCTACAGTCCATTCAAATTCTGGCATCCTTTTCAGGCCTGCCATTGTGACTATCAGAAGCATGTGCTAATATGTGGACATGGAATCAGAACTTTATTCACTAGCAAATGGGACTGTTAAAAAACTAGCTGGAATTTTTTTTCTAAGGACATAAGTAATTTTCAGGTGATTGGACTGAAGATGCTTAGGACTGCCAGCTTTGAAAGGGTGGGGTGGGGGATCTAACCATGGTTCTTTTGAATGTGACAGCTCTTAAGTCAACCACTGAATTAGGTTAATGGCTCTTTTTCAACGAGCAGTAAGGATGAACATTCAAAAAGCAATTTTTGAAAATTTGGTCTGAATATGCCCTGTTTGTTAACCTTGTACGGGGTTGAATGAAATACCTGTCTTTCTGACCCGAACAGACTAGAGTAGATCAAGCCAATTATTTTGTCCTTAGAAGGAGGATGCCTGAAATTTGGAAGAGAAGATCCATTGGCTGAGAGGTAGAATCCTTCAGATTATGATCCCAATTGGTAAAAAGAAAAGATGGAAAAGAGACAGGAGGGGATGTTTTTCCTAGGGAAACCAATGCTGACATAACTTGAATCTGATCACTCCAAGCACATGCCCTCACAATGTTAAAGAATCCAAGCCAAATTTGTAGTGGACAAACAAGCCAACCCAAAACTGAAATAAAATCTCCATGCACATCAGGTAACAACAACAACAACAACAACAACAAACCATGAAAGAGCTTATTTGTCTCTTTCAACAACCAATCACTACTCTTGAAATGTGTCTGCTGTAAAATCACTGATATTTTTTATAATGTACCCTAGAAAGTCTATTGGGTAACCTTGTCCTTTTGAATATGCTTGTTTCTTTATATTTGTTAATTCTATCATGTGTAGCCTCCTAATTCCTGCAGCTTCTTCATGGAATCCAATCTAAATCTCTTTTTTGTGTGTTCACTCACCTACTGTATAGAAATTTATAGAAACCCATAAACATTTTTATCATGTGGTACAACATTTCTCCAACTTACTGTATCTGATCAAAATGAGTTATTTTGGATAACTGAATGAATTACCAATCCACTAATATTTCCACATAGAGGTTGATGTGAAACAGACAAGCAATTATTTTGGTCCTTTTATAGTTCATCTTCTGAGGGTCTGATCTGGTACTGAGATGAGAATGTTACTTTAATTGGGAGGTCTCTGAGTTTGTGTGCTATGCATGTACTAGATTTTTTGATGTCCTTTATTTTAAAGAAACATCATTCCAGAAAGTTACAGCCTTACTGAGAACAATGGATGCTGCTTGTTTTAGACCACTAGTCCTCCATAGCAGTTTCACAATCCTTTTTGGAGTATATTAGATAGGGGCATCTGTGGTTCCCCAATGTATGTACATGAAGCAAAACTGACAAATGCATAATTCATATGCAATGAAATATGTATTTCCTAAATAAAACTGATATTTGTATATCAAGTACTCGTCAGTGTGATGCTCAGAAAACATACCCATGAGTATATGGAAAGGTGGCTTATCTTAAAACCCAGTTTCCTGAGAAATGCTACAGAACATTCAGAAGAGACGAGAGGGTTGGTAGCCTAGTTCTCTTGAAGCTGTGAAAAACAGCAGCAAGCAGCTCCCATTCAGGCATGGCCCCCTGGATTATTTTGAAGAGGCAAGAGTAAACAGAAACTTGACATTTAGCACAGAGCTGCCCAGATTACAATAACCACTATTTTAGATGTCTGGAATGGTGGCTACTTCCTGCTTGTGATGAACAGGTTGCCTTTAAGGATGGGTATGAACTGGCTGATGAACTAAAGTTCATCATAGATTTTGGCCAATTCGTAGTTCGCAAAGCATTTGCAAATTAAAGAAGCACCATGAATTTCCATGAATTTTGATGCAGTTCATGGCGGTTTGTGAAGAGCAGAAATCAGTGGTTTACCCCTGCTTTCTGGTCTTTATGAAAAACAGTTGTTTGGAAACCACTGCTTTCTCCTTCCCACAAAAAGCTTCAGGGAGCAGAAAGCAGGGGTTTATATGTCTCATGAACTGATAGAAACTGGAGTTTGTGGTTCAATTCGTGGTTCAGCTATGAACTGCGAACCAAACTGAACCTCAAAAATGTGGTTCATACCCATCCCTAGTTGCCTTGGCTAGTTTGCCGAGAACAGGGATTGAAATTTTGCAAGCCACTCTTCAACATTTTTACACTGTGGTCATCCCAAATAGTTCATCAGAGCAGTTTGGATGGAACATGTAAGATTTGGTGCAAGTTAATTATAGCACTGTTATATGTGGTGCTGCAATTTTAAGAATAGAACTTGTTATGTTATTCTAACATGTTATTCTAACACGTTATTCTAACATGTTATTTGGCCTTGAAAAGCAGTCATTAGATAGGGGAAGATCTAGATCTGGGTGGTGGCTCTGGGGAATGGGGGAGTAACTTTTTCTCTGTGCAGTTTCCCTAACTGGAAATACTGCCAGAAGTTAGGAGGCTCAGTCCCCCCCGGGAAATTTTGGAGGAGGCTCGAGCCCCCCTGTAGTCTACGCCTATGGGAGAGCTGTAATGGAAAAGGCTTGTGCTCTGGAGGACTCCCCCCCCCCCCCCCAACTGTTTTAATCTCCAGAAGAAAAGAAGGCCAACACATTACAGAGACCTCCCCCCCCCCCCCCGATCCCAACACCACTGCTTAAACAGCCTGGGAAATGGTTCTGGGGGCCGGGTGAGAGTTAAACCTCCTTCACTCTCCAATCCTGATCCATATTGGAAGGTCAAATGCACATTGAGATGGTTTTAGGAAGATATGGGTCTACATGATAGATAGTACACACTCAATTTTTATATTTCATAAAAAGGTATTTGTAAGACTTATTTCCTAATAGGCAATAGGATTGAGAATAGTGGCAAAATATGAGAGAGGAAGACTTGTAAAAGGTTTCAGAGCAAAGGAAGGGAAATTAAATTACTCATTCCAATGCATTACACTGTCTGTTCCAGTGCAGGATAATACTTCTCATTTAGTAGCACAAATTACTTGGAACCCTTGGACTGTAATGTGCATTTGTGTAATTCATAATTGACATTTTAGAGACCTAGAAAAATGCAATGGCGAAAACGTCTGTTGACTGCAGAGTAAAGGCAGAAGGTTAGAGCAGTTTAAACACCATCAAGCAAGGACATGCCAAAGTGAGCTATTCCTGTACTCAGTGGACAGCAAAGCAGACATATAATTGTAAAGCTTATGACAAAGTCTCTTGCTCTCCTTTCCAACTCTGGTGCCTCCAACCCATATCAAAATGCATTAAGTCACTGCCACTTAGCCTTCTATATATATTCCATAAAGTGAAGAAAAAAATGGAGATTTTTATATCATTGTTAACTATCAACAACATGTGCTCTTAAGATGTTCTTCCGAAGGTATCTTACTGCTATGGATATTCACAAAATGGACAAAAATTACAAAGGGACTTGCTGGAAATGTAAGGAAGTAGAAGGCACATTTTATTATATGTGATGGTCATGCAAAAAAAAAAAGGAAATATTGGATTGAAATTCAAGCAGAGATACAAAAGATTCTTAAAATTAAATTTCCACTGAATCCAGAAGCAATACTAATGGGAATAATTCCAGATAATGTGGTAAAGACATCACTGGACCTACTTAGGTATTTGTTAACTTCAACAAGAATACAGTTTGCATCTATTTGGAAAACAGAAGATTGTCTAATGAAAAAAGCCTGGTCTGATAAACTAGTTAAATATGCTGTAATGGCAAAATTAATGAATCAGGTAAATAAAAGACTAAAGAATTTCAGCAGAAATGGAAAGCCTATTATTCATATTATGATAATAGCTTGTAACTTATGATCAGTTTCTAATACCCGAGATAAAAAGCTGGCACCTCCTGAACATCAAGGAGAAATTATATCATAGTCATTATTGATGTATATTATTCCTTTTTGATACTTAGTATATGTAATACATCTATTTTATTAAAAAGACAAAGTTATATTAAGTAAGCAATGGCTGTGATCACACGCACAATTAGCTCTGACATAGGTGTGAATGCCGGGTGGATTAAAGGAGCGTGATCAGACAACAACATCTGGGAAGTGCCCCGCAGCCGTCAGCAACCCGGTTTGCTCTGCCACAGAAGCAGAGTTAAAAGACACTTCAGAAGGTCCAGTAGCAAATGGGTTGCTACGGGCCACGGGCAGACTTTCCCGCATCTGATCGCTTCAGTGCGCTCTCATGGCATTGGGATGGTCTGATTAGGCTATCCCGACTCCATGCCGTTGTCCCCTCCCCTTCTCAGTATGCACATCATCACATACTACATAGGGAGCCCTCAGGGCGGAGGTGCAATTATTGATCCCCATTTAAGAGCCTCGGAAACAAATGGCAAAAAACCCCTAACTCACTTGTGGTTGAGTCTGATCATGAAGTGGCGGGCTGTGCCCGCAGCTTCAAAAGATGTGTGACCGCACAACTGTGGGTCAACTTCCGCTGGAGGAAATAGCCTCTCTGCCCCCCTGCTTTATCTCGTGCGTGTGACTACAACCTATATGTAGATTTTTTTTATTTCAAGAAAAAGTTATAAATGCTACTTTAAAATTACCACATTAAAGTGTCTAAATTAAATTGTTTAAATTGTTTAAAAATTGGTGTGCTTTTAAAAAAAGAAGTATATTGATATTTTGAAAAATTTATGTAAGTGAGTTGAGATTATATTCTGCTCCTGGTCTATGTACCTATTACACTTATTCATGGGTGAGCACGCAGAGCAACTGACAAGGGTGGGAGCGAAGCCCAGTCCTTTCCACAGCTGGCTCTGCCCTTGCTGAAACCTAGCTGTGTTGGCTGCCCCGTCTTCCTCGGGGCAGCAAAGCAGCCCCCAGTGGCTTTGCCGGGAGGCCAGGAGCTCAGTTGCCGCCCCCCAGCCGGAATAATGAGACAGACAACAGTTTGGAAGTAAACAAGGGCCACTTTATTAACTATTTAACATAACAATTTGGCAAGGGACAACTAAGCAAGCTTGGAATCGGCAAGGCAGGTGTCACTCCCTGACTAACCCCCTTGCCCTTGAAGGGCAGGTCACCCAGCTCCGGTCTTGAGCCAACTATCTGGCTCATGCCCAGCAGCCCAGCAAACTGTTGCCACCTAGGAGCACCTACCTCTGAAGCCTTACAAGTTGCAGGGGAAAGTCTGCCCTAAGAGGTTCCCAGAAGTGATCACCATTCCCCACCCTGGACCCTAAAATCCGAAGGCAGTTCCTGATGACACCCTGTTCCCTAATGGGATATGTCATAAAGTGCTCACCAGTTCCATTTCCTTGCTTGCACAAAACCTGCCACAGTCAAGGCCAAGCCTCTGCTTTGACCTTTGCTCCCCACTAACATCACAAAGCTAACCTAATCCTATGCCACAAGTCCTGTAAAAATATCCCATTGCCCTTGCCCGACAAATGCAGGTCCTGGAACTCGAATGGAATATCAGGGTGTGGCAAAAACAGCATCCATGGGCTTTTTCATCTGTCTATTAGCCTTACATCCTCCATGTTCCGCCACACCTGGCAGGGCAGAATAGCTGACCATACTATTTGCACACTGGGCCACCTTGCTCTTATCCTCGCAAGATCAGCCTCAGCCTGCAACACAAAAGCCTTGCCCTTCATCAGACCCAGGTCATTACCCCCCAAGTGTATTACCAAGACATGAGGAGGAGGCCCCCATCTCTTTTCGAACAGCAGGGGAAGGAGCGCCAGCCATCTCATGCCCCTCCTTCCTATCCATTCAACAGCTGCCCACTCACTAAGACCCAGCTGAGAACTGATGGGTGTCCTCCTGGCTTGGTGAGCTGCCCAAAAGACCATGCTGTGGCCACAGACGGTGATCCTTCATCTCTCCCTGCAGCCTGCAGCACCTGTAAAAAAGAACTCCATTAATAACCCCGATGAAAATTAAACATCACAGTTCTGCACGTAGCCCTTATAGCAGCGTGATTTCCATTGACCTATGCACTGAATTTCACTGCTGTGATACCCCATGGCTGCCACTGCTGATGCCTACCCTGATCCGGAAAGAGTGGGTTCTGAAACAGACCCCACCTAATCCTAGCCGGGCCAGCGCTTTCTGTGTCAGGGTCCAAAATTGAAACTTGGTGGGGGGGGGGTGCCATCCCTATGCCGAAATAGATAGCCTAGGCTGTCACCCCGTAATGCCAAGTACTGGCATAAAGCCAGCACTGGGCATAACTTGACTTCGGAGCAATGGCCCAGCTCAATAACCACACCCTTACCTCACCGGTCAGTCTTTGACCAGCACAGTGTAATCCTAACTTTGGAATCCAAGATGGAAATGTCCTGCAGTTCCAGGGACATGCCCGAGCCATCTTGGTGAGAGTCAGCCACGAGCTCACTGATTTGAAGTGCCCCCCAAAAGGTGATCAGAGATGCTGTGTGGAACAGCATGGCCTCATAACCATCACTGCAAAACGTGAGCCACTGAGTCTTGAGCCCCCGCAATACTATTGGGGTCAAAGGTTCCCTGCTGTCTGCCACCTTGGTACCCTCACAGGCCCAGCCTTTGAGCATCTTCTGAATACAAAAGTCACCCATCTTGCCATCATGCCCTGATACCTTACTGGCATAGGCTAATGATGACAGCTTGTCCTTGATAGAACATGCCGACAGGCCCTCACTTCAAAGCTTAACACAAAATTGCATTAAATGAGACACAGGTATGGGCCAAACTTGCCTCAGACCCGCTTCCTCCCTGAAGGACAGGAATTGCTTACCAGCCCTCATATAAACTCTCTGGGTAGAAAGGGCAAGAGCCAGGCTTATCGCCCTGTTGGCCTCAGCCCTCTAATCTGCCACACCTCCACCACCATCCAAACTGGGAACTGGTCAGCTTCCAGAGCCAGTAGATGGAATCTCTCCATCTGTTTTTGTGAGAGATCGTCAGTGACCCCTTATGGACTCCTGGAATATGCCTAGCTTTGAACAATATATTGTTCTGCAAATAAAGGAGTGTGAAGACTCTGACAAGGACCATGACTCTAGGAGACTTAGATGTCAATGAGTTAATTACATGTACTGTGGACAGATTGTTGCACCAGAAGTGGACTGTATGATTGGTGACCAAATCCACACTGTGATGACAATTTAAAAAAAGAATTCCAGGAGGGTAAGGTCTTTGACCCATCCTGCCTGAAACCATCCCCCTGGCCAGTCCTCAGCACACCAGTGTCCACGAAAGTAAACTCCAAAGCCAGAGGAGCCAGCAGCATTAGATGTAAACTGCAGCTCAGCTTCAACCAGAAGATCCACCCACCAAAAAGATACCCCACTGTATGAATCAAAACATTGCTTCCATAAAAGGAGGTCATCCCTTATCCCCTTGGTGACTCTGGTTCTATGGTGTGGGAGATGAAAGCCCTTCATGGACTTGCATAGTCTCCTAACAAATGCCCTGCCGGGTGCCACAACTTTGCAAGCAAAGTTGAAGTGACCAACCAACTGCTGTAACTCCATCAATGTAATCTGAGTCCTTCCCCTAACTGTGTCAATCAATGCCTGCAGCGATTTATCCGCTGGCAATCTACAGAACTGCCCTACTGTGTCAATTTTTATCTCCAGGAAAGTTAGAATGGGAGTAGGACCTTCAGTTTTTTCCTGGGCAAGAGGAACCCCAGTTCCCTTGCCGGGGTGATGAAGCTGGACAGCAGAAACTCACATTGTCCCATACCCCTACTTCCTGCTAGTAAGAAATCATCAAGATAATGGGCCGTACTACAGAGTCCTGTCCTGTACTGCAAGGCCCATTCCAAAAATGAACTAAACCTCTCAAAAGCAGCACAGGACACCAAGCACTCCATAGGAAGGGCCCTGTCCATGTAGAATTTACCCTCGAAAGCAAATCCTAGAAGCTCAAAATCGGCCAGGTGGACAGAAAAGAGGCGGAAGGCTGACTTAATGTCATATTTTGCCAATTCTGCCTCCCTTCCACAGCAGCACACCACCCTCATGATCTGATCAAAGGATGTGTACCTAACAGAACATAAATCCTCTGGTATCACATTGTTCATCGATTCCCCACGTGGGTAGGACAAGTGGTATATGAGGCAATATTCACCAGGTGCCTTCTTCAGTGCAACTCCCAATGGGGAATCCCTTAAATTGCTAATGGGGGGGGGGGAAGGAAAAGGACCAAGGACTCTACCTTCCTTACATTCCTTGGCGATTTTCTCCCTAGCTATGTGCTCCATTCCCCACAATGATTTCAAGTTAGGAGCCATGTATGGATTCCTACTCCCTTGGTAAGGTATCCTAAATCCTAACATGAAACCCTTGAGGAGGTAAACACGATCCTGTTGGTTCAGGTAGTCCTCAACCAACGCTCCAGAACTGTGATTTTAATTGGGCTGGGACCCTTTGTCAGGAGGGGGTTTGTGGCCCCCACCACTTCCCGAATGCTTACCACCTCTGCCTCCACCCCAGCCCTTTGGTTTGGGGCAGTTAGAGAATGCATGGGGCCTGGCGCACAATGGACATTCATGTCTGAAGGAACATGACTTGCGACCATATGTCCCATGGGAGGTGAACTCCCAGCAAAGCAGGAATCGCTGAGCCACCTGTGCCACCTGGGCATGGGTACCTGCCTGACCTTGTGGTCTCTGAACTGAGTGGCCACTATGCAAACTTTCACTCCCAAAGGCTTAGCTGGGGACATAATCTGTAGCCATAAGTGTGGGTGTATCTGATCCCATCTCATGGCCTTGTTTATGGCAGCATGCATATGAAACTCTTCATCGTACTGCATCCATGCCAGGCACAGGAAATCAGTGAAGGCCTTATAAATAATGTCTAAATATTGTAGCATCGCGGCTGCCTTCCACGGTTGATGCCTTAGAATCACTGCTGCATATATTAAGAATCCTGGAAACCAATTTGCCCAGGTTCTATCAACCACACACTTCTTCAAATGCTCCTTCTCCCATTCATCAAGGTCCTCCTCATCTTTTTTCCCCTAATTCCCTGTATAACAAAGTAAATACATCTACATACTCGCCCTTAAGGATCTTTTCCTTAGTGGCGGTAGAAAGATTATCCCCAAGGGGCAGTGCCGCATCCTCAAATGGTATGGCACCAGCTGAAACTGTATCGTATAAAGCAGCCCCTGGATTTGGAAACCCCATGCCCGGGTGTGGATAGCCCCATCTGGGCCAAACCCCAGGAGGAGGTGGTGGAGCCCCACCTCCCCATCCTGCATAGTGTGGCCAACTGACTGGGGGCATGTGTGTGGCTGACCCAGCAGCACCCTGAGGGCAGGGGCCCCATGGCCAGTACATTCCACTTTGGCTGGTGTTCTCCCCCTTACCTTCCTTCATTGGGGGTCCCTAGTACACTTCCACCTGGAGCTCCTCATCATCCTGTCCTCACTGACCAGATGATGGTGTGTTTTCATCCACAAGTGAAGAAGATCCTTGTTTATCCTCCAGGAAAGCCAAGCAGGCTAGCACCTGCACTTGGAAAGAAGTATTAGAATCCCTTTCCACTTTTTTAGCCCCATCTCCCCTGAGAAGTGCACCCCTCTGCTTTTCCAGTGCCTCAAGCCTTTGTAGTATGGCAATGTTGACTGAGTCATCCTCCTCCTCATCAGATGGGATAACTGGAACCAGCTGCACAGGGGGCCTTTTTGGGGTTGGCTGCTTCCCCTTAGGCTTCCCCGCCCCTTCCTAGAAGCCATGGCAGATGTATTACTCCTTATTATTGTTATCCATAGTAACAGCCAGGCCCCCACCACTTCTCCCCACTATAATTGTGGGACCTCAGTTGGCTGCCCTACGAGGACCTGCACAATATGTCAGCCCAATCCAGGCCACTCAAAATGGCTGCTCAAAAGGACCACCCAAAATGGCTGCCCTACTCTGGACCCTTCAAAATAGCAGCACCAGAGGACCCTCTCAAAATGGCTGCTCAGAAAGACCTCCCCAAAATGGCTGCCTCCCTAAGGAACTCTCAAAATGGCCACCCTTTGAAATCCTTTCAAATTGCTGCCTGGCTCTAACTTGCCACCAATGTTTCCTCTAAGCTGAGTTAGTGTGAGCTAGCTCACAGTTTTTTAGCCTCCGGCGCACACATTTTTGTCTTGGCTCAGGAAGTATGGCTCCACGCAAACTAATTTTAATGCCAGTAGCTCCCAAAGTAGAATTTTTGCTCACAAGTTTCCAAAGCTCAGAGGGAACGTTGCTTGCCACCCTGGAATTCCCCCTCAAAATGGCTGCCCGACAGGGTCTCTCTCTGGGCCTGGCTGCCTAATAGTGCCCCCTAGCTGTTTGAATTTTCAAGCTCTGGCTCCCAACTGCTGCCAAGAATCGCCCGTCCACAAATTCAGCTGCCCAACTATCGTCACCGCACCCTGTTCCTATGGGGCCTTTGCTGGGGCACTACTGAGGCAGCGGTGCAGTGCTAGCTGCCCTGGGAAAAGCCTGCTCCTGAGGGCCCTTGCTGCTGGGCAGCTGCCCCATGGATTATGCCTCACTCCAAATGGTTATTGCCATCGACTGCCCCCGTCACCAGGAAAAGCTGAGGACCACCGCTATAAGGCTGCTGCCTTAAGCCACTGCTGCTGAGAAAGCCCCAAACACTACTTGAGGAGACAACGTCAAAGGAGCTGCCGCCACCACTGATGATGCCCTTGCCACTGGAGGAGCCTCCACTGCTGAGAGAACCTCTGCCATCGACCAATGCTGCTGCCGGGTAACCTTGCCCCCGGGCACCACTGCCACCAATGTCTTCAGGCACCTGGTAGGCCGGTTCTTCGCTCCTCTGCATGTTCAAAGCCAGCTCTCCAACTGAGCACACGGAGCAAATGACAAGGGTGGGAGTGGAGCCCAGCCCTTTCCACAGCTTGCTCCGCCCCCACTGACATCAGGATGCTTAGCATCCTAGCTCCGTTGGCTGCCCTGTCTTCCTCCAGCAGCTTTACCAGGAGGCCAGGAGCTCAGAAAGTTTGGCTTACTAAAGGATTCCCCATCTAGGCAGGTTTCAGCACTGAGCTTCCAAATCAGATTAGGCAGAGATGGGCTATTAATCTTTTGCTCCATATGGTGCAAAAAGCTGAGGGTGGGGTGAGAGACTAGTTTACTGTTTAGAAGATAATCAATTTACTATTTCATTTACTAGTGTACTGTACAGAAGTAGTCCTGATGAACTACCACCCACAAACATCTTATTAAAGGGAAGACCAAGCACATGTACCTTGCCTATTCCATGACAGGTCCAGGATGTGAATTCCTGTCTCCACAAAGTATACAAGTATCACTGTACACACACACACAAACAGAGAGAGAGAGAGAGAGAGAGACATCACAGAAAACTGAAGGAACTGTCCGGTTCCTATTTACTGAAGAGTTTTTATCTTGCCTTGCAATTTAAGCATAGTTTAACCCCCTTCTCTAGAAATCATTTTGAATGAGCCCAGGGAAACTTTAAGCTTCTTGAGGGGAAGTAGTAATTCTTAATGTCTTCTCCAGGAACCTTTCTTGCCCCTAGGAAAATAAACAACAGGATAATGGGGGACCAGAGTACCTATTGATGCTTAACAATAATCAGTTTCCTGGCCATTTGTGTGGCTGAAGTATTAGCTTTTGGTGTTTATGTAATTTTAACCCTGCTGATACAGGCATTTTATCAGGCTGTATGTTCAGACTCCCATCAGAATAGCTCTCAGAATTGGTTAGTTTATGTGTATAATGCCTTCTGTGCAATTCTGTGTATATTTACTCAGAAGTAAATCCCACTTGATTCAATGCATGACATAGCAGCTTTTTATTTAACATACAGTCTGAACAATTAACACTCTGTGATAACGAAGACAACAGAAAAACAAACGACACACTTCTGATCTCTCCCCCCACCAAAAAACCCCTAAATTACACTCGAGAACTGGTGTCCAAATACTGTGTTGCTTCTTGGAGAGAACCTTTCCTCCTTTAACTGTCTCTTGTCACAGCAAAGAGGTAAGGCTGCTGAACTGACAAAGGCAGATAGACGTCATCCTGTCTTTATGTCACTGACCAGTCTTTAAGCTTCAATGGTGGCTTCTGATTAACAGCAAAATTACTCTCCAGCCAGATCTGTCCAGTACTGATAGCTACTGACTTCATCATTATCAGCTTGTTAAAGGAGTGATTTTAGAACCTGTGCAAGACAAATTTTACTACGTCATGTTATCAACATCTACTGAAATGGGGCCCTTCTTTCATCCAAGAGAGATTGTCACAGTGAGATGAATGGTTAAGTATGGATTATGAGGAAGAAAAATATCATGGAGCTCCTCCAAAACATTTTATCCACATTAAGCATAGAGTACCAGAAAAACACTGATCGCTGCCCAAACAAACATATTTCGTTTTTGTCACTGATTATATCCTTTATTTGCAATCTATCTGCTGTATAAAAACAAGAGCACAATTTTGGAAACTTCTATCTGTCCTTTCAACGGGTTAGGATATTTCCCTTTTCTTATTTATTTTGCTTATATTTCCCCCCCCCCCCCTCGTCCTTGGAAAATATTGGAGTGATTTACGTGGGGAGCTTTCAGTGGATTCCCATCCTGGCACAGTTCAGGTCCATACCCACTTAGCTTCAACAACTGTCAAATCATCAGGAGAAACTCTAAGCATGTTTCATTCAGGTTTTTAAAAATGAGAAAGATCCCCCCCTTGTTCTCTAGGGCAATTCATTTTCTGTAGGGGAAAAAAATCAGTAGTATTTGGAGATAATCCAACCTGCTGTTGGTTTATAATTCCATTGACAGGTAGATTGTCAGCATTTTGTTTTAGTATGGAGGTAGAAGCTGCCTCAGTGAGAAACCTGGGCTATAAATAAAGTGATGGGAGTATGTTTTAAAGCTCATTATGCCGGTAAGGACAACAAATACAGTCTACCTGGAAATTCTCTTGCACAAGTCCCATAGAAATGAATAGGAATATTGCAAGACAAGACGACAGTAGCACACTGGTAAATGTGCAAGATAGATTGTGTGCAGAAACAGAGATGTAAACTAGTACTGAAAAACACAGATTTGAATTATAATGTACAATGAAAGGCTACCTTCTAGGCATATGCCTTGTATAAATATTTTTTTAAATCATTTACCAGTATGATTATGAGGAGCAGAAATATTGGACATGAAAACATACCACATTTCCAGCTTGTGTGAATGTGTAATTGTTATTTCTCCCTTTTAACCAGACTATCTCACACACATGCACACACATACACCCCCCTCCACATATGCAAAAGAGGCCACTACAAATAGAAAAGAAATGATCACTGAAAGAGATTTATTGTGTGCATTAGTGATTATTGAAGAAAGGTTTGTCGGGTGCAATTGATGTTTTGGCTTATTGTATGATAAGGGTACCTAGAGAGTTTTAGCATTATGGCCAGATGCATAAGAAGAGATCGCTGCTGGCTCTTTTCTTTGGTTGAATACTCAGTGAGGGGCCCCTGAATATTGGGGGATTAGTTCTACAGCAAAGGATGGAAAACTCAGCCATTTTATACATTTTAACATTTATTTCACCAGGACACCAATTAAACATTGCTATATCGGAGGGTCTGGAGGAAAAAGTAATAGCAACATAGTCAAAAAGTGTCCCTATGGAGCCCTGGCCATGCAGCTGGTCTTTTCACTCTTCTCCTAAAGACAAGTTTAGGGATGTGAGTCCTAAAGACAAATAAGTCTTTGACTTCTGTTCATGTCCTTGCAATACAAATGAACTCACACTATGTTGTTCACAAACAGAATTGTTTTGTGTTGCCCTCATTGCAAGAAGCTCCTTATAGAGGTGACAAATCCATGGATTCCTTTCCTTGAGTTTCAAGGGACTTTAAATCAGTTCTGGAAAAAAAAAAGGTGGAATCTGTCACTCTCATCTTTTAGGACCCAAGTAATTCCATGCTAGTTGATCTAGTATCTGAAATAGTGGTTATGAAGAAAAGACCATTCACATTAGTGTTCAAATCAGATAAACAGTAAAAAATGTAATTTGATAGTGGTGCCCACCAAATATTTCAGTTGCTACTTCTGTGTATAAAATCACTCAAAGATTCTGGGGGATGGGGGGTTGGGATGGTAGGAAAACCTGTCTTTCTATAGGTAACCCCTCTAATGGCAAGAGACCTTCCTACGTGCCTTTGTGAAGAGCAGGTGACAAAACTTGGACAGTGATCAAGCCATTCATATAGTCTCCTTTATTACATATTAAGGGTGGAGAGATAAGAAGATGTACTCCTGTAATGGACAATTCTGCTTTGAGAGCTAACATTTTTTTCTGAAAAGCCAGAAATTTGTGCATTGGGTAACAGAAACAAATCACAATATAAGTGCTCCAGTTGTCCGGTTTTTGGGGGTGGGAGGGGTGGGAGATGTTGAGCTATGCAAACATTAGATATGGCATAGTTTTTTTTTAAATTGCACAACCTAATACATTGGTTAATAAATCTTAATATATTAATTGATTAATCTTAATTAACAGATTACTATTAATTTAATCAGTTTAATTAAATTAATTCTCAACCACTTGCACATGGTTTTGTTGAGGATACTAACAAACAGATTATAATTGATCCCTGGGGATGATCAAGAGGGAACTTGGGATTGCTCCAGGGAAGCAGCTGACAGCACTGTGCTGTCACTGCTTAGCTATATCCCTGTTCATTCCTGTTCATCAGGAGACAGCAAGAGATAGCAGCCTATTTCATAGACATTCTTGAAGATAAATGACTTTGTGCTTATCTGCACTGGTTGTTTACCATGTTAGGGCCAATTTAAAGCATCTGTAATGTTCATCTGACCTGCATAAGGTCAAAGTAGATGTTATGTGCAGATGTGCGCAACATTACCCTAGCGGCTTTTTTATAGACACAATCGCTTCCAGAAGAGCAATTGGATTTGGAGAACTGGTACTGTTACATGCATCTGTGTGCAGCATCTAGTTTGGTTCATCAAACAGTGTAAACATGGTGATGATTGCTTTAGGTTGAAGACAAGTATGTACCTTGCATCAACCAGCCACACTATGAAAATGTATGGCTGGATGAACACTATCCTATTCTGTTGGCTATATGAACACTATTGTGTTCAGTTCTGAGCACTATCCTGTTCTGTCCCGTAAATGCTGATGAACACTATTCTGTTCTACTCTGGTTTCGATCTGAAAAGTTTTTCTTCATGATACATTATATAGTTGAACACTCTTCCCAACTCTTTCTTCTCAACTGATGTTATTCAATCAAATCCATTTGAGCAGCCTGTCACTCAAAGGCTCTCTGGCTTTGTGAGGCATTAACCCTTCATAGTCTGTCACATGTTTATACAGCACTTATGAGCTTTTAGAGCATAGTTCATCACACCTGCCTCTTTTCCCCCTCCCTGGTCTTATTCCTGCCTCCTCTCTCCTTGAGGAGCCAATCATCCACCCTCCGCATTCACCCAATAGGGTAGGGCCATTTCCCAGGCTGCTTTGGCCTGCAAGGGAGAGATCAACAGGGTCAAGGCCAGCAGAAACCTCCAAGCAACTTGATACCATGTGACTAACATGACCCAGGTCCAGCTGCTTCCTACTGTTCAACAGCAGCCACCCCGTGAAAACCAGTGTTGTGTAGTGATTAGAATTTCAGACTAGGATCTGGGAGACCCAGGTTCAAAGTCCAACTCTGCCATGGAAGCTCATTGAGTAACCTTGATCCATCTGCACATTCTCAGCTTAACCCGCCTCACAGAGTATTTGTGAGGATACAATGGAGGAGAGAAGAATGATGTGAGCTGCTTTGGATCACCATTATGGATAAAGTCACAGTAAATAATAGATACAGAAGTAAATAATAGATATATCTGAAGATGGGGAGCACATAAATCATAGGATGGTTAATGACTGTGAAAGCAACCATGGAAAGGTGAGAACAAGGGGGCTGACAGGAAGAGGGAAATAAGAAATAAGAGTTTGAGTCCTTGCAGGTTCCCTACCACAATGAAATTTGGCCAAGGTTTTCCCAGGAAGAGTCTGCCAGGGGTAGTGAAGGAGGGAAAGCTGAAGACACAGGGGCACATAAAGTTAGATTGGCTGGTGGATGGGAAGGAGAGAAGGAAACAGGGAGAGAGGACAGGCTATAAAAGTTTTCAGGGTTGGGAAATGGGAAATAGTGTGGGAGTGGAAAACGAGATATGCCCCGCAAGTCCTTGTGGGTCCTCTACTTGTGATACTTCATTATGGAAAAGCAGAATGAAGGGGAGAGGCAATGGGAAATAATACTAATGCTTTGTGTCAGAACTATACAAAAACTGTAGATACCAAATTACATTACAATTTCCTGGAAATATCCCTTGAACACATAAAGAATACTTTACTACTTCTTTCTGATTATCTAATGTGAGCTTAACGTCACATACACTTGGTGTGTTTGATTTTCCCATCTGTGAAAAATGAGGGATGAGAAACCTTCTTCCTCCAGGGAGTTATAAAAATAATTGTGTTAAAACTTGCATGGCAACAAAGACAGCTATATTAATGAAAGGAAAGTCATAGGTCTTTGGACTTTGTCAGCAAAAATGTTTACACCCAAAACACAATTCTAGATAGCACTAATGTGGGTAAGGAAGAAGACTATGCACAAATGTCATAGACCAGGATTGTTACTCTGCCACATAGGTGTGGGGAACTGGAAAACTCATACTGAGGTGGCTAATGACACAGAGCAGGAGGAAGTAGCATACCACCTCTGCAAGAGATTAAGGGGAAGCCCTTAAGTGGTAACATCCTAGGAACCAGTGTGGTGTAGTGATTAAGACAGGTAGACTCTAATCTGGAGAACTGGTTTTGATTCCCCACTCTTCCACATGAAGCCTGATGGGTGACCCTGGACTAGTCACAGTTTTCTCAGAACTCTCTCAGCCCCACCTGCCTCACAAGGTGACTGTATGGGGAGAGGGAGGGAAGGAGATTGTAAGCCGCTTTGGAACTACTTAAGGTAGAGAAAAGCAGAGTATAAAAACCCTCTCTCTTCTTCTTGTCATCACTGTCACAGGAAGTCACTCTGTTCCTGTCCTCAGACACCAAGGTAGAGACCACAGGATCCTTGGTCACCCCAGAAATGCCTTCTCAAGCAATATGCTGAGCTCTGAGACAGGGAGAGCATGTATGGCCTCTTCATAAACTGTGTGTCTATCATCACAAGTTGTCCCTTAAAATACACCAACACTTATTTCTCAGGAGGTGGGACCTGCATAAAGGACTATGCTGCAGAGCTACTGAAGCCCCCAGTTGGTTCCAGACTTGTAGTGAACCTTGAGCTCCCTGCTGAAAGTGTTTCTGCATCTAGACTGTAGTGGAAGCTAGCTGTGGTCCTCAATGCTGCTAGCTGGCTGTGTGTGCCTTGGCTTGACCCTAACTTCCTTTGGCTGAGGACAGACTGGCAGTCTCGGCCGCTCTGCCTCCACTTCAAAAGTGGAGGCAGAGCGGCTGTTCAGACAGCCACATCTGCCCCGAGGAGGCGGCCCGGACGCATCGCGTCCAGCGCCGTGCTCCTTCCGCAGCAGCCGAGCACCACTTCAAAGTGGTGCTTGGCTGCTGCGGTACGCATTACACCCACCGGAGCGGGTGTGAACGTGCGTGGGGAGGGGGAGCCGCGCAGTGTCCGCCCGCCACCGTAGGAAGCTGCCCGCAGTCTGAACGCTGCAGGCGGCTTTCTTCCGGCGGCATGCGAATGCCGCGCTGTGGGGGAAATCCCCCCGCCTTAGTCTACCGCGCCGCAGAGGCGCGGCAGACTTCCAATCTGTCCTCGGCCTTTGTCTCTTTGTGTTAGCTAATGTTGCTTGGCTTATTTTCTCCCTACAAACCCTATTGGACCCTATTGCCAGGCCACCCCTTCCATGTAAGCAACAGTGAGAAGATGGCCAGAGGTGTTCTAAGACCTCTAGCTGCATGTGCATTTCATCCCTGCCTGTGATGCAGCTGTCCAGATGTGGGGCTTGGGTCTCTAGTTTCTGACTCTACAACTCCCAAGGTGTAGTTGTATCAGCCTATTGTAGCACAATAAAAGAATCAAGTGGCACTTTTAAGGACTTCAGTTTTATAGCCCACAGCTCATCTATGATACCAAGCTATTCTCATCCTAATAACTACCACATTTTCAATTCCATTATGGGTGCAAGGTGATGATAAATTTTGGGAACACCAAATCTGTTAGTAACAAAATGTCCAGCCTGTAGCTTGGGAGGTGAAAAGTGCATACAACTAAAATAATACATTATGGTTGGGTTACAGTGACTAACAATGCAAGATACGCCATGTGCTCCTCAAGCTGTGTGTCCTACTGGGCATATGGCTAAGCAGACCAGCCACCTACTTTGAGCAGAATTATGAAAAAAATCAATAATAAGAGTTGAAATTAAGAGTTTACTTTTCTCTCATGACTATAATGTTGTGATTAAAATCTATGGATCTCTGCCAAATTCCATTTCCAAAGCCTCTCTGTGTTTAGATAAGAAGACGGTTTAAACAAGAATGTTTTCCTTGGCAAATATTAATGAGCTCCAATACTCAACCAGCTACCTATACCAGCTTAGTGGAGAGAAAGGGCTGCTTTTAATTACAAATATTTGGATTTTAAAAAAATGCCTTGATGCTATCTGGACTGGGAGAAAAAACTGGGATTGGTAACAGGGAAAAACAAAAAAATAATGCCTGCTGACATTTGATGAACTTTCAAATCTGTGAACAATTTTGACACAGGAAATCCTTTGTTTACCTGCCTTCCTTGGGACTTGAAATGTGGATTTTTTTTCTACCTGCCCTTGGAGGCCCTGAAGACAGAGGCCAAAATTATTTGTCATTGTCCAATCTATTTGTTTATTTTGAAAGAGTACTTCTGTGAAACAGGGACTGAATTAGTTAGAAGATGTGCTGCTATGGCCAAAGAAGTTATCTTCTTAGGAACATAATAAACTAATATTCCATGTTATATGATCTTCCTTCAAATTCTATCCTTACCTGTGCTGCAGGACACCAGCAGTCTACAAAAAAGCAGCCTGGGGGAAAAAGAGCTATATTAATCCATGAAAAAAGGAAAATATTTGTAGATTTTAAAAGGTAGTTTTATTTTCAGAAATTGCCCAACACACATTGAGACTCATTGTCCACATCGATGATCCTATGAAATGCATATGCACATCCTCAAATCAGGAAATTTTAACTTAGTTTGTGTAGCTGTACTCAAGGTACTACTGACCCTAAAACTCAGTACCGAGAGCCAGTTTGGTGTAGTGGTTAAGTGTAGTGGTTAAGAGTCCAAACTCCAATCAGGGAGAACTGGGTTTAATTGCCCACTCCTCCACATGCAGCTGCTGGTGTGACCTTGGGTCAGTCATAAGTTCTTTCAGAGCTGTTCTCTCAAGGACAGTTCTTGAGAGAGCTCTCTCAGCCCCATGTACCTCACAGAATGTCTGTTGTGGGGAGGGGAAGGGAAGGGGATTGTAAGCCACTCTGAGACTCCTTCGGGTAGTGAAGGGTGCGGTATAAATCCAATCTTTTCTTCCTCTTCTCTTCTCTCACTGCACTTGTTAATATAAGTTTAGTATGAAATATACCAACTATTCTGTTACTATATTTCTTCTTAGGTCCAATATCCTGTGTTGACTATAGAAACATCTATAGCAGTTAAGTATCCAATCACATGCAAACTTACCTTCAGGTCATAATCAAATTGGTAATTACGAGCCTTGTTAGTAAGAATTTTTGGGAGAAATATTTGTGTTTCTCTCAAAATGTTCCCTTATACATATTCTTCTGTGGGAGTGATAATGCTCAGTGCTAGTAACAGGAAAGAACCACCTGGGAATTGAACAGAACCCCTCCCTTCAAATGAGCCCCCCAAGGAATGAGACAATTTTAAATTTGGTGTATAGAAACATATAAAATGTGTGCAAGAAACAGTAAAATCAACACAAACATATCAAATTAAAGGTTGGTGTGATTCTATATTTGTAATCCACTTGAGCAATGCAATCTTGAAGGATTTGTATTCCAATCCAAACGAGGTGGTTATGAATGTTGGTTATTTCATTCAGGGCTTTTTTGTAGAAAAATTCCAACAGGAACTCATTAGCATAATAGGCCACACCCAACAGCAGGAACTCATTAGCATATTAGGCCACACCATTGGCAGCACAGCTTATTAGCATATTAGGCCACACCCCCATGTCACCAGAAGAGTGGTCATCCAGCCACACCCACCGTTTGCTTCTTATTCTGTTTACCTTGTTTGTTGTCAAAACCCAGGGCTTTTTTTGTAGCAGGAATTAATTTGCATGTTAGGCCACATACCCCAAATGTAGCCAATCATAATTAGTTTCTGCTGGGTGTGGCCTATTATGCTAATGAGTTCCTGCTGGGTGTGGCCAACTCAGGAGACAGCCGGAACTCCGTTCCTGTGCGTTCCTGCCCAAAAATAGCCCTGATTTCATTACTTCTTTTCTTCCATTGACAGCTACCAATCACACATACTGGGAGCCACTACATGATACACTTTGGTCACACCATCATATGGTAATTACAATTGCTTGCTGAACTGTGCGTATGAATCAGGCCCTGAATCCACAGTAGTCCAGATGGGACAGCTCTAATGTGTGCTTGACAATGCTTGATTTTTTAAATAAAACCAGGGCTTTTTTTTGTAGAAAAAGCCCAGCAGAAACTCATTAGCATATTAGGCCACATCCCCCAACAGTACAACTCATTAGCATATTAGGCGGGGGCTGGGAAAGCACGGGGCAGACATGGAAGCTTGCCTGCTCCCTGAGCTTCTCCGCCCCACTTCAGCATCACCTTTCTAGTCTATGCCCACCTCCAAACCAGACAGCCAGGGAAAGGTGCTGCTGAAGTGCCTGGGATCTGAAAGAGCATTTTCAATGTGCCTGGGTTCCCAGCCTGCCATTTTCCAGCTGCAACATGTCAGCTAGAGAAGGGAAGGCAGAGAAAAGCTTTTCCTTGTCAATTTCACTCTCAGCTGACTGTGTGCTCTGTAGCCACGCATGCCAGAGGTTTTGGTTATAGGCGTGGGCAACTCAGGAGCCAGCCAGAACTCTTGTTCCTGTGTGTTCCTGCCCCAAAATATCCCTGAATGAAACTGTTTTAAGATAGCTGTCTGCTCTTAAAAATAGGCATTAGAATTAATCATGGTGGGTAAAATGTTGTTCTGTATGTCACAGAGGGCATATAAATAAGCTAGAAAACATAAGAGGATGAAACTATCCCACAGGTCACTCAGTGAAAATAGCAGGCCTGAAAGGTATTTTAAAACCAGAGATGTACTTTTACCCACCTGATCAGATCTCTGAAGATGATCCTGATATGGACAAAGAAATCAAGGAGATGACTTAAGCAGGAATGTTATAATAATGGGTGAGTTCAATGACTCTTAAATTCACTAGATCAATGCATATTGCAGTCGTAACAAAGAGGTAAAAATTCTAGGTATCAAAAATTATTGTCCCTTTTTAGTTTGCTGTGAATCTAACTAGAAAGGAGGCAACCCTGAACCTGATCCTGAGTGGTGCTCAGAACCTAGAGTGAGATTTAAGTGTTGTTGAACCAGATGGTAACAGTGGCCATGAGAGTCAACATTTATGCAAATAGAAAGCTGCCACCAAATCCAACATGGACATATTTGGTTTCAGAAAAGACTTTCTAAAGGAGGTCAAATACTAAAGTCAGTTTTGGCCCATCTATACTGTCTCCCAGTCTGTTTCCAGGCATGAATCAAGGTTTTGGTGCTGACCTTCAAAGCCCTAAATGGCTTGGAACCAACATACCAGAAGGACTGCCTACCAGGCCTATAGACAGAAAATTTTCATTGGGAGGGGGCAGTTTAGTATAGTGGAGCTGACTACATCATAGGGTGGTTGTTGTTAGGGAAATACAGAAGAAAAGCTAGCTGCTTTGCCTCCCCATGCAAAGGAGAAATAGCTGAATAAAACAGCCTCTTGCATCTCCCTAGGAGTAGGGTTGCCAATTCTGGGTAGGGAAATTCTGGAGGTGACACCTGGAGAGGGTGGGGTTTGGGGAGGGGAGGCACCTTAGCTGGTTATAATGCTATAGAATCCACCCTCCAAAGTGACCACTTCCTCTGGGGGAACGGATTTCTAGTCTGGAGATCAGCTGTCACTCCAGGAGATCTCCAGACCAGTGTTCCCTCTAAGCTGAGTTAGTGTGAGCTAGCTCACAGTTTTTTAGCCTCCTGCTCACAGATTTTGTCTTAGCTTAGGAAGGATGGCTCCAGAGCAAACTAATTTATGCAGTAGACAAATCACTTGCTTACAACTGTAATGCCAGTAGCTCACAAAGTAGAATTTTTGCTCATAAGACTCTACAGCTTAGAGGGAGCATTACTCCAGACCCCACCTGGAAGTCAGTCTCCCTATCTAGAAAACATCTGCTGGCCACCAGCAGAGGATGGGGGGGGGGGTGAGGTTGCTAGCTCCAGGTTAGGAAACTCAGTTTATAATTCTGAGAGAACTCCAGGCCCAACCTGGACATTGGCAACCCAATGTTCACTGCAGCACAAACACACCCAAGTTGATGCAGGACTTTATGGCTCACCTAAAGAAAAGCACTGCCATGTGCCAGTCTTAGTTGTCAGGTCCCCCCTGGCACCTAGTAGGGGATGGGGTTGCCAGATCTGTGCTGGGAAACTCCTCGATATTTGGGGATGGCTCCTGGAGGGAACAAGGACCTTAGTGGGGTACAAGGCCATACAGCCCACCCTCCAAAGCATCCATTTTCTCCAGGAGAACAATCTCTAGACTACAGAGATCAGCTGTAATTCCAGGAGATCTGCAAGTTCCACCTGGAGGCTGGCATCCCTACAAAATCCTGCTTATTTCTACCAAAGGATTGCAATTGGCCACAGGAGCTTTGTGCCACATTCTGCTTGCTTGGCCAAGGTTCCTGGCTCCATCTTGCACCTCCTAAAGCAGCCCGGCTCTTACCTGTGGTGGCGCCTATTTCCTCCCACCCAGCATTTAGCAAAGCCCAGCTCGTCTCCTGCGATGGCTTCTCTCTGGCTTCCAAAGCCAGGGCCAAGTCCAGAGGCATAATGCAAGTCCAGGGAGGTGCTTGCATGTTAAATTCATGTTCCTGCCCAGTCATCTTCTTTTCCAGGGTGCCCGTGGTCCCTAAGGCTCCAGCAAGCTGAATGTGGGCTGAGATGTGCTTCCCCTCCCCGTGTAAGCCAGGTGGGCGCTTAACAGAGAGTTGGGAGGCTATTTGCTGAGGGAGCAGGGCACATTTGGGAGGGGGTGTTACCTGCTGCCTAGTCCTTTATGAACCCACCCAACTACTAAGGTCATCTTGTGCCCACACAAGTGAGGGCCTTCTTGGTAGTGGCACCAAAACTCTGGAACTCTCTCCCCAGGGAGATCCATCTGTCTTTTCCTGTTGTCATTTTCTGCCAGTGGGTGAAAACTTTTTTTTGATTTCCCTCAATGATATTGCCTTCCTGCCGACTATTTTATTGTTCTTTTAATGTTTTTGTATGTTTCTTAGCTTTGATTTTAATCATTTTGATGCTGTTGTTTTGATGGTTTTTAAGATGTTATTTTAATTTGTTTTAATTTGTTAGCTGCCTAGGTGGTCATTATGAGGGCAGAAAGGCATGGTATAATTTTTTAAAAATCAATAATAATAATAATAATATTCACTGCACAATTATACCTAGCAGGAAAATTAAGAAAAAGCAAAATAGCTGTGCCAGGGTTATGCAGCTCTTCAGTTCTCCAACAGCAGTATCACCGATCAAGATTGCATTGTGGGGACCAGAGAAATAAACACTGAGGTGTTTGGAAGCTGTGGCAAGCAGGGTCTTTTGTTCTCTCTTGGAACATATATGAATATACTCCAGTTATTGTTATATGAGAGTGCCCCCCCCCCCCCCAAATCTTTGCACCAGTGAACTTCTGGCTCATTCTGGTTTTCACTACAAGAATGAAAGAAAATCAGCATTATTATTCTTTGTTTCATCATGATTAATAATCAAGCAGGGACCACTTCACTTTCATCCGGGGAAAAAAAAAGACTATGAAAAATGTCACAACTCATTAAGAGAAATCTGAATGTGCTTCAAAAACTGCAACCATTTGTTACCTAACAAAGGAACTAGCAAAGGAACTCTTTGATGTTAAGGGAGGACGATTTATCCTCATGGGCCAATGAGCATCCAAATATTTACAAGCTGTTCTCTGCAGACTGATTGCAGCAGAGGCCTGATGCTATTGTGCATGGTTGGGAAAGGGGGGAAAAAGCTATAGTGCAGAGAGGTACTTCAGACCCTGCACAGGGTCTGTTCATTAGCACAGATTATTTCCATTAGCACAGATTATTTTTCCCCTCATCCTCTTAAGTGGCTTGTTTTCTTTTATGATAATTTTGTGTGAGCTTAAAGTTGAAATCCTTGATCTGCAACATCTTTAGCTTTAATTTCTCTCTCTCTTTCTCTCTTTTAGCAGGGAAAGGAATTCAAATCATTTGCATTTATTGCCAAGAATATACCGCCTCATCTGTAGCCTTTAGTCTGACTGAATTGCTTTTCTGCTTCACCAGACACATAGCACGGGAGCAGAGCTTGCCCCTTTGACTCCCCCCCCCCCGCCACCTTGAGTCAGAAATAATACATTTTTGCCTTTCAAGGTTTTTTTTAAAAAAATAATATTTATCATACTGATCACATGCAAAAACAGGTAATATAAGCAAAAATATATTACAGGATGCAATGATCTGATGCTTCATATGGATCAGATCAATCAGCTGGCAGGCAGCTCAGCTAAAGATCTTTCTTGCAATGATTTCCAAATGTGATTTTCCTTGCAAATAGAGTCCCCATCAGGAGAAGCACCCTGGAGAGCCACCTTGCACCTTCAGAAGTTTCCCCTCCCAGCTTCCCCCTACCCCATACAAAATGCAAAGGCACATACTTTCCTCCTGATTAACCATATTGCATGTTAGTAAAAGAACTGTAGGCAGAATTTCATTCACATTATCAAAATCCCTCTTTTAGGGGAGGCTGGCATGCTCATTATGTACCGCACCACAGAATCACACAGTATCTCAGAGTTATTTGTGACTTCTCCTTGAGCCCCTCACTGCTTTAAGAGTTCTATATGTGAAAAACCGTTTGGACCTGACAGTCTTTTTAAAAAACTTAATTCTCTGATGTGTTGATTCAGTGCATGTGCATCAGAGGAACTCTAAGGCTATTTTATATTTGACTGCTATTACTTATTGATTTAAAAAAAAAAGAAAATCAAAGCATATAATATATATGTATGTGTGTACTGTGAGGCTAAAATGGAGGAGAGGAGAAATGATGTAAACTGCTTTGGGTCTCCATTGGGGGGAAAAGCAGGGTATAAAGGAACTAAATATTTTTTAAAAAATAGATGAATGCATCTCTCTCTCTCTCTCAGAAATCATCTTCTCTCACATGTTCCTCCCCTGTCTTTTACATCTAGTTCAGAAAATGTGTTGCTGCTATCAAGTTGATGGCCACTATGGAGCTGACAAACTCTATAGAGGCCACATAATTTTGGAATTTGTTGCTTGCCCAAATTCACCAGTTTTGGGATCTCAGAACTTTTAAATGGGGGTGGAAAGACTTGCCTAGTCAGACAAGCCTTCTAAGGCTTATCTTGGGATGACTGGAGTTTTAGAAAGAATATGCTAAAAAAAAACTACTTTGCCATATTCACAATGCCAATTTTCCCTTGAAT
This sequence comes from Lepidodactylus listeri, assembly GCA_029233225.1. NCBI lineage: Eukaryota > Metazoa > Chordata > Lepidosauria > Squamata > Gekkonidae > Lepidodactylus > Lepidodactylus listeri. The sequence goes on along the minus strand of JARCFY010000002.1, from coordinate 62,583,211 downwards.
GGAGAATCCCATATGATTGAATTGATATTGTGTTTACCATTTAAAGTAAATATTCCACAACAAGTACTAGGGTTGCTTGTGGACTCTTGTTCCTTTAGCAATAGTCATTTGTTGTTATTTAAAAATTAATGAGCAGTCCAATGCACAATGTTAAAACATAACCCTTATTGAATTAGCTAGAGTCACAAATCTTTTGAAACAGATACAAATGCACTCTTCCATCATGAATGTGTTATTAGAACAGACTCTTGGAGCCATTGATTTAGATGTGGTTTTAAATTGTTGAGGTAATGTTTATATAATGCAGTTGCTGTTAGTTTAGAAATTCTCCCTGGGACAAGGAATTTTGCCAAGGCACAATATAGACATTTCCCATGGATTTGGTGAAATGTCTTTTCAGCATCCAATTCGGAGAAGATGTTTTTGCTGCCCCTGCCCCCGTGAGCTTGTTGAGATGATTAGGGATTCCACAACCCTTTCTCCAGTCAGCCTCCAGTGCAGCTGGTGGTGCAGCAGGTCTGCAAAGGAGGAAGAATGGGCGGGGGAGGGGGGGCTGCTGGCAAGCAATGGCAACATGATGGGTCTGCAGAGGAGGGGGAAAACTTGCCTGCACTGTACCATGCTCCACATGAAGAGTGGCCTAAAAATCAGCACTGGGTTCCTTGCAGAAGTTGTCTCCCTTCTCATGATCAGCAGGTAGGGACTCACAGCAGGCATACAAACATCCTTAGAGAGTATGAGAGCTTCGTCTAAAGCTCAGGAAAGAATTTTTTTTTTGTAGTCATGCTGTTCAGACTGTTGATAGGCTCTTAGCATCAACATTAATAAGTGAGATAGATCTCAAGCCCAAGCAGCACAGAAGAGCCTTATGAGGTTTCAACAAAACAGAAATATGTGCCTCATATATAGAACCAGGCAATTGATTTGTTTCTCTAGCTCCTTGCTCAACCTTAAGTAGCAGGGGTGCAAATTTATTTTTCACTACTTTGTACGACTCAGACAAAAATCCATCTGGCCCGGAGCTGTTCTTGTTTTCCAATTGTTGACTGAAGTTTCAGTTTTAGACTGTTGCAGGGGTGAAGCTAGCAGAGATTTATATTCATCAGAGAGAGTGGGAGAGATGGTAAATGCATATCATTTAGAAACAGAATTTTTCTGAGATGGATTAACATATGTGCTGATCTAACTTTAAAAACGAACAATAATCTCCTTCTTTATTTGGGTAGAGTATCATCTCTGTTTTTAATTGCTGGTAAGCGTCTCTTGTTAAAGTGGAATGCTAGATGTTTTCCAACTCTCTCTCCAAATTCCCAGTGCAAGAGAGTTATTACATTTGACCCCCCCCCCCATGTCTAGGGTTGCCAGCTCTGGATTGGGAAATATTTGGAGATTTTGGGAGGGAAATCTGGAGAGAGCAGAATTTGGGGAGGAAAGGGTCCTCATCATGGCATAGTGCAATAGAGTCCACCCTCCAAAGCAGCCATTTTATCCAGGGGAACTGATCTTGGTCATCTGGAAATCAGATACAATAGTGGGAGATCTCCAGGTGCCACCTGGAGGTTGGTAGCCCTAAGTGTGTCCCTGTATATGTGATGAATGAACAATCAGATAATAGGGGATTATTCAGATACCATCCACTACATTTTTGAGAGTCTATTGATTAGAATGTTTTGAAACTGCTTTCTTTGATTGTTGCAAGCTTGGCCATAGGGCAAGATATACATTTAATTAATGCATTACATGAAAAGGCTAATTTTTGCGCTGTTCCCTTTCAGCTCATTTGGTATATCCACAACCAGAATGGGAAAGTATACGAGGAGAATGCTAAGCAAACCCCTGCAAAGCATAGCACTTTTTTGGGGGTGGGTGGGTGGAGTATTAAGAACTTCTTTTGTGCTTCCATCTTGAAATGGATATCTAGGCTGGCTTACATTAAATGTAAATACATAAAATATGCCATACAGTAAATTAAAAAACACACAACAATGAGCTATAAAACAGCCTATTCATTTTTCAGATACAAGAAACAGTCACAAGCACCAAGAAAATGTATTGAAAGACACTATAAACAATTTCAGAGACAAACCCACAGTTTAATAGATTAAACCCACATTTTAGGGGGGTTACATACCAAAGAGGGCTATTTTCCGTCTTTGGTGGAATACTAGCATAGATAGGGTGGGGTCAGATAGATTTTTAGTGGGCATTCCAGAGCTCTGGCTCTACAGTCAAGACAATCTAATCTCTCATGACAATTTATCATCATATTGCAGATGGTGGGGCACATGGGAAATAGTCTCTGATGATGGCTTGGGCCATTCTGTAAGGGGTAAGGCAATCCTTTAGCAAGTCTGCCCCTATTTAGGACTTTAAATATCATAATCAATCATTTGAATTGCATCTGGAAATTAGCTGACAAAGAGTACAGATGAAATGGAACAGAAATAACATGCTGTTAGCAGCTACTTCCTTCTAAAAATCTAGAAGCCATATTCTGGAACAAGTCCACTTTCCAAATACTCCTCAAAGACAACTCAAAATAGAGTGTGTTACAGTAGGGTTGCCAGATCTGGGTTGGAAAATACCTGGATACTTTGGGGGCAGATCCAGGAGAGGGTGGGGTTTAGGGAGGGGAGGGCCCTCAGCATGGTAAATTGCTATAGAGTCCACCCTTCAAAGCAGCCATTTTATCCAGAGGAGCTTATCTCTGTCAACTGGAGATTAGTTGTAAAAGTGGGAGATCTCTAGGCCCCACCTGGAGGCTGGCAACTGTAGGGAAGTTCTGAGACTGGGATGCTAGCCAGGTCAAAGTCCATGCTTCTCCCCCCTCCCTGCTACACAATGAGCATTGTATAAACCCTTTGGCAAATAGCATACTCTCGAGACAGACGTCTCCCATTTATTTGGATTCCACCCTCCCTGCTACACAATGAGTGTTGCCCCATTAAAGCTGACAATCACTTCTGCAAACAGCGGCTCCTGAGACAGTTGTCTCATCCCCTATGTTGATTCCATGTTGACCTTATTGTCTACTGAACGCTGACGCAGCAACCTAAGGGCATGGCGTGTAAGTCTGTGTATGTTTAAAAATAAACTGCTCACTGCCAGGGGCAGACTTGAGTTTTTCCCTTCAAACTCACTTGTCTCGTGTGCAAGTCCTTCAGGCAACCCTACATTACAGTAGTATATTATTTACTTACTAGGAGTAAGGCCCGTTGTGGGAAGAAATACAACAGGATCTAGAAGGAAGCTCCAGGTGAGTGTCCTGGCTGTGGCTGCTGGGGCAGCAGAGGGAAGGGGAAAATAGAGGGAGGCAAGCCATGTTTATTTCCTTCTGTTTAGCTATAAGGCAGGGCTGTCTCAAGTCCTTTTGCTGTCCCAAGTGGGTAGTATGGGAGGACAGCCTCATGGTAACAGGTATGGTTCCCTCCAGCCCTGACTTATGTTGATTTGGGATTATGCAGTGGCAGCTAAGGTAGAAAAGCACCTCCTCCTATGCCACGTGTTCTGGATTCCAAGGGTCTGGAAAGCGGTTCCATAGCCAGTTACTTGCTAACTCTGGCAAATACCTGTAGATTTGAGGGGTAGAACCTGGAGAGGGTGGGGTTTGGGGTGCGGAGGGACTTCAGCAGGGTATAATGCCATAGAGTCCACTGCCCAAAGCAGCCATTGTCTCTAGGAAAACTGATCTTGGTCATCTGGCGCTCAGTTGTAATAGCTGGGAAATTTTCTGTAGGGAAAATGATGTGCTGTGGCAACGGAACACAGTGATTGGCAACTCCAGTGACCATTGAAGGGAAGACTGGGAGATGTATTTTACCTCAGAACACATTCAATGACTGCCAACAGCAACAGTAAACTGTTTAGAATGTTAGAGGCAAAAGCCAATTAGGCCAGATATGCAAACAACCTCTGTGTTCTGACTGGCTATGGGGGGGGGGGGGGAGAGGAACAGCAAACTATTTAGAATGTTGGAGGTGGGATTCAGGCAATGCGGCCAGTGGATAGGGACAGCTTGAGTGACATATCATGGAGCCAACTGATTTAGGGGTGTGTGGAATGCTCAGAAGAGTCCACGACCAAAACACAATTATTATATAGAGAGATACGCCTGCCTTTCTCCCAGGCATTCCCAAACCTAAGACAGGTAACGACAATATACAACTGTATAAAAATATCAAACAGTAAAACAATACATTATAAACAAAAGTAAAAACAAGTTATGCCCCCATCCTAAGGGTATTCCATCTTTGCTCAGGTTCTGGCTTTCCTAAAAGCTCTTGAGAATAGCTCTGTTTTGCAGCCTTGCTAGAAATCCAGAACAGTAGGAGCCCACTTACCTCTTCTGAGTGGCTGTTCCAGCCTCATGTACAGCACATTTAGATTTATCACTCTAATGCAAGCGTCCCTAATCTCTATAAACCTGCAGGTATATTTGGAATTCTGACAGAAGATGATGGGTGTGACCAAAAAATGGCTGCTGTGAGAGGTGGAGCCAACCACAAAATGGCTGCCACTGGAGGCAGCGCTAACCACAAAATATCAGGGAGTAAGGTTATGCATAACTCTAATAGAAACTCAACATTTCAGGCAGAAGTTCTTCTTAACAGGATGACTTTAAAACGAACATATTGTTTAAAAGAATTGTCTGGCTTACACAAAGCATTCCTTCAATCACACAGTGAAGATATTCGTGCTGTAGTGGCTTCTGCCACCAAAACAATTTTTAAAAATCTGCACAGCTGCTGGGCAAAAAAAAATCACACCTTACCATGCACACTTCTACAAAACACTTGGTGGACACCAAGAAAGGTGTCAGCAGATGCCATGCTAGGGAACCCTTCTTTAATGCATGACTAACCATGGCCAAATTTTCCGATCTAAGAAGTGGATGTAGTTGGTATGTGAAATGGAAGTGGCTAAAATGTATCCCTGGCTGCTTATTTGACTATCCTGTCCCATCACACCCAGACGTAGCCCCAAGCTGAGGATCTGGGTTTTCAGTGAAACTCTGTCCAATGAAAATAGAACCCTCCACTCCTTTCCACAGGACAGTCATCCTTCCTACCAGCTGGTAAAGGAGTTCTTCATAGACCTCTGAAGGCCCTAGGAAGCATTAGAGGCACAATTCATATGAAGATCTCCCATGCAAGCCTAACTTATTTTGTACCTGGTAAACTGTTCTTTAGTAACCAGTATAGTTCCCTACTAGTTACATCAAGGATTCATCCTGGACACTCAGTTTCCTATATACTGGGTGGTGGCTGTGCTTTGGTTTGGAAAAATGTGAGGTGGGAATTACACTACTCCAGGGAGCTCGGCTTTCTTAATCTAATCTATTATTTTTATTAAAAGGCCCCCTCCTTGAAGAAACATTATCAAAATAAATAGCTCAATTTGTCACCCTCTGGCAAGTCCTATCTCTTTGTTTTTATGCAGTATGCTAACTATCAATTTATTCTAGATGTTCCAATGGAATTTCCCACACAGTATGTCCTTGGTGGACAATGGAACACAGATTCAAACTGTGTGAGACAGATGCTGCCAATTGCCCTTAAAATGTCTGTGCAAATCTGAATGATTATAGTTGATTCAATATGCTCTAAAAATGAGACATTCCATATAAAGCTGTGCTGTACTTCTTTAATCTAATAATTTAGAAATGATACAAGGAAATAGGAAATTGGGGACATGTTCATGAACTTACTGAGCTAACATAATTTTTATTTCCTTAGTTTTGTTATTACTGTAAATCAATTTATGTTACATGATTAATTGTGAGCTAGTGCACCGTATGACCAAGTGCTGGGCTAGGATCAGGGAACTCAAATCCATATCAGTGTCATCCTAAACAGACTTCAGTGGACTCAGAATTATACTGTAGGTAACTTGAAACCAGTCACTGTCTTTCATACTAACAGGGTTATGAGGTTAAGATAGGAGGGTAAACCATGTATACTCCCAGAGCTCCTTGGGGGATAAAAATATAATAGATTACAAATAAAAATTAATAAAAATATAACCATAAAGGAAATCTTTGGGCAACTGAAGTCCTTCTTCCTTTTGCCACTGGAAAGCAATTTAGGAGAGCAGTATTAAGTTCTGAGGATATATGCCAGTGTGTACCAACAGCCCTGGCATTTGATTTTCTCTCCCCTCCCAGTACTTTTAGTGTCAAGGGGACTTACCTATGGCAGGGAAGCAGCAGGCATCCAGAGCCAGAATAACTCTGCCAGGCCTTCCGTGTTATCCGCAGCAAATTCCTCTCAACTGTTGCTCAGCCAACAGAACTTCACAGTATCATATGGCCCCAAGCCTACATCTGCATCTACTGCAGGACAGCATGAGGGAAATGTGTGTGTGCAGTCCTCACATGGGACAGCTTTATGACTTCAGGAACGCATCCTCAGAATCCAAGTTCTTCTCTCAGTTCCTGCACTACAACTGATGGTGGCAACAGTGCTGAGGACCAAGAGATGAGAACCTGAGATGTCAGGACAAGGAAGAACATATTATCAGGATGGGAAGCCATGGATGTCACACAGTTGGAAATACTAGAATCTACAGGGTCTGCCCTGTCAGGGCTGTATCTAAAAGCCAGTATGGTGTAGTTGTTTCAGGGTTGGACTAGGACCTAAGAGACCCAACTTCAAATCCACACTCAGCCATGAAACTCTTTACATGCCCTTGAATTATTCACTTCCTTTTAGCCTAACCTACTTCACAAGTTTATTGTAGGGGCAAAATGGAGGAACAGAGAACCATGTGTGCTACCTTGAGTTCTTTGGAGGAAGGAAGGGGTAAAAATATGATAGACACTCATCGTGCATACAGGTTTTTCTGAGAACCTGCTGTTGGCATGTGCACTGATTGTCAGTTGTGTGCAAAATAGGGTAGAATGTATGGCAGTGCAAGATTACCACCCAGTTACTAAGGTTAACCATCATTGCCTCCTTTGGGGGTATGGAATTAGTGAACACTTTCTTTAGCAAAGAAAGTAAGTTTCATTTATTAAAGATCTTTTTAACCTTGCCCTTGTTGTACTCTGCCTTGGTTGCAACTTTGCTATTTCTTCTTCATTTGAACACATGACACTATGTGGAAGACCCCATCGCTGTGAGATCTCTCCATCCAAATAAAAGTATAGCATAGTGGCTAAGGACACGAGCTGAAAGGCTGGCAGTTCCCTGGTTCAAAACTTCCTTCTCCCACACATTGAGTAGGTAGCCTTAGGCATCTCACACTCTCTCAGCCTTCCTGACCACTTCCCCCACAACTGGGAATAACTACTATAGCCTATTATATTACAAGGATTGCAAATAAAGGGTATGCGTCAAGTGTTCTGCATATTGAAAGTGTTATGTAAATGCTCAGTATTATTATTAAACACCATGAAGTTCATTTGTGCTACAGGTTGTGTTATTTTACTTATTCCAGATCATACAGCATCTCCAAAGGGAAGGCTATAGAAACACAGCAGAATGTATAGTAACTGAGAATGCCAGAGGAGGTGACTCAAGCAAAGCTGTGAAAAATTAAAATGTGTATAAAGTTGTTTTTTTTAAAGCACACATACACAAATACACTGAAAGCAAGACAGTTGGCTTCTCCCACACATGCGATGTCATTGTGCTGCCAAAGGAACATGGTGACATATCCTTCGTGTTCCCACCTAGCAACAGTATCCAAGGTAGAAATTAACATCATCAGCACCAGTACTGCCCTGGTCATAAAACTTGTCTGAGAATGGCTCTGTTTAAAATGCATTGGAGAGGCAGGCAGAGGTAGAGGGGAACAAAGGCAAGGGGTGGGGGAGAGAAGAATGATGATTTCTTTCTGTAATGTGCAGTTCAATTCATACGGGTGGGTACTTTGGCATACTCTGCACAAGGCTGTATACAAACACCTGTGTAGCCATATCAGATTTAATGGCCTTGTTCTGTTAGGATCATTAACTAACAGTGAAATCCTATGCAGAATTGCACTAGTCTAAATCTATTTATTTTGGTGGGCTTACACTGGAGTAACTCTGCATAAAATTTATTTGTTTACCTTATCTATAGTCTGCCTTTCTCACAGGGACTCAAGGTGGATTACACATAGTGAGTCAGTTCAATCAACAAAATGGGGCATTCAGTAACCAGTGAGTTAGGATTTTAGAAGTCTGGAACCACCATGAAGAACTGAAGCATAGCATAAGTATCCACATGACACATTAAGCGGTACAGAGATTACATAAATAGATTCTACTTACAATAAGCTATACACAACAGCATAGACCATAGTCCCTAATCATTAGGGTTTCCAGGTCTGATCTTCTCCCTGATGGGGGGAGTATGGGGCATTCCAGAAGGGGGTATGGCCATCCCTGGCATGATGACATCACTCTGTGTGACATCCTCACATCCCCACTTTTCCCCTACCATTTAAAAGGAAACTACCCTTTAAATGGTGTTGGGGGAAAGTGAGGGCCAAGCGCTCCTGCCATGCAAGAGGCAAAATCACCTCCTACAAGGCAGGAGACAGCTACTCCCTGCTTGGAAAGAATGGGTGCTATGTGCACCTACCCTGCAAGCAGCAAATTGGGGCAGGGCTCCCCGCACTGGCCAGCTGGTGGGCATCAGGGGTGAGCCCTAAAAATCAGGGGAAACCCTGCCTGCACCTGGGGATTGGCATCCCTAGTAATCATTAATCCAAGAAAGTTTGTAAAACCATTTTGTGCACTGCAACCCTTTTACCTGCACAGAAAATCCCTTTTAAATAATTCAGTTTTACATAGTTTGCAGAAAGCCAGGAGAATGGGACCTCTTTCCTGACCTCTTCAAGCTGGCCATTCCACAAAATGGGAACCACAATGGAGAAAGCATATGTAAAGGCAGTTGCTGATTTTCCCACCTGCAGGTTGCCACATGCAGAAGCCCTGAAGCAAATAGGAAGGGAACATAAGAAGCGAGACACAGCATAAGAAGAGAGGAGGTCCTGCAAATATGAGGGGCCAAGGCCATGAGGGGCTTTGTATGTGATGGCCAACACTTTAAACTGAGCCTGGTAATAAATGGGCAGCCAATGGAGCATTTGCATAATGGGAATAATATGCCCCTGTTAATAGCTGAGCCAGGGCTTTCAAGAACAGAAGGAGTTTTCAAGTTGATTTTGAGGGGACCAATGTACAATGCACTATAGTAGTCTAGTCCCAATGCTTCTGTGGTGTGGATTCTGGTGGTCAGGTCAGCTGTATCAAGGTAAGGCTGTAATCTTATGAACTCTTACCTGAGAATAAGACCTATTGAACTCAGTGGGATTTGGTTCAAAGTATACCCTGCTAAAGTTTTCTCCCTGTGAACTTTGTTGATCTTGGAGGTACAGCTCCAAGTTCTCACATCTGTTTGATATCTCTTGTATTTGTATGCTAATTTGCTGCCATGCAGAGTTCTTAACAACTGCTTTAATCCAGTCTCAGTTATACTTATCACCCAGTTTATTTATTTATTACTTCAACTTTTACCCCACCCTTCCCACCGAGGCAGGCTCAGGGCGGCTTACATAAAACTAATAAAACAAAATACATCTCACAATAAAATACATAGAACATAACTGATATATCGTTGATATATCAGTGGCTGTACAGTATAGTAAAGTGCAGTTCTGCATCTTGATTCTAACTAGATCTTTCTGGCAACTACCCCCCTCTCTACCTATATGTAAGGCTTGAGGAAAACTGTTTCCATGTCTCTGATGAAGTGTGCGTGCACACAAAAGCGTATACCCAGAATTAAATTTTGTTGATCTTAAAGGTGCCATTGGATTCAAACTTTGTTCTATCCTAAACTCAATTCAATGAGTTTAGAAAGGTATAACTTTGCTTAGGATTGCACTGTAAGAGTCCTGTAGAATCTGGGAAAGAATATTTTCAGGTTATTTATCCAATTTCAAAATATTACTGACCCATTCCTTGTGTCAGAAAATATGTTACCATTAAAAGAAAAAGATCAAGATTAGCAACAATATACCAAAAGCCATCTGTCTGAAAGTGCCTTTTAACTGAGAACACATCACAGCACTCTGACAGTGAAATGAAAAGGTAAGAAAAAGATGAACAGAAGAAAACTGAAAAAATACCCAGCTATGTGAGCTGCTCTGAGTCTGCTTGTGGGGAGAGTGGCCTATAAATGCAAGAAAGAAAGAAAGAAAGAAAGAAAGAAAGAAATGAATGAAATGAAATGAAATGAAATACAGAAGGAAATGAAATGAAAAACAGAAGGAAAGACGAAAGGAGGTTTGAAATTATTCCTGTTTCCACAGAGAGTTTATAGATGAATCAAAATCATCAGGAAAAAATAGATTTTAGTGTATGAGTTTAGCAATCAGTCTCTTACATGAAAGAGAATAGTTTTGTGTTTTGCTCCTATAACTTGTATAATAGGAATCCCATACATATTTCATTTTGTGACTATTTCAACATTTTAGCTCCCTATTAGAGCAGGCCCTGCTACACTGGTGAATGGGCTTTAAGTTTCTAGCTCTGTATATTTGGAACACAAGAGTTTGTATTAGTTTTGTCTAAATTAGCAGTGAAGTTATTTGGATACAGTTCAACTAGAAAACTGCAGAAACCTACATTTATTCAAACCATAGTATAGATGTGTGGAGTTGTGATAGAGGAAGGCAACTTTGCTGCCTTGCCCTCCCATTGCAGCCTTCCCATCCCCCACCCCAGTTGTGCTATTGTGGCCAGTGAAGGAACAGTGTGGGGTGCACATTGGGAATCTGCAAGGAGGAGGGAAAAGCTGTTCTTTTGGGCGAACCGCAGACAGTACCTTGTTGCAATCCGAACTACTAAGTCTGGACCTTTGAATTTATTTATTTATTCATACCCCATGTTTTGCCCCAAGGGTTTCAAAGCAGCTTACAGTTTTGTTTTGCCCTCCTCTGTTTTATCCTCACAACACCTATGTGAGTAAACTGGGCTGAGAGAGAGTGTCTGACCCAAGGTCACCCAATGAGCTTCCATGGCAGAGTAGGGATTCAAACCACAGTCTCCCAGATCCTAGTCTGACACTCGAACCAGTATACCACACTAGCATTGCCTATGATTCTTTTCACTGTTTTCTGCTGGGCCCTCATAATCTCTGCCCTTTTGTAAATAAAACCAACAATCTGTATCCATCCAGGATCATAGTCGAAGGAAAACTCACCTCACAGACTGCTCTGAACTTTCCTCCCCTTCTTAAATATATAAATCTTAATGCACCATTCCATTCCATTTATTAACACTCGCAGATTGGTTGATCATAAGCAAACAGAGAAAGATACAAAATGCCTAAGAAGAGAGAGAAAAGAAGAGATTGGATTTATACCCCGCCCTTCACTCAGAGTTTCAGACACCCTGTGAGGCAGGTGAGGCTGAGAGAGCTCTGACAGAAACTGCTCTTTCAAGGACAGCTCTGACAGAACTATGGCTTGCCCAAAATCATCCAGCAGCTGCAAGTGGAGGAGTGGTTAGTTATAAATATAGTATTTACTTTATATGATATCAAATATCATTATTAATTTTAGTGCACTGTGTCTCTAGGATCCACCTGCTACCAGGAGAAATGAAAAGGGGTGGGTGGGGAGAATGGATCTTCAGAATATGCTTCTGAGCCTAAAAGGCATGTCCTAAAACACCAAATGGCTGAGCCCATCAAGAGGTTAATGCACAGATTAAAACTGCCCTTCCACAACCAACTCTGTCTGTAGTTTTGTCATTGTTGACAGATGTTGCTGTAGTCAAGTGGAAATAACTCAGGGAACTTTCCACATGGTGTCTAGCCAAAGAGAAAAAATTAGGCAGTCAGCTAGAGACAGCCCCGTTGTACCAGAGAGAGGGAGAAAACTTTGGAGAGAGCTGCATCAGGAATGCTCAAGATTTCATTCAAGAATCCTGAAGCACTTGAAAATAATACCTTCACCTGTCTGAAAAGCAGTAATTTCCCAGATAAACAGGAGCCAGACAGAGGTTTCTTGATTTTTGCAAGGTCACTCAGAGCAGCTAGAATAAAATTATCCAGGAAACTGAGATGGAAGGCAGTATTTCAATCAGTTCTTATTCAGCACCTTCAGTTGAGAGCCTTTCCTACAGACCACTCCATTGAGAAGTGAAGCTAAACATTTCCTACATCAGGGCTGCTATTTTGGGGGTCACAGGAGAACATATTCCTTTAGAAAGGGTGTTTTCAGTGACAGCAGCTTGAGAAGCCCTGGATGGAAAGGCAGGATACAAATGTTTTAAATTAAAATAAAGTACAAATATATAAATCACATGTATATAAGGGTTTATTTTTATTTATTAAAATGTTTATGCCTCGCCTTTCCTTTTGGGTAAAGGTAGCTTATAAACAGCAATCAAAACTTTATAAGTTTAAAACAAATAAAATTAAAAACTCCAGACACCTTTCTCCCTCTTAAAAGATGCCTGCTTCTTATATCCCATCAAAAGTCCTGGCCAACAATCAAGCCTTGCAGTGCCTTCTAAACACCGCCAATGAAGGGCTCCCCTCTCTCCTTCAGAGAACCCACTCCACAGAGTATGTGATGTGTTGGAAAAAGGTCCAGGCTCTGGTCAATGTCAAGTTTGCCACGCTGAAGACCAAAACTGGCAGAAAGGAACAGATGGGAGGAAATAGTCCCTGAGACATACATTTTACATAAAATGGTCAGAAAAAGGATGCCATAGTCCATATAGTCTTTTGAGAGAAATAAAAGGGGCCAGTAGCTGAAATATAACTATTGGAAAGTGATAAAAGGAAACTGCTTACAAAATACAATCCTAAACAGAGTTATGCTCTTCTAAGCTGATTGAAATCAATGGGCTTAGAGAGGTGCAACTCTCCTTAGGACTCAGTGTTATTCAGCCAACGTGCTGTCAAAGGCCACAGCAGAAAGCAACGTGGGGCAGACTGTCGCACTAGAGTTTGATACACTGGGGCAGAAAAGAAAATCTCCTATGGCGTACTTTGTTCAGTGAGACCTGGCACCGCATCACAAATCTGAGCCACAGTCATATTGAAGGGTCAGTATTGCAGAGAAACCAGTGGTTTGATATCTTTAGGGGAAATCCTAGTTCTGAATTGTCCCATGCCACGCACTACAGCTATTCCCTCTGCTTACTACTGAGTCTTAATGCAAGGCTGGTGAGACAGACACAAGAATCCTTGCACGTAAAGCTGCCAGCATGACCCTATTGTTCCAAGAATCAAATGATGACCCATGCTATACATTCAGCTCTGTGCGTTATGTTCAAAGCATCATCTAGTGATAGTTAAATGTGATATATATTATATTCATGGCCAGAGACTCTGGCAGAGAGAGTCTGAGGTTTATGTTCTCTTATCTGTAAGTATATCCTACACAGGTGTAAATAATTTGCTTCTTTTTGGTACAAATTAATTGGGACCAATAACAAATTACACCCAATGCTGTATTCAAAAAGTAAGGAAGGGAATTCAAATAGTTGTGATGCTAAAACATATAAAACAGCTGTTTGTAAAACTATTGCAAGTGGCTTAGTTTGTCAACATGTGCATTTTCCCACTCTGATGAAGTATTCCTGTGATTCCTGTGATTCCAGGGCTGATGGATCCATTTTCTTAATGAAATGCACACTGTAGATCTTACAAAGTCTAATTGCTTGAAGAAGGAATCTCAGGTTTCTTTATTCTGCTTATGACCCTGAAAGCATTCCAACTTGCATGACAAAAGGTTAATGGGACTGTTATCAAAATACTTTTGTAGCTATGTTACGTTAACAGATAGATACAAGAACTTGGTGCTTCTGACTTGGGACAGTGTCTGAGGTTGCTAGTGGGTTTGATTGTTTAGATCAGTATAATCTTTGGTTACATCACTGTGAGCTCTTTCAATAATGGTGTCCTTCCATTTCTTGGATATATGGAAATATTGGCAGCTATGTAACAATAGAACTTCTGGAATTAAAATCCCCATGTTTCATATCAGACTTGTGGATAATATTGTAATTTAGATCATGTTACTTACTTTCTTATTTTGCACTGACAAAATATTTTAAGTACTTTCTAAATAGAATTGTGTGTATGAGACAGAGATGCTAGTTGGTGGGGGGTATCTTTTCCCCCTATTCTGAGAATCATTGTTGCACAGCTGCCAAATAAAGAGATGAGGCTTTTAGACAAGAAAATATCTTGGGCTAGCATTCCCACATTGCTAACACAACAGATCATAACCTGTTCACAGCCCAGAGGACAGGCAAAACTTAGGTTCCTGTGGCAATTTACCCATATGTACTTGACAAAAATGCTCTACAAGCCAAGTGAGACCTTTATATATATTATGACATCCCTTCAGGTTCTAAGGTGGAATTCCAGAACTGTTCAAAATCTTAAAATGAAAGATGTTTGGTAAATCTTGATGCAAAATAATGTATTATGCTGTACAGTGTGAAAGTGCAGCAACTGAAGTTGCCCCACTGTGACAATGAGCTAAACTATGAAATTCAAAGCCCATGAGGGAAACTGGGAGGGTCTACTGGGAAGCAGAAACAACCACAAACCGATGAAGTAGCTGACTCGGAAAGCTATCAGAAAGGCAGCTGGGGCTTTCGGGTTCTTTCTTATCTGGAGGCTGCCTGCAGTATTCCAGAGAAAGACAGGACGGATGGGTGGACAGAGCAAGCAGAAAAAAAGGGTGTGGGGAAGAAGGGCCAGGTCAGGCTGTGGAATAGGCCAAATAGAGAGTGGGAGATAGAAGGCTATTTTTTCCTCAACCCAGGATTAGAAGCCAGAAGTTAAGGCTGGGAACTGCTCAGGATGCAAGAACCTTGAAAGGAGGAAAGGGAGGAAAGGGAACACCTTTGTAAATGTGTAGTGAAATGGCTTGGGTTCAAGTGATATAACTTGGGATACAGGCTTTTCAGAAAGGGCTTTGCTTTTGAGCATCATATTTATGGGATCTCAGGTCTTTGCATTCAGGACTCACATAAAGGCAACACCACCACCAGCTGGGCACATTAAGCCTTCTGGTACCCACTATCCACTAGGTAAAATTGCACCAGGCAAAGTTTTTGTCAGAATCTAGGGTCACTCAAAGCCAAATTCCAGAGTCAGAGTCAAAGTTCAGTCCAAAGGTCAGCTACAAAGAGAGCAGAGTCCAGTTCAGATCACCGGGTAACCTTTTCAGTTCTCATAAATGTCCCATGCCAGCAGTATTGGAATCACAAAAGATGATTTTATCAACACCATTTGTTTGCATTTATGTACGGTGCTATCAGAATGCATGGCACTATATGGCTGTAACAAGTGTTTTTCTGAAACTGGAGCTTAGTGAGAAACAGTAAGTGGAACAGGCAGAAGGAAGGGACAGAAGATCCACATACTAAGGTAGTTAGAAAATCTAGCTGCATGTTTCCTTACGTTACCCTGCAAATGAGGGTGGGAAATGAAATAAGCATGTCTCAAGCGTTTAATGACAAACAAAAGCCAAAGGGACAGGGTATGGTAAGGTCATATAAAGATCTGAACTCAAGGACAAGGTGTTTTTACATGATGTAAAAAGTCAAGAATAGCTCATGGAGATAGCTGAGCAGAGATTTGACATTTTATGTGAAGTCAGTAATGTGAGTAAGCCTAACTGGAGAATTTTGAACCAAGGTGAGCATTGCAGTTGCAAAAAAAGAAGTGGGCAATGCTGTAATCCTCACAATTAATATGCCTGAAATCAAAATTCTGACAAAACCCAGTTTCCCGCAGAGATCACCCATACTCTGAACCACTAATACTCCTGTAATTTTAAATGTGTTGCATTTCCAGTGTATGTGTTGCTTATACATTTGTGCATTTGGTGGTATATATCCTTATACTGGGTAGCTGATTGGTAGCTGCTGCTGATGCATGCTTAAAACCTACTGGGCTGATGGTATAGTCTGCCTTAAAATCAGGGGTAAGGCACACAGTATTTAAAACTGAGATGTATTTTGAGTTCATGTGCTGCATTTTTCATTCATTATTGCACAGGGCAGCTGCCTGGTAGCTGCTATCAGTACATGCTTGGAATCATGGGGGAAATAATCATGATTCATGACATTGCACAATTACCCGGGAAATATAGCACAGATTACATGTAATATGATCCACAGTGTCCAAGTGGCGGTGTGAGAACCTGCACACACGAAGTATTGCAGTCCTATGTATGTATGTATGTGTGTGTGTGCATGTATTTATACTCTGCCCTCCCTGCTGAAGCAGGCTCAGGGCTTTAGAAAACTTTTAGAAAATTGAGAAAACTCCACCCCCACCCCCACCCCAAGTCTTTTAAAAATGATTGTGCAGGCTTCTCTCAATCTCATCTATTTGCATAAAGAAAATTCCAGCTGTCACTAAAATCTTAGTAGCTCAAAATGTGGTTGTGTCATTAAGGGATGAATAATTTTCTGGTCTTTAAGTGAAAAAAACAGAGCTGCATTATTCTGGATGTATTCCAGAACCAGCAGGTTTGTGAGTGTTTTTATTTGAACGATGAAAAAGAAACCTACAGTTTAATGGCTCACACCTTATATAATTAAGTCAGTTATGGACAACAGTGGTTCAGGCCTGTACATACATGTTGGTGCTTATGAATGGTAACGTAAAGCACAGTTAAGCCAACTATACAACCATGCCTTCAAATGGAGAATACAATGCACAGTTAAGTGTACCATAGGTGACTAGTATTTGAGCTGTCATCAGATTAAAAATACTGTAGCTGATTGATTATATGAGTTTAAATAGATAGCTCACATGATTTTAATCTGTATAATTGGCACATTAATAAAACAGTAGTTGTAAAGAAAGAAAGACATCACATTTTCTTTAGTTTTAGATGAGGGATGTGTGTGTGTGTGGGAGAGAGAGAGAGAGAGAGAGAGAGAGAGAGAGAGAGTTGTAGGCATAATGAAAGAAGATGAGTATGAGAGAGGGGGGCAGGGATGCCTCTTCTAAGATGATGCTGGCCATTTGCACTTTTTGATGCTTTTTTTTTTTTTTTTAAATTTGCTACCCAAGTAATTAGTGGGATTTTCTAGTCAAGTAATCTAATGGATAAATTAATCAAAGTTTGCAGTCCTAGCTAATATGTTTATGATATACACAACAATGACTTGGATCCACTTTGCAAAATTCCTCCATTCACTTGTAACCATTAAATTCTAGGAAGCGGGAAGAAAGGAATAGCCATAAACAGCTTGTTCCTTCTGTTCTTCCAGATGGGTGGAAGAGCCGCCATTGTACTCACCCATAGGGGAAGGAGGTGAGTGGCAAACACTATTCATCAGTCACATCAGTCTTGGATAAGCTGGAAAGCAGGAGACTTCTTCAGTGTCTATGAATCAGCAATTTTGCACCTACCATTCATTCCAGCTTTTGCAATTCAGGATTAGCTGATCCCTTTCAGGAGGGATAAGTTTTTTTCTGTCTATTCCCCCAAACTGGGTAAGGTCAGGGATTCCCCCCCATCTGTTCCACACAGCAAAGTTTTGGGAATTTTTATTTTTTATTTAGTATTGATATAACGGGCTCTCGGGCGCCTGGCAAAGCCATGGCTCCCGGGGGCTGCTTTGCCGCCTCTATATAGAGCCTGCGCCCCGCTCTCGCCTTGGCCGTTGCTCCACGTGCTCGTTGGTTGGAGAGCACGCAGTCGGAGCATTTTTCCTCGTCCTCAGGCCTGCTGCTGAGGCCCGGTGGACAGTGGTGGGGGGCTGGTTGGAGCGTGGCTCCGTGTGCTGCAGTGGGCGGTTCTCGGCGGGGGCTCCTGCGGGCGAGGCGGCGTCGGCTTGTTGGCTCGCCCCCCCTTCCCTTTTTGTCAGGCGCGGCTTTTCTTTGGCGGCAGCGTTGAGGGCGGCGTCAGCAGGGTCGGAGTGGGGACGGTGATTGATGCGGCTCCTTCATCGGTGCCCTTGTGGGCTGCCATGCTCGGCTCCCTCTCCAGCTGCTGAGGCGGCCCCGTGGCTAGCGGGCGGCGGCCGTCCGCAGCTGCCGTCCGCTAAGTTGTTGCACCCCCCCTTCCCTGCGAGCGCGGCCGGGGCGTTGCTTCGTCCTCGGGCCGATTGCTGGGGCTCGGAGGATGGTAGATTGGTGAGGGGCTGTGTTGCCGGGCTCAGGTGTGGCTCTGGGTGTAGAAGCGGCCGTGGTTCGGCGCCCAGCCTCCTTTCCCCAGTGGCGGCAGTGTGTGCGGCGTGGAGGCAGCCGCGCTGGGCTTCTGTGCACGGCGGCCTGACCCCCCCCACGGACTTTGGGCCTATCGCGGCCCGGTGACAGAGCCCCCCCCCTTTTTCACCACCTTTGGTGGTCGCTCGTTGCCTACACGGGGCAGCAACAGCGTCGGGCACTTCTGCAAGAGGGGACAGAGGCTCGAAGGCGGACTCCTCGCGTCTCGAGTCGGTTTATTGGTGTGCTTTTGCGGCCGCTACAGTCCACACAACCCCCCCCCCCCTGGCATTTTTGCAGTGCAGGCGAGGCGGCCTTACTGGTGGTGGTATCTGCCCCCCCCTCCTGTGTCACAAGGCTTCAGGAGGGCCTGCTGTGTTGGTCCCCCGGGGCATTGGGCTTTATTGGGGGGAACATTTAATACATGCAGGCCGGTGGGGAATTTTTTCTTTGTACTTTAGGCTCCCTGGCATGTTCTTTTGCTAGTGGGTAACCATTTTGTTGGGTAGTGCTCTTGGTGCTTCATTGTTGATGGCCATTTTGAGTTTATTCAGGCTCCTATTTCTGGGCCCATGCTCGGCGGCCATCTTTAGTGTGGCATAGGGCATATTTAGCTAAGGGCGGCCATTTTAATAGGGTCTGCTGCCTTCTGAGGCGGCCATTTTAGATAGGCCCTCAGGCGGCCATTTCCTCACGTGCATTGCATGTAATTGTTTTCTACATTTAATTTTCAGTTTCTGATTGGTATACAAGGTTCAGTATGGCTCCTAAGAAGGGACAAGGCAAAAGCAAGGGGAAGCAGCCTGCTCCCAAAAGGCCTCTGGCGCAACCAGATCCTGTTATCCCTCCTGACGAGGATGATTTTGACGATCCTGTGAATGCGGCCATCATGTGGTGCCTTGCGGCTCTGGAAGGGGAGCGGGGTGTGCATCACGGTGACATGGCGACTGGCGGGGGATCTAATCTCTCTTTCCAAGCACAGGTGCTGGCTCGTCTGGCTTTCCTGGAGGACAGGAAGGAGGCTGCTGCATTGGAACACGGCGGTGAGTCGTCATCCGAGGGACCAGGGCGAAGCTTGGGGAGCCAGCAGATGGCATTGTACTTGGCTCCTTCTGAGCAGGGAGGTAAGGAGGCTGGGACTGTAGGGCACTGGCCATGGGGCCATGGTTTTCAGGGCTCTGCTGCAGCTTATACTGTTCCTGCTCCTTGGCCATGCCCTTCACCTAATGCTCCCCCTTTTTCAGCATGGGGTTACCCTGTGCCAGGTTCAGGATACTCTGGCTGGGGGGGTTTGTCTTATGAGTCTGTGTCACCTGGAGCTATACCAAGCGGAGATACAGATCTACGCTCGGAGATCATTTGTCTACCACCACGAGGGAAAAGATCCTTCGAGGGGAGTATGTAGACGTCTTTGGTCTTCTCTATCGCGAGATGGAGAAGAAAGACAAAGACAATTTAGATGACCACGAGAAAGAACGCTTAAAGCGAAGGGTTGTAGATAGGACTTGGGCCAACTGGTTCCCCGGGTTCCTTATTTACGCTGCCATTGTAGTGCGACACCAGCCTTGGAGGGCATCAGCGATGATCCAGTATCTGGACATCATTTATAAAGCCTTTGTAGACTATCCTAGCCCGGCTTGGTTGCAGTACGATGAAGAGTTCAGGCAAAGGGCTGCCATGAACCCGGCTATGCGCTGGGATAAACTTCATCCCAGTTTATGGCTCCAGATTATGTCCCCTAACCGGTCAGCATGGGGTGAGCGGTCGCACAGCGGCCACTCCATTAAGAAGGCTAATCTGCAGTCAGGTCCCCGCATTCAGGCGGGGCAGGTGGTTCAGCGACGCCCGCTTTGCTGGGAGTTTACCTCCCAGGGGACCTGTAGCCGGAAATCTTGTTCCTTCCGACATGAGTGCCCACTCTGCGCCGGGCCCCATGCATTGTCCCATTGCCCTCTTCCCAAGGGTCGGGGGGGGGGGGTGGAAAAGGGGGAAAGCGCCCTGGAGGCAAAGGGAAATTCTTCCCCCCTCCTGACAAAGGGTCCCAGCCTGATTAATCTGGATGTTTTGGGGCGTTGGTTAAGCATTTACCCCAGGGCCTTAGATCGGGCCTATCTCTTGCACGGTTTTACTTTTGGATTTTGAATTCCTTTTAAGGGAACCAGGGCTCCTTATTTTGGGCCGAATTTGAAGTCGGTCATGGGTATGGAGCATGTGGTTCGTGAAAAGATTGACAAGGAGTGCAGGGAAGGTAGGGTCCTTGGACCATTTAATTCGCCCCCAGTTGTTAACTTAAGAGTTTCCCCGTTGGGAATTGTGCCTAAGAAGGCACCGGGTGAATTTCGCCTCATTCATCACCTCTCCTACCCTTGTGGGGAGTCGGTGAATGATGCCATACCCGGAGAATTATGTTCTGTTAAATATACTTCCTTCGACCAGGCCATGCGGGTGGTTCGCCTCTGTGGCAGGGGGGTTGAATTGGCAAAGTGTGACATAAAGTCAGCCTTCCGCCTCCTCCCGGTTCATCCAGAGGATTTTGAGCTACTCGGATTTGCCTTTGAAGGTAAGTTTTACATGGACCGGGCCCTGCCCATGGGCTGCTCCATGTCCTGTTCTGCTTTCGAGAGGTTCAGTTCCTTTTTGGAATGGGCCTTGAGATTCAGGATGGGGCTCCGCAGTACCGCCCATCATCTTGATGATTTTCTTCTGGTGGGCAGGCAAGGGTCGGGCCAGTGTCGCTTTTTGTTGTCCAGTTTTATTGAGCTAGCTTGGGAGCTAGGAGTTCCGCTCGCTCAAAAAAAAAACTGAGGGCCCGACAACCACGTTAACCTTCCTGGGGATAGAGATAGATACTGTTGGGCAATGCTGTAGGCTGCCCTTTGCAAAATTGGAGGCGTTACAAAAACGGTTGGCAGAGGCGAGGTTGCTCTCAAAGATTACCCTGTTGGAACTGCAACAGTTGGTAGGCCACCTCAATTTTGCCTGCAGGGTGGTTGCACCCAGCCGACCTTTCCTAAGGAGGCTTTGCGAGTCCATGGGGGGTCTCCATCTTCTACACCACAGGACCAGAGTCACCAGGGGGATGCGGGATGACCTTCTTGTATGGCTACAATTTTTAGCTACGTACAGCGGGGTATCCCTTTGGCGTGAGGAACTCCTGCTCGAGGTGGAGCTGCAGATTGCATCTGATGCGGCGGGCTCCTCGGGCTTTGGAGTTTACTTCAGAGGTCATTGGTGCTCGGGGGACTGGCCAGCGGATTGGTTTCAGGCTGGCTGGGTCAAGGACCTCACCTTTCTGGAATTTTTTCCAATTGTTGCCGCAGTTTGGATTTGGTCCAATGACCTTGCTAATTGGACTGTCCATTTTTGGTGCGACAACCAGTCCACCGTGCACGTCATTAACACACTCACGTCAAAGTCTCCCAGGGTTATGGCTCTGGTTCAGGCCTTCACTCTCCAATGTCTGCAGAAAAACATTGCGTTTAGGGCCCGACATGGGCCTGGGGTTGATAATGGGGTGGCTGACGCTCTCTCTTGCAAACAGATGCAGAGATTCCGTTAGCTGGCTCCAGAAGCTGACCTGCTCCCGACACCCATGCCAGTCGAGGTTTGGCAGATTGGAGGGTTGAGGCCGACAGGGTGATGAGCCTTGCCCTTGCCCCTTCCACCCGAAGTGCTTACATGAAGGCAGGTAAGCAATTCATGACCTTCAGGGAGGAAGTTGGCCTCAAGCAGGTCTGGCCTATTCTGGTGTCGCACTTAATGCAGTTTTGTGTGACGCTTAGGAATAGGGGTTTGGCTCCGCACACTATTCGTAGTAAGCTTTCCTTGTTGGCATTCGCCAGTAAGGCTTCTGGCTATGAGGACACAACAGGCGACTTCTGTATTAGGAAGATGCTTGAGGGTTGGGCCCAGGAGACCGGCAGGTCTGCTGATACTAGGGAACCCCTAACCCCGGCTGTATTGTGGGGGCTGGAGTCACAGTGGCTCGTATGTTGTAGCGACAGCTATGAGGCCGAGCTATTCCATGTGGCTTCGCTGATTGCCTTTTTTGGGGCACTTAGGATTAGTGAACTGGTGGCAGGCTCTCGCAAGGATGTCGCTGGTTCAGCCCTGGAGCGGAGAGATGTGTCCATTATTAACTACCAGGTTACGATTAGGCTGTGGAGGTCAAAGACTAACCAGAGGGGCAAGGGGTCCTTCATTAAATTGGACAGGTGCTCGGATGCCGGGTTGTGTCCAGTCACCGCCATGGGTCGCTACTTGGCTCTTCGGGGTGACACTCCCGGTTATCTGTTTCGGCATAGGGATGGCACCCCTCTTACCAAATTCCAGTTTTGGTCCGTTACACAGAGGGCTTTGGTCCAGCTCGGTTTAGGCGGGGTGCGCTTCGGCATGCACTCTTTTAGGATTGGGGCTGCTTCAACGGCCTCTGCTCTGGGTTACCGTGCAGCGGAGATCCAGAGAATTGGGCGTTGGAAGTCCCGTTGTTACAAGGGCTATGCAATGTTGTTACAAGGGTTAGGCCCTGCAATGTTTAAGCCAGCTTATCTTCTTGTCACCTCAGCCATTAATGTAGCTCTTTTTACAGGCACTGCGGGATGCCAGGAGAGACAGAGGGTCACGATCTGCGGCCACAGTATGGTCTTCTGGGCCGCTCATCGGGCTCGGAGGACGTCCGTCGGCTCCCAGCTTGGCCTCTGCGAAGTGGCAATGGTTGAGTGGCTGGGTAGGAGGGGTATGAGATGGCCCATGCTTCTGCCACTGTTGTTTAGAGAGAGGCGGGGGCCACCCCCTCATGTTCTAGTCCTACACCTGGGGGGCAACGATTTGGGTCTGATCAAGGGTGTGGCCTTGGTGTTGCAGGCCAAGGCAGACCTGGCGAAGGTAAGAGCCAGGTGGCCCGGTGTAAAGATTGTGTGGTCGGCCATGCTCCCCCACTTGAGATGGCGGCATACCGAAGACCCCAGGTGAATGGACAGGGCTAAGCATAACGCCAACAGCCAGATTAGGCCAGAAGTATCGGGCTTCAGACCGGGGCTAGGTGTCCCGCCCTTATCAAGGGCAAGGAAGCCGTGTCAGAGAGTGACGCCTGCCTTGCCTGTTCCAGAGCTTGCTTAGTTTTTGCCCGTTGCTGCAATGTTCTGTTTAAATAGTTAATAAAGTGGTCCTTGTTTAATTTCAAACTATTGTCTGTCTCGTTATTCCGGCTGGGGTGGCAAAACATTGTCATGCTGCCTTTCCACCCAGGCAGGGTCCCCAAAGTGGTGCACATAACAACTTTAAAACATTTCAACAATTAAAAACAAAATTTAAAATTATAACATAATTCAGTATAAACACAGAAACAGAGCCAGGCGGCCCCGGGGGGGGGGGGGGCTGTGGCTCAGTGGTAGAGCATCTGCTTGGAATGCAGAAGGTCCCAGGTTCAACCCCTGGCATCTCCAGTTAAAAAGATCTGGCAATAGGTGATGTGAAAAACCTCTGCCTGAGACCCTGGAAGAGCTGCTGCCACTCTGAGAAGACAATACTGACTTTGTTGGACCAAGATCTGTGTCAGTTAACTGCCATGATTTCTTTCCATGATTCCTTTCCATAACTGTGTGACTGCTGCAAAGTGTATTTACCTGTTCTCTCCAAAGAGCAGCCGGCTTACATATGTTTTTCTGAAGTTTGGTGACAGGTCCCGCCTGGGAGTTCGCAATGGGGCCATGACTCCCTCCTCCGGAATGCGTTCTTCACTAGCTTGCCTGCTTTGCTTGCTAGCTTTGCTTGCTCGCTCGCGCATGCCCTGACTCAATTATTTGCTTTCCTGGTGATTATCTCTTGTGTCCTTGAACAGGATTGCTTCCTCTCCCTGTGTGAGCCAAACTCACCAGTGTTATGTATTCCTTGTCTTTCTGCCTTGGGAACTTAGCTTTTAGAAATGTTCAACATCATTATTGTCTGAGAACTCCTATTCCCGTGTTTTCTATGGGAACTGCAGGCCAGTATATTTGAGCACCTAAAATCCTGTCTAGTGATTGGTAGACAACTTTTAAGCCATATTTCATATCCAGTATATCAATACATATAATCCCTAAGCACAGCATTACTAACAGGAAAAGTGTTTGACTACTATGATCTTTTCTATAAATAAAGGACTTACTGCTTAAGGAGACCTGTTGTGGACTATATCTTTTGGGACATTCTCATAGACTGTTAGTAATCCTTTTTTTTGGGAAACAGTACATCCCCCCACTATGGATGGCGATGGCGCTGAGATCCCTGTTACTGACTCAGAAGTTCCGGTTACCTCCGAAGAGGCACTGGTGCAGCTGCCCAGCTTAAGTGGGGTAAATGTTTGGCCCCACTGGACCGGAGGGACCCAATCCTGGGCCCAGTTTGGGATGTCAGCTGTGGAAACCTGGTCTCCAAGGTGGGAGCGGGGGACCAGGTCATCGATTGTTCGAGGTGCCGAGCGGGGTGCCATGGAGGCTTCCCAGGTGGCAGAGTTGTGGACGCAGATGGATCGTTGGTTTGACACGATCCAGTGGCAGCTCCAGCAGGAAATGACGGTGTTAATGACAGACCTGCCAAATGTGGTGGCTCAGGTACTCCGAGACCAGCTAGCTGGGGCGGCTGGAGGGACAGGGGCACAGCCGGGCACAGTACAACTGCCCATGCAGCCTCCAGTGCAACCCCCAGTTCAACCCCCTGCACCACTGGGACCTGGCCCTGCCCCTCCCGCGGACAGACGCCCCGTGCCCACCGAGTTACTGGGAGCGACCTTTGATGGGAACCCCGCGAAGCTACAGTTTTTTTAAATAATCAAAGTGGGTCGCTGTATGCAGAATTGGGGCCACCTTTTCTGAGACGAAGGAGACCGAGTGGGATACCTTGGGTCCAGACTCCGCGAGGAAGCGGCCGACTGGTACGTGAGTCTTCACAACTCTCCTGGCCAGAGCTTCACTGCATGGAGGAGTTTATGTGGGCACTCCGCCAGCAGTACGAGGATCGGATGAGTGAGGAGAAAGCCCGGAACCAGGTACGCAATCTCTCTCAGGGGAAGGCGTCGGTGCGCGAGTATACTGCTGCGTTTAAGCGGTTAGAGGCAAAGATTGGGGGGTGGCCTGAAGTGGTATTTGTGGAGCAGTACCACCGGGGTCTGAATGCAGAGCTATACAAGACTGTTCTAAGGAATGTTAACCCAACCACCCTCAATGGGTGGATCCAGGCAGCGGAGGATGCGGAGGGATGTTTGCTCTAATCCGCATGAGGCATCAAACAAGCACCCCTAAAAGTTCAGCTCCCGTGGCCCCCTCAGTCAAGGCAAGGGCCAAGCCAGCGGTGCACGACCTCCAAGAGCTATGAATGAAGATGGGATTGTGCACCCAATGTGGGGAATCAGGGCATTTCGCGTCGGCGTGTCATGCCGCCTCTCCCAAATGGGGAGCCCCTCTCCCTGCAACCCCTTGTCCACCACAGAAAAAGGCATCCACTCCTAAGCCGCCTGCACTTCAACTTGTGGATGCTAAGTTCCTGCAGAACTCAGGCCAGAGACTGAGGTCCAGCTGCAGGGAAATGACCAGGACCTGCTCTGAACGGCACTACACAGCAGGTCCCCCCTACCATGGCGCCTCAAATGGTGACCTCTCCGGGGCCCCTTCTTTACCTATTGGTGACTGTAGTAAACCACCAGCAAGGCACCCAAATGTGGGTGTGAGCCCTCATTGACTCGGGATGTGCCAGAGACTTGATCAGCCCGATAGTGGTGGATGGGTTGGGACTGGGAGTACGAACTTTGGAAGAGCCACTGCATTTTACGCAGATGGATGGCTCTGAAATGAAAGAACCCTGTGCCTTTGAGACTGACCATGTTATAATGGGCACAGGAGAACATTGGGAGAAAAGAACTTTTATTGTCACCCCCCATGTACAATTCCCTATGGTATAATTCCCTATTGGGCAGTCCGTGGTTGCAAGCACATGACCCTTACATCCATTGGAGTGAGGGACAGATTACCTGGGTCTCCCCTTTCTGTAAAACCCATCACTGGGATGGGGAGTGGGGAACTCCACCAGGCCACCTGAGTGCCTGCCTGGCGAGAGAGGAACTTTTACCCATCCTGGCTGTATACCTGGATCTGTCGGATGTATTCGAGGAGACAGAAGCTGACAAACTGCCCCCCCCCCCATCATAACACTGATTGTGCTATTGAACTCCTGCCCGGCCTTAAATTGCCCAAAGGGAAACCGTATGCCATGTCCCCTCAGGAGAAGGTGGAACTTCGCAAGTTCATAGACAAAAACTTGGAGGGAGGTTTTATCAGGCCAGCCACCTCCCCCTTTGCAGCCCCGGTACTATTCAGAAAAAAAAGGACTGGGGGGGGGGGCTGTGGCTGTGCGCAGACTACAGGGGCTTGAATGTTTTGTCCACTTCTAATGCCTACCCCCTCCCCTTAATCAAAGACTTGCTAAATGAGGCCAGTACAGGGAAAATCTTCTCCAAACTGGACTTGCACGATGCCTATTTCAGGGTGCGTATTAGGGAGGGGGATGAATAGAAGTCTGATTCAGTGAAAAGCAGTTTCATGTGATTTCATGTGAATAAACATTATTGAGGGAATGCCATGAAACAATAAATATCTCCACCTGCTGGCAGAAGACTCTGATAGAAGGAGGTCCCTTCCACACGAGCGAGATAATCCAAAGGGGAAGCGAGGCTTTTTTGCTCTGGAGCAATTTGCCCCGCAGTTGTGTGATCACATAGTTCTGTGGACCTGCTGGGGCAACTTGCCACTGGGTGATCAGACGCAACCGTGGACAAGTTTTTTTTTGGTGGTTGGTTTCTGCAGCGCTTAAACGGGGGATTGATGAATTGCCTCCCCACCCTAAGAGCTTTTGATGATGCACACATGGAGAAATGGGAAAAAAACCAATAGTGTGGCATCGGGATAGCGTGTGATCACGCTATCCGCAATGCCACACTTCGGCGCTGGAGTGATCACACAGGTAAACTCCGGCTGCAAACTGCAGCAAACCATTTGATACTGGAGTTTCTCTAGTAGCTTTTTACCACACTTCCCCATCGGATCAAAATGGTTTGTGACAGTTTGAGGACGGTTGTGGGATGCTTCCCAGATGTGCTGGTGTGATCATGCCGCTTTGATCCAGTGGTGAATCGTCCCTCTTCCGTGGCAAATGGGTGTGTATGATCGCACCCGGAGACAGATAAATCTCTCTGGGAGGGGGTTCCAAAGTTTTGGAAGGCTGAGATTTGTAAGAGGAATAGGTGGGCTAAATAAGAAGTGATGTAGGTAACAACTGGGTGGGACAGTATAAAATGGCATAAAATAATGATGTGCCCCCGAGCATTGGGGAGATTGGCTTTCTCAGACTGGCCTCTCAGGTGTAGCAAGAGCTGGACAGGCATTGTTGTGATCTTTCTTCCCTGGAGGTAAGATGGTCAGGAAAGCGGTAATGACTCAGCAAAGCCTCTTTCAGCACATTTGGGTTGTGGCTATAAGAGCCAGCAATTGTTTTAATACTGTTTCTGCATTCAGAACAGGGTGAGATTATCCAGCCATGGACAGGCATGGGCATAAACAAGCTCACAAACTAAATTTTGTCATGAATTTTGGCCAGTTTGTGGTTCTCAAAGTGATGTTCATGAACTGAAGATCCACCATGAACTTCCATGATTTTTAAGGCCGTTCATTGTGATTTGTGGCAGTTCGTGAAGAGCAAGAAGCAGGGGTTTAAAAAAACAGCTGAGCGGTGGAGAGCAGAAAGCAGGGGTTTAAATGGCTCAGAGCCATTTAACCCCCTGTGTTCTTCTTGATGGCTCAGAGCCATTTAACTCTCTGCTTCCTGCGAAAAGCAGCAGGGAGCAGAAAGCAGGGGTCACAAACTGATATGAACTAATTCAGTTCGTGAACCAACATATCAGTTCATGGTCTGGTTCATGGTTCAGCCACAAACCACAAACTGAACTGAACTGCAAAAATGTGGTCCATGCCCATCCCTAGCCATGGATCAAGGCAAGGAAACCATAGCCCAGCCACCTTGACACAAGTTAACTCATACCTGCACTAGTGGTTAGGAAGATAATAAGTTGTTAATAGGACTGTGGACTATACTACAGTGTTTTCTGCTTGCTGAATGTATGATACTGTATGTATGATACTGCTTGCTGTATTGTTTTCTGCTTATATAATGCCATTTTCTGTATTGTTTGACATATCATGTCTCATACTTAATGATTCCCCCCCCCCCAGATTTCTGTAGTTCCTAGTCCTATTCAGTTGCTTATTAGATATTTCATCCTATTGATTGCATCCACTTATTTTTATTTATTTATTTATTTATTTCATGAGATTTATATCCTGCCCTCCCCGCCGCACGGCGGGCTTATTCTGTGTTATCCACCTTGAAGCTCAGTGACAGAAGTCAGTAAAGTAAGAAAATAAATAAATATATTACTTCACTTGATCAGGTTCATATTCATATTGCAAAAGTATGTTACACATTTTATACAACCCATATTTCTTACAATCAAGTACATATATCTTCAATAGAGTGAATGATTATAATATCCTCAGACAGGACTGAAGATTTTAGTACCCTTTGTTATGGAGCACAGGGCTCAAGTTTGGTGATTGTCTAGAGGTCCTTGTTAACATTTTGAATTTGCATGTAGAAATGCCTGTCTTAAAAACCTTCTTTGAAGTGTTGCACAGCATCTAGATTGTATGATGTTTTGAAAATTGATTGTTTGCTGCATAATTATGTTTGCTGCATGTTTGCTGCATGTTTGCTGCATTATGATGTTTTGAAAATTGATTATGTTTGCTGCATAATGAAACATTTTCAAAATGTATCTTTAGTTTAGGTGTCTTGAAGCTGAACTCCTTCTTTGATAGAATTTGGTCATACATTGAGGTGAAGAAATGATTTCATAGAGAATGTTCTCTCCTCTGCATATTGAATCCTATCATGTACTCTTGCCACCGTGTACCCTATTACAAATGGAATCTGTGGAGATGAAGAATGTAAGGATTATTGGAAGGACTTTCCTGCCAAGGATATTGTCAGGGAGAGATCATGTTGCAAGTTGAAAACTACTCATTTCTCCAGTCTTTTCATGGCAATGATGTGAGATCTTGGTCCAGATGCTCATAAAATATATAGCTTCCCATAAACTACGCATGCTGAAGCATTTGATACAAGATTTAGCTGGTGAACCCAAACTAGACATACGTGTTACAAAGCTGTTTTTCTTTAATATTTCCCCCCTCCGATAATAGGATTCAAGATGTTCAGTCTGTAACTTTTCCTAAGACCAGCATTTATTAAATGACATTCAGATACTACCAAGGACAAAATAAAAAGTCCCAGTATTGGATGAAAGAATTATCTTTGGAATAGTGCATAAAAGTAAAAGGTCTCATAGGAGCTATAGACATGGAAGCACAGCCTATGTTGTATCTATGAACTGCTTTAGCCAAGATATACCCCCCCATGGTAAACATTTAACGTATGAGAGGAAAATATACACCTGCAAATTTGCCATCTATCATCTCTAAAGAACAGCTCCACATCCAGGGGAGGAAAACACAGCCTTGGGAAAGGGCCCTGCCACCAACCCAGCTCCCCCAAGGAGGGAGGGAGGGAGCCCCTTGGCTGGGTGTCTTCTTTGCTGTTTGGGGCCTGGCCAGGCACCTCCTTCTCTATACTGTGTGGAGATCCCCAATCTGCACAGGGCTCAGCTGGACCACATACCTCCTTCCCCACCCCACACAGGATAAGGGCTGGGTGCTTGCAGCTGTTCCCACCCACCTTGTATAAGAGTGAGGCCAAGGTGGCCCCAGTGGAGGGCAGCCCCCGCCTCCCGGAGTTTTACTGCAAATCTGCTCCTGCCCACAGCAAATATTTGCCATATGTTCCCTAGTGTGGCAAGATTTTCTTCTTGCATTTAAATATGTTTATTGAGGCAAACAGTTAGAGGTTATCTCTGTATTATGCTTCTTCCTGGGAAATAATGTGAGAAGTGGTTCTCTTTTCAGAAGGAGGTATAAAAATAGTTTCTAATATAATCCTCTTACATGAGAGAATTATGAAACATGATTCCCACTGAGTAGTACATAGTTAAACTATTATATAGGAATTCTAAATCCAATACATTTTCCTGGAAATATCCATGAGTGGGCTAGAATCCTACAGAAATTCAATCCTAGCTCTTTGGTTCAAATTCCATACTGATGTCAAGTCCCCATATAATTTTTTCCATTTGTACTGATGGTGGAAAGTGCAATCAAGTCACAGCCAGTTGATGCTGACCCTGTAGAGTTCTCAAGCCAAGAGATGAACTGAGGTGTTTTGCCATTGCCTGCCTCTGTGTAGCAACCCTGGACTTCCTTGGTGGTCTCCCAACCAATACTGACCAGGTTGACTCTGCTTGGTGGCTGAGAGCTGATGAGATCAGGTTAGCCTAGGACTCTGTGTGTACTACTCAACTGAAATAATTCCAAAATCACTTTTTGGGAGAGAGAGCAACACCATATTCCTAGCTGATCTGTATTTTCTACTGTATTTATTTTACTTAGATATTCATACCTTGCTTTTCTCCCCACTGGAGCTTGAAAGAGGCTTATAACATCACTCTCCCCTCTTCCACTTTATCCTCATAACAACAAACCTGTCAGGTAGATTAAGCTGAGGGAGTGAGTAACTGGATAAAGGTCATGCAGTGCACTTCCATGGCAGAGCAGGGATTTGAACGTGGGTCTCCCAGATCCTAGTATGACACTTTAACCACTGTACCATGCTGGGTCTATAGTGCAGCTATATTGGCAGCTGACCTCAAAGGCTGCTGTCAGAGTGGCAGGTTGGCGCAGTTTGGGCATGCCAGTAATTACTTCATCGCATTTTCTGATGGAGATTTTCGATCAGACTCCTACCCTGCTCCAGCCTCACTGTGTGCTTCTTCCGTGGTTGACCGTTCAGATCAGAACTGCACATCAACCACAGAACGTGTGGTCTGGTCTTATTTTTTTTGAAAAAAATAACAACTTTGACATTTTTAGAACATTTCTCAGGTACACGTGTGGGTACATGCACATATGCACTACTGTTAAAAAAACGGTGAACTTGGAACTACACTTCTGAACTGGTTTGAGTTTGCTCTGGGGGAGTTCAGACATCCAGCAGCATGGGATGAATGTGTGGGGATCCGTTAGCACTGGAATTCATCTCCACTGGAATTTACTCCATCTCGAACTTACCTTATGACAGGATGAGTATGACTAGGGAACGGCTGCCAGATGTGGCTGTGTGAACCAGTTGGTTTAATCTGTTAGGGAAAAGCAACTATATCGGGCCAAACTGCCTGTCTGATTGCAGCCCAGGTGTATCATGTCACTGGGCCTCAAGGTCATCTTACCTAAACGAATATCACATTACTTAGTCATTTATTCAGCTGACCCATACAGGTATCATGTGGGTAAGCTATGAAAGGACTTAGAGTTTGAAAAGGGATATAAATATTCCTTTGTAAAGATAATCTTGGAAATCAGGCTTCCAGGAAGATGCCAGCATGGTGGCATTCCCATTATCAGATATAGAGCTGTACAGTTACCAGCGAGGAAAGTGTAAGATCTGGATAAATATTTATGTAGTTATATGATTAAATGGCAAGTGAGCTTCTGAGAAGCAATACCTGTAGTACAATGGCAGCCATGTAGTTTTATAAGCAGCCATTGATTTGTTCCAGTTTTACAGCAATTTGATTTGTGATGAACCATAGTGAATGGAACTGTGTGACTAGCTGTAATGCTTATCAGCTTAACATAATTGCTGGTTATATGTGTTCTGCTGGCTTGATTTATTATTTGTACAGCCTACAGTGGCTATCTAATAGTCTCCCATGCAGGCACTGACATGTACATAGCTTAAAAAATGCTATAGGATCAGGTGCTCCCAGAAAATTCTTAGAACAAAAAGAGGATTTACCATGTCCTTCCTTTGCACTAATTATGTATATAAGAGGTTGTGGTGGTTGGGGTATAAACAATAGGTCCAAAATGCCCTGAAATGCAGGAAACACAGCATGATACATAATTACATAAAATTCAAATGTGACCACAAAAATTGCAGAGATCATTCACAAAAGTAACTGGTGATATCCCCATATGCCTAGTTTCACTATGCTGGTTCATACTTGTAATGGCCAAGGAATTCCAGACAGCCAGAAGAGATGCATTTACACTTCTTCATGGAGTCCACTTGAAATCCTTTTACGAAAAAATTGTGATTTTTAGATCCGCAACAGATTTCCTTGCAAGACTGAAAGTTCACTAGACATCTAATATAGGTGTTTAAAAAAGTCATATTCTTAGCTGATCTATAACATTAAAAATTAACGGAAACCACCAACTTTCAAAGTCGGTTGCTCATATCAGGTGGCCTCTAACAGGTACCAGCGTTGTGGGCAACTGCCCCCAGCTCTGAACTGTGTCAAGATATGTTAACTCTTATCTCCCTCCCCACACATGCTAAGGGATTGGTTGATACTGCTTAGAGCCAAGGCTGTCCCTTTTCCAGCCCACCCAGCCTCCGAAGACAGTGATGGGCTGCCTTGGGAATGGTCCTTCATTCATACCTGTTTATGACTGGTATGAGCTAAAAGCTGCAGATGACAACCAGAAGTCCTCTGTTATGTCTTGCGGCAGGCTTTTTCTGGATACCAGGCTGGCCTTGTCAATCTGTTTCTTCACTTTGTTGGATGGGTATAATAATCCTGAGAATGTCTAAAGTAAATCCTTCAGGTGTGAGTCCCTGTCCAAGAAACTGATGTGTTTCAAAATATTTTTTTAGCTTTTAGCTTGAATAAGGGGGGCATGGTAGCACCAGTATTCACAGGAAAATCTTGATGAATGTACTGCAGACTCACATGCGATGGGAAACTAATTCATCTCGAAAGGGGTTAATAGTTACACTGCAGAATTAGCTGAGCTGTTGCTGAGAAACCTCTGAAGCCAGTTAAAAAACAAAGCCTCATTCCTTTCCTAGACAATATCTTAGCATTGCCATCCCCATGACAGCAGCCAGGAGCTCAGTACGCTAATGCCAGTTAAGAAAAAAAAATTCTGACACATGCAGAGTCGAGCGTCTGTTCTTTGAAGCTTTGTTCAGATCTTGTCGGAATCTCATTGTGCAACCATGTTGTGGGTGGACAGGCCCTTGCTGCCTCTAGCTGTCCAGTGTCATCTGTATACATGCAAGTCCTGGCCTTTGTACGAAAGGTGGCAGCTTGTTAATGAACATCAAACAGCAGGAAGTCCTAAAGTTTCCATGGAGAACTCTTCTCACTATATTTCCCCCTCACATGATCCCCCCCCCCCCGGACCATTGTAGGGATCTTGAAGTCTCCTCTTAAGGGAGCACTGCTAGTGGGAAAACATTGCATTTTGCTGGCAAACTGCAGTATGACATTTGGTAAATATGATTGCCATACCCACTAATATGCCCCTCATGAATGTAAATGTTATGTACAAGATGTATGATCATGTCATTAACAACTATAGGATAGTGATGATGCCATCACAACACAAGCCAAAAGTGACTTATCTCTTCCTCCCAATGACCAGCTTTGAATTTTAATTTAAAACAATTAGAAGTTGGGTATTTAATTATACTCCTTCTTGGAATGATCACTCTGGTCTTTACACACACATCAAATTGCCATGCCATCAATAAGATATCTTGCAGTGGTACTCCTAACAGAATACTGGATGTAAACAGACAAGCTAACAGAAAAGATTTGAGAGCACAATACCAAAATATCAAAAAACTGCATACAGGAAACTTATATCAAAACAAGCAGGGGACCTGTGAGGACCCATGGTGGACATGAAATCTCATTTTCTTCCGCTCTTGCTGTTGCTCTTTTGTTCTCTTGCCCCATCCCCTGCTGTCAACTTCAGCTTGCCTTCCTGTTCCTATCCCCCACTTTTTGCTGGCCACTGCCTACTCTGCCTCTTTTCCCTCCATTTCCTGTATACTGCTATTTTTTGCGTGCCATGAGGGGTTGCTATGGCAACACAAAATGTGGCCCAAACTCTGGCAGTGTTTGTTGTGACATCAGCACAGATGTTTGTTGTGACATCTGTGACATATGCACTTGACATCTGCAGATGTTGCTATTAACTTTTAAAAGACTCTACAAAACTGGGGGCTCTCTTAAATTTGTAGAACCTTGAACAACAATTTTGGCTCACTTGGCTACACAGATTTGGCTATCTGAACAGATTGTGATTATTTGGTGGAGTTGACACCCTAACACTTACCCCCCACCCCGGCCCAGCCACAGGACCTCCATCTTAGATGGATTTAATTTCAGCCGGCTCTGTTTTAGCCAAAATATCACAGCCTCCAATCCCTTGGCCAAAATATCTGGAGTGGCATTTGGTCAGCCGCTCATCAACAGATACAGCTTGATAGGATTGTTCTGTAGTTGCATTTCCAGCAGGGAAATCTCCAAAACGTTGTTTAAAAATATGAAACAAAAAAATCATTAGAAATGGCCTTTAAGGCTTCATGCAAAGTATTATTTCTAGTAGAACAACAGGAGTAAGCCCCCTTTTGCCATTATGGCTGGCGTGCCTGCAATCCTACTTCAGTGGCAATGCATACTTACAACATAATGAAATAGGGACAGCCTGCTGCAAGTGGGAAAAAAGTATGTTTACTTTTTTATGATATAATAAATAAAAATTAGAGGTGTTTGCTCTAGTGCTTGTGAGAGATACTATGCCCTGACCAAAGAAAAATAAATGTCTTTAAGATTGCATGACGTTGATGTTGGGAATCACTTCGAGTGAAGCCACACTGAGGCTGCACTCCACAAACAGCTCACTGCTGTTGTGGCATTAGTTGCATGTAGAATTAAACAAAGGAACTACTCATTGGTGGCTATTACACAACTGAAAACATTCACCTCCCATATTTTTTCAACTATACAGGGGCTTAATTACATTATCATCACATATCTACTTCTCTCTGTGTTCACTGATATTGGTAGAAGAATGCCCATCCAGTCCAACACTCTGTCACACAGTGGCCAAAAACACCAGGTGCCTTCAGAAGGTCCAGCAGTGGGGGCAGGACATCAGAAGCCCTCCCACTGTTGCCCCCCCCCCCCCGTCAAGCACCAAGAATACAGAGCATTACTTGCCCCAGACTGAGAGTTCTATCTATACTTTGTGGCTAATAGCCACTGATGGACCTCAGCTCCATATGTTTATCTAATTCCCCCTTGAAGCTGTCCATGCTTGTAGCTGCCACCACCTCCTGTGGCAGTGAATTCCACATGTTAATCACTCTTTGGGTGAAGAAGTACTTTCTTTTATCTGTTCTAACCTGACTGCTCAGCAATTTCATGGAGTGCCCACAAGTTCTTGTATTGTGAGAAAGGGAGAAAAGGACTTCTTTCTCTACCTGCTCTATCCCATGCATAATCTTATAAACCTCAATCATGTCACCCCTCAGCTGTCGTTTTTCCAAGCTAAAGAGTTCCAAGCGCTTCAACCTTTCTTCATAGGGAAAGTGTTCCAACCCTTTTATCATTCTAGTTGCCTTTTTCTGCACTTTTTCCAATGCTATAATACCATTTTTGAGGTGTGGTGACCAGAACTGTACACAGTACTCCAAATGAGGTTGCACCATCGATTTATACAGGGGCATTATGATACTGGCTGATTTGTTTTCAGTTCCCTTCCTAATAACCCCCAGCATAGTGTTGGCCTTTTTCATTGCAGTCGCACACTGTCTCGACATTTTCATTGAGTTATCTACTACAACTCCAAGATCTCTCTCTTGGTCAGTCTCTGCCAGTTTGGACCCCATCAATGTGTATTTATAGTTAGGATTTTTGGCTCCAATGTGCATCACTTTGCACTTGGCCACACTGAACCCCATTTGCCACATTGACGCCTACTCGTCCATCCTTGACAGATCCCTTTGGAGTGCCTCACAATCCTTCTGCAAAACCAACCAACCAACCAACCAACCAACCAACCAACCAACCAACCCATGGTTGTTCTACACTAATCAAACACATTGCATTAACATCATTTTTACATATAATTTTAACAGGAGTTCCAGACAATTCATTGTTCTCTTGTTCTTTCCATATTGCAGTCTTGTTTTTCCTAGGAGCTAACATATTATGGTGTTTTTTTTTAAGTGTGAAAAAGATGCACAATCTCTGGTTGCCATTTTTTTAAAAAACATTGCTATTCACACTAATACATTATTATCAATCAGCACTGTTTCTGTTTCTACCAACAGGTACTATACCTGATATTATGATGTAATAATACAAACCAGCTCAAATGGGGACGAAAATTGCATTGGTGTATACCAATGTCAGTAAACAGAGAACAAGGAAAGAACAGGAGACTAGCAGAATGTTGACAACACCTGGAACTACAGTTATAATGGTGTGCACAGATGGTGGTAACTGTATTACATTTGACTAGGGAAGAACTAGCCTGGCTCTGGTCTAAACAAGGAGGGGGGAATCTGCCCTTATCCATCGAAGTACTATTATAATTGGAATACTGAAGTGTGTTTAGATGTATAACTGCATTTGTGCACTTCAGCATATGAAATGTTTTTTAGCATATATTAAAACTTTTATAACTTTACTAGAAAAAATATAGGAGGTGGAAGCCTGTTTGTTTGGGAAATAAAATTAATAATACTGATATCAAAGTGAAATCAAATATTACTCAAATGTTGCCCTTGCTGCTGCTGCACAATAATTTACTTCAGAGGTGAAGACAGAGCTAGTAAAGCATTTGATGAATTAAAAATGTTACACACATGATTAACAATGTGGGGGGGGGAGTTAGAACTAGAGGTTTAAAAACAACATGCTCTGAAGGCTGTTTGGCTCAGGCAATGAGGATAGTTGTCAATTCCTTGATGCTGAGACAGATGCTAGTTGCTCTGCCCCATTGGAATGGTTTATATAAACAGGCATGCTATGCCTGGCTAGCCTATTTGGCTCTCTTCCACACCCAGACCAAGCTCCCAGGCATGGAGCCTGGTTAAAGTCACAGATTTAGGGACCAGCTTGATTGAGAGAAGCAAGCAGTTGGGGAGTTTTGGGGGCTGCCATCCCAGCAGACCATCTGCACTTTTCTTTTTGCACAGATTGAAGCTTGTTGTTGTGTATGACTTTTGCAGCAACTGAGCTGTCCATGAACAGTTGGAATTTCACTTGCCACTTAACAAAGAAAAAAAATACACAACAGCAGCAGCAAACATAAATTCAGCTTGACTGATAAGACACCACTGGCATGTTTGGGAAGAAACTGAGGCCAAACCCCTTTTTTAAAAAGAATATGTCTTGATGAGGCATTGTAACACATTCATTCATGCCAAATTTCAGCGGATCCTGAAGAATGTGAAAAATGGGACCTGAGCCTGCTTGCAGTGCTGTTGTATACAAAATGGCAGCCAGTTGCTTATTGACTTCAGAGTTCACACCCATGTGGACAGCTAACCTTCTCACTTTTCCTACTCAATTTGCCTGCTTCCTTGATGGGTAGCAAATAAAAAACTAATGTCATAATGCGTCTGATGAAATTGGCTCTGACTCAGCAAAGCTTATGCAGCAATAAATACGTTAGTCTTTCAGGTGCAACAAGACAGTTATTTTGTAAAGTCTATAGTACCAATGATTGGACTAAATCTGGCTCACTATTGCCAGTTTAAAGGCAATTAGGCTGCATTGAGACTTTGTCCATAAAAATTTCCTGCCAAACTCTACTGCCTTCTCAAAGAACCCTTGAGAAAAAACTAAGTATCAATTAAGGGTATAGGACAGAGGGTATAAAGGGGAAAAAATCATTGCCAGATTCAACTAATGTTTGCCATACTGTAGAGGTAGAATGAAGCTTGAATTGGGATGGAAGTTTTGAAATGCAAATTCCCAGTATGACCCCTGTTTTGAGCCCAAGTCAGAATAATTCATGAGTGTTTTAGTGTAATCCTTGTCTCCTTTGTGGGACTGCTGAGAGTCAC
Source organism: Lepidodactylus listeri (assembly GCA_029233225.1). Taxonomy (NCBI): domain Eukaryota; kingdom Metazoa; phylum Chordata; class Lepidosauria; order Squamata; family Gekkonidae; genus Lepidodactylus; species Lepidodactylus listeri. The sequence continues at coordinate 62,544,950 of JARCFY010000002.1, read as the reverse complement.
CATGGGCCCCAAGAGAAGGATTCTTTCTGGGGAATCTATTTAAATACAACATTTCATTTCAGTTTATTTTGCTATATAATCAGTTTGGGATACAAAATTTAACATCGCTGTCAACACACATCTGCCAGATGCTGAATCAGACCACTGGTCTACTGAGGTCATTATTGGCTACTCCATTTGACAGTGATTCTCCAAGGTCTCAGGAAGAAGTCTTTCATATCACCTTCTACTTAATGATTGTGGCTGGAGATACTGGTGACTGAATTTGGGAACTTTCTGCATGCAAATGCAAGGCAAGAGCTCTACCACTGAGCCACAGCCCATCTCCCACTAGGAACACCTTTCAAAAACAGGTAACATGTTCAAATTAGTAGGCACTGTATTGCAGAGAGGAAGCAAGAAAGCACAAAACAAATTTCCACTAAGCACCATGAGCCTTTTGCTATGTATTGCGAAAGGCAAAGAGAAATTAATGTACGAAATTAGGAGATTACTTAAATGACTGTATTCCAAAATCAATACATTTTATTTTATCCTATCTTTTGATTTTTCTCAAGATAGCAACCAAACCATTACACAGTACACAGTAAAATGGAAAACAAATAAATTAAAAACAAGTATGAATGACAGTAGCAGCCAGAAAATGGTCAGAACAGAAAGCAATAGTAGCAGAAGATTAGCACAATAAGGACAGTCTAAAAGGCTTCTGAAAAGAACTGCCATGGCTTCACCCCTGAATGTTCATAGGGGGAAAAATTAGGCAGACTTCCAGGGGAGGAAGTTCTATAACTACAGCGATACTGTAAATATACAATGACTAGAGGTGGACCCTTGAGGGTTTGCAGTGGAGGAAAAGGAACCATGTTGATCCTTATTCCTCCCCTCTTGCTTTGCTCCCTCCCTAGCACCTCTGTTGCTCCTTTTAGCTCTCTCCCCCTGTCCTCCCATTATGTGCCTCCCCACAACTCTCCCATTGCATGCTTTCCTGCAACCCAACCCTCCCCTCCCACTTGCAATTCTTATTTGGAACAACTTGTATCCTTTTGGGGAGAAAATACTTTTTGTTTGGGATTTTTGCTGCATCACAAGTGGGTTTTTTTTGTTGGGGGGGGGGTAACTCCTTGTATAGGTTCCCCCCAGTTTTCAGATTTTTCTGCAAATCTGAGTTTTTAAATTCCTGGATGGCCCCACAGTGCAGACTTTTTTGATCCTCAAGGTGGGAATTAGTCATCTTGGAAAATTAGATGTTGCTGTAAACTGCATCTCCTGTTGTGATATTTTGGATCTGAAAACCCTAATCCATCAGCTGGCCAGTGAGCTATGAAGGTATCTTAAAATCTTAGATATTAAGGGTTTTATTGAGCAGCACCATCCAACTTTTAAAAAGCAAATAAAATGAAAGAAAACAGAACACCATATCTATTAAAATATGTATTTCATTTTCTTGCGCTCCATGTCCCCTCTGCATGATTACCATGTACTTTCTCCTTAGCTTGCTTATCTCAGTGTTTCAAAAATTATCTGAAAGTTGTTTAATTTGCATTCACAAAAATACTTGAAATGTACTGGAGTCGGGAGGCCAGTAACAGTGAAAACAGCATGGTAGTTTATTGCGGGTTCAGATGGTACATGGAAACCCCGGGCTTCGCGCCCGCTTTTATGCCGGTCGGAGATAATCCCCCGACCTTGCCCAAATGTCTGGATAGGACCTTAAGTTTATGGTTGCAGTTCATAGGTTCCCTGGAGGAAACCTAGGCATAGGATTGGTGGCCGTTCAGGATCCGGCCGTCTATTGTCCTACCTGGCCAAAGCTCAGGTAGGTTCAGACCATGTGCGAAATTGAGGGAGCACATGGCGACAGCAGCTTCAATACACAACACCCCTTCCCCCATAGTCCAGACAACCCCGGCACACATAGTCTTTTAGGTAGTCCAGCTGACGACGCTCGCATCCTGAGCACCGGGGAGTTGCAGGTCGTGGGGCATCACTGGGTTCCGGCAGTGGGGCAGCTGGCATCTGCTCCAGCGTGTTTCGGGGCAGGTCCAGCGGTTGTTCCAGAGTCACTGTCTCTCTTGGCTTGTCGGGAAGCCGGCGGTCCACAAGTTCCATCTCGGGGCAGGGTTCCTGGAGTGGTTGCTGGTCTGGTTCCTCTGGTGCCAGAGTTGCAGGAACTTGGGGTGTGCTGCTCAGTAGGCGCCGTCACAGCTTGTCGATGTGGCGCCGCCACACCACACCATCTTTGGTGAGGACTTCATATGACAGGGGACCTGTGGGATGAACGATCCTTCTGGGGACCCAGTCTGGATCTTTAAACATAGACCGGGTCCTCGGGGGAGAAACCACAGGGAGCTTGCCAGAAGTTGGGCCCTGTGTGGTCGTTGATGGCACAGTCAGGGTGGAGCCGGTCCAGCATGGAGCCGAGGCACTGGCCCATCAGCAGTTCTGCTGGACGGTGTCCCGTGCCAGCATGCGGAGTGTTCCTCTGGCTGAACAGGAACTTTGTCAGCTGGAACTCCCAGTCCCCTTGCTCCATGCATTTAAGATCGTCTTTCGTGGTTCTCACCATTCGCTCCACCTGGCCGTTGGTTGCGGGATGGAAGGGTGCTGATCAGATGTGCCAAATGCAGAGGGAGTCCATGAAGTGCTGGAACCCTCACGGAGGTGTATGCCATCCCGTTGTCTGTCACAAGGGTGTCCGGCAGTCCGTGAGTGGCAAAGATATGCCATAGTGCTCGGATGGCCGCATCGGTCGAGGTAGTGTGCACCAGGACTACCTCCAGCCACTTGCTGTAGCTGTCGACTATGAGAAAAAACAACTGGCCTTGGACCGGCCCTGCAAAGTCCAGGTGGAGTCACGACCAGGGCTTGTTGGTCGACTCCCAGGGCTGCACGGGGGCATGAGGAGGGTCTGGGCATGACTCTTGACATGTGCCACATCGAAGGACCAGATCCTCGATCTCTTTGTCCATGCCTGGCCACCACACGTAGCTGCGTGCCAGGGCCTTCATCCAGACGATTCCGGGATGGGACTCGTGTAGGGCCGCAAGTACTTTGGCGTGGAGCAGCCCTGGGGTAACTACCCATGTCCCCCATAGTATGCACCCCTTGTGGGTTGACAGCTCATTCTGCCTTGCAGTGTAGGTGGCAAAATCGGGGCCTGGGTGATCGGGCCAACCCCTTCCCCCCAGTCCGAGACTCGAGAGAGGACTCGATCCCGGGCCGTACGAAGGGCCACATCTCATACCTGGACGGGCTGGTCCGGGAGATCCTCAGGGAGAGACATGTGGAAAGCTGGTGCCGGGTCTGGATCGCAGGTCGGCAGCAGAAGCCAACTGAGGGCGTCGGCATGGCCCATCGCTTTCCCAGGGTGGTGCACTAATAAGTACTGGTACCCTGAAAGAAATATAGACCACTGCAGCACCTGGGGGGACAACATATGTGGGGTTTGGCGGTGCAGAGCAAGGAGGCCCAGGAGCGGCTTGTGGTCTGTGGCCACAGTGAACAACCTACCATACAGGTAGTCATGGAATTTTTTTACTCCTGCGACTATGGCCAGCGCCTCTTTGTCGATTTGGGCATAGTTCCTCTCTGCTGCCGACAGGGTCCTGGAATAATATGCCACCGGAACCTCTTGGCCGTCGGGAAGTCAATGGCCGAGGACCACCCCCACACCATAGGGAGATGCATCGCATACCAGGACCACCTCCTTAAAGTGGGCCAGGACCATGTTGGAGACCAACAAGTCTTTGACAGCCTGGAAAACCACCGAGTGTCGTGGCCCCCACTCCCATTTTGCCCCCTTGTCCAACAGCCGATGCAGTGGCTCTGCTACTGCCGCCTTGTGGGGGAGGAAAGTGTGGTAAAAATTGAGGAGGCCCAAGAATGCCTGCAGCTCTGCTTTCAAGGTGGGCTGAGGTGCCTCCGTGATGGCTGACACTTTTTCCTTTGTTGGGTGTATGCCCTGAGCGTCGACGATGAAGCCCAGGAAAGTCACTGAAGGCACGCCTAAGATGCATTTATCCTTGCACACCTTGCACCAGCATCCTGGAAACGCTGCAACATGGCTCGCAGTCGGGTCTTGAAGGTGGCAACGTCCGGAGCCGCAATGAGGACGTCATCAAAAAATGGCTTTACCCCTGGAAGGCCTTTAAGCAAAGAGTCCATTAGCTGCTGAAACAACGTGGGGGCGACGCTCAAACCAAACTGGAGCCACTTCATTTTAAATGCCCCCTTGTGGGTGACGATAGTTTGTGCCTCTGCCATGGCGTTGTCCATGGGGAGTTGCTGGTAGGCCTGTGCCAAATCCAGCTTACCAAAAACCTTGGCCCCTGTGAGGGAGGCCAAGACATGGCTGACCACGGGCACTGGGTATGCGTGGTCTTGGAGGGCCAAATTCAAGGTACACTTATAGTCTGCACAGATGCGGATTTCCCCGTTCGCCTTCATGGGGGTGACGATCAGAGTTTCCCACCTTGCGTGGGAGACTGGCTCCAGCACCCCTTATGCCACGAGCTTGTCTAACTCCGCTTCTGCCTTGGGTTGGATTGCGAGTAGGGGACATCATGCTGCCATGCAGATTGGGCAGATGTTAGGGTTTAAGTCCAATGAGACCGGTGAATCCCAGTAGGAGCCCAAGGTGCCATCGAAAATGGTGGGAAACTTGGCACAGACCAATTCATAGCCTGCAGATCCAATTCAGTTCACCCCCTTATCTCTAGTCCCAGGGGTTTGAACCACGAGAGTCCCAGTAGGCTGACCAGGTCTCTCTCCACCACTAACAGGTCCAGGAGTCTGTCAAAATCCTGGTACTGCACCCTGAACCTCCCCAGCCCCTTAATTGTGAATGGGTTCTTTTGAAAGTCCTGGAGAATGAGTCCTGCGGGCTTAGGCAGCGGGGGGCCCCCCTTGGGACAGAGCCGCTTGAAGCTGGCAGCTGAGATAATAGAATATGAAGACCCTGTATCTAGCTCAAGGGAACAGGGGGCCCCTTCGATCCAGACGTGGACAAGCTGGGGCAAGCTCAGTACCTGTTGGTGTTCGTTTGCGATGCTATCCACAGCCTTGAAGTGGGTGCTTTGGGATCGACAGTTGTCCTGGGAGTGGCAGGCCTTTGCGATGTGCCCCTTGCATCTGCAGGCTCGGCAGGTTGTCTCCCGGAACCTACAGGAATGTCTCTTGTGGGGGTCTCCGCAGCTTGCACATGGTGAGGGCGGCCTGTGCTGGGAAACGGGAGAGGAAGCTGTGGCCAGAGCCATGCGGCTGGAATGGGAACTGGAAGGATGGGACGCACCTTTGCTCTGAACCATCTGATTCGGAGACTGCGGTGCTGTGCGAGCGGGTGGCCGTTGTGTCCTTGTAGGTCGTCTTGAATGTGACCGCGGACTGCAGCACCTTCTCAAGGGTTGGCTCTGTGAGCATGATCAGCCGCCGCCGAAGCTTGGCTTCTCACACCTCCACCACAAAACTGCCCAATAAATGGTCCTCTACATGCCAATACTCACAACCGACTGCCATCCAGCGGAGGTTGGAGAGGAATGCGGCGGCATTCTGACGCAGCTGTTGGGTCCTCTTGAGGAACTGGACACAGAGCACCAGCATGGACAGCTTCAGTACTAAGTAGTCCCCGAGCTGCTTGATCAGGTCATCGTAGATGACGTCCAGCAGGTCTCGGGGCAAGATGAGGCTCTGGGAGAGGCGATTTGCAGTCCCTTGATTATGGAACCAAATTAGATGGGAGTTTTTGTGCTCTGCCAAGTTTACACTCAGTTTGCATGCTTTCCTTACCCTTCTCTCTGTTCATTCTTCCCAATTCTCACCTCTAAATATTGATACACTTTCAGAAAGTTATGTAATCCAAGATCCTATGGCAGATGTGTTGGAAACAAAAACAAGATTGCAAGCTACTACTGTAATCTAAGACTCACTGGAAAGTGATAAGACTCACTGGAAAAAACAACAATGCTGGGAAAAATTGAAGTTAGTAGGGAAAGGGGAAGATCCAGTATGAGATAGATTGACTCAATAAAGGAAGCCATGGCAAGTTTGCAAGACCTGAACAAGGCTGTTAATGAGAGGACAATCGGGAGATCATTAATTCATAAGGTTGCTGTAAGTCAGAAGGCACTTGATGGCACATAACACAGAGATAATAACAATTTGTAAAATGTAATTCATTTTTATCCTATCTCTTCTCAAAGTAGTTAAGTGTGACATAAATGCTTCCCCTTTATACTCACAAGAACTTTGGGAAGGTGGTTTTGGCCAAGGTCATAAGTACATTTTTGGTGGAGTAGGGATGTGAACCCAGGCCTTCCTGGCCTAGTGCTGTAACCGCCATACAACTACCAAATAAGGATAGGAATACCCCCCCAGGTGAACTGAATTGTACAAAGACTGGTCAAAGATAACCAATTAATACTCATATTTTACAGGTGAGGGGCACCAGTTCTGAGAGATGATTAGTACCAGCCCCTGAAGCTATTGCTGATTGTGACAGACTGGAGGCTGTCCTTCCCCTGAAGGGAAAAACAGCCTCTTAGTTGTTTCATCCCTGTGACTGTGGGAGTCCTGCTCCAGCATCCAATCACCTTTGGGGTGGGGGTGGGGGTGGAATGTTGGCACGAAGCATTGTGGAAGTTAGTTCTGGTCTGCCTCAGGAAGAGTGCAGGTCTGCTTCAATAAAAGAGCAGTTTGAAGAGTAGCTCTGCCTGGTAATGTGGCAGAGTAGTTTAACTTTATCTCTGGGAGAGGATAGAGTCTCCAGTTGTTAACAAAATGGGGGGACTCAACCCAAGATATGGCTGTGATATATGGGGGTCAAGCGATCAAAATAAGTTATTATAAAAATACAAATATTTATTATGGTGTACACATTAGTAAAAGATAAAATAGATTAAAAGAAATGATCCAAATACCAGACTCTTAAAACTTTCTATGTACAGAGCTGTTAGTTTTACCTATACAATTGATGGATATATCTTATGAGCAGGGCTATTTTTAGGCAGGAACGCACAGGAATGAAGTTCTGGCTGGCTTCTGAGTTGGCCACGCCTACAGCCTCCCCCCCCCGGGTTCCCCAGGAGCCTCGCAAGCCATGGGGCAACTGGGAAAGCCAAGCTGATGCAGGGAGGGAAGGCAGTTTAAGGTGCCTGCCCCCCCCTCAGGTTCCCCAGGCAGCCCACAGCTGCAGGACGCCTGGGGAAGCTGATCCAGAAACTGCTTCCTTCCCTCGGGGTCCCCATGCACCCCGCAAGCCGTGGGGCACCTGGGGAAGCCGATCCTGGGAGGGAGCTGTGCTGTCAGGGGTGTGGCCTAATATGCTAATAGGTTTTTGCTGTTGGGTGTGGCCTATTATGCTAATGAGTTCCTGCTGGGGTTTTTCTACAACCCCCCCCCGCTTATGACCAGTAGACCATACGCACTTTGGCCCCTAGGGCCTTCCTCACTGGTCAATATTACTATTATATAACAACACCCATCCAGAAATAAATGCATGAAAAAAAGATTTTCTTTAGAGCTAGGTGTTGCTTTCTCATTTGATGTGCAATTGCTAAAAGTTTATTCCGTAGGCAATGGATATTCTCTCATGGTAACTGCATATGCTTTTCAGATGCTTACAAGCCATGATGAACAAAATTTTCACCTTGGGGCTCCATCTTGCCCACAGGGCAGTAGACAATGGAGAGAAGTCCCATCTTGGAGATCTAAGGTAACAATGAACTCTAACTTACTGCAATTTCAAATAAAGCTTATTTTTCCTAAAATCCAGCACCATTCAGGAAGCACCTAATGCAGGTGTGTATACACAGAAGAATGTGTATTTTCACATTTTCTTTGTTCCCTTGCTAAGCACAAATTGCTTGAATGGAACATATGCACACTCTTATTAATATATTAAACTTTCTTATATTTTAATGCTCTGTCTGATCTCTGGAAAAATACCACATCTGATTGGTCTTGTTATCTGAAGTGTGGTACTGGGATGGGGCTGGAAAACCATGAGATTATGAGTTAACAGACTCAGCGGAGATGTCGCCACTGCTTCACAAATGAGAATAGGGGATATTTTGTATATTAATAAAGTAGATGGCCCTGACCTGGATAGCCCAGGCAAGCTCATCCTCATCAGATCTCAGAACCTAAGAAGGGCCAACCCTGGCAAGTCCTTGGAAAGGCAACTTCCAAGGAATACCAGGGCTGGGATGCAGAGGCAGATAAATATTGCCACCTCTCTGAAACATCCTAGTCCCACTAGGAGTTGCCAGAAGTCACCATGTCTTCCAGGCTCACAAGCAAACACACACACAAATACAAAAAAAAAGACATTAGGAAAAAAATGAATATAAATGTGTATGTGTCATGCTATTTTTTTAAAAAAAGTAGATGGGATGAAGGAGTACGGCAGGACAGGCAAAGAGACCAAAATGAAAGAGGCTGAACCTTTGCATAGTCATATCTTTGGAAATCTGCAACTTGAATCTTCTCCACACTGTTACAGCAAGTCTTTGAGCATGTGCAGACAATTTCTGATAAGAGTGTTAGTGGGAAACCTTGGTCACTAGGGCTGCCAACTCCAGTTTAGGAAATACCTGGAGATTTTGGGAGTCACGTCTGAAGAGGGCATGGTTTGGGGAGGGACTTCAGTGGTACATATTGCCATACACTCCATTTTCCAAAGTGGCCATTTTCTCCAGGTGAACTGATGTTTGTCACTTGGAGATCAGTTGTAATCCCAGGAGATCTCCAGCTACCAACTGGAGGTTGGCAACCAATTGGTCACCCACTTAGGGGAAGAACCTGGAGGGCAGTTACATGTATCACAAACTGATATACCACTAGAAGCTGAGCACTGCTTCCACCTCCATGCAAAACCACAGTGCACATTTAGTGCTATACCTCAAAAAATCTACTCTGGGCCTTCCTCTTTTCCTTGCAGAGGTTCCTGTCAGGAAGTCCCCGTAGGCTTTTACCATAGAGTTTTTGCCCAAATACCAGAGCATTGCTGCAATGTCACCGATGTGATGACATCACATCACCGGCAACATATTCTCTACATAACTGGCTACATAGACTGGGCCTCCCTTCTGCTCCTGATAAATCCCCCTGCCAGCCAGCTGATCAGTGGTGTGGGGCAGGGCATGGCAGTTGGGGATCTTCCACCTCCAGCAAGGACAGGGGCTGGCAATACTATTCATCCCCCCAAAACTCTCCCAACCTCTACTATAAGGGATAAGGTACCTCCCAGTACTGCTTGGCTATTTGTAAATCCAGAGTCCTTCCATTCCTAAAAAATGTCCAGTGATAGTATCCAGAGCAATTTCCCTTAATTACAACTACGCCAAAGCAAATAAGTTTTTTTGTTGTCAGCACTGGAAGGAACTTGCTGATTGAGAGGTGTTATGCATATATCACAAGGGGATGGGGGCTCTGTAGCAACAACGTCCAAGTTCCAGACTGAAGATAAGGTTAATAGAGTGGCTGTTCCTGCTGGACTGCATTTCATTCTCCAACCAAGTCCAAGAGGTATAGCTTACCTACCTCTGCAGGCTGCTTAGTCAGGAGATTTTTGGGTTTTTGTTTTGTCCACTAACTGGTAAGTCCCACTTCATAATTATAGTGTATATTTTTTCCATATGCATATTACAGCCTGTTACATCTGGGTGACCCCAGCCAAGCTGGACTTTCACTCCACAGTCCTTCCTTAAAGGTTTCCATTTCTAGGTACCATCTCCAGCACGTTCCAGCTCCCCCCCCCCCCAATCCCCCCTCCCACCTGTAGGTAGAAATGTTGGGATTATGATGTCTATTAGCATTTTTATACATGACAACAGGGCAGGTTACTCAAAAACAGGTCTGTCCAGTTTTTTAAAAAGTGGAATGGCCACCATAGTCACATCAGGATGAGCAAGGATGGATCTTAAGCTGCTGTTGTGGTTTGTGTAAATTATAGCCATGAGAAGGTAGGGGGAAAGGCTTCTGCCACATTAAGTCACAATTAACTGAGTAAGGAAATCTGGACCCATATAATTGTATTTAGCCCTGTCCAATGTGAGCACAGAAGAGACTGCACATGTACAACTTGTTGCAACCTTTTGTTGACTGAAGGGGCAGAGCCAGTGAGTAATCCACTTTTTCTTTCATGTATGTATATCCATGGAAAATGGTCACCTGAGCAGAGCTTTTGTCGTCACTGTTGCTGTTGAAAGCTCTCTGCAAGAGGGGTATGTAAATACACATAATAAAAATGTCCCCAGAATTATAGTATCTATAAATCTATTTAAGCTTTTTTAAAAAAACACATCTTATTTGGCTTGGTCTTTTAGCATCTCCAAAACAGATCAGGATATCAAAATTTCCTGCATAATACATGAAAGACAAACACCTTACAATAAGGAGGAAACCATTATTGAGAATGTTGTACTGTATATCTATAAGCAGTGAGAGTTGCTATGATTTTGATTGAATCTGTTCCTCACCAAGGTCACACATTTTTATTGTTCACTGGGAAAGGCTTTTTTTGTGTGTGTGTATGTACAAGATGCATAGATGCAAATGCATTACGGTAAGTCTGCATTTGATCTGACCTAATTTATGGGCAAAGAGGCCCATCATGGTCATCTTGACAAACTATAATTACGGAAGCTATTCTCCTTCCTCATTAATCTTGAGCAGTCATTCAGTTGTGTATCATGCATCACTATTTTTGTAACTCACATTTCTGGCAGATAACAAGATACTTCGTCATAAAGAGGTGAGAGAGAGAATGCACACGTATGAGAGAGAATTCATTTCTCACTCATGTAATGAGTTAGATTAATGTATTATCTGTTCAGTTCAGGGACCTCAATTGAAATCCATTCTTGTTCGACTTGATCAGGAAAGTTTCCAGCCTGGCCCTTTCAGCAGAAATTAATCTATCCAATGGCTATGTTGTTAATTATTAACTTTATATTTAATGGTTCACAAATCCAAAGGGAATGTATGGTGATAGGAAACATAAAAATGCTATACTGAAGAATAAAATAGGGGGGAGAGAGAGAGAGAGAGAGATCACAGTTAACGGGGAAATTACTGTCTTCTCTTCTGAACACATACAGCTGCCTTACCCTGAGCGAGACCAATGGTCTATCAAGGTCAGTAACATCTTCTCTGATTGGCAGCATTTCTCCAGGGGCTCAGGAACCAGTTTTTCACATCAACTACAATCTGATCCTTTTTACTGGAGATGGTGGCAATTGAACCTGGGAACTTTTTGCATGCCAAACAGATGTTCTGCCGTTGGGCCATAGTCTGTCCCTATGTTCTGTCTTCAAAGTGCAATGCAATGGAGAAATTCCAGTGAACAAATAGGTAGGTCTTGACTGTCTCTGCCAAGAGGAAGTGTTGTTATATGTCCACCATGACAAGTTTGCAGTCTGTTTTGCAGACAAAATCATCAACATTCAGGCTGCTTGTTCATGTTACATTATCAGGGTGTTAGGTTTGGGAGGATCACTCATGCTTAACTGACATTATCCAGAAATGCAGCTAGGTATTCTAGGGTTGTCAGGTTCCCTCAGGAATGCTGGGAATACTTTGGCATTGGAGCAAAGTTCTATGGCAGAGCATCCCCACCATCCCCCAACAATGTGCTGATGTCACTTCTGGACATATGGGAAGTGATGTCAACATGCTGGTATACTGCTGACATTCCCCCCAGTGGGAAGTGCCTGCTGGGAGTGGGGAATACCCTGCCCCCAGTGGAGACTAGGCATCTCTAAAGTGTTCTTATAATTGTAGTAAAGTTTAGCAAACAATGATAAATTAAGAGTTAATGTTTGGCCATCTGTCTTCTTGTGGGATCTGGGAAGTGGAAGCTATGGTGTGATAGTTAAAATGGTTGCTGAAATTGTTGCAGTCAGGGTCTTTAGGTCCAAGTTATACTAAATGTAAATGACTCTGTTTAGTTCCTTTATAAGTGTCTGGGATCAGTTCTTTGGGGAACTTGGAGGATCTTCCTAAATTCCTATTATAACAATGATATACTGTAGAGCAAAGTTCGAGTCCTGTGGCACCTTTAAGACCAACAAAGCTTAATTCTGGATATAAGCTTTCATGTGCATGCACACGTCATCAGATACATTGAAACAGTTTTCCTCAAGCCTTAAAGATGTTGGAGAAGCAACAGCCTACTAAGAGTCTAGTTATTTTAAATTATGCTGAAATAGTAGTTTAGTCCGCTTGTACCCTAGGGGGAGCTGTGGAGCATTTTCTAGTGTTTAGGGTTTATGGAATGTTTTCTCTTGAAGTTTCCATTCCTCTTCCAAGCAGTTCAAGGTGGTGAACATGATTATGCTGTCCTCCATTTCCTCCTCATAACAACATTGTGAGGTACCTCAGCCTGACAGAATGTGACTGGCCTAGGGTCTCTTAGTGAGATTCATGTGGCTAAATGAGATCTGAGTTTGGGTTTCCCCAGTCCTAGTCCAAGACCCCAGTCCAAAATTAAACTTTCCTGTATCTTACAGGCTTTCACATGCTCCTATGGAAGAATGCAGACCTTGATACTTGTTTTCCTATGTATTTGGCACTACTAAAATACAGAGAGGTACCCGTCTGCAAATCTACCATGCATACAACTAGGTGGGCCACATATTTGTTATGAAACTTGTTAGCGACCTCAAGAACTTTGGCTGGAAAGTAGATTTAGGGTTGCCAACCTCCTGGTGGTGGCTGGCAATCTCCTGGAGTTACTACTGATCTCCAGGTGACAGAGATCAGTTCACCTGGATAAAATGGCCACTTTGGAAAGTGGACTCTTTGGCATCATACCCCCTTGAACTCCCTCCCCTCCCCAAAGCCCACCCCCTCAGGCTCCACCCCCAACATTTCCAGGTATTTCCCAACCTGGAGTTGGCAACCCTAAATGGAGTACAAATTCCAGAAACAAATCAATTATACACGCCTGCCATAGAGATAATTTCTATTCAAATAAAACATACTGGTCAATTGACCATATATTTAGCCATTATCTTCAGCAACTAAAATTTAAGATGGCAAATGTCATTCACCTCTCAAACAACATGACAACATCTGAGTGGAATGCCTGCTCTGCTTTCCAGCAATGGTTAGCCATAAACATGCTGACTCAGGATTCTGACTCTCAGAGGTGCAAAGATCACTGTTGTCTGCTATAGAACAGCCTATGAGGTAGAAAAGCTATCTTTCTTAACTCAGCAAATGCTATGTGATGATACAGTTCTGTTTGGCCAAACCGGACATAGTGACAGTTGTTGTTGTTGCTGTTTTAAAAAACTGAAATTCTGATAAATAATTCATCCTAAAATGCTTTCTCTTCCTGGTACACCCTTTTACTGATCTTTTCGAGAACACTGCTGTATGTATATTTAATCGGTTAAGTGGGGAAGAGCTTTCCTCCTTCAAGGTGAACAAGCCTGAAAGCACAGAGGTCAAAGAAATGGAATCGTGGGGAGAAAACTCAGATCTATTCACCAAAATAAAGCAAGTGAATGTCATGGCAAAATGAGTAGTGAAATCAATTTAGCCTGGCTAAAATAACAAGTGCATTTGAAAGAAGAAAAGGTTAAGTAGATAAAACAGGACTGGCAGAAGCTTTTGTAAATGGCACCTTTTTGCAAGTGTTTAAATCAGTTCTCTTGGTGTACTAGTCTCTACCAACATCCCTCTTTCAAATGTGACCTTCTGAATTGAGATTCTTCTTTCTGCAGAAAGCATTCTAGGTAACAAAAAAGCATCAATGTTTTCATGGCTGGCACTGTAAGAAGAGAGGTTATGTGTGTGGGTGTATTTATCAATACAAATGGCTGAATCATACAAAGATGTGGAAAAGGTTACACAAACTATATTACTGTTAAAAATGAGAGCTAGAAATAAACATATAAGGGTGGGGAAGATTAAACTACCTTACCACAATTATATGCCTGTCAGGCCAGTCTAGGTGGAATATGCCAGATATCCAAGGAGACATCTAATTACACTTCATAGATATTGTGCCAATAGAAGCTGATCAGGTTACTCCATGCAAAAATAGTCAAACAGACATGGGTAAAACACCCATCAGTTAAAACGGAAGTTTTGTTGTTGGTTTCAAATAGATATCTCTTGGAACTTGGTATACCACAATTGTTACAAAAGGCTAGGAGCTCGAAATCCTTGTTCATTTCTCAACTCAATTGCACATTCATTTGGTGCCATTAGGCAAGACACGGCTTCTCATTCTGCTTCCCCTCCCAACCTGCAACACATTGGTTTACTTTCCAAGGCCGTTGTAAGGTCTACAACATACAGCAGGAAGTGTTGTGAATATTTGAGAGAGTGCCATGCACATAATTATTTTTACATAAATGTATCTAGCTTGCTTATTTAAAATGAGATTTAATTTTTTGAACATGGGGTTCAAGCCAGCCAGCTTTCTCACTCAGTCTTACTCAATTCCATTACTACAGTCTTCATCCTACATGATTTTTTTCTGTGTCCGCTGACATTTCTGATTGTCAAAAGAGACCCTCTTCTTCCTTTTTCATCATTGTAAAATCTGGTTGGCTCCAACAAAACAGAAATATATATGAGATCTGAGAATCCTGACAATAGCAGTTCCATATTTTAGTTTCTATAAAACAGAAGTTATATCATTCATATGGCAAACTGTGTTGCTGACAACTCACTTTTGATGTGTTGCACCTTGGGAGTTATAGTTCTCAGCTGACCTTACTGCAATCATAGCAAAGGGAATTAGAACTACAACTCCCAATCTGGGAGTCTCAAGAGGTCATGAGGCATTAGCAGTGTAAGTAATAGGGGAACTGGTTAAAAATAGGTATTAAAGGGGAACTGGAAAAAATGTCAAAACTATGCACCAAATAAAGTCTGTATCAAAAATTCATTATATTTAGGATATGCTTATTAAACAGTTACTAAATCCATACAAAATGGTGAGACTATGGAAACCTGCAGAATCTGTTACACTTATAGAATTACACTTGAGGTGCCAAATAATGCAAAATCAATCATAGAAAGCTCATAATGGAAATTTCTTTATACAGAAATACTCTCAATGGAGTAAAGGTCCAAAGGATTTCTGTAATGTAATCCAAAGAAGATGGTTCCCATAGAAGAATCAAATAGTTCCAGAAGACTTTTCCTCAGAAAACTATTCCTTACGAGCTTGCTAGCTACAAGCTGTCTTGTTTCGCAAAGAAGCTTTCTCAAAGTAGAACCAAGAATCCCATACTTTCTGTATAAAAATCATTGTATTACCAATGTTTCAATTTCTTCTAACAAGCATTGCTCAGCAAGAGTTGGGGGGGGGGGGGGCGGAGAGAAGGCCATGGCACTCTCCCAGAGCCTCTTTCTAGAGCCCATTGTATTTATTCCCACAACCGGCCTTATTCCTAATATTCAAATAATTGGGCAGAGGAATGACCTGAAAGGACATGTTACCAAACAGAAGTAGAAATGCAAAGATCACAAAAGCAAGACTTAAGCTTTTTTAGCCATTCTGGAGTTTTACATAATTCACTAGGTCTGGAAAAAAATCAAATGTATATAAAATTAAAATTGATTTTAGTCTCAAATCAAGTCTGAGTGTATTTGGATGGCTTAAAGACTCCTGGGCTAAATCTGTAATAATTTCAAGTGTTGCGTTTAATTTGAAAGTGGGAAATAAATAAATAGTCCAATGATTTATCTATTAATTTATTGAATGCATAATAAAAACAAGTAAGGATGTTGGAATATTTCATAAGCGAGCTTTATGTAATATTTCAAGTGGAATAGAAGACCTATCCCTGAAGTTTCACCGACCTTGAAATTCACTGCACCTCTTTGCTCCTAAGGCTGTAGATTCATGCCAGGTCAATCCAGTTTGCTGAGACTAAGCAGCAGAAATCTGGTTCTGAGGAAAGATAAGAAATAATCCAGACTGAAAAAGGCCTCCAGTTCTTTCCAGATTGTGCATGCTTCTTGAGCATATTTTGTCAAAGGATTCAACTGGCAGGAGAGGTGGTAAGACCACCTCTCACCACATGACCACATGGTGAGGCATCTGGTTCAAGTGGCACATTTTTTTTGCATTAGTAAGGTAAACAGACAGGTGTGACCCATGGAGGCAGGCAGAATTTTTTCCTACATGAGTCCCATTGAATTTGGCAGGAATTGCACAAAAGCTCTGTAGTGTCCTTGTACAATTCCCACTCATTTCAAAGATTAACAGTAAAATCCTAGTCGGAGTTACTCGAATCTAAATCCATTAGTGAGAGTGCTCACATGTGCAATTTGGATTTTCTGCTTCAGTCCCTATAACTTTTTGGCTGGACCAAGTAGGCATTTGTCTGCTTAAAGATCCTAATGAAGTGCTCTCTTCAAGGAGATTATGTGTTATGTGACTTGTCCAGATGTGCCATTCAAGTTGTCATTGTGGCTCTTTTACAGACACAGAAGAAGAACAGGAAGAACAAAGACGGCAAGTATAACAGGTCTGTGTACTTCATGAGGAAATTGACAGTTAAGATTTCCTGAAAGTGTCTAATAGCTTTGACACAAACCCATTGATGAGAATTTCAGGCACTTCAGAATAAAATAAATACATATCGCCTATAACAGACTTCCTATTATCTCCGTCTAAAACTAGCATAATCACAGAAAATACCTATTTTTCTGTCTTGCAACAACATTTATATATATCAAAACCTCTTTTGAAAAAATGAGAAGCAGAGGTGGATCAAGGTCCCAATCTCCATCCTTCAAAATGATTTGGTGTCAAATCTAATGGCCCCACCCCCTGGTAACTTCACCATTTTATAACCTTGGGATGATAACTAGAGGAGCAGCAATATCATTCTAAGGGATTAGATTTGGTCCAAGACCCACCATTTGTCCTTCCCTAAGGTATGCTTCTGTTAAGAAGTAGCAAAGACAAGAATGTCTCCAATATGAATGGTCTCTGTATGGACCTATGCACCATCTTCTCAGTTTGTGTTCTTGGTCCCTACCTGGAAGCAGGTGCAGGCAATGGCAACACATTATTGATCATTTTTCCCAGCAGAAGCCTGGCAAAAGCTTCCCTGGGACTGTAAAGAAGGTTTCATCTCTTCTAGCATTTAAGCAAGGCTGCAAAACCAAGCTTCTTAAAGGGGAATATGGAATTTCTTGAGTGTTTTAAATGTTTGGATAATGTTCTCATTGCAAGCACTGAGCTTTGTGCTTTGAGATTATTCAGTTTTGTTTTAAAACTTTTGTTGCATCCCGATATGAGGGAGAAAGGCCTGCTTACAAATATTTTAAATAAATAAGTATCCACCATGACAGATGTTCCAGATTTTTTTAAGTTCCATTTTTTACATGTTGCTGAATAAAAGGGCATCCTTAGGCTAGTACATACTTCTGAAAAAATATCACATCTGCTGTTTGAACTGCGGAATGTGCATTTGCATTTCATTAAATTGTAACCAGCTTATTTCAAGTTCTCAGTGTAAGTAATAGAAGGTGAAACTGAGCTGAATGTGCATTTCCAAAATCAAGGATTTTGATGCATGTCCCATAAGAGAGGCTAGGAGAGAATGGCAAAAACCAAGAAGGCATATATTTTTGGACAAATATGTTCTCCATTCAGATGAACGGCTGTAGATGGACATGGCAAACTGTTAGTAAAAAAATCTTCAGATAATAAATTACCAAA
The DNA here is from genome assembly GCA_029233225.1 of Lepidodactylus listeri. Lineage (NCBI taxonomy): Eukaryota > Metazoa > Chordata > Lepidosauria > Squamata > Gekkonidae > Lepidodactylus > Lepidodactylus listeri. Next base: position 62,527,255 of record JARCFY010000002.1, on the reverse strand, counting down.
GTTCAATTAGAATTTCTGACAGCAAAGCTTGTCAGTGTTTCAGCTCCATTTCCCACCAGCCTTCTTTTACTCTGACAACCATCCTCTCAGATTCAAAAGGTATTATTCATTACAAGCATCACCGTCAGTTGGGCCTCTATGATAATAATGCAGCAATTAATGGAAGTAGTTAGACTCTCTGGCTGTTTCTGTTTATTTATCTCGCATGCAGTTTCTTGGAAAAGACCATTTTTGGATTTTCATGTCCGTTTATTTTGGTGCTTACATTGCTCTCTGCAAGCAATTACAAAGGCAGCTACAATCCGTAAATTATTTCAAATCCAGCTGTCTTTTAAAAACCTTCTTGTCTAGGAATCACCAAGAATCCAGTTAAACAACTTGGCACAACTGAATTCATTTATCTGAGATCAAAATCTGAGATCAAAATCTTATTTTCTTCACTTGAGAAGTCTTCTGAGGGCATTGGTGTCCAATGTATTTTTAGGCAAAATGAGAATATTGCAAATGCATGTAACAGATATCCTTGGCAAAAGACGTCCACAGCATGGATAGGCCAGTTGGGAGATCCTCAGCAAGGAGGATCTGGTGTGCAGGAGCTGGGTCGGGGTCAACAGAACACAATGACAGGTGGCTGAGGATGTTGGCGTGACCCCATCAACTTCCCCAGGTGGTACTGAAGGTCATACTGGTATCCAGCGAGAAAGATCAACCAGCACAAGACCCACGGTGACAGCACTTGTGGCATCTGGCGGTCTGGAGTGAAGAGGCCCAGCAGTGGCTTGTGGTCCATCACGATGGTGAAGGGCCAGCCATACAGGAAGTCATGGAATTTCTTCACCCCTGCCACAATCACCAAGCCTTCCTTGTCTATCTGCACATAGTTGCACTCAGCAGACAACAAAGTGCGGGAGTAGTATGCCACAGGGACCTCCTGGCCATTGGGCAGCTTGTGCCCCAAGACAGCACCAACTCCGTAAAGGGAGGCATTGCAGCCGTCTGGCAGCTTGTGCCTCAAGATGGCACCAACTTCATAAGGGGAGTCATCGCAGGCGAGGATGACCAGTAACTGTTCGTTGAAGTGGGCTAGGACCAATTTGGATACCAGCAGATCCTTGAAATCCTGGAAGGCATTGGCTTGTCTTCGGCCCAAGACCTAGGGAGCTTTTTTGTCCAGGAGTCGGTAGAGGGGCTCTGTGATGGCCACCTTGTGTGGCAGGAAGGCATGATAAAAGTTCAACAGGCCGAGGAATGCCTGGAGCTCAGCCTTGGATTTGGGTGTGGGGGCATTGCTGATGGCCTTGACTTTGTATTGTGCTGGGTGGATGCCCTCTGTGTCCACCAAAAATTCGAGGAAGTCAAGGTGGCGGACACCCAGGAGACACTTTTCCCTCTTAACCTTCAACCCGGTGGACTGGAAACGATGAAGGACGGCATGTAGATGGCCAATGAAGTCCTCCTCCATGAAGGCAGTGATCAGAACTTCGTCAAAAAATGTTGTGACTCTGGGGATCCCTTTTAGAATGGAGTCCATTAGATTTTGGAAGATCCTGGGAGCTATACTGACCCCAAACTGCAGCCACCGTACCTGAAAAGCACCCCGATGCATCACTATGGTTTGGGCCTTGGCTGTGGCATCATCTACCAGCAACTGCTGGTAGGCCTGTGCTACGTACAATTTCCCCCCAAAATTTGTGCCAGCCAGCATGGCCAAGACATGGCTGACAACTGGCACCGGGTATGTATGGTACTGCAGCACCTTGTTAATAATGCATTTGTAGTCTGTGCAAATGTGGACATCCCCATTGGGTTTAATAGGAGTGACTCAGTCTTGGGTTTCAGTGCAGAAGGGATGAGCCAAGCCTTGAGTCTTATGGGCCACACGTTGGGGTTGAACTGGAATGAGGGTGTGTGTGTACTGGCCAAGCGTTCCATCAAAGATGGATGGAAATTCATCAAACACCAGCGGAAAATCCCTTAGTTTATTGTGGTTCACCCCTGTTACTCTGAACCCCAAGGGTGCAAACCATGCCAGCCTCTACAAACTCATGTGCTGGCCCTCAACTACTAATAAGTCCAACAAACCATTGAATTGCTGGTACTTAATGTAGAACTTGCCCACCCCTTTCACGGCCACCACATTCTGTGAAAGCTTCTGAGGATGATGCCAGCTGACTTAAGGTGAGGCCCTCCCTTCGGGCACAGTGTCCTGAGAGTCTCTGCCAAAATGATGGACCTGGAAGACCCCATGTCTAATTCCATTCTGCAAGGGACACTCTCGATTAACACAGTCACCTATAACTTTTTTTGAGTGTCCTTGGGCAAGTGTAGTATTTGCAGCGGCTGCACAGATGTGGTGTGTAGTTCTTCAGGGTGCAAGGACTCCTGGTGAGTAGCCTGTCTCCTCTGGGTTCCCTTTGAGTGGCAGGCACAAGAGATGTGGCTGGTCTTCCTGCAACTCTGACACATTGCATCCCTGAAGCAGCTGCAGCGTCATTCGTGGGGCTCCCTTTAGCTGGCACAGAGTGTCAGTGAGGCGGTCTTGGCATCACCATGAACCCAACGAGGCAGATGGGTGGGTGTTTTGGTGAGCTGGAAGGTGTGTCCAATGTGTCCACAGAACCTCTTCTCTGCTGGACACATTGGAGGTTGAGGAAATGGCAGCTTGGTGCACTGCAGCAGCAAGGCAGTCAGTCTTCTGGTTGCCAACCTCCTGGGACTTCTTGAATGCTGCGGCCTCCCGGATCATCTTTTGGAGGTTTGTGTCCTCCTGGCTGATGAGCTTGCGATTGAACTTCTTGTCCCGGAGCCCAAACATGAAATGGTCGAGGAGTGCTTCTTCGATTTTCTGGAACTCGCATTGAAGAGCCAGGTGGTGCAGTGCGGTGACATAGTCAGAGGCCGATTCATTGGGCCTCTGATTCCATTCGAAGAAATTGAGGTGGTAAGCCAGTTGGGTGGGCTGGGGCATGAAGTGGTTGGTGATAGCTGTGATGAGACCATTGAGAGTGGAAAGATGCAACGTGGTTGTGCAATGAAGCCCTGAGCTAGCTCCAGGGTAGCAATTCCACAAGAGCTGAGCAGCAGTTCCTTCTTCTTGGCAGCTCCATCGATTTCCTGGAATTCCACAAAGTATTTCATGCATTCCACTAAGGGTGAGTGGGGTTGAACTCTGGAAGTAGTTCTGGAGTGGCAGCCATGGTCCCAGTTGCAGTGTGATGCATGTGGCACTGGAGTTCAGTGTACAGTGTGGTGCAGATGGGTGCTAGGCTCACTCAACAGGATCCCATCCTCATTACCAGTGTTAAATACTGGATTCCATGGATAGTCTGACCCCAAGCCTAGTGATCAGCTCAACTTTATTAGTGATTCAGCAAGAACAAAGACCCAGGGCAACGACCCTGTTTAAATAGCATGCAACTCCACCCACTTCCCAAACAACTACCAATGATAGGCTATTGCCAGATCCATTAAATCCTCATTAGCCACCTCCAAAGTCCTGGTGGGCTACTGTTCTAGAGCTCCAAGCTCAGCCAGACTCTGGAAGAAACAGTCCTGGAATATTCCAGCAACAATACATAACAGTTTTATAATGGGAAAAGGCCTAGAACAACCTTGCAAATAAGCTCAGAATCCCCCCCTTACCATTCCACATATATAAGTGCATCACCAAGAATGTAAGTCCAGGTTTTTTTTGAACTGAGATGGTAGCTCTGACTCACTATAAGAATGTAAACTATTTCTCAAAGAAACTACTGTTATGTACGTGAAGAGATAAAAGCATTGCTACATTGGTTTAATATAGCTCTCTACCTTAAAGCTCACAAAGGTCAATGAAGGAAAAAGGAAGAAGAAGGAAAGAAAGTCAGCAGAGATATAACTGTCAGCAGAGACTGGACCTTTTCCAGTCAGCAGCAATATACAGATCTTGCCACCAAAGAAAATTGCATAAATAAACCTGATTCAAATGTTTAATAAAGAAAATGACTTTGTACATGTTTATACACATTTCTACACATCATCCCCTCAAACATTTTTTGTACACATTTCTAAGCATTATCCCTCAAAACAATTTGAGAGGAAGAACTGGAACCACGCTGGACTCTTCAGCATCCTTACCAAACCTTGCAAATGCCTTAACAGACCATCCCTATTGACCTTCAGGTACTGATTGTCCACCCGGGGCAACCCAATCATTGTTGGTTGGTTCCAAAGGCTCATTAGAGGCCAGTTTGGCATTGGCTGAGGGAAGCTGAGGAATGACTGTATCTGTGCTGTGACTGCATTTGCAATCATCTTCCTTTTTAAAAGAAGTATGGCCAAGACTTACTGTCACTGGCATTTTCGGTTCAGGAGGCAAGGGAAGCTGGAAGGAGGGAGGCTTGGCCACATTGTGCCCCTTGGTGGGGCCGGGTGGGCTGGTTGTCTGCAGCCCACCTCATTGTGCCATGAGTTGTAGCGTGGGGGTGGGGGGAGAGCCCATGGAGGCTATATAGGCATGCCCGCACTGGGCCCCAGCCTCTCTGTTTCAGTTCACCAGCTTGCTTGGTGCTTCCTCTCTGCTGCTCTTTCTTGCTGCTTCTGACCACATGGCCTTTAGGATGTAGGCTCAATTTTAAAGGGGATCTCCAGCTTTTCTGGCCACGTCAGTTGAGCGTTGGACAGCCCCTGCATTTGTTTTGCCTTTAAATTTGTTCTCTTACCATTTTTTTGTACATAAGCTGGCCATCAGATCACTGGGGGCCTCCTTTGCACAAGTTTAATTGTTCTGTTACAGGAATTTTGGGCACTTTCCTTTGCTCAGCAGTTTGCACCTCTGTGTTTACCAAGCAGCCAGCTGTGGTAACTCTTTCCTTTTAGTTATATATTTTAAAAACCCACGCTGCAGCCAATAGGCTAGACCAGTGGAGAGTCATTGATAGTCTGAGTAGACAGTACTGCCTGGGATGGACCAAGGGTCTGCTTCAGTATAAGGCAGCTTCATCATTGGTGCATGCTTCTCTTTAAAGGAGTGGTTTAAGGGGTGTAAGCATGTTGTATTCCACAAGACAAAGCATTCATTTTGAACTCAGATATTAACTAAAGTTTGACAGTCCAAAGCCTGGGTAGGTTTGCTGCTGTATTCTAGTAGGTAGTGTGCTTTCCCATTGTTGGTGATTTTAACTGATCAGTAGTTTAATGGGCTAGGGTGAATTTTCTCTTAGGGTATATTGCTTAACTGTTAAGCTTGATTTGGATGTGATGTTTTTGAAGGTATGCCACCAAAAAGAGTCCCCAATGTTAAGGGAGGTGCACCCACATGACAGCATAAGGTGTCAATACACACTGCTATGTGGGTGGGGGCCCACATCAACCCTGGTGGTACAGGGTCACTCTCACACATCCCATAGTGCCCCTTATGGCACCTGGAGTGCTTCCAAAAGGAGGGATATGCCAGGTGGAACCCCCAGGGGAAACAGGCTGCAGGCTAGGACAGCTTCAGTTCCGCAGGTGCACATGGCCTTCATGGATAACCGCTATTTTGCAGAGCATTTCACAAATGCTTGTTCAGTTGTCTGAGTGGATGAAGCAGCTTGGATTGTGCATGGCCCAGCCAGAGCAGCTCTCACATCCTGTGTCCTGGACACAGTGGAGGCAGTGTTCACTGGTGGAGTCTAGAGATTCCAGCACTTCAGATGACAATCAAGCATGGAGCCCCACCAGCACAAAAAAAGCCATGTCAAATGCCATAGGATGAGTAGGTTGGCTCGGAAGCATGAGATGATGGACAGCAACTCATCTTCCAGTGAGTCATCCTCTGATGAGGACATGCAGAGGGTAATTATTGAAGGACCAGAGCTCTTATTCCGAGGTTGCCCCTGTGGCTGCATAAACAGAGGGCAAGAGTTGAGCCTGGTCCCAGCAGTGTATGAGGCTCTGAGCAGTCCCAAGGGGCACTTCTTGCATCCCAGGATAGTGATATGGAAAATCCACCAGACATACACTTGCCGCGTAAACTGCGGAAAAGGGTACTGGATGGGTATTATGTGCCCATCTTTTCCCTTTTAATACCAGAGGCTGAGAATGGGAAAACTGGCCGTATGCCAGAGGGGAAGGGCAGTTCTGAGCAGACATTTCAGAACTGGCTTTAAAGCTATACAATTTACATGAGCCTAGTTGCTGCTGCTTACTTTGAGTGGGGTTGGCACCTTGAAAGCCTGGCCTATAGCTTGTGATACCCTGGCTGTGGATTATGACAAGGAGTTTTGGTAAAAGGCCTCTCACAATGAGCTGGCTAGGTAGGATCTCCTTTTTTTTTTTTTTTTTGTAAAGAAATTTTTATTTTTCAAAAAAAACCATCAAAAATAATACATTTACCTTATACAAATCCCTTTTTCCATATTATATAACATTTTGTTCTATTTGTACATTCTATTTTTATCTTATTTTGGTGGTTTCCCACCACATCTGAAGCATAACACATTTTCCATTTTATTCAAAATAGTAATACTTATATCTATGTTCCATTTCTGGTAACGGTTATATATCTTTAAAATACTTATACACCAATTCTTATTTTCTATACTCTTATGTATTTCTAAATAAAAACAGCTTCATTGTCTAATTTTAACTAAAACATTCATATAATATATTTCTATTCCTTTATGCTATTATAACCATGTATAGATGTAGTTTTTCATATCCCAATATTTTTCAACATATTCTTTCAAATCTTTCCAGTCTTCTAGAAAGGTCTCTGAGTAGAGATTATTCAATTTTCTAGTCCATTTATCCATTTCAGCCATATATAACAGTTTTTTCAACCATTCCCACACCTCTGGTATTTTTTCATTTTTCCAGTTTTGTGCATACACCATTCTTGCTGTTGTAATCATATACCATATTATTGTCCTTTTCTTTACATTTATCTCTTCTAGTTTAAGTCCTAGCAATAACATTTCAGGCAACTTCTTAAATGTACATTTCAAGATTTTTTCCATTTCTGCATGTATTTTTGACCAATAAATCTTTGCATTATCGCAAGTCCACCACATATGATAAAAAGAACCTTCTTTCTTTTTACACTTCCAACATTTGTTAGACATATTTTGACCAATATTTGCAATTTTTTTGGTGTCATATACCATCTATACATCATTTTAAAACAATTTTCTTTTAAGTTATAACACGTAGATATACTCATAGCATTTTTCCATAAAAATTCCCAAGATTCCATTTCAATGTCTTTGTTAAAGTTTATCGCCCATTTTACCATTTGTTCTTTTACCATTTCATCTGCATTAAACCATTTTAGCAAGACTTTATACATTTTAGAAATCATTTTTTCCCCACCTTCCTCCCAAACTTGTTCTATTTCATTATTTTTTCCCCTGAAACCGTGTTTTTTATCACTTCTATACAAATCATATATTTGTCTATATCTTAACCAACCATAATCAAAGTCCATCTGATGCTGCTCCTTCAGTTTGAAATCCTTGCCATGTCTTATTAATAAGTCTCTATACTTCAGCCAATCTTGTCCTTTATATCTTGATGTTGGATGTAAGACTTCTGCGGGTACAATCCACATGGGTATCTCTTCTGAAAAAAAGTTTTTGTATCTTGTCCACGTATCCATTAGTGTTCTTCTCAAATAATGATGTTTAAACATATTGTCCATTTTTGTTTTGCCATAATACAAATATGCATGCCACCCAAATCTACAATCATGACCTTCCAGGGACAATAACATTCTGTCTTGTAACATAGTCCATGTCCCTACCCAGGTCAAACATATTGCATCATGGTATAACCTTAGATTTGGTAGTTGAAACCCTCCTCTTTCTTTGGCATCACACATTATTTTCATCTTAATTCTTGGTTTTTTCCCTCCCCACACAAATTTAGACAGCTCCTTCTGCCAACATTTGAATGTTTTTACATCTTTCACAATTGGAATAGTTTGAAACAAAAACATTAATCGTGGTAACACATTCATCTTGACCACCGCAATTCTACCCAGCAATGACAAATTCAATACATTCCACTTTTTAATATCCTGCATAATTTGCAACCATAATTTTTCATAATTATTTTTATAAAGATCAATATTTTTCATAGTTAGGTTTACACCCAGATATTTTGTCTTTTTCACCACCTCACATTCTGTAAGTTTTTGTAACTCGTTTTGTTTCTTATTTGACATATTTTTGCACATTACTTTCGATTTGTTTTTATTTACATAAAATCCTGCTAAGTCACCAAACTCTTTTACTCTCTGTAACAAATGTGGTAATGTGGATAAGGGGTCTTCCACTATAAACATCACATCATCTGCAAAGGCCCTATATTTGAAAGAAAAACCTTTAGTTGTTAAGCCTTTAATATCTTTGTCTTCCTTCACATTTAACAGTAGAACTTCTAAAATCCAAATAAATAGCAGCGGCGAAAGTGGGCATCCTTGTCTTGTTCCTTTTTCAACTTTAAAATCGTCTGTCTTTTCGGTATTAATTATTAATGAGGATTTCTGTTCTTTATATATTGCTTTAATGAAGTTAAGCATATATTCACCAATCTCAAGATGTTCTAAAACTTCAAACATAAAATCCCAGTTTAAATTATCAAACGCTTTCTCCGCATCTAAAAAGAAAAAGCCCACTTCCTTTTCAGGATGTTTGTCGTAGTATTCTATAGCATCCACTACTACTCTTAGATTGTCCCTTATTTGTCGATTAGGTAAGAACCCTGCTTGTTCTGTTTGTATAGTTTCTTTAAGGTGCTCTTTTAGTCTATCCGCTATAATCTTAGCAAAAATCTTATAATCATTATTCAGTAAAGAAATCGGTCTATAATTCTTAACATTGGTCAAATCTTGATTTTCTTTCGGGATCAGTGAGATGGATGCATCTTTCCAGGTTTCTGGTACCTCTCCAGTAACTCTTATGTCATTTATCAATAGCAGTAACACCGGTGAAACTGACTCCTGTAACGTTTTGTAGAACTTCGCTGTAAATCCATCCGGTCCAGGTGCTTTACCTAATTTTGAGTCATTTATTGCATTTTTGATCTCTTGTAATGATACTGGATTGTTAAATAGTTCTTTAATTTTCTCTGTTGGTTTTGGTAACTTTAATGTTTGAAGGTATTCTTTAATCTTTCTTCTGTCTTTGTTTTCCTTCTTAAAAAGTTTTGCGTAGTATTTTAAAAATTCTCTTTTTATTCCTTTGTTATCTATTATCTCAATATTATCTCTTATCACTTTAGTGATAAATTTATTTTCACGTTTTTTCTTTAATTGCCATGCTAAGTATTTTCCGGGTTTATTTGCACCTTCAAATGCTTTTTGTTGAAGTTTTTTTAAATTCCAGTACATCTCTTGGTTCAAAATGGCTTTTGCTTGGTCTTGTAGCATCCAAATTTCCTTTTGCAGTTTCTTTTTCCCTGGTTTCTTCTTCAGTTCTTCTTCCTTTGTTTTAATGGCTTGTAGAATATTTTCATATTGCTCTTTTTTCTTTTTGTTATCTTTAGCATTTAACGATATCAATAGTCCTCTCATCACTGCTTTGTATGCATCCCATACGGTTTGAATTTTAACTTCTTTCTGCATGTTTACTTGGAAGTATAGGTCTGTTTCTTCAAGTAATTTTTTAATTATTTCTTGATTATCTAATAAGTCCTCGTTTATTCTCCATCTCTTTTGTTTTTTAATCTGCCCAGCTGTCCATAAACACGGGTTGTGATCTGAGATTATTCTGGGTAAAATTTCCACTTTTCTTGTCTTAAAGGTTAAGTTAGTAGTCATCCAAATCATGTCAATTCTTGAATGTGAGTCATGTCTGTTAGAGTAAAAGGTAAAATCTTTTCCTTGTGGGTTAGCTTTCCTCCAAATATCTTCCAACTTCTCTTGTTTTATCAGTTCAAAAAAATTTTTTGGAAGCTTCCCTAACGTCTCATCCTTTCTTTTAGAGCGCCTGTCTAGTTTATTATCTACAGTTCCATTGAAGTCTCCTAACATCATAATTTGATCATAGTTTACATTGTCCAATTCCATTTGAAGTTCTTTAAAAAAAAATTCTTTAGCTCCATTCGGAGCATAAATGTTCACGATCAAAGTTTTCAATCCTTGCAGTAAAATTTCAATAGCTAAATATCTTCCATCTTTGTCTTTGAATATTACTTTAGGTTCCAAATCTTTTTGACATATGTTACAACACCATTTTTTTTGTTGCTTGCTAAAGAATAAAATTCTTCTCCCAATTTTTTCCTTATTAAATATTTATGGTCTTGTTTTTTAAGATGAGCTTCTTGCAAGCAAATTATATTACATTTTTGTTTTTCCAACCAATGACCTACCATTCTACGTTTTTGGGGTGAATTTAGTCCATTTACATTCCATGTAAGTATTTTGTAATCCATTTTGATATGTTCTTAAATATCTCCAAAATCATCTTTATTCTCTCCCAGGAATGCATACATTTCTTCTGTGCTTTTGATCACTACTCTGGAGTTGCCATAATAAAAGCTTAGTCCTTGAGGTATTTCCCAACGAAATCTGATTTTTTTCTCCTTCAGTTTATCCGTCAGACGCTTGAATTTTTTCCTTTCTTGCAGTATTGCTCTAGGCAATTCTTTCATTACTATAATTTTCTTTTCATCTATTACAAAAGGGTCAGTAAAGCACTTCCTGTAGATTTGTTCTTTTGTTCTTTTCATTGTAAATTGGACAACCACATCTCTTGGTATGTTTTTGTCTCTTGCGTATGTGGAGTTAACTCTATAAACAAGATCCATGTGTTCTTTAACAACTTCTTCCTGTTCTTGTAAAAAATCTGCTATTGCTTCTTGCATTCTTGTAAAAATGTCCTCATTCAATTTTTCCTCAATCCTTCGAAATCTCAAATGATTTTGCATATCTTTATAATGCATCATCTTTTCCATCCTCTCGTTCTCTCTCATTGTCTTATGGGTGTTTTCTTCTAGTTCTTTTACTTTAGTTTCTATATCTTGTGTTCTTGTGGATAATTTTTGAAATTCTGCTTTTAATTCCATGAAATTTTTATCTGCTTGAGCTGCTATATTATTCATTTTAACATTTACCTCTCCTATAGCGTCTAACATTTTCTTTTCCATTGCTTCCATAACGGCTAGTAGCTCTTTTTCTTTTTTTGCTGCCATTGTAGGAGAGGACCAAGTAGCTGCTCTCGATCTTAGTCCGCGGTCCGTTTTGCCTCTTTAAAAAGATCGATTTTATCTTGTTTTCCAAATCAAACACCAATTAGTGCATTCAAACAAGCTAATCTTGCCAAGTCAAATTATGTTGGTTTCAGCCTTCTAAGTTATATAATCTTTGAGATATTGCAGTTTAAAAAGTTTATAAATCCAAAATGGCGGGTGCGACTTCTCTATGGTTAATGTCAAAGGTTATAGTCTTTTTACCTTGCTTCTGGCTTGCCGTAGTTTCCTTTTGTCCCTTCCTTTTCTTTACTTGTGTGCTCTCTGCACGTCACTTCCTGTTATGGTCTTTCTGGTCCGGCAGTATTTAGAGTCCCCTTTCTGGTCCGGCAGTATTTAAAGTCCCCTTTACCTTCTTCCGGTTCTTCTCCTTTTCCCTTCTTGTCTGCTCTTCTAGCCGTCACTTCCTGGTTCAATCCTCACATTTTAATCTCAAGATGCTTGGTTCCCGTCTCCCTCTTTGTCTCGCAATGCTTGGCTTCCCCTCCCGACTCTTCTTAACCGCAGGAATGTTAAACAACTTGTTTTTTTGGCTTTTTAAGTTCAAATTCGGTTTTTTAGCGCTTCAAAACTGCTCTCATCCAATCAACAAGTCTATTGCTTCACCCGATCTGTTTTTCGTCTTTCAAAATGCGGCGGTGGTAAGGCAAAAAACTTTTTTCCGTTACCTTTTGTTGTTACTTCGCTTCAGATGTGGTCCCAGCATTTAAACTTTGTCTTCTTTGTTAAGGAATCAGGGGAATTGGAGGTTTTATGCTGAATTTTTCAGCTCAGCTCGGCTCCTTAGAGATACTCGCAATAATCCTCTTCGGCTGCAGTGTTCAAGGTGTCGGAAAAGTCTCCTCCGAGACTTTCCCTTCACCGAGGTTGCTCAAACCTGGATTATATTGCTTGCTGGTCCTCACACTACCTGTGTGAGGTTGCGTCAGGTGGATTAATCCACCCAAGCTGTCAGGAAGAGCCGCTGTCCGCCTTGCACATTTGCAAAGCGTGTCAGACCTCCATTCCTCCGACCGGAAACCTGGATCTCCTTCATGATAAAATTTGGATCATGACTGTGGGTCCCACGCAAAGCCCAGGGTTGATTTGGAGAAAATGAAAATGTCGCTCAAATGGGATAGCTCTCATCGGGTATGTTGGGAATTTAATCAGGGCAGGTGTCACCATTCCCATTGCAAGTTTGACCACCTCTGTTAGACTTGCTTTGGTCCCTACTTGAGCCTGTCATGCAAAAAGAGTGGTGGGTCACAGCACCCCTTTTGAAGATTCTGTCCTTCTGGAAGCTCTGGCATTAAGGAGGGGCGGGGGGTTCAGGTGCTGCCAGAACCTCTGCCACAACCTCAGCAAAGCAAGTTTGATTACACACTGGCTCCTGAATTTGGGCTGGCAAAGACCCTGGTGTGGGTAGGGGCACTTGCCTCACTCCTTTGTAAATATCCCAATAAAATGGCTGTGTCTTACCTCTTGTTGGGCTTTAGTGAAGGGGCCTTGGGGTGTGGAGCCACTCAGCCACATGCCCAGGTGGGGGCTGCTGGCTGGTTTCCACCACCAGGTGGCAGGGGGACCATGTAGAGGCCAGCACCCACATGTGTCCTGGTATCCTGTCACTCCATGGGCGATCCCCCAGCAGGTGGGCTGGGGGAGGGTTCCATCAGGTGGTAGGTGGGTCACCTGATGCCTGGATCTGTCCCTATGCTGCACCAGTGTTCCTTTGTTTGTATTAATAAAATAAGCTGTGGCCATGTTTTAGCAAGAAATGGATTGTTGGAGTCTTTTTCGATGGCTTTTTGAGGAGGTGTCTAACCACTGCATCCTTCATATCTTTTGGCATCATTCTTACTCTGTACTTTACTTTACTTCTTACTGTATTTACAACCTAAGTCATAAACAGCAAACCCTCATCTGGCCAGAGGAGAACCTAAAAGTTAGTCATAATACCAGCTGCCAAAATTTTCACCACACACAGAGTAGTTTGTTTATCTTGTCACAGAGTAGCCAGGATGATTTCACTTCTGGAGAGAGTTCTGATTAAATAATGGGGAGATCAATTCAGCTCTTAGTTCTGAGAATTTAGAACAATTAAAGAAGATGTGGTCTATGGAGTCAATTTTGTTGCTGCCACAATAGCAGAGTCTATCTGAATATGGAATTCCACTGAATCTTCTTATTGTCAGTGTTGAAGGTAAGGCATTCAGGTGTTCTAGCATAAAAGCCCTTCTAAACTTTGGAATAGTTAACTCTGATAGATAATTTGGCATTTTTGTTCGAGGGAGAATACCAACTGAGAACTATGAACACACTCTGCAGGCTTGGATCAGCATTCTCACATAATTGAAGTCCGTAAGATGTCTTCTGGTGAGCTTGGTCAATTCTTGACTACTCACTGTTTCTGTTGCATCCTGGGTAATACCCAGGCTTGATAATTTGTGATCCAGTAGTCTATCCCATTTCAACAGCTTTTTGAGGAGGTGTATAACTATGGCATCCTTCATATCTTTTAGCATCATTCTCACTTTACTTTTACTCAAAGAAGTGTTGAAAATCCCATTCAAAAGTAGATCTGTGAGTCATCTTCACTTAAAGAAAAATGTTGGAATCAATTGGAACCAGCCTCTCAAACTACTTTTGCTGGGATGTGCAGTGTGAGTTTGCCTGCTACACATTTAGTAGTGGCCTTTTCATTGCACTGACCTCCTTCACCATTGCTAGCTTATTTATTCATTCACTGGTAAGGACCAGCCTAAATACAAGCTGAGCTCCTGCACCTACCTGTTTCTATACAAGTTATACATAAAAGTACATTGTGAAACCCAATGATAGTTGTTCTAAATCTCAAGTGAATTTGTGCTAATGTACCACAGACCGTTCTCTTGTGGAGACCTTTCTATTTTATGACTATTGAACAAAATTCAGTAAGCAGATTATTACTACAACAAAAGAAGCTGTGTAGGAAGGAACCTTGGGTTTTGTTACAGATGTCAGTAGGTACATAAATTGACTGCCAGATTAAATTACTTATGCTGAAGAGAAGCACGGACCAGTGGCTGATCTAGCAGAACCACTTTACTGTTCTCAAGACATGCCCTTACATGACAGGAAAAAATCAAGTACATAACATTTTCATAGAAACAACATAGAACTATTTGTTTTCTAGCTGAATTCTGAAATCCTGAATCTTTTGTCATTTGTGTGTGTGTGTGTTTGTGTAAAATGCATTTCTGCCAATAGACAGAACAAATGATCCAGTTTCAATGTAATGTGCTAAATTCAGAGTGGTACTTTGGAATGGTTTTTGTGAGATAATGTATATGGAAAATGTTAACTGAAGTTAAGTGGAATATTAAATAGAAAACAACCCACTCACAAGCCATACCTGCATAATGCATATTGGGCTGAACCATTTCCATGGACAGGACTCCTGGCTTTCAAAAGTGTAACTTCCATTGCATGTGTAGAAATTTTAGGCAGGATCCAAAACCATTTTTTATTCAGGTAATTCATTTTAAATTCATATGTTTTTGCTCCTGTCTTGCCTTTGCTTTCTTTGAGACTCTAAGCCAAAACATTTCTCTTTACCCAGGTTTTTAACTAAGGGGTCCCACCTTTTAAAGCTGTTTATGGTTTGCTCCTAGTCTGAAGACTGTTTTATCAATATCACTGTAGATGGCTCCATTTTATGTCCCTTTGTGCATTGGTTTGCATTTAATGGTTTTTTATTGGTATGTGTGACGGAATTAAAGATCTGGGACCAGCAGCCTGTCAACAAGGAACACTGCTGAGTCACATGACTGAGTGATGAGGGGGCCACTTGGCTCGGAACACTCAGTGACTGACACTCAGTGACGGGCAAAAACTGACAGTTTGGGTCTGACAGTTGGAGAGAGAGCGGAGAGTGAGAGTCTGTGAGGGAACAGTCTCTTGGTAGCTCTGTGAGGATTCTGAGTGTCTCTCTGTAGCTCTGTGTGAGCAGCCAAAAATACCAGTTAAAGTGGATAACTGGGTGCTGGATAGTCTGGTTCATGGGACAGCGAACAGACTAGTAGAATCAGAACACATAAGCAGTCACAAACCTAAAATACATCACTCCTGAGGAACCTGAGATAGGGGGTTAAGGGAGGGCTGAGGCAAAGACTGGCAGAGTCTGGACAGCTGGTTGGTAGCCAGTTGGGACTTAAGGGTTGGGAAACCAAAGCCAAAAGGCTAACCCCTAAGCAGGACAGGAGAGTGTACTGAGGAAGGTGTTGAGTGAGCTTATGTACGGTTAAGGAAACAGCAAACAATATAGCCTACTGCCTAAGTATCATCTAAACCAAATGTGCCAGCTATACAGAAACAAAGTGTCCACTGTATATACATCCTCCATTCCCTGTTTGGTTCTGGAAATAAAGTACTGTTGTGTTTTGAACTAAAAAGCCTGAGTGCCTGACTCTTAAAAACAAGGACAAAGATATCTAGCAGTAGTCCTCAACTTACGTGTAAAGCAATTTAAAACAAACCCCGAAGAGACGAGTAAGAGAGAGGAGGGAGATGGTCAGAACACTAAAGTCGAGGCTGATCAGTCTCCTCAGAGAATGCCACAAAACGGCAGATTAGAAGGCCGTGCGTCATATCCAGCACCCAGTTATCCGCTTTAACTGGTATTTTTGGCTGCTCACACAGAGGTACAGAGAGACACTCAGAATCCTCACAGAGCTACCAAGAGACTGTTCCCTCACAGACTCTCACTCTCTGCTCTCTCTCTCTCAACTGTCAGACCCAAACTGCCCGTTAAGTGTCAGTCACTGAGTGTTCCGAGCCAAGTGGCCCCCTCCTCACTCAGTCATGTGACTCAGCAGTGTTCCTTGTTGACAGGCTGCTGGTCCCAGATCTTTAATTCCGTCACATGTCCCCCCTTTCTAAATAATTGTGTAATGCGAAAGGTTTCAGCCTTTGCTGAGCAATGGGGCTCATGTGAAATACTTACTTGTCTGCATATTACTTCTTATCATCAACATTACAATATCAGGTCATTTCCTGAACTCAACACACATTTTCTTCCTGTGCACAAACTTTAACACACAAATGCATTATCACTAAATATAAAACATCTTTACATAAAAACACTTTTCACTTTGTTTGCCTTTGATTGCTTATGCACATATTCTTTTACAGACTCAGTTTTCAGAGACACACTTCACTTTTTTTTAATGTGTATGCTGTTCTTGATAATGCATCTGCAATCATGTTATGTTTCCCAGGAACATGTTGTATATCAAAATTATAGTCCTGGAGCTATAAACTCCACTGTATAAGTTTACTGTTTTTACTTTTTACTTGGTTTAGCCACTTTAGTGGGGAGTGGTCAGTGCAAAGTATAAACTTCCTCCCCCATAGGTAAGGTTTCAACTTCCCTATGGCCCATACAATGGCTAAACATTCCCTCTCGATCACTGAGAGGTGTTGTTCTCTTTCCAAGAGTTCCTTGCTTAAATAGAGGATGGGGTGATATTGTCCCTCCTCTCCTCTCTGACTCAATATTGCACCTAAGCCGATGTTAGAGGCATCGGTGAATAGGGTAAACTCTTTACCAAAGTCAGTGTGTAACACTGGCTCTGTTGTTAGTGTTTCTTTAAGATGTTCAAATGCCCTTTGGCAAGCTTCAGACCAAACCACTGCATCAGGGTGTTTCATTTTGGTGCACTCACACAAGGGTGCTGCAATGATGCTAAACTCAGGGATGAATCTCCTGTAATATCCCACTATTCCTAGAAACACTCGTACTTGCTTCTTATTTTGGGGTCTGGGCCAAGCTTGGATAGCTTGCACCTTTCCCCAATCTGCTTTAATCTTACCTCCGCCTAGTACGTGCCCCAAATATGTTTCCTCTGGCATGCCTAGTTGACACTTCGATGCTTTGACGGTGAGACCTGCATCTTTGATCCATTGAAAAACAATAGGGAGATGTTGTAAGTGCTCTTTCCAGGTGTTACTATATATAGCTATATCATCAATGTATGCTAGAGCAAACTCTTTTAGACCAGCTAACATTCGGTCTATCAACCTTTGGAATGTGGCAGGTGCATTCCTCAAACCAAATGCTAGTACTGTAAATTCAAAAAGAGCCTCCTTGGTGACAAAAGCTGTCTTTTGACGGTCTTTGGGGTCCATTGCCACTTGCCAATAACCTTTGGTTAGGTCTAGGGTGGAGATATAATTGGCAGCCCCAATCGTCTCTACTAACTCATCTACCCTCGGCATGGGGTACACATCTGGTACGGTTACCTGGTTTAATCTCCTGTAATCCACACAAAACTGTATGGTCTTATCCAGTTTTGGTACTAGTACCACGGGTGAGGCCCAAGGACTTATAGAAGGTACAATAAGTCCCAGCTTTAGTATTTCCTAGAACTCCCTTTGTACATATTCGGCATTCGGGCCGGTCACTCTATAAGGTGGCAGTGCCACAGGCCTCAAATCCCCAGTATTTATTTGATGACATGCTATGTTAGTTTTCCCCGGCGAGTTGGAGAAAATCTGTTGATACCTGGAGAGAACGGTTTGTATCTGCCCTCTTTGTTCTCTGGTAAGAAAAGGGGCGAACTGAACTTCACTAAGGGTAACTTCCTGGGAGATTTCCCTCCAACCCAACAATTCAGTTCCCTTACTCTTTTCCCCTTTTGTTAACAGTACCAAGTTACCTCTGTCATGGTAAGGTTTCAACATATTAACATGAAAAACTTTACATATATCCCCAGAGTCACTCATGGTTACTGCATAGTTCACGTTGGAGACCTTATGGGTGATGGTATTAGGTCCCTCCCAGGCCACCTCAAGTTTGTTCTTCCTCCTGGGCTTCAGAACCAGAACTCGGTCTCCAAGGTTAAAAGCTCTGTCTTTGGCCTTAGCATCGTACCAAAGTTTCTGCCATTGCTGTGCTCGTGCCATGTTGTCTGCTGCAGCTGTTCTCACCTCCTGCAGATGATGTTGGAGCTCTTGGAGATATGTGATGACATCTGTCTCTTGGATGTCCTCATGCCCGGACCACGCCTCCTTCAGGATATCAAGGGGTCCTCTGGCTTGCCTCCTGTACAGGAGCTCAAATGGGCTGAACCTGAAACTCTCTTGGGGTACCTCCCTGTACCCGAAAAGCAGGTGCTGCAAGCATTGATCCCAGTCATTGGGGTGCTTGTAGGCATAAGTTTTTAAAGTGTGATTCAAGGTGCCATTGAATCTTTCATTTAGGCCATTTGCTTGCGGATGGTAGGCGGTGGTGGTGATGTGCCGGATTCCACAAGCTCTCATCAGCTCTTGCATGACATTGGACATAAAGGTTGTCCCCAAATCTGTCACCATTTCCTTTGGGAACCCAAGCCGTGCAAATACATTTAGAAGCGCCTCAGCCATGGTCTTGGCTTCAATGTTTCTGAGAGGCACTGCTTCTAGGAACTTGGTGGCATAATCCACGATGGTAAAGATATATTTGTTCCCTTTCTGGGTGACTCTAGAGATAGGTCCCACTATATCCACGCCTATCTTGTCAAATGCCTCGGAGACTATAGGGACTGGTTGCAATAGTCCTTTGGTCTTATCTAGGCCTTTCCCCACCATTTGACAGGCCTCACAGGACTTGCAAAAAGCCCGTATGTCTTTACCCATGTAGGGACAAAAGAACCTCTCATGCACCCTGTCCGTTGTTTTGTTTACACCAAGATGAGAGGCCATGGGTGTTGCATGGGCTAATGTTAATACTTGCAGTCTGTACTTTTTGGGAAGAACTAGCTGTTTCTTCCTCTCCCATACTACACCATGTTTCCTTGTCAAAGCTATTCTATACAGTTTCTGATCAAGGTTTTTAAATTGACAGGGATTTTCAATGGTGACTTCTTGATCACTTATGGTTGGTCTCTGCCACAGATCTTTCAAGCTGTCATCCTGTTGTTGCTCAACCAGGAAATCTGCTGTATGGACGTTCTGCAACAAAGTCTCCTTTTCCTCCTGCTGCTGCTCAGCCTGGTCACATGGTTGTGCTGGCAAGCTTCTTGTAACAATCTTTACTCAGACCTCTTGTTGCTTGTTGACCTGAGATGCCAGATCATTTCCCACTAAAAGGGGCATCTCCAGATCCCAAAGAATTCCCACTATCCAGAGGCCTTGAAAGTCTCTATATTTGACCGGAACCTCTGCTAGTACAACTTTAAATGCAGGTCCTCTAATGCCTTTGATGGTGTAGGACTTGCCAGGCAAATACTTGATGTTTCTGCACAAACTTTGGCTGGATTAGAGAGACCTGTGCTCCAGTGTCCCTGTAAGATTTAATTTTCTGCTCATTTATAGCACAGTCTCTAAGTAATCCTCATTTAAGACTTCTTGCACCTTCCATACTTGTAAAACACTGTTAGCTCGTTCTGGTGGTGAAGTCTCTGCGTGTGCAGTTTCATCTAACTCTGGTTCTGGGTTTAAACACTGAACCATTTTAACAGTCTTTGGTGGTAAGGGTTTTCACCCTACATCCACATTGGTGCAGGATCTTTGGTAATGCCCTTTCTGCCCACATTGGTAACAAATTACTTCCTGCTTTCTATATTGAGGAGGACTAGCCCACCTGTTAAGGTTGTTGAAACCTTTTATGTGGGTTCCCAAACTTTTATGTGGCTTCCCAAACTCTGGGTTTCTTCAATGGAGCAGCCCACATAGACTTGCCTAAGTCTCCCTCGATCTCATCCAGTATAACAGCAACTTCTTCCACAGTCTAACTTTTTATCTCTTAAAATCCATCTATACTGGGGAGGGACTTGGCTATAGAACTGCTCTAAGCCGATCAGATTTTTCAAGTCTTCTACTGTGGTAACTTTGCTCCCTTCAATCCACCTGTTAAGGGCTCTGTCTAAATGACACCCTAGTTGTGAATAGGTTTCTCCTGCCCTCCTTTTTATTTCCCTGAAGGTCTTTTTACTCTGTTCAGCAGTATAGCCATATCTGACTCTGACTCTTTCCTTAAATAGTTGGTAATTAGAAGTCTCTTCATCTCTGAGTTCAGAGTAGATTTCACTTAACCCCCCACAAATTTGTGGTCTTAAATAAATCATCCTGTCTTCCTGAGCAATATTTAAATCTTGGCAGGTCCTTTCAAAACTGAACAGGAAAGCCTCAACATCATCGCCTTTTTGATACCTTGGTAATTTTTTTCTGTTCTACAGAGGGGTAGTGTTCATTTCTACTGTCAATGTGAAGCTCTGCCCTCAACTGCAATTCTTGAAGTTTTAAAGTATACATTCGTTCTTCATGTACATGGTCTGCCTCTCTTTCCCTTTCTCTCTGCTCCTTTTCTGCCTGAATTTTGGCAAACTGCGTATCTCTTTCTCTCTGTTCCTTTTCTGCCTGCCTTTCCCTTTCTCTCTCTTCTGCCTGGCTTTGTTTCTCCTCTGCCTCCATTCTAAGTTTTTCAAGCTCTTTTTCTTTTTCTGCCTGCCTTTCCCTTTCTCTCTCTTCCGCCTGCATTTTGTCCATCTTCATTTCTTTCTCTGCTTCAATTCTGGCCAGTTCTACCTGTAATTTCATTGTCTCAATATTTAAGCTAGGGTTTTCCTCAGAAACTGCCCCCTATGCCTGGCTATCTCCTGTGGCCTTCACTGTTTTATGTGGGGGTGCCATTCCTGACAGGAATTTTTCCTCAGACTAGCTCACTCACACTGCTGTAGTGTCCTCTTACTTATTTTGTGCCTTTCTGACATGTATTTTGGGGTGTTTACTCGAAATCCCAACGCTGGATACCAATATGACACGCGGCCTTCTAATTTGCCATTTTGTGGCGTTCTCTGAAGAGATTGATCAGGCTTGACTTTAGTGTTCTGACCATCTCCCTCCTCTCTTACTCATCTCTTCGGGGTTTGTTTTAAATTGCTTTACACATAAGTTGAGGACTACTGCTAGATATCTTTGTCCTTGTTTTTAAGAGACAGGCACTCAGGCTTTTTGGTTCAAAACACAACAGTACTTTATTTCCAGAACCAAACATGGGATGGAGGATGTATATACAGTGGACACTTTGTTTCTGTATAGCTGGCACGTTTGGTTTAGATGATACTTAGGCAGTAGGCTATATTGTTTGCTGTTTCCTTAACCGTACATAAGCTTACTCAACACCTTCCTCAGTACACTCTCCTGTCCTGCTTAGGGGTTAGCCTTTTGGCTTTGGTTTCCCGGCCCTTATGTCCCAACTGGCTACCAACCAGCTGTCCAGACTCTGCCAGTCTTTGCCTCAGCCCTCCCTTAACCTCCTATCTCAGGTTCCTCAGGAGTGATGTATTTTAGGTTTGTGACTGCCTATGTGTTCTGATTTTACTAGTCTGTTCGCTGTCCCGTGAACCAGACTATCCAGCACCCAGTTATCTGCTTTAACTGGTATTTTTGGCTGCTCACACAGAGCTACAGAGACACTCAGAATCCTCACAGAGCTACCAAGAGACTGTTCCCTCACAGACTCTCACTCTCCGCTCTCTCTCCAACTGTCAAACCCAAACTGTCAGTTTTGCCCGTTAAGTGTCAGTCACTGAGTGTTCCGAGCCAAGTGGCCCCCTCCTCACTCAGTCATGTGACTCAGCAGTGTTCCTTGTGGCAGGCTGCTGGTCCCAGATCTTTAATTCTGTCATAGTATGTTTTTATTATTGATGGCGTTTTCATTATGCTTTTATTATGATTCATTTTTATTGCTTTTACTATATGCTTGGTTTTATTTTGGGGATGTAAGCCATCTTAAATGGATTTGGAAAGATGGCATAACTTTAAAAAATACTAAAAAAATAGATAAGTATTCCTTAATAGGAATGGTGTTATGTGGAAATCAGCCCTTCTGGAGAATGTATTGACATTGTAACTAGCTCTGAATAATCAAATGGCTCTCAAAACTGATCACAGCTATAAGCAGAATTTGCTAGCTTAGCAGGATCATCTGGAAGACAATGGTGGAGTACACATTGTATTTTTAAAGTACACATCTTTCCCCCTAATAACCAGGTCAGAAGAATCTTGGTAGGGCAATGGCTGAAGGGCCACCCCCCCCCTTGTGCCACCACAACCCAGATGCCACCTTCCCTGTCAGGGCCACCCCAGGCCAAACAGAGGGGTGAATGTGAGCCAGCAGTGCAGGGAAGGAGGGTTCACCACAGTAAGAGATGCACCCACCTGGTCCATCCTCACCTGGCCCAGCCTGGCAGAGGGATGGGATACACCTTCCCAACCTGGCCTTGCTGAGGCCTTGCTGTAGGATGGGATGCTGTGGGATGGGAATTGTCTGGCCTAGCCTCAGGGAGGGATGACACACCTGTTCAACCTCACTATGGAGGAAGAGGAGATTGGATTTATACCCCGCCCTTCACTTGGAATCTCAGAGTGGTTTACAAACTCCTTTCCCTTCCCCTCCCCACAACAGACACCCTGTGAGGTAGGTGAGGCTGAGAGAGCTCTTTCCAGAGATGTCCTTGAAAGAACAGCTCTGACAGAACTATGGCTTGCCCAGGGTCATCTAGCAGCTGCAAGGAGGAGTGGGGACTCAAACCCGGTTTTCCCAGATCAGAGTCCACCTGCCTGGCTTCACCTTGTCCAGTCTCATAAGGCTTGGCTGGGCACCTCCTGCTCACAGCCAGCCAGGTTCTCCCTTCCTCCTTTGGGGGGTGGGGTGGGGCTATGTCAAGGCCATGGCAGGCTGGGAGCTGGGCCCTTTCCTCCTCAATACACCTCTGCTAATATGAAAGCAGGGAGCCCTGTGTCATATAGCAAAACAAAATGGAGTTTGGGGGATTAAAAACCCCCTCCTTTCCCTCAAGGCAAACTGAGGCTACAGGAACTTTCAATTTGCATTTTATAGACAGAAAAAGAGGTGCAATCCTTGTCTAGTATGTTTGAGCCTTCAAACATACATAGTTTTTCTATGCTTCTTTGCATAGAAAATGCAGGCAAAGGAGCTGCAACATGCCTTGAAAGGGAGGGAGGAGGGGAAAGCTTTTTAATCCTTTATCTATTGGGCACTTTTTCTGCTGAAAACTTTCCAGTGGGAGAGGGAGAATCAGCTTGAGTGTGATCTTTTAACAGATGATGAAATAAACTGACGTAGCATTGTTCTGCTCTTACTGATATTATTGTAATTGTTATTTATATAGTTTTGATTAACAATTTTCATTACTATCACTGATGTTTCTTTTATGCCATTTTAACACTGTCTATACCTTATATACTATTTATATGAAATGATATAAAAACAAACATGGAAAACACACTATTTTTAACAGGAACAGTTGGCACAAAGATGGAGAAACTGGTACACAAAAAAGATGTGCTGTTTCTCACAGTTAAATAGAAATGAAGCTATTTGAATCTAACCAGACAACTTTTGAAATGTAGCCCCTACAACAAACTCAGCAGAGGGCTCAGGGTCTTTCCCACAATGTTCTTTCGCAGTATATAGTGGACTCTGCTGCAGCATGTGATTAAAAAAACCCAACAACTTGGATAAATACTACATGTGCCTGAACATCATATATATCTGTTCTTTTTCTCTGCAATGGTGAATAAACATTTTTCATTATATGAATTACATGATGTGTGAGTTTTAACCTTAGCATTACTGCACTCATTCCTCATTGAAAGGTGTGGAAACAAAGTATATTTTATATATTATATGTTTTATATACAGGAACATACATGCATTCTGCCCCCCCCCCCTTTTATGGACTTGCAGGGTGCCAAGCTATTTCCTAATTCAAACTGCAAATAGCCTGCTGTTGTGCACAGTACCAGTGTCTTCCTTGCCCTTATGCAAGCCATTGATTGACTGACTTGGTATTGCAATGCTGCTGGGCTATTGTGCATCTTTGAAATAGTATACATCACAATAATTGCCTATTTACTCTTGCTTGTGACTTCCTGATAAATTTTCTGTTTTGGAGAGAGAGAGAGAGAGAAAGAAGAAGAAGAAGACGACGAGATTGGATTTATATCCCGCCCTTCACTCACCTGGAGTCTCAGAGTGGCTTACAAACTCCTCTCCCTTCCCCTCCCCACAACAGGCACCCTGTGAGGTAGGTGGGGCTGAGAGAGCTCTTTCCCAAGCCGTCCTTAAGAGAACAGCTGGTACAGAGCTATGGCTTGCCCAAGGTCATCCAGCCAGGTGCAAGTGGAGGAGTGGGGAATCAAACCTGGTTCTCCCAGATTAGAGTCCACGCACTTAACCACTACACCAAATTGGCTCTCAGAAAGAGAGAGAGAGAGAGCACCATTAAACGGAGCACAGCACATCCAATAATCTGAAAGCACATCTTTGGTTGCAAAACATCCTCTTAAAAGCTAACAAGAACTGCAAGGATAGATTTGGCAGATTGGGATATTAAGGAAGGTGTTCTTTGCTTATGATAGTGTGCATATGTGGTACTCACCCAGATATGTGGATGCAGAAACTTGAACTTTATTAATTATTTATTGATTTATACTCCAACTTTCTCTTCAATGGGCACTCAAAATGGCCGACATCAGTCTCCACTACTCCACTGTATCTCACAACAACTCTCTGAGGTTAGGCTGAGATTTTATGATTTACCCAAGGTCACCTCCAGCAAACTTCCATGGCAGAGTGGGGATTCGAACTGGGGTCGCTCTCACAGAGAGTTCCTGTGTGAGCACAGGTTTTGATTTCCATTACTGGAAAGAGTAACTCTTGGAATATATAAAACTGACTTACAGTGAATCAGAGTATGGTCCCTATTGCTCAGTACTGTCTTCTTTGACAACTAACAGCTCTCCATGTAGTCAGGCAGAGATCTAAGATCCTCTAGAATGCCTGGAATTGCCTTCTGCATGAAACATCTGTCACTGATAGGTTGGCCACTGATGAAATTCAAGAATATAGGACACCCCCACTCCCAGCACACAATCCTACAAGGGCATCAAAAACGTTGAAAGTGGATAGATGTGTACATGTATTCCTGTATTAAAAGTTTTACAATTGCATTTAAATCTGGTCTCTGGGCCTTTAAGACCAGCCCAGGACAATATAATTTAAAATGAGTGTCACAATGGCATTGCATACTAGGAATTATACTTTTATTAAATTAAACTCCTGCTACTACTAATGCACACACTTTAAGAACACTGCAGAATAAAGAATCTACAGCTAGTTTAACAAGAGCACCTTTCACAAAGAAAAGTCCATTTACTGCACAACAGAGGTTAAAATAAGTGCCTTTTCATGGTTATTGCTTTTTCACAATAATACTAGATATATAAATCCTGAAATACAGCCTATGCCCCTTCCAGTCTCATTGTTGAAGTCAGTGGATCTCCTGGTAAGCTCAGCTGGCCGACTCTTGAGTATGTAACATCTTCCTCACTCCTCCACATGAAGCCAGCTGGGTGACCTTGGGTCAGTCACAGTTCTCTTACCCCACCTACCTTACAGGGTGTCTGTTGTGGGGAGAGGAAGGGAAAGGTGGTTGTAAGCTGTTCTGAGTCTCCTTTGGGTAGTGAAAAGCGAGGTATAAAAACTAACTCTCCTCCTCCTCCTTCCTTTATTGTACTGGAACTACATAAACATAACCGCATTAACAACAATAAATGCCCCATTTTTAATGCCTAGCAATCCATATGTATCCATATATCTAATTCTCAACATGTTCCATCTGTGGATACTTATATCTGGAAATTGGAGCCATTAACAGACAAGACAGATTTTCCAAAAATTTGAGAGAAGCCTAGGTTCAAAGAAAAATCTGAAATCTAAAAACAACCACCACCAACATTGGGGATTTAACTCCCCCCAATAATAAAAGCAGCATCTGTAGCTTTCAGAAACAAATGACCTCAGTGCAGTTGTTAGGTAACCCCAACAATAGCCTTCCGCCCTTCATTTTTGTCAGAAAAATGCAAGGGAGGGGGAAGTCCCTTTCCAGGGCTGTTTTGTCCTTTAATGGGAGGTTTCAAGGGGGCCAGGCCCAGCAGCAACTACTGGCTGAGTTGCTACCACCTGACTTACATGGCTTGCTTGCTACTGTTCCACAGCCACCCCATGAAAGCCAAGGTTGTCGAATAATTAGAGTTTGTCAGGGCCTGCTTCTGGTGGTCCCAGACTGACCCAGCAACCCCGACCAGGGGAGGGAGAAACCATGCACAGCAACCCCAACCAAGGGAGGGAGAAAAGGGTCCCAACATACCCGTCCTGGGAATCAAGGGGTGGGCGACGATGGGAGCAGAAGAGAAGAGGAGCCTGCAGGCCAGCCGAGGTGTGACAAGGGAGGCCCAGGAGGCAGGCAGAACACCAACCCAAGCAGCCAGCAAGACAACATTTGGTCACTCCCCCCCCCCCCCAAGCTGGATGTGCTGAGAGGCAGGCCTGGAAGCAGCACGCTGACAGACAGCCTGTCCAACGCTCTGAGCCTGGTGGCTGAGATTGACTGGGCCACACAGGAGAGCATGCCGATGGAGGTGCCTGTAGCTGTGGATGGTCGACTGGAGATGTGCAGGAGTATGTTGGGCCTGGAGACAATGCCCTCCCCAAAGGGGAGGAGTCTGGGAAGGGCAAGGACAGGGCATAACGTAGGTAGGAGAGGGCCACGAGGAGCCAATGGGGAGACAACAGGGGTAGCAGAAGAGGAGATGCGTACCCTGGCTCTTGGTTTGGCTGGCAGTAGGCAAGTGTGTGAGCCGGAGAAGAGAAGTGCAGCATAGGATTTCCAGGTCTTCCTCTATGGCTGCTATGGCAGGAGACCTCACACAGGGAGGCCCTGCTGCTCAATACTGCTCCATTGGATGGCAGGAGAAAAATAAATTAAAACATTACCATCAGCTACTGTTGCTGTCATGAAATATTCAGGCAGACTAGGGTAGTATAAGTGAGACATGAATGGGTAAGACATCTGAGATAGACTGGGAAGGGTCCTTGCAGTTTAGCAGAAGCTTCATAATGCCTAACATTGTTCCTTTCTCTCCAACCTTATGTTCCCCTAACTAGAAAAGTGGCATTTTATGGTGACCATTAGCATTTTGCTCCAGATCACAGGGCAAATGACTGTAGTGCAATCCTCAACAGAGTTATACCCTTTTAAGTCCAATCACCTTGAAAGGATGTAACCCTGCTTACGACAATTCTATTAAAATGGGAGCAATCCTATAAAAAGCAGGACAAATGGGCACAATAACCACTGAGCAACAGCCCCTCCCATTGTGAATTGATATGCATATTCATAGGCTGCCCCTCCCACATGAATATGGAAGTCCTTCCAGGGAAAGAAACTCTTAGGTACATTGGAGTCCCACATTTACAGGGATTCTGGGATAGAAAATACTTTGTATGCTACATTTTGTGGTTAAAAGTACTAAGATCATCTTTTTACTGGGCAAAAATATATGGAGGGACTAACTGATCATGTAATTAATTGAAAGAGATGCAAAATTACAGATAAACACGCAGGGAAGTGCATCAAAAAGAGGTTTACAGATGTGTATGTTGCTTCTCCAGAGAACTGCCTGAGGCAACTTACAGCTAAAGTGATACAACAAAACCAAAGCAAGTCATTAAAAACAAGTCAAGGCATAAAATCCGCATAAAACAAACTTTAGAATAGTCTAAAACAATATACTTAAAACAGTCCTCTGGCTAAAAAAAAAACCCCTCTAAAAAGATGGAAACCTTCAGTTAAAGGCTTCTGTTAGGCCAGTGGTCCTGGGAATCAGATACTCAGTAGACCGAGCAACTTTTATTACATGTTCTTGAGCTGCCCTCTTGTATGCTTTCCTGGACTAGCACTCCCTGCCACATCAGCCTTTGTTGGTACCTTTTTATTGCCACAAACTATTTTTATATTATTTACCAATATAAGGGCAGGGTCAGTGGTAACAGCTATGTCCTTGTTGGCAACAGTCTCCTCCCAGGCAGACAGGTAGCTGCTCCCTCCCAGAAGGCAGATTCCCTTTATACTTCCAAGTGCTGGAGAGGAGGGACAGAGCAGTGTTGCCTCTTCTTGCAGGAGAAATTTCCCCCCAAGATTAAGTCTACAGCAGGAGAAAACTGAGTCTACAGTCTTACTCAGCCTGGTATCTCTTTTTAATAATTAATCCCAAAAGACCTGCTGCAATGTGTTTGCTTGAAAGAATGTATGCCTCTGATCATGTGCAGAATGTATTTTACTCACAAAAGTAAGCTTACTGAAGATCCTATACTCGCCTCCCACCTAAATCTAGGATAAGGGCTATAAAAGATTGATGAGGGCATTATGTTAAGCAGCAGGAGTTTCAGGGGCAAGAATTGGGGGGGGGGGGGTATGCCGTCATCTGCGTCATGATGTTAATTTTATAAAAACCTGGAATTGATATTGGGTAGCTCTAGGAATTGCTGGAAACTCTGTGGTACAACCTCAGAGTTTCCAGTGATTCCTAGAGCTACTAAACTTCTGGTAGAGAATGATGTTTTATGTTGGAAGGACTGACTTGAAGGCAGGTGGAACTCTGGCATTTCCAGCTTTAGCAATTCAAATACTAATAGCCATGTCCCCACTACCACTGCCCACTTCTTTTCTAACATAGTTTTGTACCCTATCTGATGCATAAAAAACAGATTGTCAGTGTACTCCCTCTACTTTTTAAAAGCCTGACATGGTTATCTGCTCCAATATTTGTTCCAGCATAGTTTATTGGTTTTATTAGAAGCTGAAGCAGGCCCATAGCCATGGGGTGGGGGGTGGGGCTTTTCAGGGCAGTGTCCCTGGATGACCCCCAGCCCTCCCCAGGAGGATGTCATACCACCTCCCCACCCCCTCCCTCCTAGGAGTGCACCTGCATCCTCTGGTCTCTGGCAGCACACTCCAGCATCCCGGTCTGGACCCAGAATCCGCAAGTATGTTTGACAACAGCTCCTTCCTGTGCTGGAGGAAGCTCTTCAAGTGGCAGCTGCCCCACCTCCTCCTTCTGTGTGCTGCTGCTGCTACCAAGGCCACCTGCCTGCCCGGCTTCACATACCAAGGGAGGCAGGGTGGTGGCAGCAACTGCAGGGACTTTCCCCTTCTAACCCCCAACTTGCACCCTGCCTGCACCACCAGGCCCCGGAGCCTTGGTGGCTGCCCCACCAATTTTCTGCGGCCGCCAGCAGCCTCTTGTCTTTCCTGGTCTGTAAGCTGAGCTGCAGCTTGAGTGCCCTCTTCAGATGTGGACCAGGGCGCTCGTTGAAGGGGACTTAAAACTGTCCCCCACACAAATAGCAGCTCTTGGGAAAGGGACTGCAACTGGCAAAACAGTTCAAGAAATATGGTGAAACTCCCCCTTCCTTGGAGCCCAAGTCCCAACAGTGGCAAGCTGAGCTGTAGGAAAGTCTTCTACCCAGCTGGTGAGAGATGGGCCCCGCAGCTTTGGCAGCCACCTTGTCCGTTTTCTCCAGCGGCCTTTTGTCTTTCTTGGATGGCGAGCTGAGCTGCAGGAAAGTATTTTACACAGCTGGCGGGGGGAAGGGGCCCTTTCTCCAGCTCCTCACCCTCTTATTTATTTATTTTATTTCTGACATTAATGGAAGTGATGTCATGCCCCACTGGTGCACCCTCCCCAGTGTTCTGGCTACAGTGCTCTGAGATATGGGGGAGGGGTTGCATCCTGAGTGACAGACAAAACAATCAATCAGCACCGTACACAGCCCTTCTTCAAGCAGAGGGGAAATTGTTTTAGTGTTATCACAACAACTGAACAATCAGCACTATGTAAATCTGATTTGTGCTCTAAAATCAGAATAGATTTTAGACTGAAACTGATCAGAATGAGAATAGTTTTCATGTGTCAGAATTTGGGCAACTGTGCTTCTATAGTGGGCACACTGTTGAAATTATGCATGCCCAAATAAAATAAAATATTACTAGGCAAAATAGAGATAGAAAACAAGTTTATTTTTACAGCAAGTCTGTTGCACCACCAAATGCATTTAGCTAATTTCTTTAAGTATTCAGTTTTAATTATTTACAGCAGTGCTTGGTACGATGTTGGTAACTGTCCTACTGTATATTATATAAAAGTGGAGACATTCTAGACTACAGCAAGAGATTACTCTTTCTTTTATTGCATCTTTATCTTTTAGTGGAAATAGACATGACTTTGTATTTCTGAGTGGTACGAAAAGTACGAATTTGTGAGGTTTTTACTGGAAGACTCCAGAAGCTTCAAAAGGCCTTGTATAATTTACACTCCAATTAATTGTTTTCACAGCAAAAACATTCTTTAATGGAGACATCAGCAAATGTGGCCAGTGCTTTGAACAAGGATGGAGAAGAAAAGCCTGGTGGCTTTTGTACTTCACAGAGCTGGTTTTGTGTAATTGTTCTTTATTCACACTTTGCAAGAAGTGCTTTCATTCATCTCTTGTTTCTTGTATTTTCCCCTTCACTCTGTCTTTGGACTAGGGTTGCCAGATCCAGGTTGGGTGACTCCTGGCGATTTGGGGATTGAGCCTGGGGAGGACAGGGATCTCAGTGGGGTACAGTGCTATAGAGTCCACCCACCAAAGCATTGTTTTTCTCCACAGGAAGCTCTCTCTGTGGTCTGGAGATGAGCCGTAATTCCATGGGATCACCAGGTCCCACCTGGAGGCTGGCATCTGTACTTTGGACCCTTCTTTATTTCCCCACTTTTTCTCTTTTGCTTTCCAATACCAAATTTTAGATTGTAAGCTTCTTGGAGGAGAGATATTTTTTTACTCTTAGTACTCTCTACAGCAACTCATACAGTGTTTCAGTGCATCTAAATAAATAAATAAATAGTGTGCAACTGAAAGGGAAGAGTAGCAAGATGAAAGATTAGACGGGCTGGCACAAAATCTCAGGGTGAGATACCAGGTTAAGAGACCAAATTGGAAAAGTTGGAAAGGAATAAAAAAGGAAAGAGAAGAAAACCGAGTGGGCTCATGCTGCGTAAAGGAATTGGTTCTCTCAGAAGTGGTATATTGAGGATTGATGCACAACAATTTTGGCCTACTTTCAGCCTGCGCTTCTGATTTGAATGTGGGTGTACTGAATCAATAAGAGTACTCTACCATCACCCAGAAACTGACTTCTCATGGCACTGCAAAAAAATTCAAAATGTATTGTTTACGGAATAAAGCTCTCTGCTAGTGATGGACCACACAACAAGCTACTTCAATGTTGTCATATTGAATTATGGCTACAAAACAAACAGTCATGGATTTTGGTTCTGCAGTGGCTCTGATGAGCTGTCGAGGAATACCTTTTTGTATGGACAATTTGCTAAGCTTTCACAGGAAATTTGCTAAGCAGCTCTTTCATTACTAAGTCACAGCCCCTCCTTTATCAGATGGGACCATGAAGTCCCCTTTCGGTAAGTGAGGAATCTTCGATTCTTTGCAGGACTCTGTGAGAGGAAGACTGCTTCCATTCACAGGGAGAGACTTCAATGAATGGGAGAGATCTTCTTTCATATGTGGTAGATTCTTCATTAAGGGAAGGTATTACGGACCCCTGCTCCTTCTGTTCTGTGAGGCAGATTCTCCTGCCAAAACACTGTTCACCACTCTGACTGAGCAGCCTCTTAGTCATGTGTTTGAATTATAAACTTATAACGTTCTTTGTGTCCCACCCAGTGTTAAATAAGTTATTTGGCTTTTTTTCAGGCCAGAGATTTTTATTTTAACTCAGCAGGAGCCATCTTATAAAATCCCTTTGGAAATTACACTTGTCACATAGTAAAATTGAAACAAAAAGGTTGATTTTATTGAACAGGCACAGTTGTAATAGGAATCGGGCAGGGGACCATTTCCGTTTTCACTCCTCAAACCAGAGGTCTCTTCTGAATTGCACCCTCTGACTAACTGGGTAAGGAATATTCTCTTTTCCCTAGGAGTGATAACCCTTTTCTGTTTGGCTAGACTGGTAGTTTCCCAGTAACTACCCAACCTCTTCTGGCAAACCTTAACACCAGTTCTGGAGACAATGAACAAACTGAATCCAGCTAGTGCTGACATTTAGACATTAAGTTCTTTCTGAACTTTCCCCCAAATATACTGGTGTACAGTAAAGGCTAGGTGTGGTGTCCTTTCACTTCCCAAGTGACTTGTCTATTTCCTCAGACTGACACACACACACATTCCTCCTGACTGGCAACTGCCAAGTCAAAACCCAAATGATGACTGACTCTCTGACAAGACTCACAAGATTTTATAAAATTCTCCACAGCTGGCGCTGACCAATTCAAACTGCTTTTCAGTGAGACATTAACCCCTAATCTCCCAGCTCTCTGAATTTGATGCACTAAGCCTTCTGGTTTTGGAGGTCAGTTCATCACAGAAGGCAACCTTATGATCCAGCCTATTATAAGTATATATTCAATGACTGAGAAATAAGTATAACCTGAGCTTTCCTTTCATTGCTGTTGGAGTCTTAGTCCACTCAAAAACCAAACATGAACATAGGAACTTAAGACATAACAGGTATGTGGGGTGGCACTGAGAGAAAGAGTTTATGTATTGTGTCCTACAGATTTATGATGAACAATGTATTATTAGAAAGATGTCAACATTTGAAAGCGAGGGAAAAAACATAAAATAAATAATGCCAATCAAAATCATCCTTCTGCCTGCTTTGGTTGCTGTCCAGCTCTAGACTATGCCAAAAACAAACGAACAAAAACCCTACCCTCAAACCTAATGAAGGTCAGTATACATTTTACATCTACCCTGTCAAAGTTGCTTTACATGGTTTGATGAGACAACTGTTCCTATGTGATGTTGAGGCTCCCCACTATAGAACTATTTTCTCTATGCTACCATAGCATAACAAATGTCACCTGATCTGCATGGTAAGACACCACATAGGAACAGCCAGCCTACTGAGTAGAGTCATTGGCTTTGCCTGTACTTAGGCCATAATGCTTTTTGATCTATCCTGGGTTAGCAGGCACCAGCACATAGCACTGATATACTGATGATATTTCATGGTTGAAAGCATCCTCAAAATGTCAAGAACGTCTGGTAAATACACATTGGCACAAATTTAGAAAGGATTACATCCAATAAAGAATACAATTTGGATGCCTCTGCCAAATATAACCCATGCAGCAAGTACAGATATAATGTATAGTACCCCAAGACAAAAAACCATTAACACCTTTTCCTGCACCCTTCAATTGAACAAGTGATCCAAATATATCACAGAGTCATGGGATTGTAGAAGTCATTAGTGATGCATTTTTGCTTTGCATTACCTCCTTTGAGTCATGTTTTGGTATTTTCTGTCTTAAGATAAACTTTGAGAGAAGATGTTTTCTTTGCCCAATGATATAATGCTGTTATTGTCTACATGGACATTGCCTAAGTATGTGCAGTGATCCACTGCTGGGAGAAAAAGGGAGGGAGATGTGCAGATAGAAGGGACACATGTCTCTCTTACTGGATGATGAAACTCTGACTGAAATCAAACTGGCTGACAAATTCACCTTGTTTCTTTTGAGAAGAACCCAGACCTCTGAACCTGGTCCATCACAACACATTTGGGCAGTGAGCCTCCTTCTCTGTTCTCTCCCCCTTTCAACTATCTCCATTTAATTTGCAAACTGATTTCATGATGGAGCAGAAATGTCAATCAATTGAACAACCATCAGCAGGAGAGCATCACCAATCTGCATTAGCCAGCTGGGCTGCTTTCCAGCACATCATCTACAACACATGAATTATTACCGAAACATTACTGCTGTCAGCACATTCCTCTCCATACAACTTCCTATTATTATTTTTTTGGCAGACAACCCTGAAATTTTAAACAGCTCAATTGTGCTAAACTAATGCAACTGCCATGCGCCTTCAGGATGAACTTTCTACAAAACCAACAATCATCATTCTCCTAGAGGAGGCTAAAGAAACATAGACAAAATAATTTTGTGAATTCTTTTTCTTGCTTTGTTTTTGATTTGTGTGTGTTTGTGTGCTTTGAGGTTTCATAATCTGCCATAACAGACCACTTCCCCCCCTTTACGGTGCTATTTTTCAGCAACATCAAGTATAATGCAACAAATAAATCACACTTCAGTACACTGGAGTGTGCAACTTAGCACATTAAAAAAATGTGCACTGTTGCTGCTCACCAGCTGCTTCTCTAGTTTGTCTAATGTACTATATACATCTTAGATGTGAGGATAATATAGTAAAAGTCTTTGTTGAAATGATACTTTAGATTACTTGGGGGTGTTTTAATATTGCTGTAACAGTTTTAGCACCAGAGTTCAGAAGATGGCAGCACCGATGAAATAGGAAAGACTTAAAAAGCAGGGCAAAAGAAAGACAGACTGATCGGGTACAAGTGTCCAGTTGGTTTTAAGGCTGCAATCCTGTGCATATTTCTTTGGGTCTATAAGCCCCACTGAGTATAGTGGGACACTTACTTCCTAGTACACATGCATAGGTGGTTTTGATATTTTAAGAACAATTTGAAGTATACTGAGTAGTAATCGCAGATCTGTTTATCTTCAGTACAAAATAGAAAAGTTTAGAAATAGGCAAAAAAGATAAAAATAAATAAATTTTGGGAAAAATAAAATGAATTTGTGCTGAAATCATTGCTTGGGTGTTTTCTTAGAAAGAAAATAATTATAATATGCTTTTAAATCATTTTAAAAATAAACAAACATATCTGACCACATTCTAATAATATGGTGCAATAAAGCCAATAGCCTGCTACCAACCACCTCAATTTTGTTTAAAACCGAGCACACAGATTTAAAAAAATAATAATTACAGCTTAATAGTGAAAGCCAATGATAAAGAAAGAGGCATGGGAAAAATATCTGCCTTTTGAAGTCAAGCATTATTAATATGACACAATAGGTCATACACTATGGCCACAATTCAGCACAGAGTGAGGTATTAGACCATTGAAATCATAGGCCTTCAGCAACTCTGTGCTCACTGATGACCACTACTTATTAATATGGGCTTTGTAGGAGGGTCATGTAAATGGAAAGTTGCCAGAGATATTAGGATGCAACTCCTCTTTTCAGGAACCAAAATCCTGTATCTCACCAGGACACCTTCTGATTTTCCTGGTTTTGTTATTTTATACCTTTTAATACTTGAGCTCAACATTTTTCTCAGTTCAAAATTATAAAATTGGATACTTTCCCACTTAGGTTAATAGGTTGGCTCCTACAAGATTCCTGTTTGTAGAAGTGGATCTTTCCCCATGCTGCTCCTGCCACCAGATTTCTTTTTTTCCATTTTTTTGTATGGTTTCTTTTCAAAGTCTAAATTGAATATCTCATGTTCTTTGACAAATGCCAGTGAATATTTAATCAGTGATCTCTAGTAACAGCTGTTTAAGTACAGGATTGCAAATAGTGGTCACAGCCTACTGAGGAGTGCTGTCTATCCCTCAAGAGGCTTTTGGGTCATATCCTTGACATATGATTTTTCAGAAACTTCCTGCTCTGAACAAGTTGTGGGTTGTTATTGTTGTTGTTTTTTCCAAGAAGGAAATGTTATTAATAGCACATGGTAAATTATTTTATGATGCTGTGCCAAAAGGATTTTCTGTTACCATTCAGACAAATTGCATTTGCACACCAAAAAGAAATAGCAGCTATTGTATCGGTACTTGTAGAGATATCAGTGACACAAGGAACTGAGATGACACAATAGCCTATAAATTTTGGATTTGTCTTGGCTGGCTCCAAAGACTACAGTGCTGCAGCATGAAATGCGGTCACTTGTTGAGTTCTTCTGCCTTTGTCTGTTCTTATGTGCACTTCACACTAGAGTTCTCTGTGCAATGCACCTGACAGCTGGGCAGTAAGTGTAAGGATGTAAGGATTTACTCTGTTCAATGCAGTAAAAGTTGTGCATGTTCTAGATCTGCAAGGGATTTTGGGGGATGTAGTCTGTTTGATAACTGACATGAATTTCTTGTATAGAATTTAGTATAAGGTGCTGTGGGATAAACCAAAAATAAACTAAAATCTTGTTGAAACACCTGTGGAACAATATTCACACATAAGGAGAAGACTGAAATGAAGCAATGAATAGTTGAGAGAGAAAGAGAGAGAGAGAGAGAGAGAGATTTCTTCTTACTCATTACTTTCAAATAATTTAAAATCGTATGAATAATGATTTCCTGTGAAAGACACTGGTTTTCAAATGTTACAAAACTGTGTCCTATTCTAAGTATGCTTTACTTTCCATGTCATCACTAAAGCTCTTGTATTCAGCCTGATAGAATTTAACTTGGCCTGCCTTTGTATCAAACTATTCTAAGTAGCACGAGAAGAATTATGATGAAAAAAGACATATGTAAGTTGAGATGTAGCCCATCGACAGCCAGTATGATGCAGTGGTTACAGACTGAAACTGTGCTACAAAAAAATTCAAAGGGACTATGCAGTGTGAAAGTGCTGAATTAGAACTCATAAAAAATTAAACACTACATGCGTCCATCCCTACAAATCAGTGTTAGTTTACATACCAGGGTTGTTGTGTAAGGGTAAAATGCCACTCTGAGCTTGTTGGAAAAGTAGCTGAACACAAATATAACAGTGCAATTTTTTTTGGAATGTAGTTTAACTGAAGTAATAAATATGTGTGTGGGAGATTGGAATATGTCAGCTTTCAACACATTTGAGTAATAGCTGAAAAAACCCTCTTTTTGCCGTGTACTGTGACTTCTCTCCTGTGTACAATCATCCCTGGGACTCAATATTTTATTAATGCAATGGAACGAAATGCCTGCAGCTAGGAAAGAAAAAGAAAAGTTTTGCTGAGTTTAGAAGACGGAATAAAGGTCATACTGCTAAATTACATGGAACCAATAAAGATTGCACTTAAAGCTATAAAGACAATTATGCTGATTACAAATCTTCCAGCCATTAAATACAGATTTGTTTAGCTTTCATAAAATTATAGCTGAGAATTGTCTATTTAATTCATGGGTAGAATATGATAAATGTATACCTTTTTAATGAGGATTTAATTGTACACCTAAATGACCAATGCAGTTTTATTATTTATTAAGCACAAATTATTCTTTAAAGCTTTTCAAACTTTGTAAAGTAGGAATACTTCCATTAATATGAAATATTTAATTTCTTTGCTACTAAGTCCTTGATAAATGTTCTTTCAATTAATTTGAAATTAAATATAAATGAACTAGGGAAGACAATTTTTTTTTAAAGGTGCAAAGTTCTCTGTTGTTTTAGTGGATGCTCATCAGTGATAATGTTTTTTACTTTTTTACTAAAATAATTTTCACAGCAGAAAGACATAGATTTACATAACAACAGCATGGCGTGCCAAAATCAACATGGTATGCTAGCTAGAATGTGAGAAACCCAAATCATATCCTTCTGGGTTGGATCCAATGAACCACAAGGAGAATTCTGTGTAATGGATATTTTCCACCTCCTCCTGTCTTCTAGTCTTCCCTAACCACCATAAAAGCAGATTCTGAACACTGGTAGACTAGGGCTGAGGACAGATTGGCCGTCTCGGCCGCTCCGCCTCCGCTTCAGCAGTGGAGGCAGAGCAGCCGTTCAGACGGCCGCATCTGCCCCCAGGAGGCGGCCCGGACGCATTGCATCCGGCGCCGCGCTCCTTCCGCACCAGCTGAGCACCACTTCAAATTGGTGCTCGGCTGCTGCGGCGCGCGGGCAGGGGCAGCTGCGCGGCGTCTGCCCGCCGCTCCAGGAAGCCGCCTGCAGTCTGAATGCTGCGGCCGGCTTCCTCCTGGTGGCGTGCAAACACCGCACCGCGGGGGATATTCCCCCCATCCCATTCTGCCACGCTGCAGAGACGCGGCAGAATGGCAATCTGTCTGCAGCCTAGGATTGCCACCTGTAAATGGGAGCCAGTGTTCTCCTGGAATTACAACTGATCTTCAGATTACAGAAATCAGTTCCCAGAGAAAATAGCAGCTCTGGAGGAAGGACCCTATGGAATGGTACAGAGTTGTTTTCTGTTGCCCCAGAAGGTCGGACCAGAACCAAGAGGTTGAAATTAAATCAAAAGTGTTTTCGGCTAAACATTAGGAAGAACTTCCTGACAGTTAGAGCGGTTCCTCAGTGGAACAGGCTTCCTTAGGAGATGGTGGGTTCTCCTTCTTTGGAGGTTTTCAAACAGAGGCTAGATGACCATTTGACAGCAATGCTGATTGTGTGAACTTAGGCAGATCATGAGAGCGAGGATAGGAGGCTTCAGTGCTTAGTTCTTGTGGCCCTGTCTTACATGCCCAGAGAAATGCTGATTGCCACTTTGGGGTCAGGAAGCAATTTTTCTCCAGGCCAGTTTGGCCAGGGATCCTGGAGGTTTTTGGTCATCTTCTGGGTGTGGGACAGCAGTCACTGTGGGGGAGGGGGAGGTATTTGTGAATTTCCTGCCTTGTGCAGGGGGTTGGACTAGATGACCCTGGAGATCCTTTCCAACTCTATGATTGTTCTATGATTCTATGGCTCATATCCCTGCTAAGTTTTCTCCCCATACTCTGCCCTTCTCAAGCTCTACCCCAAATCAAGGGTAGACCCTTGGAAATCATGCAGCCCAAAGCCACCGTGGGCCTAAACTCTGGTGATTTCTGGGCCTTTTTCACAACACCCAAATCTAGTCCAACCAAATGAAAATAAATAACATGAATTATCCAGCTCTAGGGTCCTAGGGTGATCAGCCACCCCTACCCCAGTTTGTTCAACTGGTCTCCTCTCTTAGCAATCCTGTTTGGGAATAGTGGGTGATGCAGGGTGTGTGTGTATGTGGGTGCAGCTTAAAGGAAATCCATATAAATCACAGATACCCTTCCCCCTGCATGAATAGAACTTTCTGTTTTTCAACCCAATTCTCTCAGAGAGAAGTTGCGAGGCAGTGCAGTACAGTACAGTTTTATTATTACGATCCAAAATCAGACTGCAGTTGTGAGGCTAAATCAATGTTCTAAGTTCCTTGGAGAAAGAGTAGGATGCAAATTACATAGGTAAAATAACCAGTGAAGGGTTAGGATACCATTTAGCATTGTTCCCCTCCCCCTGTAAAGCTGGTAAATGAACTGGTATGTAGCATCCCAAGATCAATTTGCTGTTCCAAAAATTGACCAATGTTTTGACTGGATAGGATCATTTAGGAACTCCTGGGAAACAAAGACTGCTGGCCTTCAGGATCTTTCTGAGCAGATCACTGATGATTTGCTCACAGTGCACATTCATGAGCTGGCAGACTGCATGTGTGAATGGGCTAACTCTAGCTAGACATTTTGTATCACTGCACAGCATCTCAAACCCAACACAGAGTCAGTTTACACATTCCACTGGCAGTCATCAAGTGAACACAACAGTCAAATGTACTATAACCGGGTGTAAAGACATAAAGTGTTGTACAACTGTGGATGAACCATTCCTAGTGTGAAATTGGATTGGGTTGCCAGGTCCAATCACTGCACTGGTGGGGGGATTGAGGAGCATTTGGGAGTGGGTGGGGGTCTAGTGTGACATGCATACATCACCTGGAAGTGACATGGGCATGCTGGTGACATTGGGAGATGACACTCTGGTTTTTGGGCAGAGTATCCCAAAACCAGGATATCACCCCCCCCCCCCCCAGTGCACCTATGTCACTTCTGGGTGATGTTGGCGTGTTGCACATAGTGTTGCTGTTTGGAGGGTGGGGGGAATTTCCTCCCACCGGCCAGCTGGCCACTGGCAGACAGAAGCTTATGAAAGTGGGGGTCCCCTGTCCCCACCTGGGGAATGGTAACCCCAGGGTCGGAAGAAGTGGGAAAAGGTTGCATCAAGAAGCTGTAAAGTCTCCTTCTGTGGTTTATTGAAGGGGTTGGAGGCTCTGCAATCCTAGGCACATCTTCATGAAAATAAACCCCCACTGCACAGCTGCATTCTGCATAGGGTTTCACTGTTCAGTAAGTGACTTTTAATAGGACAGTTGAGCTCCTTTACTTCTATGAATCTTTACATGGGCAATTCATTATTTGAGTTCTGTTACTCCAACTGCTGTAAGCTTCCTTCATTATAAAATTCTGTCTAGTAGAAACAATGTCCTATCCATCAGACTGATCAAGAGCAGCAACTTGAACAGCTGCATACCTCTACCACACAGGTGTTTGGACTTGTTGTCTGTCAAGCAGCCAATTGATGGCAGGATTGAGTTTCAGGATTTTCTCATTGAGGTTTTCATTACAAGAATGCACTGAACAGCACATCTATTCATAAACTCTCTCTACTGTCCTGTTGCACATCCTGCTATGAAATTCGAGCAGAAGCAACAAACGCTGATACTGGGATGTTCCCCTGGAGTCATTGAAAGAGAATGATGCAACCTCTTTCCTTGATTAGCAACTTTCTGGGTCTGTTGTGATGCTACCATGAATGATTTGTATTATCATCCATAATTCATTGTGCTCTGAACACCTGAACATGGCATGCTGCCATCCTCTCATGAGTCTTGCTATGATCAGCATGAAGATCTAATCCGGGTCAGTCCTCTCCTTTTTTGGGGTGGGGGGTGGGGGGGTAAGACTTCCATCAATACCTGTCAGTTAAACAGTGGCAACTCCAAGAAATCACAGGGGGAAAATACCCAGCTCTCTTTTTGCAGTGCCTTATATGAATTAGACGGACACACCTCTCAGCACTGTCCAATATCAAGAGGTGACAAGGTGATCAAACTGTCAATGTGCTCTTGATTGCGCTCTGAATGAGCACATAATTTTTGCTGTTCTTAAGATTAGCACCAGCTATTATGTGGGGGTTCAGACCTACCAGAGAGAGCATGTTTTGTACTATATTTTCTGAAGGCCAGTGTCAGTTTGAGACATCAATGACTTGAATATGGTCTGCAGTGTCCATACCTATAAGTTATGAATCTCCTCTGTTTGTTCTAGTACCACCCATATGGACAACAGCAATAAATACACTGTTAGACATTGCACTGATCTGAAAAGGGCAAAATACCCTGCTTCATTCCCCTGATACTAAAAACATCTGGCTATGAACAAACAACTTTTTTCATGGGGGAAAAATGGGTCACATGGGCCTTCTGAAAGGCTCATATCACGTGACGAAGCCCTAGAGGGATCCATTGCTTTAACCTCTGGAGTCTAAGCAACTTGGAGAACAATCCTAAGCAGCTTTCCTCAGAATCCTACTCAGGTCTATTCAATGGGATTTACTCCCGGGAAAGTGTTCTTAGCACTGCGGGACTTTTTCTGTGATGCTATATCTGTGAAACTCCTTTTTTGAGACAATCCTGCACAAGACAACTCTTTTCTTGGCTTTAGGAAGGCAGGTAAGAACTCCTTATTTTGGACGGTGTTTGACCTGGCTGACCTACTTTTAACTAAACATGCAGCCTAATCTATGCTTGTTTATTGGAAGGCAGTCTCAATAGGACTGATTCCCTAGTAAGTGAATTTAGGCTTGTGATATGCATTAGGACTGTTTTGGGTCTGTTCAATGGTCAATTTTAAATGTGTGTTGTTTTTCAGTTACATTTGGTTTTAAAGTTGTAATTCTGTAAGCCATTTGGGGTCTGTCTTGAGCTATAGGATGAACTAATACTTTTTAATTTATATGTCTATTAGACATTGCATTTTATTATACTCTCCCATGCCTTTTTGAGAAGTTCAAAGAATACTGTCTCCCCCCATGGTACTTATGCCTGAATGGACTATGAACTATTGCAGCAAGCAGAAAAGTTTCTAATCTGGATGGAGCAAGACAACATATGTAGACTAGAAGTATGGTAGGTGTTCTTTGTGAATATTCTACATGTTGTATATTCAGTGTATTTTGGTTCCTTCTTCCCTCTCACATGTTGCCGACCAATAAAACTGCCCTCTAAAGGAAAATGAATGGATTTAAACAGCCCTTATGGCATCTAAGAATTGTATGTTCCCCCCCTTTCAAATGCTTACAGTTCCATGACAACTTTATGGAATTGTGTGCATGTGTTTGTGGCAGCTTGGCTCCATAAGGTCTAGCTTAGTATAAAATTTATTCCAGCAGCCTGGATCATTTAGGAGTCATTTTTACAGCAGATTCAGAATCCCATCTCTTGTGTAACTGTTCCTCACTCAATTAGTGGCTAAAAGGATAAATTGGGAAGTGCTAGCACAAATCTCACCTCAGCCATCAACTCACTAAGTGCCCTTCTACAAATTACTCAGGTCACCTCCCCCCCCCCATCATATGAGAGCAAAAATAGTGGCTGCCTTTAAAGGGTTATTGTAAGGACAGATGCAATTATGAATGTGACATTCTCTGAAGATTTAAAGTACTTCCATACAAATTCTATTATTTTTACTAGTCACAAAGTTCTAGCAGTTAAAGGGATCAATCTTAAATAGGTCTACTCAGAAGTAAGTCCTATTTTATTCAAAAGAGTTTATTCCTGGGCATGTGTTCTTAGGATTGTAGCTCTAGTAGAATCCTAAATACACTTTCTTAGGAGTTCACTGGAACTGAAGCTCAGCTGAGGAGCCAGTGAGACAGGCAAATGCCTGAGGGGCTGAGCTCAAAAGTCACCTGTCATGGGCTATCTATACAGTTATCCATTCAACAGCTGAAAACAAATGACACAAGCTAGCAACTCTGGCCACATGTTGATATTTTAATTCACAGGAAAAAAATTATAATACCAGTGTTCATTCAACAAATGGGAAATGTGTGAGTGACTGTGATATCATCAGTACCATAAAATACCATAAAATGATCAGATATCATGCCGCTGCTATGCATTAGTTAATCTATTAGCTGCAAAATCTGACCAGCAGATATGTTTTTTACTGCATCAACCCTGGTTGGAATAGAAAACTAGAGCCTTACGTGGGGTATTGTAGAGCAACAATGAACAGGAGTGCAGCTCTGGGACTTTTCAAAGACCTGGAGTGAAGAATGATATCATCTAATGGCATCATCATCTAGTGGAGAAAGATTGTTGCTTAAAAGCAAGGTGTGCTCTTCCCTTCTCAGGAGTAACTCTGTTAGAGATGCCAGCCCCCAGGTGGGACTTGGGGATCCCCTGAAATTATTGCTCATCTCCAGACTTCAGAGATTAGTTCACCTGAGGAAAATGGATGCTTTGGAGGTTGGACTCTGTGGCACTGTACCCTGCTGAGGTCCTTGCCCTCTCCAGGAGTTTCCCAACCTAGATCTGGTAAGTCTATCCTATCACCCCACTCTGGTGGCCAGAGGGGACCTGGCGACTATAAACTCTGTCCTGGAACCTGCAGCAGCTGTGTTTTAAGGGGTAAAAACACATACACATCCAGACTTTGCCTAGTGGATCTTGGTGAAGATACCTCAAGATAAAATAATGAAGAAAAAGAATGACAGAGAGGGATTATAAGCAAAAACAAATAATTTTATTGTATACAAAATGAAATAAAATGAATAAAAATGCAAAGAACCTACACTGGGCAACTGAGAACTAATACCCTAAGTAATCACACATACACCAACAAGAGGCCACACTTATAAAAGGTATGAGGTATGAGAGAGGAAACTGGGAAGTTTTAGGGAAGGGACATATGACCTGAAATCCTGGGCTTGATGTCTGGAGAAGTCCAGGGGCAAATGTACCTGGGGTCCAAGGAACATAGCGAGGAGCCAGCTAAGCAAGAAGAAAAGGCCGGCAAAGTGCAGCAGGGGTTCTCAGCAGGAAACCAGAGTTCTGTCCAGCAGAGATTTGGACCTAGGATCTAAGAACAATTTGCTATGGCATTGGATCCTTCTTTTATGGACAGAAGATCCCCAGGGTAGGTGGAATTTGGGCCATCCTGAATTTGGGTTGGGTCAAAATAAAAAGTTTGAATCTCATTGGCTGGTATAAAGTTAACTGCTGTCAAACTTTGGTGGGGAAGATGGGGAAAATTCTTTGATTAGGCTATTGTGAGCCAAATCTGCATGGACATAAAGAACCTGGGTGAGGGAACAGGATCAACATATTTTAATTAGGTTGAAGTGAGCCAGATCTGCATCGACACAAAAATTTGGGTGAGTCAAGACAGCTACTGAAGCAGGATAGAGTGTAAATTATTGACCTGAGTGCCCTTCTTGATTGAGTGAAAAAGGGAAAAAGAGGAATTAGGCATTAGTTAATGTAACAGCAACTTCCTTGGGTTGGGCAGACCCCTTTTGGGTATGCCAGGATATTGCACTGTTGAAAAGTATTTTGTTAATGAGAATGAAGTGAAGTCTTATTGTTTTTGAGAACCCTGAGCTGGGGGAGATTGCACCAAACTAGTCTGTAATGGCAGCCTACCTTTCCTCTTCATTCCTAGGATTTCCCAGCATGATGGCTGTACCCATGTACCTTTATGAGATTCTCCAAGTTTCAGCTCCCCTTGGCACTTAGGCTGTAAAAGGGGGTGCCTATTAGTTTTTTAAAAGGAAAATTCAAAGATTGAACTATCAGCCATATGTGCTAAATGGAACCTTAATATGCAGAGACAGTGTAACTCTGAATAGCAGTTGTTGGAGGAACAGAAGATTGTTGCCTTCATGCTCTGCACATGATTTCCCTGGAGACATCTGGTTGGATATTAAGTAAAACAGGATGCTGGACTAGATGGAGCCTTAGTCTGATCCAGACCTTCTGCATGCAAACCAGGTGCTGTTCTGACCTCTTCCCTGTAATGCACAT
Organism: Lepidodactylus listeri; assembly: GCA_029233225.1. Classification (NCBI taxonomy): domain Eukaryota; kingdom Metazoa; phylum Chordata; class Lepidosauria; order Squamata; family Gekkonidae; genus Lepidodactylus; species Lepidodactylus listeri. The sequence continues at coordinate 62,482,422 of JARCFY010000002.1, read as the reverse complement.
GGCAGCAAACAATCCTAACTTTAAATATATGTGATGGGGTCTGAACTAGCTGAGACTGAATGGGGAATAGATCTTAGGGTTGTACTGGAGAGCTTGATGTGATGAATTTGAGGAGGGAATGGAGACACCCACCCTTCCTCTTTATTTCAGACAAGTTGGTATCCCATTTGGGGGCTGAGCAGGATTTTTTCCCCTTAGCAGACTGGCGGTAGCCTAGATGGGGTTTTTTTGCCTACCTTAATCTGAAAATGGTAACAGAAAATCTACCAGTTTCAATAATGCTTTGGTACTGTTATTCCATGTTGGTGTTAGCACTGCAGGTCAAATTCCCTGAATGATATGCAGTATAGCTTAGGTGAGTATCTGGAGGTGTCATTTGGATGAAGAAGAAGAAGAAGAGATTGGATTTATATCCCGCCCTTCCCTCACTTGGAGTCTCAGAGCGGCTTACAAACTCCTTTCCCTTCCCCTCCCCACAGCAGACACCCTGTGAGGTAGGTGGGGCTGAGAGAGCTTTTCCCCAAGCTGTCCTTGAGAGAACAGCTGGTACAGAGCTATGGCTTGCCCAAGGTCATCCAGCCAGGTGCAAGTGGAGGAGTGGGGAATCAAACCTGGTTCTCCCAGATTAGAGTCCGCGCACTTAACCACTACACCAGACTGGCTCTCTGGATGATGAAGGGTTAACCCTCAGAGCAGGTCTGGAGTCTTGGTGTCTTCATGGACATGGGACAGGAAGCCCTTGAGCAGAGTCCTTATCCTCAACCCAAAGACCCTGTGGCTAGGGGGAAAATAGTTGCATACCTCCTGCAGGCATCATGAAGGCTTGGCAAGGAAGAGCATGAGCCGTATGTGTGTGATGGCTCAAGGCTTGCAGCCAGGGTGGCCTTGCCCATAAAGTCAGGGATGCACAAACAAGAGGAGGCATGACTCTTCTATATCCCACCAATGGAGTTTGGCCTGCAGGTGCCACAGATCCCCTTTTGATTACTGTAAATAAATAATTAAATAAACTTTTTAAACCACCCTACTGAAGGTGTTGGGTTTCCTTATTCTGCATTTGTAGGCAAAAGAGAGATGGAATACTTTTTTTTCTAAATAAACTGGTCAATATGGTAATATAGGCAGAGTTTAAATATGCAAGGAAGTAGAGCATCCACTCTCAAAGAAAAATAAGTAGGTTTATTTAAAGAAGAACAAATTTTGATAGAGCATAGAAGAGAGAAAACCTTAACTGTCTAACCTAACTGCTAAAGGAAGGAGCAGGAAGTCTCCAGAAGAGCCAATCAGGATACAGCAAGGACATAATTTGAAGTTCTGGGTAACCCCTAGGAAGGGGGATGAACTGAGAAATGAACTGTGGTTCAAGCACGAACCAGGCCAGTTCGAGGTCCATGTCGAACTGGTTCGTCTGGTTGTGTCATTCCCAAATCCAAAAATGAACCGCCTTTTTCCCTTTGGAGTTTTGTTAGAGCAGTTCATTCTCCAAACAGCCTGGCACTGATTCAGTCAATTCCTAGGCAATGCTGGGAGTGGACTTGTGGAGGGCCCTAGAAACACTCATAACAGTTGTCCATAGCTTGATTGGCAACTCTGGGAGCCATCCACGGAGCTCCCATTCTGCTTAATGAGAACAGACTGTATATTTACCACACCCTGACTCAGCTTCTTTCATTTTGCAGCAGGAAGAGAAAGAAGTTAGTCATCGTGCGAGAACAAGTTAGGAAGAATTGCTGGCTGATTTAAGGGGAGGCTAGAGCTGAGCTTTCCTGAGGGCACCTGCTTTTTTGGGGGGGTGGAGCTAAAACTCAGCCATCCCAAATCCAATCTTCACCAAAATTGGAGGGCTGGTGGAGGAGAGCCTGCTGAAGACTTCCCATAAATTCGGCATCTCTAACTCATGCGGGGGCTGTTCTTCCACTTCCTGAACTCATGAACTGAATGAACCATAAACTGGTTTAGGGAACAGGAAAAATTTGTGAAAGTTCAGAGTTCTTGTAATCAAATGAACTGTGAACCATGACAAATCACCATTTTCCCGGTTCTTACCCATCCCTAGTAGTCCCTAATCTAGCTATGCTAACTACCAGTCTTTCAGCTGTTCCCCTGTAGGGTGATGTTCAGATATTCTCCATAAGACTGCACTATAGACCTTGCATAGTCCAGCAATATAATGATTGAGAAGTATAGAATCATTTGGAATACTATATACACTTTTGGTCACCATATCTTAAAAGTGGCATTACAGAGCTAGAGAAAGTGCATAAGAGGGCAACTAAAACAGTTAAAGGATTGGAGCACCTGGGGGTTTTCAGCTTAGAAAAAATAAGGGGGAAACTTGGCAGAGATTTATAATATTATGTATGGGGTGGAAAGAGTGGATCCCTCTCCTATGATACTAGAACTCACAGGCACTTGCCGAAGTTGATGGTTAAGGATGGACAAAAAGGAGTACTTCACTCAACAAATAATTAAACTCTGGAATTTGCTGGCAATGAATATACTGGTACAGGGGAATAGATTCATAGGGGTAAGCCTATCATGGTTCATAGCTACGAGAACTCAAGGAAACTTCTACACCCAAAGTCAATAAATCTCTGAATATTAATTCTAGGAGGCATCAGGGTGATACCTTGGACTGTATGTCCTGTTGCTGACCCTTCAGACCAGCTGGGTGGCCACTGGGTGAAACAGGATACAGGATTAAATTACCCATTGGTCTGATCCATCAAGGCACCTCTTATTTTCTTATCTTGCTGCAATCCGTTCAATAACTCTGTAAACTAGGTCAGTATTATTATCTCTATATTGCACAAGTGGCTTGTGATCTAGCAAATGACTTCTTAAAATTATATTTTATTTATTTATTTATCACACTTTTACCCCACCCTCACCGCAAGCGGGCTCAGGGCAGCTTACAATGTGGCTTATTGTTCATAAGCAAATACAAATAACATATGAGACAATATATAGAACTGTTACATATAACAACAGTAGTAGGAACATTGAAAATATAAATGCCACACGTACAAAAAATAGATAAAAAGGAATACATCATAAAGAATAAGCAGTAACTTTAAATAGTACCAAAAAACACACCCCACTTCAATAGTTATTGTATCTAATATTGAAGCATATTCAGCTTTAGTAGATAAGTATACCAAGAAGAGAAACCAGGCTGAAGTGAAATTCGAATCAGAAGGATCTGTGGTCTTAGAAAAAGTAATATCAGAAAGTTTTTCCACAAGACAAAGTTTACATAGTTTATTTATTCATTCAGAAATGGTGAGTTGTGTGTTATTCTTCCAAGATTTGGCTATAACAAATCTGGCTGCAGCACATAATAAGACAATTAGTTCTTTATGTGGTGGGAGAGGAAGATTAAGTTGCCAAGCATTCAGCAGCAATGATTCTGGGTCAAAAGGCATGCAGTATGTTGTGATAATAGAAATATGGTTGACAATTTCTTGCCAGAATGCAGGTACATGTTTACAGTCCCACCAAAAATGTTCGTAAGAACCTATTTCCCCAAAATGACTTTCTGATCAGTTTGTTAGCCATATCACTGTTTAACTGAAAGGCATTGAGCTTCACAGGAGTATCTAATTGAGGCTCCATCTGGCTACATACCCCAGTCCTAGATTCACAACTTATTCCAAGGAACCCTGTTTAAGGGAGATCTAAAGTTCATTTTTTGTTGCATACCTTTACTGGGTTTCTGGTTATGGGTGTATGATGCGTGGCCTAAATACACTGCCGCTTTGAGGCGTTCTGTGAGGTGACTGATCAGACTTGGCTCTACTTCACTCGACCAGCACCCTCTATCCTTGTAATAGTCTCTTCGGGGTTTAATTTTAATAGGTATTCACTCAGGCTTTTTCTTTAACATAAAACAGAGCTTTATTTATAGAACCAGAGGGGATGGGGGAGGTATTTACATTGGACACGTTGTTTCGGTAGCGGCTGACACATTTGGCTTAGATGATACTTAGGCTGTAGGCTATATTGTTTGCTGTTTCCGTAACCGTACATAAGCTCACTCAACACCTTCCTCAGTACACTCTCCTGTCCTGCTTAGGTGTTAGCCTTTTGGCTTTGGTTTCCTGGCCCTTACGTCTCAACTGGCCACCAACCAACTGTCCAGACTCTGCCAGTCCTTGCCTCAGCCCTCCCTTAACCTCCTATCTCAGGTTCCTCAGGAGTGATGTATTTTAGGTTTGTGACCGCTTATGTGTTCTGATTTTACTGGTCTGTTCACTGTCTCGTGAACCAGACTATCCAGCACCCAGTTCTCAGCTTAAACTGGTCTGTTCGGATTGCTCCCACAGAGCCACCGAGACACACTTCCAAGCTCTCACACAGCTATCCCCAGAACTGCTCCACACAGACTTTTTTTTTCTCTCTCCCTGAACATTCTAAACTGTCAGGTGTGCCCGTTAACTGCCAATCATTGAGGGTTCCGAGCTAAATGGCCCCCTCCTCACTCAGTCATGTGACCCAGATTTTCATCCCATCACAGGGTGTCTTGAAGAGCTAGTGTATTTCAAAAATTATCACTATATCAAAGTGAATTTCTAAGCACATCACAAGCCCAGCCCATTGAAAAGCAAAAGCACTACTTTAAGAAATATTTTGTTCCTGCAGAAATTAATATTTTACTGAATCACATAAAGTCCAATGTGATTCCATTTCTATTATCTGAAATACATATACAAGGCTATAGAGATGAGGTTTGTCCCAGTCTGTTCCATAGCTGTCACCCATTGTGGACTGGTTTCAGTTTAGACAGAACTAACACAAGTTTTAGTGAAGTGTTATGCAGACTGAGTTCGTATAATCTGTAGAGTCGTGGTAAAGCTTTCCTTGGAGTTTAGTCCACAAAGAAGGGTTGCTTCTTTTAATATTCTGCCATAACTGACCTGCACATGAAAAAATAGCGTATTAAGAAGTTTGACTGAACTGTCTTCTTTGATTAATGATTTTCTACATGTGTAGCTGGTATTAGTAGACGGATGGTTATGTTAAAAGATAGATCAGAAGATAAGAGATAAACTCTATATGTTGGGGGCCCATAAGAAATTTTGGGAAGAAGAGCAACTTGGAAATTACACCACTTCCCAAAATCTCTCCTTCCAGGAATATACAAACTTCTGAGGGGTGTGAGCAGACTAATTTTACTCCCTATCCTTTTAAACTGACTCTTAATTGCGCTGCATATCCAGTCTCATCAGGGTATATATGGGTATTTTTCTTCTTTTTATTTGGGTCAACAGAGTCATACCTTTTTGCAGAGCTAGGAGCAGGGGTCATTTCGAGCAGGAGCTCGGGGGAGCTCAGCTCCAGGAGTTGGTGCCAGCCCCCCCCCCCCCGGCGGGGGAATGCCTGCTTGTGTCATGGCTGCAGCAAAATGACCCCATCCCCTGGAAAGGTCCTTGTTCTTCCAACCAGCCTTCTGAAGTCTTCCTCCCAGAATAGTGGTATTTCTGAGGCTTGGATTAATAGCTGTCCCCTCTCTACCAGCTTTCTTTCTTTCTTTCTTTCTTTCTTTCTTTCTTTCTTTCTTTCTTTCTTTCTTTCTTTCTTTCTTTCTTTCTCTCTCTCTCTCTCTCTTTCTTTCTCTCTCTCTCTCTCTCTCTCTCGCCTTCTGACATACTTCCAGTGACGTCAGGTGGTGTAGCATATGAAAAAAAAATGCTAATGAGCTCCCTGCACCTCTTTTTCTACAAAATGACCCCTGGCTAGGAGACCCTTTATGCTCTACATGAGTGTCCTGTTTTTGCTCCTTTTGTAATTCTAATTTACTGTTAGAAGATGTGATGATGTAGCTATAATATTATGCACTTTTACATGGGAACAAGTTCCATGGAACTTCACAGTGCTTGATCCTGCACAGAACTGAGCTGTGCACTAAACATGCACAGAGCTGAGCTGCAAGACTGTGATCTGGTGACCATGGGTGCGTTCACACGCGCAGATTTGAGCTGGCTGGTAATGCTTCGAGCCGGCTCAAATCTGCTTGTTCACACAGCCACAGCTGGCTCCTGTCCCCAGCTGTCACCTACTGGACCAAATGCCATCTCAAACCATCGCATTTCAGAGACCAGGTCCTCTGGTGGTCTCAGCCGTCCTCTTCCAGCTCCAGTCGCCTTTTCCCTGTCTAAATGCAGAGCCGTCACCGAGCCACTTCTGAGTCTTAAAGGCCCCCCCCCCCCCCGCGGAAACATCTGACTTCCGCTTTTGGGCCGCCATTTTTTTTACTGTTGGCGAGATTTGCATGAGCGCTTATACAACTCCCCCCCATTTTTTTTTTAAAAAGGACACTAATTCTCTGTTTAGGATGCCACATAGACCAGTTTCGGGGTAAAAGTTTAAAGGGACATATTCTTCCAGGGCAAGGAGGTCACGGAGCTTGGGTGATTGTATTTTCGGGTGATTGCTCGTGCGCATGCACAAGCAGTGAAAAATAAAATAAAAAATTAAAAAGGGTCCAGACACATGCTCCCGTGTAGACGCTGGGGAGCCGCCTGAGTGCGCTTCGAGCTGGGGTGAATGTGATCGAGATGGGGCATTTTGAGCCGGCTCCAGCACACCAACTGAACGCACCCCATGAGTGTTAAGATACCAGCTACTATCTGTGGGGCCCAGAAGAGAGGTAGATAGAATTGGGGCACTTTGGATTTCCAGCTTTCAGTAAGGCCTTGTTTAGTATGCTATACTCTTCTTTTTTTTTAGTCTTAGTCAACCTTTCCAATCCTATCTGATCTAAAGAAGCAGACTGAAACAAACACCCATTCCTGCTTATTCAATAAAATGCTTGCAGAATCAGCAGTGGCTAAACACTGCAACAACCTTCCTTGACTGAATTACCAGCAACTTTATATTTTAATCTCTGTCCTCATGATAAGACCTCACCAATGCATGTATCAACTATCCACACACTGATGAGAAACTGATTTTTGTTAGGCCAACTGTGCAGGCAGCTGAGAACTCCCCCCTCCCCCCGGTTTAGAGATTTGTTCCTCATTTGTTGGGAGAAGCGTTCTTTTTTGCCCCAATCCCCAGTGCCCAGCTGGCATAACTTTGATGGCTGAGTGGATTTTTGTTCAGTAATGAAAGGGACCAACTGGTAACTGAAGTCCAAGTTTTCAGAAGCTGGCTTTGTCTTTGGCCATTAGCAGTTTTCACAGAAGCTTTACAGATAGAATTTCTGTGTCTCCTGGAGCTCAGAATGGAAGAGGCAATGGCATTCCTGAAATGGCTTTGCTGCTACACAGCCAGGTGGGGCCGCAGCCCTGCCTGCCAATCAAATCTTTGAGCAGCTTCAAACATTACATTGTCCCAGTCTCACTGCCAGATGGGCTCCCTCTGTTCTTGTAGCACTACCTCTGACCTTCACACCCTGCCAGCTCTACAGCCTCTGAAATGGATACAAACTGCAGCACATACAAATAGATCCAGCCAGAAAACAAATATTAACATTGTTATGTAGGCCAAACATAACATTGTTATGTAGGCCTATTCTATACTTGTGAGTTCGAACACCTTGCCATCAAATGTGTTGTTAGGGAGGTTTAATGGTATTCCATACTCTGATAGATTCTATGGATATGGTACTAACTGAATTGACTCTATAGATCAATTTTGGATTTCCATGCATTTTCAGATTTAAGAGCTGAATTGAGTTTCCCTTTGCTTAAGCAGGACTTTATCTCTCTAGCAGTGAAGACTTCTTGGTTACTAAAAGATGAAGATAAAAAAGCAACTTTGTTGTCACCCAGGTAGTAAACCTTAGACTTCCTTTTTAGTGTGTGATGACTTGCTGTTTATAACTTTTGTTATGAAAACAGTAATTAAGACAAAAATCATATTTTATCCCTGACAAGGATTGGCCTGAAGCAAGCCCAGATAAAATTTATAGAGCAATGTGACACTGAATTATTAATTATTAATTTCGCTAAAACTAAAATTGTCTGTGGCAGGAAGTTCAGTTGGAATATTAAAGGAAATGCCATAGATCAAGTTAAGAACTTTCAATATTTAGGCCTTACCTTTTCTTGTAATTCCAAATTCTCAGCAGATCTGTCCTCATCAGCTAACTTGGCAGAGAGGTGCAAATTTTTAATTATTTATTTATTTATTCCTCAAATTTCTACCCCGCCCTCCCCGCTGAAGCTGGCTCAGGGCAGCTTACATAAAATCAGGATATGATTACAATAAAACACTTAAAACATTTAAAACAGTGCTAAAACCAATGAACAATAACATAATAAGTGCTAGTATTGTTGTTATTAAATCAGCAATGGCTACCATATCAACTCTCTCTTCCCTTAACCGGCTCGTAGATCTTCCTCAAATGTCTTTCAGGCAGCTGGCACAGGCTGTTATTATGAATTCCAGAGGCAACAGGGCTTCCTATCCTAGGTGTTAGTGGTGGCGGCGGCTCCAAAAGCCTGGTGGAAGAGCTCCGTTTTGCAGGCCTTGCGGAACTGTAAAAGGTTTCACGGGGCCCTGATCTCCTCTGGGAGCTCATTCCACCAGGATGGAGCCACAACTGAGAAAGCCCTGGCCCTGATTGTTGACAGCCTGGCCTCCTTAAAACTTGGGAGGGCCAATCGATTCTGACCAACTAAACGCAGTGTTTTCTGGGGAATATGTGGGGAAAGGCGGTCCCTCAGGTATGTAGGCCTCTGACCATAAAGGGCTTTAAAGGTAAGAACTAGCACCTTGAAACAAATTCGGCATGCTATCGGCAGCCAGTGCAATGCCTTTAGCACAGGGGGGATGTGCTCCTGAACTGAGAGTCCCAACAACAGCCTGGCCACAGCATTCTATACCAGCTGCAGCTTCCAGATTTGAAACAAGGACAGCCCCATGTAGAGAGCATTACAGCAGTCCAATCTCGAGGTGACCATTGCATGGATCATTGTTGCCAAGTCATTGTGTTCAAGGAAGGGAACCAACTGCCTGATCAGCTGATTTATCAGATGATAAAAGGCTGATTTGGCAGTGGCTGCTACCTGGGCCTCCATTGCTAAGGAGGCATCCAGGAGCACTCCCAGACTCCTAACCTCCGGCACTGGCACCAAAGGAGCCCCATCGAAGGTCGGAAGCAGGATCCCTACCCTCGGACTGCCCCAGCTCAGGCAAAGGACCTCCATCTTTGTCGGATTCAATTTCAGCTGACTCAGCCTAAGCCAACCAACTTAGATTATTCAGAAGGAAAGATGCAGGTTTTCTCCCCATGGCCTTAAAAACCTTCCAGGCAAAATCATTGGCTCAACTTCTGTACAGTTCACAAATCGGATTTTCTGTCAGTCTAAAGACCCTTGAAAGGGTTCAGTCTAAATTCCTTAGATCTCTGTTTGGCGTTCTTAGAAGCACTTCTAATGTAACACTTAGGCAAGAGACCAGGCTACTCAGAGTTAAAACAAAGGTCTGGGAACAGGCTATAACACTCTGGCTAAAAATTCATTGCAACCTGAAGGGTTTAATACCTTACCTTTTAGCCTCAGACCCTTACCCTGCCTGGTCCACACACATTCTTAATAAGTTAAATCAGATTGGCTTATTTCCAGAAGATCTCTTCTATGGAAGCCTACACAAGGCAAGAACAGCTGTCATACAGAAGCTTCATGATGGGGCGTGGCATCGACACCGGAACTGGCTGACACTTGTTGAAAGTTCTCTCTCCCAGCCTCCCTTCTCCTCCCCTGTGAACAAGCCTAAAGACAGCTCCAGATAACAGATGAAGGGGGAAAGAAGTGTAAGTAAGATAAAGGACACATTACAGCCTAATTCTGTTTTTGAAAGCTTTTTCCCAGCGGAATCCTCGGCTGAATCGATGTGGTCTGGGTGTCAGTGAGGGCCGAATGTGGTGGGCCAAGATAACGACATGGAGTATGCTGATGAGGTGCTGTCTAAGCAGGATATTAAGGAGTTCCTAATAGCATTTAAAAAGGAGATGCTATCTGACATCGGGGAAATGATAAAACCATTGAATGACCAACTTAAAGAGCTGCATGCTAAAGTGGCTAAAATCTCAAAGTCTGCTGAAATGGCTTTGGAAGCTTCCATAGCCAATCAGGAGGATATAAGACAGCTACAAAATAACAAAGCGTGTACTAAGGAGAAAATACTTACTCTGGAGCAGAAGGTGCGGGAACGCTTCCTGAAGTTTTGGGGCTTCCCTGAGCAGGTGGAGGGATCAATGTAGATAACATCGTTTATTTTGTCCTGGCTGGTGTCAAGTTTGCAGTTGGAGGAGGGGATTGCCCCGGTGCTGATCCATGCCTTCCGTCTTGGGACGCTGAGGCCAGATAGGCACAGTGGTCCTTGGGACATTTTGGTGGAATTGCTGGATTTTAGAACAAAGAATCGTATTTTGCAGCAGGTGCGGTTGGGGGGGGGGGCTTTAAGTTCAATGAGGTGGAGATAAGCGTCTTTCCAGATGTTCCGCCGGAGGCACTTCAAATTCGCCGCACCTTAAAACCTATTACTCAAAGGCTCAATGAGGCAGGGCTTCGGTATAGGTGGTCCCCGGCCGGATATCTTTTAGTGTGGCACCAGGGTGTTACACACCAAGCGGACAATATGGAAACAGGCACTCTTCTTCTTAAAGCAGTGGGATTGGACTCTGATTTGCTGCCCCTGGGAGCCTATCAGAAGAAACGGAAAAGAGATATTCAGCTCTCTCCAATGAAATGTTTTAAAGTGAAGGACCACAGGGACTATCGCCTTGAGGACTAATGTGGCAATTGACTATGTATTCTTGGATCGAATGTATTTTTCTGGACTGTTAAGCCTCCTTAAGCTCAGGGTGGGGAGGGGGGGTTACATGGGAGTTCCACTTTCGACATTGCTCTTCCAATGTGTCAGTCAACAATTCGAGTTTTGACGTCCCAGCCTTTGGCAGAACTTTGTAGTTCTGTGGAGCTTTGTTTCTGCTCCATGGGCTGGGGTGGGGATTTTATGGGTTTTATCGCCCATTCCTGGGCCACAGGCTCCTGTTGGGAGGGGGTGGGGGTGGGGAGGCAGGGGGTCTTAGTCGGTTCTTTAAACACATGAGTTGGTATATTGTAATGGATGAAGGATTTTGCAAGTTCTCCATCGATGGTGGAGGCCTTTTTTGTTCAAAGAACAAATGCTATGTTGAGGTGACCTTTAAATGTTAAATTAGCTGTTTTAGTATTGGCTTTTTTCTGTAGAATGTCTTAAGACTATGTATTTTGGTCAAGTGAGTGTTAGAAACTCAAATGGATGTAGACAAATTTAAAATCTGGACGTTTAACTGTAGGGGTTTGAGGTCTAAGATTAAGGCCAAACGTATCTCAGGGGAATTGAGGAATAACGTTGACATTGCCTTTTTGCAGGAGACTCATATCAAAAAGGGTTCAAAGGTGTTGGACTCCTCATGGTACACAAAGCAATATGTTTCTCATGGCTCGAATCACTCCCGGGGCACTGCAATTCTTTGTCCAAGAGGTTAAGTTTTGTCAAGGAGCAGATATTGAGTGATTCAGAAGGATTATATATATTTCTTAGGGGGCAGTTGAATGGTCACTCAGTCACATTCACTTCTATCTACGCCCTCAATGTGGGACAACATAAATTCTTAAAGGAAGTTTTAATTAATTTGTTTAACTTTGCGGTGGGAGTGCTAATAGTGGGTGGGGACTTTAATTTTCTCCTTGACCCTTTTTGGGATAGATCTAAACCTAAATCCAAGCATAAGGCAGTACCAGGAGCTCTGAGCCGACTGCATTCTATTATTTCCCAACTAGGTCTAGTAGACATATGGAGGCACCTTCATCCGTCCAAGCTTGATGACACATATTATTCTACTAAATACTTGGTTTACACACGTCTGGATTACATCTTGGCCCCTAGGGACTTTCTCCTGTGAGTAATTTCATCTGACATTGGGCAACAGGTTTGGTCCGACCATGCCCCGGTGGATTGTGTTTTGTATTTAAGGGTCACAAACTATGAAAACAAGACATTGGCGCTTGAACGAACTTTTACTGCAGGATGAGGCTAATGTTAAGAGCTTGGAAGAAGAACTGCAAGAATATTTTAGGGTTAACTCGGTATGCAGGGTTCCCCTCAAACTGTTTGGGACGCTTCCAAGGCAGTTTTGAGGGGTAAATGCATTGCACTTGCCACTGCCTGTAAAAGGAAAAAAGAGCAGATTAAAACTGAGCTGGTTAGTAATATAGTGATGTTAGAAAGGGAACATAAGCGAACTTGTAGTTCGAAGTTATATGCGAGGTTAACTCAGTTACATAAGCAACTGACCTCTATGCGCCATAAAAACATATAATAAACAAAAATACGCCTATTTGGGCCTTAAGATGTTAAAAGTGATGGCGTGGAGACTGAAAAAAAGGACTGAGGAAAGAACTATTGTAGCTATCAAGGATCAGGAAGCCACATTATGTACTACACCCACTCAAATAAAAGAAGCCTTGGAAAAATTTTATACCAGGCTTTTATCCTCCACTGACCCTCCTATTGAAAGGATCAATGAATATCTTTATTTTGTTAAAGGACTGAAACTATTATCTAAAGCACACTCTCTGTTCTTGGATCAATCTATAACCTCTAAGGAGGTCTTAAAGGCAATCTTGGCACTTAAAATTAATAAAACCCCAGGGCCTGATGGTTTTGGTGCGGGCTTTTATAAAACCTTTGCCTCAATCTTAGTTCCTCACCTTACACATCTGTTCAATAGGGCACTGAGAGACGGAGTGGTCCCAACAACATGGAAAGTGGACACTATGGTCTTAATTTTGAAGGGTAGGGAGCCCACCGAACCCAGGTTATACCGTCTGATATTGCTACTTAATGTAGATTATAAAATCTTTATGTCAATTTTAGCATCTAGAATGAAGGTTATCATTTTGGAGTATATTGATTTGAATCAGACGGGCTTCATTCCTTCTAGGGATATTACGGATAACATCCGCAAGACTCTTAATCTCATTCACCATACTAGGAGATATACGCATCAGGAATCGGTCATTCTTTCTCTCAACATAGAGAAACCTTTTGACATCATTGGCTTCAGGTATATCCAGTGTCTTTTGAAATATTTAGGTGTGGGTGAGGCATATCGTAATGCAATAAGAGTGGTCTATACTGAACCGAGGTGAGAGTTAATGAAAGCTATATTAATGCGATAGGTGTGTCCTGGGGCACTTGCCAGGGCTGCCCGTTATCTACCATTTTATTTGCCTTAGCGATTGAACCCCTAGCAATTTCTCTTAGGTCAAGGGTACAATCTAGGGGTGTCAGCTTTAAGGGAAAGGAATATATATTAAGCATGTTTGCTGACAATATGGTGATCTATGTTTCCGACCCACTTGGTACACTTCCATTAATATGGGAGGCCTTGTCTGCTTTTGGGGGGGTAGTGTGATTAAAAGTCAACTCTAGCAAATCAGAGGTTTATCCGATAGTATTGTTGGCTTATACTGCCCAGAAAATTCGAGATATGTGTACGTTTCAGTGGGCTAATTCTGGCTGGAAATATTTGGGAATTATAGTACCAACTAGACTGGAAGACTTGTTGAAAGTGAACTATGACCTAACATACCAGACTAAATACTCTACATAAATGGGATGTATTTTTTTTTTCCTGGCTAGAGCGGATTCAGATCATTAAATCATTCATTCTACCTAAGTTTATGTATTTATTTCGAGCCATTCCCATTTTTATCCCTGCCTTAGTCTTTAGGAAATGGCAGAGAGCTGTTGAAGCTTTCATTTGGCACTTTAAAAAGCCATGAATTAACTCATATACGATGAAGAGATCTGATAGGTCTGGGGGGCTGTTGGTCCCCGACCTATATAAATATTAACTTGACTAATTTAATTAGGCACTATCAATTTAAAGATGGTACAGCTTGGATGCAGATGGAGAGTGACTGTATTGACTCCCAGACATTTTAGGAAGCATTATGGCACTTGAGCTTTGCAAAAGTGCAATTACGGTTTAGAAACCCTTTTTTGAAGACTACACTTCGCATTTGGTATGCTTATAAAACCAAGCTTACATCTACTCAGTCCCTACTGTGTAACTTTACAGGCCAAACGTGGTTTCAACCGGCATATGAACCTCTTCATTTTTGATTTGATCGTACTTCACGATAGGAAGGTTTATGGTCTACCAAAACCAGGAGGAAATGCAGTTGGAGCTTTCTAAACCCTTAGATAAATGGTTTCCGTTTTTAAAGTGGATGGACATACAGAGTGAACTCATTGAAAAATGGTCCCTATTTAAGGTCTCAACGTTTATGAGCTGTGTGTGTTAATAATGTTATATAATGATCAGTACGATAGTACTATAAATGATAAGGTAGTTATGCTTATGTATGTAGCTCGTGTTGTTATGCAGTAAAGGGTATGTATGTGGTTATTTCAATAAAGGACGATCAATAAAAAAAAGTACAGAGGCTTCGTGATACTGAATTACAAAATGAAGAAGCTTGACTACCCAAGAACTTCAGAAATCTAAAATCTTGGCTTAATTTTACTGCTGTCTCTTATTGATTTAACGTTACCTATGAACCCTATAGATGGGCCTTTTCCAGAGCCCATTTTGAGGCACTCCCTTCTGCTGTACTGCTAGGTAAATTCACTCGAGTTCCAGTGCATGAACGTATATGCCCATGCATGGCTAATATGGTGGAATCATTTACCCATGTCCTCCTGTTCTGCAGATTCTATCAGGAGGAACAAGATCACCCTATTCTACTCCTTCTGTCTAGATTTAACCCTCTGCAGTCTTATCTTGATTTTAGGAAGTCCAGCGCAAATTCCTCCTAGAAGATGTTCAGTGACTTACACTGTGGTGAAATTTTGTTTCTTAGCTATTAGGAAATGTAAACTTATTTTAGCTAAAAAAAAAAACCTGTATGATTTTCTTATTCTTATTAATTTATTTTACTAATTTTATTAATTTTGTCTTGTTAATGTTTGAATACTATTGCTATGTCATTACTGTTTTAATCTCTCTTATATCAGAATTGTACTGTTTTACTGGCTCTTGCTGTAATAAATTAAATCGATGGACATTCTAAGCTGCTACCAAGCTGTACACACTTTGTCGGGCAGATACAACTTAACACTTTCCAAAACTATTTAGAAGAAGAGGAAGAAGGGAAGAGATTGGATTTATACCCCGCCCTTCACTTGGAGTCTCAGAGCGGCTTACAATCTCCTTTCCCTTCCCCTCCCCACAACAAACACCCTGTGAGGTAGGTTTAGTTTAGTTTTCCTTAGAAGTAAAATATGAGGGAACAAACCTTGCAGATGTTGGAAGTGATGGTGTCTGAATCCACACTCCTTTATTGTCAGAACAGGGCTTCTTTTCTACATTGACACTACTTTTCTCTCCCCGCCCCCCCCCCCCCCCGTACCCATTCATTTGTACATAGGACATCTGCTATAGGATCCCAGGACTATCTGAATGTTATCTTCTAACACTGATATTTTATATCCTCCAGACATCCCATCCTACAACCATTATTTTACTGTCAAGCAAACCACTTAGATGATCCATCTTTCTTTGCAGGCAATATTATCTAAACGCCCCCCCCCCCCCCCCCAAAAGTGACTCTGCATTATAACATTCTTTATTTATCACCAGGATTTTTAAAGCAATGATGTTAAAGCTCTTATTCTTTATCTTTCCTTTCTTGTGGTTTTGTTTGTTAAGAATGTCACATTTTATTTATCAAGATCAGCCTGTGATTCCTCTGTAGACACTGCAAAGAATGGCTTTATGATTTCCAATCTGCCAAGACAGTGTCTCTGTAGAACACCACTCCACTCACATATTCTGGAGACAGAACATAGTGACTTTCTGTTCTGCTCAAACAAACAAAAAAGGAAGCATGAGAGTCCATTTTTCTGATGGCTCGACTATTACTGGTTTATCCAAGATACTTAAACAATGTTTCATTATTGAAGTTCCATTTACAATACATTTGTTTATTAATGCTAATACTCCACATTTATTATTTATTTTGATTTCTAGCCTGCCCTCCCCTGCACAGCAAGGCTCGGGGTGGGTTACAACAATAAGTAAAATAATATAATACAGTAATTGGAAAGTACTGGAGTCAGGAGACCGGTGACAGTGATTTCAGCATAGCAGCGCTTTATTAGGTGGTCAGATGAGGCATGCTAACAGGGCTCCAGGGCCCACTTTTTGTGCTGGCTGGAGCCACACCTCTGGCTGCACCCAAACGACCCAATAGAGTCATACATGTACAACCTTTTGTCATAGGTTTCCTGGGAAGAACCTAGGTTCCTTATTGGAGACCTCTTAGGATCAATTCCTCTGTTGAAGCTCAAATCGCTACCTGGCCATGTGCTCAGGCCACAGGTCACCATTACTGGAGCACATGGTGGGCAGTCATTGCACACATTCAGCATGGTACATTACATTAATTAAACATAATATCAACAATAATTAAAAATCCAGTATAACATCAGTTAATAGTAAAGGTAAAGGTAAAAGTTTTCCTTGCTCGAAAGCCAGTCGAATACAGTGCTCATCTCTGTTTCCAAGCCAAAGAGCCAGCGCTGTCCAGAGACATTTCCATGGTCATGTGGCTGGCATGACCAGCCACCGAGGCACACAGAATGCTGTTATCTTCCCATCAAATTTGTACCTATTTATCTACTTGCAATTTTTTGCTTTTGAACTGCTTGGTTGGCAGGAGCTAGGACCAGAGACAGGAGCTCACTCCGTCATGCAGCACTTGAAACTCGAACATCAGTTAATAACAATATATCAAATAGTGATCAGGGGCACCCATTAAATGCAACTATTCCTAGATCAACTTCACATATGTGCAGCAGATGGTAACTATGGGGAGATGGGTGGACAAGAAGAGCTCTCATAGCCTGTCCCATTTTCCTGCTTCCTACCCTCCTTCTAGGGCTGCCAGCTTCCAAAGGGGACCTGGAGATCTCCTGGAATCACAACAGATCTCCAGACTACAGAGATCAATTCTCTTTAAGGTTACCGGCTCCAGGTTGGGAAATCCCTGAAAATTTGGGGTGGAACCCTGGGAGAGCAAGGTTTGGGGAGGGAGGTGACCTCAGCAGGGTATAATGTCAAATAGTCCATCCTCCAAAGCATCCATTTTCTCCAGGGGAACTGATCTCTGTCATCTGGAGAGGAGTTGTAATTCTGGGTGATCTCCAGTCCCCACCTGGAGGCTGGCAACTCTAGTTTCCTTGGAGGGAATGGATGCTTTGGAGGGTGGGATTTGTGCCATTATACACTTCTGAGGACCCTGCTCTCCTCAAACTCCACCATCCCCAGGCCCCACTCCCAAATCTCCAGAAATTTCCTAACCAGGAGTTGGCAACTCTATCTCCTTACCAACCAACAGCCAACCTATCTTTATCTGTCCCTCCATGTTAAGCTTTCTCTCCCACTCCCAGCAGCCTCTGCCTAGGAAAACAGTGGCTGAGTTGTGTGGTGTCACAGTTCCCTGCTCCATTTTCTCCTTACCAGTCATTCACCAACATACTTTGTATCTGCCTCCCATTTTCAGTTGTATTTATTTTTTATTTACTTCATTTCTCCACAATGGGGATCAAAGCAACATACATTATTCTGCTCTCCTCCTTTTTATCCCCACAAAACTCCTGTAAGGTAGATTAAGCTGAAAGTATGTGACTGGTCCAAAATCACCCAGTGAGCTTCTACAGCAAGATGGGGATTTGAACCTGGGTCTTCTAGACCCTACTCGGAAGTTTTAACCACTGTACCCCACTGGCATTCATAGGGTAACTGCTATTGAACAGTAGCAAACAGCCAGGCCTAGTTGAGTCAAGCAAGTGGGGTGGTATCAAGTCACTCAGAGGTTGTGGCTAGACCTAGGCTTGCCAACCTCCAGATGAGACCTGTAGACCTCCCACAATTAGAACTGAACTCCAGATGACTGAGATATGTCCCTCTGGAGAAAGTGGCTGCTTTGTAGGGTGGACTCTATGGCATTATATCTGGCCAAGGCTTTTCCCCTTCCCAAACCCTGCCCTCCTCAGACTCCACCACAGAATTTCCCAGCCTGGAATTGGCAACCCTAGTCAGACTTAATTCACAAAAGTCCTCCCTTAAAGGCCAAAATAAGCCAGGGAGGGGATCTGCCCTCTCCCCCTGCCTTTTAACTCCCAGAATCCCAGCCTGAAATATTGTGGTTGCCTAGCCACAGTGGGGATCCATTTCTTAAAGCAACAGGCATACCTTTTATCATTTTTGGAATTTTTAAACCCCCCCAATGTATATTCTTCAGATTTCACATTTTTCTGCAAACCTTTTCAGGTTTGTAGAAAGATCTGTCTTGCCCGTTCACAGCTCCAGTCACTGGATTTAAGTATCCTGTTGTGTTTGTGTTTGGAGTATTGAAGCAGCAATAGCTTGATAGGGCTCTGGTATCCGAAAGCTCCAATTCTTATTGGCTGATGACTAAAGACTCCTATTGGTCCTAAAGACAATCCAGATACCCAATCACTGAGCCCTGCTTAGGTTCAATAGTATTGCTTGTATATAGTTACTTTGTTGAAAGTTATGTGTTGGAACAGTATAAATTAAGGTACCGTTCTCATAGAGCTGACTTTGGAGCTGAGCAATATCACTGAATAAAAGCCTGTTGTTTGAATTCATCTCCTCCTGCTCAATACTTAAAACTGGAGACAAGGATGGGATCCCAGTCCTAACTGAACAGCTGAAATCACTCTGCCTGCCCAGCTGAAATCACTAAGGGTGCCCAGAGCTAAATCACTATGGGCATGGCATCCAAGGGCCATATCAAACCGTTTGACCCAAAAGTTGGGAACTGGGAATCATACCTCGATCGGTTTGAATGCTACCGCGTAGCAAATCGTATTGACGGGGACGATGTCTGCTGCACCACTTTTCTGAGTACCTGTGGCCAGGCTGTATTCGACATTGCTCGGGATTTAGTTGCTCCCTCTAAGTTACTCAAGACCCCCTCGGCATCATCAAGGCCCAGCTGACTGAATACTTCACCCCGAAGACGTCGGCTGCCGCACACCGATGCGCATTCCATCAGAGGAACCAGAAGGAGGGCGAGTCTTTCACAGAGTACTTCACCGCATTGAGGCGGGCTGCTAGAGACTGTCACTTCACTGATTTGAAGTCCGTCCTCCTAGATTGACTACTCTGTGGCCTCCGAGACAAGAGCATCAGGCGAGCCCTACTCTTACTTAAGACTCTTACATATGAATCGGCCCTTGAAGAGGCCCTGAGAGTAGAGGCCGCCAATCTATCCCTCCGCGAACTGTGATTGGGTCCCCGAAGCCACACGCCAGGCCGCTCTGGCATTGTACACCAGAGCAATACTGCTGAGTCCGATGCCGCCCGGGACGACCAATCCAATGTGTCTGATGATGGAGTATACAACACAACAGCCAAGCAGAAGCTGCATCACCATCACAATAGCCTGCACCGCTCTCAAAATAGCCCGCGCCGCTCTCAAAAAAAGCCTGCAAAGAAACGGCTGTGCCGGTTGCGGAGGTACTCCTGTGCGTTGAGACTGTCAGTTCCGCGATGCCATCTGTCATGCGTGTGGGAAAGCGGGCCACCTTGCCAAAGTTTGTCGCTCATCTCAGGGTCGTGATGCTACGGACGAGTTCCGAGGGTCTGAGAATACCTCCAGCCGGTCGTATCGTTCCAAGACATCTCAGCCGCCAGGGCAAAGTCAAAGATACAGCCATGAAGCAAGCGTGTACGAGGACTATACCATCCGCCTATTTATACACCAGGGACTACATCCATGTTCAAAGATCAAAGCCACCGTTTTCATTGAAGGTCGAGCGTGCCAGATGGAAGTAGACTCGGGGTCAGCATTGTCTATCATCTCGTGGAGCACTTT
Organism: Lepidodactylus listeri; assembly: GCA_029233225.1. Taxonomy (NCBI): domain Eukaryota; kingdom Metazoa; phylum Chordata; class Lepidosauria; order Squamata; family Gekkonidae; genus Lepidodactylus; species Lepidodactylus listeri. Next base: position 62,462,509 of record JARCFY010000002.1, on the reverse strand, counting down.
CCAACAAGTCTGCCCGTGTTTAGCTGCACACCGCTTTCAAAGATGCACCTTACAGCTGTTTGACTTCCAAAGGAACCGAGTTCCGGTCGATGGCATTGCCACAGTCCAAGTCAAATATAAGAAATTCTCCGACTGTCTGAACCTACTCGTGGTAGAGGGTCGTCGCACTAATCTGATTGGACTGGACTGGTTTGCCGCCTTGGGCATAGACGTTGTTGGCGTGAACCAGGTCGAACCGCAGTGTTTACTGGACTTTGAGACAGAGTTTCCAGAGGTTTTCAAGGCTGAGCTAGGCTGCTACAAGGGTCCACCCATGTCGTTTAACCTGGATCCTGCAGTATCACCAATCTGCCTCAAGCCCAGATGCTGCCCCGTTGCTTTCAAGCCCAAGATTGACGAGCAAATAGATAAACTGTCGGCCCAAGGGAGCTCGAGCTAGTTCCCAATGCTAAGTGGGAGACACCTATCATCACTCCCCTCAAGCCTGATGGCTCCGTCCCTTTGTGTGCTGACTATAAGTATACAATCAACCGGGCCCTACAGCTGCACACATACCCGGTTCCTGTGGTGAGCCACCTTCTAGCCTCAGTCTCTGGGGGCCAGGTGTTCACCAAAATCGACCTCACCCAGGCATATCAGCAGTTGCCGGTTGATGCAGCCACAGCTGAAGCACAGACTATTCTGACGCACTGAGGTGCTTTCAAAGTAAACCGGCTGCAGTTCAGGGTAAGTGTCGCCCCTGGCATTTTTCAAGAACTCATGGAGCCCCTTCTTCGAGGTCTGCCTTGCATCGTACCCTATTTCGATGACATCTTAATTGCCGGGACCTCTGATCTTGAACTGGCTGCTCGAGTGCGAGAGGTCCTTTGTCAGCTACAGGATGTTGGCATTTGACTGAAGAAGGAGAAATGTGAATTCTTCGTCCCTACCATGCAATTCCTGGGTTACCGCCTAGACTCAGATGGCATCCACCCTGCTCCAGACAAGGTTGCTGCAATCCACAACGCACCCCCGCCAAAGTCTAAGAAAGAGCTGCAGTCCTTTTTAGGACTACTGAACTTCTATCATGCTTTCTTGCCCAACAAAACAGCTTTTGCAGAACCACTCCATCAGTTACTGGACAAGTCAGCTCCATGGGCATGGGGTCGCTGGGAAAACACCTCTTTCCAAGCCATCAAAGCCCTCCTTGCGTCCAATGCCATCCTCGTGCATTATGATGAGAAGAAGCCCCTTGTCCTAGCATGTGATGCGTCACCTTACGGAATAGGGGCTGTACTCAGTCATCGCTTGCCATCTGGCCGGGAGGCCCCCATTGCCTTCTATTCCAGAACGTTATCTTCTGCTGAAAGGAACTATGCCCAGATTGATCAGGAAGCACTAGCAATCATCGCTGCAGTAAAAAAGTTTCACGATTTTATCTACGGGCGGGAATTTGACATCGTCACCGACCACAAGCCGCTGCTGGGCATCTTCATGGCCGACCGTCAGACCCCCCAGATTCTGTCCCTCCAGATGATGCGATGGGCAGTCCTTCTGTCTGCCTACTCCTGCTGTCTCCTCCACAGGCCCGGCAAAACCATTGGGCATACTGACGCCCTTAGCCGGCTGCCGCTTCCGTCGTCAGGACCGGCCGAGGCCCCGGAAGTTTTGTTGATTGAGGAGCTACCTCAGCCTCCACTCTCTGTTGCCAATGTAGCATTCCACACTGGCCGGGATCAAACGGTCAGCAGAGTATACAACTATGTGTGGAGGGGATGGCCATCAGGAACACTTGATGCCGATTTTCAGCCATTCCTGTCAAGATCCTCTGAACTATCAGTAAACAAGGGGTGTCTTTGTGGGGAAACAGAGTCATCGTCCCTCCCCCACTTCGCCAGTGGGTGCTGGACGCCTTACATGAAGGATACCCGGGCATTGTTAAGATGAAGGCCATTGCAAGGAGCTATGTTTGGTGGCCCAGCATGGATCAGCAGATTGAGCGGTGGGTCCGGACGTGTCTGCCGTGCCAGGAGTCAAGACCAGTGGCTCCAGAGGTTCCTGTTCCCCCTTGGGAAAAGCCGAGGGATCTGTGGTCCCACATTCACGTAGACTTCGCTGGGCATTTCCAGGGCCGAACGCTCTTGCTTGTCGTGGATGCGTATTCCAAATGGTTGGAGGTCATCCCTGTCACCTCCATGACATCAGCTGTCATTGCCCGCTGCCTAGACCATCTCTTTGCTACTTTCAGCCTGCCAGACCTCCTCGTGTCCAACAATGGAACACAATTTACATCGGCGGAGTTCCAGTCCTTCCTAGATGAACGGGGTATCCGGCACATCACCTCGGCTCCTTTCCACCCCACAACGAATGGACAGGCCAAGAGAATGGTGTGAACGGTCAAGGACTCACTCCGTCGTTTGGGTGAGGGGAATTTCCAGGCTAAGCTCGCCAGTTTCTTGATGCAGCAGCACTCCTCACTGTACGCCGTTACTGGGAAGTCACCAGCAGAGCTGCTCATGGGTCGCCAGCTGTCCACCCACGTGAGCCGTCTCCACCCAGACCTGGCACCAGACATCCATCACGACCCTATCGCCACAGGGTCCACTCGGTCTTTTAAGCAGGGAGAACCAGTGTATGCCAGGAACTATGGGGCAGGTCCGCACTGGGTTCCAGCAGTTGTGGTGCGTGCAACAGGCCCGATCTCGTATGAGGTGAGGCACGACACGGGGCAGGTCCATCACAGACATCTGGCCCAGCTACGACACCGGTGGCCGGCGCAGGAAGATTGTTTGCAATGCTCTCTAGTTCCTGAGCAAGGACAACATTTGCAATGCTCCCCAGTTCCCGAACCGGAACAGAGTTTGCCACGCTCCCCAGTTCCTGTGACAGGACAATGCACCCTGGTTCCTGAGGCCGGCCTGGGAGATCTCCCGGCACAGCAAGACGCCGGCGCCCGGGGCAGTCGCTTAACAGAGAACAGCCCTCTGCCAACTCTGGCCCAGGACATTCCACAAGAACAGTCTGCCGAGCCACTGCCAGCTTGGAATGAGGTAGGCCCCCTGCCGGAGCTGGGTCATGCCCCAGAACTCTAAGAGCCCCCAGACTTTACAGACCGCTCCCCTGTGAGTCCATTGCCACGGCTCAAGCTGGCATGTATGGGGTCCCCAGACTTAAGAGGACGTTCCCCATCGGGGCCACCTTTGCTGCGCCGGTCCCGACGGACCAGGCGACCGCCCCTGCACCTATGAGACTTTGTTGTTTGAACTTAGGGGGAAGGAGTGTTGTGTTTGTGTTTGGAGTATTGAAGCAGCAATAGCTTGATAGGGCTCTGGTATCCGAAAGCTCCAATTCTTATTGGCTGATGACTAATGACTCCTATTGGTCCTAAAGACAATCCAGATACCCAATCACTGAGCTCTGCTTAGGTCCAATAGTATTGCTTGTATATAGTTACTTTGTTTAAAGTTATGTGTTGGAACCAGGGCTATTTTGGGGCAGGAACGCACAGGAACGGAGTTCCGGCTGGCTCCTGAGTTGGCCACACCCAGCAGGAACTCATTAGTATAATAGGTCACACCCAACAGCAGAAATTCATTAGGATTGGCTGCATTAGGGGTATGTGGCCTAACATGCAAATTAAGTCCTGCTACAAAAAAAGCCCGAGTTTTGACAACAAATAAGGTAAACAGAATAAGAACCAAAATGTGAGTGTGGCTGGATGACCACTCTTCTGGTAACACAGGGGTGTGGCCTAATATGCTAATAAGCTGTGCTGTCAGTGGTGTGGTCTAATATGCTAATGAGTTTCTGCTGTTGGGTGTGGCATATTATGCTAATGAGTTCCTGCTGGGCTTTTTCTACAAAAAAAGCCCTGGTTGGAACAGTATAAATTAAGGTGCCGCTCTCATAGAGCTGACTTTGGAGCTGAGCAATATCACTGAATAAAAGCTGGTTGTTTGAATTCATCGCCTCCCGCTCAATACTTAAAATATCCAAAGATCTCTAGACTTCACTATTCGAACATAAAATATGAGTGTAGTCATGTTTGTTGTTAATATTCCACCCTGTTCACATATAAAATGGAGGTCATTTCAGACTGGGGAGGGGTCGCTGGGATGTTTAGAGAGCTGAAGAAGGGGAAAGGTTCAGCTCCCCTCATCTTTTATGTGAAGCACATCTTTTATAACTGTCATTTTATTTATATTGTAAACCACCTTGAATGCTGCAAGGTAGAAAGGCGGCTAAGGAATGTTTTAAATAAATATCACAGTCCCACTCACACTTCAGATATGAATGTGGCAGAGATATGAATAAACAAGAGTGGTTGCCCTCATCATGCTGAGTTTTGGACCATGATCCCTACACAAATTTGTATAAATTATGGCATCAACTGTGTTATTTTTAGAGGGTGAAGAATTTTATTTATTGATTTGAATGATAAAATTCTTCACCCTCATTGAAAAAAGCCCACTGGGAAAACAAAAATCCCTTTGGGAGAAGAACCTTTAGTACAAACCACTAGTTGTGGGTCAGCAACATTTCCAGGGGAATCTGATACAGGTGTATGCGCTAATTCTTTTTAAACCTCATAAATTTAAAATAGGGTCAGAGATCTAGCAGGGATGAAACAGGTGCTTTTCAGTGCAAATAATGGCAAATGAAAGTGTGGAGCATCTTCAACTGACAGCTTATTTGTTTCAGATTTCTGTGCAAAAATAAAACAGCAATTTTTCCAGAATCTGATTCTGAAATTGGGGAAGGAGAGATTTTCTTTCAATCTCCTCAGCGCTCAAATAGTCATTGTGAATTGTTCAGGAGTACAAAGTCCTGCAGAAGTAAAAGTAGGAAATGCCAGTATTTCTCTCACCAGCTCTAGAAACCAGTGTTCATGTGATCGTTGGACAAGAACCAGGATGGAGTTTTATACAGGGAACAGGAGGGATCAATCTGGCATCAGTTTGGAACAAAATGGTTTTGTCTTTTGCACAGACATAAATGTCACCCTTTTTTGTCCTTTGTAATTCTAATAAGCATATGCGATATCCTGAATGCCATCTAATTGCAAGCACCATCAATTGCCTTTTGCAGAACCACACACAGAAGTGTGATTAGAGAACCCCCTGCTGTGCACATAAGTATTCACAAAGTCTTGGAAAGGTTGCCTCTTCCCACACGCTCTCCAGCTGCCCTGGTTAGATAGAGAGAGGATGATGCCTGGAAACAGAACCCATATTGCTGACTTTATGAGTCTTCACCCTTTGTGCATCTTACTCAAAGCGGAAATGAAAATAGGATACTCCCCCCCCCCCGCATCAGCTTATTGGTGTGTGTGCAAGCAGAGATGCCATGCTGGTTCTGTTTATATGCAGAAGCATGCTAACTTGTACAAATGTCCATCAAAGCACCATCAGGGACTCCATTAAACATTTGGGCTCTCAGCCAGAACATGGGTGCATCAAAAGACTGTATGAATTATTACAGTAGCATTTAGGGAGCATTAACAGAATCATTTTGTCTGCAGTGATGTTTGAGTGCATTTGAAACACAAAGGAGGAATAAAAAGAACAATGAATTTTCTGCGTGTAAGTCATGGTGATATATTACTAGCAGAGCAAGCTCTCGTACATTCACCCGAATCCATCTGGTCAAAACTGTCCTACATCCACTGAGTGCAATTGAGGCTGACTAATATTTTTAGCTGTATATCTCCACATGCTTTTCTAAATCATAAATAATGTTTATAAAATTAGAGGAGGCAGAGATAGGCTCAAAAACAAGAGATAGAGAATGCAATTTTTCTTCTGGCAATATTATTTGACAAAACACACAGTACAATGATTATGTTCAGTAGTATGTTCATAACATAACTGTTATGTTATGTATCTCTTCCCAGGGAGATTCATCTTTCCCCATATGTTGCCATCTTTCACCAGCATCTGAAACCTTTTCTGTTTCCTTTGATATTCCCTCAGTGAGCCCTCGTTCCTGCCCAATCTTTTAATTGTTGGTTTTATGTTTTTGTATGTATTTTAGCTCTATTTTAATTATTTTAATGATGCCTTGGGAGTGGTCAAGGTGGGTAGCCATGTTGGTCTGAAGCAACAGAACAAAGTTAGAGTCCAGTGGCACCTTTAAGACCAATGAAGTTTCATTCAAGGTGTGAGCTTTCATGCACACACACACTTTGTCAGAGAATGAAATAGAATCAAAGATCTTAGTTGTATATACAGGGGTGGCACCTTGCTCACACCTTGAATAAAGCCTTGGGAGTGGGCTTGGTTGGTTTTAATGGCTTTAAAATGTGAATTTATGATGTATAGTTTAATTGTTAGCTGTCTTGGTGGTCCTTGTAAAAGCATAAAGGTGGGGTAGAAATTTTGTAACAAAAAATGTTCAGGCTACTTAGTTTAAATCACACTGAGGGGTTCATATAAATGTGGATACTGACACCACAACACAAAGCTGCAGGGACTGGAATCCAAAGAAGTCTCTGTGCAAAGTACTTCTGCAATCATACAAGGAGGAGCTGAGTCATTATTCCTGCCTGTGACAGCTCTGCACATCTCACAGAGCACTGGTTCTCAAACATTTGGAAGTAGAACCCCTCTTCTAAATGTTATTTTGGGGACACGCTTCAAAGTTACTCCAATATACTTCCCTCCACCACAGCATAAAACACAAGTATCTCACATCAATTAACACTGAACAAGTTTATATATTTTTATTTTAGCATAAATAAACATAAACATTTATGAAGAACATGCTGTATCTCATGCTCGTTTCATGCATCATGCAGAGGCAAACCCATATTTGCCATCAAGCCATTCAGAGCCTCCTTTTCCAGCTCACTTTGTCCATCTTCCCCTCTCCTTGTCCTACAACTCACGTGAGAGAACTGAAACTGGAGAACCCATATAGTACAGTGGTTAGAGACAGTCAGTGTGGTACAATGGCTACAGTATTGAACTAGGATCTGAACTAGGACCTGAGTTTGAATCACCATTCTACTATGGAAGCCCAGGGGTCATTTTGAGCAGGAGCTTGGGGGAGCGCAGCTCCGGGAGTTGGTGCCAGCCCCCCCCCCCCCCCCCCGGGGGAATGCCTACTTGTGTCATGGCCTCAGCAAAATGACCCTGTCCCCTGGAAAGGTCCTTGTTCCTCCGACCAGCCTTCTGAAGACCAGCCTGAAGCTCTCCTCCCTTTCTTTCTTTCTTTCTTTCTTTCTTTCTTTCTTTCTTTCTTTCTTTCTTTCTTTCTTTCTTTCTTTCTTTCTTTCTTTCTTTCTTTCTTTCTTTCTTCTCTCTCTCTCTCTCTCTCTCTCTCTCTCTCTCTCTCTCTCTCTCTCTCTCTCTCCTTCTGACATACTTCCAGTGATGTCAGGTGGTGTAGTATATGCAAATAAGTTATGCTAATGAGTTATGCTAATGAGCTCCCTGCACCTCTTTTTCTACAAAATGACCCCTGTGGAAGCTAGGTAGGTGATTTTGGACCAGTCACTCTTTCTTAGCCAAACTTTGCTCACAGGGTTATTGTGAGGATAAAAATGGAGCAGAGAAGAATGATGTTATAAGCACCATCTCCAACTTACTAATAATTACATTTGCAGCTTGGGCAAGGAGGGAGCCCAGGAAGATGTCTGCTACTGCTTCCATCCACATGGCAATCCTGCAGGTTCATCCCAGCAATTTTCAGCAGGTGCCCCCATACAGGCTATCCACATCATCTAGAGCCAGCCTGGGGGGGGGGGGGAGATTGTGAAGGATTTGTGATGCAAGAGCCATGCTTGCCCATCCCATGGCTATTTAAAGTGCTGCTGTGGTGAAATCTTCATTGTTGTTTTCTCTCTGGCTCTCCGACCTCCTTGTTTTTGTGTATTAGTTGTTTTTGTGTATTTTCATCACAGCTCCAGTGGTTTGGGCATTGGGACAGATCCTTTTTTGTGGAAGCTGGCCTGCGTGCCCACCTCTCCCATTTGGGGACTCCCTTAAGGGGTCTTGGGGTACAGCTCAGGGACTGTTGTCTGGCTCTCATCACCAAGTGGTAAGGGTCCACATAGCAGCTGGTCCCCATGTGGTCCCCATAGGATTGTCACTCCACGGTTTCCCTCCAGCAGGTGGGCTGGGGAGATGGGTTTATCTGGCAGCAGGCAGACTGCCTGATGTGGAACTGGATTCCATTCTGCACCATTGCTCCTTCATTTGTTTCCAATAAAAACTGTGGCCATTTTTTTTCTACGAAAGTTGTTGTGTTTTCCGTCCAGGTGCTCACTCCGCAAATAGATCATAGGCCTACAAACCACCTTGAGGAAACAAAACAGGTCTAATTAATTAATTAACTAACTAACTAACTAACTAACTAACTAACTAACTGGTCTATCTAAATAAATAAAAACTTTTTAGTTGAGAACCACTATAATAGGGTGATGTTCTAGAAATCCTGACCTTTGAGGGAGCTTTCAGAGGGGGACAGTGGTTGCTCCTGGAAGGGGGAAATTGAGAAACCCCTCTACATTTGCAGATCATTATTCATAGCACTTTGAATCGAAGTTTGTTTATAAACAGAAAATTGATATTTTGATCATAATAATGTTAGCTGATAGGGCCGTACCACAGATATAGCCTCTCTATAGAATTATAGTTTGAAGTCAAAAGCAAAAGACGCTGAGTTAATAGTTAAAAGTTGAGCCTTCCTCCTCTTTATTGGAAGAATAACCCACAACTTTCTATTTACAGACAGATTTTTACACCATATGGGAACTTAATAAAATACGCCAACATTTTTTTGGCTGTTGAAGAATAATTATTCCTGATTTTCTACATTTTCTTCTCTGCTTTCACATGAATAAAGCATTCTTTCCATGAAAGACCATCCCATAGACTTTACAGACATTACAAAAGTATGTGTGCACCACAGTCTTTTACATTGAGAGCCAGTTTGGTGTAGTGGTTAAGTGCACAGACTCTAATCTGGGAGAACCGGGTTTGATTCCCCAGTCCTCCACTTGCACCTGCTGTATGACCTTGGGCAAGCCATAGCTCTGTACCAGCTGTTCTTTCAAGGATAGTTGTCTTAGAGCTCTCTCAGCCCCACCTACCTCACAGGGTGTCTGTGTGTGGAGAGGAAGGGAAAGGAGTTTGTAAGCCGCTCTGAGACTCCATGTGAGTGAAGGGCGGGATATAAATCCAATCTCTTCTTCTTCTTCTTCTACATGAGGAACATTTTTGGTGGAACCATTCTATTATGTCAAACTGAGGTTCCCAAGGATCATTTCCTACATTATTAGGTTCCATGACCATCTGCTCCATAGCACAGTCATTGAGAGTGTCTAGAAACTCAATCTCTTTTTCCCGACTTGAACACATATTGACCCAATCAATGTGTGGGTAGTTAAAGTCACCTATTACAACACAGTTATTTCATCTGGCCACTATCTTTAATTCATTCATCATTTTATAATCCACCTCTATTTTTTGATCTGGTGGGCGATAACAAACTCCCAATGTTAAGCTTCCTTTCGGGCCCACTAATTCAATCCACAGCATTTCCAGAAGCGAATCCAATTCTCTTACCCTCTCAGTCTTACTGGACTGTATACCCTCTCTGACATACAGAGCCACCCCACCTCCAACTCCCCCCCCCCATCCTTCCGATATAATTTATAACCAGGAATCACCATAACCCACTAATTTTCCTCATCCCACCAATTTTCTGATATACCCACAATGTCTATGTTTTCCCCCAAAATCAAGCATTCCAACCCAATTTTACCTCAGAGATTTCTAGCATTAGTATATAAACATCTATACTTTCCCATACATGTTAAGCCCACAATCTTCCTCTTGCTGCCTTGAGATCTTGCCAGGCAGTCCCTATCGTTAGCTACAGTCTCAGTGGACAATTCTAATCCATTTCCTTGTAGGAAAGTAACAGCTACCCCTTCATCTCTTTGAGATGAACCATCCCGAACCAGAGATTTTTCATCTCCTGTCGGCTTTCCCCAATATTCAGTTTAAAAACTGCTCTGCCACCTTTTTGATTTTAAGCGCCAGCAGCCTGGTTCCTTCTCAGGACAAGTGCACACAGGTTATTTTCCCTGGGTCTGATGCTGTTGGAAAGTGTGTCCCCCCCCCCCCGGCTTTACTCTGAATACTCTGAACTTACTGCAAAGCTTTGGGTAAGATCACACCAAAGCCTGGATCACTGCTTTATGGGTGGGAAAGTTACACAGGGCAGTAATTTTCCCTGCCCTTTTCCACGCAGTCGCTATTTCACCTGGGGGGCATTTTTGCCTTTTCAGTTAGAAACTGAATATTGTTATATTGTCTCAATGCCATTATTATGTATCAGGTTCTCTGAATTCCAAGTGTCTTTAAAACGTTAAGTCCAGCCCCTTTATTTTTGGAGATATAAGGGGAAAAAGAAAATGAAAGCTGGGAATCCAGTGAATATGAAACAGATCCTTATAATATTCTAACAATACAACAATATTCCATTGCCAATAAAAAGACATAAATAGCCTTGTTGAAGAGGAGGGGGTGACCAAGACTTGGGGAATGGGGCACAGAAACCATAAGGAAGCTGGCCACATGGATATTCTATTATTGATGTACTGTGTTGGCTGCCACAGCAGCGGTGGGGAAACCACACAACTCTGCCCTGTGTGGTAAACACCTCTGCTGGAAAAAGTGTGGATTAAGAGAATCCCACAGCACATTCAGAAGCGAGTTTCAGGAGACAGAAATTCCACAGTTAGTGAGTGGCATCAAGAGCACCTCTCAGACATACCACACCGATGAAATAGTTATGAGAGCTTTCTCAGCTTAATTGCAGTGGAACACCGATGAAGAGATGGTCTTCTGTGCATGCAGCAGAGCTCAAGGGCTTATGATTTCATATATTTAAATCTGCAGCTTGAATTGAGCCTGGAAGAAATTAGTCTTTAGTGTAGAAGTTAACTGTAGCATTTAAATCTCCAAATTATATTACACGCTTCTGGCAAATGTTCCAAATGAATGCAGCCTGATTTTGCATATTAGGGTAGCTAAAGAAATGGGGTTTCTTTATAGGACAAGCCCTGGAAAAGGTTTTCCTGAATCAGTGGCAAAGATTTTGTAATTAGTTGTCTTGATGGCCTTTCAGGCAGATGACAAAGTACAAAAGAAAGCATAGGGGATCATAACAAGGGCTCAGAAAAATCCTGCTCTCCAGGGGCTCAAGATATCACTTCCTGCTGTAATGAAAGTCTGCTTGTCCAGTGTCCTCTAACAATCTACCTTTAATGGGGTTACTTATTGCAGAGGTAAAGCACTTTATATGGAACCGGGTTTACATTATCCTTGCTATTGGAGATCTAGCTTCCAAGACTGTTTAAATCCTTTAATCCATAAATAGGATTGCAGCCAGAGCTGGGCTTCCTTCCAAAACTGTAATCTCCACTATATGAATTATTACAAAGAGATTAGGGTGTTTCAAGTAATAACATTTCAAATAAATCAGCTTTCATGGAGGAACAACTAACTAATATTTGAAGTAACAATATTAAGACATATATAGCTGCTTGCAAGCAGACCTAAACTGAGGAAGATTCTTTTTTTTTCATTCATAGGCTTCTGGATTGCACACAGTACCACCTGATTTTTTTTTTTAAGCACAGTAAACTGGAATGTCCTTTTTTGTATTCAAAAACTACAGAAATGCTTCTTTTTAAGCCAACAGAGTGAATCTGTGAGAGATGTTCCTTTGGTAACTATGTAAGAATAGTGGTGCTCTACCTTCTTACTTTATTTACTCAAACACATACATGTGTGTGTGTGTGTGTGCATATCCAGAATATGGAAATCAGTTCCCCCCAGAGAACATGGCTGCCTTGGAGGGTGGAGTCTATGGTATTATACCCTGATGAGATCCAGCCTCTCCTCCCTCCCTCCCCTGAGGTTCCACCCACCATTTCCACAAATTTCCCAACCAGGAATTGGCAACCCTACTTTTTGTGACTGGAGCTCCTGTTTGGGGAGACTAAAAAGCAGTGGTGTGAACTTCCATGTGGTCTGGGGCATTGTGCTGAGGACAAAGCAGTTGCCCCATAGTCTTTCCCCAGCTGAAAGTGCTCCTCCCCCAGGCTGTGTGTAGTCACTGTAGTGCCTCTCTCTCTCTCTTTCATTGTGGAAAAAAGCAGGAAAATGATGTATGTGTGGGCTGGGGTGAGGAGGAGGAGGAGTTAAAATCCAGGGTCCAACTAGGACATGGAGTGAAAGAGCCTAAACAGACCATATTCTGCAGACACAAAATGCAGTCCTTATCTTATTTAATCTCCTTCTTTATGGGTGAATATCATTCTTCTGGAGTGTTTGTTCAAGGAAGAGGAACTGTGGGTCCAGGTCAGGAGGACCACAAGGAGCTGGCCAGTTGCAAAGAAGCCCGACTCTGGGAGTATATGAGGTTGTTTTGGGGTTTTTTTTCCAAACAGAAACATAAAAGTGCCACAATCCAGTTCCTCATTTATCTATTTGTGGTTTTTAATGGGCAGTTGTAGAGATCATTATTGAATTTTTATGGAGAAGGGCATACTGACCTCTTAATTTATGCATGTATCAAAAGAGATGTGTGGTCATTTTAGCAGAGCAGAAGGCATGTTCTGCACAGCTCATATTAATGTATTTGTTTAAAACAACACAGTTAATAAAACAGGGTCTGCTGAAGGCTCCATATTTCACATTAGAATCAAGGACAGCAAAGGTTAAAAAAAAATCCCTCCCAGGCCTTGCAGGCTACTCTGCTCCTTTTTGGCTTATATATGTCTCAGTGCAGTCAGAAGCCTGGAACTTTATCCTGCCCATGCCTTGCTTTTCAGGCTTTGCGCATGGCCAGTAAGGGGGGGGGATGGGCAGTTTGTGACTGGCTGGCTGCATTTTCCTCATGCAGTTTGGCCAATGGGAGGTGGATCCTGGACTTAAATAAAGCCAGTGGGACCACTTCCTCAGAACAATTTTTGGGCAAACCTGACTGTTCTGTGTAGTACAGTGTAGAATTAAAGGGCCAATTTACACATTATGGAGTACAGAATGTTTTGGAGCCTTGGTTTCCCACTTTGGTGGGAGTCTTTCTGCCTCTGCTGGCTCTGCTTACCATGTTAGGGTGGGGGTGGGGGGATGCTGGGGAAATGTGGGAAAACTGGCATCATGCTGACACTATGATGTCACTTCCACCACAATCCAGAAGTGATGCTATAACTTTGGGTGATATTCTACCATTCACCCCAAACACTATGATTAAACCAAATGGCACCCCCTCAGGACCCTCTGAAGAAGAAGAAGAAGAGATTGGATTTATATCCTGCCCTTCACTCACTTGGAGTCTCAGAGCGGCTTACAAACCCCTTTCCCTTCCCTTCCCCACAACAGACACCCTGTGAGGTAGGTGGGGTTGAGAGAGCTCTGAGACAACTGTCCTCGAGAGAACAGCTGGTACAGAGCTATGGCTTGCCCAAGGTCATACAGCAGGTGCAAGTGGAGGACTGGGGAATCAAACCCGGTTCTCCCAGATTAGAGTTCGCGCACTTAACCACTACACCGAACTGGCTCTCAACACCAAACTGGCTCTCTCTGGAGTCCTCATCTTGTATTAGTCAATTCAGGTCTGACAACTGGTGGGAGACTCACCATCACTGGTTTGCCAGCAACATAGTGACATTGCCAATGGCACTGTGATGTCACTTCTGCCATGTCCCAGAAGTGATGCCATCACATAGGGGTGTTTAGCAGGTATGAATTTAATGACACTACACAAGTAATTATGTCACAGCTTGCCTGGTAATCCAAGAAATGGAGACAGAATGGTTGAGGGAGAGACCACCTATTTGCATTGTTGTAGACATTAAAAGCAGATACTACAACATCAAGGGTTTCATCACTAGTAATCTCAGGTTGAATTCACAAATTCTTTATTCAGTCACTGCAGCATCCAGCATGTCCATGTGAAATAACCAGCACAACTAAAACACTGAAAAACGTTATATACTACCAAACTCAGGCAGAACAGTTTTTAGTAGAGGCAGTTCATACCTGTGTGTGCTGATATATCTTGTGATGCTCATTGCTTTGTGAATAAAGATCAATATCAACATCAAAATCACTCAGGTTTTTAAAGGTCCATATTTGTTGTGCACTTCAACAATTACCAGCCATCATAAAGGAACTGGAGGCGGCCAAACCCCAAATCACACGGGAAGCACCACAACTGGGTTGTTTAAAAAACGGCCTGTAGATCATAAATTGCAACCCATCTTGCACCACAATCACAAACACATTGGTTTGGAATCGTCCCCCTAATTTCAGCATGCCAGTGAGAGTGACAGCAGCATCTGGACTTCAAAAATACACAAAAACAGTCTTTGCAGGAATCACTCTGCCAGGGCAAGCCAGTGCCTTCTGTATTACAATATTTATTTTATTATTATTTATTAATTCAATTAGTACCTCGCCCTCCCCACAAGCAGGCTCAGAGCGGCTAACATAGTGTGGTATAAATACCATTAAAACACATAAAATTGTTCAAACAGATCACAGTTCAGAATACAGTGCAATACAATAATAAAATCATAAAAACATAAAGTGCTAGTAATGATATTAATTCCAGATGGTGTTAGTTATTTAAAAAATCTACTGCAGGAATGCTTCTGGCGGGCTTCCGGAGGTCTTCCTGAGTTATATAATGGTGTATCTGCTGTTGAGATTGAGGGCTGGGCTAGTTGATGGTATTAATATGGGCGGCTGTTCATACCCTGCTCATTGTTCACCATCCCAATTTTTGCAATTTTTTTCTGATCAGCATGGTAGAAAGTTACCATGGTATTTTGTAGATCTCCTGTTCTTATAAATGAATCTCCAGGATACCTGCAAAAACAAAAATCATACTGGAAAAAGATTTTTAGTACACATGCATGTAAGTATTCAGACAGAGAGAATCTCTTTTAACAACTTCAGCCCCTTCATGGGGCTGGATAGGTCTACAGCCCTTTAAGAGAACTGAGCATGAGGCTCCAGTAACAGTAGATGAGTGCTTCATGCAGTTCAGCCCACTGGAGGTGTAGATGGAAAATCCATAAAGGCCAGCTACAACTTCTAGCATGCTAGCTTTTGCTGTAACTGCTGACCTGCTTATCCATCTCATCAGAAGACTGTGAGATTAGCTGACTGCACTTTTAGGGCTGTGGAAGATATTTTTGGAGTTTCTTTCAGTTTGGTGTGACCAGGCAGGTTGGCTTTTTTCCTGCTCTACATTGTTTGGGTAAGGGATGGGGTCAACAGGGATTAAGCCTGTTCTAAGGACTGGTTAGGGGAGGGGTCATCAATGTTTTTGAACCTGCAGTCACCTTTGGAATTAAGACAGAGGATAGCAAGCTCAGCTACAAAATGGCTGCCACAGGAGATGGAGACAACCACAAAATGGCTGCCACAAGAGGCAGAGTCCACCAAACAGGGATGGCAGCCTCTAGCGGGAACCTGGGGATCCCCTGGAGTTACAGCTCCTCTTGAGAATACAGAGATCAGTTCCCTTGAAGAAAATGGATGCTTCAGGGAGGGATTCTATGGCATTGTACTCCACTGAGGGCCCTTTCCACTCCAGGCTCCACCTCCAAATCCCCAGGAGTTTCCCAACCTGGATCTAGCAGCCCTACCCCCCACCCCACACTGGTGGCCAGGGAGGACCTGGCAGCCTTATCACCAAGATGTCAGAGAGCAAGGTCATGCATAACTCTAATACTAGCTTTTCAACATTTCAAGCAGAAGCTGTGTTTAATAGGATTCCTTTTAAAATAAAAAACCCATTGTTTAAAACTGTTTTCTTGTATACACACAGCATTCTTGTGCTGTGGTGACAGCCACTGCTGAAGTAATGTTTAAAAAAATCTTCACAGGCAATCAGATCTCCAAAGGCCATTCAAAAGTCCTGATGGGCAAAAGCTCTACCTGGCCCTTCCTAGTTTCTAAAAACATTTGTCAGATATCAGGAAAAGTGTTGGCAGGTGCCATCACATTCACAGGCATCATTTTAGGGACCCCTGAGTTAGGGTGTAACCGGGGAAGGTAGGAATAGTGTGGATTGCTGACATGTAGGTTGGACTGCTTGGTGAGTACCCTTGTACAGCTAACTATGAAGGAGCTTTCCCAAGCTAGCCCTTCTATGGCTTTTGTGACAACTGTGGCTGTGGGGGGGGGAATTTGAAGAGAAAGACTTTCTTGTGTTGAGCGGCATTAAAAAAATCCTTAATTACTTAAATGACACAATGGGAGAGGGTATGAGGTTTAATGCCTCTTGGCACAGTTTCCAGGGCAGGTTAGGACAAATAAAACTGACAGTAGCTCTGACTGAACTGGGAGTCAGAGTGGAGTTACCCAAATGCTGAAAGCCAGAGTAGGCTGCCTGTTTGGAGTTACCCACAATAAACATTTGGGAGATATTTATTAATAATAAAGAAAAACACAGCTTAACCCAATTTGATAGGTCTTCATTCTGGGTTCATAGACAAAGTAACATAATATGAATAAAACTGTTGATATGATCCATATTTGTACCAGTTTCTTGATGTGCCTGGAACAATTTACCAACATGCAATAAATGATGCAGAAGTACCAGGATAACTGGTCATAAGCTGTTACTATACTTTCCAGGCCCCATATCATTGCTTGAAATGCCTTAGGTCAAATTTACATCTGACTTTCCCGCTACAATCATTCTAGTTTAAAAAACAAAACAAAACTGTCTGTTGTGTTTGTTTAGAATATGAAGCAGTAATAGCTTGAAAAGGGCTCTGGTATCCTAAAGCTCCAATTCCTATTGGCTGATTAATAAAGACTCCCATTGGTCCTGAAGCCAGTCTAGATACCCAATCACTGAGCCCTGCTTGGGTCCAATAGTATTGCTTGTATATAGTTACATTGTTGAAAGTTATGTGTTGGAACAGTATAAATGAAAGTGCTGCTCTCATAGAGCTGTCTTTTGAGCTGAACAATGTCACTGAATAAAAGCCTGTTTGTTTGAATTCATCGCCTCCTGCTCAATACTTAAAACTGGCGACAAGGATGGGATCCCAGACCTAACTGAACGGCTGAAATCACTCTGACTGCCCAGCTGAAATCACTAAGGGCGCCCAGAGCTAAATCACAACGGGCACGGCATCCAAGGGCCATATCGAACCGTTCAACCCAATGGTTGAGAACTGGGATTCATACCTCGATCGGTTTGAATGCTACCTCGTAGCAAATCGTATTGATGGAGATGATGTCTGCCGCGCCACTTTTCTGAGTACCTGCGGCCAGGCTGTATTCGACATTGCTCGAGATTTAGTTGCCCCCTCTAAGTTACTCAAGACCCCTCACGGCATCATCAAGGCCCGGCTGACCGAGTACTTCACCTCGAAGACGTCGGCTGCCGCACACCGATGCACATTCCATCAGCGGAACCAGAAGGAGGGTGAGTCTGTCACGGAGTACCTCACCACACTGAGGCAGGCTGCTCGAGACTGTCACTTCGCTGATTTGAAGTCTGTCTTCCTAGATCGGCTGCTCTGTGGCCTCAGAGATGAGAGCATCAGGCGGGCCCTACTCTTACTAAAGACTCTCACATATGAAACGGCCCTAGAAGAGGCCCTGAGAGTAGAGGCTGCCAACCTATCCCTCTACCTAGTTTAAAAACTCTGCCCTGACCTGGATAGCCCAGGCAAGCCCAGTCTCATCAGATCTCAGAGGCTAAGCAGGGCTGACCCTGGCAAGTACTTGGAAGGGTGACCTCCAAGGAATACCAGGACTGGGAGATGGAAGCAGATAATATCAAAGCCACCTCTCTGAAACATCTTAGCCCCACTAGGGGTCACCAGAAGTCACCATGACTTCCAGTCTTGCAAGCATGTGCATGCACACACATACACACACACAACACCCCCCTCCTACTATGCTCCTCATAATTGTCCCACCCAAACGAAAATGGGCCAACCTCTAGCTTTTCCTTGTGATGAATGTGGTTTCAGATGCCCCTTTCTGTACCTGCAACTTTCAGACACGTATATAATTTTTTTTGTGACAAGACAGCTTCACAAATCCTTTGAACACAGATTTTTGTGCATATAGTTCTCATGAGGCTATAAATGCACCACCACTGCAAGTCTGTTTTAACAAGAAGGTGAACATGTATTCCCAATGAAAACAGTTTAGATTTTAAAAAAAAAACCCACATGCCCTAAGTTTCCTCCATTTTGTTTTCAATGGATGGGAATGCAAACAGGCTCTAATCACATGAAATACAGGTCCCCTTCCTGACCTGTAATTACAATGGCTGCAAAGGTAGAGAACAGCTAGTTAAAGACTCTGTCAGCATGTCCATTACACAGCTGGGGTTATTTTTCCCCTGGAATTCATCTCTCAGCCATTTCAAATCAAGCTGAAACTTCAAGTTGCCAGCTGTCAGCCCACAGAGGAATAATTGTGATACTTATAGAATTTAATAAAACAAGTGGATGGCTACATCCAAAACCTCAGTCTCCTGAAAATAACATGCATAGGTTTTTTTTAGCAAAAAGACTTTACTTCTAAATAAGCTTTGTTTGAAAAAATAAGCAATAATTTCCATTATGAAAAAGGTCCAGTTTTAAATTTTAATTATGATCCTGTCATAGAAAGACTAACATGTCAAGAGATAGTAAAGTGATGGTAAATGATGTTACCTAATTAAGATTAGCCACACTTATTTGTTTTCTTTATTTATACCCCTCCTTTCTTCCCAGTGGGAAACCAACATGGCTTGTATCATTCTCCTCTCCTCCATTTTATCCTCATAACAACCCTGTGTGTGTGACTGACCCGAGGTCACCCAGCAAGCTTCATGGAAGAATGGGGATTTGAACCTGGTCTCCCAGATCATAGTCCCAGATTCTAACCACTATACTACACTGGCACTGCAAAAATTATGTGGTAAATATGATATGGGTTAGGGGAGGCTGTGGAAACCATGAACAGGTACTCAGAAACAATCTGGGGATAAATAAACGCTAACAAACTGAAACTTAATCCCAGCAAAATGGAGGTGCTGTTGGTTGAGGGAAAGTCTATACCAGGAACTGAGGTATCTCGTGTTCTAGATGGTATTGCACTTACTCTAAAGGGGTATGTTCATAGCTTGGGGTTGCTGCTGGACCTGAGGATTCCTGTTGGAGAAGCAGGTTGCAGCAGTGGCCTGGGGCTCCTGTCACCACCCTTGGCTGGTAAGCTACCTGTAGCTGTTCCTGGGTGAGAAAGATCTTGCCACTATGGTGCATTCCCTAGTAATGTCTAGATTATATTACTGCAATGTGCTCTACTTGGGGTTGCCCTTGAACACTTTTTGGAAGGTAGAGTTGGTGCAGAATGCTGCAGCCAGAATGCTGACTGGAGTGCATTGTGGGGACAATATCATTCCAGTCTTGTTCCATCTACAGTGGTTCCCAACCTGCTTCCAGCTCAATTCAAGGTGTTGGTACTGAACTTTAAAGTCCTATGTGGCTTGAGGCCAACATACTTGAGGGCTGCCTATTTGTCATATAAACCCATCTGGCCACTTATCTTCCGCAACTCTGCTTCTAGTGCCCCACCATAAGATTTTATGTAGACTAAGGCTACAGGAAGCTTAACAGTATTACCAAACTTGATGCCTTTCCAATGCATCTTGTAGAGCCGGTCCGCTGGCTAGGCGGGGTATAAATTGAAACAAACAAACAAATAAATAAATAAAATAGACCATTTTCTGGAGATGCTAGGGACTGCCAGTATTATCTCCACCACAGACTTGTGCTGAGGATTTCTTAGTAACAAGGATGGAAAATTGAAGATTTGCTCTCCATCAGTAAAAGACAGCTCATGATGGAAATAAAAAACCATGATGTCATAGATTAACTCTTTCAGAGAGATCCTTTGGCCATGCCACACATTTCTTTTTTGCTCAGAAAGAGCATGAATAAATCTTTCTCCTTTGTGGTGCTCATATAGTCCTGTTGAGTTTTACTGACCAGCATTATTTCAGGGGCAACTATGGTTTATTCATTATCCATGTGTAGCAGCTGAACACTTCGGGCAACATTTCATCCATTGTGCACAGAACATAAAGTCAAAAACAGCTGCTCTTGCGTGGAGCTATCAGTATAAATAGGGCAATGCCTGAATGTTAACAATATTCTAATGGAAGCCTTTCTCTCCAGTTCAAGCATAAAGAGAATGTCCTCTTTCGTACTTTGCTCTCACTGACATAGTGTCCTTGACAGAAAAGGTGAGTGGGGAAACACCAAGTAGGACTATGACAGCCATCATGTTCATTGCAGCAATGTGCAACCTTTGATCCTTTCATTTGATATCTTCTTCCTAAAACTGAACAATACACTGTCAGCTTTCGAAAATTAGTTAAGTGATTGTAAGGGCTCTTTGTCATTATTGTCGTCTTCCTCCCAGCTCTTCTTGACTCCCTGGTCATTACTACAACATAGATATTTTATCTTGTCAAAGAATCCCCCCCCCCCCCCTTCATGGAGGGTACCTTTACTTCCTTTTTTCTGCATGTGTTTGTGATATGTTTCCTTTCAAGTACATAGGTTATTCCATTTTATTTTCGTAAAAACCCAAGCAGTTAGGTTCTGGAGAGGAAAAGTGGCTCATTCAAGAAGCTACAGTGGCTGAGCACTAGGTCTTTCTAAAGCAAATCCAGCACTGTCCATTGAATTGCATTGGCCTCCCTTGCTGCCGTTACATAGTGGTTCCAACCTGGAACTAACTGTTAGAAAGATTTATGTGTTTTCAAAGAGTTTTTTCACAGATTGTAAATGTTGGTGTCAGAATGCTGAGGATACAGCACTCGTGTTTATTACCATACTGTCCTCTGGGAAACACTGTTCAGTCTCACCTGGGCTGCGGTCACACACACTAAATAATCCATTTTCAATGCACTCTCCAACTGGATTATGTCAGTTCACTCAGTAAAAATCCAGTTGGAAAGTGCACTGAAAGTGGATTGAAAGTGGATTATTTAGTGTGTATGACTGCAGCCCTGCTCTGCACTCTGCACTGGCTTTGGTGCAGAGCTCCTTGGAAATTCTACTGATCCCTTTACCTCCAGCAAGACAGGAAGCAGAGAAAGATTTAGGTATGGACAAGTGGAGACCCACAAGAAACTTGCGGGAGCAGCTACCCCATCCCCTCACCTCTGCTTCTTCCCCTCTCCCCCAACTTCACTCACACTCTTTCTTCTTCCTCCACCCCTTTTCTTACTCTCCCCTCCATGCCTGTCACATCCTTTCTGCCCCCACCTCATCACTCTTTCTGTCCCTGTCACTCTTTCAGCCTCCCACCTACTCCCCCCCCCCCACAGCAGCAGTGGCAGCAGCCACTCTCCAGGAATAATAACAGATTGCCCAAACACAGAGATCAGTTCCTCTGAGGGTTGCCAGCTCCATGTTGGGAAATTCCTGGAGATTTGGGGGTGGAGTCTTGGGAGGGCAAGGTTTGAACTTGGAAGTCACCTCAGCAGGGTATAATACCATAAACTCTACCCTTCAAAGCAGCCATTTTCTCTGGGGGAATGGATCTCTGTCATCTGGAGATCAGTTGTAATTCCAGGTGATCTTCAGCCCTCACCTGGAGGTTGGCAACAGTAGTTCCTATGGAGGAAATGACTGCTTTGGAGGGTAGAGTCTATGGCATTATATCTGTCTGAAGTCCCTCCCTGCCTCAGTCCCCATCATCCCCAGGCTCCACTCCTCAAATATCTAGGAATTTCCCAACTTGGAGTTGGCAGCCCTATCTCCTTCCCACCCAACAGCCAACCTACCTTTATCTGCCCCTCTGTCTTCAGCTTTCCATCTCCTTCCCCTCTACAGCTTTTACTGAGGAAATCTATAGTATTTCTCCACAGTGGGGACTAAAGCAGTTTACATTATTGTCTCCTTTTCATCCACACAACAACCCTATGAGGTAGGTTAGGCTCAAAGTATGTGACTGGTCCAAAATCACCCAGTGAGCTTCCACAGCAAGATGGGGATCTAAACCTGGGTCTTGTAAACCCTACTCTGAATCACTGACCTTCTGCTTACACTGACCTTATGCTACACTGACTTTCATAGTGTGGCTGCTGTTGAAGAGTAGCAAGCAGCCAGGCCTAGTTGAATCATGCAAGTCAGGTGGTCTCAAGTCACCCATAGGGTGCTGCTAGGCCTACGTTTGCCAGCCTCCAAGTAGGACCTGGAGATCCCCCAGAATTACAACTGAACTCCAGACAGCAGAGATCTGTCCCCCTGGAAAAAATGGGTAGACTCTGTGGCATTATATCCAGCTGAGGCCTCTCCCCTTCCCAAACTCTGCCCTCCTCAGACTTCACCACAGAATATCCAGGAATTTCCCAACCTGGAGCAGGCTGTCCTAGTTCCAGGCCTGGTTCCAAATCCCCTGCTATTTAAGCATTCATACTGCGGGGGGAATCCTCCCCAATCCAAGATCCAGTCCCACTTTTGCACCCCGCAGCAAATAGTGGGAAATTCAAGCAGGCAGTGGGGCAAATGGAGGACCTGACGCTGGGGCAGTGCTAGTGGGAAATTGGTCTTTATGTACATCCCTCATAGAGTCAGATCCTGGAGGACTGATCTCAATGGAGTCCTTTTGGTGATTACAATATTTGGATGTTTTCTTCAGCAGTCACTGCTCACTTCTTCAGATAGAATGTTTTCTATGTGTTTTACTTTTAATATCATCTCAAAAAGCTTTCTATACTGGATTATTATGCTGTCAGATTTCAAAAGCAGCATGAATACATTATGTTATCCCCCCCCCCTGCAAAAAAAAAAGTTTCCTTGGTATTTGCATCAATTTGCAACAGCCTGTGATAATCCATACTGTGCTGCAGATAATGTATCTTAACCTTGTCAAAATGGGGAAGCTGCATCTCCAAGTGTGGAATGCTACAAGGGACTGAAGCAAACAGTTTGATCCATTTCTAAAGGCTTCCAATGCAGTGTGCATTCAGCTGGGGGGGGGGGATGCCCTCAGTTTATACTGTAGGTGCAAATAACAGTTTTCCACTGGATTTAGTGACATTTTAAATGTCTATCATTACATGCTGTTTTACCTAGATTAAATAAAAGCTACCTTGCCAAATTCCTTCTTTTTCCTACTCCACTTTGTTTCAATCTTATTTAAAATGCTTATGGAGTCAAGGTTTTTTTTATGCAAATTACTACACTTTGGGTAGTACTAACAGCAATAATAATAATAACAACATCTGACAAAGTTTATTGTATTAAATAAAAGGTTGAGAAATCACTTAACCTACTGTACTTAGAAGATCTAGCAAGGCAGCTGAAAACAGAAAATAGCACTGATCATTGTGAACTTGCTATTCAAACGGATGTCATTTGTACTTTACAGCAACAGCAAAAAAATATCTAGAACAATTCAATTTTAATAAGTCAGTGCTTTCTATAATGTCACCATCTCATTACATTCAAGTTAAAAATGTTGGTTTATACACTGGAAGAATTTAACCCAGCAGGCTTCTTATTACAACTGAGACATTTTTTGTCCAATAAGCTAGACAATGACTTTAAGTAAAAGGTGCACATAAAGTAATAAGCATCAGCCTTAAATATTGTGTATAGGGATCCATTTTATTTTGGGACAGGTTATAATTAAGCAAAAAAGTACATTTTTAAAAGATTTTGGCTGAATTCCAGAAATCTTGAATACGTATTCAATCCCATTATAAAAACAGAGCTGGAGATTTTGTGAGAAAACTCCATCTAAAGAAATGAATGTTTTGGAATTTTTACCTTCACTGGAACATTAGCAAGAACTCACTTCTAAGGGAAAAAATGAAGTGGTGAAAAAGACTGAAATAATTCTATTTCTTGTAGTTTTGATTAACAAAGCTACATTCCGTGGTGTCTTAAGTGTCCTTGGGTCACTTCTGATTTATGGCAACCCTATGAATGAATGACTGAGCCTTGCTCAGGTCTTGCAAACTGAGGGCTGTGCCTTCCTTGACTGAGTCAATCCATCTCATGTTGGGTCATCTTCTTTTCCTGCTGCCTTCAACCTTTCCTAGTGTTTTTGTCTTTTCCAGTAACTCTTGTTTTCTCATAATGGTCATTTTAGCTTCTAAGGGAGAGTTCAGGCTTGATTTGATCTAGAACCCACTTAGTTGTCTTTTTGACAGTCCAGAGTATTCACGTAGTCTGAGCCAGCATGGTGTAGTGGTTAAGAGTGACAGGCTCTAATCTGGAGAACCGGGTTTGATTCCCCACTCCTCCACATGGAGCCTGCTGGGTGATGTTGGGCCAGTCACAGTTTTCTCAGAACTCTCTCTGCCCCACTTACCTCACAAGTTGTCTGTTGTGGGAAGAGAAAGTGATTGTAAGCCGCTTTGAGACCCCTTAAGGGAGAAAAAATCAGGGCTCAGCCACCCCTGGGAAAACAGAGCGCCTGCTGCCGTGCCTCCCCGGATCCTTCCGAGGCCCGGCCGCCACTGCTGGAGAGGGAGAGGGAAGGGGTGGGGGGGGGGGGGAAGAGAGAGGCACCGGCAGCAGCGGCTGGCGGGCCTTGGAAGGGCCCGGGGAGGCGGGGCGGTTTTGGGGGGGAGAACATCGCTCCAGCAAGCGCGTGCGCAAAGCACACGCGCTAAGGAGCCCCCCCAGGATTTCCAAAAGTCTACGCCCCTGCTGATCACAATCTGATATGAAACATGCCCCATTCAAGAACATTGTAAAAGTTCTAAAGCTGAACAAATTTATGTCTATCATTCAGGAGTTGGCAGGAGCCTCCTTATTAGATAGTTGTTCTCATGCCTTGTTGTCTGGTTTCACTTTTCAATGCACTGGAAGACATGCAGGCAGAGAGCAAATCACTAGATAACCTAAGTAGCAGGGATGTTATCCAACCAGAACAGTTAGCTTATGTTCCCAGCAGACTTACCCGGTACTGACATTAGACTGACTGGCTTGTAATTTCCTGGATCTCCTCTCGAACCCTTTTTAAAGATGGGAGTGACATTTGCTACCTTCCAGTCCCCAGGAATGGAGGCCGATTTTAAGGAAAGATTACATATTTTCTGTCAGGAGATCCACAAGTCCACATTTGAGTTCTTTCAGAACTCTTGGATGTATGCCATCTGGGCTTGGTGATTTATCAGTTTTTAAGTTGTCTATCAGTCGTAGGACCTCCTCTCTCGTCAACTCAGTCTGATTCAGGTCTTTCAACACCCCTCCCAAAATTAGTGGTTCTGGAGTAGGCAAGCACTTCTCATCTTCCACAGTGAAGACAGAGGCAAAAATGCATCTCAGCCATTTCCCTAGCATCCTTCAGTACTCCTTTTACCCCTCGGTCATCCAAGAGCCCCATTAACTCCCTGGCTGGTTTCCTGCTTCTAATGTATTTGAAGAAAGATTTATTGTTGGTCTTTATGTTTTTTTGCAGTATGCTCCTCATATTCCCTTTTTGCCTGCCTCACAGACTTGCATTTTATTTGCCACAGCCTGTGTTCCCTTTATTAACCTCACTGAGACTAGCTTCCCAACGCTTAAAGAATCCTTCTTACCTTTTACAGCTTCCATTACTTTGTTTGTTAACCATCTTCACAACAATCCTGTGGGATAGGCAGAAAGAGAGAGAGAGAGAGACAGACAGAGAGAGATTGTTTCAAGATCACTGCTATATTTTGTGGCAGAGGGGGAATTTGAACCCAGGTCTTCCCCATCCTAGTTAAAACTCTTACTATTCTGCAACATTGGATCTTGAAAGTAAATGTGCATATGATTTAGGGTTGCCAGGTGTTTATGTCTTGCTGGCAAGAGGTGGGAGGGAGCTTTCCAAGAGTGGGGGGCAGGGCATTGCCTTCCTTTTTCCATGACTCCTTTTTTTTGGTTTTTCTAAGCCCCTTCCAGTTTGGCTATATTTTTTTTATAAATATTTCCATTCAAAAGTTCATCCATTGCAAAACTGAAATCAAAAGCTTGCCTTTTGATGATGACATTTCTGCAAATCTATTTTGTCATCTCACTTTCATCCCAATATTCCTGTAAGTAGCTCAGTGTAGCATATATATTTTAACCTCACAACAATGCTCTGAAGTCAATTAGACTGTGAGGAAGTGTGACCAGCCCAAGATCACTCAGTGAGCTTCAGGGCTGAGTGGTTATTTGAACCTAGGTCTCCCCAGCCCTAGTCTGACCACATGGCGATTTTACCACACATTCCCTGTTCTTCTCAAATACCATTTTATTGTTTGTTTATGTTTCTCTGAAAGCGTTGCCTGTATAAGAGCTTCCATCATTCCTGAATTGCAGTGCAATCCTATGCAAACTAATTCTAGTGTAAACCCATTCATCTAAGTGGACAAGACTCACATTGCACTGTTAGTATCATAGGGTGTAACCCAGAACACTTTCCTGGAGTAAGCTCCTTTGAATAAAATAGGACTTACTTCTGAGTAGACCTGTTTAGGATTGTGAAATTATAGCATAGTCCTATGTAAAATTAATGGATTTAGGATTGCACTGTAAACTACTACGATACACAGCACCATAAGAAAATTTTGTCAGTGCTGTACACAGTTTTGTCAATGTCTCTGTCTGTGAACTGTGCCACCCACACTGTCCTGCATCTCCCTCAGTTTAGTAGGGAATCAGATTGGGCTTAGCATAAGCAGCATCTGTCTTGAATTAGTATATCTGTGACCTGAAAAACCTCCCACTGAAGACTTCCACTATCCTTCTTTATCACAGGCTTCATCTCCTTACTTTGCAAACTATATCCTTACTCTAAGTTTGCCCAGGTGAATTTTAGAACACAGTTGTCTTCAAATCTGTTTAACTGTAGCACAGAAGTGCTTAGCACGAAAATTTTGAGCTACAAAACATTGTCCATTACAGCAACATCTGTTGTTTGTGACTTTTTCATGACCAAACTCCTGAATTCCTCCACTGGAAAGAGCTGCTCTGTTAAACTAACATCTGTGAATGCTGCATAGAAGGCAAATTTAGTAGTAGTTTTCACACTTTTTCACAGTACAGGTGATCTGGATGTGATGCATTCTTACATATGTATACAAAAATTGGATGTGGCAGCAACTGTTCAGTATTCGAGGCTGAGTTAATTTCTGTTGTAATTTTGTGTATATTTCAGGAGGGGTAGACCTTGGTTCAGTTTGTCCCTGAAAAATAACCTTTGCATTGTCCCAAGCGTTCTACTGGTTTCCAGTCAGTTAATCAGCATTACCAACATTACCAAGCTAGCTGAAAAGAAATAACTGTGATGTATAAGACAGCTGTAAGCTTTTGCTTTTGTTTTGTTTTATATGGAGTGATTTGATTTTAGAAAGGTGGATAATGGCCCCTTAAAATGATGAGAAAAATGCAGAGGAAACAGTGTTTATTAAAAAATGGGAGAATCCCAAACACAGTGTGAAGATATTGTTGCCCACTCTTCAAAAACAAGACATGAGAACATCTTCCTTAAAACAAAGTACTCTTGAGATCAATTTTTCTGTGTGCATTATTTCTGAAGAAAGAAAGAAAGAAAGAAAGAAAGAAAGAAAGAAAGAAAGAAAGAAAGAAAGAAAGTTAAATTTGCGTTTAGAAGTTATTCTTACACTTGGTACAATGCCAATTTTTCATAGTTGAAAGTCGTGTACATACAATGAGGTTCATGTCATATGAAGGTATTACAAAGTACGCTTTGGAGAGAAATGTATACAAGAGATTTTATTCCAATCGTGCATCTTTCTGGTTCAACAAAATGCAGGATTAAATGTGGAATGGCTCCATTAAAATAAGTGTGTGTGTGTGTGTGTTTCCAGATTTACTTGAACAGATTCTGGGAGCTCAATCTGGTTTACCAATAACACCCCCTCCCCAAATCCTGAAATCCCATTCATTTGGGGCTAATCCCAAAGCAAACACTTTGCTTTGTGCTTTAAATGTTATTTCCTCACTGCCAATGAGGAGCTTTTCTACACTGGCCCATAAGTGTCTTTGGATACATTTATGGCAACAATACAAAGGCCAGAATTAAAATAGCAAACAAATAAACAAAAGAAGGAGTATTTTAATCTCATCTCTTCAGATGCATTATCTTTATGAAAAACAAAGGCAGCTTCAGTTGCTGCTATTTTATCTCCCTCTACTGGTGATCTGAATATAAGTAATTAAGTTCTTAGCTGCCTAGGCACTATACATATATAGCCCCTATTATTATATCTAGATTCCAGAGTTATGAAGTGCTGTCTTTAAAATACTCTAAATCACAGAAGAGGGTCTGGGGCATTGAGAGACTGTCTAAAGTCACACTCAAAATCTTTGCATAGCATTAAAATAGTGAACTGATATTACCAGTTTGAAGTTTTCATTGTCAAGATTCTGCTGCCTTGAATTAGAGCTGACAAACAGTGCAAGCTAAGGGAGCAATCCTCAACTGGTCTAATTGGCTTACTCTCAGGAAAGTGTATTTAGGATTGCTGCCTTGGTCAGTCAGCTGCCACAGGATTATGAATAGTTGCAGGAAGGACCCACCAAACAGAACTGTATAGCAGCACAATCGTTAATCTTCTTTCCCCCTTGCTCTCTCCAGGGTCTTAGGAGAGCATGGGGGAGGGAGTGGATGAAGGACTGTAGCTTTCTGTGATCCAGAGACACTGTTTCATGATATTTTAACTGACCCTTCCCTAGGAAGATGTCATTTCCACTCTGATTCAGTTTAGAGCTGCTAGAGAAATATCAACAGTTTCTAGTTTGAGATCCTATCCTAAGTCTATTTTATGTGACTATTTGAAGTTATCTTATACCATCTAGCACCATGGAGAGCCAGTCTGGTGTATTGGTTAAGTGCATGGACTCTAATCTGGGAGAACTGGGTATGATTCCCCACTCCTCCGCTTGCACCTGCTGGATGACCTTGGGCAAGCCGTAGCTTTGTACCAGCTGTTCTCTCAAGGACAGTTGTCTCAGAGCTCTCTCAGCCCCACCTACCTCACAGGGTGTCTGTTGTGGGGAGCGGAAGGGAAAGGAGTTTGTAAGCTGCTCTGAGATTCCAAGTGAGTGAAGGGCGGGATATAAATCCAATCTCTGCTTCTTCTTCATATGCACTGCTTGGATTAGCAGCATCTTCATAAGGTCTCAGAAAAGTCTTAGTTCCTGATACCTGAGATTCTGCTAGGATATTGAAGCTTCTGCATACAAAGCATCTCCAGTATCACTGATCTCTGGCTCCTCCACATCAAACCACAAAGGATGCAAAGAGATGTGGAACTTCCACAGAGACAGCTCCTTTCACCTTTTCACTACTGTGACAGAAGAGGCTGCAGTTGTATCTGGCAACCGCGTGCTGAAACATGAACATCTTCAAGAATAAACAGTCAGCAATTTTGAAGTCTTGTCATACATGAATTAAAATAAGACAGAAGTGAATGTTCTGCTTGACAAGGAACCCAAGATTGGCTAATATAAATGACAATGACAATAAAACAGCACAATTAGTAGAATATTATCCAAACAGGAGCTAATTTTGGTGGATTCCGTTGCTGATGCAAAGAATTCCCCAGAGCTGTTTAAAGAACTGGATGGTTAAAAGCATTTGCCTTACAGCCATGCCATAATAATTCAGCTGCATCTGTGAGTGCAAAGAAAAACCCACAGATCCAGAAATCAAAGCAGCCCGAGGAGTGCTGCTATAAAAAGCAGGCCATTGGCAAATGAAACATAAATGCCCATTTCATGCCTAAAATGCCTGCCAGAATCTGATTCCATTTTTATGCCCATTTTTGATGGAATGGCTCCTGATGGTTACAGCAGAGAACTTTATTCGGAAGTACTTCACTGGAGTGTCCCATTGTTAACAGCACTGCCACCATAATCAATTCATCTGGCCCTCATGGGCATTTAACTGTCTAAATCCTCAGTACATCATGTATCTGCAGGAAAACATTTAAAAGGTCAGTTGTTCATTGTTGTTATCATGCTCCTATTGTAAGCATATGATATAGGATATTCTAACATTAACCACAAATTAGAACCTAATAGCATAAGGGAAATATGCTCCTGTACAAATTTTCCCTGGGAATGCCAGGTTTCGTTTTGGTCACTGTTTCTTCATCTCCGCACTCTCCACTGAATGATGCTTGTAGAGTAAATAATGACACTCTAGACTGCCTTATGCCAAGTGAGATCACTGGGCCATCTAGTCAGACACACAGCAGATTTTAAAGGCCTCCAACAGAGATCTTTCTCAGCTCTGTTACTCAAAATCCTTAATTGCAGATGCCAGCTACTAAACCTTGGACCTTCTCCATGCACAGTTACAATAATAACAATAATGATAATTGTTGTTATTTTTATTATATATATGCCATAAACATGCAGAAATTACAAAACAAGTTTTCCACCAATAGCTTCCAAAGTATCTGAGGAATAAAACTACCTCTTTCCTATACTAAACTACATCAGTTTACCCTAACATCAAACATATTATTATCTAGCTAAACACATGACAGAACTTCTGCCTTGGTATCCTCCTTAGGTTTTAAATCATTCCAAAACCTGGATGAATGTTTTTCAAGAGTGTGCCTTATTTTCTCTTTTTGGTTATATATTAAGACTTTATCCATAATCATAGTAAACTAGTAATTATTATTATTTACATCACACTTTTCTCCCCAACAGGGACACAAACTGGCTTACAACATTGTTCTCCTCTCCTTCCTGTTTGTGTTCTACTACTACTACTACTACTACTACTACTACTACAGTATCTTTTTCATGGCAGAGTTGGCATACTGATTAACTTTGCAATTTAAAACATCAATATATCAAATACTCAGTGTGGCCCCATCTGTGAATACTTAAATCTGGGCACTGGGGCCATTGACAAACAAGACAGATCTTTCTACAAACCCAAAAAACCCTCCATGCTTGCAGAAAAAATTGAAATCTTAAAAAAGTGTGTGGGGCTTAAAATTTTAAGAAACCAATGCCCTCAATGGTCATTGCTAGGCAACCACAACAGTATTTCCAGGCTTCAAGTGTTGGCTTCTGACACAAAGAGGTGAGGAGATGTCAGGGCCCTTTCCAAGACTGTTTTGGCCAGGCCTGGCAGCAACCACTGGGTGACTTGCATAACTTACCCAGACTGGCTACTTGCTACTGTTCACAACAGCCTAACACCCTCCACGAAAGCCAGTCTGATGTAGAGGTTAGAGTTTCAGACTAGAAGATGGGAGAATTCTATCCCAGGTCTGAATCCCAGGTCTGAATCCCCACTCTGCTGTGGAAGCTCACTGGGGGACTTTGGGCCAGTCAAACACTATGGGCGTTTTCGCACTGGCTTTTTTCCGGGGTGAGCACCAGAGTGAGCACCGGAGTTTCTGGTCAGTTTCACATCAGTTGCTCCGTGCTCACAAACTCCTCTGGAGTTTCACCGCACTGCTCAGGAGTATCCCTGGAGCAAGAAAATCCTGTTCCTGGCGGTGTTTCCTGTTTACTCCGTTGGAGGAACCTAGATGAGAACACACCCACTCGCCCGCCCTCCATCTGGCCCGCCCCGCGGTGGGCGTTTCTTGAATTTTTTTTTTTTTGAAACGAGCCCTCCTAACGTTATATCGAAATAAGGAGGCAGGGAGGCAAGATCGCACCACAGGGACTGCGTTGGCGAGGTGGATTTGCCGTTTCTTGGGAGCAGGAGCCGGGCGCCATTGGCCCGAGAGCTCCATGTGCTTGCTCCCCGGTAACTGCTGCCCTTTGTTTGGGCTTCCCCGGCAACAGCCTGTGCAGAGCTGGTGGTGGGTGCTTTCCTCTAGCAATCCGTGGAGAAGCCGCGGCAAGCGGGCGGGCGGGCTGGGTAAACTTGCCTTCCTTTTCGCTCCCTGTGTGCGGTCCCACAATCCTGAAGCAACACTTCCCCCCTCCTTTTTTTTTTTTTAAAAAAAGGCCCTTGTAACGTTATAACATCATAATGAAATTTTGATGCAGCAAGGGAAGACGGCACAATTGTTGTCTTTATATAATAAACACACGTTCACATCTACTATGGGGGGGGGGGTTAATTTGCTGTTTATTGGCAGCCCCTGCAGAGCAGGCTGGGCGCGCTTCTTTGCAGAAAAGTCACAGAAATGGATTGAACTGTTTTCAAGGGGCTATAACTATTCCTGCGGAGCGGGGAGACTGCTCTGCGTGTCATGCTGCTCCTCCTCAGCTGCCGCCACCACCACCACCACCATTTATGTAATTTTTTTTTCTTAACACGGGCCAGCTGACGCCATGTTGCCCATCCTCCATTTTGTTGCCTTGATCGGGTTAAGCACACGACATTTCAGTTCACATCGGAGAATCCACCAATGGGGGGGGGGGTCCTCCTTGTAGCCCGCCAATCGTTTTGCATCAACCCAGAATGGCGGGAAAATTTGAATACTGAGGAGGGACTTGATGAATTCTGGGAAGAGGAAGGCGGGTGATGCACTGTCGTCATTCCACTATGACGTTATAACATTACCACGCATGCGTTTTTTTTAAAAAAAGGAAAAGCGGGGAACGAGGGAGGAGCTGGGGGGGAGGAAGGGGAGGGAAGGGGAGGGGAAATGCAAGGGGCGGGCACAGAGAGCATCGAAGCAACCCAAATGGGAACAGAAAACTTCGGGGGGGGGGGAGAGGAGCAGATTGCTATAGTGCGAAAACGGCAGGTTTGCTCAGGAGGAGTCGCAGAGGGGGAAATGAGGAGGAAGTGAGAGGCAACTGGCCAGTCTGAAAAGGCCCTATCAGTCTAACTTACCCCCCAGAGTTCTTGTGAGGATAAACTGGAGAACAGGAGAATGATGTAAGTCAGGGGTGTCGAACTCATTTGTTATGCGGGCCAGATCTGACATAAATGAGACCTTGTTGGGCTGGGCCATGTGTATCATAAAATGTAATGCCAGGTAGCGTGGCTATAAACTTTATAAAGGCACAGACAAACACAATTAAACATTTTTAAACATTAAATAAAACATGTTTAAAACACTAGCACTCTTGCCATATTTTGTCTATTTAACAGTCTCTGATAACTGATGCCTCTGCTCTGAATTATTGCATCAAAATGTCTGTGCTGTAGCAATCTTGAGTATGCTGTTCAGGTGTGTATCTGTAAGCTGCAAACCTACTTTTGATTTACTGACATTTATTAAAGAAATATCATGCTCAGTGTCCCTAGCCTAGGTCCCAGGGGGACACATGAAATGGCTGGGCATGGCAACCTTTTGTACATAAGTTGCTTCATTTTCTGGCCAAGAACATTAGAAGGTATCCTACCACAGACTAAGGGTGATGTGTTTGTCTACAAAACTATGCTATTCCCCAGAAAAATAACTAGCACTTCCTACAAAGGGGGTGAACTTGGTCTGGACACACACTCTCAGTCTAATCCACCTCAATGCTTTGTTGTTATTCTTCTTCTAAAACAGTTCATATTACTTTCTTACTAAATTTCTTTTAAATGTGTTAGCCAGCATACCACAGTGTTTGTTTGTATTTTCTGAAATAGAATCTGTGATCCTGGGTTTTTTTCCCCCAGCCTTCAGGTGAACCTGGAGACCTTTGGGAATTAGAACTGATCTTCAGGTGACAGAGATCAGTTCCTCTGGACAAAATGGCTGCTTTGGAGGGTGTACTCTATGGAATTATATCCTACTGAGGTTCTGCCCCTCCCCGAACCCCTCCCTCCCTAGGCTTCACCCCCAAAATCTCCAAGTATGGAAACTCTAAAAACACACATGCACACAATAAAAACACTACCCATACATGCATACTTCCCCACAGTGGGCAAAATCTCTCCAACATCAAGAGAAAGATGTATAAGAATGCCCCTTCATTCCTCCAGATTAAGGGCTTTCTTATCTACCATCTTAAGTGTAAAAGGAGAGGATGAAAGAGACTGAATACCCCTGTATGTCTCTTAAACCAGGAAGTCAAATAGAGAACTCTTTAAAAACTGCTTTCTAAGCCTTTGTATGATTCAGAGCTGAAAGGAGAATACTCCAGCATAGCCTTGAGAATAGAGGGGGAGATGCTCAGGCTGAACACGGACTGATTTTTAAAGCAGCAAGTTGGTTCCTTGAACAATGCTCAGGGGTCTAGCCCAAGGCAGAGGTATTCTGCAGTTTGGTGTAGTGGTTAAATGTGCAGACTCTAATCTGGGAGAACCAGGTTTGATCCCCCACTACTCCACTTGCATCTGCTGGATGACCTTGGGCAAGCCATAGTTCTGGCACAGCTGTTCTTGAAAAAGAGTAGTTTCTGTCAGAGCTCAATCAGCCCCACCTACCTCACAGGGTGTCTGTTGTGGGGAGGGAAAGGGAAAGATTGTAAACTGCTCTGAGACTCCTCTGGTAGTGAAGGGCAGGGTATAAATCCAATCTCCTCCTCCTCCTCCTCTTCTTCTTCACAATATTACAAATCTGGGGTGAAATTTCATGAGAGGGAAAGGAAAGAGCATGCCTTTCTTCTGCTTTGATCTTAAAGAAACAGTGTCCCCATTTGACTATGTCATGCCAAAGAGTTAAGATTCTGGCCAGTCAGCTGAAACCTAGAACAGCACAGGTTGAGCAGCATTAACAATGCTATTGCAGATCCAGGCAGGAAGGTTTGAATCAGCCACTTCCCAATTTAAGCACTTTACATAGCAGAGAGCAGGAGAGAATTCTGGTTGGTGGAAAAGAGAGAGAGAGAGAGAGAGAGAGAGAGTTATGTATTGGGACTGAAGCTGAAACATTCCAGGATTGTTCTACCAGAGATTGGCTGAGCCTGGAGCCCAAGAACAGTAGTCCACCAGGACTCTGGAATTAATCAGTCAAGAAGTAATATTATGTAAATAGCTAATCGTTGGGAGTGGGGTGTGTTTAGGTGTGGCAACTGCATGCTACTTAAACAGAGCTGGGGCCCTGGAGTTCAGTCTTGTGCTTGCTGAAATCACTAATAAAGTAGAGCTGATCACTAGTAGAGAGTCTGCTGCTCCATGGCACCCACTATGAGGAAGGAAGGAAGGAAGGAAGGAAGGAAGGAAGGAAGGAAGGAAGGAAGGAAGGAGAATTTCAGTAGTGAAAGTAAAAATGATATTTATTTATTTATTTATTTAATTATTGTATTTATACCCTGCCCATCCCATGAACGGGCTCAGGGCAGGTAACATCATGTCAATAATACAATAAATACAGTTAAAATTTAAAACACAATAAAACATTAAAAATGAAAGTTTTAAGCCCCAAGAGTGCTGCAAGTCTCCTGCTCCAAGGTTTACTGGTGCCCTTAATAGAAATGCTCCTATTAGGATCTGAGAGGGTGTACTGCAACATTTTGTCATGGGTCTCCACTTGCAATGATTGTATTTATAAATGCTGAGCCAGCAGTAAGTGACCCCCCTCTTAACCAACTTATTTTGCATACTCTCCCTAGCTCAACAACATTAGTTGTGTTGCGATGAAAGAAGAGAGGAAGGAGACAAGTACTTGTGGGAAAGAGCCCA
The DNA here is from genome assembly GCA_029233225.1 of Lepidodactylus listeri. Taxonomy (NCBI): domain Eukaryota; kingdom Metazoa; phylum Chordata; class Lepidosauria; order Squamata; family Gekkonidae; genus Lepidodactylus; species Lepidodactylus listeri. The sequence continues at coordinate 62,426,993 of JARCFY010000002.1, read as the reverse complement.
GAGAAAGTAGTGCTATAGGTGGAGTGGCCCAGGTAAGAAAGGATGGGGTGAAGCACATAGTGCAGATTTTCAGTGCAATGCTAAACTGAGTTCTGCCCTTCTAAACCCACTGACTTCAGTGGGCTTAAAATAGTGTAATTCTGTTTAGGATGACACTTGATAGTTTATATGGCAACCCTTTTATACATTTTCTCTTCTTTAAAAAAAACACAAATTGTTTATTTCACTTCATCTATAGGCTCATACTCTAACATATGTAAAAACCTCACTTAAGCATATATTAATTGTTCTATCCTACACATAACTTCACTGTGCGAAGCAGCAGCCCGTCTCACCTGGAGAAGCCACCTCCGCTCGCCCATGAGCACCATGGCTCCACCGCTCCGCACTGGCAGGGACCAGCCGGCTGCAGAAGCGGCTCCAGTGCTGGTGGCGGGAGCAGCATGTGGTTTCCTACCGAGGAGGAAAAATACGGCATGGGTAGGTTGGCCCCCTGCCTCTTTTCTGCTACCCCCGCACTGGTGGGTGGGTGGGTGCAGCCTGAGGTGAATTTTTTTTTGGGAGGGGGGGGTGCCTTTGCCCAAAAACTAAAGAGACCTGCAATCTGAAAATCAGAGACTCTTTGAATTATACATATGAGCCTACAGTAATAGATGAAGTAATCTTTAAGGACAACAGTGGCCAATTCAGTGTTCCCTCTAATTCCCGCTCCCTACTGAGCAGAGCAGTTCACATCCTGAGAGGAATATTTATGTATTTTATTTATTTATTTTTCATATTTATACCCCACCCTTCCCATGAACGGGCTCAGGGCAGCTTACAAGGTCACAAGGCCAATTTAATACATTATAAAACAGATAAAATCTGCATAAAAACAATTCCAATAAATACCATAATTTACAATAAAGTGCTTCCAGTTATCATTTACTCAGATGGCTACCCAATGGTTAGGTCCAAGCCCCCTTTGCCACCAGGCCTAGGTTGCGCTAGGGCCAGCTGCCATCACAGTTGTCGTTCATGATGGGTGGTATTACTGGTGGCGGCTCCTATTCAACGGCCTGGCGGAAGAGCTCCGTCTTGCAGGCCCTGCAGAACTGCATTAAGTCCCACAGGGCCCTGATCTCCTCCAGGAACTCATTCCATCAGACAGGAGCCGCCACTGAAAAAAGCCCTGGCCCTAGTTCCGGTGAGCCTGGTGTCCCTAGGGCCCAGGACACAGAGTCGATGACATGACCCCGACCGAAGTGCCCGCTGGGGTATGTACAGAGAAAGCCGGTCCCTTAGGTATGTTGGGCCCTGGCCATATAGGGCTTTATAGGTAAGAACCAGCACCTTGAAGCGAACTCAGTATGCTATAGGAAGCCAGTGCAGCGCTGCCAGCACAGGCTGGATATGGTCCCACCTTGTGAGACCCATCAACAGCCTAGCCATGGCATTCTGCACCAGCTGCAGCTTCCAGGTTTGCACCAAGGGCAGCCCCATGTAGAGAGTGTTACAGTAGTTCAACCTTGAGGTAACCATTGCATGGATCACCATGGCTAGGTCATCACGGTCTAGGTAGGGAACCAATTGCCATGCAAGCTGGAGATGATAAAAGACTGACTTGGCAGTGGCTGCTACCTGGACCTCCATTGACAGGGAGGGGTCCAGGAGCACTCCCAAACTCCTTACCTGCGACGCAGGCACCAATGGCACCTTGTCGAAGCTTGGGAGTGGGACCCACCACCCCAGGCTGCAACAACCCAGACACAGGATTTCCATCTTCGCCGGGTTATATTTCAGCCTGCTCAGCCTGAGTCAGCCAGCCACGGCGTGCAATGCCCAGTCTAGATCTTCTGGGGCAGAGCCCGACCAGCTGCCCAACATCAGATAGAGCTGGGTGTCATCCGCATACTGGTAACATCCCAGCCCAAACCTCTGGGCAATCTGGGCAAGGGGGTGCATATAGATATTAAACAATATCAGGGAGAGCACCGCCCCCTGGGGCACACCACAGTCAAGTGGGTGCCTCATGGACTGCTGCTCCCCCAGCACCACCTTTTGTCCCTGACCTTGGAGAAATGAAATGAGCCATTGCAAGGCCCGTCCCCGTATCCCCATGTTGGCAAGGTGACGGGTCAGCAGCTGATGACTGACCATGTTGAACACAGCCAACAGGTCAAGCAGCAGCAACACTGCCCCACCGCCTCGATCCAGATGTCACCGGAGGTCATCAGTAAGGGCGACCAAAGCCGTCTCTGTCCCATATCCCAGGCAAAAGCCAGACTGAAAGGGGTCTAAGACCGAAGCATCATCCAGATAACCCTGTAACTGTAATGCCACCGCCCTCTCTATTAATTTGCCCAAATAGGGCAAATTGGACACCGGTCAGTAGTTCGCCAATTCCGCCGTGTCCAGATGTGCTTTTTCCAAGAGAGGGTGGGCCATCGCTTCCTTGAGAGCCCTTGGGAATTTCCCTTCAGAGAGGGAGGTATTTAATAATTTCCTGAGCGGTACCTCGCAGCCCCTCATGGCCAGCTTTAATTAGCCAGGATGGGCATTAATCAAGGATGCACGTGGTTGGGCGCACAGTCAAGAGAAGTCTGTCAACTTCCTCTAGGCCAAGCAGGTCAAACCCATCTAAGCCCGGAACCAAAGACGAGCAAGGGGCCTCGAGTTCACTTACTGTTTCAAATGTGGCAGGGAGGTTGTGGTGGAGCAATAAGACTTTATCCAAAAAATAGCTCGCAAATGCCTCACAGCCAATTTCCAATTCCCTAGCATTTGGTCTACCTTGTGGCAGAGTTGTTAAAGGCCAAATTGTTCTAAACAGTTGGGCTGGGCATGAGCTAGCAGATGCAATCTTGGCGGCATAGAATTCCCTCTTTGCTGCCTTGGTTGCCATCTCATAGGCTTTCATAAGATGTTCTTGTAGCCTCATCCCAAGCGCGACGCCACCGTCTCTCTAGCTGTCATAGCTCTCGCTTCATCTGCCGCAACTCCTGGGTATACCAGGGTGCCAGCCTGTTGCGAGGGTGAAAAGGGCACCTGGGAGTGATCTCATCAATGGCTGTGGTGAGCCGGCTATGCCAGTCTTCAACCAGCTCATCCAATTAGCCACCAGGGGGCATCGGTTCCCGCAGTACCATCTGGAGCTGCATAGGGTCCATTTGGCTCCATGGGCAAGCTAAAATAAGCTCACTGCCTAGTGGCTGGGGTGGGAAGTTCAGATGGGCCCCAGGGCATAGTGGTCTGACCATGGCACAGCCAAAGCAGTGATTTGGTCCACTGTTACCCCTGCCGCAAAGATCAGATCGAGTGTGTGTCCGGCCCGGTGTGTGGGGGCTGAGATGTACTGAGAGAATCCCAGTGCTGCCATGGATGACACCAATTCCATCACCCAACTGGAAGCTGCATCATCGGCATGGACATTGAAGTCACCCAAAAACCACTAGGGTAGTGTGCTCCAGCGCCCAGCCTGATACAGCCTCCATCAGGGACGGCAGGCTGTTGGCTGGTGCATTAGGCAGTCGGTACACCAGCCACACAGCCAAACTCTCTTCAGCCTCCCATACCAGGCCAACACACTCCATGCCCGTGATCTCCACCGGCAGGAGTGCCCTGAAGGAGTAAGCCTCCTGAATGAAGATCGCCACCTTTCCTCCCCGCCCCCTTGTCCGTGATTGGTGCAGGACCGAGAATCCTGGGGGGGGGGGGGTATTTGGGAGAGAGCTACTGTCTTACCCTCCTGCACCCAGGTCTCGGTCACACATGCCAGGTCAGCCCTCTGGTCTACCAGGAAGTCCTGGAGTACCTTGGCCCTGTTGTATATTGACCTGGTGTTACACAACACCAATGACAGAGGGGGGGGGTTGTGTTCCTAGCCCCACTGCCAACAACTGTCGGGATGAGTTGCAGGCTGGAAGGGCATCAAGCTTTCCTGTTTCTCAGCGCCCTTCCCTCTTTTCCTTGCCTGTTTCTCCTCCCCAGGAGCACCGGAATCTGTGACCCAGGCATTGCCGGCGATCTTTTGCAACAACAGCCCCAGATCCTTGATGGCTGAGTACAGACTCCCCCTACCAATACCTGTTAGACAATAGTCCAAAAAGACCTAATTAGGCCTCTGCGTGGCACCAGCCAGATGGTACAAAGCTGATTCTTGGCACTCACGGGCATCAACGGCCCCTACACCAAAGTGCCAAACAAGAGACTGGTGCTCTGATGAACTCAGAGGTCCAGGTAGAAGTAGAGGTGGCCCAGTCTCAGCTCCTGGCACCCTCAGGAATCACAACACTGCCCGATGTCACAGGAGGTCACAAGGACCGATCACTTGGACGATCACAAACCACTACTGTTCCACCACTTCCAGTCCTGGCTCCTGTAACTCCTTTAATCTGAAAATGGGCAATGGGCAGTGCAAGACCCTCCAATCTGCTGCTGAGTGGGGCTTCCTCTGTTAATGAACTCATAAACAGCTTAGAGAGAACAGTGGCAATACTTAGTAACCTCCATGGAGAAATGTTACAGTCAGTCCATGAAAATCATCTATGTATTAAAAGGCACCCCCACACACACACACTTAAGAACAGATGTGTTGGCCCAGGATTAATCAGGATGTGGTAAATATGGTAGAAAGAGGTTTCACTTGCCTAAAATATAAGCCATGCCAACAACCAGAGCAACTGAATGAATACCCCATAAGACATAAAAGAAAGTAGGCACTGATGTATCATAAGAACATAAGAGAAGCCAATGTTGGATCAGGCCAGTGGCCCATCCAGTCCAACACTCTGTCACACAGTGGACAAAAACACCAGGTGCCCTCAGAAGGTCCAGCAGTGGGGCCAGGACACTAGAAACCCTCCCACTTTTGCCCCCCCGCACCAAGAATACAGAGCTTCTGCAGGCCAGGAGCTGTGGGGAAAACTCCCCCCCCCCCCCATGAGTATTGCCGGGGCCCCTTCTTGTGTTTATCTAATTCCCTCTTGAAGCCATCCATGCTTGTAGCTGCCACCACCTCCTGTGGTAGTGAATTCTATGTGTTAATCACTCTTTGGGTGAAGAAGTACTTCATTTTATCTGTTCTAATCAACTGTTCTCTCCATTTCTGTGCCAGTGTCACTCTCGATGCTATAACCAAATGAGATAATAGGCACTTTTGAGACAAGTTAATACTCATAGGGCAGACATTCAATAGGTAGACCTTCAGGGAACAGTTAAACAAATGTTGCAGTATAACTTCAATTTGTTTTATGCACACTGCCACAGTATTTTGCTACCACTGGCCAAGTCTATTGTAAATGGAAAAAAAGGAACCCTTCTCCTTTTGATGCTTCCAGCATGTGTGAGATCCTCCTGAGATTTTAGCCAATCTTGCAGGGGTCAGATACCATCAATTAAACATTTTCAAGTAGTTTTCTGTGATCCCCACTGTAACGGATAGTGAATGGTTAACATGTTAGCCTGGTCTGAGAACCTTGATTGACAGGGGGTTCAAATGGAATTCTACAGTTGAGAGCAGGGGCATAGAGTTTTAAAAGCCCCAGGGGAAGCGGGGGCTCTTGCGTGTGCATGCACGCCGGGACCATGTCCCCACCACTGCCTCTCCCCCCTCCAGCCTGGCCATTCCTGCCTCCGTCTGTCCCTCCGTCCGTCCAGGGGCCAGCTGGGCAAATGCCCAGCATGCTGGCATCACCCAAAAGTGACGCCATCACGCTGGGCATGTTGCCGGGGCAATGCTCTGGCAATCGCCCTGAAACTCTATGGTGCCATAGAGTTTCGGGGCGATTGCTAGAGCGTTGCCCCAGCAACGTGCCCTGCATGGTCACTTCTGGGTGACGCCAGCACACTGGGCATTTGCCCAGCTGGTCCCTGGATGGACGGAGGGACGGACGGAGGCAGGAATGGCCAGGCTGGGGGGGAGAGGTGGCAGTGGCGGCTGGTTGGTGGGCTGGCAGGTGGGCGGGCCTAGGAAGGGCCCAGGGAGGCGTGGCGGGGAGGTGCAGTGGCAGGCGCTCCATTTTGCTGGGGGGCTCAGTCCCCCCGGGAAATGTTGTGGGTGGCTGAAGCCCTCGAGCCCCCCCCCCCCCCGTAGTTGATGCCTATGGTTGAGAGTGAGAGACGGGTAGCTGAGAGTGAAAGTTGAGAGTGGCAGTTAGAACAGGGACATTCAGTTAAGCAGAGTGAAAGATCGAGGAGGATCCTGAATTAGAGAAGTGGGATGCGTAGTCCTTCCCTGAGGGAAATAGGTCCTAGAAAAAGGGGGTTAACACCTATCCATATTTAAAAAGGAAAACTGGAACTTGTGTGAATGTCCCTGCCTTCACAGGATTTAGTAATTTTCTGACAACTAAGCTTATGTTTGTTTATTTAAGCAGTGACTCCTCAAGTTCACAGTTTTAAGACCTGTCTGTATAACCAAACAACTATTGTGACAAACTATCCATCATATATATTGATACTAAATTACCTCATTCCTGTTGCTGGTTCTCCTGCCAGGTTTAATCCTGATAACTACCTGACCTCCCCCCCTAAAAAAAAAGTTAAATAAAGCAGTTTGTTGATTTTGAATTACTAGCTGCCTCTCTTGTGCTATAATCTGACATATAAGCATTTATAAACATTTAAACAACTGGATGGGACAGACAGAGAAACAAAGAACAAGAAAAGGGACTGCTCAGCCAAGAAAAGAAAAGGGGAAGCAGGGAAACATTATTCCCACTTTTAATGACACTTTAGAAACCCTATAGAATACTCTCATTCATTCAGTGAGACAGGTAAACCTAAATCCATTTCCCACCAAGTTTTGCAATTTCACTGTAACTTCTACCCCTGCTGAAGATATGCGTATATTTTTTGCCAAAAGCGCTTTTAAATTACTCTGCCCATCCAATATCTTCTCTACTCCATTCAAAGACCAAAATACATTCCTAGTCCTCAGTACCGGCAACATACCATGTCTCAGCTGAAGATAAAATAGGGATTTTTGCTAAAGCTCTTTTCCTCCTCTATAGACAAAAACCACCCTTTCCCTTTCAAATCAATGAATTTTACCAGCTTAGCTTGAATCCACTCGTAAAAATTTCCTGCTTTTAACAAATCCTGAAATTCTTTGGCATATACCCAAGGTTTTAAAGGAAAGTTCTTAAATCCTAACATCTAAATACAGCTATCCCAGTTTTTGACCAGCACTTCTCTAATTGTACTGAGACTGCTAACACTTTGTCTCCTCTCCTGCCATACCCATCTTCTCAGTGGTATTGCTACACCTTCTTGTTCTAATTCCCAGATTGTGCCTCTGCTGTTCCCAAACCAGCTAGCCACCACTGCTAATAAAGTACATTGTTATACTGGGTATTGACAGTCCACACTTATTAGTTGGCACAAACATAATAGCTTTTGGAACTCTTGCTTTCAAAAAAATGTATCTGTTTCCATCTGAATTCACCTCAAAGTTCTCATGGGTAAAAAAAATCATTTTGGCCTGCTGCCTAAAAGAGAGTAAGGTAGGTGGACAGATGAATCTTAAGGGGAAGGACATTCAACAGGCAAGGTGCCACCACTGAAAAAGCCCTGTCTCTGGTGGTCACCTGCCTCATCCCTGGTCATCTATATATAAAAAAGAAAGTCCTCTCACTGTAAAATCAACACCCAGGCCAAACCCTTGGACCTAGAAGCACAACATTCAGGGAGAGCATTCCTACCATGACATATATGCTCATGAAGAAGGGATTTTTTTTTTTTAGAATTGTGACCCCCTAAGGGGATAAAAAGGGTAAAATGTGCTCCCCCATTGCTTCCTATGTGGCTGCCAGGCTGCTGCCTCCTTGCACCCCCCACTCTCTGATTGGTCAGCTGCAGAGCTCAGTGTTCTGAGGTAAAAACAGTTACAGGAGACTGCAGAGAGCTAACAACAGTTGAGGAAATCAGGAATAGCCAACCACCTGTGAGGTGCAGCAATGCTGCTGGCCCAGCCTCCCTGATGGCTTCAAACATGCTCCCCTGACACCCGACAGGTGGCTGTCTGTCAGGTGAAGCAGTGGGTACAGGGTGCTTAAAGCCATCAGGGAACCCACACCAGTAGTAATGCCTTAGTGATCCTGCCGGCCCAGCCTCCACAATGGCTTGTAATACCCTTCCCCCTCCTACACTGGACAGGCAGCTTCCTGTCAGGTGTAGGAGAGGAAGTGGGATGCTTACAGCTGTCAGGGAGGCTTGCTCAGCAAAATTGTCATAGGGCTGCTGCTGGCCCAGGCTTCCCGATGTTTTTAAACACACTCCCCCCAACACCAGACAGGTGGGTGTCTGTCAGGTGTAGGAGCAGGGCCTAGGTTCTTTAATCCAGCAGGGAGGCTGCCCAAGAAGAAACACTTTAGCAATCCTGCTGGGCCAGCCTCCCCAAAGACTTTAGACACACTCCCACCCATCCTTCCTCCAACTGACAGGCGGTTGTCTGTCAGGTTCAGGAGCAGGGGCAGAGTGTTGAAAGCCATCAAGGAGGCTGCCCAAGCAGCATTGCCTTAGCAGTCCTGCTGGCCCAGTCTCCCTGATGCCTTCAGACACACTATCTCTTTTACACCTGGCAGACAACCACCTGTCAAGGGTTGGAAGGGATGCAGAGTCCTTAAAGCCATTGGGGAAGCTTGATCAGCAGGATTGCTTTAGCATTGCTGCTGGCCCAGCCTCCCTGATGCCTTTAAACACAACTCCCCCTTATACCAGACAGTTTGTCAGGAGCAGGGCCAGGGTACTTTAATCCATCAGGGAGGCTGCCCTTTAGCTACACTCCCACCCACTATGGAAATATACCCCAAATTTGTAGAAAAGTGGTTTTCTTCATCAGCTTATTTATCTTCTCACAATGTGGGTTCTGGAAAATTGGTTCATATGTATTTGCTTAATATCTGATTGCTCAGATGTTGGTTTGAATACGTATATGTTCCATTTCTTAAATGTAACATAAAACAGAAGCATTTTTGTTAAAAAAAAGTATGCCCTGCACTCATTTTTTTTTTAAGTCCAGGCCAAACCCTTGCACCAAGAAACCCAAAATAAGGGGAGTGCATTCCTACCATGAATTCAGCCCCCACTACAAAGAGATTTCTGAGAAACACAACCCCTAAGTGGGTAAAAGGGGGGCAGAATGTGTTCCCTCAATTGTTTTCTCTGTGCCTGGTGGGCTGCTGCCTCCTTGCCCCCCCCTCCGATGGTTCTACTGTATAGCTCAGAGTTCTGAGGTAAAACCTACCTGCTTGCACCCACCTCCCTCTGTGGATCTCAATGTTCTGAGGTAAAAACACAGTTAAAAGAGACTGCAGACAGTTGAAGACAGTTACAGAAACCAGCAATTCAAGACTACTGAAGAGACATTTCTCAAAACAGCCAGCATAGCAATCACAGATAGGTCCTTCAGTATAGGGGGGGAAAACAGTACGTATGTCTCACTTCATTTTTTACACTACAATCTTCTCCATTAGAATTCCTATAACAAATGTTACATTTCAAACTTGACATCATCAGTATTATATCTGGATTTATGGAACCTGAATACCGTAGCGAAGCACGGGTATTAGGGTAGTTTTACCATATAGGAACATTGAAAAACATAGGGAAAATATTTTAATATAGCCTATTTACCACTCTGCCTCATTGTCTTGCTTACAATCTGGGTCATATAAAGCTTGGTAAAGAGATGGTTCCCTGATATGGGGATTGTAATCCAATCTATGCTTGCAATTATGTCAGGCAGAAGGGTAGTCTGAATTACTTAACATGAAGGAGTGCAAGGGTCTGACTCTCAACATACCCTTATCATTAGCGTCATCATAACCCACTTACCCATGCCAAAAATTGACAATTTATAACATTAAAGATAACTGTAAACGTTTTGAAGGTTCTTCGTCTGCATTTTCAATGCAGTATGGAGCAGGCAGCGTAGTCTTGTGTCATTTCTATCTGAATTGCAGCGAAGGTGATATTCTGTAGTTAGACACTCTTGATTGCTCATGGAGGAATATATTTTACGATTTCAGGTTGGTCTCAATGCTAATTGGAATCTTGCACACACAGCAAATGATGAATGACTCCTTCAATAACGTTTTGTTGACCAACACATGTACTATGTGTCAGGTGTCATAAACGTAAGAGAAGTGCCATATGCAGCACAAAAATATCTCATTATTAATAACAGCTGCTACAATAATTTTCATCCCCGCAAACATAGATGATGAGTCCCATGAATAGCTAATCCACCCACACAAGTTATAGCTCCATCTGGTCAGTTTCGAATCAGTGACCAGCATGTTTCCAATCCTGAACTGTCACATGGTAGAATGATAAAAGTGCTTATTTGCAGATCTATCCTGAGTACTCAAATGTTTAAACAGTGTTCCTCTCAGCTTTTTAGGGTACCACAGGGTTGCATTTTTTTCTTCAAATCCATATGTTGAGTGATCTCTGATGTGCACACCGTGGCCAAGGAATTTTCTGTGATTTAAATGATAAGGGAAGGTTTGCACTATGCACCCCATTGCATAGTCACAGATCCTTAAGAGTGCACCGTAGCATCTACAGAATTCTGAATCAGGGAGGTAGCTAGAAGTAGCTGTTGCTGGAGTCACATGGTTACCACCAGAAGCAGCAGCCTCACAGCTCCTCCTTTCCCTTATTAATGGTAGGCTGCTACTAAACACATGTCATCAGGTTAAGGATTTCTTCACCCTTAGAAACAGCAGCCAGTGGATTAGAGGTGGTGAAATTTCCCAATACTATTGACATCCTGACATCCAGTTGAGGGTGAGGGAAAGAGAAGGAAAGACACAAGGCTGCTGCTTTCTGCAGGAGTCATGTGGCTTCTGTAAGATTTAGTTCCAGCTTAAGCAACAAGATTGCTTTTGATATTGAGGAGTTTGACCTGGGACCTTCTTCATGCAAAATAGATGCTTTACTATAGAGCCATGGCCCCTCCTCAGCACATGTCCTCATCCATCTATTCTGCACACACTCAGGGCCAAACTACACACTGAAGTTTTAAACAAGTTGGAGCTGGGTTGCCTGGACCCAATGTGGGTTCCCCATAGCCATACAGCAGCTGTGGGGAATGGCTTTTAAAAAGCCTAAGGGGTGAAGAACACTGCCATGGGGTGGGGGGGGAGGGCTCTTGTCTCTTCCCCCCCAGCCATATTCCGGGGGGAGTTATTTCCCTGTTTTTGCTGCTCCACAAATACAGAATACTCCACATGGAGCAGTAAAAATGGGAAAATAATTCCCCCAGCACTATTTCTGCCCCATGTGGTGGTGTTTCAAGCCCACTTGGGCTTTCCCTTGTTTTTAAAAGCCATTCCCTGCAGCTTCTGCATGACTGTGGGGAACCCAGTATCCCTGGACCCAACTCATAGTAGTTTGGCCTTAGAAGCAGGCCTCCAGCATGCAGCTCTAGTGGGGCAAAGGTCCACATACAGAAATGAGTGCTTCATGCATAATTCCACTTCTAGTTCTAGCTACCAGGGCTCTACATGGAACCTTTTCCAGAAAGCAGTAACTTAGCTGATCAACTGTTAAGACAGGAGTAGGAAGAAACTGAATTTAGTCTTGGTTCCTCCCTGCTGAACAGCTGATCAACATCATTCTTCTATTTTGAAAAAGGCTCTGAGCATGCAGATTTTGGTCTGGGTCACTCTGTCTGGCTGTTGATTCTTTGTGACAAATCTGCTTTCAGTGTGCTGGAGAAGAAAATAGCAAAAAATATTAAGGCTTAACTGAGACAATGATAAGTTACATGTGTCTCAACATCTTGCCTGTGATTGCTAAAAACTCTTTGGAGTATCATTCCCCACCACCCCCGATCTCTGTTGAGTATCTCTGTTTGTCAAGGCCAATGGCCCCCTTGCCCCCTTTCCTATTAATTAGGCAGTTCTTTCACCGCTAATGAAAGGCCAGACACCACTGACAGTAGCACTTTGATCACTTCCACCAACCTCCCAAGCAAGAACAACCTCATTTTCATCTGCTCTGACATTTTTCTTTCCATTAATACCTCGGCTAGCAATCACTTGGCCAGGTGCTTGCTTCATCTCTTTTATATCCTCTGAATGAGCCAGAAAAAGAATAAAAATTTTTTAGCCCATTCATTTTTTTTTCTTGTGGAAAGCTCAATCTTTAGAGCACTGCTTTGTGTTTTTTATTTAACTTTACTTCAGTACTATGATTTGCAGGTTATTCCACTTGCTAACTTTATTTACAGATCCAACTCATTGCTTTTCATTGTTGGGCAGTTTGTTTGTTTGTTTCCATTTTGCTACAAAGAGTTTTATATCAACAGACCTTGGATAAAAGTTTGGTACTAAACTTGAAGAACTAAAGCTGCTTCTTTTTGTCTTTTACATATTTGCCTTGGTTTGGCTCTCACTTTTCCAGAAATTCATAGTTTGCATCTCAGTGCCTCTAAGGCACTTCTAGATCCCAGAATCTTGTTGCTGTTACTGGATAGACACATATTCTCTCTCCTAGTCACACTGGAAGGAAGAGAATGAATGTCAGAAGGTCCTGTGGGTTAGTAATTTCAATCCTCCTTATTTGTAATGAATGAATTCACCAGTCCTAGGCCATGTTTCCATATGCATTTCCATTTATTTACTTCATCTTTCTCACTTTGGAATTTTGGCAAAACAAAAAAGTCTATAGCCCACTAGTACTTAAACGTAGAGTTATTAAAGAAGGTTCCTTCAGGAAAGTGCTTTCTGGGGAAATGACAGCTGGTCATTTCCCCAGAAAGCATTTTCCTGGGACCACCTTATTTGTGGGGTCATAACTTGGACTCTGTAAGTCCAATCCTCACCAATTTTGGAAGGCAAGTAAAGGAGAGTCATCTGGAGACCGCCTGTGAGTTTGGTATTTCTAGCTTGCTCAGGACCTGTTTGATACACTCCTGAACCTGGATCTCCCCAGATGTTCCTCTACATGCCCTCCAAGTTCTGCCCCCTGTTGCTTTGAAGTTTTATAAACATTTAGATTGAGCGGAGACAGTTTGTCTGGAAATATATCTGCTGGTAAACTGGCATGGACCTCCATGATCAGTTTGAAAGTTCATGGAAAGTTCATGCCTGTTGTCCTGCCACAAACTTCACTTGGCAAACCACAAACTGGTCAAAATTCAGCAAGAACTTTATTTCATGAGCTAGTTTGTGCCCATCCCTAATCCTTACATGATTTCTCCAGTTAGGATGGACAAGAATCCAAAGTACTAAGGATAGTTCTCATAAATCCTAAGATCCTGTTGACATCCATCATTGAAACTGGATTGAAATGTTTCATAAATGGTGTGCTGGACATTTCTGAAGTTTCACCACTATTACATACACTATCCAAATCTATTTTAGAAATTTGTCTCAGCAAATAACTTTGCAAAAGTATCACAGCTAATAATACATTACTGAGGATTTAAAGATTCAGACGTTGAAGTTAACACATGCTGAAGTACCATAAAAACTGAGCTGGATGCAAACTAGCTGATGCAGTGGTAATACAGAAGTAGGGTTTTTTTGCTGCTGTGACCACCACCTCATAGGTTTTCCAATGAGTGCTATAGCTGGCTTTGTCAGATTCCATTCAAGTTTTCTGCCAGAATCATTCTAGACATCTCCCAGCCCTCTTCACATCACTGGTTCCCCAGTAAACAAAGGTGCTAGATTCCACCTCAAGAACGGTAGAGGCCTATGGGTGCTTGCATGGGAATCGTGTGAATGACTTTCAGGAGCTTCTCTCTCATTCCAAACTCTCACCATAATCTCCACAGAGATTATGTTTTGGATAATAAAATCCAGCAAGGGATTCACGAATCCAGTCAGATCCATAAGTCTCCATGGGCCGATCATTTTAATAGTGAGCTCAGTTATGTCTCACCATCCATCTAACTCCCAGCCCCATATCTTCCATCTCCCAGATGCACAGAATTAGTACCCTCACCCAGCATCCTGCCTATTAGCAGCCACCATCAAAAGCCCACAGTATTCAAAATCCTGTAAACCTGAAAGAAGCCATCAAAGCAGTCCAGAAGATACTTAGTGATGAGCCAAAACTGATGTCATAGTTTAGTCTCCATAGGAATATACCATAGATTCATGGCCAATAGAATGGACTATATCTAAGAGGGATTCACAAGAATAAGGGAAGAAGCAAGAGACTGTGACAAAGACAAAAAAACTAGAGAGGTGGCATAACATTTTTCTAAATAAAAATAAAGTAGCTAATAAAGGAAGAGAAGAAAGAATAAAAGAAGCATGCAGGATCAGAAGGAGTTATGGAGGAAGTAAGAAAAAAAGAAAAGCTAAGGCAAGCAAGATGGGGTACTTTGGAAGAATGAGGAGGTGGGGCAAGGGTGAGAGGGCCCAAAGGGACCGGGCAAATTCAGGACAAGGGGTATTAGCCATGAATGATGATGAAATGGAACCTCTGTGTTAGAGGCAATGTATCTCTGAATGCTAGATAGCAACAAAAGGAGGAAGATTTCATGCCTGTGACCTACTTGGGAGCCATCTGAAGCATCTGGTTTTCCACCAGGAAACAGAATGCTAGACTGGATAGATGGCTGGTCTGATCCAGCAGGTTCTTTTTGGGTATGCGTAAATAGGCAAGTGATCTCAGAGGTGGTTTTTGAAGACAGCACTAGACTGAGAGCGTAGGATTGAGAGAGGGGCCAAGGAAAAGAGAAACAACAGAAGAAAAACAACTGGGAACAGAAAAATGGTAGAGTTTGCCTACTCACACAGCTCCAGTGCTTCTCTATATACCCCTACACATTTGATGGGCATTTTTCATATATTGATTAAAAATAACCACCTGAATCTTTGGTGGCAAGTCTCTAGCTGACTAAATAATTATCCCCTTTCTAAGCCTTTTCAGACTTTGTGACTAAGAAAACAATAGGAATGGAAACCTCCCCTATGAACTACTCTTCCAACAGGCAAATAGAATACATTTCAGCTGAGCAGAATGATGTCAGCTGTATTAGATGCCAGTGTATTTTAATCTGATTTTTAATTGACTCTTTTTTTTTGTATGTGAAAAATAGCACTTCTTCAATATATCTGGGTTTGCTTTCAAAGGCACCATCCCCTTTCTATTATGCGCTTCCATATACTACAAGCACATAATGGTGGACTTCTGCATTTCTTGCTTGACAGACATGTATTTAATTTCATCAAATAATGGTTGCTTTTTCTTTGTCTTTAATACATTTCTACATTCCCTTTGGCTTCATAGAGCTGTTTCAGTAACAGTGCTATCCTGCATGGTGGGTATTCCCTACAAAATGTCTAGTTCAAAATACTATGCACTGTGGGTGCTTATGTATTAGGTACTCATCAAGGATGGGGTGAAATGCATAATTGCCTGGAATCACATTTAATGTGTTCTATTTAATGCATTCAGTGATACTGAGACATTTTCTAAATTGCGTGTAATTAATTGTGCTTATCATTATTAAAAACAGAATATCTCAATTGAGATTCTATACTTAGAAGACCAGGGGAGGGACTCCTTCAAGAGCACATCAGGGAACAGTTGCCCCTTTGTGATATAGAAAGGAATCCTTCTCAAGCATCCCCTTTGTGTTATTTTCCTTTAAAAAGTATTGACATTTGCTCATCTAATTAGTATTCAAATGATC
Organism: Lepidodactylus listeri; assembly: GCA_029233225.1. Classification (NCBI taxonomy): domain Eukaryota; kingdom Metazoa; phylum Chordata; class Lepidosauria; order Squamata; family Gekkonidae; genus Lepidodactylus; species Lepidodactylus listeri. Next base: position 62,411,350 of record JARCFY010000002.1, on the reverse strand, counting down.
TATTCTTCATTGCATGTAAGTACTTTCCCCCCAGTTAATTTATTTGGTCAATTTCATGTTGAATTCTACATCATCATTGTAATTTGGTGCCTTGAAGGGTCTGTTTGCATGACCATCTCTGGCATAGTAGCTAATCATGCTATTTAATTTTGTAGTTTTATGTGTGGTTTGACTTGAAAATCCCTGTTTTGGTTTTGTTTCTCCCATGTGTACACACAAGTAGTGCTACAATTGCTCCGTCGTCATCTTAGAACCTGATCAGTTCCACCCAATTTCTTGGGTAACTGCAAGTTTTGTAATTGTTGCAGAATGACAGACCCAAAATGAGCAAGTCTAAGAAATAATGGGAAGAATGGCCTAGAAATGGAACAGACATCAGCAGTATCCCTGTAAGAGCGACACATACTGATCCTTGTAAGTTGTTGCACTAAGGTGGTGGCTAACAAGACTGGCTATTCGGAGAGCAGCTGCTGCCTGTGTCTTGTGTTACAAGACAATCACAGTACTCCTCAGCATAATCCTGCATCCTGGAATCTGGAGAGTAAGAAAAATGCAGGCAATTTAAACATCCACAGGTACAGAACTGATTTGCTATGTCTAAGATGGCATTGTACCAGAACAATACTTCATTTTGGCACCTTTCTTGAACCTAAGTGCCACTTTTTATTTTATTCAAATGCCTTCATTTTACTGATTCACTGTAAGAGGCAAAATAATGGAAATACTATGGATTCACATAATATTTAGAACACCAAGGTCTGTCATGCATCACTCAGTTGCAAATTTTCATAGATGCTATCGAATCTTATGAGAATTTCACCCATTTCATGAAATAACACTTTCGAGATCTACAGCATCTTGCTGTATTGTAGACTAATGTGTACTGGGTACTGGATATTTGCTTAGGTCTAGATTTCTTTAGAGATCATGAATGCTGATGTGCTAGAGTGGCTGATTTTTACTGATCCAGATTCTTGTCCAGCCAGATGACAGATTTAGAGTGCCATCCTATGCAGAGTTACATCCTTCCAAGCCCATTGACTTTAATGGATTTAGAAGGGTGTCACTCTGCATAGGACAGCACTGACAATCTGCCTTCTAACTATACTTTGGATTAATTTTCCCTGCCAAAATTATCTTCCTATTGTGAGTCAATCACCAATTGCTAAGCGTTCTGCTCTCTTCATGTCCCAACTCCCTTTGGTCACAAAAATTTCAGCTCATCTGAAGGGTCAATTATCCTCAACAGACTAGAAAACTACTGAAGCATGGAAAGCCAGAAGAAATAAAATAAACCAAACATATGTAGAAGCAAGGTGAGTAGGAAAACAGCTGAAGGTTGATGTGGAGCATTTCTATAAAAATAAGTGACCAGTGCTCTCAGTTACAATCTGAACATGTGCGATTCATATAAAGCTCAATCTATGTGCTGATTCCAGCTCCAGTAGGATCAATGCAAGTAAGAAAATGAGCTTTGTTCCATAGAGGTCATAGCCCAAAACCATTTGCCTCCTTTTTGGAAGTACCTCTCATTTCCAGTTTGACATTATTAATACTGCTTTGAAAGAACACTTACAGTGCAATTGTAAGCAGAGTTACATCCTGTGAAGCCCATTGACTCTACCAGACTTAAAAAATGCATAGCTGCTTAGGGTTGTCCTCTTGCACCCACTCACATCCTCTCAGGTCTATTTTTGCTCCTTCACAATATCTTCCAAATTTACCAAATGCAGAAGTAAGACTGTGGGCCAAGTCATCTGGATCCCAGTTTATTGCTCGTATAGTAGGTGGAAGTACTTTCCTTTTTGTCTTTCTGACTAATTGAAAGATATGTTTCCTTGCACTTGATGGCACACTTCTTTAGCTATGACACTGCTTTGATAGTAAGCTTTTATCCTTACCGGCCGGCAAAGCTCTGTCAGTCTAATGACTATCTTATTATCTTTTGCTAAGTTCATTATTGAATTCTAACTGTTACTTATTATAATTTATTCACTGATAATGTCTGGAAGCCAGAGAGCTCTATAATTACTTGACATAGATAGGTTCCTGCTGAGCTGATGGATCATCTGCTAAATAGGTAGTGTATGGGCTTCATGGCACACAATGTTGGATTTAGGGATTATATTGCTTATGAAATTTCTTTGTGTGCACAAATAGCTCCCTTAACAATAAAGAACAATGATTCTGAGGCCTCTCCAAAAATTGCATCAAAATCTATATTGTGTCTTGTCTTGAAAATGAGCACATGGTTGAATGGGTATTCACCCTTCAAATTATATCATAAATGTAAAGTTTCATTGTAACATCCAGTAATCCAGGGAGATAAGGCATTCTTGTGTGCTTTATATTAATTTGGACTTAAAATGTAGATTGCAGTATTGAAAATACCGCACCTTTCATACTGCTGTCTTCAAGACAGGCAGACATTGCATTGCTGTATGCTTTACATCTTTCCATACCTCCTTGAGAACAATTTGAATCATAAAATGATGCCTGAAATGTGCACACCAATTCTTGTTCTGATGTCTCAGTTTTCACTTGCAGCAACCTCATTGCTCTACAATGCCCTCCATGCTATGAAAATAGATTCAGTGATGGTTTGTGGACTTGGAAAGCTAAATTATGCCTTGAAAATGTGCATTCCAAATTTCAGGATAATATTTCATTACTTAGAGGACTTATCAATCATCAATTGTTACACTGGCCAACAAATTTACAGAAGGTCCATTGAATGGCAAAGTTAAATAAAAACCTCACCTGGCTCAGCCAATAAGATTTTTTTTTCTTTCTAAAGAAAAGGAAAAGGGCCTGGAGTGTACCTAGACTATAAGCCACAGAGCTGGATGCATGGCCTGCTGGGGGAGGAGGTATCACTGGACAGGAAAGAGGAAGTAGAAGACAGGAGATTTGGCCCCAGGCCTAGCCTATTTTACTGAGGGAGTGAGCAGAGCACTTGTTGAGCTAGTTTAAGGTGTAACACAAACCTGGTTTGGAACTTAAATTGTACTCTGTTTCTTGATCCGACAGAACTGTTATATTGGTGCATTTTTTGATTTGCTCAAAACAATTCATATACCTGTTGAATGTCCCAGTACCGCATGCAACACCACTGGCCAACGATGGATCAGACATTTCACACATTGCGTAGAAATGTCAATATGGGGCAGCTTTCCTCATTTTACTGTACATAATTGTACAGGATTCATTGTACAGGATTCAGGAAGCAATTTTCCAATTTACAAATGCAGGGAGCTAAACAGTACAAGACTTTAAAACAATTAGCAATAGAAGAGATAAATGCTGAAAAATGTGACAATGACTGCACCAATTCAACACTTGGCAATAAAAAATGCTGATGGAGGTGGTGATAATTTCATTTGGGTTTTTTTACATGAAACACTAGCCAGTAAACACCCCAGGATGGCCATGATTTTTTATACATATCCTCGCTTGGCAAAAGACAATATGTACAATTAGATTCAGAGTACACTTATATACTGTTTTGAAAACATGAGTAAGAAACCTGCAGGGAGGGAGGTATAGAATCCCAATGAAAGAAAGAAAGAAAGGAAGAAAGAAAGAAAGAAAGAAAGAAAGAAAGAAAGAAAGAAAGAAAGATCAAAATTGTTAGGAAATCAATCTCATGGTAATTTCATTGGTTTCAAACATACCTCCCCCCACACACACATTGGCATGAAATTCTCAGGGATTATACCCTCATCTAAGAGAGCCTCCAGCCCTCTATCACAAATTTCACATATGCTAGGTTTACTAAGTTCTTGCCCACCATCTTCCTCCTTCTACCATCAATTGTCCACACTAGGATCAATTAGCAGCACCAGAAAATTGGGGGGGGGGGAGTAGATGACATGGACACTGTGATGGCACTTTTGCTTCGAAACAAAGTCATAATATCTGCAATACTACCCAAGCCTCTGCCCCTGAAAGCAACTCTAAGGTAGATAGAAGTAAGCATTGCTGAGGTCAGATCTTGATGAGTAAATTTCTGGCTGTACATCCCAAACATGAAATAATTCTCATATGACAGTCCATTACTTTTGCTTCAGACATTCAAGTGCCTCCCTGTTTCAGCTTTTGTGGCTATGATTCTGTATTCCTTCCCCCAAAATGTCCTTTATAATTGCTCTCACACAAATATAATCTGTAGCCTGGTCTGTATCATACAATGAACTATCCAAATTTGATTCCATACTAAATCTGCTAGAAATTTACACATTATACTTAAGCACAGATGATTTTTCTGCATATCAACAGAGTTTAATCACAGCTGAATCAGCTCTCATTTTGGAAGAAAAAGTTTCTTATGTCACAAAGTCATGTTGATGTTTTTTATTATGTTTCAGTTGTATTCCACCCTTTGCCCAAGGAGCTCATGGCAGCAAACATGGGTCTTCAATCCTCCATCATTTACAACAACCCTGCAAAGTAGGTTAGGCTGAGAAAGACAGACAAGCTCAAGATCACCCCATCAGCTTTACAGAAGAGGTGGGATTCTACAGCCAGGATTCATCAGTCCAACCTGACATTCTAACCCCTACATTACGTGTTCTTTTTACGATGGTTTTGTAGATTTCTTCAAAAATGACAGTACATTATTCGGTACTGGGACTGCATTGAAAATATTCATCATCATACACTCAAATTTTATCTCTGCAGCTACGTCTGAATTGAACCTTTTAAATACATTTTTGTAAAGAAGAGAAAACTAGGACTCTACCAGTACAATACTAAACAGAACTGCACCCTTCTAAATCCTTTGGTTTAGAAAGGTATAATCTTCTAAGGCAGTGTTTTTCAACCACTGTGCCGTGGCACACTGGTGTGCCGCGAGATATTGTGAGGTGTGCCACGGGATTTTTTCAATGAAAGAAATGTGCCTTCTGGGCTGACCTTCCGGGACGCGTTTGCGTATGCGAGAAAGAACAGTGGCGCTCTCTCGCTGATTCCGCTCGCACGCTCTGTGGCCGGCCTGAGGTAGGAGGGAGCCGCCGTTGAGGCGCAGCTCCCCTTGGCCTTGCGAGATGGTTTTAAATGAATGAGGAGGACTTGTGTGCTGAATCAGAGTCATGCTAGACCTGTGGATGTTAATACAGAGGACAGGAACATTCGGTACCAAGGGCATTCACTCCTCCAGCAGAGTAAGCTGGTTTCTTCCATTGTGTGTGTGTGTATGTGTGGGGTGATTTGCACCAAGACATTCCAGTAAACATGAATATGTTTGATGGTAACAGCTAGCTGTTTCTGTCAGGGTGGGGTTCAAATCAGTAACTGTCCCTCAGCGAAGAATGGGTGTACTGTGTTTCTCTTCAAATCACTTATGGTCAGCGGAATGCCGTTCACATAAGAGTAAGAGTTTAAACTCTTTATTTGAAAAACTTTAGCAGAATCGCAGTATTAAAATACATCCACATTATATTTCTTCTGAAACTCAGGTCAATGTTATGGGAAGGAGCCATTACACTTTGGATCTGTAACTTACGATTTCAAGTTGAGTGGCTATTACGTGTATTTGTAATACTGTCATAGTTAATACTTGAGCTGAGGCAACTAATGACCCATTTATCTTGTGTTTCAGTGTTTTTCAACCACTGTGCCGTGAGATATTGTCAGGTGTGCCGCGGGATTTTTTCAATGAAAGAAATGTGCCTTAGCTTGAAAAAGGTTGAAAAACACTGTTCTAAGGATTACAGTTTAAAAAGAGGGAATGGTTTCCCTTTTGTAAACAAGACTTAATAGATGCAGGTAGTATCCCCAGGTTCTTCAACAACATTTAAGGAATGCCATTCCCAGTAGAAGCACAGTAAGGTACAGGAACCAGGGTAACTGCTGTTAAAGAAATCTGAATTGTTTTCAGTAAGGTGAGTGAGACATTTTGTAGAAGACACAGATTGTAGGTTCTGAGTGCTGCCATTTACAAACTTTACAATGTCTGAGCAAGCCTTCTTTGACTCAAATGTTTCTTTATAAATGCAAGAACATAAATGTGCACATATATATTTCCCACTATAATAACATGGCACACTAGGGTATTTCTTTTCCCAGAATATCACTATGAATTGTAAAAAGGTCAATCTGTTTTCCTCTAGCCTGAGAGAAAATGAATACATGTAGGAAATTGTCTTAGATGTTGTTTTCTTGACCACCTTCTTAGGGTGTAGTGCACATATCTCCATTCTAAAGTGGACTGACATTTCATCTAGCTGGAGTATTTTGTCAGGGGATTTGTGCTGGTAAATTGGCAGATAGGGCTAATCCGAATGATGTTGGTGGCTTTCTGTTCTCCCCTCCATTCAACATTTTTACATTTGGAAGGGGAAAAAAATACTGGTTGAAGAGAGCTCAAGATGCAGGGGTTCCAGACCTGTATTTGCTCTGTTGGTGATATCTTTCAGTGGCTGCTTGGCATCTTCACAACAAGTTGTACTTGAGGTAGGATGCCATGCTGTAGCTCCTGTGCCCATTCTTAGAATTTTGTTTTGTGGAGGCTTTATGAACATTAACAGAGTCTTGTGGAGAACTTCCTTGTTCACCATTTCCATTTAGGGAATGTATTTGTTGTGCTTTGAGGCCATGGTCAAATGGCTAAGGCAGAACAAGCTGAAGATAAATGCAGATAAGACTGAAGTGATGCTGGTTGGGAAAGCTGATGGTTTAGAGGAACTGGAATCACTTGAGATGGATGGAGTGGTGTGACATTTGCAAAGATAGCTAAATGCTTGGGAGTGCTCATGGCACCAGCCTTATGTTTTGAAAAAAACAGTTTGTTATAGTGGCCAGGAGTGTCTTCTAGGGATGCCAACTTCCACGAAGTGGCTGGAGATGACCTAGGATTACAACTCATCTCCAGGCAACAGAGATCAGTTCCCCTGATGAAAATGGCAGGTTTTGGAAGGTAGACTCTTATGTCATTATACCCTACTGAAGTCCCTTCCCTTCCCAGCCCAAGACTGTACCCTCAAAATCTCCAGAAATTTTCCATCTCAGAGCTGGCAAGCTTAGTGTCTTCTATCAGCTTCATTTGGTTCACCAACTTCATCCTTTCATGGACACATCTGACCTGACATTTCATAGACATCATCTGACCTGATATTTTTTTTGTAACCATGAGGCTGGAGTACTGAAATGTGTCCTGTGTTGGGCTGACCTTGAAGACAACCCAGAAACTGCAATCTAGCCTTAGTAGGTTGCCTGCAGCCTCCCACCCTACATTCCAGCTCCTATCATTGCTCAGTGCAGCAGCAGGAAAGAAATGGTGGGGATTAACAGCATCCATGATACTCTAGGAATCTCCCTAGTCTAGGAAGCCCTCTGTTGTTGTTTTTTACTAAAGAGATTGGGGAAATTCCTAGAGAGTCACCAGTGCTGTTGTTTCCCCCTGTATCTGCCCCCTAAAATGGTCCCAGCTGGTAACTCTAATGCAACTGGTTCAGAATGCTGCAGCCCAATTGTTGTCTGGGACTAGACAATGAAAACATGTTACACCTTTTTTAAAACAGCTGCATTAGTGGCCAGTTTGTTTCAAATTCAATTCCAGGTACTGATCATGACCTATAGTCCTTCATGGCCTAGGACCCACATTTCTAAAAGACTGTTTCTGTGCATGTCCCCATGCACCAATTACAACCCTCTGGCTCCAGGCTGGCCTGCCTGGCATCAACCAGAGCCCATGTATCTTCTATAGTAGCTCCCACCCTATGGGATAGGCTTCTTGAGGAGGTGAGGAGTCCACAATCTCTAGTATTTATAGAGATTTCACGTTTTAAATTGTAGTTTGTAACTATGAACTACAAGGAAAGGCAGGGTATAAATATAAATATTTAAATAAAGAAATAAACAGCTATCTCCATATGTAGTACAATGAAGACTGGCTATAGCAGCAGCACAGACATTGCATGTGAATATAGCTCTGAACTAAAGTATTAAATTATTAAAATATGTGGCTATCACCACACCACTGTTAAAGCAGCCCAAGTATGTGGTTACCCTCCAAAGGCCAACCTAAACAATTCAGCCTTGCATGCCCTGTGGAAACTAAACAAGTCTGGCAGGGCACAGGTGTCATTCCAAAGCACGTTCCACAAGGCAGGGTCCACAAATGAGAAAGACCTTCCCCTGGTGACAGCTAACCAAGCCATCCAAAGGCTTGGCACCTGCAAGAGGCCCCTAGATGTTGACTGAAGGGAGCGTGGGGAGTTGTAACGGGAGATGCAGTACCATAGTTATGAGGGTCCCAGTCCATTAAGAGCTCTAAAGGTTAACACCAATACCTTGAATTGGATCTGGAGATTAATTGGTAGCCAGTGCAGCTGCTGTGGAATTGAAATAATACGAGCTGTCCATGATGTTCCAATCAGCAACCTGGCAGCTGTATTCTGGACCACTGGCAGTTTCCAAAGCATTTTTTAAGGGTAGCCCCACACAGAGTGAATTGCAGTGGTCCAGTCAGGAGGTGACCATTGCATGGATCAATGTGGCTAGGTCTGAACAGCTAAATAAAAAGCCAGCTGGAGGGCCTGGTGTAGGTGAAAAAAGAGATGACCATGCTACCGTGGACACTTGTTTATCCAATGATAGTGCAGAATCCAGCCATACCCCAAGGCTCTTTACAGAGTCTTCATCTGTCAGCTGGTCACCATTGAGTCTTGGGAGTCACCCTCCAGCTAGCATCTCAGTCTTTCTCAGCCATATGACCTCTGTCTGGCATGGATTCAGCCAGCTCCTCCTTAACCATTGGATGACCACATGCAGGCACTGGGATAGTGCTGAGAGCCCTGCTGCTGGCTACTTATCCAGCAGAAGGAAAAGCTAAGTGTCATCAGAATATTGATGGTGCCAAACTCCAAACCTCCTGATCTCTGCAAGAGGGTGCATATATATGTTAAATGATATCAGAAGTGGATTGAACATTCTGCAACCCACCCCACCCCCACCTTTTCACGTCTTGTCAGGAAGACCTCGCCTTCTGAGACCATCCCTGGAGGAACAAGGAGAACTAACTAAAGGCAGTGCCCCTTACCCCTAGGGAGGCAAAGCGGTTTTCCAGGACCAAATGGTCAACTGTATCAAAGGCTGCTGATAGAATCATCTGTTTCTTTATATGGGCCGAAGACAGACTGGCAATCTGAAGCGGAGGCAAAGCGGAGGGAACTGGAGCGGGGGAAAAAACTCACGGAGCTGGCCGTTCACACTGGCCAGAGCAATGCGGATCAGCGGCGATACGGAGCATTCAGACTGCCACGGAGAGTTCAGACTGCCGCATAGCCAGCGCGCGGGGCTCGCGCGTGCCGCTGCACTTTTTTTGTTTTCCTTTGATGTTTTTCGCATATGCGCATATGCGCACATTTGCATATGCGCATATGCGCACATTTGCATATGCGCATATGCGCATATGCGCAAAACTTTTTGCCGTGTGTCCACATTTCCTCCGGATGCCTCCCGCTTCTTCCAGTTCACACTGTTTGGAAGCGGGAGGCATGCGGAGGAAGTCCGGGTGTCCGGGTAAAGCGGAAGGAAAGCGGCTGGGAGACGGGTAAGTACGCAACGGAGCCGATGGGCAGATGCGCATGTCTGAACGGGCTCCTTTCCTCCGTTTGCGAAGCGTGCCTGCCCCGCTTCAGATTGCCAGTCTGTCCTCGGCCATGATTTATCCATTTGTGTATAAAGCAATTTACACATGATTAAAAAAAACTTTTCAGACAACCTGTAAACAAATTACAAATATGATAATATTTGAATATAAAAGCAAAGATTCCTAGTAAGACAAAAAATGTTCTTGAGATGGGGTTGTAGAACAGAAATGGGGGAAAACCAAATAAAGCATGCAAACATAACTGTTTAAGGCAACAAGGCAATCAGTGTTGGAAAGATTTTATCACTAATAAAAGTCACCTCCTGAGCTCATTGCATGAGAACTTTTCTATCTCTTCAAGAAAGCCGCCATGAGCAATTCTGTTTTACACCTTTTGCAAAGTGATAGAAGTGTGGGGATGTTGTTAATAGCCTCAGGTAAATTCTGCCACAATGTAGGAGCCACCACAAAGAATGCAGTTGTATGGGAAGTTGCCAGTTTTACCTGTTCACAGGATAAAAGGATGTTCAGAAGAAAGTTTTGCTGACGTAAGCAGAGTGGTCACAGCAGAACACAGGAGGAACCTTTAGGGGCTTTGTAGGTAACAGCTAGCACCTTAAACTTAACCTGGTGCCTGATCAGTAACCAATGGATTACGTTGTCGAAGGCTTTCATGGCCAGAGTTTATTAGTTGTTGTAGATTTTCCAGGCTGTATGTAGTACCCGACTGTAGTACCCGATGTTTCACCAGCAGCTGTGACTTGCATCCTCAGAGGTATAATACAGAAAGATGGAGTACTCTCAGGGCCGGAGCTTTCATAAGAAAGGGTTAGGCAATTGCCTAGGGGCGCCCGCCCTGCCTCCTTAAAGAGAACGCTCCGCTGGCCTGCTTGCCACCCTGCCCCTTGTCTCCCCTCACAACCCTGCTTGGCTGCTGCTCTGCTAGCTTCTGTGCTGCGCTTGGCCTCCTGCCTCCTCCTCTGTTGGAGGGTGCCACACTGGCCTGCCACCCCCCTCCCCTCCCTCACCAGTCGCCAAAGCCCTGCTTGGCTAGCTGCTCTGCTCTCACTGCTTCTCAGAGGGCGCCCTGCTGCTGCTGGCCTTCCTGCCACCCAGCCCCTCCCTCTGGCTTTTCCTGGGATGCAGAGGAAGATTTCTCTAGAAGTCGAGTTGAGTTGGTGGCTCTCCTTTGAGGGTGGTCTCATCTCCAGGGCTTGTGAATGGTGTGTGTGTCAGTGAATACAAGGCACATTTCCATCTGAGGTTAGATGGAGACCAGTGGTGGGGAAAGCAGGGGGGGAGGGCAGAGGCGAGGTGGCTTTGCAACCAATGGGGGTGGAGAATTTCCATGGAGTTAGTGCAAGTTTTGGATGCAGACAGTTCTGTGCTGAAACTGGTCTTGGAAGACTTTGGCGCCCCCCCCCCCCTTTATTTTATTGAAAAAAGCCATTTGGAGCACTGTGTTAACTTGTGGGGTGGGAATGAAAGTTTCACTGCAGCCTTTTAGACTGTAGAAGGCTCAGGATGGGCTTTCTTTTACACGCAGCTATCTGAATCACAGCCCCGTTACATGGCGGGCAACGGGTGAGGTGCTTGGGGCGTGGTTTGTGCCCCTGACTGCTTTAAAGCGGAGCCCAAAGGGTCGCTCCATTCTATTGCAGCAGGAGGACAAGCGGGGGGCTGTGCTAAAGGTTTTGTAAAAGAGGTTCTTTTGCAAGAGATGGGTCCATCCTGACTACATTAAATGGAAAGTTTGTGCTCAGCTGCAAATGGTGGGTGTGACTTCTATGCAACCTTCAACTTGAGATTGGCTCTTCCTTCCAAGCATCGACAAAGGTGGCAGAGATTTTTGTCACTGCAACCTTCCCTGTGCCCTCACTACAAAACAGAAAGGTGAGAGGCATTCTTGATGACATTTTGAAAGATGCATTAACTGATAAACTGCCTGGCACTCACACACAGCCTGTCAGCAGCAACTTCTGCAGACCTTTGTGGTAGAATACTTATTGAGAACATATGGGGTGCCTTTGCCCTTAAGAAAAAGAGCCTCTTTTCCAGAAGAAGAAGAGTGGGCGTGGCTGGTCAGGTTTGGGAGCCAGTCTGGTGTAGTGGTTAAGTGCGCGAACTCTAATCTGGGAGAACCGGGTTTGATTCCCCACTCCTCCACTTGCACCTGGCTGGATGACCTTGGGCAAGCCATAGCTCTGTACCAGCTCTTCTCTCAAGGACAGCTTGGGAAAGAGCTTTCTCAGCCCCACCTACCTCACAGGGTGTCTGTTGTGGGGAGGGGAAGGAAAAGGAGTTTGTAAGCCGCTCTGAGACTCCAAGTGAGTGGAGGGCGGGGTATAAATCCAATCTCTTCTTCTCTCTTCTTCTGACTCTGTGTTGCTCTGCAAATACAGCATGAGTGCTTGAGTGTTTATTTTATGTGCTTCTCAGCTGGGCTCAGCAGTATCCCAGCTGTGTGTTCTTGGTCTTGTGAAGACTCCTATTTTGTTTAGTTTTATTGCTTTTCTCCTGTTACATCTTTGGCAGCCCGATATTCAGCTCAGTTTTGGTATGTCCTGGCTGGGATGGCTGGAACATTCTGAGATTTGTCTTAACTTTAAAAACTTGGATGGTTGCATGCCCTCATTTCTCCCCCTCAGCTCAGCAATATGTTTGAGTCAACAACTTTATGAGGTACGTTGGGTTGAGTGAATGAGTGGCCATGGGTTAGTGTTGCCAACCTCCTGGTGGGAATTGAAGTTCTGGTATTATCACTGATCTTCAGACTACTGAGATCAGTTCCTCTGAAGGCAAGGCTCAAGTATTATTTTTTCATGCCCACTACAAACTTATATGTGCATTTTTATGTAAGCCGCCCTGAGCCTGCCTTGGGCGGGGAGGGCGGGGTATAAATCAAACTAATAAATGGATCATTTATAACATGCCTCCACACATATACACTGACACCACATTCCCTCATCTCATACATACAATCTCATGAATGATGAAGAAAAGTTGTTTTAATTCCAAAATTACTGTTAGGTAACCTACATACCTGAAAAATGCCTACCTTTGCTCCTTTAATAATATCACCTAGCCTAGTTTGCTAGCTATTTTGTAATTTTGTGGTCAGTAAATTTATTGCCATCACTAGAGATGGCAGCATGGGGGAGAGTGAGAAAGACATGTGTTAATTAGACACTTGCATATATTTTGGGCATGCAAATCCTATCAGAGGCAGCAGCAGCAGCACTTGCTCCCACTCTCCTATAGTGCATTACTCTGCTCTTCCCTTCTGTCTATACACAGCACAGGGAACTCTGGCATATTTCCCAAGTCAGACCTGGCAGCCCTAGTCCCCAGCCACTGGGTAACTTTGAGTGGAACCACTGAGCAAAGCAGCTGTTATTTGTGTTTTTGGCCACTGTGTGACAGAGTGTTGCACTGGATGGGCCACTGGCCTGATCCAACATTGGCTTCTCTTATGTTCTTATCACCTCTTCTGTGACTCTTGGCCCAATACAGGGATTTTTCTAAACCAGCAGCGTGATCTTAATTGAGCATCAGCAAGTTCATGTATGGGGCAGTTGGTATGTAAAGAGTTGCCAACTTTTGTGCTGTTTTTCATGTGGCTCTTCCATGGTGAGCATATTAGACTTTCCTGATGCTCAGAACACAAGTGGCAAGGCTACGAGGAAGTACTTTAATGGTAACTGTGAGTTTCTTCAGCAAATTAAATATCTTGCCTACTCCTTTTTTCCATTGCATCTTATCACACACCCCTGAGCATTAGACAGCTTTCTTGGATGTTTCAAAAGTCTTCACTGTCAGTCTGCCAGTTCTGGGGCAACTCCATGCTCTCTGTACCCCAAAACAAGCACAATGTGAGCTGGATGTTTTAAATGTTTAGGAAGTGCACCACACTACGCTAGTTGTAGTAGTATTTTTATTTATTTATTTATTAGGCTTATATCCCATCCTCCCCGCCTCTCGGCAGGCTCAGGGCGGCTAACAACATGTGCTATAGACAGTTAAAACCATAAAATACAATTTAAAAAACATATCACATACTAGACATTATACAGTGTCCTTCCTACAAGGTGGCGCTACTTCACCCCATCCCAACAATGTCAACAGGTGCAGAGTACACTGTGGGATGAAGGCTCAGTGTACGTAGTCTGATATGCATAGGGGCTCATTAGACAACATTCTGCCTCCGAGAAGCTGGTAGCTTCCCTCATTTGCATCTGACACTAAGAAGTAGTCTGCTTTTCATAGGTGTCAACTTCAGGGGGGCTGGGGAGCTGGAGCCCCCTCCAAAAAATTTTCCAGGACATTCTGAGCCTCCCCCAGACACAATGACCCGTAATGTCTCTGGCCCAGCCCCAGCCCCCCCCCCCCCCCCGGGAAATTAGAAAGTCTACGCCCTTGCTGCTTTTGGCTATGGAAGTTCTATTTAATCATCACTGCTGAAAGCCATTAATTGAGAATTAGAGCGCAAAGGGAAATTACACTTTTATTTGCTTGGGATGGAGACTGGATTACTGGATATAATGCAGAATGATGGCTCTTTCACAAACACATGTGGACTGAGGGAAACACATAGGTTTGATTTAAAAAATGGCCATGTGGAAGCTGCATTGGCCACTACATGCTACCATTAAGTCACATTAATATAACCCTCTGCATCCTGAGGCCTGGGGGCAGGCCATTCTGCTCACAAAGCCACAATAATAAACCTGAGTGTCAGTGACAAGTGGTGAATGCAGCTTCTCAAAGCTCAAACTTATAAAAACACACATATACTCGACAATGCTGCAATGCGCTTGAAGGAACTGGTGACAAAATTTGCTAAAGAAAAGGCATGCAAAATGAGATTCTGATGTGCCTGAAATGGAAACATTAAAGAGACTTAAATTTTAACTTCACAATCAACAGGATTTTTAAAAATGCTTTGTGATTTGTGTTTTTCTGCTTGAGAGAGAAAATCAGAGATTATATTACTTGTTCTCACAATTAAAAAAAAGAAATTAGCATTTTCAAATTTTGTGTTTTTCATTCTTCCTGAAATGCATTTATGTTTGAAAACTGGTGGGTACACTGGGGAAGGGGTATGCGCGCCAGAAGGTAGCTTCGCTAGTGTGCAAAAAAAATCCCTGGCAGTGGCCCTGAGTATTCTCTGTCAATAGTCTCCATCTTTCTGTGTTATACCTCTGAGGATGCCAATCACAGCTGCTGGCAAAACGACAGGTACTACAATGCCAAGACCACAGCCATACAGGCCAGAAAAGCTACAACTAACCAACAGAATGTCTGCAGGGAGGGAGTGCTATGCAGATTCCTTTTGGTGCCTGATAATCACCAAGCTATTGTGTTCTGTATCAGCTATTGTTTTTGAGTTGTTTTTAAGATCAGACTTATACAGAGTGCATTACAGTAGTCTAGCCTTGAGGTAACCATAGCGTGGATTTACATGGCCAGGTCAGCAAAGTCAAGATAGAGGGCCATCTTCTGGACTAAATGGGGTTGATAGAACACCTTGTTTGCAGCTGCACCAGCTTGCTACTTGTTCAGCAATAGAACTGAATCAAGTATCATCCCTAAAAAACTGAGTCAACAAGAATCAGCTGGACCCCTTCAACAGTGGGTAGCACCTTGTCCTTCACAACTTCAACCTTTCCAGCAACCTTATCTCTGTCCAGTCAGGATTCAGTTTCAGCCTGTTTACCCTTACCCATTTAACTACAGATGTTAAACATTGATTCAGAGGCTGAGGACAGACTGGCAATCTGGAGCAGGAGAGCTCCGCTTCGGAAGCGGGGGAAGGGAGCCCGTTCAGACATCCGCAGCTGTCCCTCGGCTCCCTTCCGCACTTACCTGTTTTGCAGCCAGTTTCCTTTCGCTTTAGGAGGACACCGGGAGAAACCGGTGTCCAGGGGCCGTCTTCCACATACCTCCCGCTTTCAGGCAGTGTGAACTGGAAGAAGGTGGGATTCAAGCAGAGGCAGCTGTGTAAACGTGCCGTTTTGGCAATTTGCGCATGAGTGCTCATGCGCACATGCACACATACGCACATTACCGAAAACAGCCCTGCCACAAGCTGCGGAGGCCGGCCCACCCAGGGCCATTCCGCAGCAGTCTGAATGCTCCGTAACAGCATCCTTGCACAATACACTGGCCAGTGTGAATAGACAGCCCCATGGAATTTTTCCCCCACAGCTTTTGCCTCCGGATTCCTCCCACTCCAGATTGCCAGTCTGTCCTCAGCCAGAGTCTCTACCATGTCTCCAGGTGATTTGGATAAAGAAATACAGAACTGAGTGTTGTCAACATGTTGATGGCACCCTATTTTAAAGCCATGGATGATTTCTCCTAAGGACTTTTCATAAAGATATAATAGCCAGGGGGATAAAACTGAGCCTTGTGGTATATGGGAGATATCTGCTTTTAAAATCAAAATGAGGCACACAGGTGAATTCTCTGCCTTACCTCCTTTGTGGTCCTGTAATCCAGTCAGTTTATGCCCAGTATCAAGGCTGAGTTGGGGGGGGGGGAGTTTTAGTGAGGTAAGGCAAGGGAGGGTGGTGGAGTTCAACTCTGTAGTATGCATGCATGCATGTATGTATGCATTTATTTACTTCATTTATTCCCTGCCTATCTCCCCAATGGGGACCCAAAGCAACTTGCTCTCCTTGTCTCCATTTTATCCTCACAATAACACTGTGAAATAGGTTAGGCTGAGGTGTGTGACTGGCCCAAGGTCACTGGGCAGCTTCCATGGCAATGTAGGAATTTGGATCTAGATATTCCGGATATTAGTCTTACACTCTAACCACTATACTACACTAGCTCTCATTTCTCACATGCATCTTTTTGTATATTGAAATTAATGTCTCTGTATTCTTTGCTTTATAGCAGTAATGTGAGCAACAACTATGACTTAGCCATCAGATCTACTTTTGTCCTAAAAGTGCCCAATCTTTTAAAAAATACTTGTTTGGGCCACTGATTCCCAAATCACCCATATGTGTGCATCCCCTGTAGCCAGCAAAAGCATCTTTCTGCTAGCAAAGAGAAAATAGGTGTGTTGTGGGGTATCAATTGCTGAAATCATCTCCTGTGTATATGGGGGTCAAGATACAGACCAACACTCAAAACAAATTAATGGGAATAAGCTTCTTAAACAAGAAATGTATTGAATTAACAGAAAGAGAACCAAGTTAAATCAGGTGAATAAAAACAGGTTGCTACAGAAATGAAACTAATGCATATATGGAATACAAACACAGTTTAAACCTTTTCCCTAACAAACTACCTGCTATTATAGGAGAAAACAAAAGGGGAGAATCAAAGACATACAAGCCTGCTTCCTGAAGATGAATGGGCAGCTCTGGAGAGGCATAGCAGAACAAGATGGAAAAGAAGAGAAGCCAGCCATACAGTTTAGGTAACAGACTGGGATCCAAGCCCTGCTATAAACTGGATGGACTGAGGGATAACTTTTTATTCATTTGTTAGGGGAGTTTTCAAAACTCTAGTATAACTCTATGTGTGAGGCAGAAGTTTGACTATTAAAAAAAAAGCAGACGGAAATAGTCTGGCATAACTAAAATTGTATCATACTGATAATACCCACTCTAAATGTAGCCCTGCATGTCACTGCAGATAAGACAAGCTATGGCTTTGGAGCAGCTTAAAAAACCCCAACATCCTAGGTTGTGTGCTTGTGCTCAACAGGATGCTCCTATATGACTTTGTGGAGTCAAGGCTGAAAAGGGGGGAAGTAGGAAAACAACCACAATTAATACAGAAGAGATTTTTTTGGAAGGCACTTGTGAAATTGTTCAGTCTGTTTTGACAGGCCTCCTTTCGCTGCAGCAGTTCAAAAGGTTCCCTGTGCTCTGCTACAGCCCAAATCACAATCTTCTCAAGAGGCCAGCTGGGGGCAAAGCCACTCAGATCTGGATAGGGAAGGGGGGGAATTGGCAGGAGGGCAAGTGCTTCATGATTGCTTCCAACGTACCCCAAACAATTCCATTTCCAAAACACTATTTTATAAACTAATTCAAACTGTCCCAAAGAAAACCTTACAGCTCTCTGAGCTGAATTTGAATGGTTTTTATTACAAGAGTGAAAGTTTCTGCATCTGTGGCAACTTGCCTGCTGCAACTGCAATTAGAACTGACGAATTTACAGAAAAAAGTTAGCAGTAAAGTGGTTCCCCCCTTTATTTACAGTTGGGTTTTTTTTACTAGCATTGTCATTCCTTGAACCTTTTCTAGGAAGATAAGGATGATGGGCGCTTTGGATAATATGCATTGAAACTAATGCATATGTGGAATACAAACACAGTTTAAACCTTTTCCCTAACAAACAACAATGTGTGTGTGTTTTATGGAAGATGTCAGTGTTGTAGGGTTACTTCCCAATGCTGCAGTGCTATTTCTCGTAGTATCTAGTATCTTGCTATGGGGTTTATATAAAACATATTAAAGTGGTTGCTTTTGTATATCTGAGAGCTTCCCATTTAATTGTCTTTGGCAGCGATGATCTTGGGTGAAATTTGTAACAATAGTCCTTGCAAGTCACACTGTATGGCACAACTACTATGCACATTGGCAGCATCCCAGTGTGAGCTCAGGGGAAGTGCGAAATGTGATTGGTCAGAGACTGCCATGTGAGTAGCACTTCAAGAATGGGGGTCAAAAAGAATGAGATAAACATTGAATATTTTTTCTCCATTTAAAGGCAGGATAGGATCATCATTAGAAGATAATTTCTCCTAACCTTCTTCCGCTGCTGCCAACCTTCTTCTTACCCTATGGGTCATTAGATGACATAACACGCATGTTGGCAAACTATATTATCCAAAGCGCATGGCTTAGAAATTGAAATGCCTACATGGTCATGAACCCTGGCTGCTGTTAAAAGTAAATCCCTTTATCGGTACTGCATTCTCAGGCTTGCATTCTTGTTCTTTTCCCCATGGAAAGTCCTTTAAAGTGCTGTGGACTCCAAAGCTGAACAAGATCGAATGTGACTTTTTAAAAAATAAAATGCCTGGTCTTATCCGCTTCCTTCTTTGGGATGACAATGGGAGATAAATTCGCTCCACGGGAACCTTTTGTGGACCGTGCTGCTGAAGCAATTTGCAGTTTGCTATGGAAAAAGGCATCTTACGCTACATTTATCCTCCCCTGCCGCTGGCTACAATTCAACCCACTTTGAGCCACTGAGCAGGGGCTCTGAGCTGAGCTCCTGCCTTCCACATAATAATGGGTGTGCCGGGAAGCAAGAGACAAATACATTTCCTATTCCAGGAAGACCCAACTTGGGAGTGGAGAGAAAAGGCCCAGGGGGAGTGCAGGAAGAGACTTGAGAAGAGCATTTGCAAAAAAAAGTTTGAATAAAACATATTTCAGTGAGGTCATTTCATTTGTCTCAGATAGATCTGAATAAACATATGCGGCTTTTGTGTATTCAGACTTGGGGTGAGGCTGATTGAAATGGGGTCTAGCCAATGCAAATGAAAAGCTGTTACAGAAAGTATGAGGCAGGAGCTACTAAGGAGGACCTGAGGAGAAAGTACCAAGACCATACAATTAGGAATGAATGGGATTTTGTAAATGGGGGCTGGGATCCAAAGACTTTGAGAAATAAGCAACTGGACAGAGATTAACCAAAGATACTATAGAAAATGAATATTTAACACAATTGGTAGCTTCACATTGTTGAGTGAATCCAAATATGAAAACTATTAATACTGTCCTACTAATTTGGGCTGGCCAGTATATTGTTAAGCATTGACATTCAAAAGAAATGTTACCATGTTGAGCTTCCTTTAGCTGAAAGAGCCCTGGAGATTTCTGTTATCCTGTTTATTGCCCCCCAAGCTGGAATAAAGAGACAGACAACATTGCTGGGATAACTAAAGGGCCACTTTATTAACTGTTAACAATGTTGCATAAATGGCAAGGGCAGGACAGGTTGTGGCACGGCAAGGCTGCAGACCCCTTCCTTGCCATGTAAGTTAGGGTGAGCCACCCTGCCCCAGGCAAGAGTCAACAGGATGTGGCTTGCGTCCAGCCAGCACGGCAAATGGACAATCACCTCAGGCACTCTATCCCCCAAGCCACAAGGCTCAAAGGGAGGAGAATCCCTGGTGATCCCGCAGGCAGTCTGCTTTCCCCGCCCCGGGCCACAGGGCCCAAGGACTGTATGCACAAGACCCCAATACCCTCAATGGGGTTGTCAGTGACCAACCTATTTAATACGGCTACACCCTAGCCAATTCCCCAAGCCTCAGCAACAGTACAAGGTAGGTGAAAACACCCCCTCCACAGGGCCAATTCGGGAAGGGGTGAAAAATTCCTACCTTCCCCCCCCCCCCCCCCAAAGAGTGATGGGCCACAGCCTGTACTGACAGCAGGGCGGGAGGGTGAGCTGAGCACATGGGTGCAGACTGGTGCTGGGAGGCAGGGGCTGGCCCAGGAAACCTCCGCCCCACCCCCTCAACTTTCCTGGATGTGGCCCCTTGCCACCCAGGCTGCCTCTTCTCCTTTCAGGGAGGCAAAGCATGACTGCAAGGGCCGGTGGCCGGGATAGTCAGATTTCTAAAACAAAGCAACACATGTTGGGAGAAAAGACACATAGCCACTAATTCCTTAGTATCTTCTCAACTTACCTGTCCAGGATGCCTTGTTTCTACTAGTAAAAAAAATGCTCAACTTCTTCTGTCTCTGCCTCAAATTACAACCTGCTGTTGTTTGTGCTACATGTACCAGCAGAACATGGATCTCAAAACCAGTCTTGCAGGTAAATTGCTCCTTCAGGACACATCTGTAGTTGTTAGCCCCTGTTGAGGGAACATCATTCCTGCCTATTAGCAAACAATCATTCTGGCAAGACACCCAGTAGCCATAGCAATACACATTTTTTGTGCTTATGGACAGTATAAAAACCATATCCCATCAAAGCACTGCTTAGCAGAGTTATACCCTTCTAAGCCCATTGACTTCAATAGATTTAGAAGGGGGTAACTCCGTC
This sequence comes from Lepidodactylus listeri, assembly GCA_029233225.1. Classification (NCBI taxonomy): domain Eukaryota; kingdom Metazoa; phylum Chordata; class Lepidosauria; order Squamata; family Gekkonidae; genus Lepidodactylus; species Lepidodactylus listeri. Next base: position 62,390,724 of record JARCFY010000002.1, on the reverse strand, counting down.
AGTGGGCTTAGAGAAGTGTAACTCTGTTCAGGATTGCACTTTTAATCTGCAGTAAAACATATAGATCCTGATTTCATGTGTGTATGTGTATGGCCAGTTTACAGAGGTGCTTCCAAGAGCTGGCTTTCAAAAAACAGCTCTGCGCAACTTCCAATCAGCTATCTCCCAAACTTCAGAAATGATCCCCTCCAATTCAGTGTCAAAATAGCATATTAGAGGGTGTATGTGTGTGAAAAGATGGTGTGTGTGTGCGCACACACATGCATGCACATGTGCAGATGCAAGCCTTTGCATTCACCTTAAGGGGCACACAGGACTGTGGGCACAAACTCCTCTAGTGATACCAGTCATTGTTCACTGTAGTGTAAATTCAGCCTATAGCTGTTGTCCCAAACACTGGACAGTCCTTATCTTCAGAAAAGACATATTTTGCATTGTATTGCTCAATCTACAACCAGAATTTCAATTGAGAAACGCAGCTGTGTCCTCCTGTGAGATAAAGAAAATTGCCGTAAAACTGTCACAAGCTGCTGCAGGGGACTATTCAGTAATGCTGTATCTTTTTATAAGGGATACTTTAAAAAATAGAGTAGGAAATGATTGCCAATACCTCAGAAGCAGGAAACAAAACAAAACAAAAACAAAGGAGAAGTGGAGGTGGGGGATGGCTTTCATTAAATACAGCTTGCAGGCAAACACGCCTTTATACTACAGACCTATCTGCTTGCGAGTCTGTGCTTTGTTGAAGCTCTTTGGCGCCTGGTTTAGGCTAACAAGCATCTGTTGAGGAGACCTCCTGAGCATGTTAATTGTATGGATTCTTCACATGCAGACAAAACTGCTTTCGTCTTCTCTTTCGGGGTTTTAACATCTCTGTGGATTAAGAAAACAAAAGAAAAGAGGAGGCATAATATGGTGTTCCCAACTGTGGATGTTGGCTGTGATGACTGCTTTTAGTCTTTTAGAACCATTTTCAATGTCTCTGTTTGACACCTGTCATTATCACTCTCTCACACCATCAACTGTCATCTCTCATGCGGCTAACTCTTCATGGTCATGCCAATATTAATTTTGTTTCCCAAAGGAAGTCTGTTCATGTGCATAGTAGCTGCAGGTTGAATAATGCAATTCAACATGTAATCTGGGATGCATTATGCCTTGTGCTCATGGCTGTGTGATACTTCACACCAAGGCCTCTTTCTATGACCACTGGCAGCTTCAGAGGTCAGTTGTCAAGGCAAGAATGAAGCTTTATTTTGGCTAATTTGCCAGTTTTTTTAAAAAAAACTGAAGACATCTCAGCAGCTATAAAGGGGGAATGGACTCTGCTTGTCTTAAACCAGGTTGAAATAAAAGCATAATTTGTTGATGAGCCTCTCCCAGTTCCATGAGCTCCACCCAGTTTTGACCTTTACTTAAGCTTAGAAATAATTTTAAAGCTCTGCAGACAAACTCAGATTCAGTCTTTTGACAGTCAGTCACACACTGAGGACAGAGATGAGGAAGAACAAGGACTCTTTGAATGCCTAAGATACTACAGCATTAAGATTTGGGGGAAATCCTTTCCCAAGTTTTGGAGAGCCATATAGGCCAAGTTCAGACTGGCAGTTTGGTCCAATATAGGCCCGCTTTGCAAGCGGATTAAGAGAGCTGGTTCACATAGCCACAGCTGCCTGGCGTTGCCATGCCCTGTCCTGAAACACTTTCATACGGCTTTAAAAAGGTACTTGGAGAAATCGGTGTCAAGCCTTCTGGGTGCGTGTTCATCCTGCTTCCTGGCAGTGTGGACGCAAATAAGCCGCACATCAAGTGGCGCCAGTAATGTGAACCCGCTGATCCAGCAGCTGCGCCCATGCGTCTATGCGCAGGTCGGCAAAACGGACCAAAGCTGTGTGCCACTGTGGTGGTGCTGCCAGAGGTTGCCCCACAGTGCAAACGCTCCTTTCCACCTCCTCCCCAGTATGGTCCCACATCAGTCTATGCAGTGCGAACGGAAAGCCCTGCAACAACTTGGCCCAGGTCTTTTTGCCCCACTTCCCTTGTGCTTTATTTTGCCAGTCTGTCCTCAGCCATAGTTTGTCCTCAGTTGTTTGGAAGCAAAAGGTTTCCAAAATAGTCTAGCACTGATGGCATAGTCCCTCTTCCTGCAGTCATTCATATAACAAGTTTAGGAGTGGAGCTGTTTCAGTCATTTGTGTTGCAGCATTTGCTCTTATAAGTTGTTGTCCCTTTTCACAACAATCAACCCTACCCTGCATACTTCATGAGCTACTGAGAGGTAAGTTGCATATTTTTCATGGACTGGTGTGTGATTCTTTAAGCATTTTAATAATAGGCATATATGCATCTCACTTAATGAAGCTGATTTCAGTAGGAGAATTTTTTTTAAAAAACCTTAGCAGAAAGGATAGACCCTCACATAAGTTTTGTTCTTTGTTGCTGCCATGTTCATGTCCAGTCTGAAAACAATAGTTTCTAGAACTGGTTATTTTTCTACTGATTATTATTCCTAGGAGGGATTAATCATTACACATGAAACTGCATGTTAATATTGCTGCATTCAAAAATACATCTTGTTCAATAATTAATACGTATTGTCATACCAATATCCAGTTATTCAGCAATGTAATGCTTCTGCTTAGCCAATATGTAAGTATTGAATCCAGATTTCTCCCCCAAATCCATGTATTCAAATGTACCTAATGAGTTTTTCAACCTAAAAGCAATTTGCTTACAGTTATCCCACTCTTTTTGATGAGGATGCTCACTGGTGAAAATAGTGGGAAACAATCAATACAATACAGCAGGCTATTATTAAAGTCTGTCCTATCTACCTGCCAAGTTTTCATCTGTCACATCAAATGAAATATGGGTTCCTCTAAGCATTTATAGAATGGCCAGAGCCAATACCTCACAAATGTGTTTCAGTGGTTCTGAGGGCAAACATACTACACTCTTGAAGGGAAAATCAGATAATTTCACAGATGTTTATGATTGTCTGGTGGCTTGAGTTCAATGCTGATGGTGTGGCTATAATCGGGCTGACACTGCTAATGCTTATTTTGTTTTATAAAATATATAGGTTTCTTTTCACAGAATTCCAAAATAGCATACAACACAAATACAATAACAGTACAATCAATAAAAAAAATTCTTAAAAAACCCATTTATATCAATAAAAAGGAGTGCCATCAGCAAAATACAAGGGCAAAAAACCAAACCAGGAAACTAAATTTAACTCTTTAAGGCCACATGAAACACAACCCCATTGGGAACTTATGCAAAGATGGAACAAGGCGGAGTTCTCAAGGGATGGTGTGTGTGAGGAAAAACCCACTGAAAAGGTTCTGCTTTGTGTAAAGGCCACAATGTGATGTGGCACTAATCTAGCTGATCTTAATTTTCTGGGCAAGGGGATCATAGGGGGAGTACATGCTCCTTGACATACCTAAGGCCCAGGCCATCAACTTTATAAGCAGCAAATGCTGACCCTTTCTGGCAAAAGTCTTTGCTTGTCAACAGATCTGTTAAAGACAGTATTTCAAAGTCCATGGCACACTGCCACAGAATAGTTCACTCACAGCATACATGAATTGTATAGTTTAGATTCTAATCCCCCCCCCCCCCCATCTCCCCTAAACCAACTGCACCCTGGGCCAAGTTTTGGATTAACCATTTGTGACATTAGAACAGCTGAAGACGGGAATCAGAACAGCTGTGCCAATTGTAACCACAGAGACCATGTCCCTAAAGAGGCCAACACAAGGCCAAGAAAGTGAGTGACACAACAGAAGCCCATTGTGACTTCAGAATAGGAACTGACATCAAGAAAGATGGAGTATGCAGACAGATCAGAGGAGACTGCAAGAGTGATTACTTGCTTCTATGTAATTGTGATGGATTGGGTACAAATTGGCTTAACTCCAGGCAGAGGGAAAGGCAGAGCAGTCAAGATTCATAGTGTGTCAGTCCGATAGGGCCTTGACTAGTGTTTGTAGTAAGCAGCTACCAAAGGTCAGTTTTAAGAGGCAAGTTATATATGTATGCATTTGTTTGGAGGGAATGAGTAGAGAAAGGAGAGAGTACATATTTCTGCTGGGCTTAGCTATCATATTTATCATATTTATTGCTGGATTTGGCTAAAGTGCCAACAGTCTTGCAGCCTGAAGCCTTATTTGGGTCTTATCTTGCCTAAGATTGTGGCAAGGTTAGTGGAACAGAGTGAGGACTGGAATACAGATAAGGAGATTGAGGAAGTTTTCAATAAAGGAGTGGCACATATCCACTCATATCTTTGCAGGTATTGCTTGAGGAAAGGTCAGGAAGGAATGTAACTCAAAGAACTGAGCTGGGGGAAGGGGTCCCAAACGTATCTTGATGCTGGTAAATGGGGATCACTTTAAGTCCTAGAGGTAAATCTTCTTTTGCATTTGGACTGAACAGCTATATAGTGTGATGAGACTGAACTGTCAGAGCACCAACTGGAGATAACAATATATATATAATTGATTTATGTTCAGCCACTGTGTTGCATTGGAGATGGAATTGCTTGGATTTCTTAGCAATAAAGAACAGCTTTTGCTATTATAACACCATAGATCATGCAACAGCCTGTCATGGCTGAAAGCGACCAGGCTGTCATGTGAACAAAATAGCCCAAATTTCAAGTTCTCAAGGAACAAAAGGTTGCCCTCAAATGCAGGTGACCTGAATGCAGTTTCATATGTAAGACGGGAAGCCAGTCAAAGCTGTGTCAACTCTTCTCTGCCAGTAAGTGAGTTTAGTGGTTAGGGCACTAGAATAACCCACAGGTAGCCAGGTTTCATTATGTTACCAATGCATATGGACACTGTAATATATTCACTGTTAATCATGTAACTAACTTACACACACACACACACACACACACACACACAAGGCTGTGTTAGTGGGATCAGTTATTGTGGAACACTGGAGGCCTTGCACAAACAGTTGCTGAAAACTAGGCTTGTCATTTGCCTGCCGTGGGTAGGCAAACTCCCACTGATCCTGCCCCCCCAATGCCTGCTGGTGCTCAGTTGCGTGGCAGAAAAGGAGGAGGGGAGAGATGATGGCAACACTCCCGGAATCTTCCTGATCCCTGTGATTTAGACCATAGAGATGAGGCAAAATCTTAAAGCATTAGTGATGAATGGAACCCAGAGGTCACATTGAAGAGTTGCCAGTGTCCTTGTCCCCCCCCTCCACTGCAGGGGGCAGCATAAGAAGAGCTAGTTAGGAATGTGTGGATCTTTACCTTCTTTCCCCATTAAGCATTCTTTCCTTGTATGACCAATTCCACACAAGCAGCTGTGCCACCCTCACTCTTCTGTTTGCCGCAGTTGCATTGGACAATTTCACACTATTCGCTCTGCGGCCACATTTTGACCCACATCTCCCCCTGATTTCCCCCGTGTCTTCTTGATCTAAAAAAACAAGGATCAAGAAGACACAGGGAAAATCGAGGGGAGATGTGGGTCAAAATGTGGCTGCACAGCGAATAGTGTGAAATTGACCAATGCAACCAGGGCAAACGGAAGAGTGAGGGCGGCACAGCTACTTGTAGGGAATCTCCAGGATGCTACTCTTGGGCTATATCCTGCTTCTTCGGTGCCACACTGAAGTCTCTCTAGCTGGCTATGTAATGATCACACTATACTTCTCTCCTTTCCAGTATAGTATATCAGTTCACTAAATAAAATTTCCTTTAATCCTTAATCAGTTAGTGCTCCAACCGTTGAGGGTCACTCTGCCCAATAAGGTTCTGGGAATGTTCTAAGCTTGTAGATATAGTGGGGCTTCTGTGCGAGTTGAAATAAAGTGTGTGGGGAGTGCAATTTCATCATTAAATAGGGAATCACTGTTCACCTGAAGGAAAATGATAGAAAAGTGTGACTGGTATGCAAAGTCCTTAGGCAAGTATTCCTGCAGAGTTTTCCCAAGGCTACTTTGCTGGTCTCCCAAGGTGATAGAGTAGCATCCAATACACTACTGAGCTGGCTGGCACCCTAGAATCTTAACTAGAACACTATCAATATCTTGACAGAAAAGATCACTTTGGGTCTGCAATTCCAGTGTCTGTCCCCTCTTTTTGTGATGCAGCCATAGCTTGCCTGTTAGATTTACTGTAGTGCTTAAAAAGAGAATTTTTGGATGTGTATTTGTATTCTGGTGCTTTTATGTCATTCGTAGACAGGCACATGCAGATGTACAGAAAGTAGCATATGTGGGCTTGAAAGCAACAGATGCTACACAATCAAGGGTAATTTAAAAGAAAAGGGGAAGGTGGTAGAAGGACAAAGTAGCAACTGGCATCAAGATTTCTCTCTCTGGTCCTCCCACCCCCATTCTATTTGCATCTCCATATTCCCCTGGTGAATGATTTGGCTGGATTCCAAGTCAGTGCCACCAAATGCCACTTATTCCCCCAGATGTCATTATTTCAGTGCTGTTCTCTTGGCTCCCTGCCACAAATGGGATTTCATCCATATATTGCCTCTTTCCCCCAGCATAATTGCTGTCCATACTGTCTGCTATTCATGGGATGGGCTTTCCTTGGTGGTAGCACATTCATTCCATTGATGACTCAAGAACACCAAAGCCTTGTTTGGGACATTTACATGGGTTTCAGAAGCTTTCGCTTAGAACCAGAGAGGCCTCTTGTATGAAGGGAAACACATAGCCAGTCACTGAAACAGAATGTTCTAACCATGAATTGCATGAGTCTGGATTTTGTGCATCACCTTTAACTCATAATTCAGTCCCCTTCAGATAATAAGATCTACCATATAATCCACACCCTCAAAGGCTATTTTAGCCGCTTTTGACCCTTTGCCTACCTGTTCCATATGTCATATTACAAGCTGCTTTTGAAATGTAGCTGCATTTTAGAAGCAGTTTAAAAGCATCTACATCCTGGAAAGTTGTTACAGAATTACAACTCTTTCACCGGACCCAGGAAAGTAGTTACGCAATTCTTGTGGCCATTGCTTTTAAGTGTTTTGCTTTCTAAACATTTTTTAGAAGCCTTTTGGAAAACATATTGCAGGCATACTTTTTGTCCAGTAATGAGGACCGGAAGAACATCTTCCTATATTAAAACATTAAAAATGCTCTGTATCAGCTTAGAATTCAGCAATACTGCTGTAGCCACAGGATTCTAGGACTCTTTAGTATAATCTTTGCCTCTCCTAAATGAAGATCATACTTGCTGACTACTGAAGATAAAATCCACAGTAGCTGTGAAACTAGATATTTTGGCTTGGGATGCCATAGGTATAAGGATCATGGAATTTCCCCATGTTTCTTTCCATCCTGTATTCCTTTCCAACCCCCCCCCAAAAGTTTATTCCCTGGACTGCAGGGCCCATGCAGGCTAATAGCCAGATGGCTTAGGAGGTGACAGTGGGGATGAGAGAGTGGATATATGAAGTAAATTAAATTATAGTTAGTAAATTAATAAATGGATTTTAACAATATGCACAAAGGGGACCCAATAGATATTGTTTACCTTGACTTCCAAAAAGCTTTTCATAAAGTTCCTCATCAAAGGCTCCTAAGTAAGCTTAATAGTTGTGAGATAAATGGACAAGTCCTCTTGTGGATCAAAAACTGGCTAAGTAATAGGAAACAGAGGCAGCGGTCACATGGCCCTTTAAAGCAGGATACACTGCTGTTTCCTCCCGGATTTAAAGGGACTGACCAGACTGGCCGCGGCTACTCCCACACTGAAACGGGCTCACTTCCAGGTTCCTAGTGCATTTTCCGACTTGATTTTCCCGGGAGTCACGCTCTGAACCCGGGATTTTGCCGATCTGGACAGCCCTCTCTCACAATGATTGCGAGGGAGGGCCGTCTGATCGTCCCGCCGGTTTTTTTTTTTTTTCTTGCACTTGGGTGCTTGGGCACTCAAGCACCCAAGTGCAAGAAAGGGGGAAAAATGCCCCGTGCTCCACTCCAGGCCCCGAGCCCTGCCGGCTGCTGCCTGGCACCCGCCCCCCACCCCCCACATGCTTCTCTCAACTTCAGGCAGTGGCCGGTGGAGCTTGGGACCCGGGGAGGAGCATGGGGTAAGCCAGCCAGCAGGGAAGCAAATGCAGGCGTGCAGGTTGTCCTTGCCTTGGCTCTTCCAGCTGCCGCCACCACCGCCGGGTTAGGATGTGTGATCATCCCAACCTGAAAGAAAAAATCTTGGATTAAAGTCCAGCGGGACTTTATCCGGGATTAGGGTGCCATGCAACCACAGCCAGAGAGTATAAATGGGCAATTTTCACTGTGGAGGGTGGTAAGCAGTGGGGTACTGCAGGGCTCAGTACTGGTTCCAATGCTTTTTAACTTGTTCATTAATTATTTGAAGTTGGGAGTAAGCATTGAAGTGGCTAAATTTGTGGATGATGAAAAATTGTTCAGGGTGGTGAGAACCAGGGAGGATTGTGAGGCACTCCAAAATGGGTGTCGATGTGGCAAATGGGGTTCAGTGGGGCCAAGTGCAAAGTGATGCACATTGGAGCCAAAAATCCTAATTATAAATACATGCTGATGGGGTCCAAACTGGTGGAGACTGACCAAGAAAGAGATCTTGTAGTAGATAACTCACTAAAAATGTCAAGAGAATGTGTGATTGTAATAAAAGAGGCCAACACTATGCTGGAGATTATTGGGAAGGGAATTGAAAACAAATCAGACAGTATCATAATGTCCCTGTATAGATAGATGGTGTGACTTCATTTGGAGTACTGTGTGCAATTCTAGTCACCACACCTCAGAAAGAATATTATAGCATTTGAAAAAGTACAGAAAAACTAAAATGATAAAAGCGTTGGAACACTTTCCCTGTGAAGAAAGGTTAAAGCACTTGGGGCTCTTTAGCTTGGAGAAATGATGACTGAGGGGTGACATGATCAAGGTTTACAATATTATGCATGGGACAGAGCAAGTAGAGAAAGAAGTATTTTTCTCCCTTTCTCACAATACAAGAACTCGTGGGCACTCCATGAAATCGCTGAGCAGTCAGGTTAGAACATATAAAAGGAAGTACTTCTTCACCCAAAGAGTGATTAACACATGGAATTTGCTGCCACAGGAGGTGGTGGCGGCTACAAGCATGGACAGCTTCAAGAGGGAATTAGATAAACATATGGAGCAGAGGTCCATCAGTGGCTATTAGCCACAAGGTATAGATAGGAAGTCTCGGTCTGGGACAAGTGATGCTCTGTATTCTTGGTGCCTGGGGGGGGGCAAAAGTGGGAGGGCTTCTAGTGTCCTGGCCCCACTGGTGGACCTCCTGATGGCACCTGGTATTTTAAACTACTGTGTGACAGAGTGTTGGACTGGATGGGCCACTGGCCTGATACAAAATTGGCTTCTCTTATGTTCTTAACAAACAATTGTTTTTTTCCTAGTGTTTTAAATTCTTCCAAATTGGATCACAAACATATTTGCTCATATGGGTTTTTGTGTATGTCAGTTTGATTTAGGAACTCAAATTTAGTCTGTAGGAAAGTATTGCCTAGGTAACTGTGCAGTCTCTCTATGCGCCATGTGTCACAATGCCTTGTTTCATGAATCTGAGCATGTGTTAGCAATAGCTACTGATCAGCTGCCTAGTGTAAATGACAAATGTTGCCAACTGTGCATAAACTCAGCCATTTAAAAATTGTGAACACATCAAACAAGTATCAGGAAGTAATCAAGACATTATAACAAGGTGAATTGTGTTACTTTTGAAAATAGTATCCATAATGACCATTGTATACCAACAGAGTTTTTCCAAGACACAGAAACAGAGTCTATCAAAATCTTAAAAAGAATATGGCAGTGAATTCCATGTGTTAATCACTCTTTGGGTGAAGTAGTACTTCCTTTGATCTGTTCTAACCCGACTGCTCAGCAATTTCATTGAGTGCCCATGAGTATTGTGAGAAAGGGAGAAAAGTACTTTGTTCTCTACCTGCTCAGTCATCATTTCTCCAAGCTAAAGAGCCCCAAGCACTTTAACCTTTCTTCATAGGGAAAGTGTTCCAACCCTTTTATTATTCTAGTTTCCCTTTTCTGCACTTTTTCCAATGCTATAATATCCTTTCTGAGATGTGGTGACCAGAATTGTACACAGTATTCCAAATGAGGTTGCATCATCAATTTATACAGAGGCATTATGATACTGGCTGATTTGTTTTCAAGGCACGCTTCTTCACACTCCATTTTATAAGGGAAGGTGAAGAGTTCATGGACAGAACAGATGAAGCACTCTTGAGAGGGCAACAGGAGGAGGAGGGAAAAATATCTCAGCAAATGGAAGAATGTAACCTATAGGAGCAGGAAAATCAGGAGACATTCTGAGCCTCTGAAACTAAGCAATCAGTTCCGGGATCTCCCCATAGATATTGATTCTGGACCACTGGGCTACACCCCCAGTCTCCCTGAAGCTTGAAGGAAATTTCTTAGGCTACCACGGATGAGAGGACTTGAGCTTCAGCTCTCCAGTATAGGAGAAGGCATGTGTTGGTAATTAGGGATTCCCTACTGAGAGGGGCAGAAGCTAAAGTGTGCCAACTGGACTTGTCCTCTTGAGAAATATGTTGTCTACCAGTTTTTTTTCCTGTTGCCCCAGAAGGTCAGACCAGAACTGATGGGTTAAAATTAAATCAGAAGAGTTTTCGGCTAAACTTTAGAAAGAACTTCCTAACAGTTAAAGCAGTTCCTCAGTGGAACAGGCTTCCTTGGAAGATGGTGGGCTCTCCTTCTTTGGAAGTTTTTAAACAGAGACTAGCTGGCCATCTGACAGTAATGCTGATTCTGTGAACTTAGGCAGATCATGAGAGGGATGGCAGGAAGGGTTGCATCATTGCTTAGTACTCATGGCCCTTTCTTACATGCCCAAGGAAATGTCGATCACCACTCTGGCATCAGAAAGCAATTTTCTCCAGGCCACTTTGGCCAGGGAAAATCACAACAAAAACAAAGCACACAATTCTGATACTCCACTACAACTTCATCAATCAGTGAAGTGTGGTTATTCTGGATAATTGCATGGAGAACTGGAGAAGCCACATAAAAAATTTCTCGACTTGTGCACTGTAGCATTTGTGAGCTTTGGTTCCAGGAAAAATAATTTGCCTGAAGAATTCCTCAAAATACACAATTTTTGCCTGGAAGGCATGTTGCATGATGTCTGCTGTGTCTCTTCTTTGAAAGCAAGACAGCCACAACACTGAACCTTGTCTGCATATTCATCTCTGTAACTTTGGACATTCCTTTAAGATTGAATATTGTTATACACTAGGGTCTTTACTGTATGTCGTAAGTATATGATTTGGTTGATTGATGAATTTGTAGTGGTATATCAGAATTGTGTGCTTTGTTTTTGTTGTTGCACTGTTATTTTTCATGTTTTGCTCAGCCTTGCCGTGTTTTCTGTGTGTTTGTTGCCACTTTGGCCAGGGATCCTGGAGGTTTGGGGGGGGGGGGGTTTGCCATCTTCTGGACATGGAGCAGGAGTCACTGGGGGTGTGGGGGGAGGTAGCTGTGATTTCCCTGAATATGCAGGAGGTTGGACTAGATGATCCTGGAGGTCTTCCAACTCTATGATTCTATGAAAAGCGGAAGACCCAACATGAGATGGATTGACTCAATCAAGAAAGCCACAGCTCTCAGTTTACAAGACCTTAGCAAGGCTGTTAACAGTAGGATGTTTTGATTCATAGGGTCACCATAAGTCATTAGTGGCCATGGTGCTACCGGAATGTGGCTATGTACAGTCAGTATTCCCCCAAATGCAATTTCAAACGTGTTTGGACAGGAAATCCTGAAACTCCAGTTTGTATCTGTCAGTTTGAGACTCTAGGAAGCTCCCTAAGCCACACTGCCTTGTCAGTTCTTATTTTATTTGGGTTATTTTATTGTGAAAGAAGTGGAACCCGAAATGTATGGTTTGAAATAGTCACTCCTTTTATTGGCTTGGTGATGGGCATGTGTTCAAGAGGTCCAGGAATCAGAACAATCAAATGATGCCGATTTTGTAGAAAATGTGCAATGAAGCCTTTGTCCATGTATGAAAGGGTGTTTGTGCCAGCATGTTTTGATGTGAGATTTTGGTATGCTAATTGGCACCATACAGAATTCAGAACTGAAGTATTTTGCAGTATGTCAAGGATGGATGCTTTGACAGATTTGCAGGAGTTGTCAATGATAAGACAATAAGTCATCACCATTAAATCATCACTAAAGTGTGGTTGGAGCATAAGAGTTTGAATTTGTTGGCAATGACTCCAGGCTCATAATATTTGTGTAAGGTGTAGTTAAGGACAGTGATGACTGATACAGGTGATGTTGTTTCCAAGGATATAATACATCTGGTAAAAGAATCTTGGTTACTGGATGCTGGAAACAAACAGCTTTGGACTTACATAACCATCGAATTTCAACATCCTTCCAGCAGAAAGCAAAAACTAAAAGTAATCTTTTTGTAATTTAGCACAATACTAATCAATTGTGACAGGACCTGGAGAATATTTTCACGGTGCCAATTACTTAAAGGGCATAAATGCCACAGCACTATTAAAGTAATAGCCAAGACAACTCTCTAGGACATCATGAAACAGTGTACTAAATGTTGTTCAACTTGTTCAATGAAATAAAGGATTGGATCATTAACCTTACCAATGTCAATGTGTTGTCACTATCAAATTCAGCTAAATGAGCGTCCGAGATAATAGTTAAGAGCACATTTCACACCAAGGTATGCATTAATATATTACTTGCTACTAATAAAGAGAGAGAAACAGACTCCCTAATGGAGTGAGAAGAATGCACAATGACTATGAAAACTGTGTATTCCAGAGAGGCTCATACCAAACAGAAATAGATGCAGCAATACATATCATTTTACAGATGTAGGCAGAATTGTTATGCTGCCTGCCATTAAGGTGACAGAATATTTTCAAGCTATTTTTAACTGTGTATAATTTTACTAAAATGGAATCATGGCTCAGAAATACCCAGCAGAATATTTAGAACATGGGGAAATATGCTTTATTTCTTAGAAATAACTGTTTTGGTCTTCAAGGTCTTCTGCTGGCCCTAGACCCATTCATTGTAATGGCATTTCCCCCAGATTAGAACTTTGAGGACTAAACTAGTGGCCTAATTATTTTAAGAAGGTTAAGATGCTATTTGAGCTCCACAGGGAGGAGATTTCTGAAAGCAGCCATCTCTAAACCAAAAGATGAAGAGAATAAATCTTATTCTTTTGAAGTTGATGACAAAACACATTTTGTCTTCAGTGCAAAAGAGAATTGCAATCAAATGTAGAAAAGATCTAATGGTTCAAAATTGAACTAGACCATTTCTGATTAAAAACCGTAGCAGAACAGAAATTGCTTTTCACTTTTGTCTTTCATTCAGTTTGTTTTGAATTTTGTGAGCCTGGTGTCATCTTTGTATAACTGCACAGTGATATAACAGCATACTGATGTCAGTGTCTTATAGGATTTGTTGTCCTACAGGATTTGTTTGTCACACCAGTTTAGGCAGTGGCAGTGGCACTCCATGATAGAAGCACTTCATGTGGCATCATGCAGTGTCATTCTGTTTTTCATTTTGTTGGTTGGACTGAACCATGTAAGCTTATTTACAGACATCATTGCTGAAAACAGGATCATGCACAGATTCTGAACAGAGGGAGGAGAGTGTTAAGTATCTAGATGTGCTATAAAGAGTATTAAGTATCTAGATGTGCTATAAAATTGCCCACATTCCTGGACAACACTACCTGTGAAAAGGATATGATTCATCATAGGATGTTAGATTCAGTGCAGGTTGGGAATTTCTGTGCAAGAGTACTTTCAAAATGAACATGATTTTGTCACTTCTTCCTCCCACAATTGCAAAGATAAAAACCCAGCTCTCCAAGAGGCCAATTTTCTACCTGAAGTGCAAAAACTTGGCTAACTAGCATTAGAAACAAAGTCTTAATCTGTGATGAGAGGAATTGTAACTAGTGATTCTCAGAGAGTGTTGCTACCATCCGTTATTTTACTTGTTGGTCCTGGTTTAGAATGCATATCTATTGCAGTCTTAAAGGCCAACAGGCTTAAAAAATAACCAAATAAAGTTGGCCCAAGAAAGTTTTTTTGTCATTAATATTAGCCTTACTCTTTGAATGAGCAAGCTGTAATTATGAGCTGCCAAATACCCCCAGAATGGCAGGTAAATCTGACTGGAGAATCACACACACACCCCGCCCGTAACTGCACTTCTATTATTTATTTCTTTAAAAAATTTCTGTGCCACCCAAATACAGTTCTCAAGCTGGAAAACAAAGCTTTAAAACCTCTCAACATTACAACAGCATTTAAAATGAACAATTCAGTAAAATCATATAAACACACAAACTCACTTAACAACAGAATAAGGGAGGAGGGCCAATATTATATACCTGCTGACAGAAGTCAATGACAGAGGAAAGAAATGAACATCCCTGGGGAGGGAGTTTTGGCTTTCCAAATGAGAAGGCCCTTTATTGGGTTGCCACCTGTCTAGCCTGGGATGGTGGGAACACCTGAAGATGAATGGGGTGGATGGTTAGGTTCATATGGGAGAAGGCAGTCCTTCAGGTATGCTGGTCCCAAGCCATATAGGTCTTTAAAGATCAATACCAGCTCCCTGAATTAGGCTCAGAAGCCAGCTGGAAGCCAGTGTAGATGAACTGAAGTGATATGGTCCCTATGACTCACTCCAGTAAGAATTCGGGCTACAGCATTCTGTACCAAATTCCAGATAGTGTTCCAAGGCAGCACTCCATGATGCAACAATCTAATCTAAAGGCCACCAAGGCATGCATCACAACCTAGGCAAGATCTTTCCTACCCAGGAAGGGTGCAGCTGGTGCAAGGTCCTCCTGGCAACTGCTGCCATCTTTTTATCTAACAGGAGGCCTGAGTCCACTAACGCCCCTAAGCTACGAACCTGCTCCTTTAGGTAGAGTGCAACCCCAACCAGAACAGGAGATGTTCCAATTCCTGGGTCAAACCTTCCTCCCACCAGTAGCACCACTGTTTTTATGAGATTAAGTTTCAGTTTGTTAGCACTTATCCATCCCAAAACTGACTTCAGGCATCTGTCCATGGTTTCCACTATCTCCCTGGGATCTGCTAGCTGTGTGAGATAGAGTTGAGTATCATCCACATATTGGTAGCAACTCAGCCAAAATCTCCAGATGACCTCTCCCAGTGACTTTATGTAAATGCAGAAAAGTGTGAGCGGCAAGACAGAACCCTGCAGGACACCATAGGGGGGAAGACAAGGGGCAGAACAACAGTCCCTCAGCACCACTCTCTAAAACTTACCTTTGAGGCAGGACCAAAAACACTACAGAACAGTGCCTCCCAGTCCCAGCCCCAGCCCCAAAAGGCAGTCCAGAAGGATACCATTCTAGAGGACGAACAACAGGACATTAATTGAAAGCTCAAAGATATAAAATACCATTGCTTATGAGAGCTCCAGTTGCATTAAAACAAAACTAAATAAATGTGCCTTTTGGTTAATCTTTTCAGTGGGATTCATGGCATCAACTGGGAAGCATGACTTCAGCCTGTAGAATTATTGGGGTAACTATGGTGAGCTATATACCTGATGCTACTGTGTGAGGGTCTGCCATCCTTTCCTTGCTGAACAGGTGATCAGAGCTGTCACCTCTAAAACTGATGATAGTCTCTGTTTGGGAGAAGGGTGAATAACTGTGCATGGATTCAACTCTCTGCAAAATAATAACAACCCCCACCCCACCAACTATAACCTTAGCAGGTGCAGCAATACTCAACCAACCAATCAGACCTAAGAGCACCAACCATCTGTTTGGCCTAGAGTGGTGCACATTATATAGAAATGTTGTATGTGCACCCCTGGAATATGCCCTTCTACCCACACAGCACCTGTTTCTACTACCAAGTCAGACTGTATGACAATCTGGACTAGAAAGAGTGCATGCCAGTTAATCATCCTATCTTCAGACATCTACAATTTTATATTACCACTGAAAGGAACTTCTTTGATTTAAGTTATGACAAAATACTAAAACACAAGAACAATGTGTGCATGACCTGCTTTAGTCTTGTTCCCTTTTAATTTCTCAATTAATAACTTCAATGGCATAATTTAAAACTGTTAATTCTTTTTTGAGTCTGTGTGAGCTCAGGTGATGCCTGATGTGCCTGTCAGAGGGAAGGTTAAATTCTTACACTTGATAATTACCTAATCACCATTACTATCACACATTAATTCTACCCCAGCAACTGGTTCATTATGGCTGGCCTACGTTATAATAGCCTGAGGTGGGATGAAGCCTCTGTTGTGTGCACTGATTTAAATAACAATATCCCCATCCATATACCACAATCCTATAAGGCAATGAATAGATTGCAACATCCATTACTCAACAGTCATGGCATCCATAGATAATGTACCACTGTTTTCAGGTGAAATTGTCGTATAAGAGGAGAACAGGCAAAAATTGAATAGAAGCCATGTTTCCTGGCACAGAGATGCAATGATGGGTGATATTTACTGTTGAATTTATGCCTGTTGTTGCTGCTATTAAAGGCACAGAGCCAGTGTAGTGCAGTGCATAATGTTGGGCTATGGTCTGAGAAAACCAGGTAGATATATAAATAAGTAAGTTTACTGTATATGACCGTTGGCCATTACAGTGTCAAATACACACAGTATAAATTGAGAAAACCAGGTTCAAATCCCCCATCTAGCCATGATGACTGCTGCGTGACACTGAAGTAGTTACTGCCTCTCAGACTAACCTACTACACAGGGTTGTTATGAGGGTGGGATGGAGGAGAGAATGATGTGTTCTACCCTGAGTTCCTTGGAAGAAAGGTAGGATAAAAAAAATGTACTAAACAAATAACCCACAGTAAAAGTGACAATCCTACTGTCAAGTCTAAGTTTTGGAGTTGGAGGTGATGGCAATTTAGCTGTTTGGGATGTGCCACCATGTCTACCTACTGCAGTGGACAATATTGATTTTCTTCTCTTTCTTTGAAACCATGCTGATTAAAATCAATGCAGAAATCTAAAGGCTGGCTTATACTTGCATGGTCATGACTTATGGATTGCAGCATCAAGTAAAGAATTGTATGCATGTATCAGTAATCACCAATTCATTACTAATGGTGAAATATTCATATCGCTTGATATAAATTAAAAATTAAAGACTTCCAGTGGAGACTCAGCTGAGAGTCTCTGGGTGGCATTTAGTGATGAATGATGTACAGGTATGTTTTAGAGGGTAACTGTGTTGGTCTGCCTTAGAACAATTAGATTCAAGTCCAGTAGCTCCTGAGAGATCAACAAGAGTTTCAGGGTATAAGCTTTTGAGAATCAAAATTCCCTGTCTAACAAAGGGAACTTGACTCTTATCATGCTCCGCCTCCATGCCCAAGGGGTCCCTTAGTCGCCGTGGTCCCCATTTCCGAAGGCAGCCCTGGGGGCATGGAGTCCACAAGGGGGGGGGGAAGGAGCCATAGAATCAGAAGAGTAAACACCCTCTGCCCGGTCAGCGTCGCTCTCATTCTGTAGCCTCCTCGCCCTTGTGCTGTCTCTCGGGGACTGCTCAGCTGGCTCACTGCTGCTGCTCCTCCCCGGCTCCTTCCACCCCCCTCCCTTTATGTCCCTGCCCCATTCCCCAGAACGGCCTCCTGTTGCCATGGCCTCTCTCCCAGTTCTCAATGCATCCCCACTGAAAAGCCCGGATGCCCTCTCGGCATCCCAGGCGTGGCCGCCAAAACCTGAGCCTTTGGGGCCTGGCTGGATGCCTGCCTGCTTCAGCCACCACTCCATTGCACTGCCTTCCACCTCCTGTAGCTGCCTTGGAGCCCCGGAGCTCCCTTGGGGCTCGCAAATCTGGTGGCGGGACCTCGGCGGCAGGGCCAGCATTTCTGCCAGGCGGATCTGGGCCTCTGCGCCATCCACCCCCCCCCCCCAGGAGTTGTCTGTGCGAGCTCTTCAGGATGACGTTGCTCCTCTGGATTTGGCGGTGAGTGGGGTCTTGGAGGGGGCTGTCAGGGTGTGTGGAGGGGTCCTGGAGAGTCCCAGCGCAGAGCTGGTGGGACAACTCTCAAAAGCTTGTACCCTGAAATTCTTGTCAGTCTCTAAGGTGCTACTGGACAAAATCTAACTGCACAGGTATGTGTAAACAGTAAACTGTACAAGTATGTGTAAACCAGTCACTGAAGATGTATTGTCCCAGAATGCCACTGCCAAAGAGTTACCTTTCTATAATTTATTGTTGTTGCTTTTGTTAACTGGAACATTTCACTTGTTTTGTGAGATGGTGGAACAATGCAAAGGCAGTAAGTATATATGTATGTTGAGATAAGTGGGGACCTGTCAAGACACAACGGGGATGAGAAATCCCATTCCTTCTGTTGGCCTCCCTCTCCATTCTGGATCAAGCTTTTCCTACCACATCTCCTTTTTCCATCTTACTTCATTTACTTAAAAGATTTGTTGCCTATCTTTCAGCCCAATCAGGACCACCAAGAAGAAGAAGACAAGTTGGATTAATGCCCCATCCTTCACTCGGAGTCTCAGAGTGGTTTACAATCTCTTTCCTTTCCTCTCCCCACAACAGACACCCTGTGAGGTAGGTGGGGCTGAGAGGGCTCTTTTGAGAACTGTTCTTGAGAGAACAGCTCTGAGAGAACTGTGACTAACCTAAAGTCACCCAGTTGACTGCATGTGGAGGAGTGGGGAATCAAATCCAGTTCTCCAGATTAGAATCCACCAGTCTTAACCACTACACCAAAGTGGCTCTCAAGGCAGCTAGCAACTGAAAATAGAGCAGTATAAAAGCAAATCATAAAATGAGTTAAAAGAACAGAACTAAAATACAGAGATACAGAGATAAATAAACAATGAGAAACAAATTAAAAACATAGAGAAGGACTGAGGGATTGTTGAGGAAATGCCAGATGGAACAATAGTTTTTCCCTGCTGGCAAAAGACAGTGATAGATGGGAACAGATGAATATCCTTGGGGAGGGGATTCCACAGTCTTGGCATTGTTTCCCCTTCTGGCTCTAGTTCCCACTCTCCTTCACTCTTTCTGGCTTTTAGTTATTCACTCCAGCTTTATTTGTTCTTACTTCCCTTAATAACTTCTTGGGTCTCCTCCCCTGTCCCCTCACCAGCTTCTGCCCCCTCCAACAGTGTCTGTGGCCCCTTCTTTCCCACTGTTATTTTCTTATACCCAGTCCACCCCACTTCTAGGTCTCACTCCTCTGGTGGCAGCAGCATTCTCTTCTGCAATAACTGGTGCCATTTTAGGTTATTATGGTAACTGAAAATGCCACCCATTTTTTTTCATGGTACTTGTATATGTGTAGAGTTGCATTGGAGATGTTTTTAATCCCGTTTTTTTTGTTCTCTCCCCCAAACCAAGTCCCACACAGTTTTCCTGCAAACCTTGAGGGTGTGTAGAATCCTGTATATTAGCTTTGGCTGGGCCCAGTGTGTGGAATTTTTGATATGCTCAATAGAGCCATCCATTGTCTATAGGGTATCAGGATAATCCATTGATAAAAGAAAAGAAGAGAAAAGGATTTCTGAAGTGGCAAGTATATGTGTCTCATTACTGGTAATATTGAGAATATGTGTCTCATTACTGGTGATATTAGAAGCTCCATTCAAGCTCCATTCAGTAGGTGTCTATAATACTTACACAATCTCTGTTTAGAGATCACACACAATTGTAATGGACTTGCAGAATTACATTTCTCCAGGAACAGCAGCTTGTAAGAAAAAAAAAAAAAAACATGACTTCATGGGACCACAGCTGTAGCCATAGATGTCTGAGACTGGATCTCACCACTGTGGATTCAGTATTAGAGAATCCTTTATAGACATGATAAAGTACTCAGTCCAGAGACGCGTTCAAGAGAAATCAGCTCATGGTTTATTTGGAGGTTCCGGAACACATGTCTGAGCTGGGCTCGGGGGTCTGCTTATATGCGCATCTAAACGATGCCCCCGGCCTTGCCCACACACTCTGATAGGATTACAGTTAAGTCTCTCCAGATCATTGGCTCCTATTTGCATCCTAGCTGACCGATAGGTCTAAATCACAATCCGGCCAGTCTATTATGTTCTGGAGCAAAGCTCTGACTGTGCCTGGCCATGTGCTTGCCCCGGACTGCATGGTTGGACTGCATGGTAGTCACCATTAGAACATAACAAGATGGCACACCCACTTTATAAGCAGAGCATAAACTTAGCATAAGAAAACTCACGTATTAAAGGCTCTTATTATACTCTGCATTCTGGGCAGATTACCATTTAGCGCCCTGATGATATCAGGAAGCAGAACCTATTTAAAAAAAAACAACTAGGAACACTTATGAAAGAGCTCAGGAAGGTGGCTGAGAAGTCTCTCCACAATGTAGTACTGTGTGATAACTGAGCTATATTATAATTTTCTTAGTGGCTCTGGTTAGTTTGGCCCAGTCCTGTTGATTGTAAAAGTTTCTGAGGAGTTCCATTAGGATGACTTAAATAGGAAGCTACAAAAAGTCAGCACTGCATAAGTTCAGAAGATGAATCTTGGCACATTCAATTCTACGCATAAAGTGCTAATATCTTTTTTACAGCCAAAGCAGCAGAAGGACATCAAAAGAGTAACATGAAACTGGATTTATTCTGCCAACTTCCAAGCACCTGATATAAGTGACCCACTTCAAAGATTCTGTCAAAGCTTCCAGTGATTCATAGGGAGGCTTCCTCATTTTGGAGCAAGGCTGTCTAATCAGAAGGAGTCTGACAGTTGATGTCCTGGAGTGAAAAAGCAAGACACCGTTTCTGTGGTTTGGACTTGGTCCATGTTGGATACCTCAACCAAGGAGCATTAGTTTCAAATTAAAAGTAAAGCCCTTCACTTGGATTAAACAACATCATTTGGGACATTATGGAGAGGAGAGAGCTTGTGTCACTTTTTCAGCTCTGATTGCCTTAACAATTTTAGCTTGCAATACAGTTGCAGTCTATGGTTATTGCTATGTTCCAGTACATTTAACACTTCCTAAATGTGGGTAAATGAAAAATCACATCTACTACTCTGTTTTGCAAGCAAAATGTTCTTATGGCTATTTTTTTTACACAGCAATTTAAGAAGTAGCTCCATCAGGGGGGAAAAAAAACAACACCAGAATTACATTGAACTATTTTAAAACCCTCCATTTCCAAGGCTCATTCTACTTGCTCACAACATACTGAGGTCTGGAGGGGAAAAAAATGAAGCATAACATTAATGTGAATTATTATTAGGCTCAAAGCATTCTCTAATGAAGGAATATTCCAATAAAAAGGAAGAAAATAAAGGAGAAAGCAGAGATTTTTTAAAAAATACCACTTGTGACAGTTTAGGCATAGAAATCGTAGAGATCCATCTCCAGCCAAATGCTATATTTTTCAGTTAACTCTACTGAATCCAAATTACTTCTGAATCTGAGTTAAAAGATCAGGATTTAGCTCATGTTTTCTGCATTACATAATCAAAACAGTTTGATCTGACTAATGACCCATTCCTCCAATTCTGACTAGTTCCACATACATAGGTACAACCATTATGGGAAACTATGTAGTTTGGGTGCCCAATCAGCTATGCCTGGACAAAGCAATATCATCTCATGTTTAGAGGAACTCATCTTGAGGAAGAGTTTGCAGGACCGAGTATCGACGTCAGTGTTGATAGAAGCAGGGCAAATTGGTAAAGAACCAGGGGGGTCTAGCATCTTAAAAAGTGACAAGGTAAAAATAAATTAAAAAAGAAGTCTTGTTGTACCATCAGTGCTAACAAAACTTTATTCCAGAAGAAGCCATGGACTAGAGCTCACTTCTTCAGATGCAATGTGACAAGGTTGTAACATATTGAAGCTCAGCCAAAATAATCAAAAGCTTCATCTTGACTGTGGAATTCAAAGCCCTGGTTCCATACAGTTGCAGACATGCTGGCGGTGTGGGGACTAGTTAAAGGGTGGTCTGGGGCCATTTTCCTTGCAACTGAAGGTCTTCTCAGTTTTTTCTCCATATTTAAGTGTACCAGAACTTTTCTCACCAGCCTTCTACGATTGGATAGAATGTTGGACTTGGACAAAGATTTGGTTCAAATTTCTGGATAGTCATGAAGCTTCTGCATGACTTTGGTCCATTTAGTGTCTTTGTAGCTCTGTATCATGGGGTTCTGAGAATAAAATGTGAGAAAATATTCCATAAATCATTATTAAAACAATGTTTATCTTTATTTGCTAAATGAAAAATGTGCCCAACATGGCTAGCAAAATTCAAAACATATAACTATTCTTCCAGTAATCTCACACAAGACCATTTATGACTTTATTTATTCATGTATTTAAATGTAGCATACAATTAGAGGGGCTACTGAATTTCTCATACCTGTTTGTGGTTCAGCTGAAAAATCCATTTCAGTTTTGTTTGTTGTATGAATTAAACCCATGTGTCTTTCTTTTTGTGTTATTTTCTGTTTCCCTGTGCTACTTTTTCCATTAAATGTACTCATTTTTCAGGTTTATTTGTGCATCACTACATATAAATGATGGGGGTGAAAGCAAGCAGATTGTTAATACCAAAACTGTTCACCGTGACAAACCATAGAAACAAAAAGAAAACAAGAACAAGCATATTCAGCCATGCTTACATACAACATTTTTTTTAAAAAAAAATAGCTGCTCACAGCCTCCCTTAAATGTTAGATATAATTGCTTGAGGGGCAATATAAAACTTATACCATGTTGTATTTGTCAAGTTTCATTCTGTTTATCTGCAATGTCCAAGGCAGAAATTCATCATGATTTTACAAGTGGTTACTGAAGATCCAGTTTTGCACTTTAATCTCCAATGTCCAGGTACTCTCCTTGGTGTTCTTTTTGTCTAATGCTAGGGATTGTGAACATGAGATGGCAGCCAACCTATGGGTCTAGACAATTTTATTAAGGAATAGGATTCCCATTTTCAAACTCAGGTACATCCTATACAGGGGAAATAACTTCAGTGAGACAATTCTATGAACTTGCTATTTCTGTTTAAAAAATGTTTGGCCAGACTAAGTCATGTGCCTCATTTCATATCTTACAGATATTATGCTCAACATGTGAACTGCCTTCATGAAAAGGCATTGCACTTGAAATGTGATCTGTTATGAAATTTCTGATTCTGGTGTGCAATCCATGATGGCTGTTTCACATGTGCAAAATACCATTTGACATGATCATGCACGCATAAAGTCACCCGAAACACACTGGAGCCTTGTTTTGACTGTCAAAAGAGTGATGTTACTTAAAAGGAGTTTGGGGAAGGCTGCAAATTATGTGTTACTTCACAGATTGTAATAATGTGAGAGAACTATAATGAGGGTTATGGCTAGGGATGCTTGAACCCCCACTAATTTGGCTCTTTGCTAGTGGCTTACAGAGAGCCAGTTTTTCATCAAGCAGTATAGCTGTTCATGAACAGTTTTAGTCTGTTTATCAGGTTGCTTTTCATGTATTCAACAGTACAGTACATGAAGTATGTTCAGTAGTATTTCAGACCTGTACATTTTCACACAACCCAGTGGGAGTCCTACTTTCCCCCTCTCCACAGATTTGTTATTGTGCGTTGCTTGGCAATCAAATCATATAAACAATGAGCAAATTAATCAGTTAGCCAGTGATTATAAATAAATGCTGTGTTGTTGTTGTTGTTGTTTTAAAAAATGCCATTTGGTATTTGCTCAAGTCCATGTTATCAATGATATTTCATGCACGTGCCTTTTTGCAAAGCCTAATGAGATGTTGTTTTCTCCTCAGTTAATTTAATTACTGGACCCAATCATCCATGACCTTGGGTAGAATCATCTCACCTACTGTGCAGATTCAAAAGCTCCTACAAGGCAGAAGGAAATGAAACTCTACTACCACAAAGAAACAAAATTCCTCTGGCACAGCCACTGTGTAGCTATAAAGTTGTTCAACTGCTGTTCAAGGCAGATGGAGGACAGGCAAATAGGTCAGACATTGGGCTCACAGGTGATAATGGCTTTCAAATACAGTGTATTCACCTACTTAATATGTCACCAGGACATCTGCAACATATGGCTTATATAGGATACTTATGGCTTATATAGGATACTTTGTGTAACAACAAAAGGAAGAATACAAGATGAATTACAAGATTGGTGCACACTTGGTATTTTATTCCTTTTCAGCAGAAACAAAGGCTAAAGATAAGGAAGTTAAAGTGAAGAGAAGTGAGCCTTATAGTGCAAGGAGGCACTAGCGGTAATCCTCAGACATGAGATATAATTTGAGAGTAGATGGTAGGTGGAGACACCTAGCAGGAGGAATGGAATTTTTAAAAAGTAGTGGAAAGAGCCTTATATATTCAGGGGTAATCTCAGGCAAAATAAGAGACCTAATATGATATACATTTATTGCTACATTCATGGTCTTCACATGCCATTGGAAGAAATCCTCATCCAATAGACAAGAATGGCTGAATGAACTAAAGGACTAATTAAGCATTGTTAGATTGACATGCCTTTTGAGATCTAAAAAAATAGTGGACATGGATAATTGGAGGCAAATGATAATCTTAACATAATCTTCAATTATATACACTATAACGTATTACATATGCTTATTTATACCTTTATTGTTATATTTGGGGTCATATGTTATTTTCCTTTGATGGCAAAAAGTGCTTTCAGGTCACAGCTGACTTATGGCAACCCCATAGGGTTTGCAAGGCAAGAGACATGCAGAGGTTGTTTGTAATTGCCTACCTCTGCATAGCAACCCTGGACTTCCCTGGTGGTCTCCCATACAAATACTAACCAGCATCAACCCTGCTCAGCTTCCAAGGTCTGATGAGATTGAGCTAGTTGGGACCATCCAGGTCAGGTCATTTCTATATTATACATAAAATTTTAAAAAAGCAGGGCCAAGTGGATGAGCCTCTGTTTGACACTGACCAGCAACACATAGTTTCTCTCCCACTGGGTAAGAAAGGGTACACTGTTAGGATAGCTAATACTAGAATCTTTAATGTCAATTTCCTTAGTTTCCTCTCTCTCTCTCTCTCTCTCATTTTAATTATAAAATTCTACCAACGTTGCTGTACTGCAGAAGAATTTGATCTTATCCTTAACTCTGTCTTAGTAAGCTTCATTGCCTGGAAATGTGCAATAAAATACAAAGTCATTACTTGGGTTTTTTTCAGTATCCCTCTAATTTTCAGTTGCCAACAATGGATACTTCTAACTTATGCATAGTTAAAAAGGCATTAGTAATTCCCAACAAACATGTGAGTTTTTATCTTTCTAGCCAGCCATTAGCTCTTATCAAAGAGCCCCAGCCAGAGATTTGGTAAGAACGTCAAGCCCACATGTAAGATTTAAATCACTATGTGAACAACTTGTTGGCACTCTGGCCTACAGTTCCTTTCCTCCCAAACTCCCTTGTCTGTTGAGTTGCTTCCTACCAACAACTTACAGGCCCCTATGTCCTAAACTCCCTGTGAGATTTTTCTCCAGCTTCCTTCTTTCTTGACCTCTGCTTTCCTTAAGCTTCTTCCTCCGTCACTTACATTCCAAGCTGTCTTGAAAGTATCCCTGAAAACTGAGATGGAT
Organism: Lepidodactylus listeri; assembly: GCA_029233225.1. Taxonomy (NCBI): domain Eukaryota; kingdom Metazoa; phylum Chordata; class Lepidosauria; order Squamata; family Gekkonidae; genus Lepidodactylus; species Lepidodactylus listeri. Next base: position 62,365,019 of record JARCFY010000002.1, on the reverse strand, counting down.
TTTTAAAAATAAATAAACAAATGCCCTTGAAGTATTTCCCTGATTCCTCACAGCTCTTCTGTCATCTTACCTTAAATGTATTGTTGCTGGCATTTGGGTCAGTTTCACAGTTGGGGCAATTCTATGCAGGGGTGTAGAGTTTTGTAAATTCTGGGGGGTGGGGGGGTGGGGGCTCTTTAGCGCGTGCACGAATGTCCCCCCCACCCGGAAACCTCTGCACCTCCCCGGGCCCTTCCGAGGCCTACGCCAGCCACTGCTGCTGGGGCCTCTCTCTCCCCCCCTTTCCTTCCCTCTCCCTTCGCTGGGAAAAGAGGGAGGGAGAGGGAAGAGTGGAGGAGTGGCCAGGCGGGGGGGGAGGAAGGAGAGGCACCAGCAGCAGCAGCTGCCGGCCTCAGAAGGGCCCTGGGAGGCGAGGCGGCAGGCGCTACATTTCCCCGGGGGGGGGCTCAGTCCCCTCCGGGAAATTTCGGGGAAAACTCAAGCTCTCGAGCCCCCCCCCCCCATAGTCTACGCCTATGATTCTATGTAAGCAGGTTCATAGTGTCCTGCCATTTGCTGTATAGAGAAGTACAATGGAGAATTCATACCATTTTTTTGTTTATTACGGTCAAAGACCTAACAAATAACATCATTTCATAACTAATCCTTAATACATCCAAATATAACCAAATATCAAAATATGTAAGCAGACACAGCTTAAAACCTGGATATACAAATTCCAATACCAAATCTAAAAATTTAGACCTAAAATTGATTAGATATTTTTGTTTAGCGGCTTTTTCAGGAGTCTTATAGCTTGAATCGTAAATGTTGCCACTTTTAAAGAACTTTTTTGATCCCTATCAGCTAAAAGTTTATCTAAATAAAATCTGGAATCCCTCCATGGGAACTGGTTACAAATAGGTGATATATAGACCATTCGAATATTCTGATAAAGTTTATATTCAAGTAGTACATGTTCCCTTGTCTCTATCTTACTCTCCCTGCAGATACAGTCTTTCTCATATGGACACTTTTTGTATCTGCCCTATGTAACCACTGAGGGCAGCATATCCACTCTCATAAAAGTAAATGCTCTTATATAGTCAGCTTTATCAAGATTCTGAAGGTATGACATCATTACAACTTGATTTAATTTCTCCATGCCTGGAAGATAGCATTTAATCCATGCTAGATCATGCTGTCTCTCAATATCCAAAATTCTTTGTTTTAAAAACAGTTTAATAGAACTATAGTCTATCTGCATCAAAAACTTAGAGAGACCATAAAAACCCAATTTGAGATCTGTTTCTTTAACCCAAAATGGTGGTGTGGAGTCCCTCAGAATTAAGGTTGTCAAACCAGTGGACTTAGACACTAATTTGAGCCAATACAAAATAATAGCAGTCCATAGACGAGCCTTTAAAGTAACCATTCCAGTTTCCAGGTGGATCAAAGAATTAGAGATACCAGGAGGGACTTGTAAAATATGTCTTAAAACTTGGGTTGAACTGTTTCTAAAGCCTGCCAATGAGATTGGTGGGGGGATATATTCAAAGGAGCCCCATACAATAATTGGGCAAAAGGTTTGGCCTTAAAACTGCTGGCGATGTGTGAGAAGTCATACCATGGATATAGTGCTCCTGCAATCATTCACCTCAGATATATATTTTTGTCCACTTGAGAGGTTGTATTGTTCTAATCATGATTTTGCCTTCTTCTATTCACCACTATCAGCACGGGAGTATCTCTGCAAGTTTTTTTTTTAAACAACAACAACAACAAATGAGCCTATTTGTGCTATTACTTCAAAGACATATATTACTACTTCCCTATGCTCATCAGCTATTAAGAAGCAAATCTATGACTCCAGCATTTAGTTCCCAAAAAGCAATTTTTGCAGCTTCCACCCCCAAGGCTGCATCCAACTTTCAGCTAATTCTGGCTGGAAACTCCATAGTCTTCCTTGGAAATCTCATGCTGAGAAATTCTTAATTTTTAATTCTTAAAGTATCATTAAAAAAACAAAGGTGACTGCAGCAGCTGTTGCCAAACTGCTCACACTTAACAACTAATAGGGCAGGAAGTTGCAATGAACAGAAAGATCTACCCAGAACAGTAGTGTAAATACCATCCAACAACAGAAATTGCAATTTTAAACCACAACAATGGGGAGGGGGAATCACAAAACAACCAGCTCCTAGAAAAAATTGGGAGTGTAGTGGGGAAAGAACAGAAAAACAAAGGATTGTTGAAAATGTTGTCTGGAGCCCATGCTATAACTGCATGTATGATTGATGGGAATTTCACCACAAATTGACTAGTGTGGAGACTCTCTTTCTATAGTAGAAATATTCATAAGGTTCTGTGACATCACAGGACCCCCAGATACAACGAGGCAGGCAGCCCCTTTTAGCTTACACATAAGATAATCATATTGCCTAAAGTATGCTGAAGATGGACTACCAGTAAAGGCAAAATAACTATTAGAGAATACCAGATGTAATTGAAAATGGTAGTATTAGTGAATACAAGAAAACCTAAGGAACAGGACAGGATACTAGGTTTATCAGATTTTTTGGGAAATTTGTTTAAATTAATAACACATTGGTGTAATATTTATGGCTCATCCTTTCAACATGTGTTTAATATTTTGTAAAGCTTAATTGAATAATACTCTTTCGATATATGTATATAGCATTTAAGATGTGCTGTTGTGTATGGTGTTTGATAAAGACTTTAAGCTGGACCAAAAAAAAAAGGAGAGGAAACAAAAGGCTTTCTATTGTTCTTCAGGGGTTTCAATGCAATTTAAACTTGCTATGCAAGATGGTTGTCTCTGGCCGATTCCGCACTAGTTGTTGCCCCGGCGTCACTCCCCAATAAAACCCGGGGTAGAGCAACAGTTCCCCCCTTGTTGCTCTGGGTCTGCAGTTGGCCCGAATGTAATCCTTGGTTCTCCCGGATCTTCCGTTTCCGGGATTTTCAGTTTTGTTTTGTTTTTGCCACGGGAGTGAAGTTGGGGCATTCAAGTGGGGAACTCTGAAATCGGAGTTTCTTGCTCCACCCCTTTAACACCCCTCTGCTTCTTTCCCTCCCCTTTCCCACCTATCCTCTCCCTTTCCCGCCCTGGTGCAAGTGGGTTCCCCCCCTTTGTTGCATTACAACAACACAACACAACATCGATCCATCGTTGTGTGGTTAACATTTTTTGTGGGGCCAATGTATTGTGGGTGGCATGGTGGTGTGGACACAATTTTTGCAGGGGTTACATGTGTTGTGTTGCATGTTCCCCCTCCATTTCCCATCCCTTTTCCACCCTCCATTTCCCCTCCAACCCTGGTGTAAGCTTTTTTTTCTTTTCACAGGCATTTCCAAATGGCGAAAGTGATAACATGATGCAGTAATGGCAGCATGGAGGTCTGCCTACGTTAAACTCCGCCTACATTAAAAAGGGGGGAAGGGGGGGGTGCATGATGTACTTTCCCGGGAATTATGAAACACCTTGGCCAATCATGACTTTGTTGTGTCACAATGACATAACAAAACTCCGCCTACATTTTTTTTTAAAAAGAGGGGGAAGATGGGAGGGGGCTCAAGATTCGGGGCAAGGACAGATGCGGAAATGAAGAATCGGCATCATCCCGGGTCAGATTCCTGTAATGCAGAAACGTGCACACTGATTCGGACCAATTAAACCCGAGAGGAAAAGTGAGAAGTATTGGAGTCGGGAGTCCATGGAACAGTTGAACAGCTAGATCTTTATTGCTGGTCCGGATGAAGCATACAACCCAGGGCTCCAAGCCTTCCTTTTATGCTGGTCAGGGATAATCCCCTGACCTCGCCCAACTGGCCTGATAGGCTATTATCAGTCTATTTACATCTCATAGGTTCCCTGGGAGAAACCTAGGTACATGATTGGTGGCCGGTTAGAATCCACCTGGCCGTTGTTCTACCTGGCTGAAGCTCAGGTAGTTTCTTGGCCATGTGCTCTGGCCACATGGTGGTCACCATTACTGGAGCACATGGCGACCGCATGGTCAATACATAACACCCCTCCCCCCATAGTCCAGAACCCCTCTGCACACATAGTCTTTGAGATAGTCCGGGTGTCTGCACTCGCATCCTGAGCGCTGGGGGGTTGTAAGACGGGGTGGGTTGCTCGTGTCGGAAGGTTGCGGTGCAAGTAGTTGTTCTGCTTGTGGGGCTGGTCTGCTCGGTGGTCGTTCAGGCGTGGATGGTGCGGCTGCTGCATCAGAGGGCACGAGCGGAGTCTCTGCAGTCTCTGGATCCGGGTCTGGCACTGCTTCTGGAATCTTGTCGATGTCACAATGTCACGGCTAGCCCCTTAATAGCCACTGGGTTTTTTTTGGAAGTCCCGGAGGACCAACCCAGCTGGCAACCGTAGCCAGCGTGCCCCCTTCGGGCAGAGGCGGCTGAACATGGTAGCGGACACAATGGAATATGCGGACCCTGAGTCCAGTTCCATGGAATAGGGAACTCCCTATATCTGGAGGGACACGGAAATGGCGCCCGGAATGGGCTGGGGCAAGTTCATTACCGTGGCTGTGGGAACGACGATGTCCCCTTCCTCGAAGTTCGCTGCTGGGGCCCGGTGGCTGTTCCTCAGACGGCAGGCCCGGGCGAGATGGCCTGCTTTCCCGCAGGCATGGCAGACGGTATCACGGAAGCGGCATGTACGTATGTTGTGGAAGTCCCCACGTATGTTGTGGAAGTCCCCTGCCTGTTGAGGGAAGCAGAAGAGGGAACTGAGACAGATGCTGGGTGCCGGCCCTTGGGCCTGGAGACGCCAGGCTCACCCTTCTTCGAGCATGGTTGCATCCAGTGGACGTCCTCTTCTTCGCTCAAGTTGGGGCCGGGAGGGGCCGCCTGGTGGACTTTGTTGGCTGCCTTGTCCTTTTGCGTTGTCTTGAATGCTGCTGCCGTTTGGAGCATCTTCTCCAAGGTTGGCTCCGACATTGTGACGAGGCACCGGCGGAGCTTGGCTTCACGGATCCCTCCCATGAAGGCAGTCTCCACGTGGTCATCCATGTGGCGGAATTCGCAGCCCACAGCTAGTCGACGAGTTCAGCCAGGAAGGTGGCAGCTGACTCCCCTAGCTGCTGGCGCTGTATGATCTCCCAGCGCCTAGCCAGTTTCGATGGCTTCGGGGTGAAGTAATCGCCGAGGGCCTTAATGAGTACGTCATAAGGCACCTCGGTGGGGTCTTGCGGGGCGAGTAGGTTCTGGGCCACTTGCATGACCTCCACCCCTCCAGAACTCAATAGCCAGGTGCTCTTCAGGTCCGCCTCTGTGAGTCCGCGGACCCTGAAAGCGCAGCCCAGCATCTTGAGCCAGGACTCCCACATCTCTGGGCGAGACGTATCGAAAGGGGTAATTGGTCCCAGAGTGTTTACCATAGTTACTGGAGCAGAAGCTGCGGCGGCGCTTTGAGCAATGTCCACATGGTCTTGCGGCGGTGCCGGGGAGCGCTGAGGCTCAGCGCTGCCTGGTGCCGGAGGGACAGGGCTCAGAGCGGCTTGTGGCGAGGCGTTGGAGCGCTGGAGCTCGGAGATGCCTGCGGCCAGTGGGACGTAGCTCGCTGTGCTGCTGCGGTCGGCTGGAGCGTCACTCATCGGGATCCCACCTTCGTCGCCACTGAGAAGTATTGGAGTCGGGAGTCCATGGAACAGTTGAACAGCTAGATCTTTATTGCTGGTCCGGATGAAGCATACAACCCAGGGCTCCAAGCCCTCCTTTTATGCTGGTCAGGGATAATCCCCTGACCTCGCCCAACTGGCCTGATAGGCTATTATCAGTCTATTTACATCTCATAGGTTCCCTGGGAGAAACCTAGGTACATGATTGGTGGCCGGTTAGAATCCACCTGGCCTTTGTTCTACCTGGCTGAAGCTCAGGTAGTTTCTTGGCCATGTGCTCTGGCCACATGGCAGTCGCCATTACTGGAGCACATGGTGACCGCATGGTCAATACATAACAAAGAGGAAGCAAAGCACTTGTGTGGAATCGGCCTCTGAGCAATTAATGCTGCAGCCAACAGGTTGAATGCATATGGTGCTCCTCTACTGGTATAATGACACTGAACTAGGGCAAAGGGACTTCTGCAGGCAAAGGAGAGGAGCAAATCTGTTACCTGTCACTTTTTACTGCAGTCCCCCACTTTGCCCCATATTGTTCATGATGGTCCCCTGATCCCAGAAGTAGAATGGGGAAGGGCTCTGTGGGAGGGGAGACGCAGAAAAGTCAGTTTCCTCAAGCTCTGCTCTGCTTGTGGTTCTTTCCAATCCAAAACTATAAACTACAGAGTTTTGTCCATCACCAATGGGAGGCAGGAACATTTATTTCTATTTATTAGTTAAAATATTTCTACCCCATCTTTTGTCAAAGCTCCCAGGTGGCTTACAACATTTTAAAATCTGCAGCCACAATAAAATAAATAAATAAAAGTAATCTATACAATTAAGAGGGAGAAGGGAAAAAGCCCATGGTATTTAAAACCAGAAAGCCATGAGAGCATAACAAGTTCAAGCACAGTTCCAGCTAGAGGCTACCAACCAAATGCTCTCTGCAAAGGCTCTGTGTCCACCTGCCATCTAATAGGGATATCTGAATACTCACCAGTTCAGCTTGTGTCCTGTTCACTGATTATGAACAGAGACTTGACTTTTCAGTGATCTCTCAGATAGTTCATCAGTCAGTCTGTTCATGGGTGTTCAGCATGTTGTTTCACTACGTTCCTTACTAGCCATGTAATACAGCATAATTTGCTTTTCGTGCATGTCCCATCCCGGGCCGTTATTCCCCAGACCACCCACCCCACAGAGCCTAACCACCTCCGTCCGATCATCGTGTTGCTGGGAGGCCGGGGTGCCGCATCTGACTTGCAGCCCCGGGGGAGGGAAAGACCGACCACCGAAGCACCCCCACAGGAGCTGAAGTGGAACACCGAGCCTCGCGGCTCACCACCGACGTGCCCAGCAGGCCAAGCCCAATCCAGGGGCTGGGTGACATGCCCCACCGACACTGCTTCCCCATCGGCGGCTGCCGCCACAGCAACATCAGCAAGGGCAATGGAGGTGAAACGTCCGACCAGCACTTGCCCTGCCGACTGCATAGCAGACACTGAGGGACAGCCCCCAAGGGACTTTGGGGGTGGATCTGGGAGAGGGTGGGGTTTGGAGAGGGAAGGGGCCTCAGCATGGTACAATGCCATAGAGTCCACCCTTCAAAGCAGTCATTTTCTCCAGGGGAGCTGGAGATCAGTTGTAAAAGCGAGAGATCTCCAGACCCCACCTGGGGGCTGGCAATCCTAGTGCCAGTAAAGCTGCATCGCCCCTTTAAGGGGCAGAGCGTAATACCTGGGCCTGTTGGCTGGGGGAATTCTGTAGCTAGGGTTAAAGCCACACCATCATCTGAAGTCTCATGGGAGTGCTCACTCTTGCAGGAGTTCCCTGGAGCAGTTCTCTGTGTCTAGAGAAGTTTTCTTTGTCTAGGCTCTTTCTGCTTGGTTGTGGAGAGAGGACACTGGGCGACTTTAACCCCCTTCACTCCTAAGGCTGCACAAGATTTCGTACAAAGGATGCTAGAAAAGGCACAGGTCCTGGAGTCTGACAAGGCAGCCCTAGCATCTGACAGGGCCATTGCTATTTTAAGGACCTGTAATATTAGTTTATCCAAAACTGCTCAGATAGGTGGAGACCCATGCAACAAAAGTTCTGAGGGGTTCTTAAAATTCAGGAATGCTGCTCATTGCTGCCTGTCTCCATGGTATTGGTCCATACATCTCCACCTGGGGCTTGGTTTGCCTTTGCCCAGCAGGCTTCTCATTTGGGGGGGGGGGTCAATTTTTTGCTTCCAGTAGTGCCTCACGGCTTTCTTCATGAAGTGCACTTGGGTTCCCTTATCAGCCTGTCCCTGTCACAATCCACCATACCCTTTGACTAGTAAGCATCATGGCATGGAACCACGTAGTTAGAACTGCCACATGGTGGGCTTTTAGCCATAGCTGCCCTGTGATTACTGATTATCTGTTTCTCCACATTATGTTGGATGTTCTGCTCTTTCCCCAAAGAGAGGGAAAAAAGAAGATAGGGCAAACTTCAACTAGTCAGAGTAAGCAAGTACCTAAAAGAAGCCACCTAATAATTACCACATAGAGGCACTTACTGGCAAAATTGATACAATTTTCCCCTGTCGTTTCTGCAAAGTGCACTTCAAGATCCAAGTACATCACATTACAATGAAAATGCTTACAAATAGGGAATACAGAAAAAAATAATCCCTCTCAACAGGGTTTTCAAGATGGTAAAAGCAGACTGAAATTCAAAATCCCTGGACAAATGATAAAATAAGTGGTTCTGATGCTTGAAGGCATAATCTAGCACTTTTATTTTACAATGCAGTTTCAGCACAAATAGGTTTGGTGCTTTGACATTATTCCAGGAGTGCCCTGGGGGAAGGCAGAAAAAGGGCAATGACAATGTAACAAATCATGGGCATACACTTTATGGCATTTTCTCCTCAAGAGTGGCAAAGACCAGGTTGGCAGGCATGAGGATGACAGAGCCCTTTGTGAATTAAGCCTATTTGCCATAAAGCTATGTAAACCTGTGAAGACCTAAACAACTTGGCCCCAGTGTACCTGAAGGACTCCTGTCTGCTTGTGTTCTATCATGAATGGTAAGACTGACTCTTTAAGTTTCCCACTGATGTGCCAATTAGCACTGCAAGGGTATGCAGACAGGTATTCTCCTTGCTTGCATCTCAAGTGTGAGCGCCCTCATCCTTTCCAAGTTGTATATCTGTATAGTTACTACCTGCCTTTGAGACTTTGGGATGGGATCAGATAAAAACACAATTCAACATATCAATAAATATGAATGCAGAGGAAGTTATAGCACTCACAAGAGAGTTTTGTGATTTCAAATGCTCTAAAATGCCACACTTCAAAGACAGGTACACATTTTAATCATTTCTGGGTCTGTTTCCATAGTGACCATTGATCGATGATATTGACACAAAAAAGGGCAACAAATTCACCAGGGCTGCTTCCACATAGAGATTTTTCCTTCCCTGGGTAACAGGAAGCACCCCCCCCCCCAGCATTTGGGAACAAGGTTATACCCAATGTGGGCATGACTAGTCTGGTTCCCAATTTTCCTTTTTTAACTGGGCTAAAAATGCACCTACTTTAATCTGGTTAAAAAGGGAAACTGGGTTGCTACTGGCAGAAAGTCCATTCAGATGCTTTACCTCCGGCCACTATGAGAGGAAGCATAGCTAAGATCTGCTTTCAAATATCCCACCTCTTTTCAGCCCTTTAAAGAGCTTAAAGAGTTTTTCCCATCTTATCCAAGTTGGAGGAAGGTTGCTGAAGGGGAATAAAAATTGCTGCCATATCTGTGACCTACAGACATGTTAGAGAAAAATGGGAGAAGCAGGAAGTGAAGATGGTAACAGTTGCAAGTGCAGCAGGGATGGGTGTAGGAAGATGCAATTTCCAGCTGTTCCTATCATGCTTGCAGCTGCCCATTAAGGATATTTGGTGCTTGTGCTTTACCTTGGGTACCAGAGACAACATAAAAAGGTGAGAGCACATCTGCTGTTGATAATCTGAGTGTGACATAAAAAATTCCTTCTTGGCTCCCCTCAAAAGTTTGTTGGAATGTTCCTTGCTTTCTTTTCTATGCAGTTTGTAGTGAACTCCTTGGAGAAAGGATAGGATATAAGTGTAATTAATAAAAGTTTGCACATACTTCAAGGATGTGGGCAAATTTAGTCACGATCCAGAGATCATGGATATTGCGCTTTTGGACTGGAGTTGATACATGTTGATTCTAAGGCACTGAAGTGTGCAGCAGGTTTCTGACAGCCTGTGGTTTGAGGTAGCATAAGTTACATTTGCAGAATTATGTAGGATCAATGGAAAAATAATCATTTTAATTGTCTGGAGCCTAAGTGAGGTCTCAGAGAAGTGAAGTGATTGGTTGAAGGTCACTCTGACAAGCAGTTTTAACATTAAATCACTAAAGGTTTGCTAAATCCTCTAGATAAGATTATGCATTTCTTTTTCTTGAAGCTGAATATGCTTAAGAATCCCTTCATGTGATTTCTCCCCAGTTCTACTAACTAAATCCTATGCTGTGTCAGATAGAATATTACTAATAAATGTTACCATTGGCTGACTCTTTGCTTGACTCATTTAGGATAGAATGTTTGTGATTCTGAAGACCTTGTGATGCTATACTGATGGTGAATACATCGTCTAGTTTATCTAAATCATCTTTACCCCTATAACATAACAAAATTTAATTGTCAGGCAGATGTTCAGTGCAATCATATCCTTGAGTTATATTCTTTGGAAGACGATAGGATTACTGTGAAGTCTCCTTCCAGCAGGGCTGCCAAGAGCCACCATGAGCCCCTGGACAAAGATTCCACCTGAGCACCCTCATATGACCCTGATCCAAACCAACTATCATAACAAAATCACTTTGCTTGATGTTACCATGAATCTATAGTAATAAAAGAACTGGCCTGTCTGTCCATCTGTCCATTTATATCAGGGATAACTCAGTAGAGAATAACACTAAAAGCCTCAAAGTTGACCACCTTCAGGATGATTATGGGAGTTCCAGGGCCAAAAATGAAAGGCATGATAATAACCTGGCTCAGGTGACACCCCCCACCCATGCTATTTGCAATGGAAGCTAAGATTCTCTGTGGCAGGCATAACTCATCAAAAAATAATGTTACACATTTGAAAACTGGCCACTAACTCTATAATAATGGTGGAAATTGCAGTGCCAAAAGAACTGAAGGGAATTAGGACACCCTGAATCAGGTTATCTTCATGACAGGCAACATGTAATAAGAGAGCTTTTAAACAACCTGTCCAGTATCTCTAAAACTCAGATCCCCAATAGAAGATTTCTGGGTGACAGTCTCAGCCAGACCTACTTCACATCGTTGTTGTCAGGATAAAATGAAGGATAGGAGAACAATGCAGCTTTGGGTTCCCATTGGAGAGAAAGACCGGATATGAGATGTGTTACAAATCTGTTTTTTAATGACATTAAAAAGATTACATCATTTGTCATATACCAAACTAGCCTTTCCAAAGGGCTATTACATCTTCCACCAAAATCATCATCATCACCACCACCACCACCACAACAACCACCCAGTGCCTGAACTGGGAATTCTAATTTCTGTTCCTCAGGTATAATCACTAAAACAGATTAATGTTCCATTACCATGAATGTAAAGGGTGGAGGAGGGAGAAGCATCCTTTTCCTATTTTGCTAGGTCATAAGGAAATACTATTTCCCCCTTCTGTTCATAATACCAACAAAGGTTTGTCGCTATACTACTAAATGCATTCTGTTGCCAAGCGGAATAGGGATTAACAGAAACTGAGACCAAGACTTGAAAATAATGGGGGGGGGGGGGGAGCACAGGAAAATTAGGTGGGGGGGGGAAGAGAAATAAATGAGAAAAGAGAGGAAAAGAGGGAGAGAAATTACGGGAAAGACACTAACGACTGCTTTGCTTCAGTCTTGAAGAAAGGTGAGTCTTCCAGAGTGTCTTTTAGGTCAAATTTACATCTGACTTTCCTGCTAGAATCATTCTAGTTTTTAAAAAAACCCTGTCTATACCTGTTTCTAGTTTCAAACAAAACTTGTTCTAGTTTATAAATTATTGTTTACATTCATTAATTGCCCTCCTGTGGTCAAGCTAGCATTATACTGCTTAGTACTCTTCAGACCCCCTGCAGTGAAATTTGAAACCAGCATGAAATGAGCTTGGGAAAAGACAGCAGTCAAACTACTTCAGAGGGGAGGTGTAAATTGGGCCTTACTCATGCCTCTGCACCCCTAGTGGCTACATCCAGAACTGCATCAAAAAGAAAATCATTGGGAAAGTATTTGGCTAAATGTGGTATGATACTGGCTGCAGGGGCCCTCCAGCTGACTTGGCCTCCCCACGAATTTTGTCCCCCAGCCCCCCCCCCCCCCAGTGGCCCTGCCTTTCCGGAACACAAAGATGACAAAGATGATAGCATCATCTCTTCTGGAGTTGCACAGAACTGCACAGCAGTGGTATACTGCTACAACAAGGGGAGAATTGGGTGGAGTTGGGGGAGAGGTGGAGGAGGAGTGTGTGAGGATCACTCTTCCTATGACCCCCCCCCTCCCCCAGAGGGATGTCTGCCATGCAGGAATCTGTTTTTAATGTCAGCCTATTACAGCATAATGTTTTACTGTTGACTGCATGAGTTTACTTCGATGTCACCTGTGGCTGTGTTTATCTATGAAAATCAGTGGCTTGAACAGAATCCTGAATTTAGGGATTTGGAGTCACTAGGTCTGTACAACAGGCAAAGCTGCATCAGGCGGAACACATGTCAGTGTACACTTTGTGTGAAATATGCACACTTAATGAGCCATGCCCAATTTATTTATTTGGAATTATTGTATGCTGCCTCTCCAGGAACCTGCCTGGGGAAGCTTACAAAATAACAATAATTAAAAAAAAAACATTAGAAGGTATTTTTAAACAAAACAAAACAAAACAAAACCCAGCATTAAAAAACCCAGCCTGGCATAAAAAAAATAGACCAAAAAATAGACCACTGATAGGTTAAAACAATAGTTTCCAGACTAAAACAGTGTGAAAGATAAATCCCTTAATTAAAAAGTCTGTGTAAACAGAAATGTTTTGACCTGGCCCATTAGAAAGCAAGGAAGGCACCAGGTGAGCCGGGGGGGGGGGGGGGCATTCTATAAGTGAGGTGCCTGTCTGTGGTTGCCACCTGCTTCATATCTGAAGGGGGGCCACAGAGAGCAGGGCTTGTGAGGCAGATCGTAGCTTGTGGGCTGGATAGTATGGGAGGAGGTGCTTATGCTCTTTAGCATAATAATGAAGAGTGCTCTGATGGGCTATTTTCACAGGCTGTAGATGAGCAGCTGCAATCTGCCCTAGTGTTATGCACAGGCATTCTTTGCCGGAGGAGGCATTTGTCATTGCAGACAGGCTTCAATGGACTGGAACCCCTATTCCTTCTCCTGCAGCCTCAAAGAATCTGCCACTTGCTCAAATTAAGTTAGATTCTGGGTATGATGCACAAGATGTGCATGTGCTAACATGATAGATGCAGATTATTCTGCAAGCTTAAAAAGCATGTACACAGTGTAGATAATTTAAAGGATGCATTCAGCTATGCAGGCACGAAGTGGAGGGGATGAAGGCAAGACCTGAACATGACCCCGGTTGATAATGTGCCTTTGCAGCTGATTGAAAAGACTGAGTCAGAGAGGACTCACTCCTACGTGACAAAGTACACTTGCCAAAAACCCCTCTTCTGCATGATTATCAGAGGCACAGAAGCCATGTCCTCTTTCGCACCTGCTCACCGAACCATTGGTGGAAATTGTAAAGAAGAACAAGGAGAGGGTGATAACAGGCACAGGAGTCAGAAAGAAAAAGAGTTTTCTTAAGACCCTCCCAATCTAATTTTCTTCTTTGGAGATTTTCATTTGACTTTCATGCTGTTCTCTCTCCTCCATTCGCAGACAAGCAATGCAGTTGGAGTCCAAAACAGCTGAATCAGCATGGAATCATTTACACAGGAATGATGAAAACTGTCATTTATTTCCCTGCTTGGTAATTTGCAGCAAAGAGAGCTGGAATTGGGAGAAGGGCCAACTGACAAGCCCTGTAGGTTTGAAATTGAATTGTTTCTGGACAGAGACCCCAATCTGAAAAATTACCCACTAACTACTGTGTGCATAGATATGATACATACACCCCCCACCCAATAAAGCAAGAAGGAAAAGCAAGGAAGGGAACTGGGACATAAGAATGTGCTCTTGCAATTTGAACTAGCTCGAGCATGCTTGGATGGGAGAATTCACACTGGGCTAGTGAATCAATTGTTTAACTCTGATGAGTGTGATGTGTTTGTGTAGCATAGTGGTACGTGTCCAACTGAGTCCAAATAATTACATGCCCCCGGCACTGCCGAAAGCTGCAACTATAGATTTAAATACAGATTAGCCATCCATGCGTGGTGTCCCTACCTTCTGCGTCTGGTTATCATAATTGCTGGCGTGCGCTCCTGTACTTCTTTTGCCTCAGCTCAGCTGTTGTTGGAAGTGACATCATATTCTAAATAAAGAAACCAATCAATCTCCTGGGTATGTACAAAATGACAGGCTGATCACAGCACCAGGCCGCATGAAGGAACTCTTAGCAATCACTGAATCTTCTTTGTGGCCATGAGTGCTGTACAGGAATTAATGGTGTTCCTAAAGCAGATCTGTGTAATAAGAAACCCCTGGCATAACAAACCACCCCCCACCACACACACATACCCATTTACCTGCAACAGCAAGAAGACACACCAAGGCTTAGAAACACCAGGGAAATTGTCAGACAGCATAGATCTGTAGAATCACAGGACAAAAATGAAATTCAGGAGCTCATGAATATAGTGCAACTCACTTCAGTGTGACTGATAAGAGGGTGATCTGTCTGTGTCATCCATCAACCCATTGATTGCCAAGGCTGAGTCAGCTGATCTGGTTGCCTAGAAGGGTGTCCCCATCCTCCCTCACAGTTTTATGTGAATCTCTCCTGACACTGCATGCTTGATGAAAGAGGAGGGCTACCCCAGATAGGAGTGTACTGCAGTCAAGGGTATACAAGGTCAGACACCTATACAGTCACTTAAAAATGATCCAGGAGTCCTAGAATACTTCATTCCATTTTTCTAATAGTGTTCTGGTTCCATGCTTGTTACTGCCTTACCCATGGCCTCATTCCTGTCATTTAAACATGCTGGGTTGCCTCCTAGGACTCCTTTCTGCAGTAAGGAAGCCTTCTTCCTCCGAAGCAAGCCTCCTTCTACTGAGGTAAGCTTTGTTCTGTTCTGATTTTATCTTCTGTATCTGAAGAAGTGTGCTTCCACACAAAAGCTTATCTTGAATTAAACTTTGTTGGTCTTAAAGGTGCCACTGGACTTGAACTTTGTTCTGAGGTAAGCTTTGTTACTTGGTGGAAATTGCATGATCCAAACCACTGTTTCTTCTTACCTCAGGAAGCAAAGAACATAGAATAAAGAGAGGAAAACTAGTTACTAGGCAGATCCAGTGCAATAATTTTTCTAAGTCTACATAAGTGGCATCCTTTTAAATATTTGAATGCTATATGCCAAAGAAGATAATGTGAAACAGAGAGATGCTGTCCATACTAGGATCTACATTTCTGTGGTTTCTAATCAAGCAAATTATACTCGTGTCAATTTCTTTTGCTTGGTTGAGTTAGATGTCCAGGAGATCCTGGGACTAAAGATGACTGTGACAACAATCCTAGTTTCCATTCAGGATCTGTAATCTGTGAAGAGACACCACAAATCACATTGTGTGTGTGTGTATAAATATATAAAATCAGGCTGCTAGCTCATCCTAAATTTCAGACTTCAGCAAGCTACTCATCAGCTACAGTCCTGCTTTCAGTCTACTCAGTAGTGCTCATGTAGGCCTGCAGGCAATTCCATCATTGCAGGAGAACACTACAATTAACTGAAACTCATGCCAAAAATGACAATGATATCTGGGACATATTGTTTCAGAGAAAGCAGCTTTTGAAAGGTGATATCATGATTAGGTTGCTTTTGGGTACTCTAAATATATTTCCAGAAAAAGACACAGTGAATGTGCATGGTGAGGAACATTACTTATATCCCAAACTATGGACTTCAGCATGTAAGTGCATGTCCAGAGTCAATCTTAGACCACTTTCGTATGGATCACTTCAAAGGCATGTATGAAAGGTGTGCATGTATGAAAAGGTGTGCATGTATGAAAAACCTCTGTCCTATGCTGTTAGTGTATGTGTGTGTGCCTGCATCAGGACATTGTAAATGAAATTCAGGTATGCCTGTATCAGGACATTGTAAATGAATTAGACAAATATCTTTACAACTATTGGCATCAAAGATGGGTGGGGGGCAGCAAGGCTGATGGTGCTCCAAATGTGTTTATTGTTTTTCTTGCATCTAGAACATGTAATGAGTATGTTATCAACCTTGCTTCCTGTGATTCTCCAACCGCAGAAGAGGGGTTTAAAAGAAGAAAGTTAGAATAAATATCTATCTAAATTCTTCAGGAGATAGCACTGCAAAATCATTTTGTTCTTTTGGATACTGTATAAAAGACAACATGAGAACCATACAAGGAAAGAACTGGGTCCTCTGAACCTCGCCCAGTCTTCAGTGCAGAGGTGATTAACCAAAGATTAACAACTGTTCATCCTATTGTGAGTAGGTCTTTAAGCATTCCTTTTTATATTCCTTATTTTATATTTCATTGCCTAGGTCTGTAGTATATTGAACCTGTCTCTTTAAGAGACAGGCTTAGGTCCCAAGTGGAACTCCCTCTCTTCACTAGAATGGATGTGTCTTCCAGAATTTACTAGTTAGAACTGGGTTGTTGGTAGTCAGGACTCCAGCCCTTGTTTAAGGTCAAATTTACATCTGACTTTCCCGCTAGAATCATTCTAGTTTCAAAAAAACCTGTCTATACCTGTTTCTAGTTTCAAACCATACTTGTTCTAGTTTATAAATTAATGTTTACATTTGTTAATTGCCCTCCTGTGGTCAAGCTAGCATTTTACTTCTTTAAACAAATGCTGTTGCTTAGTACTCTTCAGACCCCCTGGAGTGAAATTTGAAACCAGCGTGAAATAAGCTTGGGAAAAGACAGCAGTCAAACTACTTTAGAGGGGAGGTGTAAATTGGGCCTTAGTTGTTCCCTGTCTCGCTGTTCTGCACATTAAAGAAGGTTTTGAAGATATCCTGCCTTTGTTTCTCTCTGGCCTTAGGGCAGACCATTTAGCTACCTCCACAGTGAGTATACTTTTCAGAGGAGAGAAACACCACAAGGTCAAGGCCTTTAATAATCATGTCTCTGTGTGATCACAGCTTTACAGACCACAACTGCCCATTTCCTCTACCTACACCTCATTCGTCACCATCCCCCTTCACCAAACAGTGGAAGGGTTGGTTACATCCATTTCATCTCTCTGTATCAGCTGCCTCCTTTTGGGCTGCTTGTCTTCTGCATTGTTATTTAGCAATTTATCTGATTCCCAAACCTGACATTATTGCTTACTGTGATATGCAGTTGGTTGTCTATGGCTTACTATGTGCAAGTATATTTTTCTGCATCAACAGTTACTGTGTGTGTGTGTGTTGCTCTCCTAAATTTAGAGCAGCAGTCACTGAATTACAAAATTTGATGTCTGCAGATCATTTCCTTATCCACACAGATAAGACAGGATTCATTATATGAGGCTCTACCATAAGAATGTAGGTCAAATGGCCTTGTCCTTGGACATTGTATCCTGTCACTATTGCATTTACTGAAGATGCCTTTGAATCTGGTAGGATCCACCCTATATTTCATTAGAAGAGGAAGAATTTGTTTTTATACCCCACTTTTCTCTACCCCAAGTAGTCTTAAAGTGGTTTACAATCACCTTCCTCTCCCCACAAGACACCTTGTAAGATATGTGGGTCTGAGGGTTCTGAGAGAACTGTGACTAGCCCAAAGTCACCTAGCAGGCTTCATGTGGAGGAATGGGGAATCAAACCTGGTTCTCCACATTTGAGTCCACCAGTCTTAACCACTACACCACACTGGATTCGAAACAAAATATCTTGGCCTCTCCGAGTTGATTCTCAGTTTGTATGCTGGTTAGGAGTGTGGACTGTAATCTGGGAGAACCAGGTTTGATTCTCCACACCTCCATATGCAGCCAACTGGGTGACCTTGGGCAAGCCACAGTTCTCTTGGAGCTGTTCTCTCAAGAGCAGTCCTCAAACAAGCTCTTTCAGCCCCACCTACCTCATATGGTGTTTGTTGTAGGGAGGGCAAGGAAAAGGTGATTGCAAGCTGCTCTGAGTGAAGGGCAGGGTATAAATCCAATTTCTTCTTCTTCTTTTCAGTACAGAACAGTAAATCTGTAACCAGACCAGTGGCTGTGGATGATCAAACAATGACAAAACAATTCCAGAGTATAACTTCATGTTCCAAAAACAGCATTCTTATCTTGAGACCCCATTTCCTTTCATTTAATGTTTAGTTCAGTTAACCTATTAGTTCAATTAACCTATTCAATTAGTTCAATTAACCTATTTCCTGCTGTCATTCTGATTAGGGATGGGCACAGACCAGAAAAGCCCAGTTTGGTCTGGGGCTTGCAAACCGGGTGGCCCCAAACCAAACCCCAAACCAAACCTCTGAGCAAAAAAGCTGCCCAAAGTGAGCTGGTTCTGGTGATGTCAGGGCCCCACCCCCGGTGTGCCCATGTCATCTGGAATTGATGCAAGAACATTGCCCCCAACACTCTTGTGTCACTTTCAGGTGGTGTTGGGCCCTGTCCCAGCATACCTGCATGACCCAGAAGTGTTGTGAGTACATCACAACATGCTTGTGTCACTTCTGGATGATGTGGGCATGCCCGAGGTGGGGTCCAATGCCACCCAGAAGTGGCATGTGTACATCAGGCCAAACCGAGCCTAAAAGCTCAGTGAGTGTGGGGGGGAAGGTTCCTTCTTTGAACCTCAGCTTATGATCCCTGAACCAGGCAAAGTCCAGCCTGGACTTTGAATTGGGTTCAGGTCTGTGCCCATCCCTAATTCTGATGTACCCCCTCACGTTTCCATATTATTGGCTTCCAGAGGCAGAAGGAGGAGAACATATATTGTAATAATGGAATAACATTTTCCTAGGCGGCATCCAGTAATCACTAGATATTGCATTATCATTGTGCTGTAACAATAATTCACCTTATAGATTGTGTTGCCCCACAGGAAAATTCAATTGCAAATTATTGTTATAGCACAATATCCAAAGATATGTGGATGTAGCCCCAGAGGTGGAATTCAGTGCAGAACCACCATTTGGGGCAGTAGCTCCATGTTCCTTGTAAGCTGAAGCATGTAGTTCTGCCCTCATACAAAGTGTAATATCCTAGCACTCTGCATGGGATGCCTTATTTTCCCACATCAGAACCCCTGAAAAGATAATTCCCAGAGTTATGGGCCACACAAAGGAGTAGCCATGTAGCTTTGGGGGAGGAGGCATGAAGAGCAACAGAACCCCTATATTTATTTATTCAATTTTTTTTCTGCTGCCACTCCTGGGAATCTAAACATGTAGTTGGTATGGAATTATTTAGCTACATATAGTTACTTCCTCCACTATAAAATCTCAATGCTGTCTTTTTTGTTGTTGATGATGCTTACATTATTTTTATAAAGTTTCAACTGTGCTGAGGGTACTAAATAACTTCTTCATGGAAATATACAACTCTCAGCTGTTGTAATTTGGCTGCTAAACACTTTGGAATTTGGCTGTTCATAACAGCAGGCAGCACAAAAGTTGTGCCTGGTTTCCTATTGCAAAAGTGCTCATAAAAAGCATGATTACTCTCTGAAGTCCCAAACCAGATATATATCCATTTTGTTCATTCTTTTTTAAGTGCAATGTTAAGTAGCAGGTAGAAATGTGGGTCAGAGAACTGCTGGTGTCAGCTGGCCACCTGACTTGAGGTTGAGAGGCAGAATGTAATTCCGATTACAGCTGCCTATGTTGTTCTTTACATTATATGTGACAGCAAGGATGATGGTCTTGATGATGCTTCAGAACTCTGGGAAATTTTCATTCCTGATCAAGCACAATTCAGATGCTTGCAAATGCACAAGTTCTGAAAGAGGGCAATGGTGAAAGAGAGGTTATCTCACATCGTCTGCATTATTATACAAATGCATGAAACATTTTTTGTATTCATTTTATGTAGTCCCTGTATTGTATACTTTCAGTTTCCAATGGTTTCATGGTCCTGGGTATCTGTACTTTGCATTTCAGCACATTCCCTGTTTAATTTGTTTGCTTTTTTCTTTTTCTTTTTTGCATTGGTTTGTGAAGGTACTTTTTTGTGCTTAATTTTTACAGCAAGATTGGCACTCTGTAATTTTTAATGTTTAAATAGCGAAGAAGTAAAAGTAGTAGTAGTAGTAGTAGTAGTGGTGGATTTACACCCCACCCTTCACTCAGAGTCTCAGAGTGGCTTACAATCTCCTTCCCTTCATTTCCTCTTTCTGTGAGACAGGTGGGGCTGAGAGAGCTCAGAGATAACTGCTCTTGAGAGAACAGCTCTGAGAGAACTGTGAGTGACCCAAGGTCAGCAGTTGGCTGCATGTGGAGAAGGGGGGAATCAAACCCAGTTCCCCAGATTAGAGTCCACCACTCATCCATTTCTACACTGTCACTTTTGTCACTCGTTTTTCCCTATTGCTTTGGGTCCCCCCTTTTCTATATGTGTTTTGCTACCTCTGGGTCTACTGGAGAAAGCAAAACACATTGGTGGTGTTGGGGAACCCTGAAGCAACAGGGACAAACGAGTGACAATAATGACAGTGCAGAAGTGGCCTTATTAACCACCACACTGCTGGTTGGGGAGACAACCACTGTATGGATGCTATTTTCCCTTTTATTTGCATCATTTCAGGATTTTGTTCTTTGCTCCCATGTGACCCAGTACAAGAAGGCTCAGAAGATGTGGGATGAAAAGTGTAGTGAAATTGTGCAGTTCATTAAACATAGAAGTTTATCGCTGTTTTACAGCTGCTAACTTTTTCTAATCGATGGGACAGGTAGGGAAAAGATATCACTGTGTGAATGGCACCTCCTACCGAATGCCATTCCCCATTTCCATCTACCTCTACTAATCTGTCAACAAACCCATCAATGTCACCAGGGGTCATTTTGTAGAAAAAGAGGTGCAGGAGCTCATTAGCATAACTCATTTGCATAACTCATTTGCATATGCCACACCCCCTAACATGCCAAAAGTGTGTCAGAAGGCAACACCCACCCCTCAGGCTCCACTACACAGGTGAGTGAAACTGATCTGCTCTTCCTCCATTCCCTTCCCCATCCAATACTTTGTGCAATAAAAATAAGCGTGAAGAACACACCCTCATTCTCTTCCTGCTCCCTTGAAACCACCAGGTTTCAAGTAGACTTGAGATACCCAGGACATGTGCACCACCCATCCCTTTCCCTTCCCCTCCCCACAACAAGACACCCTGTGAGGTAGGTGGGGCTGAGAGAGGTCTTTTGAGAACTGCTCATGAGAGAACAGCTCTGAGAGAACTTGTGACTGGTCCAAGGTCACACCAGCAGCTGCATGTGGAGGAGTGGGGAATAAAACCCGGTTCTCCCAGATTAGAGTCCAACTCCTGACCACTACACCAAACTGATAAGGTGGAAGCTGCTGAAGGGTTGGTGAAATTTCTCCAGTACTTATGTGCCATGTGCCCAGATAAAAAATGGTATACTTAGAAAATTTATATGCCACCTTGAGCAAGTCTCTGGAAAAGCAGCACACAGTCATAAAAGGAACAATGATAAAATTATCAATATTAAAACAAAACATTAAAAACAATAAAGACCCTAGCAGGGCTTTCCCCGGGACGCTGTGCCTCTGCACTGCTTGGGGAAGCTGAGGAGGGGGCGGGGCTTGGTCATGTGCCTGCCCCCTGGGCTCCTCACTCCCGGAGCTGCGCTCCTGTGCGCTCCCGCTCCAACAGACCCCTGAATATCACTGTTCTGTGGACAGCCAGACAAAATTTGCCCCACTGGAAGTATTATTGTATTCTTAACAGTAATATAATGGATATAACAGTTAAGGCTGGGGTAAAGAGAGAAGGTGACTTTTGATGTACTGATAGTTCTCATTCAGGTCTTCACCCACAAACCTTCATATTAGGCTGTTGAAAGGTACATTCATTTTGGGAACTTACAGCACTGGTATAGCAGGTGGATTCTGGCTGCAATCATACACACAATTAGACCCAACATAGGCACAAATGCTGGGGGATTTAATGGGAGCGATCAGACAACAACATTTGGGAAGTGCCCCGCAGCTGTTGGCAACCTGTTTTGCTCTGCTGCAGAAGCGGAGTTAAAAGACACCGGAGAAAATCCGGTAGTAAACGGATTGCGATGGGCCACGAGTGGACTTTCCCCTGTCTGATCACTCCAGTGTGCTCTCATGGCTTCGGGATGGTCTGATCAGGCCATCCTGACTCCATGCCATTGTTCCTCCCCTTGTAGTATGTGCATCATTGCAAACTCCTTAGGGAGCCCGCAGTGCAGAGGTGTGATTCATTGATCCCTCGTTTAAGCGCATGGGAAAAAACAGGACAACCCCCCCACCCGACTCACCCACAGTTGTGTCTGATCACACCCTGACATATTGCACCTGCAGCTTCAAAGGGAGGTGTGATCATGCAACTGCGGGTCAAATTCCTCCAGAGGAAATAGCCTCCCCCCCCCCACACTCTATCTCATGTGTGTGACCACAACTTCTGCTCCTTAGCTCTTTAGTCCCCGAGAGCCAGGCTGAAGAGCCTCCAAAATGTTCCTTCCTTCACCTCTCTCATACCTTCAGCCCTTATGCCATGGTTGCCCAGATCAATAAGTATGATATATTTTCATGGGGCATAATAGTGTATCAATTGCCAGGGTATGTAGGAAGCTGGATTTGGAGACTGTGAGAGTATTATCAGTTCCTGTTATATAAATCTAAATAGTTTCCTGGGTGTGGGTCAGGGAACTGGCATTTTCCATGACACCCTTATCCCTTCTACTGCCAAGTCAAAGGGGAAAGACCTGGAGCCTTTTACTCAAGACTATATTACACCTGGCTTTGGCAGCAAAACCTTTCTTTTTGACCTCCAGACTGAGCACCTCTAAGGACAAGCAATACCCATGCCAGTTAAAGTCTTGGCAAAGTCCATTGTTCCACCTCAGCAGACAAACTGCTGCTCTACACCAGCTCCCAGACAAATTTGACTGGTGAATGAGGCAAGTTAAAATTTCCTGAAAATGAAGACGTGGTGTCTAAACACAAAGAACAAACAGCAATTGACCCTTAACTATAGTGTTGCAAGCATGAAGCAATAATAACAGTTACATGAATAACTGTTTATTCCATTCCGGCAAAACAAGCAAATAAACTGCCGACAGTGGTTCGAAACTTCATACAGTGTAATATTCCTTTAATGGAACGCTTTTAGAGAAGAGCAATAAAAATAAATTGAAAAGTGCTTTTCTACGGGATACAGCACTATAAGCACCATCTGAGCAAACAGGATAACACAAAGCTTAACTTAGCATCTCCACTTTTATTGCTCACAGTCGACAGGCCTTATAATAGTATAAATTCACTTTAAAATGGACTTTTAAAACCAGCCTTCTGGGTTAATTCTGAGCAGTATAATTACAGGTCTTTTAATGATTCCAAGCACAATCTCAAGCTCTCTTACTCAAGAGCAACCCTATTGAGAACTTCAGAACCGCTCTGGATAAAATGTTTTGTGAATTGTAGCCTTGGTAGTTTGAGACCAATTATCTTACTTCTGCCAGCTTTCAAAGAACTGCTTTTTTTTCCTTCTTGTCACTATGCAAGCTTGATTCCACAGTGAGTTCATCAACATGCAGTCATAAAACAAAGTGGTTT
The DNA here is from genome assembly GCA_029233225.1 of Lepidodactylus listeri. Lineage (NCBI taxonomy): Eukaryota > Metazoa > Chordata > Lepidosauria > Squamata > Gekkonidae > Lepidodactylus > Lepidodactylus listeri. The sequence goes on along the minus strand of JARCFY010000002.1, from coordinate 62,341,424 downwards.
CTAGTGCTGGAAACAGCCATGTTTGTTTTCTTATTCTTTATGTACATAGAAGCCACTGGGGGGAAATGCAAAACAAAACCTGGCCAAAGTGCAATGTTGTTTTGGTTGGAGAGAGAGTTCAGTAATTGGACTCTCTTTTTGAAAGTCAGTGCTTTTGTGAGAGCAATGCTTGCTGCAATTGTGCCAGATAGCAAGAGCTTTCAACGGAATTAGCAAGAGCTTTAAACTGAAACCCAATGAACATCCAGGTTCCATTTGTTCTACCCATTTAAGTATTTATTTGATTGACGAACAGCTGTCCATGTTTATCACTAGCAGTTCTACATTATGGGACATCTGAAGACAGATTGCAAAGCAGTAGGAAAATGCATTTCATTCTCCATAGACATAGGAACTGGAAGAAGAAAGACTTCTCTACTTTCAAGGCCAAGTAGATCAAAGTAGCTTGCACTGTGACAGCTAAAAGAATGGACTTCTCTGCTGCAGTCCAAAAAACGTTTACTGAAAATACATCTATCAATTAACTTGGAGTGATGACTTAGGAAATCATGGGCTACAGGACAGCACTGCACTGAACCCAAATGGTTTAAGTCATTGCCATCCATTGTGTTACCTGGATGCCAGAATAGTTAAGACAAATGCAAACAAGAAACATACAAGTTTTATGGCTTTATTGTGCTTTTCACTTTGTGAACTACTTTGAGCAGGTCTTTGGAAAGGTGGCATCTAAATTTTCTCAGTAAATTATTTCTGTTATATTTTCTATGTGAAAGCTGTTATGAAAGTAAGCAGATGCCCTAAGAATAACAGAGACTTAACTGTGGAATGGGGGTCAGTTAGCTCCTAAAGTTACATCCCAGGAAGGGAGAGTCAAATATATGGTGATCAATGCATCTAAGAATGGAATTATGTCCTGGGTGCATCTCACTATTTGGCCAATCTGTTGAAGGCGCTGTTACAAATCACTTCAGGGGAGGAGCTATGGCTCAATGGTTGAGCATTTGCTTGGCATGCAGAAGGTCCTATGTTCAATTCCCAGCATCTCTAGCTAAAAAGATCAAGTAGTAGGTGATCTGATTATGTGGTGTAACTTTTAACTCCCCCCCATGACATCTGATTCTCTGTTATCTAGACCTTTGAAGTGATCAGTCAACGCTTGGAGCAGTGTTCCCTCTAAGCTGAGTTAGTGTGAGCTAGCTCACAGTTTTTTAGCCTCTGGTTCACACAAAGGACTCCATAGCTTAGTGGGTGATTCAGTCATTAGAAATATAGACAGTGAGGTCTGTGATAGGTGTGGTGACTTGCCTGCCTGGTGCGAAGATTGTGGACATCTTACACTGTCTAGATAAGTTGATAGATAGTGCTGGGGAGGAGTCAGCAGTCATGGTGCATGTTGGCACCAATAACATTGGGAAATGTGATCCTGGAGGAAAAATTTAGGCAGAAAGTTAAAGGCCAGGACCACAAAGATAGCATTCTCAGAAGAGCTGCCAGTTCTACACGCAAGACCAGCTAAACAGGAAGAGATCATGGGTCTTAATACATGGATGAGATGGTGATGGGAGGAAGAGTTTAGATTTGTTAGGCACTGGGGAACTTTCTGGGACAAGCCAAACCTGTACAAAAGAGATGGGCTTCACTTGAACCAAAAGGGAAACAGGCTGCTGGAGACTAATATCAAAAAAGCTGTCAGAGCAGCTTTTGAACTGATCCCTGGAGGAAACCAGCAGAAGGTGGGGAGCTTCCAATTCAGGACAAGTCAGTCCAAAGGAATGATTGCATAAACACTCTGGGTAATATTGATAGGAGTGTAATAGAACTTGGGACTGAGGGCATGATGGTGACTGAGGACCCTGTGTGGCAACAAAGGGGCCAAGGGAGGTGAGTGTTAATGGAGAGGGAAACACATTATAGGTGTTTATATGATAATGCTAGAAGTCTCTGAGCCAGGATGGGGGAGCTGGAGTACTTGGTGTTCAATGACAACTTAGTTATAGTAGGTATCTCAGAAACATGGTGGAATGGAGAAAATCTATGGGATATAGTTATTCCTGGGTATAAACTCTTTAGGCAGGAAAGGGAGTAATGGGTTGGTGGTGTTCTTGCATTGTACATCAAAGAGAGCATATAATCAAATAAGTTAGAAAACATCAGGGGAATTAACGCCCCAACAGAACCAATATGGGTGGAGATACTGGGCATTAAGAGTTACTTAAAAGTCGGGGTGTACTATTGCCCACCTGGTCAAACTCTTGAGGCTGATTTTGAGATGGAGAAGGAAATAAGGGAGGTGACTAAAGCAGATAATGTTATTATACTGGGAGACTTAACTACGCTTACATTTACTGGTTAAACATGTGCTTGAGACATCATAAATGACTGTGCACTGGAACCAGTTGGTCACAGAGCCAACCAGATGGGTAGTGATCTTTGACTTCATTATGAGCCAGTCTCTTGGTTTTGAGTGGGTCTCAAGACCTGGTAAAAGATGTAGAGGTTGCTATACCATTTGGGAACAGTGATCACAATGCTATTAAATTCAGCATTCAGGTCAATGGAAAGTTACCCTTAAAGCTCAAAACTGTAGCATTTGATTTCAAAAGCGGAAGCTTTAGAATAATGAGGAGAACAGTAGCTGAAAGGGAAACAAAAAAGAGTCAAATCCGTAGAGGATGCTTGGAAGCTATTTAAAACCACACCAATTGAAGCCCAAATAGAATGCATTCCACAGGTTAGGAAAGGAACTGCCAAGTCTAGAAGAAAGCCTGCATGGTTAACAGCACAAGTCTAGAAAGCTATAAAAAAGCAAAAAGGCTTCTTTTAAAAAGTGGACGGTCTGCCTCAATGAGTTGAACAGGAAAGACCACCGCTCTGGCAAAAGAAATATGTCAATAATTATGCATGCAAAAAGAGATTTTGAGGAGAGGGTTGCTAAAAGCATCAAGACAAACAATATATGTATATGGAGCAGGAAATCAGCCAGAGAAGTAATGGGGCATTTGGATGACAAAGGAATCAAGGGATTGCCAAAGGAAAATGGGGAGATGTCACAGAAGTTCAATGACTTTTTTGCTTCTGTGTTAAGTGTGGGGCAGGTAAGCATGCCACAGCCCCTATTTTCAGGAAGGGAGTCTGAAGAACCAAGCCAAATTGAGATGACCAGAAATGAAATTCTAGACCTACTGGGGAAATTAAAAGCCAGTAAGTCTCCAGGTCCTGAAGGCATACACACAAGAGTTCTTAAGGAACTCAGATGTGAAATTGTTGATCTACTAACCTGTATCTGTAACCTATCACTAAAGCTAGCCACTGTACCAGAAGACTGGAGAGTAGCAAATGTGACACCAATTTTTTTTAAAAAGGGATCCAGAGGGGAACCAGGAAATTACAGGCCAGTCAGCCTAACACCTATCCCAGGAAAATTAGCAGAAACTGTAATCAAAGATTACAGTTGTTAGGCACATACAGGAACAAAGCCGGCTGAGAGAAAATCAGCATAGCTTCTGCAAAGGAAAGTCCTACCTCATCAATCTTTCACAGTTCTTTGAGAAAGGGAGCAAGAGTAGTATATGGGGTACATGACCCTTCCCTTGTCAGAAACTGGAAACGGTTGACAGGTGCCCCTCCCTTCCAATGACAAGATGGCCGCCAGTGTCAGTCCAGATGGCAATGAGGAAGGACATGTGTTAGGACGTGCTACCAATGGTTTTGCAGGGGGAACAGAAAGGAGCTTGGTACAGAGCCATCCATTTTTGTGTACTTTGTGTACAGTTTTATTTTATTTTAATGTGCTGGAAACTGTGGTGTAAATTCAAGCCCCTCCCTTAGAGGTTTTCAAAACTAGCCGTCTGACTTGATCTACCTAGTTCTTATTTTCTTATGTTTATGTTCTTTTGGGGTATCTCTCAGTTCTTCTTTCACTTTTCATCTACCCCCATGGTATGATTTTTGACCACTCAGGATTGGGAATTTGGACATTCTGGCCAGAACGCTGCATGGTTAGTGCCACACATTCTGTTACATAAAGCAGAGGCTAAGCAGTTAGTCAGCCTATTTACAAGCACCAGTTCCTCTCACGGACAAGCCCAAGGATCATATAACCCGTGCTGCAGTAGGCAGTAGAAAAAGGTGTATCTGACTTGAATATGCACTTGCCGTGATCATCAGGTGTAATCTACTCATCATTCCTTCCAATCAAGCACTGTTGCACTGAACAAAGTTTGCATAAGTGCATAATTTCATGATTTGCAGCCAACTGTTCCATAAAAACTCTGAATAGCTTACCAAAAAGATCCCATACAGTCCCATTTGCACAGCATACCACCACTCATAAAAGATTTCAAACTAAGCATATTGGTTTGCAATGCTTAGGGCTCAATAAAACAGATCAATTTGAAATCTCAGGGGGAAAAAACATAATATCCCGGCAGGTCTTCCAAAAGGCTGAAAGACATGGGGCTGCCTGAACAGTCTCTGGAGGTCCATCCCAGATGTTAGTTCAATGATGGAAAATGCTCATGAACACTCTGTTGATATAAAAACAATCATGTAGCATCACGGCCTTCTCAGTATTCAGAAATTCAAATATCCATTGTAATTGCTAGTACAGAGTCTCCTTTTATATATATTAAAAGTGTTTGGGGTTTGAGAAAAAAATTGTCAGAAGATTTTTTTTTCTGACCCTGACATTTAAGATGGCTTCTTACTTCAACCATATGTATTTTCCCCCTCACTGCAGTGGAGTTCTATGACCTCTGTTTTTGAAAGATATTTTTTTTGTCTTGTTCTTAACTCACAGTTCTTCCCATGCTGCCAAAGCTTTCTTTGGCACCTCATATAAAGGGCAACCTTACTAACAACTTTCTATCTATTCTACAGTTATGTGACATCTGCTTGCTGTTAAGTGCTAACACATTGCCATAGCTCATATCTCTACGCTTCCAGCAAAAAAAGAGAATACTTTCTAGTGCTTCATTATGTTCCATTCACATTAACAAACAGTGTGAGTCTTGTACAGGAAGATCTCTCTAGGTGGCTATTTGATTGCTTGTTAACTGGTCTCCCTCTTCATCTTTGGTTTTCAGCATTTCTAGTCCAAAAAACCCTGGATTTGTTGTTGGTATCTGGGCTGCTAGGCTTACCATTTGCTCACTTATGGAGGTAGATCTCCAGGGGATTGCTGCCGTTGCCTGCTGATAATCAGCTGGTTGGCAGGCAGAAACAGGTGGGACAAATGGGGGGGCATGATCATCATCCCCTTGTGACGATGAAACTTCCAGCACAACCAGAAAGCAACAATGTTGTGCTGGGGGGACCCAAAACTCCATGGAAAACTTTATAGTGTTTTGGGATGAGGGCTAGAGCATCAACCCCAACACAATGCTGTTGCTTCTGGATCACATTAGAAGTTGCATCACTGCACAAAGACAATGAGTGCAACCCCCTCCCCAGTATATTCCTGCCTTTCCCCATCTACCAACCCTGCCTGGCAGCCCCATGGTATACATAAGAATAGTTTCATGATGGTTTCAAAACAGGGTAATGCATCTCAACCTCAGTGACTGAATATACAAGACTAAAGTGGAATTGGTCAACTTCTAATAGTTACAGTAGCTGGTTTCCAAACCTGAAGAATGATTCAGGTACATGTTTAAGTGGACCATTTAGTGTATGTGACCGCAGCCTCAGTTAAGCTAACCCTTCCTTACTCTGATCCAATAATGCACAGTCGCCTACTGCATTAGCTTTACTGCCGTTCATTAACAGGTTTGTGTATTGTGCATTTACAGCTTTCTTAACAGATTGGCGTATTGGTATGATCATGAATGAAGGTTTTCTATATCTGAATGTATGAAACTGCTAGTGGCTAGGGAAATCAGCTTACTAGATACAAATGAAAACTGAGATGAATAAATACCAGATCAGTCTATTGGTCCATATTGCCTAGTATTGACTTTGTCTACTCCAAATCCTTCCCAAGGCCTCAGCCAGAGGTATTCCTGCTATCTAGGATCCTTTTAAATTGGAATTGTAAAGGACTTAGAAGGTGCACAGAAATATTATTATAAACAAGGCTGGGAAGGAAAAATGCTTCAAACAACTAAGAGCACTCAACATTGTCAGGTCAAACAAAGGGAGCATGTATTGCCTCTCATTACTGTGTGTCCCACCTCTTTAAAAAACAAACAAACCTAGATTCACTCTTTACATATGAAAGTTGTATGTACTGGGTTGTTCTGACCAAAATTTAAGACAACATCCAAGAAATCTTAAATCTTGGAGATTATTTGCTCTATTGCCCACATTTCTCCCTCCCTGTGTTCGTGTCTACTTTACTATGGATTGTTCTGACCTGGGCTGTGGTCACACATACTAAATAATCCATTTTCAATCCACTTTGAATCCACTTTCCAACTGGATTTTGCCAGTTCACACAGTAAAAAGCCATTTTGAAAGTGCATTGAAAGTGGATTGAAAGTGGATTATTTAGTTTGTGTGACTGCAGCCCTGGATGGCCAAGGCTAGCATGATCTCACCAGACCTCAGAAGCTAAGCAAGGTTGGCCTTGGTTAGTATTTGGAATGGGAGACCATCAGGGAAGTCTAGGGTTGCTACATAGAGGCAGGCAATGGCAAATCACCTCTGAAACATCTCATGTTTTGAAAACCCCACAGGGTCATCATAAATCAGCTGTAACTTGATAGCACTTTCCACCCCACCATGGATACAGAACTTTAAGGCCACAGAGCAGATGGCTTGCCTTGCCTATCAATGGGGGTCAAAGTCTGGCCTCTAGGGTTGCCAGCCTTCAAGTGGCACCTGGAGATCTCCCGCTATTACAGTTGATTTCCAGATGACCAAGATCAGTTCTCTTGGAGAAAATGGCTGCTTTGGAGGGTGGCCTCTATGGCATTATACCCTGCTGAGGTCCCTTCCCTCCCCAAATCCCAGGCTTCCCAGGCTCCCAAAATCTCCAGGTATTTCTCCACCCAGAGCTGGCAACTTTAACTTCCATTTACACTGAACAAAATTGTGTATTTTGCTCAAATGAAAAAAAAAATGCCCAGGCAAATGTGCAATTTTCTTAAATTTATACTTACAGTCAAACAGAACAAACTCCTCATTGTTCATATAGATGACATATAGAAGATCCATATACTTTACAAGCTAAGTCAAGCCCTACCCTATTTTGTTTCCCCTTAGGAAGTTTTCTAAAAGAGAACTTTTGAGGACAGTTTTTTTGCTGATTCCATCTGTTTTAGTTCTTTGATGACTGGTTAATAATTGTTTTTAGATAGGTCATATGTAGGATTGGATCATACCAGCTTTTTCACTCAGTATCATTGAGTTCTCTACAGTCCCCCACATGGCTTTTGTCCATGTAGCATAGCCATTCTGGGTGGCTATTGATGATCCTTCCTCCCTTTTTCACCAGCAGAAGAGCCGGTTAGATTCAGTCCATAATCTGATTTAAAAAACAAAAACTGCAAACCTCTTTGAGCTTCAAGAAAAAGGAATACAGAAATATTTTTAATACTAATCGATACAAGTCAGTTATCCTTTTTCTCTGGTTTTCATTGCTCCCCACCCCCGTCCTATCATGTGTTCATTCTACTGGATAATAATACATCTGCCTATTTAACAGTATCTCTTTTTAGTACAGATGCTGCAGGTCAGCTGCTGCTGAAGTAATGTAGCCAGCTTATAAAACAAAAACAGCACAAACAGATTTACACCCTTTTAAGTTCATTGATGGCCAGGCCAGTCAGATCTTGTGAGATCTTGGCACTAAGCAGGGTTGCCCTGATTAGTACTTGGAGGGGGACTACCAAGAGAGTTCAGGGATACTATGCAAGGTCAGACTATGATAAACCACCTTAGTTTGTCTCTTGCCTTGAAAATGATATGAGGTTGGCAAAAGGTTACTGTGACTTGACTGGACTTTCCATCAAGTCCATTGACTTAGAAGAATCACAGAATCATAGAGTTGGAAGGGACCTCCAGGGATATCTAGTTCAACCCCTTGCACAATGCAGGAAATTCACAAATACCTCCCCCTCCAGCCCCCAGTGACTGCTGTTCCACACCCAAAAGATGGCAAAAAATCCTTCAGGATCTCCAGCCAAACTGGCCTGGAGAAAAACTGCTTCCTGACCCTAAAGTGATGATCAGCATTTCCCTGGGTGTGAAACAAAGGGCCACAAGAACTAAGCACTGATGCAACTCTTCCTGCCCTCCCTCTCATGATCTCCCTAAATCCACAGAATCAGCATTGCTGTCAGATGGCCATCTAGCCTCTGTTTGAAAGTAAACCTGAGTTAGAAATGATCCAATCTGGTGGATTTTAGTTTTCAGTTGCAGAATCCATGAAAGTGACAGGTGACATTTTATACCTGTTAACATTACACTCAGCATTCTAAATGAGGAACATAGATATATATATTTAAACAGTATATCAGTTTTCTCTTTTTCATATACCCTGTTTGGACAAACAGCTGAACCAAGATGTTGAATGAGCCATGAGATTCCTCTTGCTCATCTTGAGCACAAATTTCTCTCACCCTGTAGACCCAATTTTGATGTTATGGTTTATCAATTACTACCCTGCAGTAAAATAAAACCAGTTATATTGTTAAATTCTCATAGAGAAACCCAATTCAATTCAAGTTTTCAAAGTGAGTTTAAAATTATATGCAGATTCATTTTAACATAGTGATGCTGCACATGACCAAACAGTAGAGGTGGACAAAAGAAGTTCTTGTGAAACAAAGGAGAGGCAGAAAGAGGCCATACACACTCTTAGAGTCCATTTCTATTCTCCAAATTCTGTTTGGGTTGTATCTGTTAATCAAGTCTAGTTAAGTAGGCCTCTGCTACCATGGGTTCCTATCACCCTGCTGGATTCTTATTAGGCAGGTACGGATTCCAAGGTGTTACTGATATGAATTAAATGGTTTATTGAAAGACAGTATTGCACAATACACCCCCCCCCTGAAAAGTATGTGAATTAATGGTAAAAGTCATGGACAGAAGAACACTAGAATTATGTATATAATATTGGACTCATTAACAGACACTGCATAAGCAAATAAGACATGGATCTACAGTACATTCTTAAACCACTCCTTAGTACAGAGAACATAAGGGAGAAATGAACCATACCAAATATGCATTGCAAATACACTCCAAGCTTAAATATGTTATCTTAGGCAGAGTTATCATCTAATAGCAAAGTCGGCACCAAAGCTGGGAAGGGGCAAGACAGATCTTTCTAAAAACCTGAAAAAGGCCCCAGGCTAGTGCAAAAATGTGAAATCTAAAAATACCTCCCCCCAAAAAAAACTGGATTGGGGAATTAACAAAAAAACCTGGAAATGATAAAAAGAATGCCTGTAGCTTTAAAAAAATAGATTTACTTCAGTGGCTGTTGCTAGGCAACCACAGCATTCCAGGCTGGGTAAGTAAAAGAGCAGGGGAAGGTAGCAGGGCCCTTTCTAAACTGATCTTGACCTTTGAGGGAAGATTCATTGGTGCCAGGCCTGACTCTATTTGTCAGGTCCAGGTTGGGAAATTCCTGGAGATTTTGTGGCGAAGTCTGAGGAATGCAGGGTTTGGGGAGGGGAGAGGCTTCAGCATGGTATAATGACACAAAGTCCACCTTCCATCATTTTTTCCAGAGGAACAGATAACTTTTGTCTAGAGTTCAGTTGTAATTCTGGGAGATCTCCAAGTCCCACCTGCAGCCTAGCAACTGTAGGGCTGACAGCATCCTCTGAGTGACTTGATAGCACCCAGCTCACATGACTCAGCGACAACTGGCTGCTAGCTACTGTTCAACAGCAGCTATACGAGACCCAGGTTCAGATCTCCATCTTGCTGTGGAAGCTCACTAGGTGATTTTGGATTGGTTGCATACTTTCAGCCTAACCAACATCATAGGGTTGTTGTGTAGATATAAAGGAGGAGAGGAGAAGCTGCTTTGGTCTCCACTGTGGAGAAAGGCTGTAGTTTTCCTAGGTAGAGGCTGCAGGGCAGAGGAGATGAAAAGCCGACAACAGAGGGGCAGATAAAGGTAGGTTGGTTATTGGATGGGAATAGGGTTGTCAACTCCAGGTTGGAAAATTCCTGGAGATTTGAGGGATGGACTGGGGGGAGGGGTTGAGGAGGGGACACAGCTCAGAAGGGTATAATGTTATAGACTCCACTGATGGTGCAGAAAGAGAAAGTGACAAGTGTGGAGGAGAGAGAGTAAAAAAAGAGATGGCAGAGAAAGGAGAACCATTCTGTTTTACATAGTTTGCAGAGTGACAAAAGTGTGGTAGCAAAGGTGGGGAGACTGAGATAGCCACCTCCACAAGTTTCTTGTGGGTCCCCACTTGTTAAAACACTAATTGCCTTCCTGTCATGCTCCTGCCCTTCCATTTACAGCTTGGTTTCCTAGCAAGCAAGTAAGCACAGTTTCATAGCTACCCATGCAAGAATCCAGACAGATCTGGAAGACAGGACACTCAAAGGCTTGTGGTATTCTTAACCCTCAGATTCCTGAGAACCAGAAGGAGAGGAGGGCATGAAGAGAGTTAAGTCTGTGGAGGCCTCAAGGCACAGCAAGACATCCTCAGTGCAGGTGAAACCTGAAAAGAAAAGGCTGCCTTCAGCCTGAAAGACAGAATTCCTGTCTCTGGTTGTGTTTCCCCAGCCCAATTTGAGAAAACACATGGCACGATCCTGTAGAAGAGAAATATCCCAAGAACTTTATTAATAAAGGGGGAAGCACAGGTACAACAGGGCTTTGGACCCTTGAATATCCACCAGCTATCCTGAAGTTACAATGGGAGACATAAGATTTTATGTTGTTGTTGTTCAGTCACACAGTCGAGTCTGACTCTTCGCGAGCCCATAGACCACATCACACCAGGCCCTCCTGTCTTCCGTCATGCTCTGGAGTTTGCTTAATTTCATGTTTGTTGCTTCAATAACACTTTCTAACCATCTCATCCTTTGCCGGCCCCTTCTCCTTTGCAGATTTTATACCCACTATGGTATCACACAAACAAGGCAAAGCTATTGGCTCCATCAAACTTTGTCAAACTTCTGTCATAATATTCTGATTCGGCTCAGACCTGAGGGTTGGGCTTTCTCAAGTAAAAATATTTCTTTTTTAGCTAAACAATGGGCCTTCTTCTCCCAGGCTATGAAGCTCTAAAATGTATCTATTGTAACAGATATAGGTACAGAGTGCTGATGTTCTTCATTTAACTAAGCTAACTGACATCAGAAACATGTGCAGTTGTTGGCTGAATAGCACGTCTTGGCTGAATAGCAACTTTGTCAGCATTTAGCCATTTCCCAGAATGCATTTAAACAATGAACCAAAGTTTACTTCTGAATATGTATTCATGATTGATTTCTGTCTTTGTGGTTAGGATCATCAATGGGACTTAGCATATGTATATCTATATCTATGCTAGAAAGGTGCTAAGTGTGTTCACCAAGGTTAGTCATGTCAAGTCAGTGGCAGGGCACTGAGTGTATAACAGTGTTTCATAAACTGTGCGTACAACAAGCCTGCCAGGCCCATGGTGCTGTAAAACGGGACAGTGCCTCATCAATCTTTTCTCATGCCCTTCCAATCAGTGCAAGGGGTTTCACAAGCCTTTCAAGTATAAATTCTTTATGTAAAATAGGAAGGAGCTGTGGTAAAAAACTGTGAATCCTGTCATAAATCTTCCAGCGGTGAATCTGTGCAATTGGTTAGAACAGAATTAGCAGTTAGCAGGGCTGAAGAGTCCTCATTTAAAAAGCCTGCCAGGGGTGGTGGAGGGAGTAAAATTATGCTGGAATAAAGCAGAGAGAGAAAGAGAGATTAAAAAATGAAGGGGTAAAATGATGTAGCAGACTCAGAAGAAAGCAAAGGCAAAGACAGGGATAACAGGACAGTGTTCCACAGTAGTCATACAGAACTCTTATTGCTGAGGAAATTATTTTTGACAATAGTGTCTTGAAACACACACAAACAAATTATCTGTACTTCTTTTTTTCTTTTTTTGTGCGGATATACTGTGGATCCAGGACTATGATGCCTGCAAAATACCTTTGAATCCCAGAGTACTGAATAAGGAGCCTCTTTTTATTCAAAAAAGTCTCAGAGAATGAAAACAAATGTTCTTTCAAGGCAAATACACCCTGGGATGTTCCTGAATCAAACATCATGCTCCATTCTTGTGATAGGTAGCAGTTGAATGCAGAGAAAAAGCAACTTGTCTGAGTGATGAGAATTCCCACAGCATGGCAAAAATATGAGCTGAAGGTAGTTTCAGCCAAGAGCCTGACTGCTTCGCCTATATTGCTTTTAATCGGGCGTGCAGCTGTGGTGATTGGGTCTTTAATATGTGACAAACCTCTGATCTGTTTTCCATTCTTCAGGCGTGTCTTGTTTCCTTTCTTGTTCCAGGGGGATGATTATAGAGCACTTTGTCAATAATCCAGCAAACCTATCATAGAGTAGATCAATGGGAGGTGGTTTTGTCCTAACCAGCCTTAGCGTTACAGCCAGGGAATGCCAAAGAGACATGAAATGCTTTGCCAATTACTGTGAAGTGAATGTTTCAACCGCTGTTGCCTATGCAAAAATCTAACCTTCGTTATCCCAAATGAGCAATGCACATATTAGTAAGCAGCATTTTAGAAACAGGAACTCAAAGAGCCCAGTTTTTAGTAATGTTTTATCCTGCCCTTCCTCCAAGGTAGGCCAGTGGGGTAAACCCCTGATTTCAGGAGCTTCTCCCTGTCAAGGACCAGCGGGCCAGTGGGGGAAACCCCACCCCTAAAACAGGGACATCGCAGCACAACGTTTTCAATGTGGTGACATCACCTGGAAGTGAAGTAATCACACTGGGGATGTCACGTGGGGACACGCTGGTATTTGGGCAAACTCTATGGTCTGAGGGTGAAAAACCATAGAGTTTCACACAAATACCAGAGTGTCCCTTGTGCAATGTCCCCAGCATGATGATGTCACTTCCGGATGATGTCATTATGTTGACGTTCCTGTCCACTCCCAGAACGCCCCCCAATTCCCCCTGTCAGAGCAGACCTGGCAGCCCTACTCCAAGGGACCCAGAACAGCATATGTAGGACTCCCTCCTCATACTGTTTCCTTATACTGCTGTGAGCTAAGGTAAGCTAGTAACAGAGTGGCTGACTCACAATCATTATGGCTGAGTATGTATTTGAATCTGGACCACTGCCCAAAGTCCAGTAATGTAGCCACTATACCACACAGGCACTCTATGTTTTCTACTGTTTCAATCACTGAAATACAGAGAGCATTCAATGTAAGCTCTACTCTGTTCAACAGAGAATTATGTATGTAAACATAATAATAACAGGAATAACAGTAGTTTATGCCTGCTTTGAGGCAGATACCTACATCATGGCAACCGTGGAGCCATTCACTCCATTCTTCAATTCATCAGAATTAATACATTATTTCTTCTCAAAGGCCTGCACTGATATAGAGAAGACAACTGACATGCTACTGCAGATGAGGAAGGGGAGAATGCAGGTATTGGAGAGTGGTGGAAGTTCCATACTAGGTAAAAATGCAAACACATCCAGGTTCTATCGCTTCCTGTCTACCAATTGTACCAGTGAAGGATGCTATAGCTAGATGCAGTTAGCATGCACTCTACTCCAAACCATGTGAATGATTATATATGAACAAACAAGCAAGCAGATACCAACACAAGAATCAGTTTATAACATCTTATAAGAGATATTATTCAAAACCACATCTTCTAGAGTTCATATCCTATGCACACATCCTTGGGAGTAACTGCCACTGAGACCAGTGCGTTTTACTTTTGAGTAAACACAAATAGGATTGGACTATATGTCTCATCTTCCCCCTCCACCCCAAGCAAGCACATTGCTGGATCTGTTGATTCTGGTCAATTTTGTCACAGTGTTATCAAACCTCACCTTATAAAAAAAATGCATTTTCTACACAATACATGGCCAGCTTTTTTTTTAGCACTTTACTTTATAAAAAAAGGCAGCTACAAGGAAAAAACCCAGAAAATGATTCATCCTCATGGTGCTCAAAAGCAATAAAACTCATGAGCTGTTCATGAACTGTTGCCCCCCATTTCTCTGCCACAGAATAATATCCTCCAGATTGAAAACACTATGGGGAATTTCACACTACACCTTTAAAAACGTTACTGAACCGGCTTGGAATAAACCGGTACAGTGACAGCCATTTCACACAGCCCTTCCCCTACCATTTTGGAGCTGTCTTCGAAGCGGTTTGTCATTTCAGACTGCTGCTTTCTTTTCACGCCTCTTTTCGCCTGTGTGGACGATCCCGTCATTTTTTTTTTTTAAAAAAAGAGCTGATTTAGAGTGCTATGACACTGTAACAGGACACCAAAACAGCATCATAGCGACCCCATTGGAATGCCTGGGCTCCACTGAGATACATGAGATTGCTTGTTAAAAACTTGTTAAAAATAGAAGGTGGAAGCTCAGGCAGGCACACGCACACACTTCTGTTTTTGATTTCTTGAACATCAGGAAGGAATGGATGCTTTCTGTGTTTGTAAACTGTCCTGCCCCCGCCCTTCCCTTTCCATGCCTACACTCTCTTCCAGGCTGCCTGTCATTTAAAAATCTGTTCTCTTAACCTTTCTCCTTCAGGCACTTTAAATCACCCACCCCACACAGTATTTATGGACAGAACAACAGGGTGCCTTTTTGCTTCCCTCCTTCCCAGCCTCCTTCCCAGCTTTCATTTTACAAGTCGCTATCTTCCCCAAGGAGAATTCCAGGAACTCAAAACCTGTGGAAGGATTTTAAACCTCCCCCCCCCACTTTCCCAATGATGGAGATCGCCCACGTGGGTGAAAAGAGGCGCAAAACACTCGTCATCGGAGGAAGTGCTTCGGGGGCATCTCACACAGCACCCCGTAGTTCTTCAGAACCAGTACAAGAACTGAAGAACGCTTGGGAGGAGATTTCCAGGTAAACCGGCTCAGGAACGCTTCCCCAATGGGAGAGGCACGTTTCTGTGTGAAAGGGCCAATATGTTCCGTTAGGGAACTGGTACTAATACGGTTCTGTGTGAAATGTCAGACAGAAACCATTACTGAAGAGTTCCTGAAACGGAACATAATGGCTGTGTGAAATTCCCCACTGTTCTCAGTAAACTGATCAGTGTACTTGACTTCCTGGATCCATGATATGTCCAAAATAACATTTGACTTTTTGTGCTCCCTGATCCTTTGGCAGTCTGATAAAATGTGTATTTTTAAAAATCTGTGTTGTTGCTGTTGTTTATTTTGGCCTGGTTAGCTAGGTGTATTATTGCATGTTTTATTATTGTATATTGTAGCTGAAAAGCTGAGGTAAAATGCCAAATATATAAATAAAAATATAAATTAATAAACAGAATTGCTGCCAAATTTCTTCAGAAATGGAATCTAACATGTCTATTCATTCTCAGTATAGTTTTCTAGTAGCCAGCCTCAACCAGCTGCTAGAAGCCCTTGCACTGATACATCGTAGCTGTGTACTCACTTCAGTGGATCATGTCATTCCCCCCTTGCCTTAGGGTCAGCAGCTAAGGAGTGTCACATCAGCACCAGCACTCCCACTATAGCACAGAATGGGAGCAGAGCCCAGTTTGCAAAGAGTTTTGCTATTGGGATGAGCTCAGAATGTCATTGGCTCATGCTAGCCACTTGAGGCCTCTGTGCAGGCCCAGCATCTCTGAGAATTGGGCGTTTCCTTCTTGCTCTATTGAACCTAAGAACATAAGAGAAGCCAGTGTTGAATCAGGCCAATGGCCCATCCAGTCCAACACTCTGTCACACAATGGCCAAAAACACCAGGTGCCCTCAGGAGGACCACCAATGGAGCCAGGACACTAGAAGGCCTTCCACTGTTGCCCCCACCCAAAGCACCAAGAATACAGAGCATCACATGGCCCAAACTGAGAGTACCTATCTATACCTTGTGGCTAATAGCCACTGATGGACCTCTGCTCTATATGTTTATCCAATTCCCTCTTGAAGCCATCCATGCTTGTAGCCACCACCACCTCCTGTGTGAGTGAATGCCATGTGTTAATCACTCTTTGAGTGAAGAAGTACTTTTTTGAAGAAGTTTCCCCCCAACTCCAAGCATTTCAACTCCCTGATTTTACCTCGGAAACTTCTAGCATTAGTATATAAACATCCATAATTTCCCATACATGTTAAGCCCACAAGCTTCCTCCTTCCACCTCAAGACCTTGCCAGGCAGTCCCTATCATTAGCCACAGTCTCAGTGGACAATTCTAATCCATTTCCTTGTAGAAAAGTAACAGCTACCCCTTCATCTCTTTGAGATGAGCCATCCCGAACCAGAGACTTTTCATCTCCTGTCGGCTTTCTCCCAATATTTAGTTTAAAAACTGCTCTTCCACCTTTTTGATTTTACTGGTCCATACTGGTTCATAGATTTTGGCCATGTGTATGGAATTTCTGTAGAATGTTCCTACAAAAAGAGAAGTTGCACTCCAAATCTGTTCTGTGGTTTTTGTGTACCATTAATTTTAAATATTGGGTACTAATCTTCTACCATGGGTTGCCCATGTCAAACCATATTACATCCAGCCATCTTGAACAAAAATAAACCAGAGCTGGCTGTGTAAGGAATGGCTTCAGTCCACAATTGGGCTTCTTGGCCAATCTTTCTACACATTTCATACACACCCAGTCCCTGGGTGTGAGCACACGGCCCTTTAATGCGGGAGGAAGGGCTGCTTCCTCCCACATTTAAAGGGGCTGACTACACGGGCCGCAGCAAGTCCCGCGCCGAAGCGGGCTCAAATGCGGGTTCCTCCTGCATTTTCCGACCCCGGGAAAATCAACAGTTTTCCTGGGTGTTGTAGGAGGAACCCGCATTTGAGCCATCTGGCCAGCCCTCTCTCGCAATCATTGTGAGAACAGGGCTGTCCAGATGCCCCCCCCCCGCCATTTCCCCCCCTTTTACAAGCGCCCAAGTGTAAAAGGGGACCCCCCAAAACTTACCAGGCGGCTGGCGGGTCCTTTGCCACTTCTTATGGCACCACCACTTCTTCCGCCGCCGCCTCCTCCTCCTTTGCTGCTTCTTCCGCCGCCGATTCTGCCTCCGCCGCTTCTTCCGCCGCCGCCTCCTTCACCGCTTCTGCCGCCACTTCTGCCGCCGCCTCCTTCGCTGCTGCCTCCTCCTTCGCCGGCCGCCGCAGGGGTTGGACACATCCCAACCCGAGGTAAAAAAATGCGGCCCCTTTAATCCGGGAGAGCTCTCGGATTTAAAGGGGCCATGTGACCGCAGCCCCTATCCCTAGTCCTGTTATATCCCTAAACTTGGCCCAGAAGGAAATTACATGATTCAGAGAAAAAGTGCCATAAGTCCCAAAGGCAAAGTTAAATGAAGCTTCTTGGACTAATTTAAAAGGAGCCAGACCAGAATTCCTTTTCATGGACTTTGTAATAGGTTTGCCACATCCATCCTGGCAACCAGTGGGGATGGGGGGATTTACTGGCAGTGGGAAGAGGCTTAGGGTGGCATTGCAGCAATGTCATCAACAATGGAGTGATGTCATTTCCAGCACACACTGGAAGTGATCTCATTGCATTGCCCGCAACCTGGGGGCGATGCTCTGGTATTTGAGCAAAAACTCTGGTATTTGGTATGCTCTGGTATTTGAGCAAAATCTCTATAGTAGAAACTGTTTTTCTCTTGCCTCCACATCTGGAAGGAAACTTGTGTCCTCTCTGCCTATTTAAATGTGGGTACTTAAGCGAATTGTAAAAATAGTAATTTTAACAAAATATCACCAGCTATATTGAGCTATTGCTGCATAATGGTTGAGTCATCAAAAAGAATTGTTGCATTCTTGAAAATCTACTTTAGAAGGTCTCCATTTTGAACTCAGCCTCCCACATTTTATATATACAGCTGAAATTAATGCACAGATAGAATATACAGGAAATTTTGAAGCTTTTAGATGCTATTACACTGGCACATACTATAAATACTGAGAAAAATGTTCTAATAAAGGTGGAACAAAAAAGCAGGTTTAATATTTTTTCCTAAGCTCTTATCTGAAAAGCAGAATCAGACACAATGTACAATTCAGAATAAACAGGAACGTTGAATTTACAATATCGTATCCCAATAAAAGTTAGAAAAACAATTTCCTTGTTCTTTCTAGGCCCTTAATATTTGTTTAATACGCTCTTATTTCCAGTTCAGCATATGATTTGATTTGATGTTTCATTGTTCCTACAGGCACAGATTTGCTAATTATGTTGCCAAACACAAGAAAAGGTGGGGCAGGGGGGAACAAGTGGGCTAAAGAGGTTTATATTTGCTTTGGGTAGGAGCAGTGACATGTCCCTCTTGCCTCCTTGGTTAGAAAACACAATTATGTGAACCAGAGTGTGGCCTCTGGAAAGAAAATTAGCTGGATAGAAATGTGGAGAATCCAGGCACTCCATGGGCAAAAATCAATAGTTCCCATCCCAATGGGATATGCTACTTTGGCGGGATGTTTGCTTTTGTTATCCCTCCACTGTGTGGAGATGTGTGTGTACAGTAATTCCTACGCCAATCAATACACATCTCAAAATGAAAGATTGAAGCTGGCAAAGGCACCAACATCCCAGAGATGAGAAATGCCTGTGCAGGTTTTTCTTGGCCAGCTGTCAGTTCTCATCCCTATACTCCTTATCTTGACAAACCATGGCTGCAGTATAGATTACTGAAGGTGGACAAAGGCTTGTTATGGTGTACACCAGATGAGTTGTGGCCACAAGCTGCCTTCTGGGGGATAGCGGGGAGTCCAAGGAAGAGAAGTGGTTCTTTTATTGCTCTGATCTTTGTTTCTCATCAACTATGCCTATTCAGAACTGAGTTTTAGTGTGTTGACCCTTATCTTAGAGCTGCCTTCCTTGTTACAAGGTCAGGTGCGTGTCAGAGGCTGGATGCCTAATTAATTGCATGACATGTTTTGGCAGGGGTTAAATAAAGATTGCAGAAGGCAATTGGACAGGAAAAAGTGAATTAGGAAAAGGGTGATATAAGGACGACATGGTAATAACCCATGGAAAGAAACTTTTCACCCCAGTCTAGCTGACTGCATAGTGAAACAGGCTTTTGCTTGCATATCCCTAGCAGGACAAAAATGTCACATGTGCAAATTCCATAGCCTAATGCTGCATCTGAGGCTGTGCACACGGAACATTAAAAAAAAATGCCAATCAGCTGTGAAGGAGGGGTTACGTTCTGTTCTACTTTCCTGCCAAACAGCAGATCAGCTGGTGTCTTGTTTCTTCAATGAGGCTTAAGAATAATGACTGATGCTTGCACCTATACATATACAAATTGTGTAGTACTAACTGAGGCCAAGTTTATTACTTCATGTATGTCCTGCCAATGGGGATTCAAAGTAGCACACAACAGTCTCCACTTCTTTATTTTGTCCTTGTAACAACCCTATGAGGTGTGTGATGAGCCCAAGGTCACCCAACAAGCTTCCATGGAACAGTGGGAATTTTAACCTGGTTCTCCCAGATCCTAGTCTAACACACTCTCTACTGTGAAAGAACTTCCACATGTGACTGGCTTTGACCAGGTTCAGCATCTCCTTTAAACTGTGCTGCAATCTGCACAAAGCAGCTACTTATGTTTAGTTAATGTGCCCCATAAAGGCTATGGATTTCTGGAGTGCAAATTAAGCGTGCATAGTAATTTTGCAACAGGTTGCAGCGCAGTTTAGAAAAGACCCTGAGCCCATGTGAAGTCACTTGAGGAAATTCTATTGTCTTGCCAGAACTGCATTTAAATAGGGACTAAACTGGGTGGCAATCTGAAGGTATGGGATGGAGGCAGGGAAAGAAGATCATTGTCACTGTGCTTCCAACCACTGTTGTGTTTGTTGGGCAATGCAAAAACGCTTTGAATCAGATATTCAGTGAGATTTTTATGCTTCTCAGACAAGGGTGTCCCCTTTTCTCCTCATAACAGTGACCCTTCAGAAAATGATGTTATTTACATTGTCCCATATAATTTTCAAAAAAGAGCCAACAGTGATGTTGCAGGGCAGTAAGGAGGAGGAAATAGCATGGTGGGAAGGTCCAGGTCTAGGGGAAACAGCATAGTCACTTCTGTAGCTAATATAACCTTGTTGTACTAGCCCCGGTGGGTCTGGTGTGGGAGCAGGCAGAAGTTCCACAGAACAACCAGGCAGAAAGTACCAGGTAGTCACTCACAGCAAGGGTTCAGGCAGGAGAGTGGTCAAAAAACAGACCAAGGTTCAGGTATCCAGAAAGGGGCGTTGTCAGGTAGTCCAAGTTTCAGAGGTCCAGAAGTCGGGTCCAGTCCAGGTTGAGAGCAACAGAGCTTTTAAGTAGAAAGTCAGGAGAGAAGGTTATGCAGCCATGCTACAAGTTGTGTCCACAATAAGCAGCTTCCCCCTGTCTGGATTTAGAGCTGGCTCTCCATGGGCTGTTTAGCTGCTGCTAGTTGTGGCACACATCCCTGCAAGTACTCATCTGGCAACATGTTTCTGCGATCCATCAGAAGCTCACTGCAACAGGCTCTTAGGTCTGATCTCCACTGAAGGCAACGGCGCTCAAGGGGTGTTGGAGAAACACTGGGCCCAGCCTCCTCCCTCTCCTCCATGTCTGGACTGGATGTTGGTAAATTGCTTGCAGCTGGAGGAGAGGGCAGATCAGCTACAGCCTGCATGTTGTCAAGAGCTTGCATCTCCTGTCCTTGAAGATTGATGGGCTCTATTTCAGCTGGGTGTTCCTTCTCTGCAGAGGAGATGTCACTGTCAGAGGAGGTTTTGTTATCAGGCTGGTTGCTCGAGCAGTCAGGCTGGCTACCAGGGAGATGTATGACACTTGTGAAGAACTGCTTTTTTCCCCTTCCTCCAGGGAGGTTGGCAATGAATACAGCTTCCACTTTGTGTTTCAATGGGTTTTGTTCTCTATGCAAAGGAGGAAGTCAGTTTGATTGTACCTCAGCCCACCTTGCTTACACATGCTAATAATCTAGCCAGAGAGACAGTGGGATGGTCAAGCTTCCCCCTTCTCCCTCCAAGCAGGGAACAGAGGTTTGGAGGGTTTTAGACTAGAACAAACACTCAGGAGTAAATTTCTAGAATTTTTTAGGAAATGCTTGTCTGACCTGGCCTGACCTGGGTCAGGAGGGTGGGAAAAGGGAGAAGATAAAAACCTTTTGCAGGAGGAAGAAGGTGTTTTTTTTTTCCTTTGGCACACTAAGTCCATGAGAACTCTTAGTTGAGGTCTGCAAGCTGTTGACCATTGATCATGTGCTCACCTGAGAGACTTAGAGAAAGCTTCAAAACAAAGGACATTCTGTAGGGATCTGTAACTTCTTAACGCTAAAGAGCCTGTCCTATATTTTAACATCTGATAGGGCATGAAGACTGAAAGGTCGGTAGCTTGACAGTTTGAGACCCAAGTGCTGCATGATGGAGTGAGCCCCCATCTCTGGCCTCAGCTGTTGCCAACCTAGCAGTTTGAAAGCAAGAAACTGCAAGTAGATAAATAGGTACCACTCGGTGGGAAGGTAACAGTGTTCCATGTGCCTTGGCATTTAGTCATGCTAGCCACATGACTATGGAAAAAGTCTTCAGACAGAGCTGGCTCTTTGGCTTGGAACCAGAGATGAGCACCTCTCTCTAGAGTCAGATTCTACTAGCTTTCAAGCAAGGGAAACCTTTACCTTTACTAGGGCATGCATACAGAGAGGGACAGAGGATTTGCATTTTACCCAATTTTTTTGTAATCCCTTGCTTAATTTGGTGCTGAGCTAAAAGTATGCTTGCAAACATTTTCTTTTTAATAAATACTTTAAACTTTTGATGCTGGGAGTGGTTCTCTGTACCACATAGACCTCCATCATCTCAGACATGCTATTTTAAAAGGAATGCCAGGGGGAAGGTAGGCAGTTGGCAAACGGCTATTCCTCCAAAGGCACAGAAGACAGTAAACTGCCCCCATGGTGACCAGGCGCTGAGCAGCAGTAGACAAAGAAGCAAGGCATCAGAACTTGAAAAGGGAAGCTGCGAGCCCTGACCCTCCCAGTGGGGAATTCTGTACAAAGGTCATGTGGTCAGTATTCCATCTAAGCTGAGTTAGTGTGAGCTAGCTCAGTTTTTTAGCCTCCAGCTCACACATTTTTGTCTTAGCTTGGGAAAGATGGCTCCAGAGAAAACAAATTTATGCAGTAGCCCAATCATTCACTCACAACTTTAATGCTAGTAGCACACAAAGTAGAATTTTTGCTCACAAGATTCCACAGCTTAGAGGGAGCATTGCAGGTGGTGGTGGCACATTACTGATAAGAGAAAGAAAAGTCTCTCCAGGTGTTAGGAAAACCTTGGAAGGCTGGGTAGAATAGTACCTGCAGGCCAGAGCAGGCCCATTCTGCCACAAACCTCATAGTCATTCTTCTACAGAGGTGATTCTTACAAGGTTCTTTTCTATCCCCAAATCAAGAGGAGCAGTATAAGTCACCCTGCAGTGATTTTCTCCCCATATAAATTATTCATGTAATTTGGCCTGAAGTTCCATAGCTATCCTTCCTTCTGTTGTGTTCCACTTACATCTTTCAGCTGCTGCAGATGAACAATATTAGTTTCTGCAAGGCCTCCCAATGGTAATCTCTTCCTTATGAACTGGTCCTTCATATCTCATCTATACTTCTCTAGCCATATTATATGTTATGAAGCCTCCTCTCACTAAATATATATATAAAATCAATTATATCATATCAATGTGACCCATGTCTTATCCGCCACCATCTTTTATCTGTCTAGAGATGTGCCAGATCAAGAAAATAATTAAAAATCATTCTGAAGGTTGCAACCCAGTCTTCTCTTTATCCCCTGTCATCTTTTATGAAATTAAAGGAGGGATTTATTTCCCTTTCTATGAGTTGACATGCTGGATTCTGAAAAGCCTTTGCTATGGATGGGAATATTGCCAAAGATACACATACATGCTGACATCACATAACTTTTCTCTTTTGCTAAATGTTAGGGCTGAGGGTGTCAGAGCAAGTGGAACAGATTCAGAAACATTAAACAGAACACATAGTGAGAACCTGCTGGATTGGCACGAAAGAGAGAAGGTTATTTTCAAAGCAAGGGATAAAACACAGTGTGATTGTGACAGTTTAGGGACAGTCCTTTTAGCTGTTTTGCATTCACATATAGTCTTCACCACCACATTAAAACAGGCTTTTTTTCATCTAGACTTATTCTTAGTTTAAATCTTCTTTTTTTTCAAAAGAGAAAAAGACAGGGGGTATTTCACGACCATATCAGGCAACCAACCATCCAGCCATAATGATATGATTATGCTAAGAATATTCTAAGTTAAAAACACTGAACTTGAGTCACCATACTGATGAATAAGAACCAATGATAATGAATCAAAGAAACATCTGAGAATGGAAATCTTCAAGGAGTGAAGCATACAAAGAAGAATGTGGTGTATTGTTGTATGTGTCCATTAGCAGCATTAAGCTATGGGAATGTTATCTGAAATGGGATTCCTGTCATTAGACTTTTCCCCACAATGACAATATCGTTTGGCATTTGCATCACAGATCTGTAGTTAACATGTGTTGGCTTCTTCTGAAATTGCTTGCAGTTCATAGCTGCACAGCAGTGAGCCTTCAGTTTAGAGAAGAACCACAGCTGTACTTAGGCACACATATAACTGTTTCACATCTCCACCCTTCACAGTCAGAAGTGCTATCTGCGTAAAATACCAAAGAAGATGATGGAGATGGAGCCCATCCCACACAAAATCTCCACTGACTGCAGAAATTACCATCCATGGAGTGGTGTTTTTCCACTTCCTCCCTCCCACTGCAGTCTAACATTCTCCCCCGCCCCAGTGCTGGGGAACAAGGTAGCCCGAAGTACAGAATAAGCAGGGGGTATGTTGCAGGTCAAGGAATACGCCAAATTTGTCCCCCTTTCTGTCAGTTTTCTAATCCAGAAGTCATTATTGGTCCATGAGAGGAATGCTCATGGGAGGTTCCCAGACAAATAAAGCTGCCTTATTATCTTTTCTTTCTCCCTCATCAGACTGATGCCACTTTACATCCACAGCGCTTGTGTGAGGGGGGTGGGTGGGTTAAAAATGGAAACAAGCTAATCTGAACTAATATAAAAACTTCACTTCACAGACACTACATCCCTCACACAGACATTTAAGCACATATTGTGCTACCTTCAGCCCCTTGGAGGAAATTTGGGTTAAAGTGTACTCAGTAGATCAGCAGCAGACATTTTATGATGTCATTGCAAGTGGTAAAGATTAAGCAAAGTCTTTGTGGGCTGCAACAAAGTTCTGGGCTTGAAGATTTCCTTGGAAACTTCTAGCCACTATATTCTGACAGCATCATGAGGAAAAATCCTCCCATCTGTTGATGTGTTGTATGATAAAATCCATTTATGACTGGGAAATACAATGTTAGACATTCAATGTCAAAATGTAGTCTAAGCCTGCCATTTCCAAATGAGCAGATAAAAATTCCCAGATCATTTCCCCACCAAATGAAATAGCTGATGACCACACTACCACCTACCACAAACTCTGTCACACAGATTCAGGGATATAGGTAGGTCAGGCAGTCACAGTTCACCTCCTGTATTGTCTCTTTTGGTATATGAAGAGCCCTGACCCTTTCACACACCAGGTCCTCTCTCTCATTCCCAGAGACAATACTGGACAGGTCAGCCCAGTCCTCTTATCAACCATCCCTCACACAGACATTTAACAGAGAAGGTATTGGCTTTGGGACCCAAACACTTCTTCAATCTTATGTTGCCATCATTTATTCATATGTATATGTATATAGAGGGAACATGATGGCTCAGAGGTTAAGACGCTGAGCTGCAGACTGGAAGGTTGGTAGCTTGGCAGTTCAAGACCCTAGTGCCACGTGATAGAGTGAGCTCCCGTCTCTGGCCCCAGCTCCTGCCAACTTAGCAGTTCGAAAGCAAGAAACTGCAAATAGATAAATAGGTACCACTTCAGTGGGAAGGTAACAGCGTTCCATGCGCCTTGGCGTTTAGTCATGCCGGCTATATGACCACGGAAAAAGTCTTCAGACAGTGCTGGCTCTTCAGCTTGGAAACAGAGATGAGCACCACCCCCTAGAGTTGGATTCAACTTTCGAGCAAGGGAAACCTTTACCTTTACCTATATGTATATAGAGAGGCTGAAGGCAGACAGGTTTATGTTTGTGTGCTTTTCTTTTCCTAAGACAGTACACAATCAGTCAGCAGGGTTAACCAGAAAAAGTTAACTTTTATTGAAGGCTTAAAATGACACTGGAGTGAATCAGGTAAGTAGATATGTTTTTTAACACTTGAACTTTGCATTCCTAACTCAATGCATGCTTCACATCTATTTGTTACAAGTTATCTTCCTTTCAGTGAGCCTCAGTTTACTATTTTTTTCACTCACTGGCTCAAGCTGTCATCTCTCTTCTACACAGCTCTAGCTCTCTCTCCAACTGACTTAATGGCTCTGACTGCCAGCTCTCCTTCCAACAATCTGTCATCTCTCACTGGTTGTTCTCAGAGAGAGGTGGAACTGGACCTATCTGTCAAAACCACTAACACGTTCCCTGCTACACTGCTTCATGTGCATTTTCTCCTCAGATAGCAAGGCAAATGTATGAAAATCATGAACAACACATTCTTTAATTAAGCATCATTCAGTTCAGCAAAAGTACAAAATAGGCATGGTGGTGTAACTGAAAAAGTCATTGCATCTTATGGAGGAACACCAAGCATGGAATAGAGAGCCAGTGTGGTACAGTGATTAGAGTGTCAGACTGTGATGTAGATTCAACTCCTCCTGAGTCTGCCATGATGCTTGCTGGATGACTTTGGGCCCATCGCTACCCTCTCAGTTTCACCTACCTGACAGAACTGATAGAGGTTTACAAGATTATGCATGGGATAGAGCAGGTAGAGAAAGAAATACTTTTCTCCCTTTCTCACAATACAAGAACTTGTGGGCACTCAATGAAATTGCTGAGCAGTAAGGTTAGAATGGATAAAAGGAAATACTTTTTCACCCAAAGAGTTATTAACACACCGAATTCACTGGCACAGGAGGTGGCGGCAGCTTCAAGAGGGAACTGGATAAACTTAGGGAGCAGAGATCCATCAGTGGCTATTAGCCACAAGGTATAGATTGGCAGTCTCAGTCTGAGGCAAGTGCTGTTTGATATTCTTGGTGCTGGGAGAGGGGGAAAAGTGGGAGGGCTTCTAGTGCCTTGGCCCCACTGGTGGACCTCCTGATGGCATCTGGTATTTTTGGCCACTGTGTGAGAGTATTGGACTGGATGGGCCCTTGGCTTGATCCAACCTTGGCTTTTCTTATGTTCTTATGTTCTTTACTGTTGTGAAGATAACATGGATAAAGACGGGGCTTTTTTTCTGAGGGAATGCACAGGAATGGAGTTCCGGGACTTCTTCAACAAAATTATTTTTAAAATGTTTAAGAGTTCATGAGTTTTCAGTATAAGGATTGAAAACTTCATTTCTCTCTTGAGAATTCCAGCACCTCTTTTTCCAGAAAAAAAGCCCTGGGTAAAGGAGAACTATGTGTGCTACTCTGAGCACCTTGGAGAATAGGTGGGATGAAAGTGTACTAGATATATACAGCCACAGATATTTAATGATGCCATCACAAATGACAAGACTTAAGTGTAGGGTTTTTTGTTGCAAAAAAAGCCTCCTCTTCTTAACATATTCAAGGACTGTAGCACTTACTATTATACTGTACATCAACATACCTCTTTTCACTATCATCCATTTTAACACCAACTGACCTCCACTTGCAGGCTGCCTGGATGCTTTGAAACACCCCCTAATCATTCTATGTTGCACAAACACAATGAATACTATTGACAGAAAGAGGGTCAGCTTCATTGGGTATTCCAAAGTGATGAAGAAGTTGTCCGTTTGTCTCCAAAAGTGTTTATATGGAAGGAATATTTGAACTTAAATTAAATCTACATGTAGGGAAAGCCCAAAGGGCAGAACAGCTTGATTTGCTTGGGCTCGGTTTCCCCTCCGTTCAAGGATAATAAATACAGACATAGAGAAGAAAGGACACATATAAATGTCTGGCAACAAAGAGCCACTCTTTAATGCCATTCAGATAATGTCATAGCACTCGGTCTTCCTAAATTTAAATTATTAGCAATGACCAAACTCTGTTCCCTCTTGATGCATCACTTAACCCCATAATCAGAAAATCTATTCCATTCTCTGGTTTAGATTGATGATGTCACATTACACTTGTTTTTTTCCCCACCAGACAGAGCAATCATGCTGGAGCGAATCAGATCAGAGTATGGCTGCAGAATGCCAATCAGGAGTGTGATTAATATAGCTGATTCCTTTAGTAAACCACAGCCCACATTTCAGTCTACTTTATTTGGGATGCATTAAAATGTCACTAATGGATATTTTCTTATTACAGAGGTGGCAGATACATTTAAGGTGCATATTAATATTTTTCATAATATGATAGATTTCTCACTCTTGTCTTTGGTTCTTCATGCTAACTAGCTGCAAGAACATAAACAAACAAACAAACATTCCAGTCGTATCAATGTAGAGTCCTTGCTTTCGCATTATGGTAATAACTGAGAGAATATGGTAAGATGTGACACAGGGTTTTGCACACCAACACCACTCCTTCCCTTATAAGAAATACACCATCTGAAAATAGGTTCAGGGCTGGCACCATCTACTATGTTGTTGTGTTTTTAAAGGAAGTGCCAGCCTACCTACCTGGATATTTTATCTTTGGTTCTCATTTATCCATTTACTTGTGTTAGGTTCAGGCATGCCACAGTCACTGTGGCAGGCAAGTTTAGCAGGCAATCACACTATGCACTTGCCTCTCCTCTTATGACCCCAATCTGACTGCATCAAAAAACCCTTGCAATTTCTCCCAAGCAAGATCATGATAGCAAATTTTCATGCTGAAAAAGTTTCAACTGTAATAAAAGTGTTTTAAGGAGTCCAATTTTAATTTGCTTCAGAAATCAAAAATAAAAGTATGGTTGAGTACCACAGAGCATAAATATATAGACATTGTACAGTAAAAGATGCTGAAGAAGGTTTGTCTTGGCTGCCTGGAACTTAATGGATATTTCTGGTAAGATCTGGCTCACACTGTCCTTTGTTTGCATGGTTGTCCCTGGTAATTCTGTGCATTATCTTATAACCATTAATGGTTTGCCTATTCTACAGTTAATAATGTGTAATTTAGGTGTACTTTGCTTAAAACACTGGGTTAGATCCAACCAGTTTTTCTAGTAGCCCTGTGCAGAGAACCTATCTGCATGTTGACTCAAAAACATGTTGTTTCTCTGCCCTGTAACTCTCCATACTTAGGTGTCCCCAGGTACTGAACACATGAAGCTGCCTTATACTAGCCCTTTTCACAAGTTATGTTGAATTTACACACAATCTAGCCCTACACAGATACATGCACTGCACACTGTGGGAAAATGGGTTCAAGCACACTGGCCCTGGCCCCTCCTCCATGAGATCACCAAGTTGCATGCATGGTGTGAACAAACAGATGAAATGACTGTGCATATGCCCCCTCCCTGTAATTAGCAAAGTTTGGAAAACAGTATCACTGAACACAAGGAGGGAGGGTATACGCATGGACTCATGAAGATATTGTACCCTTTCTCCTGCTCCCTAACTGGGCTGCCCACCTGCCAATCAGCTCACCAGCTAGCCCACTCACTTTCAGTGTCAGTGCCAATGGCTGCCTAGCTCATATGGCAGGGGTGCAGGTTGCTCCAGTAGTTTTGGCTCTCCCCCTTCTTCTTCACACTTGTCTGCCTTGCTGCCATCCTGCATCACACAACTTAGTTGGCTTCAGCCTTTCCCCCCTCCTCCTCCGGCTCCCTGTCCACCTGGTTCATGTGGTGGTGGCTCTACCTCTCCCCTCCCCTTGCCCACCTGCCCTTCCAACTCAGGTGACAGTGACTCCCACTCCATCCCCCTCTGCTCATATCTGGCCCCCTCCTTTACCTGGTTTGTTAAACCACAGATAACATTTCTCTTGGGGGAAATTTTAAAAATAACCCTTTTATTTCTCACATTTTTCTGTAAAGTTGTAGGCATTCCCCAGGTTAGCAGAAGAGTACCCCATCTGAACCTGGACTCATTTTGTGTTTTTTTCCCTATCTGCACAAGGCATTTCAGAACTAGATATAGGATATTTTACTGTGCCTTGTAGGGGACCTAACTTGTGTTCCTGTGTGTTGCATTGACATACAGCAGAAGACAGGAAATGGGCATAAGATTAATATTATACATGTTTCCTGAAATAATAAGATTTGATATTACTGGGTAAAATAGAAACCTCTTTTTTGCAAAGCTTTCCTGGTCAGCATTTGATTTCTGGAAATACTGACTATTCCAGTCAAACTCTGTGAAGACTGGCTGTCGAAATTCAGGATAGCCCACTCAGCTCCTTTTCCTAAGTCCAATATCAAACCAGTAAAAGAACATGCTAATGAATCCATCTCTATGAACTTCCATTTGCATTGCATATGTTACAAGACTCCATATGGGTGGCAGCCTGCTTGAATGAATACCATTATGCAAATGCAATGACAGCAAGTGACACCAAATATTATTTTTTAATCACGTCGGAGCCCCTGTATTCACCCCAGTCTCGCTTTCATTGTTGCTTCTGCCAAGCATTTCTAGTCTAATGGATTCATTCTGAGAAGATGAATTTCCAAGAGGTAAGATCCATCATTGGAAAGACTGTAATGCACCCTAACAATGCAAACATTAAAGCAGAGCAAAGATCATTGGTCCAGCAATTTTTCACATGTGTCTCTGTTCTGTATAGATTGATGATGCTACTGCATTTATCAGCTAGATTCATGTCACATGTGGAGGATGTTTTACAGTCCCCAACTTAACCTTGCTAGCGTTTGTGTATCTCAATATCTTGAGTCTCTCTTAACAGTTTATGGGGCTCTTTCAGCCGAAGTGTGTGTAATGACATTCCAAACGAATACGTACATTTATATGAATCCTATCTTTCCTCTCTCCCCATGCAGGAGGAAAAACTGTTTTCTTTATTATTTTCTCCCTCCTACTTTTATTTATTTATTTTTTTTAAAAAAGCAATTTCAGTTATAAAGTCTGACTGAAATCAGCACTGACCTTTGTTCAACAGCTACCGAGTTTAAAAACACACACATAAAAATGTCCATTTAGATATTGGAAGGGGAAGGAAAGTTTATTGATTTTCTTAGTTTGTTGAGACTCTTGGGATTTTACAGGTATTTGTCTTTGCAAGAAGGGATGGTGCAAAATGGACAAGTTTATTCTTTATTCCCAGATAAAATTAAAATTCTGGTACAAAATTGATGAGGCTTCTGTTCGATTCAACATTGAATTTTGCTGGCTTAGTCAGTCTCTTCGATAGTAGACAGAATGTTTGTTTAAATTAAAGTGTTACTTGTCCAATCTACTGCAGAAAAAAAAAATCCCATCTATATAGAACAGAATAATTTCATTTAACCCTTCACAGAGGTTGTGATAATAACAACAAATAACAAATTCAAGCAGTTTTTGGATACACACCTGCTGAAAATTAGAGCAGAAACTATCATAATATATGATACACATACTCTTTTTAATTCAGTAAATAAAGAAAGCCTGAAAACAACCATCAGGAATCCCTTTTGTTCTCACCTCTGTAGTTCTTCCTTATCTAGGAGATTCCTCAAGTATTACACTCCTGATAGACTGGCTGTATCATTTCTTCCCCAGTCTCAACCCCTCCCCTAATGTGCCATATGCATAAAATGTCAGGACACAGTATCATCTCTTATTATATGTACAGCTGAGTAGATACTGTTGATGCAAAAGACTGACAAACATTTTGAACTTGGGTTTTACCTGTCCCAGCTGCAGAACTGGATTAAGATCTTGAAATGAAATTTGCAGTATTGGGAAAGTCACATTTTTGACTTGTAGCTGTTCAAATATTTTCCATACAAGCCACTCTTACATGGCACTCTTTGCACAGTATCCCATGCACTGTTTCCTGTTGGTTGTTTATAATAGCGATTATGGTGCCTCTGGTATATGCGTGCCCTGAGTTCTCCCTTTCTCTCTGCCAGATCTGGATGATTATAGGTTCCCTAATGAATGCTAATGAATCATATCCCCTGGTTCTCATACCCACACCAAGTAAATATGCTATAGCCACAACGAGTTCATTCTGTTTCCAATCACTGGAAACCTTTACATTCATAGAAAAATAATGTTCTGGCAGAAGTGTCCTACAGGCAGAGAAAAAGAAGCCTGAAAACACAAACAAAATGTCATGTCTCTGCTATAGAAATCTCTGTGCAGAGAGAGGTGTTTTCCCCCCCAATTGATATATCCCCCATGAACATTCATGTCCCCAAAGCAGCCAGCAATTTATTCAGCTGGTGTAGCATAGTGGGTAAAAGAATATGTTGTTATCCAGGAGGTCTTGAATTTTAATTTTGCCTTTGCCACAAACTCTCTATGCAACTTCTTCTATCCTTCCCTTGTCTGCAATATGAGGATAATAATAGTGGACTACATTGCAAGGCTGTTGCAATTATTATTATATGTTAAGTGCTTTGAATACTGAAAACATTATATAAATGCTAAGTTATTAGAAACCATATAATTCAATTTAAAGTTAAAGCTACAGCAACAACCAATATCTCAACAATGCTAATTCCAAATTTGATGGCTTATATCCCTAAAGCTTGAAAAAACAAAGGAAATATAATTAATGCTGTCTTAAAAAGCCATATGGAACTGACCTGAAGCATCATCTCCATGTGGAAGATTCTAGAAATATGGAGCCACCACTGTAAAAGCTGCTTTCTTGGTAGATGTCATCCTTATTTCTAATGATAGTGGCCCCAGAAAAAGGGCTTCACTTGCTGATCTCAGTTCATGGGGAAATTCATATGAGAGAAGGGGCTCCTTCAGAATTAAGTCTTGGTCAGCCTTCTACAGATCTAGCAAATTCTGGACATCCCGTCCCAGTCACTTGGCAGATGGACCAGGGGAACAAATATAAAGTTGCCTCAGCTGATCTTTTTACTTGCCAGTGATTTTTTTAAAAAAATCAAAGCAACCAGATGTTGAAAGCTGGCTCATTAGAACAGTGGCTGGCAGCTACCTAAGTCCTTACGGGAAACCTCTTTTTGCACCTTTCATTTCTGACATGAAAAGGAAATCTGTGACATTTCCTGTGGTTCCACATGTGAGGTGGTGTGCAGCTATAAGGGACACATTGTGTGACATAAAGGAAATGATTTAACAGCACTTTATTGGAATATTCTGAGTTTGTACTTTTTTTACATTAAAATTGCTTTTTTAGTCATCTCTTCCCCCCCTCATGAGTATGAGAGCAATCCTAAGGAGGCCTACTCCAAAGTAAGTCCTATTTTGGTTAACAGGGCTTATGCCTAGGAAAGTGCTCTTACAATTAAAGCCCATATCTAGTAATACTAAATAAGGACAAGTTCCTTGAAATCAGGAACAAGCTTAGGTACTGCCCACATTTCCATGCCATGTTTGGGGACTGTTTGCTTCCATGAAGTGGGACTAGGTCTGATGAGAGGATTAACAGTCAGAGACCAGCAAGGCAAGACAGAATAAATTTTCAAGAGATTTGACAGTTTACACACAAGCAAACATTTCTCATTGTTTATTTACCTGGATCATCACCATTAAAGCAGGGGTTGCCAAAAGCTGGATAATTTATTGAGAGCTCAGCAAATAAAGCATGATTTGAATCTGACAGAGATAACCTTTGGAATTGAGCAGAACTACAGGATGAGTCCCAGGGTGCCAAGTACTGGCTCCTCTCTCATTGGTTCCAGCAGTGCCAAAGAGTGCATCTTGGGGAGTTGCAAATGTAGAGTGGTGGCTGGCAATGAGACAAGACTTATTACAGCCAGCAATGTCCTGTGCACTGACTCTCTCCCACCTTCCTGGATGTGGAACACAATCTGAATTCTATTAAGGTGGAATGAACAATTGCAAGGTTTATATATATATATATATATATATTCCTACTAGATATATATATATTCCTAGTAGAAACAAGACTTTCTCTTTCTCACTGTGCGAGCAGTGTAATGAATCAGAATTAAGCAACTTGTGTACCTTGATAATCCCCCAGCTTAGGGTGCCAGTGTACAGCCAATCAGCAGGCCAGATGGTATCATTTAATGGTTTGGAAGCCAAGGGATCAGATGGCTTCAGAAATAGAGCCAAGAGAGGTTGCATATTTTGAGACACAGTGTGACAGTGCTCCTACATGAATCAAATATGCTGTCCCCAGAACAAATGTTTCCTCTCCCATGCACAAAGCATTTTGTGTCCCAGAGGAAAACTGTACATTTTCTTTTTAAAATTTCTTTTTGAAATCACAGAAGACAATAATAAGGTTTCCCAGATCAAGACGGGTAGCCACGTTAGTCTGTCTGAAGCAGTAGAAAAGAGCAAGAGTCCAGTAGCACCTTAAAAACTAACAAAATTTGTGGCAGGGTGTGAGCTTTTGTGAGTCACTGCTCATTTATTCAGAATCATGGAATAAATTTTGTATTCCAATGCTCTGTAAACAAAATCCAATTAAAAATCAGTTCAGTTGATGTATTTTCCCTTTCCCTTTATAGTAATTTATTTTAGCTTAAAGACTCTGAAAGTTACACATTGTCTGAGTACAGAACTTTTCCTCAGGAGAAACTCGCATCCCCATGAAGGCTGGAATTGTCCAAGTAACTTGCATACAAACTTTTTACTGCATGCATAAATAAATGTAATTTTGCCTGATTTTTTACCTGTTTCCATATTACACATGAAGCTGCTTTATATTGGATCAGACCACTAGCCCATCAAGGTCAGTTTTATCCACTCAGACTGGCAGCAGCTCACCAGAGTCTCAGGCAGAGGTCTTTCACATCACCTACTGCCTGGTCCTTTTAACTAGAGATTTCTGAGAGTGAACCTGGGACATTCTGCATGCAAAGCAGATGCTTTGCCATTAAGCCATAGCTCCTCCCCATATTCTAGCCATGTATAAGTACTGCATTTTTTTTTAAAAAAAATAGGGACATTATTAAGCATCCTCCATTTTTCCAAGCAAACCAGAAAGCAGAGTTAGAATAATGTTTTCTGAAAATCCATAGGATTTCCCAGACAAGTAAGATTTTCAAAAAAAAAATAAAAATCAATGTATATTAGATTAGTTCAGCTTTGGTTTTGACCCAGTATTTTAGACTTCACCAGTTTTAGGTAGATTAAAATGGTGATGTTGTATCATTTTTGGAACTGAGGGGTTAAGCAATTGACCCACTGAAAGAACAGAGATGATGTAATCCAAAGAGATGTAATGCAGCACAGTTTGGAGGAGGAAAGTCTGACTCCATCTCTGCTTCATAGCACCGCTTTGTGAGTTTGGTACTAAGAGTTTATTTAGATCATTTATTTATGACATTTATTTAGTTGCTAGAGGAAGAAAGAAATCCTTCTAATACGGTGAACACTTTTGGCAAACGGAATTACCCTCCAGGCCAACTGGAGGGCTGTTGCTAATTTGCACATTTGAGTTCCATGTAATGGACAAAATTTACATATCATTTTCATAAGCATGGGAGATGCCAAGCTACAGCTGGTGGATAAGTTGCACTAATTCCAAAATAAAGTTATCATAGAACTGCTAATACTAAAAGTTAAGAACTTTGAGGTGGTGCCTCCCAAAGGTTGAAGTGATATTGCAATAATTTGGAGCCCCCCCCCTTTTTTTTGCTTGCCTTCTTGCTTTTCATTCAAAATTTTTGCACAGATTATAATTATTTGTCAGCACAATCTTCATTTTCTTTGGGGAAAAAGACATAGTTGCTATAACAGAGAAACACTGTGGACATAGACAGATGACATAAAATGTTACAGAGAAAAGAGAAAACATACAAGTGTTTTTCACAACATTGCACATGGATTAAGAACATAAGAACATAAGAGAAGCTGTGTTGGATCAGGCCAATGACCCATCCAGCCCAACACTCTGTTTCACACAGTGGCCAAACACCAGGTGTCATCAGGAGGTCCACCAGTGGGGCCAGAACTCCAGAAGCCCTTCCACTGTTTCCCCCCCAGCACCAAGAATACAGAGCATCACTGCCCCAGACATAATGTGGCTAATAGCCGCTGATGGACCTCTGTTCTATATATTTATCTAATCTCCTCTTGAATCTGTATATGCTTGTAGTCACCACCACTTCCTGTGGCAGTGAATGCCATGTGTTAATTACTCTTTGGATGAAGAAATACTTCCTTTATCTGTTTTAAACCTACTGCTCCAATGTGTGTTGCTTACATGGCCATTATATGGCTCCAGTGCATTACTTTGAACTTGCCCATGTTGAACCTTATTTGCCCCACTGACTCACCCATCCTCAACAGTTCCCTCTGGAGTGCCTCACAATCCTCCCTGGTTCTCACCACCCTGAACAACTTATCCTCGAACTTAGCCACTTAGTTTACTCCCAAATCATTAATGAACAAATTTGAAAAGCACCACAGTACCCCCACTGCTTACCACCCTCCACTGTGAAAACTGCCCATTTATACTTACTGTTTCCTGTTAATTAATCAGTTTTTAATCCACAAAAGGACTTGTCCTCTTATCCCGTGACTGCTGAGTTTACTTAGGAGCCTAGGAAGAGGAACTTTATCAAAGGCTTTCTGGAAGTCTAGGTAGACATCTCTTGGGTCACCCTTGTCCACATGTTTGTTCACCCCCTCAAAGAAAGGTTAGTGAGACAAGATCTTCCCTTACAGAATCCATGCTGATTCTTCCTCAGTAGCTTTTAATCATCAATGTACTTACTAATTCTGTCTTTAATAACAGATTCCACCAATTTATCTGGTATTGATGTTAGACTGACAGTCCTGTAATTTCCCAGATCTCCTCTGTAACCCTTTTTTAAAGATGGGGGTTACATTAGCTACCTTTCAGTACTCAGGAATAGAGGCAGATGTTAAGGATAGCCTGCTTATGGAAAGGGTGGGATATAAATATAACAAACAAACAAACAGATTGCATATTTTTGTCAGGAGATCCACAAGTTCACATTTGATTTCTTTCAGAACTCTTGGCTGTATGCCATCTGGGCCTTGTGGTTTGTCAGTTTTTAATTTGTCCATCAGTCAAAGGATGATCTCTCTCGTCACCTGAATCCAACTCAGGTTTTTCAACACCCCTCCCAAAATCGGGGTTCTGTAGTGGGCATGCACCTATCTTCAACAGTGAAGACAGAAGCAAAAAATGCATTCAGCTTCTATGCAATTTCCCTATCATTCTTTAGTAATCCTTTCACCCCTTGGTCATCCAAGGGCCCCACTGCCTCCCTGATTGGTTTTCTGCTAATGTATTTGAAGAAATTTTGATTGTTAGTCTTTATGTTTTTTTGCAATAATAGTCTGCAGTGAAGAGAAGCAGATTGCTTGGCCAGCAAGCATGCCTGAGGAAGCCCAAAAGAATGGGAGATCGAGCCAGTACATGTCCTAGGAGACTGAACCAAAAATGGCAAGGTTTGGAGTCCTGGTTAGGGATGTGCATTTGGTTTGTTCGAACCGAATGCACCCCTGAAAATGGTCCATTTGCCCCCCTTTTGAGCAGCCATGGGCTGAATCTGATCTGATTCAGTGGCAGTTTAAAAAGCATCTGGAGAGGAGGGGGTTTGAGGGAGAGGAGCCAAACTTACAGTAATGTTTTTTTTTCCCACCGCAGAGAACAATGGAGGGAATGGGGCAACCTGTTTGGGGGCTTGTGGAATTGGACCCCGTGGTCCAATCTTCTTGAAACTTGGTGGGTATTTCGGGGAGATGCCCCAGCAGCTACCCTGCAAGATTGGAGCTTGATTCAGCCCAATCCGAATTGGCCCCTAGTCCTGGTATAGAAAAATTGTGCCTTTGGGACAGTAGGCACAATGGAAAAATGGTCTGTAATCGACAGGGATCGCCCATAATGGCTCTAGAGGGGTTTTGGACCAAAGAAGTCCATAGTTGGGGAAGGAAAGCCTTTGTTAGTAAAGTGTTGGGCAATTGCAGAGTCTTGGCTCCATTAATGGCTGGGCATTCGAGAAAACAATAACAACAATAAGCTGTGGCCAGGGTGGTCCTAATATCAATGTGCAAAGTCTGGAGGTGTGATTATGGGATGTAGAAATGGAATGCAGGTCCATTGACACCCTTGGGATGATGAGATTAAGATATTGTCTTTTCCGATGACAGATATGTGTCTGCTTGAGGCTGTATCTGAAACTATAGCTGATTGCTTCAGTGAGATGGTCCTGAGGACATGGCAGGGCTGGTTGGCATTGCAGAAAAAGAGGGCTATATTTGTGCTATGCCATCTTTGGCCCTAATCTAGCCTGGGTACCATCTTTTTGTGGCAAGTGGGGGCTTGGGTGGCTAACAGTATAATCTCTGACATACAGAGCCTCTCTGACATACAGAGCCATTCCACCACTGACCCATCTCTCTATATCCTTCTAATATAATTTATATCCAGGAATCACTGCATCAAACTGATTTTCCTCATCCCATCAAGTTTCTGAAATGCCCTCAATGTATACATTCTCCTTTGACATTAAGCATTCCAGCTCCCCCACTTTACCTGAGACACTTCTGGTATTTGTATATAAACATCTATAATTTCCCAGATACGTTAGGCCTGCAATCTTCCTCCTGTGGCCTCTAGACTTTGCCAGATAGTCAGTATTGTTTGTCACACTCACAGTGGCCAGCCCTAATCCATTTCTATAAAGTACTGGGTCCAGAGATGCATTGCAGTGAAATCAGCTCATAATTTTATTGATGGTACAAATCACGACTGGATAACGGGGCTCGGGGGGTCTGCTTAAATGTCTGTCCAAATTGTACCCCCGGCCTTGCCCAATCTCCCTTACAGGGTTAATTATAGGTGACCCTACAGCATAGGTCCCCTGGTGGATTTTGGGTGGCCAATTGGTCTGATTTACAATCCGCCCAGGCTATTGTCTCCCGAAGCAAAGCTCCAGTAGCCAGCCCAGCCACATGCATTTCTCTGACCATGTGCGCGGTTGCCATTAGTACATAACAATTTCCCTGTAGAACAGTAACAGCTACCCCTTCATCTCTTTGAGATGAGCCATTTTGAACCAGAGACATTTAATCTCCTGTTGGTTGTCCCCCAAGATTTAGTTTTTAAAACTGCTCTGCCATCTTTTTGATTGTAAGCGCCAGCAGCCTGGTTCCTTCTTGTGACAAGTGGGAGGCCATCTCTTTTGTACAGGTCCTGTTTGTTCCAAAAAGCATCCCAGTGCCTAGCAAACTTAAGCCCTTCCTCCCTGCACCATCCTGTCATCCATGTATTGAGACTCCTGATTTGTGCCTGCCTCTCCAGCCCTGTGCGTGGAACAGGAAGCACTTCTAAGAAGGCTACCTTGGAGGTCCTGGCCTTGAGTGTCCTGCTTAGCAGACTAAATTTTTCTTCCAGGACCACATTTCCCACATTGTTGGTGCCAACATGTACCATGACCATTGGCTCCTCCCCAGCACTCCCCACACATAATGCCTGCTACCTTTGCATCAGGCAGGCAAGTCACCATGCAGTCAGTATGTGGGTTCACCATCCATCTATCTTTCTATCTATGTGCCTAAGGATCAAATCACTACTAACAAGAACTCACCTCCCTCCCTATCCAGAGATGTTTCCTTGGTGCAAAAGGATATCTGTTCACCAACTGTAGAAGGGGTCCTTTCTGAGGAAACATTCCCCCTTTCATCAGCGTGGTGCCCTGTTTCCCTTTGACCCTCACACTCCCTGACAGCAGCAGGGCCACCATTCTCAGAGTGGGACACATCAACAATTCCCCAAGAGTCTTATCCATGTGACTTACTGATGGTCTCTGCTTTTCCAAGTCAGCCACCTTAGCCTTGATGGTGCAAACTCATTCCCTGTGAACCAGGAGCTCCTTGCACCAAGCACACACCCACGAATTCTGTCCAGTTGGCAGACAGTCATACATGTTACACTCAGTGCAATACACTGGATAACCCCCAACCCCCTGCTGGCATTCTACCTTTATAACTGTTTGTGTGTGGGGGGGGGGGCTTGTTTAACCCCCTCCCCTTTTTATAAATTTCTTGTTTATGTGGATTCATTTGTGGAAAGTCTGCTTATCTATCAGGGACACAGAGAGACTAAGGCCCTGGCTTCTTCACCCTGCTGCTGAACTCGCACATCTGCTAAACTCACCTATTTATTCCTTTGTTCCAGACACTTTGTCACTGGAGCTGAGACACTTCAGTACTGGAACAGGCACAAACATGCAATTACAAAATCATCAGACAGTGCTTGAAATAAGGAATAATGAAGGCAGTGTGAATAAAGCTGTACTTTTTTTAAAAAGGTACTCTGAACATTCCTGCTAATCAGTGTGGGACTAACTGATGAATCAATCCAGCACTAATCACTAATCTCTACTATTCCCACTAGATGCTTAGGTGTTGCTTCCTCTTCCTCCCTTCCAATTTGTTGTTGGAAACAAAGTGGTCACAATGCTCCCTCTAAGCTATGGAGTCTTATGTGCAAAAATTCTACTTTTTGAGCTACTGGCATTAAAGCTGTGAGCGAGCAATTTGGCTACTGTGTAAATTAGTTTGCTCTGGAACCATCTTTCCTGAGCTAACACAAAAATTTGTGAGCTGGAGGCTAAAAAACTGTGAGCTAGCTCACACTAACTCAGCTTAGAGGGAACACTGGTCCCAGATAGTTGTCTGAGAAGCATTTGACTGTAGGATGCTTTCATCCCCAACAGCAGGAGGAGAGGGGAGGAGAAGGACAAGCTTGTATGGATTTCTATTACCCCCATTGCAGTAACTCTACCCCTCATATACACACCAACCTCCACTTCCTCGCTGTTTGCCTTTGTTTAATGTCCTTTCATGAGTAAGAACCTGGTCTTCCCTTCAGTCCATCCAGAAGAAGCCTGATTGCTGGGTTTCCTCCCTTTCCCATGCCCATTGAATTGCCTGGTCCCCCCCCCCCCCCAGCTACTCAATAGCCAATTTCCCTCCTTCCAAATTTGACAAATCACCTGTTTGCCTCTGCCTTCCCAAATCCACCCAATTGCTGGGGCCCCTCCCGCACCTGCCAAATAATCTATTTCCTCCCCTTCCCCAACCCAATGAGTTCCCTGGCTTATCAATATGCTACAATGGAAATGAATCATGTTGGGGATCCCCCAACATGACTCACAACTACACAGGGGGACTGACACAGTGTCAATGAAGCTCTCTGCTGCTCAGTGCTGTGCCAAGCACTGTGGAAGGGGAGGAGGGGCTTCAGACTCACTCCTGAGCAGTTTTTGAAAGCAGGAGTAGTCACAGCAGGCCCCAAGCAGAAATAGCCATGGGAGGCTTGAAGACCCTTCTCCTCCCTCAAAGCATTTGGAGCTGCACCAAGTGGCTGAGTGCTTTGTCAAGGTGAGTCCTCCTGTGCATGTGTAGTTGTGAATCATATCGGGGCACCCCTGAAACAACTCATGTCTGTTATAATGTATAGATAAGCCCCCTTCCCCAAACCATCCATTTGCTTGATAGTCCCACCTTTCCTCTTGGCTGTATCCTACCTTATTTCACATTTCTGCATGGTATCTTGGGTTGCTAGGTAGCCCAAGATGTTGTCATGGCCCCCCTGCTGATGTCTGCACATGTACAGCCACTACAGCTTACTTTTTGGTGGGTTTTAACCCCTAATTTTTATCTTAGGTTTTGATATTCTTCTTCAAAACTGGGGGATTACCCGAGGATTTGCAGAAATAGATATCCTAGCCCTGGATGGACTCCTTTTGTGGATTTTTGATCCATATGGGAGGGTCATGCTTGTGATTTGATAGATTTTATCAAAACCAATGCAAGTTAGATATTGCAAAGGACAGAGAATCAGTTGACACAGCTGAGGTCTGGTGGCTTAGCCTGAAAGCCCTGAATAAAATGGTCGTATCTTGAAACTGGAAGGGTCCCTACATGAAGAGTGCAGCAGAATCTGTATAGGACCCTAAAGAATGGGAAAAACACTGAGACAGTTTCATTAAATTGCCTTCTGTTTAAAAACACACCCACAAAAGAGTGAGTTTCTAATTTCATTTCACAGCTCATGCTGTTATGCAAAAGCACGTGTAACCCAACTGCTAGAGAGGTCAGCTGCATCTGTAATATATTCACATAGAAAAGAGTTTGATTTCACCCTAAGCCAAAGGCTAACTTGGTATCACCATGCAAATATATTTAAATGAAATTTATCCAAAGCTTTATTACTACATTCCCAGGGAAATAAAGGATAGTCCTATCAGTTGTGAGTGAGCACTTTGTTTCACTGATTGAAAATTTGTTTCAGGAGAATGAAAAGTGCTTAGGAGAGTAAGAGGGGGGAGAGAGATCATTCCATGAGCTAGAAAATTACTCTAGTCCTCAGACCATGTCAAATGAAATATAAAACAAACAAACTAGCAGAACTGAATTATTTAAAGATGCTTTTTACATGTTAGAATGACAACTACAGAGAATGGCTTTGTGGTACAATGCTAATATTGAGCCTTATGTAAAGAAGAAGTTATAGGAGAAAAAAAATCACTTTTCTTCCGGCAACAAAGAATCTTATGACACATAAAAAAAACTAACAGATTAAGGGATCAGTCCTAAACTCTGCTTTTGAGTGGGTTGGGATACTGACTAAGCCCTATGCCAGTGTAATACTGAGATACATTGGTGACACTGAAAGATACCCCTTTTTATTGGAAGATATGCTGGTGCTAAGGCACACTGATGTCACACAGCAACAATGTAGTACATAGCATCATAGGCATACCAGGGAAGGAGTGGGGCTTAATGAGAACCCTTTGCTTCCTGCCTGCTTCCCACCTCTGATGCCAGCATACCGATATATTGGTATCAACCCTAGCATTGATGTAAGAACTTCCACAGAAGTCACAGAGAGTGAAAAACACTTGCCCACCCATGACTCCTAAGTATTATACAAACTTCACATAGGATGGAGTTCAGCATTTAGCTTCATGGCAGTTGCTAAGGTCTCAGCTCTTTGGAGTTGAGGTGTGAGCATGGGATGCCAACTCATTATGCTGGTGCTGCACTAGCATGGGAGGCTGAGAGTCCTGCATGGACAAAAATCTAATGGTGCCCTGGAGGCTATGTGGAGGAGGGATCAGAATAGTGCCACTCCTCACAGATGACTCCCCCTAGCCACAGGGGGTTTTTTGTCCATGAGAGACCTGCAGCCTCCACTACCAGCATCTTGGAGATCTG
The DNA here is from genome assembly GCA_029233225.1 of Lepidodactylus listeri. Taxonomy (NCBI): domain Eukaryota; kingdom Metazoa; phylum Chordata; class Lepidosauria; order Squamata; family Gekkonidae; genus Lepidodactylus; species Lepidodactylus listeri. Next base: position 62,298,904 of record JARCFY010000002.1, on the reverse strand, counting down.
GGAGCAGGGACTGCTGGAGGAAGGTAGAAGCTGGGAAAGAACTGCATCGTGAGATGTCTTTATCTGCACACTCTCTAGGATCCAATCCTGGGTAATTACACATAGAGCAATTATACACAGAGAACAAACTCAGAGTCCAGCAGCACCAGTATCAGTGCAGACTGTTTTTAGTCACTGTTTTAATGTTTTAATTAAATATTTATTAATGTGTCTGTGCTGCTGAATGGCCTAGCTATTGCTGTGATCCACCCTGAGCCCATTCTCTGGGAGGGCGGACTATAAATTCGAAAGATAAATAAATAAACTGATATCTAGAAATAATGAAATATATTGGTGAAAATGGAAAGCACCTATTTTAAAAATCTGTCAGGAGATGTCTGCAAATGGCTAGAAGTTTTGCTATACCAGGTTTGCCTGTGACTGTTGCAGAGCTGTGAGAAAAGTAGTCCACAGTCTAGCCCTTGGTTACAAATGGCATCATAATAAAATTACAGAAAAAGAAAGCAGCAACCTAAACAGTGGCTTTCTTGGCTTCATAGAATATCTGGCCATGGTCAATTGACAACATTTGACCAGTCAGTTAAGTGGTATGCCAACTCAAGTACCCAAGTATTTCTGCCAACTTGCTATTTCAAGCATCTGAAGAAATAGCTACTCCACACAAGCTTCTTCCCAAACATACCTATTAATTTTTAAGGTATCAAAAGACTCTTTGTTGTTTTTGCTGTGCAAGGCCAATGCAGCTTTCCCTGTGTAGTTTATTTCTTAAAGGCACTCAAAACACTATGAGTTTTTCTTAGGTAAACTTCACAGTTCTGAGAGGGAGGAGCCTCAGGGTTTAAAGCACAGAAGAGGCTTCACACTGACCCATACACTGGGTGTATATTTGTGCCGGCTGCTTTTATTGAGGTATGCCCTTGGAGCTGTAAATCATGACTAGTCTATGCTTTGGAAACTCTGATACACATTCTTCATAGTGTATAGAAGCTCACCTATTCTAAGGTAGCTTGCAAAGTAACATATAGAAATGGTGTGCTGATTTAAAGCAAAATAAAACACCAGCATCTGTTTGGAAATATTTCCATATTACATAAGAACTCTCCCCAGAAAGAACAAGATAGAATTCTTAGGAACACAGGGACATTAATGCAAAAAAATATATACAATCCTTTCAGCTAGATAGGAGCATGGTGGCTGAACCTCCATTTAACATGTTGAAAAAAGGGCCTTGCAAGGGAAAAAGGGAGCACAGTGAGGAAGTAATCCAGAACTGTGTAACTACTAGGGATTGCCCACTCAGTTTACTCCATTAACAACTCCCCATTTTCCTTTACTCAGATTGCAGAAAATAGTTGCAGTGTGACAAATGCTGGCTGTAACAGTGATCCTTCTCATTTGGATGAGGGTTGCCAGCTTGCTGGAATCATGCATGCAGAGCAGTCAGTCTTTCTTCTCCTCCTATCTGAATTGCAGCTGTGCTGGAGCTTGCTGGCCATGATTTCAGAGGAGACTTCCTAGGTAGAAGAGAAAGCACTGCAGTGGGGCATCTCTCTTTCCTTCCTTGTGGCCAGAAGACAGTTAAGACTGGAAAATGGAAGTGTAAAGCCCTTCATAGGAGGAAAGATGCAAACCAGATACTCAACCATAGCCCCTCTCTGAACAATTGATGTGAATGAGAAGAGGAGATTCTGTTGCTGTTCAGACTGGAAGGAGAGAACCCTTTGTCTTTCATCTCTTGTGAGGATGAGACATTTTGTAAAATCATTTCTACTATCCCTTTAGCCTTTGCTCAGTTCATAATATGGTTCCTGTTAAAAATGAATGGCCAAATAGAGGTCAACTTATTTGTCTGCTCTATGCCTTGACTGAAATCACGATGTTCCAGCTTTGCTTCACAGTGCTCACATTTCTAGCAACATATTCTTGCCACTGAACTAGGGTAATTTTGAGCCACTGACCTTGCTGTGAAAGGCTCCATATCTCATAAATTACCAATCCCCCAGCGATCTAGTAATAAGGAAAATGCTGAGGATAAAGAACATCTAAGATAAACAACAGACCATAAATAAGCAATAAAAATGACATACAGAATAGATTAGGTAAAGACATAAAGTAAACTCTGTTGGAAGGTTAATTGTTGTTCTCTTCCCCTTTGCCCAGAGGCACTGAAAATAAACAAGAGGAGGGATGTAAGCAGTCATATTCTGGGCTCAGTCCAACTGCCAGCCAAGACAATGGAAAGGCTTAGGTTTAGTTCAATAAGCTGTGTCTAAAGTACTTAAAATGAAATTCTGATTTGGACATCCATTAATTGGGCCCTTACAGAAACACTTCTTAGTCATCACTTCTCATGTAATGTCTCAAGAGATAATCCTTTTCCTCAGGCTGTGGTCAGATGACAGGTTTGGCGTGCTCTGGCTCCACCTCTAATTTCTCCATTTCATTTCGTAACCAAGAGTTTGGATTAGACATTCCACTCTGAATATGTCCCACCATGTGCTCACTCCTGGCTGACCATTAAGATTATTACTGTGTGGTAAACATGGAGTGGGTGGTCAGGCGGCATCCTTTTTAAAAAAATAAAATAATGTATGTGCAGAAGCATACATTCAAATCATCACTCCATTTTGACAGCTCCGCAATCCCTCTACCAAGTACTGCGGCACCTTTCAGCCACCTTCGCTTCACCTCTCTTCCTTGGAATACATGGGGGGGAGGAGAGTGCAGTTTTACATGAGAGTATCCTCATTGACTTCAGTACATTTACCCTTGTGTCAGCAACTCTGAAGCTGAAACAGAAGAGAGGTTTTTTGGGGGAGGGGATTTGTTGCTCAAAAACAACTCCCACAGAGGCTCCCAATCCAGACCGACTACTTGGCTGCCTGCAAGTGGTGATTGATAACACCAGGGATGATTATGGGATTATGTGCACATCACTAAGAAATTAAAGGGGAGCAAGACAGAATGAAAGGTTCACACTCCCAACCAGCTTGATTTCACAGCAGGGGAGTTTAGACAGCCGGAAATGCGGGGTGAAAGTGTAGACATCTGTAAAGACCAGACTTTCCCCAGTGCCTGATAACTCTGATTCAAAGGCAGCTTGAAATGGGGTGGCACCGACTAGGGAATGGGAGGCAGATGTCGCTATCTGCCACTGCACTTTGAATCCAGAAGGGAACTGCAAGGACATTGGCTCAGACTGCCCATCTGACCACAGCCTCAGTCTACCCATATCTAGGGAAACTGGGCAGTTGCCACATTTATGTTGGGTTAAGTTGCTATGCTAACAGAGGATTTGAAAATTCATGTTTCAGCTCTGGCTTGCAATCAAATCTATAGTATGGCAAGGTGGACACTGGAAATCACAGAAGTTTCTGTGGCTGAGAAGCAACAAGAAGCAAATATGCAGAAAGAACTATGTAAAAAAACTCATTTTAATCTCAAAGTTGAGTATCACATTTTAAAGGGAAATCTCCATTATGAATAATAGTTGGATCTGCTCATCCCCTCAAGAGAGCTACCTAAAGTGTAGTGGTTAAGTCACAGTCACAGCTCTCTCTGAGCTCTCTCAGACCCACCTACCTCACAGGGTATCTGTTGTAGGGAAGGGAAGGTGATTGTAAGCCGCTCCAAGACTCCTTTGGGTAGTGAAGACTGGGGGATAAAACCAACTCTTTTTCTTAAAAAATGTATAGCTCCAAAACTTCTGTTAATACATCTCTGAAGTTAAAGGGGTATACCTACTTAAATTCCTTTCAAAAATGGCAAGACTCAAAACAGCTAAGATGAGCTATATTGTTGATCCACAGCTTTTGCTCCTCCTCTCTCAAAGAAGCTTGGAAGAGAAGGGAATAGAAGAATGAAGAATATCATATCTACTTACTTGAACTCTTGGATTAAGTGAACAGCATCTCAAGAAAAAATCTATTTAAGATAAAACCCTAGATAGGAACATTTAAAATGAATTTTGAAAAATCTTAGGAATTCAAATCTAGGTTTCTCTCTAATTTTGATTGCATGCGAAGTACATTCATGACTCATGTTCTAGAAGAAAAGTATGTCAAATCCCCACAGGAATTCCATGGTTGAATCTGTTTCCTTGGTGAGGTATCAGAAAATCCTCAGAGATCATTCTGGCATTTGTGGGGAATCCAGCAAATCCCTCCTAAAGAAATGATGAGGAACAGTTGATTTGGTTTAGAGACCTTGCTGAGTACTGAATTTTACTCTACCAGCTTCCAGTTTCTAATGATCCAATTTGTCTCAAAGGGTTATCAGACTCTTAACAACTCAGCTGAAAGGATAAAGGCTTTGATGTATGTTTGTGCATGGGTGTGAATGTGAGCTAAACATAACCAAGATATTTCAAATCAGGACATACAGTTTTATTTAACCAAGATGTTTGCTTCATTATTTAGCACAACAAACATAAAACATAACATTGGAGGCAAAAATAAAGAGCAGAATGGTATTTTGTCCTATGCAACAGAGTGATTTTTGCCATTGATAAAATAACAAACATGCAAGACCCTGAGTTTGGAGCTCCTTTCTTTACTGGTGAGCTGTAGCAAATGGAACAGATGCCTAAATGAGGAATCCAACACCGTCTTATTTGTGGAAGCGACAAATAACAAAGTCCTTTGGAAAAAACTGCCACTAACTCAAAAGCTAGAAAATGCTTACAAAAGTCATGACTGTATTTATAGGAAAACGTAGCTTAGAGATAGCCTGGGGCACAACATGAGCCAACAAAGCAGAATTACAGATCAAGTCAGGTTCAAGCTTGTGTTAGGCAGGCAACACACACCTCCGGTGATCTGATGTCTGAGGTTATCAGGAAACAACAACCAAGAGCATTGGCTGCAATCACATACACTAAATAATTCATTTTCAATGCACTTTCCAACTGGATTTTACTGTGTGAACTGGCAACATCCAGTTGGAAAGTGCATTGAAAGTGGATTGAAAGAAGTTTTAGTGTGTGTGATCGCAGCTATTGTCTGCGTAAATCCTGACCCATCAAGAATGAAGGCAAGCCCAGCCAATGCAGCAGTGACTTAACATAAAAGGAGAGCTATATCATACAGCTTAATGCAGTATATTCTTAACTACCTGGTGAATGCATAAGGCATCATAGGTATGGCTGAAGGCTTCATTCAGGAAACAGCAGGGACCAGATGGTGTCATGACTGCTGTGTGTCCAATTAGAATCTGAATATGGGCTTATGATAATAGAAGGCTGCAAAAGCAGTTTGTTACTGAGATGCCCTAGAATGCTATAAAAATGTGAGGGATTGAGCATCCAGTATAAGGAGTTGTGTAGTTAAGCTTCTAAATGGTCTTGATATCAGCCAGCTACCATATAATATGGTTTGCTGAGCATTTAACTAATTCTTTTCTGATCATTGGGTAATTGTAGCATGACGGGTGCAACCAGAGTATTAAAGTGCTGCCAGAACATCAGTGTGTAGGGGAGTACACGAAAGATTCATGTCCCTCGTTTGCTGGATGCAGGAAATAAAAAATTAATGCACATAAATATTGATCGGTGCAGACATGGAAATCAATTTGTATACTTCCTTGCTAAATGGAATCAGAACAATGTTCTATAGTTGTTTGGGAGTGAATGGGTAACTATGAGATAGAGGAGGTTCAAAGTAAAACTCTGAAGGCAGAAGCTTAGCAGGTTTCACCAAGCTGTGTTGAGGACTAGCTCCATATGTTGAAAGAAACTTTGCCATAAAAGATTAGGTAGGTGACTTCAGACGATTCTGCATCTAGCATTCACTCCACATTTTCTCAACTGGGGCCCATTCTGCATCTAACATTTGCTTCGTTGTTTTACCAAACCCACACTGGAACAGAAATTCCACTCTACATTGCATGCCACTTTCACTTTGATTGATTGTCGGATTTTATGGCAGTGTCGAGGTTGCATGCCGGTTTCACTTCCTTTGATCTCTCAGTTTTATGGTAACTGTCTGCATAGATTTATGGCCATTTTATGGCCATTCAGGGGTGACTCTGCAGTCAGTATGGCATTAGCCCAGAGTATTTGAATGTAGTTTTGAGCAGCATCTTTTTCTGTTCCAGTGTGGGTTTGGTAAAACAATGGAGCAAATGCTAGATGCAGATTGGGGCTGGGAGGAAAAAGTGCAACTCAAAACCACATTCCATACCTCAGGGCAATGCCATACTGACTGCAAAGTCACTCCTGAATCTATGCAGAAGGTACCATAAAATCCTATTATCAAAGAAAGTCAAAGCGGCATGCAGTCTGGAGGGTACCATAAAATCCAATGATTAAAGGAAGTGAAAGCAGCATGCAGCGCAGAAAGGAATTTCTGTTCCAACATGGGTTTCATAAAACAATGGAGGGAAAAGCCGATGCAGAATCATACCAAGAACTGAAAAGTCCTGATTGAGTTAACTTTTTTGTGACTCCAAAATATTTATTTTACGTATATGTGTTACATTTTTTTCCAGATACCAGGTCTGACAGCAAAATCATGATCTAATACCAGCAAAACACACTGAAAAGGGACACACTGTCACATTTCAATTCAGGCTTGAGTCTCACTGGAACTAACCTTTTTACATTCTCCTGTAAAGGACTGGTTTACTTTTGCCTAAAGATGCAAGGTTTAGGATTTTTTTTTAAAAAGTTGGTATTTATTTAGAAAATTTCTATGCCACCTCTCCAGAGAACCTGCTTAAGGTAGCTTTTTCGTAATCTGAACTGAGTTAGTGCAATCCATCAACCAGTACCTTCATACCACCCCTTTCCAAATTGGATGAAATCATCAGCCAAATGCATCCATCTCCAGAGTCAGGGTTTGACCTGATGAGCCTTACTTGGAGGATGAAAATGCCATGGGGCCTAACCTCATGGAGATCAAAACAGCCACAGCCTGCATGTCACCTCCCAGTGCTCTTCACAGTTTGCATGAGCAGGAAGAGAACTGCCCTCCCCCCAGCTCACCGGCTCACCTTAAAATCACTAAAGCCTATGTGGGATCAGAGTGTACTTGGGGTTACTGATGCTAACCCAAGGGAGACTGGATGAGTCCTTCCCCCACCCCTTTTTCCCCACCCCTGTGCCTTTCGCAGCTGTCCAGACTTATCTTTCAACATTATAGCTCAGCTTTCTTCAGTACAGTTCATATTCACATAAGAAGTGCCCAAATTGATAAGACAGTGTTCTGTTTCCTGTTTCTGCCCTAACTATATACAGATCTTACTGGTTAAGGATCAGCATTTAGAAGTCCTTTTGTGTATCAGTCCTTTTGTGTATCAGAAGTCCTTTTGTGTAAGGATCAGCATTTAGAAGTCCTTTTGTGGATCCTGGGCCCTGCTCTAGGGCCCAGGATCATGGGAAACCACGGGATCGGCTATTTACAACATTGGAAGATTTAGTTCCTCTCTTCCCTAACAAAACGGATCATTGGTGAGGATTTTAACACTAGGATTGGACCAGGTAGTTCTGATGCTAGATTGGGCCTGTACTCCCAAATTGCTGCATACATATCTTTGGGAAGCTCACATACTAGATAGCAAAGCAATAACCTCCCCTTCTGTTATTCCCCAGCAATGGGCATTTAGAGTTACACTGTCTCTGAACAAAGGAGCTATTTAGATATCAAGGTGCTATTTAGACTTATCTTCCACAAATTTGTATCCTTCCTTTTTTAAAGAAGAAAAGGAGGCTTGCAATCTTAGGCTGCGATCATATGCACAATTAGACCTGACATAGGTGTGAATGCTGGGTGGATTTAAAGGGGTGATCAGACAACATCTGAGAAGTGCCCCACAGCAACCCATTTTGCTTTGCCCCAGAAGTGGAGTTAAAAGACACCAGGGAAAAAATGGTAGTAAACGGGTTGCGACAGGCCACGGACAGACTTTCCCATGTCTGATTGCTTCAGTACACTCTCATGGCATTGGGATGGTCTGATCAGGCCATCCCAACTCTGTGCCATGCCCCCCCCCTTCGCAGTATGTGCATCATTGCAAACACCATAGGGAGCCCTCAGTGCGGAGGTGCGATTCATCGATCCCTCATTTAAGCACATAGGGAAGAAATGGGACAAACCCCCCCCCCCAGCTCACCCACAGTTGCATCTGATCACACACTCAAAGGGAGATGCGATCGTGCAATTGTGGGTCAAATTCGGCCGGAGGAAATAGCCTTGCTTCCCCCCCCCGGGGGGGGGGGGTGTTTCTGGTGCATGTGACTGCAATCTTAGTCACTTCTTCTCTCCACAGCAGTCACTTTGTGAGGTAAGCAGGACTGAAAGAGTTCTGAGAGAGCTATGACGGGCCCAAGGTCACCCAGGAGGCTTCATGTGAAGGAGTGGGGAAGGACCTGGTTCTCTGGATTACAGTCCACCACTCTTAACCACTACAGTACACTGGCTCTCCTTAAAATCACTTAAGCCTTCACCGCCTCATGTGGGTTCTAAAAATAATTTAACATTTAATGCATATGTTATCTGTTCTGAATTTACTGCTCATCAGGTTTATGGAATGCACTTCTTCTCAGCCATGTATTGTTTTATAAACCCTTTTTGATGCCCCTCCTTGTCATTTTTCTACATTAAAAAGCCCCTAACTTTTTAGCCTTTCCTTGTAGGGAAGCAGTTGTGAGTCCTTGAAAAAGAAACTTCCTTTTCTCTCTTCCATGATATCTTTTGTGAGATGAGATGGGGGTGACTAGATCTGTGGTATACCAAATGCAGCTGCACCACAGATTTATACAAAGACCTAACGGTACTGATCATGACACATGCTGCATAACAGAATGCAAATGTTCACATCAGCTGTCATATTACCCTGTTTCAAGCTTTGGATGATGGGGGGGGGGGGCAGAATGTGTAAAATAATAACAGTTTCAAGTGAAGAGAGAACTTAGAATAGAAGTTTATTCCCTTACAAAATGGACAAGCCTAGTGCATCAGCAATGATAGCAACAATAGCTTCCATGGCTGCACTAGTGAGCATAAATACTAACAACTGCTATCATCCTCATGCTTCAGGGCCTAAAGTGATTGGGGTCAAGATGCAGTGTTCCTCTATATATTGTTCAGAGGCTAGGTGTGCTGGAGGAATTTTTTCTCCATCTTGAAACACAGAGCACAGAACAGATCACTGTAAAAGAGAAATGTCTTGATTGTATATTCGCTCCCATTAAAGCACTTTCATGGGAGGCTCCTGTGAGAATTTCTGGCATAAAAAGGCTTCTTATCTAATCCTTTCTGCATGTATAAATAAGTATTTGTCATAATGAAAGGTACACGCTGTGGATTGGAGGAATATTTGACAAAAGAGAACGAGGTGGCTCCCTTTGCCACAAAATATTTCTGTTCCAAAAGAAAACACCAGCACACAATCCCATTCTCACTACACTTTTCATTCACCTTGGACCTCGAAGATTTTTGCTTGCACTGTTTTAACTCTTTTATATCAAAATGTGTTCCAGAATCACTAAGTCCACTTCTATCAGATGTAATGTAGGGTGAAATACAGGGTGGCCCCAAGATTTTTTTGCAGTCCAAGGTGAATTAGAAGAGCCTGCAAGTTTTGGTGGTCTAGGATCTGGGAGACACAGGCTTGAATCCTCACTCTGCCATGGAAGTTCACAAGTGATCTTGGGCCAGTAACTTCCTTAGTGTAACCTACCTCACAGGGTTATTATGAGAATGAAGCAGAAGCCTGGAGAACTATGTATGTGGCTCTACACAGCTTGGAGGAAAAGCAGGATAACAATACTAAATATTTTTTAAATAAAAAATCTGGGGTCTGATGGCTTATATCTTATCACATTGTGATAACAGTACTATACTAGGTGAACAAGCCTTGAATGGATGCTGTTTTCTCATATTAATTTTAATTAGTAATTATTTGTTTTAATTAGTGATGATTTAAAAAATGAACCATTCAAAAACTGACCTTTGCCTGGTTGCCACTAACAATTCTCTCTTGAATCAGTATTCTGCATACAGTTGCACTGACTATTTGTTCACCATTAAAAATGAGCATTTTGCATGGTGGCCAGCTGGGTAATGTGTTGGTGTGTGGTCACAATTTCCTAGCTTGCTTGGGTTACATATGCCCCAAGGTCATCTTGGGCAGGTCATACATCATTTAAAATCAGCTACATTTTGAGAGAAGCTACTGCTTTTGTGCTTGTGCAGCTGGCAGCATTATTCAGTCAGTGGCATTCATCATATCGATGCTTGCTCAGAATGTACTGGATCAAACTATAATTTCCAGACAGCAATTTAAGAATGTGCAAAGTATTGACAATCTAGTATAGAATACTGGATTAACCTGAAAATACTCATAGGCAAGAATGGAGATGAGCCACATAGCTTCCTTCCATTCTCTCACAACAGGACTGAAATGAAGAAGGAAAGCACTTCTTTGATGGGATTTTTTTTTTCTGGTTGGGGGCACAGGGAAGAAGACAGACACAGAACAAAGTTTGAGTCCAGTGGCACCTTTAAGACCAGCAAAGTTTTATTCAAAGTATAAACCAATTGCCACACTTCAAAGAAGATGCTGTAAAGTTGCCTCCATGCTTAAGAGAAGATGAATGACAGAGTTTCAATTAATAACTATCAGTATTCTACAATTAAAGATACATCAATCTCCAATTTTGACATATTTTTTCCTTCACTGTTTTTGCCCCAGAATTGAACCCAAACAAATAGTTACCATATAAAGCTTATTATTCCTGTTTGATCCTTGGATCTGTTAAACATTTTGATTATGCTGTATGATAATTTGCTGCTTACCCTTTACCTATATGTATGGAGTGGTAATTTTCCACTTTGTTTTCTGTCTGTGTCTTGACTCCAACTGGCCCTTCCTGGCAACTAATCCCCCCCATCTACATGTAATGGTTGAGGAAATTCTGTTTCACTGTATCTATACTTGCACATGAAAGCTTATACCCTGAATAAAACTTTGTTGGTATTAAAGGTGCCACTGGACTCAAACTTTGTTCTGCTCCTTCAGACCAACATGGCTATCCATCTGGGGGGGGGGGGGGGGAGAGAGAGAGAGAGAATGACCTCACTAAAGATGACAACAGTAGCCTGAAATATATCTGCAAATGCTCATGAGAAAATTACAACAGTGGCAGCAATTTCTGGCAACATAATAGCTGGGATCTTTTAATATCAAGCTCTCTAGAGTTTCAAGTGTTGATTTTAAGCTTGTTGATGCAGGGGTCATTTCGTAGAAAAAGAGGTGCAGGAACTCATTAGCATACCTATTAACATAACTCATTAGCATATGCCACACTCCCTGACATCACCAGAAGTGTGTCAGAAAAGGAAGCAAAAGGGGGGTATCTTCAAAAGCCTCCCCTTCCCTTACCCAGCTGGCCTGCCAGGTGGGGGGGGGGGGAAGCGAGGCGAGAAGGGCCCCATAGAATACAATGGAAAGACCATGCCGCCACTGCCACATGACTCTAAACAGAAGTGGTTTAAACTTTAAAACCCTTCTTGCTTTGCTTCCTCCACAGGCCCGCTGGGAGCTGGGGGATGGTCTTGCCATCACTGCCATTTGTGCCCACTAGGGATGTGCAAATAATTTTTTTTGGCCCGATTCAGATCGGGCCAAATTAGGCCGCATCTGTTCTGGCTGCTGAATGATCCCAGCATGTCAGTTTCAGCAATGCAAGCAGATTTGCATGTCAGTTTCAGCCCCATTATACCCTATGGGCCATTGAAGTCAATGGCAAAAACTCATAGGGTATATGATAGGCTGGAGGAGAGGGGTAGCTACTGAAGCCTCTCCCCGAAATACCCACCAAGTTTCAAGAAGATTGGGCCAGGGAGTCCGATTCTACAGGCCCCCAAATAGGTTGCCCCCATTCCCTCCGTTGTTCTCTATGTAACTTTTTTCCCCACCATAAAGAACAATGGAGGGGATGAGGCAACCTGTTTGGGGGCCTGTAGAATCGAACCCCATGGTCCAATATTCTTGAAACTTGGTGACTATTTGGGGGAGAGGCTCCAGTAGCTACCCTGCAAGTTTGGAGCCTCTTCCTCAAATTGCCCCTTCTCCAGCTGCTTTTTAAGCTGCCACCAAATTTCGTCGTTGGGCTGAATCAAATCAGAGAATCTGATTCAGCCTGTGGCTGCCCTAGTGTCCACTCCTGGGCTGGCGGAGTGCCACTCTGCCTCGCTCCAGCCCCAAATGACCCCTGACTGAGAGTTTTATAAGTATCTTTTAAGGCTGTTTTTTTTCTTTTGGGGGGAAATATAAAGATAACAGAAAGAGGCCTTCTGACACACTTTCGGTATGTTAGGAAGTGTGGCATATGCAAATGAGTTATGCAAATGAGTTATGCTAATGAGCTCCTGCACCTCTTTTTCTATGAAATGACCCCTGGGCATGATACTGAAATGTTAACTAGCTTTATAAGCAATAGATTTGGCCTTCTTTGCTCTGATATTCCAATACCTTCCTCACAAAATACTGGGGACTATTTCAACTCTATCTCTCTCCCTAACCCAATTTTCTGAGAGTTCAATAGACTGAGGACCATATTTTAGGGATGGTGGGTGCACATGTCCTGGGTATCTCAAGTCTACTTGAAACCTGGTGGTTTCAAGGGAGCAGGAAGAGAATGAGGGTGTGTTCTTTATGCTTATTTTTATTGCCCAAAGTATTGGATGGGGAAGGGAATGGAGGAAGAGCAGGTCAGTTTCACTCACCTGTGGAGTGGAGCCTGAGGGGTGGGTGTTGCCTTCTGACACACTTCTGGTATGTTAGGGGGTGTGGCATATGCAAATGAGTTATGGTAATGAGCTCCTGCACCTCTTTTTCTACAAAATGACCCCTGCCCATGACATGTACACCGCCCATCCCTTTCCCTTCCCCTCCCCACAACAAGACACCCTGTGAGGTAGGTGGGGCTGAGAGAGGTCTTTTGAGAACTGCTCATGAGAGAACAGCTCTGAGAGAACTTGTGACTGGCCCAAGGTCACACCAGCAGCTGCATGTGGAGGAGTGGGGAATCAAACCCGGTTCTCCCAGATTAGAGTACAACTCCGGACCACTACATCAAACTGATGGGGTGGAAGCTGCTGAAGGGTTGGTGAAATTTCTCCAGTACTTATGTGCCCAGATAAAAAATGGTATACTTAGAAAATTTATATGCCACTTTGAGCAAGTCTCTGGAAAAGCAGCACACAGTCATAAAAGGAACAATGATAAAATTATCAATATTAAAACAAAACATTAAAATCAATAAAGACCCTAGCAGGGCTTTCCCCGGCGTGCTGCGCCTCTGCACTGCACAAGGAAGCCGAGGAGGGGGTGGGGCTTGGTCATGTGCCCGCCCCCTGGGCTCCTCACTCCCAGAGCTGCGCTCCTGTGCGCTCCTGCTCCAACGGACCCCTGGAAGTACAAAACAATTCAGTTTAGAAACCTTTCAGGCTAACTCTGTCAAGCGTCTCCTTAAAAAGGCCATTTCTCCTACTGGGGTAAAAAAAAAAAACTTTTCAAATTTAAGCTATCTTCTAAAAATAACATTGAAAAAAATAAATTTTACTGAAATCTAACCTTTAAAAGCTCAAGGATATGAATTTTTATAGCAATCAAAGAAAATTATATCAGTACTAGTGAGGGACACTGCAGGACTTGTGAGGGGGAATCTTATTTTTTTCCTCCCTGTGTTTTTCCTCTATTCCTTCTCTGAAAACTGCCATTACCCTTCCCCTTTTACTGTTCCCGTCTCTCTTTCCCACCCACCTTTATCTGCTCCCTGTCTTTGACAATATTGATATCTATTTAACCCCACCTTTCTCCACAATGCGGACCCAAAGCAGCTTATATAATTCTTCTCCATTTTATCCTCACAACAATCCAGTGAGGTAACTTAGGCTGATAATGTATTACTGGCCCCAAATCACCCAGTGAGTTTCCATAACAGAGTGAAGATTCAAACCTGAGTTTCTCAGATCCTGTCATGAAATTCTAACCACCACACACAACACTGGATTTATGGGGCAGCTGCTGTTGAACAGTAGCAAACAGCTGAGCCTGAGTGAGTCCTGCAAGTTGCCCTGTGGTTGCTGCTAGAGCTGGCCCCAGAGAGTTCTCTCTCTCAGGCCAGTGCTGACCAGGAAAGGGCCCTTGCCTTTCACTGACAGAAACCAAGGCTTGAAGGCTGGCAATACTGCTGTGGTTGCCTAGCAATGGCCACTGAGGCCTTTCATTTCTTAAAGCTATATAGGTGCTTCTTCTATGGTTTTGGAGGGCTTTAAATGCCCCCCCTTTTCAGATTTTTCTGCAAACCTGGGGTTTTTTTTGAGTTATTACAAAGATCTGTCTTGCCTGTTCATAACTCAAATATCTGGATTTATAGAATTATAGAATCATAGAACTGGAAGGGATATCCAGGTTCATGTAGTCTAACCTCTGCACAATGCAGGGAATTCACAAATGCCTCCCGCCCCCCCCCCCCCCGTTGACCCCTGCTCTATGCCCAGTAGAGGGCAAAAAGAAAACAACCAACTTGGCCAAATTGGCCTGGAGAAAATTGCGTCCTGACCCCAAAGTGGCAATCAGCATTTCCCTGGGCATGTAAGAAAGGGCCACAAGAACTAAGCACTGATGCAACCCTTCCTGCCCTCCTTCTTGTGATCTGCCTAAGTTCACAGAATCAACAGTGCTGTCAGATGGCCATCTAGCCTCTGTTTGAAAACCTCCAAAGAGGAAGTCTGTTCCACTGAGGAACCCCTCTATCTGTCAGGAAGTTCTTCCTAGTGTTTAGCTGGAAACTCTTTTGATTTAATTTCAACCTGTTGGTTCTGGTCTGACCTTCTGGGGCAACAGAAAACAACTCTGTATGACAGCCCTTCAAGTATTTGAAGATGGTTATCATATCATGTCTCAGTCATCTCCTCTCCAGGCTAAACATACCCAGCTCCTTTGACCTCCTCATACGACTTTGTCTCCAGACCCCTCACCATCTTCATTGTTCTCCTCTGGACGTGTTCTAGCTTGTCTATATCCTTCTTAAACTGCAGTGCCCAAAACGGAACATGATACTCTAGGTGAGGTCTAACCAGAGCAGAGTAAAGAAATACCATCACTTTGTGTGATCTGGACACTATACTTATTTTGGTACAGCCCCAAATGGCATTTACCTTTTTAGCTACTGCTTCACACTGCCAACTCATGTTCAGTGTATGGTCTACTAAGACTCCTAGATACTTTTCACACATACTACTGCCAAAACAAGTCTCCCCCATCCTATAATTATGCATTTGATTTTTCCTACCTAAATGCAGAACTTTACATTTATCCCCATTGAAATTCATTTTCTTTGTTTGAGCTCAGTTTTCCAGCCTGTCAAGATCATCCTGTATCCTGACTTTTGTCTTCTACCATATTTGTTACCCCTCTCAAATTGGTGTCATCTGTAAATTTAATAAGCATTCCCTCTATTCCTTTATCTAAATCATTTATAAAGATGTTGAACAAAACAGGTCCCAGGACAGATCCCTCAGGCACTCCACTTGTATCCATGGATTTGGTCATGCTGAGAATTAAATATATTGATAAGCTGATTCCTTAAAGAGTGTTTATTAATATGTTGAGAGAACCTCTGATAGGTCCCAGGAAAAGTACTCTTGCACTATATTCTAAAAATCCTGAAATCTAATAATGTAAGCGGGTACCTGTAGCCCTCTAAGATCTGATTAATTGTGAGGAACCTGTTGTTAATTAAGAGTTCACACATTGCCTTACATTTACTAAGAATGTTAAGTTGAAGCAGATGACTTCAGTTATTGCTTGTTCTCTGGAATGTGAGCAAGAATATTTTCTATCCTACTAAGCTCTCCCAGAGACAGCACAAAAGGCCATCATAGATAGATGCACAATTCTGAAGGGTAAGCTTTTGACATTGGGACCCAAACTTTCTTCATTATGAGCAACTATACCGATGCTCAGTCATGTCAAGTAACACAGTTAAGAGGAATAAAATCAACTGTTATCAACAGAGGACTGGATAGTCTCTAGAAACTTAGCTTTCCACAAAATGGAGTCCCCTCCTAAGAAGTCTGGGAAATGTAAGAGCAACTCTGTATGTGCATCAGTAATTGGAAATTGAAGTGTTTGTTAGGGATGGGAACAAATTTAATTGAAATAATAGAATTTGATTGGTTAACCCAGCAGCAGTCTGCTTTATCATTTAAAATGCTATCTTGCAAAATAACTGTATGGAAAAGAAAATCTTTTAATTATAAATTTCTGAAGTATTTAAATTGTTTTGATATAATGCTACTACAAGAAACCTGGGCATTAGAGGAATCAAGCCTTAATGGCTATATCACCATGAATGTGCTGGCAAGATCTTTTAATGGCAAAAGCTCCAGCCAAGAGAGGTTTTACCTGCTTGATTTTCCTGAAATTGGCTGCATCTGTGCTTCATTTATCATATTTAAAGGCCCCAAACACTCCAGTCTTTCCCCACAGGGAAAGTGCTTCACTGGCCAGCCTTTCATGAAGATGGAATTACACTACCCTTGAAGGAACAGGTCCACAGTTTGGAAGTGTGCTTGGACCAAGGCCTACTGCTTGATAAGCAGGTGACAGCTGTGGCCAGGAGTGACTTTTACCGGCTTTGAGTTGTAAGCCAGCTGTAGCCTTTCCTAGGCAAAAATAGTCTGGCCACTGTGGTTTGTACCCTGGTTACAACTAGGGATTTGCATTTGGCAATAACCAAGTCAAATGAATATCCAAAAAATACCTTATCAGTATTTTTCAGGTATCATGTATTTTTCAGGTATCATTCAGCTACTGGTATAGCTGAGCCCCAAAAAGCAGATTTTATCCAGCTTTTATCCGGGTTCATTCAGCTATACTGAACCCTAACAGACAGAGCCGCCAGTCAGCTGTTGGTTTTAAATGCCTCCCTGGCAGCCATTTCAGTGGTGGGAGGAGCCAAAGGGAGGAGCCAAAGGGAGGGCTGAAATGACTTCCTCCCATGTGAACTGATCAGCACTGCAATGATCGGTTTACATGGGAGGAGTGCTTTCCCTTCCCTTCCTGAAGTGGGGAGATTCAGGGAGGGAAGATGCAGAGCAGCTAGGCATGTTTGGGGAGGGAAAGAAAGGTATTTAAATCTGCTTTCCCTTCCTTCCCCAAGCCTCCCCACTACTGGCAGGGAGAGCAAGGCATGTTTAATGTCTTCCTTTTCCTAGCTGAGTTTGGGGAGGGAAAGAAAGGCATTTAAACAAGCCTCAACTCTCTGCCTTCCCTTGGCCAGTGGAAGTAGTGACCAGTGGAAGTACTGCGGCTTGGGGAGGGAAGGAAGGCATTTCAATATGCCTCCCTTCCCTCTGCACAGCTATAATAGACCTAAATATATTCAGCAATAACAAATATTCCCCCAGTCCTAATACTTTACCAGTATTAGACTGGAAAAATTGGTATTTACTGATATTTTTCTGCCATACCCGAATCCAAAAAATACCCCCCCCCCCCAAAAAAAATTCTTGCACACCCCTAGTTACAACTAGATTAGATTACTGTAATGTACTCTGTTGGGTGCCCATGAAAAGTGTTCAAGAACTTCAACTGGTGCAGAATGCTGTAGTCAGGATGTTGACTGGAGTAGATTGTATGTATCATATCACTCCAGTCTTGGCCCATCTACTCTGTCTCTCAACCTATTTCTGGACACAAACAACAGTCTGGTTTTAATTGTTTTAATGATATTTTTGTTTGGTTTTAATGGCTTTTAAAGTGTGTTTTTATTATCTGTGTTTTAAATCTGCTAGCTGCTTTGGTGGTTCTGATCATGGCAGAAAAGTCAGGTATATGTTTTATAAATCACACTGATCATTTAAGTTGTGCTTTGATACAACCTTTTCTTGAGATGGGTGATCAAAATTAAACACATTTTTCAACACATCCTATTTCTAATTCTGAACCTGGACTTTAGCATGTAGATCATTAAATCCACATGGTGAAGTCAGTATACAGTAGGGAGAAGCCCCCAGGTTTACTCAAAAATCCCCCAAAGAAAATAAAGATGGCCTGCCCCTACACAAAGAATAGGAGGGAAGGGGAAGATCAGGGTCTCTGACACACTGCTTTCTGGGGATGAGGGTGTTGCCTGGGGTAGCTGCAAGAGATCCTCTGGCAGGCAGGCAGGGCAGTGGTAGGGCTAAGCCTGTGCTTCCTGTTCTTGACCCAGAGATCTGTCCTCATATTCACGTGACTTAGGCTGCAAAACTGTGCAACTGACTTGGGAGTGAGAGCCATTGAATATTCTGGAATTTACTTCTGAGTAGATACGCATAGGATTTACTCAAGAGTTTTCGGTGAGGGTTTTATAAAAGCCTTTTAAAGGCTTTTAATTTTTTGTGACAAAACATTTTCATGAGATAATCGACAGTTTTACATTTGAACTTTTAAAGAACCCTCAGTTCAATGAATAAGTAATTTCTTAATTTATAATTTGTCAATTTACTCTATTTTATTTATTAATTCAATTTGTACCCCACCCTCCCTGCAAGCAGGCTGTAGAGCTTCAGCTGTTGTTGCTTCTCTTTCACTTAATTTTTTACATGTTCTCTGTAGCAACCTCTTAATCTTTAGGCATGTTTATGAAAGAAATCCCATTCAGTGGGTTTTAAATTAAATGTGACCCAGTCTATATTCCCATGGCTGTATTAATGTGTTCATGGGCGGCAGGATCACAAATGAACAAATTTACTTCCTTAGCAGGAAACACTTCCCTCTGTAGCTGTTGCTGTTTGAGTGTCACAGCAATAGCATAGCTTCACAGCTTTCTGCTGAAGCAACTCTTTTCTTTTTCAAAGAATTACTGTTACAGGAGGGTTTAAATACAAACTAACCCAAATCCCTTCAGCACTTTCAAACTGGACTGACACTGTTTCAATCAATCAACTTACGACATCTTCCCAGCTTTAGTTCTTCAAATCAGCCAGACTCCTCAGTCACAGCAGAACAGGTATATCTGTACCTAGGATTTTGTGGCTTGTGGGACATTTTTTTTTCCTGGTGGGGCTAGTGGGGCCTATCAGTTGATCAGCGGGGAGCTGGAGATCTTGCAGGAGGGAGGGAGAGGGGTTTGTGCCACCCCCACTTCTTCTCAAAAGCATTAAAGGATCCCTTTAAAGAAGGGCAGGACATCTACCAGTCCATCATATTCTCCCTGATAAAAGTGATTCAGGTATGGGAATTTGTCCAAAATCTTCCACAATATGAACTAATTATTTGTCTTCTCTGCACTATATCCTCCTTCAATGATTCTTTTACATCTTTCTTATCTAATAGTTGAACAGTTCTTCCTGACTGGCTTTCTGTTCTTCATTTATTTACATAAATATTTCTTATCAGTATGGACTGCAAATTATTTGTCTGCCTGCTTTCTTGTCAACTTCTATTACTTTTGCCAGAATCTGTGCTTGTTTTTAATTGGTCATGAGCTATAAAATACTTCCATTCTTTTTCTTCCTTGATTTCTAGTTGCTGATGACCATGCTTGTATCCTCTTGAATTTGTACCTTGCCTAATCTATGGTATAGATATGACTGTAGTGGTTTGTAAGAAGCTTCAAGTCTCCCCAAAAGATCTGACCTTCTTGACTCCCTTTTTTGACTGCTGTTTAGCTAATCCCTTCAGTTTTAAAGGTTTCCTCTTTTGAAATTGAATGTGACCATTTTTTGACTTTCTGGGCAAATTTCTACTATATCCTGCTCAGAAAATGGAACTAGAAACAGGATTCTTCCGGCAGGGTTTCACACATGACTAGTTTAAATCCCTGCTCAGTCACGAAACCCACTGAGTAACCTTGAACTACTCATTATCTCTCAATTTAACCTACCTTGTAGGATAACAAGATAATACAAAATACTTTTCTTTCAAGAACTAAAATGCTCCTTAGAAATTACTTTTACTAATAATATGTAAAATGGGAATGATAGTGATTGACCTCTAAGTGCATATTTGGGGATGAATGAAATAAATAAATATTAGTATTTGTCCTGCACTCAAGGTGGGATATAACAATGCATATCCTAAATTCTTATCAAGGCATAGCCCTCCTCTAAGCCCTCCCTTTAATAGAAAGTGAAACCATATTAGTAGTAAAAGAATGAAAAGAGATAACTGATAATGCCCATGAAGCCTGAATAAATGCAAGGCCATACATTCTGCCATCACAAAGACATTTTTGCAGGAAGAATCCTAACAAAAACACACAGATATACACACTGTAAAAATAAATCTCATCTTAAATCACTCCTAAGTGAAGTGAGGCACTCAGACTACCTCTTCAACATGAAAAACAACTTGGACAGAGAAGGGGAAAAAAGAACAAAATAAAGAACAAACAAAAACCTTCCCATTCAGTCTCATTAGATCTAAGCAGTAAGAGCCATCTATGATTTATGCCAGCAAAATCAATCATGTTTATTGATTTCACTGGGAGTGTTAGAAGAAGAAAGTTTAGTTAAACTTAAGGAGGAGTTTTAGTTTTTAGTTGGGGTTTTGAAATTGTTCACAGTGTGTGTGATAATATTCTGAGTAAATTGTGTCCATGCAGAATGTATATGGCTTATACCCAGAATTAAACTTTGTTGGTCTTAAAGGTGCCGCTGGACTCAAACTTTGTTCTAGGGTGAATGTTATGTGCTGAGATTTTATGTAGAACAAAAAGGAAAAAATGCCAGGTGATAGATGACTGACTTATTATACAAAGTACCTACCCATTTTGCCATGCAGGCTTTTTCAGGTGGAGTCAGAACATTATCTAGTGCTGGAACTGTCGGCAGGAATTAAATTCTTATGCCAAAGGATAAATGGACACAAATCTGACATCAAAAATCACAAGACTGAGAAACCTGTAGGAGAACATTTCAACCTTCCAGGACATTCAATGGGCGACCTCAAAGAAGCTGTTTTATTGTAAAGGAACTTGAGAAACAGACTAGAAAGGGAAATTGCTAAGCGGCAAGTTATTACAACACTCAGAGCAGTGGAATCCCCAGGACTTAACAAGGATATTGGTTTCTTATCGCACTACTTATGCTAACCTCATTCAGCCCTTATATCTGTATTCTCACCAATCCCCCAGAAGGGCCATACATCTTCTTTATTTTATTTTATTTTATTTTATTTTATTTTATTTCTTCTTTGGAATAATAGGTTAGAATAGCAGATTCCACAATTAAGGATACATCTGCCCATCAAACTCCAATGTTGACATATTTATTTCCTTCGCAATGTTATCCCCCCAGAATTAAACCCAAACAAATGGTAACTGTATAATTTAAGTTTGTTATTCCTGTTTGGTCCTTGAATCTGTTAAACATCTTCATTATGCTGTATGCTAATTTACTGCTCACACTCTACCTATATGTATGGACTGGTATTTTCCATTTCATTGTATCTGAAGCAATGCACATGCACACAAATGCTTATTACCTTGAATAAAATTTGAATAAAGGTGCCACTGGACTCAACCTTTGTTCTGCTGCTTCAGATCAACAGGGCTACCCACCTGAATTTTCCTCTGCTACTATTTGTCATGTTTCAGAGCCTTGGAAATAAATTCTATGGCTAAGCTTTCTGAGCTGTTCTCAGGTTGATGGACTGAATCCCTTGGAAGCATGAAGAGAAAGAACTTTCAAAGGTGGATGTGCTGGGAGGGGGGAGAAAGAGAGAGAAGATGCAGTTGTTAGTGTTTTCATAGAAAATTGCAGAAAAGGAGAGCTCTCAGTTTTTCAGTCAATAGTTAACTCCCACACAGAGATATCATGTTACTTCATTACTGATCTCTTATCTCATCTGGTCTAGTTTGTGCCTATTATACTGTGTGCATATGTAAGGAGGGAACCAAAGAGCCAAACTAAATGAGCCATGAATCCCTGAGTTTGCCCTGAGAATACACCATTATTTTAGAACTGCATTGTGGGGCCTAATTATGATTGGGACCACAGTGGCACAGGGGCAGAAGAGGATTTTGCCTTCCTCTCATGCTATTTTTATAACCTAAAATGATGCCTGGGATGCATATGGGCAAATAATGCCTCCCCAGTGCTGTTTTAAGTTTTAAAAATGGCAAAAAAGGCTCCCATGATTCAGTCTAAAGGAGTTCCTGGATGGGAACTCACCCTCTAAAACAGCGGTGCAAAGTCAGGGATGCCCATCATGTCTAGTTTGCCTCTTAGTTTCTGCCTCCATTAATAAATCAATTAAATGTATTTTTGTCTGTTGAGTAAGTGGGGCTGCTCATAATTGATGGAGACAAAGACTTGGCATCTTCCTCTATTTATCCCATCTCTGTACTCTTACCTGCCAACTAGCTAATATGAATGAATCATTTTTGTCTACTTTTTGCAGTGTATGTGGGTAATTGGCACTGCCTATCTATTGTCAGACCCCTAGTCAAGAGACTCCCAACAATACTCTTTGGCAGTGATTTGTTTATTGAGATATCTACATGATTCAGGTCAGAGTAGTACTGTGTCAAATGGGGACCTCTACAGATATAGCCAGTTCAAAATGAAACCTCCATATGTGCACCAATCACACAATTCCAACCTCCAGCCTAAACTTCAAGTCCTAAGTCCCCCCCACCCCGCCATGGGAATATATGGCTTTCCTATCTACGAAAGTGAGAGAAGTACAGCTTTGTCTTCAAGGCTGTCCCTGGCATTTAGGGAGGTATCTTGTAGCAAGAAGAGTTACAGTTATGGCTTCTACAACCCTGTGGTTCACACACTCCAGCACTCGCTCTCCTGCCCAGGATTTCCCCTTCATCATGGCAAACTAAGACAGAGTTTGACATTTATCAGGGGAGTGATGGTGGTGGCAGAGGTCTCCCACTACATTCAGTCTTATCATTTCCCATGACTCCTTTGTGGCAGCTGGGCTTCCTAAGGCAAAAGCACAGAAACTACGCATCTCCTACCATTTTGCCTGTCACCACATATCTGCAAGCCAGCTAGTTTATACAAATTGTGCATTTCCTCTGGAGAACATGTGGGTTGGCTGGCACTGCCTAGCTCTTAGGGGAGGGGGTGGCAAAAAACTAGCATTGGTGCCTGTATGCTCCCCATTTTCCTTGCCTTAGCCTGTGGTCAGACCTGCAGTTTGATCTGTTGTGGCCCCACCTCTAATTGATCCAGGTTTTTTTGTAACAAAAGAATTCTGATCAGACTTCACCCCATTGGCCATTTTTTGTTTGTTTGTCCTTTGAGCATGCTCACGAGCACTGATGAACCTGCTGGGATATGTAGTTCATGAGGCCATCACCCATTTTTTTAAAAGTTTGTCCTTTGAGCATGTGCACAAATGCTGATGAGCCTGCTGGGATATGTAGTTCACTGCCATCCTCCCTCTCTAATCTTTTCAATTAACCCCTCCCCCAAAGCAAGAAAACAGTTTTGAGAAGCCCTTGTGGGAGAGGGAGAGAGAGAGAGAGAGAGGTGAGAATATGCAGTTATGCACACATTGCTAACTAGTAAAAAAAATGGTGCCTGAAAAATAGGAGATCAAGTTGTCCCGTCCCGCGGGTCCGGGACTTGCGGCCACCCCCAAGACCGGCACTTACCCCGACTAAACAGCCACCCGCGCCGGAGAGGGCCGTCCCGAACCTGGCAGGCCCTGTCGAGGTCCCTGTTGCGCCAGAAGCGCTCGTGCCACAGGACGCCACAGGAGCCCCGGTGACGCGGAGCCCCGCCGCCGCCCGGGCCAGAGCAGGGCCCTGCGGCCCACGGTATCCCCACCTCATCGGGGGACAGCCCAGTTGCGGCGCTGACGGCACAGAGCCCAGTGGAGAAGGAGGAGAGGCGCCGAGACCCATGGCGCGGCAGGAAGACGTCCCCTGGAAGGAGGAGCCAGCAGCCACAGCCCCGGGGACGGCGAAGTCGCAGCAGGGAGGGGCGCAGAGCTTCCGTCGAGGCAGTCCAGCATCTCCGGATATAACTGGGGGCGAGGCCAAGGGGGAGGTCGGGGTGGAAACGGGCGAGGGGAGCTCTGGGAGAGTGCTGAGGGAATAAAAGGAGGAGAGAATGGATGGGCCAGGGAGGAGAAGCCAGGGAGTCTTAAGTTGAGCGGAAGTCAGAGAGAGAGAGAACCGCTAGTTATAAACTTGGCCCCTGGAGGCAGTAAGGGTGTCTCGGGTGACGTTTAACCCGACCCCTGAGCCATATCTGAGGCCTAATCCCTCTACATTTCCAACGCAGCACTCCCCGGGGACTCCCCCGCCGGGTGAGGACCACGGCTACAGGGGGCGCGGGCCAGGGGCCAGAGGCGGAGCCCGACACAAGTCAGATCTGCCTAATGGCTTGGGTGCATAACAGAGTGATCAGATGACAGAAAATCTGTTTTGAAAGCAGCTCAGCCCAAAAGGACCAGACTTTCACAGGTATCAAAGAAACACACAGTAAGAAGGGAGGATGGGATGCAGAAGACTGGGGCATGACAGACAGATGTTGCTGTCTGATCATGAATTTTAAATCCATAAGGAAACAGCAACAGATCAAACTGCACATCTGATTGCAGCCTTACTGTGTATATTTTCCCTATCTAGTATGACCCCAGATAATGGAAGATCTGTTTTAACAGTGCTTGGATTATTTAAATGCTTATGTCTATGAACAGTTCCTGTTCTGGCTCCTCCCTTAGTTGTTTGATCTATATGCTGGATCTTTATTTCCAGTTCCCCATCCAAGTCAGCTGAGATCTTTGTTGCAGCTCTCCTTCTTTGATAAAATAACAATACCCCAGGCAACTAGGGTCTATGATTATATGGAACCAGAAAGCTCACCCAAATGAGTAAACTGGTGCAATGATCATCAGAGAGTGAAAATCCTGAGCAAAACAAAACAAAACAAAACAAACAAACACACACCAGTTGGGATTATTCTAATCAATTGGTACCCTTCTTGTTGGGTGATATCTTTTCTGTGCACGTAACCTCCCCTTGATGTCCCAGCCACTTCTCCTGCCTAGGATATCAGAACCAGACACTGAAGTACCAGAATATCCATCAGACTGGAAAATTTACAGTGGTTCCTGAGTGTTAGGAAGGGGGAAAAAACCCTGGGGCAGGTTAAAGAGAGTTTTTTGATAAATGGGGCATTAATAAACTTCCTTAGCACATTTCAGATAGCAGATCAGACAGATAAAGTATAATTGCTTCTGGGTAAACACCCTTTATTAAGTTGATTGGTTGTCTGACGGGCAGAGGAGATCAGCTGATATTCTTTGTATGACAGTTAATGAATGGAAATAACTAATAGAAGGGGAAGAGATGAGCACCGTAGTTTTGCAGTCTCAATTGTGAGATAGATGCAGCTATAAAGCTGGGAGTTTAGTTGATCTGGCTAACACTGATTTATCCTTAGGGTGCATTGGGAACCAGATGCAGGACAGTCAGCTTGTTTCCAGTATCCTCTGCATATTTGTTTCTTTATGTGCTTCTGAACGTATTTGTCAAGAAGCAGAACTAAGAAGGACACCATAAATTTCCAGGTGTCTCCTGAATTTTTTTCACTGTTTGGAGAAGTAGGGGATTACCCATAATATATTACGCTACAATGCAACATAAGATGGTGTAGCAGGGTTGATCATTCCTTCTCCTTCACTGTCACAGGAGGAAGAAAATCTAATACACATATATTTGGGTATAAGCCCAGCATTATTCTTTTTAGCCTTTTTTTCTGCACAGGAAAGCTGTATTCACTGTGCACATTAATGGGTTGATTGAAGACCTCCTGCATTAAGTTATAGGAAATCTATTAGGATGTAGATGGCCTAGGCCATTTATTTCTCCGTGTTACTAGGTCTGAGCCAAGGATCTGAATTGCTGTATATATAAAAAAAGTGTCAGAGAGGCCATAGCTCTTCAGTTTGCAGCTGGTCCTTTAGTGCCAGGGCTGATTGTCCTAGGCATTTCCTGATCAGCTAATTTCCACCTCCACCCCCTTAATGGAGCATGCTCAAAGCATAGTGCCCATACCTCACTATGCAGTTAGAACCATCTCTGGGAAAATGCTTCACAGTTCCCCAGTTCCCCTAAAATGTTTACATTGATGCTAAACTCTACTTTCCCTTTGGATTTAGGTAGTTAAAAACCGGGCCTCACTTTAACTCTTTTTAGGGCTACCAACTCCTGGTTGGGAAATTCATGGAGATTTGGGAATGGAGCCTAAGGAGTGTGAGATCTAAGGAGAGGTGGGACCTCAGTATAATGCCATATAGATTCCACCCTCCAAAGCAGCCATTTCCTGCAGATCAGTTGCAATTCCAGGAGATCTCCAGGGCTCCACTTGGAGGTTTGCAATAGTATTTATCAGAGAAAATTATAAACTTATTACTTTGGGAAGGGCTCTCAAAACAGGACAACATTGGTTTTAATCTTGCATATCCCTTTAGGGCATTGGCACTAATTCATATTACATTCTCCCCCCCCCCCCCATGAATGAGAACAAATAGGATATGAGGACTGTAGAAATGGCACACAAAACAGAGATCTGCTAATCAATATTAAATTATTTGGATGGCATCTATTTTAAAACAGGTA
Source organism: Lepidodactylus listeri (assembly GCA_029233225.1). Classification (NCBI taxonomy): domain Eukaryota; kingdom Metazoa; phylum Chordata; class Lepidosauria; order Squamata; family Gekkonidae; genus Lepidodactylus; species Lepidodactylus listeri. Next base: position 62,272,314 of record JARCFY010000002.1, on the reverse strand, counting down.
ATGAGAGCCAGAATGATATATATTCCTATAACTTGTTATGTGTTAAATTCTTTACTACATGCTGTACCAGTCCTGCCCATGATGCCTCTAAGGGAGTAGTCTTCAGCAGTAAGCCTAAGCAAGTAACATCCAGTGAGGCAAACTGTCCTTAGAATTTGTTTCAGGTGGGTAGCCATGTTGGTCTGCAGTAGAAGAACATGATTCAGGTCAAGTCCAGTAGCTTTGACTGTTAAAAGCTTATACCCTGGAAATCTTGTTGGTCTTTAAGGTTCTCTCGATTTGAATCTTGTCCGTAGAACTGTAGGCCTAAAACTGTCTGCTGTAAATCCTGGCTCTTCCGCTTGGAAACAGAGATGAACACTGCCCCCTAGAGTCGGATTTGACTGGCTTTCAAGCAAGGGAAACCTTTACCTTTAAATCCGTTGAAGTCAATGGCCTTAGAGGGTTGTAACTCTGCTGAACAAAACTTCTGTTAATGCAGGCTAATTACCATCCTGTACAATAAAACAAATGGTGTCAAACAAGCCTAAAGTGAGTGATAGCAGGGGTTGCTATGGGAGCTACGTGTTTGGTGAGCCTCCTCCTACTAAATGCCTTTCCTTGTCACCTGTAATTCATGATCCATAGATGTGTGCCTGTTTGGTAGAGTAGGCTTTGTGGCAGTGTGTACTCCTGTCGGTGTACTGCAGTTTTGTGGTGTTGCCTGACACAGTCCTTTGTGCATCTCCCTGTGCTCTGTGGAGTCTGTTCTGGTTGATAGGCACTTTGGCTGAGGACAGACTGGCAATCTAAAGCGGGGCAGGCACGCTTCGCAAACGGAGGAAAGGAGCATGTTCAGACATGCGCATCTGTCCGTCGGCTCCGTTGCGTACTTACCCGTCTCCCAGCCGCTTTCCTTCCGCTTTACCCGGACACCGGTTTTTCCCGGTGTTCAGGGGCCTTCCTCCGCATGCCTCCCGCTTCCAAACAGTGTGAACTGGAAGAAGCGGGAGGCATCCGGAGGAAGTGTGAATGCACCGGCAAAAAGTTTTGCGCATGTGCGCATATGCGCATGTGCGCATGTGCGCATGTGCGCATATGCGAAAAACATCAAAGGAAAACAAAAAAAAGTGCAGCGGCATGCGCGAGCCGCGCGCGCTGGCTATGCGGCAGTCTGAACTCTCCGTGGCAGTCTGAACGCTCCGTATCGCCGCTGATCCGCATTGCTCTGGCCAGTGTGAACGGCCAGCTCCGTGGGTTTTTTCCCCCACTCCAGTTCCCTCCGCTTTGCCTCCACTTCAGATTGCCAGTCTGTCCTCAGCCTTTGTTTTGAATAAATGCTCATATGTTGTGACTCAAAAAATACACTGCCACAAAAGATGAGTAGCTATTGGTGTGGACAGGACTGAACTTAGTGTTGTCATTCCCCATTTGATCCACAGCATATTCAGAAGATATTTGTATAGGGAAAGCCCTTAGATCCAGTGTTTCCACATGCACAAGGACTTCTTTTTGTAGAATGTAATATTCCCAACTCCTGAAATGCCCCTAATATCTTGTTCTTTGGGGAGAGGGGCCCACTCAGGCTCACAATTTTTGGGAACATTTTGGGTTCCCCTTGGAAGTGGGAGGCAGAGATCTTGATTTGTTGGATATGCTTTCAATCCATTTTTAACAGACCAATTGTGAATCAGATTCTCAACCATCTAGCAAATCTTAGAGATGAATCACCATCCATACAGGATCATTGTCCATGGTCATGAATTATGAAAGCCCCATATGACAGTAACAGTGCAGAGGCTAGATCAGAATAGGATTAGGAAACAAGACACAGGTGCCATAGTAACAGTTTTCAGCACTTTCAAGATACTGCAGTGTCCACATAATGTCATAGCCTGTGGCTATTTTGTACGTGTAGGTGAAAACATACCTAGGCAAGGGCAAAGCCTATCTCACCTAGAAGTATATGTGCAGGGCAGGAAGCAGTGCTGGTGAAATAGAAATCCACCAGTGCCCTCTCCTAATGTCCATTAGAAGGGCATTAAGTGCTCACAGCTAAGCGAGACCTGTGTGCAGTTCTGGGTAAGCTTTTATAAAGTCTTCCCCATCATGTCCTCCATTTGACTGTCTGATTATATCTTAGTTGTATCTACAATGGCAGTTGTAAGGTCCTAGGAATTAGGTAACTGGCTTGCTTTTAATCAGGAGGGATGATCCAGATACAAGTGGAAAGTGTTGCTGTTTTCTCTGAAACGCTGCTCATGTGTCTACGTTTATCTTGCTTGTGCTGTGGCCTGAGATTTATTTATTTGTTAGTTCTTAATGTGAAAATTTTACTATCAAACAAAATATGTAGCAACTCTTTCTCTCTTCCTGCCCTTGGCTATCTAAATTAAATCTTGTTCCTTGCTTTTTCTCCCCATACCCTGAAACAAGTCTAGAGCCCTTAGACAATTCTGATTATGAATGCAGCTCCTAAAGTCAAGCAGGTCCCTTGCACAGCCTGAAAAATAAGATCACAGTACTTAGAGAAAGAAAAAGATCAGCAAAATGGGAGCCTCATATTAATGTCAGGAAAAATTTCCACTTATTTCAAAAATTATTACATACTGTACCTTATGTAAGTAATATCATGGCTCAGTAATTAAAGGCAGGATGATTTAGGAAGCTTTAGTTTCAGGAGAAGTTGTTCACAGGCCTCACAGTACCAAATGAAATTGGAATAGCTTGTTCCACTGAGGAGTCCTTTTTGTGGATAGCTATAATTTCCTGGTAAAAGTGCTAAGCAGTTGATTACTGCTTGCCCCAAAGATACTTCTAAGGATTCTCTTAGTTTTTGCTTTGTGCCTTGACTCATTATATTGTTAAAAAACACTTAAATAGAGGAAAAAAGAGGAAATAAGCAGTAAAATGTAGAACTGGTTTTCAGAAGTGACTGCCTTATTTAGAAATGTTTCAGTTGTATTTTAAGGCACAGAAGTCTTTAGAAATAATGGACAACAAGGTTTGAAAGTTTTATAGACAAACACACAATTGAGAGACTGAAGAGAGAAACTTTTTCTAGTTCCATGCACAAGGACCGCTTAGTTTTTTAATCCCAGTACAGTTGCCAACCTTCAGGTGGTACCTGGAGATCTCCTGGGATTACAACTGATCTACAGATTACAGAGATCAGTTCACCTGGAGAAAATAGCTGCTTTGGAAGCTGGACTCTGTGGCATTATACCCCACTGAAGTCCTTCTCCTCCCTAAAACCCGCCGTCCTCAGGATCCTCCCACAAAATTTCCAGGTATTTCCCAACGCAGAGCTGGCAACCTTAAATTCCAGGTTGCCCTGTGCCCTGATAGTCCAAAAGAAGAAATGGAATGAACTTTCTTGCTATTAGGGGCTTTTAGAGTATTTTTAGGATAAAGGAATGTCTCTACCATCAACACTACAGTGTCTTCAGTATGTATGTATGTATAAACGGTTTAAAACATTATAAAATTATAAACTCTAGTTATAAAATACATTATAGAATACAACAATAATAACATAACCAATTTGCACTAGATGTTTGCAAATAAGGTGCTCGCAGTGATAATATGTAACTACTAAGATGGCATCCTGCAAGATCCCTTCATACCAAGGACTAGGGTTATGGTCCAGCCTTCCATGGCTGCCAGGTCTAGGCTTCCTTCAGGGCCAGCCCTCATCACAGATGTTACTGGCAATGGTTGGTGGTAGCTGGTAGTGGCTCCTAATCGAAAGCCTGGTGGAAGAGCTCCATCTTGCAGGCCGTGCGGAACTGCATGAGGTCCCGCAGGGCCCTGATCTCCACCCGGAGCTCATTCCACCAGAAAGGAGCCGCCACCGAAAAGGTTCCAGTGAGCCTGGCTTCCCTGGGGCCTGGGACCAAAAGTCGATGTTGCGACCCTGACCAAAGTGCTTTCTGGGGTATATATGGGGATAGGCGGTCCCTCAGGTATGCTGGACCCTGGCCATATAGGGTTTTAAAGGGAATATCCATTCCCAGGATCTTACCTTTGTCTTCATGTTTGGCCCAAACCACCAGGTACATTTATATGCCTTCTTTTCTTGCCAGCACTCCCTCTCTTACACTCACACAAAGAATGGAATAAACAAAAATACTGTATACGTCTTTTGATATTACCCACTGAGCATCTCAAGAATTCATTTCTCATTGATAAGAATGGGATGCCCCAGCACTCCTAGCAATTAAAACCAGAATAGAGCTGGCTATAAACAAGTTCAGGTCTTTATATTATAGACTAGTCCCACATATTATAGTCCCATATATTATAGACTAGTCCCCGGTTGACTTGCACTAGGGCCAGGGCTTTCTCGGTGGCGGCTCCTTACTGGTGGAATGAGCTCCCAGATAACATCAGGGACCTGCGGGATCTGTTGCAGTTCCGCAGGGCCTGCAAGACGGAGCTCTTTCGCCAGGCGTTCAAATAGGAGCCGCCATCGGTGGGAAAGCTGAGTACACCATCTCCCTGGCCCTATTGATTGTGCCCTGCTGCCTAAAATACCCACCGGAGCGCTAGGAAGTCACCATCTTGAGGAATAATTGTAGTGATGTTTTAAATATTTTAAATGTTTTATATTTATTTTTGTACTGTTATATGTTGTTAGCCGCCTTGAGCCGGTTGCCAACTGGTAAGGTGGGATATAAATGAAACAAACAAACAAACAAATAAATAAATAACACAGTCACTTTCTTGCTACAGTGCATCTGTTCATGATATCAAAATGCTTTTGACTGTTTCATATTTAATGCTCATTGTATTTTCATTACTAGACTCTTCTCAGCAATACTAATGGTATCTTGATGTTTCATATGTGTACACACATTTACTTTTACACTTGATTTTCCTGAATTTCATTTAATTGTTTATGTGTCCTTTTTAAATCAAGGTCATTTCAGATAGCTAATGTAATATTCAAAGCATTTGTGTCTCTACTTTCTGTCATCTTCAGATCTGACAAACAAATGTACCATTGAGAAAAAGGCTGGCCATCAATTTTCTTAAGATAAGTCCTTTAAGAACTGTACATTCAGTGACAGGAAACTGCTCTCCCCCAACTGATTTTTATCTACCAGGTAGTAATTTTAGCCAGTGCATATTGCACTAATTTTCATACTTATGAATATTACATATGAATGTGTCGACTTTACTATACTACAGGTTGATTTGCCATCAGGCCGTGTTTTCTTTTGGATAATGGCTCCTCTTTCTTGGAAGTTGCCACCAATGACTGCTGTCAGCTTCTAAGGGGAACAAATAAGAGGAACAAGATGTTTTGGGAATCAAAACAGGCACAGGGTAAGAATGTTAAATTTGTTGTGGGAAGTAATTCAGGGTCGGTGGAACAGGAGAAAAAATGGAGCTGGGGTGGAATGGATTCAGGGAAAATGAAAGCATGATAGATGAGGGAATGTTTGTGGGGAGCAGAGGCTGAGGTGAAAAGAGGAAATCAGAACAGAGAAGAGTAATGTATGTGATTATATTAATTTTAGAACTATTACTTGGTCTTATAGGATGATTAAATAGGGATGGAGTATGAAATTATATGATAGGACCCCATGCATGGGGAAATGATTTTTCAAATGCTTTAACCACCCTAAACATAGAAGATAATCTAACTAAGTAGCTAACAATAATTTATATATATAGAATCCCTGAAGCCCACAATCTAGTTTAATTATCATAGCAAAATATTACAATTAGTATGCAAAGTATTACATCCATTCTGATTACTGCTTAACATCGGACCTTACCCTAAAAAAATTATGTTGTAAAATGTTTAGCTAATCAGTTGAAATTCCACTTGGTTTAATAGAATTCCTGTTTCCTAAAAACAGGCCTTTGAGGAGCAAAGTTTGAGACAGATTAGTCAGTTTATGGAAAACAAATAAATGAGTGGCTGTTAAGTACGTGGTCCATGCGGGAATGCAGCTCTGCTCTACAGACTCTCCAAAGCTTTGGTTAATGAGAAAGAAAAAGAGAGAATTTGGGATTAGCCACAAAAAAGCTTTGCTTTTTGCCTGCTTCCTCTGAAGCATCCTATTGAGGCCACTATCAAAGATAGGATCCAGATGGAATCTTACTTTGACCTAATCTGGCAGTTCTTAATTGTCTCCTGATTTTGGAAGCTGATCACTCACTATCTTTTAAACCCTTTTAACAATTGTTTTTCATTATAATATGATGAAATTCATTGCCCAAGTAACTTCATAACCCCAACTCTCTCTCCTGATGAGACGACACCTCTGTCATTTTGAGAACCGCTTACAGCTGTGAATTGTTATCCACTGTTTACAGAGTTTTTTATGTGCAATTAAAAATGTGCTTTGTAAATTTCCTTCCTACTGTCATCTGAAGAAAATGAAGTTGTGCTATAGGCAATGGCTCAGGATAGAGCAACTCTACCAGATTGCAAAGTATCACAAACATCATATTACCAGTGTGAGCCATTTCTGTGGTTAATAATTTGATTGTATGCATAACGTCTGGTGAAGCTAGACTATTAATGATCTAGGATAGAACAGGCAGGAAAGGCCATATTCTTATGTATATGTATAGCTATTCAGCGCTGTACATTCTGGCCCAAAGCTCATAGCAGGATGCTTTGATGACATGTTAGCAGCTGAAGAGAAGAGAGGAAGCAGTTGGACTGGTGTGGGTCTTCAAATTATTTATTTATACTTATTCAAGCAAAACAAGCAGATAAACAACTACTTATTCTACAATTTCTCTTCCAACCAACTTATAATACCTTTCCCAATTGTATCTATACAAGTTTTTCTTTTTTATATAAAGTCAATAACTTCACATTCAAATAAATGGCTTTCACTTTATCCACACATACCTTTTGTGCTCGAATTTTCTTTGTCTTCAATAACCTCACTAATCAGAGTCTCGCAGTCAAAATAATATATATCATTGGAGTCCAAAATTTCTTAGTTAAAGGTTCAGCATAGTTTAGTAAAAAGAGTTCCAGAGAAGATACAACTCTGTACTCAGGGCCCCTTAATATGATAATAGCAACTGTTTTCTAATAACTTTGTGCCCTTGGGCAGCTCCACCACATATGCATATAGTCCCCATTTAATTCACCACAGTACCAGTAACTGCTGAAAACATCCTAATAAACTCTTGTAAGTCTAACTGGAGAAAAATGCCACTGATATATAATCTTAACTGCAGTATCTTGCAGATTTAAGATTTACAGAAAAGGACAGACCTACGGGAAAAAAGGAATCTCCATATATTATTATTAAGGTTACGCCCTAGATCTTTATGCCATTTTCTAATGTAGGACTAACAAAATTTCCCATGCACAAGTACATAAAAATTTTAAGAAACTGGAAAGTGAGTATCTTTTTTCAGAGGTAAGGAACAGCTCAAAAGGAATGAAATCCCTTTCAGTCTCTCATTTATGTAGTCTGGCAGTAATTAAAGCTTTTATCTGAAGGAACTGAAAACCAAAATACCTCCATTACAGTGCTCAGATACTGTTCAATATTATTTCTCTCTTTTTTATCATCACAGTATCTGTCTAATCTAGCCTTTCCCCAACAGTTGCAATCTAGTTCTCTCTAACCAACACTGAGAACTAGTTCTCTTACTATTGATACTAGTGGGGAGAACTTCACTAACAATTTATTATTAAACTTCTAATATACAATAAATATAATAGTGATTATCTGAGTAGTATATTTTCTGTTCCTTTTTTTAAAGATATGAACTAGGGTTGTGCCTGATGAAAAACTCAAGCCAAAGATATACATGGAAATAACTGTTCTGGATCATTACCATCCTTTTTTTAAAGAATGGTACTAGGAATCCAGGATTCTTACTGAAATGAAACTACCCACCCTGAAGAAATCCATGCTGTTTTTGAGTTCAGTTGCTGCTATCAGGCTACAGTCTGTGCTTGTGTTCTTCATTGATCCTACTAGTTTCTTGAGTAATGGCATTTGTCCCTTCCTTCCGATCAGATCCTTGCAAGCACATAGTGCTTCCAACCAATCACCACCTTTGGAGAATAGCCACAGAGATGTGCAGTTCTCTTTCCCTCCTTCCTGTGTGGGGGCAGAAAACTTTTGTTATTCTATGGCTGGGTAAATAGAGAGCTGGGGCAGGATGTACTAAATGAATGACAAGGATGTACATTGGGAACAATCAGAGGTGCCTGAAGGCCCATTGAGTATAATGGGAGCCAGGAAAGCCAACTGACTTGCATGGGCTCCATTACAATATATTTCAGCAAAGAAAAATTGCAAGAGAGATGTAGAGCAGATTTAGAGAGATCTGCCCTGGGCCTGGAAGGATATTCCCCCAGAGTACAATTAGGAATTCCTCCGACCCCAATGCTGTGCACAATGCACTGACATCACCTGGAAATGACATCAGCATATTGGTGATGTGGGAGGGGCACTCTGCTTTTTGGGCAAAACTATGATTTGAGGGTGTTTTGACCATAGAGTTTTGCCCAAACAGCAGAGTGTTTCTTCCAATGTTGCTAATGTGCTGACATCACTTCTGGGTGATGTCAGTGCATTGTGCAGTGTCCCTGTCCACCACCAAAATGCCCCCCTAATCCCCCTGCTGGCACGACAAAGGAACCTGGCAACCCTAAACAGAAGTGTTCTGTCATTCCAGTCCCAGAACACTTCTGCAACTCCCAAGGACTGTCATTCCAGTCCCAGAACACTGATTCCAGTCACAGGGATAATCATTCCGCTCTGGGGACTGCTATTTCAATCCCAGTGCATTTTATCTGGGCCCACGGCCTGCATTTTAAGTTTCTTCTGGATTTTTGTTGAGATGCATGTGTCCATGTCATATAAAGCTGGAATGTTGGCTAAAAAGCCTAAAAAGTGTATAGGTTAGGTTGATCTGTGGTGGAGCAATTTAAGCACTACTGATAACTATGGCATAAGACAACCCCTATATTTCGATAAAAATGAAATGAAGCTCCAGGAAGTTTCCACTTAGCCTGAAGGTACTTCTTAGCATTACAAAAAGGAAGCAGCCTGAATAATTCTATCTGGGAGTTAAAAGAATTAGCCCCTTCCCCTCTAAAAAATGCAGGTGATTTCTCAGTGATTACCGATGCTAATACACCATTAGGGCTTGGAAGGACTTAATTGGTAATCGTCCCTGTCTTAAGCCTATTGTTTCCCTGGGATATGAGCATTCACACCTAGTTCTTTGTCCACTCTTTAGACCAGCCGGTGACCAGTTCATTCCAGTCACTCATGCCCAGCCTTCAATACATAACTTTTGCACCGATGATTTTTCCCACCTGGCAGGTAGAATCAAATTCACCAATAAGATTCAAACTCTTTGGCTTCAAACCAGTACTAGGTTTGGAGGTCACTTGCCACTTGCCTTACAACATTTTTAGAGTATAAATGTAGCACCTCCAAACCCCAGAACTTGCAGCATTTGCAGCCATTCTCCTGGACTTACTCACTACTGCCCCTATGTAGCTTGAACATAGGACCCTCAAAGATCTGAAGCCAGCCTTAATCTCTGCCCTGCTTCTTCATTCTTTGCTCTCCTTCCATCCTGGATCCTTAGGACCCCCTCACCACATCAGATAGACTTGCATATTTTATTTGGCACACTTTATTGTATGCTTTTATTACTTAGGTGTTATGTTGTCTAGGCTAGGGTTAAGGTTTGCTGTTGTGTGTGTGTGTGAGCCTGCAGCTCTCTGGGCGCCTCCTGCTTTTCTTGATCTGTATTTTGTAGATTTGATTCTATTTCCCACCTGCTTTATTTTTAGGAACCTTCCCAGTCCCATAGTGAGGTCCTACTGGACCTTGGTATACACAGGCAGTGGCCCATAACTTAGTTTTACCTGGATACATGTGTATGCACTCTTCACATGCAAGTGGGATTATTCAAACATTGGGGGGTCAACACATGCGTTGGCCACTTGAATAACACTTCCACCATGGTCAAAGGAGTCATTAGAGGAAGTTTTAGGGCAGACAGCTCCCCAAGCAAACTCAGATTGCACTCCATAATATTCTGTGATATTGTAAATAGTTGTAGGGGTGATCACTTCGCAGGCTTGCATCACTCTGTGAGCAAAAAATGATAGACAGTTGGCTGACTGTATCCAATTGCTGTCAAGTTAAAAGTTTTGTTGTTGTTGTTAACTTCTTAGTCTAGTTTGTGTATGTGTGTAAAGTGCCATTGAGCCCCAGCCAATTTATGGCAATAGCGTAGGGTTTTCAAGGCAAGAGACTAAGGTGGTTTCCCGCTGCCTTCCTCTGCATAGTGACCCTGGAATTTTGTGGTAGTCTTCCATCTAAATACTTGGCAGGGCTGACCCTGTTTAACTTCAGAGATCTGATGAGATTGGGCTAGCCTAGGCCATGCAGGTCACAGCTAGTCTAGTTTAGTGATCTGTTTTTATCTGTATATTTTTTTCTGTAAATCTAGCTAATGTGCTCTGTTGAATGGGGTTCTGTGACTTTAGTTAAAAATTCTATTGTACAGAACCTGGGACAGTATAAACAGTAAGCTCCATGGAATTGATATCCCAGATGTTCTTATAAAATAGTGGAAATCAAAGAACATCTGTCAGCCTTAGTAGGATGTAAATTTCCATTATCCTTCAGCATTGAAATATCTATTTCTACCTTTAGAGTATGTTTGCCTTCCTAACTCTGGATTAGATATTTCCACACTGAAATTGTCTTGGAAAAATTAGCAATTCAGTCTTACTTCTTTCTGACATGTTAGGAGTTTCTAGGGGGAAAGGGGGATTTAAATGGTTTTGAGACAAAAGGACAAAGCAAGTTAATGGCAGCAGAAACTGATTCTAGATAACTGCATCAGGGAAAATATTGCAATTCAGTTATCATGGGTTAGTTAGTCCCAAATTATCTTTCATGCTCAAAATCAGGGCATTTAAAACAGGAAAATGGGTAGATGTGGTCATCTGTTCAGAACAGTTCTAGCCATTTAGAGAATACATATAGTCACATCCCTACAGATGCAGTCAAGATCTCTGAATGGACGGCCATTCCAGTGAGCCAATTAATTCATGAACATTTTTTTTTTGCTCCCTGCATACTTTCTTTTGACAGTTTTTGCATCCCTTAACAAAAGGGCACAAAATTATTTTCAAGGCAGCAGTTGTTCAGAGAACAGAATGCACTTGTGAATGCACATCCCTGTCTACATCCTGCCTGGACTAGTCATATATCATGACTATTCGCAAGTACAGCTGGTTTAGGTGAAAGCTTTGTCATCCAGTCTGGTGAGCTCTGTATTTGGCATGGCAACACAGCATGGACCTAATTGTCCCTTTCCTCTCCAAGCATCTGCAGATCAGGGTCCCACTGGTTGCAAAAAGGCATGAAAAATGCTGGGGGGAAATGAAAATTAGTTAGAGATTTTTTTTCTCAAATGTTTTAAGGTCTCCCAAAGTGATAATGTCCATAGTGACAACAGAAACAGAAACTTAACAACAGTCAGCTCATCACTTAGGGGTGACTACAAAGGCATCATCAGTAAGGATGTAAACTGCATTTTGTATAGTGCTATAGAGAATGAAAAGAATGAATATCTCCTGAACTGCCCCCCCCCCAAGTTATGTATTCCACTATTCCTAACAGCAGCCTTATGGGTATTGGAAAATGTCCTTCTTTTGTGTATTTTAATGTCGGTTCTCTCCCTGTGTGATCTATCTATCTATCTATAGACATTTTTTTCCTCCTTCTGTATGATGGGTAATGTATGAAGTAACAATCCTTCTACAATTTGCTGTGAAAGCCATCTAGTGGTTTCCTACTGAATAAAAAATGATCCAGTCAAATATATTCCATATTACTCAGTGGCTGATATATTTTCCTACGAAGCAATCAATTTATTACCAGCTAAATGCAATTTTCTCTACCCTTTGTTCAGCTATGTCCGGGTCTTATATTTACATGTCAGATTCATTGTACACATAAATATGGAAGTTGACTATTAGAAATAGACCTCTGTAACCAAGGACTGATATATTCACATGTGATGTGTTTATTTGCTTTCTGTTGTACAGCAAAGTGAGTGATCACACACAGAGTTTAGATTCCACCCTGCAGATCTAATATGATTAGGTACTGCTACTACAACAAGGCTACGGCTACAATTTCTGGAACTGTGTAGGTTGCGTAAACAATATTTAAAGTTGTTACTCTTGGCATGTAAAAGAAAACTGGAAGCATTGTGGCCAACAACTGGTTAAAATCCAAAATGTTACTTCATGATAATGGCACTTGCTGTAGAAGAGTCTTGTGGTGGTCATTTATTAAGGAAAGAAAGAACAATGGGATTGCCATATTGTCTCCAGCTATACCTCTGTTTTGGCTGCAAAACACTGGTGGTGTGAAATGATGGGCCCAAACTTACCTGGGCCTGCTTTGCAGCTGCAGGGTGAGGGTACGAGCTGAGAAGGATGCAGTGTCATGCGGATGCAACGGCTACAGCCAGAAGTTTTTTTTGTGTGTGTTGGGGGTCAGCAGCCACACTCTGGGCTGGCCAATAATAATTTGGCTGGGCCAGTTTGGAGGGGTGGGGCAGAAGCAGACCTGAGAGGCAAAGTCTTTGTGCTGGTCTGCTCCTCCCCTTTATTAAGCTGTGCTGTCCAGGTCCGATCTTGTAGTCAGGCCTCAGTCATTCCCTCCCTCGGTTGCATGTGGCTCTTTATGGTTTGGCTTTGTTATTCTTTTCTTGTCACAGTTTTATGGAGGTTTTAGGCATTGGATTGGATCCATTGTTGCCATGCAGCCACTTCAGATGGCATCATTAAAGACTCTTAAATATGACTGCCTTATTGAACTGTGAAAAGTGTGTGTCAGGGCAATGGACAGAACTGTGTTCCCAAGATAAGTGCCCTAATACTGGACTGCGGAATGTACACTGTGGCCAAGGGAAGCCTTTTGCCTAAGAAACATGCCAAGCCAGATGTGGACACGGGACTCCAGAAGCCTTCTACCATAGCACCTCTGCATCAATCCCAGTATCGGGATGCAGACCAGCAGCCCTGACCTCCATGCATGTAGAAACAGCAGCAGATCAGAGAAGACACCATGCTCTGATAAAGGACAGAAGTTCCTAAACAGAAGCCATGAGGGAATCTCTCCTCCATCATGCAAGCATTCCTTCCCACCTTGGTGTGTTAACATCACCTGGAACAACACACATTCCTCTCCCTCTGGAGCCAGACTAGGACAAAAGGATATGCTCAGTGACAGACAATAGCAGCAATCCAGTCTTCCTGTCACCCATCAAGATATTGCAGCTGTCAAGCATATGGTTGTTAATCCAAAGCACTGCCCCTGCAAATGATTGGTTCTCTTTCTTCTCTCCTTTGTCTCACCCCTTCCCCCAGAGGTGTCACTCCCTGCTGACCATTAAGTTTACAGTTGCCCAACTATTAATCCCTTTATGCCCCATTCAGAGTTTTAAGTTTTTTAAATGTCTCCTGGGAACCAGGTGACCAGATGAGCCTTTGCCTCAGGTCACATTTTAGGTATTTAAGGAGAGCCCTCCCTGGCTCGCTCTCTTGCTTTTGCCTTTCCTAACCCCATCCTATCTTGTGAGTTCCAAACCTATGCAGTTTGGGACCTTTCCATGGGTGTTGCTGGTTAACTCACACCCCCTTCCTTTATTTTAGGGAATCAACTCATCTCACCAGACAGGTAAAGTATCACCCAAGCAACAATAGTTTCCGCTCATGCAAACATCTCTATATTGTCTATTCTGTATTCTTAGTCCAGTACCGTGTGTGAATGTTTGGTTTTCTGCTTGCATGCTTGAGAAACCTTTAGTAAAGAAATCATTGCTCTAGCAATACAGCCTCTGTGTCTATTCCTAGGTTCTGGGAATTCTGACTCCTGTAATCAAAGGTTATGGTCCTATATTTAATGCCTATTGCCATTTCACACTCATAATTCACCACATTTATTTTAAAAATAAGGCAGTTTGGCTAACACCATTGGGGAGGGATGCTGTGCCTCCATGCCCACCTTCCCTTGGTAAGGACCCCCTTAAGGGGTCCTGGGGGCTGAGCCCTGTAGCATCATGTCCTCCTTGGCATCTGGCTTCACTTCCAGGTGGTAAGGGGACCACACTGAGACTTGTACCCATGTGGGTCCACTGGCTCGCCACTCCAGGTTTACCCCTAACATGTGGGTTGGGGAAGGTTTTCCATTGGCTAACTGATGAGTTACCTGATGCCTAGATTCATACCCTATGCCACCCAATGCTCCATCAATTGTAATCAATAAAGATGTAGCCTGTTTTACTCCACTCAGTTTCCTGTGTCTTCTCTGTCACCTCTTCCCTCCCCATTCCCATTCCCTGCCCTTAAGACTGCAATGGGGATCTCTTCATTTTCTACTTGGTCTTATTGGAACTATAAAGTGGACATGGGTTAGCACTCATTTATAGGTTAGCACTCATGCAGCTGCCAACCTCGTTCAGCATTCTTCAGGTTTGTCCTCAATCTATTCAATCATAACTACTCTACCAGCCCTTGGCTACAAAATCTCTCAAATTCTCTCTTCCTTTTGGGGTGCTTTCCCTGTCTTTTATACCTGCCAGATTGTAAAGCTAACCAACTAGATGCAGGAATCACACCGATATTTTATATACTTGGAGAGAAAGGGAGATAATAAACCTGGCAATTGGGTCTGAATAAAGGCCAAATTCCTACGGTGGTTGGAGAGCTACTGATCTGAAAGAGAAAAAAAAAGCCCATTGCTGAATCAGTTACCTATGTCACCTTTACCCCCCAAATTTTGAAAGATATATTATGCCTGCATCTGGTGGAAATGAATTCTACTTGCAACACGATTCAGAGCTAAAGCTATTAATTACATTCCTTTGAAGGTTCAGTCCTCAGAAGTAACAATGTTCCCCAGTTACACTATGTGCATCAAAACCTTGTTTCATTTTTAACAATAAGTTCACCTCTCCAGAGATCTTTCTACTTCTTTTCAAGGCCTTTTACAGAACTGAGTAATCTTATTCCCTGTCACCTCTTAATTTGAATGGTGACCTTTTACCTTTGCTTGGCTGTTGTAACATTTTCAGTAGCTTTGATATGACTGCCAACCCCCCCGTTAATCACACTAAAATGAACTGACTAAAATGAAGCGAGAGATAAACACACAAAAACTGTAAGAAGACTCGGGATGCCAACCAACCACTAACTCTCTGTTCTAAAGCTGAGTAAAATCACATTGTAGCAGTCAAGGCTCTTAACAATAAGCAATGTGACCTACATGCATATATCTTGATCTTAAAGTCCTTCAAGACTGGCAAGGGCCATGAGGATCTGTTGGGGAAGGAATATGGCTATGTACGACACATATTTAATGCAAATGTTCCCAGGTTCAGTTCCTGGCATCTTCACCTATAAGGAGCTTAGGTAGAAGAGGCTACGAAAGACATTCACTTGGAAGGCCTCAGATGGAACAGACAATAGATGGACCAGTGCTCCCAACTAGGGTTGCCATCCCCCTGGTGGGGCCAGCTGGCTGGTGGGGGAAGTTCCACCCCCAAAAGGCAGAGTCCCACAGGGACACTGCCAACACAATGACATAATGGGTAGTGACATCATCATGCTGGGGCCATCACATGGGGAGGACTCTATGGTTACTGGTGACATCTAGGGTTGCCAGACCCCCCAGTTTGGCAGGGGTTTCCCAATTTGGAGGGGCTCCTTCCTGCCCATCAGCCAGCTGGTGGGGAGAAGCCCTGCCCCCAATAGTGACCACCCAGCCTCCTCCTCACCTCTTCCCAGCAGCATTTAAAAGAAGTCTTTAAATGCCACTGGGGAGAAGCAGGGGCTGTGTGCCTGCACTCTGAGCCCCAAATTCAGGGCTCGGAGTGCAGGCATGTGTGGCCTCCCCCAACCTCTCCCCTGCAGTGTTTAAAGGATGTCTTTAAATGCTGCTAAGGTGAGGGGGGGTTGCCTGCACTCCAAGCTGTAAATTCAGGGCTTGGAGGGCAGGCGTGCGTGCCCCCTCCTCCCCAGGAGTGTTTAAAGGAAGAAGAAGAGATTGGATTTATACCCCTCCCTTCACTTGTCATCTCAGAGTAGCTTACAAACTCCTTTCCCTTCCCCTCCCCACAACAAACACCCTGTGAGGTAAGTGGAGCTGAGAGAGCTCTGAGACAACTGTCCTTAAGAGAACAGCTGTGACCAAGGTCATCCAGCAGCTGCAAGTTGAGGAGTGGGGAATCAAACCCAGATTAGAGTCTGCACACTTAACCACTACACCAGACTGCCTCCAAGAAGTATTTAAATGCTGCTGAGGAGACGCGGGGGTTGTGTGCCTGCACTCTGAGCCCCAAATTTGGGGCTCGTAGTGCAGGCATGTGCAGCCTCCCCCCACCTCTCCCCAATGTGATGATGTCACTTCTGTGTGATGTCATCACCCTGGGGATGCCCCACCCCCTCCCCGCAGGCAACCTTAGTGACTCACTACCAGTGACATCATCGTGCTGTGCATGTTTTGTGTTCCAGCCAGAAGAGTTCCAGCCAGGAGCCCCCCACCACAGCACAGGTGAGACCTGGCAACCCTATTCCCAACTGGTATGTGGCAGTTTCATCATAGCACAAGAGGGAAGGAATGGAAACAGCATCTTGCTTCCGCCTGTTGGTGGCCTCTGTGGGCTGGACAGAGTCTGCAGGGATCCAGTTGCAAAGTTTTGGAAGTCAATAAAATACAGAAACTATCAAGTGGAGCAGGACTGCATACCTAAAGAACTGGGGAAACAGCAGCCTCCTCACTGAAGAAAGGGATCGTATTTCTCACACCTAAGTATCTAAGTGTAAAGACAGTTGCAAGCTATTGACTGCAGAGCCACCAGAGGACAATTTCACAGCAGCCTTCAAGCTCACTTTGCTTCTGACCCTCACCCCTGCTCAAATGTCTGCTCTTTGGAAGTCACAAAATAGGACAAAAAGGACAAAGCCAGCACAAAGGGCTTCTGGCAGATGAATGCTAGCCCTCTGAATAGGCTGGAAAATGCTAACACTATCAGCTTCCTGTGAGCTTCCAGGACTCCTGCAAATGTTTACAGGGCCTGGGGAGGGAGGGAGGGAGAAGAATTTCTGGAGAAAAGCTATTTCCATTTCCACCGTTTGGCTTTACCACTGACTTCTTTTGCCCCAAAGGCAGATCCTTTTCATAGTCTTAAAACATTGTGAGTCCACTGCTGGTAGTCTATATAATACTTGCCTTTAAGCATAAGAAGCTTAGATAAATAAAGGGAATGGAGTAGAACTTTGGGTTCCATGAGGACAGCAGGGAGTTTTAAGTGGAGTGTTGATGCCCAGGGCTTTGAGATGGTGTGAGGGGTGGGGGAGCAGCAGTCACTTCAAAACCCAAATATTGGATGTTTTGTCAGGCTAACAGAAAGACTCAGTGAGCCAGTCAGTCATTCTTTGTTCCACAATCCCAAAGTCATGGAAATGCTTAAAAACAGATATAGGAAAAGCATCCATTGTAGCTAACTTACAAATGAAATGAAGGAAATATAAAATATTTAAAAAACAAAGTATCCTACATTAATTTACATAATATAACTTTTTTATGATGGCATAAGAAAAGTGGCCTACAGAAAGAATAAGATTGGCATCTTTCCATTTCCAAAGCCATATTTTCCCCCTTCAAAGTGTAATAATTTTTAATTTGCTGTAAAAGAAATATCACACATTTCCCCTGGTGTTTTGATAGGGAAGGCATTCCAACAAATGTTATGACAAGAACTACAAATTTATAACCTCAGTTCTAAACATACATTTTTGTTTCCTTCTTCAAGTTCTCTAGTTTGCCCAAGACCAATGGTTTTCAGTGGGCCTTGGCTCAAACAGAAGTTTTAATGGAAGAGGTCAATAGAAGTGGCCACCCCAGAGGTCTGGGCTTCCCCAGCTGCATGATCTCTCTCCTGGATGGATTTAGCTTCACCCAGCTCTTATCTAGCCATTCTACCAGAAGGCCAAGACTGGAATTTGGGCCACTGGTCACTCTTCAAATAAGAGGTAGAGCATCTGCATATGATGGCACCCCACTCCAAACCTCTCCACCAGAGGGCACATGTACATGTTTAATAACATTGGGGAGAGAATGGACCTCTGCTGAACTCCACAAATTAGGTTGTGTGGTAATGACCTCTCTTTACCCATGATTACTTCCTGGGACCAGCCCTGGAGAAATGAGGAGAACTAGCTCAAGGCCATACCCCTCACACCCAGGGAGGTCAGGAAGCTGACAGCCTTGTTGCTTGAACTCTGCTGCCTCAGAGCTCCTTCCAAGGAGACCCTGCTGTTGTAATGTTCTGGCTGAGGTTCTGGCTGACCCATGACAATTGGATTGGGGGGGATTTTTTTTGGTTTTCTCCAAAAAGCCCTGGATACTTTTGGATTTCCGAAATATATATTTTCGGCTCGTGTAGATCCGAACACACTGTGTCAAAGGAGACTGACAGATCCAGCAGGATCAGTACTGCCATCCCACCTGTGTCAAGATATAACCAGATATCATCAATCACAGTGACCAGAAGCCCAAATGGAAGCAAGATTGGAAGGGATTTAGGGCAGATGTCTCATCCAGGAATTCCTGGGGCTGTTCAGCCACTGCACACCCTGTCACCTTTCCCAGAAATGAAAGATTAGATACTGGGAAGTAATTGGCTCGGTCCCTCTATTCTAACTTTTTAGGATGGGTGTCACCACTGCCTCCTTGAGGGAGCTAGAGAAAGAGCCCTGGTAGAGTGAAAGGTTTATAATATCTCCCAAGGCTACTCCAACTGCTTCCCTGGAGGCTTTCACTGGCCAGGAAGGGCAGGGATCCAAGGAGCAGGACCCTGTCAACTTCTGCCTGGGAGAGTGGGTTGAAGGAGTCCAAAATGGACCTGATGGTGCAAATGGGGGGAATTAACAGATGATGAAATTAACAGAAAGGACTTCCTAACAATGACCAAGAAATTTCTTCCCCCTTGATTCAGAATACCAGCATGTTACCTACATATAACAAAAAGCCCTTCAGCAAATAACGTATCATTCAGTTGTACTTAAGATCTTATAATTAGAAACAAATAATTATAAAGTTTAAAAGACTATAATATTAAAGTCCTTAAGTTTTTTGAGCCCATGGGCACTTTTGGAATTTTAAGAAATGGTAGTGGGTTCCACCACAAAATGCCTGTTGCAGGAGGCAGAGCCAGATACAAAAAAGTTTGGCACAGGAGGTGGAGATGAATGTGATGTAGTGGCTAAGAGCAGCAGACTCTGATCTGGAGAACAATACAAAGTCTTCTGGATGACCTTGGGACCAGTTTCAGTTATCCCAGAACTCTCTCAGCCCCACCTACCTCACAAAGTGACTGTTGTGGGAAGAGGAAGGGAAGGTGATTGTAAGCCACTCTGAGACTCCTTAGGGCAGAGAAAACCTCCTCCTCCTCCTCCTCCTTAGCATAAGCACACATACAAGAGGGGAAGAAGGAACTGGGAATATAAACACACAGAGAAGAAGTCCAAAACATGTACATGTGAATATGTGCTTGCACACAGTGACAGAGTAGCATTGTCAGCCCATGGCTGGCAACTGGAAGGAGATGGGGGAGGAGAGTTTTTGGAGTTGTGTTGATACCATGGCAACACTTCCAGCTGAACTCAGAAGTGACATTGTCACAAGAGGGATGCCTCTCTAGCATTTGCCCAGACTCTATGGTTTAACCTTTGGCTAACCATAGAGTTTGAGGCAATTGCTAGAGTGGTATCTGACATGATGATGTCACTCCTGGGTTATGCCAAAAGTGACATCATGGCAATGATGCAATATCTATCAGCCCCAATATCCCCCAACTGGTGGTGGTGGGCAGAGCCAGTGTGGGGAAGGAGGTTTTCACAAACACACACACACACACACAGAGCTTAAGTGGGTGTAAAGAGGAATAAAACATACACAAACACAGAAGCCACTCAAGGGAGAGAAATCCACTGTTTTAGTCCCTGTCTGGCATTTTCTTTCTCCCTCCTAGCTGTCACTGGGGCACAGAACTTCTCCTCAACAATAGGGCAGGGAATGAAGTGGAGAAGTGCTTGATTTGCTTTTGCTGCACTTGGTTGGCTGCTGTAGGGAGATGCCAGGATAAGAAGTAAAGTATAGTGTTTTACACCCTGCCCCTGTACTTTTATTCCCTCCTCCCCCCCCCCCCCTCATCAGCAGCCAGGGTGTCAAGCAAGGCAAACATTTCTCTGCCTTATTCCCTGCCCTGGCTTTGGGAGTAGTGCTTAGCTTCTTTTTGCTGTACCTCAACGACTGCTGGAGAGACAAAAAAATGCTGAGCAGGGAGTGAAACAGCAGCCAGTTAATCAGGGGCACTGCAGTTCTCTACCCCAGCGTCTATCCTCCACCCACCACACAGCTGATTTGAGCATCATCCCACCTGTCCTGGATCCCTCCTCTCCCACTACACAACTGATTGGGATGCCAGCACCTCTTGCCCTGGCTTCCCCTCCACCCTATACACAGCTAGACTTTCTTCTCCTACCATACAGCTGATTTGGCTACCTCCATATGTCCTGTGTCATGATCCACAGAGGTGACACATTGAAGAATACTGCTATAAGTATAAAACACATATCCAGAAATCTAATAGTTTTTGGTTCACATTACAACTTAACTAGTTTATTAAATAGCTGATCAATATCATCATTTATCATTCTGATTAAGGGCAAACTGCCTCTCCTGCTACCTTCATTTGGAAAATACCACCCCACTATGTACATTGAGTTTGCTGAATGGTGCCCAGCTTCATTGCCCCCCCCAAACAAGCTTTACAGAGCAACCCACCCTATTCTAGCTAGCCTAGTTATAACCTAACCAGTCTATAGTCCAGGCCTATTTATCCCCATCCCTCAAAAGGAAGCATGAAACAGGCAAAAAAGAGATTCCTCTGAAAGCAAATCATGGGCACAGTGACTGGGTAATCCCATGCAGCCTCCAGATGCTTGCAGAGAGAAGGTGGCAAACACATTTAAACTCTCCCACAGCCAACCTCCCATAGGAAGGGCTGTTAATGGCCAAGCCAATCAGTGCCCTGTGCCTCCCTTGATTCTAGGAGGGACCAGGGCACCAACATCCCTGACTTTAATGGACACGAATAATCTTAAAAATAGCTTGGTATGTCTCTGTCTATGTTATTGACATTTTGACATTTCATATATGCAGGTTTATACACAGCCATCAGAGTTCTACTTTCTCCTTCCCGTGCTATTTAATTACCTGGCTCAATGATCCAGTACTCTCTGAGAATCTATTTCACATGCTGTGGAGATGCAAAAGTGTCTGCAAGAAAGAAAGAAAAAATAAAATACTATCAAATCTAGCAAGCAGCAACAAAAATTGAATCAGATGGTAGCAAGGTGAGAAGATCCAAAACTCAGTTCATATTTGCTGTGAAATTTACATGATCCCTAATACAAAGTAAGGAACTGAGTTGCGTAATATCCAACATTTGCTTTCATCTATGCTTATAAATATTGACAGTATTTTGTACATGCTGATGAGAGTTCTAAATTTCATCCAACATGCACATCTTTTAAAAAGCTTACTTTAAAAGCACATCTTTTAAAATCTTCGTTAAAAATTAAAAATCAGTTGCACAGGAAGAACCACCCAAACATCAAAAAAAGTACATTTTAAAAGCATGTACCTGATAGTGGATGAAAATCTGCCACGTGATCAAATCACAAAGAAACTAAAGTTCAGCAGATGCTCAAGTCAGACGGTGGTGAGACAAGCTGAGGTGAGGTGAGGTTCGCATCTGTCAAAAATGGTATGTTTGCTTACTGCACATGTTTAGTGCAAAGTTAAAGGCATCTCTTGTGATATAAAAGTTTGCCTGGATTATCCTGTTGTGTTTGGTTTTGTAACATGCACATGCTATGCAAATATGTGTGAAAATCTAAAATATTAAAGTAACATTTTTTGAGAGCAGGAACAGTAATTCTGTAAAGGTCCCCCCCCCCCCCCCAACATTTATGGATGCAAATGATCAGCCTTTTTAAGAAATATTACTTTGAAAACATGCAGTTTAGCTAGAAATCTGAGATGATGGCTATAACATTCAGGAGTCAGTGTGACTATGCTTGGCATCTCTGGCTGAAGACAGATTGCCAGTCTGCCGCTCCTCCGCAGCGTGGCAGACTGGGGCGGGGGGAATTTCCCCCGCGGCGTGGCATTTGCACGCCACCAGAAGGAAGCCGCCCGCAGCGTTCAGACTGCGGGCGGCTTCCTGCAGCGGCGGGCGGATGCCGCGCGGCTGCCCCTGCCCGCGCGCATTCACACCCGCTCTGAAGTGGTGCTCAGCTGGTGCGGGAGGAGCGCGGCGCCAGACGCGATGCGTCCGGGCCACCTCCTGGGGGCAGATGCGGCCATCTGAACGGCCGCTCTGCCTCCGCTTCTGAAGTGGAGGCAGAGCGGCTGAGACTGCCAATCTGTCCTCGGCCTCTCTGTTTCACCTTGAAATAAGTGATCTTGCAAGTAAATGCAAAATTGTTCTCCCTGTTAGATGAAATACAACATCTTTTTCTCATTGAATAAACTGAATATTATAACACACAATCTGTGCCTTTATTCATTATTGCTGTATGTGTGAATTATTGTGTGTTTTCCAAATTCTAATTTCTTGTATAGTAACAGAATCTCCCTTGCTGTAAATGTTAGAAAACAGGTTAGGTTTATATATATCTATGTCTTTTCACTTGCCTATCCATGCACCAATGTGCATAAATGGGCACGTGTGAAGACATGGACACAAATGTGTGTCTTACAGTGAAATCCTATGCAGAGTTACACTAAACCCACTGAAACCAGTGGGGTTAGACTGGAATAATTCTGTACTAAATGTGATGGAAATAGGATTATTTTCATTTTGACCTGAAAACCATTCTCCAATGTATTATATTTCTCCATGTTCTTAGAATACCTGTATTCTAAGCTATTCAACTGGGGCAATTTTTGTTTTAGTAGGTTTCAAAGGAGTAGCTGTGTCTGTCTATTGTTGTGGCACCTTAATGATGAACAAATGTTCCAGCAGAAACTTTTCATGAACTGCAGCTCACTTTGTTAGCTCATTAATCTGAGCAAATGAGCTGAAGACTCTAGTTCATAAAGGCTGGTTGTGGATTTTTTTTTTTTTTTAAATGGTGTTCAATTAAGAAAAAAATGATTGTATCATCGGTGTATCTACATTGGTTGCCCACCTTTCTCTGGGCACAATGCAAAGTGCTGGTTCTTACCTTTCCCCCTGTGAAGTCACAGCAGACATATGGTGACCCTGAAGGGTTTTCATGGCAAGAGACATTCAGAGGTACCGTATTTTCTGGCGTATAAGACGACTGGGTGTATAAGACGACCCCCAACTTTTCCAGTCAAAATATAGAGTTTGGGATAGACTCGCCGTATAAGACTACCCCTCTTCCAATGCACACCAAATACAGTGCCAGACCTTCAGTTAGTCCTTCTCTCTCAAGCAGCTCTGCGGACGCTGGAGGCTAAGAAACTGTACGCTAGCTCACACCAGGGGCGTCATCTTTTTAAATTCCCGGGGGGGCAGGGGTTTGTGCGCCAACACAACACCTCCCTGCAGCCGCTGTGAGCGGTGCGAGGCCTCCCCGTGAGTGGCGTGGGGGCTTCCTTCCCCGCGGCCGGCAGCGGTGCGAGCCCCCCTGAGAAATGAAATGGCTGCTGCTTGCGCCGCCGCTGGCCTTGGTAAGGGAGGCCTCACGCCGCTTGCACCACCCCCGGCCGTGGGGCCTCACCGCAGCCGGCGCAAGCGGCGCAGGGCCTCACCACCACAAGTGGTACAAGGCTTCCTTCCCCGCAGCCGGCAATGGCATGAGCAGCACAAGACCTTGCCGCGGCCGCCACGAACGATGCGAGGTTTCCCTCCCCGCGGCAGTGCAAGCGGCCCAAGGCCTCTCTTCCCGTGACCGCCGGCTGCACGAGTAGCAGCCGCTTCATTTCCCAGGGGGGGCCCTGCCTAGTCCCACCTCACTAAGCCCCGCACGCCATTTTTCGGAAGGCGCCCTTTGGCTGGAGGTCTGCACAGTGCCCTTCCCTTTGGTTGCCCCCTCGTTCCCCTCCGTCGGCCGAGCTGTGGACGTGGTAGGGATGGGGTAACCGCAGATTCTCCAGTCCGGCTTGGAAGTTTCATCACCCACCCTATAAGACGACACCCGGCGTATAAGATGACCCCCAACTTTTGAGAAGATTTTCCTGGGTTAAAAAGTAGTCTTATACGCCAGAAAATACAGTAGTTTGCCATTGCTCACTTCTGTGTAGCAATCCTGGCATTCCTCAAGGTATCCCATCTAAATACTGACCAGGGCAGTGTCCTAAATTAAATAGGGGTGTTTTTTTTGGGGGGGGGGGGTACTTGAAGGACCTCATCTCCCATGTTGTTCATCCTGGAAGCTGAGATCCTCTACTCAAGCTCTGCACTCTGTGTCTGTGCTTGCAGGGGGAACGATTGTGACAACCATGGACAGGGATTCTTCAGTGGTGGCACTTCACTTTTGGAATGCCCTCCCCCTTGAGGCTTCCCTGGTGCCTACTTAATTTCCTTTAGGCACCAGGACAAAACATTTCTCTTTTCCAAGGCTTTTAAGGGGTTCCATCTTTCCTCCACTTCATATACTACTATGTGTTGGATTGCTTCAGCTGGCTGTTTTTATTGGCATTGGGATTTTTTAGACTTAGACTGATATGGTCTATTGTTTGTTTGTTTTTTAAATGCTTACTGTCTAATTTAATTTTATTGTTGTGAGCTACCTTGATTTTCTAATTAATTAAATTTACCACAGCATGAAAATTACCAAAATTTCCACATCAGAAAAACTAGATCCTCTTATTTCTGGCAGCCAACCAGATATAACAAACAAATAAACTAGATCCCTACCCCCAAGTTTCAACTGTGTGTCCTCTGACAATTAAGTTGCCAGCAAGCAGCATGGGGGGGGGGGGTACCATAGGTGCTGCATGCCTGGGAAGAGTTACCTTCACTAATCACAAAGCTCTTTAGCTGTTTTTCAAATTCTTCCTTTCAAGATGTCTTTAATGCCTCTATTGAGAAGCCTAGTACACTGCTGAGACACCGCAGCTTATATTCTGTTATTGCTTGGTTGTTCCTTATCTCTTATATTGTGTTGGCTGCCTTGTATTCCAAATTCAGGTTGTTAATTCCTTGAGGCAAAGGACTGTTTCCCCCCACCCCCGATGTGTTTTAAGTGTGTTGAGTAGGTTAAATATATTTTTAGAGGTGACTGCAAAGAAGGACCTTGTTTATGATTGACGTTCCTAATAATAATAATAATTTCTATTACTAATAATCTATATAGCAGGTTGGCACAATTGTAGTTTAAGATAAATTCCACTCATTCCAACATTCAAGAGCCTTGAATACTGCGATCTTGATTGTTTCAGAAGCAATATTTGGAAAGAACATTGTTCGTACACACATTATTTAAGCCTGCTGGTACATGTTACTTTATCTTTTTTAAAAATCTGTTTTTTGTATATATGTATGTTTATCTTGTGTTTATTTTGTGTGCATGTGTGTTAAATAATTGAGTGAGCAAATAAGAGAGAGTGCAATTAGGAAATTAAAAATGTAAAGGATTGTAATATTCATATTTTCTTATAAATGTTTTAAAGCTGGGATGGGATTTACTTATAAAGCAAATTATGTTTAGTTTGTCTGGAAAGTTAATTTTTACTCTTTACTGCTTTTCATTACTGCTGACCTGAGAAGACTTTCATGCTATACAGAATATCTGGGACCAGTAAAGGAAAAGGATAATCTAAAATGAAAATAATGTAGTAATAATCTGGTTTATTCTGGTGGAATGTTCTAGACAAACAAACAAACAAACAAAAAAGGAAGGTGACAGTGATGACTTTCCCTCCCAAATGCTTATTGTGATCACAGGCAGAGCAATCCTGTGCTATGCCTGAGCTGCAGCAGCTGGTCAACTCATAACTACATCAGCACTAGTCCTTTCCCTGTGGGGATAAGTAAAGGGTGGCCAGCAGACAAATTTGGTGGGTTCACAGTGTTTTCTCAGCATAACTGGGATAACGTAGGTAGCAAACATGCCACTATGGTCAGTGGGGGTGTTGTGCGAAGGTGGTGGCACTGTGATGGACAGGGCAGCCAGAACCAATCAGGGGTTATGTGACAAGGGTGTGGAGTCCAGCATCCATCTCAGGCAGGGGGCTGGGAGGGGCAGGCCACAGGAGTTCCACTTGTTGTCAGCAGCATCCCCCCTCCTTAAAGTGACCAAATCCTGTCAGTAGATCCAGGCACCTGGTAGTGGGGAGGGGGTCCAAACTGTTCATCCCATGGGCATCCACACCTGCCTCAATGCCCACAGAGAGCACAGGGTCCCCAAAGGGCAGAAGGGGAAGGGAGGCTGTCATTGCCACCCTATGCATTTGTGGGTGTCCTTTGCTCACCAGCAGGTGCACTTCCTAGCAACCCAGCCACATTGTTGAGGGCACTCCCATACCACCCCTGCCAGTGACGGAGCAGGAGAGGGGGCCACTGGGATGGGCTCAGAGGTGGGGGCATGCAGCACCACTCTCAGATCCAATTGCCTCATCATTGGGGCAGAAGTGGTCTAGGGCTAGAAACACTGTCATTCCACCCTGGACACTGTCATTCCACTCCCAGAGCAATCAGTGCCCAGAAACTGTCATTCAAAATCCATTCTGCATTCATCATTACTGTTGTGTGGAACAGTGTATTACAGTGGAACCCATGGAGGTCATTTGGCACTCCTGGCTGCCAGTATGTCCAATGGACATTCAAGCTTCTCCTATTGTTCTCAATGGGCAATCCTGTCCATTGCTTTAGTACATCCCCTCTTGATGCATTCCTGTCTGTCCCTGGTGTCCCATATGACATCAGCAGCCCCTCCAGGTGCCTACCAGCTCCCACCACAGACAACCCCTCCATGCCCCCAGGAGAAAGCATCACTCCCTTGTGGTAGGGCTGTAGTGGCTGCTGCTCAGTTGCCACCCTGGAGCCCCTGTAAGGACTCTGACTCCCTCGCTACAACATGTAGGATCCAACTCAAGTGCCCGCCTCCCCTACCAGTGCCCTTCCCACTCCCCATCAAAGGCATTGAGTCGGCCCACTGCATTGGCTCCCCACCAGCCATTGACTCTGGGGACCCCTGAGATCCCCTGCCCCCTCATCAGCACCTCCACAGATGTCTTCCTCCTGAATGACAGAAGCCCCCTCCCTCCTAGAGCAGACACAGTCATGACCTTCATTCATTCACCTTATTTCCCACCTTTCTCCCTCCATGGGGACCCCAAGTGGCTTACATCATTCCACTCTCCTCTGTTTTATGCTCACAACATCCCTGTGAGGTTGGTTAGGATGAGAGTGTGCCACTGGCCCAAGGCCACCCACCTAGTTTCCATGGTACAAATGCAGATTGGAATCTGGATCTCCCAGATCTTAGCCTCACACTCTAATCACCACACCAAGCTGGCTCATTCACCCAGACCATTACCCTCTGGCCCCTCCCCACTTTGCACTGCAACCTCTGAGGTGAGGGAGGGAACCTGTTGTTAGGTCAACTCTGGAGGTGCCACTGGGCCTCTGCTATGTTTGGTGGATGACTATGACCAGTGGCACCTGCAGAACCATGTACAGCCACCCAAGGCACCTGAGAGCCCTCCCTCCTAGACATGTCATTGGGCAGCCCTTGGGGGAGTCACAGATGGGGTGGGGAGGGAGTGGGTTGGGTTGGGTGGGTTGGGGATGTTTAGAAGGAGGGATATTTATTTATTCATTCATTCTTTCAATTTCTAGGCTGCTCTCCCCGCTGTCGCAGGCCCAGAGCGGCTAACACAACTTGGTAACCCAAGATTTATAAATACAATAAAATTTTAAAACAATAAAAACATCATAAAATTTTTCACACAATAGAGGAATAGAGGATAGAGGAATTGCATTTTACCCTTTTCTTTTGAATCCCTTGCTCAATTTGGTGCCATGCTAAGAATATAGTTGTAAACATTTTCTTTTTAATAAATGCTTTTAAACTTTTTATTCTGGTAGTGGTTCTCTGTGCCACACAGACCTCCATTGTCTTGGACATGCTATTTTAAAAGTATCACGAGGAGGAAGGGGAGAGCAGTCAGTTGGCAAGTGGCTGCTCCCCTAGTGGTGCACAAGGCAGCAAGCTGTCCCTGCTGAGTAGCGGAAGACAGAGTCAAGGCCTCAGAATGTGGGAGTCCTCCTGACCCTCCCAGTGGGCAATTTCTACAAAGGTCAGGTGGTGAGAGGAAGAAAAGCCCCTCCAGGTGTTGTGAAAACCCAGGAGGTCAGGACCTGCAGGCCAGAGCAAGACTGTTCTACCACACTGTCCCTGCATGAACTCAATACTGGCCTTGAGTGCAGGAGGTGCTGTCACAGCACCCAGTCTCAAACAAGGGGAATGGGGGAGCAGGTTTGGGATCCTTGCCCTTGCTTGCTGTTAGTGCATGGTTGCCCTTTTTGGTCAACCCTCCAACAATTGAGTACCTGCTAGGGTTCTGAGATGGGAGAGATCAGCTACATAGTATGGACTTTGCTCTCCTCCTTAAGTGTTAGTGCTAAGCGCTTGCCCTGTTGTGCTAAGTGCCCTCTCTTTGCTTTTCCCACTGCCAAAGAGCCTTGCTGCTTGCTTTAAGTCTGCAAATCGGGGAACTTTGAGTTGTAAGATGTCCTGGCTGACGTTTTTGTAGGGGGGTGCTATTGAGTGCTGTAAAGGGGGCTTGACCATCCTGGGAAGGGAGGTGATTAGCCGAACCTGTAGTAGACATCCTGAGCTCCTCCGAGCTTAATGAGTGTGGCTGCGGGGGTGGGGGGGAAGTGGACTTGATTTTTCAGTTCAGTTGGTGCCTATGGGCCACACCATGTTTTTTGTCTGCTTAACTTTCTGCCTCTGGCAGAGGCGTCCCAGGCTGAAAGGGCTCAGGGAGCCAATTAACTCTGGCCATGCCCCCAAAACTGCCCGTAACCACACCAGCACAGGAGCCTATACCTTGGTTGCACCAACAGGCATCTGCCATGGGCTTTGACCAGTTTGTGGGAGCAATGCAGTGGTGTTGGGGGCCTGCACCATCAACTGGCCCTAACACTGGCATATCTCAGACATACACTAATGTAAAGGTCAGTTGGCTCCCTGAGTGTTTCCCCCACTTAGAACAGTGCTGTAAACTACTTTGGGGAAAATATTTTATATAGAGAGTGTGCAACTGTAATGTTCATGCTTGAAATATAACACCCCCCCCCTTTTTGAGTCAGGTTCCTTGTTATGACTGGGGAGGCACATACACCAACCCAATCAGGTTCTCCTGCCAAGTTATGAGGAATTCACTGATGGGCCATGGTCTAATTGTGGGATACTAAGCCTTCTATCTTACTATAACCATTGCATTTTGTCTTAAAATGCATAACATTATATAAAGTTCTTCTCAAGAACACTGCCATTAGATGGTCATAGGCTAAATGGCTTTAGACGTGGAGATAAATGTGTAGGATTCGGATTTATTAACTATAATTAGCCTCTATAGCTTAATACAAGCCTTATGTAGTATTCTACTAAATACAATCAAAGCTTTGTTATCTGGCACTTGATTATCTAGACCGCTCAATTAATCAGCATCACCCAAAGGGCAAGCACCTCCCCCTCAACCACTATACCTTTGTGACTTTGGGGACATTTGTGCATCTCTCCTACCTCTCCATCTGACCAACTATGGCCATCCCTGGGCTTCTGACATCTGGTGCTGCCAGCTGATATCATCCTCAGGTGCCTCCTTCCCCCAGGTGTTGGCAGAGTTTAATAATATAGGGGAATGAAGCACTAATTGTTTAAATAAAGTAACTCAGTTTATTAAAGAAGAAATAAACTCTAATAGAACAGAGGAGAGGGAGAGAAACTGTCTGACTGCTGTCACCACTGTTTGAAACTCCACTGGTGTTTCCCTGTTTCAACTATATGGTATGTAACTCTGAGAGAAGGTGATTGGGTGTTCCTCTTTATTGTTTGGGTTTTCTCTGTAAAAGCATTAGGAAAATATCAGTTTTGTTTTCACAGTTCTAAGTCTTGAGAAATACAGAGCTAATTTTGTCCTTATACTATGCTTCCAAATATATTTTTGATTCAAAAGTAGGTAGGTTTTTTCTGTTACTTTATGAGGTTATGCAACAATTTCAGTTGGTTGTAACACATGGCATGTGTTGTAGTACATTGTCCATTATATATTTTGTAAGTTTTTTTCTGGTTTTTTTATATATTATCCCCATCATAGAAAACTGAGGTTGCAAGACCTGACGAAGGCATATAGAAATGGAATTCTGATGTGAGAGACAGGAACAAAGGGTGGGGAGGGCTCAGTTGGAACAGGAAGTCTCCAAAGAGCCAATCAGGAGATAGGAAGGACATGATTTGAAATTATGGGAAGTCCCTAATCTAGCTACACTAACTACCCAGTCCTTCAGCTGTCTCCTGTAGGCTGTTCTTCTGACCTTTTTCAAGTAGGTACACTATAGTCCTTGTATATTCCAACATCAGGCTGAGTTGTTGAATTGTTAAGAATCAGCTCCTCTGGAAGGCTCCCACACAGCTTAGCTGCTTCTCTTCTATTTCATTAGGCAGCTGTTATAGGGGGGGAAGTGGATGGGGTTCTGCCAGGTGTGGAAGTTGTCACCATGGCATTCTCAATCAAATGGGGCTTGATCACTTTGGTTTCTTGTAGTAGATATTTGCTAGGGAAATGGTAGCGTGGATTTGGGGGAATGGGGAGATTTTATGATCACCATTAAAATATATCAAAGGGGTATGCACATGGTGGGCAGGGGCATCAGGTGTTGAAATCCCGGGGGGAGGGGGCTTGTGTGCATGTGAAGTGCATGTGCACTCCGAAACGATGCTGCTGTTGCCTCTCTCTCTCTCTCCCCCCGGCCACTCTTCCCTCCTTTCCGTTCCCTCCCGGGGCTCTGGGCGAATGCCCAACTTGATAGCTGGGTGACGCTATCACATTGGGCATTTGCCCAGAGCCCCAGGAGGGAGGGAGGGAGGGAGGCGTGAGTACAGGGGAACGGGGGGGGGGGAAGAGGCTCTGGTGGCAGTGGCCGGCCGACTGGCGGGCCTAGGAAGGGCCTGGGGAGGTGGGGGGGGAGAGGCAGCGGCAGGTGCTCTGTTTCGCTGGGGGGGGCTCAGTCCCCCCCAGGAAATTTCAGGGGTGGCCTGAGCCCTTGAGCCCCCCCGTAGTTTACGCCTATGATGGTGGGAATAATTCAGAGGGCAAGAGATAAGAAGTCACTTGTGCTGAAGCTTGGGGATTTCAGGAACAGATTCTCTAGCTTGCTGTGCAGTGGAGCACAGGTTTAGGCTGCAGAAGAAACCAATCTGATAAATAAAAGGAGCTCTGTAAAGCTAGGTGCAGGCAGAGTTTGTCATAATGAAGAGAGACAGGTTCTGTTCAGAGCTGACTTAAAAGGACAACTCTAAAATCTTTTGTCCCTGTAACAGGAGTGAATAGTAGGTCTCTTGGGTTCATACACATAGCAGCAATCAACTCTGTTTTTCTGAACAAAAAAAATCCCTTCTGTGTCAAGATTTCAAATGTTCAGAAGAATCAATGCTATCTCACCAAACTGAACTATCCAGGGAAGAAAAACAAATTCCCTTGAAAGTGGTGATAAACTGTATTAGCAATAGCAAGGAAGGTAACATCATTCATTGACTTTCTTGGCATCCCAGAG
Organism: Lepidodactylus listeri; assembly: GCA_029233225.1. Classification (NCBI taxonomy): domain Eukaryota; kingdom Metazoa; phylum Chordata; class Lepidosauria; order Squamata; family Gekkonidae; genus Lepidodactylus; species Lepidodactylus listeri. The sequence goes on along the minus strand of JARCFY010000002.1, from coordinate 62,240,463 downwards.
CAGAAATTACTGCATGTGTTTGCAAGGAATAAACACTAGAAAGGGAATCACAAATGAAATGCCACATTTTCCAGAGTGATTCAGTAAATTATGAGAATTGATACTATGTGGCGACAGGAGATGAAATTAATGAGCTTAATTCCTGAAGCAATAAAGACAGTGGCAGACAATGCGGCACCAACGTCAAATATCTCTATTGATCTTAGACAGTATGGTGGTCTAGTTGCTAGGTGACCACATTCTAAAAGGGACACAACTTCCATTCTTTAAAGATCTCTTAGACAGCTAGAAGTTCCTCAGGTGCAGTATCATTCATTACTAATGAAGCAGGAAACTGCAAATTCATATGTTAAAACATTCTTGGAGGACATATCAGTTCTAGACTGTACGAGAGGGAGTCAGTAAAGCAGAAAGTACATCCCAGAACTTTTGACACTGCAAATGAAACTACAGGTTTTATGTTTAGCCTGAAGACCCACAACAATTTGAATGTGTCCAACCACAGTGTAGAGTGCATGTGCAGCCTATGTTGTGAACAGTGATGGCAACAGAAGAATATAATTTGGAAAAGGAAGGAGGCAAACCAAAGTATCATTTTTCCTCTAGGCTTTTGGAATGTTGTGCCATTTTCACTGCTTAGGATAATGCCTATTTTCTTGTCATTTTTTTTTCCTCGGTGTGTTTTTAAATATTGTATTGGCTTTGAGATTATGCAGGGTGAGTAGAAGGCTCTTGGGGCTGGGGATCTTTCCTACCCCCCCCCCCCCAAAAAAGCTAGGGGTTGGAGGAGAACATTGTATACAAATTGCCACATGGAGAGGGACCTGAAGAAAGGGGGCAACCAGACAAAATCATCACTCCTCCCTGTTGCCTGTCAGAAAATGGGCTTTCTCCACCAATGGCCACTATGCCCAATTCCTATGCTGCACGGAATGTTATCCTTGAAGCTCCCCCGACACCCAGAGCCAGAGTTTTTGGGGTCATGTGAAGCTGTTGGGTGAGGGGGTGGGAAAGATCCACTTCTGTGTTGTGCACACACTTCACATAATACAAACCATTGTTTTTATGGTGCTTTTAATTGCTTTGTATAGAACAGTGTAGCTTCTGCTACATTTTTATGAAATTGGTGAAGTTGCCTGGGGAGACTTTGCCACCTAGGCTGAGCTCTTCTTTCTGCTCAGCCCCACCCCCGCAGTGTGCTGATGCCTTTTAAAAGAGCTGCAATGTGGCGGGTTATGCCTTTTCATAATATGCTATTGTGGCTAACAGAGGCGGAGGACAGACTGGCAGAATGAAGCGCAAGGGAAGCGGGGCAAAAAGACCCGGGCCAAGTTGTTGCGGGGCTTTCCAGTCGCATTGCGTGGACTGATGCGGGACCATGTCAGGGAGATGGTGGAATGGAGTATTTGCACTGTGGGGCGGCCTTTGGTGGTGGTGCCCCAGTTGTGCACGGCTTTGGTCCGTTTTGCCAACCTGCACGTAGGCGCATGGGCACATAGGCACAGCAGCAATTGGGACAGGATCCCATGGCTGGGAGCTTTAACTCCGCGAGCTGGAAGTGTCCCCACAAGCAGTTGGGTGGTTATGCTAGATCAGAGGGTTCACATTGCTGGCACTACTTGATTGTGGCTTATTTGCATCCACACTTCCAGGAAGCGAGATTAACGTGCATCCAAATAGCTTGCCACAGCTTTCATCTGGTACTTTTTAAAAGTGGGATCAAAACACTTCAGGAAGGGTGAGTATGACACGGGAATGCCAGACAGCTGTGGCTGTGTGAACCAGCCCACTGAATCCGCTTGAGAAACATGCCTATATTGGGCCAAACTGCCAGTCTAAACTCAGCCAGAGATTTGTTAATGGGGCAGTATTGCACAGAGATGTCACCTGTGAAACCCCAACTTTATTTCCGAGTTTCAACATCCAGAAAGGGTTTTTAGTTGCCAAATGTAGGTGCTATGGGTGCCTGCACTCACTGACGTGCTTACTCCCCACTGTGATACAGTATGTACAAATTCTGCCTCTATTTATGTTTGCTAGAAGAGCTGTGATATCAACAAACCTTTGAGGTAAAGTTACATCCATTTTGAAGGGCAGTTTAATAATTCATAGCTGTGTAGTTGTCACAAAACTACAAAGCTATGCATTATTAAACCAAGACTGGAATACGTCAAAATCAGGCAGCTTAACTATGGGTCAAAGTAGGTGTTGGGAGTTCTGTGTTTGAAGCCTCCAGGTGTTTTCTTCTTTTTGTTGTAAATAGCAGTCAGTTTAGATAGCAACCACATTGTGGGGATGGGGTGAGGTTTTAACTTGTTTTCCCCTAAGCTCTGTTCCTAACTGAAATGGCCCCACAGAGCTGGCACTGTTCTGTTGGACTAAAGATACAGACAACGTACAGACTGTTCTTGCCACAGTGGGGCAAATAGCAGCTCGGTGAGGTCATTTAGGGAAACAATGTAGAGGAAAGAGAACTGTGGCACTGGAGAGAGTGCAATCCTATTCTGAGTCTCTGCACAGCTGCTACTTACAAGGGGAAAAAATAGGGGTGTGCATTCTGGAATTCCTGATAGATAAAAAACCCTGTTTTGGGTTGTTGCTGTAATTCTCCAAAATGTTTACACACACCCAGGATTCTTAGACATTATGAACCCCCCTGCCCAAATAATCTGTGTAGTTTTTTCATGGGGTGTGGGGGGGTAATCACCATCATCAACAAGCATCTGATTTTTCTTTGTTTCTCTGAATTTTCCACCCAATGGCATTTCTCTCTTCCAGTGGGATCCAAATGGGTAAGTGTTACCAGCCTGGGGAATGTAGCTCCCTGCTGATACAAAGTAAGGTGCAGGGCCTGGCACAGCTGTGAGTCTAGCTGGATCTTTCTTTTTCCCTCTCTATCTTTTCCCTCCCAGTTTGCAGATCTGCAGGTAGGAATGGTTGGGGGTACCTTGCTCAAGGGGCCATAAAATTGGACCTCTTGGTCCAATTTGCTTGAAACTTGTGTAGAGGTGTCTTTAGTGGATAAGCAGCTTTAGGACTCCTGCAATTTCAGTGGCATTTGGTTGAAAATATCCACTTCAGCCCCATCCCCATCCCCAATTTTCCCCTTAGGGCAGGGGTGGGCAAATGGCGGCCCGGGGGCCACATGCGGCCCGCCACAGAGTTTTTTTGCGGCCCACCAAGACAGTTGGCCACTGTCAGCACCTGAGGAGCTGCAGCTTGAACTTATTCACATGCAGTCAGATCACACTGTGAAAGAAATGTTTAATGCTGTGACATTAGTTGACTTTTACAAATCTTTGTCTGCTGAAAAGTTTCCATGTATGAAGAAATTTGCTGGGAAAATGTTCTCTGTATTTGGGTCTGCATATATTTGTCAGCAAAGTTTTTCTTGCATGAAGATCAACAAGAGTAAATATAGACATTCACAGACCCTTGACAGACATTAACTTGCAGGCTGTGATGAGAATCTCAACAAGCAATCTCACTCCTGATTTCAAAAAAAATTGTAGAAAAGTGTGATAGGGTACATTTGTCTCATTAGACTGATTCTAAAATTAAATGTGCTTGCAGCTATAGATGATATGAAATTAGCACAATAAATAAATTGAATAAAACTACCACTATTTTATTTAATTTATATTTATTGATTTTTATGATACAATTTATACCTTTTCTGAAATGCAAAGTTAACTAATGAATGCAATCATTTTAAAAGGTGCGGCCCTCCGCTAACCTCCGCTCCCACAAAGTGGCCCTTGAGCCAAAACAATTGCCCACCCCTGCCTTAGGGAATAGTGAGACCCAAATAATTCTGGAATCCTGGAGAAAACTGAACCTGAATCCCAACATGCTACTGGGAGATTTGAGTACCCTTGAATACCAGTATTTATGCCCTTTCAGAAATCCAAATTAAAAAAAAAAGATCCCCCCCCCGGTGCACATCTCTAGAAAAAGCTTTTGAGCTCAAAATATTGGCATCTGCTCCACTTTGACCTGAAGAGAAAATAGAACTGTTGTTGCTACTCACTAAGGGACATTGCTTTTGGGAGAACAGTAGGATTTTTTTTAATGCAGGTATTTCTTCTGTTGATCTAGTTCCCAGACAGAGTGTATTTAAAAAAATGTGATTCCAAAGAGAGGTTTGGTGAGTTTTTCTAGCTTCAATGAACTGCTGAAAGAACTTCAGCCTACAAAACATGGAGAAGAGATGGTCTGATCATTGAAAAAGTTTCCTATTAGTCCTGACACCAAAGGGCTTTGCATCCTCATTCACATTTTACATCTGTGTCCCACACGAGACCAATTCTTTAATGGCTTACTAACATTTCCCTTTATTTCAAACAGTGATTTTAGATTCCATTAGCATTTATCACATCAGCAGGATTGTCCTCCTGTGTTCCCAGAGGTGGTTACTGTGCCGGAGAGACCTAATAAGCTCTCTTGTTGGTTAATAAGTTGCCTGAGGCAAATGCAAGCTATCTACAGCTTCTAACCTAGATCTTGCAGTGATGGATACCAGCAATGGAAGAGCTTAATACTGGGGGGCAGGGGGAAAGGTCTTCAGCATGTCTTGAAAAATCACATTCCCTGTTTTTTTTTCTTTGAAGTTTTGCTTTCTTATAATGGCACAGAAATATAATTGGGTGTATTCCCCATGTGTCTATCCCCTGTGGCAATGGAGTCATTGCTATTTATATTGTAGTGGGGTTTTTTAAAAAACAAACAACCAAAAAAAATCCCTCTGATCATGAATAGGGCCTGTGTAGGCAGCCCATGAACCCCCTTCCTCCATTAGCCCCAGCTACACTGAAGATCAGAGGCAAATATATTTTGCAGAAACAGGCTTTGGTTGTTGTACTTTATAGTACACTGTGCACATTATAGTACACAGCTTAAAGGATGGGGTGGGTCTTTTTCTCCTTTTTAGGATGACCTCTCAGTGCACCTGGAATTAGGCCCAATGGCTTCACTTTTCCTAGGTTCTCCCTTGAGGGATTAGGGCATAACTTGGCCTCTTACTAGTTGCATCCCACCTCCCTTTTCAGAGGCCTCCATGCCCTTCACTCCCTCCATTTACTGTTTCTTGCCTTTTCCTTCATAGATTCACTTCATTCTCTTCTATCTTCTTTCTAGCTCTTCCTTCTTCTCTGCTCTCTGTGAGCTGCTAAGGACAATTTCAGCTGGACCTCAAACTGGGCAATGATGCTAGGCCACCCCAGATAGCAAGTTATGTCTGCCCAAAGGAGGCCAAGCAAGTGGGAGTTTGGAACATGTCAGTTTCTGAAGCTTAATCCTGACTAGACAGAAGTGCTACTGGTGGGTGGAAAGTCTGACATGGGTTGCACCCATTCAGGATGAGGTTGCACTCCCAGTGAAGGAGCAGGTCCATAGTCTGGGGTTCACTTCAATAAGCAGGTGGCAGCTGTGGCCAAGAGTGCTTTCTATCAGCTTCAACTGCTTAGCCAGCTGCAGACTTTCCTGGGCAGAAAAGATCTGGCCACTGTGGTGCATGCCCTGGTTACATCTGGATTGGATTACTGCAATGGGCTGCCCTTGAGAAGTGTCTGGAAACTCCAATTGGTACAGAATTCTGTAGCCAGGGTGTTGATTGTAGTGGATCATAGGGACCACATCACTCCAATCTTTCCCAATCTACACTGGTTCCCAGTTTGTTCCTGAGCAAAGTTCAAGGTGCTGGTTTTGACCCTGAAAATCCTGTAGGGTTGCAAAACATGCCTGAAGTACCGCCTACTTCCTAATTAACCTGTCTGATCACTACGATCATCTTTGGAGGCCCTACTTTGGGTGCTCCTGACTTCTGAGATCAGGTGGGAGGCAACCCAGGAGAGGGCCTTCTTGGTCGTGGCACCAAAACTCTGGAACTCTCTCCCCTGGGAGATTTATCTGTACCCTTCTGTTGCCATCTTCCACCAGTGGATAAAGACTATTTTTGTTTGGTTTGGCATTTTAGATCTGTGTTTAATTGTTTTAATGAGGGGGTTTTTTTGGTTTTAAATGTTTTTAAAAGTGATTTTAGTATGTTTTAATTTGTTAGCTGCCTTAGTGGCCCTTGTGAGAGCAGAAAGAGTGGATATACATCTTGTAAATCAATCAATCAATAAAAATCTATAGTGGAATCTTGCTGCCATTCAGAGTAGTTGGACTGGCTCTAGGGACACAGGGGCTATTGGAGTTTGATCCAATGATACACAGATGCAAAGATCACAGATCTTTCCCTCATTTCCTTCTCCTTAGCTGTTCTCATGGCCCCAGGACTCAGAAGGCTTCAGTGGGTACGGGGAACAGGGTTGCCAACCTCCAGGTGAGTGAAAATATGCAGAACAACCGTGATGTATTATGCCAAAGGAAATAATCCAAAGACTATTAAATACTTATCCAATATCCAGTTTACTTGAAGCAAATCAATCTCTCAAAATTCATTCACAATGATATTATCAACACAACAGACTATGCATATCAAGTCTCGTTTCATTGACAAACTTTGTCAGAGTGTGTAGCATTGAAATTTCTATATAGTTAATTCATTTAACAAGCAATATGGCCATTTCTCATAGTAACTTCCATCAAATCCACTAACGTGACAGGTGGGGCCTGGGGTTCTCTTAGATTGACAACTGATCTTCAGACTCCAGTTTCCCTGGCGAAAATGTCACCTTCTGAGGGTGGGCTCTATGACATTACATCCCTGCTCAGCTTCAGATCTGGCAACCCTAAGGGGTGACATTGCCCTCTCCTTTCTCTTCTCTCAGAAGGAAGAGACAATAAGGGCGATTTTGTCTCCTTCCTCCTCCCTATTGCAGCCTCCTGACTCAAGTCTTGTTTGTAACCTATGGTTTAAATGGTGTGCAGATTACCACATAAAATGCTCAAGCACATGAACTTTCACTTTCTTACCACTGGGGAATCATGTCTGCCACTAATTTCCATACAACTGTTGAAGATTTTGAAACGTCTGGCATACCTGGGCAGGACGTTTTCGGCTGTTACAAGTTTGTTGTTGTTTTAGTACAGCACAGCAGCAATAGGGCTTTCACATGACAGATTTCCCCACAGTTTCCCTGCCCTGGGAGCAGCCATTCCCCACCCCTGGGCCATGGGGGCTTTTTAATTTTTTTTAAAACAGCAATTGAATATCATTACATTGATATACCACTGTAACAATAAATGGAACAGGGTCTGTGAATTCCCAGCTTTCAGTTTTGAAAAAAACATCAATTTTTTAAGGCTATATGTATGCTTTCCCCTGTTTATCTCCTCAGTGAAAGGAGCTAGAGATTTACCTTTTTAAAAAACAAGTGCTGTGAATTCACAGAACCTGTTACATTTATTGTTATATGGAATATGAAATTGCTGATTTAAAAAAAATAACAATAAAGTTATCTGGCAGTGGGATGTGTGTGTGGAAATGACTGCCATGGGGATGGGGTCAATGAAAATGAATGTCATATGGACTGAGATCTTTTCACAAACTTCATAACAAAGTGGGTTTGAGAAAGATCAGAGAAAAATCAGGGACAGTGCTGTGGGAAAGCAGTGGGGGTGGGACACACAAACACACACACACACCCAGCTTCACAACAGCACTGAATCTGGGGCAGAGAACCTGTGTGGATACAGCCTATAAAAGAGAAATCACTGCCTCAGGAGTGAACATAATAGTGCTATGGTGCTTTTCTGCTGAAAGAAAACCTTGCTGATATTTCTTAATTCTTAGTTCCATATGCACAGCACAAGCTTGTTGTTAGAGATAAGCCAGGCTTTAACTGGAATAAGCAATATTTTAATCAAGAATCTGAGGTTTTAGCAAAATTGAATCAACTTGTCTTTATGAGCAGAAAGCCACAAGCCAGGAAAAAGCCAAAAGGTCACCTCCAATGATACTATTAGATCATCTTACTAACCTTGGCTTTTAACTGCTTGACCCTAATTAGCAATCTGATTGTACCAAGTTCCCTTCTCTGGTTCATGAAAAATTTGCATAGGTTCTTCAGATTTGCAGTGGGGTTCTGCAGCAAAATAACCTGTTCAGGTAATGCCTGAAACTCTGTTTTAAGACCAAAACATCCAACAGACATTTCAAATGTATATAAGAAATAAATGCAAATATACTTGAAGGAATGTATACAATACTGGGTGTTTCACAGTCATGCTCTTACAGTTTTCTTTTGCTTTCCCCACAACTTTATATAATGAAATGTATGAAATGAAAACCCTACACTGATTAGAATGCCAATGCAAACAACTCTTACACTTTCTATCCTACTTTAAAAAGGCCTCTAAAAAGTCCTGTTCTTTTGTATTCTGCACTGAACAAAACTCTAATACTTATAAAATCTCAAGTTAATAGAAGGTTCTATCAAAGATACAATATTAATAAAGATGAGCAATTTGTTTTTGTTTCATTTATTGTGGTATTCATTTATTTTTATTTTACCAGTTCTCATAGAGAACAAAGCTGCCTCCTCCTTCATTCTCTTTCTTTGTATACTTCTAGCTTTTATCATAGCCAGCTGACCTGGCTTGGAAGGCTGATGATGGGATGGGAGGGTGTCTCTTTTTCACCCTCCTTATTAGTTCCTGGGATGAGTTTCTGAAGTGCGGCACCAAAGTACACCCTGAGGAATATAGTTATTGGTTCTTCGGACTACTGTGCAAGGAGTCAGACCTTCTCTGGTGGTCAGAGGGACCCAATGGAAAGAACAATGGTTCCTACTCTGTAATATTCACATAAACAAACAAGTACAGGAACTCTCAAACAGATTATATGGCCATGCTTCATGCTAATTCCTGATTCATGGGAGCTTAGTCACTTTGTTTGGAGACTGTAATAGCTGGGATGCATTTGTTCAACCATGCATTCTATTTAATTATGTAGGACATTTTTTTTAATGTCCCTCTCTAGCTGTACTTAAAAAGTCAGTATAGGTAGACCAAAGCTACCATCTACCATGGGTTTCTGAGGTTTTGTGAATGTATATGGACAGTGCAGGAACAAACAGAGGGAAGACAGCAATGTATAGCCCAATCTCATCAGATCTTAGAAGCTAAGCATGGGTGGTGTTTGGATGGAAGACCACCATGGAAGACTGCAGAGGAAGGCAATGACAAATCTCCTCTGATTCTTACTTGCCTTGAAAGCCCCTTGCTGAGGTTGCTGTAAGTCAGTTGTAACTTGAAGCATATATGTACATATACAGGAATGAACAAATGATGGCATATTTGTTCTGATTAAGTTAATCATGAGAGTGTGGCTTACATACTGTGGATCTTTTGCCTCACTACTTTTTTAAAACTTCAACTAACTCTGAGAGTATTTTGTATAGAACTGGAATTCAGTTGTGATTTTAAGGTGCACAGTGACAATATTCAGTGAAGAACAGATACCACACATTTCATAGTTCATGGATGTCAAACATGCAGCCCGTGGGCCGGATCAGCTCTCCAGAGGGCTTCTATCAGGCCCACACTGTCTCCTGCTTCCTCCTCTAGTTCTGCTGCTGCTGCTGCTGCTGCTGTATCATAGCTTGCTTTGCCAGACTCTCTTAATCACTCAGGAGAGATAAATGGGCAAACTTCTGTTCCCTGCACTGGCTGAGGCTCCTCCCTTCCCAGGGGAGAGAGTGAATGAGCCAGAGCTTGCACAGGAGACAATTGCAAACCTTTCTTCCCCTCCATTGGCTGAGGCTCCTCCCCAAAGGGAGGAAGGGAAGGAGGGAGAGTTTGCTTTGCTTGGCTGCCCCAATCACACAGGAAAAATAAAAAGCACCTTTAAGACCAACAAAGTTTTATCCACAGTATGAGCTTTTGTGTGCCTTGCTACAGTGTGTGTGTTTTGTTGAGCTCATTATGCTTTGGCTCAACTGGGTTCCCTACCCCTTTTCACTGTATCCATGCCTTCATGATCCAGTATTTCTCAGTAGGAAAGCAAGGTGAACTATTAAGATGAGGAAAACACATCACTGAGCTGGATTAGGCTGAGAGTGTGTGTCCAGCCCAAGTTCACCCAGCATATTTCCTTTGGGGATTTTGAACTTAGACTTCCCAGATAGTAGGCTGATACTGACCACTAAGGAAGACCATAGCTTTGTAGACATACACATAGCCCATAGCCTGTGTCATGGTGCCTTCGAATATTCTTGATCAGCACACAAAGCAATTTATATACAAAAGCTCGCAATGCCCAGCCATTTTATGTTTTGTCCTAGGCTCAGAATTCTGAGCGTGAGATTTCTGTAATGAATGTCAATAAATCAAAAGTAGGTTTGCAGCTTACAGATACATACTTGAACAGCATACTCAAGATTGCTACAGCACAGACATTTTGATGCAATAATTCAGAGCAAGAGGTGTCAGTAACCAGACTGTTAAATAAACAAAATGTCACAAGAGTACTAATGTTTTAAGCATGTTTTTATTTTATTTTATTTTTTTAAAAATAAAAATTATATTGTGTTTGTGTCCTTTATAAAGTCTATATCTCCGCTACCTAGCATTACATCTTATGACACATGTGGCCTGGCCCAACAAGGTCTCATTTATGTCAGATCCAGCCCTTATAACAAACGAATTCAACACCCCTGTCATAGTACATAATTTCCTACCCATTACATAGATTATATATGAAAACTGTCTCCAGGTTTGCATTAGATCATGTGTGGATGGTGAGATGAACCAAAACCCTGCTCCCTGTGCTCCTCATTCCTCCTCCATGAGCTATGGTTTATTTGTCAAAACTCTCAGAGGAGTATCCCTTATACTCTCAGAGGAGTATCCCGCCTTGAGTCAGCTTGCTGGATAGGCGGGATAAAATGTAATAAATAAATAAATAAATAGGCAGCAAATACATTGATAAAAGAGGGTATTATTCCTGTAAAAGAATCTTCCTTCAGCTGTTCAACTCAGCCATTATTCAAATTAGGCATTTTTTTAACATGATGAGAAGCAAATGCCATCCCTCAGGAACCTTTTTACTGATGGCCTTTTAAAATACCAACAAAACCTTCCTATCTTTAATATGCCTATGTAAAATTGTAATTTGAGAAAGCATAACAATAACAGTGTTTAGCTACAGCTTGTTTCTTACAAGGAAATTAATTGAGTTTTTCTTATTTAATATGCATGTGCTGAAGGATTGTATGTGTGCTTAGATATGCACATTCCTTGTACATATGCACACACAACTTCCTCTGCTGTCTACGAGCTTATCTGAAACATAAGATAGACTCCTATAACAATTCTGCTCATCTCCAATTTTGCTTTGAAGATCTCTTCATGGCAATGTAGTGTGAGATTGAGTGGCAAAGTCTGGGTGACAAATCCCCTGCATATTTTAACATCCCATATTTATCAATCAAAGATTATCTTCTGTGAATGCCTGTTCTTTAAGTCAGATACTTTGTCCCCCCCCCCCCCAAGCTTCCCCTTAGTGGACAACTATTAAACATGCATGCCTTTGCATACATTAACATATTAAAATGACCTTTTTCTACCTGAATGGTTAGCAACCCAAGTGACCTCTGAAAATCTGTGTGACCATTCACCTCAAATCCTTCTGTAATCTGCATGCTCTGTTAAAACCCTTTGAATTAATGGGCTATAAAACACAGCATAAACATCTCCTAAGTGTTAGGACTTTTGTCCAATAATCAAGAAAAATTCAGAGTCTTGCTTTTCTGGAAAGAAAAGATTGCTTCTTTTAGTTTAAAAGAAGTTTATTACTAAAGGGAAAAGGTAAACGGGATTAGCTACAAATAAACAAAACATGCTTTCTAAGGAGCTGCATTGTGCTCCGTCTTCACACTAAGACATCTGATAGAGAGTGAGAGATTGCAATGGAGGATCTCTCCTTCTTCTTGACCCCTGAAAGGAAACACCTGATATCATTGACCAATTAGCAAGACAGTACAGCTTCAGCTTTCCCGGGCTTACAGTCAATTGGCCAGCTGCCAGGTATTACTTCCAGGTTAACACGAGTAAACAAACAAGTTGCATAGGTTAACCCTATAATGACTGAATTTCTCAGGCCTTGCATTACATGCTCATTTCTCCAACACTAAGAAGACTTCCGGTTCCAGTCTAGAAGGCATAGGAAAGTGTTCTGTGTTCCATTTTATTTTAAAACTTCTCACTTATTTCTCTGTTTTACCTATTTTCTTTCATCTACAATCCCCTAAGAAATGTCTGACAAGGCACTGTAGTCCAGGAGAAATGGAAAGAGGTTTTACAAGTAAATTGATATGCAGAAAAGTGTGGAAAAGCTTCCAGGAACTGCTAAGTGTTTCACTGAAGTTCACAGGACCTTTTAAGTTATCTATCATTGATGACCACTACTATACAGATGCCCCAGTCCACCAATAAAGATCTGTTAGCATAAGAACTTGGTTGTTATGTATAATTTTATTGTTTTTCTGTTTAAATTGTTTTTTGTTTGCTTTTAATGTCTTAATACATTATGTGCTCAAGTGACATTTTGTGACATGCCCTGAGCCTGCTTGTAGGGGAGGGCAGGATATATATCAAATAAATAAATCAAATAAATAAGCAAGCAATTTTTTACATCTGTCACAGATGCATAGCCCCATCCACACTGTGATGCTCTTCCCTATCCAAATGAACTGGCTGGGTGTGTCTTGGTGCCAGTTGGACTATTCAATATTTGTCCATTGTGTATTTGAACCACTGCTTTATACAGAACTTCTTGATCAAAACTTTAGCTGAATCAAAGGCAGAATGAATAATGGAAAGGCAATTTTGCTTAGTTTCTTACACACAACTTTCAACTTCTGAACTTTGAAAAAGTTCCAGAGAGAGAGAGAGAGAGAGAACAAAAGGAAGCATTTGGTGCATCTGACAGTACAATGTTTAGCAGAAAATGCTAATGTTCTCTGATGCTGGAGAACACTTATCAATATTAAGGAGTACATGAGAGAGAAGAAAGAGGCAAGAGCAAAACAGAACATTTAACCAGAGAGTAATTTAGCCTGTTGGCAAGCGCTTAAACTCTGCTTCATGAAAAATTGCTTGTGCAGTTGTGCGACTGGGTTTTTCGGCTTTTATGCATAAATCATACTATTGATTCAATGTGAATATCAACCGTACTCAGGTATATAACTGCATGCAGGTAGAGTGAAAACCTGAGTGTGGAAACTGAAGAGGGGAAAAATACCCCCTGTTGCTTCTGCCAGCCTTGCTGTAACAATCAAACAGCTGGAATGTATGCAGATTGTAAATTAAGGCCGTGGTCACATGGCGAGTTTCTTGCGATTTATTCCAGTGATAAATTTGATCCGGGAATATTTTGGGGGGGTTGGGAGGACCACACATTCCTCCCCAAACCGCCTGCATCATGGGATGAGGCTCCTGGCACTGTCCAGATAGCCGTAAGGTTTTTTTTTTTTAATTGTTTTGTCCATGTGCACATAAGCACGGATGAATCACCGCCCTCACTTGGCCACACAAACAAACAAGACATCAAAGGCAGAAGTTGCAAAGAGGTGGTGGGGTAGAAGGAAGCTTTTCTCATGCCTTGGTCATCCCCCTCCCCCTCCCTGCCTCTAATACAAACACTGGAGAAATAATGTCTCCTTCCTGGAGGCCTCCACTTCCAAATGGGAGAGGAGAAGCCCAGGTACACACACACACACAAATGCAGGCGGGCACTTCCTCTCAGTTCTCACTTCTCTCTCAGTCTCAGAGATTGGAGAGAAGGGAGAGCAGACTGTGAGGAGGGGACAGATGAAGCCAACAAGTGGGAGCATGCCTTGCAAACAACAGGCGGATTGGAAGGGGGGGGGATGTGCATAGAATTGAATTATTGCTCATGCGCTCAAAAATGGATGCTGAAAAAAACCCCTCATGGCGCCAAAGATGGCCCCATAGAATACAGTGGAAAGATTGTGCCACTGCCACTGCACGACTCTTAACAAAAGGGGTTTAAACTTTAAACCCCTTCTCACTTTGCTTCCTCCCCAGGCCCACTGGGGGAGGGGCTTGCCACCACTGCCATTTGTGCCAACTAGGGGTGTGCAAATCAGGCTGCATCTGTTCCGGCTGCCGAATGACCCCTGGATGTCAGTTTCAGCAATGCAAGCTGATTTGGGAGTAATTCTGCAGGCGGAATGTCAGTTTCAACCCCATTATACCCTATGGGCCATTGAAGTCAATGGCAAAAACTCATAGAGTATATGAAGGGCCGGAGGAGAGGGAGTTTAAGGGAGAGGCTCCAAACTTGCAGGGTAGCTGCTGGGGCCTCTCCCCAAAATATCCACCAAGTTTCAAGAAGATTGGACCACGGGGACCAATTCTATGGGCCTCCAAACAGGTTGCTCCATCCCCTCCATTGTTCTTTATGGTGGGGAAAAACGTTACTTTTTCCCACCATACAGAACAATGGAGGGAATGGGGGCAACCTGTTTAGGGGCCCATAGAATTGGATCCCCTGGTCCAATCTTCTTGAAACTTGGTGGGTATTTGGGGGAGAGGCTCCAGCAGCTACCCTGCAAGTTTGGAGCCTCTCCCTCAAACCTCCTCCCCTCCAGCCACTTTTTAAGCTGCCACCGAATTTCGGCAGCAATTTGCGGCAGGCCAAATCAGATCAGATAATCTGATTCCGCCCGTGGCTGCCCTAGTGCCCACTCCTGGGCTGGCAGAACACCACTCTGCCTTGCTGCAGCCCCAAATGACCCCTGGGGGGTTGTTATTCATTTACCACCTGGCTTGTTTAGTTAACTTGACATTACTGATCCTCAGATTCTGAAAGTCAATTCGTATGCTGTGAACCACTGATGGAACCCAAAGACTAATATATTAAAATAAAAAAATAGGCATGGTGATGTCAATGTTAAAAGAAAATACCCTGCCAAGTCCCATTGATTCCAGTGGCACTGCTAAGGATGTGGTTAATTGTCTCCTGTTGAAACTAGTGGGACTTAAATGTGGTTAAATTTTGATGGATAATGCTTAATATTTTAAACTGGGTATATGTCCTTAAACCAGCTTCAAGGATCATTGTTTTTGGTTTCTGATATATATGAAGAGCCCCCCTCTTATGCTACTTGTATATTCTTAATGTCCATGATGCTAAAAAGTTTCTCCATCCAAAAAATATTAATAACTGTATATCATGTTTCTTAAGGTAAATATTTAAGTATCAAGCTCTCATAGGAGGCAAAATGATGCTTCAACTCTGCATTGAAATATTTCTTCCATTGATTTAAGTTATTTTTGTTGTTGTTGAATGCTTTGCTTATTAGCAAAGGCTTCCTATAATTTATGCTCAACATAAGTGAATTTTGGACAAATTATACAGTATTGATTTTTTTATGCACAGCTATAGCCTGATTGTAGCAAGAATCACACTTTTAGCTTTTGACCTGAGTGCTTGTGTCTGTGTGTCAGTACTCTACAGACAATGGTAAAGTTATATAGGAGGGATGCCAAGGAGAGTCCTGCTACTCATGGAGAGAACTAAAATACAAAGTCAAGAAAATGGAAATATAAAAGGTACTGAGAACCCCTATCAATTGCATGTGCATGAAGTCACTTCTTTATTCCGTAACCCCATTCATTCATCAATATTTTCCAGTATGGAGATGAGCATACCATCAGATAACTCACCACTAAATGAGAGAAGCCACAAAGTTAAGGTCTTGACTAAAGTAAGATGAAGCATTCACAGAAGGATAAGCTTGTTACAGGAAGATCCAGTACAAATCCATATTATGCACTGCCATACCTATCAAACTGAATTCACTTTGAATGGAATTTTAAACTCACACTGTATCTTAAAGCAGTTCTACTCTTCCCACACTGTATTTTGCAATACAAAAAGAGTTTCCAATGACCAGTTCTGATGCATTCCTGTCCAATTTTGTTACTGTGGAGAAGGAAACTGACATGGACAGGGGGGCATTTCTGCAATCCCTTTTTGTTCCCTGGAAAAAAAATAATATTTGGTCAGAATTTCTTCTTATTTGTGTTTGACTTTTTTTGGATTGATAGGCTCAGTGAGTGATCCTTAGCTAGACTGGGGCCATGGAAATGCACTGAATACAATGGATGATGGTAAAGGAAAGGAAAGTAAAATAAACCAGAAAGAACCAAAGATATTGAAAATTATAACAATAACATAATTAATTTATGCTATTGTTGCATTTAAGAGTTGTTCATGAATCACAGATCACCTGCTTCCCTCTCCTACTGCAAGCCAAAATGTTCCCTGAAATGCTGCAGTGCGGGTGGGGTGGGGGTGAGAATGTTATATTCCGTTGGTGGACATCCATGCAAAGAAATGCTCCAGTGGATCTAAAGCATTACATGGTAGAATGTACCCAGGGACCAATTTTAGAGCTGAGGAAGGAAAGGGGGAATGAAGAGGTTATTAGTAGGTATGCGCACAAACCTCATCATGAACCTAAATTCATGACAAAAATCACTGGGTCATGGTTTGCAAACCGAGGTTCATACCCATCCCTATCCATGACCCTCCACATGTTTTTGGGAGGTTCATGGGGCTTGTGGTGGGAAGTGGGAGGGACTGCTGAAATGGCTTGCATCTGTTTCAGCCTAACAGTGGGGCTAGAGCACCTGTCACGCTGAAATAGATGCAAGGCATTTCAATGATCCCTTTCACTTTCCCCCACTTGGAGGAGACCTCCCTGCCACACGTAGATCCAGGGGGCATCTTCTTCTGCCCAGAGCTTTAAAGCACTGGGTAGGAGAAGCCTTCCAGCCAGGTTTGCATGCAATGGCGAGAAACTTCCCTGCCACACACAGATCCTGGGGGCAGCTTCATGAACCTCACCAAACAAACCAGTTCAATGAACAGGAAGGCTCATGAAGGTTCATAGTTTGGGCAGCCCCACAAACTACAAACCCAGATGAACCTCCATTTTCCCAGGTAATGCTCATTCCTAGTTATAGAATTCCCTCCCCCATCCCTGTTCTATAAAATAACTACCTTAAAAAAATCTAGCATGCTAGCCTACAGTTTGGATTCCTTCTCTTTCAGCAGATGTCTGCAGCTTGCTAACATGGGAATTGTTTAGTATCCGATGTTCAGAAGCTGATGGAGAGAATCCTGGTGGGAGAAGTTCAGGTTTTATGTAAGGAGATTTAAACTAAAGCAATAATCGAGCCACCATTCAGAATATGTCTGCTGCACTAAACCCTTAATAATAAAAATTAATTAAATGCTAAGGCTATTCTAATTTCATTTATATGAATTTAGTTCTTTCCCAAAAAGAAATGGGAGGGAAAGGTTGAGTTACAGAATTATCTTTTATTATTGCAAGCTTAAGCCACTCCGTAGGAAGATTTTCAATCAATGTCATGGTATCCTTGTCATCTTGAGGTTAGAATGGAACTTAGTTTCAGTCTGGCTACTAAGTACATTGCCTAAACTCCTCTATGACTGCATGGGAGAAGAATATGAAGCAGCAAGAATCATACATGAATTGGTTTTTGTACAGATATAGCCAGAGGCTATGGATCCAAAACCTTCAGATTCTGCAGCTGGAATAAACAATACATCTTAAGCACATGGCTATAAATGTCTCTATGGTTATTAAGTTTGGAGTCCATATGGGAGAAATATTTAACTCTACCTAGCCCAGACTATACCATCTTCTGTCCCTAAGTCACAGCAGTGATCCTTTTCCATTACAATCCACTTGAATCAAGACAAGAGTGACAAGAGTGACCTAGGCAATGAGAGAGATGTAGGACGATTAACAATGATAAGCAGTCAATCCTAAACAAAATTACATCAATCTAAGCTCATTGACTTCACTGGACTCAGAAGGGTATAACTTGGCTTAGGATGTCACTGAGGAAGAACATAACATAAAAGAACATAACATAAAAGAGGGACTTGTATGAACACCCTAAAAGGTAAAATACAAACTGTTACACACTACTGTACATCTCAGTATTATTGATTTCCGTTTTATGCTACCAGTGAACCCTGGTGATTTGTGTAACTTTGCTTGAGTGAGTTGCAGTGGTTGAAAGGTAGTCAGGCTTTATGTAAGGCATAGAATGCATTCTTGTGACCTTTTCACAATCTGTTTGAATGGTGATAATTTTATCATTTGCTTTGTTCATGGCTACAACTAGTAGGTGATATGCTGGTATGATAAAAGCTTCAGTTGGGTACTCATCTGATAATTGGCAATCATCCTTCCAGCAATTTAGGTTCTGAATCCCTAGAAAGGATTACAATCTTTTTTTTTAATGGACCGCTACTTTTTATCCAGCCTCTGTGCTTTTATTTATTTATTTATGCAACTTTTATCCCACCTTCCCCACAAGCAGGCTCAGGGCAGGATACAATGCAATAGCAAAACATGTAAAAACAATTTAATATGGACCTTAAGATTTTGTGTTTTTTTTTTATCTTGGCACTACAGCCTGCCTTTCCATTCTCATAATATTGCCCCATTGTTATTAGTGTATAGTTGCATGCTTCAGAATTGTGTGGTAATGGATAACGGCATAACTGCACATCTTTACCTGTGGTCTCTTTATGGCCTCAGCCTTTGCCCAAAGCATTTAAATGATAACATCACTTTGAAAAAAGAAATTGCACCATATGGATTTTTATCAAAATAGAGTTTGATTATCTAAAAGCTCTGTGGTGCTTTTGGATGACGTTAAGGATGAGCACTGCCTTGAAAGCAATTCATGCAGAACTTTACATGGCACAAAGGAAGGTCTGATGTATGAGCAATCTACTACCTAAAGACAGAAAGCAGCAGCAGCCAAGTTTAACTTGGAATTCACTTCTCCAAAATCTAATCAGTAAAGTATATTTCAGATAATGGGATTCAGAATAATTGGATGCAATATCCCTAGTGTTTGGACTTAGAATATTCTTTCATGTAGCAGCAAAATGAAAGAAAGAAAGAGCTACTGTGCTTGCTAAATTTAAGATGTGGAACAATGGCTCATGCTAGAATTATATATGCTGTTGCAAAGGCATTATGATCTGACCAAGGCTATTCTACAACCATAGAGATGTGGGCTGGCACTTTTACACTAGCAATAGATACTAAAAACAGATGACATAACTCATGGCCGAGAAGGAGAACAGGCTTATATGGAGCTGGATGTAGACAGGCTTGGGCACAGTTCTCATATAACTACATCACACAATGCTTTGTGTGAGAGCTGGTGTGATGTAGTGCTTTAAGTGGCTGACCATGATCAAAGAGACTTGAATTCAAAACCCTACTTTGTCTTGAAGCTCACTCACAGTGAGCCTGTCACTGTCTCTAAGACTAATCTATCTCACCAGGTGTTGAGGCCTAAGCTACCTCATAAGGGTAACATGATGGAAGGAAAACTATGTGCATCATCCAAGGATACAATAAAAAAAAATGTGATACCTAACTTGCCATTGTGTGGCAAACTATGGAATACACTTAATCTTCAAACCATAATTGAAGGTATAGCAGCAACATATGGCTTGCATGAAGCAGGAAAGTCTGAAACTCAGTCACATAATGCCAACAGGCCCTAATAGTAAAGTGTTTGGTCTCCAGCCTAGTTCATGCAGTTATGGAAACTAGATCCCTTGTAAAGCAGAGGTACCACCTCATTCACCTTGGAAAATTGCCAGTCATTGGCCTATTTCATCACAGAGATAGTAAAGTAAATTGCACTCATGCATCTAATATCTTGAATAACTGTCCTCAGAGCTTTATAGCTACACATCCAATTTCTTAACTGCCTCCTATGGAGTTCTCATATTGTGAGCAGAATTGCTCCCCCTCACTTTCCTGGGTTTTTAAAATTATTCTAATAGTTCTAAAATAATATCTGTAGTTCTTGGATAATTAAATGTGATGTGAGTCACTGTGAGTCACTTTTAAAGCTGAAAGGCTCTTTGCAAACACTGATCTTTAAAATATCCTAAATTGTTTTATTTTTTAAAAAAACATACCAAATATTATTTTGCTACAGCAAAATGAGGCATAATATAGATCATGTCCTGTGGCTAAAGGAGAAAATCATTCTTGATTGGCTCCACCTGAACAAATATCAAGCCTCCAGACATGCTGGTGATTCAATCAATCATTGTGTATTTAAAGCTATACAGTCAATAGTCATACATAGTTAGCTTTGCCATATAAAATCATTATGGCCTGAACAGCTGTGGGCATAATGGATGCTGTCCATAATGAGTGTTGGTTCTGACAGAACAAATGCAGCCAATGGAGATACTGAGGCTCCCTTTCCAGTATCAAGAACCCAAAATACATTCTAAAAGTATGTGAGCACTCTTCATACAATCTCATAGGCTTTTTGTATTTTCATTTATAATGCTGTTTAAATGCATACATTGACACAAATATACCAATGCTCTAGCAAAGCAGTCTGCATCCTATGTCTCCAGACAAAAATGTGGCTGAATACTGTATCAAGTATGGCTCTTCCAAAAAGAAAATGAAAACTTTACAATAAGGTATATTGGAAGGATAAGTGGGATGCCAGAATAACCAGTATGCCAAGGGAATGGCAGGCAAAGCTTTTTATGGGATTAAAGTGGAGGGTGTTTCTGTTTATCTTTATTACTTGTTGTGAGACTTTGTCTGTGTCCCTTCCTAATGAAGGATTTGCAACATCCAGTGTTTGGGCTTCAGGAACTTTATGGATTGTTAATCAACATGTCAATTATTCATAATGTTAAACTGTAATTCTGGGGGATTCCCAGGGTCCCACTTGGAGGGTGGCATCCCTAGTTGCCAAACTTCCAGGTAAAGTCTGAAGTTCTCCTGGGATTACAACTGATATCCATACTACAGAGATCAGTTCCTCTCAAGAAAATGGCAGCTTCTGAGAGTGGACTAGGGCTGCCAAGTCCAACTTGGGAAATATCTGGGGACTTTGGGGGTGGAGCCAGGAGACTTTGGGGGTGGAGCCAGGAGAAAGGAAGTGACATCATTTTGTGATGTCACATCCTGTGATGTTGCTTCCACATGCTGACACATGAACTCATGAAGTTTCCTAATACTGAATCAGGCCATTGGTCCATCAAGGTCAGTATTGACTACTCAGACTGGTAGTGGCTCTCCAGGGTCTCAGGCTGAGATCTTTAATGTCACCTATTACCTGATCCTTTTTTAGCTGAAGAGGCTGATACCTCCTGCATGTCAAGCAGATGCTCTATCACTGAGCAACGGCCCTACTGAATCCTTCCTCATCTCGGCAGAATATGAAGCACTAAGTGCTACACAAGTGCTAAATATGATTTTCATATCATAAGAACAGGAGAGAAGCCACAGTGGATCAGCCCATCCAGTACAGCCCATCCAGTACAACACTCTGTGTCACAACAGTGGCCAAAAATACCAGGTGCCCTCAGGAGGTCCAGCAGCGGGGCCAGAACTCCAGAAGCCCTCCCACTGTTGCCCCCCAAGCACCAAGAATTCAGAGCCTCACTGCCCCAGACAAAGGGTTCCATTTAGACCTTGTGGCTAATAATAGCCACTGATAGACCTCTGCTGGATGGGGACAGAGAGAGACAGACAGACAGACAGACAGACAGAAAAAAGAAAGAAAGAGGGAGAGAGAGAGAAGGGAAAAAAACTGGCAGAGGCACTTACTTCCATTTAGACCTTGTGGCTATAATAGCCACTGATAGACCTCTGCTGGATGGGGACAGAGAGAGAGAGAGACAGACAGACAGAAAGAAAAAAGAAAGAGGGAGAGAGAATGAAAAGAGCTGGAAGAGACACTCACCTTGCCAGCCACATGCAAAAGCAGCTCCTTCAGTCCCTCCTTAATCTCTGGGCAGACCTCTCTTGCTGTGGAAGAAGCTCTCTTGCTGACTTCTTAAAGGGGAAATGTCTGGCGAGGCTTTTTACTGCAGGGCAGGCTCTCTGCAGACATTTCCCTTTTAAGGCAGCCATTTTGTCCCCCCGGTGGCCAACTTTGGAAAAGCGGGAGATAAGCACTAAAAATCAGTGTTTCCCCCGCCCTACCGGAGGACTTGGCAGCCCTAGAGTGGACTCTAAGGCACCAAATCCCCAAGGAGCTCCCCCCCCAAACCCTGTCCTTCCCAAACTCCCCCCCCCCCATCTTCCAAGCTAGAGTTGGCAACCCTAGTTGTTAAGTATAGGGATGTACTAGAAACAGTCTCTTTACAAATAGTCATTCATGCAGTGTTTTTCATGCTTGTTTGGACAGTCATTCCAGAATGTCCTTCATCTCACCTTGTTATCCCTTGCCCCTGTAATTTCCTGCTGTTTTTTTTTTAAAAAAAACCCTCAACCTATTCAGCCATTCCTAACAATAATTTCCTCCTCTCTTTTATTTTTATGTGCATTTTCACTGACATTGTACATCTAAACCAATCCTATGGAGGACAACTCCCCTCTACCTTTTTAAATGCTAGTTAATATATTGGTTGAGTGCAAAAATCAGAACCTTTGGAAGCTAAATTCTGAATGCAGTACTCTTAATATTTTTCTGCACTTGTGTCAGATCACTGTGCAAATGCAGCCCTGATTGTCATCCAAATGGGCTGGGTGTTTTCCTGTTACTTAAAATGTATGGGCTCCTGGCACAGGGTACAAAGGGGGCATTTTTCCCTGTATTTTATTGGGCAATATAAATACATTGCTGAGTAGATAAGTACATCATGGGTCTTGAAATACTAACATCAATTTCATGTCACATAGAATGACCAGAGATAGTTGTGAGGCTTGTTCTTCTTTTGCTATCCTTGGAAGTGATTGAAATGGAATGGGTTTCTCCTTTCACCAAAATGACATATGAAAAAACAAGCCCCATCTCATTCTCTTAATGGAGGAGCCCAGTTTTTTGGCACAAATACAGCTTCTACAAAGTCTTTTTGACACTATTGACTTTCCAGCTCTACCATGTCCTACTTAACAGGTTTGCTTTTAAATCAGTGAATCAGATTGGCTGGGTAAATCAGACCCCCCCCCCCAATCTTCAGAAACAAATGAAGATGCTGGGAAGAGCATTTTACTAACTAATGTATGGTTGTTTTATCCTATCACTCCTTTCCATTACTGCATTGCTAACTGGCAGTTCTCCAAAAGATGAGGAATATTGGCTGTTCTGTACAATACTGACTTTACTGATTTCTTTTTCCCACCAGCTCCCCCTCCCCTTTCTTCTGTGTTTGTTTTTTAAACTTTGACTCTTTCATTCCCTAGCCTTTCTCTATCTTCACTCAGTGGCAGCCTGAATTGCCTCTAGGTAGCGAGAAAGTAGATGAGGCTCATACGGAAGTTCTGATCAGTGTGTAGTTTTAGGAATTAGGAGAAAAGGAGCAAGTCTAAAAAGGAGTTTAATGGGGGGGGGGGCAAAATCAGCCATCGGTGTTTGAGACCTTTGTATCTATTTTTCCCGTTGTTTTACAACAATGAGCATTAAATGCATAGCTGCTCACAGCTGACAGCCAGAAATGTAAGCCTCACCAAATCCCATGTAAAAGTTTGACTTGGCAGCAAACAGATGAAGAGCCAGAAGCCCAGCTTGCTTAGTGCCAATAAGGAAAAATCATGTACTGTAGGAAAGCCCTACAATACATAGTTAAGTTTCCTTATGGGGAGAAACAGACTTGCAATCTGTTTTGTGGCTTGGTCAGATAAAGGTTGGTAGGTATGATTGGTGTTATTGTCGTTGCAGCATCTAGTGATAAATAAAAATAATAATAAAGCTAACCTTAAAAAAGGAGACAATAACTGCTGAAACATGCCACACTCTTTAAAAAGATAGAGTGGCCACTACAAAAGGTAGCAAGATATAATCACATGAAATGCTTTCCCATTTTCTGGAGGGATGTTGGTCAGCCAGGCATTTTGCAAATGGCTTTACTTGATCTTTTATAAGGGGACGCCATATCTCTCAAGGAATCAGGGAATGAGGAATGCTGAGTGATTTGCCTTTCTCTTTTCCCTGATTTTACCATTTCATTGTGGGAAGTGGGACTTATTATCTCACCTGAAGAAACACCCAGGGCTAGCATTATTATAGGGAGGGGAATTACTTTTCCTGAAATTCATTTTTTTTAGATGCAGTCATTGATACCTCTTATTCTCTCTTTTTATTTCTCTTTTAAAAGACAAGTGACAAGTTCACTTCTCTCTGAACAGAAGTTCATGCTTATTTCCAGTCCTTGCAGTTGTTTTATGTTTGGGAAGACTTTGCTGCCTCTGAGCATCTACCAAATAAAATTTGAATGTTTTACAAAAACCTCCCTCCCAGCCCTCTCCTTTCTCCAAATTTCTCTTTGATCAAAATGAGCTGACAGGTGCTCCCAAAAACCTTCAGTATGTGTGCCCATAGATGATAAACCCAGATACTGGGCAAGTGCCAGAAAGCAGCAACAATAGTGCCAGGTAAATAGCACAAAGCCACGTAGGGGAGGCCAATATAATTAGATCTCTGCCACCTCAACCATAGGCCTGGCAGAATTGCACTAAATCCCGCAGGGCCCTGATTTCACTTGGGAGAGTGTTGCCCCCATAGACGGAAGAAAGAGTCAGACAACAAACATGGGATTAACGGCCACTTTATTTATTAACAAAAACATGGCAAGGGCTTAACCTAACAAGTGGCATGGCCAAGGCCTGGGGTTGCCATTAACCCCACCCTTGCCATAGTATGGGCAATGCTATAAGCGGCTCGAACCCCAGGCAGCCCAGCCTTGGAACATGCCTTGATGATCCCTCATATGCAGCCACAAAGTCAGTGCTGAGTATCCCTCAACGGCACTCCAAAAGGCAGCTTCATCCCAGGCCGCAAGGCTGCAGTTATGATCCGAACAGGCCCCTTTCCCTCCAGGGTTGCTGATAGGTGCTTAGCAAGCTGCAACAACTATTTACTAAACTTCCGCCACAGCAAGGGTCAAGCCTCTGCTTAGGCCCCTGTACCCACTAAACCCCTAACACTGTTAACAGCCCTTGCCGTAAATCCTTAAGGAAGATATCCATACCCTGCTCCAACAAATGAATGCTGTCACCCCAATATAACTTGGCGTGTGTAGCCCTAATAGCCGGATGGGGTATGAAGTGGCCACCACCCATTACTAAAATGCTCCTAAATTCCCCGTTTACCTTATGTCTAGCCTGCTCAATCCGCTTCAGGTCCAAGGCCCATTGCCAGTCCCTTCGCGGAACCATGGCCAATCAAACCACAGTAGTATTAGGCCATCACCTTTTAATAAAGTTAAAATCCTCCCTGGCTAGAGCTAATGCCTTCCCTTTTAAAATTCCTAAATCATTACCCCCTAGGTGAATTAGCAATATGTCAGGAGGAACACTGGCATTCAAACCAAATAATAGATGGAGTAGGCCCGCCCAGCACAAGCCGCGGCGTCCCCTCCATTCAACAGTGGTCCATCGACTTAGGCCCAACTGCGAGCTGATGGCCGATCTGTTAGCCCAGTGAGCAGCCCAAAAAATGAAGCTGTCTCCACCTGCCACAAGACACAGCACCTGAAAGGAAAGGACAGTCAAACACTGGGCCGAAAGAACAGATCACCACATGGCCATTGAACGCACATAACCTTTATAAGTGTCGGATCTCCAACACCCTATTCGCTGAACATCCTCAGCTGAATAGCCCATAGCTGCCGCTGTGGAAGCTGCTCCAATGCGAAAGGAATGGGTCCCAAACTTACACCTGATAGGCCCAACTTCCCCAAAGCCAGGGAAGTAACTGCCCAAAACTGATGTTTAGTCAGAGGGCTCCCATCCTTATGCCTAAAGAGGAAACCGGCTTCCAGACCCCTCACGGCCAAATACTGTGACAGGGCCAGAACTGAGCTCCGAATCCTGACAGGTTCCCAATTTTACCTTGGCCTCTTTTCGCATCTGATCCGTCTTAGAGCTCCTAATCGTGACCAGCACGTCATTGCCGTGAATATCAACATCCCGCCCCTGCAAAGCCTTGCTCGACTGGTCTGTCTTAGACTGAGCGACCAACTCACTCACCCAAAGAGCCCCAAAGAATGCAAGCAAAGAGGCTGCATGAAACAGGCATGCCTCATAACCGGAAGTGCAAACTGCACCCCAGGTCACTCGCAACCCTTTAAGTATCACGGGTGAGATAGGCTGTTGCTCATCTTTAGCAGCACCCCCCTTGCGAGTCCAACCCTTGAGCATCTTTCTAATCCTGAAGTTACAAGTGACTTCAGCGAAGTCCAAGGCTTTGCTTGCGAAGGCTAGCGCAGCAAGCTTGCCTTGGATTGAACAGACAGCTAAGCCAGCTTCTTTGCTCGATACACAGTAGTGCATCAGCTGATCTAAAAGAATAGGCCAGACCTTGGGATAACAATCAGCTGCCCTGAAGACCTTGAATTGGAGAACTGCTCATACCCTTTTCTGGTGCTAGGTGCAATGGCGAGGCTTATAGCCCTGCAAGCCTCAGCCCTCCAACCTGCCATAGTTCCTGAGGCATTCGAGCCAGATGAAGATCAGCTTCTGCTACAAGCTGACGAAACCTCGCCATCTGTTGGTGAGAGAGAGCGTCAGCCACGCCATTGTCCACACCCGGCACATGCCTGGCAAAAATTAGCAAGTTAAGTCTAAGGCACTGCAAGGTGAAAGCCCAGACAAGCCCCATGACCCGTGGAGACCTAGATGTGAGAGAACTGATCACATGAACAACCACCAAATTGTCATACCAAAAGTGGACAGTGTGATCTTTAAATTCTTCACCCCACAACCAAACCGCCACTAGTATGGGAAAGAACTCTAAAAAGGTGAGATCCCTAACATATCCTGCTGAAAACCATTCCCCAGGCCACTCCTCAGTGCACCAGTGTCCATGAAAGTACACACCAAATCCCAGAGATCCAGCAGCATCAGATGTCACTTGGATCTCAGCCTCCAGCTTCAATTCCTCCCTCCAAAAGGAGACACCATTAAAAGAACTTAAAAACTCCTGCTAGATCCCAAGGTCGGCCCGCACTTCCGCAGTAATGTGCACTCTATGATGCGGGTGCTGTAGCCCCCTCATTGCATCACAGAGCCGTCTAACAAAAGCCCTCCCAGGATCTACTACTTTGCACGTGAAATTGAGGTGCCCAGCAATCTGCTGAAGTACACACAAAGTGGCTTTCTTCTTTTTAAGAAATATAGAAAGCCGGACCTGCAAGTCCTGAATCTTGCTCAATGGCAACCAAGAAGTCTGGGCAACTGTGTCCAATTCTACCCCTAAAAATACTAACTTCTGAACAGGTCCCTCCATCTTTTCGTGGGCCAACAGAACTCCCAGCTCCTCTGTCCTACAAGGACCTACGAAAAGAAAGTCATCTAAATAATGAACCACTTCTGGTAATCCTGTTTTAAAACGCGTTGCCCATTCCAGAAATGTGCTGAAGTGCTCAAATGCAGCGCATGACACTGAACATCCCATGGGCACAGCCCTATCCATAAAAAACTGCCCTTTAAAGGAAAATCCCAACAGCTCAAAATCATCTGGGTGCACAGGGAGGAAACGAAATGTGGATTTGATGTCACACTTCGCCAACTCTACCCCATGACCACAGCGGCACACCACATGCACAGCTTGGTCAAATGAGGTGTACCTCACTGTATACAGATGATCCGGAATAGCATCATTTACTGGTCCACCTCGGGGATAAGAAAGATGGTCAATTAAACAGAACTCACCAGGTGCCTTCTTAGGTACTATATCCAGAGGTGAAACCCGCAAATTAGAAAGCAGTAGTGCCGGAAATGGACCTAGAGCCCTACCTTCTTGAACCTTTTTGGCAATCTTCACAACAACTACAGCCTCCATGCCATTAACTGATTTTAAATTGCAGGCTAAAAAAGGAGCCCTCAACTCAGAAAACAGAATTCTAAACCCCCCTTGAAAACCCTCCAGCAAATACATGGCATCCTCTTTATTAGGATACCACTTCAACCAACTCTGTGATGGACCAAGCTTAATTGGCGTGGGCCCCCTTTCCAGTAGCTGCTGAAGGACCACCACCTCCCCTGGGCCGTTGGCTATGCCTAGGCCTTCCTTTGGGGCATGCAGTGAATGCATGCGGTCCACTGCACATTGGGCACTCGTGCCTATAAGTGCACATCTTCCTATTGCAGACCCCCTGTGAACCAAACTCCCAACAAAGCAAGCGGGGTTGAACCGCCTGCCCCGTGGGCCCACGGGAAGCAGTATTAGCACCAGCCGGAAGGTTCTGCACCATGTGCCCACTATGTGAGCATTCCCCAACATTAGGCCGCGCCTGCGACATCAGCTGTAACCAAAGATGGGGATGTATCTGGTCCCATGGAAGGTTGGGGTTCATAGCAGCCCTCATCCTAAACTCCTCGTCATATTTGAGCCAGGCTGAACCCACAAAACCAGTGTACGCTTTATATATGATATCCAGATACTGGTATAGTGCTGTGGCCTTCCAGCTCTGGGCCCGAGAAATCACCCCTACATAGACAATGTACCCTGCCAGCCAATTTGCCCATGTCCTATCAACCCCTTTTCTTTAAAATTTCCTTGTCGTCATCCATCTCCTCTTTATCCTCCTTCTCCAATTCCTGGTAAAGAAGGCTGAAGAGGTCGATGTTCTCACCCTTTTCCCTAGTGATTGGCAAAAGGTGGTCACCAAGGGGCAATGCTGCATCACCAAAGGGCATGGCCTTTGCAGAAGCCGCCCCATAGGGATTGTCATGTTGGAGAAAAACCCCATGCCCCCCATGGACTAGGTGACATCATGCCTGGAGGTGGCACAGGGCCCCAAGGTGACTGCTAGCCCATAGGCGAAGGACCCCAGACCCACGGCTGAGTAGTCCCAGGTGAATCCTTCATCGTTTGAGGAGGGCCCCAAGCCCACAACTGCCCATACCCCAAGGGATCCTGCATAAAACTAGGCTTATGCACCCAATGTCCCCAGGGCCAAACCATAGCTGGCTGTGCATCCGCCTCATCCTTACCACTGGGCCCAGGCACTTCCACCTCAGCCATTGCCGTCGCTGCAGATGTCTCAGAAACCGGCGTCACTGTCGCCGCCCCAGATGCAACTGTCAGAACCCCTTCACACTCGATGTGACCGGTGGACTCTACAGCACGAGATTCAAGAAGGTAAATTTTCTTAAGCACCTCCTCATGAAATGTCTTCCACTCTGCTCTACCCCCAGTACTTCCCAAAGCTCGAATGACTGCTTGAAAAGCGGGGGGGGGGGGGGGGGGACCCAGTGTCCTGGCCTGCTGTAAGGCTGCAAGCTTATCTAATATAATCTGCTGCTCCTGCACCTCCTTCTCGTCCTCAGAGGGTGACGGAGCAACAGGAGGGCGTGCTGCAGTATGCCTAGGTACCTTCGGTGCAGGCCCTTTTCCTTTAGACTGGCCTTGACCCTTGCTAGAAGCCATATCCAAAACACAATGAGCCGGGAGGGCTCCCTCAATTAATAGAATTGTCCTAAAATGGCCACTGCCAAATAAAATGGCCACCACCTAAAAGGACCTTCCAAAGATGGCCGAACCTAAGGATAACCCAGAGGAACAATTTAAAAGCAAAATGGCCACTCAGCGCACAGGAGCAGATCTTCCCAAAATGACCACTGTCCCTTATGATTTCAGCAAAGTCCACCCCCACCTAATGTCTAACCGCCTAACAACAGTGAAAAAACTGCCCAGTAACAGCCAAACTGCCAGGAACTGGCTGTAAATCTATAGAACCCAAAAGGAGAAAAAAAGGGGGGGGGAGAAGTGGGCAAATGACCAACTGGGCCCCAAGCAGCCTCACCAACTGCACCTTAACCCCCAGCCCTGGGCCTAAGAAACTCCCACTAAGTGTATGTGCATGTATTTCTTGCTTTAACAAGGCTAACAGCACGCAGGCCACAGCCTAGGAGCCAGCTGAAGCACAGCTGACTCTAATTTACACCACAGTCGCTGCCCAGCCAACATGTCTTCTCTCCTGCAGGTGCTCCAGACCCAAGTGCTGCCTCCACCGGCAAGGGGATGCCCCAAAAACGGCCCCCAAAATACCCCCCCAAAACCCCTTGCCAGTCCCAGGCCCTGCTGAGCCACAGCCTCCAAGAAAGGAGGGAAGGGAAGGGAGGCTGATTGCCAGTCCCAGTCCCAGCCAAGCCACAGCCTCCAAGAAAGGAGGGAAGGGAGGCTGATTTTGGGGTGTGGGGGGAATACCCTTTGAGTTTCTGCCAGCTCTAGGCCAAAAGCCAGGGAGCAAGTGAAAAAAAGCCTCATGCTCCTTCTCTGTCGAGCACAAGGCACGAATGAGGCAGCTGGGGCCAGGGCTGTCCTTCAGCATGCTAGCCCCACCCCCCAGCAAAACCAGCTGCCTCATTCGTGCCTTGTCCTTACATGCAGGGGTCCTCGTCCTTACATGCAGGGGTCATTTTGTAGAAAAAGAGGAGCAGGAGCTCATTAGCATAACACATTAGCTTAACTTAATTTGCATATGCTAAACCACCTGACATCACTGGAAGTATGTCAGAAGGCAAGAAAGAAAGAAAGAAAGAAAGAAAGAAAGAAAGAAAGAAAGAAAGAAAGAAAGAAAGAAAGAAAGAAAGAGAGAGAGAGAGAGAAAGAAAGAAAGAAAGAAAGAAAGAAAGAAAGAAAGAAAGAAAGAAAGAAAGAAAGAAAGAAAGAGAAAGAAAGAAAGAAAGATGGCAGAGAGGGGACAGTTACTAATCCAAGCCTCAGAAATACCACTATTCTGGGAGGATAGCTTCAGTGGTTGGAGGAACAAGGACCTTTCCAGGGGATGGGGTCATTTTGCTGCAGCCATGACACAAGCAGGCATTCCCCGGGGGGGGGGGGCTGGCACCAACTCCCGGAACTGAGCTCCCCCGAGCTCCTGCTCGAAATGACCTCTGCTTACAAGGAGGCAACTTCATCCCCCCCCCCCAGCTGGCCTTCGGTGGCTGCGGGGGTCCATCCTTCCACCTGACCAGAGCAAGGACCAAAAAAGCGCTGGCTCTGGTTGAGGCTAAGCGGCTCTCCTTTGGGCCAGGGACCACCAGCAGATGTTGATCTGTGGAGTATAAAGATTATTGAGGAACATACGGGGAGAGACAGTCCTGCAGATATGTTGGTCCCAGACCACACAGGGTTTTAAAGGTAAATACCATAACCTTTAACTTGATCCAGTATTCAGCTGGGAGCCAATGCAGCTGGTGGAGCATTGGTTGTATGTGGGTTCTTAAAGGTGTCCAGGTAAGGACATGCACCACTGCATTTTGGATCAGCTGAAGTTTCTGGATCAGCCTCAAGGGCAACCCTGTGTAGAGCAAGTTATAGCAGTCCAGTCTAGAGGTGACAATTGCATGGATCACAGTTGCCAGTTTGGTGTAGTGGTTAAGTGCATGGACTCTAATCTGGGAGAACCGGGTTTGATTCCCCACTCCTCCACTTGCACCTGGCTGGATGACCTTGGGCAAGCCATAGCTCTGTACCAGCTGTTCTCTCAAGAACATCTTGGGAAAGAGCTCTCTCAGCCCCACCTACCTCACAGGGTGTCTGTTGTGGGGAGGGGAAGGGAAAGGAGTTTGTAAGCCACTCTGAGACTCCAAGTGAGTGAAGGGCGGGGTATAAATCCAATCTCTTCTTCTTCTTCTTCTTGCCTGACCTACCAAAGATGGTAAACTGCTGATGGGGCAACATTCATGATTTGTGCCTCCATTGAAAGTGAGGAACCTTTAGGACAGGATTCCACTTCCTGATGAGAATGTAGGGAAGAGGCTAGTTTGGAGGGGTATTTTTCCCTGTATATCAGTATGGCTAAACGGAGCACAAAAGAAGTCAGGTTATACTTCCCCCAGTGCTCTTCCCAAGAAAATGGGAGGTCATCATAGTGGCATTTGGAGCAATTTTTCATTTCCTGCTGAGAGATGTACTAAGGGAAAGAGCTAGTGACCCTCAGGCTGCCATAACACTGAAAGTTCTGACTCATCTATGTTGTGTTTGTGAAGGACAGATAGAGGGAAGGATGATGAGATGGTACCAGCATACTTGAAAGTCATCAGAAAAGATCTTGTTCATGGTCACCCAAAAGACCTGGCTGTGGAAATATGTGTGAACCTTGGATAGTGATGGGATGAAGAATTTGTTATACACTGTACAAAGAAGAGAAGCTGGGGTAAGCAAAACTTCCCTAGCATCTAATGATCTGTGAGGAGGGACTCACAGGTTTCACCAGTGCTGCCATCCATAGATTTTTGAACTTATGTCATTCACCATGGGCATAATTCTTTGCCATGAAAGATATCAAATTAGTTCAAACACAACATGAAGTCATGGCTTATTTTAATAGTGGCCAGAATTCAGTTTACAAATTATTTGTCCATTCTCACTTGCCTTGAGAAATTCTAGTTTCAGAGTTTTCTTGTTTTACCATTCCTCCCCTCAAAAAAGTGCTGATTAAACAACCCATGACACCAGTGTCTCAGTTAAACTGAACCACACACACACAAACTCCAATAGGACCCCTCGCCCTCAAGCTTCATCCATAACTGGCAATCTTATTCTACTTATTCTGCTTCTGGAGCTCACTTTACACACCAATGGCACTGAGGCAGGACTGAAGAGGGGGTTGATACTTTCCCTAGCCCTTGCTGGCAGTGCCATATATACTGGGGGAAAAGCCAACACCTTCCAGACCTATGCCAATCTATCTACCTTAATTGAAGTCTTGGAGTCTGCTGGTAGTGGCACGAGATGCATGCAACTTCCATCTCTATACTACCATATCTTTAGAGAGCCAGTCTGCCTTGCATTCCACTGGCAGTGGGACAGAGCTGCTCCATTGCTATGGTGCTTGCAGTAGGGTTGTCAACTATGGGTTGGGACATTCCTGGAGAT
The DNA here is from genome assembly GCA_029233225.1 of Lepidodactylus listeri. Lineage (NCBI taxonomy): Eukaryota > Metazoa > Chordata > Lepidosauria > Squamata > Gekkonidae > Lepidodactylus > Lepidodactylus listeri. Next base: position 62,207,610 of record JARCFY010000002.1, on the reverse strand, counting down.
TCAGAGGCACAGGCTGGGGAGGTCAGGGTTTGGGGCAGGAGGAGAACTCAGCAGATACATGATGTCATAGAGTCCACACTCCAAAGCAGCCATTTTTTCTCCAGGCAAACTGATTTCTTTGGTCTGGGGATCAGTTGCAATTCCAGGAGATCACTGGGCCCCACCTGGAGGTTAGCAACCTCAGCTAGGGGGTGATGAAACAAGTGAAGCTTCCATTAATTGGTGCATGCAAGGATTGAGCACACTAGTTTTCCTGAACCTTTAAGAACTGACAAGTATAGACAAGGGGGACTTCTAGCAGCAAGCAATGAAAAGTACAAGAAATTTCAATTTTGAGCATTACTTCTGTACAGGGCTATTTTGGGGCAGGAACGCACAGGAACGGAGTTGGCCCCACCCAACAGGAACTCATTAGCATAACAGGCCACACCCAACAGCAGAAACTCATTAGGATTGGCTACATTAGGGGTATGTGGCCTAACGTGCAAATTAATTCCTGCTACAAAAAAAGCCTTGGGTTTTGACAACAAACAAGGTAAACAGAATAAGAAGCAAAAGTTGGGTGTGGCTGGATGACCACTCTTCTGGTAACATGGGGGTGTGGCCTAATATGCTAATAAGCTGTGCTGTCAGTGGTGTGGCCTAATAGGCTAATGAGTCTCTGCTGTTGGGTGTGGCGTATTATGCTAAAGAGTTCCTGCTGGACTTTTTCTACAAAAAAAGCCCTGCTTCTGTAAGCTCAGGAAGTATAAGAAGAGGAAGGCTAGGATCAAGCCACGATTCCCTGCAAAACTATGGTTGAGAGTAACAGTTGTAAATAAACAGCTTCAGATCCTGGTTTAAGGCAGCTAAACTAATTATTATGCTTTGTGAGAAGACTGAGTTAAGATGACCCATTAACCATAGTTAAACAAAACCATATCTTCATGCATCGTCTGAACTACCTCTGAATCTCTAATAGCTATATTTCATTTTAATATTTCCTAGCACTAGGTAAGTGCTTGCATTGTGCACAAGTTGTACAAATGCATCTGCAACTGTAGTTCCATGACACCCTCTTCATTGTTTATTTCTGTACAGAATTTCTTACTGGAATACTTGGGACTGTACATGGGATTCATGACATCTAGTTGGCAAGCTTGCAATCTCCCTTCAATGTTATAGAAGTGTGAAAACAGGATGTGCAACTCATTTATGCTGTCTGTTCCAGTACTTGTAATATCTAAAGCTGATCTCTGTCAGATATCAGAAGAACGTGCCACTAGTCTGCCAGAATACAATGTGCCACCAGTCTGCCTGAATACTGTCAACTCTAAGGATTTTTCTTATCAAGACCAATATACCGTCCCATGAAAACTTCAAGAAACAGAGCTCATTGGTCTTTACTTTCACCTTAGTCTGCATCATACCTCATTTATGAACTCTGTCTCCACACTTCTCAGTACCTTTCACATCACTGAAGGCTCCTGTTCCACACACTGACACTGTTTTTCCATCAAGGTACAGAGATATGGAAAGTCTTCCTTCCTTCCTTCCTTCCTTCCTTCCTTCCTTCCTTCCTTCCTTCCTTCCTTCCTTCCTTTCTAGTACTGGAGTCGGGAGGCCGGTGGAGTGATTTCAAGCATAGCTCTTTTATTGGATGGTTCAGCTCAAGGATACCAATGGCGGGCCAGGGGTCTGCTTATATGCACAGGAAAGCCTCGCCCCCAACCTTGCCCATACATCGTGATAGGATACCTTTCCTGCCAGAGATGCTGGTTGGTACATTTGAATATTCTGAGCCTCTGATAGGGGAACAACCAGGATCTTGGTGTGTTATTTGTTATGTCCTCTGACGACCACAGGGCGGCAGTGACGTAAGGCTCAAGCTTGAATCCTGAAACAATGGGAGTCAAGGATCCTAGACCCTCACTAGTCCGCAAATAAGATCTCTGGCGGGAGATTCAAAGGTCGGGGTGACTGTATATAGTTGGCCCTCGCGGCCAGTACTGCATGCTGTGTTGTGTACCAATAAATTAGCTGATAGCTATGTTGTCGTCCACGTCCTCAATGCCTTGAACCCAGTACACAAAAGTGGCAACGAGGATGGGATCCCGCTGAGCGAGCCTCCTGCGGCGCCCAAGGAAGCCCATGTTCACTGTCTCTGCTCCCACCAAGGGCAACCAAGGTGCCCAAGGAAATGGCAACCAAGATGCCTGAGGAAACACTTCCATGCTGCCCCGCACAGCAATGGCTACCGCTCCAGGAGTTGTCCTGCCTTTTGACCCAGTGAAGCCTCACCACTGGGAGGCCTGGGTCAAGGGGCTCCACTCGATCCTGGTCTATCAACAAGTGACCGAGTAAGAGTGTAAGAAAGGCCTTCTCATTGGGTCATGCGGCACCGAGATGGTCGAGCTCGCCAGAAACCTGTTGGCACCAACAAGGCTCCAGGAAGTGACTTACGATCAGATCAAGGTGCTGCAAGACTGTTTCAACCCGCAGCCCTTGGAAATCGCCCAACACATAGCCTTCCAAGAAAGGGTGCAGCAGCCCAGAGAGTCTGTGGCTGCATACCTGGCAGAGCTCCGTCGGCGTGCAGCGGAGTGTGAATTCGGAGCATTCATGGATAAAGCTCTGAGAAACCAGCTCATGTATGGCCTGAGGGACAAGAAGCTGAGACAACGCATAATGGAGGACAAGGCATGCACCCTCGTCTCCTCTCTAGCAACAGCATCTGCCTGGGAGAAATTGCATCCAGCAGCGGCTGGCTCCTCATCCAGCCACTGGGTGGTCACAGCCCCCCCCCCCCCCCATGACTGGCTCCGATTGCAGCCATCACACACAGCCGACCAGACGGCACGACTGGGGAACAGCAAACCACCCCATGCTCGTGATGGAGTCGGCCTGACAGGAGTGTGCCAGCTGTGGAGAGCAGCATGTGGAGAGCAGACTTGCAGACTTCAAGATGCTGTCTACCGGAGTTGTGGGTGCTCAGGCCACATCCAAGGGTCTGTAGGATGAAAGGCTCATGAGGCCCCTGCTGCAGGACCATCTGGGTGCACCAAGAGGAGGAGGATGCGGATACAGAGGACCTCTACCTTCTGGCTACAGAGCAGGTACTGAAACTCCCCAGCCTCCCTTCCACCCCTAAATTCCAAGTGACAGTCCAAATTGAGGGGTCTCTATGCACCATGAAAATAGACTCTGGGTCTACCTTCTCCATAATCTCAGAGGAGACCCTAAAAAGGCTGTGCCCGGGAGGGGGCCCCCACCTGTGAAAGTCCCCAGTCACCCTCATGGATTTCCAGTGCAACCAGGTGCCAATCCGGGGCATTGGCAGCTTCCGAGTCAGACACAAAGACTTTAACGGCCACCTAGATCTACTGGTAGTTGCCGGCAACCTGAGGCGCACGTGGTTTGAGCCATTGGGGTTCTCGGTCGGAGGGATTCATGAGAGACTTTGGCGAAGTGTGCAGCCAATTTCCATCCATTTTCAATGAGACCTTGGGACGTTATACGGCCCCCCCAGTTTCCTTGCAACTTGACCCACAGTTATCACCCATTTGCATGTGAGCCAGGAAGGTGTCTGTCACCCTGCATCCTAAAATTGAAGTGGAATTAGACTGCCTCATGGCCCAAGGGATCCTGGAACCTGTGTTGCATGCCCACTGGGAGACCCCCACTGTCATACCTATGAAGCCCAATGGGGAGATCTGCATCTGCGTGGACTACAAATGCACCTTGAACAAGGCGCTCCAAGATCATGCGTATCCAGTCCTGGTAGTGAGCCATGCTCTGGCTACTCTGGCAGGGGCAAGGATCTTTGGTAAATTAGATCTCGCACAAGTGTAGCAACAGCTCCCTGTAGATGAGGCCACTGCGGCCGCACAGACCATAGTCACACACAGGGGTCATTTGGGGCTGGAATGAGATGGAGCGGTGCTCCGCCAGCCCAGGAGTGGGCATTAGGGCAGCCACAGGCCGAAATTTGGCAGCAGCTTTAAAAGTGGCTGGAGGGGAGGGGGTTTGAGGGAGAGAATCCAAACTTACAGGGTAGCTGCTGGAGCCTCTCCCCCAAATACCCACCAAGTTTCAAAAATATTGGACCAGGGGGCCCAATTCTACAGGCCCCCAAACAGTTTGCCCCCATTCCCTCCATTGTTCTCTCTGGCGGGAAAAAGTAACACTTTTCCCCTCCGTAGAGAACAATGGAAGGGATGGGGCAAACTGTTTGGGAGCCCGTAGAACTGGACCCCGTAGTCCAATCTTCTGGAAATTTGGTGGGTATTTCAGGGAGAGGCCCCAGCAGCTACCCTGCAAGTTTGGAGCCTCTCCCTCAAACCACCTCTCCTCCAGCACCTCATATACCCTATGAGATTTTGCCATTGATTTCAATGGCCCATAGGGTATAATGGGGCTGAAACTGACATTCGGCTGGTGATTTCAGGGGGCGTGGCATATGCTAATAAGTTATGCTAATAGGTTTGCTAATGAGCTCCTGCACCTCTTTTTCTACAAAATGACCCCTGGTCACACACAGGGGAGCCTTTAAAGTGAAGCGACTGCAATTTGGGGTGAAGGTTGCACCGGGCTTATTCCAGAACTTGATGGATTCTCTTCTTAAAGGGATCCCCGGTGTCACCCCATTCTTTGATGATGTGCTGATCACCGCGGCCATGATGGACAATTTCGCCTCCCGCTTACGCATGGTGTTGCACCGCTTTGATGAGGCCGGCCTCAAAGTGAAGTGGGAAAAGTGCCTCCTAGGAATTCCGTTCATCGATTTCTTGGGCTTCACAGTCAACGCCAATGGCTTGCACCTGGCAAGAGACAAAATTAAGGCCATTGTTGAAGCGCCGCCACCTACATCCAAGGCAGAGCTGCAGGCATTCTTAGGCCTACTGAACTTTTACCACGCCTTCCTCCCCCACAAGGCAGCGGTAGCTGAACCCCTGCTGCCTTCTAGACAAGCAGGCCCTCTGGACATGGGGCCTGTGCCAGGCCACTACATTCAAGGGGGTGAAGGCGCTCCTGATTTCTAACAAGGTGCTCACACACTTTGATGAGACTCTGCCCATAGTACTTGCCTCTGATGCTTCCCTGTATGGGGTGGGCGCCATCCTCGTGCAGTTGCTCCCAGATGGGCGCGAGGTGCTCATGGCCTACTACTCAAGAATCCTGTCTTCTGCTGAACACAACTATGCACAAATCAACAGGGAAGGGTTGGCATTTGTGGCCAGCATGAAGAAGTTCCACGACTTCCTCTATGGACACCATTTCACCATTGCAACAGACCATTGCCCCTTCCCTTGGGATCTTCGCTGCAGATCGCCAGACGCCTCAGGTACTCTCCCTGCAGGTCCTCTGCTGGTCTATCTTTCTGGCGGGCTACGACTACACCCTGCAGCACTGCCGAGCAAGGCCATGGGCCATGCGGATGCCCTTAGCCGTCTTCCCTTGTTCGCAGTTGAAGCTGATCCGGCCCCGGCTCACCACGTCCTCTGGGTAGAGGACCTCCCAGATGGCCCCATACAGGCAGCTGACGTCGTGTGTCGCACGGCCCAGGACCCTGTTCTTTCCTGGGTTCTGGGCTGGGTACTGAGGGGGTTGCCCATTGACAAAGCAGGTCCTGACTTTATGCCCTACTAAGCTTGCTGAGAGGAACTCTGCCCACAAGGTGTGCCTGTTGGGGGGGACAGGGTGGTAGTTCCCAGCCCTCTGCAGAAGGGCACCCTGAAAGCCTTACACGAGGTGCATCCAGGGGCTGTGCGAATGAAGGCCCTCGCTCAAAGCTACGTGTGGTGGTTGGGCATGGATGGGAAAATTGAAGCATGGGTCAAATGCTGCAGCCAGTGCCAGGAGTCCCGACCCAATCCCCCGACCGCACCCACACAAGCGTGGGAGTCCACCCACAAGCTGTGGTTGAGACTCCACATAGACTTTGCTGGCCCCTTTCACAGACTGATCTTTTTTGTAACTGTGGACTTGTACTCCAAATGGTTGTCAAACAACATAGTCAAAGGCCGCTATCTGGGTACTCCGCTGGATCTTTGCGACGCATGGCCTGCCGGACTATTGTCTCAGACAATGCGGCGGCCTTCACCTCAGAAGAATTCCAGGAGTTCTTAAGGGGAAACCTGATCCAGCACATTCGGTCCACCCTGTTGCACCCCGCGACAAACAGGCAGGCCGAGAGAATGGTGAGGACCACTAAGGAAGCCCTAACGTGACTCACTGAGGGTGACTGGGAAGCCCACATAGCACGGTTCCTCTTGGCACAGCACACCACACCAAACCAGGTCAGTGGCCGCTGCCCTGCAGAGCTGTTGATGGGCAGATGGCCAGCTACCATACTAGACAGGTTACACCCACACTGGGCCCCCGAGTCGCGCACCCAAGTAGAGCAGAGGGAAGCTCCCCGGGGGTTCTTCCCTGAAGACCCCATATACGCCTGCAACTTTGGCAAGGGTTCTACATGGCTTGCCAGGAGAATAATTTGGCCCACGGGACCAGTCTCCTATGAGGTCTCAACCGAGGATGGACAGGTCCTGTGGAGGCACCTCAACCAACTGAGAAGGTGCCTGCTTCCCATCACAGCAGACATCCCTGCTCGGGAACCGGGTTGCGACGACCCCGGAATGGGTGTGCCAGAAGAGGAGCTGGAGTTCACTCAAGTGCCAGATGGAGAATGGCCTGCAGAGGCGCCGGCACCCAGCCTGGCACTGGCTGAGGACCACCCGACCCAGCAGGAGGAGAGTCCAACAAGGACATGGGGGCGGCAGACACACCTGTACAGTGGCGCTCACAGAGAGAGCACAGGCCCCCACCATATTTGCAAGACTATGTGACCTAGGAGGGGAGGGTAACCCAAACTATGGGGAAAGGGGTGTTATGTCCGCTGACGACCATGGGATGGCAGCAACATAAGGCTCGAGCTTGACTCCTGAAACAATGGGAGTCAAGGATCCTAGACCCTCACTAGCCCGCAAATAAGTTCTCTGATGGGAAATTCAAACCCGCCAATAGGACCAGGGGGAGGTCGGGGTGATTGTATATAGTTGGCCCTCGCGGCCAGTACTGCATGCTGTGTTGTGTACCAATAAACTAGCTGATAGCTATGTCATCGTCCGCCTCCTCAATGCCTTGAATCCAGTACACAAAACTATGGATTTCAGGTTCTAAGCTCAGGACGCTGTTCAGGCCATGTGCTCTGACCGCGTGGTGGTCACCATTACCGGAGCACATGGCTAGCGTCCTGATTTAACCACAATACATAACACTTTCTTTCTTTCTTTCTGGGAAAAAATCAGCAGGAAGAAAGGGGATCTTCTTCGTGGTCTCTGTGCATCACACCTCTGGGATAAAGTGCGCCTGCGCCGATCCCGTTCGGTAATCTTCAAAGCCTAACGGATTTTCGCACCAGCTCCCCGGTCACGTGCACGTCCCACTGCGCATGACCCGGGGAGAGGCACGAGGATCCCGCCAGTTCTCTTCTGACCGCCGCGTCGTGAGGACCCCCTCTCCGCTCCGGTCGGTAGTTAACTTTCGTTCTTCTTTTTCCAACATTGGAAAGGCCTTTCGGACTGATTTTCTTGGCTTTACCTGACCTACGGACTGTTTTCCTGGACTCTCTTTTGGATTCTCCTCCTTCTACTCCCCGCCCGGCCTATGGCCCAGAGGTGGGTTTTCTTTAAACGCTGCCTTAATTGTGGGAGTAAAATCCCCCCCCCAGACAAGCACTCCCTCTGCTTGCTGTGCCTAGGCGAGTCGCATCGTGTCGACTCCTGTTCGAGTTGCGCCGCGTTCTCCAAACAAACTCGTAAGAACCGGGCGGCCCGACTCAGAGTGGCTCTCTTGGAGGCAGCGTTGTCACCAAAGATGTCCGCAGCCGACGCCTTGGCAACATCCCCATCGGTACCGACGGGCCCGACGTCGCCACCGATGCGAAGCCCTTCCGGCACCGAGAAGTCAGCACCGAAAAGACCCCTCTCACTGCCACGAACTCCCGCTAAGAAGCGTAAGGAGGGCAAAGAGGGTAAGGGCAAGCTGAAGCACAAAACCTCGAGTGCTTCATCGATGCATCCCGCGTCCGACATGACCCAGCACGGGTCTCCGCAGCTTGACCCTCCAGGGCGCGAGCGACCCCGGGGCAGCCCCATCTCCCCGATGCTGCGACCCATCCAGCTCACAGATTCGGAACCCGACATCGAGCTGACGCAGATCCCTCACAGCAGTCCCGAGACCGGGCCCGACTCGATGCCGGCGCCGAGAGGCGAGCGAGACTGGCGCCTCCCCCCATCTTCGGTGCCGTGGGACGTCCGTCAATGGCGATACCTGTATGGTTCCTCCTACCCGCCACCTCCACAATGGTACCCAGCGGAGTGGGATCGCCAATCGACGTCGTCAAGAGTCTCCCAATGCCGAGATCCCCCGGCCCCGACTCCGATACCGAAACCGAAACCGATACCGAAACTAACGATGCCGATACCCACCTCGCCTGATGTCGACCTCCCTCCTTACCAGCCAGATCCGTCAACCCCTATGTCTCCCTCCGAACATTCCGACCATTCGATGCCCGAATCTCCCAAATCATCCGATGACGAATCTCCCATCCAGCCGTCACCATCTCCTGATGTGGCTGAAAATTTACCAATCTCCCCCTCCGAGGACGTGAAATCCTATGGAGAACTTATCAAATGAATGGCACATTCCTTGGCACTTGCCACGGTCCAACCAACTCCTACGGCTACTGATGCCATCTTCGACATCGTACAGATGGATACATCCACCGCGGTAGCGTTGCCGCTAATTTCGGTGCTCTTGAGCACTGCCAAAGAATCCTGGGGCCACCCCTCCTCAACCCCAATTTCCAACAAGAGGTTAGACCACATGTATAGGCTCCAAGAGCCAGGGGCAGAATTCCTATTCATCCACCCCAAGCCCAACTCAGTCGTGGTGACCCCCTCGGCTAGGGGCCGTAGCGGACATTCCTCCCCCTTGGACAAGGAGGGACGGAAATTAGATTCTTTCGGGAGACGATTTTATTCAGCCGGTGCACTGGGCATAAAAATGGCAAACTACACAGCCTGCATGAGCAGGTACCAGTACTCCCTATGGGAACAGATGACACCACTTCTGGCCCAGCTTCCTGAGGATAAGCAACGCCTTGCTAGGAAGATCCAGAGGGAAGGCATGGTGCTAGCAAAGCACCAGCTTAACGCATCTAAGCATGCTGCGGACGTCACGTCCAAGACACTCACTTCAGCAGTCGCCCTTCGTCGCCACGCCTGGCTGAGGTCGACTTCGCTTCCACAAGACACTAAGTCCTTAGTGGAAGATCTCCCTTTCGAGGGTGAAGGACTGTTCAGCTCCACGACGGACACAGTCCTTCATGATTTAGATAAGAGCATCAAAACATCTCGAAACTTGGGTGTCTCACAACCGAGACAACAGAAGCAGAAAACATGGCAGAGATCTTGGCCCAAACAGCAACCGCGAAGATCTCCCACTGAACCCCAATGGCAGAGACCGCCGTCTACTGCTTATCAACAGAAACCTTATGGCCATAAGCCACGATTCCCGTCCGCTTCCGCTTCCAAGACTAAACCACCCAAGCCGAACAAGCAGAGTCTTTGACTCTCCCATTCGCTCCGATCTTCCCACCCGTCTATCACCCTTCCTACCAGCATGGCAACGTATCACGACAGACAAATGGGCACTGTCGGTCGTAGCAGAAGGCTACAGAATAGAATTTTTCCAGATTCCACAAGAATCGTACTTCGTAACCACCCCTCCCTCCGACACCCTATCGTCGGAAGTCGAAACCCTCCTCTCAAAAGATGCCATAGAACAAGTACCACCAAACCACCTTCAGCGGGGGTTCTACTCCCGCTACTTCACGGTCCCAAAAAAGGATGGCGGACTTCGTCCCATATTGGATCTGCGGAACCTCAATGCGTTCATCACCTACAAGAAATTCCGTATGACCACTCTACAGACCATCCTACCGCTACTAGAAGCCAACGCGTGGATGGTGACGCTGGACTTAAAGGACGCATACTTTCATGTGACGATCCACCCGTCACACAGACAGTACTTACGCTTTGCGATCGGTCCGCGTCACTTCCAGTACAAGGCCCTACCTTTCGGCCTCTCTACAGCTCCTCGTGTCTTCACGAAGCTTATGGCAGTAGTAGCGGCACATCTGAGACTCCAAGGTGTCCACCTTTACCCCTACCTGGACGACTGGCTTCTAGTCGCCCCCTCTACGACGGAACTACAGAGCCACATCTCTACCACCCTTCGTACCCTAGAATCACTAGGGCTGACTATAAACCTCAAAAAGTCCATGCTTATCCCTTCCAGACGGGTTCAGTTTATCGGAGCTATCCTGGACTCCTTACAATGCAGAGCATTCCTACCCCCCAACAGAGCAACGGATATAATCTCCCTTCTCCAGTCTATCCAAGAGACCAAAGAGGCTACAGCCAAACAAATCCTTCGCCTGCTAGGCCTGATGGCCGCGACAACAGCAGTAATTCCCTTCGCCAAATTGCGAATGAGACCACTGCAGCTTTGGTTCTTGAGGCGTTTCCGCCCCAACTTCCACTCCCTCTCCAAACTTTTCCAGATATCTACCCAGGTCCTGGAGACCCTGAATTGGTGGCTTGTGCCCCAGAATTTACACTCAGGTGCACCTTTCCGGCTTCCACCCCCCTCAGCGATCATCACCACGGACGCATCCCTATGGGGCTGGGGAGCTCACCTGGACGGTGTAGGTGTGGGAGACAGGTGGCACCCCTCTGTGGCACACAACCATATCAATTTCTTAGAGCTGCTGGCAGTTCTCTATGCAGTGAGATCTTTCCGCCAATCCCTAATGGGGAAAACGGTGACTGTCCTTACAGACAACACCACCACCATGTTTTACATCAACCGCCAGGGTGGGACGGTCTCCCGTGGACTTTGCCGGTTAGCGATAGAGCTGTGGAACGAGTGCCAGGCACTAGATATTCAGCTGGTGGCGACTCATCTCCCAGGACTACTCAACGTCCAAGCGGACTTCCTAAGCAGAGGGGGAGCATCCCTACACGAGTGGGAACTGAACCCCCTCTACCTGACTCCGATCTTTGACCATTGGGGACATCCATCTGTGGATGTATTCGCCTCTCGAGAGAACAAGAAGTGCCATCTATTCTGTTCCAGAGCAGGAACGGACCCGACCTCTCTCGGAGATGGTCTCCTCTTCCGATGGACAGGGAAACGGTTGTACCTATTTCCCCCAATCCCTCTCATACCGAGAGTAGTCCACAAACTGTTGACAGAGCGACCGTGGGCAATTCTAGTTACCCCATGGTGGCCGAGACAACCCTGGTTCCCCACGCTCCTCAGCCTCTCACAAGGGACGTATCTCCATCTCCCGACGGACCCAGACCTCCTCGGGATGCGCGTGGGCCGAGTACTGCACCATGATGTGCCCAGGCTGAAATTGACAGTGTGGCTGATCCAAACTTAGGGTTAGAATCACGCATTGCTCAAGTTCTACTGAACTCACGCAAACTCTCCACTCGACGTTCATATGAGTCAAAATGGACTAAGTTTTTAACTTTCCTGGCGTCTGTGGGACGGCCCTCAGTCCCCGCCGGACTTAAAGATGTTTTTGGTTTCCTCCTGTCATGTAAGGACAGGGGACTGTGTCACTCATCTATCTGAGTCTACTTGTCAGTCATCTCAGTCAATCATCCTAAGATTGATGGCTATTCAGTGTTTTCCCACCCAACAACGAAACAATTCCTCAAGGGAATGAATCACCTCTATCCCCCAGTGCGGACACCAGTCCCGGCATGGGACTTGCCCCTGGTTCTCACTAAGCTGATGGGAAAACCCTTCGAACCTATGGCCTCATGCAGTCTTCAACTTTTGTCATGGAAGGTTGCGTTTTTAGTGGCCATCACGTCTACTCGACGCGTGAGTGAGCTCTCGGCGCTCCGTTGCGACCCACCGTACCTCACATTTCATCATAATGCCGTCACTTTGGCTCCAGATGTTGCTTTCCTGCCTAAGATAGTCTCGGACTTCCATATAGGGGCGGATGTCACCTTGCCGGTATTTTTTCCTGATCCCCAGGACCCAACGCAACGTAGTCTACACACTTTAGATGTCAAGAGAGCCCTGTCTTTCTACTTGCACCGGACAAAATCCTTTCACAAGTCTCCAGCTCTCTTCATTTCTTATGCCTTGCCCAGGCAGGGACAGAAGCTGTCGTCTCAAAGACTCTCGAAGTGGATAGTTGAGATGATAAAACTCGCCTATCTTCTGGCCAAGAGGCCACTGCCGGCGTCCCTCCGGGCACACTCCACTCGAGCCGTGGCTACTTCCACAGCATTCCTCAAGGGCATTCCCCTGGGAGACATCTGCAATGCTGCAACGTGGGCATTTGTGAAGTTTGTGAAGCACTATGCCCTAGATGTCCGTGTCCATCAGCGTACTGTGGTGGGCCGTGCAGTCCTGCAAGCAGCTCAGATGTGAGACCTCCAGCACCCACCTCCAGGTATGTGGTGTATTCATTGCTCGCTATTCTCCCAGAGGTGTGATGCACAGAGACCATGAAGAAGATATACAGGTTGCTTACCTGTAATTGGAGATCTTCGAGTGGTCATCTGTGCATTCACACCACCCGCCCTCCTTCCCCTCTGCTTTCGGTCTCCCTTACTTTTTTCCTTGGGGGCTGTTAGCAGCGGTCAGAAGGAACTGGCGGGATCCTCGTGCCTCTCCCCGGGTCATGCGCAGTGGGACGTGCACGTGACCGGGGAGCTGGCGCGAAAATCCGTTAGGCTTTGAAGATTACCGATCGGGATCGGCGCAGGCGCACTTTATCCCAGAGGTGTGAATGCACAGATGACCACTCGAAGATCTCCAATTACAGGTAAGCAACCTGTATTTATGGTGGAGTGAACCAGTTGAGCAGATTGTGCCTTGGGAATCCTCCTTGCCTCTTTCATGGGCCTGTCAGAGTTCTCCAAATTCTAAATGTGCACTTGGCTCTATGCTTGCATAAAGGGCCAAAATTATTATGAATTCATGAACCTAATTATAGTTACGTTCTGACAACATAATGAGCCAGTTTGTTATTAAAGTCTTAAAACACTGGATTTTTCCATTGGAACAGCTGGTACCCACTCTCATTTGGAATCTGATTCTATGTTTGTTTGGGGAGACGGTGCTCTAGGCATGCCTGGGAATACAGAAACTGTGCTAACGTGTTTCTATTGATACTATAAATGAACATTTCAAGGATTGCTTTTAATTCAGTTCCAGTCAGTCACAGGGCTCGTTTGTGTTGCCAAAGCCCTGTTGCTGAAAAGTGTGGGAGGGTTCAGGGTCACTGTTAATGAAGCACTGATTAGGACTCCCATTTTTATCTCAAGATAGCAGCTGGGAAGAGAGAGGGGCATTGTGGATCCTCTTTAAATATTGATCACTACATTGTTAAAACCAAAGCCTGTAGACCCACAGTCTCTATCGTTTGCTGAACATTTTCCTGCAGACATGGGAAAACTCTGTGAGTTATGATGTTAATAAGAGCAGCGCAGGAGGAGTCCTTGATGCTCAAACAGAAGCTTAAAGAAGCATTTCCACTGGCAGGGCTCTCCTGACACCAAACATTTTTTTTTTAATGTCTCAGCTGTGCTATTGAGCCTCTAATATGGGGCCTTTCAAACTGAGTCGACTTTAGTGTTTTCTCATGAGTATATTATCCACTAAAAATTTCAAAATTGTTGCAGTCAGAAATAATGCTACCTCAGATATGCAGGTGGGATGCAATGTACATAAAGGAGATTGCCAATGGAGATATTCCAAAATATGGCTATAGATTGTTTTGAAATACTGGTAGCTATTAAAGCTGAACAGGAAGTCTTAGAAGAAAAGTACAGGAAATCCTGTAACACCCCCCCTACACACACACATTTCACTGATGAAAATAGAGATATGCTTGCAGCACCCTTGTCTTTATAGCAAGGATTACTGCCAGAACCCCTTCCTATTACACATCTCAGACAATTATTTTCTACCAGATGTATTCATTTATCTTGCAACAGTCAGCCCTGAACTGTTTTCATATCCTAGTGGATATTTGTTCTTTAAATTAAATATATCGGGGGGGGGGGGGGGGAACCCATAATTGTCCCATATTCTCTTACTTCAAATTTGAAATGAGCCTTAACTTCATCTGAAATAGCAGGCTGTGTAGTATGTACTGCATTAGTGTGCATGCATTTGCATTATAGCAAAATATAACATTTACATTAGTGGCAAGACACAAACACACAAAGAATGAGAGAGAAAAAGAAGGAGATTTAATTTAGCTTATAGAGAGCCTGGAGAGGGAATTGAACCTGAAGCATGGCAACTCTAAAAATCATGCTAATAAAATTTGAATAAAAAATCCCCCCTAAGGTTGCCAAGTACAGCTGCCAAGTCAGCCTGGGGGGCGGGGGATCCCCCGCTACAGGGGTTCCCGATCCACCTGCCAGCATTCGGCTGGCGGGGGAAACCCCACCCCCGAAGTTGTCCAGCTTGGACGACTTCACCCACGTAATGATGTCACCCGGAAGTGACACCATCACGTTGGGGGCATTGCCAGGGCAACGCTCTGGCAATCGCCCCAAAACTCTGTGGTATCATAGAGTTTTGAGGCGATTGCCAAAGCGTCGCCCTGGCAATGCCCCCAACATGGCTGAAGTGCAAAGATTCCTTTATTTAAGTTTTTTTTTTTTAAACCACAATACTGGACATTTTTACCTCCTACCATTTTCCCTGAAAAGGCCCATGATAAGGGGCTCTTGGAGTTTATCTTCTGTTTCTTATTATAAAAATGTCTTTACACATTTGTGACATTACTTTGCTTCCAGGAAGGAGTAGGCCACTGGAAGGGATTCCAACCACTTTTGTCTGCTAGTTCCAAAACAGGATATTAATTTTTAAAAGGATAGGCTTTTTTCCTCTCTTTATCCCATTGCTTTGCTTTTCAATGATAACTTAAGGCTATTTAATAAACCCAAAACCTCTGGTAATGTTTCTGGAGTGACTGCCAATTCAATGAGTTTGTTTCAGCATACAGTTTTGTATTTTGTTACTTTCATTTCTGCAGGCAAAACAGTTTTTTCCCTCATTTTTACTGAAGCAAAGTGAATATCCACAAATCTTTTATAGAAAGGAGCCACACTTTAGCTTGCCTTTTTTTTAGTGTGGCCAACTCTAGCTTGGGAAATTTGGGGGCAATGCCTGGGAAAGTGCAGAGTTTATGAAGGGAGTTCAGCAGGAATGTGATGCTGTAGAGTCCAGCTTCCAAAGCTGCCTTTTCCTCCAAGGGAAATTGGCTCAGTAGTCTGGGGATAAGTTGTAATTCTAAGAGAACTCCAGGCCCTACTGTGAGGTTGGTAACCCTATCTGTGCATGTCAGTGCACAATAATACTGGGGGGGGGGGGATGGGATAGCTCAGCCTTTAGGAAGTTATGGAATGGATTGCAGGAAGGGATATGACTTCAGAGGACCAAATCAGGAAATATATATTCTAAGTATACTCTGGACTTGAATGTTTGACCAATTTCCCACAAGCAGCTGCTCCAGGCTGGCTCTTCTCTTTCTCCCGATCGCATTAGTCAGCTCATCACCCATACCTTGAGTGGGAGAAAGAAATAACAAGAAATTTAAAACTACATCATACCTAACCACACAAATTAAAAAAGAGGTAGTATGATAGGGGTAATCTCTTGAGCTCAGCCTTGAGACCTGCATCCTTGTTTCAATATAATTTACAAAGGGTACATGGGATTCATGGGCCTAGTGTCACTACAATATGATAAGGAATTCTGCACGAGGGTGGCTATGAATCTATCCCTTCAGTGGGGCCAGATTCACCCACAACTCTGGTTGTAGGTGATGTCACCAGCCAGCCTCAATCTCGGACTGCGGCCACACGGGCTTTAAATGCGAAAGGAAGGGCTATTTCCTCCCGCATTTAAAGGGGCCGACCAGACGGCTGGCCCCAAGTCCCGTGCCGAAGCGGGCTCCAATGCGGGTTCCTCCCGCATTTTCAGTGTTGCGGGAGGAAACCGCATTGGAGGTATCTGGACAGCCCTCTCTCGCATGCATTGCGAGAGCAGGGCTGTCCACATAGCCCCGCCGGCCATTTCCCCCCCCCTTTTACACTTGGGCGCATGGCTATCCATGCGCCCAAGTGTAAAAGGGTGGGGGAAAAATACCCCAACTTACCCAGGCGGATGGCGGGTCGGAGGCCGCCACCGCCGCTTCAAGTGCTGCTGGGTCCGCCTCCACCGCCTCCGTAGTTGTGTCTTCAGCGGCGAGCCGCCGCCGCCACCACCGCCGCTGCTTTCGCCACCGCCGCGGCTGCCCCCGCCGCGGCCGCCGCGGCCGCTGTTCCCGCCGCGGCCGCCGATCCCACGGCCACAGGGGTTGGGATGTATAGACATCCCAACCCGCTGTTTAAAAATGCGGCCCCTTTAAATCCGGGAGCCCTCCCGGATTTAAAGGGGCTGTGTGACCGCGGCCTCGGTGACAGCTGAGATAGTGGGCACATGTGTGCAATGCCTTCCAGCAGCTTCCACTTCCAACATAATGGTGGGGCAGTCGGTTCAACCCTGCCTGCTTTGTTGGGAGTTCAGTGCCCAGGGAGTATGTAATAGGAAGTGTGTCCCCTGTGTGAAGGATCACACTCATTTACAACTTGCACTAGGGCTAAATTCTGAGGGGATCAAAACAATCGGGAGGGGGTGAACATAGGAACAGGTCCTATGTTCACCTATTGACTGACTGTTGAATGTTGTTCTGTTGCTCACAGTGTTCTCTTTTTAGGTGCTGTGGTCTGCCAGGGGAGGCAAAGAGTCCTTATTTGCAGCTACAGAATGGTTTTCTGGGTGGCTCACCAGACTTGAAAAATCTCCGTTGGATCCCAGTTGGGGCTCAGCGAGTGGCAGGGTGCTGGGGCCTGAAGTGGCTGGGCCTCGTGCCTCTTCTTTTCAAGGGGTTGTGTCCTCTGCCTCATGTGTCAGTCATCCACCTGGATGGGAATGACCTAGACCTGGTAAAAGGCAAGGCCCTTATTTTACAGGTGAAGACCAAACTGAAGCTCATTCTGAGCAGGTGGCCTGGATCGCTGCTAATTTGGTCTGCAATGTCACCCCGCCTAGGTATGGCATGGTCTGGGAGACTCGCATTGTATGGACTGGGCTCACTGCAAAGCCAATAGGAAGCTTAAAAAGGCTCTTGATGGGGGATTGGGTCACTACTTGCCTCACCCTGGGATATGGGTCGGGTTCAGTGATCTGTACAGGAGTGACAGCATTCATCTGTCAGAGCAGGGAAATTACTTAGAAGAATTGCGGCAAGGCCTGTGGGCAGCTTTAGGCTTGGCCTTTGCAGTGGCAGGATAGTCTGGCTGAGGGATAAATGGAATGGTGAGCACCTCTTGCCACTTCCACCTTCAGGTTGTATGGCTCAGGGCTGTGAATGCAGACTGCCTGTGGGAATGCCTGGACAGGTCCTCCTCACAAGTTGTGTGGCTTGGGGGGGGACTGGAGCTCCTGGGTAACCTGCTTTCTATGCTGGCGGGGTACGAGCCATGCAAGCATGGCTCAAGCCATGGGTAAGGTGGCTCGCCCAAAGGTGGCAAGGAGGGGTCTGGGTTGACCCCTGGCTTGCCCCTATTCTGAGATATTTGTTGGCCCTTGCTGCTAGTACTGTGTAAATAGTTAATAAAGTGGCCCTTTAGTCAGGGCTCTTTTTTGTAGAAAAAACCCAGCAGGAACTTATTAGCATATTAGGCCACACCCCATGTTACCAGAAGTGTGATCATCCAGCCACACCCACCTTTTGCTTCTTATTCTGTTTACCTTGTTTGTTGTCAAAATGGTTTTGACAAAACCAATAAAAACTATTTTCTATCCCATCTATATAAAATCTTGCCTGAACCAATATCTTATGCCCAACAATTATTCCTACACTGGATTGAAATCAATTCCCAAAGGTTAAGTTCCCATGGAAATCAGCTTGCCTTCCTGCAGAACTAGTATGCTGAATATGAATTTTTAGGGTTACCAACCTACAGATGGGGTCTGGAGATCTCCTGGAATTACAACTGAGCTCCAAAAACTACAGAGATCAGGTCAATGACTTTAATACAGACTTTAGACCCACATATATTTGCATGCCATTCCCAACAAGACACAACAATGAACTAGTTACAAAAACACAAAGAACAAAATGAAACAACAAGAAAGGAAAGGAAAGGAAAAGGGGGAGGAAGGGAAAAGATAGCTAGATAGCTAGATAGCTAGATAGCTAGCTAGATAGATAGATAGATGGATAGATGGATGGATGGATGGATGGAAGGATGGATGGATGGATGGATGGAAAGAAAGACAGAAAGACAGAAGGAAGGAAGGAAGGAAGGAAGGAAGGAAGGAAGGAAGGAAGGAAGGAAGGAAAGAAAGAAAGAAAGAAAGAAAGAAAGAAAGGGAGGGAGGGAGGGAGGGAGAAAGGAAGGGAGGGAGGGAAAAGAGAGAAAGGAAGGAAGGAAAAAAGAAAGAGAGAGAGAAAAAGAAAGAGAGGGAGGGAGGAAAGAAAGAAAGGTGGGAAGTGAGAGAGAGAGAGAGAGAGAGAGAAAGGGAGGGAGGGTGGGGAAAAAAGGAAGAAAGGTAGGGTGGGTGGCAGGGAAAAAAGAGAGGAAGGAAGGAAGGAAGGAAGGAAGGAAGGAAGGAAGGAAGGAAGGAAGGAAGGAGAGGGAGAGAAAAAGAAAGAAAGAAAGAGAGAGAGAGAGAAAAGAAAGAGGGAGGAGGGGAAGAAAGAAAGGGGGGAAGAGATGAGGGGAAACACTTACCAGGAGCAGGGAGAGTGTAGGTTCAGCGAACCGTGATGGGGCAGTGGCAAGCCAGATGCAGAGAGCTGCAGCCCCATGCTCTATCTCCGTGCGGAGATCTGGAGCATGGGGCTTTTCCCCACCAGCCCTTTAAGTGCAAGGAGCCGAAAGGCCAGGCCCAGTGCTCAATCTCTGCATGGAGATCCGGAGAATGGGGCCCTTTCCTGCCAGCCGTTTAAGTGCAAGGAGCTTAGAGGCCAGGCCCCATTCTCTATTTCCGTGTGGAGATCTGGTGCGCGGGGCCCTTTCCCGCCAGCGGGGAGGGGCAGGGGGGCTCAGATGCAGCCAGAAGGCTGTTCCAGTGCATTCTGGCCCCAAAAGAGCCCTGCCTTTGGTTATCCCAAATCTGTTGTTTGTCTCTTTATTCCAACCGGGGGGGTGGGGAGTTCATTTTAAGGAAGACAGCAGAGACATAGGGGCATAGGGGCATAGTTCCTGCCTGTTCATAGGGGCATAGTTCCTGCCATGAGGTTTGGTCTCAGCAAAGTGACCCATACCTTTTTGAACTATGATTTTTGTTTTCTGTGACTATCAGAGAAGTTTTCCTCCTAAGTAATTGCATGAGGTTTGAGGTATAAAAGAAAAGAGAGCCATAAAAGGGTAGCTGGGAAGTGGAGAGCAAACTTAATAGAAACTGAAGGGTCAGTTTGTGGAAGGAAAATTCACTATGATTTCCCAAGTGAAACATGTTTAGATTGCTCTGAATAAATAAGGCGAGTGGGATGTAAATCAACATAAAGGAGAAAATCTCTTACAGGAAACACACAAGTTGTCTATCTGTCAGTCCTAACCAGACTGATATTCTTCTAGTTCCATTGAAGTCAGTGGGCTTAGAAAAGATGTCACTGTGTGAAGAGTACTGGACTCGGGAGGCCAGGAACGGTGAAATCATGAAGCCTTTATTGAGTGATTCAGCATGTCCAGTAGATGGTCAGATCAAGCATGCTTCCAGGGCTCCAGGGCCCTCATTATATGCTGGCCAGAGCCACACCTCTGGCTGCACCCAAAAGACCTGATAGGGGCTTAACATATGCGCTTGTTTGTCATAGGTTCTCTTTGACCACATTGGCTCCCCAGGGAGAACCTAGGTCCCACATTGGTGGAGGCTTAGAATCCGGACGTCTATTGTTCCTCCAGATTCAAGCTCCCCTCTCTGCCTGACCATGTGCTCTGGCCATGCAGCGGGCACCATTACCTGGGAGCACATGGCAGGCTGGTTGCTACACAGAACATACTACATTACACTGTGTTTAGGATTGCAGTGTAATATGTGTACAGTTTCTGAGGAGGAATGGACTGGTTTCCTTTTTAGTGTGTGGTTTAGCTCGATTTCTTGGGGCATTACTAGCTATTGATTCTACAAGAAGTTTTAGTAAGATGCCTGTTTCTCTGCTTGTGGCATGCTGTGATCTGTGTTTTATAGCTTGGTTAGGGAAGCTGGAGGATCATCCTGCCTCAGAGATGGTTAAGTGGCTGAACTTGCATAAGCCAGTACCTGTTATTCAGAGCACTAAGCCCTTATTTACAGTGAACTGCTAACAACGCCATAGCAACAGTCGAAACTACCAGTGAGAAGAAAACAAGCTAATCCACAAGTATTGCTTATAATTAGCTCCCCCCCAAAAAAATGTCTGTCTCTCCTCCTGGTTTTTAAAATTTATGAATGTTGCATCTCTGAAGTATAGAAGTGAAGAAACGATGAGTGCGATGTAAGCAGGGACTGAGGGGTGATAGTATTTGTGCTGCTACAATTAATATTTGTTTTCTGTTTGTGTAATGTTTAAGAAAGATACATTTCTTGATTTTAGCCAGCATTCCCCAATCCTGAATAATTGGAGGCTTTAAATTAAGGGCAGAGAATAATCTGCATGGTGCCAGATTTGAGAAATTCCTTGTATTCGGGCAGAAACTAAGCAGTATCATGGGCACTTTTTAAATTTAAATTTTTATTGTAAATATAGTTTAAAACCCCCCACAGTATTAGGTTTCTATATTTGCTTTAAAAAAACAAAACAAGAAGAGGTCTTTTTTTCCTTGGGGTCAGAAATTTCACGGGGAATCAAATTATATGTAATACTTCCTGGTAAAATTGAAACTTGCTTTATTTCCTTAACAACATGAAATAGTTTATGTATAATTTAGCACATAGTGTGCTGAAAGTACTTCATACTCACAGGCTGGTTCCATATTGAGTCTATGCTCCACAGTCAAGCCATTGGTGTTACAATATTAGCAATATGCAGAATTATAAGGGATGAACTACACTTCAGTGGATATTGCATTTTGAAATCATTTCCCTCCCAAATTTTCACATCCATACACAGGGTGTTCTGATCCATTACAATCCTGAATCTGCTTATTCCCTCTGTTTACTCACAATGACAGAAGAATAGCTCCACAGTTTTGTTTTTCCTAACTGATCTGATTAGCACCGTTAACACCATGATACCATGAATCACACCTAATGGTAAAAGAGAAATGGTGCTGGTTCACTATAGTGTAGTTGTCTAGAAGTGCCAATGTCATTTTCTTTTAAAAACATGAGTTCATGGCTGAGATTATATTTCATCCCAATCTTTGAGTGTGAAGGCCAGCTGTAAATTAATATTATATTCATTATAATACAGTATTTTCATTTCAGTTCAAACCTGTCCTTTTTTTTCATCCCAATCTTTGAGTGTGAAGGCCAGCTGTAAATTAATATTATATTCATTATAATACAGTATTTTCATTTCAGTTCAAACCTGTCCTTTTTTTTTGCAAAGGTTTTTAAAGTTGCTTTCTCCATCCATTCTAGAAATGTTAAATGAAGATTCTGAGATTCCCCTGAAAGTATATCCAGAGGAAGTATTATATAGTGGTTAGTATGTTGGACTAGGCGTGGAGAGACCCAAGATTAAATCATTGCATGACATAAAACTCACTGTGGACCCTGGGATAGTTATTCTTTCTCAGTGTAAACTACCTCACAAACTTTTTGGGTGGTAAAATGCAAGCGGAGATATCCACCTACAATGTGAGAAACTCCTTGGAAGAAGGGTGGGATAAGAATGAAGTAAAGAAATGAAATCTCATAACATTAAGGGAAAAAATGGATTAGAGATAGGCATGAACCACATTTCTGCAGTTTGGTTCGGTTTGTGGTTTATATTTCAGCCAAACCATGAACCTACACGAACCAATGTGTTCACAAATGGAACTGGTTCATATAGGTTCGTGAGCAATTTAAAGTTTAAACCCCTGCTCCCTGCAAAAGCAGTGTGGAGCAGAAAGCAGGGCTTTAAATGGCTCCAAGCCATTCAAACCCTCTGGTTCTGCTCCCAACCTCTTCAAAGCAGCAGGGAGCAAAACCAGAGGGTTAAATGGCTTAATTTAATGCTCCAGTTCTGCTCCCCCTTGAAGCAGTGGGGAGCAGATCAGGAGAGTTTAAATGGCTTCCAGCCATTTAACTCTCCACTTTTGCTCCCTACTGCCTTAAAGGGGGGGCAAAACTGAGCCATTTAACCTTCTGTGCAGCACTTCATCCCATCCTTTCTGCTGGCTGTGGAAAGCCATGGCCAGCAGACAGGAGGGGGTTCTGCCCCCTGGGGTTTCCGCAGCCAATGGAAAGGAGGACATGAAGTGCCTCCCAAGGGGCACTTCACACCCTTCTATCTCCTGTCCACAGAAACCCCCGGGGGGGACTTCACTCCTCCTGCCTGCTGGCTGTGGCTTTCCCTGGCCAGCAGTAAGGAGGGGGTGAAGTGCCTCCCAGGGCACTTCACTCCCTTAAAACCTGTTTGTCGTAGAATCCTCAGGGGGCACTTTACCCTGTCCTGGCTGCAGAAACCCAACGGGGCACTTCTTCCCTTCTGTCTGCTGGCCAGGGAAAGCCATAGCCAGAAGACAGGAGGAGGGAAGTGCCCCTTGGGAGGCACTACACCCCCTCCTGTCTGCTGGCCATGGCTTTCCACAGCCAGCAGAACGGAAGGAGTGAAGTGCTGCACAGAAGGTTAAATGGCTCGGTTTTGCTCCCCACCCTGCTTTGAAGCAGTAGGGAGCAAAACTGGATGGTTAAATGGCTGGGAGCCATTTAAACCCTCCTGATCTGCTCCCCACTGCTTCAAGGGGGAGCAGAAATTGAGGGTTAAATAAACCCCCACACAGGGGGCACTTCACTGTCTTTTGTCTGCTGGCTGCAGCTTTTTGCAGCCAGCAGAAAGGGAAGCAGTGAAGTACCTCCTGGGAGTGCCCCCTCCAAGCTATTGAAACCCTCCCACTCTGCTCCTCATCACTTGAAGGGGGAGCATAACCGGAGATTTAAATGGAGCAGAACCAGAGGGTTTTAATGGCTTGGAACCATCTATATATCTAATTCCCAAGTGGACACCCCCCCGTGCGGATACTTAAATCCGTGCGGGGGGCACTTGGGGGGTGGGGAGGGGGTTCTGCAGATGGGGGGTGATCCCCCCATTTGCAGAAAAATCAAAAAAGTTAAAAAGAAGTTTTGGGGGATACTGAAATCCCCCGAAAAGTAAAAAAGCGTTCCCTGCGCATGCTCAGGGAACGGACTTACCTGAGTGGTGGCGGTGGAAGCAACAGACAAGCGGCCGGGCGGTGGTGAGGGGGGTCTGCGGCCGAGCCACCAGCTCAGAAATGGGGGAGGGGGAAGGCAGCGCAGCGGGCCTCAAGTCTAGCTGCGCCGCCGACTCTGGAAGGGGGGAGGGGGCGGGGAGGGGGGAGGTGGTGAATGGGGGGGAGAAATGGTGGCCCAAGCAGTGCTTGGCCGCTCGGGCCTGGGAGCTGGGGGTGAGTGGGCCGGGGGAGGGGGCAGGAGGGAGGAAAACGCCAGGGCCGAGTGGCTTAACACCACTCGGGCCCGAGCTAGAGTGGGCCAGGGGGGAGTGCCTCAGCGAGCGGCGGTTCTTGCTGCTGCCGCCGATTTTTGGGGGAACGGGGGGAGGGAGGGGAGAGAGGTTATCGCGTGTCCACCGGCTTGTTTAAACCTAATAGCTGAGCAGCCAGAAGCTCCCACAGCTCAGCTTTTTTTGTTTATGTGAAAAGCAGAAAGTGAAGTTTTAAGTGGCTTGGAGACATTTAAACCCATTTTCTGCTCTACACAAAGTGTAATGAACTGCATCCAAGTTCATGGGAGTTTGTAGTGGTTCCAGTGTCCATGAACATGAGCTCCTGAACCACAAACTGGACAAAACTGGTAACAAACTTTAGTCCGTGAGCCGGTTCATGCCCATCCCTAAAAGGGATTATTTTCCTGTGACTCTAATGCTTCAGTCTGTGCTGGACTTTGTTACTCTCAAGCCATATGTGAATTTGTCACAGAATACAGAGGTTGGGTCTTCGGACTTCAGCCTTTCTACAATGGGCCAAAGAGTGCCAAGTGACACCCTTCTAAGTCCATTGATTTAGAAGGATGTAACTTGGGTTAGGAAGTTGGGTTGCAATCTCAGGTGGGGCCTACAGTTCTCCCATAATGACCACTGATCTCCAGAGTGCAGAGATCAGCTCCCCTGGACAAAATGGCAGCTTTTGAGTGTGGATTCCAGCATCATATCCCTAGTGCACTTCCTTCCCTTCCTATATGTCCCCCTCTCCAGGATTTGCCCTCAAATTTCTAGGGATTTCCCAAACCAGAATTGGCAACCTGTCAGGAAAATGGAATGGAGCAAAAGCTGAAGTTCCTTCCTCATGTATCAGGCACTGTGCATTGGACTATTACAAGGTGTGGGGATCCAGATCCAAACTGTGTATGCTCTATAATGTGTGAATCAGTTGGTGTCTGTTTCTGAGATTACTCACATACAAAGCTGAAACATTTTTATAATTTTGTTAAATAAGATTAAGGTAATGATGGTAGAGAAGGTATTTTAGAGAGCTCTGTTGATTTATTGGGCCTGCCATCAAGGGAATGCAAACCACCTACAATCAAACACTCACACACGTTTTAATTTTTACAGGCTAAATTCATCTGCATATGCACCAGATACGTTTTTTTTGTGGTTTTAATTCCTCATTTTTCCCTGAGTCACAAAACAACTGTTTTCATCTCTTTCCCCCATTGCCATTTTCTGTAATATGCCCTCCATTTACACTTTTCATTTTCTATGAAGGGGAAGGGAACAAAAACAACCACAGTCCACACTCGGGAGGCACCAAGGGCCTCTCTGTCCCTTCAACAGCAATTAGCATTCCAGCCATGACAAATCTGCATCCTGTTTGTTTACTTTGCAAAGATGCTCAACAGGGACCAGATTGCTGATGTGAAGGTTTTATAAAACACATTTCCTGCGGGCTTTGCCTTGGAACATTATTCTTGTTGGAGGAATGTGAGTTCCTTATTTGCCTGGGAGATGACTGGATCTATAAAGCCACAGGCAGAATTGCACAGGGGTAACAGGATGCATTCAGAAAAGCAAAAATGTCAGTGAAAACATGCAGGCAAACATACACAACACCATATGTGTGTGAGCAAGAGTATGTGCAAACACAGACAGCTTTTGCTGGCGGCTGATGTCTTCATGCAGGAAACAGAGTTGACCATCAGATTGTTTGTATGCCCATTTCAGTTAGTAATGATTTGATTTTTTTTCAAAATAAGACATTCACAGATCAAAGTTACCTTGTTCCATTGTCTGTTCTCTCTTGAGTGGAGCAGATATAGAAATGCACTGATGATTTATTCAGAGTTTAAAACAAGCAGAATTTCAAGTGGTTTTGCATTGCACAGTTGATGGCCTTCAGCATGTTGGGTGACTGGGTAGCCACTGCTTTGACATATGCACAGTTTACTTCTGGCTTTATGTATACCATGGGATCACTATTAAGCAGGTTCTGTTATGTATCAAATATATGTGTTAGCATTGAGCCTGTGTGGCCTGTGACATTCATCAGTCAGCAGCATTAGCATGTTAGTGCATGTTCAGGACTGGCTGGCTGGAGCTTAAGTTTCTGAATGTCAGAATGAGAAAAGTATTTGTGATCATTGCCAATTAGAACACTCTGTGTGAACGTAGCATTGGCAGTCATGCCAGAAATGAACACATGAAGCTGCCATACCAAACCACTGGTCTATCGAAGTGAATAGTTTCACTAGTGTTGTCTTCTTTAACTGGCAGCCGCTCTTCAGTGTTAAGGGAAGATCTTTTATATCAAAGGACAAAATTGCTCCTTTTATCCAGAGCTGCTGGGACTGAACCTGAGACCTTCTGCATACAAAGTAGATGATCTACCACTCAGGCACAATCCCTCCCAATTGAAGCCACCTTGTGTATCCCTTTCATCTGCAAGGTAATTCAATAACATGGGCAGTGAGAGGTTTCGTTTTGAAACATGGAAACAGTCTGATGTATCAGCAGGAGCTTCTGCCTCATTTACAGTGATGAATTTATCATATGCTACAGCTTAGAGGCCACTAATGGGTTCCTGCACCCTCGGCATAGCCGTTGGGCGTGGGGGTCAGTTTGCCGCCAAGGAGGAGGGCGGGACAGGCAACTGTGCTGCGACGCTAGCGTCGCAGCGGTGGGGGTGGGAGCTGGCCTTTTAGGCATGGCCCAGCCCCCACCTCCGCAGTTCGCGCCTCGTGCTCGGCCAGGCAGGATGAGCACGTTGCTGGTGCGGGCCGTTGGAAGGCCCGGCGGCGCGACAGCGGCGGTGGTGGCTCCTCGGACGGACCCGGCTTGGCGTGGGGCGAAAGATGCACGGCCGCTTTCCCCTCCTTCCCTCTGAGCTGGGTGGCGGCTCCTGGTGCCGGAGCGGAACAGCCATTGTGTGGCTCCGCTGCGGCAGTGGGCTGAGCGCATAGCGCGCCACTGCGTTTTGTAGAGGCGGCAGTTTGGCGGCCGTTGGTAGGGCGGCTGTGCCTGCTTGGTTGCTCAGGCCAGGTGGCTGGGGTGTCATTTGAGCGCCGGGCTCGGCGCACAGGCACACCTGGGGGCTGAGCTTCTGCTCTCCACTTTGGTGACTTCAGTAGCATCATTTCCCCCCTCCCCCCATTTTTTGGTGCTTCTTGTCGCTGGCCCTCCCCTTCCCCCTTTTTTTCTTCATCACCTTTTGGGGGATTGTTGCCTGGGGGGGTTGTATTTTTCTTTGTTTCTGGGGGGTCATTCCATGGGTGGGTAGTTGGGGGGTTTGGACTTGTTAGTTAGCCTGCCCCTCCACCTTTTCCTGTTGGTCTTTGGACTTCTTTCACTTTTGTTTCTGCTGTCAGTTTCGTTTTTTTCCTAACTTTCGTTTCTCCCCCCCCCCCCAGTGTGTGGGTGGGGATTGCTAGTTGGTTGCTCTGGGGCTGCGGTGGCTCAAGTGGTTAAGATACAGAACTGCAGACCAGAAGGTTGGTAGTTCAGCTGTTCGAGACCCAAGTGCTGGGGTGGTTTCTTTGCATTTTGCCATGGCCCCAAAAAAGGGTCGGGGATCTGGTAAAGGGAAAGGGCCGGCACCTAAACAGCCAGTGCCCCAGCCCCCTCCTGTTCCGCCATCTGAGCCTGTCTCTTCTGATGAGGAGAGTGACCCCATTAATGCAGCGATTTTGGCTAGACTGTCGGCGCTGGAGCAGCAGCGGAAGAAGCCCTCTGAGGTACCCATTAGTGTCCCTAAGGCTAAAAAAGGGAAGCCTAACCAGGTGTCTTCTTTCCAGGCTAAGGTTTTGGCTTGCCTGGCTATGCTGGAGGAAGGTCACAGTGAAGCGGCATCTACATCACAGGGGGCTGGTGATCACCAGGATGATGGCACCGCGGGGCAGCAGCTGGAGCAGTATAAGGGAGCAGTGCCTGGGCCAGGTACGTCCGCTCAGCGCTCAGGTGAGGTGCACGTGTGGCCACGGGGATCTGGCCATGCAGGGGCTTCAGGGAATACACCGTGGGGTTCATCTCCATCTGGGAGTTTTGGGCCGTCAGCACACTTCAGGGTGTGGGTATGGGGTCCCTCCTATTACATGTCAGTGTTCTCACTCTGGGTGGCCAGGTTGGTCGGTGCCAGTGCACGGTGGTCAGTCATGTGAGCAGGTTCCTGCAAGGGCCTTGCCCAGTGGTGATTTGGTTTTGCCCCTAGGTGATCACCTGTCTTCTGCTACTAGGGATCGGATTTTGTGGGGTGATTATGTAGATGTCTTCACCCTTTTGTTCAGGGAATTAGAGAAGAAGGACAAGGAGGATTTGGATGACCAGGATAAGGAACATATTAAGAAACGTAGGGCTGATAGGTGTTGGCAGAATTGGCTGCCGGGTTTTTGATCTACACTGGCACTATTATCCGCTCTCAGCCTTGGAGGGCCTCTTCCTTGTTACAGTACATGGACATAATTTTTAAAGCATACACGGGGTTTGTTGGTTTTGGTTGGTTGGAGTACGATGAGGGCTTTCGTATGCGGGCTGCTATGAACCCATCCCTGCACTGGGATCAGGTGCATCCGCCCCTGTGGCTTCAGTATGTGGCCCCTGCGCGTCCGTCGCTGGGTGATCATTCTGACAGTGGCCATTTGGTCCACAGGTTACCTGGGTTGTCCACACCGAAGGGTGCAGCTGGCCAGGTTTTTCAAAAGCGCCTGCTGTGTTGGGAATTTACTTCCCAAGGCGTGTGTAGTAGGAAGGTATTTTCCTTTCGGCATGAATGCCCCTTGTGTACTGGCCCCCACCCCCTTTCCAGTTGCCCCAGGCCCAAGGCCAAATCGGGTGCCCAGGGTGGCAAGCGCCCACCCATCGGGGGGGGGGGGGCAGCAAGGCACATCTGATAAAGGGGCCTAGTCCTATTAGGGTTCCAGTTCTTGAACACATATTGACAGTTTATCCTGATGAGGATGATCGGCGTTATTTGTTGGACGGTTTTAGTTTAGGTTTCCAGATTCCATATCAGGGGGACAGAAGGTCTTATCTTGCCCCCAACCTAAGGTGAGTGGTGGGGATGGAGCATGTGGTGTGGTTGAAGATTTGGAAAGAGTGTATGGAAGGTAGGGTTTTGGGCCCCTTTTCGGTTCCACCGGTTCCTAATTTACGTGTTTCCCCTTTGGGTGTTGTTCCAAAGAAGGCCGAGGTGAGTATCGCCTCATTCACCATCTGTCCTATCCACGTGGGGCCTCTGTGAATGATGCGATACCTCATGAGCTTTGTTCTGTCCGGTATACGTCTTTCGATCAGGCCTTGAGGGTGGTGCACAGCTGTGGCCGTGGTGCGGAGCTTGAGAAGTGCGATATTAAGTCTGCCTTCTGCTTGCTTCCTGTTCACCCAGATGACTTCCCATTGTTGGGTTTCGCGTTTGAGGGGGCATTTTATTTGGACCAGGCTCTCCCAATGGGGTGTTCGGTGTCCTGTTCCGCCTTTGAAAAATTTAGTTCCTTTTTAGAATGGTCATTGCGCTTTTGCACTGGTCGCCATAGCACAGCGCATTATTTGGATGATTTTTTATTTGTTGGCCGGGCAGGTACCGGCGATTGTCGGTTTCTCCTTGAATCTTTTATGCGGTTAACACAGGAGTTGGGCGTCCCATTAGCACATGAAAAAACAGAGGGCCCTAGCCATGTCCTGGTTTTTTTAGGAATTGAAATAGATATGGTGAAGCAGTTGTGTCGGCTGCCGGGAACGAAATTGCAGGACCTTCGTCGGCTAGTGGCTTCCGTGCTCCACCTCAGAAAAATTTCATTGGTGGAGTTACAGCGCTTGGTGGGCCATCTCACCTTCGCCTGCAAAGTGATCTCTCCGGGCAGGCCATTTGTTCGCTGCCTTTGCGATGCTATGGCAGGTGTGTGCCGGCCTTATCATAGAACCAGAGTAACGCTGGGGATCAGGCAGGACCTTCAGGTGTGGCTGGAATTCTTGGAATCTTATAATGGGGTTTCTTTTTGGCGGGAAGATTTATTGGTGGAGGCGGAGCTGCAAGTTGTTTCAGATGCGGCTGGGTCTTCTGGTTTTGATGTTTATTTTCGGGGCCAAAGATTGGCCAGTGGGTTGGTTCCAGGCGGGTTGGGTGAAAGACTTGACCTTCTTGGAATTTTTCCCAATTGTGGTGGCTGTTAGGTTATGGACGTCTGCTTTCGCAGGACGCACTGTTCATTTTTGGTGTGATAATCTTGCCACTGTTCAGGTTATTAATTCATTGACTTCTAGATCGCCGCGGGTTATGGCGTTGGTTAGGGTTTTTACGTTAGTTTGCTTGCAACATAATATATTATTTAAGGCACGGCATGTTCCAGGGGTTAGTAATGCGGTTGCGTACACTCTCTCCCGTATTAATAAAGAATACTTTTCTTTATTAAAAAAACTTTCAAAGAAAGATGCCTCTGTACTTCAGCTTTTTTCTGTGTTTTGGGGAAGGGGTTAATTTAAAATATTAGAGAGGCAGGACGGCAGTGAACTACATATCCCAGCAGGCTCATCGGAGCTCGTGCATATGCTCAAAGGACAAACTAAAAAATGGCCAATGCCCCACTCCCTGGCTGTTCCATCTGATCACTCAAGGATGGGGTAAAAGTGCTTTGAAGAGTGTAAAGGGAGTGAATCTGATTAAAATTCTCTGTTACAAAAAACCTGGATCAATGAGAGGTGGGGCCACACCGGCTCAAACTGCATGTCTGACCACAGCCTTTAAGGTGCTACTGTACTCTTACTTGTTTCTACTGCTGCAGACAGACTAACATGGCTACCTATCTTGATCAATGTGCATAATTGTGAAGACTATTTTTGTCTTGCAAAGGTCCTTTGAAATTTTTTTCTTTTATATTTCTCTCATGGCAAATTAAACATCATTTATACACCATCTGTTGCAGCACCACTTCTATATAAAAACACAGTACATGGATCTATGATCTATGTCATGTTATTAGCATATTTAAGGACTGGATGCACTAGTCAACCCACAGCTACCATTATTTTGGCAGCCCCACCCTTGCTCCACACTTGGCCAGCCATTTATTTCTGCTTTGTTAATCCATACCTGCACACTGTGTATATTGCATGATGCCTCAGAGTGCTCTCCAATTTGCCCTACCAATTATTATATTGCCCTACCTATTATTCCTGCAATTTCTAGTTATGGCCTAAATAGTCCAAAGACCAACCCCAAGTCTACTGAAATAACATGAAGAAAGTGAAAGAACAGTCTCCTAAAATGCCAGTCACAGGGCACTTCAAATAATTTCTGCTTGGCCCTGAAGCTAGGTTTGCTAGACCATGCCTGGAAACTGGTGGGAGCTTGGAGGTCAGAGGCATGGGGGATACATGGCATTGCATGTGTCATGACATCACCTATGGTAAAACCTGGAAGTGAGGTCATGTTGCTCTAGGATCTGCTGAAAATGCTGTGGTTAAATTGCAGAGTTTCCAGTGATTCCTAGAGCAGTGTGACAGGTATTTCTGTGGGCTGGTGACAGAGGAGATTTACACTGCACCTCAAAGAATAGGATGTTGTGGGGTGCCTCAGCTGATTACTCTTAGGAAGGGTACAATTACAGATCAGTCTCCAATTCTGAAATATTTATTTGCCCCCTCCCCGAACTGAATCCAAATAAATGTTGACCATATAAACTTAGCTTGTTATCCCTATTTGGTTCTCACATCTGCTAAAAAAACTTTGTTATGTTATATGCTAATTTGCTATTGACCTTTTACCTATATCTATGGAATTATAACTTCTGTTTCAATGTGACTGAGGAAGTGTGCATGTACACAAAAGCTCACACCTTGAATAAAACTTTATTGGCCTTAAAGGTGCCACTGGACTCACACTTTGTTCTAGGTTTGTCCTGTAAGTGATGTCATACCACATGCGGCACTGGTGTCAATCCTACTTGACATGAACAGTTAGTCCCACGCTACACACAGGGAGGGTAGATGAGGCAACAGTATGTGGCAAATGCCTAAGTAGGGAAGGTGATGAGCCACTTGTATGGCCTCCCATTGGCCTTAACTCATATGCCAGACAATTAATAATTCTCCAATCAAGTGCTGTGCCTTATCTGAATCTGACAACAGCATCCCAGCCATGAATATATTTAAACACAGTCATTGGTCAAACCTGTGCCCATTTTAATGGCAATATTTTTACCAGCTTTTGTTAAACAAATGGGGGGAAAGCAAACTGCAATTTTGTTCTGAGCAAGGAAGAAGCATAAAATAAACTTGAATTTAAAATGGTAATTGTGCATGCTTCTTTCAGAGCCATATAGTGAATATAAAAGTTAGGAAATGAGAATAACAACTAAGCCTTATAGTGTGTAAAGCTATTGAAATGGGTAAACATCAATACTCACTTTCAGCTCCCAGTCTTATGAGGCTCCTTGCTCAAATGTCACTGAACAACCACCTTCAACCAATTGGCTGTCTTTTCACAAACTATTGTTTTAAAGGTATGGTGTGTATATATATACCACTCATAACTGAAAACTCTTTTAAAATGTTAGTAGCATTTATTTGAGAACAAAATGGTATTCCAAGTCACTCCAGATGGGCAGAAGTCAACTGAACTTCAACTCTATGTTGGTACAAGCTGGCTAGTTGAAGAACGTACCTTAGGTCTTCCTTACCCCCTCTCTTTAAATACTACTGTATCATGGGATGATGACTAATGTGGTCACCTGTAGTTCATAGATATGGTATGTAACTGTAAATGCAGATAGAACTCTCTCTCTTCAGAATGTTGAGAAGAAATCTACCATGTCACACTAATGGTCTATCTGGCATGGCATCATGTTTCCCATGGTAGTCCATGGGAAATCCACTGGTAGGATAAGAAAAATAGCCTTCCATTGCGGGTTTCCCCCCAGAAGTTGATATTCAGTGGCACTCTGCCTCTGATTTGAAGGCTCACTTTAGTCATTGTTTCTTATACCTACTGATAGATCTAGTGGCAAAAACTGTGGGAAGTCACAGCTGACATATGGCAATCCTTGCCTCTGCATTGTGACCCTGGACTTTCTTGGTGGTCTCCCATCCAAATACTAACTAGAGCTGACCCTGCTTGAGCTTCTGAGATCTGATGAGATCAGACTAATTTGAGCCATCCAGGTCAGGGCACTAATAGACTGTGTGTGTGTGTGCGCCCATATATGTGTATAAGGTGCCATCAAAATGCAGTTGACTTATGGCAGCCCCAGCAAGGGGCTTTCAAGGTAAGTGAGAAGCAGAAGTGGTTTGTCACTGCCTTCTTCTGCAGTGTTCCTTGGAGGTCTCCCATCCAAGTACCAATCGGGGATGACACTGCTTAGTTTACAAGATTGGGCTGTACCATGCTGCGTCCCCTCACTGATAGACCTATCATCCACTAATTTTGTTCAATCCTCTTTTAAAGCCATCTGCTAGTGGCCATTATTACATTTTGTGGCAAAAAAAATTCCATATGTTAATTATGTATTTCATGAAAAAGTATTTCATTTTATCCATCCTGAATCTATTACAAAAGTATATTAACTTCATGAGATGCCCCAAGTTCTAACACTATGGGAAATGGAACAAATATTTGCTTTACTCACTTCCTCTGCACTGTGCATGATTTTCTAAATTCCCCTTTGTTGTCATTTTTCTAAACAAACCACTTTAGCCATTTCTCATGCAGAAGATACTCAAGCCATCTTTTTAGTTGCCCTGGTTGCTGTAATGACTTTCCTGAAAGATACTTTATTCTAACTTATTTTGATTTCCTTACTAGCAAAGAAGGAATAGAATTATTTTAGCTAGTTATGTGGTAACTTTAATTCATCACAATTTGTTTTCTATTTTAATCATTTTGAACAGATACTGAGCTACTCTGTGTGATTTCTGCTTATCCATTTTATTTGGGAAGAATCCACAAAAACGGAGCTTGTAAAGAAATACATTTTCTATTCTGCACTTGAGTTCTTTGAATCTGAAAGTTTAATGCACATTTCAATCTTAGTTGCAAAGAGCTGTTTAGACTCTCAGAAACTCTGGTAATCTGCACTCTGTATTTTGAATTTAGTTTGGAAACTTTTGCTCTGTGTCTTTCAAAAAAAGTGCATATATCTTTTGCCTCTTTGGTTCCATTCCAGGCTATGATTGATAACATTGTTTAAGTGAAGAAGCACACCCAGTTTTCAGAGAAGTTATAGACATGACAGTTTCTCTAACGCTCCCAAAATATTGTTAAGAAATACCGTGTGTTTGTCTTTAAGTGTGAGAATCAACATTGTAGCTGACAGATTTTTTTCCGCTATTCATCTCCTTTTGCAATGCAAAACACCATCAAGATGTGGTGATGGCCCTTGCTTTGGCAGCCCTTTAAAGAAACAGCTGAGCTTTAACATACTGATTCTTTGTCTATGTAATTCCATAGGCATTCACTGACCATTATAGTGCAGTTATTAGAGATAATGGTCTTCAAGTGAAATGTCTTATCACTATTTTAACATCCTGACACAAAATCACCTCATATTATCACTTCAGCCAAGCCATTAAGCAACTAAAGGCTTCCAAGCAGCTGAATGCATGAGAAATGAATGAGACAATCTTTGCTAAGTTTCTTTCAGATAATGGCCTCAGTTTAAAAAACAAAGTCACAATCTCTCTTAAAATGCAGGGTGCTTCAAGGTGCAACAAATTGTATTTATACCACAATAAAACTATTAATCTGTGAAGTGCCAGAAGTTTACAGTTGCCAACCTCCAGGTGGTGGCTGGAAATTTTCTGCTATTACAACTGATCTCCAGGTGACAGAGATTAGTTCACCTGGAGAAAATGGCCACTCTGGAAGGTGGACTCTATGGCATTATACCCTGCAGAGGTCCCTCCCCTCCATAAACCTACTCTCCTCAGGCTCCACTCCTCAAATCTCCAGATATTTCCCAACCCAAAGCTAGCAACCCTACACAAGTTACTCTTTCATTTTTGCCGTGATAGGCTTATTTGGTGCTGGAGAAGACTCTTGAGAGTCCCTTGGACTGCACGGAGATCAAATCAGTCACTCATAAAAGAAATTAACCCTGACTGTTCCCTTGGAGGACAGATACTGAAGCTGAAATACTTTGGCCACCAAATGAAAAGGAAACACTCACTGGAGAAGACCCTGATGCTGGGAATGATTGACGATAAAAGAAGAAGGGGATGGCAAAGGATAAGATGGTTAGACAGTGTTATCGATGCAATGAACATGGAGTTCAATGGACTCTGGAGGATGGCAGAGGACAGGAGGACCTGGCATGATGTGGTCCATGGGGTCATGAAGAGCTGGACTTGACTGTGTGACTTAACAACAACAGGCTTATTTAGGTCTCCCTCTAGATTTTGTCTTCATGGACTGGATTGTGTGGTGATGACAGGGTTGCCAGGTGTGGGTTGGAAAATACCTGGAAATTTTGGGGGTGGATCCAGGAGAGGGTGGGGTTTGGGGAGGGGAGGGGCATCAGCATGATACAATGGCGTAGAGTCCACCCTTCAAAGCAGCCATTTTCTGCAGGGTTGCTGATCTCTTTCAACTGGAGATCATTTGTAAAAGTGGGAGATCTCCAGGCCCCACCTGGAGGCTGGGAACCTTAGGTGATGAGGCTCAACCATTAAAAATAGTGTCCTAGAATTTTCAGTTTGTTAAAGATCTGTTGAAAGATCATTTTAGCATATAGCATCTCTTTACTCATTTAGACATTTATAGCCCACTTTTCTCTCAAATGGGGACCCAAAGCAGTTTAGAACACTGGTCTCTTCCCCTCTCCTCATAATAACAACCCATTGAGATAGGCTTGTCTGTGAATGAGTGACTGACTCAAGGGCACCCAGCAGGCTTCTGTGGCAGAGTGGGGGTTCAAGTCTGGGTCTTCCAGATTCTAGTCTGACACTAACCACTAGACCACACCAGCCATATGGGGGGAAAATCTTCTCTACTGCTGCTTCTAGACATGTCAGCTTTTGAAAAGGCTATTACATGCATCCTTTTAGTATGCATGGGGTTCAGCCAGGTCAGTTTTTTTGACTGTTCATCCTGGTCCATGTCTGCCCACCCATCCATTCCATCCCACTTCGTGTCCATCTGCCCATCCTGGTCTGTGTCCATTCATCCAGTCTGTCCAGTCAGTCAGTCACAGGAGTCTCCAAACTTTTTGAGCCTGGAGTTGTCTTTTAAAGTTCAACATAAGGTCATGGGCACAACTATAAAATGGCTGCATCAGGAGGCAGAACCAAACACAAATGGCAGGAAGTGAGGTTATGCATAATTAAAAGTAATACTTCAACATTTTAGGCAGATGCTTAATAGGACGCTTTTTAACATAGGCATATTGTTTAAAAATACTTTCTTGCATACACACTGCTTACCTTCAGTCTCACAGTAAAGATCCTTGTGCTATCATGCCAAAATACCTTCCCTGCACCTTCCCTGGCAGCAGCCAAATGTTTATAGAAAGGAGGCAGGGCCTGGTGGGGCTTTTGCCCAGCAAGACTTCTGACTGGCTGTGCAGATCCTTCAAAAGGTTGCTTTGTCAGTAGCTACCACCTCAGCACAAGGCTTGTTTTTGTTTTGTTTTTGGAGGGGTTGGGGACAAAAGCTTGACACTAGTTATTCACTGGTGAGTAAAAGATACTCTGTACATGCTCAGATACATGTGTTCCTTTGCACAAACAAGTTACAGCAAGGCGATTTGCAATTAATAATTAAGACCAAATATCAGGCTAAGTGAAACAGGGCATTCATTTGTTTCTCTACTTTCCTTCTATTGTAAACAGAGGAGGCCACCCCACAATAATTGAGACCAGTTTTCACTCAGTATGAAATGCCAATAATTTATGTACTTATGGTGAATAGTACATGGGGAGGTAGGGGACCTGGCAGAGGTGGAGGCTGAAGGGACAAAGGTTCAGGGAAGCAATATGAAAGCACAACTGTACAACCAGCTTTTGGGAACAATCAAGAACATTTGTCAAGTGTTTGAATGCACATTACAGGTTTGCTTAACATTAAGCTATGCTGATTGCAACTTGTGGACAGCTTGTGAACTGAAACATCTGGGTGATTGAGCATCTCTGGTCACTGTGCAGCATCTCTGGTCACTGGGCACCTTAGTAATGTTTCTTTTTTTAGAAAGAAGAAAGGCATCTGTTGCACTGAAAGGTTATCATGGCCTTTTAGAAAGTGTCTCAAAAATTTGGCTGCTGAGATGTTGTGAGCCCATTGGGTAAGGGGAAGACAAAGAGCATTTCTGCTTCTGCTCAACTTGCTACGATCACATAAATTGGAACTGACAGAATTACCATTGATACAAATTAAAAACAAATAAAAAGGGTACACAGAACTGATTCCTTGAGTTCAAACTCCATTACCAACTGATTTACTGTGCAGTGACCTGTGATTGTTTGTACTGAGAAAATGCTGCATGCGGATCCTATCAGCCTCATGGCCACGTCTCACGCTAGTCAATAAGCTATTTAACTTAATGGGAAACGGTATTGATGGGACTTGGAATGCAGCTTAAATGGGGTGGGGAGAGAAAGAAAGATGCAGCTGCAAAAAGCAGATAAAGTCCTCAACTTGGGAGGGGGGACGGTTCATTGGATGTTTCCCTTTTGTTATCTCATTAATTAAAGTCCAGAAAAGGCCTTGCTGGGTTTCGAAGAGTCAAAGCGCTAAAAAAAATTGCTGAAGGGATGGTTATTCCAGAGGATTTGTAAGGAATCATGGAGAAAACAGTGAAGCAATAAAGCAAGAACTGCATCCCCCCCCCCCCCAATGAGCAAGTCCATATAGGAGCTAAGGTTTTATAAAGGTAATATATTGTAATCAAAGAGTTATTCACGTCGTCATTTTCTCTGTTTCATTCTCATTTCATTATTTGTTTAAAAATAAACTTTGGTCCATGGGGTCAGACTGAACTATTGGTTTGAGCAAATCTGAATACCTCTACTGATGTCGCTTCTTGCTTGCTTGCTTTCTGATAGTGCTTAACAAGATTGTCCTTTCAAGTGGAACAAAGTTTGAGTCCAGTGCCCCTTTTAAGACTCAACAAAGTTTTATTCAAAGTATAAGCTTTTGTGTACATGCACATTTCATCAGATACAACAGTTTTCTTACATACAGGTAGAGAGAGGGTGTGGAGGGGTCAGTTGCCAGGAAGGGCTAGAGTCAAAGTGCATAAATAACTGGACAATAAGTAGAACAAAGTTTGATTCTAGTGGCACATTTAAGACCAAGAAAGTTTTATTCAAGGTATATGCTTTCATGTGCAGGCACACTTCTTCAGAAAGGCTAGTTAGAGTCAAGATGCATAAATAACTCAGCAATTATATCTGAGATTGGATTAAGGAGGTTAGTAAGATCCAGGGCTCCCCCCCCCCCCC
Source organism: Lepidodactylus listeri (assembly GCA_029233225.1). Classification (NCBI taxonomy): domain Eukaryota; kingdom Metazoa; phylum Chordata; class Lepidosauria; order Squamata; family Gekkonidae; genus Lepidodactylus; species Lepidodactylus listeri. The sequence continues at coordinate 62,169,437 of JARCFY010000002.1, read as the reverse complement.
GAAAAAGAGGTGCTGGAACTCTCAAAAGGGAAATGGAGAAATACATGGGATTCTTTGAAACAATATTGGTTCTTTTAAAATATTTTTATTTATAGGTTTTAACAAAGAAGAGAACAATTATCGTACTTTCTATTACACATATTTTGAGTCTATTTTCCTAAGCCTAAATCAATCTATTTATAAAATCTCGACCATATAGCCAAGAAAAAAGCTTTATCCTTTCCATGAATTATTAAGCTCAGTCTATCCATTTCAGCTAAATCCATTAGCTTGCACTTTACCTCCTCTTTGGTGGGAGTGGTATCTGATTTCCAATATTTTGCCCATATTATTCTGGCAGCAGTCAACGAGTATATCAAGAAAATTACATCATGATGATTGAATTCTTCTGGTATTAAATTTAACAAATATGTCGCTTGAGTTAGTAACAAATTAATACCCGTAATTTCTAATATTATTTTCTGGATCATTTGCCAAAAGGCTTGTACTTTTGTACATTGCCACCACATATGAAAAAAAAGTTCCCACATTTGTTCCACACTTCCAACATAGATTAGAAACACTTGAGTAGCATTTTGCTATCCTATCCAGAGACCAGTACCACTTATAAAACATTTTATACATGTTCTCCTTATATGCTATAGCTCTCATATTTCCTTGGTTTCCATATTTTTAACCATTCATCTGTTTTTAAGGTATGTCCAATATCCCGCATCCAAGAAATCATAGTACTTTTGATAGTTTCATCTTGTATGTGTTCCTCCAATAGAATCATATATATATATATTTATCAATCTATCATTTGAGGTTAGCCAAATTTTATCAAAAAAATTTCTAGAATCATAAAATACCTCTATTTTCTCTATACCATATCTAGCTTGTAATTGAAGTTTTTCCCAGCAAGATAGTTTTACATTATAATTTACTAGCAGATTTCCTTCCAATTTTAATTTATTATTTTTGTCTAGTAAAACTTCATAATTTGCTATATTAAAACTGTTAATTAATGAGGGTTTTATAAATGCCTCTAGAGGAGAAACCTATTTAGGAATTTTTTGTATAATACTTTGCTTTTATAGTGGACCAAGTTTTTATTATAATGCCCCTTACTATATGATAATGGAAATTAGAGTGAATTTTGTCTTTTCCATACCAAACATAAGTATGCCATCCAATATATAAATCATGCCTTCTAAGGTTAACCCTCTGGCATCTTCTAGAGTTATTCAATCTTTAATCCATGCCAGGGATGCTTTTTGATAATATAAATCCCAGTTAGGTATGGCAAATCCCCCCCCTTTCTTTCCTCTCTTGCATCAATTTCCATTTTATTCCTGGTTTTTTGGGGGTGCCAAATAAAATCTCTAGTTAGTTTGTCTAACTCCATAAAAAACTTTTTCCTTTTCAGTATTGGTATATTTTGGGCTAAAAATAAAAATCCAGGAAGAATGTTTATTTTTACTATTGTTATTTTGCCCATTAATGATAATTGCAACTCCTTCCATTTATCCAAATCATTTCTAACAATTCATAATAATTACAAGTGGAGACCCACAAGAAACTTGTGGGTTATCCCATTCCTCACACTTTTGCTTCCTCCCTTCTCCCCCTACCTCTCTCACACTCTTTCTCCCTTCTGCTCCCTTTCTTACTCTCTCTCTCTCCTCCATGTATGTTACTTCCTCTCTCTTTCTGACCCATCATCATTCTCTTTGTTTTTCTGCCTCCCCACCTCATCACTCTTTTGCTCTCTTTCTGCCCCCATCACTCTCCCAGCCTCCTGCCTGCTTCCTCTCCCCCCACAGCAGCAGTGGCAGTGCTCTGGGAATCACAATGGATCTCCCAGCTGCAGAGATCAATTCACCTTAGGGCTGCCAGCTCCAGGTTGGGAAATTCCTGGAGATTTGGGGGTCGAGCCTTCGTACAGTGAAACTTGGGGAGGCAAGCAGCCTCAGCAACCCTCCAAAGCAGACATTTTATCCAGGGGAACTGATCTCTGTCACCTGGACAACAGTTGTAATTCTGGGTGCTCTCCAGCCCTTGTCTGGAGCCTGGCAATGGTAGTTTAAGTGAAGGAAATGGCTGGTTTGGAGGGTGGAGTCTGTGGCATTATACTGGTCTGTAGTCCCTCCTGAAATCCCACCCTCCCCAGGCTCCACCTCTCAAATGTCCAGGAATTTCCCAACCTGGGGTTCTTTCCCACCCAACAGCCAACCTACCTTTATCTGTCTTCAGCTTTCCATCTCCACTCCCCTCCCCCACAGCCTCTACCAAGGAAAATTACAATATTTCTCCACAGTGGGGGCTAAAACAACTTACATTATTATTTTCTCCTTGTTATCTGCACAATTCTGTGAGGTTGGTTAGACTGAAAGTATGTGACTGGTCCAAAATCTCCCAGTCATCTTCCACCGCAAGATGGGGATCTGAACCTGGGTCTCGCAGATCCCAATCTGAAGCTCTAACTGTTACATCACAATGGCTTTCATAGGGTGGCTGCTGATGAACAGTAGCAAAGCAGCTGGGCCTAATTAAGATACAAATCAGGTGGTATCAAGTCACACAGAGGGTGCTGCCTAGGGATGCCAGCCTCCAGATGGGACCTGAGGATCCCCTGGAATTACTGCTCATCTCCAGACTACAGAGATAACTTTCCACAGAGAAAATGGATGCTTTGGAGGATGGAGTTTATGGCATTGTACCTTACTGAGGTCCCTGTCCTCCCTAGGCTCTACCCCCAAATCTCCAGGAGTTTCCCAGCCTGGATCTGGATCCACTGCTGGTGGCTGGGGGGGGGGGGGTACTTGGTAACCCTAGACTGCTGCCAGTAAAAACCCTGCTTTTTACTGACAGAAACCGTTAGAAGCCTCCCCCCCTTCCCTGAACATTCTAATCTCTCACAGTTGATGCCTGGAGTTGATGCCATTTCAAAAGGTATTGGGGAGAATTCAATGGTTCCTGAAGTTTTTTTTTTTTTTTACTTTTTGGATTTTTCTGCAGTGGGAGGAAGGCCCCTGACTGTGTAGGAAAAGCTGTTGGGGGAGAGGGAGCTCTCTTTTGGCAGATATAAGTATCCACACAGAAAAAAACTCTGGGAATTAGTATATACATTTTCTATTAGTGAGCTATTTCTATTAGAAAAGAAAATACCTAGATACCTAACTTTCTTTGAAACTTCCATATCAGATATTTCCTGAATCTCTTTTATTAATTCCAGTGGACAATTTTTAGTTAGTGGTTTTGTCTTCTTAAAATTAATTTTAAGACCTGCTTCTCTTTCATATGCTTGTATTGTTTCCAACAGTTGGGTGCTAGAAGTTTTGGGATTCTCCATTATAAACAGAAACAATATTGTTTTCATGCACTATGGACTTACCTCAACTTTTGCAATTGATAAAAAATCAGAAACAAAAAGACATAAAGATATAAAGCCTCACTTCATTTGTTAGTTTTTCACTCCATCTAAGTATATATTTGCTGTCATCAAGAGGTCTCTCAAATTACACAAATTCATGGTTATTTTCAGACTATGCATGCATTTATTAGATGTATTTTGCTGAGTATTGTTATTCTATAATAATGAAAATGCCTCAGTCTGCATGCCATTAAACCTTACTAAACCTGCTTTGTGATTATTGTATATGGCCTCAAGAGCTGAGCACACTGCCCAGCAAAGAACAAATTGTGATGAGCTTAAAGCTACCTTTTCTTCTCACTGTGCAATTATATACAAAACATACAGAGTGTGTGAGAGAGAGCATAAGGCAAGAATAAAAGCAGCCTTGAGCAGCTGACACAACATATCTATTTCCTAATTTTTTTCTTGAAAGCAAACTATTCTCTTGCTCCCTTAAATAGAAACAAATTAGCACACAGTAAGCACCGCTTGTGGGAGGAGGGGAGGCACTCTAAAAACCATCTATGGTACGACTCCCACCCAAAACCTCAACTCCTCAAGGGTTACAAAAGAAAAAGTTATCAATGACTGTTTAGTGACATGATGATATTGAGACGTAATTTATTTAATATTGCCAGTCCTGATCAGAATTACACACTGACACTTAAAACTTTTGAGTTCAACAACTCAATAACTGCTTGCTTCAAGAGTACAAGTAATCTGGACTTCCGGCAAGATTTGCGACCATGGCGGACGCGCTCCTCCGCACTAGCGGGGAGCGCGATCCGTACCCGGAGGGAAGAAGGGGCTTCGGACCGGTGCCGAGCCCCCAGAGACCCTAGTGAAGGGGCTCTGCCTGGGGTGGCACGAGGGGGATCTCTCCCTACGGTGGCGATCGAGGGATTGAGGTCCCCTTTCATCACCCCCATAGGTTCCCCCGTCCGTGGGAGCCGTATGGCTAAAAGCGCAAAACCGAGAAGCAGCAGAGAGTGTGAAGCAATGAGGCTGGAACTGACAGTTACGCTTGGAGAAACAGTGAGTCTGAAGTAAAAAGAAACAGAATACAGCGGGAAAGGCGGGTGGAGTAAAAACCCCCCCCCTCGAGACTGGCGTACTTACGGGACTCTTTACGTGGCGTTACTGCATGAAAAAACGTATGTTCGGCTTGCTTGATGGCAGCATCGCTCTTTAGAGGATATGAACTTTAAAAAGATATAAGCGCAGTCGTGGAATTTGCTCCCTTCGTCCATCTTATCTAACTATCAACAAAGAAGCACAGTCTCAACAATGGCGGGGAAACCGAAACCTTCCCCCAAACTAGGAAGTACAGCTCCGAGTTCAAAGGTTGATACCACGGAGATGAGCACGGTGTTCTCCTCGTTATTGCGACCTCTAGTGGACCAAATGACAGCTCTCAACGTTAAGATGGACAAGATGCAATTGGACCTGAAGGAGTCGAATAAAACTACAGAGAAGCTGCAGCGAGAACTTCTGGAAGTTAAGACTTCAGTTAAAAATCATGATTCAAGACTACAAAAAGCGGAGAAAGAAAAGGCCTTCCATTCTGATCAGCTCTTGAAACTTCAGATGGAAAGATCGAATTTTTTCCTAAGACTTCAGAATGTACCAGAGGATAAAGGAGAAGACCTTAAAAATCTGTTAAGTGAAGCGCTTGAACCAGTGACGGGCTTAAAAGCAGCGGAAATAAAAAGCGATATGGATATGGTTTACAGAACCTATCCAGATTATACTAAAAAGAAAAGCCTGCCTGGTGAGATTCAGATAAGGTTCTCCAAAAAGTCAACAAGAGATGTGGTGCTCAGGACCACAAATAAAGCAGTTCTGAAGATCAAAGGAAAAGAAGTTAAAGTGATGAAAGACATCCCATTTGAAATAAGGAAAAGAAGGAAAGCCTATGGAAAACTGACATCTTGGCTACAGTCTGAATCTATTATCTATAGGTGGAATGTTCCGGAAGGACTGAGCTTCAGCATCAAAAACAAGAAATACAAGATTGACTCTGTCCAACAGGCGAAAAGTTTTTTGGAAAAAAGCAAAGAAAAGAAAAAAGAGAAAGACTCAGATGGTTCACTGGCATCGCAAGAAAGTATGTATGGATTTGATAGCTCAAAGAGCGAAGAAGAAACGTCTGACTCGGAAAAGGGAGCAGCAGCCCCAAAAGTACAAGAAGAGACTGTTAAGACAAGAAGAGGACGAAAGAAGAAATAAAGGCTGAAATGTTTTTTGAAACTGCACTTATATATAATAGATTATGTGTATAATTAAGCATTCCTTCAAAAGAGCATATCTGTCAAACAGCTTTTTTTTATTTTTCATGTATCATCAGTAACAATTTTATCTAAATATTAGCCAAGGTTTAAAACGCTTCATATGTATTAATGGCATAGCAATATTAAGCAAATGATAAAGCACACTCTGTATAAGGTAAACATAGCATAGAAAAGTAGCGTTGTAGAATTAGATATAGATAAAATTAATAAAAATTTAAAAAAAAAAAAAAAAAGAGTACAAGTAATCTGAGCTATTGCAACACTGGTCTTTTGGCATGCTTGTTCTACATGATCCACAAATTTTAGTATCATTCCTGCATAACACCATCCCCACTTCCAAGCTGGGAAGAGGGCCCTGCCTGCAAGCGTGCACACATGCATGCACATGCACACGCACACACGCACACACGCACACACACACACAGAGCTCTGGAATTAGGAGATTTATCCCTTCTAACCTACTCATTTTTACTTATTCAAACCAGTTTTCCCATTCTATTATTATCCCCTTAGGGGAAATGACAGATAAAGATGTCTGTCTTTTCCTCTTCTGGTATTTTATTTATTTTTATTTATTTATTTATTTATTTATTTTAGTTTTTATATCCCGCCCTCCCCGCAAGCGGGCTCAGGGCGGCTAACAAGGGCTTAAGAGCCGTACACATCATAACAATTTAAAATAATTTAAAACTCTACAACAGTAAAACTCCATTACTTGACAGCATAGACTGCTTCAGTAAAACTACAATGTCCACTAAAATGCTTCCAGTCTCTTTAAGATGGCATCCTCTCTAGTGAGGGACCCTCCAACCATAGCCATCGGTCTGGGCTGCAATCAGGCCAGATTCTATTGTAGGTGTTCTTACAATGCTGTTACAGTGCTGGTACAGTGCTGGTGGCGGCTCCTAGCCAAAGGCCTGGCGGAAGAGCTCCGTCTTGCAGGCCCTGCGGAACTGCATCAGGTCCCGCAGGGCCCTGGTCTCTTCTGGGAGCTCGTTCCACCAGGTTGGAGCCGCCACCGAAAACGCTCTGGCCCTAGTCCCAGTGAGCCTGGCCTCTCTGGGGCCCGGGACACGAAGTCGATGACGCGACCCTGACCGAAGTGCTCGCTGGGGTATATGCAGAGAAAGGCGGTCCCTCAGGTATGTTGGACCCTGGCCATATAGGGCTTTAAAGGTAAGAACCAGCACCTTGAAGCGAACTCGATATGCTATAGGCAGCCAGTGCAGCTCCGCTAACACAGGTCAGATATGGTCTCGTCTTGAGAGACCCATCACTAACCTGGCCGTGGCATTCTGCACCAGCTGCAGCTTCTGGGTTTGCACCAAGGGCAGCCCCATGTAGAGGGCATTACAGTTGTCCAATCTTGAGGTAACCGTAGCATGAATCACTGTGGCTAGGTCAGCACGGTCAAGGTAGGGGACCAACTGCCGTGCCAGCCGAAGGTGGTAAAAGGCCGACTTGGTAGTGGCAGCTACCTGGGCCTCCATTGACAGGGAGGGTTCCAGGAGCACTCCCAAACTCCTTACCCACAACGCAGGCACCAACGGTGCCCCGTCGAAGCTCGGGAATGGGAGCCCCCGCCCTGGTCCGCCCTGTCCCAGACACAGGACCTCCGTCTTCGCTGGGTTCAATTTCAGCCTGCTCAGTCTGAGCCACCCAGCCACGGCGTGCAATGCCCAGTTAAAATCTTCTAGGTCCGAATCCGGCTGGCCACCCAACATCAGATAGAGCTGGGTGTCATCAGCGTACTGATGACATCCCAGCCCATACCTCTGAGCAATCTGGGCAAGGGGGCACATATAGATGTTAAATAGCATTGGGGAGAGCACTGCCCCCTGGGGCACACCACATTCCAGTGGGTGTCTCCTGGACCGCTGCTCCCCTACAACCACCCTTTGTCCCCGACCTTGGAGAAAGGAAACGAGCCACTGCAAGGCCCGCCCCTGTATCCCCACGTCGGCGAGATGGCGAGTCAGCAGCCGATGATCGACCATGTCGAACACCACCAACAGGTCAAGCAACAGCAACACTGCCCCGCCGCCTCGATCCAGATGCCGCCGGAGGTCGTCAGTAAGGGCAACCAATGCCGTCTCTGTCCCATATCCCGGGCGAAAGCCTGACTGGGCGGGGTCTAAGACTGAAGCGTCATCCAGATAACCCTGTAACTGTAACGCCACCACCCTCTCAATTAATTTGCCCAGATAAGGCAAATTGGACACCGGCCGATAGTTCGCCAATTCGGCCGGGTCCAGATGTGGTTTTTTCAAGAGAGGGTGGACCATCGCCTCCTTGAGTGCCCCTGGAAATCGCCCTTCAGAGAGGGAGGTGTTGATAATTTCCCAAGCAGCACCTTGTAGCCCGTCATGGCCAGCTTTAATCAGCCAGGATGGACATGGATCAAGGATGCATGTGGTTGGGCGCACAGTCATGAGAAGTCTGTCAACTTCCTCAAGATCAAGCAGGCCAAACCCATCGAAACCCGGAAACGAAGATGTGCTCGGGGCCTCGAGCTCACTCACTGTTTCTAATGTGGCAGGGAGGTCGCGGCGGAGCGACAAGACTTTATCTGCAAAGTAGCTCGCAAATGCCTCACAGCCAATTTCCAATTCCCTAGCATTTGGCCTGCCTTGTGGCAGAACTGTTAATGACCGAATCATTCTAAACAATTGGGCTGGGCGTGAGCTAGCAGACACAATCTCAGCGGCGTAGAATTCTTTCTTCACTGCCTTGGTTGCCATCTCATAGGCCTTCATAAGCGTCCTATAGGATGCTCTTGTAGCTTTGTCACGGGCACGCCGCCACCGTCTCTCTAACCGTCGTAGCTTTCGCTTCATCAGCTGTAGTCCCTGGGTATACCAGGGGGCCAATCTGGTGCGAGGGCGTAGAGGGCACCTGGGAGCGATCTCGTCGATGGCTGTAGAGAGTGGTCTATTAAGAGTGGTCAGTTTCAGTCAGGAAAACCATCTTTGGAGGAGGATAAAACTTCTGTGCTTCCAATTCTGATTGAACTGGGTTGCCGATGTTGCAATTTAATTTTAAAATGCTGGATAGATCCATTCTTGGATCTTTCAGAATCTCATCTAGTTTAGCCCTGGGAACTAAGATCATCCCAAGGGCCAATCACTGTGGTACAATTGTTAGAGTGTCATCCCTACTCGGCCATGAAAAATGCATGGACTGGTCCAAGATAGCTGTCCAAGACAGGTTACATGAAATAAAATTTTAGAAAGCCTGGAATCAAATTTATATCTCTCCCTGCTAAATAGATTGTTTCCCTACACACTTAAATAGCAATGTCTAAACAAATATCCCCCCTCCCCCAAACAATGAAAAGGAAATGGTAACATATGATTCAGACTGTCTGCTTGACAAACACACAACGGTATGGTACTCCTTTTTTGTAAGATATGACCCCAGGAGTGCAAACATGGTTCTTCATGGTCTGTATGCCCTACAGCCAGGTCTGTTTGATTCCAGTGCTGCTTTCACAGATCTTGAAGGGACAGATATAGCACTAGTGGCACAGTGATTTCTGGATCATTGGTAAAGTTGAACACATTCCCTATAACTGATCTGGCATACAGAAATCTCTGGGAGACAAATAAGAATAGCCGCTCAGTAGGCAGCATTTCCACTCAGACTAAAAGAACGTCATTGCAAATGTAAGGGGGCCATAGTGGCTGATCCTTATTTTTGTTTGCAATTGATCCTATTTCAGTATTGCTTGAAGTCAGTAATCTGCTAACCAGCAGTAACATTCAAGGTTGCAGTGGCCAACACAGTAGGCTTCCTCTCCCTTAGATATTTGAAGAAAGGCTATAAAGGTTACAGACATAAAGTCTGACTTTAATAGATTAGTGGATTGTCTTCCATTTCTTGAACATCTGAAGTTAAACATGCAAATGAGCCAGGTCTAGCTATGCTGATTAGGTGACCTTGTGTCCAGTTCTGCAGGCATTGTCTCTTTTTCATAATTATATGGCTACATTTTGTGTGTGTGTGTGTGGGGGGTCACAATGGCATTATGAATCACTTGGCTGGCTTCTTTCTCAGGATATAAGAGAAGGAATAGTTGATAAGGTTTTATCTGTGGAATAAAAATCAGTGGTTTTGCAACCCTCTCTCCAACCGGTCCATGAAATGCTAATAAGATACCTGCTTCTTTTCGCACTTATTTTGGGTTTGTGTTATACTCTTACAGATAGGTGAAGCATAACTCCACAGTCCAATGCTTGGCAGCTCTCCCTGATTTCAATCAAGGTTTAATTCTTGAGATGCAAGTACCTTAAGTAAGTCCCTTAATTATCTGAAAAGACTCCCTGCTTCCTAAAGGAGCTAACCTAAGCTGCTTTCTGAAGGGAAAGAATGTATAGGGAGAGGGGCATTTTAATCTGTCTTCTTCTGTCTTATGCTAAATGCTACCTCTTAGCCACTTTTTACTCTGTTGGGACAATATATTTTCTTCTCTGAAACTTGTGAATGTGATAACTTTCATGTAATTTTTTCCTCTATTCCTGGTTTTATAGGTTTCTCTGCCTCTCAGCTTCTGATGGCACTAGGGTTGCCAAGTCTTTAGTACTCACCAGCGGGGGGGAGTCCTCCTCCGGCCAGGAGCTTCCCCGGCGCGGAAGTGACGTCAGCACATTGGGGGCGTTGCCAGGGCAACGCTGGCAATCGCCCCAAAACTTCTGGGTGATGTCATTATGTGGGGGAAGTCGTCCTGGCTGGACGACTTTGGGGGTGGGGTTCCCCCGCCGGCCGAATGCTGGCTGGCGGATCGGGAACCCCTGTAGCGGGGGATCCCCCACCCCCTGGGCTGACTTGGCAGCCCTAGATGGCACCTCTTTAGAGCAGAAGGCACATGGACAAACAGACTCACAAGAGGTATCTAGCATTAATACCAGGGCTAAGCCAAAACAAAGAGAATGGCTTTTCACAAATACTTTCATTTGCAGCAAAACAACCACCCTCTTTGACAATTTCTTGTGGAAAGGATTTGCAGCAGGGCAGGCCTCCAAGATGCCATCACCACAGATCATGCTTCTTTTCTTTCCTTCTGACAGTCCTAGAGGCAATGGCAAAGAACATGACCTGTTGGTGACTACCTCTGGGAAAGGGGAAGCTTATGGGAATCTTTCCTGAAACTAATTCGGGATCCCAAAATTGTCTGGCTCTCCCAGGGATGAAGGAGGCCCAGTTGGCGGCTACAAGGGCCAGGGCTTTCTCAGTGGCAGCCCAATACTGGTGGAATGAACATCAGGGCCCTGCAGGACCTATTACAGTTCTGCAGGGCCTGCAAGATGGAGCTCTTCCGCCAGGCTTTTGGGGCCGCCTAATAATTACATCTTTGGCCCTGGCCCGATTGAGAATCCGCCAACCTGAATGTTTCTTCACCGTCTATACGGTTCAACATCTAAGCCGCTAACCCGATAAAGTAGAATGCCATCTTGTTGTGGGGTATGTTATTTGTTTGTTTGTGTTTTAAATGTTTTAATGATAATGTATATTTTACTGTATCTTGGTAGCCACCCTGAGTCCTCCGAAAGGTGGGAAGGGCAGGATACAAACCAAATGAATGAATAAATAAATAAATAAATATACTCATGTAACTTGGACAGGAGATATATGGACTTTACATGACACACACACTTAAAGGCAAACCTGCTGTTGTGTTCAGTAAATCTGACATTGATTGGGAATATATTGCAAATTCTGTTGTAAATTGCTATTCATTCCTCAGGAATGGACTAGCTTAAACTGTAAGACATATCTCCATCATCATTATTCCCTCTTACTCCTGCCATTTTAAAATGCATTTTTGGTATGTGTTCCTATATCTATTTCTGAAGTTTATTTTGCAAAATATCTTTAGTGTTTAGATAACCCCTGTTTTGGATCTGCAAAGCTGCCTCTTACTCTCTGTGTGACTTGAACCTCGGAGGGTACTCTCCAAAAAGTAAATGACAGGGAGCTTGGCAAACATCAAGCAACAAGGTCTTGGAGCATTTTAAATCCCCAAGGGCATGAGTGAGCAACCCTTACTACAATTTCTATGGCAACAGCATGAGTTTGAGATGAAAGTTGCATTCAGAATGTCACATGCATCTGAAAAAAATGAAGGTGAAGAAACAGTCTGGAGATTTTTTAATTAGGTGGCACAGCAGTTTCACTCTATCATGTTGCTAATATAGTTTTAAATGAAGCAGGGCTACATGGCCAAAAGGTGACCAGATTTAAAATGAAAAGGTGTAGCAGAAGGTACATTAGTAATAAGATGGAATGGCTGCCTACTATGTGTGGGTTGTGCTTTAGTCATGCCTTTTGCCCATCGTCCACCACTTCTGATGCTCATGTACTGACCACTGTTTGGGAGAAAATGACCCTGAGCAGCAACAGGGACATTTGCGCCAGGCAGTTTGTACTTCCCTTCCCTCCTCAGCTTGAAATGTCTTCCATTGCTTTTAAAAAACACTACTGCATATCTTTTCAGAAGGCAGTAATTTCTTGCTAAGGCATATGCATATGGAGAATTCACATGCAAATATCTGAACTCAGCCATTTCTGAGGTGGGTTGAAATATGCATGTATTTTCATTATCCTAGATGAAACCTGTTCAGTAAGAAGGTAGTTCAAAAGGTGTTGGTGCCAGGTAAAAACAGCTCTGATTTCACCATTAGTTTGCTCAGTAGGGAGCTACATATTGTAACAGATGATTCCTTTTAGAGAAGTGCATCCAATCAGTTGCCACTGACATTCTGAATACCTCATAAAAGCAGAACACAAGCCACTGGACCCAAGGGGTGGGGGGATGACTATGTTCATGCTTGCTCTCACCATCACACATCCATGATGTCCTCCCACTCATTTTCTGTTTGCCTCTCCTGTGTTTGAGGTCTGTGAGGTAGCCAGCTCTGCTCCAGTGCCAAAGTGTCTCCCCTCTAGTGACAAAGTGTCTGGAACAAGGGAATAAACAGGGGAGTTTAGCAAATGAGCAAGGAGAGAGTAAGTGGCATATATATCTGGTGGAGGCAAGATGGCATCCTGACTAGATATGCCGGCATGTTGCTCTTGCCTATATTGTGGTTTTAAGACAAATATTTTACTTTGAGCCCTGAATTTCGATAAAGTACTGCTGGCGTGAAGTTTGTAGCTTTCAAGGAGAGAACTACAGCCTTTCCTATCAAGGAGAAAACTATAGTCATTCCTAATTTGTAAAGACCCAGAGGCTGTTTGACTTGGCCTCCCAGTCTTTGGCAGCTGCTTATCTTTACAGACAGGAATTTACAGGCAAGTGAAAAACTGTCCATTAACTCTGAGAATGATTACAAAATTAGCTATTAATGGGTGACCAGCCGAACACCGCTCCAGAAAATCTGGCAAAGGGATTGGAGGCCATGGCTGGATGGCTGAAACAGAGCCAGCTGAAGCTAAATCCATGGAAGATGGAAGTCCTGTGGCTGGGGAAGGGAGACCTGGGAACAGGTATCCAGCTCCCAACTCTGGACAATGCTTCTTTAACACCAGCGCAAATGGCGAAGAGTCTGGGTGTGATTCTGGATGCCTCACTGTCAATGGAGACCCAGATCACAAAAGTTGCCAGGTGATATTTCGGTCTATTCCAAGTCTGGCAACTGGCACCCTTCCTATCTCACCACAATCTATGTAGGGCTACCCTTGAGACTGACCCTGAAACTTCAACTGGTCCAGAATGCAACAGCATGGGTTCTTACAGCAACCCCTATTAGAGCCCATCTCCAACTGGTGCTCTGCAAGCTGCACTAGTTCAAAAAAAATGTTTCTTCTTCCCTGTTTGCTATTTCCCTGTTTGCTATTTTCTGCCCTAAGATTGTAGCTGGAAATTACTGAGTACAGCTCATTTCCAAAGTAATTTCATCTTTCAGTTGCCTCAGCTCTAAACTGAAATTAATTTGATACTACAGGCCTAACTGACATTGATTCAACTACCTTCTTTGAATGACACTGCAGTCCTATGCAGAGTTACTCCTGTCTAAACCATTGCTTTCAATAGGCTTAAACTGGAGTAACTATGCATAGGATTGCAGTGTGAGAATGGTACTGAATAGATAGGATTTACTTAATTTATTCAAAATAAGGAATGGGACATCTGGAATGGGACAGGCCTTTCCAAACACACCAACTAAAATAATAGATTTTGTGATCATTCTATCCCATGGCAAACAATCATGGGTCATAAAACCATAAACCAGAGGCTAATGGATTTTCAACAACATGCTCCAGCCCTTTGCACATTTTTAATTTGCTTTTAATTTGTATTGATCTTCTGCTTCAGTCTTACCAATGTCAGCAGGTTAGAAATTGCTCTGAAAAAAGTGGATGTCTATGAAATAGTAGGGAAATGAAAAGCAAACACAATCCCATGTGTGTGCACATTTTTTGAAAAATGATTACAAGAGACTGGCAGGAGCTCTTCTAGATAAGTGTGCTAATTAAATCCATGAATGTAGGGAGCCTTTAGTTTTGCATGCATGCAAGAAATCATGTTGTACAAAATGTCTTGGCTACATGCTGCTCTAGGTGAACCATGTTTTCCTTTGTGTTTGGTCCACAGTCTATAGATGGTACATGCCAATAAAATACTGTGCATCATGGGGGGACATGAATGAAGAGCCATTTATACTCCTGCTTTCTGCTCCCTACTGAAAGTGGTGTGGAGCAGAAAGCAGGGGGTGAAATGTCTTAGAGCCATGAAACCTCTGTTTTCTGCTCCCCCCTGCTTTTGGTGGGGAACAGAAAACAGGGTTTTAAATGACTCAGAAACATTTAAACCCTGCTAAAAGTGGCAGGGAGCAGAAAGCAGGGGATTAAACTTTAAATGGCTTTTTGAACCCCTATGAATCATGTTGGCTTGCAAACCAGTTGTATGGGTTCATGGTTCAGTTCATCATTCAGCTGTGAACCACAAACTGAATGCAAAAATGCAGTTTGTGCCCATCACTAATCCAGAGGCAGAAAAGCTCTGAATACCAGTGCTGGGAGGTAACATCAGCGGAAGGATTGGAACTAAGGGTGAGTAGTGTAGTGGGCAAGTTTGCAAATGATACAAAATTATTTAGGATGGTGAAAACCACAGCTGACTGTGAAGTGTTCCAAGAGGATCTCCATGAACTGGGTGAGTGGGTGACAATGTGGCAAATGAAGTTCAGTGTTGATAAATGTAAGGTAATGCACCCTGGGACAAAAAATCCCAGCTTCAAATATAGGCTAATGAGGTCTGGACTTGCTTAGACATAGAGAGGGGAAAAGATCTTGAGGTCATAGTGGTTAGCTCAGTGAAAGTGTCAACTCAGTGTGCTGCAGCAGTAAAAGAAGACAAACTCTATGTTAGGGATGATTAAGAAAGAGATTAAAAATAAAACAGCCCATGTTATGCCTCTGTATAGTACAGCCTCATTTGGAATACTGGTCGCTGTATCTCAAAAAGGACATTGCAGAGCTGGAAGAAGTACAGGACAATCAAGATGATTAGGGGCTTGGAGCACCTTCCCTATGAGGAAAGGCTGAAAAGTCTGGAACTTTTCAGTTTAGAAAAGAGATGACTGAGGGGGATATGATAGAGGTTTATAAAATTATGAATGGGGTGAAGAGAGTTTACAAAGATACATTTTTCTCCCTCTCCCAAAATACTAGAACTCAAGGGCATCCAGTGAAGTTGATGGGTAGTAGATTCAGGATGGATGAAAGGATTTTTTTTTTATGCCGAGTGATTAAAATGTGAAATTTGCTGCAAGATGATTTATTTATTTATTTATCTTCATTTTTATACCCCGCCCTCCCCGCTAGCGGGCTCAGGGCGGCTTACAAGGGCACAAACATAAGGTGTAGAGTACCGGGGGGGGGGGGGCTCAAGGGCTATAGCCATCCCCCAAATTTCCCAGGGGGGGCTCAGCCACCCCCGGGAAAATGGAGCGCCTGCCGCCGCACCTCCCCAGGTCCTTCCGAGGCCCAGCCGCCACTGCTGGAGAGGGAGAGGGAAGGGGTGGCGGGGGGGGAGAGAGGCACTGGCAGCAGCGGCTGGCGGGCCTCAGAAGGGCCCGGGGAGGCGGGGCAGTTTCGGGGGGGAGAACATTGCTCCAGCGAGCACGAGTGCTTTGCACACGCACTAAGGAGCCCCCCCCCCCAGATTTCCAAAAGTCTACGCCCCTGGGCACAAATGCCAGTCAAAACATCATAAAACAGTTAAAAATCAACAATAATAATAAAAATTCCAATAAATTACAGATATATTATTACAATTCCCAATAAAGTGCTTCCAGTCTTTCCTAGTCAAATGGCTTTCTATCGGGTTGGGGTCCAACCAACCTTGACCATTGGGCCTGGGCTGCATTCAGGGTCAGCTCACATTGCAGATGTTATTGCAGTGGATGTTACTACGGGTGGCGGCTCCCAGCCAAAGGCCTAGCAGAAGAGCTCCATCTTGCAGGCCCTGCAGAACTGCATTAAGTCCCACAGGGCCCTGATCTCCTCTGGGAGCTCATTCCACCAGACTGGAGCCGCCACCAAAAAGGCCCTGGCCCTGGTCCCGGTGAGCCTGGCTTCCCTGGGGCCCAGGACACAAAGTCGATGACACGACCCCGACCAAAATGCCCGCTGGGGTATATGCGGGGAGAGGTGGTCCCTCAGGATGTAGTGATGGCCACAGGAATAAACAGCTTTAAAGGGGGATTAGATAGATTCATGGAGGATAGATCTATCAGTGTCTACTAGCCATGATAACTGAGGGGAACCTCCACGTTCAGGTGCACTAAACCTCTGAATCCCAGAGCCAGGAGGAAACATCTGGGGAAAATCTTGGCCTCTATGCCCTGTTGTTGGCCTTCTGGAAGAACTGGTTGGTCACAGTGTGAGACAGGATGCTGGACTAGATGGACCACTAGTCTGATCCAGCAGGGCTCTTTTTATGTTCTTAAGGCTTTGGCCTATATGCCCTGTGAGGTCGGTGGACTAGATTGACTCCTGGCCTAGCTGCAGCTAGCAGAAATCTGAGGGTGGAATGCCTGAGAGGCATTTTACCCCCTACTTTCTGCTCTCTGTGGTTTTTTACAGGGAGCAAAAAGCAGTGGTTGAAATGGCTCAAAGCCATTTAAACCAAACAGCTGAATGGTGAGGAGCTCCCACTGCTCACCTGTTTTTTTGTGGAGAGCAGAAAGCACTGCTTTCTGCTTTTCACAAACCACCATGAACTGCTTCAAAATTCATGAAAGTTTATGGAGGCTCTTCAGTTCATGAACATGGCTTCATGAATCATGAAGCACCCAAAATATGTGATGGACTTTTGTTTGTGAACCGGTTTGTGCCCATCCCTACTCTTCAGTCCTTACCATTCTATTGTTGCATGAATGCTAGAATAACACAATATATTGACATAAATGCAAGCAAAGAAACACACACACACGAAACTGGAACATACAGGAACAACCTTGGTTAAGGTTGTTAACTACTGGGAACAAACATTTTGATGTCTGCAAAGGTCAAAGAATGAAGTAGAGATGGGGGGGACTTATTTAAGATACTGCAAGAGAAACATTGCATGCTCTGCTTTTAGGAATCCTTTTTAAATCACTGCATTCTTGCATTCTCATCCTTGCCTCATAACCAGGTTGTACTCTGATTTAAATAAGGCTGTATCAAAACTGAATTAAGAACTACAAAATAGCAGCTCAGTTGGTAGACTGTTACAATTGCACTCATTTCACATGCTAGCAAGGTCAGGCTCAAGATCCTACAAGCTAGGCTTCAGCAGTACGTGGATAGAGAACTGCCAGAAGTACAAGCTGGGTTTTGAAGAGGTAGAGGAACTAGAGATCAAATTGCCAACATCCACTGGATTATGGAGAAAGCAAGGGAGTACCAGAAAAAACATCTACTTCTCCTTCACTGACTATGCAAAAGCTTTTGAATGTGTGGATCACCACAAACTATGGCAAGTCCTTAAAGAGATGGGAATACCAGACCACCTCGCATGCCTCCTGAGAAACCTGTATAAGGATCAAGAAGCGACAGTTAGAATCAGATATGGAACAATGGGTTGGTTTAGCATAGGAAAAGGAGTACGACAAGGATGTATATTGTCACCCTGCTTATTTAATGCAGAATACATCATGTGAAATGCCTGCCTGTATGAATCACAATCCAGAATTAAGATTGCCGGGAAAAACATCAACAATCTCAGATATGCAGACAATAACACTCTAATGGCAGAAAGGGAAGAGGACCTAAAGACAATACTTAGTATGAAAGAGGAGAGTGCAAAAATTGGCTTGAGACTCAACATCAAAAAAACCTAAGATCATGGCATCCGGCCCCATCACTCCTTGGCAAATAGAAGGGGAAGACATGGAAGCAGTGACAGACTTCACGTTCCTAGGATCCAAGATCAATGCAGATGGTGACCACAGCCATGAAATTAAAAGATCCCTGCTCCTTGGGAAGAAATCTATGGCAATAATAAAAAGTAGAGTCATTGCCCTGCCAACAAAATTCTGTATGGTCAAAGCAGTGGTATTCCCAGTAGTAATGTATGACTGCGAGAGTTGGACCATAAGGCTGAGTGCCGAAGAATAGATGCTTTCAAATTATGGTGCTGGAGAAGCCTCTTGAGAGTCCCTTGGGCTGCAAGGAGATCAAGTCAGTCAATCCTAAAAGAAATCAACCCTGACTGTTCCCAGGAAGGCCAGATGCTGAAGCTGAAGCTCAAATACTTTGGCCTCCAAATGAGAAGGGAGCATTCACTGGAGAAGACCCTGATTCTGGGAAAGATTGAAGGTAAAAGAAGAAGCGGATGGCAAAAGATGAGATGCTTAGTGTTATCAATGCAACAGACATGCAGTTGAGCACACTCTGGAAGATGGCAGAGGACAGGAGGGCCTGGCGTGATATGGTCCATGGGGTTGCAAAGAGTTGGACTTGACTGTGCAACTGAACATTGTTGTTGAACAAAAAGATGCTGGATCTTCCCTTCATTCATGCCTTAAAATTGCCCAAAGTTCGCCCAAAATGTGAAGACAGAGGAAAGAAGCTCTTCATCGTATTGCCTGGGTGAAGTAGAGATGCCTATTTTATCTCCCCATGCTGCACTACAGCTCCATAGCACATCATAAGAAGACAAGAAAATATCCCCATGTTGTCTTGACAACTGGCCAATTCTTTTTTACTTTGGGCTAGAAAAACAGCCAGTACCCTATTGACTAGACAGTGTGTGGATGCTTCCATCTCATCCAACAAGCATCCGTTTCAGCACTGCATCACAACTCCAAGGGTCCTCTCTGTATTGTCTAGGCAAGCGACTCTCCCATACTGTGATCTGGCAGGTTTCAGCACAGAATGGGAAGACAGAAGGAATCACTCAGCTGTTTAGGCAATATAGGCACACTATGCCCTCCCATGTGCACAAAAGAACAATAAGTGATGATGGAGTGCAAGTAATTCTGACTGACCATTGAGATCATTTTGCTCATTGCAGGAATATTTGCAACAAAAATCCTAGCTTTCATTGGCTAGATTTGTGCAGTAAGACAGAAGACAGAATGGCACAAAAGAGCAGCTGAGGAGGGGATTATACTGACTGCAGAGTTAGTGACAGTAACAGAAAAACACATTGAAGGTACATTTGGAATTGGGGGGGGGGGGTTCCAACAACCCCATTTCACCCCATTTTCCCTGGGTGATATTTTAAATCAGTCTTCATTGTGAAGTGAATATAATGTACTTTTGTTGATAGATAAGCTGGGTGATGAGTATCTTCTGACTACAGCATAAAAGTCAATTTTCTGTATACCATTCTCTATTTATAGTGTCTTAATTGCCTAGTTCTCTGGTTTTATTTTTGCCAGCTCGATAAGGAAAGTTCATTTTCTTGCAGTCTAGATTTTCTGAGTTTTCTGCTAATAATGCCACCCATATTTATCAGAAGTGTGACTCATCAAATACCATGGTCCCACATGTGTGAAGCAAATCACTACCCACCAGCTTAGTTCAAATCAGTCATATGACAAAAATGTTTTTATCTGTTAAATAAAAGAGTACCAACAGCTATGTGTTTTGCTCTCCCTTCCGCCATTATTGAGGGCAAGTATAATAAAATTCCCTATCCAGAAAGGTCATGCTCTTGTTCCCTTGGGGAGGATGAGTCTGTACAGCACATACTCTTTAGTGGTCCACTTTACAGGGTGGTACATCTTGGATCCATTACTTGGTATGATCCCCAGCCATGTAAACACAAATAAAGCAAGGCTTCATTGGTTTTT